>CM070011.1:365723-3269673 GCA_036247105.1 Cirrhinus mrigala | reverse complement strand
GTTTTTTTCAGTTAGAGCCAAAGTCTTGTTCAGTCAGTGGGACAGTTCCTAGTTAGTCTGAATATCGTTCAGTGGTTCCAGTTAGTAGTTGTAACGTTCTTCACTTACGGCCTAATTCTTGTTCAGTCAATGGGACCGTTCTCATTTGGTCTGAATAGTGGTTATCGTTAGTAGTTGAAATTTTCTTTTCAACTTTTGAAATTATTGATTTTGTCACATCTTGTTCTATCAACACTTGCCCAAACTCATGCTCAGGTGAGGCGGTCATTTTATCATTTTTGTCGAAAGTGACCGCCCGAGACGGGATTCGAATTCCCGAACTCGAGTTGTCAGAGGTGCAGGTGCACCATGTGGCAGTGCGCTAACCACTACACTACAGCGCCGCCTATACCGGAAGTGGCATTTAATATTATTGATATTAATACAGTTTCACCACACGCTTTTGCGGACAGGACAGTGGAACATTTCAAAAAAAGTCAAGCATACTGCATTTAACCTATGAATAATCCTGAATGTGACAGTACGTATGACAGCTGAATTGACTTGCTCTTCTTAGGTGTCCTCATGCTTGTTTTTTCAGATTTCAGAGAACCCAAAGGAAAAGAGGCAGCAGTCTGATGTGAGCCAGCTTTTTAATACTTGAACCACTGGACCGCTTGTACTCTGCTATCAGACTCCTGAAACGAATCATTTTAACGATTGTATTGCTTTCGTCCCTCTTTTATTTTCTAAAGACTGATCTTTTTGTCATTGACTGTTGAACTGTTTCCAAACACATAAACTGACTCTGCTGTTAAAAAATGTGTCTTTTTCACTTTAAAAGGGTTTTTGCCAAACTTGGAAATGGTGATGAATCATCATCACTTCGTAATGTTACGAAGTGATGATTTACTGTTGAAATCTCAACTTTGTTTCAGTGGTTGCTTTTGCTATCTGGGATCTTGTGTCTCAGTAAACGGCTTGTCAGTGTGGATGAACGGCGGGCGAGCTGCGTCTTTATGCGGGGAACGCGCTCCCGCTGAAAGCAAAGCGAAAGCGAATCTAAATTCAGCGGCTGCTCTTCTCTCCGTTTTTCATTTGGACCAAATCCTTGACATGTTTAAACAGCGTGATTTATTAATGGTTTTTCATACTTGTTCTTGTTCATTATCCTTACTTTCCCAGTTTTTATTCATTTTTCATGACTCTCTGAGATTTTGTTCATTTTCATGATTCTTTGGGCATGTGTTCATGTTGGTGACTTTTTTAGATTTTGTTCACTTTTGTGATTATTTGAGATTTTGTTCATGTTGGTGAATTTTTGAGATTTTGTTCACATTGTGATTATTTGAGATTTTCTTCATGTTGGTGAATTTTTGAGATTTTGTTCACTTTTGTGATTATTTGAGATTTTGTTTACTTTTGTGATTATTTGAGATTTTGTTCATGTTGTTGAATTTTTGAGATTTTCTTCACTTTTGTGATTATTTGAGATTTTCTTTATGTTGGTAAATTTTTGAGATTTTGTTCATTTTTGAGAGTATTTGAGATTTTGTTCATGTTGGTGAATTTTTGAGATTTTGTTCACATTGTGATTATTTGAGATTTTCTTCATGTTGGTGAATTTTTGAGATTTTTTTTCACTTTTGTGATTATTTGAGATTTTCTTCATGTTGGTGAATTTTTGAGATTTTGTTCACTTTTGTGATTATTTGAGATTTTCTTCATGTTGGTGAATTTTTGAGATTTTGTTCACTTTTGTGATTATTTGAGATTTTCTTCATGTTGGTGAATTTTTGAGATTTTGTTCACTTTTGTGATTATTTGAGATTTTCTTCATGTTGGTGAATTTTTGAGATTTTGTTCACTTTTGTGATTATTTGAGATTTTGTTCATGTTGGTGAATTTTTGAGATTTTGTTCACTTTTGTGATTATTTGAGATTTTGTTCATGTTGGTGAATTTTTGAGATTTTGTTCACTTTTGTGATTATTTGAGATTTTGTTCATGTTGGTGAATTTTTGAGATTTTGTTCATTTTTGTGATTATTTGAGATTTTGTTTACTTTTGTGATTATTTGAGATTTTGTTCACTTTTGTGATTATTTGAGATTTTGTTTACTTTTGTGATTATTTGAGATTTTGTTTACTTTTGTGATTATTTGAGATTTTGTTTACTTTTGTGATTATTTGAGATTTTCTTCAAGTTGGTGAGTTTTTAAAAATTTGTTCATGTTGGTGAATTTTTGAGATTTTCTTCACTTTTGTGATTATTTGAGATTTTCTTCATGTTGGTGAATTTTTGAGATTTTTTTCACTTTTGTGATTATTTGAGATTTTCTTCATGTTGGTGAATTTTTGAGATTTTGTTCACATTGTGATTATTTGAGATTTTCTTCATGTTGTTGAATTTTTGAGATTTTGTTCACTTTTGTGATTATTTGAGATTTTGTTCATGTTGGTGAGTTTTTTAAAATTTGTTCATGTTGGTGAATTTTTGAGATTTTGTTCAATTTTGTGATTATTTGAGATTTTGTTCATGTTGGTGAGTTTTTTAAAATTTCTTCATGTTGGTGAATTTTTGAGATTTTCTTCATGTTGGTGATTTTTTAAAATTTTATTCACTTTTGTGATTATTTGAGATTTTCTTCATGTTGGTGAATTTTTGAGATTTTGTTCATTTTTGAGAGTATTTGAGATTTTCTTCATGTTGTTGAATTTTTGAGATTTTATTCACTTTTGTGATTATTTGAGATTTTGTTCATGTTGGTGAATTTTTGAGATATTGTTTACTTTTGTGATTATTTGAGATTTTCTTCATGTTGTTGAATTTTTGAGATTTTGTTCATTTTTGTGATTATTTGAGATTTTCTTCACGTTGGTGAATGTTTTAAATTTTGTTTATGTTGGTGAATTTTCATTTAACTGCTTCTTCTTAATGATTCTGCAATTTTAAATAATGATTAAAATGTGAAATTTCATCTTTACTTCTATAGTAAACAGGGTTGACAATGACACAAAGTCAATGAGACATGTTTATTAAACAAAATACATTTGTCTTGATGACAGGAGGTTCCGGTGCAGAAAAAAATGACAAAGGGATTTACAGACAGAGGAATAAAACACAGGTAACATCAGTTATCTGCTTCTTCATCTTCAGAAGCACCGTGGAATAGAGTTCCTCTTTTCTCCTTATGTCTCATTATTTTCTTGACACAACGGTTGAGGTTTTTTTCTTCTCTCTGTTTAACCTTTTCTGGAACAATCACTTGGCCCTGCTTGCTTGATCCACCTTTCCATGATCCTCCTGTCAGCATGGGATGATTGTCATGAAACTCCTCCCATGATTTCAAGTGCTGCATCAGGAGGATGTTGTGAAAAAACATGTCAGGATACCTGATCACTTCAGAGAACAAAACTGCACATAGTGCAATGGCGTCTTGAGGAGTCAGTATATAACGATCGACTCTGTCATGGTTCCCATTCATGTAGAACCAAACTGTCTCCGAATATTTCTTACTGAAACATCTCGATGTTTTCAGTGTTGCATAAGAAAGTCTTCTGTCATGAAGGTTTATGTCTTGCTCATCTTTTTTGATTGGACAGCAGTACAGATCGTTTGGTCGCATCTGTATCGTGTACTGACCAACTAAAAAGTCAGTGGGCTGCATGTCCTTTTTATGCCAAGATTCAATGAGAAAACATATTATTGCAACATAATGAGGAAAACTTGTTATTCTGATCGGTGCTCGCCCTATGTTGTCAGCGACTGAGACTTGGGTAATGCCTTGAATCGTTGCAGCAGAACAACCTTCCCAGGAAGTGTGCACTTTAAAGGCTCCATCCAGCATTTTTGCAGAGGGATTTCCAACATTTGTCCTGAGCTGAAATATATCAGTAGTGTCGTTCAGAAAGTTCTTCTCTTTCATCTTCTCTGGATCGAAGGAGAGAAGGACTTCTGGCTTGTTGTTGTTCCCCTCGAACCTGGACTGCATAAATGCCTAAAGCAGGGCCGTGCGCAGATATCGTAGAAGCAGTAGCTGAAATTTCGCCCAAATTCCGTTTTTATCACTTAGAGCCGAAGTCTTGTTCAGTCAGTGGGACAGTTCCTAGTTAGTCTGAATATCGTTCAGTGGTTCCAGTTAGTAGTTGTAACGTTCTTCACTTACGGCCTAATTCTTGTTCAGTCAATGGGACCGTTCTCATTTGGTCTGAATAGTGGTTATCGTTAGTAGTTGAAATTTTCTTTTCAACTTTTGAAATTATTGATTTTGTCACATCTTGTTCTATCAACACTTGCCCAAACTCATGCTCAGGTGAGGCGGTCATTTTATCATTTTTGTGTGACCGCCCGAGACGGGATTCGAATTCCCGAACTCGAGTTGTCAGAGGTGCAGGTGCACCATGTGGCAGTGCGCTAACCACTACACTACAGCGCCGCCTATACCGGAAGTGGCATTTAATATTATTGATATTAATACAGTTTCACCACACGCTTTTGCGGACAGGACAGTGGAACATTTCAAAAAAGTCAAGCATACTGCATTTAACCTATGAATAATCCTGAATGTGACAGTACGTATGACAGCTGAATTGACTTGCTCTTCTTAGGTGTCCTCATGCTTGTTTTTTCAGATTTCAGAGAACCCAAAGGAAAAGAGGCAGCAGTCTGATGTGAGCCAGCTTTTTAATACTTGAACCACTGGACCGCTTGTACTCTGCTATCAGACTCCTGAAACGAATCATTTTAACGATTGTATTGCTTTCGTCCCTCTTTTATTTTCTAAAGACTGATCTTTTTGTCATTGACTGTTGAACTGTTTCCAGACAAATAAACTGACTTTACTGTTAAAAAATGTGTCTTTTTCACTTTAAAAGGGTTTTTGCCAAACTTGGAAATGGTGATGAATCATCATCACTTCGTAATGTTACGAAGTGATGATTTACTGTTGAAATCTCAACTTTGTTTCAGTGGTTGCTTTTGCTATCTGGGATCTTGTGTCTCAGTAAACGGCTTGTCAGTGTGGATGAACGGCGGGCGAGCTGCGTCTTTATGCGGGGAACGCGCTCCCGCTGAAAGCAAAGCGAAAGCGAATCTAAATTCAGCGGCTGCTCTTCTCTCCGTTTTTCATTTGGACCAAATCCTTGACATGTTTAAACAGCGTGATTTATTAATGGTTTTTCATACTTGTTCTTGTTCATTATCCTTACTTTCCCAGTTTTTATTCATTTTTCATGACTCTCTGAGATTTTGTTCACTTTTGTGATTATTTGAGATTTTGTTCATGTTGGTGACTTTTTGAGATTTTCTTCACTATTGTGATTATTTGAGATTTTGTTTATTTTTGTGATTATTTGAGATTTTGTTC
Source organism: Cirrhinus mrigala (assembly GCA_036247105.1). Lineage (NCBI taxonomy): Eukaryota > Metazoa > Chordata > Actinopteri > Cypriniformes > Cyprinidae > Cirrhinus > Cirrhinus mrigala. Next base: position 3,264,327 of record CM070011.1, on the reverse strand, counting down.
ATGTTGGTGACTTTTTGAGATTTTGTTCACTTTTGTGATTATTTGAGATTTTGTTCATGTTGGTGACTTTTTGAGATTTTGTTTATTTTTGTGAATTTTTGAGATTTTGTTTACTTTTGTGATTATTTGAGATTTTGTTCATGTTTGGTGAGTTTTTTAAAATTTGTTCATGTTGGTGAATTTTTGAAATTTTCTTCACTTTTATGATTATTTGAGATTTTGTTCATGTTGGTGAATTTTTGAGATTTTGTTCACTTTTGTGATTATTTGAGATTTTGTTCATGTTGGTGAATTTTTTAAGATTTTGTTCATTTTTGTGATTATTTGAGATTTTGTTCATGTTGGTAATTTTTGAGATTTTGTTCATTTTTGGGATTATTTGAGATTTTGTTCATGTTGGTGAATTTTTGAGATTTTGTTCACTATTGTGATTATTTGAGATTTTGTTTCATTTTTGTGATTATTTGAGATTTTGTTCATGTTGGTGACTTTTTGAGATTTTGTTCACTTTTGTGATTATTTGAGATTTTGTTCATGTTGGTGAATTTTTGAGATTTTGTTCATTTTGTGATTATTTGAGATTTTGTTCATGTTGGTGAATTTTTGAGATTTTGTTCACTTTTGTGATTATTTGAGATTTTGTTCATGTTGGTGAATTTTTGAGATTTTGTTCATTTTGTGATTATTTGAGATTTTGTTCATGTTGGTGAATTTTTGAGATTTTGTTCATGTTTGTGATTATTTGAGATTTTGTTCATGTTGGTGAATTTTTGAGATTTTGTTCACTTTTGTGATTATTTGAGATTTTGTTCATGTTGGTGAATTTTTGAGATTTTCTTCACTTTTGTGATTTTTTGAGATTTTGTTCACTTTTGTGATTATTTGAGATTTTGTTCATGTTGGTGAATTTTTGAGATTTTGTTCATTTTTGTGATTATTTGAGATTTTGTTCATGTTGGTGAATTTTTGAGATTTTGTTCACTTTTGTGATTATTTGAGATTTTGTTCATGTTGGTGAATTTTTGAGATTTTCTTCACTTTTGTGATTATTTGAGATTTTGTTCATGTTGGTGAATTTTTTAATTTTGTTCATGTTGGTGAATTTTCATTTTTCATGTTCAGGTACTGAAAAAAAAAAAACTGCTTCTTCTTAATGATTCTGCAATTTTAAATAATGATTAAAATGTGAAATTTCATCTTTACTTCTATAGTAAACAGGGTTGACAATGACACAAAGTCAATGAGACATGTTTATTAAACAAAATACATTTGTCTTGATGACAGGAGGTTCCGGTGCAGAAAAAAATGACAAAGGGATTTACAGACAGAGGAATAAAACACAGGTAACATCAGTTATCTGCTTCTTCATCTTCAGAAGCACCGTGGAATAGAGTTCCTCTTTTCTCCTTATGTCTCATTATTTTCTTGACACAACGGTTGAGGTTTTTTTCTTCTCTCTGTTTAACCTTTTCTGGAACAATCACTTGGCCCTGCTTGCTTGATCCACCTTTCCATGATCCTCCTGTCAGCATGGGATGATTGTCATGAAACTCCTCCCATGATTTCAAGTGCTGCATCAGGAGGATGTTGTGAAAAAACATGTCAGGATACCTGATCACTTCAGAGAACAAAACTGCACATAGTGCAATGGCGTCTTGAGGAGTCAGTATATAACGATCGACTCTGTCATGGTTCCCATTCATGTAGAACCAAACTGTCTCCGAATATTTCTTACTGAAACATCTCGATGTTTTCAGTGTTGCATAAGAAAGTCTTCTGTCATGAAGGTTTATGTCTTGCTCATCTTTTTTGATTGGACAGCAGTACAGATCGTTTGGTCGCATCTGTATCGTGTACTGACCAACTAAAAAGTCAGTGGGCTGCATGTCCTTTTTATGCCAAGATTCAATGAGAAAACATATTATTGCAACATAATGAGGAAAACTTGTTATTCTGATCGGTGCTCGCCCTATGTTGTCAGCGACTGAGACTTGGGTAATGCCTTGAATCGTTGCAGCAGAACAACCTTCCCAGGAAGTGTGCACTTTAAAGGCTCCATCCAGCATTTTTGCAGAGGGATTTCCAACATTTGTCCTGAGCTGAAATATATCAGTAGTGTCGTTCAGAAAGTTCTTCTCTTTCATCTTCTCTGGATCGAAGGAGAGAAGGACTTCTGGCTTGTTGTTGTTCCCCTCGAACCTGGACTGCATAAATGCCTAAAGCAGGGCCGTGCGCAGATATCGTAGAAGCAGTAGCTGAAATTTCGCCCAAATTCCGTTTTTATCACTTAGAGCCGAAGTCTTGTTCAGTCAGTGGGACAGTTCCTAGTTAGTCTGAATATCGTTCAGTGGTTCCAGTTAGTAGTTGTAACGTTCTTCACTTACGGCCTAATTCTTGTTCAGTCAATGGGACCGTTCTCATTTGGTCTGAATAGTGGTTATCGTTAGTAGTTGAAATTTTCTTTTCAACTTTTGAAATTATTGATTTTGTCACATCTTGTTCTATCAACACTTGCCCAAACTCATGCTCAGGTGAGGCGGTCATTTTATCATTTTTGTCGAGTGACCGCCCGAGACGGGATTCGAATTCCCGAACTCGAGTTGTCAGAGGTGCAGGTGCACCATGTGGCAGTGCGCTAACCACTACACTACAGCGCCGCCTATACCGGAAGTGGCATTTAATATTATTGATATTAATACAGTTTCACCACACGCTTTTGCGGACAGGACAGTGGAACATTTCAAAAAAGTCAAGCATACTGCATTTAACCTATGAATAATCCTGAATGTGACAGTACGTATGACAGCTGAATTGACTTGCTCTTCTTAGGTGTCCTCATGCTTGTTTTTTCAGATTTCAGAGAACCCAAAGGAAAAGAGGCAGCAGTCTGATGTGAGCCAGCTTTTTAATACTTGAACCACTGGACCGCTTGTACTCTGCTATCAGACTCCTGAAACGAATCATTTTAACGATTGTATTGCTTTCGTCCCTCTTTTATTTTCTAAAGACTGATCTTTTTGTCATTGACTGTTGAACTGTTTCCAAACACATAAACTGACTCTGCTGTTAAAAAATGTGTCTTTTTCACTTTAAAAGGGTTTTTGCCAAACTTGGAAATGGTGATGAATCATCATCACTTCGTAATGTTACGAAGTGATGATTTACTGTTGAAATCTCAACTTTGTTTCAGTGGTTGCTTTTGCTATCTGGGATCTTGTGTCTCAGTAAACGGCTTGTCAGTGTGGATGAACGGCGGGCGAGCTGCGTCTTTATGCGGGGAACGCGCTCCCGCTGAAAGCAAAGCGAAAGCGAATCTAAATTCAGCGGCTGCTCTTCTCTCCGTTTTTCATTTGGACCAAATCCTTGACATGTTTAAACAGCGTGATTTATTAATGGTTTTTCATACTTGTTCTTGTTCATTATCCTTACTTTCCCAGTTTTTATTCATTTTTCATGACTCTCTGAGATTTTGTTCATTTTCATGATTCTTTGGGCATGTGTTCATGTTGGTGACTTTTTTAGATTTTGTTCACTTTTGTGATTATTTGAGATTTTGTTTATTTTTGTGATTATTTGAGATTTTGTTCATGTTGGTGACTTTTTGAGATTTTGTTCACTTTTGTGATTATTTGAGATTTTGTTCATGTTGGTGAATTTTTGAGATTTTGTTCATGTTGGTAAATTTTTGAGATTTTGTTCAGTTTTGTGATTATTTGAGATTTTCTTCATGTTGGTGAATTTTTGAGATTTTGTTCATTTTGTGATTATTTGAGATTTTGTTCATGTTGGTGAATTTTTGAGATTTTGTTCATGTTTGTGAATTATTTGAGATTTTGTTCATGTTTGTGAATTATTTGAGATTTTGTTCATGTTGGTGAATTTTTGAGATTTTGTTCATTTTGTGATTATTTGAGATTTTGTTCATGTTGGTAATTTTTGAGATTTTGTTCATGTTTTGATTATTTGAGATTTTGTTCATGTTGGTGAATTATTTGAGATTTTGTTCATGTTGTGAATTATTTGAGATTTTGTTCATGTTTGTGATTATTTGAGATTTTGTTCATGTTGGTGAATTTTTGAGATTTTGTTCATTTTGTGATTATTTGAGATTTTGTTCATGTTGGTGAATTTTTGAGATTTTGTTCATTTTTGTGATTATTTGAGATTTTGTTCATGTTGGTGAATTTTTGAGATTTTGTTCATGTTGTGATTATTTGAGATTTTGTTCATTTTGTGATTATTTGAGATTTTGTTCATGTTGTGAATTTTTGAGATTTTGTTCATTTTGTGATTATTTGAGATTTTGTTCATGTTGGTGAATTTTTGAGATTTTGTTCATTTTGTGATTATTTGAGATTTTGTTCATGTTGGTGATTATTTGAGATTTTGTTCATGTTTGTGATTATTTGAGATTTTGTTCATGTTGGTGAATTTTTGAGATTTTGTTCATTTTTGTGATTATTTGAGATTTTGTTCATGTTGGTGAATTTTTGAGATTTTGTTCATTTTGTGATTATTTGAGATTTTGTTCATGTTGGTGATTTTTGAGATTTTGTTCACTTTTGTGATTATTTGAGATTTTGTTCATGTTGGTGAATTTTTGAGATTTTGTTCACTGTTGTGATTATTTGAGATTTTGTTCATGTTTGTGATTATTTGAGATTTTGTTCATGTTGGTGAATTTTTGAGATTTTGTTCATGTTTGTGATTATTTGAGATTTTGTTCATGTTGGTGAATTTTTGAGATTTTGTTCATTTTGTGATTATTTGAGATTTTGTTCATGTTGGTGAATTTTTGAGATTTTGTTCATGTTTGTGATTATTTGAGATTTTGTTCATGTTGGTGATTTTTGAGATTTTGTTCATTTTGTGATTATTTGAGATTTTGTTCATGTTGGTGAATTTTTGAGATTTTGTTCATTTTTGTGATTATTTGAGATTTTGTTCATGTTGGTGAATTTTTGAGATTTTGTTCATTTTGTGATTATTTGAGATTTTGTTCATGTTGGTGAATTTTTGAGATTTTGTTCATGTTGTGATTATTTGAGATTTTGTTCATGTTTGTGATTATTTGAGATTTTGTTCATGTTGGTGAATTTTTGAGATTTTGTTCATGTTGTGATTATTTGAGATTTTGTTCATGTTGTGAATTATTTGAGATTTTGTTCATGTTGTAATTTTTGAGATTTTGTTCATGTTTAATTATTTGAGATTTTGTTCATGTTGGTGAATTTTTGAGATTTTGTTCATTTTTGAGAGTATTTGAGATTTTGTTCATGTTGGTAAATTTTTGAGATTTTGTTCATGTTTTAGATTATTTGAGATTTTGTTCATGTTGGTGAATTTTTGAGATTTTGTTCATTTTGTGATTATTTGAGATTTTGTTCATGTTGGTGAATTTTTGAGATTTTGTTCATTTTTGTGATTATTTGAGATTTTGTTCATGTTGGTGAATTTTTGAGATTTTGTTCACTTTTGTGATTATTTGAGATTTTGTTCATGTTGGTGAATTTTTGAGATTTTGTTCATTTTGTGATTATTTGAGATTTTGTTCATGTTGGTGAATTTTTGAGATTTTGTTCACTTTTGTGATTATTTGAGATTTTGTTCATGTTTGTGAATTATTTGAGATTTTGTTCATGTTGGTGAATTTTTGAGATTTTGTTCATTTTTGTGATTATTTGAGATTTTGTTCATGTTGGTGAATTTTTGAGATTTTGTTCATTTTGTGATTATTTGAGATTTTGTTCATGTTGGTGAATTTTTGAGATTTTGTTCATTTTTGTGATTATTTGAGATTTTGTTCATGTTGGTGAATTTTTGAGATTTTGTTCATGTTGTGATTATTTGAGATTTTGTTCATTTTGTGATTATTTGAGATTTTGTTCATGTTGGTGAATTTTTGAGATTTTGTTCATTTTGTGATTATTTGAGATTTTGTTCATGTTGGTGAATTTTTGAGATTTTGTTCATTTTTGATTATTTGAGATTTTGTTCATGTTGGTGAATTTTTGAGATTTTGTTCATTTTGTGATTATTTGAGATTTTGTTCATGTTTGTGAATTATTTGAGATTTTGTTCATGTTGTGATTATTTGAGATTTTGTTCATTTTGTGATTATTTGAGATTTTGTTCATGTTGGTGAATTTTTGAGATTTTGTTCATTTTTGGATTATTTGAGATTTTGTTCATGTTGGTGAATTTTTGAGATTTTGTTCATTTTGTGATTATTTGAGATTTTGTTCATGTTGGTGAATTTTTGAGATTTTGTTCATTTTGTGATTATTTGAGATTTTGTTCATGTTGGTAATTTTTGAGATTTTGTTCATTTTTGTGATTATTTGAGATTTTGTTCATGTTGGTGAATTTTTGAGATTTTGTTCATTTTGTGATTATTTGAGATTTTGTTCATGTTGGTGAATTTTTGAGATTTTGTTCATTTTTGTGATTATTTGAGATTTTGTTCATGTTGGTGAATTTTTGAGATTTTGTTCATTTTGTGATTATTTGAGATTTTGTTCATGTTGGTGAATTTTTGAGATTTTGTTCATTTTTGTGATTATTTGAGATTTTGTTCATGTTGGTGAATTTTTGAGATTTTGTTCATTTTGATTATTTGAGATTTTGTTCATTTTTGTGATTATTTGAGATTTTGTTCATGTTGGTGAATTTTTGAGATTTTGTTCATTTTGTGATTATTTGAGATTTTTTTCATGTTGGTGAATTTTTGAGATTTTGTTCATTTTGTGATTATTTGAGATTTTGTTCATGTTGGTGAATTTTTGAGATTTTGTTCATTTTTGTGATTATTTGAGATTTTGTTCATGTTGGTGAATTTTTGAGATTTTGTTCACTTTTGTGATTATTTGAGATTTTGTTCATGTTGGTGAATTTTTGAGATTTTGTTCATTTTGTGATTATTTGAGATTTTGTTCATGTTGGTGAATTTTTGAGATTTTGTTCATTTTTGTGATTATTTGAGATTTTGTTCATGTTGGTGAATTTTTGAGATTTTGTTCACTTTTGTGATTATTTGAGATTTTGTTCATGTTTGAGTATTTGAGATTTTGTTCATGTTGTGAATTTTTGAGATTTTGTTCATGTTGTGATTTTTGAGATTTTGTTCATGTTGTGATTATTTGAGATTTTGTTCATGTTGGTGAATTTTTGAGATTTTGTTCATTTTTGTGATTATTTGAGATTTTGTTCATGTTGGTGAATTTTTGAGATTTTGTTCATTTTTGGATTATTTGAGATTTTGTTCATGTTGGTGAATTTTTGAGATTTTGTTCATTTTGTGATTATTTGAGATTTTGTTCATGTTGGTAATTTTTGAGATTTTGTTCATTTTTGTGATTATTTGAGATTTTGTTCATGTTGGTGAATTTTTGAGATTTTGTTCATTTTTGGGAGTATTTGAGATTTTGTTCATGTTGGTGAGTTTTTGAGATTTTCTTCACTTTTGTGATTATTTGAGATTTTGTTCATGTTGGTGAATTTTTGAGATTTTGTTCATTTTTGTGATTATTTGAGATTTTGTTCATGTTGGTGAATTTTTGAGATTTTGTTCATTTTTGTGATTATTTGAGATTTTGTTCATGTTGGTGAATTTTTGAGATTTTGTTCACTTTTGTGATTATTTGAGATTTTGTTCATTTTTGTGATTATTTGAGATTTTGTTCATGTTGGTGAATTTTTGAGATTTTCTTCACTATTGTGATTATTTGAGATTTTGTTCATTTTTGGGAGTATTTGAGATTTTGTTCATGTTGGTGAGTTTTTAAGATTTTCTTCACTTTTGTGATTATTTGAGATTTTGTTCATGTTTGGTGAATTTTTTAAAATTTTGTTCATGTTGGTGAATTTTTGAGATTTTCTTCACTTTTGTGATTATTTGAGATTTTGTTCATGTTGGTGAATTTTTGAGATTTTGTTCATTTTGTGATTATTTGAGATTTTGTTCATGTTGTGAATTTTTGAGATTTTGTTCACTTTTGTGATTATTTGAGATTTTGTTCATGTTGGTGAATTTTTTAAATTTTGTTCATGTTGGTGAATTTTCATTTTCATGTTCAGGTACTGAACTGCTTCTTCTTAATGATTCTGCAATTTTAAATAATGATTAAAATGTGAAATTTCATCTTTACTTCTATAGTAAACAGGGTTGACAATGACACAAAGTCAATGAGACATGTTTATTAAACAAAATACATTTGTCTTGATGACAGGAGGTTCCGGTGCAGAAAAAAATGACAAAGGGATTTACAGACAGAGGAATAAAACACAGGTAACATCAGTTATCTGCTTCTTCATCTTCAGAAGCACCGTGGAATAGAGTTCCTCTTTTCTCCTTATGTCTCATTATTTTCTTGACACAACGGTTGAGGTTTTTTTCTTCTCTCTGTTTAACCTTTTCTGGAACAATCACTTGGCCCTGCTTGCTTGATCCACCTTTCCATGATCCTCCTGTCAGCATGGGATGATTGTCATGAAACTCCTCCCATGATTTCAAGTGCTGCATCAGGAGGATGTTGTGAAAAAACATGTCAGGATACCTGATCACTTCAGAGAACAAAACTGCACATAGTGCAATGGCGTCTTGAGGAGTCAGTATATAACGATCGACTCTGTCATGGTTCCCATTCATGTAGAACCAAACTGTCTCCGAATATTTCTTACTGAAACATCTCGATGTTTTCAGTGTTGCATAAGAAAGTCTTCTGTCATGAAGGTTTATGTCTTGCTCATCTTTTTTGATTGGACAGCAGTACAGATCGTTTGGTCGCATCTGTATCGTGTACTGACCAACTAAAAAGTCAGTGGGCTGCATGTCCTTTTTATGCCAAGATTCAATGAGAAAACATATTATTGCAACATAATGAGGAAAACTTGTTATTCTGATCGGTGCTCGCCCTATGTTGTCAGCGACTGAGACTTGGGTAATGCCTTGAATCGTTGCAGCAGAACAACCTTCCCAGGAAGTGTGCACTTTAAAGGCTCCATCCAGCATTTTTGCAGAGGGATTTCCAACATTTGTCCTGAGCTGAAATATATCAGTAGTGTCGTTCAGAAAGTTCTTCTCTTTCATCTTCTCTGGATCGAAGGAGAGAAGGACTTCTGGCTTGTTGTTGTTCCCCTCGAACCTGGACTGCATAAATGCCTAAAGCAGGGCCGTGCGCAGATATCGTAGAAGCAGTAGCTGAAATTTCGCCCAAATTCCCAAATTCCGTTTTTATCACTTAGAGCCGAAGTCTTGTTCAGTCAGTGGGACAGTTCCTAGTTAGTCTGAATATCGTTCAGTGGAGTCAGTGGGACAGTTCCTAGTTAGTCTGAATATCGTTCAGTGGTTCCAGTTAGTAGTTGTAACGTTCTTCACTTACGGCCTAATTCTTGTTCAGTCAATGGGACCGTTCTCATTTGGTCTGAATAGTGGTTATCGTTAGTAGTTGAAATTTTCTTTTCAACTTTTGAAATTATTGATTTTGTCACATCTTGTTCTATCAACACTTGCCCAAACTCATGCTCAGGTGAGGCGGTCATTTTATCATTTTTGTCGAAAGTGACCGCCCGAGACGGGATTCGAATTCCCGAACTCGAGTTGTCAGAGGTGCAGGTGCACCATGTGGCAGTGCGCTAACCACTACACTACAGCGCCGCCTATACCGGAAGTGGCATTTAATATTATTGATATTAATACAGTTTCACCACACGCTTTTGCGGACAGGACAGTGGAACATTTCAAAAAAAGTCAAGCATACTGCATTTAACCTATGAATAATCCTGAATGTGACAGTACGTATGACAGCTGAATTGACTTGCTCTTCTTAGGTGTCCTCATGCTTGTTTTTTCAGATTTCAGAGAACCCAAAGGAAAAGAGGCAGCAGTCTGATGTGAGCCAGCTTTTTAATACTTGAACCACTGGACCGCTTGTACTCTGCTATCAGACTCCTGAAACGAATCATTTTAACGATTGTATTGCTTTCGTCCCTCTTTTATTTTCTAAAGACTGATCTTTTTGTCATTGACTGTTGAACTGTTTCCAAACACATAAACTGACTCTGCTGTTAAAAAATGTGTCTTTTTCACTTTAAAAGGGTTTTTGCCAAACTTGGAAATGGTGATGAATCATCATCACTTCGTAATGTTACGAAGTGATGATTTACTGTTGAAATCTCAACTTTGTTTCAGTGGTTGCTTTTGCTATCTGGGATCTTGTGTCTCAGTAAACGGCTTGTCAGTGTGGATGAACGGCGGGCGAGCTGCGTCTTTATGCGGGGAACGCGCTCCCGCTGAAAGCAAAGCGAAAGCGAATCTAAATTCAGCGGCTGCTCTTCTCTCCGTTTTTCATTTGGACCAAATCCTTGACATGTTTAAACAGCGTGATTTATTAATGGTTTTTCATACTTGTTCTTGTTCATTATCCTTACTTTCCCAGTTTTTATTCATTTTTCATGACTCTCTGAGATTTTGTTCATTTTCATGATTCTTTGGGCATGTTGTTTATGTTGGTGACTTTTTGAGATTTTGTTCATGTTGTGATTATTTGAGATTTTGTTCATGTTCATAATTATTTGAGATTTTGTTCATGTTGGTGACTTTTTGAGATTTTGTTCATGTTTATAATTATTTGAGATTTTGTTCATGTTGGTGACTTTTTGAGATTTTGTTCATGTTTATAATTATTTGAGATTTTGTTCATGTTTATAATTATTTGAGATTTTGTTCATGTTGGTGACTTTTTGAGATTTTGTTCATGTTCATAATTATTTGAGATTTTGTTCATGTTCATAATTATTTGAGATTTTGTTCATGTTGGTGACTTTTTGAGATTTTGTTCATGTTTATAATTATTTGAGATTTTGTTCATGTTGGTGACTTTTTGAGATTTTGTTCATGTTTATAATTATTTGAGATTTTGTTCATGTTCATAATTATTTGAGATTTTGTTCATGTTTATAATTATTTGAGATTTTGTTCATGTTCATAATTATTTGAGATTTTGTTCATGTTCATAATTATTTGAGATTTTGTTCATGTTCATAATTATTTGAGATTTTGTTCATGTTGGTGACTTTTTGAGATTTTGTTCATTTTGTGATTATTTGAGATTTTGTTCATGTTGGTAATTATTTGAGATTTTGTTCATGTTTTGATTATTTGAGATTTTGTTCATGTTATAATTTTTGAGATTTTGTTCATGTTGTAATTATTTGAGATTTTGTTCATGTTTGTGATTATTTGAGATTTTGTTCATGTTGGTGAATTTTTGAGATTTTGTTCATGTTTATGATTATTTGAGATTTTGTTCATGTTGGTGAATTTTTGAGATTTTGTTCATGTTTGTGATTATTTGAGATTTTGTTCATGTTGGTGAATTATTTGAGATTTTGTTCATGTTTGAATTATTTGAGATTTTGTTCATGTTGTAATTATTTGAGATTTTGTTCATGTTTGTGATTATTTGAGATTTTGTTCATGTTGGTGAATTTTTGAGATTTTGTTCATTTTGTGATTATTTGAGATTTTGTTCATGTTGGTGAATTTTTGAGATTTTGTTCATGTTTGTAATTATTTGAGATTTTGTTCATGTTCATAATTATTTGAGATTTTGTTCATGTTCATAATTATTTGAGATTTTGTTCATGTTTATAATTATTTGAGATTTTGTTCATGTTTATAATTATTTGAGATTTTGTTCATGTTTATAATTATTTGAGATTTTGTTCATGTTGGTGACTTTTTGAGATTTTGTTCATGTTTATAATTATTTGAGATTTTGTTCATGTTGGTGACTTTTTGAGATTTTGTTCATGTTTGATTATTTGAGATTTTGTTCATGTTGGTGAATTTTTGAGATTTTGTTCATGTTTGTAATTATTTGAGATTTTGTTCATGTTGGTAATTATTTGAGATTTTGTTCATGTTCATAATTATTTGAGATTTTGTTCATGTTGGTGAATTTTTGAGATTTTGTTCATGTTTTGATTATTTGAGATTTTGTTCATGTTGGTGAATTTTTGAGATTTTGTTCATGTTTGTGATTATTTGAGATTTTGTTCATGTTGTGATTTTTGAGATTTTGTTCATGTTGTAATTATTTGAGATTTTGTTCATGTTCATAATTATTTGAGATTTTGTTCATGTTGGTGAATTTTTGAGATTTTGTTCATGTTTTGAATTATTTGAGATTTTGTTCATGTTGGTAATTTTTGAGATTTTGTTCATTTTTAATTATTTGAGATTTTGTTCATGTTGGTAATTTTTGAGATTTTGTTCATTTTTGTGATTATTTGAGATTTTGTTCATGTTGGTGAATTTTTGAGATTTTGTTCATGTTTATGATTATTTGAGATTTTGTTCATGTTGGTGAATTTTTGAGATTTTGTTCACTTTTGTGATTATTTGAGATTTTGTTCATGTTCATAATTATTTGAGATTTTGTTCATGTTCATAATTATTTGAGATTTTGTTCATGTTGGTGAATTTTTGAGATTTTGTTCATTTTTGATTATTTGAGATTTTGTTCATGTTGGTGAATTTTTGAGATTTTCTTCATGTTGTGATTATTTGAGATTTTGTTCATGTTTGTGATTATTTGAGATTTTGTTCATGTTGGTGAATTTTTGAGATTTTGTTCATGTTTGAATTATTTGAGATTTTGTTCATGTTTATGATTATTTGAGATTTTGTTCATGTTGTGATTTTTGAGATTTTGTTCATGTTGTAATTATTTGAGATTTTGTTCATGTTTTGAATTATTTGAGATTTTGTTCATGTTGGTGAATTTTTGAGATTTTGTTCATTTTATGATTATTTGAGATTTTGTTCATGTTGGTGAATTTTTGAGATTTTGTTCATTTTGTGATTATTTGAGATTTTGTTCATGTTGATGAATTTTTGAGATTTTGTTCATTTTGTGATTATTTGAGATTTTGTTCATGTTGGTGAATTTTTGAATTTTGTTCATGTTGGTGAATTTTCATTTAACTGCTTCTTCTTAATGATTCTGCAATTTTAAATAATGATTAAAATGTGAAATTTCATCTTTACTTCTATAGTAAACAGGGTTGACAATGACACAAAGTCAATGAGACATGTTTATTAAACAAAATACATTTGTCTTGATGACAGGAGGTTCCGGTGCAGAAAAAAATGACAAAGGGATTTACAGACAGAGGAATAAAACACAGGTAACATCAGTTATCTGCTTCTTCATCTTCAGAAGCACCGTGGAATAGAGTTCCTCTTTTCTCCTTATGTCTCATTATTTTCTTGACACAACGGTTGAGGTTTTTTTCTTCTCTCTGTTTAACCTTTTCTGGAACAATCACTTGGCCCTGCTTGCTTGATCCACCTTTCCATGATCCTCCTGTCAGCATGGGATGATTGTCATGAAACTCCTCCCATGATTTCAAGTGCTGCATCAGGAGGATGTTGTGAAAAAACATGTCAGGATACCTGATCACTTCAGAGAACAAAACTGCACATAGTGCAATGGCGTCTTGAGGAGTCAGTATATAACGATCGACTCTGTCATGGTTCCCATTCATGTAGAACCAAACTGTCTCCGAATATTTCTTACTGAAACATCTCGATGTTTTCAGTGTTGCATAAGAAAGTCTTCTGTCATGAAGGTTTATGTCTTGCTCATCTTTTTTGATTGGACAGCAGTACAGATCGTTTGGTCGCATCTGTATCGTGTACTGACCAACTAAAAAGTCAGTGGGCTGCATGTCCTTTTTATGCCAAGATTCAATGAGAAAACATATTATTGCAACATAATGAGGAAAACTTGTTATTCTGATCGGTGCTCGCCCTATGTTGTCAGCGACTGAGACTTGGGTAATGCCTTGAATCGTTGCAGCAGAACAACCTTCCCAGGAAGTGTGCACTTTAAAGGCTCCATCCAGCATTTTTGCAGAGGGATTTCCAACATTTGTCCTGAGCTGAAATATATCAGTAGTGTCGTTCAGAAAGTTCTTCTCTTTCATCTTCTCTGGATCGAAGGAGAGAAGGACTTCTGGCTTGTTGTTGTTCCCCTCGAACCTGGACTGCATAAATGCCTAAAGCAGGGCCGTGCGCAGATATCGTAGAAGCAGTAGCTGAAATTTCGCCCATCCAAATTCCGTTTTTATCACTTAGAGCCGAAGTCTTGTTCAGTCAGTGGGACAGTTCCTAGTTAGTCGATATCGTCAGGGTTCGTTCCTAGTTAGTCTGAATATCGTTCAGTGGTTCCAGTTAGTAGTTGTAACGTTCTTCACTTACGGCCTAATTCTTGTTCAGTCAATGGGACCGTTCTCATTTGGTCTGAATAGTGGTTATCGTTAGTAGTTGAAATTTTCTTTTCAACTTTTGAAATTATTGATTTTGTCACATCTTGTTCTATCAACACTTGCCCAAACTCATGCTCAGGTGAGGCGGTCATTTTATCATTCTTGTCGAAGTGACCGCCCGAGACGGGATTCGAATTCCCGAACTCGAGTTGTCAGAGGTGCAGGTGCACCATGTGGCAGTGCGCTAACCACTACACTACAGCGCCGCCTATACCGGAAGTGGCATTTAATATTATTGATATTAATACAGTTTCACCACACGCTTTTGCGGACAGGACAGTGGAACATTTCAAAAAAAGTCAAGCATACTGCATTTAACCTATGAATAATCCTGAATGTGACAGTACGTATGACAGCTGAATTGACTTGCTCTTCTTAGGTGTCCTCATGCTTGTTTTTTCAGATTTCAGAGAACCCAAAGGAAAAGAGGCAGCAGTCTGATGTGAGCCAGCTTTTTAATACTTGAACCACTGGACCGCTTGTACTCTGCTATCAGACTCCTGAAACGAATCATTTTAACGATTGTATTGCTTTCGTCCCTCTTTTATTTTCTAAAGACTGATCTTTTTGTCGTTGACTGTTGAACTGTTTCCAAACACATAAACTGACTCTGCTGTTAAAAAATGTGTCTTTTTCACTTTAAAAGGGTTTTTGCCAAACTTGGAAATGGTGATGAATCATCATCACTTCGTAATGTTACGAAGTGATGATTTACTGTTGAAATCTCAACTTTGTTTCAGTGGTTGCTTTTGCTATCTGGGATCTTGTGTCTCAGTAAACGGCTTGTCAGTGTGGATGAACGGCGGGCGAGCTGCGTCTTTATGCGGGGAACGCGCTCCCGCTGAAAGCAAAGCGAAAGCGAATCTAAATTCAGCGGCTGCTCTTCTCTCCGTTTTTCATTTGGACCAAATCCTTGACATGTTTAAACAGCGTGATTTATTAATGGTTTTTCATACTTGTTCTTGTTCATTATCCTTACTTTCCCAGTTTTTATTCATTTTTCATGACTCTCTGAGATTTTGTTCATTTTCATGATTCTTTGGGCATGTGTTCATGTTGGTGACTTTTTGAGATTTTGTTCACTTTTGTGATTATTTGAGATTTTGTTCATGTTGGTGAATTTTTGAGATTTTGTTCATGTTGGTGATTTTTGAGATTTTGTTCACTTTTGTGATTATTTGAGATTTTGTTCATGTTGGTGATTTTTGAGATTTTGTTCATTTTGTGAATTATTTGAGATTTTGTTCATGTTTGTGATTATTTGAGATTTTGTTCATGTTGGTGATTATTTGAGATTTTGTTCATGTTGTGAATTTTTGAGATTTTGTTCATTTTGTGATTATTTGAGATTTTGTTCATGTTGGTGAATTTTTGAGATTTTGTTCACTTTTGTGATTATTTGAGATTTTGTTCATGTTGGTGAATTTTTGAGATTTTGTTCATTTTGTGATTATTTGAGATTTTGTTCATGTTGGTGAATTTTTGAGATTTTGTTCATTTTGTGATTATTTGAGATTTTGTTCATGTTGTGATTTTTGAGATTTTGTTCATGTTGTGATTATTTGAGATTTTGTTCATTTTGTGATTATTTGAGATTTTGTTCATGTTGGTGAATTTTTGAGATTTTGTTCACTTTTGTGATTATTTGAGATTTTGTTCATGTTGGTGAATTTTTGAGATTTTGTTCACTTTTGTGATTATTTGAGATTTTGTTCATGTTGGTGAATTTTTGAGATTTTGTTCATTTTGTGATTATTTGAGATTTTGTTCATTTTGTGATTATTTGAGATTTTGTTCATGTTGGTGAATTTTTGAGATTTTGTTCATTTTGTGATTATTTGAGATTTTGTTCATGTTGGTGAATTTTTGAGATTTTGTTCATTTTGTGATTATTTGAGATTTTGTTCATGTTGGTGAATTTTTGAGATTTTGTTCATTTTGTGATTATTTGAGATTTTGTTCATGTTGGTGAATTTTTGAGATTTTGTTCATTTTGTGATTATTTGAGATTTTGTTCATGTTGGTGAATTTTTGAGATTTTGTTCATTTTGTGATTATTTGAGATTTTGTTCATGTTGGTGATTTTTGAGATTTTGTTCATTTTGTGATTATTTGAGATTTTGTTCATGTTGTGATTTTTGAGATTTTGTTCATGTTGTGATTTTTGAGATTTTGTTCACTTTTGTGATTATTTGAGATTTTGTTCATGTTGGTGAATTTTTGAGATTTTGTTCACATTGTGATTATTTGAGATTTTGTTCATGTTGGTGAATTTTTGAGATTTTGTTCACTTTTGTGATTATTTGAGATTTTGTTCATGTTGGTGAATTTTTGAGATTTTGTTCACTTTTGTGATTATTTGAGATTTTGTTCATGTTGGTGAATTTTTGAGATTTTGTTCACTTTTGTGATTATTTGAGATTTTGTTCATGTTGGTGAATTTTTGAGATTTTGTTCACTTTTGTGATTATTTGAGATTTTGTTCATGTTGGTGAATTTTTGAGATTTTGTTCATTTTGTGATTATTTGAGATTTTGTTCATGTTGGTGAATTTTTGAGATTTTGTTCATTTTGTGATTATTTGAGATTTTGTTCATTTTGTGATTATTTGAGATTTTGTTCATGTTGGTGAATTTTTGAGATTTTGTTCACTTTTGTGATTATTTGAGATTTTGTTCATGTTGGTGATTTTTGAGATTTTGTTCATGTTTGTGAATTTTTGAGATTTTGTTCATTTTGTGATTATTTGAGATTTTGTTCATGTTGGTGATTTTTTGAGATTTTGTTCATTTTGTGATTATTTGAGATTTTGTTCATGTTGGTGAATTTTTGAGATTTTGTTCACTTTTGTGATTATTTGAGATTTTGTTCATGTTGGTGAATTTTTGAGATTTTGTTCACTTTTGTGATTATTTGAGATTTTGTTCATGTTGGTGAATTTTTGAGATTTTGTTCACATTGTGATTATTTGAGATTTTGTTCATGTTGGTGAATTTTTGAGATTTTGTTCACTTTTGTGATTATTTGAGATTTTGTTCATGTTGGTGAATTTTTGAGATTTTGTTCACTTTTGTGATTATTTGAGATTTTGTTCATGTTGGTGAATTTTTGAGATTTTGTTCACTTTTGTGATTATTTGAGATTTTGTTCATGTTGGTGAATTTTTGAGATTTTGTTCATTTTGTGATTATTTGAGATTTTGTTCACTTTTGTGATTATTTGAGATTTTGTTCATGTTGGTGAATTTTTGAGATTTTGTTCACTTTTGTGATTATTTGAGATTTTGTTCATGTTGGTGAATTTTTGAGATTTTGTTCACTTTTGTGATTATTTGAGATTTTGTTCATGTTGGTGAATTTTTGAGATTTTGTTCACTTTTGTGATTATTTGAGATTTTGTTCATGTTGGTGAATTTTTGAGATTTTATTGATTTTTGAGATTATTTGAGATTTTGTTCACTTTTGTGATTATTTGAGATTTTGTTCATGTTGGTGAATTTTTGAGATTTTGTTCACTTTTGTGATTATTTGAGATTTTGTTCATGTTGGTGAATTTTTGAGATTTTGTTCACTTTTGTGATTATTTGAGATTTTGTTCATGTTGGTGAATTTTTGAGATTTTGTTCATTTTTGTGATTATTTGAGATTTTGTTCACTTTTGTGATTATTTGAGATTTTGTTCATGTTGGTGAATTTTTGAGATTTTGTTCACTTTTGTGATTATTTGAGATTTTGTTCATGTTGGTGAATTTTTGAGATTTTGTTCACTTTTGTGATTATTTGAGATTTTGTTCATGTTGGTGAATTTTTGAGATTTTGTTCACTTTTGTGATTATTTGAGATTTTCTTCATGTTGGTGAATTTTTGAGATTTTGTTCACTTTTGTGATTATTTGAGATTTTGTTCATGTTGGTGAATTTTTGAGATTTTGTTCACTTTTGTGATTATTTGAGATTTTGTTCATGTTGGTGAATTTTTGAGATTTTGTTCACTTTTGTGATTATTTGAGATTTTGTTCATGTTGGTGAATTTTTGAGATTTTGTTCACTTTTGTGATTATTTGAGATTTTGTTCATGTTGGTGAATTTTTGAGATTTTGTTCACTTTTGTGATTATTTGAGATTTTGTTCATGTTGGTGAATTTTTGAGATTTTGTTCACTTTTGTGATTATTTGAGATTTTGTTCATGTTGGTGAATTTTTGAGATTTTGTTCACTTTTGTGATTATTTGAGATTTTGTTCATTTTTGTGATTATTTGAGATTTTGTTCATGTTGGTGAATTTTTGAGATTTTGTTCACTTTTGTGATTATTTGAGATTTTCTTCATGTTGGTGAATTTTTGAGATTTTGTTCACTTTTGTGATTATTTGAGATTTTGTTCATGTTGGTGAATTTTTGAGATTTTGTTCACTTTTGTGATTATTTGAGATTTTGTTCATGTTGGTGATTTTTTAAAATTTAATTCACTTTTGTGATTATTTGAGATTTTGTTGATGTTGGTGAATTTTTAAGATTTTGTTTACTTTTGTGATTATTTGAGATTTTGTTCATGTTGGTGAATTTTTGAGATTTTGTTCACTTTTGTGATTATTTGAGATTTTGTTCATGTTGGTGAATTTTTGAGATTTTGTTCACTTTTGTGATTATTTGAGATTTTGTTCATGTTGGTGAATTTTTGAGATTTTGTTCACTTTTGTGATTATTTGAGATTTTGTTCATGTTGGTGAATTTTTGAGATTTTGTTCACTTTTGTGATTATTTGAGATTTTGTTCATGTTGGTGAATTTTTGAGATTTTGTTCACTTTTGTGATTATTTGAGATTTTTTTCATGTTGGTGAATTTTTGAGATTTTGTTCACTTTTGTGATTATTTGAGATTTTGTTCATGTTGGTGAATTTTTGAGATTTTGTTCATTTTGTGATTATTTGAGATTTTGTTCATGTTGGTGAATTTTTGAGATTTTGTTCACTTTTGTGATTATTTGAGATTTTGTTCATGTTGGTGAATTTTTGAGATTTTGTTCACATTGTGATTATTTGAGATTTTGTTCATGTTGGTGAATTTTTGAGATTTTGTTCACTTTTGTGATTATTTGAGATTTTGTTCATGTTGGTGAATTTTTGAGATTTTGTTCACTTTTGTGATTATTTGAGATTTTGTTCATGTTGGTGAATTTTTGAGATTTTGTTCATTTTTGTGATTATTTGAGATTTTGTTCATGTTGTGATTTTTGAGATTTTGTTCATGTTGTGATTATTTGAGATTTTGTTCATTTTGTGATTATTTGAGATTTTGTTCATGTTGGTGAATTTTTGAGATTTTGTTCACTTTTGTGATTATTTGAGATTTTGTTCATGTTGGTGATTATTTGAGATTTTCTTCATGTTGGTGATTTTTTAGATTTTGTTCATTTTGTGATTATTTGAGATTTTGTTCATGTTTGTAATTATTTGAGATTTTGTTCATGTTGGTGAATTTTTGAGATTTTGTTTACTTTTGTGATTATTTGAGATTTTGTTCATGTTGGTGAATTTTTGAGATTTTGTTCACTTTTGTGATTATTTGAGATTTTGTTCATGTTGGTGAATTTTTGAGATTTTGTTCACTTTTGTGATTATTTGAGATTTTTGTTCATGTTGGTGAACGTTTTAAATTTTGTTTATGTTGGTGAATTTTCATTTTTCATGTTCAGGTACTGAAAAAAAAAAAACTGCTTCTTCTTAATGATTCTGCAATTTTAAATATGATTAAAATGTGAAATTTCATCTTTACTTCTATAGTAAACAGGGTTGACAATGACACAAAGTCAATGAGACATGTTTATTAAACAAAATACATTTGTCTTGATGACAGGAGGTTCCGGTGCAGAAAAAAATGACAAAGGGATTTACAGACAGAGGAATAAAACACAGGTAACATCAGTTATCTGCTTCTTCATCTTCAGAAGCACCGTGGAATAGAGTTCCTCTTTTCTCCTTATGTCTCATTATTTTCTTGACACAACGGTTGAGGTTTTTTTCTTCTCTCTGTTTAACCTTTTCTGGAACAATCACTTGGCCCTGCTTGCTTGATCCACCTTTCCATGATCCTCCTGTCAGCATGGGATGATTGTCATGAAACTCCTCCCATGATTTCAAGTGCTGCATCAGGAGGATGTTGTGAAAAAACATGTCAGGATACCTGATCACTTCAGAGAACAAAACTGCACATAGTGCAATGGCGTCTTGAGGAGTCAGTATATAACGATCGACTCTGTCATGGTTCCCATTCATGTAGAACCAAACTGTCTCCGAATATTTCTTACTGAAACATCTCGATGTTTTCAGTGTTGCATAAGAAAGTCTTCTGTCATGAAGGTTTATGTCTTGCTCATCTTTTTTGATTGGACAGCAGTACAGATCGTTTGGTCGCATCTGTATCGTGTACTGACCAACTAAAAAGTCAGTGGGCTGCATGTCCTTTTTATGCCAAGATTCAATGAGAAAACATATTATTGCAACATAATGAGGAAAACTTGTTATTCTGATCGGTGCTCGCCCTATGTTGTCAGCGACTGAGACTTGGGTAATGCCTTGAATCGTTGCAGCAGAACAACCTTCCCAGGAAGTGTGCACTTTAAAGGCTCCATCCAGCATTTTTGCAGAGGGATTTCCAACATTTGTCCTGAGCTGAAATATATCAGTAGTGTCGTTCAGAAAGTTCTTCTCTTTCATCTTCTCTGGATCGAAGGAGAGAAGGACTTCTGGCTTGTTGTTGTTCCCCTCGAACCTGGACTGCATAAATGCCTAAAGCAGGGCCGTGCGCAGATATCGTAGAAGCAGTAGCTGAAATTTCGCCCAAATTCCGTTTTTATCACTTAGAGCCGAAGTCTTGTTCAGTCAGTGGGACAGTTCCTAGTTAGTCTGAATATCGTTCAGTGGTTCCAGTTAGTAGTTGTAACGTTCTTCACTTACGGCCCAATTCTTGTTCAGTCAATGGGACCGTTCTCATTTGGTCTGAATAGTGGTTATCGTTAGTAGTTGAAATTTTCTTTTCAACTTTTGAAATTATTGATTTTGTCACATCTTGTTCTATCAACACTTGCCCAAACTCATGCTCAGGTGAGGCGGTCATTTTATCATTTTTGTGTGACCGCCCGAGACGGGATTCGAATTCCCGAACTCGAGTTGTCAGAGGTGCAGGTGCACCATGTGGCAGTGCGCTAACCACTACACTACAGCGCCGCCTATACCGGAAGTGGCATTTAATATTATTGATATTAATACAGTTTCACCACACGCTTTTGCGGACAGGACAGTGGAACATTTCAAAAAAGTCAAGCATACTGCATTTAACCTATGAATAATCCTGAATGTGACAGTACGTATGACAGCTGAATTGACTTGCTCTTCTTAGGTGTCCTCATGCTTGTTTTTTCAGATTTCAGAGAACCCAAAGGAAAAGAGGCAGCAGTCTGATGTGAGCCAGCTTTTTAATACTTGAACCACTGGACCGCTTGTACTCTGCTATCAGACTCCTGAAACGAATCATTTTAACGATTGTATTGCTTTCGTCCCTCTTTTATTTTCTAAAGACTGATCTTTTTGTCGTTGACTGTTGAACTGTTTCCAAACACATAAACTGACTCTGCTGTTAAAAAATGTGTCTTTTTCACTTTAAAAGGGTTTTTGCCAAACTTGGAAATGGTGATGAATCATCATCACTTCGTAATGTTACGAAGTGATTGATTTACTGTTGAAATCTCAACTTTGTTTCAGTGGTTGCTTTTGCTATCTGGGATCTTGTGTCTCAGTAAACGGCTTGTCAGTGTGGATGAACGGCGGGCGAGCTGCGTCTTTATGCGGGGAACGCGCTCCCGCTGAAAGCAAAGCGAAAGCGAATCTAAATTCAGCGGCTGCTCTTCTCTCCGTTTTTCATTTGGACCAAATCCTTGACATGTTTAAACAGCGTGATTTATTAATGGTTTTTCATACTTGTTCTTGTTCATTATCCTTACTTTCCCAGTTTTTATTCATTTTTCATGACTCTCTGAGATTTTGTTCATTTTCATGATTCTTTGGGCATGTGTTCATGTTGGTGACTTTTTAGATTTTGTTCACTTTTGTGATTATTTGAGATTTTGTTTATTTTGTGATTATTTGAGATTTTGTTCATTTGTGATTTTTGAGATTTTGTTCATTTTGTGATTATTTGAGATTTTGTTCATGTTGGTGAATTTTTGAGATTTTGTTCACTTTTGTGATTATTTGAGATTTTGTTCATGTTGGTGATTTTTGAGATTTTGTTCATTTTGTGATTATTTGAGATTTTGTTCATGTTTGTGATTATTTGAGATTTTCTTCATGTTGGTGATTATTTGAGATTTTGTTCATGTTGGTGAATTTTTGAGATTTTGTTCACTTTTGTGATTATTTGAGATTTTGTTCATGTTGGTGAATTTTTGAGATTTTGTTCACTTTTGTGATTATTTGAGATTTTGTTCATGTTGGTGAATTTTTGAGATTTTGTTCATTTTTGTGATTATTTGAGATTTTGTTCATGTTGGTGAATTTTTGAGATTTTGTTCATGCTGTGAATTATTTGAGATTTTGTTCATTTTGTGATTATTTGAGATTTTGTTCATGTTGGTGAATTTTTGAGATTTTGTTCACTTTTGTGATTATTTGAGATTTTGTTCATGTTGGTGAATTTTTGAGATTTTGTTCACTTTTGTGATTATTTGAGATTTTGTTCATGTTGGTGAATTTTTGAGATTTTGTTCACTTTTGTGATTATTTGAGATTTTGTTCATGTTTGTGATTATTTGAGATTTTGTTCATGTTGGTGAATTTTTGAGATTTTGTTCACTTTTGTGATTATTTGAGATTTTGTTCATGTTGGTGAATTTTTGAGATTTTGTTCACTTTTGTGATTATTTGAGATTTTGTTCATGTTGGTGAATTTTTGAGATTTTGTTCACTTTTGTGATTATTTGAGATTTTGTTCATGTTGGTGAATTTTTGAGATTTTGTTCACTTTTGTGATTATTTGAGATTTTGTTCATGTTGGTGAATTTTTGAGATTTTGTTCACTTTTGTGATTATTTGAGATTTTGTTCATGTTGGTGAATTTTTGAGATTTTGTTCACTTTTGTGATTATTTGAGATTTTGTTCATGTTGGTGAATTTTTGAGATTTTGTTCACTTTTGTGATTATTTGAGATTTTGTTCATGTTGTGATTTTTGAGATTTTGTTCATGTTGTGATTTTTGAGATTTTGTTCATGTTGTGAATTTTTGAGATTTTGTTCACTTTTGTGATTATTTGAGATTTTGTTCATGTTGGTGAATTTTTGAGATTTTGTTCACTTTTGTGATTATTTGAGATTTTGTTCATGTTGGTGAATTTTTGAGATTTTGTTCATTTTGTGATTATTTGAGATTTTGTTCATGTTCATGATTATTTGAGATTTTGTTCATGTTGGTGAATTTTTGAGATTTTGTTCACTTTTGTGATTATTTGAGATTTTGTTCATGTTGGTGAATTTTTGAGATTTTGTTCACTTTTGTGATTATTTGAGATTTTGTTCATGTTGGTGAATTTTTGAGATTTTGTTCACTTTTGTGATTATTTGAGATTTTGTTCATGTTGGTGAATTTTTGAGATTTTGTTCACTTTTGTGATTATTTGAGATTTTGTTCATGTTGGTGAATTTTTGAGATTTTGTTCATTTTGTGATTATTTGAGATTTTGTTCACTTTTGTGATTATTTGAGATTTTGTTCATGTTGGTGATTATTTGAGATTTTGTTCATGTTGGTGAATTTTTGAGATTTTGTTCACTTTTGTGATTATTTGAGATTTTGTTCATGTTGGTGAATTTTTGAGATTTTGTTCACTTTTGTGATTATTTGAGATTTTGTTCATGTTGGTGAATTTTTGAGATTTTGTTCACTTTTGTGATTATTTGAGATTTTGTTCATGTTTGTGATTATTTGAGATTTTGTTCATGTTGGTGATTTTTTAGATTTTGTTCACTTTTGTGATTATTTGAGATTTTGTTCATGTTGTGATTTTGAATTTGTTCATTTGTGATTTTGAGATTTTGTTCACTTTTGTGATTATTTGAGATTTTGTTCATGTTGGTGATTTTTGAGATTTTGTTCATGTTGGTGAATTTTTGAGATTTTGTTCACTTTTGTGATTATTTGAGATTTTGTTCATGTTGGTGAATTTTTGAGATTTTGTTCACTTTTGTGATTATTTGAGATTTTGTTCATGTTGGTGAATTTTTGAGATTTTGTTCATTTTTGTGATTATTTGAGATTTTGTTCATGTTGGTGAATTTTTGAGATTTTGTTCACTTTTGTGATTATTTGAGATTTTCTTCATTTTGTGATTATTTGAGATTTTGTTCATGTTGGTGAATTTTTGAGATTTTGTTCATTTTGTGATTATTTGAGATTTTGTTCATGTTGGTGAATTTTTGAGATTTTGTTCATTTTGTGATTATTTGAGATTTTGTTCATTTTGTGATTATTTGAGATTTTGTTCATGTTGGTGAATTTTTGAGATTTTGTTCACTTTTGTGATTATTTGAGATTTTGTTCATGTTGGTGAATTTTTGAGATTTTGTTCACTTTTGTGATTATTTGAGATTTTGTTCATGTTGGTGAATTTTTGAGATTTTGTTCACTTTTGTGATTATTTGAGATTTTGTTCATTTTGTGATTATTTGAGATTTTGTTCATGTTGGTGAAT
The DNA here is from genome assembly GCA_036247105.1 of Cirrhinus mrigala. Classification (NCBI taxonomy): domain Eukaryota; kingdom Metazoa; phylum Chordata; class Actinopteri; order Cypriniformes; family Cyprinidae; genus Cirrhinus; species Cirrhinus mrigala. The sequence continues at coordinate 3,239,254 of CM070011.1, read as the reverse complement.
TTTTGAGATTTTGTTCACTTTTGTGATTATTTGAGATTTTGTTCATGTTGGTGAATTTTTGAGATTTTGTTCACTTTTGTGATTATTTGAGATTTTGTTCATGTTGGTGAATTTTTGAGATTTTGTTCACTTTTGTGATTATTTGAGATTTTGTTCATGTTGGTGAATTTTTGAGATTTTGTTCACTTTTGTGATTATTTGAGATTTTGTTCATGTTGGTGAATTTTTGAGATTTTGTTCACTTTTGTGATTATTTGAGATTTTGTTCATGTTGGTGAATTTTTGAGATTTTGTTCACTTTTGTGATTATTTGAGATTTTGTTCATTTTGTGATTATTTGAGATTTTGTTCATGTTGGTGATTTTTGAGATTTTGTTCATTTTGTGATTATTTGAGATTTTGTTCATGTTGGTGAATTTTTGAGATTTTGTTCACTTTTGTGATTATTTGAGATTTTGTTCATGTTGGTGAATTTTTGAGATTTTGTTCACTTTTGTGATTATTTGAGATTTTGTTCATTTTGTGATTATTTGAGATTTTGTTCATGTTGGTGATTTTTGAGATTTTGTTCATGTTTGTGAATTATTTGAGATTTTGTTCACTTTTGTGATTATTTGAGATTTTGTTCATGTTGGTGAATTTTTGAGATTTTGTTCATGTTCATAATTATTTGGGATTTTGTTCATGTTCATAATTATTTGAGATTTTGTTCATGTTGGTGAATTTTTGAGATTTTGTTCACTTTTGTGATTATTTGAGATTTTGTTCATGTTGGTGAATTTTTGAGATTTTGTTCACTTTTGTGATTATTTGAGATTTTGTTCATGTTGGTGAATTTTTGAGATTTTGTTCATTTTGTGATTATTTGAGATTTTGTTCATGTTGGTGAATTTTTTAGATTTTGTTCACTTTTGTGATTATTTGAGATTTTGTTCACTTTTGTGATTATTTGAGATTTTGTTCATGTTGGTGAATTTTTGAGATTTTGTTCACATTGTGATTATTTGAGATTTTGTTCATGTTGGTGAATTTTTGAGATTTTGTTCACTTTTGTGATTATTTGAGATTTTGTTCATGTTGGTGAATTTTTGAGATTTTGTTCACTTTTGTGATTATTTGAGATTTTGTTCATGTTGGTGAATTTTTGAGATTTTGTTCACTTTTGTGATTATTTGAGATTTTGTTCATGTTGGTGAATTTTTGAGATTTTGTTCACATTGTGATTATTTGAGATTTTGTTCATGTTGGTGAATTTTTGAGATTTTGTTCACTTTTGTGATTATTTGAGATTTTGTTCATGTTGGTGAATTTTTGAGATTTTGTTCACTTTTGTGATTATTTGAGATTTTGTTCATTTTGTGATTATTTGAGATTTTGTTCATGTTGGTGAATTTTTGAGATTTTGTTCACTTTTGTGATTATTTGAGATTTTCTTCATGTTGGTGAATTTTTGAGATTTTGTTCACTTTTGTGATTATTTGAGATTTTGTTCATGTTGGTGAATTTTTGAGATTTTGTTCATTTTGTGATTATTTGAGATTTTGTTCATGTTGGTGAATTTTTGAGATTTTGTTCACTTTTGTGATTATTTGAGATTTTGTTCATGTTGGTGAATTTTTGAGATTTTGTTCATTTTGTGATTATTTGAGATTTTGTTCATGTTGGTGAATTTTTGAGATTTTGTTCACTTTTGTGATTATTTGAGATTTTGTTCATGTTGGTGAATTTTTGAGATTTTGTTCACTTTTGTGATTATTTGAGATTTTGTTCATGTTGGTGAATTTTTGAGATTTTGTTCATTTTGTGATTATTTGAGATTTTGTTCATGTTGGTGAATTTTTGAGATTTTGTTCATTTTTGTGATTATTTGAGATTTTGTTCATGTTGGTGAATTTTTGAGATTTTGTTCACTTTTGTGATTATTTGAGATTTTGTTCATGTTGGTGAATTTTTGAGATTTTGTTCACTTTTGTGATTATTTGAGATTTTGTTCATGTTGGTGAATTTTTGAGATTTTGTTCACTTTTGTGATTATTTGAGATTTTGTTCATGTTGGTGAATTTTTGAGATTTTGTTCACTTTTGTGATTATTTGAGATTTTGTTCATGTTGGTGATTTTTGAGATTTTCTTCATGTTGGTGAATTTTTGAGATTTTGTTCACTTTTGTGATTATTTGAGATTTTGTTCATGTTGGTGAATTTTTGAGATTTTGTTCACTTTTGTGATTATTTGAGATTTTGTTCATGTTGGTGAATTTTTGAGATTTTGTTCACTTTTGTGATTATTTGAGATTTTGTTCATGTTGGTGAATTTTTGAGATTTTGTTCACTTTTGTGATTATTTGAGATTTTGTTCATGTTGGTGAATTTTTGAGATTTTGTTCACTTTTGTGATTATTTGAGATTTTGTTCATGTTGGTGAATTTTTGAGATTTTCTTCACTTTTGTGATTATTTGAGATTTTGTTCATGTTGGTGAATTTTTGAGATTTTGTTCACTTTTGTGATTATTTGAGATTTTGTTCATGTTGGTGAATTTTTGAGATTTTGTTCACTTTTGTGATTATTTGAGATTTTGTTCATGTTGGTGAATTTTTGAGATTTTGTTCACTTTTGTGATTATTTGAGATTTTGTTCATGTTGGTGAATTTTTGAGATTTTGTTCACTTTTGTGATTATTTGAGATTTTGTTCATGTTGGTGAATTTTTGAGATTTTGTTCACTTTTGTGATTATTTGAGATTTTGTTCATGTTGGTGAATTTTTGAGATTTTGTTCATTTTGTGATTATTTGAGATTTTGTTCATGTTGGTGAATTTTTGAGATTTTGTTCATTTTGTGATTATTTGAGATTTTGTTCATGTTGGTGATTTTTGAGATTTTGTTCACTTTTGTGATTATTTGAGATTTTGTTCATGTTGGTGAATTTTTGAGATTTTGTTCATTTTGTGATTATTTGAGATTTTGTTCATGTTGGTGATTTTTTGAGATTTTGTTCACATTGTGATTATTTGAGATTTTGTTCATGTTGGTGAATTTTTGAGATTTTGTTCACTTTTGTGATTATTTGAGATTTTGTTCATGTTGGTGAATTTTTGAGATTTTCTTCATGTTGGTGAATTTTTGAGATTTTGTTAATTTTTGTGATTATTTGAGATTTTGTTCATGTTGGTGAATTTTTAAGATTTTGTTCACTTTTGTGATTATTTGAGATTTTGTTCATGTTGGTGAATTTTTGAGATTTTGTTCACTTTTGTGATTATTTGAGATTTTTTTCATGTTGGTGAATTTTTGAGATTTTGTTCACTTTTGTGATTATTTGAGATTTTGTTCATGTTGGTGAATTTTTGAGATTTTGTTCATTTTTGTGATTATTTGAGATTTTGTTCATGTTGGTGAATTTTTGAGATTTTGTTCACTTTTGTGATTATTTGAGATTTTGTTCATGTTGGTGAATTTTTGAGATTTTGTTCATTTTGTGATTATTTGAGATTTTGTTCATGTTGGTGAATTTTTGAGATTTTGTTCATTTTGTGATTATTTGAGATTTTGTTCATGTTGGTGAATTTTTGAGATTTTCTTCACTTTTGTGATTATTTGAGATTTTGTTCATTTTGTGATTATTTGAGATTTTGTTCATGTTGGTGAATTTTTGAGATTTTGTTCACTTTTGTGATTATTTGAGATTTTGTTCATGTTGGTGAATTTTTGAGATTTTGTTCATTTTTGTGATTATTTGAGATTTTGTTCATGTTGGTGAATTTTTGAGATTTTGTTCATTTTGTGATTATTTGAGATTTTGTTCATGTTGGTGAATTTTTGAGATTTTGTTCATTTGTGATTTTGAGATTTTGTTCATTTTGTGATTATTTGAGATTTTGTTCATGTTGGTGAATTTTTGAGATTTTGTTCATTTTTGTGATTATTTGAGATTTTGTTCATGTTGGTGAATTTTTGAGATTTTGTTCACTTTTGTGATTATTTGAGATTTTGTTCATGTTGGTGAATTTTTGAGATTTTGTTCATTTTGTGATTATTTGAGATTTTGTTCATGTTGTGATTTTTGAGATTTTGTTCATGTTGTGATTTTTGAGATTTTCTTCATTTGTGATTATTTGAGATTTTGTTCATTTTGTGATTATTTGAGATTTTGTTCATGTTGGTGAATTTTTGAGATTTTGTTCACTTTTGTGATTATTTGAGATTTTGTTCATGTTGGTGATTTTTGAAATTTTCTTCACTTTTGTGATTATTTGAGATTTTGTTTATGTTTGGTGAATTTTTTAAAATTTGTTCATGTTGGTGAATTTTGAGATTTTCTTCACTTTTGTGATTATTTGAGATTTTGTTCATGTTGGTGAATTTTTGAGATTTTGTTCACTTTTGTGATTATTTGAGATTTTGTTCATTTTGTGATTATTTGAGATTTTGTTCATGTTGGTGAATTTTTGAGATTTTGTTCATTTTTGTGATTATTTGAGATTTTGTTCATGTTGGTGACTTTTTGAGATTTTGTTCACTTTTGTGATTATTTGAGATTTTGTTCATGTTGGTGAATTTTTTAATTTTGTTCATGTTGGTGAATTTTCATTTTTCATGTTCAGGTACTGAAAAAAAAAAAAACTGCTTCTTCTTAATGATTCTGCAATTTTAAATGATTAAAATGTGAAATTTCATCTTTACTTCTATAGTAAACAGGGTTGACAATGACACAAAGTCAATGAGACATGTTTATTAAACAAAATACATTTGTCTTGATGACAGGAGGTTCCGGTGCAGAAAAAAATGACAAAGGGATTTACAGACAGAGGAATAAAACACAGGTAACATCAGTTATCTGCTTCTTCATCTTCAGAAGCACCGTGGAATAGAGTTCCTCTTTTCTCCTTATGTCTCATTATTTTCTTGACACAACGGTTGAGGTTTTTTTCTTCTCTCTGTTTAACCTTTTCTGGAACAATCACTTGGCCCTGCTTGCTTGATCCACCTTTCCATGATCCTCCTGTCAGCATGGGATGATTGTCATGAAACTCCTCCCATGATTTCAAGTGCTGCATCAGGAGGATGTTGTGAAAAAACATGTCAGGATACCTGATCACTTCAGAGAACAAAACTGCACATAGTGCAATGGCGTCTTGAGGAGTCAGTATATAACGATCGACTCTGTCATGGTTCCCATTCATGTAGAACCAAACTGTCTCCGAATATTTCTTACTGAAACATCTCGATGTTTTCAGTGTTGCATAAGAAAGTCTTCTGTCATGAAGGTTTATGTCTTGCTCATCTTTTTTGATTGGACAGCAGTACAGATCGTTTGGTCGCATCTGTATCGTGTACTGACCAACTAAAAAGTCAGTGGGCTGCATGTCCTTTTTATGCCAAGATTCAATGAGAAAACATATTATTGCAACATAATGAGGAAAACTTGTTATTCTGATCGGTGCTCGCCCTATGTTGTCAGCGACTGAGACTTGGGTAATGCCTTGAATCGTTGCAGCAGAACAACCTTCCCAGGAAGTGTGCACTTTAAAGGCTCCATCCAGCATTTTTGCAGAGGGATTTCCAACATTTGTCCTGAGCTGAAATATATCAGTAGTGTCGTTCAGAAAGTTCTTCTCTTTCATCTTCTCTGGATCGAAGGAGAGAAGGACTTCTGGCTTGTTGTTGTTCCCCTCGAACCTGGACTGCATAAATGCCTAAAGCAGGGCCGTGCGCAGATATCGTAGAAGCAGTAGCTGAAATTTCGCCCAAATTCCGTTTTTATCACTTAGAGCCGAAGTCTTGTTCAGTCAGTGGGACAGTTCCTAGTTAGTCTGAATATCGTTCAGTGGTTCCAGTTAGTAGTTGTAACGTTCTTCACTTACGGCCCAATTCTTGTTCAGTCAATGGGACCGTTCTCATTTGGTCTGAATAGTGGTTATCGTTAGTAGTTGAAATTTTCTTTTCAACTTTTGAAATTATTGATTTTGTCACATCTTGTTCTATCAACACTTGCCCAAACTCATGCTCAGGTGAGGCGGTCATTTTATCATTTTTGTGTGACCGCCCGAGACGGGATTCGAATTCCCGAACTCGAGTTGTCAGAGGTGCAGGTGCACCATGTGGCAGTGCGCTAACCACTACACTACAGCGCCGCCTATACCGGAAGTGGCATTTAATATTATTGATATTAATACAGTTTCACCACACGCTTTTGCGGACAGGACAGTGGAACATTTCAAAAAAGTCAAGCATACTGCATTTAACCTATGAATAATCCTGAATGTGACAGTACGTATGACAGCTGAATTGACTTGCTCTTCTTAGGTGTCCTCATGCTTGTTTTTTCAGATTTCAGAGAACCCAAAGGAAAAGAGGCAGCAGTCTGATGTGAGCCAGCTTTTTAATACTTGAACCACTGGACCGCTTGTACTCTGCTATCAGACTCCTGAAACGAATCATTTTAACGATTGTATTGCTTTCGTCCCTCTTTTATTTTCTAAAGACTGATCTTTTTGTCGTTGACTGTTGAACTGTTTCCAAACACATAAACTGACTCTGCTGTTAAAAAATGTGTCTTTTTCACTTTAAAAGGGTTTTTGCCAAACTTGGAAATGGTGATGAATCATCATCACTTCGTAATGTTAATTCAGTTGCATTTTCACGATTCACTGTTGAAATCTCAACTTTGTTTCAGTGGTTGCTTTTGCTATCTGGGATCTTGTGTCTCAGTAAACGGCTTGTCAGTGTGGATGAACGGCGGGCGAGCTGCGTCTTTATGCGGGGAACGCGCTCCCGCTGAAAGCAAAGCGAAAGCGAATCTAAATTCAGCGGCTGCTCTTCTCTCCGTTTTTCATTTGGACCAAATCCTTGACATGTTTAAACAGCGTGATTTATTAATGGTTTTTCATACTTGTTCTTGTTCATTATCCTTACTTTCCCAGTTTTTATTCATTTTTCATGACTCTCTGAGATTTTGTTCATTTTCATGATTCTTTGGGCATGTGTTCATGTTGGTGACTTTTTGAGATTTTCTTCACTATTGTGATTATTTGAGATTTTGTTTATTTTTGTGATTATTTGAGATTTTGTTCATGTTGGTGACTTTTTGAGATTTTGTTCACTTTTGTGATTATTTGAGATTTTGTTCATGTTGGTGACTTTTTGAGATTTTGTTTATTTTTGTGAATTTTTGAGATTTTGTTTACTTTTGTGATTATTTGAGATTTTGTTCATGTTTGGTGAGTTTTTTAAAATTTGTTCATGTTGGTGAATTTTAAAAATTTCTTCACTTTTATGATTATTTGAGATTTTGTTCATGTTGGTGAATTTTTGAGATTTTCTTCACTTTTGTGATTATTTGAGATTTTGTTCATGTTGGTGAATTTTTTAGATTTTGTTCATTTTTGTGATTATTTGAGATTTTGTTCATGTTGGTAATTTTTTGAGATTTTGTTCATTTTTGGGAGTATTTGAGATTTTGTTCATGTTGGTGAATTTTTGAGATTTTCTTCACTATTGTGATTATTTGAGATTTTGTTTATTTTTGTGATTATTTGAGATTTTGTTCATGTTGGTGACTTTTTGAGATTTTGTTCACTTTTGTGATTATTTGAGATTTTGTTCATGTTGGTGAATTTTTTGAGATTTTGTTCATTTTTGGGAGTATTTGAGATTTTGTTCATGTTGGTGAATTTTTGAGATTTTGTTCACTATTGTGATTATTTGAGATTTTGTTTATTTTTGTGATTATTTGAGATTTTGTTCATGTTGGTGACTTTTTGAGATTTTGTTCACTTTTGTGATTATTTGAGATTTTGTTCATGTTGGTGAATTTTTGAGATTTTGTTCACTTTTGTGATTATTTGAGATTTTGTTCATGTTGGTGAATTTTTGAGATTTTGTTCATTTTTGATTATTTGAGATTTTGTTCATGTTGGTGAATTTTTGAGATTTTGTTCATTTTTGTGATTATTTGAGATTTTGTTCATGTTGGTGAATTTTTGAGATTTTGTTCATTTTTGTGATTATTTGAGATTTTTTTCATGTTGGTGAATTTTTGAGATTTTGTTCAGTTTTGTGATTATTTGAGATTTTGTTCATGTTGGTAATTTTTGAGATTTTGTTCATTTTTGTGATTATTTGAGATTTTGTTCATGTTGGTGAATTTTTTAAATTTTCTTCACTTTTGTGATTATTTGAGATTTTGTTCATGTTGGTGAATTTTTGAGATTTTCTTCACTTGTGATTATGAGTTTGTTATTTGTGATTTTGAGATTTTGTTCATGTTGGTGATTTTTGAGATTTTGTTCATTTTGTGATTATTTGAGATTTTGTTCATGTTGGTGAATTTTTGAGATTTTGTTCATTTTGTGATTATTTGAGATTTTGTTCATGTTGGTGATTTTTGAGATTTTGTTCATTTTGTGATTATTTGAGATTTTGTTCATGTTGGTAATTTTTGAGATTTTGTTTATTTTTGGGAGTATTTGAGATTTTGTTCATGTTGGTGAATTTTTGAGATTTTCTTCACTACTGTGATTATTTGAGATTTTGTTCATTTTTGTGAGTATTTGAGATTTTTTATTCATGTTGGTGAATTTTTGAAATTTTGTTCAGTTTTGTGATCATTTGAGATTTTGTTCATGTTGGTGAGTTTTTAAAATTTTCTTCATTTTTGAGAGTATTTGAGATTTTGTTCATTTTGGTAAATTTTTGAGATTTTGTTCATTTTTGTGATTATTTGAGATTTTGTTCATGTTGGTGAATTTTTGAGATTTTGTTCATTTTTGTGATTATTTGAGATTTTGTTCATGTTGGTGAATTTTTGAGATTTTCTTCACTATTGTGATTATTTGAGATTTTGTTCATGTTGGTGAGTTTTTAAAATTTTCTTCACTTTTGTGATTATTTGAGATTTTGTTCATGTTGGTAAATTTTTGAGATTTTGTTCATTTTTGTGATTATTTGAGATTTTGTTCATGTTGGTAATTTTTTGAGATTTTGTTTATTTTTGGGAGTATTTGAGATTTTGTTCATGTTGGTGAATTTTTGAGATTTTCTTCACTACTGTGATTATTTGAGATTTTGTTTATTTTTGTGATTATTTGAGATTTTGTTCATGTTGGTGACTTTTTGAGATTTTGTTCATTTTTGTGATTATTTGAGATTTTGTTCATGTTGGTAATTTTTTGAGATTTTGTTTATTTTTGGGAGTATTTGAGATTTTGTTCATGTTGGTGATTTTTTGAGATTTTCTTCACTACTGTGATTATTTGAGATTTTGTTTATTTTTGTGATTATTTGAGATTTTGTTCATGTTGGTGACTTTTTGAGATTTTGTTCATTTTTGTGATTATTTGAGATTTTGTTCATGTTGGTGAATTTTTGAGATTTTGTTCATTTTGTGATTATTTGAGATTTTGTTCATGTTGGTGAATTTTTGAAATTTTCTTCACTTTTGTGATTATTTGAGATTTTGTTCATGTTGGTGAATTTTTGAGATTTTCTTCACTATTGTGATTATTTGAGATTTTGTTTATTTTTGTGATTATTTGAGATTTTGTTCATGTTGGTGAGTTTTTGAAATTTTGTTCATTTTTGAGAGTATTTGAGATTTTGTTCATGTTGGTAAATTTTTGAGATTTTGTTCATTTTTGTGATTATTTGAGATTTTGTTCATGTTGGTGAATTTTTGAGATTTTGTTCATTTTTGGGAGTATTTGAGATTTTGTTCATGTTGGTGAATTTTTGAGATTTTCTTCACTATTGTGATTATTTGAGATTTTGTTCATGTTGGTGAGTTTTTAAAATTTTCTTCACTTTTGTGATTATTTGAGATTTTGTTCATGTTGGTGAATTTTTGAGATTTTGTTCATTTTTGGGAGTATTTGAGATTTTGTTCATGTTGGTGAATTTTTGAGATTTTCTTCACTTTTGTGATTATTTGAGATTTTGTTCATTTTTGTGATTATTTGAGATTTTGTTCATGTTGGTGAGTTATTTGAAATTTGTTCATGTTGGTGAATTTTTGAGATTTTGTTCATTTTTGAGAGTATTTGAGATTTTGTTCATTTTGGTAAATTTTTGAGATTTTGTTCATTTTTGAGAGTATTTGAGATTTTTTATTCATGTTGGTGAATTTTTGAGATTTTGTTCATTTTTGTGAGTATTTGAGATTTTGTTCATTTTGGTGAATTTTTGAGATTTTGTTCATTTTTGTGATTATTTGAGATTTTGTTCATGTTGGTGAATTTTTGAGATTTTCTTCACTATTGTGATTATTTGAGATTTTGTTCATTTTTGTGATTATTTGAGATTTTGTTCATGTTGGTGAATTTTTGAGATTTTGTTCATTTTTGGGAGTATTTGAGATTTTGTTCATGTTGGTGAGTTTTTAAAATTTTCTTCACTTTTGTGATTATTTGAGATTTTGTTTATGTTTGGTGAATTTTTTAAAATTTGTTCATGTTGGTGAATTTTTGAGATTTTGTTCATTTTTGGGAGTATTTGAGATTTTGTTCATGTTGGAGACTTTTTGAGATTTTCTTCACTTTTGTGATTATTTGAGATTTTGTTCATGTTGGTGAATTTTTTTAATTTTGTTCATGTTGGTGAATTTTCATTTTTCATGTTCAGGTACTGAAAAAAAAAAAACTGCTTCTTCTTAATGATTCTGCAATTTTAAATGATTAAAATGTGAAATTTCATCTTTACTTCTATAGTAAACAGGGTTGACAATGACACAAAGTCAATGAGACATGTTTATTAAACAAAATACATTTGTCTTGATGACAGGAGGTTCCGGTGCAGAAAAAAATGACAAAGGGATTTACAGACAGAGGAATAAAACACAGGTAACATCAGTTATCTGCTTCTTCATCTTCAGAAGCACCGTGGAATAGAGTTCCTCTTTTCTCCTTATGTCTCATTATTTTCTTGACACAACGGTTGAGGTTTTTTTCTTCTCTCTGTTTAACCTTTTCTGGAACAATCACTTGGCCCTGCTTGCTTGATCCACCTTTCCATGATCCTCCTGTCAGCATGGGATGATTGTCATGAAACTCCTCCCATGATTTCAAGTGCTGCATCAGGAGGATGTTGTGAAAAAACATGTCAGGATACCTGATCACTTCAGAGAACAAAACTGCACATAGTGCAATGGCGTCTTGAGGAGTCAGTATATAACGATCGACTCTGTCATGGTTCCCATTCATGTAGAACCAAACTGTCTCCGAATATTTCTTACTGAAACATCTCGATGTTTTCAGTGTTGCATAAGAAAGTCTTCTGTCATGAAGGTTTATGTCTTGCTCATCTTTTTTGATTGGACAGCAGTACAGATCGTTTGGTCGCATCTGTATCGTGTACTGACCAACTAAAAAGTCAGTGGGCTGCATGTCCTTTTTATGCCAAGATTCAATGAGAAAACATATTATTGCAACATAATGAGGAAAACTTGTTATTCTGATCGGTGCTCGCCCTATGTTGTCAGCGACTGAGACTTGGGTAATGCCTTGAATCGTTGCAGCAGAACAACCTTCCCAGGAAGTGTGCACTTTAAAGGCTCCATCCAGCATTTTTGCAGAGGGATTTCCAACATTTGTCCTGAGCTGAAATATATCAGTAGTGTCGTTCAGAAAGTTCTTCTCTTTCATCTTCTCTGGATCGAAGGAGAGAAGGACTTCTGGCTTGTTGTTGTTCCCCTCGAACCTGGACTGCATAAATGCCTAAAGCAGGGCCGTGCGCAGATATCGTAGAAGCAGTAGCTGAAATTTCGCCCAAATTCCGTTTTTATCACTTAGAGCCGAAGTCTTGTTCAGTCAGTGGGACAGTTCCTAGTTAGTCTGAATATCGTTCAGTGGTTCCAGTTAGTAGTTGTAACGTTCTTCACTTACGGCCCAATTCTTGTTCAGTCAATGGGACCGTTCTCATTTGGTCTGAATAGTGGTTATCGTTAGTAGTTGAAATTTTCTTTTCAACTTTTGAAATTATTGATTTTGTCACATCTTGTTCTATCAACACTTGCCCAAACTCATGCTCAGGTGAGGCGGTCATTTTATCATTTTTGTGACCGCCCGAGACGGGATTCGAATTCCCGAACTCGAGTTGTCAGAGGTGCAGGTGCACCATGTGGCAGTGCGCTAACCACTACACTACAGCGCCGCCTATACCGGAAGTGGCATTTAATATTATTGATATTAATACAGTTTCACCACACGCTTTTGCGGACAGGACAGTGGAACATTTCAAAAAAGTCAAGCATACTGCATTTAACCTATGAATAATCCTGAATGTGACAGTACGTATGACAGCTGAATTGACTTGCTCTTCTTAGGTGTCCTCATGCTTGTTTTTTCAGATTTCAGAGAACCCAAAGGAAAAGAGGCAGCAGTCTGATGTGAGCCAGCTTTTTAATACTTGAACCACTGGACCGCTTGTACTCTGCTATCAGACTCCTGAAACGAATCATTTTAACGATTGTATTGCTTTCGTCCCTCTTTTATTTTCTAAAGACTGATCTTTTTGTCATTGACTGTTGAACTGTTTCCAGACAAATAAACTGACTCTGCTGTTAAAAAATGTGTCTTTTTCACTTTAAAAGGGTTTTTGCCAAACTTGGAAATGGTGATGAATCATCATCACTTCGTAATGTAAATTCAATTACATTTTCATGATTTGCTGTTGAAATCTCAACTTTGTTTCAGTGGTTGCTTTTGCTATCTGGGATCTTGTGTCTCAGTAAACGGCTTTTCAGTGTCAATGCAAACCTAAAGCACAGGTTATTACTCCACCCCCTGAGGAACGTCTTCATGGCAACTCTACGTTTGAACCCACGGATCTGTGTTAAAGTAAGTACAGTTTCGGGAGACAGTCTTCACTACATCGTTCATTTCCCCAGCGACGCGTCGTACTGTGGTGGATGAACGGCGGGCGAGCTGCGTCTTTATGCGGGGAACGCGCTCCCGCTGAAAGCAAAGCGAAAGCGAATCTAAATTCAGCGGCTGCTCTTCTCTCCGTTTTTCATTTGGACCAAATCCTGGACATGTTTAAACAGCGTGATTTATTAATGGTTTATCGTGCTTGTTCTAATCTTGTTCATTACTTTCCCAGTTTTCATTCATTTTCATGAATTTTTTGAGATTTTGTTCATGTTCAGGTACTACAAAAAAAAAAAAAAAAAAAAACCTTTTATTTCCTGTTATTTTAAGCTGTGTTGTATAAAGCACTGTAGTACTGAAGGTGAGAATCAGAAAGAAAGGGATTAAATGAAGTTTTTTTTTTTTTTTTTAACTGTTTGTTCTTAATGGTAGAGGTTTTTTCTTCTCTCTATTTAACCTTTTCTGGAACAATCGCTTGGCCCTGCTTGCTTGATCCACCTTTCCATGATGCTCCAGTCAGCATTGGATGATTGTCATGAAACTCCTCCCAGTGCCCGCTACTCCTGAGCACCCTCCTGAGCTTTTTCCTGGCCGCCCTCCAGAGCCTGCGCCTCCTGAGCGTCCTCCTGTGCCAGTGTTTCCAGAGTACCCTCCTACCCCTCTAAAATCCCCCAAAAAAATTTTTCGGCGGGGTGTGCACGTCCATAGCCACAGTGGCCAAGCCGAGGGCCGAGGCCAAAGCCATGGAGCCCACTCTGCCATGTCTTCCCGAACTGCATTTTCCGCCATGGCCCCCGAGCTCCCTGATCCACCCTGGGGGCCTTCCATGTCTCCCTATGTTACCGGCCTCCAGGGCACTCACCTCCCCTCCCCAGTTGATGTTACGGTGCCGGACGCACCTTCCAGGAGGGGGGAGTAATGTCAGGGTTTTGGACTTTTGTTTCCATGTTTTCCCCCTAGCCTTAGTTCCTGTTTGTCCATATTTGGTTCTGTTCGTGTTCTCTTTAGTTTGATTGTTAATTAGCCCCACACCCCATTTTCACTGATTTACATTCCAATATTTATAATCCCCGGGTTTTCCTCTGTTCCTTGGTCTTGTGTTGATGTTATCAGTTGTCTCCTGCGTTCCTTTGGTTGTTTTATTAAAGACACTGTTTCGATTTATTTACTTCACCGTGTGTTTCATCCATGTCTCAACGTGACAGAGAGAATCTGAAAGAAAGGGATTAAATGAAGTTTTTTTTTTTTTAAGTTTCTTCTTAATGATTCTGCAAATTTAATTACAATGTAAAATTTCTTCTTTACCTCTATAGTAAACAGGGTTCATTAGTAGTCTAAATATTCTTCAGTTTTTTCACTTAGAGCCTGAATCTTGTTCAGTCAATAGGACAGTTCTCATTTAGTCCAGATATTGTTCAGTGGTTATCATTAGTAGTTGAAATATTCTTCAGTTTTCATCACTTATAGCCGAAATCTTGTTCAGTCTCATTTAGTTTGATTATTCAGTTTTTTTTTCACTTAAAGCTAATCGTGTTCAGTCAATGGGACAGTTCTCGTTTCGTCTGGTTTAGTTGAAATTAGTAGTTGAAATGTTCTTTAGTGTTTGTCATTAGTCATTTTGTCACAGTCGAAATCCTGTTCTATCAACACTTGCCCGAACTCATGTTCATGTGAGGCAGTCATTCTATCATTCTTCTTGTAGAGTTGGGAACTGGATTGTCGAAAGACCCCGAGACAAGATTCTGTCAGATTGTCCTCAGTGCAGAAAGAGATGCAGAACACACACTGTGCTGCAAACACAATTATTCATAAGAGAATCCACTTGTGGTTCTGCTCAAATTTACACACAAGCCCCCTTTACAGAGGTGATTGGAGACTTAAAGACCAGCTCAAAACCAGCATGAAGAATAAGTACTAGAATTTATTTGAGGGAATCAAACTTCAAGAGAGTCGAACCGTCCTGAACAGGATCTACACACAGCTGTACATCATAGAGGGAGAGAGTGAAAGGGTTCATGAAGAACACAAGGTTTTACAGATGGAGAAAACATCCAGAACACAAGACACTCCAATCTACTGCAATGACATATTTCAACCCTTGCTTGAACCAGGATGTGATAAGAAAAACCAAATCAAAACTGTTCTCACTAAAGGCATTGCTGGAATTGGAAAAACCCTCTCTGTGCAGAAGTTCATTCTGGACTGGGCCAAGGGAAAAGCCAATCAGGATGTAGATTTCATGTTTGTGCTTCCATTTCAAGAGCTGAACTTGATTAAAGATCACCAGTACGGTCTTCACAGACTTCTGCTGGACTTTCATCCTGAACTTCAGATTTATGAGGAGTGTAAAGTTGTGCTCATTTTTGATGGTCTGAATGAAAGCAGAATTACTTTGATGTTTTCAGACTGTGAAAAGGTTTGTGGTGTGAATGAACGTTCATTGGTGGGTGTGTTGATGTCAAACCTCATGAAAGGAGAGCTGCTTCCCTCTGCTCTCATCTGGATCACCTCCAGACCAGTAGCGGCCAATCAGATCTCCTCCAAATATATCAACAGTGTGACAGAAATTCAAGGATTCATTGAGTTTCAGAAGGAGGAATATTTCAGAAAGAGAATCAGTGATGAGCATCAAGCCAGCAGAATCATCTCACACATCAGAAAAGCAAGAAGCCTCCACATCAAGTGCCACATTCCCATCTTCTGCTGGATCTCATCCACTGTGCTTCAAAAGCTCCTGAAGGAAGATCTGAGTGCAGAAATCCCTCAAACTCTTACTGAAATTTGCATCCACTTCTTGCTGACTCAGATCAACATGAGGAAGTATGAAGAAAAAGATCCAGAGAAGTCCCTGAAGTCCAACAGATATGATTCTGAAACTTGCTGAAGTGGCTTTCAAACAGCTGATGAAAGGCAATGTGATGTTCTATGAGGAGGACCTGACTGAGAGTGGCATAGACGTCACTGATGCCTCAGTGTATTCTGGGATTTGCACTGACATCTTTAAGGAGGAATCTGTGATTCATCAGAGGAAAGTCTAAAGCTTCATCCATTTGAGCATTCAGGAGTTTCTTGCAGCTTTCCATGAGTTTTGCTGCTATGAAAATAGGAACACAGAAGCACTTAAGTTTTTTGATTTGCTGCATAATTTGCACAAAAGAGTAGCTGATAAGGCCATAATGTACAAGAATGGACAGCTGGATCTGTTCCTACGGTTCCTGTTAGGCATCTCACTGGAGTCCAGTCAGAGACTCTTACAGGATCTGTTGACACACACAGAAAACAGCACAGAGAGCATTGGGAGAACCACTGAGTACACTGAAGAGAAGATCAAAGATGAGCATGGACTTTCCACTGAAAGATCCATCAATCTATTCCTTTGTCTGCTGGAAGTGAAAGATCAGATTCTGTCCAGAGAGATTCAGGAGTTTGTGAAATCAGACACTCAGAGAAGAAGCTCTCTCCTGCTCAGTGCTCAACAATCACCTACATGCTTCAGATATCAGAAGAGGGGCTGAATCAGCTGGACCTCAAGCAGTACAACACATCAGATGAGGGTAGAAGAAGGTTGATACCAGCTGTGATCAATTGTACAAAAGCTATGTGAGTGTGTAACATAACACTGTTGAGCAGAAAAGCAGAAAAGGTGCAAATTTAAATGCTGTGATTTTGTGCTGTTTTATGTTTTGTGATGTTGTCTTGATAATAGTTATAGTCTTGATAATGAATCATGTGTTTTCTCTACTGGACATTGTGAATACTAATATCTAGAGTTCTTACTTACTTAAAACACCTGTGTTAAAGCATCAGCTCATTAAAAGAGACTCCAAGACCTGAAATACAAAATGTGCAGTGCTGGGGGCTTCAGGAACATGGTTGCGAACCAAACCATTCTAAAAAATAAAACATAGAGCATATCAGTTTCAATTTCAAGTCATTTTAATTGTACTTTGTTAAATTCAGATTTGAATTTATAGGTTTGCTGCCTCACTTCAAATTCAAGAATTGAGTTGGTATTTACTGTATTAGGCATTCAAATAGGAACTTACTGAATAATTTGTTTTGCTCCTTTTCAGGCTTGCTGGTTCTAATCTCACTAGTCAGTGTTTGGAAATTGTGGTCTCAGCTCTACAATCCTCAAAATCTGTCCTGAGAGAGTTGGACCTGAGTAACAATGACCTACTGGATTCAGGAGTTCTACTGGACTGAAGAGTCCAAACTGTTAGCTGGAGAAACTAAAATATTTTATCGGACATGATAATACAACATATGCCCTGGTTTCACAGACAAGGTTTAAGCCTAGTCCCATACTAAAATGTAAGTCTGAGCTGTTTCAGCTGAAAGAAACTTGCACTGATTTTGTCTCAAGATGCACACCAGTAATGATTTTTTTTTCTAAGCACTTTTATAAAAATTATATAAATGTCCTAATTGAATATGGCCTAATCCTGGCTTAGTCTAAGCCCTGTGAAATCGGGCCATTTCACAGCACATACTAAGAACATACTCTCTTTTATGTTTTGACAGATCACAAATAATTAATGATGGCACATTTCACAGCAGAATTGTATTGTATGGCAGAATTAAATCATTAATACGGTGGCCGAGAGAGCTCAACACGCTGCAACTTAAGAAAACACATGCAAACAGAAAAAAACGACAACAAATTAAGAAAACATCTTCATCAGTTTGACAACACAGGCGCTGCAAATCCTCGCAACGCAAACACAAATACGGAAAGGCGCTGCAAATTCTCACAACACAACCAAACACAGAAACGCGCTGCAAATATCACGGACCACAACGGAAATGTTTCAGGGGGACCTCAAAAAGTGACGGACCCGGCTGGGACCTGAATTTTGACCTGATTTTATCCATTAATAAAGCGTTGCATTTTTTTCGTGAACTTTGAACGTTATATTTATTTGCATGTATTTATTTATTTGCAATTAAGTTAATAACGTTTCACAGTTAAGTGTGTAATTCGTCAGATTAGTCTAATATCCAAAAGACCAATGAATCTATGATCAGTATGTTAAACAAAATAATCAGGTCCAGATATTGAACATTTATTTTTCTATTGCCCTTATGCTATTTCATTTTGGACTGGCTTTAAAATAGACATAACAAAGAAATTAAGCAAACCCCTTAATTTAGATTTTCATGATATTTTACTTTGTTTTCAAAACCCCTCTTTTTCTGATAAACAGGTTTATATTGTAAATCTCTTAATTATCTTAGCAAAGTTTTATATTCACAAGTTAAAAGTAAGTCAGAAGAAACCATTATCTCATTACCCTCTCTATTATGAGATCTCAAAATAAGAAGCTCATAAAAACAAAACAAATTTTAAATTTTTTCAAATGTATGTAACTGCCCTGGAATTTCCTTTTTCTTTCTTTCTTTCTTTCTTTCTTTCTTTTGGTATGTTTGTGTTCAGTTTGGGTGTTTTCTTTTTCTGCTGTTATTTATTTTTTTGCAGTTGAATTTGCAATTTGAAATGTTGCCTTGTTTTTTTGTTCGATGATGAAACGGAATAATAATAATAATAACTAGATAAAAAAGTTCGTCAAGACAAACTTTAAGTTGGCTTGAGAAAGCCGGACCAGAAAGTTTTAAAAAGTTTGAAAAGTTTTAAAAGTTTAAGAAGTTTTAAAAAGTTGCGTTTGGATAGGTTTTAGTCTGAAATAGTTTGAAGTTTAAAGTAGTTTTAAAAGGTTAAAGTTTGAATGCAGTCTGTCAGACAGATATATAGATAGATAGACAGATAGAAATATAGATAGATAGATAGATAGATAGATAGTAATGGTCAGATGATAGATAGATAGATAAACAGACAGATTTGCTAACATGTTTCTAGCATGATTGGCAAGTTGTTAGCATGATTAGCAAGTTGTTAGAATGTTGCTAGCATGTTTCTAGCATGATTAGCAAGTTGCTAGCATGTTTCTAGCATGATTAGCAAGTTGCTAGCATGTTTCTAGCATGATTAGCAAGTTGTTAGCATGTTTCTAGCATGTTTCTAGCATGATTAGCAAGTTGCTAGCATGTTTCTAGCATGATTAGCAAGTTGTTAGCATGTTGCTAGCATGATTAGCATGTTGCTAGCATGTTTCTAGCATGATTAGCAAGTTGCTAGCATGTTTCTAGCATGATTAGCAAGTTGCTAGCATGTTTCTGGTTGCTAGCCATAGATAGATAGATAGATAGATAGATAGATAGATAGATGAGTTTGAATGAGTTTGAATGGATTAGAAATACAGTACATAGAAGGGAAGCTTGATTGAGTCTCAAAGGATTCTGGGAGTTTTGACAGTTGGAGTTTGAAAAGTGTTGGCTCATTTGAACATTCCGTCAATGTAAGTCTATGGGATTTTTCCCAATTTTGATCGGCATTTTTAGGAAAATCGTAAGTCCGATCAGTTAGAAAAGATATAGCAACTCGAGTCAGACCAGTCTGAAGATCTGGGCTGAGTTTGGAGTTTGTAGAGTTAAAGCTGTAGGAGGAGATACAGTCAGAAAATTTAGTCTCAGAAGAATAATAATAATAATAATAACTAGATAAAAAAGTTCGTCAAGACAAACTTTAAGTTGGCTTGAGAAAGCCGGACCAGAAAGTTTGAAAAAGTTTGAAAAGTTTGAAAAGTTTGAAAAGTTTGAAAAGTTTGAAAAGTTTCAAAAGTTTGAAAAGTTAAGAAGTTTCAAAAGTTTAAATAGTTCAAGAAGTTTAAGACGTTTTAAGTTTGGATGGTTTTCAGTCTGAAATATTTAGAAGTTTTAAAGTTTGAATGTAGTCTGTCAGATAGATAGATAGATAGTATTGGTCAGATTATCAATCGACAGAAAGATAGATGATTCTAACATTATTACCAAGTTACTAGCATGTTGCTAGTCTGTTTCTAGCATGATTAGCAAGTTGTTAGCATGTTTTTAGCATGATTAGCAAAGTTGCTAACATGTTTCTAACATGATTAGCATGTCGATTGCATGTTTCTAGCATGATTAGCAAAGTTGCTAGCATGTTTCTAACATGATTAGCAAAGTTGCTAGCATGTTACTAGCATGACTAGCATGTCGCTAGCATGTTTCTAGCATGACTAGCATGTCGCTAGCATGTTTCTAACATGATTAGCAAAGTTGCTAGCATGTTTCTAGCATGGCTAGCATGTTGCTAGCATGTTTCTACCATGACTAGCATGTCACTAGCATGTTTCTAGCATGACTAGCATGTCGCTAGCATGTTTCTAGCATGATTAGCATGTCACTAGCATGTTTCTAACATGATTAGCAAAGTTGCTAGCATGTTTCTAGCATGTCGCTAGCATGTTTCTAGCATGATTAGCATGTCACTAGCATGTTTCTAACATGATTAGCAAAGTCGCTAGCATGTTTCTAGCATGACTAGCATGTTGCTAGCATGTTTCTACCATGACTAGCATGTCACTAGCATGTTTCTAGCATGACTAGCATGTCGCTAGCATGTTTTTTAGCATGATTAGCATGTCGCTAGCATGTTTCTAGCATGACTAGCATGTCGCTAGCATGTTTCTAGCATGATTAGCAAAGTTGCTAGCATGTTACTAGCATGACTAGCATGTCACTAGCATGTTTCTAGCATGACTAGCATGTCGCTAGCATGTTTCTAACATGACTAGCATGTTTCTAGCATGATTAGCAAAGTTGCTAGCATGTTACTAGCATGACTAGCATGTCACTAGCATGTTTCTAGCATGACTAGCATGTCGCTATCATGTTTCTAGCATGACTAGCATGTCGCTAGCATGTTTCTAGCATGACTAGCATGTTTCTAGCATGACTAGCATGTCGCTAGCAGATTTTTTAGCATGACTATCATGTCGCTAGCATGTTTCTAGCATGATTAGCAAAGTTGCTAGCATGTTTCTGGTTGCTAGCCAAAGATAGATAGATGAGTTTGAATGAGTTTGAATGGATTAGAAATACAGTACATAGAAGGGTTGAAGTTTGATTGAGGCTCAAAGGATTCTGGGAGTTTTGACAGTTGGAATTTGAAAAGTGCTGGCTCATTTGAACATTCCGTCAATGTAAGTCTATGGGATTTTTCCCAGTTTTAAACGTCATTTTTAGGAAAACCGTAAGTCCGATCAGTTAGAAAAGATATAGCAACTCGAGTCAGATCAGTTTGAAAATCCGGGCTGAGTTTGGAGTTTGAAGAGTTAAAGCTCTAGGAGGAGTAGCAGTCAGAAATTTTAGTCTCAGAAGAAGAATAATAATAACTAGATAAAAAAGTTCGTCAAGACAAACTTTAAGTTGGCTTGAGAAAGCCGGACCAGAAAGTTTGAAAAAGTTTGAAAAGTTTGAAAAGTTTGAAAAGTTTGAAAAGTTTCAAAAGTTTGAAAAGTTAAGAAGTTTCAAAAGTTTAAATAGTTCAAGAAGTTTAAGACGTTTTAAGTTTGGATGGTTTTCAGTCTGAAATATTTAGAAGTTTTAAAGTTTGAATGTAGTCTGTCAGATAGATAGATAGATAGTATTGGTCAGATTATCAATCGACAGAAAGATAGATGATTCTAACATACTAGCATGTTGCTAGTCTGTTTCTAGCATGATTAGCAAGTTGTTAGCATGTTTTTAGCATGATTAGCAAAGTTGCTAACATGTTTCTAACATGATTAGCATGTCGATTGCATGTTTCTAGCATGATTAGCAAAGTTGCTAGCATGTTTCTAACATGATTAGCAAAGTTGCTAGCATGTTACTAGCATGACTAGCATGTCGCTAGCATGTTTCTAGCATGACTAGCATGTCGCTAGCATGTTTCTAACATGATTAGCAAAGTTGCTAGCATGTTTCTAGCATGGCTAGCATGTTGCTAGCATGTTTCTACCATGACTAGCATGTCACTAGCATGTTTCTAGCATGACTAGCATGTCGCTAGCATGTTTCTAGCATGATTAGCATGTCACTAGCATGTTTCTAACATGATTAGCAAAGTTGCTAGCATGTTTCTAGCATGTCGCTAGCATGTTTCTAGCATGATTAGCATGTCACTAGCATGTTTCTAACATGATTAGCAAAGTCGCTAGCATGTTTCTAGCATGACTAGCATGTTGCTAGCATGTTTCTACCATGACTAGCATGTCACTAGCATGTTTCTAGCATGACTAGCATGTCGCTAGCATGTTTTTTAGCATGATTAGCATGTCGCTAGCATGTTTCTAGCATGACTAGCATGTCGCTAGCATGTTTCTAGCATGATTAGCAAAGTTGCTAGCATGTTACTAGCATGACTAGCATGTCACTAGCATGTTTCTAGCATGACTAGCATGTCGCTAGCATGTTTCTAACATGACTAGCATGTTTCTAGCATGATTAGCAAAGTTGCTAGCATGTTACTAGCATGACTAGCATGTCACTAGCATGTTTCTAGCATGACTAGCATGTCGCTATCATGTTTCTAGCATGACTAGCATGTCGCTAGCATGTTTCTAGCATGACTAGCATGTTTCTAGCATGACTAGCATGTCGCTAGCAGATTTTTTAGCATGACTATCATGTCGCTAGCATGTTTCTAGCATGATTAGCAAAGTTGCTAGCATGTTTCTGGTTGCTAGCCAAAGATAGATAGATGAGTTTGAATGAGTTTGAATGGATTAGAAATACAGTACATAGAAGGGTTGAAGTTTGATTGAGGCTCAAAGGATTCTGGGAGTTTTGACAGTTGGAATTTGAAAAGTGCTGGCTCATTTGAACATTCCGTCAATGTAAGTCTATGGGATTTTTCCCAGTTTTAAACGTCATTTTTAGGAAAACCGTAAGTCCGATCAGTTAGAAAAGATATAGCAACTCGAGTCAGATCAGTTTGAAAATCCGGGCTGAGTTTGGAGTTTGAAGAGTTAAAGCTCTAGGAGGAGTAGCAGTCAGAAATTTTAGTCTCAGAAGAAGAATAATAATAATAAGTTTAAATAGCATATCAGTAAGTTGGCTTTCTCAAGCCAACTTAATAAGTTTAAATAGCATATCAGTAAGTTGGCTTTCTCAAGCCAACTTAATAACTGGAAGTTTAAATAGCAGATCAGTAAGTTGGCTTTCTCAAGCCAACTTAATAATAATAACTGGAAGTTTAAATAGCAGATCAGTAAGTTGGCTTTCTCAAGCCAACTTAATAATAATAATAATAATAATAATAATAACTGGAAGTTTAAATAGCAGATCAGTAAGTTGGCTTTCTCAAGCCAACTTAATAATAATAATAATAATAATAACTGGAAGTTTAAATAGCAGATCAGTAAGTTGGCTTTCTCAAGCCAACTTAATAACTGGAAGTTTAAATAGCAGATCAGTAAGTTGGCTTTCTCAAGCCAACTTAATAATCATGTCTCAGCTGGGTCCGTCACTTTTTGAGGTCCCCCTGAAACATTTCCGTTGTGGTCCGTGCTATCTGCAGCGCGTTTCTGTGTTTGGTTGTGTTGTGAGAATTTGCAGCGCGTTTCCGGATTTGTGTTTGCGTTGCGAGGATTTGCAGCGCCTGTGTTGTCAAACTGATGAAGATGTTTTCTTAATTTGTTGTCGTTTTTTTCTGTTTGCATGTGTTTTCTTAAGTTGCAGCGCGTTGAGCTCTCTCGGCCACCGTACCATTTATCATAATTTAGACTTACTTAAGACCAGGGGCTGCATTTACAAAAATCTTCTTAATAAATTTTTTTTTCTTAAGAAATTTCTTAAGATAAATTCCAAGAAGTTTGTAAGAATGTTCTTAAGCGTAATTCTTAAAAAATTCTTAAGCTCTTCTCAAATATATTCTTAAGGACATCTTAGATTTTTTTTATTCTTAAGACAAAAATGACAGTGTTTATCTGACTTAATACATGGCTATAGATGCACTGATAAACTCAAACGTCAATGATTGTGTTTTTGCATTTAATGCAGATTATCCTAATAATCATAATAAGCGTGCACACTATTTTTATCGCGACCAGCTTGACTGGCACTCAGCCTTGTGTTTTTAATGCACCGATGTGCCATGGGAAAAAAATTAGGTGCCATGCAGTATTTGCATTGCTTAAAAGCAGCTAATGTCTTTGATACTCAGTAAAACTACAAAGTAGCCAACAAAGATACTTAAGAACAGTAACTTACTACTTTTAATAAAATAGTTTACACCGCTGCTGTTCACTCTGACACACACACACACACACACAAAAATTACTCAATATTACATGTATTTCCCTTTGTTTGTGGAGATTGTCTGGCTGTATGGTGACAGAGGAAGGCTGTGATTATGTGTCTTCACTACTGAGTTCAAACCCATCACACCTGAGAGAGCTAGATCTGAGCTACAATTATCCAGGACAATCAAGAGTCCAGCTGCTCTTTGACAAACTGAAAGATCCAAACTGGTCACTGCAGATGCTCAAGTGCGTAGAACTGGTCATAGCACATTTGTGTGTATATGATTGTGTACTAAATGGTGCATTTTAAAAATACTAATTTCCAACGTACACCCTTAAAAATAAAGGTGCTTTAAAAGGTTCTTCACAGCAATGCCATAGAAGAACCATTTTTGGTTCCACAAAGAACAATTTAGTCAAAGATTCTTTAAAGAACCATCTCTTTTTTATCTTTATAATCTGAAGAACCTTCTTTTGCCACAAAGAAACTTGTGAAACAGAAAAGTTCTTCAGTGTTAAAAGTTCTTTATGGAATCAAAAAAGGTTTAGACAAAAAAGGTTATTCTATGGCATCGTGAAACACTTTTATTTTTAAGAGTGTAAAGCAGTTTATAGTAGAGTTTAGGGAGAAGAAAGTGCAGTGTTGCAGCATCAAAACCATTTACATCAATAGGCAAATTACAATACACATACACTCACCATCTACATTATTAGAAACACTTGTTTAACTGCTCAATAATGCAAACAGTCAGCCAATCACATAGCAGCGACTCTATGAATTTACATAGACATGTAGACATGGTCAAGACGAGCATCAGAATGGGGAAGAAAGTTGATTTAAATGACTCTCAGTGTGGCATTGTTGTTGATTCCATATGGGCAAAGATGTTCTTTGTCGCTCATAACTTTTGGAAAAGAAATGGTGCAGACACTGCACAAGGATGAAACTTTCTAGTGCACACGTGTTGACTGCCTATGTATATTTTAAGTACACTTTGGGCTTAATGGTTAGTTTCATAATAGGTAGTTTCTGAGGTGATAAATCCTACAACATAATGACAGATTTCAGTAATACAGTAGTAATATCAGCTTAATAGTCCAATTTATGGATGTCCCACCTGATCTGATCTCACCATTGCATTCTTTCCTCACATCCTAAGGAGTTAGGGCTAGCACGCAAGGAGAGAAATTATGCATAATAACACACCTTGCATTTTCTTTGTGTTTTCTTTAGAGTGGACCACAATGAACACTTCAGAATCACACCAAGGCTACAAAAATGTAGGTGTTTTTTGTTGTTTTTATTCTTATGCACGCACACACTCATGAATAGTTGTCACAAACATTTCCTCTTCTTATGCCTGTGATATCACCCTGGATCCAAAAACGGCAAACACAAAGTGACGGCCAGTCATGTGCTTTCACACTAGAATTTACGGTTCGTCAAAAACACTGCACATCCATTCAGATGAATTAAAAATTAAAAATATAATAATATTAACCCGTCACTGTCTGAGGAGAACATGAAGGTCATGCGTGTGAAAGAGGAGCAGCCGTGTCCTGATCATCCAGAGCAATTTGAGATCTATGATCAGGTTTTGTGTCGAGAGAGTCTGACTGAACGCCATTTTTGGGTGGTTGAATGGAGTGACAGAGTTTATATATCAGTGGTATATAAAGGAATTAGCAGGACTGGAGGAAGTGACTGCAGATTTGGGCTTAATAGACAGTCCTGGAGTCTGTATAGCTGTCAGACAACTTATAGTGCCTGACACAATAATACGTTTATTGACATACCTGCCCCTTCACCCCCCTCTAATAGAGTAGGTGTCTATCTGGACTACTGTCACTCTGGCACTCTGTCCTACTACAGCATCTCTGAAGCACACACACATTACACACATTCAACACCACATTCACTGAACCTCTCCATGCTGGATTCAGACTGGAGCCTGATTTTTCAGTGTCACTGTGTGAGGTTAAACAATAACCATGCATGATGGCAGTAAGCAGTTAAAATGTCTTGGCTTTCTTCATTGGCCTGATTAATCCACTGATGCATAACGTGACTACAAATAAAAGATCTTGATGTAATCACGACAAGCAATGGTCCTTTGTGCTTCCTTAATATAGAGTATTATAGACAAACATTATGTCGTCATTTACTCACCGTCAAACCTGTACAGGCCTGTTCACACCAAGGACAATTACTACAGTGTAGCTGGGGTTTTTTTTTTACCATTGTAATGGCATTTTTCTAACTTCATTAAAAGTATGTCATCTTTTAAGGCAATTATTATTATTATTATTATTATTATTATTATTATTATTATAAGGTTTTTAAAATTTCTAATTAAAACAACAGTATAAGAACAAGCAGAATAAGAATTAGTTACAAATCAAATGAAATCAGTATTAACAAAATGAATTTGTTCTATAGGGGTGGCACAGAAGAGCACACTTGTAGGTGTATTTTAATTTTCATGTTTAATGAGGCTCAGAGGTGGCATGAGTGAAATCAAATTCATAAATTTATGTTGAGAGTAATGTTTTATATACAATATTTTGAATACAAAAAAAAATGATTTAAATAACTAAAAAGATACTTTAAATGAAAGTAAATTAAACTCAATCTGCCAGTAGGTGGCGGCAAGTCACTGATTTAATTACTGAATAATATAATTCATTTTGATTTATTCGAATGGCTGATTCATTCAAGAATAAGGCAAGTGACTGTCTTTATGAATGGGAAATTGAATCATTGACTCACTAGATTTTTGTAAAAACTTACGTTCATTCATAAACGAAACACCACTGTGTTTGAATAGAAATACACAGTGGCTCGGTTGTGTCTTGTTTCCGACTATTTTTGATGACGCAATATAGCAAAATCAGGCAATAGTGTTATAGCCAGACAATGTATGTCACTTAATATTAACTTCATGCTTATTTAACTGTTGTATTAAATCAATATCTCATGTACAATCTCCCTTAAAAATGATTAAAAGCTGTCACTCATCTTAGTTCATCGCAATCTCACAAAGTTCCATTATAATCAACGAAGCTCTCTCCACTGCACAATTAATCTCTTATTTACACTCTCTCTAGATTTTGTTTATGAAAGGATTCATGAGATATGTCTGTGATACATTACTCAACGTTGCAAAACACGTGCTATGCTGATCAGTTCAGTCGCACATGATGCTTCTGAATATTTTTTCATAGTTGCATGCAGTAGTTTTCAGTCGCGAATGCAACTGAAATGGTCGCACTGTAGAGCCCTGAGTTGGTATTTATTAGGTATTCAGATATGAACTGAATAATGCGTTTTGCTCTCTTTCCGTCTTGCTGGCTCTAATTTCACTGGACAGTGTTTTGAAATTGTGGTCTCAGCTCTACAATTCTCAAACTCCATCCTGAGAGGATTGGACCTGAGTTACAATAACCTGTTGGATTCAGGAGTGAAGCTGCTCTCTAATGGACTGAAGAGTCCAAACTGTCAGCTGGAGATACTGAGGTAGATAATAGGACATTATAATACAACATATAGTATAGCACATAGTAAGAATTTATTCTAACTTTTGTTTTTAGATTAAATAATATTTCTATGAATAATTATTCTAATTAATAATAATTACAGGTAAAGATAAAACAGGTAACCAATTAGGTTTTGTTTTATTAAGGGCAGGGATGCCCAAACTTGGTTCTGGAGGGCCAGTGTCTTGCAGAGTTTAGTATCAATCAAACACACCTGGACCAGCTAATCAAGCTCTTACTAGACATACTAGAAAATTCCTGGCAGGTGTGTAGAGGCAAGTTAGAGCTAAACTCTGCAGGACACCGGCCCTCCAGTTTAGGCACTCCTGGTTTAGTGGCACGTTTCATTTTGTTGCGTCATGTGGGGCGTGGAAATGTCCCCACAATAACAGACTGGCGTGTAAAACTCTTGGACATATTTTAAAGATTCTACACTGTGAACTTTAAATATTTCATACATTTGAAAATCCAGCATTTAGTTGATCCTAAAGCACTCGTTGTCACAGTTGTGGCTTTCTCCTTTCGCGAGGGGGTTTGGCATCACAGCATCTTTGTTTCCAGGTGGAACGTTAAAGAACGCAAAACACACATCTTCTGGAAATCCTGTATAATATAACCAATCCAGTAACAACTTCGAAATTCCTACAGCTTTCCACTTTTGTGTGCCGTATGCATCAGACTTTCTGCCAATGGTCCGTGGACGTGACATCCAAGGATGAGACTAACTAGAGTATAACAATAACAGTAAAGAAAAAAATGTTCTAATTCTATAAAAGTAACAGAGTTCACACCACAGCTGTGACAATAATGACACAGAAGAACAATATCATTAAAATCACTTTCAGAACATTTTTTTTTCCAGATGACAAATGATAAAATATTAACAGCCAATTAGAATCCACCTGCCTTTAAAAGCTTGAGGATTTGATGCCAGGACCCCATTCAGTGACTCAAACTTTAGTTAACTGTAAAGGAATTCAACATTTAATTCAATTTAGTCATTTTAACAAAATATTATATGAGTGCTAATGTCAACATAGTTATTTTATGTAGACTTGGAATGCATTATCATAAACACGTTGGCACTACATGCTAAATAATGTATAGTGGCTTCTGGGAAAACATGCTGTCTGACAAAGCAGGTTATATCACATCAGTATGTTAATACACTGCATAATTTGTTGACTCACAAACCTTGCTACTTGGATCAGATGCAGGTGGCTGTTTTCACAAATGTTTCTCATAAATAAATTTGTAACAGGCAACAGCAATTTCAGCCCCTGTCTCATAATCATTAAAAATGATCAGACAAAACAGCATCAACAGTATGATATGACTTGCATTATACATGTACACAAAACGGTAAGGTTTGGGTTCTTGGTGGTCAGATAACAGGACCTGTAAGGCCCTACAGATGGCATGACTGCTTTAAGGAAGGTTTTCCTCAGGATTGTCCATGAGAGATTTTATCCAGCTGGTGCCATTGATAAGTTTGGTGGTTGCAATAATGTACTCAGTCCCACTATCTTCCATATGAGACAAGAACCGCAGAGCAGCTATTTCAGCATATGTCACACCGCCAAGAAAGAAGATAAGGGTTGTTCTGTTTTCTCCTGGCTGACCTGCAAATTAAAGAGAAGGAGAATGGTCTCTCAATCAATCATCAACATAGAGAAATGTTTCAACCATATGCATAAGACTTTAATTTTTATTTGTATAATGCTTTTAACACTACAAATTGTTTCAAAGCAACTTTACTTAAATAATATCTAATATCTAAATATCCTTATATTATCTAATGTCTTAATATTCTCATACCTTATTGTCAAATTTCGAGATTAGAACTGGACAGGATTTTCTTGATACAAGTAAACAGGCAGTTAAAATTTGCTATATAGTACATATCGCTTTATGTGAATGTACTGCATGTATGTGGGAAAAGTTGGATATACTGTATATCCAACTTTATACGGAGAGCTGATAATATAGTTATCATAATATAGTTATTTTTTTTTAGTAAAAAAAAAAAAAATAATAAAAAAAATAAATAAATAAATAATATTATATATATATATATATATATATATATATATATATATATATATATATATATATATATATATATATATATATATATATATATATATATATAAAAAATCTCAAAAATTAGGTGGTGTATATCTGGTGTCTGAATAATTTTTGGTTTGACTTTATTTTTACACTTAATTATGCCCATTAAAATGTATTTTGTTACTTTCACTGTTCAATCTTTTTTTTTTTTGCTCTATGGTACATCATCTTAAAATTAATAGCATTAAACTGCTCCATTGCAGCGGATCAGTACTGTAATCAAAGGTTTTGTTGTAATAATGCAGGGAACCAGTCATTATGAATCTCCTATCTCTGATATTTTCAGAAATATAAGTCGTGTTTTTTTTCATCTGAAACATGCTGCTATTTGGGCTAAAATCGAAAGAGATTCAAATAATGCAAAAACACTCATGAAGCAAGCAAAACATCGCAACACGCTCAAGTACAGTACAGCCTAGTGTATTTCACACAGACTGCTAGTTTCACTTTCGTCGTACAGTCGTGTCTGCTTAAGGTTGAAAATAAATGATGTTTATAGTGAATACCTCTATAAATTGTTTCATATTTACAAATTTGTTTTAATCCAAATGATGCGTGTGCCAAGTGAGCAAACATCAATAAAGATCACGCAACAAAAGTGTGCACTCTCTCTCTTTCTCTTTGTCGCTCTCTCTCCCTCTCTCTCTCTCTACCATTAAATAACTTGTGCATTGCTTTACTTAATTGTTTTTTCCAGTGATGTCAAGGCGGGATCTTAACTCGACAAGCCTGTGCATCTTCGCAGATGGTGCTCAATCCACTCTGTGTGCTTTGCCTATCCGCTCGTGCGCACCAGCTATACAAGCGTTGATACTGAATGTTTAACATTAACACTACTTCGTAGACATCCTTAATCTCTAATGACTCTCTTCTGCTGTCTGTTGTTCTGTTGTCGGTGTTTTTTTTGACTGAATACGCACTTGTCACATGCTGTGTGGTATCGGCGTTTGGTATCGGGGGATTTTAACAAGTATGAGTACAGGAGCTCAGTATCGGTATCGGTGCATCCCTAGTTGAAGCCGGATTTAAACTGCATTTTGGAAGTTCAAAATCGGGGCACCATATCAGTCCATTATATGGAGAAAAATGCTGAAATGGTTTCCTGAAAACACATAATTTTTTTACGGCTGAAGAAAGAAAGACATGAACATCTTGGATGACAAGGGGGTGAGTACATTATCTGTAAATTGTTGTTCTAGAAGTGGACTTCTCCTTTAAGATGGTTAAGACTATGATGGGTTTACTGATCTAGAATGAAAGCAAATCATGTCAAAGCTCATCACTTACGCTTCTTGTGAAGTCCTGTGGGAACCTGCTGTCTTTCTTCAAAGTGTGGACCAGGCAGCATCTTCAGCACCTCCTCTATGCTTCTCCAGCCAGGACGAGCGAGCACTTGTGTCAGACGAACGCTGAGCGGCGCATAGCCACTGTACACATATGAGATGTCGTTGGGGTTCTAAAGGAAAGTTAACAAGCAATAATCATTCCCAAAACCATAAATAACACATAGTCCTTAGAAGTGCCACAGTCAAGTAGGAATTTAAAGGTCACTGAAGGAATGCACAATGTCAAGTTTACACAAATGCCCTTATAAATAAGTGTAGATCGCTAAATTATTCATTCTAAACAGTGTATTTTGCATATTAGTATTAAAACCCAGCATAATTGTGTTTGAGAACTATTTTGCTTTAAGTGTGCATGCAACTAAATATACACGTTGTAATGTGAAATTAATACATTAAATATGGCTTTCCGTATGCCTTTTGCCTTTTTTTAAAATGACAATTTCTGTTTGTTTGATCATCCTGACATGTGATCAAACAAACAGAACCTACAAGCATGTGGCTGAGGGAGTGATGGCAAATTTGGCAACTTTCTCTTTCTGCTATCAATCTCTCAATATTTATTTCCTCTTTTGGAAAGCCACAGAAACACCGTGATGGATTTACTCTTCTGCTATTGGATGAAATAAGAACACAAAAAACAAGATATTTTACAACTTCTGCTTGTGAATCCTCAGAAATGTAAACAGGGTCCATTAGCTCAAGCACTGATGTGAGATTGAGTCAGGACTATTTGACCGGTGACAGCCATATTCAATTACAGAAACACAGACAAACTCACTAAAACTGAATGACTGGACAAACCTGTTCATTGGCATCCTCCATCCACAGCTTGAGGGTTTTCCTGATTGTGGGGTAGTTGTTTCTCATGGCATTTTGAGGTTTGAGTAACCCAACCTTTTCCAAGTTCTTGAGAGTCAGAATGTGCTTGTAACCGTAAGTCTAAACCAACAAAACACAAACAACTGTAAATGTTTATAGCACTTATAATTGACTTCTATGGGCTCTGTGACGGACTGTTTCACAACTCTGACAGAAATTCAGTTGATTTAAATTCACCATTATGAATTCACAAAATCTATCTAAAAGAAAATAAAAGCAAACCACAAAGTAGTTCCTTCTATCCTACCTGAAGGATCTCTTTCTTATAGTAGTCCAGGACTTTCTGTTTGAGGCCATTGTTGCAGACAGACTGCATGCAGACCAGCCGCAGGATTTTTATTAGCGGGTCTTTTTGTGCTATACAGTCTTCTATATATGTGCTGACCTGAAAGTAAAATCACAATAAAAACGCATTGAACAAGGAAATTACTCAAACCTAAAATATAATCTGCCCCCAGAGAATTAAAACAAGTTGCATGTTAAAAATGCATTCCTTTTTTCGTATTTCTAAAATTATTTCTAAAATATTTAGAGGAAGTAAGCAGACTTGTATATTAAACTTTATTCTCTACTGTTTGAAGAATAATTGATGCAGAGTTGTCCACTGTATTTACACTTAATTAATTTAGCTAAGTATTTCAGTAGATTCAGTATTAAAGGAATTGTTCACAAAAAAATGAAAATTTGCTCAAATTTTGCTCACCCTCAGGCCATCCGAGATGTAGAGGAGTTTGTTTCTTTATCAGATTTGAAGAAATGTGTCATGCCATCACTTCCTCTGCAGTGAATGGGTGCCGTCAGAATGAGAGTCAAAACAGCTGATAAAAATATCATAATAATCCACACCACTCCTTGAGAGGTGAAAAGCTCAGTGTTTGTAAGAAACAAATTCATCATAACTCTCCTTCAGACGGCACCCATTCACTGCAGAGGATCCACTGGTGAGCAAGTGACGTAATGCTACAATTCTCCAGACCTGTTCCCACAAAGAAACAAACTTATCTACATCTTGGGTGGCCTGAAGATGAGTACATTTTAATTTTTAGGAGAACTAATCCTTTAATTTTTTCACATAACAACAGGGCATTTCTTTAAGGTTACACAAATAATAAGAAACCGTCCATTACAAATGTCATTTCTTAAACTATACTGCATTATTACTGGAATCATAAACAATACAAGGCACCTTGTCTGTGTCTACTCCAGTCATAAACTCTTGCTCAACGGTCAGACTGTCAAAGAATTCTTCTGAGGCTGAAACACAGAAAAGCAAGGTAGTTTGAGACAAAAACCCAAAAAGTAAAAAAGCAAAATTAATGTGAACTCATGCCAGGGCTCATAATATTATCATATACTCTAAAACAGTTTGTTAAAATAACTAGGAAAGACATTTACAGTACAATGGAAATCCAGCAAGCAAGCAGGTGGACACCATCATGAATATTCAAATGTGCATTTCCCACCATATTACATACTATGAAGTATAACCACGAGTCATCTCATGACATTTTACTGAATTCCAAAAACAAATGGTCTAAATTAATAATTTATATAAATTCATGGGGCACTGCAAACTATATTAGCATTTAATCACAGGATATGAATGCAAAACTGTTTTACTAAAAGCTAAGTCTTGATATCAGCAGAACGATTACTACTTGTGGCAGAAATGTTAAAAATAAATGCCATTAGTAAAATTAGCAATTGCACTTAACTGAATAACTTAATCCTGGTTAATCCTCTAAGTCTACTGTTCATAAAGTTCATTGCGTGAAAGGAGAGCAAGAAAAACAACAGGCTGTAGCAACAGCATTTCTAACCAGGCCACATTTGTAAATATCTATAGTCAAAATTAAATTTAAGATGTCCGTTTTCACTAGCTGTAAGAACTAATATTAGTTGGTCACTGTACATTACCATTCAGAACTCTCTTTTCTGACAAAAACTAGTTTTAAATAAATGTATAATATGTTAGAAATAAACCTAAGATCGGCAAATGAATTTTAATGTTACAGATTCAGTACTTTAGATATCTGAAAAACTAAAGGAGAAGTCCACTTCCAAAACAAAGATTCACATATAATGTACTCACCCCCCCTTGTCATCCAAGATGTTCATGTCTTTCTTTCTTCAGTCGTAAAGAAATTATGTTTTTTGACGAAAACATTTCAGGATTTTTCTCCATATAATGGACTGTTATGGTGCCCCGTTTTTGAACTTCCAAAATGCAGTTTAAATGCGGCTTCAAACGATCCCAAATGCGATTGTAAACAATCCCAGCCAGGGAAGAAGGGTCTTATCTAGCGAAACGATCGGTTATTTACATTAAAAAAAAAAAAAAAAAATACAATTTAAATACTTTTTATTCTCAAATGCTCATCTTGCCTTGCCTGACTCAAGACAGTTAGGGTATGTCGAAAAACTCCAGTCGTATTTTCTCCCACAACTTCAAAAATCATTTCAAAATCATCCTACATCACTGCAGAAGTACCGTTCCAGTCTTTGCAAGTGAACATGCAAAGAAGATCAAACACCATGATTTTGAAGTTGAGGGAGAACATGAGATGGGAGTTTTTCGACATACACTAACTGTCTTGAACCGGAACAAAAACAATTCAGGCAGAGTAAGACAAGACAAGGATTTGACATTAAAAAGCATATAAACTGTATTATTTTTATGAAAATAACCGATCGTTTCGCTAGATAAGACCCTTCTTCCTCGGCTGGGATCGTTTACAACCGCATTTGGGATCGTTTGAAGCTGCATTTAAACTGCATTTTGGAAGTTCAAACTCGGGGCACCATATCAGTCCATTATATGGAGAAAAATGCTGAAATGTTTCCCTCAAAAAAAAAATTCTTTACGACTGAAGAAAGAAAGACATGAACATCTTGGATGACAAGGGGGTGAGTACATTATATGTGAATCTGTGTTTTGGAAGTGGGCTTCTCCTTTAACATTTGCACTAGCAACAAAATTTTTGTCATCAAAAAAAATTATGCTTTCACTTGTAAGAGGGTTTTTTTTCCCCACTGTGGAATTAATTACCAGATGTCCGCTACTTCTTTTGTGAGCCAATCATATGATTTTTTTTTTCTCACTTTTCTAGAAAAAGCAGTTAATACGTTCGACAGAAAAAGATACTTTCATACACTGAACTGCACTGCATAATAAAACTATTTGCGTTTCACCTTTCTAGACTAATAAGCAGTCAGCAAAATTCAGATCTTTCAAGCCTGCCATTGTAAAAAAGTTTACACTTTTTTTTTTTTTTTTTTTTTTTTTTTTTAACTGAGATATGGAGTTGCAATTAATGTCTGCGGTAACTGGCAGCGTTCCACAGACCTTAAACTGTAAAGAACCCAAAATAATATATTTGAATGCACGAATGACTGGTCTTTGACTTACTTGTTATGTCTTTAATGAGTTCAGCGATGGAGGTGTGATTAGCCAGGGAGCTCCGAGCCGCCTGCATGTGAGGCAGCTGGGAAACAAACTGTTTAATTTCTCCAACAGTTTTTGCATTGTGTCGCTCCTGGCACAGAGACATGAACACCAGCTCGTTAGTGGCAAACACTAGCAAATCAGCATATTAGAATGATTTCTGAAGAATCATGTGACACTGAAGACTGGAGTAATGATGCTGAAAATTCAGCTTTGATCACAGGAATGAATACAATATATTCACATAGAAAGAGTTATTGTTAATTGTAACAATAAACAATATAACAGTTTTTACTGTATTCTTGCGGTTTGCCTCAGCCAGCACGCACACAAAAGCAGCACAAACCTCAAATGCAGCTGATATGATCTTGGCTTTCTTGCTGAGAGCCGCTCCAACTGCATTGAAGTTCTTGTCACGTATTTCAGCATAAAGCTCCTCGGCCGAGTTGAGCTGCAGTTTTTTCGGCTCAGTAGGAAGATCTTTCCCACCTTCTCCCTGTTTCTTCTGTGCAAACTTCTCAGGCGGAAGCTTTACATAACCTGTCAAAGCAAACAATGTATGACAGGACACAATACTGGGAAAAACTAGAACAGACTATACAATCTTTATAGCTTTAAAATTCTACATTTCTAAAGTATAATATTTGATGTCTGCACAAACTTGAAACTCATTTACCATTGGTGATGCCAAAGATCTCATCGATAAGACCCTCATACGTGAGTTGGGTGGCTAATGGCGTAAGCAAGTCCACATTGCGATCCAACAGGAGGAGCGTATCAAACACAGGCAGGATTTGAGTATGACTCCCTGCAAACTCTCTCTTCATCCTCAACATCATGTTGGCCACATGCTGAAAGAGACACAGTTCGAAGCCACCATGCACCCAATTAAAAAAAATAAATAAATAAATCAGTGCGATGTAAAACAAAACTGTGTTTTCGAAACTACTAAAAACAAGTACCACCGAGGAAGTAGTAGATGCTAGATGGCATCAAATGTTTCAAGAGCTGAGACAAACACTTTTCTACTCACTCTTGCACACTCGCCTTTGCCAAAGATCTGCGGTATTGTTCCATAAAGTGCTTGCAACGTCATGAGGCCCTTGGCAGCGTGATACAGGCTTGTCTGATCGTTCTCTAAATAACATTCCTTCACAATAGGAAACAGTTATATAAACAACACAATCTGCTCATGCAAAGAACAGCTTAAAGTAAATGGCAAATGCTTAATGTTATGAAATCTCAGATTTTTGAATGAGACAATTTTGCAGCTTGACTTCAACAAATGGTCTTTTTTGGGCAGGAGGTTTGAGTTTTGAAAGTTAGATTATATTTACGCAATACAACCAACAGTCTTTTAAAAAAACAATTCATTTCAACTGTTGATGATATGATCTCTTTAACCCTACAAAGTCTACTGTATCTTATTTGACACACACACATAGGGCCTCTAAATTATCAACATGATCAAAACATTGCTGAAAAACCTGTTGCACACAATCTACTACTGACAGTTTCAAATTTTTAGGAAGTATAATTGCAAAACATCCGTCTTCAGCTCATGCTTCAGATGTCTTTTGTTGTCAAATCTTCACTGATTTTTATAAAGTAACCACAAGAATAAATTTTATAATAGATAAACATTTACTGGTCCGAAGCAACTTCAGTTTACTTGATTAGCCATGCTTCTTTTTTTTTATTTTTATAAAAATCACGTTAAAATATGACTATCAAATAGCTTTACACTTTTGAGGAAGGTTTACGTTTTCTCAATCATCATTGTATTGCAATGCATTATATGTTAACTACAGAGCTTTGATAATTAAACTAAGCATTTGAAATATCATCTTATTAAACCCCATCATTGCGAGACAACGCAATTATATGCATTTATGCGAGTAGTCTAATGCAAGTAGATCTCATTGATTTACATGACAAGCTATCAGAGTTTCATCTTACTATTTGGCTATTTAAGTATTAGCAAAAAAATGTATCTTTTTTGGACTATTCTTTCATGTCTCAGACTTTACTGGTTTAAGCTGAACATGCAAATATGCAAATACCAAGTATAATGTCTCTTCAAAACTTTAAAATAACTAATAATAATAATAATAATGCATTAATAAAGCACCAGAGGGTATTTTGTATCCGTGAATATTTCTTGTCAAGATCTGGCTAATGCTGAATCAGAAATCCTTCATAAAAAGAATGCAAATCCAGAATAAACTTGAAATTGAAACACTGCCTTACTCTGAAGGAACTCTCAGACTCCATGGAAAGAAGATCTCCATCATAAGGTATAAGGTCCAAAATGTATTCATCAATATTTGTGAAAGAGTTCAAAACCCCTTTCTCTTTCAGCCGCTGTTCACACAGGAGACTCCGGCGAGGCACAAACAGGATGTGGAATTCTCGTGGTTGTAATTTATCTTCACTGCAATGGAAAAATTACAGTGTGATATCATCCGCAACATTGCATTACTGTCACTGACTACTGCCAGCAATCACTGCACATAATTAAAACTACCTTTTTATTTTCTCTAATCAAAATCTCTGTTAGGAATGTTATTGTGGGGGCAACCATTGTCTGAAAACTGAAAATCAGCACATTTTATAATATAATATCAAAAGTGCTGCGTCCCTATTACGTTTTGTTTATTATGTTTTCAGCAAATTTTTTTAGAAGCTTGCTCAAACTCATCCCGGGCCCTGTGTTTGTCTATACAGTTTAGTGCTGGACAGTCCTGCCAAAATAATTCATATTTGTCTAATTTGACATGTTTAGTTTGACTTACCTTGCAACATTTTCTGCAATGATATCCATCAATTCCAACCTCGGTCGAACAAAAAAGACAATATTCTTGACGGCAGCCGATGGTATACGGCCGCCCTTGAGAGTGAACATTTTCTCAACTTCATGTTCCTTTGTAAAAATGAAATGAAGACAATGACTTTTTTGAAAAGGGATAAAATAATCATTAGTATCTTTAAAATATGAAATTATATTTTCAGTTTTCCCTTTTGCACTCACTCCACTATGTGTGTATTTTTGGTACTTTTCTGTACAACCGGTCTCTCACCTTCAAAAGGGAATACTGAGCAATTAACCCAAAAGGTCCAGTAAGATACTCGTCCCAAACAATGGCCTGTAATAAAAATAAATCGTGAAAACATATGAATTAGAGGATGATGAAACTCTAAACGTTACATGTCAACTGACAGTATCATTGAACATCAGTTGCAGGTAAGTTAATAACAATTCGCAACAACAACATAAAGTGCAGTTCACATTCACAAAATGGTAGAGCAAATCCTGAGTAAGTGACAGGCGTGACAGCAGAAGGACAGACTATCCTGCACTAGTTAGTATTAAAGAAGAGAGCTTTACCTTGCTTCCCGAGCATTTATCTAAAAATTCGCGCAGGTCTTTTCGTGCAGCCTCTCTCAAAATATTTAGGTTTACTCTGCCGCAATACAAATGTGACGCCATGTTTGATAAACCACAATCATATGACTTTCACGGCCTCAGGATGTCACATGATTCCTCTTTCAAAATAAAAACCAGCAGATGTAAATTATTTTACAGTATTTTCAATATAATTTAATATAATTTCAATATTTGTTTTTCTTTTATATTTACAATATTTTTTGGTTTAGTTTCGCGAGAATAATTTTAGTTTAATCAGGACTTTTACATACGCGCGTTATCGGTGCTTGTTGCCAAGTCCACACTTTTTCGACATCTTTTCGTTGCTTGATTTTCTGACTGATTTGTTGCAAATGCCGCTAATTAATGCAATACTGATATAAATAAGACGCAAGGGAATATACAGCGATTGTGAATAATTACAGTGTGTCACGTAAACGCGTGACAGTGTGCTGGTTTTATGACATTGTTTTCCCTTCAAATATCTGGCAACAGAAGCGAATGCTTTTCTGCCCTGAAGTCCGAGTTCATCAACAGTTCCAGCGCTGAAGGCGAGTGAGTGAAAAATGCTGCGCACAGTTTTATCCCGAACTTTTCCACAAGTTTTCCGTATCTCAGCATGTCAGCATTCGACGATTCCTGCACCGAACGTTCATCCAGACGTTCACTATAACAAGGTAATGACCCAATGCTGGGACTTCAACTGACATGTTTATTCAAACAGGTAGTAAGTGACATGTGCATACATGTTGCGCATATTATAACTCGCAACTATATTTAATGTTTGCAGTCTTATTATTGCGCTTAAGGTAGCACAAAATCTTATGACCCTCTAATGGTTCTGTCGTCGAGTCAACGCTATTGCATTTAATATAGAAGACATTTGCAGCAGGTTAATGAACTTGGCAGGGTCCGCCTTGGCGCGGTCCGCCTCCATCGGGAAAATGAAATTCCTGGTTTATCTTAACCATTATCTTTCTGGGCTGCAAACACACACACACACACACACACACACTCACACTCACACACTCTCTCTCTCTCTCTCTCTCTCTCTCTCTCTCTCTCTGTCTCTCTCTCTGTCTCTCTCTCTCTCACACACACACACACACACACACACACAGAATAACTTTATTAAAAGAAGAAAATAAGCATCTCAGGTTTATATACAAAAATGACAGAAAATGATATACCTAGTAAACTACTGCAAAGTTCACATTATGCTTGCATATTTTTACTTTTAGATATTGTGTTAAACTGTTCGAATACATTTTGGTCTATGTTTGTGTACATAATAACAAAACATTATAATAAATACACCAGAATTTTTATTTTGCAAATTTTAAAACGCAGTACCACAAGTGTCATAACTGGACAAGTTACTAGTAAACAATCTTATTGGAAACTTGTGAGGTGTTGCCATATTTTTTGCTTATAATATATCAAACATATTACAAGTTTGAAGAAAAAAAAAAAAAGAGTTCCACTTGTCTGTAACAGCTAGGATATCATAGGATATCAGGGAACATAAAAATATTAATGCAACATTAACTTGCAAAATCCTTTTAGATCCTTTTTTGGAACCTGAGACAGGAAGTATATTTTCTAACTGACTCTAATGAAACATTATTACCAATTTCTAAAAGCATTATCAAAATTTCACTAGAAATGGCATTTAATATGATTACATATTAACTAGGTTTAACTACGAAATTATAAACTTAAGTAAATTCAGTATACCTATTTAAAGCACCATAATTTCTGATCTGTTACTTAACCTGAATAATTCCCTTCTAAACCAGATTTCATTAGTAATATCAGAAGTCTTTCTAAATCTAAAACATTTGGTTCTCCTCTGGTCTGTAAATGACAGATTGTCTCTTTTCATATAATGTGGTTTGTTCTTCCGTTCTTAAATGTAAACACTTTGTGATCTGTTATCTGAAGTGTATGTTACACCCGACACTTGTACAGTGTATAGTGTAGACCGATCTAGATGATCCCTCTCAACTAACAACACTCTAATGTCTGCCAGCCAGAAATTCAGTTTTATTTTCAAATAAATGAATGACAGGAGATGAGCTCAATTATAATTTTCTTGTTTTTAGAAATTGTGATAACAAAATATTTGACAGTATTTCTCAAAGTAATATATAGCTGTAATGTGACAAATTCCTAGAGCCATAAGCTCATTATTATTAATTTCTAACATTGTCTCATTTTCACAAGGCTTAACTTGATGTACTGAAATAAGTAAAAATTAACTAAAAAAATTATAAACACTGCAGTCAAAAGATTAAGTAGAAACAAATTTAATTGAGAAATTGCTAGTAAATTTCACAATTAATTACAATTAAATAACAAGTAACAAATTGAATGAAACGGAAGTAAATAAAGTAGAAACACTGATACATATTTTTTTTTGTAAATTATTTTTGCAGTGTATTTAAAAAAAAAAAGAAGAAGAAAAAAAAACCTAATACAAAATAAAATAAAATAAAGTAAAAATACAGAACTGTAATAGTTGTGATCTCAATGATATCACAACTAACAATGGTTCCATGGGCCGATTTCACAGAACCGTTAACCTTATTGTGCAGAATTTGTAAAACAATAGTCATCATTTATTAAAGTGAAGAGTTTAAAGAAATCAATTAATGAAAGGTCTTTATCATGATTTTGAATTATAGTTATTTGATCTTGAGTCACTCAGCATGGCAAAACAAACACAACCTGATCAATAGATTCCTTAAAACAGATTTGCCGATTAAAAAATGTTTGTATTATTTCCTTAATTTCAGTTTTGAAATTATTGAATTCCAATAAAAATATTGCTTGATTTGTAATGTGTCTCAAATGTCTTATTCATAATTTTATTATTCTGATTAATACAAAGGTAAATTATTGTAATCAGTCAAAATTAATGTTTCAGTGGGTGCCTATATAGCTTAAATTTTGGATATCACTATTTTGTGCGTACGTTCGTCCTTCTGAATTAATATAACAGAACAGAATATAACTATAGAATATAACAGAATAACAACTCATTTGGGCAAAGATGTTACATGTGGTTTTATTATAAATAATGTTTGATTTTTTTTTTTTTTTTTTTTTTTTTTTTTTTTTTTTTATGTTGATGTTGAAGATGTCATTGCCAGCATTGCCAGTGGCATTAAATATTTGCTCTGTTAAGTTTTTGCACTGTGAAGAATTAGACTTGAACATTTTTGTTCCAGATGCGAGAGCATGTCAGTGTGTCTCATTTTTTCTCTGCAGATTTTCATCAACAATGAGTGGCACGACGCAGTAAGCAAGAAAACCTTTCCAACCATCAATCCTGCTACTGGTGAGGTCATCTGCCACGTCGCAGAGGGCGATAAGGTAGGTGTATGAATTTTGAATTTTAAATTCAACATCCACAAAATGCCTTAAAGCAGCTGGTCTGCAGTTTGTAACTGGTAAACTCTTGGGGTTTTGGCCACTTTCAGCTGATCAGGTTAAACCAGTGTACAATCCAGTTGAGCTTAAAATTTTGTTTTCTCTATACAGCAAATTGAAAAGGGCAAAGTGTTTTGAAGCAACATGATAGCTTTATATAACTTTCACTCCACTGACAAATCAAATTAATTTTTATTAAATAAAAATGAAGGCTGGCAAAAATGTAAAATGACTATTTTTAGTTTTACCATAGTTAATGTGTTAACACATGCAAGGTGTATAGAGTTGAGATCAACGATTGCAGCGAATGCAAATGACCATCCAAACAACAAAAGCTGCAACATGAACACATTTCAGCTGCACCGCAAATCCGGATATAGAAGAACAGGATATAGTAGATGCAAGTTTAACACTTTCATTTCAGAAATAAACTCAATCTGCAATTTAGAAGTAAACAAAAGGATACGCATTGGGTGTCTATAAATAAGCATGTATTTTACTACAAATTTCTTATCTTAAATGAAATGAGAAAAAAAAGGTATGAAACTGATGCACCCATCATCCAGTGCCATTGTGACCGTAAAGTGTCATGTGACAGGGTTGATGCATCGCCATGGAAACAGGAATGTAATACACCTCAATAGTCCCTTTTAGGAAAAGAGTCAGATGTCCTGATACACATTAGTGAACGTCATGATCAGACATACTGTATTGTGTGAAATAACAAAGCAACCTGTAACAAAAGCAAGTTGCTTTTACAAATGTACACATAAAATGAAGTACAGTACAGATCATTCTAGACACATCCAAACAAGGTGTTGTTGTCTTATAGACAATATCTTGGAGACATTAAGTTACATTCGTAAGGAGCGACCATAAGGATGGTTGGTGAATTATAAATCTTGTTAGGGCACTACTCATCTGGGCAGCT
Source organism: Cirrhinus mrigala (assembly GCA_036247105.1). Taxonomy (NCBI): domain Eukaryota; kingdom Metazoa; phylum Chordata; class Actinopteri; order Cypriniformes; family Cyprinidae; genus Cirrhinus; species Cirrhinus mrigala. Next base: position 3,196,122 of record CM070011.1, on the reverse strand, counting down.
GCTGATTCTCCTGCAGACTATTCTTCTGGCCTGATCACATCCATCATGTCCATCATATTCCTAAACAACTCCTGCAAGTACACTATTAGATAAAACATAGGCAGTATGTTTTCCCTTCCATGTTGAGCTGTAGCACATCTATGGAACAATACATTCATGCAGAGAAAGTCTGATCTGACTTGTATTTCCACTTATGATATAATTTAACACATACTGTGGAATCCATTGTTATGTAAACCAAGTATGCGGTTCAAAGTGGCAAGTATGCATATGTGTACCTGGTGCATTATTGACTTTCATGACCCTAGGCGCACATGCTTTATAAAGCTATCATTAAAACAGCAAAATAATGAATAAGAGCGAAGTTCAAACTGATAACTCTTTCTATAAAATATGACATTTGAATCATTATATAATCAAATTATATAACCACATTAGGCGTGGCCTAATGGTTAGGGAAGTCGGGCTTGTAATCGAAAGGTTGCGGGTTCGAATCCCAGGTCCGGCAGGGATTGAAGGCGGGGTGAGTGAATAACACATTCTCCACCCTCTCCACCCTCAATACCACGACTGAGGTGAGACCCTTGAGCAAGGCACCGATCCCCCCAACTGCTCCCCGGGCGCCGCAGCGATAGTGTGTGTGTGTGTGCGTGTGTTTGTTCATTACTCATTACTGTGTGTGTGCACTTGGATGGGTTAAATGCAGAGCACAAATTCCAAGTATGGGTCACCGTACTTGGCCACACGTCACGTCCTTTCCTTTGCTTTAGCAGGAATGAACTTATTACAAAACATATGCATATATATTCTCTGGAAGTTAGCCAAAGTGAGTAAACACTGTTCCTGTATTCCCGACATAGGTCAAACCCCCACTCACCTCTCAGATACAAAATACAGACATTGCTGTATTCATAAAATGCTAGAAGAGGAGGAGATTACAAATCCACCGCTTCAGTAGTATATGCTAGACAAAGCTGAACAGGTTAGTAATTTACACAGTTCAGGGAAATATGTAGAGCTCTCTTTTAAAAAAGGTAAAATCATAACTTTTAAAAATGGTTATTTTATGTACAGTTGAATCAAAAGTTTACATACACCTGGCAGAATCTGCACAATGTTAATTATTTTACCAAAATGAGGGATCATACAAAATGCATGTTATTTTTTATTTAGTACTGACCTGAATAAGACATTTCACATAAAAGATGTTTACATATAGTCCACAAAATGACAAAATGACCCTATTCAAAGGTTTACATACACTTGATTCTTAATACTGTGTTGTTAACTGAATGATCCACAGCTGTGTTTTTTTTTTTTCTTTGTTTAGTGATAGTTGTTCATGAGTCCCTTGTTTGTCCTGAACAGTTAAACTGCCTGCTCTTCTTCAGAAAAATCATTCAGGTCCTACAAATTCTTTGGTTTTTAAGTATTTTTGTGTATTTGAACCCTTTCAAACAATGACTGTATGATTTTTTTTTCACACTGAGGACAACTGAGGGACTCATATGCAACTATTACAGAAGGTTCAAACGCTCACTGATGCTTCAGAAGGAAAAACCATGCATTAAGAGCCGGGGGGGTGAAAACTTTTGAACAGAATGAAGATGTGTACATTCTTCTTATTTTGCCTAAGTATCATATGTTTTCATTTAGTACTGCCCTTCAGAAGCTACAGAAGATACTTACGTGTTTCCCATAAGACAAAATGAGTTAAATTTACCCTCAACTTTAAATTCAAAAAGTTTTCACCCCCCGGCTCTTAATGCATGGTTTTTCCTTCTGGAGCATCAGTGAGTGTTTGAACCTTCTGTAATAGTTGCATATGAGTCCCTCAGTTGTCCTCAGTGTGAAAAGATGGATCTCAAAATCATACAGTCATTGTAGGAAAGGGTTCAAATACACAAAAATGCTGAAAAAATCAACTAATCTGTGGGACCTGAAGGATTTTTCTGAAGAAAAGCAGGCAGTTTAACTGTTCAGGACAAACAAGGGACTCATGAACAATTATCACTAAACAAAAAAAAAAAAACACAGCTGTGGATCATTCAGTTAACAACACAGTATTAAGAATCAAGTGTATGTAAACTTCTGAATGGGGTCATTTTTATAAATTCAACTGTTATTTTCTCTTGTTGGCTATAGAAATGTACATGTATTTTATGTGAAATATCTTATTCAGGTCAGTACTAAATAAAAAAATAACATGCATTTTGTATGATCCCTCTTATTTTGGAAAATTAATTAACATTTTGCAGATTCTGCTAGGTGTGTAAGCATTTGACTTCAGCTGTATATATGAAAGAAATACACTGGGGGTCTATTGTCTATTAGTCTCGCATAGCCAGACCTTCAGACTGACAGGAGAAGGTCTGGGAACCTTGGCTGCTTTGAATGGCCAATGCCCACCCAAGAGGCCATATGACTGACCAATCATGTTTCGTCTTGTGCTGCATCATCTTTAGGGGTGTGGAAATGTCCCCACAAACTCTCGTTTGACAGTAGCTATTGACTTCCATTGTATGGGGAATAGTAGTATGGTATTCAATTGGCTAGCGTCATTTGGTTACCAACATTTTTAAAATATTTTCTCTTGTGTTCAACAGAAAAAAGAAACTCACACAGGTTTAGAACAAGTGTAAGGTTAGTGAATGCTCATTTTTGGGTGAACTATTCCTTTAACCTTAACTTCTATTTGACTCCTCACCTGAGTTTACTGAACAAACCCCCTCCCCGCTCACACTGATAAACATGCGTCTGCTTGACTTTCCTGCACCGGCATAGCAGATATAAACCAGGAGCTGAGAATAAAAATAGCTGTGCATATTTATTTAACACATATCAAATAGCCAGCTTCAACTGAACTAACATTACCTAACAAACATTATGTAATAAGCATAACTTAATAAAGATTCTGACATGAACTCATTAAGATATCTGTTTGTTTGTTTTTCTTTGTGCAGTGTATTTCATGCAGTGCTGCCAATGAAGAAAAATGGCCTGATAGAGCAAGGGATAGTTGCATTAGCTGGCCTAAATCAAGTCTTGCATGGTGTTTTCAGTCTGTGTTTCTCTCCCATGTTTTTTTGCAAACAGGCGGATGTGGAAAAAGCTGTCAAGGCTGCCAAAGATGCCTTCAAGCTTGGTTCTCCCTGGCGGCGTATGGACGCGTCCCGCCGCGGGCTGCTCTTGAGCCGTTTAGCAGACTGCATTGAGAGAGATGCTGCCTATTTAGCTGTGAGTCACTCAAACAACCTTCTCACAGACTTTGAGCTGACTTCTTAAATGCTTGAAAGAATGCTTTCAGTTTGATTAAGCAAAATAAAAGATTTAAATCAAAACAGGCCCCAATTATATGAAGTATATTATTGATATCTGAGCATTTCAGTATTTTTTTTGCTTACTTTTTCACTCACTGCTTGTTTAAAGCTTCATTTTTTCCCCAGTGATTTGTCTAAATGATTTGTTTAGAAAGCCTTGTTCTATGCATTGCAGCAAATTTATCAAACAAAGGGCCCTATGATTTCCGCGATGTGGAAAACGCGGATGGAATCGCAGAATCCGGTCATAAAAACGGAATTTACTGAATAACGCGGAATGTCACGGAATTTGTCAAAGTTTGAATGAATTAATCAAAAGTAGGTCATTACACTTAAATCAAACCACAATTTGGACTAGTATCTGTAAATATTACACTGCAAAAATACCATTTAAATGTGAATCCTGCATGTTCTGAGTGTCTCTGTTTTAATGAATGGAACAGACGAGCGGTTTTGTTTACTACAAAGTGCTTGACGCTCGTGGTGATTTCAGCATTTGACCGTTACATTTTAGGAAAACTAGAATAATATCATATACACGCAGAAATGTAAAGGTAGACACAGCAACCCGTCAAAATAAAAGTCCGGTTTAACTTGAAGACATTGTGCCAGAAATATATTACTACTATTACTACTACTACTAAAATGAAACAAACATTATTTTTTAGGGTATAATCACGTAACATTTCTTTCATGTTTTAATATTAATAGTAAAAGATAAATGAAATTCATGTTTTATGCCTTGTTTAGTGTTTTCTTAGTGTTATCTGATAACCAGAACATTTTAAATACACAACACAGAATTTCTGAGGGTACAAAAACCTTTCATAAGGCTGTTTTAAGAATAAATTTGAATAAATTAAGTATGCATTCAAAAAATTAGACATGCTAAAACACAGAAAAATTAAAACGGAAAAAAAAATGGAATCTAGAAAAATTAAACGCAAAAAACTGAATTTTGGAAAAAATACAACGGATTTAATAGGGCCCTATAAACGGTGCAAAATCCCAAAGACATGTTTGAATTTAAAAAAAAAATAAAAATAAAACAGGATAACCATTATAAAACACAAGAAAATATTATAAATGAGAAAGCCAACAAGATTACACATTCAGCTGCATACAAAGATGATGAATACTGAGAGTCTAGACTACTAATTTGAGTCTTAATACTTTTTAACAATACTAGAAGTAAAACTTAAAAAAAACTTTAGAATTTTTTTTTTTTTAGTTAGTCAAAATTGATATTACTTTCTTGCTATATTTCCACACTGTTTATTTCTTTTTAAACTTATCAGTTATATACAGTATATTGGTATTGATTTATACTTAATTTACAGTAATACCATGGAATGTTAATATTATTTGTATTTGTATTTTTTTTTTTTTTTATAGGAACTAGAGACTCTTGACAATGGAAAGCCATATGCGGTCTCCTACACTGTGGACGTGCCCATGGTGGTCAAGTGCTTGAGGTGAACTTTATATACTTTTTATGAATTGTCCTCCATAGTGTTTGCTAGTTAAAACAGAAACTGATGTATGACATTTCCCTAATATAATTAATTTCTAATACATTAGTATGAATTTCTTAGCAGTTCTACAGATTTCAGCATTATAAAAAATGTTGGACCTAAATTTAAGGTTTATGTATTCAAATTTAATATAAAATGACAGAGTTCGACTTAAACTAATAAACTCAAGGTGATGCATGTTTTTCAGTCATACATAAGATAAACAGGATTTCTGTAATAGCACTAATAAAATGTGTTTTAAATATATAGTAACCCAATTTTTATATTTATCATCAGTAAATTGTAATTGATTCAGTATCATATTTGAACTAATGAAATATTGCTTGTTCCACAGCTGGCTATATTTGAACCATCTATACTTTTTAGTTAAATCAATTTAATTGTTTCCACAATGAACGGATTTATGCTGATTCTAAGCCATTTGAATAAATGGATTTTGAAGGTAATACTTTTCATTAATAAATCATTAACAAACATTACATGATGCTTAACCGATTATTAGATAATATACACTACCGTTCAAAAGTTTGGGGTCAGTAAGACTTGTAATAGTCTTTAAAGTAGTCTCTTATGCTCATCAAGGATGCATTTATTTGATTAAAAATATAGAGAAAAAAACAGTAATATTACAAAATGTTTTTACAATATAAAATAATGTTTTTTATTGTAACATACTTTAAAATAGAATTTATTCCTGTGATGAAAAGCTGAATTTTTATCAGCTGTTACTCCAGTCTTAAGTGTCACATGATCCTTCAGAAATCATTCTAATATGCGGATTTATTATTAGAATGATCAATGTTGGATAATATCAACAGTTGTGCTGCCAAATATTTTTTGGAACCTGTAATTTGTTTTTTCAGTATTCTTTCATGAATAACAAGTTTAAAAAGTACAGTGTTTATTCAAAATATAAATATTTTATAACAATGTAAATTATTTATTATTAACTTTTAATAAACTTTTAATTGTTAACTTAATACATCCTTGGTGAATAAAAGTATTCATTTCTTAAAAAAAAAAAAAAAAAAGAAAAGAAACAATAAAAATGTACTGACCCCAAACTTTTGAACGGTAGTGTATATTCAGATACTACATATGTAAGATAATGTGCTTGTTAATGTTTACTAATAAACTTACCAAACATTGCCTAATAATTAACAGATCATTAGTTGTTAGTTAGTCATTATTCATAAATTGAAATGCTTACAAATGCTTACACTTTCATTCAAATGCTTACAAATGTCATTAAACTTCAGTTCACATATTACCCAATGCTCTTTTACATTTACAAATGTAAAAAAAAAAAAAAAATATTAGTCATTAATTAGTCATTTTAGGCAATTCACAAACTATTCATGTTAACATATTATTCATTAACTCATCATCACAGCCTGACCTTTGCTTGTTGTGAAGACTTCCACTATTTACACATCTTAACAAAATTAACATTTTTTAATTATTTCAATTATCAAGACTTTACATCATCTTTACATGTTTATAAATGTTTACTAATCATTGTTACATTCATGAGCAGTCATCGCAATGGCAAAAAGGGTCCCAAATGTCAATTGTTCATTTTGTTGTAGTACTCAATCTAAAGTGGAGACACTTCATCATCTTTAAAGAAACACTCCACTTTTTTTTTTTTTTTGGAATATAGGCTCATTTTCCAACTCCCCTAGAGTTAAACAGTTGAGTTTTACCGTTTTCGAATCCATTCAGCCGATCTCCGGGTCTGGCAGTAGCACTTTTAGCATAGCTTAGCATAAATCATTGAATCCAATTAGACTGTTAGCATCTCGTGTGAAAATGACCACAGAGTTTCAATATTTTTCCTATTTAAAAGTTGACTCTTCTGTATTTACACTGTGAAAAAGGAAAAATATCATCATTATATATGGTCATTTTTAAGCGAGATGTGGGGGTGTACTAGAACATGCTCTCATGCTTGGTGGTTTGAAAAACGCATTATTTTTCACATAATTTACATTATTGCAATACATTTCTCCCAGCCTGGCACAAATGGCTCAATTAGTTCCAGGTTTAATGAAGGCCCGCCTTCCAAAAAAACAAAATGCGTTGTGATTTGATGAACAGCTTAGACGGTGTTTCAGTACTGCCACGCCACTTACCAAAGCAGCAAGTTCTGTCTGCTCCACTATAGCTAAGGATATATTAAGGTATAGTTGACGCTACGGTAGTGTTGGGTCCTATCGTCAGCCTGCAAGATCACCCATACATGATATTATCGTGATAATTTATTAAATGATTTACATACTTATTTTCATTGCCCGAAACCAGCTCCAGCATAAGGCTAAAAGCAGCCTAATGTTTTTAATATGACTTAATTTGTATTTAACATGACAAGAATTGAATAAAAATATTATTAGTTACTAATTATAATGCTTACATTTGCTTAGTTATTCAAAAAGCAGCTACAGAAAACAAGCAAAGAACATTAACATTATCAAAGAACATCATCACTGATTAGCCTAGCCTAGTCTACTGCAAGTTTATGCATTTTAAAAAACACTTGCGTTATAAGTGAAGCTATCCACACTAGGGCTGTCAAACGATTAATCGCGATTAATCGCATACAAAATAAAAGTTTGAGTTTGCTTAATATATGCGCGTGTACTGTGTGTAATTATTATGTATATATAAATACACACGAATTAATGTATATATTTAAGAGAAATATGTTATCTATGTAAAAGATATTTGTATTTATATATAATATAAATTATATACAAATTATAATAAATACATATACTTGTAAATATTTCTTATATATGTACCTGAATGTGTTTGTATTTATATATACATAATAATTGCACACAGTACACACACGTTTATCAGGCAAACTCAGACTTTTATTTTGTATGCGATTAATCGCGATTAATCGTTTGACAGCCCTAATCTACACTGTATGATGAATAAATCTTTTGCCACACACTGTACACGTCTACGGTGTGGCTCCAACACAGCCACCGGAGCTGATCGCGGCCCCTCTAGTCAATGTTTGTGTTTATACCCGCTGCCCCGCGGCTTGTTAAAGGATCCCAGAAGCTGCTCTCCGCGCTGCATCACTAAAGTTTGGCTAATTCCCCACCTTGTCCTTACCCACCCCTCAACCATTCAAATTTCTGTAGGTGGGAACTGAAAGTTTGACATTTGCGAGCATTAATAACTAATGATCCATTAAGCATTATATAATATTTACTAATGATTTATTAATGACGTTTTAATCATTGTAAACCATCTGTCAAAATAATTTGTAGATTTTTTTAAGAAATGCATGATCATATAAAGTGAAAGTTGAGTAACATTTGTAAGCATTTTAATTTACATGAAATAATGATCTTGCAATTATTAGGTAATGTTTAATAAGCTTATTAGTAAATTTTAACAAGCACATTATCTCATATTGTGTGATGCTTGCATTATAGGATGTTTGTTAATGATTTATTAATGAAAGGTATTATAAAGTTCTATAATTTTGAGAATATTTTAATAAAAAATTGAAAGTATTTGAATAAAATCAAATAGATGCAAATAGTTAATAAGCTTTTTTGTGCAGTAATCATTTACTGTTTTATTGTTTTCTTTATGTATGACTGACAGTTATACATCACATTAAGCACATTCGTTAAAACTTTAACATATTTGTTAATTTGTTTAAACTGTAAAATCTGATAAAGGTGAAATTAATCCTAAATTCAACACTCAGTTTTTTCTGTTGGGTGTTGGCTGGTCTGCAGGTATTTTGCTGGCTGGGCAGACAAATGGGAGGGGAAGACCATTCCCATTGATGGTGATTATTTCTGCTACACCAAGCATGAGCCCATTGGAGTGTGTGGCCAAATTATCCCTGTAAGTATATGCTTTTGGGATTTTAGAATTAAAAATGTTTTTGCAGAGTGATATGATATTTTCCCTCTTGTTTATGCCATCCTCCAGTGGAACTTCCCACTGTTGATGCAGGCTTGGAAACTCGGTCCTGCTCTGGCCACAGGAAACACGGTGGTGATGAAGGTGGCGGAGCAGACGCCCCTCACTGCTCTCTATGTCGCCAGCCTGATTAAAGAGGTGACCAGCTTACCTACATTATGTATATATTTATTTAAAATATAAAAAACCCAATTGACTTTAGTATTTCAAAATCAGAGGTGGTAAAATGCAACTCATTTCTGGGTTTTGGCCTACAAAAATACATCATCCTTGCATTAACTCTTTAGACAGCGTCTATACGTTAAGAAGCCTTTAATAGCGAAGCCATACTGAATTCACTGGTGAACCACCATCAAGTGCACATTGTTAGCACCACAGTTAATGTGCACATTTGCTTAATCACCTGATCACCATCTTGACTGGTTGTAGGTGGGTTTCCCTGCTGGTGTCGTCAACATCGTCCCAGGAATGGGTCCCACGGCAGGGGCAGCCATTGCTTCTCACCTGGACGTGGACAAAGTAGCATTCACCGGCTCCACTGACGTAAGAGGATTTTCTTCAATAATGGATATTTCTTGGATAAATACAGTACAAGTCTTCTTTCAGTGCTGTGGGAAACACTGAGCATAACTGTGACAGAAATTATACTTAAACCGGTTAACAAACTTCTCTCAGTGTGGGCTGTAACATGTGTTGTAGGGTTCCTTGTTCATATAAAAATCTCACTGCTATATTACAATATTTATTACCAATTTAGTGTCCAGAAATATAAAACGGGCACGCTAAAGCAAAATGTATAATTTAAACAAATGTTTTTGTGAAGCATCTACTGTGCCCAAGACTTTTGAGCTATAATGTATGCATTTTTTGGTCAGAATGCCTGTTGGATAGGATAGTAGTCACAATGATGAATTTTTTTGTCATTATTTGCTCACCATCATGTCATTCCAGAATCTTGGGGGAAAAAAGCACAGAAATATTGAGAATTTCCTGGACTCTCAATTGACAGACAGAAACCTCTCAATATTCATTAAAATATCTTAATTTGTGCTTCAAAAATGAAAGAGAGTCTTATGGGTTTGGAGCAACATGAGCATGAGTAAATGATGACAGAATATTTATTTTTGGGTCAACCTTTTAATAAATGGGTCAGTATCACCATAGAGTGCCTTTCAACCCTCACAATACTCAAAAATGTTGGTTTTAATTTCCCATTTGCTTCATGTCATGTCATAAGTAGTAGACACTCACGTACTATAGAAACATATTAGCTGAGCTCCCACACATTTTTTTAGGTAATTATGGGGCATTATTGGAAGCATAAACCATAAGACATGTCAACTCTGTCATGGACATATATATTACTGTTAAATACGTTTTCATTGCAGTATTAGGATGCAAATGATATTTTCTAAAAGGTATGATGTTCCTTTCCTAAACAGGGTTATTTGTTTGCTTTTAAATTATAAATACATAAAAGATTTGATGTAAACCATGTGTTTTTAAAGAAACTCATACAATTCGCAAATGTGTTGTTTGGAGAAAACTGTGATATTTGGATGCAGTTTTTTGTTTGCATGCCATTGCCCCCACACCTAGCTATTGAACACACTAGATTATATAGATATGACTGAATTATTATTTAAAATATTATTTTAAAATATCAAGATGACAGGGTGAACACATAAAGCAAAACACACAAAGCATGATAAAATATGACAATGAAACGTTTATTCAACTTCGAAAAAAATAATATAACATTAACAAATAATGTAATTACATTCTCAATCACATTGATATAACCCCCCCCAGCAAAGTTCCTTGATTATTACACCGGAATGAGAGTATAGTTCCTAGCCATATCGGCTTATAAAATTGCAACTTTTAATTTTCCACCAGTCTTAGTACACGATGCAACTACAGAAGAGTCACGTTTTAAATAGGAAAAATATCGAAACTCTTTAGTCATTTTATAGTGAGATGCTAATGGTCTAATCGGATTCAATGATTTATGCTAAGCTATGCTAAAAGTGCTACCGCCAGACCCGGCGATCGGCTGAATGGATTCAAAAACGGTAAAACACATCTGTATAACTCGAGGGGAGTTGGAAAATGAGCCTGTTTAAAAAAAAAGTGGAGTGTTCCTTTAAGGCATGAGAAAATTATTTTCACAAGAAAAAAACATTTAAAAATGTCATTTTGATGATCAAAGATCAGTTTTAAGGGATAGGAGAACAAAATTTTACAGTTTTATGATTTGACTATATTTTACTCTCATTCACATTTAATGAGCAGTGCATGGGACATAGCAATACATAACATACATCCTCCTACACAAAACTTCTAGAAATCTAGATGTATGCAAAGGGCCAAGTCATGCATTTGTTATGAATATAAAAACTTATATTAATAAGTTAAATAAATTGTTTATGTAGAGGACACCAAAAGGCACCCTTCAGTGATATTGACCCAAAAAATGCATATCAGCATCTGGGAAAATTCTGTTCTAAATATTGGTTCTGTGTAGTGTAAATGCAGTCTGAACATATGATTGTATATTGACTATGTTAATATTAATCAAGCAATAACACAGACAAAAAATTAACTCTTTATTTACAAGTAATTATTTATGTAAACTTATTTGTTCATTACAGCCATTTACAGCCAAATGATATTTGAGTTATTGCTACTGAGCTGATTGAATGCTAAGAATCTAATCATTTTCTTTTCAGTGCATCAATAGTTTATCTCCATTTTTCTCCCACGCTAAAATGACAGCATGACTGAGCTGTTTGAACTAAAAATATGGCTTAAAATATTTCAATGCCATTGTTTTGTCTCAAGATGCATACTAGTAATCTTTTGTTTTGTTCTTCAGGCACGTTTATAAAAGCTGCTTAAATGTCCTAAATGAACTATGGCATAATCCTGGGGTAATCTAAACCCTGCCCGTGAAACCAGGCCTATAAGTAAAACTTAACCTTAATAATGAAATAAAAATATTAGCTTAGCTGCTACTGAATATTGCTGTGATAACAAAGATGGTATTGAGTTTTGTGCAGTTTTTTTTTGTTATTGCAGCAACCCTAAGCTTTGATATTATATTTGCGATTTACTGTAGATATGTTTTTTTTATTTATTTTTTTTTTTTAAGTCAACTGGAGTGTCTTTTTGTCATTTTGCAGGTCGGTCACCTCATCCTAAAAGCCTCAAGTACCAGTAATCTGAAGAAGGTTACGTTGGAGCTGGGAGGAAAGAGTCCAAACATTATTCTGTCAGATGCTAATAGTGAGTTCACCCTTTCATCCTGACACCGGCAGCAGGCCCGGCACCAGACCAGTATGTGGGGGTGCTAAGAAAATAATCAATTTTCATGACATTAATGTTACTTCATGAAGACATTGTTGTTTAATTAATAAAAGTAGCTATGGTACACACCACATTAAACAGAAGCAAGTTTTAAATTATATTTGGCCAAATAATATGCATATTCAACAAAACAGACACAAGCTTAATACAAGTGACCAGAGCACTGCATTTCAACCTGAGCCCGAAAGGCCCTGATTTATTTATGCCCCTATATAGGGCCGGGCTTCAGGCCAATTTTATGTCATATCTCAGACGTGGGCCGGGGCTTGTTTTAGGCTTCTCCTTATTTTTATATTTTAGACATCCATCAATTATTGCGGTGAAAAATATTTGCCACGCTGGTGGAAACAACACGAGACTGTGCTACCGTGACTGTCAAAAGCCGCTCGGATGGGGTTTAGTGTCCCCACCAACAGCAGCAGCGAGCGTGACTGGCGCAGCTGGAACACAACAGGCTAAAGCTTGACGAAAAGCACCAGCAAAAATAATTACCATGAATGTGTCGGGGGGGGAAACAGTAAGCAGATATTTTAATTATTTATTTCTTAATTATTTATTAATAAACTAGTATTTTCAGAGTCAGTGTCGCAAAGATGAAGTTGACGATCCTGACTCGCATCTCCTTATCAAATGCGCCTTTAGAGAAAAATGCACTTTTACGAATTACATAATGAAAGAGTTTTTGTTTCCGGTTTAAATTATTTAGTTTTAAAGTAGTAATTCAAAGCTCCTGTTCAAGACCGAGACGGCATAAAGCGCATCCTGTTGTTTTCTTTATTTTATAAAAGCACAACGTTTTGTTGATATTATGAGTGTGCACAAATAAACGTAGACCCTTTACAGTTCCGAATGACGTATTACTTTTACCTTTATGAGCAAAAACGACAGCGTATTTTAAGTTGTTTTCATTGCGAGTAATTGCACTGGCGCCTTCATGTTCTGTAAAGTGTGCTTCAGTTTTTACTCTCCACACAAACGATTGGATATGCATCTAACAGCGCACATTTATCTAGGTTAAATGTTTAAGCTAACATTGTGATATGCTTGAATTGTTTAATTTATCTGACCCTGGACCACAAAACCAGTCATAAGTAGCACAGGTATATTTGTAGCAATAGCCAACAATACATTGTATGGGTCAAAATGATCAATTTTTCTTTTATGCCAAAAATCATTAGGATATTAAGTAAAGATCATGTTCCATGAAGATATTTTGTAAATTTCCTACTGTAAAGATATAAAAAGTTAAGTTAACTTTGATTAATAATATGCATTGCTAAGAACTTTAATTTGGACAACTTTAAAGGTGATTTTCTCAATATTATTTTGCACCCTCAGATTACAGATTTTCAAATAGTTGTATCTCGATCAAATATTGTCCTGTCCTAACAAACCATACATCAATGGAAAGCTTATTCAGCTTATATGATGTATAAATGTCGATTTCAAAAATTTTCTCTTATGACTGGTTTTGTGTTTTAGAGTCACATATAGATATTATCAAGTTGTCATGATTTGAGAAGACTAAATTGATCAAACATAGGCTATGATCAACTCACTGTCTGCCACTGGCAGCTTGGTCATTACTTTAAAAATCAAAAACTTTCAGTTAACAAACAAAAAATGCTCCAACGTTTTTTTTTTCTTTTTCTAAATTAACTTGAAAGTAACATGAAAAACATGAAACTAAATATGAAACTAAATGTAATCACGTTGCCATTACATACAAAACTGAACTATTTTAATAGCTGAAATAGTAGTATAAGCTGTTTTGGGAGAAGGGGGAAAAAAAAGACGGGTCCGGGCCAGACTCGGGCCAAGAATTCATAAGCTGTCGGACAAAGGCCAGGGCTATATTTGGACTAGGGCCTATATTCGAGGCCTGTGCAGGGCTCTAGTCCATATACATAAAATGCTCTGTTTTGGCCTTTTAAGACTTTAATGACACAAACCTCTTTAGGCTTAAAGGAGAAGTTCACTTCTGGAACAAAAATTTACAGATAATGTACTCATCCCCTTGTCAGCCAAGATGTTCATGTCTTTCTTTCTTCAGTTGTAAAGAAATTATGTTTTTTGGGGAAAACATTTCAGGATTCTTCTCCATAATGTGGACTTAAATGGTGCCCCATAGTTTGAACGTCCAAAATGCAGTTTAAATGCAGCTTTAAAGGGCTCTGAACGATCCCAGCCGAGGAAGAAGGGTCTTATCTAGTGAAACGATCGGTCATTTTCTAAAGAAAATTACAATTTATATACTTTTTAACCTCAAATGCTCATCTTGTCTAGGTCTGCCTGAACAGTTAGGGTATGTTGAAAAACTCATTTTTATCTCCAACTTCAAAATCATCCTACATCGCTGTTTTACCTTTTTTGTAAAGGGGGTTTGAACTTCTTTGCATGTTCACTTTGTAAACACTGGGTTGGTACTTCTGCAACGATGTAGGATGATTTTGAAGTTGGAGGAGAAAATGAGATGGGAGTTTTTCGACATACCCGAATTGTATTGAACCAGAAAAAAACAGAGTTCGGGCAGACCTACACAAGACGAGCATTTGAGGTTAAAAAGTGTGTATATATATATATATATATATATATAATTTATTTATTTTTATATAACCAATTGTTTTGCTAGATAAGACCCTTCTTCCTTGGCTGGGATCGTTTAGAGCCTTTTGAAGCTGCATTTAAACTGAATTTTGGAGGTTCAAACTCGTGGGCACCATAGAAGTCCATTATATTGAGAGAAATCCTGAAATGCTTTTCTGAAAAAACACAATTTCTTTATGACTGAAGAAAGAAAGACATAAACATCACATAATGTGAGTACATTATCTGTACATTTTTGTTCTGCAAGTGAACTTCTCTTTTAAAGGCAGTGATGGCTCACAGGCGATACAGACGGCCTGAGAGGAGATACACACATAACTGCTGAATAAACATCCTTTGTTCACCATTGACAAAATGTTCAACACGCTGTCAACAGTTTACAGTACAAACAATCAGACATGCAAGAGCCTCATCCTTTAACACAAACCACACTGACGGGGACAACCAAAAATAAAGCTTTCAGTCACCAAAAGACAAACAACTGACAAACACCATCAATCACCAAGCAGCAATAAATGCAGCAGATGCAGTAAACGGTGGAACAAAGAAGTATGATAATCTGAATAATTTACTAAAATCGAGTAGAAATGCTGCTATACGGACTGTTCTTCACCAATTTCAAACCTTTCTCAAAAGTGCTCAAGTAGGCAAAAATGCACAAAATAGGTTACAGAAATTATTATTTTTGTGGCAATTTGTGATGTTTTTTTGTGTTTAAAGATTGCTGTTGACACAGGCTTGTCACATTTTCTCAATAATAATCTGGGCAATGATTTCAAAGACTGTCCAACATAATAATGTAAAAGATGTAGGGCTGTCAAATGATTAATTGCGATTAATTGCATACAAAATAAAAGTTTGAGTTTGCCTAATATATGTGAGTGTACTGTGTGTATTTATTATGTATATATAAATGCACACAAATTAATGTATATCTTTCAGAGAAATATGTTATGTACAACATATTTTTATTTTATATATAATATAAATTCTATACAAAATATAATAGATACATATACTTGTAAAAATTTCTTTAATATATACATGAATGTGCTTGTATTTATATATGCATAATTACACACAGTACACACACACATATATTAGGCAAACTCAAACTTTTATTTTGTATGCGATTAATCGCAATTATTCGTTTGCCGGCCATAAAAAGATCTGAGTGGTCAATTAATCTGTACATTAACCAAACTAGGTTTCTTATATATGTATGTGTATGCGCACACTGTCATTCTAATATGCTGATTTTTTTTTTTTTTTTTTTTTTTCAGGATTCTTTGATGAATAAAAAGTTAAAAAGAAGAGCATTTATTCAAAATATAAATCTTTTCTAATATTTTTTTTCTTAGTCTTTTCTATCACTTTTTTTTATCAATGTAACACATCCTTGCTGAATAAAAGTATTAATTTCTTTAAAAAAAAAAAAAAAGAAAGAAAGAATAAAAATTTCCTGACCCCACGCTTTTGAACAGAAGTGTATATTGTTAGAAAATATTTTTATTTTAAATAAATGCTGTTCTTTTTAACTTTTTATTTATCAAAGAATCCTACAAAAATCACAGGTACCAAAAAATATTAAGCAGCACAACTGTTTCCAGAGATGATAATAAATCGGCATGTTTTCAGAATGATTTCTGAAGGATCACGTTGTGACACTGAAGACTGGAGTAATGATGCTGAAAATTCAGCTGCGCATCACAGGAATAAATTACATTTTAATGTATATTAAAACATAATAATATTCATAATAATACTTCACAATATAATTTTTTTTCTGTATTTTTGATCAAATAAACACAGCTTTGATGAGCATAAGAAACTTTAAAAAAAAAACATTAAAAATCTTACTGATCCCAGACTTTTGAATGGCAGTGTATGTGTGACCTACACATACTTATAATATATAGTCTTTACTTATATTTATTATTTTATGTAGGTCCTATATTTATATCTATTTAAATGATTTCATCTATAATTTTTCTTGATTGTTTTTTTTTTAATGATTTTTAACTGCAGTGTTTATTTTTTGTGAATATTTTATTTTTTTATTTTTTTTGTGTAGTCATTGTTTATAATTGTCATATGGTTTTTATATTATGTTAATATTTGTGGGGCACATTTTTAATGATCTTGTCTGATTCCCCACAACCCCACAGGCCAGTGCTGCTTGAAGAGATGGTTCATTTATTCACCTTCACATTGTCCCAAACCTGAATGGCTTTTTTAGAAACAGTACGACACAAAATAAGATATTTAGTAAATCAGTGTGTTGATGATTCTAATGAAATTGTATTTGCACTTGCAGTGGAGGAGGCGGTGGAGCAGTCCCATCTCGCGCTGTTCTTCAACCAAGGCCAGTGCTGTTGCGCAGGCACGCGTACGTTTGTACAGGAGAGCATCTACGACGAGTTTGTTGAGCGGAGTGTAGAGAGAGCTAAGAAGAGGATTGTGGGAGATCCCTTTGACTTGAAAACAGAGCAGGGCCCCCAGGTACAGTTCAGTTATAAACAGACATGTAACTACTGCATGAATCCCTCAGTCAGCATCCATTAGTATTTCCTCTGTTTACTGAAGGTGGATGAGAAGCAGTTCCAGAAGGTTCTTGGCTACATCGGCAGTGGGAAGCGCGAGGGCGCTAAGCTCATGTGCGGCGGCGGGGCGGCAGCTGACCGCGGTTACTTCATCCAACCTACCATTTTTGGGAATGTTAAAGATGACATGACAATTGCTCAGGAGGAGGTGTGTGTACTTTAATTATTTAACACATTACTAAGGAAAAGGCCTTTCCATGCACTTTCACGAAACGTATGTGTGGCTTTTTTTTTTACTGCAACACAACTCAGAATAAGCAACTTGAAAAAAAAAAAATGACACAATGCCACACATAGTCCAAAATATGAATAAAACAATGTGGATTTTTTAAAATGACAAATCTTTCATGGGTTTTCTACTACATATTTCAGTAAGAGACATAATTTATGTTATATTAAGCCATACAAGCCTTCAACAACAATTCATAAATAATAACATTAATGATTAGCGTTAATTTGTTGATTAAGAAATTTATAGGTTTTTTTTACTTTTGCATTTTTAATTTTTATTTTAGTAAAAAAAAAAATGTTTTTTTACTTTAAATTTTTTAGTTTTATGTCATAATTGATCTATTTATGTCAGTTTTAGTTATCTTTAGTACATCGAGTTCAACTAAATGAAAAATATCATTGAAAAAATGTTACTTTGGAATCTAGCTGAATTAAAATAAGTTTAAGAGTTTTTTTTTTTTTTATAATGTATGCTTTATTTTATTTCAGTTGACATTTATTTTATTTCAAATAATGTTTTTTTTTTTTTAATGGTGTCACTTTTAATTAACTTAGTTAACCCCGGTTCCCAATCCATATAACTTCTACATCTTCAGAACAACTTTTCAAACTTACAGTTCATAATGACATTGTAAATGTAATCTATATGAATCAAGCGGTTTAATTCAGGTCTTCTAAAGGGACAAAACCACTTTATGTGATTAACAGATTTAATTTAGGCTTATAAACATCAAATATGGTAATGAAATGCGATAACAGGAAGAGGAATTTAATGAAATGCTGTTCAAAGAATTTCAACACAGATATTACTGGTAAATTAGGCTTTCTTGTCAGTAAACGTTGATCTATTAAATGTAAACCTTTTGAAATTCAAGTTTTTATGTTTTTTAACTTGGCTATAAATTTATTTTCTATAAAATTCTACTTCCATAGATACTAATTCTAATTCTGCATCCTGTTTGCTTTCTAAATTTGAGTTCTTATCATATATCATATCTTATCAAATTTATTATAATTAAATTCTGAAAGGTACACAACTCTGATGTGAATGTCATAGTGTCAGCTTGCAGATACCAGTCAAAAGTCTCTTCTGCTCACCAAGCACTTATTTGATCCAAAGTACAGCAAAAACAGTAACATTCTGAAATATTTTTAATATTTAAAATAACAGTTTTCTATTTGAAAATATTGTACATTTTTAAATACAATTTATTCCTGTGATTTCAGAGCTGAATTTTAGCATCATTACTCCAGTCACATGATCCTTCAGAAATCATTCTAATATTCTGATTTGCTGCTCAAAGAAACATTAATAAATTTTGAAAACAGCTGAGTAGAATTTTTCAGGTTTCTTTGATGAATAGAAAGTTCATAAGAACAGCCTTCATCTGAAATAGAAATCTTTTGTAACATGTCTTTATTGTCACTTTTGATCAATTTAAAGCATCCTTGCTAAAGTATTAATTTCTATAACCCCCCCAAAAAAAAAATAAAAAAAAAATTATACTGACTCTTTAAGCTAAGCTACTCTAATGTTACAAAAGCTTTTTGTTTCAAATAAATGCTGATCTTTGGATTTTTCAACTGTTTTAAATATTGATAATAATATTAATAAAAAAACAAATGTTTCATGAACAGCAAATCAGCATATTAGAATGATTTCTGAAAATGTAGCTTTGATCACAAAAATAAATATTTTTAAATGTATTCAAATAGAAAATGTTATTTTAAATTGTAAAAATATTTTTAAAATGTTACTGTTTTTGATGTACTTTGGATCAAAGAAATGCAGGCTTGGTGAGCAAAAGAGACTTCTTTAAGACAACATTAAAAATCTTATTGTTCAAAAACTTTTGACGGGTAGTGTATCTGGAAAAGTTTTTTTGGAACAGTTTGCATTGTGGAAAAAAAAAGCTATGAGAAAACTTGTAGAAAACTTTACTTGTATTTTCACCTCAGAGGAGCTATATCTGTTGTTTTGAATTAATTGTTTGAACATTGTTTAACTTACCATAATATAATATGGCATTCGAAACACAGATGAGTGAATGTGTGCATTTGTATTTATATTAGGTTTGTTTCTATTTTAATTTGATTATGAATTCTATTCATTCCATTTTGCTGTAAGATTTACATGCATTAAAATGATACAACATGCTATTCCCTTTCTTTTCTGTCAGATCTTTGGACCTGTGATGCAAATTCTGAAGTTTAAAACCTTAGAGGAAGTGATCGAGAGAGCCAACGACACCAAATACGGCCTTGCAGCAGCTGTTTTTACCCAAAACATCGACAAAGCAAATTACGTATCCAACAGCCTGCGCGCTGGCACTGTGTGGTGAGCCTGTGATGTGCTTCGTTATTTTAAGGGAATTGGATATCACAGATGTCTTTGCTGGTTTCTGACATGTGCTTTGTGCTTGTCATTTTATTTTATTAGGATTAACTGCTATGACGTGTTCGCAGTTCAGGCTCCATTTGGAGGATTCAAGGCCTCAGGAATCGGTCGTGAGTTAGGAGAGTACGGACTGGACACCTACACAGAGGTCAAAACGGTAAGCTTCTGCCATCAGATCTATAAATGTGCACTCATTATTCATAATTGACTCGTTACTGTAAACTATAAATGTCATGATTGTATCTGTCTCATAATCTGCATTTGCAAGTGATTTTTCACAATGATTGATTGCTTTTAGAGTTGCCTATTTCAAATGAAATGTTGTTATTATTATTATTATTATTATTTACTGACTCTTTTTCTCCATAGGTTATAACTAAGGTCCCTCAGAAAAATTCGTAAATGAAGGCATTCATTTAAAGAAGTCGTCACTGAATTACGAGAGTCGTGCCAGGCATTATTGAAATGTACATTACTCTGATTCTCGTCATTTAACATGAATAATGTGCTAATGTGTACTGAAAAATAATATACGTTTAGTACCATTTCTCTTCGGAGTACAAATGTGTATTGGGCTGACTGCATTCTGTTCAATTCAAGCATTATTTAGACAGCATAATAACCACATGTTTGTGCTGATTTGTGTAATAAACCCTTCAGATATTTTTTTTGATATATTCATTTTTATTAGTTAATTCATTCATTTAATTCGCATAAGTATTTGTCCTTTTTGGATTGCATTTTTTTTTGTAATAGCATACAGAAGAAAATAAGTATCAAACGTTACAACTGTTGTTCATGGTGATTTTGCAGCATTTATAGTTAGATATGATCACCCACCTGAAGAAGACATTTGTGTATTGATTGCTATAATGCACATATTTCTCAGTTTTTTCTTCTGATTTTTTTGTTCGTAATATATAGATAATTTATATAGTTTGTAGACCATAAATATCAGTCTATTCGTGACAATACCTATTGTCTTTCCATAAGCCCAATTTATTATAGGAATAAAAATAAAAGAGGAATAAAAAGAGCACTGAGCAAACATATTGTGTGGTAAGTAATTATACAAATTAACACACATTTTCTTTGAATTTACAGTGTTTAAACATTTATTCATGTTATTTAGATGTTATAATTCATTTATTTTAGAATTGTTCTATACTTACATTATTGCCTTCATCACCAGTAACACCCTATTCTGTTATATTTCCGACTTAAAAAAAAGAAAAATTGAAAAATTGAAAAAAAATTGTGAATTTAATGTTACTTTTAAAAGTAATGCATTACAATGTTCCATTACTCCATAAAAAGTAACTAATTGTGTTGCGTTACATAGTTACTTTTTATGGAAAGTAATGCATTACTTCACTTTTGTGTTACTTTTTATTTGGGGCTGGGCTTGCTTAATTGTTTTTTTTTAGTAACGGAAAACCTAAAGTTATATTTTTGGCAACTGCAAACGACCTTTCACACCAAAAGTGAAATTAATGAGCCTCAGGCTGAAAGAGTTGCCTCTGCACTTATTTCTCTCAACATGGGGACAGGAGAGCTGTCAGTGAATAAATGGGGGAAAAAAAAAGTAACTTGCATTATTTATTTGAATAAGCAACTTGCATAATTTTTTGTAAATTTAAAAGTAATGCCTAACTTTCCTAGTTACTTGGGGAAAAGTATTCTGATTACGTGACTGATTACTTGTAATGCATTACCCTGACTTTAATTTAAAAGTAACGCTTTACTTTGCTAGTTACCCTAACTTTAATTTTAAAGTAACTTGTTACTTTGATAGTTACTTGGGAAAAGTGTTGTGATTGCGCAACTGATTACTTGTAATGCGTTATCCAGACTTTAATTTAAAAGATATGCATTACTTCGCAAGTTACTTAGGAAAAGTGTTCTGATTACGCAACTGATTACTTGTAATGCGATCCCGACTTTAAAAGTAACGTTACTTTGCTAGTTACGCCAACTTGAATGTTAAAGTAACGTGTTACTTTGCTAGTTACCCCAACTTTAATTTAAAAGTAACATGTTACTTTGCTGGTTACTTGGGAAAAGTGTTCTGATTACACAACTGATTACTTGTAATGCATTATCCTGACTTTAATTTTAAAAGGAACGTGTTACTTTGCTAGTTACCCCAACTTTAATTTTAAAGCAGCTTGTTACTTTGATAGTTACTTGGGAAAAGTGTTGTGATTGCACAACTGATTACTTGTAATGCGTTATCCCAACTTTAATTTAAAAGTAAGGTATTACTTTGCAAGTTACTTATGAAAAGTGTTCTAATTATGCAAGTAACTTTAATTTAAAAGTAATGCATTAATTTGCTGGTTACCCCAACTTTAATGTTAAAGTAATGCAGTACTTTGCTAGTTACCCCAACTTTAATTTAAAATAACATGTTACTTTGTTAGTTACTTGGGGAATTTGTGGATCTAAATGTATTTCTAAATATGAAACAATTCTACCCTTACGAAAATTAACCATGGTTTTTACTACAAATAAAACCAAAAAACCATGGTTACTATAGTTAAACGATAGTAACCACAAATTACCATCGTCTTGCTACACTAACCATAGTTTAACTATGGTTGTACAAAATGGTAATCAATGCGCCAAAAAAAACATGGTTACTACACTTTTACTATAATAAAACCATGGTTAATTTTCATAACGGTAACCCCATACACTACTTTGGTAAAGATCGCTTGCATTAATATAGTTATTAAATTTCTAGCCGAAAATCGACCTTTAGAAGAGACACAAAGCCCACATTATTCTCCTGAGTGAGCTCCTCTGCATTAGGTGGCGGAATGCGCCTGCATCGCTGCTAGCAGAATGTGGCGTATAATAAAGAAGAACAATCTTCCCCAGCTTCGGATCAAAGGTAGCGCTAGCGCCTTAGCAAACAAACCCAGGATAGTATTTGGTCTCTATGGTGCTTTTCAAAACACTGTTAATCGCTGTGTTAAACGCTGGATAGGCGAGCGAAAATCGTAGTATCAAAGAGATCTCGCCCGCATGTAATGCGATGAACGCGAGAATTAGCATCTGCTGTACAGGCGAGCTTCAGAGCTAGCTGCTGCTGCCGCCGCTGCCGATAACGGGCAGCCGACGAGGAATTACCGCTTTCATTGTCCTTCATCGATTTAGTCGCTCACTTGTCAAGAACAGCGTAACGTTAGAGCAGTTGGCAAACAGTGGCTGGAGGGACGTTAACTTCCACGGTGGCTAGTCTGCGCTAGTTTTGCCTGTGAAATGCATGTGTAAGATGTTAGCCAAGCACGTATAGCCTCAGAAACTCGCGTCTTCGTTGCTTTCCTGTCGTGTGGAGTTTGACAGTGTGTTGCATTGAATGCCAGCTACGCATCCAGCAAGGAAAGGCGCTGGTGTTCCAAAGTTCATCGGACAGCATGGAAATTGTACATAAGAAGGCTTCTTAGCGCTTAGACCTCGTTCAACGTCAAGATTTAGGTAAGATTGCACCTGTACGAGCCTGTTGAAGCCAAAGAGTGAAGAGCAGTGAGTGTCACAGTCAACATCATGTCTGAGGACACCAGCGTGGACAGATTCATTAAGGTAAGGCGGCTAACTAGTGAGTAAAAGTCAATAGTCAAGCGACTAAGTTATGTCTTTACTTTTCTGTAACTTCTTATACCATAATTTTCATGAAATGTCAAGCGTCACTACCTAAACAAACTTATGTCTGTGCATTGTTCTGCTTGTCACACGACAACTTGTCAAAAATAAAAATAAAATATCAATTTGAATTAAAAATATTACATTATTTTATCTGTATATTATCTTAAAGCTTCCACTAAGAAAAAGTCAGTTTCAGTTAACAAAACAATCCGCTTAGTACCAAGACGACCACTGTGTTATACTACTGTAGAATATACAGTATAATTAATAATGAAGTCATCCGAGGTCATTTTCATTATGATACACAACTGACACGCACGATGGCGCCATTTGTGTTTGAATGTAACGAGAGAACGATACAAAATACTTGAAAGAATTTTTAATGATTCGAATATGTAACAAATAATGAACTGGTGCAAATATACCAGAATTTGCGCTTTATTTATAAGGTGTCTTTGTTTGAGAGTAATTATAGTTAAATACAGATTATTATAAATTAACAGTAAGTGCATGTTGATCGTAATTACACATAATTTACTGTTATTACTATAGTAAATACATGTGACGTTTGTGACAAGAACAAAGAAAGGGTTACAGAAAACAAACAAGTCCCTGTCTGTATTACAAAGAAACGAAGCAACAAAACAAAACAAGATTATGGGGCCATTATGCATAGACAAACTGTTCCTCTATTCATAATAAACACCATGATCTTGTAATGTTTTTTTATGTTCCTTTGTCATATTGACAGGGAATCAGCAAAACATTTTCTCTAGGTGCAAAAGAAAAATTATGCTTCAAAAGCTGTCAGTGTGGATAATGATATTTCCACAACAAACACAAGATTTTAACAACATTGCCCTAAAGGACAGAGCCGGTGTTTGCAAAATAACAACAGGACAATTTGTTCTATGATCTTATTAGATTATTGAAACTGGCAAAAATGAGTAATGATATTTCAATCCAGTATGAGATCTCACCTAAAAATAGATGAAAACCCACACAAAGAACATTCTGGTTGAATTTCCAAGAATTTAGATAACACTAAAGTCCATAGTTTACTCTGTGGTTTGTTGAATGCTGCAAAATTAAATAACACATATAGTAGTTACTATTATATATCAATGCAGTAATTATAATTTAAGGCAAGACACCACAGGTGAATAACTAACAGATCTCACCATACATTCCCCAGCTGATAAATCACAGTACATTAAGACAATTGCTAAATATTTGAATTGAAACCTACAGAGGACAAATAGGTAATGTAATAAATATTTAAATATGTATTTTGGATGTTTTCTGAATGACATGGAAGCAAAGTTATCAAATGTGCCTGAAAACTGCGGTTTTGGCTGTGTTGTCTTGCCTTAAATCATATTCTCATTTGTAAGAGCCTTAATTTCTGTTGTGGTGTTACCCACTCAGAATATTGAAATATGCAAGTCTGAAAGCACTTAATCTATTGGATTTAAGTAAATAATATTTGTTATCATTAAATTTAACAGATGCAGTATAAGCATTTAAAATAACAACAGGATCAGTGAATGCTGAATTCAGTACAATATGTTTGACTACACTATAATTTAATTTTTCACCTACGTTTCAATTTACTTGAAGTGTTGAGTCTGACGTTTCCCGTTAAATACATGTTGTTATGTTGACTTGTTGCATCATAACTCTTTGAAAACTGCTAGTCATGTGACTCTATCCTTTAGATGTGCTTTTAACCCATTTCAGTTTTTTGTTGCACAATGCAGATCATTTTAAAACACAGGCCAAGTAATCAGTTAAATATATAGTCATTATGCACACTGTTTTAGTCATGCTGGTTTGAATCTGGAGTGAATCGCATGTTTGAACTGTTCCTAAATGCTCAGTATGTTCTTGTTATAGGAGACATCCATCCTGGAAGAGTATAACATCAACTGGACACAGAAGCTGGGAGCTGGGATCAGTGGTCCTGTGAGGTACAGTATGCTGTTATGACCAGTTTGAAGGCTTTATTAATTCATTCATATTAAAATGACATTCAGCTGTAAACACTAAAAATCTCCTCTAGCTGAAGTAGATGTCAGCCTCTTTCCCACTGTAAGAAATATATATTTTTTTATTTCTAATTTCTAATTTTTTTTTTTTTTTGAGTAAATATATCTAATTCTTTTCTGAAGCACCCGAACAAAAATTATATGCAACTATTACAGAAGGTTCAACTTCAAACGCTCACTGATGCTCCAGAAAGAAAAGAAACAATGCATTAAGAGCCGAGGGTGTAATCTTTTGAACAGAATGAAGATGTGCACATTTTTTTCATTTTGCCTAAATATAATATTTTTTTCATTTAGTACTGCCCTTCAGAAACTACAGGAGATACTTGCATGTTTCCCAGAAGACAAAATAAGTTAAATTTACCCTGATCTTCAAATTCAAAAAGTTTTGAAGACCCCCCGGCTCTTAAAGGAGAATTCCACTTCCAGAATAACAATTTACAGATAATGTACTCACCCCCTTGTCATCCAAGATGTTCATGTCTTCCTTAATTCAGCTGTAAAGAAATTATGTTTTTTGAGGAAAACATTTCAGCTTTTTTCTCCATATAATGGACTGATATGGTGCCCCGATTTTGAACTTCCAAGATGCAGTTTAAATGCAGCTTCGAACTAGGGATGCACCGATACTGATACTTTAAGTAAGCATCAGCTCGATACTGAGCTCCTGTACTCGTACTCATACTCGTTAAAATGCCTCCATAAAATGGACTGATATGGTGCCCCGATTATGAATTTCCAAAATGCAGTTTAAATGCGGCTTCAAACGATCCCAAATGCGGTTGTAAATGATCCCAGCCGAGGAAGAAGGGTCTTATCTAGTGAAACGATCGGTTATTTTCATAAAAATAATACAATATATGTGCTTTTTAATGCCAAACGCTCGTCTTGTCTCGCTCTGCCTGAACTGTTTTTTTCTGGTTCATGACAGTTAGGGTATGTCGAAAAACTCCCATCTCATGTTCTCCCCCAACTTTAAAATCGCCTTATATCGCTGTTTTACCTTTATTGTTAAGGGTGTTTGATCTTTTTTGCATGTTCACTTTGCAAAGACTTTGCAAAGTGCTTCTGCAGTGATGTAGGATGATTTTGAAATTATTTTTGAAGTTGAGGGAGAAAATACAATCAGGGTTTTTCTACATACCCTAACTGTCTTGAGCCACAATACACAGAGTTCAGGGAGAGCAAGGCAAGATGAGCATTTGAGATCAAAAAGTATTTAAATAGTTTTTTTTTTTTAAATAAAAATAACAGATCGTTTCGCTAGATAAGACCCTTCTTCCTCGGCTGGGATCGTTTACAACCGCATTTGGGATCGTTTGAAGCCGCATTTAAACTGCATTTTGGAAGTTCAAAATTGGGGCACCATATCAGTCCATTATATGGAGAAAAAAGCTGAAATGTTTCCCTCAAAAAACATAATTTCTTTATGGCTGAAGAAAGACAGACAAGAACATCTTGGATGACAAGGGGTAATTTTTTTGTTCTGGAAGTGGACTTCTTTAATGCATCGTGTTTCCTTCTGGAGCATCGGTGAGTGTTTAAAATCCTTTAGTTGTCCTCAGCGTGAAAAGATGGATCTCAAAATCATACGGTCATTGTTGGAAAGGGTTCAAATACACAAAAATGCTGGAAAACCAAAGAATTTGTGGGATCTGAAGGATTTTTCTGAAGAAAAGCAGGCAGTTTAACTGTTCAGGACAAACAAGGGACTCATGAACAACTATCACTAATGAAAAAAACACAGCTGTGGATCATTCATGTAACAACACAGTATTAAGAATCAAGTGTATGTAAACTTTTGAGCGCGGTTATTTTTATAAATTCAACTATTATTTTCTTTTGTGGACTACATGTATATGCATTTAATGTGAAATATCTTATTCAGGTCAGTATTAAATAAAAAAAAAATTGTATGATCATTCTTATTTTGGTCAAATTATTGACTTTTAGCAGATTCTGCAAAGTGTATGTAAACATTTTACTTGAACTGTATTATTGGGAGATATAGAGTGACATCTGATATTTATTTATTTTTATGTATGTAGTCTGATATACTATTAAAAATGATAAAATCTCATTGATTTGGGTTACGAGCTGTCAGAACTTCATCTTTTTGTCCATATACGTATCAGCATCAGCACCAAATTGCATATATTTGCTCAGTTTGGGCCTCTGGGTGTGCTGTTTTTTTTCCCTCCATATTCTTACTATATCATATTATATGAGCCATAAGATCCTTATGCATCACATATCTTACGCAAAAGCACTTTTCAATAAACTGTTCCATTTAAAACAATACAAATTTTCTCTCTTATATGTCAGGCTTTACAGAGCTAAAATGTTAACTGGATTCATCTATGTAAAAGTCAGTTGATAAAATGCATTTGTATTGCATATTGCTGTTTTTTTTTCTCCAGGGTATGTGTGAGGAAGTCAACACAAGAACGATTTGCCCTAAAGATCTTGATCGACAGACCCAAAGCCCGCAATGAGGTACTGTGCGCCCCTTGTGTATGGTGTGGTTTCGGTTATTTTAAATAGAGATACTACGATCTGTTTTTTTGCCTCTGATACTGATACCTGGGGTTCAGTATTGGCCATTACCGATACTGATTCAATACCAGCTTTTTTTTTTTTAAATTGTATGATAATGACAACACTGAATGATCTTGGAGAGTGTTTGCAAAGAACGGCAGTATCAGAGCCAATACCCGAAATGAGTATCAGATCGGCACATCCCTACCCTAAGATCATCTGTTTCATTTGGTCTTGTAGGTTAATGAGTTGAAACTCTACAGAACTTCTCTAAGTGCAGCTTTAAATTCTCTGCTATGATTTTCTTTTGCAGGTTAGGCTTCATA
Source organism: Cirrhinus mrigala (assembly GCA_036247105.1). Classification (NCBI taxonomy): domain Eukaryota; kingdom Metazoa; phylum Chordata; class Actinopteri; order Cypriniformes; family Cyprinidae; genus Cirrhinus; species Cirrhinus mrigala. The sequence goes on along the minus strand of CM070011.1, from coordinate 3,167,542 downwards.
TGATGTGTGCCTCTCACCCCAACATTGTGAAAATAATGGAGGTGTATGCCAACAGTGTACAGTTTCCTCATGAATCCAGTCCGAGGTAGTGGAGTTCAGCAGCATCAGTGCACACGACACAGCGCTGCCTACAGTACAAAGAAGAATTCTAATGCTCTAACTACCTGAAATAAAAAGAATCTGCTGTTTTATGATTCTCTCTGACAGGGCAAGGTTACTGATTGTCATGGAAATGATGGAAGGTGGCGAGTTGTTCCACAGAATCAGCCAGCACAAGCACTTTACAGAGAAGATGGCCAGTCAGGTCACAAAACAGGTACAGCATTACAGTTAAAAGCCATAGTATTGACTTTTGTCTGGGTTGCATCAGGACAAACTAGCATTTACACTACAATGTGGTCACATGCATTTCTGACTACCGTCTTATTTGGATTCGAGTACTGGATCTGAATCTGTATTTAGTGATGAGCGAGTGTGAACAAATCACTCAAGATGAATCTTAATAGCAGGTGTAAGCAAGATCGTTATCGGTCAAATTTCATGCTGTGAATGAAATGTAGTTAATATCAAATTGGCATAATGCATAATATTTTTGGTGATGCAATTGACTGCTCTTCTTCTACTGTTAATTTGAGTGGCATAGCAGCTAATTTGATGGTGAAAGACAAGTCTCTAGTGAAGATAATATTAGCAGCCAGCAAGAAATCTGTTACATGAAAGCAGCTACAGTCCAAACCTTCACCGAAGACCGTGCTTGGTCATTTTGACGAATGTCGCAAACATTTACATTTACATTTAGACATTGAGCAGACGCTTTTATCCAAAGCGACTTACAAAACAGGACAATGGAAGCAATCAAAATCAACAAAAGAAAAATAACATGCAAGTGCTATTACAAGTCTCAGTTAGAATAACGCAGTACATGTAAGCAAGTTTTTTTTTAAATTATATAATAAATAAAAAGAAAACTAAAAAAAGAAAAAGCAAACTAGTGTTAGAGGCCTTCTATTTTTGTTTTTTGTCAATTCTATAATAAACAAAGAAAAAATAGAATACAAAAAGAACGGAGAGGCTAGTGTTAGTTTTTTTGTAGTTGTTTTAAAGAAAACAAGTAGTAAGTAAATTAGTATAAGTCTAAAAGGTCAAGTTTTTTTTTTTTTTTAATAAGAATATGGATTAATAAGAATATAATTAGAATGCTAGAGTTAGAGGGTCAAATAAAGATGGAAGAGATGTGTTTTTAGCCAATTCTTGAAGATGTTGCTGTTCAGATTGAGTTGGGCAGGTCATTCCACCAGGAGGGTACATTTAATGTGAAAGTCCGTAAAAGTGATTTTGTGCCTCTTTGGGATGGCACAATAATGCGCCGTTCACTTGCATTGAAAACACTGAGAATGATTTTGATAGTTCTATCGAACTGTTTTTTTAAAAGTAAAAAATGTACTTAACATACACTACCAGTCAAACGTTTTTGAACAGTAAGATTTTTAACATTTTTAAAAAAGTCTCTTCTGCTCAACAAGCCTGCTTTAATTTGAACTGAAGTGCAGCAAAACAGTAAAAAAAAAAAATAAATATTGTTTTACTATTTAAAATAACTGTTTTCTATTTGAATATATTTTAAAATGTAATTTATTCCTGTGATTTCAAAGCTGAATTTTTAGCATCGTTACTCCAGTCACATGATCCTTCAGAAATCATTCTAATATTCTGATTTGCTGCTCAAAAAACATTTATTATTATTATTATTATTATTATTGTTATTATTATTATTATTATTATTATTTAATTATGTTGAAAACAGCTGAGTAGGATTTTTTTCAGGGTTCTTTGATGAATAGAAAGTTCAGAAGAACAGCATTTATCTGAAATAGAAATCTTTTGTAACATTACAAATGTCTTTATCGTCACTTTTAAACAATTTAAAGCATCCTTGCTAAATAAAAGTATTTATTTATATCATTTCTTCCCCCCAAAAATACTGACTCCAAGCTTTTGAACGGTATAGTGTATAATGTTACAAAAGCTTTTTATTTTAAATAAATGCTGATCTTTGGATCTTTCTATTCATCAAAGAAAAATCCTGAAAAAGATGTACTTTTAAATATTGATTATAATAATATGAAATGTTTCTTGAACAGCAAATCAGCATATTAGAATGGTTTCTGAAGGATCATGTGACACTGAAGACTGGAGTAATGATGCTGAAAATTTGGCTTTGGTCACAGCAATCAATTACATTTCATCATATATTCAAATAGAAAGCAGTTATTTGAAATAAATAAAGATTTCAAAATTGTACTGTTTTTGCTGTACTTTGGATCAAATAAATGCAGGCTTGGTGAGCAAAAGAGATGTCTTTTAAAAAAAAAAAAAAGTACTATTCACAAACGTTTGACTGGTAGTGTACTTGTAAACTTATGCTGCTGAAGTTATCTGTATGAAAAAGTTTTCATTTTAAAATTAATAATAGCATAACAGAGTAGGCAATGCTTGACACATCTGACTAACTTCACAATAAAGTAAAACATAAGCCCTTTAAATAACTCATATTATTACACTATTACAAATAAAATACAAATATCTGTATTCTTTTTAGTAGAAATTGTTGAAATTATAATTGGTTGTGTTATAGACATCAAAACTTGTACTGAGGACTTAAAAGGCAACGTAATTGTAGAAATTATCCGTATATTAAATACATACGCATAGTTTGACTAAACTTCTGTCCTTTTTACAGATAAGCCTTGCATTACAACACTGTCATTCATTAAATATTGCACATCGAGACCTGAAACCAGAGAACCTGCTCTTCAAGGACAATTCACTGGTGAGACACCTGTTTTATTCCATAAATGCATTTTATTTCATTGCTTACAGTGCAAATGAAGTGTTAGATGAAGGTTAGTCTTGCTTAGTTGTGGTCCTGCTCTCCCATGCACAGAACAAAAGTGACATTACTGTTGAAACGCTGCTTATTTCAAATCACAGATGATGCGTATCAAATGCATATGATTTAATATAAAGTGTTCATTTTATATTATTTCCAACTTTAGAATCTTAAGCAAATGTTATTTCAATAATCAGTAAGGAAAAGTTCAGTGTTATATTCTGAGCTGTGTTTCTTTTGTGCCCTATCAGGATGCTCCTGTAAAACTGTGTGATTTTGGTTTTGCCAAAATCGACCAAGGTGATTTAATGACCCCACAGTTCACTCCATACTATGTAGCACCACAGGTAAGACCTCACTGACTTTTTAGAGATGTAAAATCTGACCGTCAGTGTTGTGTGAAATAATGCGAGTTACGTAATCTGATTACTTTTTTCAAGTAGCTAGTAAAGTAACAAGTTACTTTTTAATTTACAAGAAAATAGTTACTTTTTCAAACAAGTAACACCAGTTACTTTGTTTTCCCATTTATTAACTGACATGTCTCCTGTCTCCATGTTGCGAGAAATCGAAAGCACAGAAGCACTGTGTGAACGAGATGTTACTGTAGTTCTAGACTAAATGTCAACATACATTAATTCACTTGCAAAAAAAAAAAAAAAACAGAATCAGTATTCATCAAAATGAATTAAAACAGTAAAATTCAGCAAACTCAGAATATGATGTAAACCTGCAATAATCAAACATATGTATTTAATCCCATTTTATTAACCACTGTTTTTGCTGCTGACATTTGATGATCCAGTTCAACCATATTAATAATCAAAAATGACTTTACATTTGTGCTTCATTGTTTTTTTGTTTTTTTTTTGTTTTTTTTTAGTGCTGAAGAGTGTTGAAATTGTTCTACTGCATTCTACTGTACAGACATGAATTTACATTTCCTTCAGCCTGAGGCTTATTCATTTAATTTTTGAATATTTGTGAAAGGGCTTTTACATTATCTAAAAATAGAACTTTTTATATTAAAAAAACAAACAAGCAAGCCCTGCCCAGATTTTAAAAGTAACGTAAAAGTAATGCATTACCTTACATAAAAGATAACTAATGTAATTAGTTACTTTTTAATGGGAGTAATGCAATACTGTAATGCATTACTTTTAAAAGTAACTTTCCCCAACACTGGTGACCGTTTCTTCTTCACTCTTACTCATGTCACAAAAAAACATTTCCCTGATCCTTTATCCACATTTCCTTTTTTTAATAATAACAAAATTATATTTTAATCTATTTATTTAATAGATGTCTTGAACTCTGAATAGTGCAAGGAAAAGCCAACAAGGGTCCGTGGTCATGATGTTTCATGGATTATTCTAGTTCTGGGAAATAATGATAAAATTATATATTATATAAATATTGATAAAACATTCATTAAATTAATGAAAACATCAGTCCAAACTTTGTGATGTAACTGACAAATGTGAACTGACTTTCTTCAATAGGTGCTGGAGGCACAGAGACGCCACCAGAAAGAGAAGTCTGGAATTATACCTACCTCACCCACACCGTACACATACAACAAGGTAAACTTTACATTACTCAGTGTTATGGCTTGTTATTAGGGGTTCGAGCACATAGTGCTTCTTGAACAGAATGAGATATTTTCGCCAAACTCAGTACACATCTGTAAGAGCTCGTTTTTAGGTCATTTTAAAAAAAATTGCAGCACTCTGCCTCTTGGTGGTGCTATAATAATGAAAAAACATAAAAATGGCTTTAACTACACTACCGTTAGTCCGATTGACTTGAAAATTGTTATGCAGTGTCTTTGTCCAAAGTGCCAAGAAGATCTATGAAGACATTCACGTATCTTAAAAAACATGGCTGCCATCGGCCAATCAATTTTGAGCACCCATTAGACAAGGTTAACAAAGACCAGTCGGAATGTAACTTGGCAGGCCTATTTGTGTCATGTCCCTAGAGGTCTGTGAGAAATTTAAAAAGAAATTGGTCACCAGGTGGCGCTAACGAGTTTTACGCATATCGTAATCATGAGGTGTTTCACGCATATGCACAATCTTCATATCATATAATAGATCTTCTCATCCTGAACAACTTTGCCTTAAGAACCACTGCTGTCAATCACATCGTTCATTAATTATTCATGATTATTTAAAAGAACTACTTTTGCGAACTAGTCTGGTTTTTCGCCTGATCGGAACCAAACCAATGCAGAAATATTCTGTGGAGTCTGAATATCAAACGTTATCCAAAAAAAAGTTGAAATTTTGATTTTTGCGTGCAACAGTATGCAAAAATGTGTGTTGTTAATTTTAGCAAATTAGCTAAAATGACTAGAACTCTTAATTGGAATGAGATATTTTAACCAGACTTGGTACACATCAGTAGGAGCTCAATTTTTGGTCAAATGAAAAAAATTGCAGAGTTCAGCAACTTGGTGGCGCTATAATAATGAAAAAATGGCTATAACTAGTCTTAGGTTTTTCACTCAACTTCAACGAAACCATTGCAGTACAATTCTTTGGACACTCTAGGTCTAAAATTATCAAAAAACTGTTGAACCATTGAATTTGGACCGCTTTAACAGGGTCATTTAAAAAGTTGTTGTTTACCTAGTGTACCCAAAAGCCTGTAAATCCTAAATGACAACTCAAAACGTCATGAAATTATGCCAGGTCATACATCATATGATTCCAAATAAGCTTGCAATATCTTGTGCAGATTGGGCAAAAATTGGTGCTATAACAGTTATAAAGGTTATAGCTACTACATTTCAATGGTGAAGTCCCTATAATTGCCATTATAATCAGTACGTGCCAGTAAAGGACCACTCATTGGCTCTTATCTTACACAATTTATTCAGTTCATGGATCTCTCTTCTAACGAGCTGATGAACTGAATCAGGTGTAGCCAATAAGGTATGTCTTTCTTATGTCATACACTCCAGTCAGTTCATGGAGCTCTCTTTCAATGAGCTGATGATCAGAATCAGGTGTGGTCAATAAGTAAGGCAGCACAGAGCAATGAAACAATAAAAAATTCTCCATTCTTCAGCTAGCCCTAGGATTTAAACTCAAAATAAAATAAAAAAATTAAAAAACAGTGCAGTATAATCCTCTAGACTTTCTAGGTCGATAATTATCAAATAAAATGTTAAACATTTGCATTTGGACAGCTATGACTGGGTCATTTTAAAAATGTGGTCTTTATATAGTGTACCCAAAAGCCTATAACTTAAAACTGTGTAAACTGATACATGATGTAATTCTAAATAATCATACAACATTCTATGGAGATTGGGGAAAAAATGGTACAATAATATTTATAAACATTAAAAACTATTATGTCCATGGTAAGGTCTCTGCAGTTATTAATTATAACCACCAGATGGCACCAGAAGACAACTAATGGGCTCATTAAAATCACTAATATAGTATTTTTCAGGGGGTTTTTTTCTTTAAGATTGTCATTTAGATTGTCATTGCATGTATGATCGCATTTAAAAAGTTTACCGCTGTGTTAATACAGACATATCAGTTTTTACAGTTATGCCAATTATGTTTTGAGGTTACAAAACTGAAAATTACATTTAAACTCTTAAAAAGAGAAGACTTACAGTTTTGTTGTCTATCATTTGTTTCAGAAATCTAAATGTGCAACAAAATGTGTGTGCATGTATCTGTCTCTAATCATCTTTAATGAGCATTAATATAAGTTTAACCATTTCATTTCTGTGTATGTGTGTGTTTCTGAGTGTGTTCTCCATCATGGATGTGTTTTGATGTTAGCCATACATTTTGGCTTGGACTACACCCTAAAACCATAAAATCTTAAAGACTTTAGGTGCTTGAACCCCGATAATTGTCGCTTGTGGCTATATTTTGTTTTTTTTTTTGTTTTTTAATTTTATCCTAAAATCATCCTATTGCCATCTATTTGATATCCACTGGTCATTTTTACAGTGCAAATATTCAAAATCTTATCTGCAATCTTATTCTTCCTATACAGTGACAAGAAATGTTTTTTGCCCCTTGAAAATATTTGCATTTATTGCTCATATGTTTTTTTTCTTTTTTTTTTTTTTTTGCAGTTTCATGTTTTTCATGTTCAGCCTTGTCACAAGACGTACTTGACTGAAGGTTAACTTTGACGGCAATACATTCTTTCTTCCTTTTCTTTTGCGCTCTTCAGAGCTGTGACCTATGGTCCTTAGGGGTGATTGTCTACGTTATGCTCTGCGGATATCCTCCGTTTTACTCCAAACACCACAGCCGCACCATCCCAAAAGACATGCGCAAAAAAATCATGACTGGCAGCTTTGACTTCCCAGAGGAGGAGTGGAGTCAAATATCTGAAATGGCCAAGGACATCGTCCGCAAGTGAGTGTCTCTCCATTTACTTTCCATTTTATTGAAACATACTTTCTTGCTTATTCAAGGCAGAGCACAGAGACATGTATTGATTGTGCTGCTCTTCTGACTGGGAGTCTATGGCAGCCTTAGATCTGTAGAGTAAAAGTTGTGAAATTTGGCACAGTGATTAAGTTTTAAAATCTTTGTTGCTAGGTTTAATGTCAGATGTTCTAGTGCCACTAGTAGTTCAGAATTCACATTCTACATTTATGCATTTAGCAGACGCTTTTAATAATAGTGACTAAGATTGGCAACTGTCAACCAACGTTAACCAACTTTAGTCTATCCTGGAAAACATAATGAATTAACTGTGGATTTAGTTAAACTTTTACTTAAAGTGCTCCTATTATGCCTTTTCAAATATGACCTTTCATGCAGTGTGTCACGTGAACATAAACTATCTGCAAAGTTGTGAAGCCGACAGTGCACGATAAATAAAGTTATTGTCTATCAAAAAAAAGAGTGGGCTCACCATCGCCTGAACGAGTCGTCAGGAATTCGAATCTTTTTCTGTTACGGCCACACGTCACAAAGTAACACATTTGCATAATGTCCGCCCACGTTCTACGTCGCGAATCACCTGCCCACCCACAAACAGTAAAATTTACATGTGGTTTACGTGATGTCGAGAAGACGCTGTATCCTAAGCTGTGAGTAAATTTGTTTTATATTCACTTCCAAAAGATGAATCCACAAAGATTGTATTTTCTAGCGATCGTTCAAAATACGTAGTTGTGTATGTTATGTTGTGTAACCTGCACATGTCTTGCTAACTGGCTAACTCATGCTTCTGTAGTTCTGTTGTTCAGCTGTGGACCCACTGTAGTCTGACAATTTGTGATTGATGCAGCTTGACTGTCTGTCTGTCTCATTAGTTGGAGTAATGATAAAGGATGGCGCACAAAGCAGCTTTCACCCCGAATGCGGAAAACGCTGAACTATGAAACCCATTAATTTCAATTGCTTGCGCCACGCGAGGACGGCTTGTTTCTGCTGGCGCGCACACCGCGCTTAAAGTTCAAATTAGTTGAACTTTTGTGCTCTGAAGGGCTGCACTGAACCCAGCGGCCAGTGCAGCGCTTTCTGTGTTCGGTGTGAAAGCTCCAGGGCTGTCATTCAGTTATGGCAATGGGCGTTTATTTTTCCGACACGCTGTGTGCGGTAGACCAATCATAAAGGACTGCGCCATCTGACCAATCACAGCAGTGAGGGCTCACGGAAAGGAGGGGTTTAGAGAGACTGATTCTTCGAACTGCTTCGTACGAGTCGTTTACGAATCATTGAGAAATTAGGTAAAATTAAATCTATTTTTGGAGAAAACTAAAGTGTTTTTGACCTTGCATACATGTAAACCTGTTTTAGGAATCTCATAAAACAATATTAGCAACCTTTAAAATGGCATAATAGGAGCACTTTAAGTAGTGTAAACTAATGCTTTTACTGCTCAGATCTAACATACAGGTTTTTTTTCCACATTAAGGCTACTAAAGGTGAAGCCGGAGGAGAGACTAACTATAGAAGGAGTGTTAGCCCATCCTTGGCTCAACTGCACTGAAGCGCTGGACAATGTGCTTCCCTCTGCTCAAATGATGATGGACAAGGTGAGCTCCAATGATAGACAACATTTAAAAACATAGTTGAGTAGTATCTGCTAGTGTTTAATAGGATCATTGCACAGCTTTTTTTTTTAGTACATTTAAAATGTGCGAGAGGAAATGCATCCTTTAGTTGAGCTTTAGCTGCTGCCGATTGTGTGTGATGACAGCTTGAAAATTAGCTAAAAGAAACGTGTGCCGACACCTGTTTATATTTCTGTTGCATTTGTCTTTTTTGGCTATTTTGTGAAAGCAATGCCCCATATGTGATGTTCCCACCCACTGGATGTGCCAGTTACTGCAAACAGTTCCAGACACACGAGTAGATGATGCACTCAGACACACAAATGTCTGTGTATCAAGAAAAGTTTGACGGCACACAGACCCTTGATGACAAAATGCATGCACTGTGCATGCGATGCATTATCAGTCACAATACTAAATCTGATTAGCCATTGTTTGGTTACATACAGTAGCATAGTAACATTCGCATTCATATGACTTTTATACAGACCATTTGTTTGCATTATACAAAATGCAAACTGCCTCTCTTTGGTGATGTGTTGTGCACATATAGTGACATTTCATTCTGTTGCAGGTTATTTCTGCTTTGCTCTAACTGTAGAGCATAGGTATTTCTGTCTTACTTGAAAAGTGCTCAACAGGACTGAAATCCATTCCAATAGAGCCTTTCATTTGCTGTGCCTATTCAGAATTTTGTCAAAGCTTTAATATTTTGATATTTTGATAAGCTTGATTTGTTTTTTCACTACAGCTGAATGCTGTGACGACAGTGGAATTGTGTAATATGTGTGCACGTGTTACTGGGATTTTCAAAATATTTGAAATTCATATTTATGTAGTGCTTTAGACAATACAGATTGTTTCAAAGTAGATTCAAAGAAATAACCACAAACAACAATTTACAGATAATGTACTCACCCCCTTGTCATCCAAGATGTTCATGTCTTTCTTCCTTCAGTCGTAAAGAAATTGTTTTTTGAGGGAAACATTTCAGCATGTTTCCCCATATAATGGACTGATATGGTGCCCCGAGTTTGAACTTCCAAAATGCAGTTTAAATGCGGCTTCAAATGACCCCAAATGCGATTGTAAACGATCCCAGCCGAGGAAGAAAGGTCTTGTCTAGTGTAACGATCGGTTAGTTTCATAAAAATAATACAATTTATATACTTTTTAATGTCAAACGCTCTTGTTTTTTTTTTTTACGGTCCATGACAGTTAGGGTATGTCGAAAAACTCCCATCTCATGTTCTCCCTCAACTTCAAAATCGTCCTATATCACTGTTTTAGCTTTTTTTTTGTTAAGGGTGTTTGATCTTTTTTGCATGTTCACTTTGCAAAGACTGGGTCGGTACTTCTGCAGCGATGTAGGATGATTTTGAAATTGAAATCATTTTTGAAGTTGAGGGAGAACATGAGATGGGAGTTTTTCGACATACCTTAACTGTCTTGAGCCAGAATACGAAGAGTTCAGGTAGAGCAAGACAAGATGAGCGTTTGAAATTAAAATTATTTAATTTTTTTTTTTAATTAAAATGACTGGTAGATAAGAGCCTTCTTCCTCAGCTGGGATTGTTTACAACCACATTTGGGATCGTTTGAAGTCACATTTAAACTGCATTTTGGAAAATCCTGAAATGTTTTCCTCAAAAAACATAATTAGCTTTCGGTTTTAGTTCGTTTGACAGATACTGTGCCAAAGCATAATGGCGCAAAACACAACTTTAAACACCTTTTATGTTAGATTAAGTTGTTTAAATATCTTTTAAAAACTACACTTTTGCCCAGATGACCTATTGTTTCATATCGTCATGTGACCACAATAATATCGAGGAAGTTTTGCTATCGCGATACCGTGATATTGATAATACCGTTACATCCCTCATGCAGGCAGTTGTGGCTGGAATCCAACAGGCTCATGCTGAACAACTGGCCAACATGAGGATCCAGGACCTCAATCTTAGTCTAAAGCCACTCAACTCCGTCAACAACCCCATTTTGAGAAAGAGAAAGCTGCTTGGGTTAGCCTCTTCATTTTGCTTTTCAGTTAATTGACTTTAATTCTGTTCCTTAGTACTCGTTTAACAGTGGTTTACCTGCTGAGGAAGGGTATCGTTAACAGAATGCACTTACGGGTCCGTGTTTGATTTCTCCCTTATGCAGCACTAAACCTAGCGATGAACTTTTCATCAATGATCCAGAGAATGAGGCAGAGGACACCAACGTGGCTCTGGAAAAACTACGGGATGTAATCGCACAGTGCATCTTACCACAGGCTGGTACGTATGGACATGCATTGTAGGTTTGTGGCGTTTATAATCATGTTAGTCTTTCTAGAAGACTGAGACGGAAGATGATTGTTTGAAACTGCTCATGATATTTACCACAGTCTTACAAAACATGTTGTGAAACGGCAATAAACTAATCCAGAAACGCTTGTTTTGGATGTGTAGAAGAAACACATTTGATCCTCCAAGCTATACCCATGCAGGCAAGCAACTCAACAATTTGCAATATCTTTTTGTTTTTGCAGGTGATAATGAGGATGAGAAGCTAAATGAAGTTATGCATGAAGCATGGCGATTCAATCGCGATTGCAAGCTTCTTCGAGATGGATTGCAAGGGTTAAGTTGGGATGGTGCGTCTTTGTGTCTGTAGTTTATTTACTAGCAGCTATAAAGTGGTTGATAGTAGAATAACATCGAACTTTTTACTGTAGACTAAACTTGAATGCCTGAAACTATGAATTTGAGGTGAGAGCTCATATAACCACTTTAAAAAAAGATAAAGATAAAATTTTGGCATTTGAATCAATGGTTTTTAATTACTAATAACCTCAAATGGTATTCTAATGTTATGCTGATTATAAACAGTCAAGAGCAACCTCAAGAAAATGTCAGAATAGATTTTTTGGTCATAATGCTCTTGACTTTGACTTTCTGATGACAGGATGGACATAAAATTAAGACTAGAATTGCATTTCCCTAAGGAAATACTAGTTGCATAGCGGGAAAACAAAAGCTTTACAGATTCAGGTAAGAGCTTGTAGGGTTTGGTTTTGTGTAAATGAAATACAGCATCAGTGATTTCGTTCAAAATCTCAATTCTTTTTTTAAGCTTTTAAGTGCTTAAGATACTGAATTGGGTAATTTTGAAAGTGAACAAAGATGAAAACAAGACAAATGCCTGATCATTACTTGCCAATGAGGAAATTAAGTAGCAGAATGATTTTGTCAAGTCAAATGAAATGATTTTCAAATTAAATGTGATATTGTAGATGTGTTGTTTCACACTCACACTGGAAAAAGACAAGCAGTAAGTATTAAAAACATTATTACATAATTTGATCAAGTATAATATCAACCGGTTGTTTTTCCTTTTCCTTTACAGGTAGATCATTTTCAGACAAGGTAGATCGCTTAAAGCTGGCTGAAATCGTCAAACAGGCCATTGAAGAAAAGACAAATTTACAGGACTCCCAATAGCAAGTGCTGAAATTTTAATCCCTTTTGTACTGTTCATTATAATTGTCATTAGGCATATGATTGCAGAACATGTTTTTGTATTAAATTGCAGGCCTTTTTCCATGGTCATGCTGTAGTCTGTTGTAAATCTCTAGCGGAAACCAAGTTGTTGTTGGTATGATTTGTTTTCACTACAGACTGCAGTAAAGAAATGTGTTTTAAAGAAATTGCAGCGTTTTCATTTCTGAAAATAGCGAAAAATAGGTGGAAAATATCTATATTAGATGACGTTTTAAAATTCACCTCAGCTGACTTAATTAAATTAAATTAAAACATGCTGTTGCTAAATGAAAAGAAGAAAAATAAGTTCATATTATGCATTAAAAATGGTGGAAAACTAAATTGGTGTGCGGTAATGCATAGAATTGCAAAATGTTATTTTGAGAGGTAATTTCTCCTAAAATGTTTACCTTTTAACTGTTAGTTGGCACTACCAGCGAATTGGTGCTGTATTATCAGACTATGCTTACAGTGGCACATATGACAGTAATGAAGATCGCATGAATGCTGTAGGAATAAAATAAAGTTCTGTAATTCTGAATGCTATTCAGAGTTCACACTTTTAATGATGAATGGATTTGTGTTTGTATTTTTTTTTTTTTTTTTTAATTCTCAAATAGCAAGTTCTCAGCAATTTCTTTCTGATTCTTGACATAACTGTGGAGACTTGACTCCAAATGGCTGCTGTGACAGAATAACATAATCTATAGAAATATAAACTGTTGTTTCTCTGAAACTAAAATGTGAAGAAACTTTGTGTATTATATCACAGAAAAGCTGTTCGTTATTAACTCACCAGTCATACCATACCTATTGCAAATTAGAACTTGTATGACAAAATCAGTAAGCAGATGTTGATCTCAAGTTAGTGAAACTAGTAATTTGCAGTTTCTAACTCTACTACAGTTTTGGTCAGAATTATTCGACCTCTTCATACATGCGAGCACAGAAGGATATAAAAATAAATCTGCATTTTTATCCTTTTGATGTTTTATTTAAAATAAAAAAAAAAAGAAATCACAAAAATATTTTCACTGAAGTTAAACTATTGAATATGGGTGGATATCCTTGTATACACATTGGTTACAGCTATTTGGACCCCTTAGCGATTCATAGAAATAAAATATCTTTGAATATTCCTATTCATATTAGCACACCAGCCATGACTACTTGTTTCACAGGAGTGTAAATATGAGGCAATGTACTGTATATTTCCTTTTATTATCCGTCACAATGAGTAAAACCAGAAAATATAGTTCTTATGTGCAGCAAAATGTTGTTGACCTTTAACAAAATAGAAAGTGGCTGTTGGAAAATAGCTAAAGCGTTGAAAATTCCAGTTTCCACCATCAGCACAATAATTAAGAATTTCAAATCAGCGGAAAATGATACAAATGTTCCTGGAAGAGGACGTGTGTCTACATTGTCTTAAAGCATGGTACGGAGGATAGTTTGAGTGTCCAGAGATTCTCCAAGGATCACTGCTGGAAAATTGCAGAAAAGTTGAGTCTCTGGGTCAGAAAGACTCAAAAAATGATCAAACAGCACCTACATCACCACAGGTTTCTCAGGAAAGGTTTCAAGAAAAAAATCAAGACATCTAGATCAGATACATGGGCATCATGGATTCTATCAAATACCAACAGATACAAAATCAAAACTTCACTGACTGGCTGACTGCTAGAAATCTTATAATGGGATGTGGTTGGTTCTTCCATTAGGACAAAGATTTCAAAAAAACTGAAAAATGAGCACAAAACTAACCTCTGCGATGGCCATCCCAGTGCACTTCATATTTCATAATTTATTTCGTAGTGAGACAAATCTGTAATTTTTATGTATTTAAATACGTTTTGGCTAAATACTGTATGTAACCTATAGATTACATGACCAAAACATACATCTGGGAAAACATAACTAAAACATAGCAGGACCCCCAGGACAAAACTAAGAGGAATACGTTCATAACAATTAAACAACTACATACCATTGTTCCCTTTCAATAGGCTGCATTATGAAGCACTATAAAATCAGCCATAAAATCTGCTCACCATGGAGGTCAGACTGATTGACTTTGGGTGCAACATGCTCATGAAGAATTCAGCCTTCAGCATCTTCTCTGGAATGTGTTACGAACCGCTGTTAATCAGCTCCCAGATGCGCTTCCTATATCTAATCAACATGCAGTGAAAATGAATTAAAACATCAGACAACATCTCTTACCTCTAGACACAAGAGCTTATTGTCAGTGGCAAGTACGACAGTGTGGTCACGAGATCCTCCTGCTTGAAATGTTGCGAGGCGATTATGATGCATCTCCATGACTAGTTGAGGGTACGGAGTCTTAAGACTAGATAACGATTGTTTCATTTTGCCATTCGTAGTAAAAGCTGATTAGATTACTCACAAATTATACTATTCCTTCACTGATTACTGTTTATATAATCAAAACTGTAGTTAGTAATGTAACTTCTTAAAAGAAAACTTAAAAAAAGATATTTTTGAAGAACACTGAGGTCTGAACAACATCGACCCCATTGATAGACTGATTGATTATCTTCATTTGGCGACTTAAACCACTTATCAAGAAAACACAACATGACCCACCTCATATCAAAGTATACAGCTGTAACTGCTGTGTAAATGCATTGATGCCATCTCTAAGCAGCATTAAACAGTCTGTGGAAGACACCTAAATGCCACTTCAGGAGCACTGCTGTGCCACATTTGCAATTTGCAACTTTCACAATTTGCAGTTTGTGTTGGAGAGTCAAGGATGTCATTATTTACTGCTCTCTGAGCTTTCTAAAGTGAAAGCAATATCAAATCATGATTTGTAACTATGTTCATCAGTCACATATCTGATAGTATATTTTTGTCTTTTTAAGGAAAAATACCTGCACATCCAAGAACGTCCTTTTTTATTTTATTTCTAAAAGCTTTTTTAGTAGTGTTTCACACCTTAATGTCATTTAGCTCCTCCCTTTGTGCAGGACTAAATGCTGTCACTGCATGTCTGACACTCCACTACTGTGAAGAAGACGCGTAGACAGCTTGAAAACCGTCACATTCACACAGGACTGAACAATGTTTTAGCAAGGTTCTTTTCTTCAAATAAGACTAAAGATTTCTGAAAGAGGTAAGCTAATATTGCTTATTACTTATATGCAAATTTAGGCAATACCATAAAGAGAGTGATGTGTTTATGAAATAGACTTTTCTATATGTAACCCTGGACCACAAAACAAGTCATAAGTAGCACGGGTATATTTGTAGCAATAGCCAAAAATACATTGTATGGGTCAAAATGATCAATTTTTAATTTCATGCCAAAAATCCTTAGGATGTTATGTAACGAACATGTGATAAAGATCTCATGTGAATTTCCTACCGTAAATATATCAAAACGTCATTTTTGATTAGTAATATGCATTGCTAAGAACTTCATCCGGACAACTTTAAAGGCAGTTTTTCTCAATATTTTGATATTTTTTGCACCCTCAGATTTTAGATTTTCAAATAATTGTATCTCTGCCAAATATTGTCCTAACAAACCATACATCAGCGGAAAGCTTATTTATTCAGTGTTTAGTTGATGTATAAATCTCAATTTCAAAACATGGTCCAGTTACAAAATATGTGGTCCAGGCTCACATATGTGTTTAGTAATTTGACTGTTCAACATGGCAGGTACATTGCAGAAATGATGTTACACTTTATTTTAAAGTGCCAGTACAGTGTAATTACACATGTAAGTACTGAGTAGTATTAATAAACTACATACACTTTTTTTACTCACACTTTGCACGTATTTGTTCCGAAGAGAGCCATCATTTCAATGCATGCCGTTCAGTGCATTTCAGTGCAATGAACTTTATCAATACCATGTGGCTGATAAAAATAACAAAAACTGTGAGTTTTACAAACTCTGCAAATATAGTGAAGGTTAACATATTTATTATGACAAATTAATTTGTTTCAGGTCATTACTAGCATGGTGACACATGCAAGTCTAATGGCAGAAAGCAACAGGACCACTGAGGTTGCAGAACTCATCTTGTGCAATAATGAAGTAAACATTTATGATTGCAATCAGTCAGATCCTGTGGGCTCTCAAAGCCCGATCCCGCTGACGGACGCCTGGCTGGTGCCAGTGTTTTTCACCCTTATTATGATTGTAGGTTTGGTGGGTAACTCATTGGTCATCTATGTAGTCGTCAAAAACCAGCAGATGAAAACTGTTACAAACCTCTACATAGGTATTAAAGATGCTTTGTTTCTCAGAATATCATAACATATTTACTTACTCAGTGTTGTTTTAGTGAACAGTCTTTGTTTCTCTTCAGTTAATCTTGCCACCACAGATATACTTTTCCTGGTTTGTTGTGTTCCTTTCACTGCCACTTTGTACACTCTTCCTAGCTGGATATTTGGGGACTTCATGTGTCGCCTCGTCAATTACCTGCAGCAGGTGAGAGCATTTTCACTCTGTAAAGAGGAAAGAGCAAAAATATAATAGCATATAGTTTAGGACCAATAAGATGATTCATTATAAATGGAAAAAGATGGATTTTACCCCCCACACTCTTATTGTAATTGAGGGAAATGAGTGAATATGAGATTTAGGAGGATTTTCAGATTTTCATGAACTGGAATGGAGATTGTGAGCCAGGCCTTCTCGTCCAACAGCAGTTCAACTTCAAATGCTCTACTGGATGAAGGGGCAAAAATTTGCACAGAAATACTCTCTAAAATCTTGAGGAAAGTTTTCCCAGAAGAGTGGTGTAATTGTCAGGTATCCATATATTAGACTTGTTTATATACTGTAGTTCTGAAAAAGTGCTTAATTAAATGGAATTAATGGCTACAAATGCATCTAAACAACTATATTATAGGCTACCTACATTATTCTGGCTGTGGAATATGGTTGTGTAGTTTTGTCTCTTTTCAAGCAGTGTGTTCAAATGAATTCACAGGTGACCGCACAGGCAACCTGCATCACTTTGTCTGCGATGAGTGTTGATCGCTTTTACGTGACCGTCTACCCACTCCAGTCCCTCCGTCATCGAACACCACAGATGGCTCTGTCTGTATGCACCACTATTTGGATATGTATGAAAATCACTCCAATCAGTTTAAGTAGCATTATAATTTTATCTCTTTTGATATTTCTTTTGACAGCTATTTACTTTTAAAAATAAAGGTTCCAATATTGGGTTTTTCAGTGCTGTAGAAAAGCCGTTTTTGGTTCACCAAAAGAATCATTCAGTGACCAGTTCCTAAAAGAACCATTTTTTTTCTTAAAATGAAGAATATTTTAATAATCTAAAGAACCTTTTGTGGAATGGAAAGGTTCCATAGATGTTAAATGTTCTTCACTGAATAAAGATGGCAATAAAGAACCTTTATTTTTTAAGACTGCAACTTCACATTTAGCAATTTATTTGCTGCTAAAGTGACTAGCTCTATTATGGCAGGAATAGCATGTTATTGTTTGGTTCAAAATTGTTTTCTACTGCACCCGTTTGGGTTATTTTGATTTGAACGGTTTTTATACTCATACATTTTATTGGAAGTGATAAAGTAAATGATTTTATTATCCTTTAACACAGGTTCGTTGCTGCTTTCGGTGCCGATAGCGTTGTATCAGCACACAGAGTCTTCGTTCTGGTTCGGTCCGCAGACGTACTGCACCGAGGCCTTTCCCTCTCTCATTCATAAGAGGGCTTACATTCTTTACTCCTTCTTGGCTGTTTACCTGCTGCCTCTGATCACCATCTGCATGTGTTACACCTTCATGCTGAAACGCATGGCTCAAGCCACGGTGGAACCTGTGAATGGCTGTAACCAGGTAAAGGCATTATTGCATTATGGAGGTAAATTTGTAATGTTAATATTTTATCAAACATGCATAGATTTGTATGATATCATCAGAAACTTGGCTATATTTAGAATTGAACAACGTGTAAGTGCTGATTAAAGTGCGGTACCTTTCTGAATCGTGTTGTGAACTTTCAGAGGGGTATTTAAAGCACACTTGCCACCCGACAGCCAGCACAACTTTGACTTTCATTACTATTGGATGAAACACCTCCACAAAAATAATTGTCGAAGGGTCATTCTACGAAATCGGAGCTTTTTTCACTTGGAAAAATTGAAAAAATCAAATAAGTTTAATCAACATTTTTTTAATATCCATGAAATGAAGACGCCTTAAAATTACAAGAAATTGTATTGTGCCATCTCAGGCTATGTAATTTATTATTTTCTGACTATTTTTCTACCTCGTGTTTTGGTATTTTTGTCAACCCTGTTACCGACACAAGCGTTACTAGATGCTATAGTTTAATTAGAGCTCATATGCCACTGAATGATATAGGCATTAGCTCAATAATATACCAAGGGTGACCTTTAAAATGTTTGAATTTTACACAGACAATCTTTAAAAACAGTGTCAAACCTAATCAATGTCACCCCTGTTATCCACGTCAAAACCTGTTACTCTAAAAAGTAACAGGTTTGAGGATTTCAAACAAATTTGCTAATTGCTAGCTAACAGTCAAGTTCGCAAAAGCAAAAATTGTACACTTTGAAAAGATTTTACTTGTAGATACTGATTATATTAAATGTAAGAAATAATTGTTTCAATTTACATTTTAAAAATGGTAACAGGATTGACATTGCATGATGTCCTCGCCCTCAGTCAATCATAAATCATCAAAAACAGAACATTATAGAGGCCTGAGAGAAACATGCTTGTGTTTTAAGTGTTGGAATCCTGGTCGAGAGCTGATGTAACCTCCTAGAAATGATGTCACTTGAATGTACATTATTTTACAAGGGTTTTTTTGTTGAGGGTAACAGGGCTGACATGAAATCAGGGGACACCAATGAAATTATTTATATTTTACAGAAAAAAAATGCATACTCATGCCAAAAACATTGCTTAACAATGAAACTGTATTTAGAACATTATGCAAATGTGATTTTTATATTATTTTTCCTTTGTTTTGCAAATTAATAGTTCTGCTGAAAAAGAAAAATCATAGTGAAGGACAGGCTAAAAACCTTACCCTTACCAGCATAAATGCTATTTAAATAATGTTAAATAATATTTAATTGACTTTTTTATGTAATATTGATGAAAGTGTATAGTATTGTTATGTTTTTAAATGTACATTTATTTGTTGTTATATTAAATCTATGTTTGATTATTTCTTAGGGATGCAAAAGGAACCAATTTCGTGGAATGACCCAGAATGTGATACAGTACAATCACTGGCCATCTTTTCTGACAGATCCTAAATAACCTATTTTACCCTTGATATTATGGATCTGCCTTCCAGTCCTCTCTGTTTTTGTATGCAAGACTGTATTCTTTCATATTCACAGTTCAAATTATTAGAAATATCTCCATTCCACTCATGAAAGTAAAGATTCTAAAAAGGGAGTTTTCACAAGAATGTTCCCCAAAGAACCTTTCAGTGATCAGTTTTAACAGAATCATGTGAAGAACATTTTAATATTCTGAAGAACCTTTTTTTAATACATTCTTCCAAGTAAGGTTCAAAAAAGGAGGTATGAAGAATATTTGTGATCCTGGACCACAATATTTTTTGAAATTGAGATTTATACAACATCTGAAAACTGTATAGATTGCTTTCCATTGATGTTGTAGGATAGGACAATATTTGGCCGAGATACAACTATTTGAAAATCTGTAATCTGAGCGTGCAAAAAAAAAATCAAAATCTTGAAAAAATTCCTTTTAAATTTGTCCAAATGAAGCTCTTAGCAATTCATACTACTAATCAAAAATTAAGTTTACAGTAGGAAATTTACTAAATATCTTCATGGAACATGATCCTTACTTAATATCCCAATGATTTTTGGCATAAAAGAAAAATCTACCATTTTGACCCATACAATGTATTTTTAGGTATTGCTACAAATATAACCGTGCAACTGGTTTTGTGGTCCAGGGTCACGTTTTAAGAATTTAAAGAACTTTTTGGACTATCAAGAATCCTTTTGTGCAATATAAAGTTTCCATGAATGTTAATGGTTCGTCATTAAATCACCTTTATGAAATTCCTTTATTTTTAAGAGTAAAAATGGAATCAGTTGAATTTAGAAATTCAAGGCAAAGCCAACAGTTTGTGGAGAGATTTTTATATTTTTGTAAGTAATAATAATTAGCTAAATAATTACATAAGTTCTATCAAACTACTCTAAATTTGAATGGACACAACTTTTGACATCAGAAAAAAAATAGAATGTCTATTGTTTTTGCTATTCCAACTACAAAAACTGGTTTTGAGTATTTTTAATAATATTTTAGCACAAATTTACATGTCACACTTGGGCCTATGTGACAAGATAAGACGAAGTGTTAATAATCATGCTAAGTCTATGAAAACAGGTCAACATTACAGCCAGGGGCACCGTTATAGTTTCCGGGCCACCTAAACATCATATTGACTGGGGCCTCTCCGCAATCGTACAAAAATTATGTTCTGAGCCCTTGGAATCGTCCTAACCTTTCCCCCCATTATGGCACCACTGATTACAGCTACAATAACACAGCAGAATGTTGCCTTTGGAATTTCAGAACAATTTTTTTAGCTGATAAACGATAAAAACTTTGACAGCCATTCAGAATCCATTCGACTTTAAAGAGCTTGAGCATTTAAAGCGGTAAATGACACAACTGCAGTGCACCTATAATAAACAGAATGTTATCGCGCTTTGTTATCTTTATCTTTCTTATCTTATCTTTATGTTAACTTTATCATTCTTGGTGTGAATGCTTTCACAAAACGATCAGTTTTCTTTTACAGCCATGTTAATAATTTAACATATTGTTATACTGCACCCAATCCTTACTTTTAGAAAAAAATATTATATATAAAACCACAATAAACCTTCATTTTTCTAAGAGTGCTCCTTGTTTTGTAGCTGCAGACGCCAGCAGAGCGTGTTGAAGCAGTGCGGACCAGAGTCTCCAGAATGGTGGTTGTAATGGTGCTGCTGTTTCTGCTCTGCTGGGGTCCGATCCAGATCCTGATTCTCTTACAGGCGTTCTGTCCTGAAGATGTGAGTCACAGCTATACACTCTACAAACTGAAGATCTGGGCTCACTGCATGTCCTATTCCAATTCCTCCATAAACCCCGTCATCTACGCCTTCATGGGAGCCAACTTCAGAAAGGCCTTCAGAAGTGTGTTCCCTTTGATCTTCAAAAGGAACGCAAGAACCACCGAGCCTCTCCCCACCTATAACAGAGAGATGAACTTTCTTTCATCCTGACCTTAAAGGATTTTGTGGACTGGTTATGCATAATTATACCCTTGAAAGATGAAATCAATAATACTTTATGAAGATGCTATCAGACCAAAGCTAACAATTTAACTGGTACATTCCGTGATCAGTTTATTCATTTTTTTGAAAAAAAAAAACATTCTAAATGTTTGCGCTTGTGAAAGAGAAATACACTTTAGCATATGTTTAAAAAAAAACATAACTTCTTATGGTTGTACTATACTTTAAAATGCAAGGTTTCAGACACCTAATTGTGTTTATTATGGCTTAAATGCTAAATGCAATAAGCTGAAATTTAAAGTGCTTTTTGACCCACTTAAGTAGGAATGACTACATCTTTATATGTAATTTCATAAAAACGTCTGTCTATGAAACAACGGTACTGCCAAATGTAAAATATACTTCAGTGTCATTTCTACTGAATCTTATGTCATGTATTAAAGTATATTTGTAATTACACATTTGTAATGATGAAGTTGTAATTTAGTAGATTTGAAAAGAACTATAAAACACTTTGAAGAAAACACATCACAGTTAAAATTATAATCAAGTACTTTACTTGTGCTTTAGTATGTTAGTCAACACATCAAAACAAGTCTACTTAATGCAACCAAAGATAATAATTTGACCTTATTACAGTGGCTTTTTATGTCATTAATTTCAGTACAATTAAGCACCCTTTCTTTTTTTTTTTTTTTTTTTAAACAAGGGTGCTCTTTCATATACAGATGAACAAAAACATCTATATAAGTATGGATGTGAATTTTCACATCATTGCCATTACCAGGTGTCAGTCTCACTCATTTAGATTTCCATCCTAATCTCACTGTCAGTCTCATTATTAATATTTTCCTAAACCAGCAGCTGCTTCTTCTTCCGTGAGCATGTTTTTGGTCACAAGTGCAATGCAGAACCAAACATTTAATTTTGTTTTGCATATTAGTATTTATTAGTTTAATTTGTCTGCATTTGATGCTTAAGCAATTATTTGTTAACTGTAGCTCTTTGCTCATGTACGGTGTCATTCATTATTAATGCAATGAAAAGAGAATGCAGAATAACAAAATGGCAACAGTGTATAGAATAAATTGCCAAATAATAATGCCTTGAATTTTACAATTTCTCCTTGCATTTCTCATGAGATGCACTTCTAAAAACCAGATTTTTGTTCCTGCTGACAAAGTGTCTGTGTGTTTCAGTGAGTTGAATATATGCATGTGTATATCTACAACAAACTTTACATTTCAGATGTCATTACAGGTAAAATAATAAGTAAACATTTAGATATTTACTGGAATGCAACAGTGTCTTGTTTGCCACTTACTTAATCAGGGATAATACACATTTATAAGCACAAAGTTGGTGTAAATTGCACCAGATTTGGCTAAAATAATTAATTATGCGCAGTCCCTTCCTGGGCTACCCAAAACAATTTCTGTAATCTTCAAGGACAAGAGGGAGGAAAATAAAAATAAATAAATAAATAATAAAAGCAAATCACATAAACCAATCCCATGCATACATACAAATAAAATAGGCCTATACAAAACACTAACAACCAGGTCTGTTCCATTAATGATTTGATCTGAAAGCAAAAGTTTTTCCACAATGGGATGTTGTACACGCCGTGTGGTTTATAGATAGATAAATAGCCCTCAATTTATTTGACTATTTCGTTTTTGGAGTTTATAATTCTCAATA
Organism: Cirrhinus mrigala; assembly: GCA_036247105.1. Classification (NCBI taxonomy): domain Eukaryota; kingdom Metazoa; phylum Chordata; class Actinopteri; order Cypriniformes; family Cyprinidae; genus Cirrhinus; species Cirrhinus mrigala. The sequence goes on along the minus strand of CM070011.1, from coordinate 3,144,054 downwards.
TCAACGGTAGGTGGCGATATGCGTTTAGAGTTTCCGAGCCGCATCGAGTAGAAGAAGAGTTCTTGAGCTGACAGCTGCCCGCCGGTGAGTGATCGTATTATTACTCATATTTTAGCACTTTTTGCAGTTATAGCAAAGTAATAAAGCTTGTCAGTAAATTAAAGATATATATTTTATAATGCAGTGTAAACTGTCGATAAATATACTGACTTCCGTCACAGTTTTTAGATGATACACAGTTGTGAAGTGTTTATTGTGTATGAATGTACTGAAAAAGAGCGGCGTATGCCAATACATTTTACAATTATGAAGCTCTGTGTGATCTATACGCCGCTATGTTATATTGGCTTAACAGTACACACGTCTTTTAAAAAACCCCAAAGACCAGGGTTTTCAAGGTAAATCCACCAAAATCTGTCTGTCTGTTGTCATTATCCAGGGGTGGTAGTAACTGATTACATGTAATCTGGATTGAGTTTTTGGATTCCAAAAATTACGTGCTTATAATTATATCACATTTTTAAAAAACTAGTAATCAGACTTATGTGACTTTATCTCATGATTACAAATTATTCGCACAAAAGCAATAAATTATTTAGCGATTCTCCATAATTCTTCTTTTTCATCTAAATTTCCCTTTCTGAAATAGCCTACCGCTTATTCAGAAAGCCTTCCAGTTTTGTGGGCATTCACACAAAGACCTGTCAGTACTCAGGTGGCTATAATTACACAGAAAACTGAGCACTGGATTTATAAAAATTCTTTACATTTTAAGAGGTGCTTTTAATAAATACATAAGTCTTAGGAAGGCTTTTGTTTTTCAAACACATTAAAATTCATGTTATTTCTTATATACATGTAATGCAGGGATTCCCAAATGTTTTTGACAGACCCCTTTCACCTAATACATTTATTTAAAGTACCCCTGACAGTTAAAGGTGATGTACTAAAATAATTAAGTAACACTTTTGCATGTTCATGTTTCTCTGACTCTGGTTAATGGTCACATTACATGCAGACAAATAAAATAATTCATCTTTTTTTGTGTATTATTTTGATTGTTGCTCTATTAAGTTTTTTATTTTCATTTTTATGATTCAATTAATTATTAGATTGTCAACTCCTTACAGTTCCTTCACAAACCCCAGATTGGGAAACCTTGATGTTACGTAATGTTGTGCACCTCATGTTGTTAATTACAACAAATGGAATATATTTTCATTGTCTTTCTATTTTTATATCAACATGGTACATTATCCTATAAATCGATGTGATAAACAAGATAAACATTACTAACTACAGTTTTTGTCATGTAATTTTGGAAACAAGAACAGACTACAATTTGCAAGTAACCTACCCAGCACTGTCAGTATCTATTTGTCTGTCTTCAAACATCAAGCTATTGAAAGTGTTATAATCGCATAAGCAAGCCAATATCAGAGTTTGTCTTGACAAATTATGCTTTTTTTAGTTGTGATGTTTGCAATATTAACATTTGCACTTTTTTCCTAGGTATTCATACCATGCCTGGAAAAGCAGTTGGACTCGGTGGCTTCGCTCAGATAACGGACAGTTTGTACATCGGCAACAGCAAAACAGCAAGCGACGTGTCGATCCTACAGTCTCTCAACATCACATGCGTTATTAACGCAACTCAGGACGCAAGCAACGGCAACATTCCCACTGTTGATTACATGCACGTGCCCGTTACTGATGACCCTGAATCCAGACTCTGTGACTATTTTGACGTGGTTGCTGATAAGATACAGCATGTTAGTGACGAACACGGCCGTGTGCTGCTGCACTGTAACGCAGGCGTCAGTCGCTCCGCCGCGCTGTGTCTGGCCTACCTGATGAAACACCGCCGTCTGACGCTAACGGAGGCGCACACGCTGCTCAAATCACACAGACCCATAGTGAGACCAAACAGCGGCTTCTGGAGGCAGCTGATCGAGTATGAGCGCAAATTACATAGCAAAAATACAGTTCATATGATAAACTCACCTGTTGGACTCATTCCTGATTTGTATGAGAGAGAAACAAGAGGCTTGATTCCACTTTAGGAGATGAAAATTTAACCTTGAGACCTGCCTGTTTCCTTTTATTTCATTCATATTTGAATGATTTTGTACAGCATATTTTTTGTCTGACTTGATTTTTCTTTATAATAAAGTTTTTGATGTTGTACAATAAAACACCACAAGATGGCAGAAGATTTCTTAGTAGGGCACATGTGGATTGAAATCCTGTGGCCTCCAAAAATATAAAAGAAAAAATAAAGGAATAATTAAAAATAAATAAAATTTGCTAAAAATGTACTCACCTTCCTACTATACAAGATGTTTTTCACAGAAAGAAGGGATATGGATAATGGAATTTTATTTTTGGCCAGATGCATTGGTTTAAAGTTAAAAATTCTTAATGATGGATTTATTTTTACACTTCACAAGATATTAACTGATGGACTGGAGTGGTGTGGATTACTTGTGGATTATTGTGATGTTTTTATCAGCTGTTTGGACTCTCATTCTGACGGCACCCGTTCACTGCAGAGGATCCATTAGTGAGCAAGTGATGTAACATTTCTACAAATCAGATGAAGAAACAAACTCATCTACATCTTGGATGGCCTGAGGGAGATATAGTTGCATTAATGGGATAGTTCACCTAAAATTTCAAATTACCCAGTGATTTACTCATTCCTAGCCATTCCAAGCCATCCTACAGTATGTGTCTATGACTTTCTTCTTTCAGATAACTACAGTCGGAGTTATATTTAAAAATGTCCTGGCTTTTCCAAGCTTTATAGTGGCAGTGAATGGCTGTTGAGATTTTGGAGTCCAATAAAGAGAGACTGGCATTCCAGGATGTGTGACAAATGTGGAAGCAAAGGTGAGAGCAAAACAAACCACCGGTTACAAATTAGAAGTACAAAACCAGGATTTGTAATGAAAAATGTCTGAGGATTTTGTTACAAGCCAAGAGGAGACTGGTTTTCCTTTGCTGTAAATAAAACTGGGTTCTCACAAAACTAGCATATTCTCACCGTAGCTTATGCTTCGTCCTACATCATCCGCTGGAACGCCACTCTCTCGTGAACGCACGTACAACAGTCAGTGGAAGCTAGAGATTATGGTTTATGAAGTTTTAAATATGGATATTTTTCGATTCACTTCAGAAGGCCTTTGTTAACCCCTGGAGCAGTGTGGAGCACTTTTTATGATGGATGGATGTGCTTTATTGGATTTAAAAATCTCAACAGCCATTATAAAGCTGGGAGAAGCCAGGACATTTTTTTTTTTTTTTTTAATATAACTCAGATTGTATTCATCTGAAAGAAAAAAGTCACATACACCTAGGATGGCTTGAAGGCGAGTAAATCATGGGGTAATTTTCATTGTTGGGTGAATCTCTTTAAATAAACTAGTGGCATTTATTTCCAGGAGAAACAGCATGCGTTTTAAGCAAAACATTTCACAAAAAGACAGTTGTCTTTTTAAATTCTAAAACAGAAATATTCAGTATGTGTTTAAAATGAACACAAACATTATTGTGACACCCCTATAAAAAAGTAAAAGATTTAAAATGCATTTATTTTATGCTAAATATAGTTCAACTCTATTAACTAGGACTGTCAGTCAATTCAAATTTTTAATCTAATTAGTTACATGATGTGTCGATTAATTAATCTAATTAATTGCAAAATCAGTCTGACTGTGAACATACCCACAAAAGATTATTTAAAGCTATTTTTGTGTTAAATGAGAAAATATCAATTAGACATTACAAATTGTAGCTTTGGAAAGATATTTTGATTCAACATAAAATTTATTACACACAAACATTTAGGCTGCAACGACCTAACGTAAACTATGAAATATGAAAAATGATCATTTGAGAAACATCTCAGTCATTTTTGTTTATATAATGAAAGTCGTGGTAACCAAAACAGCTTTGTTACCAACAGTCTTCAAAATACTTTATTTTATGTTCCACAAAAGAAAGGTTTGAAATGACATGAGGGTGAGTAAATGATGACAAAATTAATTTTTGGGAGGTGAACTATCCCTTAAATGTTTTTATTTCCATTATTTTATTTAGTTTTTGTTTTGTTTTGTTTTGTTTTAATGAAATTATACTTTAAATAAGAAACTAAATTTGCCAGCAGGTGGCAGTAAATGTCTTTATGAGTCATTCACACAATCGATTCGATTTGTTCAAACGGCTGATTCATTTAGGAAAGAAGTGAATGACTCTCTTTATGAATGGGCTTTTGAATCATTGATTCACACAATTCATTCAAAACGCGGATTCATTCAGAAACTAAACACCTCTGTGTTGCTCGAAGATGCGCATCAATTCTGCTATGGCTCAATTCTGCAAAATTGAGCAAAAACACAGAATGTGTAAAATATAACACAATATCAACTTCTTATTTACTGAACTGTTGTATAAAATCACAGTTAATCTTGTGATAGATTGGGACAAAATCAGCACTGGAATCATATTGCTCTTGCTGCCTATGCGATACTAATATATATAAATCCGGGACAAAACACATACAGGGGCTTTTTTTTGTTTTTGCACCAATATCTTGAATTTTAGGGCATAACTGCATTTATACACCATATCTGTCAACAGTCAACTGTATAAAATATAAGATGATGGACAGGTCTGGGGGCGTGGCCAGCGCGTTAACTGCATTAAAATATTTTAATCACATTATTTTTTTGCACATTAATCCCGTGCAAAGAGACTGATAGAGAGAGCGCGATCAATAAAGTGAACGGGTAAGAAATGTAAATGCAAACCACGAAAGATTGCCAGAAACCCAGTCTGTCAAGTTACCCAAACTAATTATTGAGAAGTTTTCCGGAGAAATAAGCAAATGGCAGGTAGCGCTGTGTGAGAAGGAGACATTTGCCTGTTTGAAAACGTACCTAGCTGATGTAGCGGCAAATGCAGTCTCAGGGCTCGCTCTAACGGACAGTAATTACGACGCAGCTATTGAGTTGTTACAAAATAGATTCAGAAGGAAGGATATCGTCATCAGTGCTCACATGTCAAAATTGCTTAATTTGACTCCTGTAAAGAGATCGTCAGATATAAAGGCTCTGAGAAGTTCATATGATGAATGTGAAATTCAAATTCAGAGTTTGGAATCTCTGTGTGTTCCATGTGACACTTACATCAGTCTTTTGTGTCCAGTGTTATTCCAGTTGATTCCAGAGGACATCGCTTTAGCCTATACTCATCAGTTGGACTCAGATGGTGAATGGAAAGTGCCTGAGCTTTTTCAGTTTCTACAAAAGGAAGTGCAAAGCAGAGAGAGAGCACTGCAACTTACTAAACCAGAACGCTCAAGAAAGGACAGGCCATTAACCAATAGATCTTTCACCAAATCTGAAATGACTCATTAAACCAAGGCTCAAAATGCTGCAGCTGCCCTGCACACAGCTAGTCATGTTCCCAAAGCTTGTGTGTATTGTGAGAATCTGAATCATATGCCTGAAAACTGCTCAGAATACTAGTACTAGTATCATCTCTGTCAAGCACTGTGAAACCAAGGGCAGATGGGCAAACAACTGTACTGCTTCAGACAGTTAAAACATGGATAGAGGGTCCGGCAATTAGTGCGTGGCTTGTTGGATGGAGGCAGTCCAAGAAGTTTTGTGAAAGAGAGTCTAGTGAAGGTGTAGCAGGTGTGCTTTTTAGAACATATTTTGTGGTTCCACTTGTCATGACCATATTTGGGTTTCCTGCGTGTATCTGGCAACCATGCTGATTTGGGGATTTCACAGCGGTAGGTCACAACAGTTTGTGTGGTGATTCAATTAAACCTATATTTCACTTAACAGATGATTTTACACTATATACTTATATAATTGTAATTATAAGTCCCTCTGTGATGTATACGCGCACATTTTGTTGATCAGTTTCTTTTAAAAGTTTTGCTTAACGAATGTAATCTTATTTATATCTTTCTCAGTGTCGTGCATTGCTGCCGCGCTGCTTTATTTGCTCCAAGAGTCCTAAATTTCGCTGTTTTGTGTTACCCAGGTACATGATTTATTGTAATATGTTCTCAAAATGTGCTGTTGTGTAAATATATTGGCCCAGTCTGCATGTGATTTCACAGCGTGTCGTGCATTGCTGCCGGGCGGCTTTATTTGCTGCAAGAGTCCTTAATTTCCCTGTTTTGTGTTACCCAGATCCAATAAATGAGGACGTGATTGCAAGGATTTCGGTGTATTGAGTTTATTACACAACACAACACAGATAACACACCGCTACAACTGGTGCCGTGACCCGGATGGGAGTGAGGTTTAGGGGGGTGAGTGTAACGGAGGCCAGCTGGTAAGTGCTGCGCAGGTACACCTCACTCCCCTGATCTCAAGAGATGCACTAGCAAATGATGATAGTGGTTGCAGCCTCCTTGTTAGTGCATCCGCCTCCCATGCCCGAGACCCGCTCGGAACGGTGTGTGAGTAGGACCCGGGTGGAGGGGTTACAAAGGCACTAGAATTACCAGTGCTGAATAGAGAGAAGTTGAATCTTCACACTTTCAGAGCTGAGTGTCTGGTAATGTGAAGTTGAAGCTTGAAAGTGCATGGAATACGAATCAAAGAATAGAAGTCGCAGCAATTGAAACTTCTCAAGTCTGTACTGCTGTCATGAAAGTTCCTGGAGAACATGTGCAAAGGAAGCTTGAAGCTAAAGGTCTGCAACTTGCAGATTTTTTCTCGGAGGATACTAATGAGTCTGAGCTTTCAGTGTTGATCAGAGCAGACTATTACTGGCAAGTGGTGTCAGGTAGAGTCGAGAGACTAACCGAATCTCTTGTAGCCCTGAAAAAGTATTTTTGGATGGGCTGTACAAGGACCAATTCCCATGTCTAGTGTAACTGACACAACATGCATGCAAATTTGTTTAGAAGAAGATGTACAGATTTCGAAACAGTTGCGTGCTTTTTGGAAAGTAGAGTCTTTGGGCATACTGAACAAGGCAGCTGAAAGTCCAGAAGAAATGTAGGCTGTACAACATTTTAACCAGACAGTAACCTTTAAGGATGAGCATTATCAGGTTGAGTTACCCTGGAAACCAGATAAAGCAGAACTACCAAACAACTTCAGGGTGGCTAAGAAAAGGTTTGAAAAGTTGCAGAAAAGACTAAAGGCAGACGTAACATTTTTCACAGAATGTAGAGACGTAATTCAAGACTATCTACAGCAAGGCATTTGTGAAGATGTTCCAGTAACTGACTCGGAAGCAAAAAAAACAGATACTGTTGAATACTATTTGCCACACCATGCTGTGCTTAGAGAAGGCAAAACAACAACTAAACTAAGGGTAGTATTTGACGCATCCTCACGCGAGGAAGGCTGTCCATCACTAACCGACTGTTTGCTCGCTGGACCAAACTTAAATCCCGATCTGCTAGATGTACTTATCAAGTTCTGTTTGCACAAAATTGCATTCACTGCTGACATCACCAGAGCGTTCTTGTAGATTGCTTTGGCAGAAAAGGAAAAGGATGCTGTGAGGTTTCTCTGGCTGCATGAGTTGCGCATCATGCGAATGTGAAGAGTTGTTTTCGGAGTATCCCCAAGCCCGTTCCTATTAGCGGCAACTATCAGACATCATATTAAACAAAAGGAGTCAGAACAACCTAAGGCAGTGGAGGCCTTAAGAGAATCACTTTATGTGGATGATTTTATAGCGAGTTGTCGTGACATGGACGAAGCTTATACCATTCCCACATCTGCCAGAGACATCCTCCTAGATGCAGGAATGAAACTGTGTAAATGGGTGACAAATTCGTCGGAACTGAGAGCAAGACGGGCAGGAAATGAAATGGAGCAAACCCTAGTATCAGATAGCAGTGGAAATGTATTAAAAGTATTAGGTTTAATATGGAGACCAGAAAGTGACGACTTTGTGTTTGATTTCAAACAACTGTTGAGTGTTTTGGAGAGAAAGGGCAACACAAAGAGAAATGTGTTGCAAACATTGTCCCGCATTTTTGATCCTATTGGGTTCCTGACTCCCTTCACCATTAGAGTGAAATGTCTTCTTCAGGAGATGTGGGAAAGAGGACTTGGCTGGGATAAACAGTTACCTCCATATTTAACAGGAGAGTGGAACCAGTGGAACCCCAATTTTTACTGGATAACTATACCAAGGTGGTATAAAATTGAGATGCAGCCTAACATGGAAAAACACAAATTGCATGTGTTTTGTGATGCTAGTGAAAAGGCATACAGTGCAGTTGTTGTAGCATCAAGCCGTAACCAGTTTTGTAGCATCAAAAGCAAGGATTGCTCCTTTGAAGAAGCTCACGTTACCATATCTAGAGCTAATGGGAGTTTTAATCGGAGCTAGAATAGGACATAATCTGCTTCGTCCCTTGAAGATGGAAAAGCATCAAATCCAAATGTGAACAGAATCAGTGATTCTCTTAAACTGGATTCAGAGCTCTGCACAAAAATGGAAACCATTTGTAGCTAACAGAGTAGCTGAGATTCAGAATCTCACAAATCCAGAATTGTGGTCACACTGTAATGGAAAAAATAATCCAGCTGATTTAGCTACCTGCGGAAAGAGTGCAGAGGAACTCATTCACATTAAACTCTGGTGGTATGGCCCAGCATCGTTAATTCCTGGTCTGTTGAAAGAGCCGGAAGAAAGTCGCGTTGCTGAAATGAACAATGAGCTAAGATCCAAACTTCAGGTCACCGTGCAGTTTAGTAGCGTTGCACCAACAGAACCTCTTTTGGATTTAATGAAATATAGCAGACTGAAAACAGTGCTGCGAATAACAGCATGGATAAGAGATTCATTAACAATGCTCGATCCAGATGCAAAATCCAAAGTGAACTCACAGCAGAAGAAATACTGGAGAAAACACTGAAGAAGGATAACTCAAGAGCAGAGTTTCAGCAAGGAAATAAATTTGCTCAGACTAGGTCAAATGGTTGACAAGGACTCTAAAATTAAGGATTAGAAACCATTCCTAGATGAGGATGGACTGATTGCAACAGTCCAAGTTCGGTTTCTGAGAGCGGCACCCATGATGGGTGCTCCCCATGAAGCAAAGATACTCTGAATTGCTAGTTAAAAGTTGCCATGAAACAGTGATGCATTCAGGGGTAAGAGACACATTGGTTCAGGTGAGAGAGAAATATTGGATTTTACGTGGTCGACATCTTGTAAAACAAACTGTAGGACACTGTCACGTTTGTAAAAGATTAACAGCGAAACCAGCTCAACAAACGATTGCACCTCTGCCAAGGAATAGTGTTACTGAAGCGCCACCCTTTGAAATTACTGGCATGGATTTTGCTGGCCCCTTATATGTCAAATCAGATTGGACATCAAAAAAGTCATACATTACACTTTTCACATGTGCTGTTACTCGGGCAGTGCATTTAGAATTAGTGTCAGATCAGACCACAGAGAAGTTTCTCCTTGCTCTGAAAAGATTTATAGCATGAAGAGGTATATGCAAAGTAATATACTCGGACAACGCAAAAACATTCAAAAGGGCAGACCAAGATTTGAAAGAACGCTGGAAGTCCTTTAACATTTCTGAGCTTACAGAATTCTTTTCTTCTAGGTTTATTACTTGGAAATTTATTGTGGAACATGCTGCTTGGTGGGGAGGCTTTTGGGAAAGACTTGTTAGATCAGTGAAGAATTGTCTGAAAAAGCTCCTAGGAAAGGGCTCACTAAACTTTGAAGAAATGACTACTATGTTGACAGAAGTGGAAGCAATTTTTAATTCTAGACCGATTTCCTACGTACACAGTGACGCAGATGAGCCCCAACCTTTGACACCTTCACATTTCTTGATAGGAAAGAGACTAACCTCTCTACCACCCAAAACTGTGGTCGCAGAGTTTACTTCCTCAAATCTGACCAAAGAACAAGCTGTTGGAAGTACAGACAGAGACTCCTAACTAGCTTTTGGAACCGTTGGCGTAAGGACTATTTGCTGGACTTAAAGTCAGCACGTAAAGGTGATTTCATAAAGGCTACTATACTGAAGGAAGGAGATGTTGTCCTAATTGGAGAAGACAAGGTTCCTCGTCAAACTTGGAAAATGGGAAAGACTGTTGTTTCGCCGGGGGAAGGCGGGAAGGGAGCCTTTTCCCATCATAGATATCCCGTTTAACTCCCGGGAGTTACAGGCCAAGGGATGTCAAGCTTAGCTGCTGCACGCTTATAGACCTCAACTAAATCGTAATCCCCCACCGTCGAAGCCATATCGCCACTTTGGACACTCACTGACCTGGATGCTTAGGCTGCAGACAAGATAGCATCATCCTCCTCATCATCCGGCTCCTCTCAAAGAAGGCGAGCTAACATCTCCTCGTCTTCCTCTTCATCTCCTTCGATCTCGTCACCCTCCACCAGCAGCTGCTGGTTGAAAAGCGGCGTAAATTCAGTGGACTCCGAATCCATAATATCCCCCCAGGAAGGAGTATCCCGCAGGGGAGACAGGTTGAGCCCCTTTTGCTGAAGAAGGAACAGCGGAGAGAACTGGATCATCTTTGAAAGATGCAGCCACCCGAAGCCGCCGTTCTAGAACCCTGGCCGGCATTACATTACATGCGAGCAGCTTTTCATATCTGCCAACACAGCCTGGGCATGTTTGACACCCATGCATGCGATACACATCGGGTGCGAATCCTGGCCCGAGATCATGAAACCACATGCTGCCGGGCATGAGCGTGATGGGGCCTCCTTCCCTTTCTCCGCAGCAACCTTGGACACTGACAGATCATCCAGTACTTAGCGCGCCTTAACGCGTTAGCTAGGACAATGCTAATAGCTAGCAAAGAAGCTGAGTAACAAGCAGAGAACCCACAACAGATTTTCTCTTTGTAGATGAGCTCAGTAACGAGCAGAGAATCCACAACAGATTTTCTCTTTGTAGATGAGCTCAGTAACGAGCAGAGAATCCACAACAGATTCTTTCTGTTTGACTGTACTGCGTTCAGCAACTTCAACCTTGACGGTACGTTTATGAACCGAAAGCAGCGCAGCCTAGGTGCTAAAGGAAAGTCTTCACGGGGAAAAGAACAAGAATGCCGTTTTTGGGGATCACAGCTGCATATATAGGGAGAGGGGTGGGCTCCTTGTACGAGCTGTGATTGGTCCGTCCTTCGGACAGACGTGGTGTAATTGGTGCTTCCATAGTCTATCACGCCTGGGGGCGTTCCCATAGTGAGATACCGAGCCATTGTTTGAAAGAGAACCAAAGCCACTAGAAGGCAAGACTGCAACCATTAGCTGAAAAAGCGTATCGGCTAAAGCTAACGCTTCCGGTCTGACAGTGGGTGGGAAAGGAGACTAGGCCTTTTTTTTAAAATGGATGTCAATGAAGGAGAAGCTTCATTACACTAAATAAACAGCATTATGGAAGAAACGGCTTATCATTTAATGAATTGACAGCCTATCTGCTAAGCTTCTACATGTTTTACACTAAACAATACTTTTGGATGGAACTATTTTTAGAGTTTACCACTCTAAAGTCACTGACTTTTTGTGACAGGTGGGATTCAGCTTAAGGCACTTCTCATTCATTCCTACTATGGTATCCGTAAACGGCGATTAAGTGTCTCACAACTCTGACTGAAATTCAATGACATCAAGGCTGTGATGTGATCGGTTATTAAGGCACACGTGATCCAAGTTAGCCGTTACGATTTCTCCAGTAGTAAGTAATACAGACTAGAGGGCTGCATTGGGATTGGGACCCACCGGGTCCCGCGGGACCCAACGCAAATCTCGCGGGAGCGGGCGGTTTGAACTTTGCTGCGGGCGGGAATGGGCGGCTAAAAAAACCACCACGGGATCGGGAGGTAGCCTAGCGACATCCTGGACCCAGTCACAGCAGTGGATGAGCCACCAGCCAAAAAGCAAAGCACAGACCGATTCGCAGATTGGGAAGACGATGCGTCCGTTGCTTCAGTGCCAAAGCCGGTCGATGATAAAATGGCTGAATATCTCAGCTCCCGGCTCTCTGATAACCCAGACCCAGACAGTGTGCTTCCATGGTGGAAGTTCAACAAAGAGCTGCCAAAGCTATCAAAGCTGGCACGTTTCATCTTTAGTATCCCCGCATCCAGTGCGCCTTCAGAGCGGGCCTTTAGTGTCTGTGGGCGCATCTTGGAAGAGAGGCGCACGGGATTGGGACCGCAGTCAATCAGCAACATTCTCTTCCTCCACAGCAATATTGCAAAGTGATTCATTTGTTAAATTCATTCGTTAACGTTGTTTATTTTATGTTATTTATTAGTGTTGTTTTTTGAGCACAGCCTCTCGTTGCCATTTGTTAATTACAGTAGGTCAAGAGGCGTGATGATGCCAGTGTTATTGAGCAGGCTGCCTAAGTCTGAATGTTTTTATTCTTATTTGCATTTTTTCAAACAGAATACCTGTGACATCTGGCTTTGGTTAATAATTGCAAAACTGCTGTTTTTATGTAGTTTATCATTGTATTTTTTTTGCAAAGCAGTCTATTTTTATGTGCCGTGTGATGGTGCAACGTTTTTGATAAAAACGAAATTATATTTGAATGTATTGTGTGTTTTGTCTTTCTGTGTTCTCATAGGCTAGCTGCTTTCAGACATGCTTTCTGCACATTTACACCAGGACCAATCAAGCCTACGGAATACTTCAGTAGCCAAAATCAAAGTACTTGAAGTCTAAAGAAACGCGCGGTAGCCTAAGCGTTTTAGATGTCCCCGATAGCCCAGGCTATATTCATCTTCCCTACCAGTGCGTCAGAATACATGCAGGTCAGGGAAAGAAACAAACATGAATGTCTTTAATAATAGCAATACAATACGTTTTTTTTTTCCTGCGGGACAGGAGAAGACACAAAATCAATGCATCTCTATTATCGTGCGGGAATAAATTCTCAGAGTTTTGCGGGTGCGGGCGGGAGTGGACATACATATTGCGGGAGCGGGTGGGAGTGTAACACACACGTTGCGGGAGCGGGCGGTAATGGTCAGAAATTCGGCGGGCGCGGGCGGGAGCGGGATGAAGAAAACAGTCCCACGCAGGGCTCTAATACAGACACTCTCATCTCCCTAAAGTAAGACAATCTCTGCAGAAACAAGGTCACACAGAGCACATGGGGAATGAAAACACAACAAAAACCGTCCATGGGTGTGACACTAGCATCTGTAGATGCCATCTGGTTCAGTATTTTTGTTGGCCTAAACAACGGCATTCAGATATTTTAGTTTGGCTTAAGTGTTCAAATATTTTGGGGTCAGAGTATAATGAAAGATTGTTGTGGTTTAAACAGGAATGTCTTTATTACCAACAATATTCTTCAATGAAGTTCTTTGTTAAGTCCTGAGAGGCAAATGCCTACAATGAGAAAATAAATAAATAAATAAACAAAAAAAAAATGTGGTCTGTCTACTCCAAGTGTTTATTGCATTGAGAGTGCAAATAATCTTTGCATGTAAAAGCACGATTCCTAACTTCAAACAATATTCAGTCAGTACTGGGTGTCAAGGAACATTCAATTTGCAGAAAATAATGATTTACTTGTAGCACATTTTGAATGTTCATCTTAAATCAGCATGGTACAATATTTGAATATACTGTTAAATATAAATTATTTCTGTGATCAAAGCTGAATTTTCAGCATCATTACTTCAGTCTTCAGTGTCACATGATCCTTCAGAAATCATTCTAATGTACTCATTCTCATCAGGTGCACATGAATGAGGACAGTTTTGAAGTTAATAAGTACAGTTACATGTCCTTTGCAATGGAGACCTACATAAATGGGAGAAATAAAAGTTGATCTATATAGAGAGAGAGAGAGAGAGAGAGAGAGAGAGAGGCATTGGAACGTGTGTATTACCAGCAGCATTTTCACAGAGACACGTGTTTGAAACTCACGCACCCTGTCGGTAAACATTTGATATGTTACAATAATGGAACTGGCATTAAGATTGTTTCCGTGTTTAAGGTTTTAATTTTTTAAAGCTTATGTGGTCACGTGCTGGGCATTGTTCAAATATTCCATACCTGCCCTGGAAATGTCAGGGGTTTTCCTTGTTCCTGAATCTATGAATATCAAGTCTACACAGTACTTTTCTATTGTTGTTTCCTAGGGGTCAAACACACACACACACACACACACACACACACAAACACAAATGAAAGTTATGCAGTGAAAGTTATATAATTGTTCGGCATTGTTTTGGGGTGCTAAAAGACAATGTATTATTCCATATCAGATTTTACATCAAATATAATATAACTGACCTCACAAAGAGACCTGTGCATTTCATGAGTTTCATTACAAATCTTCAGACAGTGATACCTGCAATAGTAAAGATAGCAATCTTTTCTTTCCATGCAGTAAATTTCAGTTTATTGTTCATACTGCTTCTTTCAGCTCCCAGATACTACAGTTATGCCTGAAAGTGACAGCAGGTTTAGCTGTGTATCGTGACACTTATTTCAGTAGAAACTAAAAAGGGAAGAGAGAAAAGGGGGTTTTATATTGCTATTTCATACAAACTCATCTGTTTTCAATTTGAACCACTCTGCCTGAGGCAAAATAAGGCCACTGTCTGTAACATCTTTATCCTTTGTATTATTTAGTTTGATTTTTTCAAAAATATGCTGAAATTCTATAAAAATGAACAATAAAGTGAAAAAAAGAACTGAAATACAGACTCAGTTTCTATGTTACCTCTAAAACCAGGTTCTCTGGATAAACCCTGCGGTCTGGTTAATGCCCAGAGTACATTTGGATCATTTATCTGGAAGAGATGATGCATCAGCTCACACGGATACTAGATAGTCTCTATTAAAGGATTATTTCACCCCAAAATGAAAATTACCTGAAAATTCACTCAACAGGCCTTTCGTGGGAACAGATTTAGAGAAATGGAGCACTGCATCACTTGCTCACCAGTGGATCCTCTGCAGTGAATTGGTGCAGAACGAGAGTCCAAATAAGGTGGTAAAAACATCACAATAATCCACAAGTAATCCACACCACTCCAGTCCATCAATTCACATCTTGTGAAGCAAAAATCTGTGTGTTGTAAGAAAACAAGTCCATAATTCATAACGCTTCCTCCAGTTCTCTCGTGTCAAAATCCACCCACATATTCTTTTTGGACTGTGTAAATAGTGTTTGATCTGTGCATATTTCTCTCATGATTCAGACAGGAGACAACTCTTTCACCTGAGAAAGCAATATAATGGATACAATTATACAGTGGACTTGTATTTTAGCTGGAAGCAATAGTTTGAAGTTAAAAACATCTTAATAATGAACACAAACTTTTCTACATTTTGGATGGCCTGACAGGGAGTACATTTTTAGCTAATTTTATTTTTTGGGTGAACTATTCCTTTAAGACTGTGCAAAGAAGACTTGTGAGAGAGGCAACCAGAGTTCATGAACTGAGAATGGGACTGAGAAAAATATGTATAGCAGTCAACCATATCAAACACAAAAGAAGCCATTACTGCATTTATCTGATCAAAAATACTGTAACACAGTAATAATGTTAAATATTATAACAATTAAAAATAAACAATTTAACTGAAGAAATGTTAAAATGCAATTGATTGCTGTGATCAAAGCTGAATTTTCAGCATCATTACTTCAGTGTCACATGATCCTTCTGAAATCATTCTAATATGCTGATTTGCTGCTCAAGAAACATTTTAGATTATTACCAATGTTGAAAACAGTTGTGCTGTCCAGTATTTCTGTGGAAATGATGATACATTTTATTTTTAAGGATTGTTTGATGAATAGAAAGTTCAAAAGAACAGCATTTATTTGAAATAAATGATTTGAAATTAGAAATAGAATAATGAAATAGAATATTTTGCAACATTATAAATGTCTTTACTGTCACTTTTGATCAATTTAATGCATCCTTGATGAATAATTGTATTCTTTTTTGAACAGTGAAAATCAAAGACTGAAAGCTGACTATTGTGGCAGAACTGACCTTTCACCTCTTTGTCTGTGTTATACAGTGGCCTTTTCTGTTTACTGTTTATATTTCCCTACTTTCATTTTCCAGTTGCATGAAGTATCTTAGCAAGATGTGGAGATGAAATGAGCAGGTTTTTTTATGGGCTTTTATGCATTTTAATGGATAGGACACTGGACAGAGAGATGACACAGTCTGGAATCAAAACTGCATCGCCATTGGAGCAGCATCTAATTTCACTTAAACATTAAACTGCTCCCTGACCTCCATGTGCAGCACAGTTTCTGATATGGAGCAATGACATAAACTGTATTAGACAGCTCTTATTGGGAGCCCTTCTGTTCATTGTTCTCAGGCATACTGCCATTAATGAAGCAGGACGGCGGCTGATGATGCACTCTCTGATGCCGATGTGAACTGACAGAAATGCGCATACTCTGAATATCAGTCACACAGCTAACTCTTCTCACCAACTGGAAAGGACAGAAAGTGAAAATGATTCAAGTTTAAAAATGAAAACTGAGCAGTTTTAATGGGAACATACATATTTATGGAAACTGGATTCAGATTAAAAAGCTGTGTAGATCTACAGTGCTCCTAACTCACATATTTTACAAATTCAATTTCTTAATCACCATGTCAATTTCTAGGTTGTTCTTGCTAAACAGTACTTTTAATAACTCATAGCAAGCATAAATGACTTTGTTTCAGAGTATAATTAAAAAAGGACCCAGTTAGCTATTAAGTATAACTAATATATAGCTTAGTTAGTGAGACTTTCAGTTTTGACTAAATATTGCCTGATGTCCTTAGGCACAAATCAATAATACGTGCTGACTGTCATCACAACGTTTAGAAGGTATTGTCACGCATAAGTTTCACGCATACTTTCACAACAGGCAAACAATGTCGACACAAAACAGCACATCATTTCTAGGAGAGACGACTGACCGAGTCAAAACAATGCGCCAGTATTTTATCATGCATGGTGAAGCAGGTGGTCGCTTTGAGCGCCGAATATGCATTGAAACATGACGAATGTGTGATGCAGTCGGGTCGTAGCCAATCAAAATGGCGTTGTGATAAAGTGGGCGGGGCGCGCTGTTTATTATTTACAGTTCTGGAATTCGAAATCACATTCTTGCTCCAGAGTCTCCTGAGTGACGAATTTCGAGAGGAATATAGGGTTAATGTTAAATTGATCAAAAAGTGCTATTTATTACAAAATGGACGTTTTTGGACAAAATAAGTCACAGATAAACACCACCATTCCGACTGAAAACTGGACATCTGTAAGTCATTTTACAATATTTCACTACAACTAGCGCATATCTAAGTAAAACTAGGCTGCAGACACATATGGAGACTCTTGTGCACTGGGCACATGATTTTTTGTTTACATTATCGTCTTTAAATTCAAAACAATCGCAGTTGTTTAAGATATTTGAGAAATAATGGTCAATTCAAGTACGCTGATTCTTGTTTAGCAAGATAATGAATCACTGTCTTCCCTACTGTAGGATATTTCCAGACGCTTAATGTGGGTCATGTATTGTCATAAGCTTTTATTGTCATAAAAATAAGCTACTTATCTTGCGTTTGGTATTCTACATGCCTAAAATAAACACAGACAGACTGAATAAACTTCTTTTCTTTTCTTTTCTTTTCTTTTCTTTTCTTTTCTTCTTTTCTTTTCTTTTCTTTTCTTCTCTTTTCTTTTCTTTTCTAGATATACTCCATAGTTCGATGGATTCAAATAACAATGGCCGTTCTAAGGTATCTAGTGATGAGGTCGTTTAATAAAGAGTCATATATTCATCAATGTTTTTATCTTTTATACTTATATATTTATTCATTTGACTCTCAGCATCATGGGTGCTGGCTCCATAATCTTTTATTCCATTTGCAAAGGACTAGTAAGAAAACCAGAGGTAAGTGTCCATCTTGTATATAGCTACTGTGACTAATATTGTGATTAATAATGTTCAAACAAACATGTAATCTTGAGCACTGAAACAACCCTCTGTTTCAGGTGCTGCCATTATTATTGTTAAGTTTAACAGACCTGCTGTTAGCTTTGAGTTGGATGTGTGGCGGTCTTCTCTTCACCCAGTCCTGTGACTCTTACACCACCTGCTACAACCTCCACATAGTGGAACAGGTACAAAACCGACACAATATTGTGCAGAAATAATGCTTATCACAGGCAAAAAAAGAGATACTTCCTCTTTGTGGAGTGTACATGCCATGTTTTTGCATCATACTTCCACTTCCACAAATAAAGCCACATTGCACAGGAGCAGTCATGTTTGATTGACTTTTAAAGGAATAAATCACCCAAAAATGAAAATATGCTAAAAATGTAATCCTCAGGCCATCCAATATGTAGATGAATTTGTTTCTCCATCATCTTTGGATAAATGTAGCATCACTTGGATTATCGGATCCTCTGCAGTGAATGGGTGCCGTCAGAATGACAGTCCATTGGCTGATATAAGCAATAATCCACAAGTAATCCACACAATTTCAGTCCATCAGTTAACATCTTGTGAAGCCAAAAGCTTACAAAAGTGTTTGTAAGAAACAAATCCATCATTAAGACATTTTTTAACTTAAAACCATTGCTTCTGGCATCCATAATATTGCTTTCTCTAGTAAAAAAAAAATGTTGTCTCATCTGAATCAGGAGAGAAATATGGAGAGATCAAGCACCGTTTACAAGCCAAAATAGTCTAAAATACTTCTATACAAATATTTTAAATGGATTTTGATGTAAGAGGACAACAGGAGATGGACTATTTCTTACAAACACACAGATTTTGGCTTCTCAAGATGTTAACTGATGGACTGGAGTGGTGTGGATTACTTGTGGATTATTGTGTTGTTTTTATCAGCTGTTTGAACTCTTATTCTGACGGCACCCATTTACTGCAAATGATCCATTGGTGGAAAAGAGATGCAATGCTACATTTTTTCAAATCTGTTCCCACAAAGAAACAAACTCATACATCTTGGTTGGTCTAAGCGTAAATTTTCAGCCATTTTTTGGCCATTATAAAGAAATGCTTTTAACAGATTGGTATTTTTTTAATATTGTGAAAAAGTAATGCCATGTTACCAAAAAGTAATACTGTTTTGGACATGGTTCCATGGTAATAATATGGTTTCTTGGGCTTGTACCATGGTAGTACCATTACATTTTTTAAGTACCCTGGAGTACCATATGAATTGTAATTATTCTGTATGATAATACTAGTTGATGCAATTACTTTTTTTTGAAAATGGTGGGATTTCACAAAAATGAAATGCCTTTAGCCCATAAATTGTTTTTTGACTGCCATTTAAAGTGTATGTGCAACAAAAAGAAAGAAACACAAATGAAAGAGGGACCATTATAACCCTATGCTTCATTCCTGCATTTTGCCAACGCACTGCAGGCCTAAACATGTGTCTCTTATTACTGAAGCCTGTTTGGCATTTTGCTAAAAATTCACAGAGAAGAAAATCATGTGTGCTTGGGCAGTTTCACTTCAAAAACAAGTTGTTCTCAGCTCACACATTAAAACCAGTTCTCTCCAAATCGCAGAACAAACATGGAACTGGGATGAGTCTGAAAAGGAAGTGGAGCAGCAAATTTGATTCATATTCTTTGTCCAGATATAATTAGTTGTGCCCCACTTTTTAAAGTCTGCACATGTTGGTTTATAACCATGGATTGTTGTGGGTGTGAGTGAACGTCATGGCTCAGTAATGTGTAGAGCCAAAGTTCAGGCTATAGTTTTTAATTAGTTTGGATTTCAGAAACTTTTATGGCAGGTATTGCCCTCACAAATCCTCTCGATTAGATTTATTATTAGGTATGCTGTCATAGAATCCAACTTGAAAAGTAAAATGCCATTCATTGCTGTGGTGATTTTGGTTCGTCTTTCCTTCTCAAATGTATCCAACAGTTAAAACCATGACATAATTTTTATGAATGGAATCAATTTATTGCAGTAAAAACTATTTTAATAGTAAAACTATTTTATTTAAAATAATTATTAACTAATTTTAATAACCTAAATTATTTAGTCCCATTACAAAATAATGTAACATTGCATTAAACTGTAACATCAAAGTAACATTTCTCATAAATATTGTAGTATTGGCTGCATTTGTCAAGCTCAACTATGTAACACTGTTGTATCAATTTTAGCCCCTATTTAATCCTCTGCTATATGTGGGAAAATGCCCTGGTTTTGTCATTTGAAAGTGTTTGGCAATCATCCATGTAGAGAAAACGCCCCAAGGTTTGGAAAATCCTGCTTGAGCTCATGTGACACACTCACTGATGATTCACACCTGAGTTTACTACAATCGTTTACATTTTCAGGGCTCAGAAATAATTAAATGACTAGTCAAAACAACCTACTTTTATCAGTTCATGTTTTCCTTGTCCTCAAGCATTCTGTCTCATTACGGGAAACCACTGCATTGTGAAATATGTAAAACTGTATTAACCATATCTTCATTTTAATCATGTGTTAAAACAGTTATTAATCTAGGAAATCAGACTCATACTGAAACTAAATTGTTATAGCAGTCATCAGTGTAAGATCAGCTCAGATGAGTTTAAGTGATCAAGTCAAAGCCATAGTTCTGATAACCTCTTTTGCTGCATGTAAAAATACTAGTTTTATAGCATGGTGGAGTTTAACGACATCCATTCACCTTTGCATGATCTCTGTGTATTTCATCCGCGGTGTTAATGCAGTATTGCGCTGAATATGACGCAGTACTCTACTCTAGCCCACTGATGTATTTCATTGTGCATTTTTTAAATAGTGCAAATTGTGTATATAGTTTTGTGAATGTTAAAATCAGGTAATACACACCCTGATCAGATAGAACTAACAACTCCGGCAGTCAGCTGAGCTCAAACAAAAGAGAAAGGAAAACAGTGTTGACATGTTGGGATTTCTAAGAGAAAGATATGCTATCTTTTACATACAGATGTTTCTCAATCCTGGAATGTCATTCCAGCGTCTTTGCTTTGGCACGAATGTCAACACAGGTGCCGTCATACAGTGTGACCCTGACCCTAGAGTGAAAAAGAGGTGTGATTAATTGTATTGAATGTACCTCAAATCTTAAATGTATATAATTAAAACACTGTACTTGCAGATAATATAATATTAATAAAATAAAAGGCCACTTAGGTGTACTTAAACAGAGACTTTCTTAACACAATCAAAAGGAAAGTTCACCCAAAAATGTTCACCCTCATGTCATTCCAAACCCGTAAGACCTTTGTTCATCTTCAGAACACAAATGATGATATTTTTTGATGAAATCTGAGAGCTCTCTGACCTTGCTTAGACAGCAATATAATTAAACATTTAAGGACAAGAAAGGTAGTCAGAACTTTGTTAAAATAGTTCAACTGTAATTCTATGAAGCTATGTGAATACTTTTTGTGCGTAAAGAAAACAAAAATAATATTCAACAATTTCTTCTCTTCCGTGTCAGTCGACATGAGTTTATGAGTCGTGATACTCTCGTAAACGTGTGGCGGAGACTGACACAAAAAGGAAAAAACTGTTGAATAAAATCGTTTTTTGTAAACTCTCCGATTTCATTAAGAATATCTTAATATCTCGTGTTCTGAAGATGAACAAAGGTCTTATGGGTTTTGGCATGACATGAGGGTGAGTAATTAATGACAGAATTTTTATTTCTGGGTAAACTATTCCTTTAAATATACTTCTAAAAAGTGCACTTTGTAATGATATCAAATTAAAACCTCTAATTTATAGTACATTTTAAATCATTATGGTTTATTAGTCTTTTGTTGTGCTCTAAAGATGTACTTATTTTTATGTGTTGTCTAACAGCCTAAAGCACATGTGAAGTACTTGATTATAATTTTAACTCTAGTGTGTTATTTGATATTACATTTAAAGTCCACTTCCAAAACAACAATTTACAGATAATGTACTCACCCCCTTGTCATCCAAAATATTCATGTCTTTCTTTCTTCAGTCATAATGAAATTTCAGGATTTTTCTCCATATAATGGACTGATATGGTGCCCCGAGTTTGAACTTCCAAAATGCAGTTTAAATTGAAGCTGCATTTAAACCGCATTCTTGAAGTTCAAAATCGGGGCACCATATCAGTCCATTATATGGAGAAAAATCCTGAAATGTTTTCCTCAAAAAACATAATTTCTTTACGGCTGAAGAAAGAAAGACATGAACATCTTGGATGACAAGGGGGTGACTACATTATCTGTAAATTGTTATTCTGGAAGTTGACTTCTCCTTTAAAGTTTAATTTAATTATTTAAGTTTATTTTAAATGTACTAAATTGCATCCTTATCATTACAAATCTCTAATCACAAATATGTTTAAATACTTGATTTTTCTATAAAAATCAAATATATTTTGCTTGTCAGTACATTCAGCAGTACACTTTAACCATATTTCAAAGATTACATAAATAATTATGAAATTGTATATTAAGATGTGCTTAAATCCTACTTAAAGGGATAGTTCATCCAAAAATGAAAATTTGCTGATAATTTACTGTTCCTACTTTAATCCTAAGGCAATCCAAGATGTAGGTGGTCTTTCTTCTTCAGTAGGACTATAAAGAAAATTTTAAGCTGAAACCAGTCTTTGGTGATTCATAAAAGGCAAGTGAGCAGCTGCCTGGCTTTAAGAATAAAAAAAAAGCATTTCAAGGAACACAAAAGAAATACCCACGGCTCCTGATGATATATTGAGGTCTTACGAAGCGAAACAATTGGTCTCTGCAAGAAACTGAACATTACTGAACAACATTATTATTACCTGTAATCCAGAGCCTCAGCCATACAGGAAAATCCAAATCTTTTCTGTGACCTGGTTCTTTCAAACAGATCATTTCAATGAACTGGTTCAGTTCACTAGTTTGCATTTTATGAATCACCACGGGCCACGGTTTCAGCTTAAAATCTTCTTTACTGTTGTACTCAAGAAAAATGCCTGAGGATGAGCAAATTAGCAGCAGATTTTCATTTATCCCTCGAAGCAGGTCAGAAAGCTCTCTAAAAGTACAGCTGTTTGCATTTAATATAAATTTAACCTATATTTCATCTAATTACAATTAACATGCGCTTAAGTGTCTGAAAACTTTACATTTAGTTCTCTCTTAAGTATATTCTTCAAACCCATTTCAGGTCTTTAAGTCTCCACTAACAAACTGACGACCTTAATCAGGTGTGTTTGATAAGGTAGAAACAAAATGTGTCGTGTCGAGGCTCTCAGGATCAGGATTGTGAAGCACTGCAATTACAACAAACAAAAAGTAAAAACAAAAGCCGTGGCTTGCAGTATTGCAACAACACAAAATGTGGATGTAACTAAAAATATCTTAAACGTCATTAACTTCTCTCTTTGACTTTCATATCATGCAGACGCTCTACATGGCCTCGTTCTTCTACACGCTGCACTATGTTTGGGTGCTCTACACCGGACTGATGGGGAAGTACAGGAGACTCAACGGTTTCCCAGCCGAGGTAATCAACTCACCATTATGACCATGTTTATAACGTCAATAAAGTGCCATATGATAGTCTGCATATAAACAATGGCAATGCTAACTAGGTTGTTAATTTCAGAATCCAACAAACGCAAGAAGCTGTAGATATCTTGGTCCTGTACTGTCATGGTAAGAAGATCACTGATACAAAATAACATTCAAACTTTTATCAAATATAGAGCAACGTGTTAAAAAAAAAAAAAAAAAAAATGTATAAAAGCAGAGCTTTTATTTTGTAAACCATTTAAGTGCTTAATCAAAATTACCACTACAGCAGTTTCACTTTTTATTATTTTTTAGTATTTCTCTAAACTATTTTACCTTTTATTTAAAATTGTTTATTTAAATTTATTCTGTGTTGGAATTCTTCCACTATCTATTTCTATCATCATACTATTTTGGCCAAAGGCCATGCAAAATAAAGTTTAAAATGAGCAGATTTAACAAGAATAAAATGGCTTTTGGTCGTCTGACTGTCTGTCTTGATCTCTCCATACAGTCTTCTGCCTTTAATGCTCACAGCGCCCGTCTTTGTAGCAGGAAATGTGTTTCAGTGTTACACAAACTTCACCCAACCCTACAGGTCAGTCAAAATATAATCACTCATGCACAGGAAATAATTGATAAACTACTTTCTCATTACGTATTACCTAGTCATCATAACATCATCACGGCTTATTTGAATAAGCCTATTGTTAATACTTATTGCATGCAATTTAGTAGTTGCATCTAGCCATAGTTTAGTTGTTTGAATGCATTCCAGGAAGTTGTTTAATACAATGCTAATCCAGATGTGACTGTCTTCCAGATGTTTGCTGATGCATACAGGGGCTGTGTATCTCACCTCATCTGCAAATACAGAAATGACAGCCTGTAGCATCATTCAAGACTACTGCATGACCATATTCCTCACAACCTTCCTTATCACCTTCATCGGCATCACGGTGAGCTGAATTTAACATTTAACGTGTCTTGATTTCGTTTTTGAATGTCTGAGCTAGCTATGATTTAAATGCACACTGCTGTTCAAAGGTTTCAACAGTAATATTCAGGGTTCCCACGGGTCTTTGAAATCCTTAAAGGTTTGTGAATCTAAAAATAAATTTCAAGGCCCTGGAAAATTTTTGAAATTGAACATACTTAGATACAGGTCCTTGAAAGTGCTTGAATTTATTTTGTGCAAGAGGTTTTCTGGAAAAAAAAATTCATACTATTCCCTCTGGGCTAATGTGTTATTTTGCCAACATTTAGTGGTCAATGCATACTAGTGTTGTCACAATACCAAAATTTTGACTTCGATACGATACCTGACTAAAATATCACGATACTACTACTGAACCGATACTACGCAAAAACAGAGAACAACAGGAAAGGTAATTGATCCAAATGGAGATCATAGTTATTTCATCTATTAAAACAAAGCATTTCATGCCCCCTT
This sequence comes from Cirrhinus mrigala, assembly GCA_036247105.1. NCBI lineage: Eukaryota > Metazoa > Chordata > Actinopteri > Cypriniformes > Cyprinidae > Cirrhinus > Cirrhinus mrigala. The sequence continues at coordinate 3,119,051 of CM070011.1, read as the reverse complement.
TAAAAAAAATAAAATAATAAAATAATAATAATCACATGCCAGTGCCACTACACAGGATTATGGTGAACAACTACCGAGCCTACAGGTGTGTAGAGATCTTTGCTATATTGGTAAGTTAGCTTAAGGGATAAAGCCAAATCGTATTTCATAATATAGTCATTTTATTTTACAACAACAATTTATATCATGACATAGTCTTTTTATGTTATTTTTATTTTAATAAGAACCTAGATGCAAGAAACAAACTAAAGGACAACTACAATAAAACCAAGACATAAATGAAATAAAGAGGGCCCTATGAAATCTGTTTGATTTTTTCCTTAATTCCATTTAATTTCTTCTAGATTCTATTTTAATGGTTACATTAAAAATATTTATCAAAAAGCATGTCCAATTAATTGAAATCATGAAACTTGCAGAATTTAACAGCAATTTATTAAAAGTTTAACAAAAATGACATGTTTTTAAAGCCCTATGAAATACGTTTTATTATTTTTCTCAAATTCAGTTTTGTTTGTGAATCTCTGTTTTCCATTAATTTTCTGGATTCTGTTTTAATCATTTCATTACATTTTAATAATCAAAAGCATGTCTAATGAATTTATAAAGGATAATTAGATTTGATAAAGAATTAATGTATTATAGGCTATTTATTTCTTTTTTTTTTTTTCAGAAATACTGTGTTGTGTATTTGCAATTTTCTGGTAAATAAATTCTGGTAAATATTCCTTAAACATTGTTTTAATACTGTCAGTTTAAATTGAACTTTTTTTTGACGGGTTTCTGTGAAGACCTTTAGGGTTGCTCATGAAGTTCTAGAGATTATGTTAATGTGTTCATGTACTCATATACTGAGGCGGCAGAGCCTGAAAACACCGCGAGCGGCACACGTATGTGTGTAGTAAGCAAAACTGCGCGTCTGCGCCATTCACTAAAGGCCATTTCACATGGGACGCGGGTCGCGAGTGTCTAGTTAATTTTCAATGGGAGACGTGGAAAGCGGCAAACCGCGGCCAGTTTCACTGGCGCCACGTCCCATACAGACACGCAGAAATACGTCTCTTATTAAAATACATTCTTAAAGTACCGGTACTAGTAAAATGTGGAATCGTACCGTTTTTAAAAGCAGGGTATTGCGATACTTTTTAGGTACCGGTATATCGTGCAACACTAATGCATACTAGCTTGCTTGATTTCCGTTAGTTAGGGTGACCATACGTCCTCTTTTCCCTGGACATGTCCTCTTTTTGGACCTAAAAAATGCGTCTGGCCGGGATTTCTATCGCCCAAAATATCTGTGATTCTGCTTTTTGTATTTTTGTATTAAAGCCCTACGCGGGACTTGATCCCACTCCCACTGAATTTAGGGCCTTTACTGCCTGCATACGCAATCATTGTAATATTTAATGTAATTTTTACGCATCAGGGAGCCGCTATCGTATGCAGAGTATGAGCAGCTAATCACTTTCAATTTCAATTTCGCGATCACACGTACTCTGTGAAGCACATCTTACAAGATCAGAAATGAGCACATTAAATCCTCCAGCATGATTTGTCAGTCATTTCTTCTTACTCGTGTCTTGACCCATGATTAGTTAAATCTGATTCCTGCGTCTTGTGTTGGATGCAGGGTTGCCAAATTCACTTTTTTTTTTCACGGAATTGGGCTGATTTTAAACTGTTGCGAAGAGTTGATTTTTGTCCCATAGGTTAAATGTTTGAAATATTGCATAAATTAATTTTGACTGAAATGCTTGTATTGAAACATTTTGCATTCAATCTGTGATTAAACTGTGCAGGTTTTGTGATGCCCACTGGTAGGAAGCCTTTTAGATGTGTTTATGATAAGTCTGCATAAGGGTGCCTGTAAAATATACATTTTAGGTATGGAAATTAATTATTTTGAGTTTTGATGTGGGATATGGTCATTGCGTTACTTTGGGGTTTTTATTTTTTATTATTATAATTAAGATTACAAAGAATGGCTTGCCAGAGATCCAAAGGACCATCACTTGGCCAGGTGCAGAGCCGAATATTCTTCAGTTTTATGCAAAACAGAAATAGGACAAATAGAATATCAGATCTCTGTCATATGACCAAAAAAAAAAATGCTTTTTTGCATAGTTGTATTTGACACATGAAGACTGTAACAATGTATCTTACAAGGTAACACGATGTAACCTTGCTCTCATTTGAAATGTGTCCCCACATTAAGTCCTTGAATTTGAGGGTATTGGACCTGGGAAGTCTTTTAAAGGTCCTTGTATTTGAAGTTAACCAAGGTGTGTGAACCCTGAATATTGTAAAATTATTAGGATCATGTGACACTGAAGACTGGAGTAATCATTCTGAAAATTCAGCTTTGATCAAATATATAAATTATATTTTGCAATATATTAACACGGAATATTCTAAATGGTAATACTATTTGACAATATTACTGTTTTTACTGTATTTTAATCAAATGAATGCAACCTTGGTGAGAATTGTTTTTGAAAAACAATAAAGAATGTTACAGACCCCAGACTTTTGAACAGTAGTGTAAGTGAATATTAGGCTAATGATATGATTTTCTCAGTCATAATCTAATTGTATTCCATATTTTAATTTCAGACTCTCATGTGTAAAGCTCGCTCCCTGTACAAGCGTGTCATCACTTCACAAGGGTTTTTTGGTGACAATCATTGGGAAACTCTGCGTCTCCTGGAACGGCGTATGCTGCTTTACCCATCAGCCTTCTTCTTTTGCTGGGGACCAGGTCAGTTTAAAAACATTTAAAGGGAATCCCCAGGTATTAAGACTTGTGTGGCTTAATATAATGTAAATGATGTCTCTTACTGAAAACCTATGAAAGATTTATGTCATTTAAAAAAATTACATCATACATATTTTGGACTATGGGGGGGTGCCCTTATTTTGGTGACGTGAAACGTTTGCACTCGGTGAGCTGCTGGTTCCACAGGTTGCTATTTACAGCAACTCAGAAAAAAAATTGATTTTTTTCCCCACAAGGAGTCTAAATGGCCCGGATATCAAGTGAAATTCACGCTGAGAAACTCCCTCGGTGGTTGCGTCATGACAAGCGCCTGCATGTTTACATCCTGCCAGGATGGCATCTAGCGTTTCTTGTCTTTTCCGTTTGTAAGCTTTTTTAGTAGCTGTGCTCTACTAAAAGCCTAAAAGGCATCAGGGCTGAAGTGGAGAGAACAAAGACGCGGGTCTTTAGGAAGTTTTATTCGTCCACAGGCATCTTCCCATTCTTTTCTCCTTTTCTTATCACTAGGAGTGAGGACTTATTACTAAGCAGTGAAAACTTACATCACTTCTCTTGTTGCCCTTCGAGCGAAAATAACGACCAAAAGACGCACAATGTGGCATCGTATCAGTGTTTTATTTTCCGAGTTGTGTATTTTGAGTTGTGTTGCGATAAAAACAGCAACTGGTGGTGCCAGGAGCTCAACCATTTCACGTCATCGAAATAATGGCGCCACCCATAGTCCAAAATATGTATAAAACGACGTGGATTAAAAAAAACTAATTTTTTTGTGGATTGTCTACTACATATTTCAGTAAGAGACATAATGTATGTTATATTAAGCTATACAAGTTTCAATAGCCATGGTTCCCTTTAAAAGTTAAATCGAAATTACTGAGGTGCTGAAACAGCCAATGAGGAACCTTTTCATATGCAGTTTTGTTATGTTTTTTATGATCTCTTTTTTCTTTCAGCAATATTTCTGGCCACTATGATGTTGGTGAAACCGGACATAGTAGAGGGAAGGATAGGAGTCATTCTCTACATCCTACAGGTTCGCCAAATTACATAAAAACTCCTACCAAAATAATCACATAACCCCTGCATGCGAATGTAAAACATCTTGTTCTTCTTGTCAACAGGCCTTCACCTCTGCCTCTCAGGGTCTGCTGAACTGCCTAGTTTACGGCTGGACGCAGCAGCACTTTCGCTCTCTCAGCGGCGGCAGCACCACCGTAAGGGACGCCGACACCCAGACTCCCCTGCTGCGCTCTCAAAGACGAAACTACGCCACTTTGCACTCTGCCGCATCACTCATCAATTTTGTCTGACAAGGCACGCAAAAATCCACGTAAAGCATTGGGTCGATGCTTTAAACCAAAGCGACCGGGGAGTCGAACCCATGACTTGCCTGTTGAGAGGGTCGCGCTCTACACACTGAGCTACCGGAGCCAAAACGGCACACACTGCTGCGTCAGAAAAACTGAAGACTGAAACTAGCAAAATATCTGTGCGCTCCATCATGCGTGAAGCCAACAGACGTGCTTGGTCGCAGCTGGAGCTGCGTTTGTTTTGCTGTTACATTACCAACACCAGATGGCAGATAAGGACGCTCTACTAACAAAGGGTGCTGAGAGTTTTTTCTTCTGCTTTGGTTTTGTTATGAGAGTTCAGATGCTGCACCTGCTGCTAGTTTAGCTGCGAAACCCACTTCAACAAACCGTTTCATCATCCGGCCTCTATAATATTAGCTTTAGCACAAGACTCGAGACTTTCAGATCACGACACGCTGCTGAACTGTCAAAAAGGGAAAGACCGTAGGGGGATTACGGCCAGAGGGAAATAGCTCTGAAACAGGATCTGAGAGGACAATGCTGCTGCTTTCCATCCAAAAAAATGAACTGAACACACCCACAAATGCGCTTAGCATTGCAGGTCTCAATTACTGCAAATGGAGCATGAAACAAATGATTTCCTCTTCATAAACAATACAGCTGTTAGCAGACTCCTCAGTGGATATTATTCTTGAAAAATACGTACAGGTGATGAGAAATATTAGTAAAAGGAAGACTCTGTACTTGTCAAGATATTAACAATGAACCAGAAGCATTTTTCTTGAAATTTTAAGTCCTTACACTCATGAAAAACCTGGAGATATAAGGGAAATATTTAAAAATTCTGATTTGCAGGCTTGGAAAATTTCTGCAATAAAATTAATAAACTCTTAAAGAGACAGTTTCACCGCATAACTAAAATTCTGTCCTCATTTACTCATGTCGTTCCAAATCCATAAAACGAGAGATAAAGCTAAAACTTTAATGATTCAAAAAGTTCATAATAACATTGTAAAAGAAATCCAGTAATCCAAGCTTTTAAAAATAGACACGATCAGTAGATTTAACATTTAATTCAGGCTTTTATTCACGTATAAACATTGATCAACGCACATGGAGCACATTAGATACGCTCAGTGTAAGCTCAAATATGCTTGTGTGAAATCAAAATGTCAAAGATGAACAAAAAATCTTGTGATGGTTCATATTTCTGTGAACAAACCCTTTAAAAAGGCTGTGGGAATTTCTACAGTTGTAACATTTTCCAGTTCTTCTTTGTTCTAAAATGTGTTTTTGACCGGAAACTTGAGTGCAGTCTTGCATTTTGAAAATCCTTGTTTAGTAATTACAAACTGCTGGAAAACTCCTATCGTTGGATAAAAGGGGAAATCCTCTTACACCTATATAGGTGTCATAAATGAATTGCACTTTTTTTCACTTTCAGTCTGGCTTACATTTGTCCCATGACATAATGTCTTTTATATACGAGTGCATTTTATATGCATGTGTGTACATAGTCTTGTTAAATGTATAAAACCTTTTAATAAAACTTGATTAGGTGTTGATATTTTGGGGTGGTTGATTTCAGACCAGTGTTGAGCTTTTACCAGGTTCTGTTTGCAGATAATCAGCTTTTTAGACAAACTTTAAAAAAACGTGACATGGTGAGAGTTGAGGCTACAGAAAAACTCACAGTATCTCGATTAAAAACTGATTATAACTACCTGTATGGAAATCAGGGAGAGAAACATGTACAAATGTATTTCTGCTCTAATTCTCTGCAAAATACTGCCACCTGCAGTAAGAAGTAAGTAACTCTCGTTGTATTTATACAGCAACAAGTGTTTACATATGGAGGACTAAACCTGCTGAAATTAAAATAAATGAATGACTTAATAAATGTAAAAACAATTACAAAAAAAAAAACGAAAATAAAAAAAATAAATAATTAAATAAATGTATAAATAAATATGGAAATAAAAACTTGTGAAAAAAGAAGTATACGAATAAAGAAATGTATAATTAAATACACAAAAAAAAAATGTAAAAAAAATACTTAATAAATACAAAATAATGAAGGGAAAATAATTTAAAATGAAAATTAATTAATGTACTTACTATTTATTTATATTTCTGCAGGTTTGGTCCTCTATATAGTTAAAAAGCATTTTAAAGAAATATTTAAATATTAATTCACAGAAATGAAAAAGAAAAAAATAAGGAAAACAGGCCTAATAGAAATAAAATATTAAAATAAAAAATGTAATAAAAACAAACACAAATATATAAATAAAATCCTCAAGCGAACAAATAGTGAACACATGTGTTTTAAATTTTCAATTAGAGTCAATAAAGTCCAAAACTACAAAGGATCCTACAAAGAGTAAAAGGAAAAAGTACCACATTTTTCCTAGAGTTTCAGAAGAGAACTCAACACTTCTAAAATTGCTCTCAGGTTTCTAAAGAAAAAAGTGAAAAATATTGACCAGACTTTAGGCATAGAGGCACAGAAGCTTATGAATATTTAATGTAATGAATCACGATAACGTCACAAGCACATTATCCAATCAAACAGCCGAAAGCAGACATTCCGGATACCGCGAGCCAATGAAAACAAGCAGGAACCTTACACATTAGGTGTAATCATGTGTAAAGAGAATAATAGTGCCAGTCCACTTCATTTCCAGAAAAGTAGGTCAAGTGGAGGAGTTTCAGAAAGATTTATTTCCCACGGCCATCCTAGACCGTTTTATTTCAAAACATGGAGAAAAAACAGACCATCAATTTCGGAGCGGGACCAGCAAAACTTCCACAGCCGGTAAGTGCATCCCCGAAAATAATGCTAACTCAGAATTATTTATTTATTATTTCACACTAAATGTTGATTATATTCGTGTAACTGTAAACCCTTTGTTTCTGCGTCATCACGTTTAGAGTAGCGTTTAGAGTAATGCTGGGCGATCATATCAGTAACGTTACTCTGTACGATTACATCATATGACTTATCTAACGTTATCTATCACTTACAAACCGGTTTGCATGCTAAATCGGCATGCAAAACTGTTTTGTGTTACTAGAGTGTACAAAATCGTTGTGTATTATTTGGGATGTAGGCTTTGGGTGCGCTGTAAACATTAAAACAGCACTGTTGCGTTTTGTTAGTCTGGATGCATGTGCAATGTTGCATCAGCCGCTACTTGGCATTCGGATTCGCCTGTTGACTGATGAGTGCAACTCGATCCAAACCAACAAGCATGTTAACATTGAAAATTAAAATACACTTTATACATTCAGACACAGCAATCGGGTTAGAGCCCATTTGAATGCCAAAGAAAGGTGCGTAAGGATTTATATTTAGAGTGAGCACACTTTAATTTATGAAAAATGCCAGGCATCAGGTTCTGCGCGTCTCATCTTTTCTTATAATTAGTAGCATGCCATTTCTTATTAGATAAATCACCTAACTCTCTAACTCTGATTGAAGTGATGTTGGTTGTTTACTTCACAGATTTAATTGACTTTCAGATTTTTAGCTGCCTCTCTCTAGTGCTGTCTGCTAAATGATGAAGCTGCTGAAAGCTTTTACTGATTGCATGGGTCATTTCACAGAGGTTTCACAAGTTGTGTTTAGCATTTCCATCTTATTATCTTTCACTGAGGTTGCTAGGATACAGAACTCAAAGATGGTCACAAATAGAAGTACTTTGATTTAAAGAAATATTCCACCCAAAAAAACCTCACCCTCAGGCTATCCAAGATTCCCATCTCTGTTGATGGGAGGAGATTTGATGAAATGTAGAATTACATCGCTTATTCTGCAATGGATCCTCTGCAGTGAATGGGTGCCGTCAGAATGAGGGTCCAAACAGCTGATAAAAACATTACAATAATCCACAAGTAATCCACACCACTCCAGTCTATCAATTAACATCCTGAGAAGCCAAAAGCTGCATGTTTGTAAGAAACAAATCCACCATTAAGGTGTTTTAACTTTAAAAATGTCACTTCTGGCCAAAGTACGAATCCATAATCCATTATAACGCTTTCTCCAGTGAAAAAGTCCATCCTCGGTTGTCTCTTACATCAACATCCATTGACATACACTACCGTTCAAAAGTTTGGGGTCAGTACATTTTTATTGTTTCTTTTTTTTTTTTTTTTTAAGAAATTAATACTTTTATTCACCAAGGATGTATTAAGTTAATAATTAAAAGTTTATGAAAAGTTAATAATAAATAATTTACATTGTTATAAAATATTTATATTTTGAATAAACACTGTACTTTTTAAACTTGTTATTCATGAAAGAATCCTGAAAAAAAAAATTACAGGTTCCAAAAAATATTTGGCAGCACAACTGTTGATATTATCCAACACTGATCATTCTAATAATAAATCCGCATATTAGAATGATTTCTGAAGGATCATGTGACACTTAAGACTGGAGTAACAGCTGATAAAAATTCAGCTTTTCATCACAGGAATAAATTCTATTTTAAAGTATGTTAAAATAAAAAACATTATTTTATATTGTAAAAACATTTTGCAATATTACTGTTTTTTTTTTTCTATATTTTTAATCAAATAAATGCAGCCTTGATGAGCATAAGAGACTACTTTAAACACTATTACAAGTCTTACTGACCCCAAACCTTTGAACGGTAGTGTATTTGTATAGAAATGTTTTGGATTGTAAATGGTGCTTGATCTGTGCATATTTCTCTCCTGATTCATTTACTGATTTCAATATAACTTGTTTATTAGCTGGAAACAATGGTTCAAAGTTAAATACAGACTGGTCTGGATAACTTGTGGATTATTGTGATGTTTTTAGCAGCTGTTTGCACTCTTATTCTGACGGCACCCATTCACTGCAGAGGATCCATTGGTGAGCATGTCATGTAATGCTACATTTCTCCAAATCTGTTCTGATGAAAAAACAAACTCATCTACATCTTGGATGACCTGAAGCAGATTTTCATTTTTGGGTGAATTATTCCTTTAAAACTCCTTCTATTTATGGTAGTTTAGGCAGAGCCAAAACTGTTTTGCATAGGAAAAAGTGTTATCAACTGGATATTTTTCTTTTCTTAGGTTTTACTCCAAGCACAGAAGGAGCTGCTGGATTACAGTGGCACTGGGATAAGCATTCTTGGTAAGGATCTGCATTTTTAATATACATGTTTATATGTGTAATGCAATGTTTTTGAGGTGTTTATTTTTCTTTTGCATCCAGAAATGAGCCACAGATCAGCTGATTTCTCCAAGATTATAAACACTACTGAAAACCTTCTACGTGAGCTTCTGTGAGTGTTTACGTCTGTCTCTCAAATGGAGATTGAAGACGTCTTCATTCATATTCCATAACAAATGTATGATTTGCTTTCACTCTTAACAGGAACGTACCCGAGAACTATAAGATACTGTTCCTGCAAGGCGGAGGCTCGGGACAGTTCAGCGGGGTTCCTCTCAATCTGATTGGTCTGAAGGAGGACAGGTGTGCTGATTATCTGGTCACGGGGACGTGGTCTGCAAAGGCGGCCAAAGAGGCAGAAAAGTATGGAAAAGTGAACGTGATTCATCCAAAACTGGATAGCTACACCAGTGAGTCATCACAGTAAACTATGCCTGTACAGTATGGTAAAGCTGTTAAATCTATTGTGTATATTATACATCCTTTCCAAATAAAACAAAACAAAACACTTTAGTATACTTTTAAAAGAGGTCTTAGTATGGAGATAATATACTTGGGAAAGAGTGTACTTAAGTGTGAACTGATGTGAAGTGTGATGATGTTTTCAGGCACTTAACTGCATGTTAATGGCAATGAAATTATGCATGTATTTGTAACCCTAAATTCACGTTATAGGGTTTTTTTTTTCAGTTTCTGGTAGCCATTGACTCACAATGTATGGAAAAACTTAATTTAAGAATAACAAAAGATTATTAACATTGATTTAAAATGTACTTTTAAAGCTTCTAGTGTTGTCATGAAAGTGTCTCTTTTTTTAAGTACACTTTAGTGGCATTTTATGTCATTAATATATGTCACACTGGACCACAAAACCAGTCTTAAAGGAACACTCCACTTTTTTTTGCTAATAGCTTAGCATAGATCATTGAATCAGATTAGACCGTTAGCATCTTGCTCTAACGGTCTAATCTGATTCAATGATCTATGCTAAGCTATTAGCAAAAAAAGTGGAGTGTTCCTTTAAGTAACACAGGTATATTTGTAGCAGTTGCCAAACATGCGTTGTATGGGTCAAAATGATTGATTTTTCTTTTTTGCCAAAAATCATTATGATATTAAGTAAAGATCATGTTTCATGAAGATATTTTGTAAATTTCCTGCAGTAAATATATTAAAACTAAATTTTTGATTAGTAATATGCATTGCTGAGAACTTCATTTGGACAACTTTAAAGGTGATTTTCTCAATATTTAGAATTTTTATTTATTTATTTTTTTTGCACCCTCAAGATTCCAAATTTTCAAATAGTTGTGTCTCAGCCAAATATTGTCCTATCCTAACAAACCATACACCAATTGAAAGTTTATTTATTCAGATGATGTATAAATCTTAATTTCAAAAAAGTGACCCTTATGACTAGTTTTGTGGTCCAGGGTCACATGTCTGCAAGTACAGTTTAAAATGTAAAAAGATTTGAAGTACAATTAATACAAAACAGCTTTGGTCCTCACATCTTTTAGTGATGAAGCACACTTTATTTTTACAGAAATACCAGACAGTAGCACTTGGTCACTGAATCCTTCAGCATCTTATGTCTATTACTGCTGCAATGAGACGGTGCACGGCGTTGAGTTTAACTTCATCCCGGACACCAAAGGAGTGGTTCTGGTCAGCGACATGTCATCCAACTTCCTCTCCAGGCCGGTAGATGTGTCGAAGGTTGGTCATACTACTTCAAGTTCATTATCTTTATTGAGAAGTTCTTCAGAGCAGTTTTTCCACAGATATCAAAAAGGTCATGATTTTTTTTTTTTTTTAACCCAATTGATTGTTAATGCCAAGTCTCTGTCTCTGTGTTTTTGCAGTTTGGTCTAATCTTTGCCGGCGCGCAGAAGAATGTTGGCTGTGCGGGTGTGACGGTTGTCATTGTCAGAGAGGATTTGATGGGAAAGGCTTTGAAAGAGTGTCCTATTATACTTGACTATCAAGTGCAGGCAGGCAATAACTCGCTCTACAACACTCCTTCGTGCTTCAGGTACAGCTTGTCTTTGTTCATCATATTGTGCCTCTGTAGACTTCTTTTTAATTACATACATAAATGTCAGCTTGCCAGTTCTAGGTAGCTGTAATCAAGAAAATCAAAACTAGTGAAATGAAAACTCCGGTCCTCACTGTCACATGATTCTCCAGAAATCATTCTAATAAGCTGATTTGTTGCTCAAGAAACATTTTTGATTATTATCAGTGTTAAAAACATTGTGCTGATCTATAATTATGTGGAAACCATGAAAGCCTAACTGAAGGCTCTTTATAATGCCAAGAAATATTGGTGCATTAATATAAAATTTAGCCAATATCCATCTGTATATTGGACCTTTTTTTTTTTTTTACAACAGCTTTAATGGCCTCCATTCAGGTATGCGAGTGATTGCACAATTTTTAATAAGGTTTTATGACTTTGTTTGCATGCTTACCTAACATGTTTAAATTGTATCTAACTACTGAAACACCCAGCCTTGTGGCTTATTTCAAGATCTGTTTGTAGATCCTGCACACAGATCGCTTTTCCAGCTTACATGGATGTGAGAAAGAAACTCACAAGACAATACTCTCCTTTTCTCTATTTTTTTTTTTTTTTCCTGGAATTGCTCAACATATTAACCGTTTTGTAACTATGACTTGTACATACTTGTTTTTCTTACAGTATTTACATCATGGGTTTGGTTCTGGAGTGGATCAAGAACAACGGAGGGGCGGATGCCATGGAACGATTAAACATACAGAAATCCGACATCATCTATGACATCATCAGCCGCTCCAATGGATTCTACTCGTCAGTGACTACGTCATTATCTTACCTAATCGTATCACAGTTTTGCAGATAGACTATAATCATCTTGTATAGATTGCTTCAAATGTCCAATATTAAAACAATAAACTTAAAGGAGAAGTCCACTTCCAGAACAACAATTTACAAATAATTTACTCACCCCCTTGTCATCCAAGATGTTCATGTCCTTCTGTCTTCAGTTGTGAAGAAATTGTGGTTTTTTAAGGAAAACATTTCACGAATTTTTCTCCATATAATGGACTGATATGGTGCCCGATTTTGAACTTCTAAAATGTAGTTTAAATGCAGCTTCAAAGGGCTCTAAATGATCCTAGCCGAGGAAGAAGGGTCTTATCTAGTGAAACGATCAAAAAATAAAAATTTGTATACTTTAAGCACAAAAGCTTGTGTAGCATTAGCTCTGGGATGCGCGTCCACAACACTACGAATCACGTCTAAGTTCATCGTCTGTGTACTCCGGCACAAAAAGGTAGAGAATGGTGGAAAACTCCATCTCATTTTCTCCTACAACTTCAGAATCGTCCGACATTGCTGTACCTTTTTGTTTGTAAACAGCTTTGACTTACTTGCACTTTCTTAGTCTTTGTGTGTTCACTTTGTAAACACTGGGTCTGTAGTTCCGCCTAAGTTCTGCGTGACCTTTTGACGTGATTCAATAGTACGTAGCGCCGTGGACGCGCATCCCATAGCTAGTGCCACACGAGCTTTTGTGCTTAAAAAGTAAACAAATTTTTATTTTCCGGAAAAAGTGACAGATCGTTTTGCTAGATTAGACCCTTCTTCCTCGGCTGGGATCATTTAGAGCCCTTTAAAGCTACATTTAAACTGCATTTTGGAAGTTCAAAATCGGGACACCAATGAAGTCCATTATATAAAGAAAAATCCTGAAATGCTTTCCTCAGAAACCATAATTTCTTCATGGCTGAAGACAGAAAGACATGAACATCTTGGATGACAAGAGGGTGAGTAAATTATTTGTAAATTGTTGTTTTGGAAGTGGAGTTCTCCTTTAAAATAACTATAAAACTTAATACCTAAATATAAAAATTAGTAAAAGGATTTTGGTATAATTTAAAAACGGTTATTGCTATGTTTTTCCACATTATGCTCTTTCATCAGACTTGTTTTTGTCAAAATGACCTCTTGTCCTGTTTTTCACGTACTGTACGGACTCTTGCAGATGCCCGGTTGATGTGGCGTGTCGAAGCCGCATGAACATTCCATTCCGCATCGGAAAGAAGGAAGGAGATGAAAGTCTTGAAAAGTCGTTCCTGGATGGAGCTTCTAAAATTGGCATGATCTCACTTAAAGGACACAGGTGCTGTATGAACATTAGGAAAATATTATGTCTGTTTTTGTAATTCATGAAATCTTATCGTTAATGTAGTTTGCATAGTTTACAACAAACAAAAACTAAAACAAATAAGTAATGTTGCACAAAATACTTCTGATTTATGTGTCATTTATATAGAAAGTTTACGGATAGTCTGGGATGTACAGTAGCAGTTCACCTGAAGGAATAGTTCATCCAAAAATGAAGATTTACCTCTCCTCAGGGCATCGAAGATGTAAATGAGTTTGTTTCTTCATCGGATTTGAAGAAATGTAGCATCACATCACTTGCACACCAATGGATGCTCTGCAGTGAATGGGTGCCGTCAGAATGAGAGTCCAAACAGCTGATAAAAACATCATAATACACAAGTAATCCACACCACTCCAGTCTTGAGAAGCCAAAAGCTGCATGTTTATAAGAAAAAAAGTCCATCAAGGTGTTGCTTTTGGCCAAAATACAAGGAAGTGTTATTATAGCTTATGCACTGAAGTTAAAATGCCAACTGTTTCTTTCACAAATACACAAAACATAAAGCTTTTCACTTCACAAGATGTTAACTGATGGACTGGAGTGGTGTGGATTACTTGTGGATTATTGAGATTTATCAGCTGTTTGGACTCTCATTCTGACGGCACCCATTCTCTCCAGAGGATCCATTGGTGAGAAAGTGATGTAATGCTACATTTCTCCAAATCTGATGAAGAAACATACTCATCTACTTCTTGGATGGCCTGAAGATGAGTACATTTTCAGCACATTGTCATTTTTGGATGATAAAATTCCGGTGATTAAAATGTGAATGTGTCTTATACACAGTTATCCTCCACTCAGAATTGTATAGAAAATTTTCAAATTTAAATATAATTCTTTCATTTAAATTACAGTCGCTTTTTCCAAAAGTTAAATGTTTGGATGTTTTTTTTTTTTTTATCAAATCAGTTGAGAACAAATGCATCAGGGAATAAATATCGAATTAGTCAAAATGAACATGATGTTATGTTTTAATAACCACATGCTTGCTCTCTGTGATTTCAGTGTGCCCTAAAAAATGAAAAGTATCCTGCCTCACGATTGTTTCACTGTGTATTTTCAGGTCTGTGGGCGGCATCCGAGCTTCGCTGTACAATGCAGTGACTGTTGAAGATGTGAAGGCTCTTGCCGCCTATATGGAAGAATTCTTTAATAATCACCAGTAGCTTAAAGTACTTTTGCAAGTAGTAGTCTTACTTGCATTGAAAAGGGGTTTCTTGATTTAGAGCACCTTTAAACTGGAGTGACACTAATGGATTTGCTGCTTTTTTTGCAGTGAGTTGTAGCAGATGAATGGAATATTACTAAACTCTAATTCACTTACATTTCAATAGCAAATGGTTGTCATTGTTAAATAACTTTTTTTAACTGACACTTTTATTCAAATTCTAGTGTGCCTTAATGCTTGTAAAATTGTATTTGAATTGTTTTCCTAAACATTCCATGTTTTACTAATGTAAATGTGTGTTATTAGTAGCTGAATGGACCAAATACTGTGACACAAGCAAAAAGAAAATAAAACACCACTTAACTATACTACAATCCTTGCAGTGTTTATTCCTGAAACTATGATATTTTGAAGATAAAATAAACATACTATTCTCAATATTTATATTGTATGTTGACACAACAGGAGTATTAATTCATTTTTGGAGTATAGTATTATTTTCTTTTGTAGCATTACAGTTATCTGGGCTTTAATAATGTTTTCAAAATGTTATCTGTACATGAATCTGTTTCTTCTGAAACATTTTTAGTTGAATGATTTTTAAATGTAAGCTCACCTTTATTGATTTCAGTAAATGAAGTAATGGCTCCTCAAACAGATGTGCAGATGTGTGTGAGTACCAGGACATTAGTTCTCCAAAAAAAAAATAATAATAATAATAATTTTTACTAGGCCTGCCCAAGTTGTTCAGAGGTATTCACTTCTGTTTGCATGCTATGCTTTTTCAATAAATGAATTAATTGAGATCACAGGATGGTTTTAGACAGATTTTTAGCTCCATCTATAGAATTGTCCCTGCAGTCAGACAAAAAAAAAAATTGAGTTTGATTGCATTTTGGCAGGTTAAATTATGTTTGCTGATGAAGTTAATTAGTATAAATAATCAACAACCCTGTAAAGGTGTTTCTATTTGTATATCGTAGAATGTTAAACCACACCTAGACATTAAATAAAATTAAATTGACTGTTAATGTCATACAGTAGGTTACACTGGAAAAAATGTTTTTAGGAACAATTTTCACTCAGAAATTAATATAATTAATTATAAATAAAGTAAGTAGCCTACTGTTTTAATCAAACATGACATTTTTAAGTAGGTAGGCGATAAAAGTACAGTTTCCTTGTAAAACATACTTCACTTAACTTTTTCACAACTTTGAAAATTCATTTTTAAAGTTTCCATCCACCAACTTTAGGGAGTCTCGTCAATGGCAGCTGGTGGGTTTTAAAATAGAGGAGGCACACTAATTGTATTGGTCTGGGGATCCCTGCCAATCATTATTATTAGGGGCCAAGCACCGAAGGTGCGAAGGCCCCTATTGTATCCGTCTGCGTTTTTTTCACTTTATTTATGCTTATAACTTTTTAACCGTAAGGCACAGTCAAAATTCTATGAATATTTGTTTGTAAAACCTACTTTTTCGAACTCGTCCTAGACGGTTTGTGTGATTTTCACCAAAATTGGCTCAGATCATCTTCAGACCATGCTGGCAAAAAGTTATGGAATTCAAGTTGATTCGTCGAACTGTTCTCGAATAACGCGCAAATGAATTATACGAAAAGCAAGCAAAAATGGTTGTGAGGCTATATCTCTGCAACGGTTTGGCATATTGAGACCAGACTTGGTGTGTGTCATAACAAGCATGACCTGAGGCTACCTGCAGTGTTTCGGTGCAGTGCCACCTAGTGGTCAGGTGTTACAAAAAATGCTTATTTTTGCTTATAACTTCTCACTGGTTTGGCCAAAAATCACAAAACTGGTCTCTTTAGATTTGGTGCATCATGCCGAATCCAATTTTCCCATGTCAGCCATTTTGGGTGTCGGCCATATTGAATTTTGTCCAAAAATGCTATATTTTATGAACACATTGACATATCATTACAAAACTTGGTATGTGTCTTCGGCACCTTGCCCTGACAGTACTCAAAAAGTTTGGCCACCTTGTGGTCAAAGGTTATAAAGAAATTTACAAAAATGCTAATAACCTCCGCTTACATTAGCCTATTGTAATGAAACTGATGTCAATAGATTCATTGGGTCATGCCGAGAACATTGATACCCATTATGCCAATACTGGCCAAACATCCTGTCCGCCATTTTGATTAATGTTGAAAACCTACTTTTTCGAACTCCTCCTAGACCATTAGTCTGATTTTCACCAAATTTGACTCAGATCATCTTCAGACCATGCTGACAAAAAGTTATGGATTTCGTGTCAATATACGAAATGGTCCCATTTAGCCCATCAACGAATTTCCTGGAAAGATGCCAAACTACATCTGAGGCTGTATCTCTGCAAAGCTTTGACATATTGATGCCAAATTTTATATGTGCCATCGTCACCTCACACTGACATTTTGTACAAAACCTACTTGTTCAAACTCCTCCTAGACCGTTGGTCCGATTTTCACCAAATTTGATTCAAATCATCTTCAGACTGTGCTTACACAAAATTATGGATTTCATGTCGATAGACAAAACTGTTTTCGTACAGCGCCACTACACATTTGAGGCATGATGCCAAAATGACTCTGAGGCTGTATCTCTGTAAAGCTTTGACATAATGACACCAAACTTTGTGTGTGTCATTGTCACCTCACACAGAACACGTCACATTAATTTGGAAACAGCACCACCTATTGGTCAAAAGTGATAAGCCGTTAAATTGTATTATTATTGGTTGTATTTATGATTTTTCAGCCATTTCAACTGATATTATTCTAAAATGACTTTAATTACCAAATTAAACTGTTTTGAAACAGCATTTCACAGTAAGCAGGTGAAATGGAATTAGGTGAGGATATCATGTTTGGGTATAAAATGAGCATTTCAGTCTTTGCAAGTGAAGCTGGATCATGAGTCACCACTTCATGACAAAAATCACATTTCTTAATAGAAAATCACAAAGAATTTAGGTCTTTCACCAGCTACCTCACATAATACTGTGAAAAGATTAAGGGAATCCAGAGAAATGTCAGTCTGTGTAGGGCAAGACAAGATAGCTCAGGTGAATGTGCATGACCTTTGAGCCCTCAGATGGCACTGCATAAGAAACTGTTATGCTGCTGTGTTAAATATAGCCACATGGTCTCAGGAGTACTTCAGAAAAACCACTGTCACTTAACACATTCTGCAGCTGCATCAATAAATGCAACTTGAATTTCTGTTACTCTAGCAGGAAGCTATACATAAATTCTATGCAGTGATGCCATGGGGTTCTCTGGGCCAGAACTCATCTTAGATAGCCAAAAAGACGATGGAAATGTGTGCTGTGGTCAGACGAGTCCACATTTCAGCTTGTCTCTGTGAAAAATGGACATTGAGCTCTCAGTACCAAAAACCAAAAGGACCATCCAGACTTTCATCAGCAACAGACGCAAATGCAAACAACTGTCATGATATGGGGGTGCAGCAGAGCAAACGGAATTGCTGACTGGAATATGTGCGAAGATACCATTGAAATTGAGGCATATATTGGGATTGTACAGACAAATATATTGCCATCAAGATGACGTCTTTCATGGGAAGTCCTTGGTTATTAGATCAAGACAATGCCAGGTCTCATTCTGCATGTGCTACAACACAACGCTTCTTCTGTGTACTTCTATATCAGATTTTACAATGCCTAACTGGAGCCAGAAAACATTTGGTTTATTGGTTTATTGAAAGTCATCAATTTATTATCAACCATTTTATTGCCATCGCTTATGCATCCTTTATGCACTGGCAAAGCAGAAAAATGGGCTTAAAGGGCTTAAACCGATATCACCTCTGTATTTATATCAAAACATATATGCCGCATTGTGACATTTGTAAGCTGTTCCTGGTCCAGTTTTGTAACCCTGTATGATCAAGGAGAGGCAGCTTCAAAGAACGGAGTGAAAGAAGAGCAACGGGGAAGAACATTGGACAGGTTTGGATGCCACTGGATATGGAGTAGAGCCCTGCGTGGGACTGTTTTCTTCATCCCGCTCCCGCCCGCGCCCGCCGAATTTCTGACCATTACCGCCCGCTCCCGCAACGTGTGTGTTACACTCCCACCCGCTCCCGCAATATGTATGTCCACTCCCGCCCGCACCCGCAAAACTCTGAGAATTTATTCCCGCACGATAATAGAGATGCATTGATTTTGTGTCTTCTCCTGTCCCGCAGGAAAAAAAAACGTATTGTATTGCTATTATTAAAGACATTCATGTTTGTTTCTTTCCCTGACCTGCATGTATTCTGACGCACTGGTAGGGAAGATGAATATAGCCTGGGCTATCGGGGACATCTAAAACGCTTAGGCTACCGCGCGTTTCTTTAGACTTCAAGTACTTTGATTTTGGCTACTGAAGTATTCCGTAGGCTTGATTGGTCCTGGTGTAAATGTGCAGAAAGCATGTCTGAAAGCAGCTAGCCTATGAGAACACAGAAAGACAAAACACACAATACATTCAAATATAATTTCGTTTTTATCAAAAACGTTGCACCATCACACGGCACACAAAAATAGACTGCTTTGCAAAAAAAAATACAATGATAAACTACATAAAAACAGCAGTTTTGCAATTATTAACCAAAGCCAGATGTCACAGGTATTCTGTTTGAAAAAATGCAAATAAGAATAAAAACATTCAGACTTAGGCAGCCTGCTCAATAACACTGGCATCATCACGCCTCTTGACCTACTGTAATTAACAAATGGCAACGAGAGGCTGTGCTCAAAAAACAACACTAATAAATAACATAAAATAAACAACGTTAACGAATGAATTTAACAAATGAATCACTTTGCAATATTGCTGTGGAGGAAGAGAATGTTGCTGATTGACTGCGGTCCCAATCCCGTGCGCCTCTCTTCCAAGATGCGCCCACAGACACTAAAGGCCCGCTCTGAAGGCGCACTGGATGCGGGGATACTAAAGATGAAACGTGCCAGCTTTGATAGCTTTGGCAGCTCTTTGTTGAACTTCCACCATGGAAGCACACTGTCTGGGTCTGGGTTATCAGAGAGCCGGGAGCTGAGATATTCAGCCATTTTATCATCGACCGGCTTTGGCACTGAAGCAACGGACGCATCGTCTTCCCAATCTGCGAATCGGTCTGTGCTTTGCTTTTTGGCTGGTGGCTCATCCACTGCTGTGACTGGGTCCAGGATGTCGCTAGGCTACCTCCCGATCCCGTGGTGGTTTTTTTAGCCGCCCATTCCCGCCCGCAGCAAAGTTCAAACCGCCCGCTCCCGCGAGATTTGCGTTGGGTCCCAATCCCAATGCAGCCCTCTAATATGGAGCACGACTCCGGCCTGCAAACACACGTTTCTCCTCCTGATGAGTAAAATCAGGATGGATTTTTTTACATTATTATTTAAGAATAAAAATGTAACCATTTACTCACCTTCACATCATTCCAAACCAGTAAAACATTCTTTCTTCTATGGAATAAAGGTGGATGGGGACCAGGGACTGTCAAGTTCCAAAAATGACACAAACAGCACCATCATAAACATTATAAACATATTTCAAGTCATCCAAGTTTAGAAACAGACCAAAACTGTTTACAAGCAAAAACAGTTCAAAATACGTTGGTGATTATGTGTGAATTATTGCGTTTTTATCAGCTGTTTGGACTGTCATTCTGACAGCACCCATTCACTGCAAAGGATCCATTGGTGAGCAAGTGATGTAATCAGTGCTGGGGAAAGTTACTTTTAAAAGTAATGCATTACAAT
Source organism: Cirrhinus mrigala (assembly GCA_036247105.1). NCBI lineage: Eukaryota > Metazoa > Chordata > Actinopteri > Cypriniformes > Cyprinidae > Cirrhinus > Cirrhinus mrigala. The sequence continues at coordinate 3,098,612 of CM070011.1, read as the reverse complement.
TTTGCGTTACTCCCTGAAACCTATAACTAATTACATTACGTAGTTATTTTTTATGGAAAGTAATGCGTTTTGCGTTACTTTTTAAATCTGGGCAGGGCTTGCTTCTTTGTTTTTAATATAAAACAATTCTAATGTAAAAGCCCTTTTACACCAAAAGTGAAATGAATTCACCTCAGGCTGAAAGAAAAGTACATTTATACAGGAGATCACATTTATACAGGTTGAACTGCATCATCAAAGCTCAGCAGCAAAGACACTGGTGAATAAAATGGGATTAAATACATAAAGGATATTTGTTTTATTTAACATATTCTGAGTTTGCATTTCGCTGTTTTTATTCATTTTGAAGAATACTGAATCTGTTTTTTTGTGAGTGAGATGAATTAATGCATGTTCACATTTATTCTAGAATACAGTTACATCATGTTTACTCCCAGTTTCCCAACAAGAGACTTGTCAATCAATAAATGGGGGGAAAAGTAACTGTTATTACTTATTTGAAAAAAGTAACTCAGATATTTTTTTAGAAATTCAAAAGTAATGCGTTACTTTGCTAGTACTAGTACTTGAAAAAAGTAATATTATTACATAACTCACGTTACTTGTAATGCGTTACCCCCAACACTGGACGTAATACATTTCTCCAATTCTCTTTTGATGGAGAAACAAACTTACCTACATCTCACATGGCCTGAGGGTACATTTTAATTTTGGGGTGAACTGTTCCTTCAAGATAAAAAATACTCATATAACATCAAACAGAAAAACTTCACACACACACAGTCAAGTTTAAGTCCACTGGTATGCCGACAGGTTGGTGAACTGCAGCACATGCACACAGACCAGTGGAGTGAGTTTTTGGTAACCTCTGGAACCTTGAGTTTTGGTTTATATTTGAAATTAGAGGACAGAACTATGATACATGAAAGAAGCAAGTTCTGTTAAATATTATTCATAAATTTTATCACAGCTGGTGATAAATTCAGAGACAAATTACTTTAAGGTTTAATGAAACAGGACATTAGGAGAGCAAAGAGCAATTTTCATGTGGATTTGAATGTACAGTATCTAAACAGAGTTGAATGTAGGGCACAGCAGTGATTTCACACAGTAAAAAACACCACTTCATATGCTAGAGAACAGTTACACACAGACTGCACACGATTATATCAAATTTAAACCGATTACATGTGAAATAGACGCCCTCTACTGGAGAAACTGGAGACACAACGTGGTTTATATGGCTGCAAAAAGTAATTTATGAAGTCTTATGGTCTGATATATCTATTATATACACACAATTGTCATTTTAAACCTTAAAAAAATAGTAACAGCAACTCAATAATAATATGAGCATTCATACATGCAGCAAAAACATTTTAATGTTTATAAAATAAACATTGCTTTATCGGGAAAAAATCTAGCTATTTTGCATGATGTTGTATATTGAAACAAACAAAAAACAAAACAAAACATTGGAATACGGCATTTTTATTAATTTATAATACATATTTAATTTTTCTCAATATTCTGACAGACTTTGGTTTTGTAATATTTTATTTTATGCATTATATATAAAATAAACGGGAATCCTTAAGAAAGTTATGAGACGCTCCAAGCCTTATGACGCCATAGAGCGCGTTCGAATAGAACTCCCGGGGTTTATAAAGAGCCTGACATTCTTACATTCTTTGTGGGTTTGTTGTAGTGGTCAGTGAGTTTTCACAGTGATGGGACAGCGACTAAACAAAGTGAGGCCGATGACTTTTGGTGAGGTGTACGAACACCATCCTAGTACACCCCCAAAACCCAGCACCAACATGGCGGTTCAACATCCTCATCCTCGCGATGAGACCCCTGTTGGTGCTGGAGGAGGAGGAGGAGGAGGAGGAGGTGGAGGTGGTGGTGGTGGTGGTGGTGGAGGAGGAGGAGGAGGAAGAGGAGGAAGAGGTGGAGGAGGAGGAGGAGGAGGAGGAGGAGGAGGAGGAGGTGGTGGTGGTGGAGGAGGAGGAGGAGGAAGAGGTGGTGGTGGTGGTGGAGGACTAGAGGAAGGAGGAGGAGGTGGAGGAGGAGGAGGTGGAGGAGGAGGAGGAGGAGGAGGAGGAAGAGGAGAGAAAGGAGGAGAGGAGGAGGAGAAGAAGAAGGAGGAGGAGGCAGGGAGAGTTAAGGAGAAAAGAAAGAGCAAGTGGTGGCAGAGGCTTCGCTCTTTCTTCAGAGCTGCCAAAAAACACCCAGAGAGCAGCTCAGGTCAGGGAGAGGTGGAGCAGCAGCAGCAGGATGATGGAGAGAAGAGGAAGGTGACATGGGCTGGAAGAAGTAGTGATGGTAAATGACACATCCATCCATGAGAACACTGTAAATGTAAAAACTATGTAAAACTATCAGTCCCTCATGGACAATATCAAAAACACACATCAGTACACATGAGCATGGTCTGATCTTTACTCTGACATGTTGAAACATTGTTATATGTCTTTATGTACTAATGTATGTTAAAACTATAAATATTGGTAACACTTTTCAATATAGTTCCATTATTTAATGCTAGTTAATGAATTAACCAACATGAACAATGTACACATTTAATAGAGTATTGTTAGTTAATGAAAATAGTTGATCAGTGTTAGTTCATGTTAATTCACAGTGCATTAACTGATGTTAACAAGCACAACTTTTGATTTGAAATTAACATTAACTAAGATAAATAAATGCTGAAGAAGTATTGCTTATTCATAGTTCATGTTAACTGAAGTAGTTAACTAATGAACTTTATTGTCAAATGTTACCAAATATTAAAACTAGTCATGTATGAAAATGAGTTTAAATGATTTTTAGATTAAATACAGCATCTCACATCACAAGGCACTGATCTCATATGAAATTTTGTAATTTTATCTTTTAACAGACTACATCTTCAGCCGCTACTCTGTGGGCGATCAGCTGGGGAAAGGTGGATTTGGTGAGGTGTATGAAGGGAGACGCCTGGAGGATGATCTTAAAGTAAGTGAATATTAATAACACATTACCAAGCTAGCAAATGTTTTTCTTCTAAATCCTCTTAATGTATCTTAAAATAATTAAAAATATTTTTTGTTCATCAGGTGGCTTTGAAATACGTCACAAAGACCGACGACATGGAATGTATAGACATTGTAAGTACATTGCACTATAAAAACAATATAAAATGTCTCAAATTATATTATATATTAATCACATATTAAATTAACACACTAGTCCAAAACTTTATTTGAGAAACCACCTTCATGTAAGCATCATAAAAACTCAATTCCTCTAGCCCGATCATCCAAACCCCCTTCCTAAAGAGATCGCCCTCACCATCCTGGCAAATAAAGGTCGCAGAGTGCCAGAAATCATCCGGCTGCTGGACTGGACGGACCACCCTGACCATTTCGTCATAGTCCTCGAATGTCCCTCTCCCTGTGAAAATCTAGTAGAGTTCATGCGGCGTCACGGTGGAAGCCTCGACGAACACACAGCGCGGCAGATCATGTGGCAGGCGACTAACGCGGCACACATGTGCTGCCTCCGCAGAGTGCTCCACCGTGACGTCAAACTGGAGAACCTACTGATAAACAGGGAGACATCCGAAGTCAAGCTGATCGACTTCGGATGCGGGGACATTCTGAGGATGTCACCGTACAGGTCCTACCATGGTATGTATGATAGAATTCATTTCTTCTAATAGATTCAGAACAATCATTCTGCATTAATGCAAACGTACACATCATACAAACTCCGCTCTCCTCCAGGCACAGCAGCGTACTCGCCTCCAGAGTACTACAGCAGGGGGGAGTACTGCGGCTGGTCAGCGACGGTCTGGTCACTAGGGATTGTGATGTTCACCATGTTGTGTGGACATTTCCCTAGTGACTTTGACCTGGACCTGCTGCAGTACAAGCGCTGGTCCAAACCTGGCCTGTCAACAGGTGAGATCTTCATCAGAAGAAAATTAATAATTCAGAATCATACAAAACATCTTACAGCTTGGAATAACATGATCAAATAGAGCAGATGTGTAAGATAATAAAATAATGTCCTTCCTGTCTTCCTGCACAGAATGCTGTGACCTCCTCAGTGCTCTCCTGAACGAGAAGCCAATCCGGCGAATTGGCTTGGGGCAAATCAGGTCCCACAACTGGTTTTAGGTAGAGAACTTTAGATCAGCTAAAAAGGATCACAGGTAATATCCTCATGGGAAGAAATTGTGAAGTCAAATCTGTTGTTTTTCTGTTGTGTTTCAGGTCGTCTCATAAGACCACTCCAGTTGGCGTCTCTCATGCAGCTTTGCGTCTTGCGGGCTGCAGCGGGAGACGCTTCCATCCCTCCCCTCGCCTTTGCGTCTTGCGGGGCGAGCAAGCCTTGTGTAGCGTCTTGCGCCTTGGCTTGAGGAAGCAGTATTTGCGTCTGGCGGTACTGCTTCCGGGAGGGATGTGTACATATTGTATATATATGTACATACTTCTTTTGGTTGCCCCTTTTTGTTTGTCCCATCATGACCACTCCATTCCTGAGCTTCCTGTCACAGCATGCCAGAGCTCTCAGTCTTCACCTCCACAATGACAGAGCTCCCATTCTCTGCCACCATGCAGGCCAACTGCTATGGCTCCTCCACACCTGTCATAGGCGCCGCAACGGTGTCGGTGCCTCCTCAGAGGTTCATGTAAAGTCAGAACCAGCACCAAAGGCCTCCTCAGTCCACAGCCACCCTGGGCTCCAATTTACCAGTCAGCCCGGTAACCAGAAGTGCCAGTTAGTGCCACATCCACATAACAGAAGTTCCTGTTACAGCTGCCAAAGAGGGTCCTGTAATGGGCACCATGGTCTCCAAGCTCCTTACAATGTTAGCTCGGTCCCAGAGCTCCCTGCCTCAGAGATTCCTGCTACAGAATGCAAAAGAAATGCATTCTTAATTTAAACAAATGATTAAAAATGAGTTTCAAAAAGTTCAGTTGATAATATATATATATATATATATATATATATATATATTTTTTTTTTTTATTTTTTATTATTATTATTTATTAAAAAAAAACAGGGAATATACACATTAAAAGTGCACTTTAAAGTGTCTACTTCAAAAAAAGAAAAATTATATTATTGACAAATTTGGTTTATAAATGACACACAACATGCAGTCTTATACAGGTAAGTATTCTAGAAAAAGTTTTATACTGGAAATTGTTCACAGTTCAACAGTTGTCAAGTATTATTTATGAAATATTATTATATATGACAGATTACAAATTGTAATCAAACGTTAATTTTTAGATAAGAAAACAGCTGCATATAAATACAAATCTCTGTCAATCTGTCAGACGTAGCCGCAGGGATGTGATGAGTCAGGAATAAACACTAGAAAAAGAAAACAAGACACAATCAACATTCAGTATAAAGCACACTTAATAGTGTGCATACATCTCATGAGAAAACCAGGTTTAAGACAAAACGGTTGCAGTCAAAAGTTTACATATTCCTTGCAGAATCTGCAAAATGTTAATTATTTAACCAAAATAAGAGAAATCATACAAAAGGCATGTTATTGTTTATTTAGTACTGACCTGAACAAGATATTTGACATTTACATATAGCCCACGTGAGAAAGTAATAGTTGAATTTTTACTATATGTCAACATTTGACTTTTCTCCTAATGAATAAAAAAAAAAAAAAAAAAAACTTGAATGAAACAGAAGGAGAACTTCACTTAGTCTTCTAAGCTATAAATGGTTTAATTTGCACAAAAAGCACCAGAATTACTACTTTGATAATATGTAAAGGTAGACTGTAAATCCCAAAAAGCAAGTGTGTTTATGCAAAGACCTCTGTTTCAAATTCTAGTGAGTTGCCTACATAGGTAGCATTTTAAACCATCAGATGTGTGTTTCTGATGCGAAGGCCATTCTGTAAGATAAAATACCTTGTTTTGGCCAAATTCAAAGACAGAATCACACACATCCTTCACAGAGAAGACAATCCCATAATGCACTGTGACAAGCTCATTGAAGTACAAGTACTTGAATTTAATTTGTCAATCTAGTCAAAGTGTAGAAATATTTCAAGGATGATCCAAAGAAATAGGACGCACCTGAGCTAAATCTTAAATGTAATAAGAAAGGGTTTGAATACTTATGCCATGTGATTATTTGAGTTTTGTATAAAATTATTATTTACATAATTTATGTAAATATAATTAGAAATGGAAACAATCTAAAATAATAGCTATAACACAGTCCTGCATCTTAAAAAAAAAAAAAAAAAGGCATAATATTGCCTAATTTGATTAAGCTGAGTTCAAAAATATGAATAAAATCTATCACATACAGTCTTTTCACAAAATAAGAATTAAGAATTTTTCAAATTATTTATATGTATCAGCTTTAATGCTTTTATCAAAAGTGCACATCATATTTTGTGGGATCAAAACAAAAACCGGCACCTCGAAATTAGTAAGAAACAAGCATTGAATTTCATTTCGCAAATATGATGTTATCCATGTGAGTTATATATTTTTATGGTTATTTGCTGCTGTTGAGTTTACCAGCATTTACTAACGAACAAACTCAAGTGAAATCAATTGCACATTGACTGTCCCATGGGCTTTGCAGGAAAAATGCTGATTGGATGATACTCAGAACTGCAGCTTAATGATTTCACTTATTCATGCACTCTTACAAAGCAACTGGGCAAGTCTGGAACAGAACTCAGGTGTCTAAAAAGTAAAGATTGTACACTCTAGTATGAACTCTAACCTGGTGAGGTGTGCCAGTGTCCCGAGCCCCTTAATTCCTGTTAGGTCGTACAAGCAGATCAGAATGAAGCCAACGCTGACGTCAGCTCACAGGATGTACGTCTGCCAAATGACAAAATAGAGTTCCAGTGATACTGCGGCACCTGTTGCAATCAGTTTTGAAGCTGTGTAGCTCTCGCTTTCCTGTAGGTTCCCCCTGACCCCTGAGGAATAGAGGACAGCGGAAATGATTTACAAAATGATTTACAATCTTTACTCATGGTCATGGATTCCTAAACAAAAACAAAATCTTGCCAAACGTACCCCAGTGCACCCTCGGGACCTCAAGTTTGGCAATTAGAAACAGCAGACACACATCTACAACAAGTCGGCCATCAGGATAACTCAACACGTAAGCTGTCACAAAGATAACATAAACATATGCATGCTTCAGCAGTACTAGTGATGACTGACTAACCAAACACCACTAATGACTCCAAAACAAAAACAACAACAACAAAAAACACTACAAAAACAGTTTTTAAGAGTTAAGAGTGTCAGTTGAGGCTGAAAAAGTATTCTTTGGAGTATCTTATGAATACATGAATAGGCCACTATGGTAAATTTAATTATTAAAAAATTATTATGGATCTTAATTGAGTTAACAAACAGGATGCAAAAAAAATACATTTTTAAATCTGAATGTAGGGAAGAATAAATATCAATTGAATTGAAAAGAAATTCATATTACTGTAATATTTAAAGTATAAATAACTAGTAAAAGTAAATTTGCTGAAACTGGCTTTAAATATTGACTTGACAAAAACTTTGACGGCTTTGAGGCTTGCATGTTTATGGTCTTTTTAAATGGATAGATAGATAGTTTACTGTTAATATTTCATCACATCTAAGAAAAAAAAAAAAAAAAAAAAAAAAAAAAAAAAAAAAAAAAAAATATATATATATATATATATATATATATATATATATATATATATATATATATATATATATATATATATATTGATCTTGCTGTAAGAACACTTAATTTCCCAAAATGCATTACCTGTGTTCAATTGCAATTCAGTCAACCGATCTTCCGGTCATTGCGATTTAACTTCCTGTGTAGTGTTACCTGTAAGTTAAATATTGCTTTGTCCTGATCATTATTTCGATCTTTTTTTTTCGTCTATCCATCCATCCATCGTTCAGGGATTATGTTATTCAGTGAATATTCACAAAGGATACAACAATGGTGTTTCTGCCTAAAAGAAAGAAAGAAAGAAAGAATTACACTTGACATCCTTAATTAAAAAACAACAACATATAAGAATCCAAATATGTTCAGTGGGGATGTAATAAAAGAAATATGCTACACAAATGCTTAAAATGCATGAAATAACACACATATTTTGCATTTAATAGTTTCATATTAAAATATAACATTCCATACAGCACAGGAACGTCGACAGGCGAATAACGGTATTAAACCACATAAATAACGGTGAAATATTGTAAACCATTAAATAAATATTTAAAACTAAAGATTTCAGTATAATTGAAATAAATACAGTATCTATGGCAACGACGTGGGTTACCTACCAGTCGGTTACTCTTCTATGGTTCGGCCATTTGATGGTCTCTAGCGCGCCCTCGTGAACAGGAGTAACGTCGTCAACTCAAGAAAATAGACGTTTTTAAATCCTTGCTATGCAAATATAACACAGAATACATTAATAATATTTTATACAGAATACCAATATTTCAAATATGACAAGAAAGCAAAGCCGTGTAGTACATTTTTAAAAGTTTGCTTGGTAACAGTAAAAGTTTATCTTTCTCGTTTGTAACGTTACTCTTTAAATTTAATGTTACACAAAAAAAAAAAAAAAAAGAAGAAGAATGTTGGGGTTCTTTAGAGCTATAATATTCCAGCAAGTATGCTTGATCAGGTACCAAAGAAGAACGTTAAAATTATATTAAAATTAAAAATAATTTTGGAGATAAATGACCCAAGGTTTAATATAAAGGGACTTCTACGGGAAATAAGCACTGCGGCTTTGAATCTCGAGAAGAAGCTTTTATTTTGATGTCACGTAGGACCCGGAAGTAGAAGTTGCAAACGTCGTATGAGGTAATAACAGCGATTTCAATATTAAATGTCAAGTTTGTCACTTAAAGAGTAAAGTATTAAACTCGCACTTTATTTATGCTTAATTAAATGCTAAATGGTTAATTTTTATGCTCTAATTCATTTCAGACAGATGAACGTCAGATGATTTGACAGAAGTGTAGCCGGCGGAAGTGGGTTTGGGTCAGTATCAGACTTGTTAATGTTGAGGCACCTGCATGTTACAGTCATCAGGAAATTCACGGGAATCTCATGGGATGTCGCGCTCACATTTATAGAGCAAGAGTGATATTAGATTTGGTGAGTTGGGCATGACCACATCAAACAATCTATTGTGTTGTTATTCGTGCCAGTTTGACTGCATGACACTCTTTCCGGGCTGCTCTTTGTCCTCAGGGGAAAGCAGCACTTACACAGCAACTCTGCTCGTGTTTTGCTTTAGTATTTGACGCCTTCACAACACACACGTAGAAACGCTTAGCGATATGTTTCGCTTTCTTTGATCCATATAAATAATTTGCACTGTCACAGTCAACAAAGAGTACAAAACGGGTATTTCAGTCATTCTTTAAAACGAATATAGCATTTCAGTAATGTCACTAAACATTGCAGAATTAGATTGCTATGAAATGCATCATATTTTGTCATAAAGTGTGACATGCTGTAGAGCAAAACAGGCACTATTTTTGGAAACAGCATCCCAAAATTACTATGAAAACAAGTATCTCATTTTAATGGTTTTGTGAATCCTTATAATGAAAATGGCTTAGTTAACAGTAGTAGTAGTAACACTAATGAGAGTGTTTTCTCATTTCATCACGCTGAGATTCTCATTTCTTCATATTGATCTTGGTTGCCACCTAATAATCCAGATCCACAATGGCTGATAAGGGAAACAGGAAGTTTTCTCCGCGCTACAGGAGACAGAAGGAAGCAGATGAAGCTGAGAGCTGGAGGAGCCCGTTGGGACGGGACGGCGTGAACCATGAACGCAGTTACAGTCCTAAAACAAAGCGGGGTCACGGTCGAACCTATGAAGGTGACGGGAACAGAAGAGCCAAAGCCTCGCTGTCTTGCAGCTCCCCTGAGGGGCGAGCTTTCGGACAGAGTCCTTCACACAAGGACCTAATCCAGAGAGGTTCACCTGCTGACCGGAGGAACTGGAGAGAACGACAGCGAGATGGACAGAAACACGACAAGCTCGGTAAAACACATGAGTAACATGTCACCTATTGAAATGGTGTGACTAAATGCGTAACTAATATCTGTCTACATCTTGTGCATCTATCAGACAGCATGCAGAACTGGAGGGAGAAGAGCAGGATTGTCTTAATTGAAAGCTGCCTCACTAGACGGGATGTTTTACAGCAGTGCTTGGAAGCAGAAGGCAGTGATTGTGACCTTAAAGAGGTTTGTAAGATATAGACTGACCGATTAAAGGAACAGTTCATCCAAAAATGAAAACTGGCTGAAAATGTACTCACCCTCAAGACATTCAAGATGTAGATGAGATTGTTTCTTCATCAGGTTTGGAGAAATGTAGCATTGCATCACTTGCTCACGAATGGATCCTCAGCAGTGAATGGGTGCCGTCAGAATGAAAGTCCAAACAGCTGATTAGAAACATTAATCCACACCACTCCAGTCCATCAATTAGCATCTTGAGAAGAGAAAAGCTTTGTGTTTGTAAGAAAATAATCTGCCATTAAAGCATTTATAATGCTTCCTCCAGTGAAAAAGATGGCTGAATCAGGGGAGAAATATGCACAAATTAAGCACTGCTTACAAGCAAAAACAGTTCTACACAGTATGTGTCTGGATTTTGATGTGAAAGGACAACATCAGATTGACTTCCACTGGTGGAAGCGTTATTGTGGATTATGAACTAGTATTTTAGCCAGAAGCAATGTTTCAAAGCTAAAACGTCTTGATGGATTTTTTTTCCTAACAAGCTTGCAGCTTTTTACTTCACGTGATGTTAATTGCTGGACTGGAGTGGTGTGGATTGTTGTGATGTTTGTATCAGCTGTTTGGACTCTCATTCTGACGGCACCCATTCACTGTGGAGGGTGCATTTAATGCAAAAGTCTTTTGTACGCTGATCATATTTCTTCACATGCTCTGATTTAGTTTTTTTTTTAATGTCTTTTCATTAGTCGAGCATCAGTCTGAAATTCAGGTGTGATAAATGTAAGGTGTACTGTGAAGACATGTCACCAGCACTCAATCACATCAGAGAAAGAGCCCACAGAAAGAAAGCCAAGGTAAGGAATCATGACGAAATGATGATCTACAGGCTCAAACTGCTGTTCTCGTCATTTATGTTTGAAATGTGTCTGCTCTTTACAGGAGCTGCAGAAGATGACGTTGCTGTTGAACATCCCTCCTCCTGAGAAAACCCAGTGTCATTCGATCAGCTCGGCTCTGGAAAGTGTGGTCACTGAGTTTGGTTTAAACGATCAGGATTTGAAACAACGGCAAGATATTCGCGCTCTCGTTGAGAAAGTCCTTCAGCCTGTCCTTCCAGGTGTGTAACAGCGCAGCTGTAAATTCAAAGCTCACTGAAATAAGGATGTTCATTTCGGTTATTTTTCCTAACCGACAGCTGACGCTCATTAACCGATTATCAGCTGACAAGATTATTTTAAATTAGAATTTATTATTTTAGAAGGATAAGCATTTGTGACCCATTAAAAATTCTAACATTTGTTTTCCAGGGGTTAATTTTACATGTGCAAAAAGCGACCAAACAATAGAACATGAGAATTCACATGGACACATCACGCACATGTAGCGCTTCTGCGAATGGAGAAAAACATAATAAAGCTAGGCTATATGTAATGAATGAATAGGTCTATATGATAAATGTTTTTACTTAATTAACAAAATGAAAGAAAAAAACTGCAACAAGTAGCTGGTATGCAGAGTTTTGGTTCATTTTTGTGCTGCGAGAAAGTAAGACGGCTGAAAGCGGTTTTTCTGTTTTTCTTTATTATACAAAAGTGCAAAGATTTGTTGTTTTTATTGTGACTGTAAACAAATAAAAGCCGTTTACAGTTTCGATTATCTGTATGACTAGAAGTCGTTATTTAGAAGAAATAAAAATCAAGCCACACACGCACACACACAGTTAAGCTTTGCTAACTTGATAATGCAGCCTTTCCATTATCATAATAAAATACAATCAGCCAAACATATGGAAAAATCACAAAACCAGGCTTACATAAGAAATTATATTTTGGCATTCAAATACATCTCGAATACAGAAACATTTGGATTTGTGTCGTATGAGAGACCCAACGTTAGTTTCAGGTTCGCTTTCCCCTAAATGAATTCATTTTGGCTTGTCGTTTATATAGCCTAGCTTCTTATATTTTTCATTCTTGTTCTTTTCTGAATACTGTTAAATTGAAAGGATTTTTTTGTTGAGTAAGGGGAACTAAAATAGCCTAGCCTATGTTTGTTGTGGTTGTAAACATTTTGCGTCGCCATCAGGTCTAATTCTGAATTAAATAATAAAATGCAACTTAACGTTATAGGCTTACGTGATTTAACCTTTTCTCTCCCTTAAAAATGCAGTTTTATTTTAACCATCCAGCAAACGTTTTAAAATATTTTGATAAATTACTGAAACAAACTTTTAAACCGTTTAACTAATTGTATTAATCAGTCAAAATTCTTTCTGTTGGTTAATGGTTAACTGGTTAAAATGAGTATCCCTACACTGAATCCTTTTTTCAATGCTTTTTTAATGCATTTGTATTCACGTTTCCCCTGCAGATTGCCAGTTCAGGTTATACGGATCTTCCTGCACCAAGTTTGGCTTCAAAGACTCTGATGTAAACATTGATGTGAAGTTCCCATCCTGTGTGAGTAAAAAGTGCTTATTCAGAAATATTCTTACATCTTAACTTTTAATCTTATTTTGGCTTCAGGGTTTGATGCAAGTAAATGATTTTAAATGGCTCATTTTTATTTTATCATTGCTTCCTTATTTTAAACTGCATTTGTAGTTGTTGAGCTAAGTTTTGTAAACCTAGCATAAAGTGAACTTTCCTCTTTTTAGTCATTATGTGCATGACAAAGTAATATACGAATTAGGAAGTCTATTCCTCACAGAAGGTGATATGCTAATGGCTTAAACTCCTCATACACGGCTTATTATCACTGACTTTTGGACACGGTATCTCAGTTTGCTGTGTTTACACTTTTACAGCAAACACATAAAACATGGCATATGCATTTGAGAGCCTTTCATTAGATTCGTTTCACGAACGCCAAATGTTGTACAGTTTTCCAAGCGTTTATTTGAATTTGCACAATTATAAAGGTCAATAAGTGTTTTGTAATAAAGAAAAAAAATCATCTCTCATCAGTTCCAGCATCCCGATGTTCTACTCGTGGCTCAAGAGCATCTCTCTAAAAGTGGTAAGTTGAAAAGGTGAAAAGCAGTGAAAGCAATGAACAATTGTAAAGTGAAATTAAAGCTGCATGCGGCGTTGAAAGGGCCCTTGCACCGCGCTCACCAGGTAAAACAGCGAACGGTGAGAATGCATTTAAAGTGGTAAATATAGGAGGAATATGTTTCATAGCGAAACATCAAAGTTTGTCAGGCCGCCACGGACACACCTTTCAACGAAAACTCAAGATCATTGCAATTTAACTTCACAGAAGGCTTTAGATTGCACTGACCATATTTGGTGTTGATCTGTTTAAATCTCTAAGAGGAGTTTGTTTAAATACAGTGACTGTAAATGGCAAAAATGGCACAAAATGTGCAAAGAAAATTCAAAATAACAGACTTCCTGTTGGGCTTTGGACTTCGTGCCGGGGACTTTTTAGTAGGTATAGTAGGTGTGTTACATGTGTCTACTAAATTTCGCACTTGTATGTGAAACATAGCTCGAGGGGCACTTCGTTGAAATTTTATAGGTGGCGCTATTGAACCACACCCACTTCTGAAACCCACATCAGATGTAAATTTTCGCCACTTCTGGCACGTACGCAAAGTTTCATGATTTTTCAAGCTTGTTTAGGACCTCAAATGTGATTCATTTTGGAGAGGAGCAAGAAAAAGAAACTGAGCAATTCAAATAGGGTCTTTGCACCATTGGTGCCCGGGCCCTAAAAAAACCATAGACTCCTTAAATACATTATTAAGGAACAGTGTTTTAACTGGCTTTGGTGAAAAAAAGAACAGGGTATGGAGTTACAGACACACTAATACTTTTTTTTTTTTTTTTTTTTTTTGGCTATAGTTGATAAGCAGTTTGATTGTAATAGCATGCATTTATAATATTTAGCCTAATTTTCAGGCATTTACAATAAAGCACCATCAATCCAGATTATAAATGTCATGACTTTTATTTTCATTTTCGCAGCTCTTTTTGTCAATGTGGAGGGAGACTTTCACAGGAGGATGCCTGTAGTTGTGTGCAAAGAAAAATCAAGGTCTGTTTCCTTGCTTATTATTCTTTTATAAAGTTTATATATGAAGTTACCTGCATCTAAATATGTGTATACTTTGCCATTTAAATGTTGGGGGTCCTTAAGGTATTCCTATATTTTTAAAGAAATTTACACATTTATTCAGTAAGGATACATTAAATTGATCAAAAGTGACAGTTAAGATATTTAGAATGTTACAAAAGATTTCTTTTTCAAATCAGTGCTGTGTTTGAGTGCTTCACACTCATAAAATAATCCTAAAATGATATTATGAAATAATATGAATCAGCACAAGCGTTTTCAACCCTGATAATAATCAGAAATGTTTCTTGAGGAGCAAATCAGCATTTTAGAATGATTTCTGAAGGATCACGTGACAGTGAAGACTGGAGTAATGATGCTGCAAATTCAGCTTTGATCACAGAAATAAATTGCATTTTTTATGTATATTCACATAGAAAACAGTTGTTTTAAATTGTAATAATATTTCACAATATTAGTTTTTACTGAGTTTTTAATTAAAGCAATGCATCTTTGGTGAGCAGAAGAAATGTCTTTCAGAATCATTTAAGGGCAAATCCAGCGTTATGGATGTGACACATAAATGCTTATAGAATGTATGTGTTACCGATATACCGAACCATCTGTTTATATTTTAATAAACTCTTGTTGATAGAGTCTAAACTTCAGAAACATATCAGTCTGTGCACGAGTTTATGTTAAAAAATGAAAATAATCATGCGTTATGGATGTGACAAAAAATTACACCATATTTGAGAGACTATTACTTGGTAGAATTTCCGCCAATTGAAATGCACAAACCAGATGCAATAATACCCAACTAATAGAGACACAATGGTTCTTCACAGAACATATAATTGTTACTTCATTTTAATTTTGATGTTTTTATGAGGAATATGTACTGATGTGGATGTGACAAGCCTGAAAATTGCACTTGCCAGACTATGGAAAATCATGTACTAAAAAGAAAAAAAAAATGCTTTAAAAACTCACATGAGTATTTAAACCACCAAATGTTGACATCTGTGCTGTCAGTATAGTAAAAACCTTTGGTAAAAACGTTATGACATTTGCATGGAATTACCCTTAACTCATCTGACTGATCCCAAAATCTTATGTTATATAAGTTTTTATAATGTTATACAAGTTTATATAACATATAAAGATTATTTATTTATTTACTTATTTATTTGCTTATCTCCAAAGTGGTCTCATCTGCAAAGTCAGTGCAGGCAATGAAAGTGCCTGCTTGACAACAGCATATTTGGCTGAGCTGGCGAATCTGGAACCACAGCTTGTCCCGCTGGTCATATGCTTCAGATACTGGGCTAAGGTGAGACTGATGTGTTCACTGCTGTTTAAATTCAGTAGATTGTATGTAGGTTTTAAAAAATAGTAAGTGACTCTTTAGGTTTTATTTTTAACAATTGTGTTATGTGATGTTATATTTTGTGTGTGTGTGTGTGTGTGCATGTGAATTAGATCTGTTGTGTGGACCAGATGGAAGAAGGTGGACTTCCGTCCTACTGCTTTGCTCTCATGGTCATCAGCTTCCTGCAGCGGCGCAAAGAACCCATCCTACCGTCATACCTAGAATCTGTGGTGTGTGATTCAACATTAATGAATCAATTGATAAAACTTTATAGGACCAGTGCCTGATTATTACATCTGGAACCTAATGAAGAGGTAACATGAGATAATGTGCAGTCAGACGCTAATTATTGCAAAATAAAACACAACGGTGATCAGGACCCTGACACTGGTGCAATTTTTACCAGTCGACCAATTACATGCAATTCTTTCAGAGAGCCATGTAATAAACAGCAATATGAAAAGTTCACTAAACTAAAAAGTTTGCGGTTAATATACTTATCCTCAGGCCATCCAAGATGTAGGTGACTTTGTTTCTTCCCTTTGTGGCTCCAGATGATATATTGAGGTCTTATGAAGCGAAACAATCGCTCTGTGCAAGAAACTGAGCGTTATTTACAACATTATTACCTGTAATCCAGAGCCTCAGGCAAACAGACTGGAGTGAAGTTCGTTTCACGAACAAATCATTCTTTTGAACTGGTTCTTTTTGGTGAACTAGTTGAACCGGTTAAACAGATCAGACTGAACTGTCTGAAACATTCCATAGCTCTTCAAGTTACTTATAGTTTTTATAGTTCCTCATGGTTTATGTAAAAAGGTGAGCTGATGAAGACTAGTTTATTCACTCCATATCCTTTAGACATGAAAAACATCTACGTTTCACATCATTATTGGGTGTTTTAATAAAAAATCAAATAAATGTTACATCATTGTGTGTTAACGTGAATAAACTAGTGAATTGAACCGGTTCATTGAAACGCACTGTCCGAAAGAACCCGTTCATGGAAAAATAAGTGGATTTCCCTGTCTGTGGAAGGCTCTGGATTACAGGTAATATTGGTGTAAATAATGTTCAGTTTTTTGCACAGACTGATTGATTCTCTTCATTAAACCTCAATATATCAAAAGGAGCCATGGGGATTAATTATGATTTTTTGGACTCTCAGGGTGTGTTCACACTTATGTTTGGTTTCAATTAAAATTAACCCTGGTGCGATTGCTCTGTTAGTGCGGTTCATCTGAGTAAGTGTGAACACTGCCATCCGAACCCTGGTGCGCACCAAACAAGCAGACCGAGACCACTAAGGGTGTTTTCACACTTGAGTCCTTTTTAAAAGAACTAAACCCAGACCCCTGTAAGTGGACCAAGTGAAAAAGGGCCCAGTTTTCTTTGTTCACACTGTCGCTTTTCCTGAAAAAGGACTCTGATTCTTTTTTTGGTCCACTTAAGTTTTGAATACCTTAATATAATATTATAATATAATGTAATGTTTATTTTTCTTGTTTTTCTTGTTTATTCAGTCATGTTTATTTTATAGCACACAGGGTATCTGCAGGATTTTATTGCGCAAATTTAAGACCATTTTTAAGACCTGCACAGATAAAACTAATTAGGCATGCACCGAAAAGGAAATTCTGGGCCGAAAATTCTGGATGCACTTGGCCGAAACCAAAAATCCTTTGTAATAATTATTGACTATTTTGGTAAATTACAAAGTAATTTTGTAAGACTTCAGTTTAACTCAGAAAAATTTAATGATACTGATTAAAAAACACAAGCCAATAAAATAACCACACTTTTACTGAAAATAACACAATAAAATTGCACAGAAAATATAATATTACATACCAACATATTATTATTATTTAGTTCTGTGCAACAGAATCAATCCGGAAAAGGCATTGATGACATTGAGATTGAGAAAAAAGAAAAAAGATTGAGACATTCAGAAAAAAATGGACAAATAAAATAAAAAGAACATATAATAACCTGCTTAAATCCATATTATTAATCAAATGAATAATATTCTACTGATTCTCATATTAGGATGCTATACTAGAACTACAATAATGCACAGATCTGTATATTGATACACATGCCATTTCTTTCCCAGATTTTTACATTCAGTTGAGACAAAACCAACTGTGTTCATGTGAACCATGGGTGTTTAAACACAAAAGATGCGAAAAAACTAAAGATAGTGTAGTTTAGCCCCCCACTGGGATGTGCGTCCTCGTAAAACCATACATCAAAAAATTTAAACTGGCAAGGCACACAGCTGCGTCTCTCTTACACAGTTTGAAAGCGATTGAAATTAAAATAAATGTGGGTACGTTGTGAGTGAATAATTTGTAGAGATCTGCCAGAAGCAGTAGTCATTATGAACAGCTGATGTGTACGGAGACATCTGATGACCAAACTACATCGAAAATCAAGTGAGCCCAGGCCAATTTGTGTTCACAATGCACGTTTTTATTGAACCGTACCATTAGCCAAAAGCGAACTATACACAGACCACCACCCGAGATGGTCTCGGTTCAGTTCGCTTTTGAGGGGTCTGACATCATTTGGTGTGTTCTCATGTGGGCCAAAAATCACGTGGACCGTGCTCAGACCCCTGAAAAGGACCAAGTGTTAAAAAACACCCTGAAAAGATGAGTCTTGGTCCGCTTCCAAACGAACTCTGGTGCGGTTCGAATGATATATGAACACGTCACGAACCAAATACTTCTAAACGAACCAAAAACAGTGACAAGATGCAACGCTATGCAACATGATTTCATGAAGGGAACAAGCAGTGTATCCAAAACAAAATGAGCAGAGGGCAAACGTGGCGGCAAAGTACCTTTTATGAGCTCTTTGTGAGTTCGCAGGTGGTGACAATATAATCACAAACACGCAACAACGAGCATGGTTAGTCCTGCAGACGGCATTGTGTGTGTTTGACTTAAAGCGGCTACGAGCAGAGCGATCAGTGAATGGGTACTTTGATGTCATATACCCACAGTGCCGCTTTAAGCTGAACGCACCTTTTCCGTCACAAAAATATACGTCATTCATCCCGACCAATCAGGTTGTGAACGTATCAGTATGTCTTTAGGTTCGGTATCTTTAGGTTCGCTGTCAAAAATGCCAGTGTGAACGCTAAATGGACCAGGACCAAATGTATCCTTTTCCTTTTTGGTCCGGACCAAATAATCTGAACGAACTGAGCTGCAAGTGTGAACACACCCTCAAAGTGACGGTAGCCACTCACTTGCATTTTATGAATCACCAAGGATCACAGTTTCAGCTAAAAAAAAAAAAAAAATCTGATCAGATTTTGGCCATCAGATTGGATCAAATCTTGAAAATGGGTTGTTCAAAAGAAAAAAAGAGTTTCTGAATTCGGATTAGATCGCAAAATCCAGTCTTGGTTTTGCTCTGGATTAAATCCTCAGTTTGTGACGTTCAAAATGTTTTAGTAAGATTGAGAACCTTTTGATCCAAAAAAAAAAAAAAAAAAAAAAAATTCTGATCCCAGCAAAAAGGTGGATTTTAGAAACAAAAATGTAATAAAACTTTAAAATTGGTCCAAAAAATTATAACATGTAACATCCCAAATCCCCAAACAACTGTCAATATCAAACAAAAATATTAGATTTAATTTCAAGTTTTTTTTGTTGTTGTTTGTTTTTTTTTCGCTGATTGTAAACTACATTGACACAGTCATCAGAGATGGACCAGTAAGAAGTAGTTATTTGTGTAAATGCAATGCAAAACATCTGCATTTTTTTTTTCCCCATCACCAGGGTTAGGGCTGCACAATTAATCGAATTTCTAATCATGATTACAATTACAAATGCCACAATTATGTAATTGTTCAAAGGCACAATTACCAAAAAAAAAAAAAAAACGATCTCTGCATTTTTCTGCTTACTTAAGATAAGTGTGGGTATGTGTGTGTGTTGGTGTTTTCCTACAGATTATCTTAAGCGTGTTTTTTTTTTTTTTTTTTTTTTTCTCATTGTTTTAATTTTTACGTTTTTTACTTTTTATATTTAAAGAAGAAACTGTATATAAAAATGTGGCATGCAGTTGCTTCAAATTATGAAAAAAAAGAGCTTTGCTGCAAAGCTATTCAAAACATTATTAAATGTAAATTGTGAAAATTGTAATTAATAATCGCAATTACAATTTCAAAGGAATAATGGGCAATTATGATTTTTGTCATAATCGTGCAGCCCTAACCAGGGTGATCCAATTTGGCTTTAAAAACCAGAACAATAAGTAATAATTCTGATCCAGATTAAACTTTTTGAACAACTGTCAAATTAACAGCCAATTTTATTTTCTGGATGAAATCTCCCTTTCAGATTTAGAAATATATTAGAAGGTTTAGAAAATATATTAGAAGGTTTGTCCCCAGTGTTTATTGTTCCAGTTGCTATGAGAAGTGTTCTTTATTGTGAGGTAGTTCATTTATGTTTGATTTTTAAAGCAGCACAAAAGGATGCAGGGACTGATGTTGTGTTCTGTTTTAGGTTTTGCCCTTGAGTAAACTGAAGAGTTTCTCTTTAGTCGGGGTTGAAAAAGGACACGTGCTTTGGGTATATGATCAAACCTCAAGCGATTTATCTCAAGATAAAGAAAAAGCCGTCAAGAAGGGAAAGGTGAGCATCTTCCTGCTTATTCCTAATCCATACATCATAACATTGAGGTCAGGCCAAATAGAATTTGAACAGTGATTTGCGATTTTTCTTTTCTTAAATAGTGTCCGCTGGTTTTTAAAGCCCGTAGTCCTCCTGTGGTGCTAGGGAAGCTTTGGGTGGAGTTATTACGATATTATTCACTGGAGTTTCAAATACCTGAGAAAATCATTAGCGTGCGCACAAACGGTGACCTGTGGCGTGATCTGAAAGACTGGCCCAAGAAGAGGATTGCAATCGAAGGTATACATTGCATCATGTGATCTAGTTATTTTTTTATTTGTCTAGATATGAAACACATCAACACTCATCTTTGTTTTCTGCTCAGATCCATTCGCCGTCCAGAGGAACGTGGCTCGGACGTTGAACAGTCAGATGATGTTTGACTATTTGTTGCATTGCCTCAAAACAACTTACAAGTACTTCGCTTGTCCTTCAAAAAGCACAGCAGGGAAAGTCAGTTCAAACAGTCAATCTGACAGATCTGTGAGTGCTGTGAATCATTTTGATTCAGTGAAAAGAAGCCCAAAAGTGCCAGCCGAGGATTTGAAGAGGTCTCATGTGAGATCCAGTCCGCAGAATGCAGAGGAGCTGGAGGACTCGGACTGCATAATTGAACTGGAGCTGGACGAGGAGGAGGAAGCCGACTCTGACGTGGAGACTGAGGTGTGCAGTGGGTGTAAATGCATTGATCTTTATTATCTGGAGGGTCAAAACAAAAACCATTAACAATCAGTTTTGTTCATTAAAATGACAACTTAAAGGAACACTCCTTTTTTTTTTTTTTTTTTTCTCCATTTTACAACTCTCCTAGAGTTAAACAGTTGAGTTTTACCATTTTCGAATCCATTCAGCCGATCTCCGGGTCTGGCGGTAGCACTTTTAGCATAGCTTAGCATAGATCATTGAATCCGACTAGACCGATAGCATCTCGCTCAAAAATGACCAAGGAGTTAAGATTTTTTTCCTATTTAAAACCTGACGCTTCTGTAGTTGCATCGTGTACTAAGACCGACGGAAAATGAAAAGTTGCAATTTTCTAGGCTGATATGGCTAGGAACTATACTCTCATTCCGGCATAATAATCAAGGAACTTTGCTGCCGTACCATGGGTGCAGCAGGCGCAATGATATTACACAGCATCTGAAAATAGGCTAACTTCCGTCAACATAACCAACATGACCACCTGCTCACACAAGGAGATTATTTTCAGGCGCTGCGTAATATCATTGCAACTTTTCATTTTCCATTGGTCTTAGTACACGATATAACTACAGAAGTGTCAATTTTTAAATAGGAAAAATATCAAAACTCTTTGGTCATTTTTTGGCAAGATGCTAACAGTCTAATCAGATTCAATGATTTATGCTAAGCTATGCTAAAAGTGCTACTGCCAGACCCGGAGATCGGATGAATGGATTCGAAAATGGTAAAACTCAACTGAAAAAAAAAAAATTAAATAAATAAAAAGACAATAGCCTATATCAAAAGTACTAAAAACTAAAGAAATTAAAAATATTTGGTTTTCTGGAGGTTTTAACTAATGCCATTAAAAATAATTTTTGTTAATTAAAAATAAAATAAAATCGAAGTGTCTATATACACCAAATGCAAATAGCCTGTCTTGGCAAAGGCCATTTACACTAACTCCGCCCACCAACATGTGATTGGGCTAGTCGACACTACAAAAGACAATAGCAAAATATCAGCTCTAGTGGCGCAGATGATAAAGAGCGGTAGTGAACATTAATGAAAAGACAAAAGCATATAGCAAAACTACTAAAAAACTAATCAAATTGAAATTATTTTATTTTCTGGAAATTTTAATAAAGTTAAAAAAAAATCTTTTTTTTCATTAAAATGAAGTTGAAATGAAATTTAAATATTAGATGAAAAACTAAAAATTAAAAACTAACTCAAATAAAATTACCAAATTTGCTGAAACTGCAAAAAACAAAAAACCAAAAACAATGTTAAATTATTATTATAATTATTAAAATAATGTTATTACATTAAAACAATAAAAAAAATGTTAAATTATTATTATAATTATTAAAATAATGTTATTACATTAAAACAATTAAAAAAAAACATAATAATGATAAATAGAAATTTAAATGTAAACAAACAAGAACTAATAAAAAGACAAAAGCACATAGCAAAACTGCTAAAACCAAAGCCCTGGATTTTTTTATTTATTTATTTTTTTTTGTTGCCCATTTTACCTGGGAAAGGCCCTGAACAGTAACTTTAGACAACAAATATTTGATTCTTTATTGCTTGAATTGTAATGCATCTGAGCTGCTCAGGTAAATTTGTCTTGTTTTAAGGAAATTTGATAGTTTCCAGATAAAATAAGACAAAGATAATCATTAACACTTTTGCATTGTAATTTGCATGGTAATTTTTGCATTAGTGACTCTCAGAAAAATAACAAATGAACATTTATAGGGTGAAGAAGAGGAAGAAGAGGAGGAAGAAGATGACATAGAGCTCGATGGATCTGGATGTGATCACTCCGGCGATGAGATCTTCCCGTTCGAGCGGGAGATGAGTGATGATGTGGGGTCTGATGTGGGCGATCCAGAGGAAGCATCGTCCGTCGCAGACAAACCCAAAGCCGAGTTTACCAAATCTGAATCTCCTGTAGGAGCTCCAGCAGGCCCTGAAGGCTTTCAGTATGTCTTCAGCAAGTGGTTTTTCAGCAATGGCAGGGTAAAAATGCATTTCTTTTCTCATATGCGTGTGTACTGACTGTCAGTTTTCACATGTCTGTAAATCCATCCAGTGTTCTAATTAGTAAAAAGTAAAAGGTTTGTCATTGTTGCCAGATATTTAGCTGCTCTTGTCAAGCAAATTCTTGAGGAAGTTTATTGGATGTTGTCTGTTGACAAATTTAGCATTTAATAACTTGCACCAGCACTTCTTCTGTCTTATTTTGTATTCTGTTTGATGTGGGTCATAGTGACAGACTAGCCTTCATTTTCTCTGTCAGTCCCCTGTTCTGATATGCAGCCTTTGTAAGAGCGATGGGCATTCGAAACAGGACTGTCCCGAGGACTTCAAGCGAGTGGAGCTGGATCCCCTTCCAGCCATGACTCTAGACTTCCTCAAGATCCTCAATGATGCCTGTGAGCAATGCTACAGTAAGTACACTGTCAGTGTATTTTCCAAAACACTGTTTCCAAGACATTCCATTTTCATTGTTATTATTTTTATGAACTAAACCAGAGGTCCTTGTTGTATTAGATGAGAAAGTAACTTTAGAAATATTTTTAATAAATAATTCATTATTGCATAAATATTAATGATAATAACTGGGTATTTTTTATATACAGTGTGTGTGTATATGTGTGTGTATATATATATATATATATATATATATATATATATATATATATATATATATATATATATATATATGTATATATATATATATATATATATTTTAATATGAATATGAAAACTCTGGTTATTTATCATGACATTTTAATTTGGCATTTGCTTTACCTTGCATTGGCAACAAGCCTCCACAAGCTTTCATGGTTGCGGTTGCCAGATTTCAAGAGCTCAACAGCTTTTACTGTTTTTAACAAATGTTGAAATCTAGCTTGCACTTAGTTTTTTTTGCATGTAGTTTTATAAAAATGGTTGCATTAATTTAGGTGACTTTGCACCGGATGATGTGGAGGTGAAAGTCAGAGAACATATTTTACAAGATTTCGAGAGTTTCCTGAGATGTCAAGTGCCAGGTAATGAATGCATCATGGTGCAACTTCTTAAAATCTAAGTATGGACAAAGAATTTAGCACTTTACTTAAAGCCTTTATGCATTATAAAGGTATTCATAATGTTGTAATGAATTATATCTTACAAATAACTGTAAATCAACGTTAAAATGCAGTATAATATTGGAAGATTTGTCTGTCGTATTTTAACGCATTATACTTTTTAAGGTGTAACAGTGAATAAGATAAGTGGTTACAATTATTCATGAAATCATATGATGCATTATCAGTTGCATTACAAAACATAGCTAATGCATCAAAACTACTTTTATAATGCATTGTACATGTATACACAGAGCTTATTCGACCAGTGAGGTTCCTTTGTTTTTGTGATCGGTATTTCTTAATATTTCTTTCTGTCCATTTTGTCAGAATATTTCACATGTATGTAATGAGAAGACTTAACAGATGCTTATTCATTAATGTGGATTTTCTAACAGGAGCCAAGTTGGTTTTGTTTGGCTCATCCAAAAATGGGTTTGGCTTTAAACAGAGTGACTTGGACATCTGCATGACTCTAGACGGCCAGGACACAGCAGAGGTACCATGACTTATTTCTAGAATTATGCAAGGTCTTTATGACGCACAGACAGAAAGTGTTTATTACAGTCATTACAGAGTCTGAAAACTGTTAAAACTGCTCTGTATGAGCTGTACAGCTATTTTAGGGTTATAGTGTTGCATTTGCCATGGCAGCAAAGCTGTACTGTAAAATGTAACTTCACATAGAAATATTTCTTTCAGACTACATTTTTATTTTGTAGCTAAACTATTGAAAGTATTTTAACATTTCAAAATCGTCCCCATTCTTTTCTATTGTAAGTGTCTCCCTATAATCCACATTTTTGCTTTTCATTTTTTAAGAAAAGTAACCACAAGTGCAAGTTAATTTTCATTGCTAGTATTTTATAAAATGTATATTTAATCCTAAAAAATTGTACATATCACTTTCTACAAACATATGAAGCAGCACAACTGTTTTCAGCATTGACGATAAAAAATGTTTTTTGAGCAGCAAATCAGCATATTAGGATGATTTCTGAAGGATCATGTGACACTGAAGACAGGAGTAATGGTGCTGAAAATTCAGCTTTGATCACAGAAATAAATTACATCTTAACATATATTCAAACAGAACACAGTTATTTTAAATTGGAATAATATTTCAAAATATTACTCTCTTTACTGTATTTTTGATCAAATAAATGCAGCTTTGGTGAGCAAATAAGACCTCTTTTAGAGGAAAAAACAAAAAAAAGCCAAAATCTAACCCAGCCAGATGAATGGAGTGCAAAAACAACATTTATGCACTTTGTAGACACTATTTGCACCTGTATTTAACAGAGTTTCTGCTTCTGGTTCTTTGACAGGGTTTGGACTCCATGGCTGTTATCGAGAGTTTGACTAAAGCTCTGCGGAAACACCACAGTAAGGTCCCCGTTTCAGTGTTTGGGTGAAAATCTGAAATTGCCTGTTTTTTACATTACTGAAGAGTGTATGTGCTCATCTCATTCAGCATTTGTGAATGAAATGGTGCGTTATTATGGACTTTTGACATTTTTAGGAAGGAAAGACTATACTGTTTCTATATTTTCCTCTCTCCGTACATCTAAATGTTCTGACTGGTTAATGAAATGGCAAAGAGCCCGTCTGTACGCTTCAGGCAAACTCCATTTACTTTAAATGTGTGTTGTTAAAATAAATCAGTGGTTTTGTTTTACACCCCATCTCTCTCTACCTCTGCCATGTCTATTTATCCATCCATTTTAGGCCTGAGAAACATCCTACCTATTACTACTGCAAAAGTCCCAATTGTGAAGTTTTACCACACCAAAACTGGACTAGAGGGAGATATAAGCTTGTACAATACACTGGTGAGAGAATAAACCTGACACAACATTATTAAATGGAAGTTCAGGCCGTTAAGTATCGCAGCTGTTAACAGCACTAATATTTTATTAGAAGAGAGCCCTCTTTACATATCTGTAAAGTGGCTTCTGTAAAAGTCGTAACATTGTTGATCCTGGATATAGTTCCTTCCTTACTGCAAATATTTCGACATAAATCACTATGCTTGCTTGGCTTTCTTAATGCCCCTTCGTTCACAGAATCTATTTTAATTTAGTCGGAAATCTTGTCATTGACTGCGGCATCTAAAGCTTGATTTTTGAAATGCAGATATACTTTTGTAATTCAGAGCATTTCATAATTTAGCTCTTTAAGTGTGCTTGTGTGCTAAAATAAATTCCTTTATTAATGCTAGTTACTGCCCACTCCTGCTCTCAAGAGATAAGTTTTCCACACCCAGCACATTTCCTGTTAATTCAGTACAGTTGCGAGAGACTTTACAGTTCAAAAGAGTCATTTAGAACATGTTATAATTATATTTAAGGCATTTGCATGGTTTTTGTCTTTTAAAATATTTTTAATTTGTGTTTTTATGTTACACTCAATCTGCTCCAGATATTTAACTTGAATGTTAAGTATTGCAAGTCAGAAGTGAATGTGTTCAAAGTCCACTTCAGCTTGTTTCTTCTAAGTAGGACTGGCAAAAATAAATTATATCCCCAAAGTTCGATTTAATAGAGGTATCAGTATTGGTATCAGTGATGGTGGCTTTCATTCAAAAAATGTCATTAAACAAATATATAAAACATCAGATATTTAATATACCGTCTTGTTTCAAAGTTAATTTGGAGATATTGTTAAAATATATTTGTTGTTGTTTTATTGTGTAGTTAATCAGTTAGTACTACTCTCCTGGTCTTTCTGTTGTGAATTTAAAAACTCAGATATCAGTGCTGAAAGTTCAAAATCTTTATCTACTTTAACATTTTTGGAAAAATCAAATCTATTTCAAGGTTTTTTGTTTTTAATTAAATATTTTTTTCATAAATGTAAATGAAAAATGTATTACATATTGCAGTGCTTTTAGGGCTGCAGGATTATGACAAAAATCATAATTGTCGGTTATTCCCTTGAAATTGTAATTTACATTCAATGATGTTTTGAATAGCTTTAAATATATAAAAAAAGTAAACATTTAAAAATTCTTAAGAAAGCAGAATAATGTAAGTGGATTTTTTTTTGTTGTAATTATGCCTTTGAACGATTGCATAACTGTGGCATCTGTAATTGCAATCGCGATTAGAAATTTGATTAATTATGCAGCCCTAAGTGCTTTATTTTGGTGCTTACTGTCATAACAAGGTACTAACCCTAAATTTCCCTTCAAACCCATAAAACTTCCAAGTAGCCAACTTATATTATTCACTACCTTATGTAAGTCCACTGTAAGTGTACATACTGTAAAATGAAGAGCAGCTGAGATTTTTCTGTTTTATTTCCTCAGGCTTTGCACAACACAGAATTACTGGCATCATATGCAGCGATTGACGCTCGGGTCAAGATCCTCTGCTACGTCATGAAAGTGTTCGCTAAAGTGAGTTTGACACATCCATTAGATATCATCACTACTGCAGGCATAGAGATCATACACATTAGCGGCTGCGTTTGAAGCTAGAATGAGAAATAATTCAGTTGCTTTTGGAGAAAAGACGTCAAAGATTTCACATATTTATGATGTTTGTGTTTCAGGTGTGTGATATTGGAGATGCGTCTCGTGGGAGTCTGTCTTCATATGCCTATACTCTAATGGTGCTGTACTTCCTTCAGCAAAGAAGCCCACCTGTCATCCCAGTTCTCCAAGAGGTGTCTTTTATGATCATAGTAACTTTTTTAATGACAGTTACTTAAAATAAATGAATTAAATACAAAGCTACAACTGTAGATGCACTTGGTAATTTAGGTTTGTATGTTCATCCGTTTATCAGGAATTTGTGTGAGATTTTTTTTTTTTCTTTTTTTTGAGAGTGGTTTTAAATTTGAAAAAAAAAAAAACAGATTAGTTCTGTTGTAAAAGCCAGTTTCTTTCAACTGAGACTGCTGGCTAAAGTCAAACCCTACCTGCCACGTAATTAATTTGAAAGTGTAGTTCATGCTTTTATAACTTCTAGACTAGACTACTGTAACTCTTCATATGTTGGTTTGGATGTGTCATATCTTCAACGTTTACAGTTAGTCCTGAATGCAGCAGCTAGTCTTCTAACTGGGGCTAAAAAGTACGAGCACATTACCCCAGTCTTAGCTTCACTTCATTCTTCCTGTCCACTTCAGGATTGATTTCAAGGTTTTATTGTTTGTTTATAAGATTTTAAATGGGTTGGCGCCTGCTTATTTATCAGAGCTTTTACATCTTCATACTCGTGTTAAAGCACTGAGGTCATCCAATCAGGTGCTCCTTGATGTTCCAAGAGCAAGGTTAAAAAATAAAGGTGACCAAGCTTTTTCAGTGCTGGCACCAAATTTGTGGAATAGTTTACCTGTACACGAACTGCTCAGACTGTTGGAACTTTTAAGCCATTGCTTAAGACGAATCTGTATTCTTTAGCTTTTATTTCGAGTTGAGTTAAGACATTGTGACTTTTTTTTTTTTTTTTTTTTAAACTGTATTTGGCTAGTTTGTGTGTGAGTGCCAGACATTAAGCGCTTTGGTCAACCACGGTTGTTTTTAAATGTGCTATATAATTAAAATTGAACTAAACTGTTACAACACTTACACAGAAATATATGTAATGTAGTACTTTAACCGTTAATTTACAAGCACATATGAACACCAAAAATTCATTACTGTGTTTCATCCCTTTCATGCAATTTAGAAATGCTATGCAGTAATCCATAAAAGTAATCCATAAAAGATAACACTTGAAGCCTTTATGTATAATGCATTACAAAGTTATTCAGAATACACCTTGTAATGCATTATATATTTTAATAAATAATTGTAACCGAAGTTAAAATGCATTATTAATATATGAAAGTTTTTTTTCATGTGTTTTATAGTATTATACTTTCTAAATGAATAGATAAGTGTTATGATGTATTGTAACTGTGGTTATAATTATTCATAAGATCCTACAATGCATTACGAGGTGCTTTACAAGGCATTATTAATGCATTAAAACTGCTTTTATAATACATTATGTACAAAGGCTTTAAGTATGTTGTTAACAATATTTCTATAATCCTGATGTTTCAGCATAAATAATAAACAGTAAAAAAAACAGTGAATACACGTTATAATGGAACATTTGTGATTATTTGTCATTTTGTGAATACTATTTCAATTTTGCATTAAGTACGTCCTGAACTGTATTATGGTGTGACTGTGTCTGAATGGATTTTATTTGTATATATTTTTGTAGATGTATGTTGGGGAGACAAAGCCAGTAGTCCTTGTTGATGGCTGGGATGTACATTTCTTCAAGGATTTAAAGAACTTGGTGAGTGAGATTATTTTTAATAGCATAGCTAAAAAAAGTTAGATTTTTAGATTAGATAAAAAATAAAAAAAAAAGATTCTAAAATAATGTTTGTGGTCATGAAATCGTAGGGCAGAAGTTAATCCGGACTGGAGTTTGTTTCCTATATCAGTTTTATTATCCTAAATCAGGGTTTCAAACTGTGACTAAAACTGTTACATTTGTGACCAAAAAATGTACATGTTTTCACATTTCCTGATTGTTTTGCAATCCCATCATTTGTTATGTTGACACAATAAACAGAGACGATGCGCAAAGTTTTAGTGGAAAAAAGACTTTCAGACAGTCCCGATCTATACTGAACAGCAGCGTTGACGGCACGTCTGCTAAAAGCTGCTCCAGGTGTGCAGCATGAGAGAGATCGAAGTGATGGAGATGTGCAAAGTAAAAGCACAGAAAAGCAGTGTTTGTTTTATGCACAGCTTGAACAAACTACAAAAGGTAAAGCTGTCAGCTGAGTGCACATTAACAATATTATTAAAATAAATTCTTGTTTATAATACTATACTATGGCTTCTTCTTATCGAGATCATTAGTCTATATGCTGTGTTCTGTTAATGTATGAACTTTATATAAATGTTATTTGTAGTGCACCGCTGTCCAATAATCGCAATAAGCTTTATGCTTTGTTGCCTTTTAATAAAAATTCTGCCCATTTCATATTGAAATTCAAACAATAAATGCAGTTTTGGCGCTCCTTAATGCAGCATGAGTGATCGGTTTAGCCTTAGTTCAAGCAGCACGTGAACCCACCATATCTTCCTCATTGCTACTATAGTATAAAATAAACATAAATGAACATCAAAAGGTAAACAAAAACCTACAGTACAACTTGCTGAAATGTCTCATGTAAGCGCTCATTCAGTGTTTCAAACTGCGGAAAACATGTAAACATGTTAAACAGTGCCACTTAACAATAAATTTACCTCAGAGTAACTATTCGTGTGTCTATAAGCTATTAGTCAATTAGCAAAAATAACCATAAAAAGGAGCATTTTGTTAAATTGATGTGCTTTATTGCATATTCATATTTTTGATTAACCTGTTTTCTACATGGTAAGAAACAGTGCAAGGAACTAAAGAAAATATTCAAAACCTCCTATAAAATGACATGTTAAAGATGTATGTCAACATTTATAGGGTGCTTTGAGGATGAGCCCAAACTACACTCAATACCCAAGTGATGCTGACATAGTTATGGTCCATAATATTGGCACAGATTCTGTCCAATTAACAATTCTTTGTGACTGTATATAGTTCTCGAGTTGGAAAAGACTTTTAGTTCCCACTGTAAGTGAGCCTTAGGTCTCAGGACATCTACAAGTTGGATTAAAATGCTGTTAAAGACAGAATAAGACAAGACATAAACGCATGACAGTATGACTGAAATGTTACAATTGGCACCTAATTTCATAGGAGCCAATGGCTCCTTAATTGATGTTTTTTTTTTTTTAATCTTTAAATTATGCTTTTGTACAAAAACAACAAATAAACTTTACACATTTTAACAAACTAGTGTAATCACTCACTTACTTTGCTTGTGCAAAGTTCTTATCCAGTATCACAACTCTTTTACAGCTTTCACATATTTGCTTTTAAACCCTACAGAATCCTTTTAGTCTGTTTTTAGTGTACAGTACTAGTATAGTCAGCAAAGCTGCACTCATTTGATCAAAAATACAGTTGAAACACTAATATTGTGAAATATTATTACTATTTAACATAACTTTTCTGTGTGAATATAGTTTAGAAATGTAATTTATTTCCGTGAACAAAGCTGAATTTTCAGCATCATTACATCAGGTTTCAGTGTCACATAATCCTTCAGAAATCATTCTTACTGTTACAAAATATTAGTTTTACTGTTTTTTTTCTGATTTAATACCCAATAAGTATGGTATTGTTGTTGATTCCTCAGCATAAATACTGGCCGGAGTACAAGAAGAACAAGGAGTCTGTGGGGCAGCTGTGGCTTGGCCTGCTGCAGTTTTACACCGAGACTTTTGACTTCAAGGAGACTGTCGTCTGCATCCGCAGAAAAGAGCCTCTCACCACCTTCAAGAAGCAGTGGACCTCCAAACATCTTGCCATCGAGGGTAAGAGCAAACTACTGAGCGGTGAATATCAGACAAAGAACCTATGAATATGTAGCAATAACATGGTACACTCCTAGGAAAAAAAGGTACAAAATCTGTCACTGGGTCAGAACCTTTTCTATTTTGTACCTACTGCAAAAAGGTACATACAGTATTAGTACTTTAATCCCCAGTTTCACAGACAAGACTTAAACCTAGTCCCAGACTAAAATGTAAATTTGAGCTGTTTCAATTGAAAGAAACTTGCACTGACTGATCTTAAAATATATCAGTGCCATTGTTTTATCTCAAGATGTACACCGGTAATGTTTTTTTTTTCCTAAGGTGTTTAGAAAAATTATGCATTTTAAGTATGAAGAATATTATTACTGAAATGCTAAAAAAAAACTGTTTACAAGAGTAATATTACGTTACCACGCCATTACAGTGAGCAGCCATTTATTATGGACTTAGTAAAATTTGATTACATTTCAAATATTATATATTTTTTTTATTGCATTTTATTTCATTTATTATATGCATTTATATAAACTAGGGTTTGCACAACTAATCATTTCTGTGAATAAATGTTTGCTTTAACCTTTTTTGGTAATTTCCACATTTTTGAAATGACATGCATTATTTTAAAAGATAAAAGACAGAAAACACAAAAATAACAATGCGAGACATTTTGTACATATTTTATTATATACTTTATTGAGAGTAGCAGTCATGTAATGTGTTACTTTTAAAGCTGACATTCCATTAACATGCTGTATGTCGGAAGATTGCAGTTGATCATTTTGGTTTCTTTCAGATCCCTTTGATTTGAGTCATAATCTTGGAGCTGGTCTGTCACGGAGAAGTATGCCCTGTTTTTGTTATTTTTCTTTTACTGTTGTATCTATAATCCTTCATACAGACTTTACTATTCATCATATGACCTTTATTAAAGTTTATATTCAAACGTATAAACCTTCAACCACGGTATTTAGATAAAAACACCTGCGTTTAGCTACTGTTATCTATCAGTGGCTTTGGTTGTTTAAACCATTTCAGATTTATATCTGCATTAGCAACTTTTTGTGTTCTAACCGCATTTATAAATATAGAAATAGCTGTCGACTGTTGTTAGTCATCCCAGCCTTTTTGAAAAGGACCCTTGTCTTGATATCTTGTCGTCTGATGCAGTGACATGTACACACGTTTTCTTCCGTATGGCTGTTTGCAGTGGCGAGTTTCATCATGAAGGCCTTCATCAACGCCCGAACAGTTTTCGGCACCCCCGTCAGAAGCTTCCCACCAGAGTACTCAAATAAAATGGTTTGTGTCCGTTACCTTGGCCATGTCAGTTCTGGGTCACACTTCAATCTGGAGACCAATTCTCATTATTATCTAACAATTATCTATGACTTTTCGCTCAATAAACTCTCAATTTGCTGCTTATTAATAGTAAGGTAGTTGTTAAGTTTAGGTATGAGGTGCATTAGGGGTTTAAAATATGGTCATGCGGAATAAGGCATTAATATGTGCTTTATAAGTACTAATAAAAATAGTTTTTTTTTTTTTTTTAAACTTTATTTTGATCAAATAAATTCAGCCTTGATGAGCAGAAATTATTTATTTTAAAATCATTAATTGTAATATGTATATTATATTGTTATCATGATTATTAAATGCTGCCTTTTATTTTATTTTTTTCTTGGACAATAGTGTATATTGTTACAATATAAAATATATATTTTAATGTGCTAAAATATATATTTATATATTTATTTATATGTATTAAATATTTTTAATAATGAGTGCTGGGGGCGTGGCCTAGGGCGTGGGGAGATTTTCCTGCTTTTTTGTCTCTAGCTGATCACATGCCTTAAAGTGTTACCAAATTCTTTAAAACACCTCATAAGTCATTGTATTTGATGTCACTTTTGTATTTGCAGGAGTATTTTTTTGACCCAGAGGTGCTAACAGAGGGCAAACTTGCACCCAATGACCGCTGCTGCCGAATCTGTGGGAAGATTGGGCATTTTATGAAAGACTGTCCAATGCGAAGGAGGTAATTGTTGTAGATTCTTTTTTGCTCTTTTTGTTCATACTAAACACTGCTTTTACATTTTTAAACATGCTTTTCTACATTTCCCACTATAATGATCCATAGAGAGTGTGCACTGCTATTTAAAGGTTTGGGATCAGAACGATTTTTATAATAGAAATTAATACTTTTATTCAGCATTCACTCATTAAACTGATCAAAAGTAATTGTTACAAAATATTTAGATTCAAATAAATGCTGTTCTTTTGAACATTCTATTGAGCAAGGAATCCTGGAAGAAAAATGCATCACAGATTCCACAAAAATATTCAGCAGCACAACTGTTTTCAACATTGATGATAATCAGAAATGTTACTTAAGCAGCAAATCAGCATATTAGAATGATTTCTGAAGGATCATGGAGACTGGAGTAATGATGCTGAAAATTCAGCTTCGATCTCAGCAATAAATTACATTTTACTATAGATTCACATAGAAAACAGTTATTTTAACTTGATATAATATTTAACAGTATTACTGTTTTTTACTGTGTTTCCAATCAAATAAATGCAGCGTTGGTGAGCAGAAAGAACTTTCAAAAGTGACCCCAAATTCTGAACAGTTGTGCATGTTAAAACTAATAAATCTTCATTAAATCTGACTTTTGATACTTGTAGTCTGATTTTGTTTGTTGTTCATTCATTCGTTTGTTTCAATGATTTGCTAAGACAACGACGTGACACTGATGGATCGTTCAGCGGACGTGATGTGAGCAGACCCGACGGCAGGGGGATGAATGACGGCAGTCCTTACACGGAGGGACGATGGCGGCACAGAGAGGAGAAGTGCTGTTATCTGTGCGGCTCCAACACTCACATCAAGAAGGACTGCCTGCTGGCCAAATCTTCAGGTAGCTGCACCCATCACTGTGTTTAAAGCATGTTATGTCTGCAGGAATCTGATCAGGAATCACTCATGTGTTTCTTTGCAGAATCCTCTCCAAACACATACCAAAGAAGCCCGGCGTCAGGGGACAGACTAGTATGTCAGATACAGTCTCATTTGCAGTTACCATCATGTGCTAATACTTACCTGCCTGGTAATTAACATTTAGAGCTCATATTTGGATTCGTATGTGTCTGTAGGACAGTCCTCAGCAGGACAGAAAAAAGAAGCGAAAAGCAAAAAGGATGATTTTGGGTCCTGAACCAGGTGAGTGAACTACGTGATGATTTATGCTGTGCTAAATGTTAGCGATTAATTCTGCGAATTCAAAATTCTGTAAATATGGCAACGTACACTGCAGCTAAATTCAGTTGTCAGTTCACCTTTTAGTGCTTAATGCTGTTCTGTACAAACACAGTTTAGTCATTTACAGGAGTGACAACCACTTTCTACTACCAATCAGCTCCCCACAAATGCATGTAGTGAATTTACAGGAATTTTAGGGTCCTATGGTAACACGGACGGAATCACGGAATCCAGTCATAAAAATGGAATGTACTGTAACGTGGAATGTCATGGAATTTGCCAGATTTCGGATGAATAAATCAAAAGTAGGTTAGTACTCTTGAGTCAAAACACAATGCGGACTAGTGTCTGTGTATATTATTAGGCCACAAAATACAATTTAAATGTAAACCATGCCTGTTCTGTCTGTCTCTGTGTGAATGAATGAAGCAGACACACAGTTTCGTTTACAACACATCCTGAAGTACACGACACTCGCAGTGTTTTCAGCCTCTGCCATCTCATTATATGGGTACATGAACACATGAACATAAATCTCTAAAACTGCTCTGAGAGACACTTCATGAGTATTTTACTTTTTCTTGTGAAAGCTACCATCATTTCATTTACAAACAGAAACTTAAAGGTCTTCACAACAACCCGTCAAAGTAAAAGTACTACTACTACTACTAAAATTATTATTAAAACATTGTTTTTAAGGAATGTTTACCAGAAAAATGTAAATACACAACATAGTATTTCTGAAATAAATAAAATAATAATAATAATAATAAATTATATATATTTTTAAATAAATTAGTTATTTAGAGATGCTTTTGATTATTAAAATTTAATGAAACCAATAAAATGGAATCCAGAAAATTAATGGAAAACACAGAATTTGGTAAAAATGAAACTAAATTTGAGGGGGGAAAAAATGGATGTATTTCATAGGGCCATAGAATGATTTAAATTAATTATACATGTTTTATTTTATTTTAAACTGAATTTTAACTATTAAAACAGAGTCTAGAAAAATTAAAGCAGGAAAAAAATGGAATCCAAAAAAACTGAAATGGATTTCATAGGGCCCTAGAATTATGTAGTGTGTGCAGAACCAAACTGAACAAGTAGCTGTTAATGATTTATTTAAACATGAGTTCTTCTGTGTTCACGATGGCACATACTGAATAAATAAGAACAAGCCCACAATAAACTCAAATCCAAATGCACTTGGAAATAAGCTGCATACCAAAATATTGTGTCCTACTTCACTCCTACTTCATTGACACCATAAACTGGATCGCGTCATGAGCCAAGCACAAATAATAAACCCAAAGATGCTTAAAAAGCATTGCTTATTATAAGTGGACATGGCAACGCTTCTGCTAAGCAACCATCCAAATGCACAAGATGCCAGAATGTTGCTATGGTAACCAAGGTGTCAGTCATTGCAGTTTCGAGAGTGACTTCTATTCCGCTCACACACAAAACTGTAATTTAGGGGATTCACTCCCACTCCCGATTGCAACTCCTGAAAGTTTACATTGAGTAGTGGCCTATGTGAGACTGTTATGGTTTATGCATACAAACAATAAATACAAGCAATTTATTCCTATTCACACAAGGGTTTTTTACTAAAACCTAAAACCTTTTAAAAAACATTTTCCTTTAAATAAATGTTAACTAAAATAAAATATTTTAGACCTGAAATATATATATATATATATATATATATATATATATATATATATATATATATATATATATATATATATATATATATATATATATATATATATATATATATATAATAACACTGAAAGTAACACTGCAGTTGTCTACAGAGCTTTTTTTTTTTTTTTTTTTCCTGATTGGTTGTTTTCATCCTTCATTTGATAAAGGACAAAAATCTGACCAAACGACAAAGTACAAGCCTTTCAAAGCATCTCCTGATACACAATCCAATGCACTGGTGGATCGATAGCTGTTTATCTGACACTTACAACGGAGTTCAACACACCATCATTGGTCATGGAGCAGCTGCTGTCTTTGTTAAGCATATATCTGAAAATGTCCCTGTCTCTGTCATGTTGTAGGTAGTCTTGCCAGCAGACATGCGTCATTAAATGCGTCTATGGAGAAGTGGAGCCCTTTCAAGTAAATCATCTAAAGTGAGCCGTTCCAGGCTGAAGCAGAGTGTTTTTGGATCTCCAACAGCCGCAGCTCAGTATTATCATGAACCCCAGTAAAACGCCGTGATGAATGTGCCTTGTATAGGTGTCTAATTTTTAGTTATTTTTTTCTAATTGTGAAATGATTGTGATGTTTCTCATTTTATCTGTTTTTATTTTTTTAAATTAAGAGTCCAGCTGATTATCTTTGTAATTTAGACTGTGTTTTTGAATTTGCTTGAATAGTTTTAGTAACACGGATTTGCACAATTGTGCGTTTTGTGCATGTATCAAGAAGCGTTTTATTTTGTATAAAATGTACATACAGAAATGCCGGTTGGGGTCTGTGTATTTACAATGATGCTGATATTATTGCGGGTTCATCGTTGAGCTTTTCATTGTGCGTTTTTTCCGTTTGGCTGGGCTTGGTTCTAGTTGCTATGCTTTATTTTATAGTTTATATTAGCGCATCGTTTTTTGCTGAATGAATTGTGTATGTTTGGGGAAAAAGGCTCCGTTGCCTACATTGCATTTGCTGCAATGTCAATAAACAAAATGAATTCCCTCCATATTAGTAATTTAACTCCGGTCCCCCCTTTTTTTTTTTTTTTTTTTGGATGACAATAAATGAATCTTGTCATACTGAGGTCTCTGTGCTTTGTGTGCCTGTAATGAAATCTACATTTTCTTACATCCTTGTGTGCATACATGAAAAAAGTATGTGTTTTTAGAACATACATAGGACATTTTGTCTTCTGGGAAGCATGTAAGCTTCTGAAGGGCAGTACTAAATGAAAAAATATATATTTGGGCAAAATAAGAAAAAATATACATATCTTCATTCCGTTCAAAAGTTTACACCCCTGGCTCTTAATGCATAATTTTTCCTTCTGGAGCTGAAAAAACAAATTAGTGGGACCTTCATTTTTCTGAAGAACAGCAGGCAGTTTAACTGTTCAGGACAAACAAGGGACTCATGAACAACTATCACTAAACAAAACAAAAAAACAGCTGTGAATCATTCATGTAACAACACAGTATTGAGAATCAAGTGTATGTAAACTTTTAAATGGGTTCATTTTTATAAATTCAACTAGTATTTTCTGTTGTGCAACTGTATGTAAACATCTCTGTAAATTATCTTATTCAGGTCGGTACTAAATAAATAAATAAACAACAACATGCATTTTGTATGATCACTCTTATTTTGGTAGTTAACATTTTGCAGATTCTGCAAGGTATATGTAAAATTTTGACCTCAAATGTATGTCTTTTCCCACAGAAGACAACTGAATTTCTGTAAACATTTTTTACAATGTGCTAGTTTAAAATGTTCGCTTTTAAATTTATATAACTAATTGATATTGTCTAAATAAATAATAAAAAAAAAAAATTATATATATATATATATATATATATATATATATATATATATTTATTTATTTATTTATTTTTTTTGCAAAAAGACAACACTTCAATAATTATACGCTTTGTTCTTTGTCTCATGTTATTCTTGTGAATAATATTTAATAACACTTAAAGTCTAGTACGTGTCTGATGATAAAAAAAAAAAACTTACCTAGTGACTTTGTGCTATGAAAATACACTAATAAATACATTTTCAGCCATAGGTTGTTTTAAAAAAAAAAAAAAAATGTCTGATAGCACATTCAATATCTCGGTCACATCGTTACAGTTTTCTCGGTGTGAAAAACATGAACCCGCGTACCAGGTTGTCCGTGGTTACTACACATTGAGGTGGATTTTGTATATCAGTTAGCAATCCTAAGAATTTATAGATTTAAACGATTACTTTTTGGTGGACAGAAATCGGACTCGGCTTTTTGATGCGCCCCCTAGCGTACGACCCCTCATTGTGCATAAGGCATAGTTATAGAATAGAATGCAACAAATTCAGTGAACTAGTTTACGATCATTTCTATATTCATTTTTATAATCATTCGGTATATTATAATCATTAAGCAAACGAGACGTTCTCTGACCTTACATTATAATTAGTTGCGTAATACGCTCAAAATGTCACATGGTGTTAAAGCCTGCAGTAGCAATCACTCATAGGCTTTATGAGCTGTCACTCAAAAAACCAGCCAATCCCGTGCGACTGAGGAGGCGGGCGTTCCTCGCTTTACCGCTGGTGTTTACATCCAAACACGAAGTACTTAAGTAACTTCAACATGTCGGCCTCTATAGCACGGGCGACAGTGAGGGCAGTTAGCAGACGAAAAATACTGCCAACAAGAGCCGCTTTAACGCTGGTGAGTACTGAATCTATTTACAACATGATGAAGAAACCGAACAAGCATTTAGTTATCAAATACTGGATATAGCATGTATGACAGATGCCTTTAGCTTAGTTATCTGAT
This sequence comes from Cirrhinus mrigala, assembly GCA_036247105.1. Taxonomy (NCBI): domain Eukaryota; kingdom Metazoa; phylum Chordata; class Actinopteri; order Cypriniformes; family Cyprinidae; genus Cirrhinus; species Cirrhinus mrigala. Next base: position 3,059,136 of record CM070011.1, on the reverse strand, counting down.
TAATAACAGGATAATAATAGACAGCCTCGTCCATTAGCACACATTCAGACGGAGATTCAGATATAGCAGCAGGTTAGATGTGACTCGCATTGTGGCTGTGTTGTTCAGGTTGACATCAAGGTCAGTGTTTGGGCAGGTTAGCCGTTAGCAGATGCTTGGAGAGCCGAAGCAAATGCTTGTGTACCAGAAACTTCTAGATCTGCCTCGTTGCACCTTCAAATATAATTTTGGACACATTTAACTGTTTTGTCCTTCAGTCTATGCAAGCATCTCTGCTTGTTTGGACGGTCCGGGACGAACAGCGGCGGTTGTTTAGGGTGAGGTCAGGACAGAGGCTTTTAATGATCTTATCCATGTTGCTGTGATCAGATAACTGCCCTAGAGTTTAGGTTTGTTGTTAAAGACCCCGAATCTCTCCAACTGTAGCATTGCACTGCTGTAACACCAGTGTTTACTGAGTACGTGCTAAAGTTGAAACGGTTTGGCTACTGGACATGTTTGTACTTTGATAAACATTACATTAAGTGAGTGAGTGAAACCACTACTTCAAAGATATTATGCATGTGAAATGCTCTCCTCTAAAATGACTTACAATAAAGTTTTTACAGGGAGAATCCAGTTAAATTACAACCGGATTCTCAGTGTGAAAACTATTGTCCATCCAGATACAATCCACATGGACTGGCAAGATACCACAGATGAATGGGGTGAAAATAGTACATTATGATGTTTAAATATGCAAATGCTGCATTATCCAATTAAAATACACACAAATTTGCATATTTTCCAAAGCAGAAATCTGACCGTCAAATAAAGGCCTTGTTTGATTTTAGGTTTTAACTCTAAAATGGGTTTTTGGATTTCTTATTTAATCACTGTCAACAAATACGCTAATACTGTCAAGACCCAAAGGAAAAATCACAGTGTTTCTATGAAATATAAAACTTTATGTATACGAATACAAATGATGGCCTATATGAACAAAGCCCTCTGTAAAACCCTTCAGAATAAAACCGTAAAGATTGGTTTTATGTAAGTGCTGGTGAAAGAGGGGAAAAAAAACTCATAGCCTCTAAATATATGAATTGCAATTTCAATTTACAGATGAAAATAGATCAAATATAATAAAATAAACACTCAAATGTGTATTTTGGATTATTTTTTCCCCCACTGGTTGGAAAGACATTGCCTCACTTCCTGAGAAGCTGTTTGCAATTGAAGCAAAAAAATATATTTAAAAATGTGCACTACCAGTCAAAAGTTTTTGAACACTAAGATTTTTAATGTTTTTAAAGAATCCTCTTCAGCTCACCATGCCTGCATTTATTTGATCTGAAGTACAGCAAAAGCAGTAAAATTTTGAAATATTTTTACTATTAAAAATAAGTGTTTTCTATTTGAATATATTTTAAAATCTAATTTATTCCTTTGATCAAAGCTAAATATTCAGCAACATTATTCCAGTCTTCAGTGTCACATGATATTATTTCACAATATTACTGTTTTTGCTGTACTTTGAATCAAATAAATGCAGGTTTGGTGAGCAGAAGAGACGCCTTTAAAAACATTAAAAATCTCACTGTTCAAAAACTTTTGAAGTTGCAGGTGCAAATTAGTGCAAATGTGACTTACATTTGAAGATAGTAGAGTAGGAAAATAAACCATAAACCTCTTATACGCTTTCATTTGGTTACATTTTTAACTTTTTTTTATTATTTACTTGGAGAGTCTTCTAGACATCTTCAGTTGTTTAAAGCAAGTTTCAGCATTTTTCATATTTCATTGGTATAAATTTGTAGTTAATATCATTTGAATATTTTCTTTATAGCAAACTTTAGGGGAAAAAACTAAAACAGTGCATTAGCTAATAGTTAATAACTTCTGAACTAAATGATATTGACTTAACATCTGTAAATTGGTGAAAAAATGCAAAATTATCTTGGTCATCTTGTGATATGGAACCAATGTTTCTTTCTCAAATGACACTTCACTCAGAAAAAAAGGTAAAAAACAAAATCTGTCACTGGATCACAGTACCTTTTCAAAAGGCACTAATATGCACACTTTAGATGTAATAAAAAAAAAATAATAAAAAAAAAAATAATAATAATAATAGTGTTTCTTTTGAAAAGATATCAACCCAGTGACAGTTTTTGTATCTTTTTTTAAAGAGTGCTTTGTCATAATTATTTTGTCAAATTATTGTAATGTCACACTTTCACTCATCTGTCATAAATGATCACTGAGTGTGTTTTCTTCATTCTCAGACTCCTTCAGCTGTGAATAAAGTCAAACAACTTTTACAGAATAAACCAGAATTTGTGAGTATTAGTTTTATTATTACTCATTAACACCTGCAGCCTCGCTGATATATTTTCCTGTCTAATTTTTTGATTTATGTTTTCACCCGTCTTCAAACAGATCGGCCTCAAGGTTGGTGTTCGAACCCGAGGTTGCAATGGCCTCACCTATACACTAGACTATACTAAAGAGAAAGACAAATCAGACGAGGAGGTGTTACAAGATGGTGAGTAACGCAATTACGTCATTATATCTCATTCACAGTACTGAGTCTCTTCTGCTCACCAAGGCTGTATTTATTTGATTAAAAATCCAGAAAAACAATAATGTTTTAAAGTACTATTTAAAATATATTTTTTTCTTTGTGAATATATTCTAAAATGTAACTGATTGCTGTGATCAAAGCTGAATTTTCAGCATCATTACTCCAGTCTTCAGTGTCACATGATCCTTCAGAAATCATTCAAATCATGATGATTTGCTGCTAAAGAAAAACGCACACACACACACACACACACACACATATTCCTGATTATCATCAATGTTGAAAACAGTATTTATGCATTTTTTCTTAGGATTCCTTGATGAATAGAAAGTTCAAAGAACGGCTATTATTTGAGATTAAAATCTTCTGTAACATCTGCACCGTAGGCTTTGATCATTTTAATGCCTCCTTGATGAATAAAAGTATTAATTTCTTTCAGAAACCCACCCAAAACTCTTGAATGGTGGTGTCTATTATGTAAATTGCTCGTACGTGCACAGAAATGTGATTGATGTCATGTTTTTCCTCAGGCGTGAGAGTGTTCATAGAGAAGAAGGCTCAGCTGACGCTGCTCGGCACAGAGATGGATTTCGTCGAAACGAAACTTTCCAGCGAGTTCGTGTTCAACAATCCCAACATCAAAGGGACGTGTGGTTGCGGGGAAAGCTTCAACATATGAACCTCGCTGCGCGTTTGGCTTCATCTAGAGCTCGAGCCCTCCAGGACATCCAGTCCAGATCCTAGATTCAAACATCCATCTTGAAGATTTGTGGGTAGAGAGCCGGAGGAAGAGACTGATGTTTAGTGGCCTGTTTGGCCATCATTTCCTGTGCTGCCAGCATTCACCTCAACACAAACCCTGTGTACGGATACACTGTTAGAGGAACTTGTTTTTATTAATTTCATTGCTTGTACACAGCTTGATGTGTGTCTGTTGCGGCTCAGAGGTGAGTTCCAGTTACACTCCATGTTAGTGGTTAAAGGGTAATTAATTGCTTCGGTCTCTTCTCAGAGCGTTGTGTACCATCCAGTTGCGCTGTTATGCATTCATGCATGTTAATCCAGTTAACATGTTGTTCTGAGGATTATCCAGATGAGCTGAACCTGCTGGACGTCGTAACGCGTCCTCTTTACAACGACGCCTACATCACAAGAAATCTGCAGTTGCTTCCTCATGATTTGGTGGATTGTGGACCAGCAGTGCAAATCTGTAACTATCTACATAATATTCAAAGATTTCCCCGATGTTAAGTGATTATAAACTTTGCACTTTCTGCATGCCACTTTTTGTCATTTGCTCTATAATGTGATAAAGTGCAGCACAGGAACTGATGCCAAGTTTTGAAATGCAATTGTTTGACTTGAACTTGTTCTCTGTAAAGTATGAGTGTGAGTGTGATGTACATAACAATGAAAATCCCATCGACTGTCTTTTAACGCACAAATAAACTTCCATTATACTCAAAAGTATGCTGGTTCTTGAATGAAATACCTTTATTGTCCTGAATGTGGCGCTGTTTTCTAATGACCCATTGCATCTTAACATTAAAGTCCATTCTTTTACTGTAAATATGATTGTTTTTAAGGAAGGAAAAGTGGTGGAAAATGTCTATTATATATATATATATATATATATATATATATATATATATATATAATTCATTTATATTCATTTATTTTTTATTTATTATTTTTTTCATTTAATTTAATTTTCATTTTCATTCATATCAGCAATTATTATATACAGACTTGTTCATATTACCTATAATTTATCAGATAATGATGACAATATTTTTTAACAAATCTAATTTTGTTTTCTTGGCATTTCTCAGCAGGCATTCATTGCAAAATAGTAATATAAACCAATTGGAAAAATAACATTTAAGTTAAAAAGGTAGTAAAAAGTTTTTAGGAAGAAATTGATGGTAAATTTAACAGCATGTTTTCAAGTAAAGGCAAATAAAAGAAAAGAGGAAAAAAAGAAACAATTCTGCACAAAAAAAAAATAAAAATATATATATATATACAAAAAGAAAATCTGCACACCAAACAAATGCAAATTTCAAGGTCTGTTGAAAAAAGATTCATTGGAAGTGGCAGCAAAATCTAAAGTTCACTAACAAAAATGTGATTGTGGACACACACTTGAAGAAAACCAGCGCACGTTTCAGTCCATGCTGGTCTATCTTCACTGCTAAACATTACAACAAGATGATTAACTGAATCATCTGGCTGACTAATTGAAAATGCAATAAGCATTAGGCATTGCTAGTGGGGGAGAAATGGTGACAGATTGCAAGGGCCTAGGGGTCTTTGGGGCCCACTGGATCTTTAAGGGTAAAACTGAACATCCTTTTGGTCTTAATGAAACTTCAAATCTTTCTTGCTTTCTTTAAAATGCTTTCCTGTCCATTTTGTTTTTGTTTTGCTTTTAAACCTTGGTGTTGTTGTTCAGTTAGCCTCACCCACAATGGTGGTTATTTATTGCATTTTTTCAATTAGTCATCCAGCTGATTCAGTTAATCACCTGATGTTTCTTAAGTGTTGTTAACCATTGTCTTTTTGTTTGTGTGTGTGTGTGCAGTCACATTTTTGTTGGTGCACTTTAGATTTTGTTGCCACTTCCATGTAAATCTTCAGTAATACATTTTTGATTGAAGGACCTTGAACTCTGCACTTGTTTGGTGTGTGGATTCCCTTCTTCTTTTTGCATTTCAAGTAAAGGCTACATACAGTTCTTGGTGGCTTTAATTAAAAAAGAAAAATTTTAAATAGTACATTTTGCCCGTACTTAGTAAAATTGTACTACATTACATAGTGAATGGGTCCAAACAGCTGATTAAAAACATCGAAATAATCCACAAGTAATCCACACCACTCCAGTCCATCAGTTAACATCTTGAGAAGTGAAAATCTGCGTGTTTGTAAGAAACAAATCCATCATTAATTGTATGAACTCATTAGCATTCAATATTGAACGTCTGTGATGCATTAATACTAGTACCTTCATCTGTATTGATTTACAAATTTTCTATCACAAATGCATTTGTAGTAGCGATGCAGATGAGGCAACACTTCACTTTCCCATGGTGTTTGAATAGAACTGTGTCATAACCAGACACATAAAACAACTGTAGTGATGTCTGTGTTTCTTTAAGGCTCATAGATCAGTCTGTACCATCTGTTTTCTTCATATCTTAACTGCAGCTTTAATGATAACTTACAAGGCCAGCTGCCACAATATACAAGAAACTGCCTCTACTGACTCCCACAGATATATATTAATATGTGAAGGGAGCTGATAAGATTTAGCTATTGTTGCTGGACTGTTCTGTCTGAAAACGCTCCAGACGGGAAGGAAGAGAAAGTCTGTACTTTGCTCCTGTTTTCTCTCTGAACCGAGTTTCCTCACAGCTGCTGGAGTTATTGATCTGCTCTTTCTTTCTGTCTTCCTGATCACACAGGTGTCCATCTGTCGTGACTGGATTTTGCTTTTGTTTGCTTGCCCCTTCTTGTGTTTTATGTTTTTATTTGATTTTCATTGTCACAGATCTGAATAATTGTGGTCTAAGCTGGCCCAGCATCTAAATAAACAAAGGGCAAGTCGTTAAAATGACATTTCACTATGTTCAACAACATATTTGATGAGATCTGTCACTCTTCAACTAATGATTTGCTTACTTTTGTAAACGAGCAAACTTGATGGTTGAGTCATTTCAAACTATGTTTGACCGTGAGAATGGGCCTCTTTGAATAAATATTGAATATTTTAATATTGAAAAATCTATGAATATTTAACATCTTAACAATATATTTAGATTTATACAAATAGTTCACCCAAAAATGTAAATTTGCTGAAAATACTCACCCTCAGGCCATCCAAGACGTAGATCTGTTTGCATCTTCATGTGAACAGATTTATTATTAAGATGTTTGTACCTTCAAACCGTTGCTTCAGGCTAAAATACCGCTTACTCTCCTTATTTCTCTCCTGATTCAGACGAGACTTTTTATGTCTTAATAATAGATTTGTTTCTTACAAAACACTTTTGTCTTCTTAAGATGTTAATTGATGGACTGGAGTGGTGTGGATTACTTGTGGAATATTGTGATGTTTTTATCGGCTGTTTGGACTCTCATTCAGACGGCACCCATTCACTGCAAAGGATCCATTGGTGAGCAAGTGATGCAATGATAGATTTATTCAAATCTGATGAAGAAAGAATCTCATCTACATCCTGGATGCCCAAGGATAAGTACATTTTCATTTTTGGGTGAACCATTTCTTTAATCCCAACATATTTTCATATATATGTAAGGCTGGGGCTAGTTGTCACACAGGGAAGATGTCTTATGAAAATTCGGGCCAAAATTTCAAATGCACAAATGCCTTATTTTCCCCAACCACAGTCATTTGCTTTTTTTTTTTTTTTTTTTAATTGCATTTTATTTTATTTTATTTTTAATTGCACACGTTTTTACCTATGTTGCTTTAAAACACCATTTCTATTTTTGCAGTTGTTAACAACATGCCTATTAGATCCCGTACCCACTAAATTACTGAAAGAACTGTTACCTGCAGCAGAAGAACCGCTTCTCAATATTATTAACTCATCGTTATCTTTAGGTCACGTCCCAAAACCATTCAAACTGGCGGTTATTAAGCCTCTTATTAAGAAACCACAACTAGACCCTAGTGAACTGGCAAATTACAGATCCATTTCTAATCTTCCGTTTATGTCTAAAATTTTAGAGAAAGTTGTATCTGCTCAACTGTGCTCATTCTTGCAAAAAAAAATTATATCTATGAAGAATTTCAGTCAGGTTTCAGGCCCCATCACAGCACAGAAACTGCACTTGTTAAAATCACTAATGACTTGCTTCTTGCGTCAGACCAAGGCTGCATCTCACTGCTAGTTTTACTTGATCTTAGTGCTGCGTTCGACACTATAGATCATGACATACTAATAGATCGACTACAAAACTATGCGGGTATCCAAGGGCAGGCTTTAAGATGGTTTAGATCCTACCTGTCCGATCGCTACCACTTTGTGTATTTAAATGGGGAGTCATCTTAGTTATCACTAGTAAAGTGCCACAAGGATCTGTCCTAGGTCCTCTACTATTTTCAATATACACGCTGCCCCTTGGTAATATTATTCGAAAACACAGGATTAGTTTCTATTGTTATGCTGATGATACTCAACTATATATCTCAACAAAACCAGATGAAGCTTCTAAATTATCGAAGTTAACAGAGTGTGTTAAAAATGTAAAAGATTGGATGACCAATCATTTTTCTGCTATTAAATTCAGATAAGACAGAGATATTACTTATTGGACCAAAAAACAGTACACAGAATCTACAACTAGACGGATGTACTGTTGCTTCCACTACAGTCAAAAGTCTCGGTGTTATATTAGACACTTGTCTTTTGAAAATTATATTTCTCATGTTACAAAAACAGCATTCTTCTATCTTAGAAACATTGCCAAGCTGCGAAACATGTTACCTGTTTCTGACGCAGAAAAGCTAGTTCATGCATTCATGACCTCTAGACTGGACTATTGTAACGCACTACTAGGTGGTTGTCCTGCATCTTCAATAAACAAGCTACAGATCAAAATGCAGCTGCTAGAGTCCTTACCAGGTCAAGAAAATATGATCATATTACCCCAATTTTAAAGTCTCTGCACTGGCTACCTATTAGGTTCCACATCAGCTATAAAATGGTACTTCTTACCTATAAGGCACTTAACGGTTTAGCTCCTGTGTACCTAACTAGTCTTCTACCACGCTACAATCCATCACGCTCCCTAAGATCACAAAACTCTGGACTGTTGGTAATTCCTAGGATAGCAAAGTCCACTAAAGGAGAGCTTTTTTGCATTTGGCTCCCAAACTCTGGAACAGCCTTCCGGATAACGTTCGGGGTTCAGACACACTCTCTCTGTTTAAATCTAGATTGAAGATACATCTTTTTAGCCAAGCATTTAAATAATGCATCTTATAAACTTTTCCTGTAGTTATATCTGATCAAATGCTCGTTATTGGTCTTTTAGCTCTGGTTAAACAAATTTTTCTTTGCTTGGTTTGAACAGCAGCTACGCTAATTATGTTCCTATCTGTTCTCTGTTTCTGCCATGGGATTGACACCCCATGGTAACTAGGAATTCACAGTCTGAATTTCAGTCTGGATCCAGAACACTTAAGAAGAGGTGATGTCAACCCCTCAGAGGACTTCAGATGATGCCAGCCCTGAAACAACATACAGCATTACTGAATTTTGCTACAAATTTATGGTGTTCTTTGTCTGTTTGATTATGTCATTAATTGATCTTTACCACACATCTCTGCCATATGTACATCAACTTGGCAGTCACCACTGTAAGCTGCTACTAAATATATTGTAAAAACTTTTCGTGTAAAGTTGCTTTGCAACGATATGTATCGTGAAAAGCGCTATACAAATAAATTTTAATTTGAATTTAAGTGTTTTGTTTTTAAAATTCTATAACTCTTTCAGTATTGCCTAAACGTTGTGAAACAGCTCATTACTGATTTTAATATAGAGTATAATATGTTTTGTTAAATTTTGTGGCCAACAAAAATCAAGGGACGCTTCAGGGTTCTCAGTGCGACACAAAACAAGCGACACCTGCAGCTCCCGTGGGACTGTTGTCATGGTATCGCATGTACGCGGGCTGTGTAGCGCTCTACAGTGCGCGCTAAAACACCCGGGAAAGACCCGTTTACAAGCACCATATCATCCGACAACCCCACATTCGGCTGAGACACCGCACGGTTCAGCAGGATGATGGTGATGATGTGGGGAAATCTTTCAGTACAACATCCATCGCAGTGGTAGAGACTCTCCTGTACGGTAGTTCAAGGGAAGGAGTTCGTTTCTTCAGAGATGTCTGCATTAAGTGACTCTGGTTTTGAGGAGGATCTTCACACTTCTCCAGTCAAGGGTTCAAGCGCTAGACTGACACCAGCCCTGCAGGAGTGTGATTATGAAGAGAGCTGCTTCATCATCCAGAGACACAACGAGCAGCAGTTTCTAGCGCAGAACTGCCTTGCGCGACAACCGCAGGTTTGTATGATTTATTATTGAAATAAACTCATACTTTTATTCAGCAAGGAGGCATTAAATTGATCAAAAGTAACAGTAAACACATGTTGTTTAATGTTACAATAGATTTCTCAATGTTAGAATAGATTTATTCAATAAAAAGAATCCTGAAAACTCACGGTTTCCACAAAAGTACTGGGCAGCAGCACAACTGTTTTCATCATTGATAATAATCAGAAATGCGACTTGAGCAGCAAATCATGTGATCATATAACTCTAAAGACTGGAGTAGCCTAATGATGCTGAAATTTCAGCTTTGATCATAGAAATCAATTACTGTACATTTTACAATATTCAAACAGAAAAGAGTTACTTTAAATCGTAATAATATATTACTGTTTTGCTAAAAACAAACAAAATATTATTGACCCCAAAGTTTTTAATTAACATTATTAACATATATATATATATATATATATATATATATATATATATATATATATATATATATATATATATATACACACACACACACAGTAGTCAACACAATTGTGACCGGTGGAATAATGTGTATACTGAATTGACATATTTCTGCTGCAGTCATAAACATTGTTATATATATCTTAGCCCAGCTATTTTAAACAGTTTGATCATATTATAGGGTTACTATCATGCATAAAAACCCTTATCCAACAAGGAATACAAAAAAAACAACAAAAAAAAAAACAACAACAACCATCAGCGTATTTCAAAATTGTTACTTTTTTGTAACATATATCATCAAATTTTCATATTAGTGTTACCAGTACTACAACATCAATATTGTAACAAAAACAAAAATTTTGTGCAATATTTTGTCATTGAAAAAGTTCAGTGCAAACTTCACAAACAACTGCAATTGGATTTCTGTAAACCTAAATTCACTGTTATCCCACCGGTCACAATTGTAAACAACTCATTCTATGACCACACTCAACAAAACTAAATATATGTTAATTAATTTATTAATACTAGACACCTTAAAGATAATGTGTACCAAAAATCTTTCATTTTTTTCTCAAGTCATGATCTTCTCAAGGTGCAAACAGAAAATAACTGCTCTGGTCATGTGACAATTTGCACTAACTATGTGAAACTGCAAATATTTAATTGAGACCCTTTTTCCATGTTTGCAGGAAGTGCACTAAAACAAATCAGTAAGGTTTTTAGAGCTTTATAAATGAAAACCTTTTTTACGGTCACTATTGGTAAATTATATAATATTGTATATAATGGAATTTCAGTTTGGAGGATGAAAATGAGCAAAAAACGTATTCAGGGTTTTGGTAACACTTTACAATAAGGTTCATTAGTTAACTACATTAGTTAACTACATTAGTTAACATGAACTAAAAACAAACAATACTTCTGCGGCATTTATTAATCTTAGTTAATGTTAATTTCAGTAATTAATAATGCATTATTAAAATCACAAGTTGTGTTTGTTAACATTAGTTAATGCACTGTGAACTGATATGAATTAACAATGAATGACTGTATTTTTATTAAGTAACATTAACAAAGATTAATAAATAGTGTAATAAATATATTGTTCATTGTTCGTCTATGTTAGTTAGTACATTAACTAATGTTAACAAATGACACCTTATTGTAAAGTGTTACCAAAGTTTTGATCTAGATGCTGAAACCAATATACAAAACCACACTTAAAAAGGGCACAATGTACTGTATTAATATGAATTAATAGTCTGTTCAATTTTCTTTTTTTTTTTTTTTTTTTTTTTACAGTGCGCAACTGCAGAAAAGAAGCATTTGTTTTCTATTGTTATTCTTGCTGTTGTCAGTGATGTTACTGTTCTGTCTGTTAAGTTTTATATTATTTTTATATTCTTGTAGATTACAGCAGAGGCTCGCAGCAAGCTGGTCAGCTGGCTCATAGCTGTACGCAGACAGCTCAAACTGTCTTTTGAGTCGTGCTGCTTGGCTGTTAATATAATGGACCGTTTCTTGATCACAACCTCAGTGGCTGCAGACTGTTTCCAGTTACTTGGAGTGACGTCTCTGCTGATCGCCACAAAACAGGTAGAGTAGAGCACTCTCTCTTACTCATCAGCTTATTGAAATAGTACAGAGTTAAGGATTACTTCTGGATATTGGAATTCTCAGTCTCTTGTGAAAAAGAAGTGCACTTAATTGTATTGAATGTACACTTGTAGTATACTTCAAACCATAAAAGTATATTTTTTAATATTGTAAATATTGATAAAATAACATTATTACAATTTGTAATGTCAAATTGAAAGTTTTACTTTGAAGTACATTATAAATCAATATATTTAAATAATCTTCTGGCTGTACAGAAGTACAGCTTGTTTTGATATGTTGTCTTACATTCTAAAGCACATATTACTTAGAACGCACAAGCACAAAAGATGAATGCAGAAAGTAGTCTTTAAATAATCCACAAGCAAATAATCCACATAAAGAGAACACCAAGAACACATTTGTAATTGTATTTATTTATAAAGCACATTTCAACACAAACAAGGTTGCCCAAAGTGCTGTACAACCAGCTTACACATCCAACTTAGACAAGACCCGACAACAATGAACAGAAACAGAGCACCTTAAATTCATGAGCAAATAAGTAGAATTAATGACACACACCTGACCTGAATGATGAAATCAAATTAAATCAGCAACCATGACAACCAACACAACAGGGAAAACGTGCAAAGCCAAACAAAGTCCAAACTGAGGGATATTGTGACAGAGCACCCCTCGGAAGGCGGCGAAGGGATTGTGAAAGAGGCTGGTGAAAAGATGGCACACGGGCAGAGAGATGCAGGAGGAGGACAGATGACCAGGAGGAGGCAAAACCAAGAAATACAAGGTTGTGCAGATGGTGGAATGATCTGGTGGATGGCCTTGATCAGAGAAGGGCTGATGGTATCCCAGTGCACAGTCAGAGCTGTACTCCCCAGCAGCGCCTCTGGAGGGAGAAGCCATGGAGAAAGATGACCCAACGACACTATGGAGATGACCAGAGGCGATGTCGACGCTGGAGGTGGAGCCAACCACGTAGCCAGAGAGCCGATGAACCAAAGGGACACCAATGACCTTTGTGGCTGTGACAGAGCCACAGCGTTGACCCCTGAGGTGGAAGCATGGTTCCGGAGGGCAGATATGGAGTTGAAATTTCCAAGGGGAGTGGCGGAGCCTGAGGGAGGGCAGAGCTAGCAGGAATCACAGGGGTGGAGGACCGGAAAGCAGAGGATGGCCCACAGGTCCATGGCGAAGGTGGTGCAATGTCCGACCCAGGTGGAGGTGATGGTTCGAAAGAGCCCAGCAAGGCGGAATGCCCGATGGGCACAGCTGGAGTCGAGGGAGGAAGGAGCGCAGGCGCAGGAACCAGGCAACAGATCGAGGTCGAACTGAGTACTGTTGCCCCTTTTCCACCAGCAGGCACTGGGTGCTAGTTTAGAGCTAGTATTATTGCCAGTTCGGAGTTGGGTTAGGGTTAGGGTTAGGGTTAGGTTACTTTAAGCTTTTAAATTGCTCTCGCATTACTTCAGTGCCACACCATGAAACATCCTGAACAAACCTAATGTTAACAATGGCCAACATCACCTACATCAGCATTAGGGATGCAACAATACAGTTAGCCCACGGTTTAATACGTACCTCGGTTTTTAACCACGGTTTTCGCTTCGGTTCTGATAGCTTGCTACATCGGTGTGTTTTTTTTAAATTAACAACAAAATACTCCTATAAAACATCTGTGCACTGAAAAAAGTGTGGATTATTATATGTCTGCTTAATATTTCTTTTGAGAGAGGTATTATTTTTTCGATGTTTACACAAAATAGGATGGGTTTTATTCATACTGGATGCCAGAGGGCGCCCTCGTGCAGAAAATCCACACATGCGTCAAAGAAGTAGCACTGATTACGTTCCGTTCCAGTCATGAAATCTCTAATACGGATGAAGGTATCGCTATCGCTGTAACTGAATAAAAACAAGATATAATATTAAGCGTTTTAAATGATGAAATGTAAGGACAATAAACACTCGTCTGCAATAATATATGGTTTATCTGTGTTCTTCAAGCCATCTCATGTATTTTTATAATGATTACGTATATTTAGCCATTGCTAATCGACATAAAGAATATGAGTATAGAATATATTGTCTGATACGAAGCCACATCAGATCACATAAGGAAGTTATTTTAAACACTCGACTGATGTTGTGAATTAAAAACAAGTTATAATGTTTTTTATATCTTTTGTTTTTATAACTCTTTTGTTGAACAACAGATTTAGAATGGCTTATCATTACATGTCATTAGATGCTCTGTGTAGGGATGGGCGATAATTTATTGTTTGCGATATACCGGTAAAATTTTTCCCCACGATAAGAATTAGTCTTCCCACGATAATAACGATAAAGTCTAGTTGTTGACATATTTCTGTGTGTGACAGTACGTAGTGACATGCTGAGGGTGGACGTGAAACTAGTATATCGCTAAATGAGGAGCTCCAATCTAGAACTGGTTTGGTTAAAACTGTACAGTGCAACAAAAATCGGTCTGAGCCTTGAATAACGTAGGCTACAAATAATGTACTAGATTGAGACTGTGTATAGAATTGTTTACAAACTTGTCCAACAAAGATATAATTTACTGACATGCTTTTTCTCCAAATTAACTTATTAACACAGTCAAGTGTTTGAAATAACCTTTTGATATCAGATGTGGTTTTATATCACAGAATGAGGCTGAAATCATACTATATCATAGTATTATAAAGGCTATGTCAATTAGCATTGCTGTATTAATGTAACCATCTATTGTAGCCATTGTATGTTTATTGTCTTAATATTTTTTTTTATCTGCGTTTTATTCAGCTAACGTTACAGCGATAACTGGATTAGAGATTCCTGAAGTGTCGCCAGTACTACTACTGAATCTGCTGTAAAGCGTATGTGGAGTTTTTGCACAAGGGCGCCCTCCGGCTTCCGAATCAGAAAGAGCTTCATTGCCAAGTGTGCTGTATTACACACAAGGAATTCTTCTTGGTGTTAGGAGCTTCCAATACAACAAGTAAAAAAAAAATTCAAATTCAAAAATTCAAAAAAATTCAATTCAAAAATTCAATGAATTAAACAGTCATTACATTACGTGTGATATCGTTATCGCAATAAATACCAGAAATTATCGTGATAAATTTTTAAGCCTATATCGCCTATCCCTAGCTCTGCGTGTGTTGCTTTTCAAATATATGGGGGAAGCGTTTCCTCATCTCAGCATGTGAAATCACGGGCACACACAGCAAATTCCGAGAACCGCAATTCACACTCGCGTATTGAACCATGGATGTCATACCGAACGGTTCGATATTATATTGAGAATTGTGCCATCCCTAATCAGCATCCAAACACGGCGAATCCAACATGTTCATGTTTAGCTGCTCTTTAAAAAAAAAGCCTGTTTAAGTTTCTGTTTGTCTTGTTGGTCACAGTAACCTGCCCCTAGCCCCCTGTCGCAAGCGGTTCTTACCTCTAGACCAAAAATTTTTTTGGTGCTACTTACAAACCATTTTTGCTGGTTCCGAGCTGGTGCATAAAACGGTGCTGGTGAATGTCGAAAGACAAAGAACTGATTTGAAACTAGGCTCTGGCTCTGAAACAGCAGTCAAACTGCCTTGGTGGAAAAGGGGTATGAGAGAGCCCAGCAAGACCGAATTGCCGAAGGACACAGCTGGAGTTGAGGGAGGAAGGAGTGCAGGTGCAGGAACCAGGGCGAGAGGTCGAGGTGGAATTGAACGCTCTGAGGGTGGAGGCAGAACCATGAGCTTCTCATGCCCAGGATGAGATGACTCCCAACAGTCCCAAGGTGTATCCATGTCACTGAGAGGAGACTGAGGTGGTACTGAGGGGCTGATGGAGCTAGTGATGATTGGGTGGCAGGAACGGCTGGGAACAGGCATAAACTGAGGAAACAATGCAAGTTCATTAGCAGTGGTGGGAGAGGGAGGTTAGGCAGGACCAGCAAAATCATAGGAGAGCAGGCAGGTTTAGGTGAGAGCAATTGCGGCAGAGACTCAACCTCTCCAAAGTCAAAATAGTTCTCCAGTGCATTAACCAGAAACTCTCTCTCAGTGGTGAGAGGGTGGGTGGGGCTCACTTCCAAGCCCTCGTATTCCACATGCACCCCCTTGGCGATAATTGGTGCAGCCGGTGCGCACACCTGGTCAACACATGCCTTGCTCAGGCTCTGTGGTGGAGTTCAGCTCGGTTGCTCCCATTGGCACATTCCTCTAGTTGCCTGCAATGGGCTTATGCTGCCAATCCTCGCAGTCTGGGTGGTTTTGGCTGGGCACTGGGTTGTGAGTGGGTCGGCATCATCGCCAACGGGTCCGACAGTCCACATGATGCCACCACCCACTCCACGAATTCCCTGAAGCTTCCTGCAGGACTCCCCTGTGCTCTTGTGGTGCTGTTGTGGCCAGGGATCAAAAACGTCTACAGACAGTCATCTAGGAAGGTTGTTTGATGGGCAAGGATGAGAAAATCTTTCAAATGTTCCTCGAGGAAGCAATTGCCCTGTTCAAGGCACAGGAGGTGAGGGAAAAATCTTCGGTCCAAAGAACACACACAAAAAACTAAGCCTGCATCCCAATGTGCATATTATTTATATAGTAATTTTCAATACTATTTAGGGCAGATAGGGTGGATAGTATGCACATTGGGACACAGGGCAGAATTCAAAAATATGCCAGGTATAAAAATATACCCAAAAATGCATTTGCGTCTCTCGTTATTTTATTTTATTTTATTTTTTAAATATAATTTCATATTTCAGTATTTATTTATGGTTTTGTGTGTTGAATTAAAATGTCTTTCTAAAGCTACTTTTTTGTAATGTATATTCAGTGCTTTTCTAATTTAACGTAATGATAACTTTAAATTGTCTGTAGTAATAACTTTAATTGGCACATGATATGTTAATTCACTAATCTCATTAATTTGAGATTTTTTTTTTTTAAATAGTTGCTTGATATCCATATTTAGAACATAAAAAAACAAACAATACATCTCCTTGTTTTTTTTAGTTCATGACCCCTTTAACAAATCCACAGGCAATTTAGACAAGACCCGGCAAAAATGAACAAAAACAGAGCAACTTAAATACATGAGCAAACAAGGATAATTATTGACACACGCCTGAACTGAATGACGAAATCAAATCAACAACCATGACAACCAACACAACAAGGAAAATGTGCAAACTCAAACAAAGGCCAAACTAATTGCAAATACATAATTAAATGTCTGAAAACATTACATTCAGTCACACACAAGTGTATACTTTTAAAGTATATTATAAGTTAATACACACTTTTCAGGGACAATTGATTACAAAATAGACCATTATGTAAATTGTGATTTTTGTGTGTTTCCAGGTTGAAGTGTACTCACCTCGCATTACACAACTTCTGTCGCTTTGCTGCAATTCATTTTCCAGAGAGCAGCTGTGCAATCTCGAATGCCTGATTCTTCTCAGACTCAATTTCAGACTGGCTGCCCCCACCCATGCTTTCTTTCTGGACTACTTCACCAGTCGTACTACTGGATATCAGACTGATGGAGCCATCGATAAGATGGTCACTACACAGGATAGAAATGAATGGAAGGAGCCTGAGAAGAAGTGGAAATGGCTGGCTTGTAAAGTCTGTGAACTGAGTTTGGCTGACTACACATTTAACAAGTATATGCCGTCTGTGATTGTGCTGTGTGCTATGAAACTGGCAAACGATCTACTGAAGACGCAATCAGTGCAACCCACAGACAGCAACGCCGGCTCATCAAAGACATTGGAGTCATTTTGTTTTGAAGAGTATCCAACATTTGAAGCTCAGCTTCTGTTTCAGCAATGCACAGAAGATCTGAAATTGTTGGTTTCTCTTAATCAAGTTGCAGTCCAGGACTTTATATCACTATAAACTATTAGCTCATTTAACAAAATGATCACATTGCAAATTTGCTAAAACTTTAAAATTGAAGTAATTCACTTACTGAAGAAAATGTGCAAAAATGCAAAGATACTGTAGTAACTTAATGTCTACCAAATTTTACTCCATATGACTCAATAAGGTGATTTAAAGGCTGGATTTATAATACACAACTTTCAATGCAGTCAAACAGTATTTATCCCCCAAAAATATTTATGCAAAAGTAAGTTTTTATTTTAAATGTATGTTTATGTAGAATCATCTTTTTGTATTTGTGTGTTTATGGGTTTGACTGATCACCTGTGGGAATTAAAAAACATAAGTTGAACGTTTAATGAAATCTTACAGATTTCTTAATTAAAAGGGTAATATACATTTTTAAAAACATAATTTTAGAGAAATTTAACATTACATCACCTAATCCACAAGTAATCCACATGACGCCAGTTCTTCAATCAACGTCTTGTGAAGCCAAAAGCTGCGTGTTTGTACGAAACAAATCCATCAAGATGTTTGAAAACTAAAACCATTGCTTCTAGCTAAAATATCCTCTATCCATAATACTGCTTTCTCCAGCCTTTGAACTCTCATTCTGATGGCACCCATTCACTCCATTGGTAAGCAAGTGATGTAATGCTAAATTTCTCCAAATCTATTCTGGTGGGAAAAAAAAAAAAAAAAAAAAAAAAAACTCTTGGATGGTGATTAAATTTTATGCAAATCGTAAAATTTTGGGTATTACTTTTGCCTGAGGTCCACTTATAATGTTAGCAAAGCTATGTGTCATAATTAAGTTTTGCGTGACCATTTTTCAGCATCTCTGTCCTCTTCACATGTGAAATGACATTCAGCGCTCACACATAGGCTATGGGTTTTCCAATATAGTTCACTAAGATTCAGGTGTGCTGTTCAGATCAGAAAGAAACGATCATGGACGTCATAAATAACCTTTGGCCACTTTAGTATTTTAACGATTAAATGTGCATCAGTCCTGTATAATTTGGGTGGCCATATGTTTTTGAGTTTCTGACTTCAGGATTGAATATTTTCATTTTGATAAAGTTTTCATAGTTCAATTCATAATTCTTTTATCCCTAAAGTTAAGTAAACGATATGACCCTTTAAAAAAAAAAACTTGTTAAGGGATACCACCCAAGAGGCTTAAATGCTATAATACTGGATATACACGTATTTTGACCAAAAATAAATAAATAAATGAATGAATAAATAAATAATAAATTAAAAAATAAAGTGGAAGAAAAGTGAACTGTTATCATGATATGGCTTTTAATGCTTATCTCTTGAGTGCCAAAGTCCCTATAATAATTTAAAAAAACGTGTACTTCAATCTTTAACTGATGATATGTTTATCTATATTCTACTTAATATTATTCTGATGAACTTTATTACAGTTTGGTTGGTTTAACATATAGTTACCTGTGTCTGTGCTGCAGGCAATATGAGTGGTTTCACGTCAGGTCTTGCACAAGTCGGTTAGTCAGCAGACAGGGCGTGGTGGAGATTAAGTGAAACGAAAAAGTAAATGTGACATTATTTAGTGTGATCAAGTCGCCAAATTATTTACTGTAAGAAAATAAAAAAAAACAATGTGGTAGTTCGTTACACCAATCAAGCGTGTAAGGTTTTGAATTTGCCGGCCTGTTATTGGCTGACTATGTGTAAGGGGCGGGGCTTCAACTCAAATCACTCACCGCTTGTGACTCCGTAGGCATGTAGTCTGACTGTCTGAATCTGCTGTGAACCGTGGAACAGTTGAAGTGTGTAGAAACAAACTGTTGCTTAACAAGGAGAGCTTTTCATTTTGAAGCTTTTTTCGTTAGGGTGTACCTCAGACGGGTTTGTCGTTTCTTTATTAGAGAGCATCTTCGGACCGAGACCTAACGTACTCTTTAATGTATTCAGCGTGAGCCTATCTATTATGTGTATATGCCGGTTTATTTAACAGCACTTTACACTCGAATCGAATGAGGTAACCATTCAAACCGGTAAAAAATGTCTGAGATGATGTCAGAGAAGCGATACTCCAGCATGGATGAGTCCTCGCTCCGCAATCTGGTGAGTTAAGCTTTCAGTAATGTCACTTTTCTGTTTTAACAGAATATGGGTTTAGCTTTAGCATCACTGCAGTTTTTGAGAAGAAGGTTCGTGTTTTATCTTTTATCTAGTGTTCACATCTGTCTGATAAAACTGCCCGTGTCAACATAATATGTGAGCTCAAGCGCACGTGTCATGTTGTAAAATGGTTAAAAATTAACAATGGCCGTTAACAAAGCTTATTATAGTTCAACTTTCACAGCAAACAACGATGATGCTGTAGACAATAATACTATATACTGCATGTGTGTGTGTGTGTGTGTGTATGTGTGTATATATATATATATATATATATATATATATATATATATATATATATATATATATATATATATATAAATATGCAATAATATTAAAATAGCTGTTGTATTTGTTTTTATTCAGTGGGTCTTTTTTAAAATACATATGCAAACGTTACATTTGAGAATTCAAAAGGTGTGTTGACGTTTAATTCAGTCTGCAGTTAAGCATGTTAATACTATGTTTACTTTATGTGGCATATTCAGCCAGTTTACAAGGCATTTTACAAACCAAACAACATAACACACACAGTATACATATTATACTACAGACAGAGCATGAGTCAGCAGTGCAGTCCAGAGTGATGCTACAGAACCACCAGACAGACTAAACAGAGTGAGGATGAGTGGAGAAAAGAAATGTCCAAACAAGCAGCCATACAAAACAGAGCCTGACTGTGTGTGCGCGCAACATGAGACTGGGAGAAAAAGAGGAACAGGAACCAAATAAACAGATTAGGAGAGAAGCAGCGGGGGTTTGTAAATAAACTTAATGCATCCAGGCTGATAGTCCTCAATCACTGGGACAAATTGGAGTCGCAAATAATGCACCTTTAAGCTTAAATGTTCCAAGTGCCATGAACAAGCACCACATTTAACATCTGGTTTCTAGCTGGTTTCTGTTGAGTCAGTGGCGGTCCTGACTATCATGCTGCCCCAGGCCATAAGAGGTGCTTGGAAGGGAACAAATCATTTTTAATGGGTTGTGGATGGAGTGGAGAGCAATTGTGTGAAACGGTCAAGAATGAGCATGAAGTGGGCGCCTGAGAGCCTGTGTGAGAGCAATGTTAGACAACAATGCAAGCCTATACAACTGTCAGCGTTGCCTGTGCCAGGATTCATGGATTGACGGCATTACAGAGTACTACACTGGTTAAAACCACTGCATTCTTGAATGTTGAGAATGCACGAACAGAGTTAAAATCATTTACAATTAACTGTGTATTCCTTGGATTGATCAAAAGTTTGCGAGGCGTATAAGCTTTTATGCGTGCCAAACATCCATGAGAAATAAAAACCGCAATGGGATAGGGATGGGCGATATCTTATCGTTTGCAATATACCGGTAAAACTTTTCCCCACGATAATAATTAGTCTTTCCGTGATAATAACGATAAAGTCTACAGTAGCACATGTGCCATACAGTTTTGCATGTATATGAGCCTGTTTACAAACCTGTTGTCCAACAAAGATATAATTTATTGACATGCTTTTTCTCCGAATTAACTCCATAACATAGTTGAGTGTTTGCAATCAGACGTGGTTTCATATCACAGAATACAGAATGAGATGGAAATCATATTATTTTGTAGTATTCTAAAAGCTATGTTGATTAACGTTGCATTGTAAATATACTTTATCCTTATAAAAATACGCAAGAATGCTTGAAGAACACAGACAAACCATATATTGTAGCAATCGTATGTTTATTGTCAAGTTTCCTCAGTTAAAATTAATAACCTGGAGCATCGTCAGTACTATTGCTTCTGCTGTAAAGCATATGTGGAGTTTCCGGCAAGGGCACCCCTGGCTTCCAGTATGAATTAAACAGTCATTACATTGTATGTGTGTACTCAGTTACATCTATTTTGGGTAAAAATAGGAAAGATTATACTTTTCTCTAAAGAAACGGGATTCCCTGAATTATCGTCATTGATATCGTTATTGTAATAATACCAGAAATTGTCGTGATAAATTTTTAAGCCCATATCGCCCATCCCTACAATGGGCTCAGCTTGATGAGTTGTACCACAGTCATCATACTCCGGCATTTTCTTTTGGGGGCAAAATACTTAAGAATTCAGGTTTATTACAAAGATAAGATTTTTTTTATTAGATAATATCCCAATATGAGTATAGAATCACAGCGTTCAAACACGATAAGAAGTAACTGAATTTGACGTAATTCACTTAAACAGTCCCAATGTCATAATTTTTACAATTAATGCAGAATTACATGCAGTTAAAGTCCTGCAGTATAAGGAGCTTAACTTGTGAGTGTTTTATTAATTAGCACCTTGATAAGCGGGTTCAGGTGTTTCACACACCACATTATCTTGGATTGGCGGTTCGTTGTTTACAAAAACCATTGAATTATGTACTGTCATAAAGGAATGGTCCCTAGAATGGTTACAGTACATGTCAATATCGATAAACAGTTTTTGAAAAGAGCAAATGTGGCGTCAAAGCTCACAGACAATGCGACAATACTTCAGGATGGTTCCTAATGGAAAATTCCCAGTAAAGTATAGCGTCACAAATTCCTACACAATTGAATAAGCACTTCTGTAACTCTGGTCATGAGCTTCATCAAGCTAAATTGTAAGGCAGGTTTAAACCGTCAGTGCGTAAGGACCCATAACGCAGAGCACAAAACCTACATTCAGAGCATTGAGGAAGAAAATATCACCTGTTTTCCTCTGTACGTAGTTAACGTTTACAGAATGACCACCCTGTTGGAAAAATGAGGTCATGGCGGTTTGAAGTGGTTTGGCTGATTTTTGTAATATGGAACAGTTTGTTTGTGGTTCCTTGGTCTCAACCAGCTTAGGCAGCGCACCTAACCTAACCTTGTCTACCTGGTTAATCCAGACCCCACCAGTTTGTAAAGCATTAGACCAGCTATTGGGTAAAATGACTGGTTTTGACCTGCTAGAAAGTTCATTCATTCATTCATTCAAATAAAAAAAAGAGATTAATTGGCTGTAATTTAAAACCCCATTGCTGTTTGACTGAAGCATGTAGGTCAAAAAAATCGTTATCGTTCTACTTAAGAAAAAAAGTCACCTACATCTTGGATGGCCAGAGTAAATTAACAGCAAATTTTTATTTTTGGGTGAACCTTTAAGTTCCTCATAATAAACTTTCAAAATGCCTACAATTTTATTGAACTGTTGTACACACACACACACACACACTCACACACACACACACACATATATATATATATATATATTGTGCAAAAGCCATTCTCTCAAGAAGTTTGGTGTTCTAAAATTATATCGGTCCTGTAAAAACATACCAAACAGATGCAAGATTGATTTTATTAACATTAGGATTTCAAATGATTTAATTTGACCAGATCCAGACACAATTTTAGAGCTGGTAAATCTGCTCAGTTGAACCTTCATGTGTGGTTCTGAAGGAAAACAGATTAGAAGTTGATTCCCTCCTCTGTTGTCCTTCAAATAACTCAATGCTTCCCCCAAATTCCCCCCCCCCCCCCCCCCGCAAATATTTTCCACTCTGCCCTTTTCACAATGTTTGGATGTCTCTGAGACGCGATTCCACAGAGGTCAGGAGTGTCACAGTCCCTCATGGTTTGTGGAACATGTGGAGTTTTCTCCAACTTTCCTGTTGGTTATATTTTTAGTTGTCTGTGAATATATTTATATATATTATATATGGGTATATTCATACCCATGAAGTTGGTGTATGTGTATACACACGTCATACTTTGTAGCTATTATAAAAGGAGGTTTTTGTTAAGATTGAGAAATTGAAGTTTCAATTAGTTTTTCATTAGAGATGTTTATTTGTCTTGATAGTTGTTCTCCTCAACTTTGGCATTTCCTGATTACATCCCAAAGGACTGTCTAATTGGCGTTTGTTTATGTAGAACTTGGAGGCGGACCAGAACTGTCATTCACGTCTGATAAACTCACATCATTGCTGTCCTGCAGGGCTTCAGCCTTTGTTTTTTTTTTTTTTTGGTTTCGTTTTGTTTTCCAAGGTTATCTTTACATATTTCAACATAATAAAACACACACAATCTCCATTAAAAATGTAAAAGTTTGTAAGACTAATTATAGGCTATATTTTTGTCACTGTCATGGTTAAGTCATGCCCTTTGCAGAATGAAAACAACCTCATCACTGGAGGTGGCCAAGAGGATGTGTGATTAATAGTAGGGAATGCCCTGGTGTTATAGGAGCACAGCTGTCCATAACTTCTGATCACAAATGACAAGATGATCACATTTTCATTGCCTATAAAAAAGGTGCCATTCTAATTTGAAAAAGAGTCCGTTTACTTGCTGCTAAAATTTGAGAAAATGTTTGTTAATGTGCGCCAAAGCCTGTACTCTTATTGATACCACTGTATCACAGTTCATCCAGACATGTAAAATTTCTCTTCAAGTACTCGCCTTTGTCATTTCAAAGTGCTAAGACTTTTGTTCATCTAATGAACTCTAATCATTTTGTCCACAGCCAAAGTATAATGCTTTAAAAATTGTATGTGATGAAATGAAATATGAAAATTTCATGTCACGATTATAGTGACCAAAATGATCACAGTAATCAATATTATCACAGTATTATTATTGAAAATGTGCTGGAAAAGTTCAAAAAGTAATGAGGCACACACTGAAATGATTCACAAAGTTTTATGCCAACAAACATCAAATAAAAGCTGCAAGCAGTGCTGAAAGGGCCTTCACACATGGGCACACCGACACCCGGTGGCTTTAGGAAAACGGTGAACGGTGAGCAATATGCATGTAAAGTGGTAAATATAGGAGGAATATGTCAAAGTCATTTATATGTGCCAAACCTCCTGCTGCCAGCTGGTGGCGTTATGACTGTAACTGAATATTGACATGTAGATGTCTTCAAGCCTGGACTTTGATCAAACATATGAAGTTTGGTGCAGACTGAGCATGGAATGTTTGAGTTAGTGTAAAACATGACATATCATGACATACAGGTGGCGCTATGATTATAATGGAATATTGGCCTTTAGATGTGTTCAGGCCAGGACTTTAATCGAATGAGTAAAGTCTGGGGCAGATCAGACATTATATGGCTGAGTTGCAACAACTTCCTTTTCCATGGCAAAACATCGAACTTTGTCAGGCCGCCATGGGCATGCCCTTCAATACTCAAAATCTTCTCAATTTAACATTCCAAAGTCCTTTAGAGTAGAGTGACCAAATATAATGTTGATGTCATTAAAGGAAAAGTCCACTTCCAGAACAAAGATTTACAGATAATGTACTCACCCCCTTGTCATCCAAGATGTTCACGTCTTTCTTTCTTCAGTAGTAAAGAAATTGTTTTTTGAGGAAAACTTTCCAGCATTTTTCTCCATATAGTGGATTTCTGTGGTGCCCGAGTTTGAACTTCCAAAATGCAGTTTAAATGCGGCTTCAAACGATCCCAAATGCATTTGTAAATCATCCCAGACGAGGAAGAAGGGTCTTATCTAGCGAAATGATCGGTTATTTTCATAAAAATTTATATACTTTCTAATCTCAAACGCT
The DNA here is from genome assembly GCA_036247105.1 of Cirrhinus mrigala. NCBI lineage: Eukaryota > Metazoa > Chordata > Actinopteri > Cypriniformes > Cyprinidae > Cirrhinus > Cirrhinus mrigala. Next base: position 3,033,802 of record CM070011.1, on the reverse strand, counting down.
TGTCTTGTCTTACTCTCCCTGAACTCCCTGTTTTTTTCCCATTCATGACAGTTATGGTATGTCAAAACTCCCATCTCATGTTCTCCCTCAACTTCAAAATCATCCTGTATTACTGTTTTACCTTTTTTGTTAAGGGTGTTTGATTTTCTTTGCATGTTCACTTTGCATAGACTGGGTCGGTACTTCTGCAGCGATGTAGGATGATTCTGAAATTATTTTTGAAGTTGAGGGAGAAAAATACGATTGGAGTTTTTCGACATACCCTAACTGTCTTGAGCCACAATACACAGAGTTCAGGGAGAGAAAGACAAGATGAGCGTTTGACATTAAAATGTATTTAAATTGTATTATTTTTTTTCAAAATAACTGATTGTTTCGCTAGATAAGACCCTTCTTCCTTGGCTGGGATCGTTTACAACCGGATTTGGGATCGTTTGAAGCATTTCCTCATTTAAACTGCATTTTGGAAGTTCAAACTCAGGGCACCATATCAGTCCATTATATGGAGAAAAATCCTGAAATGTTTTCCTCAAAAAGTTTGTTAGAACGTAAAACATGCCACTTCCTGTTGTCAGTGTGTGGTGCTATGGATATAACTGAACATGGGCATGTGGATTTCTTCAGGACAGGCCTCTTATCAAATGTGAAGTTTGGGGCAGATTGGACATTGTATGCCTGAATTATAACAACTTCCTGTTTCACGGCGAAACATCGAAGTTTGTAGGCATTGGTGTGTTACATCTGTCTTCCGAATTTCATACATGTATGTGAAACATGGCTCGAGGGGCACTTTGTCGAAATTTTATAGGGGGGCGCTATCGAGCCGTTTTACCACACCCACTACTTTTTTGCATTGTTCTGAACAAAAATGACAGACAGACTAAATGAGCACGTAACTCCACTGTCTGACAGCAGGCGGTGCTTATGGAACAGCAGAAATAGTTGTTTCCCTGGTAACCGTTGTAAACAAAACAGTGCTGCGCTTCTAAACACTGTAGGGACCGTTCACGTTGCATCTTTTTTGCGCTCAAGTTCCTTAATTCAAATGGACTCGCATGGCAAGCGCACTCATAGTAGAAGCCAGGCAGTCGCGATGCTCCTGCTGCAACGCTCATTTTTCCCAGGGGAATGCGTCTATGTGAGATGAAAAGATTTCAACTTTGCAGAATGGCGCAAGCGCACCGCAGGTCATGTGACAAGAATCAACCAATCAGCTTCATTCCTTACATAACAACATCGAAAGCTCAGCCAAGAAAGAGGAACAGCTGATCATACTGTAGGTGTTCCAGCGAAACCCATTTATAAATCAGATCTAGTAGTTGAGCTACTGTGAGCGATTGCAACATGTTAACAGCCCCTTATTAGACGTTACACAGAGGGAAGATGAAAAGAAAATTCCATTAGAACTTTCCTGAAGACATTTGGCTCCCTCTTATGCATTCATCTCATTCATTTCTGCATACATTAATTTATATAATTTCTCTGTGCACTTTCGTGCCAACTTTGCTTATTGAGTATTACTGCAAGTTTTTCAAGTCACATTTATCAAATATACTTTTAATTGATAATTAAAATATGAAAAGGTAACGGTAACCGTCAAGGCGCTTTATCATGGTTTATCGTCAAACTGCTTTATCCCTACTGCATTGCTCAGTGTTTATATGTCTGTAGTAAAATCAGTTAATCATATAAAGCAATCATGACAAACAGAAGGCTTGGATTAAATGGTTCAGTTCATATGGATTAAGTTTATGATCTTTTTATGAACTTCTGTGACATGCGGATTAGTAAATGATGACAGAATTTTCATTTCATGTTTAAACTTTGTCATATGAACACACCCACGTTACATCAGCAGCAGTCACTGTTGCTTATCTCAGTTTGCCCCACTGATTGAACTCGAATGGCTTTTAGTGAACGGATCTTTAAAAAGAGCATTCATTTTCACTTTCCGGCTATAGTGGGCTCTTGGTTTAGCCTGCCTTTATGTGAGTCATGTGGCCATGTGACTTAACATCTGCTGCCCTTTGACTGCTCAGGTGCTGGATGAGATAATGCAGGAAGTTTGAATGGGTTTGCAAGAACAGGATTGAAAGTAGTGGACCGTGACACTCTTTTGAAAGTCAGGAAAGAAAGGATATGGTGTTTTTTTTTTTTTTTTTTTCCCCATTCTGCTCCTCCTGGGAAGCAAGGAATGCATTTGGAAGGTGAAGTTAGGAGAATCGCAAAAATAGTTATAGTTTCTAAATAAGATTCCCAGACCCTCCGACCGCACCGTCTCCCATCTTTTAGCATTCAGGCAAACATGCAGTCCACTCCTAACTCATGTGTTTTTGCTATAACAGTGTAATAATCCACCATGGTTTCATTTCTATGCTGTTGTAGTTGTCGTTTTCTTCCGATGCAGTTCTTTGTTTATTTGAGCTAATGTCTTTCAAAGATGTAATGAGACTAATTTTGGGAAAGCCATCAGATTGTTTCCTCAGTTTCCTTCAGTTGCCACAACCCAGCACTTTGTAAATGTGATTTTGTGTTCTGTGAACCCTGACACTGACCTTACATGACCTTACATGACTTAAATCCACTAATCCAATCAGATTAGCAGAGACGTATGCTGAGTCACCTATATAATAGACTAATGATTCATAAAACCCAACTACAGTTTGGAAAATACGTCATTTTGTACATCCCTATTGTTAAGTATTGCTCAAGCAAATGAATTAAGGATACTCATTTATCCAAACTCATTTATCCTAGTTATAAATAAACTTTTAAGAGAACTTTTGCTTGCTTCGCATGTGGAAACAGCCCTTCTGTTCCAACTGTACATCGAAAACCTTCTTTTATCTCAAATGTACCACAAATGTCAACAAAACTTACACGTGTGGTCATTCATATAGTTCTGACCCATTATTGTGAACAGTAGCATTAAATATATTCTTAGATTTTGGCACTGGAAAGGATAATCCCACATTTGACAGCAACCACCTGCATACCACAAACGCAGTATTAAGGCTGTTTGGATAACCTGAATGAACTTGAATTTCCTTTGGAATTTTTTTTAAGGAAGTAACGTCTAGGAAATGGGAATGTTTATGTTGGGTCTCCCAGAGGCTGTAGGTGTTCCAGGTCATTGCTCATCTTCCTGAATGTGTGTCATTAATACACTCATTATCTTGCTCCCTGTCTTTGCCCTTCACCTCTATCATATTCAGCCCGCATCACAGTCTGGGGGGCGGGGTTATGAGGCTTGTGTCCTTATATGGGCATACTCACGCTAAGGCTGGAATGGACTGCTGATACACATCTCTCTTTCTTCTCTCTCTCTCTCTGCTTTTGCATCTATTTCCATTACCATGATTGATGGAAAATTGAAAGTTTCCATCATTATTACCTTCATGACCCAGGGAAAAAGTTCCCCAAAAGAAGTTAAACTACAGAATTGATCTTTGGAATATGAATTAATATTAAAGTGTTTGACTTTTTAGAAACAGTTGGCTAGTTAATATTCATAAGATCAGTTTTGTCCACATACTTTTGAGTGATTTGCTCATTATGCTTCTTCAAGACCTTATTACACCTGTAGTTACCACTGTTCACTGGTTGATCGGACCACCTGAGAGGATTGTTAATACCAGATGTGAATGCGCTCATCCTTGCATAATGCTCGCTTACTGTGTTTCCATCTTTATTCATAAATGGAGAATTTGAAATGGAAGTGGCAGAGGAAAACTCTGCTTTATGTATGTTTTAGCAATACCAAAAGAAAGTGTCATGAATATTTGAGCGCTGCTGCTTTTCCATTTGTGTCTCCATGCTGTCATCCAACTTTCTTTCCAGCGTCAAAATGTTGAATAATGGTAAAATATTTAAAGAAATGACGGTAGGCCTACACATTGTCAGACCAGCCTATTTTCCAATACTTGGAGAAAATCAGTTTTTAAGGGATAATTCACTCAGAAATTAAAATTTACTCACACTCAGGCCACCCAAGATATAGATGAGTTTGTTTCTTCATACAGTAGGAACACATTTGGACAAATGTAGCTTTACATCACTTGCTCACCAATGGATCCTCTGCAGTGAATAGGTGCTGTCAGAATGAGAGTCCAAACAGCTGATAAAAACAACACAATAATCCACACCACTCCAGTGCATCCTTTTTTTTTTTTTTTTTTTTTTTTTTTTTTAACTTCAGACTGTTGCTTCTGGCTACAGTCCATAATCCATGATAAGCTTCCTCTAGTCTGAATCAGGAGAGAAATCTGCTCAGATCAAGCACAGTTTGCAAATGAAAAGTCCAAAGCGGCTCTAAACAAATATGTGGGTTGATTTTGATGTGAGAGATAACAGGGGATGGACTTTTTCACTGGAGAAAGCATCATTAAGGATTTGTTTCTAATAAACACGCAGCTTTTGGCTTCACAAGACATTAATTGAAGGACTGGAGTGGTGTGAATTACTTGTGGATTATTGTGATGTTTTTATCAGCTGTTTGGACTCTCATTTTGACGGCACCCAAACTCATCTACATATTGGTTGCATGGCCTGAGGATGAGGACGTTTTCAGCAAATTTTCATTTCTGGATCAATTATTCCTAACTGTGATCACGATAATGTTGGCATCAACATACGTTTATTTTTCAAACAATTTTATTTTCTCAAAGACATAATTAACTAATGAAAGAGTAATTAGAATAATCTCAAAAGTGAGTTCAACCAAAAGTGAAAATTGTATTATTTATTGAAATGTATTTATTTATGAACCTGCATTACTGATGAAATTTAACAAGGACATTTTTTACATAGTTTTTACTGCTTATATGATTTCCTCAGTTATTTCTACCTCAGTTGAAATCAAATTAGTGACGCCCATGACCACAGTGTCACTCAGAAGCCTCTGCAGGTTCTCAGAGATGGACTTATCTGGCACTCTGTCTGAAAGTGTGACATTGTACAGTCATTCTTCAGTCACACAGGGTATTAATATGGACATGTTGATAAAACATAGGAAGTCAAATCCACCCGACACACTTGTTTCCTACTGATGATGCCATTGCCACATGCCCTCCCACAACTCCACACTGGTGACTTTTTTTCTTTAGTTGGGTGTGCTGTAATATCTCAACTACCAAATGCAGAAACTGTATAGAGGTGCAGAGAATCATCTTAGGACAGATCCATAGAAACAGGAATAAGAACACAAGGTAGGTGTAGATTTGGAATTATGCCTATTTTCCTATCCTACTTGCATTACATTAAATTATGCTTTTAATCCAAGTAGCCAAATAGTATGTACTTTGTGTATGACCAAAATGTGGAGGAATATGTTTTTCACAAATTGTTTGGTTTGAGAAAATCATTAAAAATGTACAGTTTGGGTTTACTTTTTATTGCAACAGTACATTAGTCATGTTCAGTTTTTCTAGCACGTGAATTCACCCATACGGTATGTCAACCAACCACTCAGAATGTAAACGAAGCATAGGTGCAAAATCTGTTGAGGATCTCACAAATTGACAAACAAGTTGAGGAATACTGCCATTTGGCACTGGAATAATCTGAAGACAGAACATGCAATTCCCACATATTATGATGTAAATATAACTTTGGTATCTAGAGCAGCTTATTTGGCCTGTAGAGCGAGTATAGACCCTTCATTATTCACCTGCTGTACTGATGACCTGCTTTTGGGTCTTCAGCTGCACATTCCAGGTCATGACCTCAATTAGAATTAGAGTGTCAGTGGGTAAATGTGTCTGAAATGTGCCTCTTTATCAAGGTCACGGAGTGCAATGTTTGTCGTGTGGATACACATTTAGAAGGATGAACTAAAAATGTAAAAATGTTACTTTTTACTTAGCTTTTTTTTTTTTTTTTTTTTTCTCGAAGTGAATGCATGCAGTTTGAATGAGTTGTATGTCACAGCACATTTCAGGTCTAAAAATATACATCATGCATGTTGGTCAATTACCATGCAACTGTTTAGTCATATTATGTAACGCATTTCAAAAAGGTAATGTAGAAATTGAAATTAGTTTAAATTTTGAACCAGATTTTTAAAATATTGATTATTTAACCTTTTGTATGTGAATATAAAACAACGTCAACTGCAAAATAAGACTTTGAAATTTCAGAATGCATTAAATAATGCAAGTAGCTCATTCATATTTTAAATATCTTGTATTAATAAAAAAAGAGTGTTTCCATATTTCAACCAGTGTTGTAGATATTTCAAATTTGAGCATGCATATTCTTTGCCTTTTATCTCAGATACATTTGTCTTGAGGATAACGCAAAAGATGTCACATCTTTCCCCACCGACTCTTTGCTCAAAATAATCTTTTGCATTCCCAAAGCTTACTTGTTCTCCTTTTCTCCAGCTTGATAAAACTATCGACATAGATGAGCGACGTCTGATCCGGACAGCGATCCGAGAGCTGCGGCGTAGTGAGATTGAAGAAATGGAGGCAGCGCTAACCAGCAAGCGCTTCAGACGTGCCCACCAGGACAGACACGAGGATAAAGAAAACCAGTGCCGGTATGAAGAGAATGATGCAGAATCTGTTGTATAAAACACACTATTAGCCACTATTACGTTTTACATTTGAACTTGTTTGCTTGCATTTGCAGTCCTGATTCGACAGCTTCTTTAGACATGCTTTCGGGGAAGATCCAGGCTATACATGACATTGAAGAACTCACTGGACTGGTAAGGCAATGTATAAAGACATAAGTTGTTTCCTGTTGACGCTCTAGTGTTGTTCCTGTCAACATTCTTTTGAGTGAGATTGTGCTCACAGTATTCTTGAGATGTTCGATAAGTGTTTCTGCCCCCGTATGGAATGTTGTCATATCACCAAAATCATGAAAAAAGGCGTACTGTAAGCTCTTTGTTACTGTAAAACAAAAGACTGCAAAGAGCCCATTCTAAATGAATACCCATTGTGCTATGTTTAAAAAGTTGTAAGGTTTATTGTTGTTGATAAAAGCAGTGAATGGAGATTAACTGAAGTATCATTTCTGTGAGTTATGTCAAGAATACATGCGAATTACATACTAATCTCTGTTTTTTTTTTTTTTTTGTGAAATGTAAATAATCCCACATCCCACATGGAATTCATGTTATTTTTTCCGCCCTGTTTTTGTGTTAAGAATGCAGAAATTATTTAAAGGAATGGTTCACTCAAAAAAGAAAATGTACTTACCCTCAGACCAGGCATGGGCCGGTATGAGATTTTGACGGTATGATAACCTTAGGCAAAATTATCACTGTTTCACTGTTTCTCCGCATCACGGTATTGTGTTCACAGCTCTAAAATGACTTATTTTTAAATGTCTGGTTAACAAACAACTTATTACCACAGAACACAGTATATCTTCCTTTTAAGCCACATATTTGGAACAGTAATATTTGTTTCTGTTTTCTTTGATTTGAATGATTTCAGAATGATTTGCTTCTTGAGCTACTGCTGCCCTAAAAATATGAAACATAAAGACTTACCTAAAATCTGTAATTGCATTTTTAAATTTTTCGTTGATCTTTTAATTACAGTACTCTTACAAATATAATGATGTAATATAACATAATTATATTGTATAATTTAAAATTAACCCAATTTGAAGCAAAAAACACAATGTTCTGAGTAGCTTTGTGAAATTATGGTACAAAGAACATGCAGACGTGCTGAACAAGCTGCAAATTAACTCTCTGACAGCAATGCAGCATTTCCTTGGTCACCGCTGTAAACAAAGCAGCGCTGTGCTTAAACACTGTGTTAATATGTATTGTACAGAGACAAGATGAACAGAAAATACCATTTAAACTTTTCTAAAGGCAGTCAGTTCTTCCCAGAAACACATTTATATAAAACCCTCAAAACAATATTTAGGATTTTGTGCGGTATATGTTGAAACTGGTAGTAGGCCCATGCCTACCTCGGGCCATCCAAGATGTGGATGAGTTTGTTTCTTCATCGGATTTGGAGAAATGTAGCATTATTACATCACGTGCTCACCAATTGGTCCTCTGCAGTGAATGGGTGCCATCAGAATGAGAGTCCAAACTTATTCATCATGATAATCCACAAGCAATCCACACCACTTCATCTACCAGTTAACATCTTGAAGCGAAAAGCTGTGTGTTTGTAAGAAACAAACCCATTCTGACGGCACCCATTCACTGCAGAGGATCCATTGGTGAGCAAGTGATGTAATGCTAGATTTCTCCAAATCTGATGAAGAAACAAACTCATCTACAACTTGGATGGCCAGAGAATGAGTGCATTGAACTATTCCTTTAAATATGGTAAAATATGTTAATCAGAGCTGAGAGTAGTACACTTCGTCCAAAACCTGTAATAAAAAGCAATTATATTGAGCAATTTGTATTTTCAAATAGTTTGAATTCTGTGGAAACATCCCAGCGTTTTCTCTCAGTGGAATTCTGTGGGTTCACATTCTGTGTGGGCCTAAATATCAGTCATGTCAAGCTAAATACTGTTATTGTGTCTTGCCCTCTGTTTTTCTTTCTTTCTTTCAAGTTACAAAGTGCCAGCGAATATGAAGAGAGAAAACTCATTCGGGCAGCCATTCGCCGGCTGAGAGATGAGGAGATACGAGGTGAGATTGTATCAGAAGGGCTGGAAAAATCTCTCTATACATCTGTTGTGTGTGTGTGTGTGTGTGTGTGTGTGTGTGTGTGTGTTTACATTCCCCTGCTTTCATTCACAGGAGCATTAGAGAAAGTTCAGACCGCTGGCCAGAGAACAGAGCGACGACAAAATCCTCAAAGCAGCTTTGACCTACAGGTGAGTAAATGTGCTGTGCTGAATATCAGGAGCGGTAAATCTCAGGGATAACTAGGCTGAAGTTTGGGACTTAATGTGGAATGAGGAGAGATAAATCTGAAGGAGCAGGACTGGAGATTGTTTTGGCCTGCTGAAAAGTTCAAGGACTCGATGAGAGTGGGAATTAGAGATTTTGTATTGTATTTTTTAAATAAATTAGCCATCTAATTGCAAAAACAATACATAGAAGACATACATAGAAAATTATGTAAGAAATATGTCATATCATTGTGCAATTTTGAATGATGTTCAGGGAGTGCCACACTTTTCTATTCCTAGCTCCGATAAATGCACCTTTATTATGAATTTGTTTAATGCAAAACAGTTTCTAAAATGTGGTTTTGGGCCTGGAAACACTAATTGGTTAGATAATTTATGAAGTTTGTTCTTCTATTTAAATACAATTTAACAAAAAAAATAAGAAACTTGGAAACAATTTAAGAATTCATTTGCAAAAATGGGTAACTAATTTTCGTAAATCATGTTTTTTATTGTTATCATGTTTTTATTGTTTTATAGTGTTAGCTGTATTTTTTTAGTTATTATTATGTAATCAAAACAACCCAACTGCAGTTTGGTTGACGTTACTTGGAATGCAGAATTAAAAAAAAAAAAACATGATTTTTGAACAGTTACCTGTTTTTGCAAATGAACTCTTCAATTTTAAAAGTTTCTGTTTATCAAAGAATGCTGAAAAAAATTGCACTAAATTAAGCAACCAGAACTCTTTTTAACGTTGATAATAAGAACCATTATTAATAACTAAGCACCAATCATAACTGAGCAGCAAATCAGCATATGATAGAATGATTTCTGAAGGTTCATGTGATGATGCTGAAAATTTAGCTTTGATCACAGAAATAAATTACATTTTTACAGAGATTCACACAGAAAACAGCTATTACACTACCAGTCAAAAGATTTTTAATGTTTTTTTTTTTTTAAGAATTCTGTTTTGCTCACCAAGCCTGCATTTATTTGATCCAAAATACAGCAAAAGCAGTATTATTGTGAAATATTTTTTACGTTACTATTTAAAATAACTGCTTTCTGTTTGAATATATTTTAAAATGTAATTTATTCATGTGATCAAAGCTGAATTTTCAGTATCATTACTCCAGTCTTTAGTGTCACATGATCCTTCAGAAACAATTCTAATATGCTGATTTGCTGCTCAAGAAACATTTATTATTATTATTATCAATATTTAAAACACTTGAGTACTTTTTTCAGGATTCTTTGATGAATAGAAAGATCCAAAGATCAGCATTTATCTGAAATAAAAAGCTTTTGTAACATTATACACTATACCATTCAAAAGCCTAGAGTCAGTATAAATTTTTGGGAAAGAAATTATAGAAATTAATACTTTTAGTATTAATTTTAGCAAGGATGCTTTAAATTGATCAAAAGTGGTGATGAAGACATTTATAATGTTACAAAGGATTTCTATTTGGATGAATGCTGTTCTTCTGAACGTTATATTCATCAAAGAAATTTGAAGAAATTCTACTCAGCTGTTTTCAAAATATAATATTAACAAAAGTTTTTAAGCAGCAATTCGGCATATTAGAATGATTTCTGAAGGATCATGTGACTGGATTAATGATGCAAAAAATTCAGCTTTGAAATCACAGGAATAAATTACATTTTAAAATGTATTCAAATAGAAAACAGTTATTTTAAATAGTAAAAATATTTCAGAATTTTACATTTTATAAATGCAGGCTTGGTGAGCAGAAACCCTGTTTCTTTAAAAAACATTAAATCTTACTGTTCAAAAAATGTTGACTGGTAATGTATGTCAAAATAACATTATTTAACAGTGTGTTGTGTTATGTTATGTTTATGGTTATGTTTGTGTTTCTTAGTGTGCAAATAGGTATACAGGGTGTGTAAGCATCCTTTTATTCTCTCTCTTGTTTTTTTTTTTTTTTTTTTTTTTTTTTTTTTGCTTTCACTTTCTTTTCAGCCCACACACACACATGTGTTTGTCCTTTAATGACTATGGTGCCTCATGATTCTCCTGGCTGAAATGTAGAGAATGTTAAAAATGTGCTGCTTCTTTCACCTTAATCTACTCTCGTCCCTCTGCGCTCCTCACTGTCATCTGTTTATTTCATTTCTCTCTCCTGGAGTTACTCCTCTCTTTCCATTGCTCTTTCTCAGGAATTATCTCAGCCAGACTTTCTTTCTCATTCTGGAGGTGTTTGAGTGAATATCAGAACAATTACCTGTCTGTTAGAGTTGTTTGTTGAACTTGTGGAACATCTAGTACATTAAGAGAACAGAACAGGTACCCAAATGTGATGTGTTTTCAGCAATAGGAAAGAAAGACTTGTGCGTGCTTATAAGGAGATCCAGTGTGATCGTATCATCCTCCTCTGACCTGCTTCGGTCTGGCTCTGTTTTGATAACAATCCGTCTGGATTTTCATAGGCAGCTATTATGCAATGAGGGGAAAAGGCCTCCTATAGTAATATGGTAAAGGTTATTTAGGAGTCACAGAGGAAATGATAGCCGTCAGTTTTTCACAGTTAATTAAAGTAACATTTGAATTTAAATGCAAAACCTTACAGCCAGCTTCTTTCAGCTCCATTCAGTGGCAGCATGTGAGCTGTTTATTAAGACACATCAAAGAAAATTATTCTCTAATCCAATGTTCTTGTTGTATAATCAAGGCCCTGTTATGTTCTGCCTCTCAAAGTTTTTAAAGGAAAATACTTTTGCTTTACTTAGAACTAAGAAAGCTTGAATTGGGTGAATGTTTATGAATGAATTTATGAATGTGCGTAAGATTTCTGCTTCAAGTAAATGCTTGTCAAGTAATGCTAAAAAAAAAAAAGACAGCACAACCGTTTTCAACATTGATAATAATCAGAAAAGTTTCTTGAGCAAATCAGCATATTAGAATGATTTCTGAAGGATCACTGAAGACTGAAGTAATGATGCTGAAAATTCAGCTTTGGTCACAGAAATAAATTACATTTGAACATATATTCACATAGAATACAGTTATTTTAAATTGTAATAATATTTCACAATTTAACTGATGTTACTGTGTTTTTAATTTGACTTACATGACCTTTAAATGGAACACTTAATCTTAATTCAATTTTATTTAATTCAATAAAAATGCAGGAGCAAGAAGTCTGTATCATATACACAATAGAAGTAGTATGCATTTTGTACACTGTATATAAGTCTTCTGAAGATAAACTATTTCTTTAAGAGAGGAAGAAACTACAGTGTTTACCTGTGGCTTTAATCCTTACAAAGGAATGTAAATAAAATAAGAACTGCATATTTCATAATTATTATTGGCCGTATTGTTCAAGTTCAACAGTGGCAGTACAGTCTATATTGTGGCATAAATGACAGATAAATTGTGTTGAAATAAACAGGGTTGAATGGAAGAATGGCCTTGACATTTACATCTGCTTTGTATACAGTAGCTTACTTTTGTCCTGAGTAAGATTGTTTTTCCTGTGTGTTTTCCCTCGTGTGCACCAGCACAACTCCTGCCTTTGAACATTTTCCTTCAATGACGTGAGGTCTGTGCGTTTGTACTTTTATGTTTTGTTTGCTTCGTTTTGTGTTGTATCTCAGTTTGACATCTTTTCCTGTGTACGGAGATAGGGAATCATGGGACTGTGGAAGCTGTTTTGACTCTGAAGCTTTCACCTTTGCTACAGTATATGCATTTTGCAATTAGTGTTATTATATAGATGAATTTGAACTTGTTCTAATCAACAATGGATCAGTGCTATAGTTTCTAATTCAGTAGTTTTAGTTTGTTTTTAAGATGCATAAAGATGCGCAGCTTTCAGGTGCAGAGTTTCAGACTGAGGTTCAGTTGCATCGTTTATTTCTTGACCTGCAGTATAAAGAGAGGCAGGAGACTGAAGTCGAACAGGAAGGGTGGGAGGTGGGAGGTGGGGAGGAAGAGAGTGGGAGTGGTCAGGAAGAAGGGGGAGTGGCCAGTGTGATTGTGTGTACGGCAGCTGGAGCTCAGTGACTGAGTGCTGCGTTTTATGTGCCGTACACACGTGTGGATTGAGAGCAGCAGACAGGAACTCCACAAGAAGGTAGATGACTTTCATAAAGAGTTTTAACATATTGTTAGAAATACGTGCTGATGTTAAAATATGGTAACCTAAAAATGGGAACATCTAAATTAACTGGCTTCATTCAAATAATAAAAAAAGCATTGCTGAATCAACCTAAATACATTAATTCATACCAACAAAACTCATTTGTATGGTTTAAATCAGGTAAAAATGGCTCATTATGGTAAAATGGTTTTATTAATCAGTTTTATTAATCTATCTATCTATCTATCTATCTATCTATCTATCTATCTATCTATCTATCTATCTATCTATCTATCTATCTATCTATCTATCTATCTATCTATCTATCTGTCTATCTGTGTATCTATCTATCCATCTGTCTATCTGTCTGAATATATATAATCTATCTATCTATCTATCTATCTATCTATCTGAATATATAGTATCTATCTATCTATCTATCTATCTGTCTATTGAATATATAGAATCTGTCTATCTATCTATCTGTCTGTCTGAATATATAGTATCTATCTATCTATCTATCTATCTGTCTATCTATGTATCTATCTATCTATCTATCTGTCTATCTATCTATCTGTCTATCTATCTGAATATATATTATCTATCTATCTATCTATCTATCTATCTATCTATCTATCTATCTATCTATCTGTCTGTCTGTCTGAATATATATTATCTATGTATCTATCTATCTATCTATCATCTATCTTTCTATCTGTCTATCTGTCAGAATATATTTAATCTATCTATCTATCTATCTATCTGAATATATAGAATCTGTCTATCTGTCTGTATATCTGTCTATCTGAACATATTGAATCTATCTGTCTGTCTATCTATATATCTATCTGTCTGAATATATATTATCTGTCTATCTATCTATCTATCTATCTATCTATCTATCTGTCTGTCTGAATATATATTATCTATATATCTATCTATCTATCTGTCTATCTATCTGTCTATCTGTCTGTCTGAATATATAGAATCTGTCTACTCTTTTTGTTTTTGAAAGAAAAAGGATTTGTTAAAAATATGAAGAAATATTGTGAAATATTATCATAATTTAAAATAACGTTGAAATAATATTATCTTTTCTTAATATTTTAAATGTAATTTATTGCTGTGCAAAACTGTGTCAAAGCTGAATTTTCAGTGTCATTACTCCAGTCTTGTCACATGACCCTTCAGAAATCAGTTGTGCTGTTTCACATTTGTGTGGAAACTATGATACGTTTTATTTCTTCGATGGAAAAAGAACAATTTATTTGAAATTTAAATCTTTTGTAAGATTATAAATGTCTTTACTGTCCGTTTATTGCATCTAGGTGATTGATTTCTAATAAAAAAAAAAAAAAAAAACTTACTGACCCTGAAAATTTGCTAATAAGCATGTAATAGAAAACTTAAAACAAAAACACAGTCTCTGTTTGCTAGATTGTTCAAAACAATTCAAAATGTAGTTTTCACTTGTTTGGGTCTAAGGATAATTGACCTGTAGACCTGTAGCCTCTGTTGTATGTTCAGTGAATATTTTGTATGGTCTCTTCATCTCGCATTTTGATGCGCACATGTGCATGTGCATGTACGTGTACGTGTGCGTGTGTGTGTGTGTTTGTGTTGGAGCCAAAATGACGGGCCCCTGCTACTGTATTTCACTGATGGTGAGTTTAAGTGTGTGTGGTTCACCAGACTTATCCAGACGCTCATGGAAAATGACACTGACTGCTTCACACACACTAGATCTTATGAGCTTTGTGCACTCGGCTACCTCAAAATTGGGCAATTTAGAAGACGTACAGCTTTATGTGGTATTTATGTGGCTAAACATGTTTTTCATACAAGTAGGTGAGAAATGGAGATATTGTGTGAGTTCAGGAGAATACATTTGGCCCACACTTTACTGTGGTCACTATTACTAGATTAAACCTGTCACAAAGGGCTAAATCCACCTCATACACACACATAGAGGCTTACGATCACTCTTCACCTAAAATACGATTTTTCTCTTAGAAACACATGCAATATAACTGACTTTTGTCTGTAGAAAGAAGCTGCTCTTTCCATGCAATAATAGTGAATGGGGACTGGGACTTTTAAGCTGCTAAAGGATGGAAAAAGTGTAATATTGTCCTTGCAAGACGTGCACTATAATCAAAGTGGTTTAAAGCCATGCCATAGTTTTGTTTAAGGAACAGGCGAAATGCAGCCGCTCCAGTTCACAGAATCTTTATTTTTGGGTGAAATGTCTCTTTAACGGCAACCTTGGTCTGAACTTCAGAAAAAAAAACATTTCTCATGTGTTCCTTTGGCAGCCGACTTATAATTATAGTGTGGAAATATGAACGTGACTGCTGCCGAGCAGTTTCTGCGTCTGTTTGCTTTTATATCTGTTTTTTACAGAGAGAAAAGCAATGCTTTGCTGTTGTTTGCAAGTAAAATCTTGCAGGTTTGCAGTGGGAGAAAATAGTCATGTTAGTCACCCATTTACATGTTAGGTTGAAATCATTCTCTCAGACTGGCTTCTGAGACTTCAGCTGGTCTCAAGCACAAACACGTCACCTTGTGAAATGCCTGATTATATCCGTTTGTGTTGGGCTGCTGATTAACAGCAGTTTGGTGTTTATTGTACCATATAACCCTAAATCTCTTTACAGCAGGTAGACAAGCTCCATTAATCCAAAAAGACTTAAAGTCCACAGCAATAAGTAAACACTAAACAACTTAGTCCTTTCAGCCTTCTTAACAACTTTGCAGACTCAAAGTTTCTGACTGGTTCAACTTTTTGAGAGAATATTTATTTAAATTCAGGTTGTATTGCAGAATTGCAATGTGCAAGTTGAAACAGATGTTGATGTGAAAATGTTGTGGCATGTATGTAATTTCGGTGATATTTCAGACAGGTATATGTATATGTTTTCTCCCCTAAAAAAGTAGATATGTATATATTTATTCAGACTCCACAGTTCTGACTTTATTTTTCTCAATTAAGAATGTGTATGGTGTGAAAGTTTCAAATTTACAAAGACAATTTACCAGTAAGTTGTTTTGTCTTCCCAAAGTCCCAAATCAGTCTATACGTGTTTCTAATGGTTTAATTTCTGCTGAACTGAAGCAGAACTTTGTGTTTTGTCCACATTTGTCTTTCTCTCAAGCAGTGTTGGGTAACTTACTCCTAAAAAAGTAATTAAGTACTAATTACATCTTCAACAGTGTAATTAGATTACTGTACAAATTACTCTCTCCAGAAAGTATTTAATTACTTGTTACTAATTATTTTCTAAATCCAATACTAAACCTCAACAAGTTAATGATACAAGGACAGACATGAAACGGATCTTTTAATTCTTTCAAATAAATAACACATAACTACGTAAATGATTCGGGTCACACTTTAGGTCCAATTCTCACTATTTACTAACTAATTACTGCGTATTAATACTTAGTAAAGTAGTTGTTAAGTTTAAAGATTGGGTAGGATTAAGGATGTGGAAAAAGGTCTTGCAGAATAAGACATTAATATGTGCTTTATAAGTTATAATAAACAGCCAATATCCCAGTAATATTCATGCTAATAACCAACTAGTTAATAGTGAGAATTGGACACTAAAGTGTTACCAATTTTCTTATTAGCTCACCAAAGTATTTAAAGTGAGAAGAGTACATAAAAAGCATGCATTTTAAGGTTAGACTTTAAATTTTGATGTTAAATCCACTATTGTGTTGTATATAACTGTTCTATACACAGTATTAAGTTCAATTACATAAGAAGTAACTGTAATTAAATTACAGTAACTAATTACTTACTAACTAGTTACACCCAACACTGCTCTTGAGTCAGTTTGATTTTGCAATTTTTCTTCCTTTGTGTTTTTGTCTTGTTTTTTTATTACAAATAGCTAAATATTGTTGAATCAAGATACATTTACTTGAGACGCAAATAGCCTAAGATATTAAGTTTATTATTATGATTTTATTAAAGTTTTGTTAGTTTTTGCTTAAAACAAGAAAAAAATAAATACAAATGGGGTAAGAAAAATTATCTTGTTTTCTCTTTAAATTATGTTTGTTTTTCTTACCCCGTTGGCAGATCATGTTTCTTGTTTTAAGCAAAAACTTAACAAAACTTTGATTTTTTTTTTTCTTTTTTTTTTTGAGAAAACAAGGCTGACTATCTTAGTAAATTTTCTTTTCAAGTAAATGTATCTTGATTTAAGAATGTTTAGATATTTGTAATGGGAAACAAGACAAAAATGCTAAGTAAGAAAACCATTTCTTGCAGTGCAATGGCAATGTTTTTATTGTAAGTTTGTTTGTTTTTCTTTCTTTTTTTTTTCAGGACGTTCAAGAGAACATCAAGGCAGAAGCACTCATTAGCCAATCAGAGAGAATTGAGAACCACAGAGAAGGCAAGTTAAATCACACAATCATCTAAATGTCCATCTGAAAAGAGTTTAATCTCCCAAAAAAGTAACATTCCATACCGGGAGTAGACGAGGGTGAGCGGGGTGTTCAGCACCCGTAGAGATGTAAAGCACATTGATGTCTGTCCCACAGACTTTCATCCCCCCGCCAGGTCAAGCCCTATATTTGGACACAAAGTCTGTTGAAGTAAAACTCCTTTCCTGTGGCCCTGACATTTGTGGTGTTAGTGGTCCTGACTCAGCTGCTCAACCCAGTAATTTTGGCCAGGGTGAGAGCAGGGCCAAGCAAAGACGGCCTTAATGAGTGCAGAAATGAGACATTTTGGGATACCACTGTTTGTTATTCAGACGTAGACAAAGGAAGTTTGGGGCTGGGACAGGACGGGGAAGAGCATTTATACACAGTTGTTGTGGAGAGTGAGGGAAGGACATGCTTTTTGTCTCGCACGTATTTTGAAATATAGGTCAGAGACTTAAATAGATTTTGAGTTAAAGAAACTGGGTAAAGGTAGAACTTAGACTGTGTTCTAGAATCCTTGTGCACCTTTATCCTAAAAACACTAACAGTACAGTAGTACAGTGGTGTCAGGTGGTATGCTATTCTTGCATTTTTTTAAGAATAATAAGCTGGTCTGTCTCTGAAGTATTGTGCTTGTGTGCTCCCATTTAAATCATCAAAATCAAATGTGCGTCGGAATATCAGGACAACATTATTCCTTGTTTCTTCATATCCGATTAATGATCGGAAACTGTGTTTAATATGTTTTGATGAAACATCTATGATGAATTGTTCATTAATAAATCACAACCATCCCCTGCTATGGGCATTACCATTCATACAGGCTACAGCGGAAGTTATTTTACACAACTATTCGACGCTTCCGGATTTCGAACGCGGACCGTGAAAAAGGCTAATTAGGTACTATCCTAATTAGGTATTAGGATTATTAGGTACTGTCATAATAGACTTATCTTTCTTTGTACATTGTCATTTTGACTTTTCTCATAATTGTGTTACATAATAATCTCATAATCTCATAATTTTTACAATTCATCACATTATTATGTCTTAATTATTCTTTTTATGTCTCATAATTATGACTTAGTTTCTCATAATTTTGACTCTTATTTTTGACTGTCAGTTATGTTTTTTTATCTCATTTTCGAAAGTGATAATCATAATAAGTCAAAATTGAGTTATGAAGCCATTTCTGTTCTAAGCCATAAATAGAAAGTCAAACTTATGACATAATAAACATAATTATGAGGCAAAGTCAGAATTATGACATCAGTTTAAATGATGAAATACTAGGTACATAATTGACATTAAAATTATTGACTTTGTCATAATTATGACTTAATATCTCATTATTTAGATGATTTGTCATAATTATGGCTTTTCATTGTTATGATTTAACAAAGCATGTGTTTTTTTTGTTTGTTTTTTTGCCGAAAATGTGTGGCGAAAATGCGTTTCCATACAAATCCCAATTGGTCTGGGAATATTCAAATTACATCAAAACATGAATGAAAGACTTAATTTAGAGTTAATGTAATATTTAATATAAATACAGAGTCTTATGTGGGTCAGTATCACCAATGCTTTTCAACCCTCACAATACTCAAAAAATTTTGGTCTTAATTTTCCATTCACTTTGTCAAATCATAAATAGTAGACACATAAGAACTATAAAACATATTAGCTGAGCTCCCACACATTTTTTTTTTAGATAATTATGGGCTGTTATTCGAAGCATAAACCATAAGACCTGTCCACCCTGTCATGGACACATATATTACTGTTAAAAATACATTTTCATTGCAATGTTAAGATGCAGATGATATTTTAGGGAAGGTATAATGTCCCTTTTCTAAACAGGGTAATTTGTTTGCTTTCAAATTATGCAAACCATGTGTTTTTTTTTAAAAAAAAAAAAAAACAATTTGCACATACTTTTTCTTATTTAGAGAAAACTGGGATATTTTGATGCAGTTTTTTGTTTGCATGTAATTGCCCCCACACCTAGCTATTGAACACAATGGATTATATAGATATGATTGGATTATTATTTAAAATATTATTTTAGAATATTAAGATGACAGATTGGACCAGCACATGATGGGTGGACACATAAAGCAGAACACACAAAGCATGACACAATATGACAATAAAACATTTATTCAACTATAAAAAAAATAAAATTATTATAATAATGAATAATGTAATAACATTCTCAATTACATTTTTATATATATATATATATATATATATATATATATATATATAATAATACACACACACACACACACATATATATATATATATATATATGTATGTATGTGTGTGTATATATATTGTGTGTGTGTATATACACTACCGTTCAAAAGTTTGGGGTCAGTACATTTTTGTTTCTTTTTTTTTTTTTTTTTTTTTTTAAGAAATTAATACTTTTATTCACCAATGATGTATTAAGTTAATAATTAAAAGTTTATTAAAAGTTAATAATAAATAATTTACATTGTTATAAAATATTTATATTTTGAATAAACACTGTACTTTTTAAACTTGTTATTCATGAAAGAATCCTGAAAAAAAAAATTACAGGTTCCAAAAAATATTTGGCAGCACAACTGTTGATATTATCCAACATTGATCATTCTAATAATAAATCCGCATATTAGAATGATTTCTGAAGGATCATGTGACACTTAAGACTGGAGTAACAGCTGATAAAAATTCAGCTTTTCATCACAGGAATAAATTCTATTTTAAAGTATGTTAAAATAAAAAACATTATTTTATATTGTAAAAACATTTTGCAATATTACTGTTTTTTTTTTTCTATATTTTTAATCAAATAAATGCAGCCTTGATGAGCATAAGAGACTACTTTAAAGACTATTACAAGTCTTACTGACCCCAAACTTTTGAACGGTAGTGTGTGTGTATATATATATACTGTGCAAAAGTCTTAGGCCACTAGTATTTTCACCAACAAAAAAAATGGTTTTAAGTCAGTTATTTTTATCTTTTGCTGTAGTGTGTCAGTAGGAAATATTTTACATTTCTAAACATTCATTTTGCCATTAATTGTAATAATCCAGTGAGATTTTTGTTTGCACAAAGAGTCTGTCAACAGCCAGTGCTCCACACAGAGATCTGATCTCATCCAGTCTGTCTGGAATGACATGAAGAAACAGAACAAACTGAGACAGACTAAATCCAGAAGAACTGTGGCAACATCTCCAAGTTGCTTTAAGAAACCTACATGCAAAGCTACCTGAAAACTTATGCACAAATATACCTAGGGCAAAAGCTGTTTTAAACGCAAATATGGTTTACTAAATGTTGATTTAATTTAGTTAATAAAAGTTAATTGATAAAATCTATTTATGGCATTATTTTTGACAGCATCCTCATTTTACAGCATTTTTACACAAGTACCTAAAACATTTAACAGTACTTTGCATGTAGGTTTCTTGAAGCAACTTGGAGATGTTGCCACAGTTCTTCTGGATTTAGTCTGTCTCAGTTTGTTCTGTTTCTTCATGTCATTCCAGACAGACTGGATGATGGTCAGATCAGATCTCTGTGTGGAGCACTGGCTGTTGTCAGACTCCTTGTGCAAACAGAAATCTCACTGGATTATTACAATTAATGGCAAAATGAATGTTTAGAAATGTAAACTCCTACTGACTTTCCTACTGACACACTACAGCAAAAGATAGAAATAACTGACTTAAACCCATTTTTTTGTTGGTGAAAATACTAGTGGACTAAGACTTTTGCACAGCACTGTGTGTATATATATATATATATATATACACTGTGTGCAGAATTATTAGGCATGTTGATATTCTGGTCATATTTTTTTTCCAAACACATTTTACCAATTCCAAACCACATCAGTCTTAATAACTACTATTAATTTTGTATTTAATCATTTGTAAGTGATATATAATTGTCCGTGAAGGCTGGAAGTGAAAAACTCCTTATATTCAGGTGTGCATAATTATTAGGCATGTTTTCGTTTACAGCTAAAATGAGCCAAAAAAGAGATTTAACCCAGACTGAAAAGTCCAAATTATTAAATGCCCATGAGAAGAATGCAATACTAATGCATTACAAGAATTTGCAAAGTTAAGGCTGGACCATTGGACAGTGAAATGCTTGTTGAGTCTGCATGGTCAGAAAAAACAGGTGGAGAAGAAAAGATGCATGTTAACTGCAAAAGAATTAGGAATTAAGGTGAAGAATTAGGTGTGACACCATCAGGAACTGTTTCCAGTTCTCCAGCGCCACCATTTTCCAGAACTGCAACCTACCTGGAGTCTTCAGAAGTGCAATGTGTCAGGTTCTCAGAGACTTTGCTTGGTAAAAAATCCTAAAAAATGCCCCTGACTTAATAAGAATAACAAGCTGACGTCTTGTGAAATACATGAAGACAGTTTTTTTATATGCTTTATAGACAGATAAGTTGAGAGTGACTCTTGAAGGACAAGCATCACATCCTCTTGTGCCTCTGATTCAAAAATTTATCTTCCAAAATCTGGCAGTAAGTTTTGGGAGTTCATGTTTAGTCTCCTATCCTGAAAAGTCTGACTTGCAGAGATGGACTAAAATGAACTCCCAAAACTTACTGCCAGATTTTAGAAGATAAATTCTTGAATCAGAGGTACAAGAGGATGTGATGCTTGTCCTTCAAGAGTCACTCTCAACTTTTCTGTCTATAAAGCCCATAAAAAAAAAAAAAAAAACTGTCTTCATGTATTTCACAAGACGTCAGCTTGTTATTCTTATTAAGTCAGGGGCATTTTTTAGGATTTTTTACCAAGCAAAGTCTCTGAGAACCTGACACATTGCACTTCTGAAGACTCCAGGTAGGTTGCAGTTCTGGAAAATGGTGGCGCTGGAGAACTGGAAACGGTTCCTGATGGTGTCACACCTAATTCTTCACCTAAATTCCTAATTCTTTTGCAGTTAACATGCATCTTTTCTTCTCCACCTGTTTTTTCTGACCATGCAGACTCAACAAGCATCATATATCACTTACAAATGATTAAATACAAAATTAATAGTAGTTATTAAGACTGATGTGGTTTGGAATTGGTAAAATGTGTTTGGAAAAAAAATATGACCAGAATATCAACATGCCTAATAATTCTGCACACAGTGTATATATATATATATATATATATATATATATATATATATATATATATATATATATATATATATATATATATATTTATATATATATATACCCCCTCCACATTCATTTTAGTTGTTAGCAATATTAACTGCCAATTAATGCTATGTCCACCTTGTGATGTGTATGTCCACCCTATCGAGTCGAGACAGAGCGGATATTTTGAGCTTCAATTAGCATATTAGCTTACAACAAACTGTGACTAGCTAAATAGTTAGTCTGGTTGTTGAACAGAATTTGTTATATTTAAATGTACATATTTTGAAAATACTGTATTCTAATCACTTCCGGCATATTTTATGCCGACAGGGTGGACATGTTAAGCTTTGGCAGAGGAAGTAAGCAAACTCATATGAAGAAAATTTGTCAACTGAAAAGTCACCAACTTACTCACCTCAGCTGTTGAAATTCCCGCTACTTAAGAGACAAAAAAAAAAAAAAAAACGGTTGTCCTGATGTCACTAAAGGGGGGCTAAAGGAGTGGATTCCCCAATATGACAGGGTGGACAACCACTGAAGGGACATGGACAAACTCTTCTTTTTTTATTGAATAAAAAATATTGTTTTTATTACCATACACTCAAATTGAGTATTCTCTTATTTAACAAAATACTAATAGGAGAACAAAATGTTAAAATTTTATGATTTGACTATATTCCACTCTCATTCACATTTAATGAGCAGTGCAAGGGACATAGGAAAATAACACGCATCCTCCTACACAAAACTTTAAAAAATCTAGAAAATGTATCCAAAGAGCCAGGTAATGCTTTTATGATGAATATAAAAACGTAGCCTAATATAACACACCCTTTCATAGTCATTTTAATGTTAAGTTAACATGGCAAATGAGTTATTTATGTACAGGACACCAAAAGGCACTCTACGGTGATATTGACCCACGTGCTTTTTGTGTCATTTCTACAGAGTAAATTTAATTTTTAGGTGAGCTATTTATTCACCAAAAGATGTATTGCATCTGTAAGACCTGTTTTTTTTTTTTTTTTTTTTGGATAAATCTGTTTATCCAAAGAGAGATGATTGAGAGACTGTGGTGGGTTTGACATACACTATTTTATAGCCTAGCATTTGTCTGAGAGTGTGGAGAGCCTTCCTTTGTGCTGAAGGAGAAGAATGCGTCTGGGGTTTGGATTTCTGAACTTCATTGCCTGCCACATCACTTGTGGTAAACAAAGCAGACAAGATGGTAATCAAATTAAGCACTTGACTGGGCCAAAGCCTCAAGACCTCACAATAACACATCTTAGACGCATCATTTATATTCACTTAGTCTTAATTTAGTGGAGCGAGTCATTTAAGAGAGTTTCTGATTGATAATAACAATGGTTTTTTATTGCTATATACATCTTTAGCTAGTTGAAGTTTTTTAAAATATAAAATTCGACATTCTCGGCAGCATGTTCCCGCAAGAATGCATTTATTATTATCGTAATTCTTTAAAATGAGAAAACGTTCTTTAAAAAAAAAAAGGCCTTTTAAGGAGTATATCCTGCGACTGTTAGCACTAAAAAAGAATGCAGCGTACGCTTAGACTAAGCAGCCCAAAAGCACAGACTGTGCTCTGCTCCGTCAGAGATCTGAGAACGGTGGAAACAGAACGATACTTCCTGACCAGATGTGAAAAGTATCAGGATGTCGGCAAGACTGCTTTCCTACAAATTACAGGGATCTGCTCAGAAACGCTGTTACCTTAAAAGAGCATTAGCTCGCTCTCATTACGACTAGAGTCTGAGACTGACGCGTGAATGTGAATCTCTCAAGTTTTATCAGTGAAATGGCAATCTTTGCTTTTGCCACACTATAAAAATGCCTCAAGTGTCAGGATTGAATTTGGAATCTTTTCATAACAGCTGCATAGTTTTAACATCTCACTTACAAGAACCTTCAAATTGGAGTTTGTACATGCAATGTCATAAAAGTTCAAGTACTTTGCTGATAGTCAGCTGAAGGTGGGACATTAATGTCATTTCCTGTGCCCTTCGTGTATTCTGTGTCTGGATATCTCTGTCCTCCTGAACAGAGTGTGCATGCACTCAGGAAATGTGAAAGGAAATGTCCTATCTCCACCCAGCATGCACAGCTCATTACAATAACCATCTGACATTCCTTTGGCTTAGTTCTGTTCGTTTTGTTAGTGCCTGGCTTCATATGTTTGCTTTTATATGAAGTTAACCTAGTGTTTCATCATGCATGCTAGTCTTAAAAGCCTCCTGAAAGAAATTCAGTATGCAGTGTTCATCCAGTCAAGTGTGCATGTAATGCTCATGGGTATTCAGTGAAGTTTGAGCCTTCTGTACAGTGCAATGCAATTCTTGATTGTCCCATTTTTTTAAAATGCTAACAAGATCAGTATACACTGTGTCTGAAATAAATTTTATTAAATAATGGAAGCGTTAGAGGTAATAGTACATATATGTAACCCTGGACCACAAATCCAGTCTTAAGTAGCACGAGTTTATTTGTAGAAATAGCCAAAAATACTTTGTATGAGTCAAATTATACATTTTTCCTTTATGCCAAAAAATCAGTAGGATATTACGTAAAGATCATGTTTCATGAAGATATTTTGTAAATTTCCTACCGTAAATATATCAAAACGTATTTTTTGATTAGTAATATGCATTGCTAAGAACTTCATTTGGTCAACTTTAAAAGGAGATTTGTTTGCACCCTCAGATTCCAGATTTTCAAATAGTTGTATCTCGGACAAATATTCTCCTATCCTGTCAAACCATACTCAACAGAAAGCTTATTTGTTTAGCTTTCAGATGTTGTTTAAATCTCAGTTTCAAAAAATTGACCCTTATGACTGGTTTTGTGGTCCAGGGTCACATATTTGAAGATTCTGTAATAATCAGGTTTTGATAATCAGTAAACCAAAAGAAACTAATTCAAATACTGATTAATTTTCTTTTTTTTTTTTTTTTTGTCTCAACAACACTGAACTGTAACTAAAATACAAACTGCTGTTAAAAAGTTTGAGGTCGGTAAGATTTTTAATGTTCTTCTGCTCACCAAGGCCTCATTTGTTTGAGTAAAAATAGTAATATTATGAAATAATATTACAATTTAAAATAACTGTTTTCTATGTGAATATATGTTTAAATCTATTTTGAAAAAATGGATTTTGTATTGATTATAAAGTTTAAAAGAACAGCATTTATTTGGCATAAAAATCTTTTGTAGCAATGTGAAAGTCTTTACTGTCACTTTTGATCAGTTTAATTCGTCACTGCTGAATGAAAAACAAAACAAAAAAATTGGTAACACTTTAGTATAGGGAACAATTCTCACTATTAAGTAGTTACTTATTAGCATGCGTAATATTAACATATTGGCTGTTTATTAATTTATTATAAAGCACCTATTCTGCGTGACCATATTCTGCATCCCTAATCCTACCCAATACATGAACTTAACAACTATCTTACTAACTATTAATAAACAGCAAATTAGGTGTTTACTGAGGCAAAAGTCATAGTTAATATTTTGTTAATAGCAAGAACTGGACCTTAAAATAAAGTGTGACCAAAAAAATCTTACTGACGCCAAACAGTTGTGTACATTGTGAATGCAAAGCTCTCCAGGTTCACCTTCACTGGTCTAGGTTTTAAAATTAATACAATGAATGGAAAATGTGCTGAGGTTGATACCTGGTCGTAGCTGAAGTGGACTGAAATGAGATGAAATGAGTCCATTTTGAAGGTCAGGAATGGTGTGATGTGTTCTTTTCTCATTGTAATCTACTTAAACTGCGGTTGGTTCGATTAATTTAATGGGAAGCACCCTAATTCTAACCTCAACGATCTTATTCTGGTGTACTTACTCTTACGTTTTTGTCTCTTCTCTTGTAGCCTCGAAACCTGACATGGTTTTAGTACTAGATCCTTTGGTCAGAGAGAAAGTCTCTTGTCCTCTGACCCAGCGGATCCAATGCGATCATGGCTCTCCATCCTCAGAAGTCATTCCTTCATTCCGAGAGCGCTCAGACTCCGGGGAATCGAATGACAGCAGCTCCCATCAGAGAAAGAGGCTGAACTCCAGCGCTTCAGACCGTAGTCAAGATTCCCTGTCCGCCGCCGAACCTCATCTGACGGGCCGAAGCTCACGCTCAGGACCTGCTGCAGAGGAAGTGAGGGCAGGTATGAACCCAGAGGCTCCGCAGATGGATCGAGATGTGAAGAAACTTGACAACGGCCTGGAGAAGACTGACTTTCAGAGCACAGCAGGTTCACAAGCATGCACACTGAACGAGACCAGTAAAAGAGCTGAGGACGTCTCAGGACAGAGGGTAAGTAGAAGTGGAAGGTGTCTCATGGGAGCACTTGCTCCGTTTGTTCCACCAGGAGGTACTATTTGTCCCTGTTTTATCTCTGTGAATACATTGGTAGTGTTTGGCTAAGAATCACTATTACCGTTTCAATACCTTAAATCATGTGGCTTGTTGAAGAGTGTGTACTTTTTTACAGTTCTTGTAAAATAAGCAGAAAATCCCATGGGCTTACATTGACATGAGCCATATATAGAGACCAGAATTTAAACTGCTCTGAACAACAATATGCTGTACCAAATCCTATAATTTATACCATTACTACCATTCACAAGTATGGGATCGGTTAGATTTTTAAAAAAGTCAGGACGTTTTTCAAAGAAGTCTCTTCTGCTCACCAAGGCTACATTTATTTGATCAAAAACACAATAGAAACAAGAATATTATGAAATATTATTTTAATTCAAACAGTTTTCTATTTTAATATATTGCAAAATTAAATTTATTTCTGACACGAAGCTGAATTTTCAGCATCATTACTGCAGTCTACAGTGTCACATGATTCTTTCAGAAATCATTCTAATATGCTGATTAGCTGTTTAAGAAACATTTCTGCTTATTATCAATATTGCTTCATATTTTGTGGAAACTGATACATTTTGTATTTACAGATTCTTTAATGATTATGAAGTTCCAAACAGTGTTTATTTGATTTAAAAGTCTTTTGTAACAATGTAAAAGTCTCTGCTGACACTTTTCATCATTTTTTTAAATTTTTTTTATTTTTGGTTCAATTTTCTTTTTATGAAGATTATTTAACTTTTTTATCAAGTTGTGCGGCTTTATTTTTGTCAATATCATGCTACTTTGTTCAGGATTCTTTGAATAGAAAGTTCAGTGAATAGCATTTATTTTAAGTAAAAAAATAAATGTCTTTAGTCTTACTTTTGATCAGTTTAAATTAGGGCTGTCAAACGATTAATCGTGATTAATCGCAAGCAAAATAAAAGTTTGAGTTTGCGTAATATATGTGTGTGTACTGTGTGTAATTATTATGTATATATAAATACACACAAATTAATGTGTATATATATTTAAGAGAAATGTTATTTATGTACAAAATATTTTTATTTATATATACTATAAATGATTGTAAATACATGTAAATATTTCTTAAATCTATACATGCATGTGTTTGTATTTATATATACATAATAATAACACACAGTACACACGCATATATTGAGCAAACTCAAACTTTTTTTGTATGCGATTAATCGTTTGACAGCCATAATTTAAATGCATCCTTGCTGAGTAAAAGTATTCATTTCTTGGAAAAATATTTTTTGAACTAATCTCTTGATAAAACTCAATATAACATCTCTTTTGGAATATAAATTTAAAAAATATATTTACTGCTATTGTAAACTGTTTTATGCCATGCTAAGAAGTGTTTTTTTTTTTTTTTAGATCACATCAGGTAGAGATGCTCTCGTGACTTCTCTTACTAACGGGAAGGATACAGGTGAGCAGTTCTGCATATGCACATCAAAATACACCACACCTGAAGGCTTACTAAAAATAAATGCACCCTGTGCCAATAATTTGTTTATTATTTTAAATTACACTTCCTCCATTCAAATCTAAATTGCATATGTTGCATATCTAGCAAAATAGATGCCCAGCAGCAGGCATGGCCCAGCTGATGTCCTCCTGCTTTTGTTTAAAGTATGGAGATGTCACCCTCTCACAGTCAGCAGGCCGCGTATTCAACTTCTTCACTCTTCCTTATGACCTAATAGGGCCATTACCACATTCACAGGCTTAGAGGCCCGGTCCAGTGTAATGCTTTAATCAGTCTTTCCTGTCTCCTCCCCCTTGTGGAGAAACCAAAACATCCTGCATGACCCGTAGGGATGAAAAATCCCAAATGAGATGGAATTAATAATCTTACAATCACAATTGTTTATTCTAGACACAATGAAATTAGATGGAGAGCCAGTGAAGACTTTTGATTAAAGGGATAGTTCACCCAAAAAAAAAGAGAATTCTGTCATGGACATCAAACAAGTTGACCATATTCGATCTAAATTAAATCTGTTTGTCATATAA
The DNA here is from genome assembly GCA_036247105.1 of Cirrhinus mrigala. NCBI lineage: Eukaryota > Metazoa > Chordata > Actinopteri > Cypriniformes > Cyprinidae > Cirrhinus > Cirrhinus mrigala. Next base: position 3,004,822 of record CM070011.1, on the reverse strand, counting down.
GCAATAGTCTCTTCATTTGTGTTTTGAATATGAATGGGTTTATGGGTTTGGAACAACATGAGAGGGAGTAAATGATGACAGAATATTTATTTTTGAGTGAACTGTCCCTTTAAATGTCTCGCTTTCCTTCATTAACCAAGACAAAAGCTCCAGTGATTGTGCATAGATCTCCTCAAGAGGTTCATCTCAAGGAGGTCTTAGATTTGGCTTAGATTTACAAAGAAACCAGAGATTTCTATCTCTATATCTGAGCTGGTTCTGTCAGAAATCTTTGCTTTTTTTTTTTTTTTTTTTTTTTAATAAAACTTTTATTTTTATTATAATTTATGAATTTCCCATGCATTTTTTTTTTTATTCTTTAAAACACTTTTTTCAGATTTTAAAAGAAAAAAAATTATCTAATTTTATTTTTAATGTAATTATTTCTTTTCAGATTTTAAAAGCAAAGCCTCATTCTCCGGGCCCGTCATTCGTACGAACTCCGTTCGTGACAGGATGCGCAAGTTCGCCGAACCTGTTGCGAACGCACCTAAAATCGTCCACAGCTATTCTCATTCTGCAAACACAGAGAGGTCCCGGGACGCCTCGTCCTTTTCTTCCTCCATCCCAAAGAAAGAGAGGAATGTCACTGAGAACATGTTGGCCCAGCCCAGGCTTTTCTCCAGCCAATCACACGCCGCAGTGGGCGGCTCACACGGCCGCACTGAAAATGTCAGGCGTGTGTGTGGCGGCTCAGAAGAAGTGCAGACTCCTGAGGGAGAAGCATCTTCAGGGACCCACGACACCCGGGGTGAACCCGAGTCCAACATGAAGACCTTCCTCACCATTGAGATCAAAGACGGACGAAACCCAGCTTCCCATTCTACGCTGTCGTCGTCCTCTACAACTGTAAACATGACCCCTCGAATCATCACTTCTGCTGTTCCACAGAGAACAGGTAAGCAAATCAGTCAATCAGCTGATTCATCAAACAAACCCAACTATTGCGTTTCGGGTCCAAAACATTAGTGGGTGATTTGATGGATTTGCATAAACATGAAAAAGTATACATTAAATGCAATGCATATCGATTTGGAAATAGTCCCTACCAAATGCATAAATATGGAAATGTGCATATGACTTAAAATATGTTCTACTGATATTAATCAGATATAGTTCTTGTGCAGCAAATCGGCATATTAGAATGATTTCTGAAGGATCATGTGACACTGAAATCTGCCTGAGTAAAAAAGTAATAGATTTTAAATGCATTTATTTTATACTAAGTATAGTTAAAGTCTATTAACATTTATTGAAATATCGCTTGACACTTGTGATATAAAAATTGTAAAAAACTTGTAACTAAACATTATTTGGAGTACTACTTGTGAACAGTGCACATTACTTAATGTTAAGCTTAAAATATGTGTCAATGACACTATTAATGTCACTACTATGGTCTTTAAATTACATCGGTCTTTATATACAAAATATTTAAAGTGTACCTAAAGTACACTTAAGCACAATTAAGGTGCATTAAGCCCAAAATTAGTTGTTCCAATTTAGCAGACTTTAAATATACCAATTTACTATACTAAAAGTACAGTTGCAGGTTATTTTTATTAAGTACATAATATGTAAATGTATTTGTAGTATACTTAGCATGAAATAAATGTATTTTAAATACGTTTTAGTATATTTATTTTTACTAGGGCGGAGTAATGATCATGCAAATTTAGTTTTGATCACAGCAATAAATTATGTTTTGATATATGTATACACAGTGCTGCGTAGATTACTAATAAATCAAAGTCCGTTATTGATTCCAAATTACTTGGCAGAAATTGTAGTCAGTAAGGTTTAATTTAATTTTAGGTAATATAATTAGACTACTTTTCTAGATTTCTTAAACCTAACTTGTTTATCACATTGATGTAAATTTGATAATCTTGTACCATATTGATATAAAAATACAAGGAGAAAGAAAATGTATTCCATTCATTGTTATTACCATCGTGAAGTGCATTAAACATTACATTATGTAACGGTTTATGAAATTGAGGTTCGTGAAGGAACTGCAGGGGCTTTGTGAGTTTAACGAAAAGCTTATAATGAATATAAATTGTAAAACTAAAATAATAACAACCAAAGTAAAGCACTTACTTAAATATAAATAAATATTTTATTAGTTTACCTGCACGTCATGTGGCCATTATATAATGTTATAGAACTGTGAAGAAGCAAATGTGTTCATAATAAATAAATAATCATAATAAATTCATAATTTATTACTCAGGGGGACTTGAAGTAAATAAATTAAGTGAAAAGGTAAATTTAAAAGATGAAAAGCAAGAATTGGTGAATTATGAATAACTTATTGCTATTGTATGAGTAAAATGTAATCATGTAATCCATGAAAAAGTAACTGTAGTCCAATTACGAGTGTTTTAAAATGTGCTGTAATCAGTTACTATATAGCTCTGTATATTCACATTTGTAGTAATATTACACAGTACGTTTACAGCTAACAGCATAGATTATTGTCTCGCTCATAACATCATCTTAAAGTCGTTTTCTCAGTAAAATGGCACCTCTCACAAAATATTTAGACCTTTCATGGTGTTTTTCCCTTGAAATGCATGTTTAGGTGGCCTAACTCTAGGAAAGTGTCACCAATTTTTAGTTTTCCATTTGTTGAGTCTGTCATTTAAGTCATAAACATTAAGTCATTGAGTGTTTGGTATCTTTTGATTTGGTTTAGATTATCGTTCTTGTGTTGCAAACATTTGTTGTTGTTTTATTGTAGTATTTTCTTACATTTGGTGCTTGAAGAGTGTTTATTTTAGACATCATTTATCTTTATGCACATATTAATCTGTAAAACTATTGAAATATTGAACAGTACACCATTATTTTGTGTGTGTGTGTGTGTGTGCTACCAGTGTTTACATGTAAGATGGCAAACGTGAGAATGTGGTTTCACAAATGTAAGAATGTAGTATAACCACAGACTATTACTTCTCTTCACAAAATCTTATAAACGATTGACATCGATATCATCATTGTCAAATTTTGCAGTGTACAAAATAGTTTATTTCTTATAATCACCCCTATAAAGGTCCATCCATCATGTGTAAAGACCTCCAAAACAAACCTTCCTGTTATATTTTTGGAGCAGTGAGTCCTAATCCTAAAAAATGAAGGTCCAGTGGCCAGTTTTCTAAATTTGAACACTGTTGGTTATTGTTTAATATCTTGTATTGTGTTAAATAGCGTATTTGTTACTGGATAGTTAAAAGAAAATGCAAATTCTTTAAACTCCTAGGGGTGATTTTGTCCTGTTGCTAATCATAATAGTCCTGTTGAGAACTACTGTATCTAGCTCTTTAGTTTTGTGTTGCGTTGGAACCGAGTTGTATAAAAAATGTAAATCATGGTTTGTTCAGATTGGTTTCAAATGATGATGCTAAAAGTATTTCTTAGAAATTGTGGATTTTTGCCCAGGATGGTGAGGTCACAGACCTAGAAAGCTGGAAATGGAAAGCTAGTTAAGGCGATCCAGATTGCTATGCATTTGACAGATGTTTTTATGGGGAAGGTTGAGTGAGCTGATGGAATAAACTGGAGTGCAAGCTGTGCATATTCTCTGCTTGGCAGCCATGTTGGAAATTTCACCATGAACGAATCATTTCCATTCATTCCTTCTCCGTGATTCAAGTCAAGTATGAGTAAGCCTTTTTAGTGGTTAGTGCATATAAACTTTAAAAGAATCTCTTTTCTGGAATTTGTTGTGGTTCCTTTAAGTGAGAGTGGATTTCACTCAGTGCTCTTAGATGGTACTTATAAACATGAAATCAAGGTGGTTTAGCTAAGGAAAATTCGCCTTCAAACCTATATTGTTTTTGTTTTCTGTGGAACACAAGATGATTAACAAAATGATCAAGCTTTTTTTTTTAATTCAGTGAAAATGAATGATTAGGGATCACTATTCGCTGTAGAGAGTGCATATTAATAGCATATTGGCTGTTTATAAGTTCTTATAAAGCACATATTAATGTTTTTTTCCTGTATCACCATATTGTAGAGCTCTTAACCCTACCCCATACATAAACTTAACAACTGCCTTACTTACGATCAATAAACAGTTTGGCATTTACTGAGTGAAAAATACCTGAATTTAACAACTACCTTAATAACTATTAACAAGCAGCAAATTAAGAGTTTATTGAGGCAAAAGCCATAGTTAACGGTTTGTTAATGGCGAGAACTGGACCTTAAATTAAAGTGTGACTGAAAACTCTTAGTTAATAGTAAATGTGTTCCCTAATCTAAAGTGTTAACGACTACATGCAGACTGAGCAAAATGTTTTTCCAAGTTCCAGTTGTTCTTAAATCTGTAGCTTCTTCAGACTCGTTTTTGTGGCTTTTTTCTAAAGTGTCTTTGTTAAGGTTTTTAAGTACTGCCTAAAATGGTTTATTCTAAATCTGCTTTTTGCAATTTCAACAGCAGTGCACAATCTCGACTTTTAAACATTTGGATGTTTTATGTCCATTTCCCAATTTATGAACTGCACTTTTGTCTTTTTCACATGGATTGAAGCAAATCTGTTTATGCACTGATCATGCAACCAGTATTTATGAACATATGTTGCATAAATTGAAGCCGTTATCAGATTTGTTAGGAATATCATTCATGTCGTATTTTGTTTTGCTTCCTCCAAGTCTGTAAATAATAGTGAAATAATGTTGCATCTTAAATTTTCATGTATTTTAATGCATTATACTTCAGTATCATCGATATCATGCTGTGCATAAGGTGCATTACAAGCCACAATTCACGCATTAAAAAATGCTGTGTTATAGTGAGACCATTTTTAGTTGAATTTCCATCCTAAACAGCTCATCTTATATACTGTTTCAGTGTGTATATATATATATATATATATATATATATATATATATATATATTATATATATATGTGTATGTATATATATATGTATGTGTATATATATATATATATACAGTACCGTGCATACATATGCCATACGTACCGTCACAGTGAGATGCATAAAATAATATGTTGGTTAACTGGCATGTGTGTCTAAGGAGCCCTGTCACATAATCATAATTCACATGCTAGTTGACTCTCTTTTACCTACCTGATGCATAAACACAATCGCCGTTCTCCTCGTTTTTTCATATCGCTCTCTGTCTGTCTCTTCTCAGTATCATCAACAGACCGTATTTGTCATAGTGCCACAGCTCTGTCAGATCTTCCTTTTTTGGAAGTGCTTTGCTCATCCTTGCCTCTGAAAGGTCTCGCAGGCAGTGGAAATGCACTTGAAAGCCTCGGGATATTTAATGCTATAGACCTGCGGCGAACGAGTGTTTACCGTCGCGCTGAGCCACATAAGGACCCGCCGTATTGTGTAATCGCTCGCGAGGCGATGGAAGATTGCGTAAACAGAGCAGGCTGCTTTATTTAAGAGCCACGTTCCCTCTTTGATTTCGTCAGCAGCGTGTTCTTGACTAAAGAGGTTTTTATTTTGGGAATTTATTGACGGTTTTATATCTTTAAACAAACCAGATCTCTTGGCGACTTCCGTACGCTAGGACACGTTTTTGAAAGAAGCCTCTTCATGGTCACCAAGGCTGCGTTTACTTAAACAAAAATACTGTAAAAACTGTACTCTTGTGAAATCCTATTACAATTTAAAAGAATTGTTTTCTATGTGAACATATGTTAAAGTATAATTTATTTCAGCGATCAAAGCTGAATTACTCCAGTCTTCAGTGTCACATGATCCTTCAGAAATCGTATGCTTTTTTCAGTTTATTACATTTATTTTTTCAAGCAACAAAAATATATATTTTTTTTTTCATGGTTTTCATTAACTATAATAAGCCTGGACAATATGTGCTAATGCAGCTAGCAGAACATTGTTTACATTCACAGAGATGTGACCATGCTAATTTACGATGCCAATGTGATGCCATAATGGCAGCTTACATAACAGACTAAAGACTCCACTTCACCCTCCAGCCACTCCGACTGAAGCTCTATTTAACATCTAAACAGTGCTGTGTAAATATTTCTTAAGGTGGCATGATGTTTTCAAACATACACCGTCATTAGACGTTCTTTAGAAGCACAGTCTCATCTAAATCTTGTAACTGTCTTAACTGTTCTCATTTTCTGTTTTCCTGTGTTTTCTCATCAGAGCTGACGCTTGGTTTGAGAGCGACACCGTTCAAAGTGACCACCTCAAGTCTCTCGACTGGATCCTCTGTCAAGGTATTTAACACAAGCAGGCCGTTTTAACACGTTTATCAAATCGATATTTATCAGTATCAGTAATAATTGTAGTTTTTCATAACAAGTTTCCATCCTGTCTTTGACCCTTAAAATTAAACAGATCCTTTTTTGCTGCTGTGCCTTTAAGGCCTCCACATAAATGTCATATTTGTACATTAAGTGAGTAGCAGTGGACAGCACTGCCTCAGCGTAAACTTTGACTCTTTGAATGGTCTCGTCACTCACTACTGGAACAGTTGACAAGTGTAAACAATTCACAAAAGCTTCAGAAAGGAAGTGCCTCAAGCACCAAAGACGTCATTTCCTCTGTTCATGGGAAGGAAACCTTACAGTTACCCTTGAATGTCATACTCTGACAGATTAAAGTCAGCATACAATCAAAACGTCATGTTACTGGTCATGTTGCGCGTTACAGATATATTTAGTTCAAACTATAGAAAGCAGCAGAAAAACCCTAAATATTCACGTTCATACTTTAAAAATCATTTTTTTAAAGTTTCACTCAAGGTGAAATGATCACACTTTTGTTTCAAAGTTTCAAAATATTATGACAGTTTAAAATATCTGTTTTCTATGTTAATATTTTTAAATTGTAATTTATTCCTGTGATGCAAAGCTGATTTTTCAGCATCATTACTCTTCACGTCACATGATCCTTCAGAAATCATTCTAACAATAATTTTTTTATTATTATTATCAGTGTTGAAAACAATTTATTTTCAAGATTCTTTCATGAATAGAAAGTGTAAAAGAACAGTATTTATTTGAAATCTTTTGCAACATTAAAAAAGTCTTGACTGTCACTTTTTGTAAACTAAAGGCTACGTTTTTAAAACCGTTTTCATTTTAAAACGCTGTTCATCCACACTAGCGTTTTCAAATGTTTTCCAAAGGTTTCTCATTCACACTGAAACATCAGAAAACGTTGAATTTGTTTATTGTGTATGCGTAAAGGTTGCACTTTCTCTCAATAGTATGTCTGCTCTAAATCTGCCCTCATGTTTTGCTGCAAACAGCAATCGCGAGTACATTTTCTATCATCTTTGCAGGACTGTGATATGAAGAGTGTACAAAGTAACGTCTGTACATCCGTAGCAATAGTGTGAAAGTAAATGGCACATAACAGGCACAATACAGGTATAAATATAGATATCTATTGGTACAATATGTGTCACATGACTAAACATGCGTCGTCGTTTTCAAAAGCCTCCTTTTTCACAGTCCACACTACAACACAAAAACTACGTTTTCAAATGTATCCATTTTGAAGAGCTTTCCAAAAAGCTCTTTTCCTTAAAAAAAAAAAAACAAACAAAAAAAAAACGCTGTCTCAGTGTGGACAGAAGGCCAAAATGGAGAGAAAAAAATGCGTTTTCAAATGCAAACGTATTAGTGTGGACATGGCCTAATGCAGCCTTGCAAAATAAAAGTATTATAATTTTTATAAAAGAAAATCGTACTGAACCCAAACTGTTGAACGGTAGTGTATGCGTTTTCACTCATTCACAGGTCTCTTTTTCTCTACTGTAGACTCTCCCATCAGCCCTGTGGTTTCTGGGATCTCATACATTAGTGTCCAGAGAGGGCAGTGTTGTCAGATCTGTGTAGAAAGACAAAGCCAAAACAATGGACTCACCAAAATAAGTCCTAATATGGGACTGAGTTCTTTAAATAAGCGTAAAATAACATGACTGCCCATAAATAAACATCTTTAGGAAAAACCAAGCTTATAAAAGGCAGACATGGCAACACTGAAAGAAAGCACACTTTTTAAAAAGAGCAGCTTTTATGAGCGTCAACAAAACACAGCGCCTCTGTCAACAGTGGTTTGCTTAAAATTGTCTGATGTAATACTTCTCTTTGGTCAAAAAACACCAAATGAAACTTTCTCAGCTGTGAAATGTCAAAATGTTTGATTGATATCATTGTAGTTTTGGTTCTAACTCTGATACAGTTACACATTTAACTGCGGTTGGAATTTGCTGTGTGTGTGCGTGTGCGTGTGCGTGTGTGTGTGTGTGTGTGTGTGTGTGTGTGTGTGTGTGAGAGAGAGAGAGAGAGAGAGAGAGTGAGTGAGTGAGTGTGTGAGTGTGTGTGTGTTTGTGTGTGTGTGTGTGTGTGTGTGTCTCAGTCATCCTGTCTCCAGCATAGCATAATAAACACTTAAAGGACATCTGCAAAACTGTAGAGAATTCAGGATAACAGTCCTTGTGGAAAAAGAAGTACACTTAAGCATTTTAGCAAAGGAGTACTTTTGAAAATAATACAAATTGAATTCTGAAGGTATTCACATCCTTTTTTTTTTTTCACACTTTATTTTGCAGCCTTATGCTAAAAAGTGTTTAAATCATGTTTTCCACATCAGTCTACACTCTATACCCTGTAATGACAGCAAAAACCATATTTGTGATAAACTGAAGTATCACTTCATCATGCATATCTCAGTAGTACTTAGTTGAAGCGTCCTTAGCAGCGATTACAGCCTCAAGTGTTTTTGGGCTTGATGCAACAAGCTTTGCACTCTGGATTTGGGGACGGTCTGCCTCTCTTTTCTGCCCATCCTCTCAAGCTCTGTCAGGTTGGATGAGGACGATCAGTGTACAGCCATATTCAGGTCTCTTCAGAGATGTTTGATTGGTAGAAACATCTCAAAGATAATCCAGAGAGTCGGCGCCAATTGCTGCTTTGGCGATTGTCCTTTGCTGATCCCGCTCCACCCAGTTCTTTCCTGTGTACTCTGTACTGTCCTGTCCTGTCCAAATAAATGCATAAAAAGCCCATAAATAAATCTTAAAAAAAAAAAAAAAACTTCACAAAGGCTCTGAACGCTTATGTGTCACGTGCGTCATGTGCGGGAATGAGGAGTACGGACGAGGAGATCAGGAACATAGACTTTATTAATATAATCCACACTAAGGAAGAAAACAACACTAAAAGACTATAAACGACATAAAGACCCGACAAACAAACGAGGAACTTAACCAAACTTAAATACACATGCTAATCAGACAAGGACAGGTGAGAATGATTAAACAGTGACGTCATAATTAGAAAAGGAGCAGGAAAGACCAAATAAGGGCATACAGGGGAAAAACCAATGAAACGGTCCACAGGGGTGTGACATTATGTCAGTGTGATATAATAGATATATAAATTTAGTTATAATAGATTTGCTAATTTATCACACATCTGTTTTTACTTTGTTGTAATGAGGTATGGAGTGTAGACTGATGTAAAACAACAAATATTTTGAACAAATATACTGAATCTGAACTGAATGTAATGCTTTCAGACACTTGTTACATGTTAATTGCAATTAAATGCAATTAAGTGCTTAAGTTCTACTCTTAAGCACATCTTTATATGTATTTTCATAATTACTTCTGTTGTCTTTGAAATATAGTTAACGTACTGCTGATTGTACTGACAAGCATTTATGGTAAACTGAAATATACTTTAATTAATTTATATTGAAAACTTGTATGTCATGTATTTAAATATATTTGCAACTACACATTTATAAAGATAAACCAGTGATTTAGTACATTTTAAAATACATCAATTTTAAATGTAATATTGAAAAACACTACAATTAAAAAAAAAAAAAAAGATTTAAAGTGTATTTAAAACTTTAATAACTGACATTATTATAAAGTGCACTTTATAAAAGTCTACTAAAGTGCATTAAGAAACAGTCATGAAAGTGTCTCTTTAAGTACATTTAAGTGGCCTTTTGTTTCATTCATATTATTATCTGCAATACAGTTGTTTTTAAGTTTTAGTTTTTACTTAAAAACTTTTAAGATTTGAAGTACTCTACAAGTGTGCATTCAATACAATTAAACATTTATTTTTCAAGCCGTGGAAAGTCTGTTCCTGTGTAGGTAAATAAGCTAAGATTTTTAAACTATAGCAAAACATAAAAACGGGTTGGTGGGTAAACGTGTCTTTTGCTGGTGATTCCCGTCACGTCTGTAACTTATGTGGGGCAGTGTGGTAATCTGGTTAAAGGATAAGTACTGACGCTTCACAGGGCTATTTCGCACAAATAAGGGATTAATATCTCTGTGTGAGAGCGAGAGAAGAAAGAGAAAGCCTTGAGAGAGAACACACACAGCAGGAGTCATGATTTGAAGACAAACTTGTATACAGTGATCTGAGACAGAGGTAAAAATGAGTAGGATTAGACAGTGTTGTGCTGTGCTGTGTGCTAGCAAATGTGAACCGCTGGAGTTAATGCACATTCTGTGGAGGTTGACATTTATTACATATACAGTGACTAGTATGACAGACAAATATTTAGCGGTGTTAACAGCTGATCGTAACGGATGCATTGGTGTGGTCGTTAAATGCACATTGTTTGCCCTTTGCTTCTTTGTTCCTTTAAGTAATTTCCTGGATGGTGATTTGAGTTACAGATTGTACTCGATGTAGGTCAAACTATTTAGCACCAATGGGACAGTAATTAGAAGCAGGCTTTAGAGAGACTTGATGAGAAAACCACAAGGAGTGGTATGGGAAGTAATATACAGCCGTCCCGACCACAAATGACTCAAGTTTCCAGTGTGAAAGCAAAAACTCAGTGTGCTCAAGGTCAGTATGTAAACCTATGACTTTTCACAGTATAGGAAGTGCAACACAATCATGACAGAAACAGAAATCAAACAACCAGACTTCAGTTTTCTTACAGTTCATTCCCGTTTAGGACACCGTGTGAGAGACGATTGTTGTAATGAAAATTATTTTTACCATATTCTTTACATTTGTATTAGGCCTTTTAATATTAATGTATCTAGAATAGCTGGTTGTTGTGTTATTTCAGCAACTCAGAGTTTATATACAGTAGTTTGCACTTTATTGTACTTTGTAATTTATGTCAGTAGTATTGAAATTATGTCAATATTTTCAAGCTATTGACAGTAATCATCTTATTTCTCAACATTTATGTATAGCATTGTTCTGAATTGGGTTAAAAATGGATGTCATGGATGTCTAAACATTTAATGCAGGAGTAGAATACAGTAAAAAAAAAATAATAATAATCATGCAATTTCTACTATTTATTTATATGCACCAATATAACTAGGGTTTGAAGTATGAATAAAATATATTTGAAACACTATTATTATTTTTTTTTTACTGAAATTAATAAAAATGAATTGGCATAGATGCATTAAATTGATCGAAAGTGACCGTAAAGACAAAATGTTTCAAAAGATTTTGATTTCAAATAAATGCTGTGCTTTGTATCATAGTTTCCATAAAACTGAAATTTCACAATTCTTAATACCAATTTTGATATCACAGCAAAAACGAATACAAAGTTTTTTTTTTTTTTTGTTTGTTTGTTTTTTTTGTCAGTCATCTGTCAGAAACAAGACATACTACAGAAATTGATTAAAGTGATGGTAAGATAAAATACCGCAAAGGCTTCACTGTATGAATTCAATATAGATTACAAGTGAATCAGTCAGTGAGTCATTTTCTCATTTGCGTTTGTTGTTTGATAGTTCACCCAAAAACGAAAATTCTGTCATTAATTACTAGGGCTGCAACGATTAATCGCACGATGTCGTGAGGCGCGTTTAGTCAATGAAGCCGGTACTACTTTGACTAAACGCACCTCACGACATCGTGCGATTAATTGTTGCAGCCCTATTAATTACTCACCCTCATGTTGTTCCAAACCCACAAGACCTTCGCTCATGTTCTAAACACAAATTAAGATATTTTCCTCCATAGACAGGAAGGCAACTGACACGTTCAAGGCCCGGAAAGGTAGTAAGGACATCGATAAAATAGTCCATGTGACATAAGTGGTTTAAACGTAATGTTATGAAGCTACAAGAATACTTTTTTTTGCACAAAGAAAACAAAAATAACAACTTTAACAATTTCTCCTCTTGTGTTAGTCTTTGATGCATATTCAAGACAGTGTCACTTTAAAATTTAATGCAGAGATTCATTGTAATGATACACATCTGTAATGTTCACTTAAGATAAAACCAACTGTGTGCATGCAAGTACTTGCTAAAATGGCAATTTTTTGATATATCAAGCATGTCAAAACAGCATGCTTAACTTTGTACAAACCAGTATTAACAAGTGTTCAAAAATTCAACTACCATATTTTTCTTTTAAACCTGTATATCACCCACAGTTAAATATAACAAAACAGTGTCACACATGGAGTTACATAGGTGATGATGCAAATGAAACATTACTTTTTTTGAACCAGTTTGTTGAAATGGAGAGTTTGGAGAAGGTGATTTGCAAAAATGAATTGAACTTCTCAACAACACCGATATTTTTGCTACTGGGGTTTAATTAAGATGCTATTAAAGGTCCACTGAAGTGCTTTGAAACACACAGCGTTATTTTATGTGTTGATGTAATTTCAACAGGAAGAGAGGGCGGGACATATCAAGCTGTCCCACCCCCTTTTTCAAATGGCCACTAGCGTTTCGTTTATATCACAGCTTGGGCCAGAGCTGTTGAGCTGCATTTTACAACATATGATAGCCACAATCTCATTCTAAAATCTCTCGCTATAAAAATCGCTATAAAATTTAGCATTCAGTGTATAATTCAAATGGGTCTGAAATGTTTTGTGGGCTGCGCTGATTCACGCATACTGGACTGGAGCAGACTTCATTCGCCCCAATGGAAAGCATATTTACACTGTCTGAACGGTTTCCTGTGGCCTATGTAGTGCAGTGCGTGCCATTCACCATACAGAAATTACTAACTCTGTGAACCAGCGACCAATTTCAGTCGCAGACTAAGCATCTATTTATAGTGTAGGGGGTGGGACACTTCGGTTTCTAGAGAGCATTTGATTGGACACAACGTTTGATGAGAAGCTGAAGTGCAGGGTGATGTCATTAAAATTGTTGATTCATGTTGGCGGAAGTTAGAGACTGTAAGTTTTGAATGCTTATATATGGAAAATGCGAATTTTGTCATTTGTTTTGGAGCACACTAGCTTATAGATAACCTGAAGGCTAACACATTCATACTAAAATTCATACTAGCCGTAAAACTTCAATTTTGATTTCATGGGGACTTTAACCGTGTACTGTATTAGTTGAAAATTTTGTATGATATGTATCTTTTGAACCTGTGTGTCGTCCACAATTAAATATAACAAAACAATGGCACGCATGGATTTACACAAGTGATGATGCAACTTAAACATTGCGTTTTTTAAACCAATTCCTTGAAATGGAGAGTTTAGAAAAGGTGATTTGCAAATATGACTTGAACTTCTCAACAATACTGTTATTTTTACTACTGAGGTTTAATTAAAATGCTATAAAACATCTCAACACTCTCATGCTCACAAGTCATGAAACTAGCCCACTAAAACTTTGAAAGTCTGATGACCAAATAACAAGCATCTTGAAGTCATTGTCGTATACATTGCACTGGTTAACCTTTGGTTTAGCAACTAAATTAAACTCATATTTAGTATGTGCATCACCCTCGTATTTGTAGAACGGAATAACTTCACTGATGCCATGTCCAGTGCTAGTGAACATACATATTTAAATGCTTTCTGTTTGTGTCTGGAGTAATCTGTGCTATTCAGCGAGCTTCCAACCACAGTCACCGGCTATTTCTGGACATCCACCTCACAATGCCAACCTGTACTTTTCACTGCCCATTCTTAGAAGGAAGAACTAACTTTTTAATTTCATGCATGGATGCCTGTAAGATGATGTTCCAAGACAGACATTTTGAAACTTTTCCCATCAAAGAACTGCTTGTTTTTCTCCTTCTGGTTGTACGTTCCTACATTCTTCACAGGGTTTGTTTTGTGGCCACTCTTTGACAGCTTACGGTGGTATATTTAGATGCACTGTTTTGAACTATGCCGGATATTTTTAGCTGCATGGCTGTCAGTAAGTCTGGGGGTCAGGCATTGTTGCTCGAATGAGACCAGACTGTTTGGAATAGCCGTCTGAGCCTCACGTATATGCTGACGCAGTCATGCTATTGAATGATATGTCATCTGGGTACAGAAGTTCAGAGGTAGTTTTGACCACTCAGAGTTTCTTGATGACAGCTAAAGTGCTCTTTAATGATACACCTGCTGCACTACGTCAAATCAAGCCCAAGAATCTAAAACGTGTCGCAGGACAGTAGTGCTTTCAATGAATTGCTTGTAGAGGGTTTTTCTGTAATATAGTGGATTTTTTTTTTTTTTTTTTAAATACAGATGTATTGTTTTTTTAAAGGTGATTTAGTTTGGCTTACTTGACTAGGATTCCTTATCAGAAGGATAATTTTAAAATGTTACATTTCAAGTTTCATTGCATCAAGAATGGTTGAGGCAACAAAAAATGAGCCTTCAGCCATGTGATAAAGCATCCCTAAAGATGGCATGAAAAGAAAAAAAGATACAAAGCTGTCATTGGGGCAGTACACTAAGGTACAAAACCTTATTTACCCCTAAATGGTGTATATTAGTACCTCAAAGGTACATATTAGTACCTAAAGTGTACTGATTTCATTTTGAGAGGGTGCTGACCCAGTGATAGTTTTGTACTGTGTTTTTTGACCTTTTCATTTTTAATTAAAATGCAATTTGATCTTCTTGTGAAACAGCAGACTTCTCTTAGGTGACGTATGCCGGACTTCTTCAATCATTTAGTCCACTTAAATCCTTGATGGATAGCACCAGGTCCCCAGCCTACCTTTTTTCCATAATTCATAAGTCTCAAATGTACATTGTATGTTAATCATCATCAGTTTCACCGCAAACTGGTAAAGAATATCATTAGTAATACCAGGGCCAGTGGGTGAACAGGTGTACTGATAAAAGTGTAATTTGAATTTATTATACACACGTCACTTTTGATTAAGGTGTCTGCAAACACAAGCATAACTGTAGGCGAACCTTCGTCATATGAGTTTAAAGTGCAACTTTAAGTTACAACTTAGCCTAGATTTGTGATAAAGGGGCACAAAGTTGCTAATGCACTACTAAATATTTTTGATTTGCACCATTAAACTTAGTTGAATCAAAACTCTAGGCATAAACCAAATATTTACTAAAGCCTGCAAGTAATGATTGGAATAAAACAGCAGATTGACTAAATGTCGTCAAAAAAAAATGTTATCTGACAGGCTGACAGTCTGCAGACATGTACGATGATGTTGAAATTTACAGTGGTTTACTAATTAATTGAGAGGACATTATGTGAATAAATTATATTGATAGCAGCTCTTTAGGACAATCCTGACTTGCACAACATTGCAGGTGCAGCACAGGCGTGCTGTTTATGTCAAAAATCATCAATCGTGGCCATTTTAACATGTAACACTCTAGGCACCATTTCTCACTATTTACTAGTTGCTTATTTGCATGCATATTAGTGTCTTATTTTGCATGACCATATTCTAGATCTCTTAATCCTACTCCATATCTAAACTTAACAACTACCTTACTATTAATAAGCAGCAGATTTTAGCAGCAGCAGAGTTTATTGAGGAAAAAGCCATAGTTAATAGTGAGAATTGGTCCTTAAAACCATTGAGGTTGATCGTCATATTACACAACTATGTGTTACTTTATGAAGCGCTTATTAACTGATAGCTGTATTCTGTCTTAAGAACTAATGGTGTAATCAAATAAAGTATAGTAACACACTAGCTAGTAGTTACTAAACGTCTAGTGTGGGGTTGGGTTCCAATTTAAGCAAGAACTTACAAAAGCCTGGCGTAACTCTACTCTACATCTAGGGTTTTTCATCTAAGATCTTTTGGACACCCTTAAAAAAGCGAATAAACCATTTGTGCCTTGGATTTGCAGTATGTGCATGTGGTCACATTGTTCACCGCTGCTCTGCAGACTTTGTTCTCTGCTAGTGAAAGGTGTGAAGGACAAGAGCTCTAAAAAAAGAGAGCCGGGGGCTTATGGGCAATTGCCCACTGGAATAATGGCCACTGTTGATAAATAGATGACTGTGGCACCTGAGTTAGCGGGGGCTCTGGGGCCTCCAGCTGCCATGGCGACAAAATTCCAAGGCTCACCATTGGCTGACGCGTTGGACAGCTGATGGGGGTTTGGAGTGAGGTATAAAGGCCCAGTATTTGTCTCAACTGGGAGTCGAAGATAGGTGTATTTTTTTGTGATCTGTAACTAATACAAGGTGATTTGCTCTGATTGTTCTAATAAACTTCAGTTATTGGAGCTTATTTGGCACCTACCATGCCTGGTGTCAGCTTGGACCCTATGCCAGATCAAGGTGACCAGGTCAGTCTCCAGAACAATCTGGATCAAGACTGTGCTGAGTCAGGTCTAGAGGCCGTGATCGGAGACCTTCTGTTACAGTCGGTTGCGGATGATGAAGAAGAAAAAGCAACGGATGAACGCTTTTATGAGCTGGAACTCAATCTTCAGCGAGCCGTACAGGAGGTACATTGTGATTTGAAGGTTTTCGGCAAACGTTTAGAGGCTCGTCTGGAGGAAGCGACAGCACAGGTTGCGCCTGTTGTCGAGGCCATCGCCGCCTTACAGCAGGAGAATGCAAGCTTGAGGATCCAGCAGGAGAAACTTGCAAGGCAAGTAATGGCGCTTTGCGAGGCCCTTGGACTGCCTGAACCGAAACTGACGCAAGAACAAGACGACGATCCGACAAACAGCAGTCCATCTGATGGTGAAGTCGACCCAGTGCTACACCCTCCTACCTTTGCTGCCGTTTGCCACACATCATCTGTGTCATCTTCAACTGGCAGTGTCTCACGGAGCAATAGCATGGTATTATAAGAGTGGCTTTTCCAGACATTTAGCAGAATGTAAACATGAGTAGTTTTGCTAAGGCAAAGAGTCACTTTTGGAATTTAAATTCAGCTAAAAACAGACAGGAATTGGGACGTAAGGGATGCATTCTTGATTTGGGCCAGTTTACCACTAATTACAATACCTTAGCCAACAAGAACACCTAGCATTGTGGTTTGTAAAACATTTCATCCAGTAGGTGAACTGTGACTCAGAAAGAGATATTTCAGGCTTTTGCCAAATTGAAACAAGTAGTATTTCGCGTGTAAAGTATACGAGTAGATGTAACTATTTTCTGTACTTAAGTATATTTTTGGTTACTTTGTAGTTTTACTGTGTAAAATATAAAGATATTAGCAATTTTTATTACCATCTACAGGCCAGTGAAGGTACTTTATCTAGTGCATTTTGCCTTTACTCGCCCAAACTTGTCAACAAGGCTACTTTACGCAAATGAAAGTGCATTAGCAGGTAATTGTGAATCAAATGTGTTTCATGTGTGGGCCAAAATCTGCTAAGTGGTATTTAAATGTAACAAATCATGTAAAAATGTGTCGTCTTGTATTAGAAAATGAAAGTTTGATACTTGTCTTAATCCTTCAAACGACTGATAAGATCACCTGTCAGTTTCGGTGAGTGATTACGTGCAAAGTGTTTTTGGTATCGGGTCTCCATTTTCTCCTTCTTGGAAAGTGATGGCGTAGTCGAAACATCCAGTAGCATGGGTTTTCTAGAAAATGCGTAAGCATATCATGCACATTTTTCGACAGACAAAATGTTACATTCAGCTGTCGCAAATGCATTGACTTCAAATTCAAGCTTTTTTTTTTTTTTTTTTTTAAACCAGGAAAGATGCGCAAAGTTTATGTTAAAAAATATGTTATTTAAACCCATGAAAATACAGACCCTGTTGTAAATAAGAATGAAAAATCACTTATTAAAACTCGTTTGTTCACTTCTTTTGTTGTTCCATTGTTACCCCTTAGCAGATTTTGACTCGCATTAGATGAGGACATGGCTGCCCTTTTTGAGCTTAACTAGGACTTCAGTGTTTGTAGATGTTTAAGAGGCTGTTGTGTTAACCATGATTTATGCAATTCAGATTTATTTAATTTTTGAACATAATCATGTGATTGCTGTCCTCACCAGTTGCCTGTTTATCACTGGCATTTCTCTTAGATGTTGAGGGCTAGTGTGTCTTTGAGCTAACATTCAATATGAGTAAAATGCTTAAAGGTGATTTATCATGAAAATTAAACTCTTTTGTGTTTGAGTACTATAATCAGGTCCCTGGTGCACCTGCCAACCCCAAAAAAAAACGTGAAAAGGCAAAACTATTAATGCTTACAATGAAACAAACGTCTACAAAACGTCTACAAACGTCTACAAAACGTCTATTTTGCTAATCACTTTTGCGATAAAGTTGCGCTGGGCCATATCCAGAGACTCTTTTGATTTGGGCCCGTTTATTTACTACTCAGAGCACCCAAGTAAGCTCATAGCAATGCCTGGGCCACCAATAACATCTAGCATTGCGGTTTGCGAAAATGATTTCATCAGGTAGCTGAACTGTGAATCGGACAGATGGATTTTTATAAGCTTTTGCCAATTGAAACAAGTAGTATTTTGCATATTTATGCTTACGAATGATGGAAGAATTGTTTTTCCTTCATGAATCTGCTGTCATCATTTGGATGGCTTTGGTTTTGAAAGCATCATTTTCCACTATGCATTATTATTAGTCATCTGCACTTGTGGTGAATAACGTGGACTGGAAAATCTGCCAAGGAAACTATTTAAATGTGGGGGTTGGAGTTCAACCTTTAAAATATTGAAGGTTTTCTTTCAATGAAGCTCTTTCTTCACAAATAGACACACAGACTTGCCATCAAAAATCCCATTTGGTATGAATAATTTTAACTTTTGCTTTGAATAGATTTTATGGCGTAGTGCAGTAGATTTGAAAACTAAATGAGCCATATGGCCCATTTATGTCTGATTAATTGAAAGTCTTAGTGTCTGACTTTGCTTCCAGGAAGAGATTTGATGCAGTCAGATCAGATTTTCCAGGGATCTCTTGATTTAGGACAAGTTACAGTACGCTCTAGATATAGTACCAGTAGTTCAGCGAGTAGGAAAGTTGGTGCTAATTTAATTTTGCATGCATGTGCTAAAGTGAATATTAGATTTCTAGATTTCTAGATTTGAAAATGTTAGTAGAGTTTGTGTACTGCTTGAAATATGCTTTAGCTGCTTAAAAGTGGGCTAAAACCTGTCTGAATTTACTAGAGTGAAGCAAAGCCTTCTTAAGCTGGGATTTGTACGAGGTAAAAAGATGGTAACTCGTTGTGGCACAAGATTTGCAGTGGGTATTCGGGTCTGTGTCTGCATGTGTCTCTTGCAGGTCTTTGGTGTTTAGCGATGTGCATTATTGTGAGTGGATGTCATGCTATCATTTTAGGAAGTGCACTTTTGCATTACACACCAGTGATTTTTTTTTTTTTTTTTTTTTTTTTTTTAAAATAGGGCTGCCAAAGTTAGCACATTACCTTATGAGATTAATTAAAAATGTCTAATGCTGTTAAATTCATTTAACACCCTTAATGCATTTACCTGATTTGACGTAACAGTTGCTTCATTGCAGGGTTTGACAGTGCGTTTGCAACTAAAAATAGAAGTGTGTCTTTAGGAGCATGTGTGCAAATAAAACAGTTCCCCTACAGGTATTTGAAAAAACGTAAATATCTGTAACAATCATAATTATCATTTTAAGGGTCTTAAATTTGGGGACAGAGATAGGAATCGAGATTGGGATAATGTGATTTATTAAATTTCTAAAGGCTAGGATTTAATTGAATAAAAATATGAACATTGCACATTTCAAAGTACAAACGCAGCACTGTTTTGTATTCGTCAGACTTGCGGTTTCAGATCAGTTCATAATGAGTGAATACTGCGTATATATATATACCTAATGATTGATTGTTGATGAATTATAACAATGTTTACTTTGTTGTTTATGTTGTAAAAAGCTTTTGATGGCTGAAAGGGTGCATAATTTATCTTCTTTTAAATGAGCAGCCAACAATAGTAAAGCATAGACATTTCAAAATAAGAGTCCCTATGTATTTTAGGTGTGTTTAGTATTAAAAGTCATGCATGGATAACATTTTTTCCTACTGGTATTTTGGTTACAGCTGAAAAAAAGCTTAAAGCTGAAATATTACAAATTCTAATGTACTTTCTGCATGTAGAGTAAATTTCTCATATCCTTTTATTACGAAAAACGCATTGCACCTCTAAAGATTTTTTTTTTTTTTTTTTTTTTTTTTTTTTTTAATGCACTCCTAAATTTTTCAACAAACGTGCTTCTAGGGGAAAAGTAAGCATCAAGCCCTGCATTGAGTGATTTATGTGGATCATATATAGATTTAAAGTTGTGCATTGTTTTGCCTTTGTCACAAGCATTTTAAACCGTGGATACCCGATTTTCCATTGTCTCAAAGTGCTGTCTATTACCAACCGTCCGACCCGACACGCACGTCCACGTCTGCGGCTCTTAAGTGAAGCAGAGATGGGTGAAGCTCTGAGTGTGACGTGGATGAGAGCGGCGGGCTGAGGCTCTCAGGGACATTCACAGAAATCACTGAGCTCTCTTTCTCATTCCTGCCTAAATGTCAGCGAGCTTCCACGGCTTTTGTGTAAACACAGCTGTAGCCATAGATCAGATTCAGAAACATTCTCTCCCTTCCACCAGCCCCTTTTTCCATCTCCTCTTTCTGCTGTAATGCTTTCACCCGCTCTCTGCTCTTTTTTTGTCCATCTCTCTATCACTAGTTTTATTTTTAGACGTCTATTTTTATTGTCTCTGCTCTTAAATCCTGATGTCAATTGTGCTGCTGTCGATTATAGCTCGCTTTAGAGATTAGCTGTTCAGAGTTATAAATGTCATCACTGTTTTAGTGTCGTAGTTTAAGATAACAGGCATCTGTCTATCAGCATTATTAAATTGTGGTGATAACTTTACAGTGATAAAACTTTGAATATTATGCATAGTCTTAATTATTTGTTTTTTGTATATTTTAGAGTAAAAAAAAATTTTTAAAATAAGTATGAAAGCAAATTACTATTAAATATAAAATCTGAGAAATTGAACAAAGTATAAAAAATAACATTCAATAAATAAATTCTGATTAAAAAAAAAAAATTGTGTACCTGCTGTTACAAGCTGACTTTGAGGAACACTTAAGTTCTTCCTCTGAATTTTATATGTTACAAGTCAGTAAAGAATGTCAGTTTTTGTATTTTTGATGGGCCTTTTTAAGTATTCGGTAATCGTATTTGTTATATAACCGTGCAGCACCATTCATTTTTTTTTAGTGAGTTTGTTCCTGTTTAATTATAAGTAGCTTACAAAATCAGGGGAATTTACAGTAAAGAAAAAATTGCAGCTGTGTTGCCAGATGTTACAACAAAAAGTAATAATATGCCATCAAGCATAGTTTTAAGTTTTACAGATTAAACTTAAACTTACAGTAAAAATGTTTACATGCAAACCCATTAAATGTCACACAGGGCAACGTCAGTTTGCATTTATTTACTGTAAATTATAAGATGACTTGTTCTTTTTCACAACAAAAAAAAAACTTTCAACTTAACAGTACTTTACTGTAGGATCAGGGTTGGAAATGAATTATGGCTTTGTGGCATAAATGCCACCAAAATGAACAAAAATGTCCCATAAATTCAAGGCAAAGGGGCCAAAAATGCCCCTGCACTGCTGTCGCAATTAAAATGAAATGTGTAATTTATGAAAGCTGTCAGTTTGCATAATTACATTTGGATTCGCTCACTGCATCAGATTGCTTTTACATGCTGTTTTGTTCAGCGTTGAGCCTTATAACCAATCAGACGCGTTTCTGTTGAACATAAGAATGCATTGACCAATCAGAGTCGCCTAGATTAGTCAGCGCTGAAATCACTGGAGCTGTTGATGAGTGTGCATGCTCATGAATTTCCCCGTCATAAACAACACATTGCAGATACAATGTAAATAAAAGATTCATTTTGTAGCTTCAGTGATCACAATAGAATGTTTTGCATAACTTGTGTTAGACTTGGCTAATGTCATAGACCAACATGTTTGTAAAGCCAGAATGTGACATTCCCATAATGAAACAAATTAATTCCAGGGAGCAAATATTGCTTTTTAATGAATAAGTTAATTTCTGGCCCTGGTCCCCATATGTATGAAAGTAAAATTTGCAGTGTTTCACCATTAAAATTATGATTTACAGTGTACCTTTATAATGTATCATAAACACAGGCATCATGTTGTTATTTATCCCCCCACTCACACACAGATGGAGACGGAGCCTATTTCTCTGGTGGCTGAATCTGTGAGCGAGGCGCCCCGTGACGTCCCTGTGCTTCCTAACGGCTCATCCATGACCTCCATCAAAAGCGAGGTGCAAACTGAGAAGCTGACCTCAGAGAAGCTGCAGGAGATTGAGGACGAGGAGATCCTGGACAAAATGGTACTGCAGTCCTTCTGCTGTTATATGCAAACATCACCAAAACATAAAAATGACCAAAGATGTGTTTTGACAAACTGAGACGTGACGCTCGTTCACCCAAAGAATGAAAACTTCATCATTTGCTCACTTTCACATTGTTCCAAACCTGTATGATTTTCTTTCTTCTGCTGAGCACAAAAGAAGATATTTTGAAGAATGTTGGTAATCAAACAGTTGCCGGTAGCCTTTGAGAAAAAAAAAAAAAAAAAAAAAAAAAAAATACTATGATGTTTTTTTTTTAATTTGGCTCACAACATTCCCTGATCATATTCCGCATAATTTTCCTGTTCTCTTTTTCAAAGATCATTATTATTATTTATTATTTTAAAGATTATTGTTATTAATATTAATAATATGGTTTGATTGGTGTTTGTTTTTACAGCTTGATGATTGCAAGGATTTTGAAGAAAGGAAATTGATCAGGACTGCAATGAGAGAACTGCGAAAGAAAAAGCGAGGTGACTATCTTTACTTTTGTTTTCTTGTACAGCGCTCATCTGTCCTTCCTCTCGTCTTTCTTTATTCTTTCTATATACTGAGGGGCGTTAACATATAAAGTGTGTCAGTTCTCAGTGCTGGACGGTCTGTCTTCTTTACTTCCATTTTGTTAAAGGCTATTTCTCTCCCTTTGCTCTCAGAGGTTAGGCTTGGATGCACACAGGAGGAAATGGGTAGGGTTTCTGGATTGTGTGTGTTTTTGCCCTACTGACCCTTTGCTAATGCCCAGAGCCTTGGTGAAGGGTCATTTAGGCTTCATTTGGTTATAGACTTGTATTTGCAGATACGGTGTGTAGTGTTTTTTAGGTTTTTATGTGCCACGTGTGATTGGTGTGATCTGGTCATATTGCATGAAAATATGTGTATTTTGTTATCATGTGGTACTGCTTGCTTTGTGTTTGCTTGATAAAATGTACAAACATATGTTCATCTATTAGTGTGGGTGTGTGTGATATTGACTAAAAGTGACACCTCTATATGTTCTGGGTTTTTTATAATTACACAGTAATTTGCAGAGTTTGTGCTAACACCTTGACTGGTTTAGATCTGCTGTGGACAAGATTTTCATATTCTGTGTGGTGATTTCATCATCTTTTATGTCAAATTTTTAATCAGTAAATTTAGTGGCTGTTACCAATCAAATTAAATCAAAATGAACAAAATCCATTTCTGCACTGCAGAAGTGGCACAGAAGCTGCCCCAAAGTGACACTTACATGTATTTAACTGTCTAATTCAGCTCAGAGGTGGAATTAATGCATTTACACAACTAAATTATTTACATTGCAGTTACGACTGCATAAATAATATGAAATGATATTTTAAAAATGAAACTAAAACCACCAGTAGGTGGCGATAAGCCATTCCTTCAATTGATTCGTTCAACTGGTTGATTCATTCAGGAACAAAGCAAATGGTTCATTGAATCACTCGCCTGTTTTGTTCATAAACGTAGGTTCATTAAAAAATGAAACATCACTATCTGTTGCTCGGAGACACAAGCGTTATTCTTCAGCTTTCTTTTCTTTGCCAATTTAGAGCATTGATTATGACAATAATATTGCTAATGCTTTTAAAATGAACCTTATGTTTATTGAACTGTTGTGTAAAATCAATAAAACAATTTGCAATTGTGCTGATATTCAGGAAAAAACAACAGCATGTCAGCAGGCACGTCGTTAAAATGATGGTAAATATTTCACACCCCCATATGTTAATCTAAGATGTTAGTGCTTTGAACGTGATACTGATAGAGTCTGAAGTGTGTGATTTCTGTGTTACTACAGTTGCAAAAATAATGTTTTCAAACTGGTATTTTGGACACGACCCCTATTCAGATCACCTAAAAAAGTACCCATGTATAGTGCATCACCAATCCATCCTTCATCTTCACCCCATTTCTCTTCTCTCATCCTGACGCTGTTTATTTCGCACGTGTCCTCAGACCAGAGAGAGAGGGAGCGAGATCTGCGTCTGCAGGAGCTCAGGCAGCAGCGGGAGGGCAGATCTCAGAAAACACGTGCGGGTGCAGACAGCAGTGAAGTCGTGATGAAGAAGGTCGAGCGCTCCGCTGACGGCTCCGTCAGTCACATCACCAATCGTGTTTCCCATTCAGGTAGCGCTTGCTTCGTTTTATTTTTCCCCTGTGGTCCACTTAAAATCTAAGGCTTATGTTCAAGATTTTACACCAAAAACGGTCATAGTTTAGTTTTACAAGACGCTAGGAATTAATTAAGGTCTATTAAATATCAGCAGACAGGTCAGCAGACTCCTTTTTACAAGAGCCCTCCAACAAAACACTCACTAGTAAAACTCTCCTATAAAATAATGAAGAATTTGTGTACCTTTAAAACTGCATTCAGGTCAGTTTTGATCTATAAAATAGGTGCATGCATTTTAAAAAATCTGTAGTTTTTAGTACAGGAATGAAACTTTGGAAATGAGTTAAAACTATCAAAATATGCATCTTTTTTCATATTTTTTTAAAGTATTTTTTTTATGAGATATCACCATTTTAAAAAATGAACATTGTAACATCTATTGTCTAATTGACCCGTGCATCAACGGACACTTTACACACAATGCCATGCTGAGTTTATCTGTTACATTTGTCTCAAAAATACTTTTGTAAAATATATCTCTCCTATATGGACTATTCTGCAGTATTGGTGGAAAGCGAAGTTAAGTGAAGTGAAGTTCAAAAAAATATATATATTTATTTTATAATTTCTTTGAAAATTATGAAACTTTATGTAAAATAATGTGTCCCGCGTTTTCATGTCACTACCAAAACAGTGTATGTTTTAGTCCATTGACTGAGACTGATTTTAACTACACCCCTACATTTATGATCAGGAAATATTCATGTGTCACTCTCTCTCATAGCTACAAGATGTGAGTAGATAGGCCCCATCATTTTGAGATAACTGTGTTCAAAGTATGAAAAATCTGTGTAACTTTAAGGAATGTTCGGTAGCGACAAAAGGGAACACATAATCCTTTATTTGGGGGAAATAAAATTTTTGTATTTTAGTCATTTTAGTATGTTTTAGTAGAGTTTTAGTATGTGTATAATTACTGTCACTACCGAAAATGTGCTGTCATGACTAAAATATGGGATGTTTTGTCAAAAATAAAGTATACTGAATTATCAGCTAAGATGTTATGATAGTGTTTGGTTCAGTGTGTATTCAAACTAATGAATCCTATCAAAATACAACAAATCTCATAAATCACACTTGAAAGATTGTTAAAATTGTAATTGTTATTGATTTGAAAACTTTTTTATAATAGAAAAAAAAAGGAAGGAAGGAAGATGTAAGCGAAATCTTAATAGGTCAATATATCCCCTCTAATTAAATAATATATTACTGTGTTTTGGTAGTGACAAATTTGGGAAGAGGACAAATATTCCAAAGTTTTCTGAAAATAGAATATGAGAATTAACTGCACAGTTACTAGAAATGTGTACCTTGCTTGCATACATACACACAAAATTTGTGGAAAAGGACGTTTCCAACCAGTTCTGTAAAATGGCCCATATATGTCACACACGTTTAGGACTGAATTGTATTGGTAAACACGAATATTCACACACAAATACTGTAAACAGACAATGGACGTAACAGATCAACTATATTTGGACTGTTTTTAAGTAGCCAAGAGTTATAGGTTCAAAAGAATAAATTAAATCCATTTATTTTAATAGAGCTGATACTGGTATTTCTCAGATTATATGTTATTACACACTTCATATGGTATAATCACAATGATATATTCAAATAAAATTTCTTATATTTCTCCTATAAAAAAATATTTCATGCATCACCGTGTTTTTTTTGTTTTTTTTTCTGTTGTTCATGTAAAATTTTACATTTCAAATAATCTCTTGATTTAATAAAAAGGGGTTAAATATAGTAATAACATGGTAATAACACAGTACCATCCAAAACTTTGTGCCTTCACTCATTTTTAATATGTTAGTGGTCAGATGTGATGTGGTTTTAGTTACAATATTAAGTTATGACTCTTTTATAAGCTCACACTTCAGTGGACCGAAAGCGATTCAAAATGCAGAACGTTTTGGAGTGCATTAGAAAGTTAAAGACTTCTCTGATTGATTGGCTTGATTCATCAATGATAGCCTCTTGCTCCGAATGTATTTTGATCGTGGCGCTGTTATTGCTTGTGTGTGCAGATGATACTGGCAGGACGTCCCGCAGCACTATCATGGAATCCAGCTATGTTCAAAAGACAGACAGTGAGTTTACTGAACTCTGTTTGTACTCGGCATTTAGTCTTAATTTCTGTCAGCACTCGTATCAAACCCTCTTTCCTCTTATTATCTCATCAGAGGGAACAGTGCAAACAAAATCCTACAGTTACTCCAGCACCACGTCCACTAGGAAAGTTGGCAGGTGAGTGCTTTAGATAACACAGTCATTTCCGGGCGATTTATTCTGTATTCTGATTTCTCTCTGTGTTTTTCAGTGTTTTTGACCGGGAGGACAACACGTCTCGTAGCTCCAGCAGATCATCCGCTCTCGATCGCAGACAGGGCGAGAGATCGGAGCTGATGAGGGCTCAGACGTTACCCAAGACATCTGCGGCACAGGCACGAAAAGCCATGATCGAGAAGCTGGAGAACACTGGAGGCTCTGGAGGGTGAGCCTGTGCTTTTTACACACTTTTTAAACATTTCGCTCAGAGAAAAGTCACCTGCTCAACAGCGTTTCTCTTTCTGCCTGTAGCAACTCAGCCATTACTCAAGTAAACAAGGTGCAGCGCTCAACAAGCTTTGGTGTCCCCAATGCCAACTCCATCAAACAGATGCTGCTGGACTGGTGCAGATCCAAGACCCGTTCCTATGAGGTAACAGGAGAAAATCAGTCCCTTTGCTCACCCTCAAGCTGTTCCAAAGCATTTTGGACTTTCTTTTTTCCATCAAGCACAGTTATTTAAGATGTGCCTACAATTAAAAATGAATGAGATATAGGGCTACCAAACTCAAAAATGACAGAGCACCACAAAACTACCCTAAAAACAGTCCTTGACTGAAATATAGTGCATTAGTGTGCTGTAGAAGGAAGTAGCTTAATGTGAGGAACCAACAGAATTTGAAGTCATTATTTGCTCTTTTCTATTTTCTCATCCACACTATTTCTTTAAAATATGTTGTATTTGTATACATACACTACTGTTCCAAATTTTGGGGTCAGTGAATTTTTTTTTTTTTTTTTTTTTTAAGAAATTGATACTTTGTTTCAGCAAGGATGCATTTAGTTGATCAAAAGTGATGGTAAAGACATAGTGGTACAAAATATCTGTTTCAAATAAATGCTGTTCTTTTGCACTTTCTGTTCACCAAAGAATCATGAAATTAAAAAAAAACAATTAAAAAAGTTAAATATTTAATTAAATATTAAATAAAATATTAAATCAAAATAATATATATTACAAATATTCAATAAAAAATAAAAATTACAGATGACTCTATATACCAAATATAAAGATGAAAATAATGCTCTAAGAAAGGGTGGTACAAAATATCTGTTTCAAATAAATGCTGTTCTTTTGCACTTTCTATTCTTAAGAGAATCATGAAATTAAATGTACCATGGTTTTCACAAAAATATTTATCAGCACAACTGTTTTCAACATTGATAATAGTAATAAATGTTTCTTGAGCAGCAAATCAGCATATTAGAATGATTTCTGAAGAATCACATGACACTAAAGACTGGAGTAAGGATTCTGAAAATTCAGCATTACATCACAGAAAATTTACAAAATATTCACATGGAAAACAGCTATTTTGAATTGTAGTAATATTTCACAATATTATTTTATTTGTAGTAAGATGGCAGTGATGTACAAAGGAAACAGGTTATATGCGTAAGCATGCAAAAGAAATTTCCATGCACGTGTGAATTGTTTCTTGAGGGGACAAAAAAAGTTTCTTGTGTGCATGTAAAAGTCTGTATTTTGTATTTCTTTTATTTTATTTTTTTATTATTTTAATTATTTGTTATTTTAGGGGCTGTGTATGTTGTCAATTTGAAAAATTCAATAAAAATATCAAATATTGTATTAAATATTAAATAAAAATATTTTATAAATAAATATTGCAAATTTTCAGTAAAAAAAAAAAAAAAAAAAATTACAGATGACTACTATATACCAAATATAAAGCTGAAAATAATGCTCTAAGACAGTGGTACAAAATATGTTTAAAATAAATACTGTTCTTTTGCACTTTCTGTTCATCAAAGAATCAAAAATCAAAAAATATTGGGCAGCACAACCGTTTTCAACATTGATAATAGTAATAAATATTTCTTGAGCATATTAGAATGATTTCGCAGGAATAAATTACATTTTACAATATATTCAGATAGAAAACAGCTTTTTTGAACAGCAGTTTTGAATTATAATAATATTTCACAATATCGCTGTTTTTACTGTGTTTTTTCTAATCAAATAATTGCAGCCTTGGTGAGCAGATGAGACTTTTAAACATTTACTGACTCCAAACTTTTGAATGGAGTGTACATTCTCACAGCCAGTCGTTGATCTCTGTCTTCATATTGTTTCTCTCTCTTCCATGTCATGAAGAATGTGGACATCCAGAACTTCTCCTCCAGCTGGAGTGACGGCATGGCGTTCTGTGCTCTGGTGCATAACTTCTTTCCAGAAGCCTTCGATTACTCCAGCCTCAGTCCCGCAAACCGCAGGCAGAACTTTGAGGTGGCCTTCAGCACAGCAGAGTGAGTTCAGACGCTTGTATCCGTACAAGAACCAATAAAATGACAGGCTGGATTACAATTCTAATTGAAGTTCTATGTACTGTGGGGTGAATTCACTAAACGGTTGCTTCTGACAAGCTCAGATTTCCTGTGTTTGTATAGCACTGTTCATTAACACATTCTTACATTAATATGTTGCATTCAGTGTCACAATTTCTGTAAGAATATCATTATTACTTGAGAAAACGTGCATTTCCGTTTATGCAAATACGGCATTTTATAAACACTGGCCTCGTACAGTAAATGTATTGCTGTTACAGCAGAGCTGGCAGCAAACAGTTGTTTGTGTACAAGTGTTTGTGCACATTGTTTTAGTTCCGTTATTACCGGGCCAGTATCCTAATGTGTCACACACACCTTCTGCATCTTGTGGCTGGATGTCACAGCGATGCTGTACAGTCCCAGTAAATGATGCCAGATTAAGGTGGTCTGCTTACCTAATTTGCATGATTTGATTTCTGAGCCAGATTTTAAAGCCACGCAGAGAGCACATGCAAAGAAATGATGCTATCAGCAGGTGCAATTGATTCTTAGTGAATTCCCTCATGTTTCTATTACTGCCAAACTCCAAATAACACTCAACGTCAGTTTGTCCCAGTAACCTGCATTCATATAGCTACCATTCAAGAGTTTGTGATCAGTAGGATTTTTTTTTTTAAATGTTTTATATGCTCACCAATTAGATTAAAAAACAGTAAAAACAGTAATGTTTTTACGATTTATCCCAACTGCTTTCTATTTGAATATATATTCAAATGTAATTTATTCCTGTGATGTAATGTTGAATTTTCGGCATCATTACTCCAGTCTTCAGTGTCACATGATCATCCAGAAACATTTCTTGACTATGAGCAGTGTTTAAAACGGCTCTGCATTTTGTCATGATTCTTTGAATTAGAAAGTTCAGAAGAACAGCAGATCTTTTATAATGTCAGAAATGTCTTTACTGTCACTTTTGGTTTATTTAATGCATCCTTGATGAATAATTACAAAATAAATCTTACCAGGGTTCCTATGGGGTTTGGAAAAGTATGGAACTTGATACAAGTATTTTCCATGTCTGGAAAATTATGGAAAAAAAAAAGCAGAGTATGCTTATGAGTAGGACTTTTGCCCCTATTTAGTTTTTTCTAATAGAAAAGTAAGAATTTAATGAACAAGAATCAAGGTTTCATGGCAGCTGTTTAGTGATTCTTTATTGATTGTTAAATATACTTTTCATTATGCAAAATTCCAGTTATAAGCATTTTAGGTTGCAAAAATAAACTTTATGTGCACACAAGAAACCATTAAACTTAGCATATAGGACGATGCACACTGATCCACCTATTGTGCCATCAGTCTATTTTGCTGTGTGGTTTCTTGGCCACCACAGACTATCCATTAAAGAGACCTAAGGCCTTGAAATATGGCATACTGCCTTAACGAAAGCCAAATTTTAAACACTTTTTTGCAGTACCAGTCTTTTTTTTTTTAGACCCTTGATCTTGGAAAATTGTATGCCATCAGCCCATCTCGTGTCATGGTTTCATGATATTAGAGGTACTACCATAAGAAAAGCCAATTTTTAAGCAAGCAGATCTCTGTTAATTCATATGCATCTATGCTCTCTTTTTATTCATAGTAAGATGGCAGTGATGCACAAAGGAAATAGGTTATATAAAACTAGAAATTGTAATAAGCAAACATGCAAAAGAAATTCCCATGCGCATGTGAAGATTTTTTTTGAGGGCACAAAAAATGTTTCTTGTGTGCATGTAAAAGTCTGTATTTTGTATTTATTTTTTTTTTTTAATTATTTAAAAAAATAAATAATTGTCACTGCAGAAAAATCTATAAAAAATCACATATTTTATTAAATATTTAAATAAAAATAAAATTAAAAAAATAATTACAGATGACTCTACTGTATACCAAATATAAAGCTGAAAATAATGCTCTATGAACTGTTTGGTCTAAATATGGTCTGAGAGGTTTGGAAATTTGAGTCTGGAATAGTATGGAATTTTGAAATGGAAAATGTGTAGGAACCCTGTCTTACTGACCCCAAACTTTTGAATGGTAATATAACTAAATAACGTCAATTATTGCTCATAATCCATCTGTCTTGAATACTTATGACTTCTTTTGATTTTGCTTTGTTTCTGAGCCTGTTTAAATTCAACCGAATCTATTAACAAGTTCGTCCGATCTGCATCTCCAGTCCTCTCAAATTATTGTAATTTCTTTGAATCAGGTCCACTAAATGACTAAACCTTAATTACTAGCTATTTACGTTTCTCCTCTGCTCCTTTCCTTTTCCCAGTAGTATAACATTCATGCATTCAAGCTCTCTTCTAAACGAGCAACATCCAGCCGAACGCTCACGACTTTCCCCAGAATAGTGTCTGCTAACAGAAGAGCATTACTCAAAGTCAGTATGGTTCAGTTACCTGAGAATAGGCCGTAACCAGCTTCCCCTTTGGTTAGTGTGTGTCCAGGTAATTCCAGTAGACACTTTCTCATTTCATGCTCCTCCACCTGACTGTGAGCACTGGTGTATCTCACTGCCCCGCCTCTTGTCATCATTAAAGGCACCATCTGTAAGCTTCAGCTTGTTTGGTTGTAAACAGTAGCAACTATCTGAATGTATTACTGCACTTCAGGTTTTCTACCATTATTGACTGGAAAAAGTCAAATGGGAACTGTATTAAACTGTTCCCTGCCCATTGTGGGCAAAAAAAAAAAAAGTTAGAAATTATACATCGCTAAAGCACATTTCGTCTGCCAATATACCAATGGATTTCATTTGGATCCAGAAATTCATATCTCAGCAACTATTTAAGACCGATTTAAAAATCTAAAAGGCATTGTTCAAAGTTTTAGATGGGTTTAAAAATTTTGAAATCAGCTGTTCATTATTTAGAGTTCTGTATTCTGTAGAAGATTAAGAACAAACACTACGAGTCTGAAAACACTTGAAGTGTCTTGGTGAATATCTGCAGTGATAGTGTTTTTTACAAGCGTTAACGGATGTGTGCCTTTAAAGACGTCAGTCTCCACCGCTCCAGCATGATCCGTCACTGAGCTTTTACAGGCTGTTTTACAGTCTGGAGACGAAGGGTTACGTGTTTAGTCGTCACTTTTTGCATTGCTGTTGTCGTCTCCATACTGTTGTTGTTGTTCACAGTCACATTTGCATAATAAGATCACAGAATGGACACATTGTTGCTCTTTTTGATGTTGTTTGTCTTTGCACATGTATTTGTTGTAACTGTAAGGCATGAAAACACATTTACATATGCTGTCATCACAGAGTTTAATGTGGGCTTTTTGATTTTGTCTTGTGTGTCCCATTTCTCTCTCCTCACTGGCTTTGTGTGTCCCACTCGATCTGTTGTTCCTGTCCTCTTTCCTTTCCTCTGTCCCCCCCGTCGGCGTGAGAGTAGGAAGCTGGCAGACTGTCCGCAGCTTTTGGATGTGGAGGATATGGTGCGGATGCGGGAGCCGGACTGGAAGTGCGTGTACACGTACCTCCAGGAGTTCTACAGGGGATTGGTGCAGAAGGGCTTGGTCAAAACCAAAAACTCCTCCTAGAGTCAAATCTCAGAGCAAACGGTGAGAGCCAGATCAGACCTTTGAGGACAAACGCAGCTCAGTCCCATCTTAAGACTGGCGAGAATTAAACATGATGAAGGATGGAACAAACTAACCTTTAAGAACCTTCTAACTTACAATTGAAAAAAATCAAAATGCTGCAAACCAGATTCACATCAATAGTTCCTGTCAGTTAATCAGAGTTAATCTGGCAGAGTTTTTCATTTTGAAATATATTTCATTTTAATTGGTTGGAGAAGTTTCTTAAATTAAATTTGACTTTAAAAGAATGAACTTAGATTTTAAAATGCTAAAAATAGACATTAAATCAGTAATACCACATACAGTGAGCCCCCAAAAAGTATTTACAGACTTTAAAAAAAAAAAAAATATATATATATATATATATATATATATTAGATATTAAAATATCAAACCAAGTGCTATTATGTGACCCTGGACTACAAAACCAGTCTTAAGTAACACGGGTATATTTGTAGCAATAGGCAAAAATGCATTGATTTTTCTTTTATGCCAAAAATCATTAGGATACAAGTTAAAGATCATGTTCCATGAAGATATTTTTTAAATTTCCTACCGTAAATATATTAAAACTTAATTTTTGACTAATAATATGTATTGCTAAGAACTTAATTTGGACAACTTTAAAGGCGATTTTTTTCTTTTTTTCACTATAGGGCTGCAGAATATTGAGTAAAACTGACATTGCAATATTTTGTTTTTCTGTGATTATATTTTGCAATATGAAAACGTCCAAGCATTATAAAATGGCTATTTGGAAATAATTAATAATTCTGGAATGACTGGGGGGGGGATTTTGTTGGTAGTGTATCTGCATAAAAAAGTTTTTTTTTTTTTTTTTTTTTTTTTTTTTAAATGTGAATTATAATTTTAGGGTTGCACGATTTGGGAAAAATGTGAAAACATTTGGGTTTATTCTTTAGAAAAACTCACTCAAACCTCTTTCAGTGACTGTAAAGTAAACAGTAGGAAAAAAGAAATCTGCTTCAGTTTTCCTAGGTCACATTCCCATTGCTTTAAAGCAGGGATCCTCAAATCTGGGCCACAAGACCCACTTTCCTGGAGAGTTTAGCACTGACCCTAATCAAACACACCTGAGCATGCTAATCAATGTCTTCTGGATCATTACAAATTCACAGGTAGTGAGATTGATCAGGGTTGGAGCTAAACTCTGCAGTGCATTGGCCCTCCAAGGCAAGATTTGAGAAACCCTGCTTTAAAGGGTTAGTTCACCCAAAAATGAAAATTAGCCCATTATTTACTCCAGGCATCCTAGGTGTATATGACTTCCTTCTTTCAGATGAATCCAGTCCGAGTTGTATTAAAAATTGTTCTGGCTCCTTCAAGCTTTATGATGGCATGGGCGGGTGTTTCTGTTCATCAGTCCAAAACAAGTCCAATAAAGTGCATCCATCCATAATAAAAGCTCTGGGGTGTGAATAAAGGCCTCCTGTATTGAGTCGATATGTTTTTGTAAGAAAAATATCCATATTTAAAACAAACGTTTTTTGGGAGGCTCACTGGCACATGCGCAATCCAAGTGTTCAACGCAGGCTTCCATGTACAACAGTGAGCGTAAGCTAGATTAAAGTGATTCTTATGTTTTAAATATGGATATTTTTCTTATAAAAAAGCATCGATTCGCCACAGGAGGCCTTTATTGACCCCCCGGAGCCGTGTGAGACGCTTTTTATTAGGATAGATGCACTTTATTGGACTTGTTTTGGACTGCTGAAAAGAAACACCTCTCCACGGAAATTCTAAAGCTTGGAAGTGGCAGGATCATTTTTAATATAACTCAGATTGGATTCGTCTGAAAGAAGTCACATACATCTAGTATGCCTTGAGGGTGAGTGACTTGTGGGCTAATTTTCATTTTTGGGTGAACTATCCCTTAATTTTTGGCCCGTTCAGGATGACTATAAAATAGAGATTTTTTGTGATTTATTAATAAATAAAAATATTAAACAAAATAAAAACATTGCAATAATACTATTGTACAGTAAAATGTGTTTTATCTTACAATTGCATTTCTAATATCTGAAACGTAAAAAAAACAAAAAAACAAAGGCGTATGCCTATAGACTGAACGCTGTTTTCACGAATTCACTTTTTTCTAGTTTACGCGGAGACTATAACGGCATCATTTTTAAAAACGTGCATTTTGAAGCCCGTTTGCCTTTTCAAGGCTATAAAACACCATAGTTCTGTAAATAAATGGCTAAAATAGTTTTTGGTTATTAAGGGTGTTGTATAAACACCAGCCGTTCAGCCATATCGCAATATCGATTTTATTTCAATATATGGAGTAACCCTAAGTCTTTGAATTGTACTTCTGGGAGGACAAAAAAAGGTAATAATGTACACTTGCAAGACAGGAAGACTTAATAAAAGCTACTTTATTTCACATAGAGCAGATTGCATCATGGGGAAGATATATTGAGATACATGAATGCCAAATAGTACTGACTTTATACAGCTACTAAAATCAGCGGTGTTTGCAATAATTCATCCGAGAATACATTGAATGGATTTTTCTGATATTTATTTCTGAAGTGTTGCTTAGTGCCACATAATGTAATGCAGTTATAGCACACATAGCGATTCAGCTTAAAAGGTAAGGCCCTTGGGTCTGACACGCGCCCCGTGACAGGTATTGGTCTCTGTCAGCGCGCTGTTTGTCAGTTTCCGCGGATTAGCATAACAAAATATTGTGCGTCTGCCAGCTCACCCGCTTTGTCAGAGAGTAAGCGTATGAAGCGACAGACTGAAGCAGCGAAGACGCTGATGCCCAAACATGGTCCTGCTCGTAGACATGTGAAATGACACCATCAAAGTCTGGCCTGCTTAAATACACTGCTTAAGCTACCATTTTAAAGAGCACGTCGGACACTGAACAGAGGCAAACAGTGTTCTTGAGCTTGTTCTTGGCACATGCTAAATGTTTGCTATCACGGCTTCTAGAGATCTGTCTTTTGCCTTTACAAGAACTTTGATTTGAAAGAGCAGGGGGAAAAAATATATCAAGATTTCAGGACTAAACTAAACAGTTACTGCAGACAATCATTTCTAATTTTGTTAAAACAATCCAAAAAAAAAAAAAAAACAATGTTTACAGTAATGCACAAGGACCCTCATATCAGTGTTGTTATTATTGTAAACTAAAAGCATAAAAACCACACATTGAATTAACATTAAAAAAAAAGAACATTTTATTTCTCTTAATGTTTATTTCAAATAGTTGAAGTCCTAAAGTTGAAGTACTAAAACTGAAACTAAAAAAGATTTTTAGACAACAAAATTATTAAACCTTTATCTAAAATTTAAATGAAAACAACATTTATCTTTAACAAAATCAAATTCAAAATATTAAAAACTATAATATTATTTCAGTGATATTAAAATAACACTGCATTACTTATGATGATCCGCTTGCATAAATATAAAATGTGCTTAATATATAACATAGCTCTATATGTTGGTATAAAATAGCTGTTTTTGTCATGCGCACTGAGAAATAAGCATGATACGTGTTTTTTTTTTTTTCTCTCTCTCTCTCGCCATAAAATTATATGCATATTTAGTTTTTTTTTTTTCTTAATAAATTGTATTTCGTAATTTGTAAAAAAAAAAAAATATATATATATATATTTTATATCAAATAGGTATAAAATTTCATATAGACCCATTAATGCAATGTGAGAAAAAGAAGTGTGACATTATAAGGACTTTTTTTTTTTTTTCAAAATTATATGCATATTTGTTTTTTGGAGTATTAAAATATATTTTGGCACTTTTTTTCCGCCTTTTAATTTTCCACGCATGCTATTGTGAAAATTCCTGGTGCACATCCTGAAAAACTGGATAGAACTGTACAATGTTCATAACCAGTCTTTATCATGCTAGTCTCATGTTAACTCGTTTAGTATTTTGTGACGAGTTATTCCAGTGCAGTTCCTCATCTCGAGTCTCTTGTTGTTGGTGTATTACTGTAAAAACAGTTTTTATTTTTTCACAAACAAATCGAAATGGTGTTCTGTGGTTCACTGTTAATACAGTTTAACTGCTTCCCATGCGATAAGAGGACATAGTGAGTGATTGCTCTGTATGAAATAGCAGCGCTGCACCCTGTTGGTCAGGCAGATCAACTGCACAGAGTCGTTTAGTTTGCATCTTTCCATTGTTTTATCGTTTTTTGTCTTTTTCCATTAGGGCCTATGCTAACTGCATGCCCCTGCTGGAGGTGGAGGACATGATGATCATGGGTAAGAAACCCGACTCCAAGTGCGTGTTCACGTACGTTCAGTCACTGGTGAACCATCTGCGCAGGCATGAGATGCTGATGGCGCGGGCGCAGCAGTCCTCTGACTTCTGATGCTCCACACGCTCCGACAACTCGGTTTTCATTCTGATCCTGTTACATTTCAGCAGTTAAAATTGTGTTTACCTTCCAGACAGATCCAAACAACTCCTCCTGTAACAGCTGTAAAAAAAACTCAATAGGGATTTTATGAATGAAAAAGATTTTTTTACACTAAACAGTAGTTTGCTCCAAAAAAAAAGCAAAAATTCCAAGTTATATTTAGTACAACTCCCAGGATGCCTATGACTTGATTTCACGTGCTGAAAACGAAGCATTATTTGATGTTGATTGCCCATGTGTATGGTTTTAAAAGCTTTTAAACCTGTTTCACGGTACTGTTGCTGTTAATGGAGCTCAGACCTGCATGCTTTCACAAGTTTACGTGACGTTTTAGTTCTGTTTTTAAAAAAAATGAAGGTTGTATTTTCATCTGTATGCGATACTGTGTTTATTTAATAACATTGCGAGAATATTAATCTCACTGCTTGTTTAGTGCGAGACGCAGCTCGTGAACTGTTTTAAATGTTTTTCACCTAACTAATAGTTGATATTTCTAATTGAAAGTTTGGTTTTCCACTGAACATGGACGTCAGCCTCTATTTTTGGACAATACTCATTTTGAAGTCGTATAAAAGACATGCATGTACAGATGCACTTATGATCTGTCGTTATTTATGGATGAGTTTATTTTGGATTTGTTGATATTCCTGAGCTTCATTTGGAAACAGTGTCCCAAAACATAATCTTAAAGGGTCTGTTTTGTACATCTTTACAACATGGCTTTCAGCCAGTAACAAAGTGTAATTTAAACAGTGTATATGTATATATATATATGAGTAACCCTAGCCGAGTCATGAGTCAATTTGAGAAGAAGAAGAATGTTTTAGCAGTAAATTCATCCGAAGAGGTCAATGATGTTTATATATTTGGTTCTAAAGATGGTTGTAGTTTTAATTGTTTTAATGACTGCACATAATTTAATTTTAAAAACGAAACACCGCTACTGCAGCAGCCACGCCAGAGAGTGACTTTGCTTGGTACTTGAAGGTTGCATGAGTAGAGCTGATTAGCATTCATTCACACTGAAAGGTGAACATTAATATTGTTTGTACACACTCATTGAAAAACTGTTGTTCACTCAGTATTTCCCTACACCATGGTTTTGTATAGTAATCATTAAAACCATACAGAATACCAAAAAATGTGTTTGTCATTTATTGCATTTTCCAAAATGAGAAAAGAAAAAAAAAGGTATATCTTACTTAGTATTTTAGTCTTATCAAAATATCAACAATTCTTAAATCAAGATGCATTTACTAGACAAGCGAAAAGATGCAAGATATTTAGTTTTTTGGAATATTTAAATATTAAGTTTCCTGGGGGGGAAAAAGTCTAAAGTAACTTGCTTTTTAAAAACAAGACTTAATGTCAGTCTTGTTTTTAAAAAGCAAGTTAAATATTATATATTATATAAATATTAGTAAATGTATCTTGATTTATGAATTTAGATATTTTGACTACCTTTTGTTGAACTAGACAAAAACACTAAGATAAGCCTTTTTTTTTTTTTTTTGCAGTGAAATCAAAAATGTAAGCATGTGTGGAACATGACTTTACAATGAGCTAAATGACTCAAGATAATCTAACAAAAAAAAAATCATTTTTAAACATTTTTTTAAAAACCAATCAGATTGTTGCATTTCAAAGGTTAAGGTTTTTTAAAAATATTTTTTTACACTAATTTTTATGACCAGTAATTGGCTCGAGTAAATAATTTAAGTGTAATCTAAGAAGGTTATATGTAATACAACTGCTAAGATGCATGCTACATGTATAAAGTCTATTGATCCATACTGTAGATAAATGGATAGGTAGATAACTTTACTTTTTATGTGCTATAGTTTAAATTATGATTGGATGAGCCACATTTGAAGCCATTTTCTTATGTATATGCATGTGCCAACATCAATTTAATTTTATATCTTATATGAAGTTGTTACAATGTAAATGCCACATAAATGGCCTGCAATTAAGCTATTTTACTGCTTTAAAGGGTTATTGTGATTATTAATAATGTCATTATTGAGCACTGGTCTTTTATCAAATGACTTGCGCTTTCTGCTGATCTATAAAACCACTGGGCCACTTGTGCTCTTGCATTGCCATGATTTCAATGTGCACTTACAGCTTACAAACTTTTAAAAAAGCATTAAAATTTCTTTTTTTTAAATCATAATCAGAAGACACTCGTTCGCTGTGATATTTCATTAATTTATTTTCTCAGTGGTATCTTTATGCTCCCACAGTCTGTACGGAGGCCTGATTCTTGCCCATGAGAACAGAGATCATCAGTCCGCAGCCAGTCTCAGGCTTTTACAGCTGTGGACATCATTAATGTCCCCTTTGGGCAGAAATGAGGTTCTGTACAGTACAGTGAGAGCAAACAACCGACAGTTCACTGCCACAAACATAAACTACTCGCACACTTGGAAGCTTACACTTGCACTGAACTTCTAAATACATATTTTCCAATCAGTGTCTGAACTCAAAAACACCACTCAAAATCAAATCAAGATGCTAAATGTGTGTGGACAGTAGTGGGAACTATTTTTGAAACACTAATGTGGCCACATTAAACTCTGGAGAGAGAGCCTGGCTCCGTTCTAGTTCTCACGGTAATTGTAAATCAAGCAGGTCTCGCACCACTGACGTCCCACGCCATCTCTCTTACGTAAGGGGTTACAAATCTGTGTGCTGGGAATCGGCGTCTGATTGGTCGGTATCAGTCTTAGGGGGCGGGCCGGTGGATTGGCCCTCGAAGGGACTGTCCTTCGCTGGAGCGAAGCGGAACTCCTCTGGCACTTGGTCTTCGGGATTCTCTTTTTTATAAAAGCCCAGCTTTGCCAAGAGTGCATTAATCTCAGTGCGAGTCATTTCAGATAATGGGATTCTCTGGAAGAGAAATACACTGTGTCAGATAAGATAAAAGAAATGCATAATTCATAAAGACATTACATTACATCAGCACTAAACAAATGTTGAGAAAGTAGTCACATTTATGAGGAGAAACCTATTAAACTAACACTGTATAACTTTCGTTCCATCTAGTGGTTAAAAATATAACAGCATGCATCATGCGGTTTTGGTTGTGCTTCCGCTCTGCGCGGATGAACGTGATTCCAAGCAGCGGTGATACAGGACATCAGAACATATTCAATAAATACTGGTTTTTGTTTTGCTTCCTTTTGTTTTGTTTTTAGAACTGCTTTGAATTTGTTAATGATCCATGGAGTTTATCTCATTTGTTGTGACAGCTTGACGTCACACGCACTGGCGTTTGGTATGCAATTTCCAAGCGGCAACCTCCCGGTCTCCCTCTTGAAGCCAACACGGAAGTGACTAAAACTGCAATTCATCGACTGGCCGCTAGAGACTGGCTGGAAAAGGGAGTCAATCCCATAGACTCCCCATGTTAAAATGCCCAACTTTACAGCAGAAAAAAATATGTTTACAGCCTGGTACAAAAGGTGGTTTTGGTCTATATAGCTAATTTTGCCCTTCATGTCTACTGTGAGGGGGTGAATTTTTTTTATAACTCATTCGTTTAAATTAGATTAACCTTAAAATTATGCATAATTTAGGGCGTGGCCACTTGAGTGACAGGTGGATTGCCGCTGCTGTCACCACCGTCATGCTAGGTGGGCGTGGTTTCAGCAACCAGTTCCACCCACGTCCCGCCTCTTTGCCCATTTTCGATTTTCCGGGAGTGACGTGCAGTGACGCGATTCCAAGATGGCGACAGCCGACTCCCGCCCACTAAGAGCTTCAAAAATACAATTCAAAAACCTACGGGTGACATCACGGACACTACGTCCATATTTTTTACAGTCTATGGCAATTTCTCGCTAAATCCATCCCGACAGTTCTAACCTATAGATCAATGGGCCTTTTTAACGGTCCGCGTTCGAAATCCGGAAGCGTCGAATAGTTGTGTAAAATAACTTCCGCTGTAGCCTGTATGAACGGCAGTGCCCATAGCACGGGATGGTTGTGATTTATTAATGAACAATTCATCATATATGTTAAGCAGTTTCCAATCATTAATCGGATATGACGAAACGAGGAAAAATGTTGTCCTGATATTCCGACGCACATTTCATGAATTAAATGGGAGCACACAAGCTGCGTATGCACAATACTTCAGAGACAGACCAGCTTTTTATTTTAAAAAAATGCACGAATAGCATACAAACAACACATCACATTAAAGAGCAATAAAACTGACAAATCTCAGGAATATCAGGACAACATTTTTCCTTGTTTCGTCATACCCGATTAATGATCGGAAACTGTGTCTAATGTGTTTTGATGAAACATCTATGATGAATTGTTCATTAATAAATCACAACCATCCTGTGCTATGGGCATTACCATTCATACAGGCTACAGCGGAAGTTATTTTACATGACTATGCGTTTTTGACTACAGTATGCTATTTAAAAAAAATGAAAACTAAAATTATTTGCATTTCGATTTTGACATCAAAAGGCACAAAAATATTTTTTTCCTCTTATTCAATGGATTTTACCCGTTTACCTCCACTTGTTATAAGTGTTCTTCTGCAACCACTATGCGCGTGCAGTTGCAAGTGACGTCACTGTGACGTCTACTCAAAATTGGTCTATACATCATTCTTAGAAATCTTAAGGTTAAATGCCATATAAAATAGTACTAGTAACAGAAATAGTAACGAAAGAACGTCAAGTTGCTTCATTAACAGCTTATTAACAGCTTATTAAGGAAACGCCAGGTGTTGTGACTTGTATGGCTTAATATAACATAAATGATGTCTCTTACTTAAATATGTAGTAGAAGACCCATGAAAGATTTATGTTATTTAAGAAGTCCACATCGTTTCATACATATTTTTTGACTATGGGGGGCATCATTACTTCGATGATGTGAAATGGTTGCACTAGGTGAGCTACTGGTGCTACCAATTTCTACTCCTATTTTTACCGCAACTTTAAACTTGGAAAACAAAATACTGATACGATGCCACATTGTATAGCTTTTGGTTGTAATTTTCAGTTGAAGGGCAACAAGAGAAGTGATGTAAGTCTTAACTGCTTTTGCTAGCAATAAGAAGAGGAGAAGAGAATAGGAAGATGCCTGTGGATGAATAAAACTTCCTAAAGACCTGCATCTTTGTTCTCTCCACTTTAGCCCTGATGCCTTTGAGGCTTTTAGTAGAGCACAGCTACTAAAAGAGCTTATAAATGGCAGAGACAAGAAATGCTAGATGCCATTCTGCCAGGATGTAAACATGCCGACGCTTGTCATGAAACTGCAGCCACTGAAGGAGTTTGTCAGCATAGATTTCACTTAGTATCCACGGCGTTTAGACCCCTTGTGGGGAAAATCGGTAGTACAGCATTTGCCTTAAGTCTACGCTTATATCCATCACCACCTGAAGCTCTTTCAGTAGCTGTGGTCATCGTATCAGTATTTTATTTTCTGAGTTGTGGTAAAAATAGCAACAGGTAGTGCCAGTAGCTCACTAAGTACAACAATTTTAAGCCATCAAAATAATGGCGCCCCCCATTGTCCAAAACATGTATAAAACTGTATCGATTAGTTAAAATAAATCTTTCATTGGATTTCTACCACAAATTTCAGTTAGATACATCATTTGCATTACATTAAGCCATACAAGTCTTAGGCCCTGTTTACACTAGTGCGTTTTCATTTTAAAACAGCGTTTTTGGTCCGTTTACACTGAAATACAACCCCGGAGTTTTCAAACTAGGGTCTGCAGCATTGTCAAAAGTCTCCGCTTTCGAGGGTCGAAAATGCCGGAGTAGTGTAAATGACAGGCGTAACCGTAGCAAAAGTTATGCGTTTTAAAATGAAAACGCACTAGTGTAAACGCAGCCTTAATACCCACCATTCCCTTTAATACAATAAGCTTTTAATTAAGTAACTCAACGTTTATTTGTTACTAGTTCTAAATTGATGTTTAGTAACAAAGGCTTGGGCTCAGCTGTTAAACTGTCAAACTCTGAGATTTGAATTTGTGAAGGAAAGAAGGAGTTCTGCACAAAAGAGAGTTTTTAAAGACACTCCATTGTTGTTTCTTATGTGTTTACACACTCGTGTACACAAACGCAATATCACACTTGTAGCCGTGCGATATGGCTGTATATCAGCACGCTGCGATTACCTATGGCCAAATCACAACCGTGCCATTATACAGCCGTATCGCGTGGCTACTCCACAGAAGAACTTTTTTGGTTCCCCAAAGAACCTTTCAGTGATCATTTCCTAGAAGCACCATTTTTTTAAGTGTGAAGAACATTTTAATATCTTTTAAACATTTTAAGAACATTTTAATCTATGAAATGGAAAAGTTCCATGGATAATATAGGTTCTTCATGGAACCATCAAAGCCAATGAAGGCCTTTATTTTTAAGAGTGC
This sequence comes from Cirrhinus mrigala, assembly GCA_036247105.1. Lineage (NCBI taxonomy): Eukaryota > Metazoa > Chordata > Actinopteri > Cypriniformes > Cyprinidae > Cirrhinus > Cirrhinus mrigala. The sequence continues at coordinate 2,960,903 of CM070011.1, read as the reverse complement.
AGACAAGTCAAACTTTCATGGTGCTTAAAAATTTTAGAAAAAAGTTAGATGTGTGTGTTAAATAATGGTGCAAATACCTGTAAATCACACTGTATTATTTATTTAAATACTCTCCTCCCATGAATGTTGCATCTGAAATGGAAACTTCTACAAATGCACGTGCAACAAGGTGGGCCACAAAAATAACTATCCATGTCTTTTAAGCTTTTTAATGCCAAAAAAATGGTTTGTGCTGTCGCAAACTGTTAGTAAATGGTTAGAAATGTATCTATGCAGCAGACATATCATGTAAGTGGCAATTCCCAGAAAAGACATCTTACACTTTTGTGAGGGTGCTTGTGGTTTTTGTGCACTGGAGTAGAAATGGCAGTCTGAGATTTGTAATCCTTGTTTAAAAAGACGATGGAATTATAGTTTCAAATTGATAAACATTGACACATTACTTACATCTAGTTCTTCATAGTAGTGGTCGAGAAGGACGAGTTCAGGGTCGGCCCCAGGAATGTGCTTCATCACCAGGTTGTGGCTGAACGGATGAACATTAAGGATGTACTAAACACTTAAAACTGCTTCCAGCCTGACAGATACCAGACATAAGTGTCCTGAGAATTTCACTCGTCCTTAGATTCGGTCGACGTGTAAATGTATACATTCACATTCCAGCTGAACAAAGAAAGGACTGAAAGGCGAAGGATGTGGATACGCCACTGGATATCACATGACAAAGACCTGAACAGCTAAAAGTTAATCTGTTTAAAAGCTGTAACTCTGTAAAGGTTTTGTTTTTGATCGAATTACAGAACAGACTTCGGTCCCACCTCCTCAGAAAAGCTGCAGTTAAGACACGCAGAATATACGTCTGGAGGGAAGTGAAAAGTGAGAAGGGAGTGGAAACAGTGCTGGACAAAAGATTGTAAAAAGATCACTACATTTAAGAATAAGAGATGTTGTTTTCGAGGTATATTTTAGGTTAAACAAAAGATGCATTTACAGCATAAAGGAGACTTAAGATTTTAAATATATGAATGTATACAAAATAAACATGAATACTGATGAAATGTTTGAAAACTTAAAAAAAAAAACAATTAATTACTCATGTTTATTCATTATATCATCTTTTACTTTTTGTGATACAGTAAATGTTTTGACATTTCTAGTGTTCTGTAGTAAAAATTAAAAATAGAATGAATGATAAAGTTAATTGATTTGAAAAAAAAAATCAATTTATAAAATGGCAAATATGAGGTATTGAAAACTGTTCATATATATATATATATATTTAACATCAAAACATTTTTAAGTGTTTTATTAACAACATTCTTGTTTTCCATCATTGGCTGTCTGGTCGTCTGGTAATTTTAAAGGATACTAAAGAGGAATGTCCTGGGTCACAAAGGCCTTGACCTGTTATGAATTGAGAGGAGAAAGAAGAAAATATTTCAGTTAAACCAGAGAAGCTGATTTGTGAGGTTTTAGTAATACTTTTCATTATTGCTGTTTGTCTAGATATGACAGTGATGATATGAAGTGAATGTTGTCAGCTTACCTCCCTCAGCCTATTCAGCTGTCATCCACCACAAGTCTGGTAAAAGTTAAGAAATAAGACATAACAATTAAAAAACACTTCCAGTTATTATATGTTCTATACATTTTAATATACAACCATTTTATTTAGGTTCTCTAATCTGGTTGGACGCTAAGAGTGCTGATATTTACTACAACGGCACTGGGACTCCCTGCCTGTGTTAGTGGTTTTGCTCTCTCTTTACTCTCTCCTTTTGGAGGGTTTTCAATCTCACATACTGCTCCAGACCAGCTTTTGGTCTGCATTACTTGGTGACATGAAAACTTGATGCTTTGCATATAAAAAAGAAATACAAAATAACTTTTCAGACCAACAGCACAATAGTTGAGAAAATGATTTACAGGAGAAGTCCACTTCCAGGACAACAATTTACAGATAATGTACTCAACCCTAACCCTAACCCTTGTCATCCAAGATGTTCATGTCTTTCTTTCTTCAGTTGTAAAGAAATTGTGTTTTTTGAGGAAAACCTTTCAGCATTTTTCTCCATATAATGGACTGATATGGTGCCCCGAGTTTGAACTTCCAAAATGCAGTTTAAATGCGGCTTCAAACAATCCCAAATTCGGTTGTAAACAATCCCAGCCGAGGAAGAAGGGTCTTATCTAGCTGAATGATTGGTTATTTTCATTAAAATAATACAATTTAAATACTTTTTAATCTCAAACGTTTGTCTTGCCTTGCTCTCCCTGAACTCTGTGTATTCTGGCTCAAGACAGTTAGGGTATGTTGAAAAACTCCAATCGTATTTTCTCCCTCACCTTCAAAAATCATTTCAAAATCATCCTACATCGCTGCAGAAGTTCAAACCCAGTCTTTGCAAAGTGAACGTGCTTTTTTACCTCAACAAAAAAGGTGAAACAGTGATATAGGACGATTTTGAAGTTGAGGGAGAACACGAGATGGGTGTTTTTCGACATACCCTAACTGTCATGAACTGGGGAAAAAAAAAAAAAAAAAAAAAAAAAAACAGGTCGGGAAGAGCAAGACAAGACGAGCGTTTGACAGTAAAAAGTATTTTAAGTTTTTTTTTTAATTGAAAATAACCGATCGTTTCACTAGATAAGACCCTTATTCCTCAGCTGGGATCGTTACAACCGCATTTGGGATCATTTGAAGCCGCATTTAAACTGCATTTTGAAAGTTCAAACTCTGGTCACCATATCAGTCCATTATATGGAGAAAAATCCTGAAATGTTTTTCTCAAAAAACATAATTTCTGTACGACTGAAGAAAGAAGACATGAACATCTTGGATAACAAGGGGGTGAGTATATTATCTGTAAATTGTTGTTCTGGAAGTGGACTTCTTCTTTAATGACTCAAGACACAATCACTTGTCACCACCTACTGGTGCAGGATGCAGTTTGCACTGGTAAATCACTACCACAAACACAGACTAAAAATCTGAAAACAACACACAACACCACAAAATGAAAACAGCAAAAAGTCTCAATGGTTTTTTGGAGTTTATATCAGCATTCAACCATTTGAAGTCGAAGATCCGTACAGTTGTGTTTAATAATTGTTTTTCTAAGTGTATGTACTATTTTGGGGGATTCGTTTGTTTTCTCAGGCTAGACCAAACTGGCTTTTATTTTGACATGTGAATTTGAACGAATGAATTCTGCAGCAAAACACTGGTTTCATTTCAGTACATCAGTATCGTTCACTGAACTCCTCTGCGTTAACCAGACACAAGCACTTCAGTTTATAAACATTAATTAAACCCCTAAACTAAACATTTATCTGAGCGATTATCAGTCTCGTATTGTTCACCAGTGAAGCGCAGCGCAGCCCAGATTTACGAATGATACTTCCTGAATGTCTCCCTTACACTAGGGATTAGTCCACACATTCATCAAAAACACTGTGTGCAAACGTCGGAGATTTGCCAGTTCAAGCAAACGACTAGTTACACAAGCAGGTTAAGTGTTTTCAGGTACATCCTCGTGTTTCCAAGCCGAGAATCTTCGCGTCTGAACTCATCATCTGCTGGACACTAAAGATGAATGAAAGGTTTCACCCACCTCCACTCTGGCCCTCGCAAGACCATTGAGCTTTTTCGTGTCCACTTCATATGAGAAGATGACGGAGGGAAAGAGGGCAGTGAAGATCAGCGTCCACATACTGCCGGAGAAGACGATGCCCGAGCTGATCTGTCTGCTCTCTACACTGACTCTGCCACGTCACGGAGCTCATATTTCGCTTTCCTCTTTTTTTTTTTTTTTTTCGTGCTGTTTTTGAAGGGAACAGCTATCGCTATCTAGAGGCAGAGAGAGAAATTCCCCATAAAGGTGAAATGGGACTACGGATTTAGTGATAAGATGATACAATTTCAGTGTTTATTTTGAGTTTGTGTGTATTTCATATGCTGAGGAATTACTCATAATAAATGCATACACTTCACACACACACACACACATTTAGGAAATAAATAAAATGTATATTATTTACAAATGTTATAAGATATGTAGATGTTTTGGAGTACACCTGTTGCATGTTTAGATCATATTCAGATTGGTTTGCAAAACACAGCCAGGTTTTAAAGAAACAGCTCATCCAAAAATGAAAATTTGCTGAATGTTTATTCACCCTCGGGCCATCCAAGATGTAGATGAGTTGGTTTCTTTATCAGAAGAGATTTGGAGAAATGTAGGGTGACATCACTTGCTCACCAATGCATCCTCTGCAGTGGGTGCCGTCAGAATGAGAGTCCAAACAGCTGATTAAAACACCACTTCAGTCCATCAATTAACATCTTGTTAAGCCAAAAGCTGTGTGTTTGCAAGAGGTGTTTTGTTTTGGACTGTTTTCTCCTTTAAACAATGTCTAATCTGTGCATATTTCTCATCTGATTCAAATGAGACTGAAAAAGCAAAACTGCAGAGAAGTCATAGCCAGAAGAAAACATTTTAATGGATTTGTTTCTTACCAACACACAGCTTTTCGATGTTAACCGATGGACTGGAGTGGTGTGGATTACTTGTGGACATTTTTTTCTTTTTTTTTTTTAATGTTTGGACTCTCATTCTGACGACACCAATTTACTGCAGAGGATCCATTGGTGAGCAAGTGATGTAATTTCTCCAAATCTGTTGAAGAAACAAACACATCTACATCTCAAATGTCTTGTGGGTGAGTACATCTTTATTTTTGGGTGAACTATTCCTTTTAGCTTCCTGAGGTTTCAGTAGCAGTTATGGAAGTTTGTGAGATGGAATCTATCCCAAAGTGTTCATCTTGTGGGTTAGTAAGAAGAATATGAAGTGTTCCTTATGTCTGATCTGAATTTATAGGTGATCATGCAAATCATCTCACAAATTGATCTAAAGTCACATTATGTGAAAATTTGTGTGTCTACAGTAACAAAGTGTGATGTTACAGGGGAACCATGTTTTGACTTAAGTGGTTCTCTAGACAAACATCTACATTGTGGTGTTGTAAATATGCATGGGGTTTATTAGTCTGATACGAAACTGCTGTGTCAGTATTCACACATGAATCATTCACAGTACGATAAATGGATTTAGTTTTTTCATTTCATGCTGACTTTGTTAGTTTCTTTCTTTATTGTGACTGGGCTATGGATATGTGACAAACCAATCACATAAACATATAGAATATACTCTTTATTCTGTGTAACCGATTGTAAATTTTATTTATTTAGTTTTTCTTCTGATTCCCTTTTCTTTATATAGTCAAATATTAAAAAGAGGAACATTATTTTGAAATGTGCTGGAAAGTAAAGCATGGGAAAAATATCTAGTGTAAATAATGTATAGAGCCTAAATGCATGAATATTGTGCTGTGCTGTAGTGAACAGCAGTGCCTCTGTTTGTGCAGAAGCCGACGCAGATCAGAAACTCAAGTCTAGTGTGCACCAGAGTGTGAAATACTGTAGAAGACACTCTAACCAGTGGCAATTTCAGCTTACATAATCACTCTCACAAAACACACAAACATCTCATCTTATTAAAATGGCTCACTTTCTGCAGCTATATAGCACAAGGAACACTACAGTCAACACTATGTCATAGTATGTTTTGCAGAAGCTGGCAAATCCCCAGAGAGATCCAAGAGTAAAATACACATAAACCCAATGCAAATAAACATAGCTAACCTGTAACACGTGATTCCGGGTATGCACATGACTTAAGCTGATCTCAAGTTCAGTGGTTTTGAATAAACAGAGACTTTCTTATAAGTTATCAAATTAATGTTATGACAGGTGCATTCGTAAAATAATCATAGAGTATTATGCAGTTCAACAGCAAACGAACAGAAATCTAAACAACAGAAAGTAGGGCTGAAGACCCCCATGGAGGACCTAGACTTCTATGCAGGAGCTGACAGAGGAGATAACCGTGGTGGAACTGGTGTAGAAAGGGACCATGGCAGAGCTGAAGACTCTCATAGAGGAGATGACCACAGAGGAAGAGTCTATGGCAGAACCGGCAAGGTGGAAAATCCTGGTGGAGCCAGAGGGACGATGGAGCCAAGGAGGAGCAGGAGGCAAAGGGGACCAGGGTGAAGTCACAGGGCCAGATAACCAAGGTGTAATTGAAGAGTCAGAGGAATGAGGCAGAGCCGGGGCCAAGGTAGGCAGAGGCACTGTGAGCAAGGCTGACGGAAAAAAAAAAAATTGTTAACAGAGGCCAGAGAAGGGACACAATAAAGACAGACACAAAGAAGAGAAAATAACAATCAAAGAAAAACAAAAATATTGAATTGGGGGTTTACATGAATGTATCTTAAAAGGGAACTGACTGTCTTCAGAAACTTTTGATGGCATTCCGTTGAATGCATATTAATGTATTATTAAACATTAATACAAAAAAAAAAAAAAAAAAAAAAAAATTAGTCCAGCAAAACATTTAAACTTGTTTGATGCATTATTTTCTGTTTTTACCTAATTTTGTAGTAGCTGAAAATGAAACCAAAAATAAACACATGAAAAAACGATATGAGGTTATTTTTTTTATGTTCATCACAATGCAAAAATTATTGATAGCTACATTAATTTTTTCCTTTAATTATCTGAAGAAAAAAATGGTGGCCAATTAAAAAAGAAACAGGAGGAAGTTACTTTTTTTAAAACAATTAACAAAAATAAATAAATAAATAAATAAAAAAAAAATAAATAAAAAAGCCAGCCATAATATTATTTTTATGTTTCATTGACAAAATGACCCTCCCCCCTCCCTTTATCATTCGTATCTGAAAAAGAGACGGTAACTAAGTCTAGCGAAAATAAGAAGCTAAGAAAGGCGTAAGCGTCGCGTTTTTAAGGTGGAATGGATAGCGTAAATAAAAAGCTGCGAATAAGAAGCTGGATTCAGCTTCGTCCGTCGCGCTATAATTGGATATGACCAGTTTTAATTGAATGTAATTGGTTTGTGCGATAAATTCCCCCTTTTGGTCTGAGTTATTTAAATGATGGTATTATTGTCTAATGAAAAAGTAAGTAAACAACTCTACCGCTCTTAGATATCACTGCTTTGTGTCAAGTCAAAATGAAATTAAATGTCTTGAAAACATGATTCACAAATAAAAAACAGAGTGTTTATTTACATGTGCAAATAGTCAGTCTTGTTGGCAGAGGCTATTTACACTAACTCCACCCACCAACGTGTGATTAAAAAGCATTACAAAAGATTATCGTCTCATAACAGCCTCAGTGGTGTAGATGATAAAGTATGTGTTGAAGTAGGACTCGATCTACTGGGATTCGAATTCACGTTTTGCCGAACTTTTTTTCTACCTTTTCAAATCAGATAACAGGTCGGAAAGGCATGCATTTTCAATAATAATAGAGGAAATAATCGAAAAGTTGAACAAAGTATCAGGTAGGGTTAGGGTAGGTGTACGGAGGGATTTATTGTCCCAATAAGGTGACATCCATTTAATAAACTGAATTAAAATTTCAATTTACACTCAATATGCATCTATTGCATACTGTTTTCTAATGCACTACAATACTTAGATGTAGATAATTGCCACTATTTGCAACAAGTACTATAAATACCAGAAAAATCCTAAATAGCTATCTGCACTTTGTATTGTAAACGTTAAGTGTAACAGGGACTTGAATATATAAACTGTCTCCTCATTTTAAAAACACCACCGCACACCACTGCTGTAAAAGTATTTATAGTAGTTATAATGCTATTAAAGATATCAGTAATTCTATCTTCACTAGTTGCAAGGGAATCCTTTGTTGATATCAATACTTTATTACTAGTAAAATTGTGAATTCTTGATAGCAAAAATTAAGTTGTTACTAGTTGAAATGTTAATTTTTGATATCTGTAAATGCACTTCAGGCTGTTACATTTGTTATTTCTGATATCTGAAAATGTATTTCTGATATTAATATAATTTCTGATATCTAAAATGGCTTTCTTACTAGTAACAATCACATTTATGATATCAGAAATGTACATTGGCAGCCTATAATGACACTTAACTAGTGAAAATACAATTACAGATATCAAGAATGATATTTTTTACTAGTTGAAATCTAATTTCTGATATCAAGAATTAGCATTTTAACTAGTGAAAATTGGATTGTTGATATCAAAAATTCATATCCTGCAAATAAAAGTCAAAATGGCTTGCCTATTCCCTATCCCAGGATATAAATTCTTGATATAAAGAATAATATTTTTTACTAGTTTTTGAACACAGTTGTGTGGCCGCAGTGTGTGAAAGCAACCAGCCTGTAATGGCAAAATCCACCCCCACTTTTTTTTTTTTTTTTATATCCCCAATAAATCATAAACAGTCTCTCAGAACAATTTGTGACGATCTCTGCCGTATACATATGTTTGTATAGAACATTTATGGAGCAACGGATTTTGTGTGAAAATAAATCATACAAGTTGTTTATTTTGTTTAAAAATCTCATAAATGTATGAGGTGGCAATGGGGGCCTTGTATAAGTTAATACTTGTTCAAAACAATCACTTTAGCAAGGTTTGTACTATTTTCCGCTTATTTTAATAGATAAAATATTTTTTGTCCAATAAATATACTGTCATTAAAATATAAAACATATATTTTAAAATACAGAAACAAAATTTTTTTTGAAATGTAAAAAAAAAAAAAAAAAAACATTGAAGGAGATCCCATAGTAATTTAATATAGATTTACAGTAGTAACAACAAATGACATTTTATTATATGATACGATTAATATCATGTTTTTAAATATGACAGTTTCATTCTAAACATGGTGATTATCTCTAAGATGAACACCGAACATAAAATAAGATATTTACCATCTGAATGTCATGTCAACAAATGGAAAAGTCAGCCTTCTATTAATTATCATGTTAATTACTGTGCCTTTTAGCCCCAACAGCAGGGGCTCTTTTTACCCCAAATACAATACTTTTACATATTCTTTCGTTATTTAAAAAGTTCCAGTCTTTAAGTGTGCGTTCAGCTGATTCATTCAATGTACAGGTAACAGATCCACTATCCACAAGGGCTAACAGTTTCACTTTTCCCTCAACCAACACTGGAGCACAGAACAGATCGTCTTCATCATTAATTCTCTGGTAGGTAGCTTTTAGAATCTTACAGGGAGTCTTTTGCTGAACTGCAGTTCAGTGAAGTCACTTGCACCGTTCTGACCTAGGTGGCCACTAGTAGTTACATGAACAATCAATAGGTCTTCTGGGGATTTCGCTTGTCCGACACCCACACTGCTCCCCGGCAGTGCAGGTTTTCTCGTTTAAATGGCGCTCGGGTCTTTGTTGTATGATCTTGATCTTTTACAGGGGACTGCGGAGTCTACAGACACAACCTTACCCTGTTTAAATTTATGTTTTTGTCCCTTTTGCTGAACAAGGAACTGCTCTAGAAGAGAAACTACACGCCCCAGAATAGTCCAAACCGCTTCCCTGATTATTGGCAGTGGGCTGCTGTTGTGTCATGCACCAGGCGTTAGAGGAAGCTTCATCAACCCTTCTCTCTTTGTCTACTCCTACAGACTGCTTGTCTCTGTGGTGGCTGTCAATTAACGCTTAGATTTCACTTGCATTCCAACTCTCCAGTGGTTTACTTCGAAGAGCTGTATACAGACCGGGCTCAGGACAATGCCTAACATACATCATTGTCACTTCGTGACTAGGATCTTCAACTCTTTTCCCTTGTCTTATCAGGCATTCATCAGCTAAGTCAACAGCCTTTTTCAGTCTGATCCAGTACTCCAAGCCACTCTCTGACTGCTTTGGCAAGGTCTAATAGAAGTCTCTCATAGGCATTGTGGAGGAAATTGCATCTCCAAAATCTCGTCTTAGAATCGAAAAGACGACATGTGGGTCTCTAGCCACATCAGTCAGAGGATTGTCGCGAATACATGTCCTCACAATGGGCCTCATTTATGAAACGAACGTACGATAGAAAATTGGTCATACTGTCGTTTCTACGCAAACCTTGGAATTTATCAATATGGACGCAAGCGGCGGCTACGATCAAATCTCACGTCAGGTCTGAGCTTGTGTACGCAAGTTTTTAAGTTAGCCTGAATTTGCGTGCAGCATAGAGAATTTCGGAGAATTGTATAATGACAGCATTTTGTTCATTAAATTATTTTCCTGGGCGACAAACAAAGATATAAAAATATATTTCTCTTACATAATTAGTTTTGATGATTAATGATTAATTTAACAGATTAAAAAATCTGTGTGCAGTGCCAAAATGAACATTTTCACATATTAAGGATGTTTTACGTGGATATTGGAACACAAGTAAGGTACAAAGACTTGTTTACATCATGAATATTATATATATATATATATATATATATATATATATATATATTTTTTTTTTTTTTTTTTTTTTTTTTTTTTTTTGGTCTAAATATTTTTTATTCATTTTTTATTTTGCATTTTAACAACATCATGCATCGTAGTTTAGCAACCAAAAATGGAAACATTTGGATGTCGATGAGAGAGGCTTGTGAGCTTAATACCGTTTAGTTTTGCTCTACTCATTCATTCATTCATTCATTCATTCATTTTAGCTCGACATTTGTATTCTGTAGCCTAATTTGTGTTTTACTTTATAGTTTAATATAACATTTTATAGCTACTCATTTTTCATTCTTGTTCTGTAATACCATCCAATTGGGCCTCCCTCCCAATTTCAGTAGAAAAATTCTGTGAGCTTAAAACACCAGAATTAACATCAGAATTAACATCTGACATATGTTCTTGTGTTTGTTGTGTGTAAACTGTAACTGTCTATGTTTAAGTCACACTGCTTTATCTACCCCGAAGTTCTGTTAACTGGTGATGTCGATGAAGATGACTTTCCTGCGTTGGCTGATCCCTTGGAATCCGGGTCACGGCACCAAATTTGTAGCGGAATTCGTCTCGCACCACAAAGAGCTCCACGACACCACTGGCTTCGGTGGACCACGTCTGCAGTTTATTAAAGACAGGACAGGAATTAACACCACGCAAACACACACTCTTGGTTCTGTGGTCTGTGAGGATTGCGAGAAGAGAGAAAAGTGAACCCCTGTCCCCATTAAGGCTGCATTTACATGGCAAGTCTTAGTGCACAGATCAGGGGCCTCATGTATCAACCCTGCGTATGCACAAAAACTTTGCTTACGCCAGTTTTCACGCTCACAGTCGGATCTACTAACAGTGAAATTAACATGAGAATGTGCGTTCCTCCACGTCAACTTCATGTCTGGCGTACGTACATTTCTTATGTTTTTTGTCCGTTGGCGACTCTTAGAGGCAATGAAGTTAAGTTGGAAACATTAGAGTACGAAGAATTCTACAAGTCTATCGCAACACCACCTAAGAAAAACATTGCTATTAATTTGTAATTGATAAAATAGGCTAATTGACTTACTATTGTCACACAAGCCTTATGGGAATGTTCTCAATTATGCAATTAAGTTATAACATATAAAAGCATGTGCAAATTTATACAACCCTTCGTCTATGGCAATGACAGCGTTGGCCTTATTAGAGGACACTGCCAATGGCAGAATCCGAAGAGAACGAGACCACAGTGATTTTCTGGACCACGATGATGATACGATACAGTTGACCAGCCAAACATTTAAGGGCAATTTGCAGCAATAGCCGGTTTTCCTAATGTAATCGGAGCGATCGACTGCACACACATTGCTATAAAGGCATCATCTGAAGAAGAATTTGCATATGTGAATCGGAAACATTTTCATTCAATGAATGTGCAAATAATATGTGCTGCACAAATGCACCTAACAAATATTGTGGCAAGGTGGCCTGGCTGAAAAACATGATTCATATATCCTTACAAACAGCTTGGCTTGGATGAGGCTCCAAGTTGGCAGGGTGTGTGATGGGTGGCTTCTTGGTGAGTGACACATTTAAAGTTATGGTTCTATCTAAAATATTTGTATTTATTTATTTATTTATTTATTTGTGCATGTTATTATTGAACTTCACATCAGGAGATTGCAGTTATGCACTGAAGACGTGGCTGTTAACTCCCCTCACCAACCCACAAACTGACCGAGAGCGCAGATACAATGATGCCCATTCTCACACTCGGTCAGTCGTAGAGTGATTGGGCAGCTGAAATGTCAATGGCGCAGCCTTGATAGGACCTGGGGGAAGCTGCTATACCGCCCTAACAAGGTGTGTCACATCGTGCTGGCCTGTGGTGTGCTGCACAATGTCACGCACAGGCAACGGCATATCACTGGGTGAGGTGGTGGCACTGGCGCCAGATGACCCCGACCCAGAACTAGTGTATGTGCAGCCCAACCAACAAGCCATTCAGGCCCATCAACATGTGATTGCGGCAATATAAATAAAACATAAATGGTAATCAGAGACGAAGTTAATTTTTTGACCAATTCCTTGAATGAGTGGCTTACTTTTGGCAAAGTGGACTCATTACCATATTAAAATTTATTGATTTGGGGGAGGAGACTGGTTGGGGTTTTGTTTTCGTGCATGTGCCCTCAATTTCACGTTAATTGGAATGTACAAATACAATATGCGTGGAATCCTCAGTACGCAGAGTTTCAAAAATCTGATTTTTTATGTGTGTACGCAGAATTACAGCTTTGTCCGTACGCTATGTTTTAGTATGAATTCAATGCAAGTCTTTGTACATGAGGCCCCAGATCTTTTCACCATATCCGATTTTTTGGCCTGCCTGTTTACATTTACTTTAGACACGCCTCGTATCCGATATCTGTGTTTACACTAATCTCCCACATAAAATCATTCCACTGGCTTTCAGGACCATGAGCGCAACGACTGACCCTCGAATTCTGGAGAGACTTTTGCTTTTTCATATTTTCCAAAAGTATACCTGACAGCAAATAATTAAACAAAGAAAGTGAAAGCGGCTTTTTAATGCTGCCATCATAAGGACAGCGTTAATGCTTTCTACATTGGTTTCTCCAGCACGGGTGGCTGCACTAGCTTTGATGATGACAGCTAATTCACGATTTACCGGACTCACTCACTGAATCTCATCCTGTGCTTTAGTAGGGTTACAAGCTCTTTTCATGTTATGTTAATGCTATAGCGTACTGTGTCATGTTTATCAAAATCGTCTCCCCTCCTTGCTGAACGTGTTCATTCGAAAATGAAAGTAAAATCAAATCGACTCCTTTGAGAGAAGGAAACAGTACAACATTTTTGCGTAAACAAGACTAGCTTTCTCACTACTGGTTGACAGCGAATCAGGTTTCTTGCCGCTAAATACAAACATTTTGGAGGCAAAAGACTAAATATAATGTAAATTAAATCTGTACATACAAACAAAAACGAATGAGAAACAGAGCCTACTTTTTTCCATTGCGTATGTTTATCTACATCTGAGAGGAGAACGATCACATGAGCTCTACCATCTTTTTTCCTATTGGCTGTTGCTCCCGAAAGTTGCTCTTCATTGCTCTTCAGTTGAGGGATTCTGAACTTTGTTGCGTTGCTGGACACGCCCCATCCGGTCGCCAACGGTTGCTGTCGCTCTTGTCGCTCTCCATTGAAATGAATGGGATCGTGTCGCTTAAAGTGTGAACGGGGCTTAACACTGTAACTGCAGATGATAACATATGGCTACAAATATACAATTTAAGACATAAAAAGGCAACATACTTTCGACAAAATTTAACTGCATGATGTTTTAGGAACACAGTCCACCTCTTTTATTTCATTTAAGAACCAAAGTTACCAGGAAAAGAAGGAAAAACCCCGCCTTTAAAAATGGTGCGGGCGGCAACTCAATTTATTAACAGCTCATAACGACATACGAACACATTATTTGACTCAATCCAGCGTCAAAACATGTCATCCACCGATATCAACCACAATTGTAACTCAGTCTCATGTATTTTAACGCTATTTTACAGAGCGCATTTGCAACGTACCTGCGTCGCTCAAGTCCAAATCTGTTCTGACAAGAGTGGGACGCAATTGGCCAGTTCAAACAGGGGAAATTACATCACAACTTAAAACTCAATATATTATTTTAAAACAAAAATGCACAGCTTCCATATACTCTTATAAGGTTATTATTAGTGAAGAGACATGTAAGTAACAAAGAAAATAAATACAATTTATTTCTTGAAAAATTAAAGTTTGCTGGAATAGTCAATCTCAAAACACTACAACAGCACTTGCACATTGTTCTTCTTTTGTTGATTATGATTGCTTCTGTTGTCCTCATTTGTAAGTAGCTTTGATAAAAGCATCTGCTAAGACTAAATAATTTAGTTTAAATGTACATGTAAGGGGAAAATATGACTCATGTTCAGTATTAGGATTTTGCTATAAAGATATTTGCAGTTGTGGCCTAATGGTTAGAGAGTTGGACTTATAACCCAAAGGTTGTGGGTTTGAGTCTCAGGGATTGTAGGTGGGGGGTGTAAATATCCAGCACTCTCTCCACCCTCAATACCATGACTGAGGTGAGACCCTTGAGCAAGGCACTGAACCCCCAATTGCTACCTGGTTGTTGCAGCATTGTCTGTCCACCGCTGTGTGTGCGCGCGCATTAGGATGGGTTAAATGCAGAGCACAAATTCCAGAGTATGGGTCACCATACTTGGCCACAAGTCACCTCCTTTTCTGTCCTTCATAATGTAGATATTATTGTACTAATTGTGACATTTAGGCAATTTAGAGAGTATAGGTTTGTTAAATCTATAAAATCATTTAATAAATATTTTATAAAATCATGTTAAATCTATAAAATCACTTAAAATCATGTGAGAGACAGAGAGACATCAGGGCAAAATAAAGAGACTGAAAAGGAAAATGGAAATGAAGGTGCAGTTCAGGAGAGAATTTCTAATTATTTTGCATGTCCCTGTCACAGGTTGCGTGGTGGGTGGAATGAGCAGGCGTACAGAGTATATCCAAAGTGAGAGTCTTTAATAAAGTAAATCCAAATAAACATGAACAGACAGAAAACAGCAGAGACCAGGCAACCACGATAAATAAAACACGGGAAACGGAAGGGTTTGACAATACAATCACCGACCAGAACACTAGGGAACAACCAAACTTAAATACACAGAACAAACCAATCAGAACAAGACAGGTGCAACTGATAGACAATGATGTGACAAACGAGGACAGGAACAGGAAGACCAAATATGGGCAAACACCGGGATAACATACACAAACAGTCCAAACGGTACACACAGGTCTGACAGTCCCCGGCCTGAGGATTTAAACCTTTTTAATGTGATATGATGTTATTTTATGTGAACGCAATATTTAACTTACAGGTTACACTCCACAGGAAGTTGAATCACAATGACCGGAATTCAACACAGGTAATAGGAAGTTAAGTGTTCTTTCAGCTTGATCAATAAAAAGTACATTTTTTAGATATTATAAAATATAAAGTAAAACCTATCTATCTATAGATCTATCTATCTGTAAAGCCAATAAACATTCAAGCTTCAAAGCTTTCAAAGTTTTCAAAGTCAATATTCAAAGCCAGCAAATTTACCTTTACTAGTACATATACTTTCTATATTACAGTAATATGCATTTCTTTTCAATTCAATTAATATACATTCTTCCCTATGTTAATATTTAAAATGCATTTTTTTTTTGCATCCTGTTTGTTAACTCAATTAAAATCCATAATTATTTAATAATTACATTTACCATAGTAGCTTGTTCATGCATTGATAAGATACTCCAAAGAATACTTTTTCAGCCTCAACTGACAGCAGCTCTCATCAGTGCTGCTCTAAATCCTGCTGTATCTCTCAGCAGCATACAGTGTGTTTTACTTCCTGTCCACCCTCTCCATGATCATCTACAAGAGTGAGAACTTTCTCTTAAGTCTTAAAAACGTTTGTAATATTTTTTGGAGTCATTAGTGGTGTTTGGTTAGTTAGTCATCACTAGTACTATTGCTTAAGCATGCATATGGTTAGGCATTTGGAATAACTTGGTTTTTATGCTGTCTTTGTAACAGCTTATGTGTTGAGTTATCCTGATGGCCAACCTGCTCTAGATGTGTGTCTACTGATTCTCATGGCCAGTATTGAGGTCCTGAGGGTGGACTGTGGTAAGTTTGGCAAGATCTTGTTTTTTGTTTAGGTAATCCATGATGAGAAAAAAATAAATAAATAAATAAAATCAGTTCCACTACCCTCTCTTCCTCAGGGGTCAGGGGGAACCTACAGGAAAGTGAGAGCTACACAGCTTCAAAACTGATTGCAACAGGTGCCGCAGTGCCACTGGTGCTCTATTTTGTCATTTGGCAGTCGTATGTCCTGTGAGTTGACGTCATCATTGGCTCCATCCTGACCTGCTTGTTTGGCCTAAAAGGAATGATTTGGCCAAAGACACCAAAGTAAATTTTATTTTTTTCTTATTTTGGGAGAAACATCTGAGACACAGTTTGTACTGAAGTGAAACATAACTTATTAGGTCTCAACCATTACAGTTGCAGTCAAAAGTTTACATACACCTTGCAGAATCGGCAAAATGTTAATTATTTGACCAAAATAAGAGGGATCATACAGAATGCATGTTATTGTTCATTTAGTACTGACCTGAATAAGATATTTCACGTAAAAGACGTTTACATGTAGTCCACAAGAGAAAATAATAGTTGATGAAAGTTATAAAAATGACCCTGTTCAAAAATTTACATACACTTGATTCTTAATACTGTGTTGTTCCCTGAATGATCCACAGCTGTGTTTTTTGGTTAGTGATAGTTGTTCATGAGTCCCTTGTTTGTCCTGAACAGTTAAACTGCTTTTGATTTTGAGATCCATTTTTTCACACTGAGGACAACTGAGGGACTCATATGCAACTATTACAGAAGGTTCAAACACTCACTGATGCTTCAGAAGGGAAAACCATGTATTAAGAGCCGGGAGGTGAAAACTTAATTTGAAGGTCAGGGTAAATTAAACTTATTTCATCTTCTGTGGAACATGCAATGATCTTCGGTAGCTTCTGAAGGGCAGTACTAAATGAAAAAAAATAAGATATTTTGGCAAAATAAGGAAAATGTACACATCCTCATTCCATTCAAAAGTTTTCACCCCCCGGCTCTTAATGCATGGTTTTTCCTTCTGGAGCATCAGTGAGTGTTTGAACCTTCTGTAATAGTTGCATATGAGTCCCTCAGTTGTCCTCAGTGTGAAAAAATGGATCTCAGAATCATACAGTCATTGTTGGAAGGGGTTCAAATACACAAAAATGCTAAAAAACCAAAGAATCTGTGGGACCTGAAGGACTCTTCTGAAGAACAACGGACAGTTTAACTGTTTAGGACAAACAAGGGACTCATGAACAACTATCAATAAACAAATGAAAATCAATAAACTATCAAAAAAAAAAAAAAAAACAACAACTGTGGATCATTCAGGTAATTACAGTATTAAGAATCAAGTGTTTGTAAACTTTTGAACGGGGTCATTTTTATAAATTCAACTATTAATTTCTTTTTGGACTATACGTAAACTTCTTTTATGTGAAATATCTTATTCAGGTCAGTACTAAATAAAAAATAGCATGCATTTTGTATGATCCCTCTTATTCTGGTAAAATAAATAACATTTTGCAGATTCTGCAAGGTGTATGTAAACTTTTGACTTCAACCGTTATGTCTTAAGCCTGGTTTTCTCATGAGATGTATGCACACTATTAAGTGTGCTTTATACTAATGTTGATTGTGTCTTGTTTTTTTTTTTTTTTTTTTTTTTCTAGTGCTTATTCCTAAAGCATCACATCCCTGCAGCTACATCTGACAGATTTTTGGAGATTTTTATTGCTAAGCAATCCACTGTTTTCTAATTATAAATCAGTGTTTGATTACAATTTGTAATCTGTCATATATAATAGTATTTCATAAATAATACTTGACAACTGTTGAACTGTGAACAATTTCCTAATGTAGAATTATACTGCTTTTTCTAGAATACTTACCTGTATAAGACTGCAAGTTGTGTGGCATGTATGACACTTTGAAGTGCACTTTTAATGTGTATGATCCCTGTTTTTTTAAATAAAACAAATATATATATATTTTATATATACATATATGAACATTTTGAAACACATTTTTAATCATTTGTTTAAAGAAGAATGGATTTCTTATGCATTCTGTAGCAGGAATCTCTGAGGCAGGAAGCTCTGGGACCGAGCTAACATTGTAAGGAGCTTGGAGACCATGGTGCCCATTACAGGACCCTCTTTGGCAACTGTAACAAGAACCTTTGTTACATGGCTGTGGCACTAACTGGCACTTCTGGGACCAGGTGGCCATGGCAGAAACCTCTGGGCTTATATGGGGCTGACTGGTAAATTGGAGCCCAAGGTGGCTGTGGTCTGAGGAGGGCTTTGGTGCTGGTTCTGACTTTACATGAACCTCTGAGGAGGCACCGACACCATTGTGGCGCCTATGACAGGTGTGCAGGAGCCATAGCAGTTGGCCTGCATGGTGGCAGAGAATGGGAGCTCTGTCATTGTGGAGGTGAAGACTGAGAGCTCTGGCATGCTGTGACAGGAAGCTCAGGAATGGAGTGGTCATGATGGGACAAACAAAAAGGGGCAACCAAAAGAAGTATGTACATATATATACAATATGTACACATCCCTCCCGGAAGCAGTACCGCCAGACGCAAATACTGCTTCCTCAAGCCAAGGCGCAAGACGCTACACAAGGCTTGCTCGCCCCGCAAGACGCAAAGGCGAGGGGAGGGATGGAAGCGTCTCCCGCTGCAGCCCGCAAGACGCAAAGCTGCATGAGAGACGCCAACTGGAGTGGTCTTATGAGATGACCTGAAACACAACAGAAAACAACAGATATGACTTTGCAATTTTGCCCCATGAAGATAATAACTATTTTTAGCTGATCTAAAGTTCTCTACCTAAAACCAGTTGTGAGACATTATTTGCCCCAAGCCAATTCGCCGGATTGGCTTCTTGTTCAGGAGAGCACTGAGGAGGTCACAGCATTCTGTGCAGGAAGACAGGAAGGACATTATTTTATTATCTTACACATCTGCTCTATTTGATCATGTTATTCTAAGCTGTAAGATGTTTTGTATGATTATGAATTGTGAACTTTTTGGTGATGAAGATCTCACCTGTGGACAGGCCAGGTTTGGACCAGCGCTTGTACTGCAGCAGGTCCAGGTCAAAGTCACTAGGGAAATGTCCACACAACATGGTGAACATCACAATCCCTAGTGACCAGACCGTCGCTGACCAGCCGCAGTACTCCCCCCTGCTGTAGTACTCTGGAGGCGAGTACGCTGCTGTGCCTGGAGGAGAGCGGAGTTTGTATGATGTGTACGTTTGCATTAATGCAGAATGATTGTTCTGAATCTATTAGAAGAAATGAATTCTATCATACATACCATGGTAGGACCTGTACGGTGACATCCTCAGAATGTCCCCGCATCCGAAGTCGATCAGCTTGACTTCGGATGTCTCCCTGTTTATCAGTAGGTTCTCCAGTTTGACGTCACGGTGGAGCACTCTGCGGAGGCAGCACATGTGTGCCGCGTTAGTCGCCTGCCACATGATCTGCCGCGCTGTGTGTTCGTCGAGGCTTCCACCGTGACACCGCATGAACTCTACTAGATTTTCACAGGGAGAGGGACATTCGAGGACTATGACGAAATGGTCAGGGTGGTCCGTCCAGTCCAGCAGCCGGATGATTTCTGGCACTCTGCGACCTTTATTTGCCAGGATGGTGAGGGCGATCTCTTTAGGAAGGGGGTTTGGATGATCGGGCTAGAGGAATTGAGTTTTTATGATGCTTACATGAAGGTGGTTTCTCAGATAGGAATTTAGCTGAGTCTTGGACCAGTTACTTAATTTAATTTGTGATGAATATAAATATGAGACATTTTATATTGTTTTTAAGTTTAAGTATAACAGCTTCCCACAAGGGGCAGTTAAAGGAGGGCAGTAGCATCATATAACAAACTTAATACAAGCATCATATATCACATAGATATTACAAAAAAGGAAACAAAATGTACTGTTTTATACTGTATTGTACTATATACTGTATTATACTGTTTATCAGTAGGTTCTTACAATCAGTAGATACTTACAATGTCTATACATTCCATGTCGTCGGTCTTTGTGACGTATTTCAAAGCCACCTGATGAACAAAAAATATTTTTAATTATTTTAAGATACATTAAGAGGATTTAGAAGAAAAACATTTGCTAGCTTGGTAATGTGTTATTAATATTCACTTACTTTAAGATCATCCTCCAGGCGTCTCCCTTCATACACCTCACCAAATCCACCTTTCCCCAGCTGATCGCCCACAGAGTAGCGGCTGAAGATGTAGTCTGTTAAAAGATAAAATTACAAAATTTCACATGAGATCAGTGCTATGAGATGCTGTATTTAATCTAAAAATAACTTAAACTAATTTTCATACATGACTAGTTTTAATGACTGTATTTTAATTAATTAATAGAGACTATATTGAATATTTGGTAACATTTTATAATAAGGTTCATTAGTCATTTTTAGTTAACATGAACTAAGAATGAACAATACATTTATTTTAGTTAATGTCTATTTCAACATTAACTAATGCATTATTAAAATCAAAAGTTGTGCTCGTTAACATCAGTTAATGCACTGTGAATTAACATGAACTAACACTGATCAACTGTATTTTCATTAACATTAACAAAGATTAATAAACACTTTACTAAATATGTTCATTGTTTGTTCATGTTAGTTATTGCATTAACTAGATAATAAAACCATATTGAAAAGTGTTACCAGTATTTATAGTTTTAACAAACATTAGTACATAAAGACATATAACAATGTTTCAACATGTCAGAGTAAAGATCAGACCATGCTCATGTGTACTGATGTGTGTTTTTGATATTGTCCATGAGGGACTGATAGTTTTACGTAGTTTTTACATTTACAGTGTTCTCATGGATGGATGTGTCATTTACCGTCACTACTTCTTCCAGCCCATGTCACCTTCCTCTTCTCTCCATCATCCTGCTGCTGCTGCTCCACCTCTCCCTGACCTGAGCTGCTCTCTGGGTGTTTTTTGGCAGCTCTGAAGAAAGAGCGAAGCCTCTGCCACCACTTGCTCTTTCTTTTCTCCTTAACTCTCCCTGCCTCCTCCTCCTTCTTCTTCTCCTCCTCCTCTCCTCCTTTCTCTCCTCTTCCTCCTCCTCCTCCTCCTCCACCTCCTCCTCCTTCCTCTCGTCCTCCACCACCACCACCACCTCCTCCTCCTCCTCCTCCACCTCCTCCTCCTCCTCCTCCTCTTCCTCCTCCTCCTCCTCCTCTTCCTCCTCCTCCTCCTCTTCCTCCTCCTCCTACTCCTCCTCCTACTCCTCCTCCTCCTCCTCCTCTTCCTTCTCCTCCTACTCCTCCCACTCCTCCTACTCCTCCTCCTCCTCCTCCTCCTCCACCACCACCTCCTCCTCCTCCTCCTCCTCCTCCTCCTCCTCCTCTTCCTCCTCCTCCTCCTCCTCTTCCTCCTCCTCCTACTCCTCCTCCTCCTCCTCCTCTTCCTTCTCCTCCTACTCCTCCCACTCCTCCTACTCCTCCTCCTCCTCCTCCACCACCACCTCCTCCTCCTCCACCTCCTCCTCCTCCTCCTCCACCTCCTCCTCCTCCTCCTCCTCCTCCTCCAGCACCAACAGGGGTCTCATCGCGAGGATGAGGATGTTGAACCGCCATGTTGGTGCTGGGTTTTGGGGGTGTACTAGGATGGTGTTCGTACACCTCACCAAAAGTCATCGGACTCACTTTGTTTAGTCGCTGTCCCATCACTGTGAAAACTCACTGACCACTACAACAAACCCACAAAGAATGTAAGAATGTTAGGCTCTTTATAAACCCCGCGGGTTCTATTCGAACGCGCTCTATGGCGTCATAAGGCTTGGAGCGTCTCATAACTTTCTTAAGGATTCCCGTTTACTTTAATACATTAAAAAAAAAAAAAAAAAAACAGAGTTTTTCAGAATATTTTTAGATTAGTTAAATATGTATTATAAATTAATAACATGTATCCCATTATTATTATTATTATTATTATTATTATTATCATTATTATTTATTATTTCTAATATACATCACCATGCAAAATAGCAGTTTGTTCGATTAAATCATTTTTGCTGCATGTATGAATGCTCATGTTATTAATGAGTTGCTGTTACTATTTTTGTAAGTTTTAAAATGACAATTGTGTGTATATAATACATGTGTGCGACCATCCCAGTTCATAAATTACTCCTTGCAGCCGTATTAACCACGTAGTTTCTCCAGTAGAGGGCGTCTATGTCACATGTAAACTGTTTAGTTTTGATTTAATCGTGTGCAGTCTGTGGTTTTTCTGTGTATCTGTTCTCTAGCGTATGAAGTGATGTTCTTCACTGTGTGAAATCCCTGCTGTGCCCAAATTGCTCGTTTCTCTCGTAATGTCCAGTTTCACCAAACCTCAAAGTCTTCTGCTTTGTTCATCTGAGCGTTCATAAACATCTAGCAGCTTTATATGTGCACCTCTCCTCTACAAACAACAACAGAAATGTGTTTGGTGACCAAATCACCCAACAGAGTCTGTTGTCTAAATTTAAGGACATTTTCAACTCAGTTCATCAGAACATGTTTCATTATCTGAGCTGCATCAGAGAGCTGTGGATGAGGCTCTAAATGGACATCTGGATCTTTTCATGCGGTTCCCTCTGGGTTTGTCAGTGCAGTCTCATCAGATTCTCCTATAACAAATAATGACGATAAAAAGAAGCTGCAGTTCAATAAGTATCACTGAGAACAATCACTTCACTGTTAAAACATTAAGATCCAGTCTTAACCTTTCTTTTTTATATGTGTAAATTTGCCCATGAAACTTGGATAATTTGGATAATTTAAGAATTGTTTTTCTAATGGTATTAATTATGTAATTATACTGGAATTGCAGGTTTTTTTTTTTTTTTTTTTGCAGCAGGTTGTTAGATTGATTTTTGGATGGCTGTTTGATAGTGTTTCACTTGTTGAGTAGATGTGGTCTCACAGATGAAGGAGGTGCTGCTCTGGCTTCAGCTCTGAGATCAAACCCCTCACACCTGAGAGAATTGAATCTGTCTGGGAATAAACTAGGATGTTCCAGTATGAATCTGGACTGGAGGATCCTCACTGTAAACTGGAGAAACTGTGGTAAGATCATACAGTATATGACTCTCACATGCTACATAGTGAATAGTGTCATCAGTTAAGACATCATAAAATACAGAAAAAGTGCATGTAAGAAATATTATTTATACTCCTTGAATAAGACTTTGGGTGTTTTATGATCATGTTTTGTGTTCTGTAGCATTTCTGATCTTAGTCCAATGATCTATCAAACATTGATTTGTGCTTTAAGTTTGTACTTTCTCTTTACTAATGGATTCACAGCTAAACTGATCTACTCTGAGAGAGTGAAGAGTGTGTGATTGTTCTCTACAGGTTAAGATGTTGTAGTGTCACAGATGATGGTTGTGCTGCTCTGACTTCAGCTTTAAGATCAAACCCCTCACATCTGAGAAAACTGGATGTGTCTTGGAATGAACTAGGAGATTCAGTAAAGCTGCTTTCTGATGTTCTACAAAATCCTCATTGTAAACTGGAGAAACTGTGGTAAAATCATACCCGACACACTGTAATGTATACTGTATGTGAAGTGCATAATAAATTGCAATTTTGAAAACAATTACAAATCTGAAAACCAAACAACAAATAATAAAGACAATGACAAATCTAAGCACAAACCAAGTCATTAAACATAATGACAATCCAGACAAAGTAGAACAAGTATTGTAAGTATTGTTTGTAAATGGAGTACTTTTCACTGATTGGCTGAGACGTCTGTCAATCAAGATGTAAAAAATTTTGTGACCAACTTTTTTTTTTTCCCATTCCAAAACCTTTTTAAATGGATTTAAAAAAAAAAAAAAAAAGGAATGAATGTGTCTGACAGGTATTTAATAATGGGAATAAAGTGTCTACTGGTTATATAATAGGCCTTCTGACTGATCAGGCAGGCTGGCAGATCAGCCATGTGCAGCTCATATTTCTACCATTCTCAAAACTGTGGGTTTCTTTTAAAGAGCTTTGCACGTTAAACATGGTTAGGGTTAGGAGTAGGTGTAGGAGCGGGCTTTAGGGACAGAGACAATTAGTGTCCCAATAAGGCTGCATCCACTTATGATTATAATAAATATAATCATATACAATGAATATGTTGTTTCATGGGGTGGTAGGTGGCTCAGTGGGTAGCACTGTTTCCTCACAGCACAAAGGTGCTTTCTTTCATTCATTCATTCATTCATTCATTCATTATTTATTTATTTATTTATAAAGCACATTTCAAAACAACTTAAGATTGACCAAAGTGCTGTACAGGACTGTACAATTAAAAGAAAAAAAACATTACGTATTTAAAGCTGCTGTAATTAAATAACTTTCAAACTTTAATTTAAAAAACAGAAAGAGATGTTTTTATTAGATGTTGGTAGGCTACGTCTCAGCACGGTTAAAGCCCAGACACATGAGACAGCGATCGTGTCTGTCATCAGAGGTAAGGAAACTACCGCACCCAGAAGCACATAGTCGGAAAGACATCTCGTAAGACACTCTCAATGACTGTGCTTGCTGTAGGAAATTGCTCTTTTAGTCGGTGTACCCAGGGGAGGACCACAGCACTTAACGTACCGTCAAACGTGACTGGCTGAAAGGGAACTCTAGGTCTTTGATCATTTTTTTGTAACAATCTCTAAACAAATTTGGATTTAGCAGACTTTTTGAAAAGCAGATAGAGAGTCCTTTAAACGTTCATAGGACTCCTGCAGCTTGTCCTTGAACCATTTACATTTCGCCCTTCTGCATATTTTTCTGAGTGAATAAATAGAATCATTAAAGCAGGGTGCAGATGTTTGATTGATACGCTTGACCTGGTGTTGGTGTTTAAAATGTTCAAGCAGGTATTACTAAAATGACATTTTTAGGTGTTACTAAGATACTCGTCTGCATCAGAGTTTTCTGAAATCCAAATCAATGCCGATGATTCATCAACTGCATTATAAGCAATAGTAAAATCCACGCAGGCTATAGGAGAGAAATGATGAATCCATCTCATCTGGGCTGAGATATTACTAGATCGACAAGGAAGGGCAGTATTAAATGTCATCATGTGAGAAAAAAAAAAGTCCAAGTCCCTGAGCCAAGAGGCCTTTCTTGTATGTCCTCCCTGTGTCTGTGTGGGTTTCCTCTGAATGCTCCGGTTTCCCCACAATCCAAAGACATGCAGCATAGCTGAAGTGGACACTATAAATTGCCTGAATGTTTGTCTGCTCGTGAGCTCTGTGATGGACTGACCATCCATTCAGGATTTTCTTTGCTTTTGGCCCAAGACGCCCCCCGCAAACCTGAAGTGGATAAAACAGATTGGAAGATGGTTGGACGTTATTGCATAATGTTTTGTCATAAACTGCAATACACAAATAATATCTCACAATGCTAGTGATCTCAGATTTCACTATCCTTGGTGAATGAGGAGAAACTGTACACACACTCTCACTCACAAACACACACACACACACACACACACACGCACAATCTGTCCTCCATACATACTAGTATAGATCTATGTAGTGAATAGTGTTATTAATAAAACAGATTTTTCATAAAAATATAGACAGAAATGTTTCTCTTTTTTGAATGATACTTTCATTTTGTTTTATGGTTTATGGTCAAACATACTGATTTGTGCTTTAAGTGCAGATATAGTGCAAATAGGAAATGTTATTTATCCTGCTTGAATGAGACTTTGGATGTTTTATGATAATATTTTATGTTCAGTGACATTTTAGACATCAAACCAATGATCCAGCAAATATACTGATTTGTGTTTTAAGTTTGTACTTTCTCTTTAATAATGTCTTCACAGCTAAACTGATCTGATCTGAGAGTGAAGAGTGTGTCATTGTTCTCTTCAGGTTGAATGATTGTGGTGTCAGAGATGAAGGTTGTGCTGCTCTGGCTTCAGCTCTGAGATCAAACCCCTCACACCTGACAGAACTTTATCTGTCTGGGAATAAACTAGGAGATTCAGTGAAGCTGCTTTCTGATGTCCTACAGAATCCTCACTGTAAACTGGAGAAACTTGGGTAAGATCATATTTGTCTGTACCACATGAAGAACACTGTAAATTATATTTACTTATAAAGTGTTCAGCTACTTTCTGCTGCACGTGAGTGAGAACTGACTGAGCAACAGATCATCTTATCTGTCCTTAAAATTATATTCGTGATGCTTTTATAAGGAAAGATCATGTTGTATCTGTCTTTTTTATTTTTGTAAATTTGTACAGAATTATGATCCGCTTAAAGCTGGACAATCATTTATGAATCAGCCAAGGTATACGACTGGCTTTAGGAGCTTACAGAACATGTCCAATCCAAAGTTTATAAAGTGTCTTGTGAAAGTATTCATACATTCATTTATTTTTTTCACGTTTTGTTATGTTTTTTCTTATGTTAAACTGCTTTAAATTACTTTTTCCCCACATCAAACTACACTCTATACAGCATAATGACAAAGAAAAAACTGAATTGTCACAACTTCATTAAAAAAATAAAAATAAAATAAAATAAAAAATAAACTGAAATAAGTACATTGCATAAGTATTCATACCCTTAACTCAGTACTTAGCTGAAGTGCCTTTTTTAGCCTCTTTTTGGGTGTGATGCGACACGATTTGCACGTCTGCATTTGGCAATGATGGACTAGGTTTTCATTAAGGCTCTAATCTCAAAATCTCAATATTCTGGTGCATTTAGCTTTTCTTTTACTCTGACGAGTCCCTCAGTCCCTACCACTAAAAAACAGCCCCACAGATGGTACTCTGCAGGTGATGAGCAGAGCTGGTTTCCTTCAAACACGATGCTTGGAATTGAGGTTCATCAGACCAGAGAATCTTGTTTCTCGCAGTCTGAGAGTTCTTTTAGATGCTTTGTTTCAAATTCCAAGTGTGTTTTCATGTGTCTTTACTGAGGAGA
The DNA here is from genome assembly GCA_036247105.1 of Cirrhinus mrigala. Taxonomy (NCBI): domain Eukaryota; kingdom Metazoa; phylum Chordata; class Actinopteri; order Cypriniformes; family Cyprinidae; genus Cirrhinus; species Cirrhinus mrigala. The sequence continues at coordinate 2,933,761 of CM070011.1, read as the reverse complement.
GGATTGGGTGTTGCCACACCACCATAAAGACCGGATTGGTGGAGTGTTGCAGTGATGTTTGTCCTTCTGTAGGTTTCTCCTATCTCCATATAAGATCATGGAACTCAACTATAGGGACCATCAGCTTCTTGGTCACAACTCTAACCAAAGCTCTTCCCCATCAATTGCCCAGTTTGGCCAGGAGGCCAGCTCTAGGAAGAGTCGTGGTTGTTTCAAACTTCTTCCATTAAGAGTAATGGAGAGTACATGCTTCTGTGAACCTTCAATGCAGCAGAATTTTTCTGAAATCTTCCCCAGACATGTGGCAATCCTGTTTCTGAGCTCTACAGGCAGTTTTTTTTTTTTTTTTTTATCTCAGGGCTTGGTTTTTGCTCTGATATGCATTTTTAGCTCTTAGACCTTTTATTAAGATGTGTGTGTCTTTCCAAATCATACCAATTCAATTGAATGGCCACAGGTTAACTCCACCCGAAGTGTAGTAACATCTACAAGCGATATGAATGCTCCTGAGCTAAATTTCAACTGTCCCAGGTAGGGATATGATTAGTTATGCAATGGAATCGTTTAAGTCATTTTGCTTTGCCATTATGGTTTATGGAGTGTAGACTGATGTGGGAAAAAAGTAATTTAGATCAGTTTAACATAAGGCAGCAACATAACAAAACCTAACAAAAATGAAGGGATATGAATACTTTTGCAAGGCGCTGTATGTGGAAGCCAGTGGACCTTGTTCGGAAATCAGATAACTAAATTTAGCTTATAGCATGCAATCAAACTTAAAACAAAAAAGGAAAAGTTTATCTGTCCATTTGGTCTACAGATTAAAACCCATCGGGAAGAATTGAAAGTGGATTTAAGCCTCTTGGAACCAGTGGGATAAGAGGGACAGAGTGCACAGGGCCCAGAGGCTGAGAGGGGCCCGACTGAGCCATTACATTATACTGTCCTTTATGTGCAATGGGTCCAGAGTCCCTAGCAATTCACAGCTTGGAACAAACACATTTTTGCAGAATTCCTTCATGGGATCTCAAATAGCCCGAAATCTTAATTTAGCAAGAAATCAAAAATCAATAACTCACCTGAATGATTATCGCCAGTAATTATGGACATGAGAGAAAAGTTCCCACAACACACCCCAATATATACAGATGGGTGTAAATCTGGAAATTGAGTGGCATCAGCTTTTGCAACAAATCAACTAAGCCAGGGTATATGCATTCCTGACCAGTGTTCAGTTTTCACTGCAGAAGCAAATGGGTTGTTGAAGTGACATGGCATTTTCACTGTCCTACAAGATAAAAATGAATATAATTAATATTGTCGTTATTTAAAATGCAGTAAATTGTTAAACATTTCTTTGTCCTACATAGACCTGTTATTATAAAAGCTACAGTGTTAATTGATTTTTGTAAATTTTTGAGCCAAATCTCCAAATTGTCCTATGGTGTGACTGTCTCAAGCATGGTTCATTAAATTACAACTTTTATAAATTAAAAAAAAAAAAAAAAGCATAAAATTGTCAATAAATACCTCCAGCATAATCGAACAAGTGTCTATTTTAGTAAATGGCAATCAACAAAGGAAAATTTAATTTGTTGAAGGACCCCATTCTTAGTCATGTTACTGAAGTATTGTAATAGGGGAGATATAAATATTATCTTAAAATGGTATATTTTTCAGCAGTTTTGAACGGATGACAGCAAAGTTTGTCTTGTTGTCAAAGTTTGTCTTGAAATTGTTCAACAAATCATGGGGGAATTTTTTTAATTATATATTTATTATTATATATTTCATATAAAATAAATAACACTATATGAAAATGAGTGTCTAACATCGCAGATAAATCTGTCTCATGCTATTTCTATATTACAAAGAGGTTTTTATTCATTTATTTTTATTTTTGCTATGCACCATAGGACAAATTAATGGTACAGTTCAGTAAAAACGATGAAAGAACTGACAAAGTTAGTGACACTTTATATTTTCTCTATAAGTTCAGACTTCACACTACATAAATATATGGATTTCTTCTTCAAAAATGGTCTTTTACAATTTGTTAACTACCCAAATGCTCTATTATTGGCATTGTAGTTCATTGAGATTTCTTCACAACAGGATTTTTGATGAAGCATTGAAATCTCTAAAAACTCATCACCCAACAACTGTGAAGATATTAATCAAATTATCATCTCTTGAATCAAAGAACATATAAGGACAGTATAACATTTTTACTATCAAGAGAAAATTTCCCAAAATGTGCATCTTATCAAAATCCACTGTCCATTAAACATATTTTGTTAGACTGTAATACTTTTACTCCTGTGAGAAACTTGTTTTATTCTCGTGATACTTTCAAAATCCAAATTTAGTTTCAAGTTTTTTATAAAAAACTAATCTTACAGATCTTTAGTTCCCTTTTAGTCAGTCATGTTCGACGTTACATCGACTGATGTCATGGTGTCTCAATCGGGAGCCTAATCGCGAGATGTCTTTCTGACCGTGTGCTTCTAGGTGCGGTAGCTTTCTTACCTCTGATGAAGGACATGATCACTGTCTCACATGTCTGGGCCATAAGCATGCTGAGACAGCGTTCGTGGATGGCTTGTGCCCACACTGTGAGCGCATGTCCATGGCTAAGCTAAGGCCACAGCATTCATTTATAATGAGGATTCCCACGGCTTCTACCCAGCCCAGTTTGTCGGGTCAGAAAGAGGGCTGCGTTGGTTAGGAACAAGGGAGACCTGAGGATCACGGTCAGAAATGTTCCATCCGGCCAGCCCCCATGGAAGTCTGGCCCCTCCCAGCGTAGTCCCGTGGAGCTTTCGAAAGATGGTGCCGGTTCATCCCACGCCGGACCCAGTGTCTCTTTTGGAGGTCCCGATGAGGATAAGATGTCTATTGCTGCATTAGAGGAGGGGCTACCATCTCCCCACCTTTTCTCAAGTGCTTGAGGCTGGATGACTGATATCTGGGCTCTGGACGTGACTCTCAGCCACACTCTGCCCCAGTGCCTTTCTTTCCAGAGGTTAATGAAGAGCTCACTAAAACGTGGAAGGCTCCTTACACTGCCCATTCGCGTTTGAGCTCTTCCCTCCTCACTACCCACAACGGTGGGGCGGCCAGGGGGTATGTTGCATTCACCAGGTGGAGTGTGCGGTTGCGGTGCATTTATGCCTGCAAAATGCCACCACCTGGAGGAATCGTTCGCACCTCCCGTCCAAAGCCTGTAAGCTGTCGTTAGCGCTCGCTGCCAAGGCTTACAATGCTACAGGCCAGGCTGCCTCTGCTCTGCACACCATGGTCATTCTCCACCAGGCCAAGCCTTTGAAAAAGCTGCACTGGGGTAGTTCTGACGCAGGGTTGATGCAGGAACTGCGCATGGCGACTGAATTTGCTCTCCGAGCGATGAAGGTCACAGCGCGATCCCTCGGTCAGGTGATGTCCAGGAGCACCATTTCTGGCTGAACCTGGTGCTGATGAGTGACGCCGAAAAGTCCACTTTCTTAACGCTTTCTCAAGCCGCTGGGAGCCGGGACCCCCCCTGCGACTTTTACACCTGCTCTGCCCCAGGAAACACCAAAAGAGGTAACCCCTCAGCAGGGGCGTTGAGCCAACCGCGGAAAGGGGGCGCAGCCTGCTTTTCAGGGCACCGCTAAATCTTCTCGGAAGACAGCAAAGCATCCAACAAGCGAAGCGTCCAATGAGCAAAGCATCCGATCTCGACGAATGACTTATATTAGCTCACTCGTGAGAGCTGTTGTGCGAACACAGGGATCTGGTGCTTCAGCACCTCAGCCATCTGGGTCTTCAGGTCAACTGGGAGAAGAGCAAGCTATTCAGCTATTCAGCTTCCCTGTGCAAAGCATCTCTTTTCTCAGTATGGAGCTGGATTCGGTCAACATGACAGCGCGTCTCACGAACAAGTGCTCATAGTCAGCGCTGAACTGAGTGGATTCATTGAGGGGCAAGACAGCAGCCCCTCTAAAATTCTTTCAGAGACTCTTGGGGCATATGGCAGCCGCAGTTACACCACTCGGCCTGTTACAGGAGAACTATTCACCCTCCCCGGAGAATAGAGACTCCACCCCCAGGTGGTCCAGCTCATTTGGAGTCAATTCGGTGTAGCCCAGGTAGACCTGTTTGGAAGATTCCCCTGAGTAAGGACCTTCTTTCTTAGGGGATGGGCATGAATTGGCACCCACGGCCCGATCTATGGAACCTGCACGTCTGGCTTCTGGACAGGACATGGTAGACCTCTCTGGCCTTTCCCAAGGCCATGATAGATACTATCACTCAGGCTAGGGCCCCCTGTGAGGCAGGCCTACGCTCTGAAGCGGGGTCTGTTCATTGAATGGTGTTCCCTCTTGCCGAGAGGACCCCCAGAGATGCTCGGTCAGTGTGGTGCTTTCCTTTCTGCAAGAAAAGTTTAAGCAGAGACTGTCCCCTCCACCTTGAAGGTGTATGTCGCTGCCATCGTGGCTCACCATGATGCAGTGGATGGTTCATCCCTGTGGAAGCTGCACCGAATCACCAGGTTTCTGAGAGGTATGAGGAGACTAAATCCTTCTAGGTCACACCTCATCCCCTCTTGGGATCTCTCTGTGGACCTCTTAGGATTACGGAGGGATCCCTTTGAGCCGCTTGATTCAGATGAGCTGAAACATCTGTCTCACAAGACTTTGCTCCTGATCATGTTCACTTCCATCAAGAGGGTGGGGGACCTGCACACATTCTCGGTCAACAAATCATGCCTAGAGTTTGGTCTGGCTGATTCTCTGGCTACCTTGAGACCCCGGCCTGGTTATGTGCCCAAGGTTCCCACCACTGCTTTTCAAGATCAGGTGGTGAACCTGAAAGCACTGCCCCCAGAGGAGGCAGACCCGGCCTTTGCGTTGCTGTGCCCCGTCCACGTCTTGCGCATATACGTGGAACGCACCCAGAGCTTCGGACACATCGAGCAGCTTTTTGTCTGCTTTGAAGGTCAGCAAAAGGGGAATGCTGTCTCCAAACAAAGATTGGCTCATTGGGTGGTGGATGCCATCACCTTAGCGTATCAGTCCCAAGGTGAGCCGTGCCCACTGGGAGTGAGAGGTCACTCCACTCGGATTGTCGCCTCCTCCTGGGCGTTGGCGCACGGCACCTCTCTTGCAGACATCTGCAGAGCTGCGGGCAAGGTGAACTCTGTGTCCTCCATTGCCCTGCAGTTTTAGATTAGACAGAGTCTCAGTATTCCCCATGGTTTATTCCTACCATGTTCCCCTTTTCCTTAGTCTTCCAATATTTTCAACATGGCCTTACATTCTGTCATTGTGCTCCGCCCCCCAACGGTTGCTTGCACCCCTTGTGAGCCCGTTACCTGGCTTACAGGGCATTGGGAAGGTTACGTATAGAGCTTCATTTGTTCTGATATGCTTGCCTGTCAGAATTTGTAACCTCAATTACGTAACGCAGTTTAGGTTGTGGCATTTTCCATAGGGACCCCATGGCGTCAGTTGATGTAATGTTGAACGTGACTGACTGAAAGGAAGTTCCTCTTGCCAGTTCTCATTGGCCTTTTCTTCTAAGCTCAGAGGTGATTGGGCTCCCAAGTGAGACCCCATGACATCAGTCGACATAACGCTTCCATTCCCTCCTTCAGGGAACGAGGGTTACATGGGTGTTAATGTAACTGATGATATTCACAGCCTTATACGACTTGGCACAAGCTGATTGGTTCATGTCATGAATGCAGCCAATAAGTTTGTACCTTTACCTTTAAATGGCTTGTTGGCATTCACTTGAGCCTTTTGCGGGGCGCTTTCAGAGTTCCTCTGAAACCCTCCACCTTCCTCAGCTCCACCTGTATAGATCTGCTACGGGTCATTTTATATGCTATTTGTGCAGCAGCAGTATGTCTTAAATACTCACAGCACCGTATCGCCATATGCTTTGGCAGTAGCATGTTCCTTGCAGCAGCAGCAGCTATAATCTACAACTACAGCAATAACCAACAGCAGCAGCAATTCAGCAGCAGTGTAGCAGATCTATTCCGCTAAGACCAAATACATTAACATTGTCATATCCATTACCATGCTAAAATCTTCAGAGAGTTGTCATGGAAGAATTCTTGTTAAATTATTAAAATAATAACTTTTTCATGGACGGCCACTGTCATGCAGAGTATAGCTTCAACTTTGATCAAACTTCCTTGCCCTAACTTTCTGAAGATCTGGATAAGCTGGTTCAGGTGAGTTTATGGGGTTGGAGCTAAACTCTGCAAGACTGTGGCCTCCAGGCCTGGAGTTGAAGGGACCTGGTCCAGACAACTACCTGAAAATAACGTCTGGTACATCGCTCGAAGTCAGACATCCAACCTGTGAGCTCGCAGCAGATTGATCAACCCCAAAAGTCCCAGAAGTGGAACATTTCAACTTGGATATTCCCACCACAAATCTTGTCTGAAATGCAGCATAAGTCCTTCATTAGCCACAGATTCGAATATGTTTGCATTATGAAAGAGTTTGTAAAATTATGAACATAGTCACATAAACCGTTTAAAAAGTTATCACAAAAGCACATTTGTGCACACTTTTAAAGCAGAGTACACACTTCATTATCAAGTGGTATACTGCAGTTTTAAGGAGAAAATACTCAGCAATGTTGTTGACTGACAAATTTGTCACACAGTTTGTTTTAAGCATTTAAAACATCAGATAGACCTGTAAACAATGTTAAAAACATTATTTTCACCACCAGGGGTCTTTAAATAATGTGTGCTAAATTTAGATGTTTTATGATCATGTTTTGTGTTCTGTGGCATTTTAGACCTGTCCAATGATTCATTAAACATAATGATTTGTGGTTTAAGTTAATACTTATGCCTCTTTATAATGGATTCAAAGCTTAAGTAAAGAGTGTGCCATTGTTCTCTACAGGTTGAGTGATTGTGGTGTCACAGATGAAGATTTGAGATCAAACCCCTCACACCTTAGAGAACTGGATCTGTCACTGGATGAACTAGGGGATTCAGTGAAGCTGCTTTCTGTTGTCTTACACAATACTCACTGTAAACTGAAGAAACTATGGTAAAATCATACATCATCATACACAAACAAACATTCTATGTAGTGAATAGTGTCATCAACATTCTGCATAAAATGCAGATATAGTGTGAATAGGAAATGTTATTTATTTTGCTTGAATGAGACTTTGGATGTTTTATAAAAATATTTTATGTTCTGTGACATTTTAAACACCAAACCAATGATCGAGCAAACATACTGATTTGTGTTTAAAGTTTGTACTTTCTCTTTAATAATGGACTCACTGCTAATCCGATCTGATCTGAGAGTGAAGAGTGTGTCATTGTTCTCTTCAGGTTGAGTGATTGTGGTGTCACATATAAAAGTTGTGCTGCTCTGGCTTCAGCTCTGAGATCAAACCCCTCACACCTGAGACAGCTGGATCTGTCATTGAATGAACTAGGAGATTCAGTGAAGCTGCTTTCTGATATACTACAGAATCCTCACCGTTAACTGGAGAAATTGTGGTAAGATCTCTCTTATTGAAGCACATCTTTGTGTAAAACATCCTTAAATGTCAATTCTAAGAATAAAATCAGCAGTTGTCAGTAAACACACATATCTCAGCAGAAATTACTCTGGTGAAGCTCATTTCGTTTATCTACGTCATTTCAGATGTTTTTGATCCATTAAATATTTATTAGAGATTTGCTTCTGGTAGTTTGATTAATAATGAACTTTCAGATAATTTATAAAATAGTTAAAAATCCAGAGCCTCTGTGACTTATTGCAGATGATGAATATCCCATAGGTTTAGAGTTGAACAGACAGAAGTCTGAATGTGTTTGGTTTTAACAAGGTACTACACTGATCAATGAGTAAATGAAAGTTATAATGACTTTAGTGTTTAGCATTATCATTGATAAAAGGAAAAGACCCTCAAGCAAAATAGCAGGGTTTTTTTGTATGTTGATTTGTTTTTGCTGCTCTATCAGTAGTTTGATGTTCCTCTTATAGACGTTTTTCCTGAATGCGGAAGTCAGCCTGACTTTTAACCTAAAAAAAATGCTTTGCATTTCTGGTCTCCAGTGTTTCTAGACAAATTAGCGTATATTCTGAGCTGATAATCTAATGTTAAACATATTAAAATGTTTTTAAAAAGCACATGGCTCCATAGCTCCATCACTCTGCAATGTCGCAATGACCGTCATTTGTCGGTGCCCTGCTCCTCAAAGTTTAATGAGTGTGTAGATGACACAAAGCTGCAGACAATATCTACATTAAAAAACATTTGGGTGCTATTTGAATGGATTCCTATGGGGACCGGAACAGAAGAGCATCCAATCGGAAGTTAGAATTCGTAATAGCGGCGCTCAATGTTTATTTAGGAAAAAGGTCTATATCAGTGATAGGCAAGCTTGGTCCTGAAGGGCCACAGTCCTGCAGAGTTTAGCTGCAACCCTAATTAAACACACCTGAACAAGCTAATCAGTGTCTTCAGGATTACTAGAGTTACAGGCAAGTGAGTTGGAGCTAAACTCTACAAGACAGTGATCCTTCAGATCTGTTACCAGGGCCGGCCCATGGCATAGGCGGAATAGGCAAATGCTAGGGGCGCCAAAATGTGTTTTTTTTTTTTTTTTTTTATTACCAGTACTACTTCAATGCTATGAATTTATAATTATATGAATTATATGAATTTATTAATATTAGCCTACAAAAAAGCGAGCGTCCCACAAAAACATATTGCTCTCCCGAAGCATGATCAGTCTTTCCCCGTACAGCCGCAATTCCATATACATCAGTTACCTGATTGTGATAGATGTTCACTAATAAATTACCACTATGTCAAAGACCGAAGAAAATCGAGACAAAGACAGAGGTAATGTGATGTAATAAATGATGATCATATAAATAAACTAGATGAGGTAAAAATTAGTGAACAAACTTTATGTTGACCTAGTCTAAAAGATTAAAATAGGGTTTAAAACAATGTTTAGAGATTCAGAGATCCGAGATTTTTGCTTAGAAAGGCTATAGTTTAGTAGAACATTGCTGCCATCTACCGGAAATTGAACACTTTAAATTTGTTTTGAAGATTAAACAGTAACGTTACTGCTAGAGAAGTGGTCAGACAAAAATGTATTACTTTTGTGCATGAATACCAGATGTAATTATTCTTGCTGTTTGTGTTTAATTTATAATGTGATGGAATAATAAATACTGTTACAAATGTATTTTTCATTGTTAGTTCAAGTTAGCTAATACATACCTTATTGTAAGTGTTACCGTTTCACTATCATCAGCTTTTTTTTTTTTTTTTTTAATAAGAAAATGTAACACCCAATAGTCACTTATACTCCTACATTTCTCTCTTCAGATCTTCTTTTGAAATATCTAGCTTAGCAGTTTCTGTGTGAATGTTTGAACAAATTGATTATTGGTGGAATGGGCTGTGGCAAGGAGCATCAGGTTAAAATCTTGCCTAGGGCAGCAAAATGGCCAGGGCCGACCCTGTCCGATACCATCCCTGTCTTATATCCTGAGAAAAGCATTATTTAAGAAAAGAAAGTTCATCAAAGTGGAATATAAACACCAAAGACAGTAAAGCTGGAGGTAAATAGATGGTGAGCCAGAAGAAAAGCTCATTAACATGATCTCAGTGTGTGTGTAGCCAGTAGTTATTTTTTTAATTGAGGACAATTATGTGCTTGATGACAAGAGTTAATAAATAAACTGGGAACACGTGGCTCCTGTGAAGCAAATGTCCTCCTGTAGGTGTTTACTAGACGTGTTAGTGTTTGTTTCTCCAGACAGATCAGTTCTTATATCACTATGAAACAATATATTTCATTTAGCTCTGTGTGTTTGTTCAATCCTAAAGCACATGACAGTTTCAGACAGCACCATTGAGCATCAACATGCATAAATCTCATTCTATCAGCAGCAGTATGTGGCAATGCCTGTCATTATCTCCTCTCCTGATCTGAGACCAGAGTCAACAACAAACAGTCACGGCGCCAGGACACGCGACCTGGGGGGGCGTGGATGATTCTCAGAGGGGCTAATGGGGGGCTAATGGGGAGGGGTGAATAAAATACGTTGTCAGATTTTAATTGAAAGGATTATTATTACTATTATTATTGCCGTGTTCCTTACACACCAGTGCATTAACAAACTCACAAACATCAGTGTGGATTTAAAAAATGTCTTATTTTTACTTTTATTTTTTTGCTAGTAATAATTTTTGGTGGGGGTTGGAGTGGGTGAAATAAAATCTGAGGTGGCACAAATCAGATCGGAAAGGGGTACCCCTCGGTTGAAATTGCATTTGGTTTAGCTATTCGCGTTTAAAATCGTATTCCAGGGGTGAAGAGGTCGGTTCTTCAGATCATTGCGGGGGGGCTGATTATTTTTTGGGGAACCAAATAAGCAAATAAGAAGGTTCCAAAATTGTTCTTTGTACTGTAGGGTTTTTTTTTGTAACCAAAAGCTATAACTTCCCAGAATGTTGCAGAATTTTTTTTTTTTTTTAGTGAAGTTCCCTACAGGTAGAACTAAAGGGAATCTATTAGCACATCTTTAAGTTGCTTTGTCAGACTTTTTCAGTATAAAAGTAAATCGGGTTTAACTGTCAGTAGTTCCTGTCAGGATGAAAGTAACACTTGATATTTTTCTTCACTGGACTGACATTGTCAATACAAAACATTATACAATTATAAACAATTAAAGTTTGTACTGTTCGGTTACTTTTGAAATATTTAATGAAGTACAGTACAGTACCGTTTTTAATTTAACTTTTAGGTACAATACATTTTAATTTAATAATTATTTAGTTTTTTTATTTACCTGTGTCACGAATCTGGTCAGTGCTCTGCGGTCCGCTCACCACCAGAGGTCGCTCTCACCCCATCATTACATTCAGACTGTTGCTTTGCACCCCGGACTACTATTCCCATCACCCATCGCACCCATTACGTTGCCTCCGGTAGCCAATCAGGCTCACTATAAAAACCCTGGACTTTCCCCATGAAAATCACGGTTTGTTAGATTATTGTTTGTATTCCATAGTTAGCGCTTCTTAGTTCCTGGTTTTTGTTCTCCTGCCTGGTTTTCTCGTTTTTGACTGTCTAGCCGCCTGCCTTTGGATTTTCGCCTGTCTGACTATTCTCTCGGATCTCCCTTCACGGACGTTGTTCACGGATTCCGATTGTGCTTAGCCTACGATATCCCTATCTGCTATGGTGTTTGACCCTGCCCGCTCGACCATGTATCTGTCTCGTCCCTTCAATAAAAGCTCGCATGTGGATCCGCTCGTCTCTCGTCAATCACTCCCTGTTACAGAACAAACCGTCACAACAGGATCCAGCAGCTTCACCCCCGGACATTCAGATACAGACACTGACAGGATTCTATGCCGGATAAAGCAAGGACAACGTTCACTCGAGCAGTACACCCGTGAGTTCTTAGTTTTTGCAAATTATTCCACCCAACCGGACTGTATTATAATTGAGATTTTTTGCGACGGTGCAAACGAGCACTTAAGGGCTAGACTCAGACGCGAGGGTCCGCGCTCATCTCTGACTGCCTTCTTGAACTTTGCTTTATTGTGTGTGGGCTCGCCGTGTACTGTGAGGGTCGCGAGGAAGGAACGCGACAACGCAGACAAAGCAGCCGCGCACCCCTCTCGCAGATTGGCGGTAACGCCGGATCACGACGCCGCAAACAGGTTTTCCGCCTGGATCGCTCGTGAAATGGCGGCCGTGACGGAGCGTGCTCAAGCTATGGCGGCGTCAGCAGAGCCTGCGCACAAGATGACGGCCGCGCTGGAGCGCGTCCACACAATGGCGGCGACGGCGGAGCCCGTTCACAAGATGGCGGCGAGAACAGAGCTCCGTCATGTCACAGCCGCCATACAAGAGCCATTTAAAGCTACAGCTGCATTTCCTGAGTCAAGTCAAGTCTCCAAGTCAAGTCAGATTGCAACTGTGTTTCCTGTGTCAAATCAAGCCAGAACTGCTGTTCCTGTGTTAAGTCAAGTTACAGCCACGCCAGAGCCACTGCACAAGATGGCTGCCACGCCAGGGCCACTGCACAAGATGGCTGCCACGCCAGGGCCACTGCACAAGATGGCTGCCACGCCAGAGCCACTGCACAAGATGGCTGCCACGCCAGAGTCACTGCACAAGATGGCCGCCATCTCCAAGCCACTCCACAAGATGGCTGCCATTCCAGAACCTGTGGTCAGTACCCGGACGCCACCTGTGGTCATGATGGCCCACGTGCTGGACACACCCCTAATGACAGTATGGGCAGCTAAAGTGGCGCTCCTTCATGTCTCGGCAGCTACCCCTGAGTCAAGTCAAGACACAGAGTCAAGCCAGGTCACAGCGGTGCCCCACGAGTCAAGCCAAGTCACAGCTGTTCCCCATGAGTCAAGCCAAGTCACACCTGTTCATCACGAGTCAAGTCACGTTACCGCTGTTGTCCTTGAGCCAAGTCACGTTACCGCTGTCGTCCCTGAGCCAGGTCACGTTACCGCTGTCGTCCCTGAGCCAAGTCACGTTACAGCTGTTGTTCCTGAAGCAAGCCAGGCCTCAGCAGATCCTCGTGAGTCAAGCATAGTTGTCAGGTCCTGTCATAATGCAGTTTCAGCGTCCAGTCAAGCTTCAGCGTCCAGTCAAGCTTCCAAGTCCAGCAACGTCAAGGCGGTCGTACCTGCATCAAGCAATGTCAGGGCTGATCTCCAAGAGTCAGAGTCCAGTCACGTCCCGCCTGACGGCCCAGAGTCCAGTCACGTCCCGCCTGACGGCCCAGAGTCCAGTCACGTCCCGCCTGACGGCCCAGAGTCCAGTCACGTCCCGCCTGACGGCCCAGAGTCCAGTCACGTCCCGCCTGACGGCCCAGAGTCAAGCCACGTCCCGCCTGATGGCCCAGACTCAAGCCACGTCCCGCCTGACGGCCCAGACTCAGCCACGTCCCGCCTGACGGCCCAGACTCAGGCCACGTCCCGCCTGACGGCCCAGACTCAGGCCACGTCCCGCCTGACGGCCCAGACTCAGGCCACGTCCCGCCTGACGGCCCAGACTCAGGCCACGTCCCGCCTGACGGCCCAGACTCAGGCCACGTCCCGCCTGACGGCCCAGACTCAGGCCACGTCCCGCCTGACGGCCCAGACTCAGGCCACGTCCCGCCTGACGGCCCAGACTCAGGCCACGTCCCGCCTGACGGCCCAGACTCAGGCCACGTCCCGCCTGACGGCCCAGACTCAGGCCACGTCCCGCCTGACGGCCCAGACTCAAGCCACGTCTCGTCTGACCACCCAGAGCTTTACCATGCCCCGTCTGATGGCCCAGAGCCAGGTCATGCCCAGTCCAACGACCCCAAGTCAAGTCACATCTCGTCTGACATCCCAAGACCATGGCCTATCGGGATAGCCAGCGCACTGGACCCACCACAACCTCCCGCTGCTGCTCTTCCTTTAATGGCGGTTGCCATCTGGTGTGTGTGGGCTGCACACTGTGCTCCAGAGGTCCCGTCTGGTCTCAAGTCTGCTCCAGAGGTCCCGTCTGGTCTCAGGTCTGCTCCAGAGGTCCCGTCTGGTCTCAAGTCTGCTCCAGAGGTCCCGTCTGACCACGAGACAGACCCAGAGGCCTCACCGGTGGGAGAAGCCGCGCCTATGCCTCCTGAGGTGTCAGCTTCGGCTGTGGATCCTCCCATGGAGGCGGCGTCCCTCTACAGACTCTCTGCTTCTCCCCAAATTCTTTCTACCTCTTCTGTCTCTGCCGTTTCCAGATCCCAGGCCATAACGCAGTTTCCTGCTCCGCCCCAGCTCCCGCCTGGTCACAAGCCTGCTCCAGAGCGCCCGCCTAGTCACAAGCCAGCTCCAGAGTTTTCGCCTGGTCACAAGCCTGTTCCAGAGTGCCACTTGGTCGGAGAAGCTGTGCCAATACCTCCAGAGGTGTCAGTCATGGCTGTGGATCCTCCCTTGGAGGTGGCGTCCCCCTACAAGCTTCTCTCCCTTCTCTGTTTGTCTCCTCTGTCTCTGCTTTCCCCAGGTCCCAGATCGTAAAGCGGCCTCCTGTTCCGCCCCGGAGGGCCGCTGCGCCTCCTGTTCCGCCCCGGAGGGCCGCTGCGCCTCCTGTTCCGCCCCGGAGGGCCGCTGCGCCTCCTGTTCCGCCCCGGAGGGCCGCTCCGCCTTTTCCCCCTATTCTGTCTGCCTCCTCTGTCCCTGCTTTCCCCAGGTCCCAGACCGTGACGCGGATTCCTGTTTCGCCCCAGAGGGCTGCTCCGCTTCCTGTTCCGCCTCGGAGGGCTCATGCTCTGCCTCCGGCCCTGCCCTGGAGGGCTTCTGCTCCGCCTCCGCCCTGGAGGGCCCTTGCGCCTCCTGCTCCGCCTCCGGCCCCGCCTTGGAGGGCTCCTGCGTCTCCTGCTCCGCCTCCGGCCCCGCCCTGGAGGGTATCTGCTCTGTCGGTCCTGCCTCAATCACCGGGCCCTCCACATGGACCTGGCCCTCCAACCCTCGCCCTGTCTCCCTCCCTCCCCACCGCTCCCCTGGACCGTTGTTTCCTTCGAGCGTCTGGAAGCCGCTCCTTGGGGGGGGGCTATGTCACGAATCTGGTCAGTGCTCTGCGGTCCGCTCACCACCAGAGGTCGCTCTCACCCCATCATTACATTCAGACTGTTGCTTTGCACCCCGGACTACTATTCCCATCACCCATCGCACCCATTACGTTGCCTCCGGTAGCCAATCAGGCTCACTATAAAAACCCTGGACTTTCCCCATGAAAATCACGGTTTGTTAGATTATTGTTTGTATTCCATAGTTAGCGCTTCTTAGTTCCTGGTTTTTGTTCTCCTGCCTGGTTTTCTCGTTTTTGACTGTCTAGCCGCCTGCCTTTGGATTTTCGCCTGTCTGACTATTCTCTCGGATCTCCCTTCACGGACGTTGTTCACGGATTCCGATTGTGCTTAGCCTACGATATCCCTATCTGCTATGGTGTTTGACCCTGCCCGCTCGACCATGTATCTGTCTCGTCCCTTCAATAAAAGCTCGCATGTGGATCCGCTCGTCTCTCGTCAATCACTCCCTGTTACAGAACAAACCGTCACAACAGGATCCAGCAGCTTCACCCCCGGACATTCAGATACAGACACTGACAGGATTCTATGCCGGATAAAGCAAGGACAACGTTCACTCGAGCAGTACACCCGTGAGTTCTTAGTTTTTGCAAATTATTCCACCCAACCGGACTGTATTATAATTGAGATTTTTTGCGACGGTGCAAACGAGCACTTAAGGGCTAGACTCAGACGCGAGGGTCCGCGCTCATCTCTGACTGCCTTCTTGAACTTTGCTTTATTGTGTGTGGGCTCGCCGTGTACTGTGAGGGTCGCGAGGAAGGAACGCGACAACGCAGACAAAGCAGCCGCGCACCCCTCTCGCAGATTGGCGGTAACGCCGGATCACGACGCCGCAAACAGGTTTTCCGCCTGGATCGCTCGTGAAATGGCGGCCGTGACGGAGCGTGCTCAAGCTATGGCGGCGTCAGCAGAGCCTGCGCACAAGATGACGGCCGCGCTGGAGCGCGTCCACACAATGGCGGCGACGGCGGAGCCCGTTCACAAGATGGCGGCGAGAACAGAGCTCCGTCATGTCACAGCCGCCATACAAGAGCCATTTAAAGCTACAGCTGCATTTCCTGAGTCAAGTCAAGTCTCCAAGTCAAGTCAGATTGCAACTGTGTTTCCTGTGTCAAATCAAGCCAGAACTGCTGTTCCTGTGTTAAGTCAAGTTACAGCCACGCCAGAGCCACTGCACAAGATGGCTGCCACGCCAGGGCCACTGCACAAGATGGCTGCCACGCCAGGGCCACTGCACAAGATGGCTGCCACGCCAGAGCCACTGCACAAGATGGCTGCCACGCCAGAGTCACTGCACAAGATGGCCGCCATCTCCAAGCCACTCCACAAGATGGCTGCCATTCCAGAACCTGTGGTCAGTACCCGGACGCCACCTGTGGTCATGATGGCCCACGTGCTGGACACACCCCTAATGACAGTATGGGCAGCTAAAGTGGCGCTCCTTCATGTCTCGGCAGCTACCCCTGAGTCAAGTCAAGACACAGAGTCAAGCCAGGTCACAGCGGTGCCCCACGAGTCAAGCCAAGTCACAGCTGTTCCCCATGAGTCAAGCCAAGTCACACCTGTTCATCACGAGTCAAGTCACGTTACCGCTGTTGTCCCTGAGCCAAGTCACGTTACCGCTGTCGTCCCTGAGCCAGGTCACGTTACCGCTGTCGTCCCTGAGCCAAGTCACGTTACAGCTGTTGTTCCTGAAGCAAGCCAGGCCTCAGCAGATCCTCGTGAGTCAAGCATAGTTGTCAGGTCCTGTCATAATGCAGTTTCAGCGTCCAGTCAAGCTTCAGCGTCCAGTCAAGCTTCCAAGTCCAGCAACGTCAAGGCGGTCGTACCTGCATCAAGCAATGTCAGGGCTGATCTCCAAGAGTCAGAGTCCAGTCACGTCCCGCCTGACGGCCCAGAGTCCAGTCACGTCCCGCCTGACGGCCCAGAGTCCAGTCACGTCCCGCCTGACGGCCCAGAGTCCAGTCACGTCCCGCCTGACGGCCCAGAGTCCAGTCACGTCCCGCCTGACGGCCCAGAGTCAAGCCACGTCCCGCCTGATGGCCCAGACTCAAGCCACGTCCCGCCTGACGGCCCAGACTCAGGCCACGTCCCGCCTGACGGCCCAGACTCAGGCCACGTCCCGCCTGACGGCCCAGACTCAGGCCACGTCCCGCCTGACGGCCCAGACTCAGGCCACGTCCCGCCTGACGGCCCAGACTCAGGCCACGTCCCGCCTGACGGCCCAGACTCAGGCCACGTCCCGCCTGACGGCCCAGACTCAGGCCACGTCCCGCCTGACGGCCCAGACTCAGGCCACGTCCCGCCTGACGGCCCAGACTCAGGCCACGTCCCGCCTGACGGCCCAGACTCAAGCCACGTCTCGTCTGACCACCCAGAGCTTTACCATGCCCCGTCTGATGGCCCAGAGCCAGGTCATGCCCAGTCCAACGACCCCAAGTCAAGTCACATCTCGTCTGACATCCCAAGACCATGGCCTATCGGGATAGCCAGCGCACTGGACCCACCACAACCTCCCGCTGCTGCTCTTCCTTTAATGGCGGTTGCCATCTGGTGTGTGTGGGCTGCACACTGTGCTCCAGAGGTCCCGTCTGGTCTCAAGTCTGCTCCAGAGGTCCCGTCTGGTCTCAGGTCTGCTCCAGAGGTCCCGTCTGGTCTCAAGTCTGCTCCAGAGGTCCCGTCTGACCACGAGACAGACCCAGAGGCCTCACCGGTGGGAGAAGCCGCGCCTATGCCTCCTGAGGTGTCAGCTTCGGCTGTGGATCCTCCCATGGAGGCGGCGTCCCTCTACAGACTCTCTGCTTCTCCCCAAATTCTTTCTACCTCTTCTGTCTCTGCCGTTTCC
The DNA here is from genome assembly GCA_036247105.1 of Cirrhinus mrigala. NCBI lineage: Eukaryota > Metazoa > Chordata > Actinopteri > Cypriniformes > Cyprinidae > Cirrhinus > Cirrhinus mrigala. The sequence goes on along the minus strand of CM070011.1, from coordinate 2,916,271 downwards.
AGATCCCAGGCCATAACGCAGTTTCCTGCTCCGCCCCAGCTCCCGCCTGGTCACAAGCCTGCTCCAGAGCGCCCGCCTAGTCACAAGCCAGCTCCAGAGTTTTCGCCTGGTCACAAGCCTGTTCCAGAGTGCCACTTGGTCGGAGAAGCTGTGCCAATACCTCCAGAGGTGTCAGCCATGGCTGTGGATCCTCCCTTGGAGGTGGCGTCCCCCTACAAGCTTCTCTCCCTTCTCTGTTTGTCTCCTCTGTCTCTGCTTTCCCCAGGTCCCAGATCGTAAAGCGGCCTCCTGTTCCGCCCCGGAGGGCCGCTGCGCCTCCTGTTCCGCCCCGGAGGGCCGCTGCGCCTCCTGTTCCGCCCCGGAGGGCCGCTGCGCCTCCTGTTCCGCCCCGGAGGGCCGCTCCGCCTTTTCCCCCTATTCTGTCTGCCTCCTCTGTCCCTGCTTTCCCCAGGTCCCAGACCGTGACGCGGATTCCTGTTTCGCCCCAGAGGGCTGCTCCGCTTCCTGTTCCGCCTCGGAGGGCTCATGCTCTGCCTCCGGCCCTGCCCTGGAGGGCTTCTGCTCCGCCTCCGCCCTGGAGGGCCCTTGCGCCTCCTGCTCCGCCTCCGGCCCCGCCTTGGAGGGCTCCTGCGTCTCCTGCTCCGCCTCCGGCCCCGCCCTGGAGGGTATCTGCTCTGTCGGTCCTGCCTCAATCACCGGGCCCTCCACATGGACCTGGCCCTCCAACCCTCGCCCTGTCTCCCTCCCTCCCCACCGCTCCCCTGGACCGTTGTTTCCTTCGAGCGTCTGGAAGCCGCTCCTTGGGGGGGGGCTATGTCACGAATCTGGTCAGTGCTCTGCGGTCCGCTCACCACCAGAGGTCGCTCTCACCCCATCATTACATTCAGACTGTTGCTTTGCACCCCGGACTACTATTCCCATCACCCATCGCACCCATTACGTTGCCTCCGGTAGCCAATCAGGCTCACTATAAAAACCCTGGACTTTCCCCATGAAAATCACGGTTTGTTAGATTATTGTTTGTATTCCATAGTTAGCGCTTCTTAGTTCCTGGTTTTTGTTCTCCTGCCTGGTTTTCTCGTTTTTGACTGTCTAGCCGCCTGCCTTTGGATTTTCGCCTGTCTGACTATTCTCTCGGATCTCCCTTCACGGACGTTGTTCGCTCCCGATTGGACTTACGCCTGATTCACGGATTCCGATTGTGCTTAGCCTACGATATCCCTATCTGCTATGGTGTTTGACCCTGCCCGCTCGACCATGTATCTGTCTCGTCCCTTCAATAAAAGCTTGCATGTGGATCCGCTCGTCTCTCGTCAATCACTCCCTGTTACAACCTGTATGTAAGCACAGTGCAGTGTTACTGTTCAAACTATGTTTAAAGTGGCTGACAATAATAAATATTCTTATTAGAGTTAAAGTGCTCCTATTATATCATTTTAAAGGTTGCTAATATTGTTTTAATGGACTCCCAAAACAGGTTTACATGTATGCAAGGTTAAAAAACACTTTAGTTTTCTCCAAAAATAGATTTAATTTTACCCCATTTCTAAATGATTCGTAAACGACTCGTACGAAGCACTTCGAAGAATCAGTCTCTCTAAACCCCTCCTTTCCGTGAGCCCTCACTGCTGTGATTGGTCAGATGGCGCAGTCCTTTATGATTGGTCTACCGCGTACAGCGTGTCGGAAAACGAAAGGCCTGGATACTTGTCAATCGGTCTTTGTCAGGTGACGTCACACTCATGAGAATCGAATTGCATTTTGGGTATCGCCGCCATTTGTAAGATTTGTTTGATTGTTGCGCCGGCGCTGTCCGCCCACCCCAGGTGTTGTCTGTCCATACACCAGAGCATGTCAGGGAGGCGCGCTTACTGGTAAAATTATTATTATTGATAACTAATTTGAATCAGTATATTATAACGAAAACAATACCTTAAAAATGAAAAGCAGGTTCTCAAACCGGTCAACCGGTTAGTGGTGCCAGGGAAGCACTAAGCAGACAGCCAGGGAGCAGAAACGCGTCATGTACTATAAAATGTCACGCAGTCGTTTAATGCATAGGTGTAGAGATTTATTTTATTTCACTACTGAAATTCTTAACTAAATACTTAACTGAATGCCTAACTAAAATACATTTTTAATATTTCTATATTTCATATAGGTTGGTGTGACTAAACTGTAAGTGGGAGCAGTTTAAAAAAAAAAAAAAACACATTGCAGCTAGCTGAGATGATGACCCACCAGGCTGGAGGAGATGGTCAGCTACACACTGAAGGCTGGAGGAGATGGTCGACTTCTCAAGACACCACTCGGTGCCACAAACTTAATGTAACTTGTGTGTACACAGAAGAAAACTGACTGCTTTTCATGTCAGACATAAGGGGAATTCTCACTTCATTTTAAATACCTCTGTAAACTTTGTGCACCTCAGATTGAATCTGCCTGCACAAACACTGTTTTATACTGTTACAGGAACAAAATTCATTAGTTTTTGGAGTCCTTTGGACACAGTATAGCAATGATTGACTGCTTTGAGATTTTGACAGAGAAACCATTTAGTGTAAAAGTGTGTGCCAGAAAGTGTTCCACCGACAAATTGTTATTTATTTGACAGATCATCTAGCACTTTTAAGAATCCATGTAGAAATGGTCATCAGAAATGTTTGGCAGAAGCATCAAATCATCATCATCATCATCATATTATTATTATTATTATTATTATTAATTTATTCAACTTTATTTGTAGTACTGTGTCCACCTAAGAAAACAGTATGTTGATGTTCATCATGCTTGTCACATCTTCTGTTATGCATTTTGAAGCTGATTTTTACCAGTGTTGCATTTATAATAAAGTATGTATAATGACATTCTCATAAATGTGTTTTTGATTGTCTCCTTATCAGTACTTATCAGCCAAATGAAGTACGGAAAATGTTGAACAAATAGGGTAAAGTTTAATGTTATCGACTCACATGACGTAATTGCAATTGTGCAAATTGTGTACAAATCAATGGTAGACAAAAACAGAACATATTATAATCAAGAAATATACGTAAATAATATACGTTTTTATACCGTAAACAAGAGCAAGTCATATTTCCAACGAGGTTGAACACCGGCAGTACTCAACTTTTTGCGGTCAGGTAACGTTAATATGGATCAGTGTTAATTGTTAATGACAAATTATATAAATTACGGTTCCTAAAACTTATGCTGAGATTATCTCGGTCCCATATCTACTTGGTTTGCTTCTGTTTCTCCAGTATGATGATTTAAACAGTCTTTACTTCACGGCTCTGTATACTTTTGAGTTCACTGCTCAATACAACGATACCTTCAAAATGGCGCCTCGGTGACGTCACACATAATAAACGCACGTGACTGACAAAGACCGATACTTAGAAAAGATGGCATCGATTTTACCATACCAATTAGAGCCAGAGTCTGACGATGAAACGGCTGAAGTGGCTGATAGACAGGTTAGCACGGAAGCGAACCAGACACACCTCTATGTTGTAAACTTCAACATTGTATAATGCATTAAGGCGGCTTTCACACCGAACGCGGAAAGCGCTGCGCTGGCCGCTGGGTTCAGTGCAGCCCTTCAGAGCGCAGCGGCAAAAGTTAATTTGAACAACTCATTTGAACTTTGCCGACGGCATGCGCGCCTTTCGCGCTCCGCTGCGCGTGCGCCTTTGGTCTAGTGATGGGAAGTTTTACCGACTCGGACTCGGAGTCTCGTTCAGCAAAATGAACGAATCTTTTTTCGAGTCATTTCCTTCATTTTAGCAAAATATAATTAAAATGTTACCTGTTACCTCCCTAACACATCTACTGTTGTAGACTAACGTTGATCACACTTCAAACAAAACAAAACTATAATGCTATAAGAAACAGAAAAGATTAATTCATTGTTTACCTGGGTCTTTAGTCTATGATTAGCTCACCTCGCCTCTTATCTGACAAGTTTTCGGGTTTGAGTCGTTCGTTCATCACGTGACAGCCCCATAAGGTGAACGAACGACTCTAAAAACCCGAGGACTCAAAACAGGTGAACTAATTCCAGTACAGAACCTAATAGGATGTTGCGCATACGCGACCGAAAGTGAACGTTCAAGAACGACCCATCACTACTTTGGTCGATGCAGAAACAAGCCGTCCTCGCGCGGCGGAAGCAGTTGAAATGAATGGGTTTCATAGCACAGCGCTTTCCGCATTCGGTCTGAGAGCCGCTTCGTGCGCCATCCTTTATCATTACTTCAACTAATGAGACAGACAGACAGTCAAGCTGCATCAATCACAAGTTGTCAGACTACAGTGGGTCCACAGCTGAACAACAGAACTACAGAAGCATGAGTTAGCCAGTTAGCAAGACATGTGCAGGTTACACAACATAACATACACAACTACGTATTTTGAGCGATCGAAAATACAATCTTTGTAGATTCATCTTTTGGAAGTTACTATAAAACAGTTTTACTCACAGCGTAAGATACGTGTAAATTTCCATGTGACATAAACCACACGGAAATTTTACTGTTTGTGGGCGGGCAAGTTGTTCGCTACGTAGAACGTGGGTAGACATTATGCAAATGTGTTACTTTGTGACGTAAGGCCGTAACACAAAAAGATTCAAATTCCTGACAACTCGTTCAGGCAAATGTGAGCCGACTCTTTTTTTTTTTTTTTTTTTTTTTTTTTGTTAGACAATAACTTTATTTATCGTGCACTGTCGGCTCCACAACTTTGCAGATAGTTTATGTTCACATACAGCTACATGACACACTGCATGAAAGATCATATTTGAAAAGGCATAATAGGAGCACTTTAAAACTGCCTCGTTTTTGAACTGTGCATAGCTATAGCTGAAATTGCCACTACTGTATTTTAATGTTGGTCATTATGGTGGAGCCAAATATTTTCTGAGATGATACTTGGTGTAAAAAAAAAACAACTGTTTTAAACATTTAGCTAGGAAAGAACAACAAGCTAGACTGACACAACAGGGTGGACGTGTTATGTTTTATGCTGGTTTTTAAGTTTTAAATATCAGGAAAAGAGAGAAACGTTTATGTTGGTTACTCTCCAAGCAAATTGGGCCAATTCTAACAAGCCACGTGATTTAGGGCATATGCTTAAGATTTTAAAGCAGAAGTAGCACCAATGTAACAGGGTGGACTGGAATTCAAGGGACATTAATTTAAGATGTTTATTATTATTCTTGGGTAGCTAATAATTATGATTGGGGTAATGGGATGTATCTATGCATGGAAAACGATGTGGCATTAAAGTTGATTAACATTTTATGTAAAATATGCAGTATTGATTGGAGACATAAAATCAACCAAACTGTAGGAATGACCCAGCACATGCATAAAAAAGAGAAGATAAATAAATTAAAAAAAAAAAAAAAGAAAAAGAAAAAAGAAAAGGAAATTTTGACTTCATGATGACTTTGAGTCCCTTAGTTTTGGTTTGTAACAAAATTTTAGTATATAAACTACCAGTCAAGAGTTTTTAAACAGTAACAGTACAAAAAGTCTCTTCTCACCAAGCCTGCATTTATTTGATCCAAAGAACAGCAAAAAACAGTAATATTGTGAAATATTTTTACTATTTAAAATAACTGCTTTCTATTTGAATATATTTTATAATGTAATTTATTCCTGTGATTCAAAAAATGCTAATATTCTAATATTCTGATTTGCTGCTCAAAAAACTTTTATTGTGCTTTTATATGTGCTTTTGATCCCCCCCATATATTATTATTATTATTAATAATAATAATAATAATAATAATAATAATAATAATAATAATAATAATTTTATTTAAAAATATTTTTTTGGAGCAGCAAATCAGAATATTAGAATGGTTTCTTAAGGATCATGTGACTGGAGTAATGATTTGATCACAGGAATAAATTACATTTTAAACTATATTCACATAGAAAGCATTTATTTTAAATAGTAAACATATTTCACAATATTACTGCTTTTATTCTATCTTGGATCAAATAAATGCAGGCTTGGTGAGCAGACGAGACTTTTTTAAAAAAAAAAAAAAAAAAATCTTACTGTTCAAAAACGTTTGACTGGTAGCGTAAGCCCCATACAGTTTGTGATTTTCCAACGTAATATTTGTAAGAATGTAACAAAGTTCCACATTTGACTTTCATTTGCTATTCAAAGCGTTATATTATCTTAGTGAATTGAGAATTGTTTTCATTCTCGCCATCATTTGCATACTTAACTATGCGCAGTCTTTCTTTTCATTGGTAGCCGAGAACAGAAAAAAAAAAGACGCGCGCTGATTGTCATGACAACGGCAAAGCGTTCTCATGCGGCATTTAATTTACACTGAAACAAAGCCTGAAACCAATGCTAAATGCTAAACCTAAACCTTTAACATTTTGGCTGCATCGCAAGCTCTGGTACAAACGCAAATATAATCTATATCCATAGCGGAGCTTCAGCGGAAGCCCATGTGACAAGAGCGTTACGTCCGCGGTGATTAAATCTCTGACGAAAGCAACGCCAGCAGCCCTGCTGCAATAAGTGGACGAAACGCGAGTAGCAGATCTGAAGGACAGCAGTGACCGTTCGCGTCTGTCATTGACAGCACGCGCTGCGGTTTGCTCGGCGAAACCAATTCACGTCGAAGAACATCCCCAGATGAAATGCACTTGCCTTCGGCGACCCATTTTCTCCTTTCGCTAAACCTCAAGGTCCTTCGCCGTTAATGTAACAGGAAGAACGGGCGCTGATGTGACACATTGGATCTGTCTATTGGTTGAACGCGCTTTCACATTTATCAGCTCGGACAGTATTGTCGCATAATAATGAGCTTTTTTTGATGTCTGCGAAGCTGTCTGAACGCGAATAATTTTATCTGTTAGTGTGGTTTCCAGCGGTTCACATCATATTTCCTGTCATCATACCACCAGTTTTCTTCAGTCTGTATTGATCGAGGAAATTGGGTAAGAAATATACTGATGCACACACTAATTGCTTAAAAACTGTGGTATGTAATGGAGCACAAGTGCAAACATGCAGAGTGCTTGCACAAATATGATATGATTGATAAATCGTACATAATTCAATAATGTAATATTTGTAATGTTGTTATTATTACAACTGTGTTTATATGCTGTGTATCTTTCTCATTGCTTCAGTGTTTTTTAACTGACACTGGATTGTTTACATGCTGTTTTTTGCCTGGCTTTTATTTTGTTTATAATTTTTGCAATATGTTTTTATGAAAGTATAAATGTGTGGTATCTATATGTGTTTGAAAGAGAGAAATGCATGGGCATTTGTGTATCTGTGGTTTTATTTAGAGGTTGAAAGGCCATCGCAAACAGCCTTGCAATGTAATTAGCACTGTCAAATATCCAATGATTCAGAAGCGTCTTCGTCCGTCCTCTACTGAAACACACACAGACACAGAAGTAGGTCATAATGCATATTATTATAAGGTGACCTTCAGCATTTTCTGCGTCTCCAACCTCAGGTGTGTAACCATGATTGGGAAGTAATAGAATATTTACATTGCATATATATAACCACTGATAAAACAACAATACACCATGTGTAGTTAACTAATTTGCAATTATTTTAATTATACTTGAATTATACTTGTTTACATATACGTATACTATAACACAAGGTCTACAGTTCACTCAGTTGCTGTGAAGTGATTGAATCCCACCCATTTTTCAAGGTTTTCTAATTAAGCGTGTACGCTTTCAACACTCAGCACAGCTGCATGCCTAATAAGCATCTATCTATCTATCTATCTATCTATCTATCTATCTATCTATCTATCTATCTGTCTATCTATCTGTCTATCTTTCTGTCTGTCTATCTGTCTATCTATCTATCTATCTATCTATTTACATACAAACAGACATTCAAATGCATACACAATGATTCACTGCTGGAATTTTGCATGCATCCATTCATGTGGGTGTTTGTGTATATATGCATATTCAAATATGTACACAGTGACTCATTGCATTTGGGGTCATTGCTAGGTGGAGTCTATATTTTTGTCTCTCTTCATTTCCTGCTGGTCACATGCTTTGTGTTATTCCACACTGATAAGCAAATACCTCCAGACGTGTGCTTGACTGTAACAATCTTGTCAATACAGGGAAAGCCAGTCAGGCGAGCAGAGCACAGTACAGTGAGGTGAAGAGCAGAAACACAGTAGACACATGACTGTCTCTAAATATTTGAAATCCGGTTGTGGGCTATTTGTCTCAATTATTTTTGCATTTATTTGGGCTTAAGTGTGTTTGTTTCCCGTTTGTCCAGTAATTGTGAAAAAGAACATCGTTACACGGCCTCAGTATGCCTATAGGTTCACACTGATGGTCTTGGGTAATGGTGTTTGTGTTGTTGAGAGTGATAGTGGAGGGTTTTAGTGGTTTTAACCCTGTAAAACCTGACAGATTAAATGAAAATCTTTCATTTCTTTTTAATTTAGAAAAAAAAAAAAAATCGATACATAAGGATTTTATGAAATATGTAATTTGGTGCAGATGCTAATTTGTATATTACCGAGAAGTAGGATGAAATTCTGATAGCTTGTAATGTAAATCAATGAGATATTTATAGCAGACTGCTTACACAAAATGCATTTAAATATCAGTTGTGACTCTGCATCTCCCAATAATGTGTCTGAGAAAGATGATATTTAAATACTTTTAGTTAAATGATCAAAACATATAATGCAATACAATACAATGCTGATTGAGAGATGAACAAATAAACTTTCCTCAAAAGCCAGGTGATCATATTTGATACTCACATTTTAACATGAATTTTACAACAGGTTTTTCGAGTTTTGATCATGCTGATAATCATGCAGTGGTGTGTTTCTCTTCTAGTACACAACAGTCACTTTCCCTAATAACTAGAGTTTATAAACTATAAGCAGTGTTTCCTGTGGGTAGGGAACTTTCACAGCTGTGTCTTTTGTCTAGTCTAGTTTTTTTGTCCAGCCTGTCAGCTGTCATTTCAGAGAGAGTCATTTCAAACTAGAATAGACTCCCCTCAAGCTAGAGATGAAACCCATCACCTTGGAAGAGCTTCTGTAGTATGTTTAACTCTTCAGTTATCATCCAACCAATCAAATATTAACTGAGCGTTTTGTCTGCATGTTTTTAGTATTGTCATATACGGAACATTTTACTATAAGAATTAAAAATGTATACATTTTGGCACAGTAATGCTAAAAATGAAAAATAATAATAACGAAAAACTCCATTGTACAGTGTGTACAGTATATCTGTTGAAGACATTTTCAAAGGCAAAATTGTAAGATTACACATTGCAGTAATCATTACAACTCTGCTCATGTGGTTTTGATGAGTTCCTGTTTAAACTGAAAAACCTGATTTGAAAAGGATTACGAAAGGATTACTTCTTTGTTTGCCCAGCCAGTTTCCTGTGAAAAAAGAAGTGCCTGTAATTGTACTGAATAAGCACTTCAAATATTAAAAAAATGCAGACAATATAATATTAATGAAATAAAAGGCCATTCAAAGAGATACACTTTCATGACTTAAGTTGACTTTTAAAAAGTGCACTTTGAAATAATGTCAAATTAAATGTTTTAAAGTATATTTTATGCATTAAAACATACTATTGCACATGTAAATTATCTGTTATTGCATTTGAAGTTTATTTTTCATGTGCTAAATTTCAACTTTATGATTACAAATGTGTGTAATTACAAATATATTTAAGTACATGTCATGTTATTTTTAAATAGAAGTGACAATAAAGGAACACTCCACTTTTTTTGAAAATAGGCTCATTGTCCAACTCCCCTAGAGTTAAACAGTTGAGTTTTACCGTTTTTGAATCCATTCAGCCAATAGCTTAGCATAGCTTAGCATAGATCATTGAATCCGATTAGACCGTCAGCATCTCGTTTAAAAATGACCAAAGATTTTCTATATTTTTCCCATTTAAGACTTGACTCCTTTGTAATTGCATCGTGTACAAAGACTGACGGAAAATAAAAAGTTGCGATTTTCTAGGCTGATATGGCTAGGAACTATACTCTCATTCCGGCGTAACAATCAAGGAACTTTGCTGCCGTACCTTGAGTGCAGCAGGCGCAATGATATTATACAGCGCCTGAAAGTGACCGGCACTACGTTTGTGTAGAGTTGCAGCCGGCAGAGTTGACGGCTGCGTAATATCATTGCGCCTGCTGCACCCATTATATGGCAGCAAAGTTCCTTGATTATTATGCCGAAATGAGAGTATAGTTCCTAGCCATATCAGTCTAGAAAATCGCAACTTTTTATTTTCATCCGTCTTTGTACACGATGTAACTACAGAAGAGTCAAGCTTTAAATGGGAAAAATATCGAAAATCTTTGGTAATTTTTGAGCAAGATGCTATCGGTCTAATCGGATTCAATGATCTATGCTAAGCTATGCTAAAAGTGCTGCCACCAAACCCGGAGATCGGCTGAATGGATTCGAAAACGGTAAAACACAACTGTTTAACTCCAGGGGAGTTGGACAATGAGCCTATTTTCAAAAAAAAAAAAAAGTGGAGTGTTCCTTTAATGTCAGTGATGCACATAAGTTTTTCTGTCTGGTTCTCAGAGATTTGAATTAATGCTCACACTGACCCATTAAATATAACTATGAAAAATAAAATAATTAATAATAGTACTATTATTATTAATGTACTTTATTTGTTGTGGATTTAAAAAAAATAATAATAATAAAGTGTGATAATACTGTTATATTTGAAAATAAAAAGTGAAAATTAAAAAAATATATATTTATAGAATGCAATGCTAATATTTACATTTTCGTTTTATTTTTTAATAAATTAAGTTATTAATATTACAGTTGGTTGATCTAAAACAGTGATTGATCATTAACAGCTGTCAACCATGTTGTGCAAATGAGTGGTCTTATTTACCCAGTATTTCTTTATTTTGGTTGTGCATGTGCACCGCTTATGTACATCCCTAATTAAAATGTACTGTAAGCATATTTCAAAGACAATACAATTATAAAATTACATATGTACTTTCATTCAGATGTACTTAGTAAGTCCTACTTTAAAAAGCACTCTAAATTGCATTTAACTGTAAATAAATTTAAACTGTAATACAGTGCATTTTCATTTAATTGTGATTAGCATGCAGTTAAGTGTCTGAAGTCATGGCATTCAGTTTATACAGCATATTATTTCCATACTCTTTTAAGAAAAATGGCGAAGTGTCCATCTTTTTAACGAGGTGTTGCTGTTTACATTATTCCATTCATTCAAACCATTCAGACACATTTTGGATTTGGAAATAAATGGGAAAAGTTTATGCACGTTATATGAGCAGCCTTTATTTTAACATTCCGCTTATGTTTTTAAATGCCTCATTGTGAACTTTTCAGGAGTTTTACCAAGGAAAAATTGAAAATCTCTTTAAACAAGTTAAACATGCTTTAAAGGCATATGCTGATTAATCCACTGGTGTGCTTCTTTTTTTTTTTTTTTTTGCTAGATAAGGATGGAACCAGAGCAGCAAATTCAAAGCCAGTGCAAGACTAATGATCTGGCATCATCTGCACAACCAAAAGGACCAGCAGAAACATCTTCGTCCTCCACATCTTCTCCTGCCCCTTCTACACCACCAACGGCTCCAGCCAGGCCCCGTCGGCCTCAGAGGAGCCCGCGAGTGGAAGGATCTATCGACGTATCTGAGCCCAAGCCTCCAGAATCTCCGAAACCACAGCAGCTGAGCAGCCATGCAGAACCGACCGAGCCCGACAGCTCCTATCACGCCTCAGAACCTCAACTCAGTGTTGACCATGGAGCTCCACGTTTGACTGGACAGAAGTTTTCAGGACATACTGCAGTGGCTCGGAGCCACATTGCAATGAGGGCCGCCTCGCTTCCTCAGGCCCCGTCATACAGACCACCACCTTCAGATCCCGCCGTTCACCCGCAGAGGGCCCTGTCCGTCGCTGGGACCGCCGACACTCAGCCGCAGGTGGCGGAGGATTTCAGGTACGATTTCAACTTTGTGTTATATTATGGTTTCCGTTTCAACTGCACATGCAGTTTCTGGCCGAGAGTGAAAATATTACTTTGAAAATGCTGCATAAGTGCTCAATAGACACTTTTTCCTTTTCACTTTTTTACCTTCTCAAAGTATATTTACATTGTAAATCTTTATTACTGACTTTTTAGTTATTGACTATAAATAGTATGGAATCCCGTTTCTGCCGCTGAAGTATTGTGAGATATAAACTCACAATTACGAGTTATAATTGTTAGAAAATAGTCTTTTTTCTGCAGAATTGGACTTTATAACTCACAATTGCAATATCTTGCAATTCTGAGAAAATAGGTCAGAATTGTGAGATATAAACTCTCAGTTACAAGAAAAAAGTCTGAATTGCTTAAATTGACTTAAAATTGCAAGTTTATATTTTGCAATTCTGACTTTGTAATGCGCAGTTCTGAGTTTATATTTTGCAATTCTGAGAAAAAGTCAGAACTGTGAGATTAGAAAGTCACAGTTACCTTTTCTTTGTTTTTATTCAGTGGGGGGAAACAGGCTTCCATAAAATAGGGCTGGGTGTTTTGAGTGGCAAAAGAAGAACAGACGATCGGTTCACCTGCTGCTTGAGCTACAGCAATCAGTCACATTAAAGAGCATCAAAACCACATTTATTGTTTGTATTTCATGATAAAATAGACAGAATTTGAAAGCTGACACTTTGTTTCATATTAAAAGTAACAAAGCACAAGGCTTATTGCTATTATTGGATAACAGGTGCTAAAAAATGTGCTGTTTTGGCTTGCAAAATGTTGGTTGCTGAAATTTTGGCACATCACTAATTTGTGTAGTGTATAAAAATGATCCAGAACATGTATCAAACATATTGAGGTAAATTATATTGAGATCACCATTGTTATCTGTCTTGATGTGCTGTCAGGAACAACACGCAGGAGCATGAATAAACCTCAGATGTCTATTAATAAAGAAACGCAAGGGAAAATCCACACCTTAGTTGACACACGTACATCACGAGTAGACCTGACAAAACACGAACAGACAGGAACTAAATACACAGGGTAATTACAAAACACAGGATTGCACACAGGTGCATGGATTCAGCAATTAACTAAACAAGGACAGGAACGTGACCAAAAAAGGCAAAACAGGAAACGAAACAGTGGCAACACAAGACCAAACAGGTCCATATTCTTGACATTATCGTTTCATTGTACAGCACTATGTATAAAACCAATATATTTTGAAAATATTTGAGATTCTGTGGAACAAAATCAGCTGCTCTGATTGGTGGAGCTCTCTTTTGGATTATAGGTAGTGTAGTTCTTCATTAGAAGTTTTTAAAAATCTCGTTCAGAATTGCACTAATGGCTTTTACATAAGCATATACAGGGGTTGGACAATGAAACTGAAACACTCGCCAATATAGTATTGGAGGTCTCATGGCTATATTTGCGCTGTCTGGTGCCCAATCTTCACTTATTGTACATTACATCAGTTAGAGCAGAGTGTAAAGTTTCATTATGTGCACCCAATGGTTCAAACATTGTACCTTGAAGGTAGTGCTCTGTATCAGGATAATAATGCACCAATACACACAGCAAGACTGGTGACAGACTGGTTTAATGAACATGAAAATTAAGTTGAACATCTCCCATGGCCTGCATAGTCACCAGATCTGAATATTATTGAGCCACTTTGGGGTGTTTTGGAGGAGCGAGTCAGGAAACGTTTTCCCACATCAGCATCACATAGTGACCTGGCCACTGTTCTGCAAGAGGAAAATGGCTCAAAATCCCTCTGGCTGCTTTGCAGGACTTGTATTTGTCACTCCCACGATGAAATGATGTTGTATTAGCTGCAAAAGGAGGCCCAATATCATACTAATTGTGATCTAAAACCAGGTGTTTCAGTTTCATTGTCCAACCCCTGTACCATTACTTGACAACCTTACAGCTAATGGTTGGTCTGTCTTGAAAAGCTGAAGTACATGCTATCATTAAAAATCATTTATGGCAAAAGTGAATAGTGAAATTTTTCCCTCTAGAAGCAGACTGTTGTACTGTTGTTCTGCTTTTTGGTGAACATGTGAACTTAAAAGACTTGATTAGCCAGTTCAGAAATATTTCGCTTAAGTACTTGCCAAGGTTGTCAAGTGCAGGTTTGTGCATGTCTGTTGGCTGAACTGTAGATACTTGCACATCTACTTACATATTGCACATTATTACGGCTCAGGTGTTTCTGCCATTCAGAGCATCTACGTACAGGACATTCAGTTACTCATAAGAAAACAGATTACTTTTACCACTTTTACTTTTTAAAACAATAAATCATGTTTTTAACATTAATGAAAAATATCCTGAATTTTGAAGTTCCTTAAATATATATATATATATATATATATATATATATATATATATATATATATATATTTTCCTTTCTGAATGTGGAGCCTGAATGAATAAAATATACACTACTGTTTAAAAGTTTGGGATCAGTACTATTTTTAAATGTTTTTGAAATATTCTGCTCACCAAGGCTGCATTTATTTGATCAAAAATACAATGTCCTATTTGGATGTATTTTAAAATGTAATTGATTGCTGTGATCAAAGCTGAATTTTCCTCAGTCTTCAGTGTCACGTGATCCTTCAGAAATCATTCTAATATGTTGATTTGCTGCTCAAGAAACATTTTTGATTATTTTTATTGTTATCAGTATTAAAAACTGTTTAATATTTTTGTGGAAACGGATATATTTTTTCAGGATTCTTTAATGAATATAAAATTTAAAAGAACACCATTTATTTGAAATAGAAATCATTTGTAAGATTATAAATGCCTTTACTCACTTTTGATCAATTTAATGTATCCATGCTGAAAAAAAGTATTAATTTCCTATACATATAAAAAACCTAACTGATCCCAGACTTTTGAACAGTGTTTTTCTCCACTAACTTCAGCAGTCCAGCGTGCTTAATCAAATTTTAAATACATTTGAAACGGCGCAAAGAGAAGTGCTTTTCTCCAGTAACTTACAAACAGGACTTGCTAGTGTGTCTGTGTCTGTGTGTGTGTGTGTGTGTGTGTGTTGCTTGTCTTATTTCAGACATTTAAAATCATACACAACACATTGAAATGGTTGAATGAATTCTGTACCTACATTTAAACATATTTTAAACATTACAAATAATAGTGATTCATTTTAATGCAAATAAATAATGGAGTAAGTTCATTCTGATCTTATTATTGTTGGATGAATGAGTTCATCAGGTCTTAGATGCCCTGAGTGGTAGTTTAGAGCGCTGACAACCTTTACTAGTCTCCTTCGGCCTCCTGGGATTTGTGCTGCAGACTGATCTGTGCTAAAATAATCTCGTTTATACTATAAACAGTCTTGTATGTTTACCAGCCCCGTCTTGGGTTGGATTAAAGCTTCATGTTTCACTGAGTTTGGTAATTCTGCACTGCAGCAGTTCACAATATCTCGTCTCCTGTCTTTAAATACAGTGTGGATCTTTAAATCTTCTCACAGACACTTATTTGAAAAACTCAATTGCAAAATGGAAATTCATCATGAAGCTTAATGCAAATAGTCAATTTCTTAATATAACAATCTGCTGTCACTCATTCAGTAATGGTACACATAATTTTATTTTAGCTTTTTGAGGTCAGAGATCCAGGCAAGATTACATTTGAAGCACATGTGAAGAGTTCAGACGCGAAAGCCTCTAAAAGCCACCTCGGTCAAAAATGAGATAATGATACTGAGTGAATGCTCTCGACACATATTATACGTCCATCAAATACCTTTATTTCAAACTCGCTAAATCCCAGCCTCAGCCCAATCTGAAGTACCAGTACTTAGGTAGAAACCTACAAAGGAACCTAATAAAAATGCTTGTTTTAAAGAAAAAACATCAGATGGACTTTTGCATCTGAACTCTTCATATACACTGTCACATAGTTATTAACCTTTTGAGATATTTAAGAATATAAACAGATTAAAGGAATAATTCACCCAAAAAATGAGAATTTGCAGAAAATGTACTTTCCCTCAGGCCATCCATGATGTAGATGAGTTTGTTACTTCATCAGATTTGGAGAAATCTAGCATTACATCACTTGCTCAGCAATGGATCCTCTGCAGTGAATGGGTGCCGTCAGAATGAGAGTCCAAACAGCTGATAAAGTCCATAATCCACAATAATGCTTCCTTCAGTAAAAAAAAAAAACAAACAAAAAAAACCATCAAAATCATAAGACATCAAAAGACATATTTTCTAGAGCTGTTTGAACTGTTTTGGCTTGTAATCTGTGTAGATTTCTCTCTGATTCAGACAAGATGACTGCTGACCAGATAAAGCAATATTATTGATAGAGGGCTCATATTTTAGCCTGAAGCAGTGGTTTTAAGTTTACATTTTAGGTCTTAATGATGGATTTGTTTCTTACAAACATGCAACCTTTCGCTTCTCAGGGCATTAATTGATGGACTGGAGTGGTGTGGATTACTTGTGGATTATTGTGATGTTTTTATCAGCTGTTTGGATTCTCATTCTGATGGCACCCATTCACTGCAGAGTACCCTAACATTTGTTAGCAAGGGATGTAATGCTACATTTCTCCAAATCTGATAAAGAAGAAACTCATCTACATCACGGATGGCCTGAAGCTAAGTACATTCTTATTTCTGGGTGAACTATTCTTTTTAAATGATATAAATGTGAGGCTTCTCTCTCTTTGAAATAAAGTTGGAGGGATGTTGGTTGAATATACTGAATATTTATATATTCCTAGCATTGTGAGATGATTTACTAACTTCAGTGAGATGATTTATTAACATGTTTAACTGCAGTGGAGTGATGTGATGTGACACGACAAAACTAGGTTGCTTTTTGCGAGCGTGCAGTGTTGTGTGTAATTGTCTTGATAATGTTCTCACTCCCTTTTAATTTCTTTAGCTTGTTTATTCACAAATATGCCGCAAGGATACTTGTTTGCAGTCAGTCTTCGCATGCTGTTTGTTAATTGAAAAGATGAATTATAGGCCAAACCCATAATCTCAGTCAGTGTCAACAGTCACGGCTTCATTCTTTCAGATCCAACAGCGAATAACAGGAGAAAACGCTCGCATTTGCCTTATAATACAATTGCAGACCAGTCCTGTGGGATACTGTGTCTGCTAACAACCAGCAGCAGAGACTTGGCGACTGTCAGTGTGAACACGAGTAACACAGATGATTGCTGTTCTTGAGCAAACTCAGCCTCTGTTCTCTAATGTCTCGTTCTGCCGACAGGGTGCACATTATCACGTGGAACGTGGGCTCAGCCATGCCTCCTGAAGACATCACTTCACTGCTGGGGCTGAATGTCGGTGATGGGAACACAGACATGTATATTATAGGGTGAGATTTCCATTAAGAGCCACCACTTTTCTAAATGAAAGTGCTCAGCATGAAAAGTGATCACAGATGCATTTCTAAAGCACAAGATTTCTCCGAAAACGGTGAGAATTCTGGATTATTATCGTTTTTTTAAATCATTTGAAAAGTTTACTGTTGAAGTTTCCAGAAATTATATTTTCAGCATTATGCGTCATCAGTATTCATATTAGTAGTCAAAAGGTATTGTTTTCTGTATGTCATGTGCGACAATCATTCAATCCTGTTACAGATAGCTTTGGTTAAATATAAAAAAAATAGTAATATTTTGAAATATATTCACATAGAAAACAGCCCACTTTTTAACTGTAATAATATTGTAAAATGTCTAGTCATAAAAGTCATAAGGGTCAATTTTGGAGTAAATCAGTTTTTTTCAGTAATGTATGGTTTAATAGAATAGGGCAATGTTTGGCCGAGAGACAACCATTTGAAAATCTGGAATCTGAGGATGCAAGAAAATCAAAGTATTGAGAAAATCGCCAAATGAAGCTCTTAGCAATGCATATTACTAATCAAAATTTAAGTTTTTATATATTTATGGTAGGAAATTTACAAAATATTTTTTATGGAACATGATCTTTACTCAATATCCTAATGATTTTTGGCATAAAAGAAAAAATTATCATTTTGACCCATACTATTTTTGGCTATTGCTACAAATATACCCGTGCTACTTAAGACTGATTTTGTAGTCCAGGGTCACATTTACACATAGTACACATAATTTAGTGTAAAATACGTGCTCATCAGAATAGATGGAGTTAGTATGTTATAATGTGAAGGTCATAACCTAGGACATGACATACATAAGCACACTGGAGATACAGTATAATCCACCGCCTGCCTTGAGGTCTGTTCTACCTCTCCTGTCTGATATTTTTCTGTCCTTTAAACTTAGCTTCATCTCCTGCCTGTATTTTCTTTTCCCCTCTCTCAGCTTACAGGAAGTGAACTCTATGATCAACAAACGACTCAAAGATGTTCTTTTCACTGACCAGTGGAGCGAAGTCTGCATGGACGCTCTCAGCCCCTTTGGATATGTACTGGTCAGTAATGTTCCCTTTAGACACACACACACACACACACACACACACACACGGACACACATAGAGACACATCCATAAAGTTGTCATTAGAGCCTCAGGGGTCACATTATATAATAGTGAGTGGCTGAGGATGAAAATCTCTTTGCTGGTGTTTATCTCTGTCATGCAGCTCATGTTTCTAGACTCCTCCCTCATTTTATCTGGCTTTTATTAAAAATAATCCCATAAAAAAACAATGTGGCATACTACACATCTTTTTTGTTGCATGTGATATATAGTGTTTATATACAAGTATTTATAAACTTCTGCTTAATCACAAAATGGAAGGTCCAGTAGAACTCATTGCATTATAGGAAGTATTATTTTAGTATCATTAATATACTATTACAGTTTTTGTTAATGTCTTTTTTTTCTTATGTTGTATAAACAGTCGAGGTCAAAAGTTTACTTCCTCCTTTCAGAATCTGCGAAATGTTAATTATTTTACCAAAATAAGAGAGATCATACAAAATGCATGCTATTGTTTATTTAGTACAGACCTGAATAAGATATTTCACATAAAATAAGTTATAGTCCACAAGAGAAAATAATAGTTGAATTTATAAAAATTACCCCACTTAAAAATTTATATACACTTGATTCTTTATGTGTTGTTGCCTGAATGAACCACAGCTGTGTTTTTTTGTTTAGTGATAGTTGTTCACGAGTACCTTGTTAGTCCTGAACAGTAAAACTGCCTGTTGTTCTTCAGAAAAATACTTCAGGTCCCACAAATGATTTGGTTTTCCAGCATTTTTGTGTATTTGAACCCTTTCCAACAATGACTGTATGATTTTTGAGATCCATCTTTTCACACTGAGGACAACTGAGGGACTCATATGCAACTATTAGAGAAGGTTCAAACTGATGCTTCAGAAGGAAAAGAACATGTATTAAGAGCCGGGGGGTGAAACTTTTTAAATTGGAATATCAGTGTAAATGTAACTTATTTTGCCTTCTGGGAAACATGTAAGTATTGTCTGTAGCCTCGGAAGGGCAGTACTAAATTAAGAAAATATGATATTTAGGCAAAATAATAAAAACGTACACATCTCATCTCATGTTAAAAATATTTCATCCCCGGCTCTTAATGCATGGTTTTTCCTTCTGGAGCATCAGTGAGTGTTTGAACCTTATATACTTATGTAATAGTTGCATATGAGTCCCTCAGTTGTCCTCAGTGTGAAAAGATGGATCTCAAAATCATACAGGTTTTGCATGATCCTCTTATTTTGGTAAAATAATTAACATTTTGCAGATTCTGAAAGGAGGATGCAAACTTTTGACCTCAACTGTATAGTTGTGTAGTTGTGTGTGTGTATATGTGTAGTTCTTATGAATTTGTATTTAGCAATTTTAGTTTGAGTTATTTTAGCACTTCAAGTTAATTATAATTTATATTTTATTTTATTTTATTTCAGTTCACAATTATTTTGTATCAAATTACTATTTTTTATAGTTTTAGTTTTAGTTGACTCTAGTAACCCGGTTGTAGAATAACTTCTGATTTTTACTCATATGAATTAGCCTTTTTACATTTATTTTCAGCTTTTTTATTTCAGTTTTAGTAATTTTGAGTTATTTATTTATTTATTTATTTATTCAGTTTTATTTTTATTTTGGTTCTACTTTTACTTCAACTTAACTTTTTTTAATTTCAGATAGTTGCCAAACCAATATTTTCATTTTTTTTTTATATTTATACTTTATTTCAGTTAATAAGAACAGTTTCTAATAGTTTTAGCTTTAGTTTTATCATTCTCTCTCTAAAAAAGAGAGCCAGTGATAGGTTCTCATGATGTGTGTTTTTATAAACCCAGCTCCATTTTAAGCCAATAAATTAACTGGATGCAGGAAATGTGTCCATTTCTTCTAATTCACTTTCTTTCTGCTTATCTGCTGTTGATGTATCTCTGTGTGTTTGTGTCTGTCCGTAGGTCACATCTCAGAGGATGCAGGGAATGCTGTTGCTGGTCTTCGCCAAGTACTTTCACCTGCCGTTCCTGAGAGGCATTCAAACACAGACCACTCGCACCGGCCTCGGCGGGATCTGGGTACGTTATCTGCTATTGGACCTTTTCATGGCCGCAATCTCATACTTTTCCTTTCTGATGTAAATATGCAGTTGTTTGGTAGAATGCCACCTTTCTGTATCACAGTATTTCTCAGCTGATACGTCTACCAGCATATGCTGGGCATTGAATCCTCGTGTGCAGATATGAAAGGTTACAGGAACCTGTTAACGAGGTTCTGTCAAATATCTCATGCAGTGTGTTAGTTAAATATTAATGTGCTGAACAGCTAATGAATATAAAATTAATCCGCCATAATGATAAACTCACCTCTCACAGCAAGAATTACAGTGACAAATTTTATAACAAAGTTAGCCATTAAACTACTGAAGCCAGACTGTTTTCCCCCTGGGTGTTAATAAGTTATAAAGTAAACTCCAAGTCACATTCATCTGAATTTCTAGAGCAAAAACTTTATAGGCAGTCTCTAAAATTTGTCAAGTTTGATGAACAATGCAGGATATTTAAAGCTGATAAATAATCTCTTTTAAGATTTTAAAAAATATTAGGAAACACTTCACCTGAAGCCTTTAAATATAAAAAGTGTTAGAAAAGTGTTTGTGATCCATTCTTGATGCCATGTTATGCACCTTATGCAGTTATAATACATTAGAATTATTTATTGCTGCTCTTTTAGAAAGTAAAATGCATTAAAACATGTAAAAAAACAACGTATTTTAAATGCCAAACAAGCAATCTGAACATAGCATGATGCATTTTAACTTTGGTTACAATTATTAATGGAAATATGTAATCCATTGCAATATATGTTATGAATACCTATGTAATTTATTATAAGTAAAGGGGTTGAGTAAAGGGGTATTGCATTTTAAGCTTAATTTAAAGCAGTTAAGTAATAATTGAAATTTATAATTAGGCTAAATTAAACTTTCCATTAAATTAATTCAGACACTTGCATGCAATCACATATAAAAATGTTGGAATGCATTGCATTCAATAACTAAATTTCAGATCAAAGGGTGGAAAATACATTTCAGAAATGCACTCATCAAGCAAAACACTTATGGTTGTGAAACATAATGGACTGATAATTACTGCCTTCATACATCCACTACAAATCACCAGTTCGTTAAAAGTCATTACAGACACTCTGAGAAAAACTAGTCACTTGTGTCTGCATATGCTACTTGGTTTAACATTTTGTTTCTTTTACGATGAAATTCATTGCATTGTTTGAAATTCATAAATTATAAGTGTGTACAAATTCTTTTTAGAACCTCTGTATAATTTAATATTTTAAATAATTTAAACAAATAAAACTGGGAGAAGTGTTTGTGGATTATTTCCTAGCTGCTACAAGGCAGTTTCTATAAAGATTGTGCATTTCAGCAACTGAAATCTATGGTAAGATAATATATTTCACAGATGATATGCTGTGACATTTTGACATTTACTCAGTTTGTCTCATAATTCAGCACAGCAGTGCATGTTTCATCAGAGGTCTGGATCCTAATGACTGATTGCCATGGTTACCGCACACCTGTTCCATATTTTGATTAATTAGTTACCATTTCTGTTCTGCACGTCTGAGTCAAGTTTTGCCTGCAGATTTTAATGGAAAGATCTGCAGATTTAAATGCATGTACATTACGAAATTCTGCACATCCACCAACACCCGTGAATATTTTTATTATATAGTTTGGCTATTTTTATTACGCCTTCAATTTCCAAAAAGACTGTTGCACTTTAAATATTTAACGTTATTTACCATATACAGTTCCACAGCATTTTGCATATGATTCTCCATGAACCGTAAAAAAAAAAAAAAAAAAAAAAAAAAAAGAGGGGTCCTAAATTCCTTGTGTGTCCAGTTGTAAGTGTGGTGACCAGTGTTATTTAGTGTCATTTATATACTATTGCAGTTTTTGGTAATATTCTGAATATTTTCTGTTTTCTGTTTCAGTTCAGTTAAATAATTAGTTACAATTATTCATACGATCATACGATCCATTAGGGGTGTGCATTGGCACTGCCCTCACGATTCGATTCGATTATGATTCACCAGGTAACGATTCGATTCAGTTCGATTCTATGATGCATTGCGATCCATCAAAATTCTACTGCACACAAGGCAAATTTTTTATCAGTCATGAGGCAATAATAACCCGTCTATCGCGGTCATCTCCCTCCGCCTCAGCCATCTTGCTCGTTGTTGTTGTTATTCCTCCGGAACCGGAAGTATTTGAAACTTCACAACTTTATTTTCCGCCAGAAAATAAACAGTGACATAATCGATTATGGCACTTTGCCGCATCGATGCTGAATCGTTCATGCCCTGCATCGCGATGCATCGCCGAATCGATTATTGTTGACACCCCTACGATCCATTATAAGGTGCAATGCAATGCATGATTAAGATTTTTTTTTTTTTTTCTTTTTGTGTTTAAGAATAATATGCCTGGTCTGAGACACAGTATGACATGTAGCTAGTTAACCATGTCTTCACTCTTCTTCAGTGTTTTTTGCAGCATCTTATTAGGTTCAGAAAAAAAAATGTTTAAGATTTCTATGGTAATCAGGACTTCATGAGAAAAATGAGCTGATCTCTGACTCTGGCTCTGCAGGGGAATAAAGGAGGCGTCAGCGCTCGCATGAACGTGTTTGGTCATTCGATCTGTTTCTTGAACTGTCATCTGCCCGCACACATGGAGAACACGGACCAGCGCATGGAGGACTTTGAAAGCATCCTGCAGCAGCAGCAGTTTGAAGGACAAGCTGCTACGGGCGTCCTGGATCATGAGTAAGACACACACACACTATAGGATTATCAAAGTATAAACATGTTATTACTGCAACCACTTCATTCCTTCCCATCATGGCCTTACAAACTGTAACTAAGTGAGCCACAATTCTTTGCACATTCATTAAAATTCATAATTATTTATCTCACCAACAGATGGTGCCAACGTATCAGTTTCTGTTCTTCTTTTGCTTCTGGTCACAGATTTTATATTAGATAAACAGTTGTGACTTAACTTGCTTTTCGTGCAAAATTAAAATAAAAAAACACGCATCTACTATAAAACCTTTTTTTTTGTTAAATATATTACAGTGACAAAGATATCCATGTCTAATTCTGTTTATGCTTTTCCTGTTCTGCTGTCTGTCCATGACGGTGTATGCATCACTTGTCTAGCACCTACCAGTTGACAGATTAATTTACTACAAAACACCATAGAGTTTGACTTAATTGTCTACATTTTTACATTTTTTTTACAACAGCCTACAATTTTACATTCAAATGAGTGGTCGATTTGTTTGCATCTTATTCGTATGTTACTGTACCATGTGCTCATGCTCTACTGATGGTTAGATCTGTTTACATTTTTTATTAGAATCAAAATGTACAAATGTATTAAATTGACAATTTGTAAGATTTGTTGTGTTTTCTTATGTTGGCAGAGTTTATGATTATGTGACCAATTAAATAATTTAAATTGGCCATATGACCTTGAAACTAATATTGAAATCTGAATGATGTGACAAATATTTGCAGTGTGGTTTTCTGGTTTGGAGACCTGAACTTCCGAATTGAGGACCTGGATATGCAAGTTGTGAAAGCAGCCATTGACAATAACAAACTGTCCACATTATGGGAAAAAGACCAGGTGAGTCCCTCTGAATGTCAAAGATTGTGTTATTACAGATAACATTATGTCAGTATTATGAAAACATGAAATGCCATTGAGGTAAGAGCAACTGTTTTGTATTTCGGTAGGCGTTTAGGTACCTTTACTTTAGGTCATGACATTGACAAAACACAATGCAGTTTAAATGTTTGTTTAATCGATGTGTTTCCCTGTGCTAGTATAGTGACACTTTTTCATTAGTCCTCTTTGTGTTGCAGCTGAACATGGCTAAAGACAGCGAGACGGTGCTCGAAGGCTTCCACGAGGGGCCGCTCAAATTCCCTCCTACGTATAAGTTTGATGTGGGTACAGACACGTACGATACCAGGTAAAATGGAAAAGATGTAATGCATCTAGATCTATAAATAACATATTTGAAATCATGCACTAAAAATAGTTGAGGACTTGTAAAGGGACAATTAACTAACTATTAACTATGGCTTTTGCCTCAATAAACTCCAAATTTGCTTCTTATTAATAGTAAGGTAGTTGTTAGGTTTAGGTAAGGGGTGGATTAAGAGATCTAAAATATGGTCATGCAGAATAAGGCATTAATATGTGCTTTATAAGTACTAATAAGCAACTAGTTAGTAGTGAGAATTGGTCCTTTAGGTGTTAGCATTATTGCTTTGTTACTCAAGTGAATCTTTATCTTTCTTAGTGGTAAGAAGCGTAAGCCAGCGTGGACTGATCGTATTCTTTGGCGGATGAGGCCGATGGCTCAGGTCAGCAACAGCATGTCGAAGCGCAGCTCGTTGTCGGGTCTAACCAGCGGAACCCGCGTGTCACAGCATTTTTACCGCAGTCACATGGAGTACATCGTCAGTGACCACAAGCCCGTCTCCTCTATTTTCACTCTGCAGGTCTGTTTAATAACTAATTCCTTTTGAGGGTAATCTGAAATATCAACAGATTAATAAATCTGATTAATAAATGTCCTCACCCTCTGGCCATCCAAGACGTAGATGAGTTTCTTCATCAGATTTGGAGAAATGTACAATTCCATCACTTGCTCACCAATGGATCCTCTGCAGTGAATGGGTGCCGTCAGAATGAGCAGCCAAACAGCTGATAAAAACATCACAAAAATCCACAAGTAATCCACACCACTCCAGTCCATCAATTAATGCCTTGTGAAGCCAAAAGCTGCATGTTTGTGAGATACAAATCTATAATCAAGATGTTTTAATTTTAAACCGTTGCTTCCAGCTAAAATACTAGTTCTGTATCCATAATAATTCTTTCTCCAGTGAGCAAATCAGTTTGTTTGAATCAGGAGAGAAATCTGCACAGATCAAGCACTGTTTACAAATGAAGACAGTCCAAAACACCTCTATGACAAATATGGACTTTTTCACTGGAAGAAGCGTTATTATGAACTATGGACTCATATTTTGGACAGAAATGACAGTTTGAAGTTAAAACGTCTTAATAATAAATTTGTTTCTTTTGGCTTGATTGACTGGTTGGGTTGGATTACTTGTGAATTATTGTGATGTTTTTATCAGCTGTTTGGACTCTCATTATGACGGCACCCATTCACTGGAGAGGATCCATTAGGGAGGAATTGATGAAATCTGTTCCCATGAAGAAATAAACTCATTTACAACTTGGATGGCCAGAGGATGAGTAAATTTTTAGCACATTTTAATTACTTTATTGCCAAACTACACATAATATACACATAGTGTTATAAATGTACTAGGTTGCTGTTTCATCTGTCATGAATGTGTACAATTATCGAGAGCAACTTTCATGCTGGGTTTGTGCAGTGTGTTTAACATGTGATGGTCCTTGCAGTTCCCATATAAGGTGGACATGCCTTTGGTAACAATCATTGTAGAGGATGAATGGAGAGAAATATCAGATGCGGTGGCCAAATTCAAGGTGGCACCCAACTTCGCTCGAAGCTCATGGGACTGGATTGGGCTTTATAAGGTTATTTCAGTCATTTAATCAGTTTTGAACATCTAGATGTAGGAATAAGATGGTAAATGTAGCAATGCAGATATCATTTTTGTCGCTTGAGTTGTTTATTTGTACAAAAACGTATATTCACAGGTTGGCTTTAAACATCATAAAGACTATGTGAGTTACGTTTGGGCCAAGCAGGAAGAGTCTGATTTCCTGAGACAGGAGCACCAAGTAAGGGCAAATCAATCATTCTTCCATTTAGCTGCACAAAAAAAGGCATTCACTTGTGTAATTAAGTCACATACTGAAGCTTGTGAATTTTAATAAAGAGTTTTTGATTTGAAATCTGCAGGTGATTTTTACCGAGGAAGAATTGCCAAAGGATACTGGGGACTTCATACTGGGTTATTATAGCAACAATATGAGCTCTATTGTGGGCGTCACCGAGCCATTCCAGGTATACAATCTCTTTAACTTCTAATTCCAGCATGTACTAGACTAGCAACATAAAACTCTTCTCATTGAATCAGTTATAAACTATTGTGTATTTTTGTAAACTGAAATAAAGCTGAAATAAATTAATATTAGATTAAAAAAAAAAAAAAAAAATATATATATATATATATATATATATATATTTTATTTTTTACTTAAATGAAAATGCCAGCTAACTGAAAAAAAAAAAAATGTAAGAATATGGGTTTCCAGACATTATTTTTAGAAAAATCATGTTCAAATGTGAGTATCAAATATCAGGCATTTGAGGAAAGTTTATTTGTTTATATTACAGTTATCATTGTATTGCATTGCATTATATGTTTTGCATTTAAATGAAAATATAGCTAAGACGTTATTGGGAGGTATAGAGTGACCACTGATATCGTTTTATGTAAGTACTCTGAATTTCACCTCACTTCGAAATATTAGCATTGGCACCAAATTGCATATTTCTGCTCAGTTTGGGCCTCGGAATAGTCTGAGCTCCATGGCCCTCATTTATCAACAGTGCGTAGAAAATAGAAAAGATTCCAAATTTTGTCCTACGAATGAAATTTAGAATGTGTGTCAGTACAAAAAAAATCTGTATTTATCAAATGTGTACACACGGTTCTTACGTACACCAGTAAGTAATCGTTGATAAATCTCACATGTTCTTAAGCACCGTGCTCGTTCACCTGTGCGTACGCACTGTTGATAAATGAGGGCCCAGATTCTCACTATTTCATACTATATGAGCAATAAAATCCTAATGTGTCAAATATGAAATGTATTAAATTTTTTAAAAAATGTTGTCTTGAATAAATTGTTCCAAAAGTAGATTTATTATTTTATTATTTAAAAGTAGCCTATTATTTCACGTTGTGCTTTTACAGGATGAAGTTGAAGTAATAAAATTGCTAAATTTTAAAATAAAAAATAATAATAAAAAAATGATAAAACTGCACACACACACAAAAAAAATGCTAAACATAAAATAAAATGAACACTTTCTCCGCCAGCACTTTTTTTTTAAAAAGTTGCCAGCCAGCACAAACGTTTCTGATAATAAAAAAAAAAAACTCTAATTGCTCCCAGAATATGAATATCTGCTGGTGTATGAATATCTTGCTATTTTATCATGTCAAAAGACAAAAGAACAATGAAAAAAAAAAAAAAAGTAGTATGAACTTGAATATGGATATGTTTCATTAAAAAAAGCAACATTTAAAACAAAAGGCTAAGAAAATCCCATTTTTATAAAATACCACGTCCAGATCAGATTCAGAGTGATGATCAAAGCATAGATTGATTCCATCAGCACCCCCAAAAATTCTAAACCATTTCCTGGATAGACATTTAATTTGGTAATGGTTAGGCAGTTTTGATTTATATGCTGTTTAATGCTTGTTGAGCACATTATTTTACATATGCACCTACTTACATGATCACTTGTATTCTTTCTTATTCGCCTGTGTTTCAATTTGAAGATTTTCAGAAGCCGGAAAATTGTTTCAAAAGCATTGTTTCAAAAATTACCCAACATTCCATTAATAGCAGGGAAAGAGCTCAAATGAAAACTGAAAATATTAAAAGACATGCTCATTCAGAATATGAATAAATATAATACTCTGTAAACAAAGTTAATATGTTTCTCGTCCTTCAATATGACCTAAGATTCAACTGCCAGCGTCTACCGCAGCTGGTCTGAGTCCGTCTGACAGCTCCGACTTCACGTCTGATGATGAGGTGAAGAAGAGCGACTCCTGTGACTCCAGCCCTGAGAATGAAGAGCAGCAGAGCAGCAGCTGGAGCTCCAGACGAGCCAAAGGGCCGAAGGCGAACCCCAACGAACTGCACTCCAAAGACACCGCTGCACATTCCAGCTCCAGCAGGCCGGCCGGTGGAACCGACGGCTCCTCCGATGCCCCCGTCGCAACAGATGACAGCTCTAACTCAGGAAAAGATGCAACCAAGCCAGAGGAACCTTAGCTAAGCACAGCACCTTCTCTGGAGGAAGATATCCGCTCGAGGCTGGCGTCGCAGGTTTCTGCTGGGTCTGTGATGTCGTTGTACATTTACTGTCCTGTGATGTTGTTTGGAGATGTTGTCTTATATGTTGCAGGGCAGAAGTAAGCGTTTTGTATGTGGCGCCCTCCAGCAAACACAAGAGGGCAGACTCAATTGTTTGTGTCTGTTCTGTGTAGTCTTTCTATTCATATTCTTCTTCTCCTGTTCCTCTCTAAATGCACAAGACTAAACCTGAAACACTAAGAAACAATCTTATACATGCACAATATTAATTGATTAATATGGACTTTTTTCCAGAATCAACCAGGGTTTAACGCACAACAGATCAACAATTCCAGTTCTTTATAGGATTTATCGGAGCAGATCCTCTTTAAGTTTTCGAGTGCTCTGTTCCAAACTCTAGTTGAGCTGCCTTTCTAGGCATCATAAGCTATGTTTCCATCCAGCGAGATGAACATTTTCTGCAGCTGAAAAAATTACTGTGCCTCTTTTTCCATATGTAATAAACTGCTTGTGGCTCAAAGATTGCATTAATTGTGGTCTAGTTATATTGCATTTGGATGCCTGCTGTCTGGGACAGTAAGACAGTTCTGGGAAGTTCCCCGAACCACTTTCACAACAGACTTTGGTTCAGGCATTTGACCAAAACATTATTTCAGATGCTGTGCACGCGATCGATTCGCTGGTTAATCCGGTTATGGCGTCCCATCGCGCAAAGTCGCGTGACTTTTTTAATGTGCATCAAAAAATGT
This sequence comes from Cirrhinus mrigala, assembly GCA_036247105.1. Lineage (NCBI taxonomy): Eukaryota > Metazoa > Chordata > Actinopteri > Cypriniformes > Cyprinidae > Cirrhinus > Cirrhinus mrigala. The sequence goes on along the minus strand of CM070011.1, from coordinate 2,886,789 downwards.
ATTTGTTAAATGCATTTCCATTGTAGTTTCTGCACGTCTTCTTATTGGATAAAAACTTATCCGCCTCAGTTGAGTGCATACGTTTTTATGCATATTTTTAGAATTTATGCGTATCTTGGCGTTTCCATCTTGCGTTTCTTACGCAATATCCCAAAATGCGCATAAAAATAGGTGGATGGAAACATAGCTATGGATGTGCTCCAGACAGGTAAGATGTCTTGTTTTGGAAAAGCATCACACCCCTCAAGGATAGAGCAATCCCAGAATGCACTGTGAGAAATACTGATAAATATTTAACAAATTCTGAAAAGAATGGAGAAAATAGCTCCATCTTATTAACTATTTCAAGCAATATTTATGTGTGTTACATCAGACTCTGAGGTAATCAACAGCAAGCATTAGTCAGGTCGCTCATGGGAAGTGGTGCATTAACAGACTTAGGAACCTGCCTTGTTAGGTATACAGCAGAGAGTGAGGCAGTTCACTAGGATTTGGAGCAGAGCTTGTGACTTCACAGTGTCCTGCCATAGAGGACGTCGGGAATACTCTTCTAACGGTTACATGCTGTCGTCAGCACCTTGTTATGACGGTGAAGGGTGTTTGATAACATTCACATGCTCGGAAAATGCAAATATTTATTCTCCTCAGGTTCTTGACAGGCAGACACACATAAAGGGATGACTCTTAGCTAACACAGCACTCGGTAAAGTAAAGTTTGTATATTTATTCACGTCGATTACCGTCTTAATCAGCTGTTAGCGTTTTACAATATTATAGGACAATGATGAAATCTCTTGCTCTTAAAGTTGTGACTGCTGTGCCGTCATGTTCCTGTGGTAAATGTTCGAGAAAATTATTTAAAGTAATGTCCAGCTCCTTGACCTGCTAGTTTAAAGTCAACATAAAATCACTTCTATTAAAGAATGAAACAAGATAGTCAGTGGAGGAAATGCAGAGCCTTATTGGCTGGTGCTTTGTGACTTAAACCAAAAAACAAATGTATATCAGAGGCGGAATGATTACACTTTTATGGTAGAATATAAAGACGTTCACCATGACTCCTGCACTATAATGGCCGCTTCAGACAAAATAGGTGTTTGTGTTTAAAAAATAGTGTACAGAAGCATTTTTAATAACAACATGTGTGCCGTGTTTTGTCATATGTGAGATACTACAGTGGAATGCAAAACTGTCTTTTGTGTGAACAGCCCCTTAAGGTGTGTTCATACTAACTTTGTTTTGCACTTGAATGGAAGAATATGAAGATTAACATTATTTAAACGTTCACCAGTGACTCCTACACAATAAGGGCCTGTTCACACAGAACGCATTTTTGTGCTTAAAAATGTGTGACACAGGGCAGTATAATGAAGAAAAAGTTCTGGAGACGTGTTTTTAGAATGCTGTGTCATTAGTGAGACACTCCAAAAGATGGTCGAAAACATCCATTTGGTGTATCTATATAGAGGAAAAAAAATGGAAAAAGTTTTTTAGCATTAGAGACATGCGCTCTAATTAGCATTAGAGCACAATTCCATAAAAGTGCTGATGGGAGGGGAAAATTCTGCATGTGATTTGCTGAAAATGCAAATTGCTGCCTTTTTAGGCGTTAAATAATGGCGCAAACCAGTAATTTGATGAGCGCTAACGTTAGTAAAATGCATTGCGTGATTCATTTTAATAGTCTCATCTCGTAATACGTTTTGCGTCTGTGAGGGAAATTCTGACAAATGCATATTCAGTAAGTTCAGGCCCAAAAATAACTGTGTGCACACCTTTTCAGTGCTAATTCTTCACTGTGCATCTTTAGTAAATCTTGACAGTACTATTTTAACACCAAAAGACAATTTGTGCTGGCCCTTAGTTGGGAGATAAGACAAACATTTATTGAATGTGAAGTTGAGCAGTGACTCCTGCACTATAAGTGTCAGTTCACACAGAACGTGTTTTTGCATTTGAAATGCGAGACACAGGGCATTTTAAATGGAATAAAAAAAAAAACAAAGTCTAGAGACACATTTTTTACAAGTTGAACAACTTTCAACTTGAGCGCTGTGTGAGATGCTACAAAAGATGCAAGCACAATGGTCAAAAACGTCCATCTAGTGCATGTTTACATACAGAAACAGTAGAAAGGAAATGCAGTGGGATTCTGTATGAACAGCCCCTTTTGAAACTTTCCTACAAACTTTTTATTACAATTTGATGGAAGAATACAAAGACAAGCATTTTTTTTTTTTTTAAGTTGCATTCACCAGTGACTTTTGCACTATAAGGGCTAGTTCATACAGAACATGTTTCTGTTTTTTAAAGCAGTGGAATGGAAAAAAGCGCAACTTTTAACTTGACTTCTGTGTGTTTAGATTGCTGTTTATAGAAAGCATTGGATAAGAAGTGCAGTGGGATGCAAAACGCATTCTGTGTGAACGGCCCTTTAAGGTGCGTTCATGCCTAAATTGCTGGAGTTGCCAAACTGCTTTGCTGTTAGATGCTGGCCATTCTTGTATTATCCAGCTGTAACAGACATTGCAACATAATGTTGCTGTGCATTTGCATAAAGTCAAACTGTGCTCATGTTTGTTGCACAGACAGCGTTTTCACCAAAAGACTTTCAGTTGTTTTGTCGGTGCAAATCACTGTCAGTGTGAAAACACAGCATCAGTTGTGATTTCATGTTGACTTTAAACGATGATTGCATGGTTTCTATCTGATCTTTAGTCTGATTTGTGTCAAGTATTGTGTCATGGCTGTACTTGTGGTAGGAATCCTAGCATATGTGTTGTCTAGGGCTTTCTAGGATTTATCCTACATGGTAAGATCTCTCGTCTCCTCTGCATCTCTTCCCCTTTCTCTGTATTTCCTCCCCTGTCTCATTCCTCATCTTGTCTTTTTGTCTCCAGTTCATCCCCTCCAGGGTCACGGTATCTGTTTTGACGTCGTCTACAGGGCTCTACTAAGTGCTCCGATATCGTAATCTATTGGATTAGTAGTTCGTAACCCATAGAAATTTTGTACCATGACTACTTAGCCTTAGGACACGTGGCGTGCCGTCTCACTGTTTACATGGTTAGCCGAGTGAGAGTATAAGCGTGTCAGTGTATGTGTTTTTTGCATGGACGTGTCATGGATATTCACAGTATCGTGCGGTCTGCCACCTTTCAATATCGTAGAGGTGTCACTTGAAATAGAGAAAATATGGGCGATGGAAGACAACAAAAATGGTCGTTCTTTTACATTCTACGCGTTTTTAAACAAATCTTTGTAGTTTGCTGTTGGAATATCTTTGGAAATCACAATCAGGCGTTCTAAAACAAGATACTTTTTACTAGAAATGCTTAAGTTAAAAGCCTCTAGCGAGAAAATGGCATTAATTAATTCTTGATATTTGTAATCTGTTTTAGGTAGGTAATCTCTATTTTCTGTAGGACCCTCACCAAACATTTCTCATGTCTGATCCTGTGTATGTTTTAACATGGTAGGTGTTGCTAATACGGTCATGAGGTCATGTAAAGCACAGAAAGTGTGTCTCATGTTATTAGCGGTTATTAGTGGTGCTTGCTAATGCAATGATCACTGTTATTAAACACTCATATTTAGGGTTAGGATTTTGAACAAATCCTTGAATTTAATTGTTAGACTTCGGTGCAAAACTCATTTTGCGCTCTTTCTACATAAATGGTACCGTCAGTTATTATTGAGACTTACTGATTTTCCCTGTATGTGGTAATGGAACAACATAGCGATGGCCAGGCATCCACAGACAAGCACCACTTACATTCTCTTCAAACCTAGTTTCATTAGCAACAGGTTGCCAAAAAGAAACCAAAACCGGGATCGAGTGTGTTAATACCCATTCTATTTTTATACACCATTAGCCATGCAAAATTTCAAAACTAATATAAGTAAGATGCAGTATTGGAAAAGTCATTTTCCTTTCAAAGCCAAATAAATGCTTTGCAAGTGTGAGTGTTTGATACTTTGAATATTTTTGGTTGTCATTCTGTGCTTATCATTATTATTGTTTTATTCTGAGAAATTAATATATAAGCATGTGAAGGGAATGTTATTGATTGAAATGAGCTCAGTGATGATTATTATTAGATGAGATGTGGCTATACAGATCCAGAGTGTAGAACAGATGACAATCAGTGCCAAAATAGAGAAGAAACTTTATTTAAGATTCTATTTATTTTCTTATCCATGATATTATGTGCATGTCAGATTCTGCTGGTCAGTGTGTTTAGAAATCATTATAAAGAAGGTGATTTATGATTATATTGAGAATATGAACTTTATTTTCCTGTAAGATTTTTCAGTTCTGCATCTTTATTGTTCATTAAAGCAAACTTCACTTGCCGTTTGCTTTATATTCACCTTGATTATAATCAATCATTTTTTGTTTGGACCTGTATTGAGCAGAATGTACCGATTTGGTAGACTTGTGAACCGTTGTTCTTGGTTGTTGTTGTATAATGGTGTCTTGCCTTAGACCACTGTCAAACATCGGTGTCAAAATGAAAATAAATCCTTTTGAAAGTGGAATGTTTTTATTACTATTTAATGAAGGAAATGTATAACCTACACTACAGTTCAAAAGTTTGGGGTCAATTACATTTTTTTTTAAATAATTAAATGCTTTTATTCAACAAGGATACATTGAAATGATCAGTTATAATGTTACAAAAGATTTCTATTTTAAATAAATGCTGTACTTTTGAACATTCTATTCATCAAAGAATCCTGAAAAAGTATCACGGTTTCCATAAAAATTAAAACATAACATTTATAATAACAATAATAATCAAAAATGTTTCTTGAGCAGCAAATCAGAATATTGGAATGATGGATGAAGGATCATGTGACACTGAAGACTGGAGTAATGATGCTGAAAATTCAGCTTTGATCACAGCAATCAATTACATTTCAAAGTAGATTCACATAGAAAACTGTTATTTTAAATAACTCAAATAAATGCAGCTTTGGTGAGCAAAAGATGCTTCATTTAAAAACATTAAAGAATCTTACCAACCCAAAATTTCTAAATGGTTAAGTAGACAACTGGGATTCATGAGGATCTTCTTCATGTTTCTTGTATCTTTTTCAATGGCAAAAGAACAAAAAAGAAGAAGAAACAGTAGTCTACTTCAGCTGTTCCACACTGTTTGATGCCATACAAAATAAATAAATAAATAAATAAAAAGTTTTAATATTGACTTATTACAAACCTTGCCACAAGTTTGGCTACAGCATTTAAAGGCAGGTCGTGACACCCCAAGCGTGTTCCTCACCTGACACTTGATGGATACCAAAGTGCAATGTTATGTCATTATTACATAATCCACACACTAGAGATAAAACGTGGCAGCAAATAGAGTCTACAGAATTTTATTTAAAACTCCTATGATGAACTGCACTGTACTTATAATTCAACTTTACAACTGAACTTAGCCCTAGGCTTTATTTTCTTTCTTAAAACATTTTTGACTATGACCCAGGAAGATTCTGGAAAGTTCTTGAAATTCACCCATGCATGTGATTGGAGAATCAATGTGCCACTCATTTCAGACTGATTGTCATAGATCAACATTTTAAGACAAAGTTAGAACACTGACATTTTCTATATTACCAATATTCATAAATTCTTCCTCAGCGATGCATCATTCTTATCATGTTGTTCCCGACAGTAGTAACACCGTAAAGTCAGTGTATTTTGATTAGATATTTATCTCAGGGATTATGTATTTCGTCTAATTATCATTAACTGAAGCAAACTGTTTTGTTAAAAGGCAGTATAACTTTTAACCTGGAGATTTTCTTTGCTATACCCAAGCCCTTCAGGCAGGTAAAGCCATAACAGCATCATTATAAGATCACAAATCCTCCTCACACGACCTGAACCGTATACTGTTCAGGGAACATTCAAATGTAACATTCCCGTAATGTTTACAAATGGAATGAATTTAAATTAATTCAAAAACATATGATTTAAAAATAAATAAAAAAAAATAAAAAATCATGTTTGTGAATAAATCATTTATAATAAACACTGCAATATTTTATTTAAAAATAACGTGACTCAACATTTTGAATATTCTGAGAAAATGTAAAAATAATGTTTTTATAACTTAATGAGAACGTTAGCAAAATGTTCTTGGAACATTTTTTGTTTACTTGAAATGTGAAAAATATTTAGTCGCCTTCAGAGATTACACAAATGAGATATACCACTGTAGATTATTGGCAGTTTGACTCGACAAGTTATTGAAATGCAAGTCTGACAAACAGTTCTGGTCTTTCCACATTCAAGTAGAAAGAAGCTTACATGACTCTAGGTGTTACCAAAATCTGACTTGCTGGAGGATTTCGCGGTAAGAAGGCCATTTCTGAGAAAGGCCAACAGTGAGCCACTCCTGCATTCACTACAAGCAAATACAATTCAGCCATTTAGCAGAAGCTTTTTTGCAAAACAACTTACGCTTCGCTAATCACAGTGCCTCTGGTGCAACCTGAGGTTAAGAGCCTTTCTTATAAGGACACAATGGCGACAGCTCAAGTATCGCTTCGTTTGGAATTCAAACCTGTGACCTTTCAGTAACCATCCTTTGCAACAAAATACAACTTAACATTCTCTGAAGTTGAAGAAAGAAACCGTATATAGTACAGCGTCATAGAAATATTGTTAAAACTCACACACACACAAATGGCATCCCTTGGCCAACATTAGAGGTAAGATGGAGGAGAGGAGTTGGTTGGTTTTCTGCATTAGTTGATCATAGACTGTCATCTGAAGTCACACATTTAGACAAATACAATGTGCTTAAGCTAACAACAACCAAACACAATTCAAATTTTTCATGTCTTTATTGTACGCATCCCATTAAACACTCACAGTGCCATGGAAAAAGTTTATCATTCGTCCTCAGTGTGAAAAGATGGATCTTAAAATCATTCAGTCACTATTGGAAAGGGTTCAAATATGTAGAATATGTTGGGGAAAAAATAAAGATTTTCCTGAAGAACAGCGGGTGGTTCAAGACAAACAAGGGACTCGTGAACAGCTCATGAATCTCATCAAAGAAGTCATGGATCATCTAGAAAATGACAAGTTAAGTTCACTTACTTTTACTACATATATATTATTATTATTATTATTATTATTATTATTATTAATAATAATAATAGATCAAGTAAATAACTAAACCCTGTCACAAGTTTACAACCCTGTAACAATGAAAAGTACATTTATTTGTGAAGGGGTTGAGGTTTTTCATCCAAAATTGACACTGCTCCTCATTTAGTTAGAAGAGTAGACCATGCATGGCAGTAATAAAATAAGTACATTGACATCTCTTTAACAGTGCTGCAGGAAATGGTTAGTAGTATGGTACTTTTTATTTATAATTTTGAGGCTTATTATAATCATGGAGGGTACTGTCAAGCTTAACAACATAAAATTAAGATTATTTTTCATCATTTTGTTTTAATCCACAACTATATAGAATGATGTAATTTCTGGTAAATGATGTCACATATGAGCAGAGTCTTAATTTTAATGGGCGTAGAATGGTTAGTGTGATTGGGGTTGAATTCAGGCTGAGGGACATACAGTGCCTATAGAAAATCATCATACCTCTTTGAAATAGCTACTTTATTTGCCATACAGCCTGAAATCAAACCCCATTCCAAATAACTTTTCCAGCTTTATTTACAATTTTGGTTTTACAACATCAAACCAATAAAGGAAAAAAACCCACAACAGTTCTACAAGAAAGACTCAGGAGGTGATAAGACTTGAAAGTATTTATTTAACAAAACCAAGATATAAAAATAGAATGCTTTAGCATAGGCCCCATCCGTAGCTTGAATCTGTAAGTCGTAGATTCCAGCTATTACTGCCGAAGACGAAAGCAGGGGCGGAGCAGGGCCAACCTGGTGGTGGTGGGGAGGATGGAGGGGAACGTCAACGTAAGTATCTGCAAATACAAGGAAGGGTGAGTAGAGAGCTTATATATTGTGTGGATTGATGATTGGCTAGATCTAATTGTAATGAGTGACACTGCATTAAATCTTCCTAGCAGAACTTGTGCTACAGGTTCCATTTCCGCAAATAAATTAAAAAAAAAAACTAGAAAAAACAGGGTTGGAAAAGTCACCAGTCCTTTGATTTAATACTTCATAGAGCCACCTTTTGCTTTAATTACAGCCATCGGTCTTTCTGGATATGTCTGTACTAGCTTTACACACCTTGATTGGGGAAAATTTGCCCATGCCCATTATTTCTTGCAGAATTGCTCAAGTTCAGTCAAATTCTGTGGTGAGCAGCAATAGACTGCTCACTTCAAATCCATCCACAGATTTTCGATTGGATTTAAGTCAGGGCTCTAGACATTCACCTTCTTATACTTAACCCATTTCTTTGTTGTTTTGGCAGTATGTTTTAGTGTCATTGTTGTGTTGGAAGGTGAATGACCTGCCCATCTTTAGCTGTCTAGCAGAGGGAAGCAGATGTGACAGCATCCATTTTCCCTTCAATCCTGACCAATCACCCAGTCCCAGCTGAAGAGAAACACCCCCACAACATAGTACTGCCACCAGTGTTTTGTGTGTAATGTGTACATGCAGCTCAAAAAAGTTAAACTTAATTTATTTTATTTTCCAGGGTGTAATGTGACAAAAAGTAAAGGTTTTCATTCACAGGGTATGATGATTTTCTATAGGCACAGTAACTTTAAAGTCTGTTATATATATCCGTTATATATCTGATATATATTGTGACGAGCGTCTCCGGGCTCATCAGCGTCGCCCTGGCAACCAACGAGCTACAGCTGCACGCCTTCATCACAGCTGATCCGTCACGGCTGCTTTCTCATCAGCACGTGGCTTTAAGAGCCGCCAACCCTCTCTGCCAAACAGACAACCGTCTCGAGCTGGATGTGCTGGACTCTAACCTCTGTTCTCTCTCTTTTGTCAGAAAGCAGCGAGTGACCGACAGCCCTCTAAGGAGCACGCCTGGACACCCACTTTTCGGATTACCCACACGAGAGCCGCACCGAGCACCAGCCACACCAGCATCACCATACTTTTCAAGCACTGTTGGGCTCAGGTGCGAGCCATCGACGACAAGGACGTCCTCCCTCGGCCCCATCCTCTCCCTCACTTCATTGTCCGCAAAGGTCTGCTGTACTGTGTCGCCCAGCGGAGGGGGGAGGAGAAGGAGCTTCTAGTCGTTCCACGGACGAAGACGGAGACCATCCTGGAGTTAGCTCATTCCCATCCTATGGCAGGTCACTTGGGAGCAGCGAACACCATCCAGCGGATCCGTGACCGCTTCCACTGGCCTGGCCTGAAGGCCGATGTCAAGGGATTCTGCCGAGCCTGCCTGACCTGCCAGATCACGGCACCCAGGACTCCTCCCCCCAGCCCGCTCATTCCTTTGCCCATCATCGAGGTGCCCTTCGAGCGCATCGGATTGGATCTGGTGGGGCCGTTGCCTAAGTCTGTCCGAGGACATGAACACATCCTAGTCATCGTGGATTACGCCACCCTGCTTGGCATCCCTGTGGAAATCCTGACCGACCAGGGTACACCATTCATGTCCCGGCTAATGGCTGATCTCTGCAGGCTGCTGCGGGTGAAACAGTTGAGGACGACGGTCTACCACCCGCAAACCGACGGCCTCGTGGAACGCTTTAACCAGACCCTCAAGCAGATGCTCAGGCGAGTCGCAGCCGAAGACATGCGGGATTGGGATCTCATGATCCCCTGTGTCCTCTTCGGCATCCGCAAGGTCCCCCAGGTCTCAACTGGTTTCACCCCCTTTGAGCTCCTGTTTGGCCTTCAACCTCGGGGGCTCCTGGACGTCGCCCGGTAAGCTTGGGAGCAGTAGCCTGCCCCCCACCGCATGGTCGTGGAGCATGTCAGGCAGATGAGGGAGCGGATCGACCGGATCATGCCATTAGTCCGGGAGCACCTCAGCAAAGCTCAGCAAGCCCAACAACGCCACTACAACCGGGCAGCTCAACCACGGGAGTTTCAACCGGCAGACTGTGTCATGGTCTTGGTCCCCACCTCCGCCTGTAAATTCCTCGTGTCATGGCAGGGACCCTACACGGTAGTCGAAAAAGTTGGGCCAGTCACCTACCGCCTGCGTCAACCTGGAAGGCAATAAAACAACTATACCACATTAACCTGCTGAAGAAGTGGAATGGGACCCGGGACCAGGTTGCCGCCCTCAGTCTCACCGACCCCGTGGTTGTCGACGTCAAGCCCCACCTGTCGGCTGCCCAGAAGGCTGAGCTGCAACACCTGGTCGGTCAGTTCTCGGATGTGTTTTCCTCCCGGCCTGGGCAGACCAACGTCATCCAACATGACATCAGGATGCCCCCTGGAGTGATCGTCAGGCAACGGCCATACCGAGTTCCGGAGGCTCGTCGGCAGGCTATAGAGGAGGAAGTTCAAGAAATGCTGATGTTGGGGGTAATCGAACCATCTTGCAGCCCTTGGTCCAGCCACATAGTGATGGTACCAAAGCCGGATGGCACCCTCCGCTTCTGCAACGACTTTCGACGGCTAAAAGAAGTCTCATAGTTCGACAGCTACCCCATGCCTCGGGTCAACGAGCTGTTGGACCGCCTGGGGAGGGCCCGGTATATCTCCACCCTGGATCTCACCAAAGGATATTGGCAGGTACCTCTTACCCCTTCTGCTAAACTAAAAACCGTCTTCTCCACCCCTAGTGGCCACTGGCAGTACCGGACCCTCCCCATCGGGCTCCACGGGGCCCCCGCGATGTTCCAGCGTATGATGGACATCATCTTGCGACCCCACCAAGCCTACGCGGCCGCCTACCTGGACGACGTGGTGGTCCATTCTGAGGCATGGGAGGACCATCTGGACCGTCTGCGGAGGTTGCTCTCGGAGCTCTGGCGGGCTGGACTAACCGCCAACCCCCGCAGATGACATCTAGTACTCGGAGGCTAAGTACCTGGGCTTCCAAGTCGGACGGGGCCTCATCCGCCCGCAGGAGACAAAGGTGGAAGCTGTCCTCACCGCTCCCAAGCTCCAGACGAAGACCCAGGTATGAGCCTTTTTGGGGTTGGCGGGATATTATCGCTGTTTCATCCCTAACTTCTCCTCCTTAGCCGCCCCTCTGACAGACCTGACCAGGAAGGGACAGCCCGAGAGGATATGTTGGACCGCAGCCGCTGAGGAGGCCTTCACCCAGATCAAGACGGCACTCACCTCTTCACCCGTGCTCCGCACTCCGGACTTCAGCTGCCCCTTCCTGCTGCAGACGGATGCCTCCAACATGGGACTGGGAGCCGTCCTGTCCCAAATCCAAGAAGGTGAGGAGCATCCTGTCATTTATATCAGCAGGAAGCTGTCGACCACGCTCCCCTACAGTGGATGGCCCGGGCTAAGGACACCAACGCCAGGGTGACTCGCTGGTTCCTTGTGCTCCAAGACTTCCACTTCGAAGTTCGCCATCACGCTGGGGCCACCAACGCCAACGTGGACGGACTCTCCCGGATCTGGACAGCTTATGCAGGTCTGTCAGGGGTCATTCCCCACCCACCCCTCATTTCACCCCTACTGTTTCTCTTCGTTCCCAGGGCCAGAACGACGCTTGGGGGGGGGGGGGATGTGACGAGCGTCTCCGGGCTCATCAGCGTCGCCCTGGCAACCAACGAGCTACAGCTGCACGCCTTCATCACAGCTGATCCGTCACGGCTGCTTTCTCATCAGCACGCGGCTTTAAAAGCCGCCAACCCTCTCTGCCCAACAGACAACCGTCTCGAGCTGGATGTGCTGGACTCTAACCTCTGTTCTCTCTCTTTTGTCAGAAAGCAGCGAGTGACCGACAGCCCTCTAAGGAGCACGCCTGGGTACCTACTTTCACCCACACGAGAGCCACACCGAGCACTAGCCACGCCAGCATCACCCTACTTCTGCACTTTCATTTAAAAGTATCTTTAAAAAAATCCACCCTCCGGGGTTGTTCACTCAGCTCACCTTGTCGTGTGATTCTTCACCCGTGACAATATATCTATATATATATATATACACATATATATAATATAATATATCTTGCAGTTTTTTAGAAAAATATTCTTCACAAGAAGGGAACACAAATGAATGCTTATTGCCAAAAATCACAGACACTATGCACATTTTGTTAATAAAATAAAGTACAAACTCAGTGAAGTGCCTCAGGGATATGACTAAATGGTTGGTTTATTATAGGTATAAGACATTATTTATGCTAAAAAAAATTTTTTTTAAATGTAATAATTATGTTTATTAATTATATGCTGCTGATTTGTCCACAAAGTCAATCTCCTGTTCCAGCACGCCCCAAAGGTTTGGATCGAGATCACAGGGCCGGTTGCATAAAAAAAGTTAGTCATCTAATTTGTTTTCTTTAAAACTGGTCATAAATTTTTGAAGTCAGACACAAACAGGTAGATTGGCCTAATTTGAATTAGAAAATTAAGTAATTACCTCTTGGCTAACTGGTACTTGGTCAAACTAGTTCTTATGTTCAAGAAACCATTTTGAGATAGAGCTTGGTGACATGGCGTGTTATCCTGCTTGAAGTATCTATCGCAAGATGAACACATTGTGGTCATAAAGGGATGGAATTGGTCAACAGTGATACTGAGATACCAAAGGTACTAAAGAGCCAAGAATATATCCTCCACACCTCTACACCACAACCAGTAGCCTAAAACGTTGATGTAAGGCAGGAAGGATCCACGCTTTCATGTTGTTTACACCATGTTGTTTCTTTTATTGCACCGCTGTGAAGAACCTTTTAAAGCACCTTTATTTTTAAGAGTCTTCTATATTGTCCAGTTTTGGTGAGTAGGGCAAATTGTAGCCTCAGTTTCCTGTTCTGACAGAAGTGGCACCCAGAGTGGTCTACTGCTGCTGTAGCTTATCGTCTTCAAGGTTTGACGTGACCTCTGTAGACCTCAATTGAGTTACTGTAGCCTTTCTATCATCTCTGGAATCAACAAGGCATTTTCGGGGACAGAACTGCAGCTTACTAGATTTTTTCTCCTCTTCTGTTCAGTCTCTGTAAACTCTAGAGATGGTTGCGCTTGAAAATCCGCAGTTGTCATGAACATCATTGGTTTCTGAAATACTCAGAATTCCACGTTCAAAGTCACAAAACCACCTTTCTTGTCTTGTCTACATGCCTAAATGCACTAAGTTGCTGCTATGTGACATTATGGTTGATTAGCTGTGCACAGTTTTGTAGATTAACTGAATGACAGTATAATTTTGATGTGCTCTGAATGACATGTTCTGACAGTAAAGATGAAACAAACACGTGAATGAAACAACATTATCTAATTCACAAGACAAGATTTGTCACTGAGCTGTCAATCATCAATGTTGAATAACCGGCTTTGCCTCATATAACATAACTAAAGAAAACTTCCCTCCATGTTATGCAATGCTAATTCACGGGGAGATTGATAAGTAAAACAACCTGAACATAACAACTGTTATCACGGAAACGTCTGTATATACAGTGCAAGCATGTGGTTATATCAGTGTTTGTCGCCCGTTTCTGATGCAATACTAGGCTGGATTGAGAGGTGTGGTATTAAGCAGTGCCATTGTGTGGAGATTTGTGTCTATAAACTGCTGTCTCATCCTGACCATGTCAAGGACACAGTTTGGAAATCTGCCTTTTCATGCGTCATATTGAATAAAAAACCTGAGTCATCATAAATTTGAGATTGCCTTTAAGCCTGAATTGCTGCTCTAACATGACACAACAGTTTTTCAAAGTAAAATGTGTCTTTGTGCTGCTTCAGTTTTACATGCAGTCTGATTCATCAGAAACAGATGAGAGCGGTGGATTGCCGAGGGAGAATTTATCAACATGGGTGATACAGATAAAGTTAGCATGCTAACTTTGTCTTAAAATGTGGATCTATGTCAATCGGTCTACAGTGATTTGAGGCTAATTCTCAAATCCCTACACTCTGGGTCGTATTTCACCTCAAATCTAAAGTATAAATAATGAACAATAAAGAAAATAAAGCAACTTATCTTGTACATTTCTGCAGACTTTAATTGCTTCCATATTTTATCTCTAGGACTAGTGACCTGAATTATTATCCTCTAAACAGTAGTGTATGGACTATGTAACAATTAATGATATAACCATTGCACTTTGGTATCCATCAGGTGTCGGATGAGGAACACGTGTGGGGTGTCATGACCTGGTTGGTTATTAAACTATACTTGGTTATTGGTTCATTCCATCATTCATTCAAAATGATCGTTTTAAAAAATCACGGTGTATGCATTTTCTAATAACTGTTAATGGAACTATAATATACTTTGAATTGTAATTTATTGCTGTGATTATTGCTGCATTACTCCAGTCTTCAGTGTCACATTATTCCTCAGAAATCATTCTAATATGCTAATTTGCTGCGCAAGAAACATTTATGATTATTATCAGTGTTGAAAACAGTTGTTCTGCTTCATATTTTTGTGGAACCTGTGATATATTTTTTTCAGGATTCTCTGATTAATAGAAAGTTAAAAAGAACAGCATTTATTTGTAACTTTCACAGCACTGTAAATGTCTTTACTGTCACTTTTGATTCACTTAATGAGTCCTTGTTAAACTAAAGTATTCATTTCTTTCCAACAAACCAACCAACCAACAAACAAACAAATCTTTCTGACACAGTCGTCAAGGTACAGAAACCGATGACATGACAGTCTTATTTTAGAGGACGTGACAAGCTAATGTTCAGATCAATATCAGTGTTTGAGCGGACTGTAACTTTGCTTCAGTTACGTGTCCTTTTTCAGCGCTGAGATATAATAGACAGAAATTGATAATGCTCTTCCTCCTCTTGGCCATTTCGATAAAAGAGGCAATGCTTAAGTAAGTAGCAGACGTGCAATTTACCTTTCTTTAAATCACATCAGGACAGCTGATAAGGAGCTAAACCTGGACAAACCTCCAGGGCATCCATTTTATCTCTTGTAATTGTATTTTGGTTTCCTCTGAAACCAACATTATGGTTAATCGTGTTTTTAAGTGTTCATTCTTATCACCAGAACTTGCGCAAGACTGTGTGTTCACACAGATTTCATGTTCATATGCAATGCCATTTACATGATACTCCAAGTTCAAATAATAACATATGCTTTTGTAGTAACCTATTAGTCCATTATGCCTATATTGTGTGTAAAATTGTAACTAGTGGATACTGGTGTTGGTTATCACCACATGTTGCACAAGAGGGTGTCACATGTATTTCATATTCATATGTTGTTTACATGATACTCTACACAATGTTCTTCAAAGAATAAGATTACCATGGCACATGTCGAAAAACATGGTAATTTGTACATTTTGTTAATGCAGTAGTCTATTAGTGTATTATAGTGTGTGTAGAACATAAGTTAATATGGATTTCATAATCATAATTGATTTCTTGAAACTATAAATGAGCTTCAAATTAATAAAATTCCCATGATACATGTTCAAAAACATAGTAATCAGTTATTAAGGTAATAGCTGTATTATGTAGGTGATTTTAAAGCCATAACAAGTCGTGGTTAATTATGTTTTTAAGTCTTCGTTCTTATCAGTAAGAGCTGAGCAAGAGTGTGTTCATATTGATTTAATATTCATATGATATTGACATAGGCTACTGTAAAAGAAATGATATGGTAATCAAGAAAACGCGTTAACAAAAGCATGGTTTTACCAAGTTTTTCATTTGTTTGTTTTCGTTAGTTTAGTATTTCCGAGTGTGGCTGTGTACATTCGTACCTTGTTCATGATGTTTTCAAGTGTTTTTTTATAACAGCACGTTGCGCAAGATTGTGTGTGTTCGTGGACTTCGCAGAAGATGCAATCCCATGCAAGTTTACGTCATCTTGACATTTTACCATACTGCCCCACAGATTTCTGTGCCAACCCCCCCTCCTCGCGACATGGTTTCGTCCTGTCACCTGAGAGGACGAATGAGTGCGGGCCCTTCATGACGCGAGGCGGACCGCTCCATAAATACCCTCACGTTCCTCGGAGGGGTGACACTTTTCCTGCGTTTTCCAAGCGAGTGTATTGAGGTGCCGCAAAATAGAAACTAAAAATGATGAACGGAGAGATTAACGGTTTCCACAACTCTCTTATTGAGGAGGACTGCTTCTTGTTTACATCGGAGTCCGTTGGAGAGGGGCATCCAGGTAAAATGTGCAAACTAAACTTTAGGTGACTTTACAGTATTCAGTTTCGTTATTACATAACAGCACCTGTTCTGCGCGTTCATTGTAAAAAAAAACAAAAAAAAACGTTGCATTATTGTACTAAAATAGCATTTGCTTTTGTTTGGAAACATTTAAACAAATGTAGCAGTGCGCTGTAGATTTGAAAACTTTTGTACTTCCTTTCTATGGCTTTGTGTCAAAAACTAGTGAGCGGCCATCCTAGACAGCATTATAGGCGGTATCGTCACGTTCAGCTGATCTCAAACACATGCACACTCATCTCAGTTGGCAATGCAAACATCTCTGATGCCCAAAAAGGTAACGTTAGTGTAGTTAGGCAGATCAGCAGATTTTGAGACGCAGCCTCGCGCTGCACGTGGGATCAAACATGCGGTCTGAGACTCCGCCCACCGCTGCCTCTGCGTTTTGATTTGCAGAAAAGACCGCGGTTCTTTTCTCCATAATGAAAGTGGATGAAGACCTCCAGGAAATAACTTGCATAAAGATCAAGCAAATAGGATAGTTTACATTTCCGTTTGTTTAGGGGGAGAAACCGAACAATGAAAACAAAGCAAGCAAGACCTTTTGAATTTAGGAGAAAATTGGCCTTTAGCGTAGTTGTACCTTATAATACAGAGTCGTATAGAATATATAAAATATTATTGGATCAAAATTACATATATATTTGCATAAATAAAAATGGTAAAGTTCTATATATAATTTGTTGAAATGTCATAATTTATTCTTTAAATGGAATACTTCTTTTTCAGTTTTTTTTTTTTTTTTAAGCTATACACAGATTTATTATTATTATTTTATAAGTGACATTTGTCCTGTTTCTTATTTGTGTATAAATATATGTTAAAGAACTTATGCCACATCTGACATATGTCACACAGGGGTGTTTTTACACAAACTAGTACAATTTCAAATGCTCATACAGAGAAATAAAGCCCATAAGAAAAAAATGTATAAGCTTGCCTTATTGTATCTGCCACTAGTTGATTCTTAAGCACATCTGATGCATAGCAAGCAAATGCAGTGTGGATTTTGACAAATACATATATAGCGTACTAATTAATATTTTTGTTTTTATTGTACAGATAAGATATGCGACCAGATAAGTGACGCCGTGTTGGACGCTCACCTGAAGCAAGACCCAGATGCAAAAGTGGCTTGCGGTAAGTTGAGTTTGATTTCTGGGGATTTGCTTGAATATTTTGCATGTGTCCTTTCAGATTTTATGTCCTCCCAAAATGAATATGAATATATTTTTTTTTTCTCTCTCTCTCTCTCTCTCTCTCTCTCTCTCTCTAGAAACTGTAGCCAAGACTGGAATGATTTTGCTGGCAGGAGAGGTGACGTCTCGTGCTGTTGTCGACTATCAGAAGGTGGTCCGCGACACCATAAAACACATTGGCTATGACGACTCGACCAAGGGTTGGTTTGATGATGCCTTTTTATTTTTTTATACATGCAGCAGCATTTACTGTTCAAAAAGTTTTTGAAAGAAATGTCTTTTTTTTTCCAAGCTTGCATTTATTTGTTTAAAAATACAGTAAAAACTGTAATATTGTAAAATATTATTACAATTTAAAAGAACTGTTTTCTATCTGAATGTAGTGTAAACTATCATTTATTGCTGTGATCAAAGCTGAATTTTCAGCATCATTACTCCAGTCTTCAGTGTCTCATGATCCTTCAGAAATAATTCTAATACGTTGATTTGCTGCTCAAGAAACATTTCTGATTATGATCAGTGTTGAAAACATTTATGTGGAAAATGATACATTTTTCTCTTTGATGAATAGAAATTTCAAAAGAACAGCATTTGAAATATAATCTTTTGTAGCACTATAAATGTCTTTACTATCAATTTTAATATGCCTGTGCTGAATAAAAATATTAAATTTCTTTCAAAAAAACATCTGAACAGTAAAAACAACTGAAAGGCTAAAATCCCTGTCAGTACTGAAAGCTAACAAAACAACTAAACTAAAAATGTCTTTGAAATATGAAGCTGAATGGCCTATAAACTCTTCCAAATTCTTTTTCCCAAAGGCTTCGATTACAAGACCTGTAATGTCCTGGTGGCTCTGGAGCAGCAGTCTCCAGACATCGCCCAGGGTGTGCATTTGGACCGCAATGAAGAGGACGTTGGGGCCGGCGACCAGGTAAGTCAGTGCAGTCTGAAAACTGTAAAATTAAACTTTTAATAACATTTCAGTATTAATATTTTCTGTTTTTTTTTTTTTTTTTTCCCTCTCCATTCAGGGTCTGATGTTCGGTTATGCCACGGATGAGACTGAGGAATGCATGCCTCTCACTATTGTTCTCGCGCACAAACTTAACTCCAAGATGGCTGAACTTCGCCGCAACGGCACCCTGCCCTGGCTTCGGCCCGACTCCAAGACTCAGGTCTGCAGAACGGAAACACAGAAACATGTGAAATTAAGCTTGCATAGCTAGAAGTGTTTGCATGCAGGGACTTGTGTAGATTTGTTTCCTGACAGTGCAACATGTGCTTTAAAAACAGGTTACAGTGCAGTACAGACAGGAGCGTGGCGCCATGCTGCCGGTGCGCGTCCACACTATTGTCATCTCTGTGCAGCACGACGAGGACATCTGCCTTGATGAGATGCGTGATGCGCTTAAAGATAAAGTCATCAAAACCGTGGTGCCCTCTGTTTATCTGGACGACGATACCATTTATCACTTGCAGCCCAGTGGTCGCTTTGTCATCGGAGGTCCTCAGGTAGAGACCGGAACATCTAGATTTCCATAGTGTTACATAAGTGAATAGTGAGGTGTTATCAAATATGAAATCAAATATTGCTGGTTAGTTTGACCAACATTTGATTTTTAAATGGCTTGAAATACTTATTGAAATTACTTTGAATATATTTGTGAATAGGGTCCTAAATATGCATGCAAAGTTTTGACGCACAGAAGTGTTTTGGAAAGGATCTACACATTTTGGTTACATTGATTGTCTTGGTCAAATTGTTTTAATGGAAACTGCCAAAAATCAACACTAGGAAAACCGGTAAAAAACATAAAACCTTTTATTGTTGCTCGTCAAACACTAAAATATGAAATACATGAGAACTAATGTAGTTAAAGACTCTTAAGTTTACTTGATACTGAAGACTCATCTTATAAATCATCAAGGAGGATTTGCCAGTTCTTCATTTGTTTGAGTTTTACAGTGAAAAATATTTGACAGAGGTCTTTGGTTTTTGGTTATTAGTTTTTGGATCTCAATTACTAGTCTGTTGCAAATTTTACCAGACAGGCAGTGGCTATAAGTGCAAATAACAAATAAATACTACTTGGACTACGTACAAATAATGTTAGATACTATTTATACTTAATTGCAGATATTTGCCCCTTACTGTACACTGAAACACTGAAAAAAAAAATACTTATTTTGAAGCAGTTGTCATTCAGATGCTGCTAGTAAATTTCACAAATAATGGCAAAGAAATGGCAAGTAGCAAACATAATTAAACGTTTAAACAAGTTTTAGAAGGAGAATAGAGAGAGTATTATAAATTTGTATTTTCATCTAACTCTTTGGTTTATTGATAACTTTGCAAAATCAAAGTTTTACAGTGGAAAAATAAACAAACAAACATCCAAATTGATCTATAATATTTGGGTCAAATTGACTCCTAACACAATCAAAAACTGTAGAAATGAATGGAAATTATTAGATTTCTCGCATATTTTTTTTAGTCTCTGACAAGCTACAATTCATGACCTGAATCTTCATTGTATTTCATAGTGTCAATTTTTGGCAAATTGCAAACCTCAACACAAACAGTCCCGGATTTTTAACACGAGCACCTCTTTACATTCACGTAGGGTGATGCCGGCCTGACTGGTCGTAAGATTATTGTGGACACCTATGGAGGCTGGGGAGCCCATGGCGGAGGAGCGTTCTCTGGAAAGGACTACACTAAAGTGGACCGTTCTGCGGCGTACGCTGCCCGCTGGGTGGCCAAATCTCTAGTGAAGGCTAAACTGTGCAGGCGTGTTCTTGTGCAGGTAAGTCAGACAGATATTTTGCGTTCGGGCTGAGCAAGTATAATTCTTTGAATCTTAAGTTTATTCATATATGTATGATATATGACGCAGGTTTCTTATGCCATTGGAGTGGCCCATCCTCTTTCCATTTCCATCTTCCACTATGGCACATCCCAAAAGAGTGAGCAAGAGCTGCTTAAAATCGTCAAGAAAAACTTTGATCTTCGTCCAGGAGTCATTGTGAGGTAACAGCTGCTCTCTTAACACATTATCCCGTGATCAAAGCCTTTCATATTCCTTCATCCTTTCTGCTTAACACAGATGGGAGCAAATCATTCATTTTTCTTCTGCTTTTGACTTTGCTTCCCTTTTCTTTGGGACTTTGCATCCCCCGATTCCATCAGACAGACGATAATGGCTCTAGCAAACTCAGCATTTGCCAAGTAATTATTCAAGATTCAGTACAATACAAAAACAGTCAATAATAAAATAAAAAGCAAGTAATTAAATACAGGCATAAAAACAAACATGTATTGAATACTGCTCAAAAGTTTGGGGTTGGTGAGTGTATTTTATTTTTTTTATTATTATCTTTTTTTTTTTTTAATGCGTATTGTTTAAAAGTCTCTTGCGCTCATTATGGATGCATTTATTTGGTCAAAAAAATAAAATAAAATAATTTATTTATTTACAATTTAAAATAACTGTTTTCATTAAATTTATATTTATATAATTTATTGCTGTGCTCAAAGCTGAATTTTCAGCATCATTACTGCAGTCTTCAGTGTCACATGATCCTTCAGAAATCATTCTGATATGCTGATTTGCTGCTCAAGAAACATTTCTAAGTATTATCAGTATTGAAAACAGTTGTGCTGCCAAATAATATAATGGAAAACGTATATAATTGTACTGACCTCAAACTTCCCTCAAGTGTTAAACATTCAGAAACTGAAAAGTAATAATGTGAAACAAAAACTACTTGCTCATTGTCGTAGTTTTCACTGCATGATTATTACATAAACTCATTAAAACAGTGTGTGTGTGTACATTAATACCAAATTATGCATTTTGGCCATTTGCGCACACACACATTAGTGCAATGTGTGTGCACTCTGTAAAAAGCAGTCAGATAAATGTTAATGTAGAAAGACGGGTATTTTTGTTTTATCTTAGTCCCAGTTTTTGACAACCCTCGAGAACCTTTGTATTATAACATCCCTTAGAGACATTACTCTTGCTGTGACACTCTGATTCGTTCTGTAGGTAATCATGGGCATCATGAGTAATGTAGTTTTTCACCACAGATTCTACTGTCAAACAGTGCCCCACTTGTGTGACAAAATCAGCGTTTCAAATCAGTCACTTACGAGGTTCCACTCTGCTTAGGAATGTTGCCTTAGGAGGTAGCCGCAGGTTTGGAACAGACAGGTTTTTAGCTCGCGTTTGCTGCTAGACTTGCTCTCTATTTCATGCTGCCGTTTCCTCCTTCATGCTGACTAGTGCGTGTAACGGTAAGTGAGCGCTTCATCTCTTCTCTGGCTGGCCGGGTGCGCACTTAAAGTATGGTCTACACGATGATCTTTTAAATGCATGCTGTTCTATTTTAACGAGTCAATAATCCACGGTCGATGTGTTCTAGGGAGCTGGAGCTGAAGAAGCCCATTTATCAGAAGACCGCTGCTTACGGCCACTTTGGCCGTGAATCTTTCCCTTGGGAAGTGCCCAAAAAGCTGCACTATTAAACCTTTTGTCAAGGTTTTTCCTCTTTAGGCCTGTTGGCGTATTATACAGAGAAGCCCACATGGCTTACGGGGAGAAGTCTGGTTGTTCTGGTACAAGTCCTGCTGGTCCATCTTATTTAAGTCTTTTTTTCCTCACATTTTCCCACCATGTTGCATTACCCATTTCACTTCTTAGTCTTTTCTGAGTTTTAAAGGTGATTATGAGCATTAGGATAAATGACGTAAATTAACTACACTGATTAACACATGAATTTCAATCGTAGGAATTGTAAACTGGTTGCCCAGTATTAATTATGGATTTCATAATATGCAGCATTAGCAAGCCCTTCACCGCTGTGTCATAAGCATTCCGGACTGTTTTAGTACTTTTACACTTTGTGTATTATTTATTTGTGCTGTCCTCTATGCACACGTATTGTAATCTGTAATCTGGAGGTCAACTCTTATGCTGTATGTTGCTGTACTTGGTTGGCGAGTATCTTCTCTTTTCTAGCGCTCTCTGTGGTTCCCAAGTGTCGTACAGAAAAACTCTGGGGACCGGCCACAAGGAAAGAGGTTGCTGCAGTGCCATTTATTTTGGCCAATACTAATGCATTATTAGATGCTTATCGTCTGTCTTCTTTCACATTCTCTTCTTTCCTTAAACAGAGGGATAGCAATTTTGGCTGGTGTTGTACAGAGAAACTAGCCTTGTTTACATGCATTCTCTCTCTCTCTCTCTCTCTCTCTCTATCTATCTTTCTCTTTCTTTCTTTCTTTAACTTCTTCCAGTTTTAATTTATTTTTAACAATAAAATGTTTTCTATTATGGCTTTGGATGTCACTGTGTTTTTTTTTTTTTGTTTTTTTTTTTTTTTTATCCCTTCTCTTTGTATATATAAAAATGTATACATGTTGGCTACTGTAACTGGTCATGTTTTTGGCCTTAGGAATTAGAAAGTTAGGAATTAGAAATTAGAAAACAATTTAAGATGGCCATAAATAAACCTTTGATTTGGTCTTGGAGCTCATGAATTTGTAATAAATATTTACTGAAGTGAGATAAGACACATTCCCCCGGTTTCACAGACAAAGCTTAAGCCTGGTCCTAGACTAAATGGTAAATTATCAGAATGTATCTAGGACAAAAGGTTCTAAAAATATGGTTTCTAATAAAAAAAGTGTTCCTGTGGCTCAATTTGCCTCAGGTTAGGGGTAAGTTGACCCAAGTCAGTGGGTAAGATCCATCTGGGTTTAAACTGACTATGTGACTGAATCTGATTCAAACCCATGTGAAGTTTAACAGATTATTTAAAAAAGAATTTAATTGTCAAATTTAATTTTACAACCATAGTTCTTTTCTTAAAGCTAACTTAAAATCAATCAAGTGAGCAAGTTTCATTCTCAGTCTTATTTGTTTTTTTTTTGCATTTCTGAAACTATGTTGAACACCAAAGTTTTAACCTTCCCAAAACAGACTAAACAGAGAGCTTGTTCAGTAAAATTAAATAAACACTGAACTAGAATGGAAGAATAAATGTCACTGAAACTGTTTTTTTTTTTTTTTCTTCTTTTTTTCTAAGCACGCATAGAAAAAAATTCTTAAACGTCCTAATTGAACTATGGGCTAATCCTGGTTTAGTCTAAGCCCTGTCTGTGAAACCGGGCCATGTTTGGACCATTTAAAGTTTCCCACTTAAAGTTAATTACATGTAAAGTTAATACATCTTTATCAATGCAAATAGATAAGTGTTATGATTGACAGAAAAGTTATAATAACTGGATTACAATAATGGTTATTTAGAGTAACTTGCATTATGCTAAGGTCAATTAACTTCTGACCACTCTAATGCAGTCCAGAGTGTAATGCAGTTCAGATGTAAATCTATTCTGTTATACAACACAACCATACAGAAGTTTTGTCAATGTACCATGCTTTATACTGTTTCTACCAAGGTGATTTAATCTGCTCCTATTATGAAGTGCTCGAGTCATCTGCTGTTCCACTATGACCTCAAGCATAATCTGCAGCACTAAAACTGATCAAAATGGTTGTAAATGTGGTTAAAAAAAAAAAAATACAGTGATGACTGATTTGCTGGTTGTTTTTATTGAATAAGCTGAAAAGATTTATGAAACACATTTTTAATTTTAGTAACCAACGGCTCCCATGTTCGTTTATGGAGTGTCTATTTACACTAAGTGCAGATAGCCTGCCTTGTTGGCAGAGGCCATTTACACCAACAGCACTAGGCTATACAACATTGCAAAAGAAATGTACCAAAGATCAGCTGAAGATACTAGATAGTAAAATGCTTAGTTTTGTCTTTTTGATGCCATCAGCATGCGTTCGAATCCGCCTTTTGGCGAACTTTTTCTTCTTCCTTTTCACATCACATATCACATTAGAAAGGCCTTTACTTTCAATAAAAATTAAGGAAATAATTGAAAAGTTGAAAATAAAGTGTCTCGTGGGTGTTTATCAGGTAGGGTTTTAGGTTAGGATAAGGTGGAATTCATTTTATTTTAATAAAAATGATCATTTACACAATGTTATTATTGCATACTGTTTTATAATGTACTACAATACTGAGGTGCAGATATCTGCCACTATTTGCAATAAGTAGTATAAATAGCATTTTTACATAGTGTAAATAGCCTATCACTAAGAAAATAGTACTTTTACAAAGCATAAACAGAGTTCATTGCTATTTGCACTTAGGGCACTTATTTATTTTATACCTGTGGCTATGGCAAGCCGTTTTAACATTTCATATTTAAAACATACTACACTAAAAAGTGCTGGGTTATTTCTGTAAACACATTGTTGGGTTAATTGTGCTGGGTCAAAATTCTGGGTTGTTTGAGGTACTGTAAACACACAGTTGGGTTGATCGTGCTGGGTCAAATGGACTGTAGGTGTTCTTTCACCACTGAACACGTGGGTTGGGTTATTTTAACCCAACCGGTTTGTTTATTTTTCCACTTCATCGAACTTTCTGGATTCTTCACTCGTCTCCTCGTCAGGCGGTCACGGAATTCGCAGCAAGCAGGATTATACGGTAAGTTAATTTGATTATATGATTATTTACCTTTATTTTTTAATAAGTTGTGGTTTAAAGCACAGTGATTTCACTGTTTAATGCAATATTTGATATGTCTCTGTGCGGGGTTAGCGTTTTATTCTGTGAATGATTAACGAACGTTAAGTAGCAGCCTATAGTGAGGTACTTTTTTGCCTCAACAATCGCTTTATCGTTTATATACAGTACACATGCCCTTTTTAACGCTTCATGAAAACAGCATATGTTAGAAATACGGGGTAAGTTCGATATATCCGTCATTTTTATGTTGTTCATTTTCGCGCTCTTTTTTTCCTCAGGTAACGTTAGCTGCATTAGCTACGCTATGCCCCTTACTTTAATTACTTTCGTGGTGTATAAGTAGTGGTGTAGTGCAGGGTATACGGCTTATGTCTACTTCTTTATCAGTTGGCTTTGCGTGTACCCACTTCTAAATCCCCTCTGTTGCGCATCGAGTATGTCCTGCATTAGCCAAAATCGTGACAGTCCACCACATGAATAGTTCATTTAATCGCATGTGAGTAAATGTAAATATTCTCTAAAAACACCCGGTAACGACAGTAATGCGGTCAGAACCGTGGCGCTGGCTTCCTTTGAAATATGTTTGATGATTGCGCTTAAATGCGCCCGCGCCCGCTCCGTCCACTCCTCCACCCACATGCTGCCTGTTCATACGCGAGGGCATGTCAGGGAGGCTCTTACACAGAGAAAACCCGACCGATTTAATCAGAGACTGCGGAGAATCACGTCCAGACGTCAGGAAGTTATTCTTTTCAGCATTTGGGGCGTATATCCACTTCTCCAGGCACCACGTCACCACTGTTTATGAGGTCCTTTTACTCTTCCTCTATTTTGTGAATGTTTGAGTTGCTTTACAAACTACCCTTGTCAAAAAATCCTATTGGAATTTTAGTTTATCCTTTAGGATCTTACTGGATTCTTAAAATCCTATTGGACAATCTGATTTATTTTAATGGAATTTCACTTTGTTCTATAGGATTTTGGAATCTTATTGGACATTCTGATTTATCTTACAGGAATTTCACTTTGTCCTATAGGATTTTAGAATCTTATTGGACGTTCTGATTTATTTTACTGGAATTCCACTTTGTCCTATAGGATTTTAGAATCTTATTGGACATTCTGATTTATTTTAATGGAATTTCACTTTGTCCTATTGGATTTTAGAATCTTATTGGACATTCTGATTTATTTTAATGGAATTTCACTTTGTCCTGTAGGATTTTATTTGATCCTTAAAATCCTATTTGACATTCAGATTTATTTTAATGGAATTTCACTTTGTCCGATAAGAATTTAGAGTCTTATTACACATTTTGATTTATTTTAATTGAATTTTACTTTGTCCTGTAGGATTTTTTTATTTTCATTTTTTAATGGGATTTTAATTTCTCCTGACTTTTTATTGATTCATGGAATCTTATTGGAATTTGTGATTTTTAAATGGAATTTCACTTTGCCCTGTATTATCTTATTTGATTCTGTTATTCAATTACTTTTTAATTGTGTGTGTGTGTGTGTGTGTGTACTTGTACACAATAAAAATGCAGCATATATGAAAACACAAATATAAACACTGAAATCCATAATATTACAGTAAGACGAAGATAATATATATGATATTTTATAATGTACGAATAAGTTTACGTGTATTATATGTGACTAAGAATCCACAGAAACACAAACATCTATATAGGGTATTGTCCTGACGCTTCCCCTTTAAGAAATCCGAATGTAGTGAGCGTGCAACTGTAGCGCGCATATTTGAACAGTAACGGTCACCGAGAGAAGAAGCTGAGTGATAACGTTGTTTAACTCGTTAAAAGTTGACTGTAACACACTACCAAGGAAGGAATACTGGTAACGCTTATCTGGTCTGCATCCTATACGTACAATTTTGGGTGAACGACATCTGTCGGTGAGTTGTTGAACTTGTTTGACTGTTTCTGGTGATTAGCATAGCAGTCTGCCGTACGTCAAAAGCTATGAATCTGCGTAAATGATATTAATGACATATTGATGTATGCTCTGTATAATGAATTTTCATTGTAGAGTACAAAATGCCCGTTCTGCCACCATTTTGAGCTGTTTGAGCTGTATACAAAACAACGTTGATGATTTTGTATAGCGTTAGTTTAATTACGTAGTGTTTAACGTTATTTACACTAAGTGCAAATAGCTCGCCTTGTTGCCAGAGGCTACTTACAAGTAAAAATAGCTGCTGCCTTTTAATTATTTGTGGAGTAATATGATGTTCTTATGGCCTGTCCAGGTTAGGTTCCAGTTAAAAAGTTTGACATGGACAAAGATTCTTCCGTGAAATGTGTGTGTTTATGGAGAAGACTTGCATAACAAGAGAATTAAGATGGCGACTGGCGAGGCAACCCCAATTGTGAATTTCATCTCTTCATCAGCGTGTGGACCTGTTGTGTTGACTGGGAACCTTTACTTTATACAGAGCATTAGGAGTGATTGCTTCATTTGAAATAGATTGGATACGATCTTCTTCCTACTTTTTTTTTTTTTTTTTTTTTTTCCTGAACTGAATTAGATGTTTTTTTTTCTCCCTCTCTTTACATTACACACAAACAAAGTTTATTTCAGACAAATTGAACTTTATTAAATTTATATTGTTTAATATTTTAGTGTTCTGTGTTATGATGTGATTTGCCTTGAGAACAACAAAGTTATTCTTTTGCCTGTGAAGGAAAAAAGTTACACATATTATTATTATTATTATTATTATTATTATTATTTTGTGTGTGTGCGTGTGAGATCAATCCATTATTAGTGCTTTAGAAATTTTTTGCACCAATGCTATGTGCTGCACAAATCACCTCCTATGTTGTTTACAATGTTACTGCAGGTTGTGCAACATACAATGAACAATGTCTATATCAGGGTGAGTTTAAGCAAACTGCAAGTACTATCTGTTAGTAAAACAAATACAGTGGAAAATGCACCTTTAGAATTAAAAAAATAAATAAAAAAGAATTCCCATATAGATATGACCAGTTGCCTAATTGGATCCCATTAAAATCCTATAGGAATAGTCCTACAGAATATTAATGTCTTGTCCTATAAGACTCTTCCTATCAGAATCCTATAGGAATGGTTCCAAAATATGATTCTTATTAGAATCCTGTACAGGTTTCCCATTGGAATCCTATAGGATTTTTTGACAAGGGTAGGAGACTAGTATAAAAATTAAATGGTTATGCCGTCTGATTTTTTCTTAACCGTGTCGATTCTGCCCTTCAGATTGGAGACTAATTGACAAACGCAGTTCAGTGGTGAGATGCTAGCTTGGGTTGCCTTTGCCAACCGTTCCGTATAATATAGAATCGTGTCACAATTAAGACATCAAAGCAGTGGTCCATTTTAAAATCATAGCATGCAAGAACACCGTGTTTGACAAACGGTCCAGTGCATACAGTATTTGTGTTCTAACGCTGAAGATCGCCAAAGTTTTACAACAATTCAATCAAACTGGTTTAATTTGGCACTACTGCGCAAAACGTTTAAAAAAAAAAAAAAAAAACGTTTACGAGAACTGGCGATATTAAAATGCTTGAGAAGCTTTCTCGCTATATCAGCATAATAGAACTGATCTGTGTTAAAATTATTGTGCTGCATGTAAACGCATTAACCTGCTTTCTATATAAAATAAGTCATTGTAAAAACAGTTTTGTGAAATTCTAATTTTCTAAATCTGAAATTTCATTCTAGATATGTGAGATTCCTGCTGGTGAAGATGGACAGCTTTGTAATAGAGAAGTTGAAGAAAAGGCAGCTTGATAACCCTGGTTAAAACCTTTGAAGGTAAGTTATATCATTCAATAACCATGATTTGTTTTAGAATTTGATCTTTTCATTAAAATAACCATAGTTACTGGTATGGCAATAAAATCAAACAATCAATCTAACCACATTTGTGTTTTATTGATTTATTTATTATTATTATTATTATTTTGTTTTGTTTTGTGAAATTTTATCAGATTTCACAAGACTTCAGGAAGCTACATCCAGAGGCAGACTTTTTGTAGACTGGGCTACAATTGCAGACCAAATTGTTGCCTATGCCCAGCAAAATGGAAATGTCAGGACAAAAGAGTCAGGATTCAATAGCGCGGTGCAGTTTAACAGTTTATCTAGAACGAGCAAAATAATGAACACTGTAAGTCCGAAGACTGGTCGAGCCACCGATGGAGAAAAGCTGGTAACGCAGGGATCAGTGGGCAACCGAACGCCGACAGCCCGGAACAGGAAACAACGAGGGACCAGGAGACCGGAATCCAGACACGGCAGGCACGAAGAACACACAGGAAACATCCAGGGCAAACGACAACAACCAGACGATCTGACAACAAAGGACAAACAGAGCTGAGCTTAAATAGCGGTGTAAATGAGCTGCAGCTGAATCTGATCAGCTCGTCAACGAAGCCCAGCCACGCCCACACAACACACACCCACACACAGACACAGCAAGGAAGAGTAAGTAAACCCATGAACCGTGACAGTACCCCTCCTCCTAGGAGCGCCTCCTGGCGCTCTCAGAGGAACTTACCCGTAGATTGTAATCATCAATAAGGGAGTGATCCAGAATGTCCCTAGCCGGAACCCAACTTCTCTCCTCCGGACCGTAACCTTCCCAGTCCACCAAGTACTGAATTCCTGGGTGGCAAGCTACGTTAGAACAATGAGCCCACTGAATAACGTCGGACCGTAAGTTCTCCGGCACAAATAACCGACTCGGTGGGCACCCGGACTGGGGCGTTACCCCTTCTAAGGCTGCGCGGACCTTAGTTTCCACCTCCCAAGTGCAAGCAGAAATAACCAGCCTCTCAGGAATGATGCGCTCGGGAGTGGAAGGACGTTCTGAATGATCAAAAAAAACGCGCAGGGGTGCATCTTGTCGTCCGCAGAAGAGCGCTGGGAAAGAACCGCGCCTACCCCCACCTCCGACGCGTCAACCTCCACCACAAACTGACGTGTAGGATCAGGGGCAACGAGAATGGGAGCAGAAACGAAGCGGCTCTTGAGGTTGGTAAATGCAATGTTAGCTGCATCGGACCACCTGAACGTCGTTTTGGAGGAGGTTAAGGTAGTCAGAGGAGTGGCTACCGAATGCAAATGGAACGAGGCGGCGCAGTGGGACATGTTCCTGCATGGGTTGGCTGACCGTGTTCAAAGGGAAATATTCACTTTGGAATTACCTGCAGACTTGGATGGACTTATTTCCCTGGCTCAAAGTATTCAAAGTGCCCCCTGGGGGTGTTAAAAGCGGTCTTCCACTCATCCCCCTCCCTAATGCGAACCAAATGATAGGCATTGCGCAAATCCGATTTGGAAAAAAATGGAAGCTCCCTGCAACCTCTCGAAAGCTGAAGACATCAACGGCAAAGAATAAGTATTCTTAACCGTGATGCTGTTCAGCCCTCGGTAGTCAATACAAGGTCGCAGGGAACCATCCTTTTGACAAAAAAGAATCCTGCCCCAGCGGGAGAAGAGGAAGGACGAATGAGCCCGGCTGCCAGAGAATCAGAAATATATTTCTCCATGGCCTCCCTCTCTGGAGCAGAAAGCGAGTATAATTTGCCCTTAGGCGGAGATGTACCTGGCAATAACTCTATGGCACAGTCATAGGGACGATGTGGAGGAAGAGAAGCAGCCCTGGACTTACTGAACACTTCCTTCAGGTCGAGGTACTCCGTGGGCACGTTTGACAGGTTCACTGACTCCTCCTGCAACAGAGAACGAGACACAGAAGGACAGGCAGACACAAGACAGTTAGAGAAACAAGACTCCCCCCATGAGGACACGGAATCGTGGCCCCAATCCACTTTAGGATTGTGGTGAACCAGCCAAGGATGGCCCAGAACCACCGGAACCATGGGAGATGTGATGAGAAGGAAGGTGAGCTCCTCCTTGTGGTTACCAGAGGTTATCATGGTGATGGGGGCAGTAGTGTGAGTTATGCAAGGTAGAGATTGTCCATTCAAAGCATTAACAGAGATCTTGAGGGTGAGAGGAGTTATGGGAACGTGAAGTAAACGAGCGAAATTCCAGTCCATAAAATTACCTTCTGCCCCGGAGTCCAGCAAAGCCTTACAGTGGTGGGCGTCGGTTGTCCACTGCAAACTCACCGGGAGGAGCGTCATCGACGAAGGGTTGCTCTGTGATAGACCGCCCGACAGTAACCCTCGTCCTACTGTCGGGCCCGGTCTTTTAACGGGCAGTTAGACAGAAAATGTCCCGCAGCACCACAGTACAAACAGAGGCCCTTAGATCTTCTACGGTCCCTCTCCTCCCGGGAGAGCCGAGCTCTACCCACCTGCATGGGTTCATGATCGAGAACCGGGCTGACCGTGTTGCTGCCCGCATGAACGGGATGGACAGGTAACTCCGATAATGAGGATGGACGGGTCAACTGATCGCGACGCTGAAGTCGGGAGTCCACCCGAAGAGCCAGGGAAATAAGTCCATCCAAGTCTGCAGGTAATTCCAAAGTGAATATTTCCCTTTGAACACGGTCAGCCAACCCATGCAGGAACATGTCCCACTGCGCCGCCTCGTTCCATTTGCATTCGGCAGCCAGTGTCCGGAACTCGATGGAATAATCCGAGACGTTACGATCCCCCTGTCGTAAATCCGCCAACACACTGGCCGCCTCGCGACCCAGGACGGCACGGTCAAAAACACGTCTCATCTCCTCAGAGAGCAGTTGGAACGAGGCACAGCACGGATGTTGGTTTTCCCACACCGCCGTTCCCCATTGGGCTGCACGCCCAGAGAGCAACGTCAACACCAGAGCCACCTTAGAGGGTTCCGATGCAAAGGTGACAGGCTGCAATGAGAAATACATGGAGCATTTAGTCAGAAACGCTCTACAAAGATTTGGCTCACCCGCATAAACCTCTGGCGTGGGTAGTCGAGGCTCATGTTGAACGTTGCGACTCTCGGGAATGGAGGGGGAAGGCGGTGGTGGGAGGGGCGCAGCGGGCGATCTCAGTTGTTGCAGTTGGTTGGTGAGCTCGGACACCTGCGTCACCAAAGCTTGCACGGCTCGACCAGTAGCGATCATTTGTTCATCCTGTCGATCCATGCGAGCGTTATTGGCCGTCAAAATGTCCCGAAGCGTTGGTGCATCCGCTGAATCCATAGTGTCAGATCGTTCTGTCAGGACAAAAGAGTCAGGATTCAATAGCGCAGTGCAGTTTAACAGTTTATTTAGAACGAGCAAAATAATGAACACTGTAAGTCCGAAGACTGGTCGAGCCACCAATGGAGAAAAGCTGGTAACGCAGGGATCAGTGGGCAACTGAACGACGACAGCCCGGAACAGGAAACAACGAGGGACCAGGAGACCGGAATCCAGACACGGCAGGCACGAAGAACACACAGGAAACATCCAGGGCAAACGACAACAACCAGACGATCTGACAACAAAGGACAAACAGAGCTGAGCTTAAATAGCGGTGTAAATGAGCTGCAGCTGAATCTGATCAGCTCGTCAACGAAGCCCAGCCACGCCCACACAACACACACCCACACACAGACACAGCAAGGAAGAGTAAGTAAACCCATGAACCGTGACAGGAAAGGTGCATTAAGAGCTGGGTGACATGACTTCAGGTGAGGTATTTCTTATAATATGTCAATCTATAGAAACAAAATTCAACTGTATTTGACACATCAACTGGTAAATACAATGGTACAGTAACACTTAACTAGTTGCTTATTAGTTTGTGTATTGTTACTGTTAATAAGTACTTATAAAGCACATACTGATGCCTTATTCTGCATGAGCATATTCTACATCCCTGAATCCCACCCCATACCTAAACTTAACCTGCAGTAGTTGAATGGGGGTGGGGATTCATTTGCATTAATACCATTATAATTTTTTTATTTTTTTTTATTATAATTTCATTATATGAAGAATTTTTCATATGAAAGTGTTTCAATGTGTTGTTTTGATTATGAGATAAGTTATTATTCTTATGGTTTAGATGCTAAAGGAGAGAGTGCTTTCAAAGTCCTGCCCATTCTGGAGGAGGGATCCACAGAACCACAACCACAGAATTCTGGAAGCCATTCATTGACATACAACCCTGTAAGTTTTATTTTACTTTATATATATATATATATATATATATATATATATATATATATATATATATATATATATATATATATATATATATTTGGAAATGCAAACTGACTAAAAATGTGCAGTTTGAAATTTTCTTCTAAAATGAGCATTTTTTCAGTGTCTGAAAGTGTCTTCAAGACTAAGTGTCGTACAATTAACAGGTGGGGACCAGCATGGTGGATTTGTGCCTTGGGGACGAGACATCGACATCCCCATTGTTACGGGCCGTGCCACTGAAGCAGACTCGTTGCCTGGGAATTTCTCCAGCTTGCAGTATATTATATTGATGGACATAAGTCTTCATGTGTGAATTTTTTGAGGCCAACAGTTTTTTTCTGGCCACTTGTAACATGTTTTAAATTGTCATATGTATTGTCTGGTGGACACTTTGTTTGGCTTAGTTTTAATAGCACAATGTTTGGAATGATTCTCATGTGGTAATAATTTTTGAGTGTTCTGCTACTGCAATGTTGACAAAGAATCGGAATCTACAGTGCCTAGTTTACACAGTTTTGTGTTTTAAAGTAACTGATCTACTAAAATTGTTGTTTTATGTGTCTGTAATGGTTGGATAAAATGTGTGACAGCTGCACCCATTTGAAAATTGTTTTAAAAAGAAATAAAACTCATTAAATTGATGTTTACAGTTGCATTTTTTGTGTTTTTCTAACTGTATTACAGAAAAGCAGTAATAATTTTACATTCTTTTGTGATTATTTATTATTATTGGTAAATATAAAGGTAGCAAGGCAATAAGACAACAAATAACCCAATGTTTAGGTTATGTTTAACCCAGCAACACAGTTAACCTGACCCACTGGTTGGGTCAAATAAACAACCCAGCATTCTGGGTCAAATGGTTAAACCCAGCACTTGGGTCAAAACAACCCAACGCGTGTTCTGTCCCATAGTTACCCAGCGGCTGGGTTAAGGTTGGGTTATTTTTTAACCCAGCACTTTTTAGAGTGTAGTATCTATTTTCATGCTATTTGATCTTATTTAACAATTTAACTACTAGTATCTATTCCATTAGGTACTAGTGCTTATTCTTTAGATAATCGCACCTTTTCAAAACATACTAGTACTTATTCATTAGATACTAGCTCTTATTTATAAGATATACTCATTCATTAGATAATAGTACCTAGTAAATAGACACTAGCACTTATTTATTAAGTTGGCTTGGGAAAGCCAACTTACTGAAATCCTATTTAAACTTCTTCTTCTTCTTCTTCTTCTTCTTATTATTATTTTTCTGACCGCAAATTTTTTGGACACTAACTCCTCCTAGACCGTTCAAGCTACATACTCCAAACTCGGGTCAGATCTTCATACTGTTCTGACTTAGTGTGCTATATCTTTTCAGACTGGTTTGAGTTACGGTTTTCTTAAAAATTAATATTAAAAATCATAAAAAATCCCATAGACTTTCATTGACCAAAAGTCCATGTCTGTTTGAACTATGTTTAATGTAAACTGCTAGAAGCCATTGATACTCAATTAAGCTTTAAGCTATCTATGTTCTTTCTAACTAATAACTAATCTATCTATCTATCTATCTATCTATCTAACTATCTATCTGTCTATCTATCTATCTATCTATCTATCTATCTATCTATCTATCATTTAACCATTACTATCTATCTATTTATCTATCTATGGCTAGCAACCAGAATCATGCTATCAACTTTGCTAATCATGCTAGAAACATGCTAATCATGCTAGAAACATGCTAGCAACTTGCTAATCATGCTAGAAACATGCTAGCAACTTGCTAATCATGCTAGAAACATGCTAGCGACTTGCTAATCATGCTAGAAACATGCTAATCATGCTAGAAACATGCTAGCAACTTGCTAATCATGCTAGAAACATGCTAGCGACTTTGCTAATCATGTTAGAAACATGCTAGCAACTTGCTAATCATGCTAGAAACATGCTAGCAACTTGCTAATCATGCTAGAAACATGCTAGCGACTTTGCTAATCATGTTAGAAACATGCTAGCAACTTGCTAATCATGCTAGAAACATGCTAGCAACTTGCTAATCATGCTAGAAACATGCTAATCATGCTAGAAACATGTTAGCAACTTGCTAATCATGCTAGAAACATGCTAGCGACTTTTGCTAATCATGTTAAAAACATGCTAGCGACTTTGCTAATCATGCTCCTAGACCGTTCAAGCTACATACTCCAAACTCGGGTCAGATCTTCATACTGTTCTGACTTAGTGTGCTATATCTTTTCAGACTGGTTTGAGTTACGGTTTTCTTAAAAATTAATATTAAAAATCATAAAAAATCCCATAGACTTTCATTGACCAAAAGTCCATGTCTGTTTGAACTATGTTTAATGTAAACTGCTAGAAGCCATTGATACTCAATTAAGCTTTAAGCTATCTATGTTCTTTCTAACTAATAACTAATCTATCTATCTATCTATCTATCTATCTAACTATCTATCTGTCTATCTATCTATCTATCTATCTATCTATCTATCTATCTATCTATCTATCTATCTATCTATCTATCATTTAACCATTACTATCTATCTATTTATCTATCTATGGCTAGCAACCAGAATCATGCTATCAACTTTGCTAATCATGCTAGAAACATGCTAATCATGCTAGAAACATGCTAGCAACTTGCTAATCATGCTAGAAACATGCTAGCAACTTGCTAATCATGCTAGAAACATGCTAGCGACTTGCTAATCATGCTAGAAACATGCTAATCATGCTAGAAACATGCTAGCAACTTGCTAATCATGCTAGAAACATGCTAGCAACTTGCTAATCATGCTAGAAACATGCTAGCGACTTTGCTAATCATGTTAGAAACATGCTAGCAACTTGCTAATCATGCTAGAAACATGCTAGCAACTTGCTAATCATGCTAGAAACATGCTAGCGACTTGCTAATCATGCTAGAAACATGCTAATCATGCTAGAAACATGCTAATCATGCTAGAAACATGTTAGCAACTTGCTAATCATGCTAGAAACATGCTAGCGACTTTTGCTAATCATGTTAAAAACATGCTAGCGACTTTGCTAATCATGCTAGAAACATGCTAGCGACTTGCTAATCATGCTAGAAACATGCTAGCGACTTGCTATTCTTGCTAGAAACATGCTATTCATGCTAGAAACATGCTAGCAACTTGCTAATCATGCTAGAAACATGCTAGCGACTTTGTTAATCATGCTAGAAACATGCTAATCATGCTAGAAACATGCTAGCGACTTGCTAATCATGCTAAAATCATGCTAGCGACTTTGCTAATCATGCTAGAAACATGCTAGCGACTTGCTAGTCATGCTAAAATCATGCTAGCGACTTGCTAGTAATGCTAAAATCATGCTAGCGACTTGCTATTCATGCTAAAATCATGCTAGTGACTTGATAAAATCATGCTAGCGACTTGCTAGTCATGCTAAAATCATGTTGGCGACTTGCTAATCATGCTAAAATCATGCTAGCGACTTGCTAGTCATGCTTAAATCCTGCTAGCGACTTTGCTAGTCATGCTAAAACCATGCTAGCGACTTGCTAGTCATGCTAAAACATGCTAATCATGCTAGAAACATGCTAGCGACTTTTGCTACTCATGTTAAAAACATGCTAGCGACTTTGCTAATCATGCTAGAAACATGCTAGTGACTTGCTAATCATGCTAGAAACATGCTAGCGACTTGCTATTCATGCTAGAAACATGCTATTCATGCTAGAAACATGCTAGCAACTTGCTAATCATGCTAGAAACATGCTAGCGACTTTGTTAATCATGCTAGAAACATGCTAATCATGCTAGAAACATGCTAGCGACTTGCTAATCATGCTAGAAACATGCTAGCGACTTTGCTAATCATGCTAAAATCATGCTAGCGACTTGCTAATCATGCTAAAATCATGCTAGCGACTTTGCTAATCATGCTAGAAACATGCTAGCGACTTGCTAGTCATGCTAAAATCATGCTAGCGACTTGCTAATCATGCTAAAATCATGCTAGGGACTTGCTAGTAATGCTAAAATCATGCTAGCGACTTGCTATTCATGCTAAAATCATGCTAGCGACTTGCTAGTCATGCTAAAATCATGTTGGCGACTTGCTAATCATGCTAAAATCATGCTAGCGACTTGCTAGTCATGCTTAAATCCTGCTAGCGACTTTGCTAGTCATGCTAAAATCATGCTAGCGACTTGCTAGTCATGCTAAAATCATGCTAGCGACTTGTCTATTCCATTAGGTACTAGTGCTTATTCTTTAGATAATCACACCTTTTCAAAACATACTAGTACTTATTCATTAGATACTAGCTCTTATTTATAAGATATACTCATTCATTAGATAATAGTACCTAGAAAATAGACACTAGCACTTATTTATTAAGTTGGCTTGGGAAAGCCAACTTACTGAAATCCTATTTAAACTTATTCTTTTTCTTCTTCTTCTTCTTCTTCTTCTTCTTCTTCTTCTTCTTCTTCTTCTTATTTTTCTGACCGCAAATTTTTTGGACACTAACTCCTCCTAGACCGTTCAAGCTACATACTCCAAACTCGGGTCAGATCTTCATACTGTTCTGACTTAGTGTACTATATCTTTTCAGACTGGTTTGAGTTACGGTTTTCTTAAAAATTAATATTAAAAATCATAAAAAATCCCATAGACTTTCATTGACCAAAAGTCCATGTCTGTTTGAACTATGTTTAATGTAAACTGCTAGAAGCCATTGATACTCAATTAAGCTTTAAGCTATCTATGTTCTTTCTAACTAATAACTAATCTATCTATCTATCTATCTATCTATCTATCTATCTATCTATATATCTATCTATCTATCTATCTAACTATCTATCTATCTATCTTCAAACCTTATCTATCTATCTATCTATCTATCTATCTATCTATCTATCTTCAAACCTTATCTATCTATCTATCTATCTATCTATCTATCTATCTATCTATCTTCAAACCTTTATCTATCTATCTATCTATCTATCTATCTATCTATCTATCTATCTATCTATCTATCTATCTATCTGTCTATCATTTAACCATTACTATCTATCTATTTATCTATCTATGGCTAGCAACCAGAATCATGCTATCAACTTTGCTAATCATGCTAGAAACATGCTAGCGACTTTGCTAATCATGCTAGAAACATGCTAGCGACTTGCTAATCATGCTAGAAACATGCTAATCATGCTAGAAACATGCTAGCAACTTGCTAATCATGCTAGAAACATGCTAGCGACTTTGCTAATCATGTTAGAAACATGCTAGCAACTTGCTAATCATGCTAGAAACATGCTAGCAACTTGCTAATCATGCTAGAAACATGCTAATCATGCTAGAAACATGTTAGCAACTTGCTAATCATGCTAGAAACATGCTAGCGACTTTTGCTAATCATGTTAAAAACATGCTAGCGACTTTGCTAATCATGCTAGAAACATGCTAGCGACTTGCTATTCATGCTAAAATCATGCTAGTGACTTGCTAAAATCATGCTAGCGACTTGTTAGTCATGCTAAAATCATGTTGGCGACTTGCTAATCATGCTAAAATCATGCTAGCGACTTGCTAGTCATGCTTAAATCCTGCTAGCGACTTTGCTAGTCATGCTAAAATCGTGCTAGCGACTTGCTAGTCATGCTAAAATCATGCTAGCGACTTGCTAATCATGCTAAAGTCGTGCTAATGATTTGCTAGTCATCCTAAAATCATGCTAGCGACTTGCTAGTCATGTTAAAATCATGCTAATGACTTGCTAGTCATGTTAAAATCATGCTAATGATTTGCTAGTTATCCTAAAATCATGCTAGCGACTTGCTAGTCATGCTAAAATCATGCTAGTGACTTGCTAGTCATGTTAAAATCATGCTAGCGACTTGCTAGTCATGCTAAAATCATGCTAGCGACTTGTTAGTCATGTTAAAATCATGCTAGCGACTTGCTAGTAATGTTAAAATCATGCTAGCGACTTGCTAGTCATGCTAAAATCATGCTAGCGACTTGCTAATCATGCTAAAATAATGCTAACGACTTGCTATTCATGCTAAAATCATGCTAGTGACTTGCTAAAATCATGCTAGTGACTTGCTAGTCATGCTAAAATCATGCTAGCGACTTGCTAATCATGCTAAAATAATGCCAAAAATCATGCTAGCGACTTGCTAGTAATGCTAAAATCATGCTAGCGACTTGCTAGTCATGCTAAAATCATGCTAGCGACTTGCTAATCATGTTAAAATCATGCTAGCAACTTGCTAGTCATGCTAAAGACTTGCTAAAATCATGCTAGCGACTTGCTAGTCATGCTAAAATCATGCTAGCGACTTGCTATTCATGCTAAAATCATGCTAGCGACTTGCTAGTCATGCTTAAATCCTGCTAGCGACTTTGCTAGTCATGTTAAAATCATGCTAGCGACTTGCTAGTCATGCTAAAATCATGCTAGCGACTTGCTAGTCATGTTAAAATCATGCTAGCGACTTGCTAGTCATGCTAAAATCATGCTAGCGACTTGCTAGTCATGCTAAAATCATGCTAGCGACTTGCTAGTCATGTTAAAATAATGCTAGGGACTTGCTAGTAATGCTAAAATCATGCTAGTGACTTGTTAAAATCATGCTAGCGACTTGCTAGTCATGCTAAAATCATGCTAGCGACTTGCTAGTCATGCTAAAATCATGCTAGCGACTTGCTAATCATGCTAAAATAATGCTAAAATCATGCTAGCGACTTGCTAGTAATGCTAAAATCATGCTAGCGACTTGCTAGTCATGCTAAAATCATGCTAGCGAC
The DNA here is from genome assembly GCA_036247105.1 of Cirrhinus mrigala. NCBI lineage: Eukaryota > Metazoa > Chordata > Actinopteri > Cypriniformes > Cyprinidae > Cirrhinus > Cirrhinus mrigala. The sequence goes on along the minus strand of CM070011.1, from coordinate 2,846,704 downwards.
TTGCTAATCATGTTAAAATCATGCTAGCAACTTGCTAGTCAGGCTAAAATCATGCTACAACTTGCTAAAATCATGCTAGCGACTTGCTAGTCATGCTAAAATCATGCTAGCGACTTGCTAATCATGTTAAAATCATGCTAGTGACTTGCTAGTAATGCTAAAATCATGCTAGTGACTTGCTAAAATCATGCTAGCAACTTGCTAGTCATGCTAAAATCATGTTGGCGACTTGCTAATCATGCTAAAATCATGCTAGCGACTTGCTAGTCATGCTTAAATCCTGCTAGCGACTTTGCTAGTCATGTTAAAATCATGCTAGCGACTTGCTAGTCATGCTAAAATCATGCTAGCGACTTGCTAATCATGCTAAAGTCGTGCTAATGATTTGCTAGTCATCCTAAAATCATGCTAGTGACTTGCTAGTCATGCTAAAATCATGCTAATGACTTGCTAGTCATGTTAAAATCATGCTAATGATTTGCTAGTCATCCTAAAATCATGCTAGCGACTTGCTAGTCATGCTAAAATCATGCTAGTGACTTGCTAGTCATGTTAAAATCATGCTAGCGACTTGCTAGTCATGCTAAAATCATACTAACGACTTGCTAAAATCATGCTAGCAACTTGCTAATCATGTTAGAAACGTGCTAGCAACATGCTAGCAACTTACTAATCATGCTGGAAACATAACAACATGCTAGCAACTTGCTAATCATGCTAGAAACATGCTAGCAACCTTGCTAATCATGCTAGAAACATGATAGCGACATGCTAATCATGCTAGAAACATGATAGCGACATGCTAATCATGCCAGAAACATGCTAGCAACTTGCTAATCATGCCAGAAACATGCTAGCAACTTTGCTAATCCTGTTAAAAACATGCTAACAACTTGCTAATGTCACGAATCTGGTCGGTGTCCCGCTGTCCGCTCACCACCAGATGTCACTCTCACCCCATTATCACACTCTGACGGTTGTACTACACCCCGGACTACATTCCCCATCAGCCATTGCACTTCATCCGCAACCTATCAGCGACGCTATAAAAGCCCCGGTCTTTCCCCTTGCAAACCACGGAGTATTGTGTGTTGTTATTGTTGTATTTCCACTGTTAGCGTTTCCTAGTCTCTAGTTCCAAGTTCCTAGTTCTTTGTTCTCTCGCCTGGCTCCCCCGTTTTTCGACTGTTCACCGCCTGCCTTTCCGAACTATCTATCGTTATTGGATTATTCTCTACGATTGCCTGTGATATCCCTGTCTGCTCCTGTTTTGACCTTGCCTGTACGACCATGTCTTTGTCACGTCCTATTAATAAAAGCTCGCATATGGATCCGCTCGCCTCTCGTCTCGTTCATCCCGTAACAGCTAATCATGCCAGAAACATGCTAGCAACTTTGCTAATCCTGTTAAAAACATGCTAGCAACTTGCTAATCATGCCAGAAACGTGCTAGCAACTTTGCTAATCATGCTAGAAACATACTTATCTATCTATCTATCTATCTATCTATCTATCTATCTATCTGACAGACTGAATTCAAACTCTAAACTTTTTAAAACTTCTTAAACTTCATAAACTTTTCAAACTTTTCAAACTTTTTAAACTTTTTCATCTTTTCAAACTTTTCAAACTTCTTAAACTTTTTACAATTTTCAAACTTTTTAAAACTTTCTGGTCCGGCTTTCTCAAGCCAACTTAAAGTTTGTCTTGACAAACTTTTTTATCTAGTTATATATTACTACCTATTAAATATATAGTAGTACCTATTATTAGATACTGGTACTTATTAGATACTAGATATTACTACCTAACGAATAAACACTAATACCAAAAAATAAGCTAAAAAGTTAACACTATTAGCTAATGAATAAGTACTACTACTTAATGGAATAGATACTAATAGCTAATAAAATAAGTATTAGTAACACTGAAATAGATACTCGTACATTTTAAGTATTAAAGGTTGCCATACTGTGGTTGCTTCCACTAAGAACCTTTCAAAGGAAAGTCAGTTCACTCAGCAGCCAAACTGGCAATGACTCCAGGGCAACTGTTTCAGTCATGCAAGACCAACTGTCTACTTATATAGGGAAATACTGAAAACTTGCCAAACTCATATTTTAATAAAATGTTTCATTTTCATAAAAAGTCAGCAATAAAATCGGACATGAACGGTTTCTTTTTTTTTTTTGCTAAAAAAAAATCATATTTTCCAGGTAGTTCCAACCTATGCGGAACAAATGCAGTCCTAAGTATGTATCTCAGGACGCAAACGTTCTTTGCTAAAGGGCAAAACGAAGCCTGAAATACCTGAGCAGTAGTGTACACCACGTCATCAGCCACGCTGTTAAAACCAATGGCAGTTTGAAGGTGTTTTAAAAGCCGGTGCTATTTTTTCTGGAAAGAGTGCTGATTCGAACCACTAAAACACACTCCAAAGCATCTTCAGTTTGACCAGATTTTATTAGAAATGCACTCTCACCCATTTGTTGTTTAACTTTTGTTCAGTTTGTTTGTTCAGTGCTGCAGGGATGTATTTTTGTAGGCCAAAGCAAATCTGCATCTTAAATCTTCCAGTTCCACTGTCCTAAAGTCAGTGGGTTTTTAATGCCATAAATATGGTCTGTTTAACACAAGAGTGCAAAGACAAAAAATTTCCATGATTTTTTAAAAAATTTTATTTGTTTTGAAAAAGGCAGTTGCTAACAAGTGGGGTTAGGTTTACCTTAGTGCTCATGACTTGATAGGGTTCATCTTCATTGAGCAGAAGCTGTCAGCTGATCTGTGATCTGTGCACATCTCAGCACATTGAGTTTCCTCTGAAGACAACACCATCATCTGTCACCGCTCCAGCTGAATGATGTAGAATACAGTATTTGCCAATCAAAAATACACATTTTAGTGTATAGCTATGAATAATGTTTTGAATAATATTATTGTTTTATACATACTGTTTTAGAGCTGTTATAATATAGACAAGTAAATACAGTATAATTGCATTTATTTTTTGCATTATTTTGCATTTAATGTTTATATATCTTCTCACTTGATAATTTAGTATTTGCTTTAAGCGCTCATTGGTGAATCAACAGTTGCACCAATCACACTAGTGCTTTTTACAGTTGCATGCATGCAGAATCATATTCATATTTTGCTTTTCACTAAGAGTTCTACAGTTACACTCTACCAGTGAGCCACCCCGAATAGCATGTGTGCTCAACTTACGTCTAGTTTGCTTATTTTCCAAATGTAAATATCAATCACTGAGCATTCTCCACTGCCAAGGGAACACCCTGAGTGTGTATCACTTGCTTATATTTATATCTTACATCATATCGATGGCTTGTACAGTACTGATATGTGCTGACTGATGTGAAATATCATCTTTTATCTTTCACTAAAAATAAGTGTTAATTAAAGGTTAGATCATAAACGGTCAGGCAACGTGTTAGGCCTGTCACATGCCCAGTGATGTTAATGATGCAATAAAATAATACAGCTGAATTTAGGAAACTGCAGTGCATCATTTACTCCAGTTATTCCAAGTATGTTATCAGGTATTCCAGGTATCTTATCATTTATTCCACTAACAACTTTGAGCTTTGTGAATGGAAATACTTTCCGACCTTCACAATAATCAGCTCCATTTGGAAGTTTCACATACCGGACACTATTGCATCATCCACAGCTATCAGATGGCATAAAGCCACGGGACAAAATAGGAGCCGGAACACACTACGTTTACAAGCAACCAAATAACCCAAGTCTCTGAAGTCTGAAGTCTCAATTAATAAGGTATGAGTTTCATTGCATGAGATACTCAAACCACACAGCAAATAAATTATTGTAAATGATTGTTTACAGGCTGGCACCTGTATCAGAAAAAAAAAAAAAAAAAAGAATTAATTAATCAGTATGTAAGTAAGTAAATAAATAAATACATTCAGTAATGTCTACTGAACTCAACAGCCTATGCGTCCCTCGTGACTGGTCTTCCCTCGGCTGTAACATGGAGGGGTAGGGTGTATAATGAGTTATGCTGAGAGAAGAACATGCTCAATGAAGAGCAATGAGACACAGGTCAGGATGTCAAGAAGTAAATATCACTGCATGACATACTACTGGATTATGTGCAGAAGAGCGAGAAATAGAAATGTGAGAACAGGTGGAAAGGCCAAGACATTTTAAATGCTTACAAGCACTGTGGTGTCACCAGACTCAAGATCGATGCATCTCAGTTTCAATGAAACCACATAAAGTCAACACCAAATGACAAAAATTAAAACTAAACATCCTCAGCAAATGGCAAATGCAATATGCATTTAGTACTATAATTACATGTATTTATAAATACTATTTCCTACAAATATTTTTATTCATTTTCAGATTTTTTTAGCATTAGATTTTAAAATCAAAACAAAATGACTTCTTATGCAATGATTAAACTGCAAAAAAACAGTGTATATAATATCAAAATAGCAAAATCACAACGTGGAGACACGTGCAGGGGTGTGTGCCAGACACTGTCTTTGGTCTCTGAGCATCCAATCAGGACGAGGAGAGACGGGTGAGGTCTGCTGGCGGAGCATGGATGCATGGGAATGTGAACATTTGCGTTCTCTCACACGAGGGGGAACACACTCGCTATATCGAGGAGGGGAGGGAGTTTGGTCCAGTGCCAGAGCCTCACTCCCCTGAAGGGCCTCTAATGCCTGTGGAATATGCTTATGTAATCTGTGCCTTGAGCACAAATTCTGATTAAGTACCTCTGTTTTGTAATGCCTGTTTTGTAATGCAACAGTTTGGTGCGGTAAACTGTACTTTATTAAAAATCTGATTGGACGAGGTTAACCGTATTCGAAACTGTTATCAAACTGCCTGTTTGTTTATACTTACCTGAGATCACACTGCAAGTTGGTACAGACTAATCAGGGCTGCCACTCTCTTGTATACCTGACATCTTGTAATTAAACATTATGCAACTTTTGTTTGTCAAAACAAATAAAATGTTAATTAAAAAAAAAAAAAAAAAATCCAGCAAAACCCGGCCCAACAAGCTCTAAAACATTAAACATTATTAAGGGAGAATGGGCATGGTTGTAACACAGGTCCGTTGTGACACTTCCAATTTCTCAAATAAGGAACAAGTTACAAATCACCTAATTCACTTCACACGTTCTCAGTTTAGTCCTTGTTCCACATGTGAGGAAGTAGAGCCCTGTGGCAGACACAACAGATTTTAGAGGAGAAAAACTAATTTTGAGGTTACAAAAAAAGGTTCCTACTTTGTAATTAAACTCATCAAAGTTATGTTTATTGTGTGTCTGTGTCAATATTTTTCATGCAAGTTGTTAGTGCTAATGTTTTGGCTGTTTACTGTAAGGTGAGCTAGTTCATGGCTACAAGACTCTGGGTTAGCTGTAACTGCAAGACGCGGGGTTAGTTGTAACATCAATGAAATGTTATAACTTACTTTTTATTTATATGCTTTCTTTGTACTTTAGGATCCCTAGGTCTTAAAAGAGAAAGACAATCCGAAGAGTGTCTCTAAATGTTCAAGTTCAATTTTAATTACTTTGAATAACATGCATGTGTGTTTGTTTGTTAGTTTTATTATCATAATGCTAATGTAGCACAAACACACACCAATAATGTGGAAAGGCCAGTGTTGAATAAAAAGCTTTTAAAATCAATTTTTTTTTTTTGGTCATAATCCTTGCATAATGTTGCATAATGTTACATCTCACCCGAGGGTATGTTACAACTAATCCAGTCTATGGGGTGAATTGTAACATTTCACTCCTCGTGTTTGAAACTAAACCATGCGTTTTCTGTTTGTCCTGCAAGTCACTTTTTGAATGCACTGGCTTAAAAAAACTCCAGGATACAGACAAAAATGTTACAACCATCCCTGGTCTCCTCTGTAGGTCTATCAAAGTGTATTTGGGTAAAGTAAAACAAAAGTATTTGGACACATTCTTTACCGAAATATGTGACCCTGGACCACAAAACTGTAAGTAGCACGGGTGTATTTGTAGCAATAGTCAAAAATACATTGTATGGGTCAAAATGATTGATTTTTCTTTTATGCCAAAAATCAGTTGAATAGTAAGTAAAGATCATGTTCTGTGAAGATATTTTGTAAATCTCCTACCGTAAATATATAAAAACTTAATTTTTGATTAATAATATGCATTGCTGCATACTTAATTTGGACAACTTTAAAGGCAGTTTTCTCAATATTTAGATTTTCTTTTTTTTTTTTTTGCACCCTCAGATTCCAGATTTTCAAATAGTTTCAAATTTCGGCCAAACATTGTCCTATCCTAACAAACTTCAATGGAAAGCTAATTTATTCAGCTTTCAGATGATGTATAAATGTAAATGTAATAAAAATTGACCAATATGACTGGTTTTGTGGTCCATGGGTCATATAGTCTGACAGACCTATAATAATGATCTGTATTCTATAGCTGTCGGGACGTATTTCGCGGGAAACTGCAGGCATGCACCATTTACCCGTGCGTCTTACGTCATATCTCTACACAGAGAACGTAGCTGTGGCTGTGTGTAGCGCTAAGTTTGTTGTCACAACGAACGAGAAAAACTAACCATGGATCATTAAAACATCTTTGCGAATCTCCATATACATATCATTTAGTTATGTGTGCAAATGCCTTATCATCGAAGTGTACAACGGTTCCTCGAACCACATTCATCCGAGGAGAAGAGCCGAACGTTCTTCTGCACGACACATGCAGTTCCAATTGTTTTAACCACTAGAGGGCCAAAATTTACATTGTGTAGCCTTAATATAGAAATGACGATAATGACCCTTACTCATATGGCTATTTTTGTTTCATTCAGATGGTTATTCTTTAACACCAAAACATTTGTAAGGTATTTCTAATATTAAATGTAATAAGTTTATCACAGTTATTACTGATCTACCTATCTATCTATCTATCTATCTATCTATCTATCTATCTACTGTACACCATAAAGACAGCACAAAAAAAAAAAAAATAAATAAATAAATAAAATAAAATAAAATAAAAAATAAATAAAAAAATAAAAAATAATAAACTTGTAGATTTCTGACAACTTTGCAAATGTATTAAAAATTCCTGCAAATTCCAGGTGGGGTTTCATGTGTCTTCATAACTTATTGACTCAGAGTGTTGCAGTGATGTTTTTGTGCTTCTGTAAGTTTCTCCCATCTCCATATGATCATGGTGCTCAACTATAGTGAGGATCAGTTTTCTGGTCATCAGTCTAAGGCCCTTGTCCATCGATTGCTCAGTCTGGCCGTGAGGCCAGCTCTAGGAAGAGTCCTTGTTGTTTCAAGATTCATCCATTATGGATAATAGAGGCTACATGCTTCTGTGAACCTTCAATGCAGCTGAATTTCTTTTGAACTCTTTCCCAGATCTGTCTTGACACAATCCTATCTCTGAAACCTACAGGCAGTTCTTTTGACCTCAGCTTGGTTTTTGCTCTGATATGCATTTTCAGCAATTTCATCCCTTTTATTGAGTGGTGTGTTTGTGTTTCCAAATCATACTCATTCAGTTGATATAGCAACAGGCTAACTCCACTTGAAGTGTATTAACAAGTGATATGAGCTAGCAGGTTAACATAAGGTAGCAACATAAAAAACCTGGAAAAAATGTCACTATATATACATAATCAGTTATAATGGTTGCCTTCAATTTAATTTAAAGAGCTTTCCCGTGGTGAGTTTCCAGGCATAAAAGCACCCAGAATTCCGGCTCAGTGAATGAGACTCAGAAGCAGTTAAAGAAAAATGTATTTTTGCACATGATGTAAACATTAGTGCACACTGCCATCATCTGTCGGTACGACAGAATGAACAATTCCTCCTGCAATCTGAATTCATGCTACAATCTAAACAAGAACACAAAATAACACAGTTTACAAAAATAAAAATCTACCTGTACAATGAAGAGATGAAAAAAGGGACAGAGAGAGAGAGAGAGAAAAAAAGACACAAATTAGTCCTTTTTTGTTTGCACAACATTATAAGCACCAACTGAGGAAAAGATGATATTTATATATCAACATAAATATTTATGAATGTAAAAGAAAAAAAGGCAGATATCCAAATGCATGGATATAAATATCAGAGGAACGAGGCCCTCATTAGCATTCTTTAAACTTTGTTTGAACTTCCCCAGCTATTTCCACTAGCCTCAACATCACAGCAATAGGCTGACTCCTTAAAATCTTTGCTTAGACTAAACAGGCTAGAAGCATTCGATGTCTGGTTTCATTTCTGTCCTGATTTCAGTGGGGATTAAGCCTAAACTGTACATAAAAACACTCTGGAAGCCTGTAAGATTCAGACTTATGGGGCCTAGTGAAGCAATGTAGACCTTGCGGTTATAAAATCCCATCGCAAACGAGTGCCAGCAGGTCACCTCAGGTGTGAAAAGCGCCACGGCTAAGCTGCACGACGCCCCAGAATGCTCAACATTTGTCCAATGTCATTCCCAAGTGTGAAGTAAGGAGTGACAAGGATTTCAGTTTCCAGTTGAAAGAACAGATCATGTCCTGTTTGCTGTATATTACCAAAATACATACTATTTTAGATCAAACGAGATCCGTTTCATGCTTAACAGTGTCATTTCTCTTGAGGTCAGAGTCCACTCTCTTTCAAGAAGTCAACGCTTCACATATTAGGATACATGGCATCTCCAAGACATCTATGAATGCTGCATGCTTGGTGCCGTCCTACAGAAGTGCCGTTCAGTTCTGGCTCAGCGGTGTCTCAGTGCCTTGCTCTTTAATCTCCACTCGCCTCTCTCTTCCTCTCAGCATTTGTCACAGCGCTTGTCCATTTCCTGTCCCACACGTGCCAACAACGCCGCCCTCATGGCTGAGTCCAGAACATTCTTTTCTGCTACACGTTCCACAATAACTTCTGGCTTGTCCTCCTGTTTGGAAAAAAAAAATAAAAAATTGTTAGTTTTTGCTTTAACACATACATTAGGATGACAACTAACAATAACAACAGACTAAATAAAGTTTATTATATACCGCTTTTCACATAACACATTGTTATCCATGGATCCAAGTAGCTTTACAAAAATTACGATGTTAATATTTAGAATATCTTAATAACATCATGTCTTATAGTTGCATTTAGCAGATTAGATCTGGACGATAATGTAGTTTACATTTTGCAATCATACAAGCAATCAAGCAGCTGAGATTTGCTATCAAGTATATATCACTTTACATGTTTATACTCTATAGCAGGGGTGGCGAACTCCGGTCCTGGAGAGCCGCAGCCCTGCAGAGTTCAGCTCCAACCCTAATAAAACTCACGTGCCTATAGCTTCCTTGTAACCCTTCAGACCTTGTTTAGCTTGTTCAGCTGTGTTTGATTAGGGCTGAAGCAAAACTCTGCAGGGCAGCAGCTAGCTAATTTTATAGAGAGAGCTGGGAGATACATTTTACAACAGCAACAAAACAAATATCAGGCAGCTGAGATTTCCCATATAGTATTTATTGGTTTATGTGAGTGTACTCTATGCACAATATGCAAATAAAGATGGATATTATATATTCAACTATTCATTTATGGAAATGCATATTGTAGATCTTATTGTAAACAATTCCTTTGGTATGTTTCACTTCTTTTTTGACGTAGTTATTATATACAAATAAATACACATAAAAAATAAAAGATTAATGTCTTGAATCCCGTCCCTACACAATTGACTGCAAACTCAAATTCAGATCTGCCTCGATCCAATCAACAACCGACAGACAGAACCAAGCCCCCATCTTACATTTTCTCTTTTTCAAAAACCTGTTTCACTCAGCTGTATCCATCACTACTTCCATTTTTTTTGTGACTGTAAAGATTACAAGAATGTGAAAAAAGTTTAAAACTGGACCCAAAAACATTAAGACAGAACAGTCCACTGTTTGCAATCCTGATCCTCATTTCTGTATGCCATTTTCTGCATATTTTTAGACATTTTCACTGCAGCATCTCAATATCTACGTGTAATCCTCATCTATGATTTCAGTTCCAACATCACTAAACAATGAGGAAAATTCCCCAACACTACATTTTATATGACAAACACAGATCAGATTTATGATTAAGCTACTCAAGTAGCTTAAAAAATCTTTGTAAACGGCATCTTATCTCACAGTTTTCCCTTTGCAATTCTGAGAAAAAAAAAAAAAAGATTTGCAAGATACAAACTCTGAATTTTGAGATAAAAATTGCAATTACTTTATTTTAGTTTTATTCTGCAACAGAAAAACAGAATTGCAATTTAAATCTGAATTATTTCTCATAATTCAGACTTTGTTTTTGCAATTCTGTGTTTATATCTTGCAATCCTGGGGAACATTTTCAGAATTGCGAGATATAAATGCAGAATATAAATGCAAAACAAAACAAACAAAAAAAAACCTGTGAGCTAAAAAGTCGCAATTACCCCTTTTTTATGGAAGTCAGTTTTCACCACATAATAAGAATCTCAATACACCCCAATACAAACCTTGTGAACAATGAATGATGTTATTTGTCCGTTGTCAGCTTGATAATCAAGCCAGAACAGCTCTGTGCCAGTGTTCTCCTGCTCTGTGCCAGAGCTGCTCTCATTCCAGTCCTCTGCTTCTGCATTCGCACCAGTTTCAGATCCATCTGAAAAATAAACCAATAATCCATACTTGAGCAAAGTAAGCTCCAACATATAAGTATTTTGTCACTTCACAGACATCACCCATAATATTCACAATTATGTGATGATAATTTCTTAATTTTTTTAAACAAAATTTTAATGATTTTTTAAAAAAATATTTCTGTTTTCTAATTTTGCCATTTTTCACTTATTAAATCTATAATAAATATAATCTGGCAGTGTTCTGGCATAAATTGACTTTTGTAATACGGATAACACTAATACAACACTTAGCCCAGTGTCCTGGGAAAGTAAATTACAATTCTGCTATTATGGATTTCCAAAATGATCAAATCTCCTGTATGATAAACAATTTTGGCACTTTGTTGATCCAACAGGATACTAAAACAAAACCAGTTAAAAACCACTTATCACTTTACACTGAGAAATATTAATTTAAACTCTTTCTACCTATGTAACTTACTCCGGTGGCGTGGGTGATACACCTGACGGTCGGGTCTCCGCGGACGCCGAGGGGTGGTGGTGTGTCTGCGCTTCTGTTTCTCCTTGGCCTGCTTCACCTCTCTGTCATAATCATCCCTGTGGAAATATCAATTTTAATAACTTATAATTAGCCCACTGTACACATTCTACTGCATGCCTTCTGTTGTCTGATTGGCAGTTTATACTTTCTTTTTTAGCAAGAAAAAGGCCTTTTAGTATAACTAAAAATGTCAACCTTCAGCTCATGGTTCACAAGTCCCTTTTGCTGTCAATTCTTCACTGATTTTTATAAAGTAACCAGAAGAATAACTTTTATATTGTTGGTTATATTTTAAGATTAACACTTACATATCACATATCATCTTAATAAGATTATTACGAGAATTTATTAGATTTAATTATTAGAGGATGTAGATTAACAGCTCATATTTATATACATTTCATATAAGTAAAGAGTTACAAGGCTCACAGTGATTCACATTACAAGCTATCAGAATTTCATCTTATATTATGGCCATATTTTGCACCAAACTGCATATTTTTTTAAAAACTTGAGATGTGTTTTCCTCCATATTCTCACTTTACCATACTATATATAAAATCCCAATGTATCAAATATGATACTGAACAAAACACACATATGTAAACAAGGTTTTCCAAAAATATTTTTTTTTCTGACCAATGTTTCATTTGTCAGGGATTACAGGGTTAAGATTATAAACTACATATTTACAGTTTCATACCAACATACTAAGAACTACATCTTCTGTTGTCTGATTGACAGTTTACACTTTTTTTCTTTTTTTTGCAAGAAAAAGGTATTTAGTATCACTGTAAAAATGTCCACATTCAGCTTGAGGTTCACATGTCTTACTGCTGTGAAATCTTTACTGATTTTATAAAGTAACCAGAAGAATAAATAATTGTTAGTGATATTTATTTGCATTGTGAGATGCAATGTAGCAGCTTATATTTATATGCATTTAATGTAATTAGTGTGTTATAAAGATCTGAGTGATTTACATTACAAATCAGATCTTCATCTTACATTTTGCCTAAATTTTGCTCAGTCTAAGGTGTTTTTCTCATATTCTCACTTTACCATTCTATATGAGCCATAAAATCCTGATGTATATAATATGGCACTCAACAAAGCACACACATATGCAAACTTTTTTTGTGGTTGTGCATGAGTGTTTTTGCCATGAAACCTTTACTGATTTTTATAAAGTAACCAGAAGAATAACTTTTATATTGTTAGTGATATTTCAAGATTAACACTTACTGGACTGAAGCAACTAACATTTACTAAGCGTTTAAATATCATCTTAATAAGACGCATTATTGGGAGATATAGATTGGAATGACAACTCATAGTTATATGCACTTTATGTAAGTAGTGAGTTATAAAGATCCATATTCTCAATTTAACATACTACATGAGCCATAAAACCCTGATGAATCTAATGTGATACTCAACTAAAACGCAAATATGTAAACTTTTTTGTTTGTTTGTTTTGTTTCATTTTGTCTAGTATATTTTGTCTAAAGGTTCGATAAACTTTTTTTTTTTTTCTGACCAAATATTTAATTTGTCAGACATTACAAGAACTACATATTTATATTCAAATAAGACCCGCCACTACAACGTAATACTACTATGAAAACACTGTAACTAGCTACTACTACTACTACTACTACTACTATTGACTTGACTGTTAGCGTGTGAGAGCAAACAGAGACCTGGCGATCTGATTCCTCCTGATGTGCTTCAGGAACCCGTGGCTCATGTCCAAGCGACCGCCGGGCTTGTATTTGACACTGTCCCCCTCTCCATCACGTATCACCTCCATATCTCTGTTTTCTAGATTCAATTATTCCTAAAATAAATTCATTTTAGCACAATGTTAACCATTCCCTTTACAACATATCTCCGAACACTGGGGCCACACAAAAAACGTTGGCCAATAGTAAGCGAACTCCTAGCTATCGGGTTTGTTTGGGTTTTTTCCCACAAACAGTTTCGTTGAATATTGCTCGCCCTACAACCCAGAAGTCCGCATTTTTATATACAAAAGTGAAATCCATCATGCAATAGGTAGATTGTAATCCAGAAAGTACATTACACGACAAATCTAGTGTTTGTTTTTTGCGTCGATCCCGGGTTATGGTGCTCTTGGCCATCCAAATTTAGAGCGGAAGTGAAGGCGGGAGGTTTGTAACACTCGCAGGAGGCGTTTGAGAAGCGTTCATTCAACACTGAATTTACTTAAATTTTACTTGGTATTTCACGTAAAATGATCGCAGGAGTGAAACGGGAGAGGGATGTTGATGAAGACGAAGAGGAAGGTATATTTGGAGCGTTTATGAGTTTGATAGCTTAGCAGTAGACTACAGAACAAGGTTTAAATCTGCAGGCCCATGCTTTCAACGTAGTTGATAAATACACTTATTCTTATGCATTTATGAAGCGTGTATATAAAGTGAAAGAAAAACAAACTACGAAACAAGCTATTTATCTTAAGGAGATTGTAAGTATACAATCTCACCTGTGAAGCACATGACGGAAAAGTGCAATGCGCAGGAACACAGATGATCATGTCTGTAAAATATCTGTATTGAGTGTTTTAAGTGACCAGGTTTTTGACATGCAGACCGGGGAAATCTGAAATCTAAATATTTTCCATAAATCAAAAAAACGGAGATAATATACGTGTATGTACTAGTTTTATAATTATTAATTGTTATGGTTTTAACTAGTTTTAGTATATTTAATAAAAAATCGCATAGAATTTTGATTAAATAGAATAAAAAAAACATCATCATATTACATTATCACACAATTGAGTTACAAAATAGCTAAAACAAAATATGAGAACAAATAATAAACAAAACTTTAACAAGTATCTAATTGTTTTTAATATTTTAATTTTTACAAACTGTGAATGCACTGTATACAGTATACAACTTTGTGTGTGTGGTGTATTTGTGGGCTTTTTTGAAGGTTGTATTTTTTTTTTTTTTTTTTTTTTTAATGGGTCCCCAATCAACTTAGGTTTACAATGCTTTTGGGAAATGCAGCCCTGGACTGTTCCTGGAAAATGGGGACATCTGATCACCCTAATGTCTTTGTATCCCTTTTCAGAGTTTAGAAATCCTCATGGAGTGTAATAGAGATCTTCATGTTTGAATGTTATTTAGAACTGCAAACGGTGTATTCAACATGGTTTTCACATGTGGTCTTTGCCTGATTTCAGAGGTGCGTGTGAAAGTCGGTCGTTCTCATGGTGTTGAAGATCGAAGAAGCCGCCACTGTCCGTATCTGGACACGATCAACAGGTAAATTAATGACCAAGAGTGTCTTTGTTATTGTAACCCAATATTGCTCTTCTTCTGTAACACTTGCTCTTTTCTTTTTTTTAGGAGTGTTTTGGATTTTGACTTTGAAAAGCTTTGTTCAATCTCTCTCTCACACATTAATGTCTATGCCTGTCTGATCTGTGGGAAATATTTCCAAGGTAAGAGTGACAGATAACCTTATTTTTATGTTTTGTAATCTCAGATTATGTTTACAAAATAATAATATAAATTTGAAGCATACAGTGTTGTATTTTCCTTCTGTCAGGTCGAGGTCAGAAGTCTCACGCGTACATCCACAGCGTTCAGTTTACACATCATGTTTTCCTGAATCTCCACACGTTAAAGTTTTACTGCCTGCCAGACAATTATGAGATCATTGACTCCTCATTAGAGGACATTACGGTGAGTACAGTCAACCTCTGATGCGGGCTTCCATTAATCGGTGGATTGTCAGTCTGTTATTTCTGTATTGTCTCATTATAGTGACAAGTGCAATTACACTTTACCTTTTGTCTCAGTAAATTTATGTTCTGTAGAACAGCCCTGGTTAAAGACTAACATCTCTAATTGAGTTCTGCTTCATTTCTGTATTCCAGTATGTGCTGAAACCCACATTCACCAAACAGCACATCGCTGGTTTGGATAAGCATGGAAAGCTGTACAGAGCCTACGACGGCACAACCTATCTGCCAGGAATTGTGGGTCTCAACAACATCAAGGCCAATGACTATGCTAATGTGGTTTTGCAAGTAAGTTGAGCAACCAGCTATTTATTTATTTTAATGGTAAAATGCTTTCATCATGCAAATCATTTGATTTAGTTCGGGACTTTGGAGTGCGTATCGTAAATCATTTGATTTAAATTGGAACTGCGGAGAAGGTTCGTGAATCTTTTGCTTCACGTCGGAACTTTGGAGTGGGTTCGAGAATCATTTGATTCAAAATGAGACTTTGGTGCAGGGTTGTGAATCATTTGATTCCGTTCGGGAATTCAGAGCATGTATCGTGAATCATTTGTTTGAGATTAGGATTTCTGAGTGGTTTCGTGAATATTTTTTTGCTGACTTTTATTTTATTTATTTTTTTATTAAACAGTAGAACGTATCAAACTATTAAGGCACTAGAGTTACAAATACCTTACGAAAATTAACCGTGTTTTTAATTTAAAAGAAGACATTGTTTGCTAAGGGAGATCTCTGGTTGAAGTCCTTGAAAATCAAAAAAGTAGTGCTTGAAAAGTCTTTGAAAGTCCTGGTATTTCATTTTACAGTGTCTGTACTGCTTAAAATGGGCATAAATCTGTTCGTTATGTAAAAACAATTGCATTTATTTAGTTAAAAAGTATGAACATGGTTAAAATATTTTAGTTTAATGTGGAACAAGCAGTATGAAATTAGTTGAGATGTTTTTGAAGGTTGAGATTGGATTTGTTGATAATACATATAAACTTGGTTATTGTGTTTGAAACGCATTCTTTTCATTAGTACTATTTCAGAAATCTGACCCATTTCATTTGTGCATGACTGACAAATATACATCACTTTAAGTTTATTCGATTGTTAAAACGGCGAAAAGCAATTCTTTGATAAATTAATCTTAAATTTAGGCATAAATGTGACCCTGGACCACCAGTCATAAGGGATAAAATAATATTATATTATACTGAATAAATAAGCTTTTCCTTGATGTATGGTTTGTTAGGATATGACAGTATTTGGCTGGAGATGCAACTATTTGAAAATCTGTAATCTGAGGGTGCAAAAATATAAATATTGAGAAAATCACCTTTAAAGTTGTCCAAAGGAAGTTCTTAGCCGTGCATATTTATGGTAGGAAATTTACATAATATCTTCATGGAACATGATCTTTAGGCATCAATGAATAGTTCATTTTGACCCATACAATGAATTTTTGGCCATTGCTACAAATATACCCGTGCTACTTAAGAGAGGTTTTGTGGTCCAGGGTCACAAATATTGTTTTGCGTGTAGTATTTCACCACTTATTTTTTTTCTTCCTAAGGCTTTGTCAAATGTTCCGCCTCTGCGGAACTACTTCCTGGAGGAGGACAACTATCGCAGAATCCGCCGGCCGCCGGGTGACATCATGTTTCTGTTGGTGCAGCGCTTTGGGGAGCTCATGCGCAAACTCTGGAATCCTCGCAACTTCAAAGCCCACGTGTCGCCGCATGAAATGTTGCAGGCGGTGGTGTTATGCAGTAAAAAGACCTTTCAGATCACTAAACAAGGTAGAACACCGAATCTTTGTGAACACTGAGTACTGTGTGTGCACTGCCAGATCATTTTACTTAAGTTGCTGTTGCATGTTTATTTGAGAAATTGGTGTAGTATGAATAGTGTTGCCAGTATGCCAATCAAACAGTAGCCTCTGTTATTCTTAATGAGCAAGACCTTGCGCCGTTTAACCTGGTTTTGTGCTCTTTGCCCTCTAGGGGACGCTGTTGACTTTCTGTCCTGGTTTCTGAATGCATTGCATGGTGCTCTTGGTGGGACAAAGAAGAAATCATGTGAGTTTTTGTTTCGAGTTCACAGTATGTTTTGTTTTTGAGTGGTGTTCATAATCAGTTGATGTTTTTGTCTTTTATAGCCATCATCACCAAGGTGTTTCAGGGGTCCATGCGAATCTTCTCAAAGAAGCTTCCCCATCCAGATTTGGTAGGCGTCTGCTGGACAGTTTCTTACATTAGTAACTGTCTGATTGGTGCATGCGTAACCATTTTAGAAAAGCTTTAAATGTAATTTTTTTTGGGGGATTGTTGTAAATATTGAACAGTGACACTTGTGCTGGTGTCCAACCAGTCAATAGAAGAAAACAGTCCCATAATTTCCCATGCTTGTTTCTCACAGCCTGCAGAAGAGAAGGAAGCGCTTCTCCTTAAAGATGAGTATCAGGAGGAGATGTCTGAGTCCACCTTCCTGTACCTGACGTTGGATCTGCCCACCGCACCCCTCTACAAAGATGAGAAGGAGCAGCTCATCATTCCTCAGGTTCCTCTCTTCAACATCCTGGCCAAGTTCAATGGAAACAATGAGAAGGTGTGCATTCACTTTCAATTTTCTTTTTCTTTTTGTTTTTTTTCAAGTTCTGAATTCCTTTTTGTTTGCTCGTTTAAAATATTTCTTAGGCTATTTGTTTTCTGTGTTACCCACTCATATGCTAAGTGTGGTGTTGCATTTCACTGGAAGCGGTGTTGTTACTGTTAACTAAAACTAAACCTATTAAAACTGTTTAGTTCATTGAAATAAAGCTGAACTATGGCAACGGACTGAAATAAGTTTAAGTACTAAAATGACTAAAACGGAAATACAAATATATTAAAGCTTCATATAAAAAACAATATAGATTTAAACTATACTTAAACTAAAAAATAAAAAGAAAAATGCAAATTCTCATATTTCTGATAATAACAAAAATATTTATGTTATAAAATATTATAATATTATATAAAATACTTCTAAACCAGAAGAGCTGTTTAGCTTTATTACAAAATGTTTTAATTATATTTTCATGAAAAAGTGACCATTAAACATAAATCAACTTAACAGCTCTCCAGACCGGCTGTGTGTATGTTTATTTAGTCTCCTTTTTTGGTTGTTTGTTTGCTTTCAGCTACATTAAAGGCTGTAGCTGTAGTATGAAATATATTTTTGGATGACTGAATTTTTACTGCCTTATTTTGCAAGTAAAATATAATGTCAGCTTTGGAGTATATTATGAATAAAATTCCATCCAGAGTCAACATTTTGAGATGTACATGCAAGTTTTTGTAGACCAGAAAGGCAAAATGCTTGACATTGAATATTGATTGAAATCTTATATATTTATTTTTAATGGTTTAAAAATAATATTTATTATTATTACTTTATAAATGATCAACTTCTTTGTCACAGGAATACAAGACATACAAAGAGAACTTTCTAAAAAGGTTCCAGCTCACCAAACTCCCTCCGTACCTCATCTTCTGCATCAAACGATTCACCAAGAACAACTTCTTTGTGGAGAAGAACCCAACTATTGTCAACTTCCCCATCACGTATGTCACCATCTGTGCTCTGGATAAATTAATTACACTCTTTTACACATTTCTGTATTCTCTGTAAATGTATTTTGAAATGTTTTTGCACAATAGGAACGTTGATTTGCGCGAGTACCTGACGGAAGAGGCGCAGGCTACAGAGAAGGTCACCACCTACGACCTGGTGGCCAACATAGTTCATGATGGAAAACCCACTGAGGGATCGTACAGAATTCATGTTCTACATCATGTAAGTGTGTCGCCTGCACTTCACTCCATTCAGAGGTTGCCAGTGCTGTTTTTGGCATGGTTTATGTAATCTGGGTGGTTTGTGATGTTTGACAGGGCACAGGGAAGTGGTACGAGCTTCAGGACCTGCAGGTGATTGATATCCTTCCGCAGATGATCACACTCTCTGAGGCCTACATACAGGTTTGCTGCTTATTACTCAAATTTATAATTTGCTTAAAGTTGACAGGGAATAAAATATGCTGAAGAAAATGGATATCACATGTTTTGTTGATAAAAATGGACAGGTTTGGTTTGCTTTTGATGTTTTGGTCATGCACCAGCAGTAAAAGCCATGATTCACAGTTTATATCCCCGACACACTGGTGATACAGGAAAAAAGCCCATTAAGAATTCTGTATTAAACATCCTTTTTGTTATTGTCAGCACTGGTTTGCTTAACAGGAGTGCTACTTCCCTCTGTTTTATTGGTTCTACAAATTATATCTGACATCCTTGTCAACAAATAATGCAGTTTCTGTTTTCAAATATTTTTAATGCGTTTTGATGAGATATTATATAATAAAGGGAAATTTAAAACTTTTTTTTTTTGTAATTTTAAGATTTCTTTAAAAGTATGTAATATGTATATTATTAACATAAATATAACATATTGATGTAAATATGATTTTTATTTTATTTTTTAGTTTGTTTTGTTTCATCATTAAACTCGATGAAAATGAGCAGTGTTGCCCCATAACATATAAAATATGTTTACACTTTTCTTATATATATATATATATATATATATATATTAGTTTTATTTCATATAATATTGTTTTGCGGTTTTGGTTTTCAATTTCTTAAAAAAAAAAACTTTCTGCTCCAATTAACAGCCTTTCAAGGCCTTAATTTCCAGAAAAGCAAATAAAGATTTTAATACCTGCAGACACCCTGCATCGTACTTGGAGATCACCTAAATCGTGGAAAGTTGATGTTTTTAAGGCCTCATCAGCTAGCCTTATTCACCTGATTCTTCTTTTGCAGATTTGGAAAAGACAAGATAAAGACGATGGAGCAGAAAGCCATACAGGGGCGTAGGAGGCCCAAAAACACTGCTTTGGTGAGATGTAAATGAAATGAGTCATTTCCGTTCAGGCCTGAATGCAACACTTTAAGGCTTTAAGAATGAAGAGACTGAGTTACAGTAAGAGAAGACATTAAACTAAAACCCTGATGTGTTTTATTTCATGTAACTGGTGATTATGACACATTGCTGTGTTCCTAGGTGATCTTTTATAATTATTTGATTTTGTTTCTGACTGTTCATTTGCCTATGAAGTTTTGCAGTTTGTAGTATGAGACCTTTTATTAAAGATTTCAAGACTGTATACGTTGTCTTTCATTCAGCTCTATAGAATGCATTGTGAATAATAAGATAGATTAAAGCCTTCAGAATTAAAGCAGAGCATATGTTTGTTCTGGAGGTAATTGCACAGAAATGTGTATTGGTTTGTTAGTAAAATGAATAATAGGACAAAAGGTGACATTTTCATGTTAAATGTTTTCAGGTATATTAGAAAAGATAATTATATAAGGTCTTATTTTGAGCTGACAAAAACAGAAATGTCACTTTGTTAAAAGAGTTTATTCTAAAGGTGTAATTATAAAAAAAAAAAAAAAAAAAAAATCTGAAGTGCTTTTCCCCCAGTTAAAAGTTAACTGCTTACACTACCTTAAAATCTCAGTCTGTTGAGTTTATTTCTTTCATCATTTGAACACACAAAAATGCAGAAGTCATGATTTTGTAAAATGTTACACAAAATGCACACTGTGTTAGCATTTCCTATGTTAAGTTGACTAGAATTGTACTAAATGTTTACCCAGTGAGTTTTGGCGTATGAAAATGCAGGTACAGGACATAATTAATAGGCAGTAGTTAAATACAGGCACATTAAAAACAAATTGGCACGTGAACGTCATTTGAAACTGATTGAACAGTCGTTGTCTTCACTCCTACTGTTTGTCTCAAATTTCCCTTGATTCTGTGTGTGGTTAGGGAAGTGGAAAGATGAAGCTTCAAGTTAAGAAACAAACAAAAAAAAAAGGTTGTTGCTCTTCTGATCTTGTTTGATTAATCATTCATTTGGTTCCCATGCAAAGATTATCATCCTGTGGACAAAACAAAGAGTTTTACATGTCAGAATCTCTAGTGATTGTCTCTCATTTTGTATTCATTTGTTTGAAAACATGATTTTTAGAAAAGCATTGCATTCAAGCTACGTGTTTATTTCAGATGTTAGTTCTTGCTCTCCCTGGAATCAAACCCATGACCCTGGCGATGCTAGCGCCATGCTCTGCTGTTTGAGATACAGGAAGAAGGATGGTGTTGCGCTGCTGTCGTTACTCACATGACATTGTCGTCTCTGGGGAGAGACACAGGCCCAGTGCAGTGCAGATGGCATGTGGAGAGAGGGAGGACAACAGCAGCTCAATCAGCTGCTTTCCGTACTTTTCAACAAAGTTGTCACATGTGTCCTTATATTGTGAAGGCAAATGGTCACAGATTTTCTCCAGAAGGTTCACTACAGCCTCCTACAAATAACCCAGGAGCAGTTTGTAGTCAGGCACTTTCCTGATCAGGTAAATTATGAACATTTTACATGAAAAATGTGAACTAGATTTCCAGCAGAAGATATCTTACTTCAGTTCTCTCTTTTGGCAGCATGCTCTCTATTGTCTTTACGAAGAAAACGCAGAAGTTACAGAGGGGATTGATTTGAACCTAAGAAACGAAGTAGTAGTAGAAATTGAGAGTCAAGGCAGTCGTATTGAATGTGGAGTTATGCAAGAAATACACATTAGAACACAATGTATTTTTATGACTAATAGGTCTTAAAGACTAATGGTCTTAAAGTTCTTTTTTTTTGTGTGTGTTACAATTTTAGATGCGTGACATGAAAATGCAATTAATTTAGTTTCCCAGTGAAACCTGTTTATTGAGTATTTCCCAGTGTTCCAGCGTAACATGCCTCACCTCATGGAGCTCAAATTAAAACGGAGAATAGGAACTGTGCTATTTATTTTTTAAACGCCTCATATGATATTTACCACACTCATACATCTGCTTATTATGGAAGTCCATTTCCGCAACTGAATTAAAAAAAAAAATGTTATTTTAACTTTTGACTCTGAGGAGATTCTGAGGAAAAAGTCAAAATTGTGACTTTATATCTTGCAATTCTGACTTCAGAATTCACAGTTCTGTGAATTGTAAGATAAAACTCGAGTTCAATTGCGCCAAACGTAAAAATAACATTTTTTTTTTTTTTATTTTTTTATTCAGTGGTGGAAATGGGCTTTCATAATAAGCAGATGTAAGAGTGTGATAAATATCATGTGTGGTGTTTAAAAAATAAATGGCACAGTTCCTATTCTCTGTTTTAATTTGAGCTCCATGAGGTGAGGCATGTCACACTGGAACATTTTCTTGCCATTTACTGCCACTGCCAGGAACTTAGTGGAAGGGCAGCATTCAATGAATTTATAAAGAAAAAGTAAACAATCATACATTTTTGATTGTAATATTTGTATTGTGTGGTAACCGTTTTATAAAAGCAGTGAGGTACTTGAGGCGTGCTGTATTGTGAAGTCACCGCTGAAGGGGTTGCAGTCACAATTCGGACTTTTTTTCTCAGAATTGCATGAAACTTAGCATAGAGCATCAAAAATGACCAAGGAGTTTCAATATTTTTCCTATTTAAAACTTGACTCTTCTGTAGTTGCATTGTGTACTAAGACTGATGGAAAATAAAAAGTTGTGATTTTCTAGACCGATATGGCTAGGAACTATACTTTCATTCCGGCGTAATAATCAAGGAACTTTGCTGCCGTACCATGGGTGCAGGAAGCGCAATATTACGCAGCGCCTGAAAATAGGCTAACTTCCATCAACATAACCAATGTGACCAGGGTTGCCCAGGGTTGTGGCTAAAAGGGATACAGCTCCGACCGGAAACTAACAATGAAATGAATTGTTCTACCTATTGGATTGTGTTTTTTTAACGTCTACACCTACCCCAACCCTAAACTTAGCCCTTACTATAATACAGGAACAGTTTTATTGTTGTACAGTGTGACAAAAATGACATAGATTGATGTGCGCATACCCAGTAGCTAGAGGAAATTCCTTTTAGCCTTAACCCTTGCACAGGGAGATTATTTTCAGGCGCTACGTAATATCAATGCGCCTTCTGCACCCATGGTACGGCAGCAAAGTTACTTGATTATTATGCCGGAATGGGAGTATAGTTCCTAGCCATATCAGTCTAGAAAATCGCAACTTTTTATTTTCCGTCAGACTTAGTACATGATGTAACTACAGAAGAGTCAAGTTTTAAATAGGAAAAATATTGAAACTCTTTGGTCATTTTTGAGCGAGATGCTGTCGGTCTAATCGGATTCAATGATTTATGCTAAGCTATGCTAAAAGTGCTACCGCCAGACCCGGAGATTGGCTGAATGGATTCGAAAACAGTAAAGTCAATTGTTTAACTCTAGGGGAGTTTTTTTCCAAAAAAAAAAAAAGCGGAGTGTTCCTTTAATTTCTTTAATTCCATTCCGAAAAAATGACCCCAAACTTTTGAACGGTACTGTACAAGGTAACGTCCTTTTTAACTTTATATTCTTCAAAGAATCATGGGGAGAAAAAAAAAGTACACAGCTGTTTTCAACATTGATAATAATAATATGAAATGTTTATTGAGCAGCAAATCTGCATAGAATGATTTCTGAAGAATCATATGACACTGAAGACTAAAATAGTTTCCCAAAGGACCTTGCTACAAAAAAAAAAACAAAAAACCTTTTTAGAGGTCCATGCCTACCTAAAATCCACCTAGAATTTTGATTCAAAATTTGACTCAAAATCTTCTATATTTTTTGTTGCAAAAAATGATTCAGAAAGTCTGGGTGATGTTTACTTTAAATTACTCAAGTGTAAACTTTGTCCTATCTAACATGTACCTCTTGACTAGTTCCTCTTGAAGGTTTTGCATAGAGCCAACCCTGCTCATTCAGGCCAACAGTGAGCTCTGATGGTGCTTTTCTCTCAGACTGGCTGCCACACAGTCCCAACATTGAGCATATGTCACCATTCTGATTCTGCGATGAAGGCAAAATTTTTAGATTTAGATTTAAGAAAGAAATTATGTCAAATAGTCAAAGTCAGACTGGGTTGATAAGTCTCCAGCTGCTGTACTGCACTGCTAATAGTCCATTGTTTTGAGTATTAGAATCACTCACTGTCAGGATGTTAAACTGAGAAGTACTCACTGCAAATGCGCTGAAATATCTGATAACCAAATGTATGTATGTTTTCGCACCATCCATACACAGAGGGATGACGGGGTGTTCATAACAAAACTTGTCCAGAGCTTTTTCAATATGATGCTGTGAAAAGGGAACAATTCAAGATCAATGTATGAACAACTCGTACAGGACATAACAAAGGTTTTAAAAAACATGTCGTAAACTTATTACAATAAACAAAACTACTTCACATGGTTTAACTGCCACAAGAAAGTGAAACTACTTTTTTAGTTAGAAAATATTGCAACTGCGAATTTCACTTCTCTAAAACAGAAAATACATTTAAGATAAACTGCGACGAGATTGTTTTGTACAGGCAGTATTGTGTAGGTCTGACAGAGAGAACATAAAGAAAATGTGCAATTCAAACTATGACTTTCAGTAGAAACAATTTCACCTGTGAGTCTTGATTGGAGAGCATTTCTGTCAACAGCTGAACAATCTTTTTGCAGTCAGTGCATGTGCTGTTCATCTAAAGGATGAGAATAATGGAATATCATGTTGACTTACAGTCATTAAAGTCGTGTGGACTATTTGATGTGACATGAATAAAACCTGACTTGATATTTAATCAAATCTTAATATTAGTGTGTTTCAGTGGTTAGTTTATTGGCTGCACTGTAAAATGCATGAAGGCATGTGTGATACTGTTTCTAATACAAAACCATAAACTCTCACATCCTCTTTTTTTAGGGATGCATAAGTGAAAATAAAAATTTATCTTCGCTAGAAAGAAGGAAGCATAAAAATGACCATATTCTCAGATCTGCTTTCAAGGTTCACAGATGTCGACACAAACACACCCTGACAAAAGTCTTTTCGCCTATCCAAGTTGTAGGAACAACAAATAATAACTTGACTTCTAGTTGATCATTTGGAATCAGAAGTGGCTTATATGAAAGGCAAAGGCCTCTAGATTGCGCTTATTTTACCAAAATAAAATCTTATCATGCCGTGATTTTTAATGATTTAATTAGGACAGAAAGGTCAGACTTTGCTTAGACAAAAGTCTTGTCACTTAACAGAAATAATGTACAGTACAGAACATAAAGTCATGGTGCAGTGGAAAAAGAATTAATATTGTGTATGACTCCCATGAGCTTGGAGGACTGCATCCATACGTCTCGGCAATGACTCAAATAACTTATTAATAAAGTCATCTGGAATGGCAAAGAAAGCATTCTTGCAGGACTCCCAGAGTTCATCAAGAATCTTTGGTTTCATCTTCAATGCCTCCTCCTTCATCTTACCCCAGACATGCTCAATAATGTTCAGGTCTGGTGACTGGGCTGGCCGATCCTGGAGCACCTTGACCTTCTTTGCTTTCAGGAACTTTGATGTGGAGGCTGAAGTATGAGAAATAGAGCGCCATCCTGCTGAAGAACTTGCCCTCTCCTGTGGTTTGGAATGTAATGGGCAGCAAGAATGTCTTGATACCTCAGGCTGTTGATGTTGCCATCCACTCTGCAGATCTCTCGCTCGCCCCCATAATGAATGTAACCCCAAACCATGATTTTTCCTCCACCGAACTTGACTGTTTTCTGTGTGAATCTTGGGTCCATGCGGGTTTCAATAGGTCTTCTGCAGTATTTGCGATGACTGGGATGCAGTTCAATAGATGATTCGTCGGAAAAATCAACCTTCTGCCACTTTTCCACAGTCCATCCTTTCTGCAAGCTGTGGGCCTTGGCAAATGCAGCACGTCTATGTTTAATGCTGGATCCTCAGCACTAAATCGGCCATTGAGACCACTGCGTGAGAGAATTCGACAGACTGTTCTTGTAGATACAGGGGTTTCTGGTGACCAGTTGTTATGTAGCTCTGCTGCAGTTGAAAAAGGGCTGGCCCTGGACTGTCGAACCAACAAACGGTCCTCTCGAACAGTTGTCTTACGGGGTCTGCCTGACCTGGGCCTGTCATGAACTTCACCAGTTTCTTCAAATCTTTTTCTTATCCTCTCCACTTGACGTTTAGATACATTAAAGGTGTCTGCCACCTCAGCAGGAGACTTGGTCTTCAGGATCTTGATGATCAGCACTTTGGTCTGTGGTTGAATCTTTGGCATGCTGTCAGGTCAGGATGCATTTCTAATGAAGGTTGGGTGTGCTGGGGTTCTTCTACACACCTGGGAATGTGTGACTGGTTGAATCCTTTAAAGATGTGACAAGACTTTTGTCTAAGCAAAGTCTGACCTTTCTGTCCTAATTAAATAATTAAAAATCAAGGCATGATAATTTTGGTAAAATAAGCATAATCTAGAGGCCTTTGCCTTTCATATAAGCTTCACTTCTGATTCCAAATGATCAACTAGAAGTCAAGTTATTATTTGTTGTTCCTACAACTTGGATAGGCGACAAGACTTTTGTCAGGGTGTGTATGTATTATTTTTAGAAGGGTTGCAATTCTCTGCAATAGACCTTATACAAATAGTATTCACAAGACAGAGCAATAAATGTAACAATAACGATAATTTATCTGCTAATGATCCAAATGGAGCAGAACATAAAAGCAATTTTAAAATGATGCTTTCCATATCTTTTTTTTACTGTTTATGTGAAAGGAATAATGTGTGAGCTTGACAATGCAAGACCTTCACTGCTATTATGCAATATAAGAAATAAAGTTAGTATACTTGCAAATAATAAATAAATTATAAATGATCAGAAACAACTTGCCGGTTGACAAACAAACTTAACCACCACTAAATATATGTAAATATGTTTAAGTATTAAATAAGACCTTTGATAAATCCATTGGGGGGTAAACAGTGTCAGCATCATTTCATCAAACATTAGCTTAGTTGACCCCAAAGCGAAAACTGGTCATTCAAAGGAGAGAGTTTAACGGAAATAAACGAGTTGACGCTAAGGCTGATGATAGGCTACAAGGGGCAACGTTTCCATTGAGAACAGGTAACAAATTTCTGTCTGGATACATTTTAGTATCCAGTTGCCCAGCAACATTGCTCAAACAGTTGCCCTGTGTATCATCAGCAGCAACACGTGCTTGAGTTGTTAAAAGCGTGTACGTTTCTACTTCTTCTATTAAATATAAATTAACATAGACACGGTGTGTGCTGGCATGCCAGTAGTTTATAAAATAAATAAAAATGTAGGCTGTATGTGACCATGGACCACAAAACCAGTCTTAAGTAGCACGGGTATATTTGTAGCAAAAGCCAAACATACATTGTATGGGTCAAAATTATCGATTTTTCTTTTATGCCAAAAATTATTAGGATATTAAGTAAAGATCATGTTCCATGAAGATATTTTGTAAACTTCCTCCCATAAATGTATCAAAACTTAATTTTTGATTAGTAATGTGCATTGCTAAGAATTTCATTTGGACAACTTTAAAAGCGTTTTTCTCATTATTTTGAATTTTTCGCACCCTCAAATTTTCAAATAGATGCCAAATATTGTCATATCCTAACAAATCATACATCAGTGGAAAGCTTATTTATTCAGCTTTCAGGTGATGTGTAAATCTCATTTGCGAAAAATTGACACTTATGACTGGTTTTGTAGTCCAGGGTCACATCCCTGGTGAAAAAAACAGCATATGCTGGTAGGTATGTTTTGATGCTGGGATGCTGGTTAGGTAGGTTTTGATGCTGGTTTAAGCTGGTCCTTGACCAGGAACATGGCCAGCTAAGGACCAGCATAAAACCTACCTAATCAGCATCCCAGCTTTGAAACCTACCTACCAGCATATGCTGTTTTTTTTTTTTTTTTTTTTTTTCACCAGGGATATAATGGGGTAGTAGTAGCAGCATTCTCAGTTTATGAACAGTGTACACTTTAGAACTGATCCACACAGAATATTTATTTTCATCTGCATTTTACCGTGCATGCAATTTGTCGTTTTTCAATCATTGATCACTTACCATGGAAATACTGGATGTTCGCGGTTCTGTGAGATGAGGGTCTACACTTCTTGCCCATCCTATACAGAAGCCAGAATACGTGAGGTATTTCTATATAAATAATATGCAATTGTATGGAAACTACCTGACTTAGAAATACCGGGGAATCGACTGCCTTCGAAGAGCTCATATTGCAGTCTTTTATTGAAAATCTTAATTAAACTCCTAACGTAATCCCTTAAGCGTTTTAACTACTCGTTTTAATGTTTATAGACACGCATACAACATAGCCAGCTTTATTTAATATTTAAACTATCTTACCTGAAGTCAGGGTAGAAGCGCAGAGAAAAAAAGCGACGAAGGAAAACTGCATGATGCTGTTCTGGAGTTAGAGGTTCTGTGAATGTACCACAAACCTCAAGGCTCCGTGTCCAAATGCTTCACAGTATTTTGATGAGGAAGTAGCTAGTTTAAACACAAGCCAGCGACGGTCTTCCTGATTCGTCAGAACAGGTCGGTCTATTCGCATTAGTATTCTAGTTATGGAAAGCAAGTTAGTCATAGGTTATGGGCTTTTTTATTATTACTTAACTTGTGCTAGAGGTGATTGTGGAGGTAACTGGTAGCTTTATTTTAAGGAAATAACACTTCAGTTTCCTCCAGAAGACATTTCCTTGAGAATCGGCACATGAAAGTGTACTGAACAACAAGGAGATCATAAAAATTGCATGAATTTTTTATTCAGTGCTTTCCTAAATAGGCTATTTCACATAACAGCTGTTTACATATAATGCACAAGACATAATAATAATAATAATAATAATAAGAAGAAGAAGAAGAAGAAGAAGAAGAAGAAGAAGAATACTGTTTGTTGTTACTTAAATGTTCCACAGCTGTTTTTATGTTTAGTGATAGTTGTTCATGAGTACCTTGTTTGTCCTGAGCAGTTCAACTGGCCGGTGTTCTTCAGCAAAATCCTTCAGATCCTGCTCCTTCTTCGGTTTTCCAGCATCTTCTGCATATCTGACCCCTTTCCAATAATGACTGAATGATTTTGAGATCCATCTTGTCACATTGAGGACAACTGAGACATTCATATCAATTATTACAAAAGGTAAAACCATTCACTGATGCTCAAAAATGATGCATTAAGAGCTGGGGGTGTAAACTTTGTTGATGCGTTATGATTAAGTTACGTTTTTTTTTTTTTTAAATGATGATAATTCATTCTACTTTAATGATGATGATAATAATAATAAAACAAAAAGATTTTTTTTTTTTTTTTTTTGTCCAGGATTTTCAGAACTGTCTACACAATGGACATGCAAGTTATGTAGTAATTAACTTTAGCAACCTAATAATAAAACAGAGGAGTGATAGGAAGAGTTCCTATAATAGTTCATCCTGTAACCTCAATATGCCTGCACATACAGTAGTCAACATTTGAAGTGGATCAAAAAAGTTAATTCAAAGTTGTCCTAAGACAAGAATGGATATTGTTTTGATTTTAGGACAACTTTGATGAAAGGTTTTGATCCACTTCCAATGTTGACTACTATATACAAGCTTAGAGCCTTTTTGTTGATTTCCCCCTTCTTCTCATAACATGCTTCATCACATGAAGTTATAATAATGTAGAAATATTCATCTAATGGTCAGCTGAGAACAAGCAACAGGAAATATAAAATATGATCTCATACTTCTAAAGAGTGTCAGTAACATTACCTGTGTAATATATTTCTGGCGAAACCTAAACGAGTCTAGTTGTGTTCAGACTAACTGTGAAGTTGTGTAAGGGCAACATATCACTGATTATAAGGTTTTGTGACAAAAAGTTCCATTACACAAAATAATTGTTTTCTTTGTTTTTTTTTTTTTTTTTTTTTTTTGTAATAGCTGTGGGTTAAGTACATTCTGGAAAACATTAGGACAAGAGTCAACTTTGTGTGTTACTTGTGTCATATGGAGGCCTCAAAAAGTATTTTGACAGTATTTTGAACCTGTCATTGTACAGCTGAGAATATGTGAAATAAAAAATAAAAACAACAGGTCATTCCCCGAACAACACTGACATTCACTGACCACACGGCGGAGCTCAATCTATGCCCTGACAAGACGTCTGTGGCTATCAGTGAGGGAGACGGGGAGGAGAGAAAGGAGAGGGGGGTAGAGAAGGCAAAGAAAAGAGGCAGAAAAAGGTGGTTTTGGAGATTTACCATATATTTCTCTCGTTTCTATCGCTCCAAGTCCACCAAAGTTCAGGATCAACAGATGTAGCAGGGTGAGGTGGACTGGGACCTCGCACAGGAGGTGCACTGATAATAGGCCTGAATGACGAGTTCTGAAAATCAAAAAAAGTCTCTTAATCATTTATGCACATTATAAAATGTTCATGAAAACATTTTTGAAAACATTGTGTGGACTGCCTTCAGGTGGCTGTGAAATTCACAGTGATGACTGCTCTCTCTGTGTTATCTCCACTCAGTCATATACTTCGATCAGTGGTCCTGTGAGCACCGGCAACACTGCATATTTTCTGTCTCCCTCATCTATCACACCTGATTCAACTCCCATTAGTAGAAAGAACAAGACCTGAAATGGGTGTGTCAGATAGGAGAGACCTACAAAATGTGCAGTGTTGAGGGTGCTCGCAGGACTGGTTTGAAAACCACTGTCTTAATGTAAATATTTTAATCAACAAGCAAACTGAACTAAATCCTTTATTGAGAAACCACTTCTAACCACCACAAAAAACGTTTTTTCTTCTAGGTTGACTATCCCAGGCCAGTTCCTTATGAGGTGACCCTGTCAATCATGGCCAACCAAGCCCCGGCTGTCCCCACCTCATACAGCTGCTGGCCTGCCATTCCAGTCAGAGTAAAGTGAGAAAATGTGTAGTAATAAAGATAATTTTCCTGCAGGGATAGAAAGGTACTGCCCTCCGGAGTACATTGAGAAGGGTGAGTACATTGGAAAGCAATCAACGTCTCTGGGGATGCTGCTGTATCGTATGATCACTAATGTTTTCCCAGACAGCATGCAATATGGATAAGAATCCATACCAGCTTTTGCACCTTGCCTGCAAATTAGGACGAAACGAAATGGCGGAAATGATATAAAATGAGAACGTGAGAGAAAGCCTCTTTCTCAATTAGTTAATGCTTGTGATTTTCTTTATTATATAAATGCTGTGAAAAAAACTTTGTAAGATTTAGTTTTCCTGCATTTATTTTTTCATTTGATGATTCTTTTTTTTATGCATATGCTCAAATAACAACAGTCTGCACACTAACAAAGAAAACTAGTTGTGAATTGTGTTATTTCATCCATTTGTATTTTCCTGTGTGTTAGTGTGCAGCTAACAATTTGTGTATCGTGGTTTCTCTTTGAGCTTTACCAGGAATTGATTAAAAAAAAAAAAAAACTCTTTTGACTTGGCAAAATGTATTTTTGCCTTGTCTGGCGGCCGAACAATTTAATTTATGTACGTACCCTTACTTAACTTAGACATCTGTCGTTCTGTAAAGAATGATGCTGTTTTATTCTAGGCTGCCTGAAGTTTCCCAGAGCAGATGCTTAATCTGGAGACGATGCTCTTCCATGACTGGTTCAAATTGTTCGTTTATTTTTTGGCTTTTCGTTGGTTTGGTTTGATATGAATATAGATGTGAGCTTCCTTATGTTACCTTTTAATACCTGTTGCAATATTTATACATGTCCTATAGTTAGTGTTTATACACTGAACAGAGAACAATTTGTGTTTTTACACTTTATGATATATGTTTGTCTAATTTGTACAATTACAACAAGCTGGCAGGCCTTAGCTGGGTCTGGTGCCTTGGCTTGTGGCAGTAGTTTTGGCGTCTTGCAGAACTACTCCACAGGTTCCTCCTACTGTCCCTCCCCAGAGGTTCCTGCCACTGGGGTCCCAGAGATCCCTGTCACAGATGCATCAGAGGTTTCAGCCATGGCCACAGAGCCCCCTTTCTCAGCTGCCTTGGGCCCAGAGATCTTGTCATCTTCTGAAAGGCCTCTGACATGACTAATGCCCATCACATCCACCACACAGGTTCCGCTTATGCTGGTGCAGAAGTTCCAGCCAATGCCTTTGCAGTGTTTCCTTTCGTAGCCTCAGCCAGAGCTGATGTCCAAGCTGCCCCAATCCCAGAGCTCCTCTCTCAACCTCCCCTGCTCACAGAGGCTCCTGCTAAAGCTGCTCTGGTACAAAAGGATTCTGTCAGAGCTGCATCATGGCATCCTCTCACAGCCCCAGTGTTTCCTGTCACTGGTGTGATTCCTCCATATTGCAAATTACATGAATCACATAGGCCTAATATATTTTAAATTCAAAATTGCGTTATATCTTACCTTGCATTCTTTTACCCTTAAAACTGCATCTGGATTTCATGCCTGGTTCTGTGAACTAGAGGTTGCACGCCTACTAATTTCTGCTAGTTGGTGACTCAAATACTTGTGGTTTATGTTAGTGTTAAAAAAAAAAAAAAAAAAAAAAAGACACACAAAAGAATAGTTTGTGACAACTAGTGTTTAATAATTAATAACTAAATCTTTGCAATAATTGCATCTCTTACAATTATTGTAAAACTTTTTGTTTAACTTTTTGTCATCCTAAAAACATAGACTGGTGCACTGCAGCATCAAGAAAATCAAATGGGCCACTAGGGAAGGTGT
Source organism: Cirrhinus mrigala (assembly GCA_036247105.1). Lineage (NCBI taxonomy): Eukaryota > Metazoa > Chordata > Actinopteri > Cypriniformes > Cyprinidae > Cirrhinus > Cirrhinus mrigala. The sequence goes on along the minus strand of CM070011.1, from coordinate 2,813,979 downwards.
CCCCCTCAATGTCTACAGATATTGCATTAATTTAAACAGCACACAAGTGTCACACAACAATTTATTTATTTTTGTTCAGTAGTAAAATCTCCCTTTATTACAATATAACAATGGTCTTTCCTATTTAAAGAAAATAAAATCAATCAATAAATATCACAATAATTTTCATTGCAGAACTGTAAGTTTAACCTCCTCACTCATGTTGCTTCATTAATCATTTTCTATAATTTACAATTTTTTATTTTATTTTACAACAATATTGCTAGTTAAAACATGTCTGTGTACTGTATATGAGATCAGATAATAATTTTAAACCCCTCTAGCGTCCCAGTGAGTCAAGCACCTATGGTGTTAATGTATGTTATGAAATTATATTTGCATTTTAAAGCCTTGAGATGTTTAAAGTTCTTTTATTAATAAGTAACTAATAAGTCAGTGTTCCTGTCACTGACATTGTTAATAGCCAATCATATAAATATCATAGTTACAACACACACACTCATATACATAAGAACATATTGCAAAGCAATAATAGTTTTAAAATAATTCGTAATTTAATGTTGTCTGTACTGCATTCGTATAATAATTATCAGGAAGGTTTAACTTTGGGTGGCCCAAAATCAAAGGATGTCGCTGGCACATTAGACCACAAGAGTGTCGCGCCTCGCGCAAATAAAAGCCTGCACAGTTTCGAAAAGCAGTGAACTTGACAGCTCTGCTCTCCTCTGATGTGCCTCACGGATCAGAGGGATTCCGCGGAGACTACAAGATGACAGGGGTCATCAGGGGCCAGCTGCACACTTTAAAAGCACTGTCCACAGCTCGGCCACCCCGATCACTCAGACCTCAGACGAGCCAGGAGGAGGAATCGGACGCGTTCGATCAGTTCAGAAAACTTCATTGATTCGCAATGGAAACTCAGCCAATCATATTGTTCGCTGTCTTGGTGGTTTCCTTGATGCGCGCTGGATGCGTAAAGATCGATAATCGCGGCGCACTCATGGGAGAACATCATAAAGCCATCGTAGGCTTATATTCCGACCTCAGTCTCCAGTCTTATGCCAGGTACCCACTCTACATGATGCAGTTATACAGAGACTTCAGCGGTGAGATGGCAACTACTCCAGCCAGTGACGACAACCCGACTCTTCATCAGTCTGACTTCGTCTTAAGCCTGATTGCACTAGGTAAAAACGCACTACAACACGCATTTTGCTTTAACCTGGCTAAGCCATTTTTGTATGTAAAATGTCAAAGCGATTTATACCGACAACACTCACTTAATGAGTTGTATCAGGTTGCCACTTGTTACAGTGCACAACCATGTCATTTGGACGTGGTACCATGGTACTCTTGGAAGCAGCCTACTATTAAATGCTATGCAAATAGTACATGAAATGACTAATAATTCATCGCCATATTTTATGTTGAATTACATGTATGCATTTGGCAGACGCTTTTATCCTAAGCGACTTGCACTGTATATTCTATCAAGCACAATATCAAAGTACCATTGCATCCTTATACCAACTGTGCCAAGTAATTTAATAATTTCCCAAGAATATTGCTCTAAATGCAAGCAAGCAAGCTAGAGTTCCCTTGTTAGTAACTAGCACGTTGATATCTTGATAGATTTATTCAGTAAGAGCACATGCGTTGTCAGGAAGAGTAAAGCCTCAGCATCTGGGGAACTTGTGGGCTCATTATCAGGTCCGTCGCTCTCCAGCTATCTGACCCTCAGCTTTTACAACTCAGTAGTGTCACAGTGCTTATTCAACTTTAAAGAGCTGGCTGTTTTATGTACACCGGGTGTGTGTATTAGCCCTTCAGACGTCTGTTAGAACGCGAGGTTCAATACACATCTCTTGTCAAGCAGCTCGTCCGTCCTGACAGTGTGCTGACATTTGGCCGCGCCGCTCCGCGCTGACAGAACTTGTTGCCTGTTGTTAAAACCTGGTGAACTGACATTTCACTATCGAATTTAATTGATGCTGTTTATTTTATTTTATTATTATTATTATTTTTATTTGTTATTATTTAACAATCACAGAAAATAATGGGAAATGTAAAACATTAGCCTATTGCAAATTGCAGTAATTGAGAAAATGTAGTAGAAAATGTTTAGCTGTCACAAAAAGTGCTGTCAAATCGATTAATACCAGTGATCCAAAATAGAAGTTTGTGTTTACATAATGTATGCTGTGTATATTTACATGCATATAATATACATATATATTTCAAAATAAATATACACAGCACACACGCATATGTTATGTAAACACAAACTTCTATTTTGGATGCGATTAATCGCGATTAATCGATTTGACAGCACTTAAAACCTTCTACATTTAGGCCTTATTTATTAACATATAATTTATTATATAATTGTTACTTTGTTACTGATGAAAATCTGACTAACCATTCTATTGATTAAAAATATTTTCAGTGTTTCCTACTCCTTACGTTTTTAAGAAGTTTTAAAAAGCATGTCAGTTCATTCTTAAACTAAGTTTGGAGCATTTCGTTGGGCTCAGTCGACCTTTGAATCCAACAAGTCATCTTTTGTGTGAACGCACCATTAGCAAGAGGTGATACGAATTTTTTTTGTTTATATTTCAGACTGTCATCAAATTGGCCAGCGATGGACCGTCACGTTTGACATGTCTTCCCTCTCAGCGAGTGATAGCATTCAACTGTCGGAGCTCCGCATCCGTCTGCCAGCGTTTTCAGCAACCAGCCGCGTTATTGTGGACATCTTCCACTTACGTAAACAGGATTGTGAGTCTGACTCGGTGTTCTGTCGCCATAAGCGACTTTTTATAGGCAGCATCAAGTCAGTGCCCGGCACTCCAAGATCAACATGGAGAGTTTTCAACGTCACGGAGCTACTCGAGCACTGGTTGAGTCAGGGAACGGAGACACCTGAGCAGGTCCAGGACGGAGAGGACACCGGAAGCGGGGCAGACTTACCTGAACTGGTTGCAAATAGCTGGCGCCGAAAAATCCAGCATCCCACTGCAGAACGAGTTATGATTGTAGTTTTTTACAAAAACAACTTTTCCCATAGTGGCCAGCAGCGTGCCTCCAGCTTGATCAGTGCAGTGGCGCACTCCAAATATGTTGTTCTACAGCAGGCACCAAGCGCAGCTCAAGGTCGCCGCCACAAAAGGAACCGGGTCGAAAGGATGCGCGCAACGGATGATAGAAATGTGACGGGAATAGTAGCACCTCCAGAGCAACAACAAGGATCACTTTGTCGGCGAGTCGATATGTGGGTGGATTTTGATCAGATTGGATGGGATGAATGGATCGTGCATCCAAAGCGTTATAATGCTTACCGCTGCGAAGGCGAATGTCCAAGTCCGCTGGACGAGTCTTTCAACCCAACAAACCACGCCTATATGCAGGTGAGATACTTAATAATTAAATATCTAAAGAAAAAAAAACTGTATTATTTTAATAGTAAACGTATTATTATTATTATTATTATTATTATTATTATTATTAATGCAATGCATTTTTTTTTTTTTTTGTGGGACAACAATTTAATTAAAGTATTTAATGGCGTTCAAATAGAGGGTGGTTAGTGCTACAGGGTGATATAACGTGCTGCTTGCTTTCTTTTTCCAGAGTTTGTTGAAGCTTTACCATCCGGAGCGCGTCACCTGTCCGTCATGTGTGCCGACGCGCCTCAGCCCGCTCTCCATGCTGTACTATGAAGGCGACGGTGTGGTCATGCGCCACCACGAGGACATGGTCGTGGAGGAGTGCGGTTGTCAGTGAAGTGTGTTGCTGTGTTCTCATAGAAGTCTGACGATGCACTTTTCGTGGGCTGCTCTGATAATGCTTAAAATGTTTAAAAACATGCCATAATTCTGTTTTTGAACGAAAGCACATGATTTTAAAGAATTTCAAACGCAAACCACTGAAATGCTGTGCAAAGTTTGCAAAATATTTAATATTTAAAATAAATACATGTAAATATTTTGTATTTGTTTTTTTTTTAAGAGTGTATATTTTTACTTAATGTACATTTGTGTATAAGGAAATGTAATATGTATTGTGACAAAATGTGATGTGAAATGTGTTCATTTTTTATCTTATCAGCAGGCTTGATACATTTTTATATAAAATATATATAAAAAAAAAACTAATAAAGGAAAACATTATTTCATTATCTTCTTTTGTTGACTTTGTCTTACGTTGTAGTTTGTACAATCATCATTTTAGTATTTTAGTATTTTGTATATTGGTTTTTCTATTGGTTTAAATTTGCTAAGTTTTACAAATTATTTAAATTTAAAAGAAAGTTCTATAGTGAGTAAAACTGACATGCTTGATGACATTGGAGGCTATAAGAATTTACTGAAGACACACATAATTGAAATGTATTAAGGAATAGTTAACCCAAAAATGAAAATTAGCTGAAAAGGACCACCAATGGATCCTCTGCAGTGAATGGGTGCCGTCATAATAAGAGTACAAACAGCTGATAAAAACATCACAATTATCCACAAGTAATCCACACCACTCCAGTCCATCAGTTAACATCTTGAGAAGTGAAAAGCTGTGTGTGTTTCTGTGTGTGTTTCTAAGAAAAAAAATCCATCAAGATGTTTTTAATTTCAACCTATTTCTAAAATACATTTACATTTACATTTAGTCATTTAGCAGATACTTTTATCCAAAGCGACTTACAAATAAGGACAATGGAAGCAATCAACATCAGTTAGCCTAACGCAGTACACATAGCAAGGGATTTAAAAAAAAAAAAAAAAAAAATATATATATATACATATATATATATATATATAATAGATAAAAAGAAAATAGATAGAATAGAAAAAGAATAGAGCAAGCTAGTGTTAAAAAACAAGAATTTAGCAAATAAATAGACTGCAAGTCTGGGGGGGGGGGCATTTTTTAAGAATAGAATCACAATAGATGTGAAATAAAATTGAATAGAAAAATTTATTTAAAAAAGTCCGTAATTTTACTTTCTCCAACGAAAAAGTCTTGTCTGAATCAGGAGAGAAATATGAACAGCGAAATGCACAGTCCAAAACATTTCTAAACAAATATGTGGGTGGATTTTGATGTGAGAGACGACAGTGGATGGACTTTTACACTGGAGGAAGTGTTATTGTGGATTATGGATTCATATTTTGGCCAGAAGCAATGGTTTGTTTTTAAAAATGATGGATTTGTTAGCCTGAATGCCTTCAGATCCTCTCAATGGACATATTGTCTTGCCCCTTTTGTCCAATTAGAGCACTTCTTTATGTCTCAAAATCCCACCAGGATGGGTGCTGGGCAAATAAGTGTTACTAAAAGGTGTTAAGAAGGAAAAGTATGTGAAGGGTAGGTGTTATGTAGAGGTGTCGAGAACATCACATTGTATGTAGATGTCATTATTAGAGTTGGGTGGTCTGTGAGGTTGGTGTACAATAAAGCTGCCATTAGGCTTTGTGTCATGGGCAGCCCAGATGTGAGCCTGTTAACATGTTTACTATGTCAAGTTGCTTCACTTAAAAGGGCTTCAGGATTATAAAAATAATTGCAACCAAGGGAAAATAAGCACTTGGCATTAAATTAAATTATACTGAGGCTTTTTTTTTTTTTTTTAATTTAAAGAATTACACAGTTTAAAGAATGATATCCTCATGACTAATCAATTAATGTCTTGTCTAAAGTCTAAAGTGAAAAGCTGAATGTTTGAACCATCATTAAGAGATTTAATGTCACTTCACTTCAGACTTCAAAGTCCTCAATCCATAATATTGCTTTATTCAGTAAAAAAGCCTTCTGAATCAGGAGAGAAATCTGCACAGATCAAGCACAGTTTACAAGCCAAAATAGATCTAAACAATTATGTGGATGGATTTTGATGTGAGAGACAACAGGAAGAAGTGTTATTACGGATTATGCACTCATATTTTAGCCATAAGCGACAGTTTGAAGTTAAAATGTCTTAATAGTGGTTCGTTTCTTACAAACACGCAGCTTTTCTCTTCATACGATGTTAACTGATGGACTGGAGTGGTGTGGATTACTTGTGGATTATTGTGATGTTTTTATCAGCCGTTTGGACTCTCATTCTGACGGCACCCATTCACTGCAGAGGATCCACTGGTGATGGAATTTTCATTTTTGAGTAAACTATTCATTTAATGCAATATGTTGCATCTTTAAAAGAACAGTATAAGTAAAAAAAAAAAAAAAGGGGGTGACCACAAAAATCCATTTGTGAGTTTTTATTTCTTTATTAATTCTGTAAATGTATCTTCAGCTGGTGTACAGGGTTGAATATTTCTATATATTTATATAGACATTTAAAATCTCGTCCGATTCAAAGACCTAGTAGCAATAAAAATAAATACATAAATAAAAGGAAAGAAACTTTAAAGAAGCACAATGCTTCAGTATTCCCACAGGCACCCCCCTGCAGTCTTGTTTGCTAAGATGCTACAAGTACATCCATGACATTAAAGTATTCCCATATTCCCAAACAGCAGGTCATAAATTCCCATTTGCAAGTGCAAAGCATTCTAATTAAATATAATCATATATATATATATATGTATTAAAAGATGTATTAAAAACATCTTTTCTGTGCAAGTGTGCATTTTGCATTCCTTTTCGTAAGTAATATGCTATTGCGTTTATACTGATTTCAAATCATTCTGTAATAAATAGGAGTATAAATATTCTGTCATTTTGCAACAGTTCACATTTTTGCAAGAGGTTGGTTTAAACCATTGCTTCGACATCAAACATTTGCATTGCTAATTTGACGTATCCTCGCTGCCATACTGGAATGGACCGGCCCAAATACCTTACGCAGCCACTGTGATCTGTGCGCTTTGAGTTTTGTTCAGGGAGGGACTGAGGGAAGACCCATCAATGCCAGCAGAGTGGCTGCATTTATTTTTTTCCTAGAAATTCAACCTTAAGTGCTGGAAATCCCAAACCACATAACTGAAAAAAAAAAAAAAAAAAAAAAAAGCACACAGGATATGAATAAAGAGCTTGACATCTACTATTACATCCAAGGCTTTCACTGCATGGATGGGAAGTTATTTTCCCAGTGAGTCTATGAATTTTATATATATATATATATATATATATATAAAAACAAAAAAAACAAAACAAGAACAACAACAACAAAAAACACCTTTAATGATCTATCTGTAAAATGGATGATTAAAAAACAATAATATACTATAAAATAATATTAGTTTTTTGTTTGTTTGTTTGTTTGTTTTTTAAGTGGAAGACATGCATTTGTTTTCTTTATCATTAATGTGCATCCTTATATTAAATGATTTTATAAATAACATTTAAAAAGTAATGCTTGCAGATTTAGTGTTATTTGTGTGACGTGAATGTGGTGCACAAAGAACCACAAGCACTGTAGATTTAAACAACAATGCTACGGCAAAACATACAATGCTACAATAAAATACTATTTTTGGTATCATGCTTTTATGATATCAGAATCTGATTTCCATACATCTGATATGCTTGATTTGAGGTTTTTAAGATCATTTTGTTTCATCCACAGGATAATTTCAAGTTGAAGTCTGTATGCTGTATTCAGATGCTACATCAATTGAGGAATAAATAACTGATGTAAAATTAGACTGTTTGCATGGAGGCATCAGTAGTGATGGTCAACCAGTTCTGCAGTGATCACTGTTTGCATAATATAATGGTGAGAGGTGCGTGAGCACTACAGCTCTACAGGTAAAAACCTCCCAAAGAAAGATTCAAGTGGTTGAATTGCTGGAAAAGAATAAGCCCAGTGCAGATCCAGATAATCCACATCATTTAGTTTGTGCGTGTGTGTATGAAGTCAGGTCTGTTCTGTTGTGGACAGTGAACAGTCTGATCACAGTGCTCAGTGGCTACGTGTCTTCATCAAGCTTAAGAGAGGCAAAGAAGTCTGGAGTGTTCGTCGTGAGTTGAGTGCCTAAAAATGATTACACATCTAATCTTACCAGTGAAATGTTGGGCATCAAAAATGAGAAACTATACAGATTGTGTTGCTTTCCCTAAAAAGCATATATGGTGCACACCATGAGTAGTATTAGCATCATCTGTAATGGTGAACAAAAAGACAATGAAAAATATACTGTTAACAAATGTTATGCTGAAAAGATGAGGGGAAAAAAAATCTAACCTTTCAGTAAAGTGGTTTAAAATATTGGTAATAACAGTATTATTAGTAGTAAATGTTTTGCCAATGATTGGCAAACCAAGCCAACTAATTACCATTATAAAAGATTAAATTTAGATTTAATCTTTTTATATTTTTTTCTTACCAAAGTAGCCTAGAACTTTTGGAGCTCATGCGTCACAAATGCAAAACACAAAGCAATACACACCTACTTAGTATGGGGAGCAAAAATAAAAACTTAAAAGGTTTTTAGAGGTGGCGCAAACACAATGTGTGGGCCGTTTGAAAACATGACAAATGGATGCACTTGGTCACTAATCAAGCCTTCAGATCCCACTGCAATCCTGTAGAGTAAAGCCCAAGAGTATACTTCAGTATACTTTAGCTGTCTGTGTGTGTACAGCATGCACACGTACTATGCTTATGACAATATGTATGCGTAAAAGTATACTTTGGGCTTAAGTTATATATTAATATAGGATATGAGAGATTTAATACTATATGAGAGTTTAGCAAGGATTAAGGATCTTGAGGAAGACTCTCAAATCTGGACATCTTGGCCTCAGAAAAGAGAAAACTGAACAGAAATCACTGGAAGGATGCAGGGATGACAATAAAATGACAGTGATTTTTGGGATGCCAAAGTTAGTGTTATTTAATGGCATTCAGTTTGAATATGTTGAAATGGTTTCATTCTCTTCTAATGTCTTCTTGAGTATGACAAGTAGCCCTATTTTTAGTAATGAGAAGACATCTATAAAACACCTGGTAACACTTTACAACAAGGTCCTATTAGTTAACGTTAATGATGCATTAACAAACATGGAAAAATGAGCAGTATATTTGTTACAGTATTTATTAATCTTTGATAATGTCAGTTAATAAAAAAAAAACTGTTGATTGTTATTTCATTTTAGAACAGATACAACTTATTAATAAATTAACTTGAACTACCCTAGTAAAAAAGTAATAGATTTAAAATACATTTATTTTATACTAAGTATAGTTCAAGTCTATCAACATATTTACTGACATATCGCTCAAGACTTTACTGACATATAAAATGTAATTAAACTTTATTTGGAGTGCACTACTTGTGCACAATGCAAATTTTTAAATATTAAACCTAAAATATGTTTTAATGTCACTGTTGACGAGGATTGTATGATCTTTGAATAATATTAGGCTTTAAATGCAAAATATTTTAAAGTGTACCTAAAGTATACTTGCAATAGTTCCACTTTAGCACAATCAAATATACTTCAGTATATCTTTAGTTGGACTTCAGCACTACTTCTGCACAATTAAAGTGCATTAAGTACAAAACTAATTAAGTACGTAAGATGTAAATGTATTTGTAGCATACTTGGCATGAAATAAATGTATTTTAAATACATTTTAGTATATTAATTTTTCACTAGGGTAAGATTCATTAATAATGCTTTGAAGTAATTTTCATTGTTAGTTCATTTAAACTAAATAACGAAACTTATTGTAAAGTGTTACCGAATGTCTTTGCAGCATAATCTTTTGTTTTCTTTCCTTAATAAGGAATACGTTGAATTATTACCTACAAAACAAACCACAAGATGAATTGTGAATAATTATTTTAATCTACGGACAGCCTTTATCGACATTTTCCAAACAATTTTACTTCAGTGAAAGGTTAGATTTTTTACCTGTCATTTATAACAAAAATAAAATGAAATTAAAACATTTAAATTATTGCTTTTTTGCTCATAAGTCTTTCCACTCTTAAGCAAATGCTAATGGTGGATAACGCAAATGTCATTACGCATTTAATCTCCTCTGCGCATATGAAGTTATTGGGAGGAAGCTCAGGGTTCGTATGACGCAGAGTTGCGCAATGTATACAGAACAAAACCAGTCTCGCTGCAGCGCTGCAAACGTGCACATCTAGAGCCCCACAGTGATTTGAAAGTATGTCCAATGTACTGTATCCCACTGAAAACACTGAAACTGCACAAATTGTAACCCTTGAGCCTAGTATATCTCAGGCAACACAGGACTTCACAGCTCATTTGCTACACAATTATACCTTTACAATACACAAGACACGTACTATTGGACTGAACAAGAATTCAGGAGCAAGTATTGAGACAGCAGCATATTCATCGCATAGGTCGTTGTCATTTTTTTTGGCTGTGGAAAAGAACACACGCACACAGAGAGTACATTCACATCATATTGGAGTGCATATTATGTATAATACCAGTACAAGAGGGTCAGACTCCTCCTGGTGGGAAACCTTTTCAGCAGTAGTGTGTTCTGGACTCGCTTGGAAGACTAAATTTCAGGAAACTCTTGCTGGATTCGACTACAACTAGCTTTTGTGTCCCATGTGCCCCCAAACCACATCCAGTGGGCCCAAGCCATTCCCCCCACCGTTTTTCAGCCCTTGCGGTACGACAGTATTTTCTCACCTCATAATTGCTTGCAGTCGGTGCTGTATGTAAAGGCAGGCCATGCGACAGCACTTTCACATGCTGATATTGAGATTACAGGAAGCACTTCTCAAATGCTTGCTTTTTTTCATTGTTTGGTTTTGTTTTATAAGAAATCATGCCTCTAGCCTCTAGTGTTTGTTTTGCTTGTTACAAAAAGTCCTAAAATCTCTTTTCGTAGTTGATATCCATCGCCTATCGCCAGCTCTAGTTCACTTTTCTTCTTTATTTGACGCCCATCATGTGTCAGTGAAGGATGCTTTGGGTGTAGGTGTCAAGTCCTAGGTTGGGAAAATAGAAAGGAAGGTTACAAGAAATCTGCGATCTTACAAGAATCATGATATTTACACCAAAATAGCAGCTTGACATGATCTATGTTTTCCAGCACGGTAGCTGGTTTGTTTCTGTTGGTCTACCAGCTCTTGTCAGCATGATTTACCAGGTCTACCGGCTGGTACAGATCGTGATATCAGTGTTGGGGGTATTGCATTACAAGTAACGTGAATTACGTAATCAGATTGTTTTTTTCAAGTAACTAGTAAAGCAACACATTACTTTTTAATTTACAAGAAAATATCTGAGTTACTTTTTCAAATAAGTAACGCCAGTGACTTTTTTTCCCCCCTATCTATTGATTGAAAGCTCTCCTGTCCCCATGTTGAGAGTAATCGGGAGTAAGATGTTACGGTAGTGTTACTTTAGTTCTAGAATATATGTGAACTTGCATTAAAGGAGAAGTCCACTTACAGAACAACAATTTACAGATTTTGTACTCGCCCCTTGTCATCCAAGATGTTCATGTCTTTCTTTCTTTAGTCGTAAAGAAATTATGTTTTTTGAGGAGAACATTTCAGGATTTTTCTCCATATAATGGACTGATATGGTGACCAGAGTTTGAACTTTTAAAAAATGCAGTTTAAATGCGTCTTCAAACGATCCCAAATGCGGTTGTAAACGATCCAAACTGAGGAAGAAGGGTCATATCTAGTGAAACGATTGCTTATTTTCATAAAAATAATACAATTTATATACTTTTTAATGTCAAATGCTCGTCTTGTCTTACTCTGCCTGAACTCTGTGTATTCTGATTCAAGACAGTTCTCGAAAATCTCCAATCGTATTTTCTCCCTCAACTTCAAAAATCTTTTCAAAATCATCCTACATGCAAAGAAGTTCAAACACCCTTAACAAAAAAAATAAAACAGTGATACATGACAATTTTGAAGTTGAGGGAGAACATGAGATGGGAGTTTTTCGGCATACCCTAACTGTCATGAACCAGAAAAAACACAGTTTGGGAAGAGAAAGACATTTGACATTAAAAGGTATATATATTGTTATATATTTTTATGAAAATAACCAATCGTTTCGCTAGATATGCTAGATTTCCCCTTCTTCCTCCACATTTGGGATCGTTGGAAGCCGCATTTAAACTGCATTTTGGAAGTTCAAACTCGGGGCACCATATCAGTCCATTATATGGAGAAAAATGCTGAAATGTTTTCCTCAAAAAAACTGAATTTCTTTACAGCTGAAGAAAGAAAGATATGAACATCTTGGATGGCAAGGGGGTGAGCAAATTATTTGTAAATTGTTGTTCTCGAAGTGAGCTAATTAATTTCAATCAAAAAAACAGAAAACAAAACAAACAAACAAACAAAAAAACAGATTAAATTTTCCTCAAAGCTAATAAAAACAGTTAAATGCAACTCAGAATATGCAAACCTGCAATAATTAAATATGTTAAATGATTCAAATATCTTTTATGTATTTAATCCTGATTTTTTAACCAGTGTCTTTGCTGCTGATGTTGCCGCTGTCTTCTGCATTCTACTGTACAGACGTAAATTTACTATTTTACTATTTACTGTTTTATTTTCCTTCAGCCTGAGGCTTTTGGTGTGAAAGGGCTTTTACATTTGCCAAAAATAAAACTTTTAAATTAAAACAAACAAACATGCCCTGCCCAGATTTAGAAAGTAACGCAAAAGTAACGTAACACATTACTTTCCATAAAAAGTAACTAAATAATGTAATTAGTTACTTTTTTAGGGAGTAAAGCAAATTGTAATGCATTACATTTAAAAGTAACTTTCCCCAACACTGGTGACCATAAAAGACCTTCCTATTCAAACTATACCTAATATAAGAATAAATACAGCATGCTTTTATACAGGTCTGAGTGACACCAGTTAACAACACATAAGGGAAATGTGTACAGGATCTCTGAGAAAAAAAAAAAAAAAAAATATCCCATTAGGATAAAATATCTCAGTGGACTATCAAAATTAATTTAAAGAAAATGTGTGCTTTTAGTACTCTTAAAATAAAGGTTCCATACAGAACCTTTTTAGGTTCTTTAGATGATTAAAATGTACTTCAAAATGGTTCTTTTAATATCTGTTCACAGATATACAGGAACCAATATTGGTTCTTCTATGGCACTGCATGCAAAAATAAACATAAATATTACACAACAAGAATCAAAAATGCTGCAATTTCAATTTTAGCAGAGGACAGGAATAGTATCCTGTATACATCCCTATATAGGATTTTTTGACAATGGGTAAACTACATAATCAAGAGTTATTCTATAGCTAAAAGGGAGGGAGAGCACACAACTGCTAATTGGACACTTTCATATATTAGTTGGAAATGGACAAGATGTCAGAGGAATTTAGGAGTTAATGCAGTGAGGTGAAACGTGGGTTAAGAAAGTACAGCACCCAACAGCACAGTCGAGGGTACACCTTATACAAAATTAGTATATGTATCTCTACGCTTAAATAGTCAATTTTTATTTTAAAATCAAACTTTTATTACCATACTCAGTGATGATATTTACTAGGCCCGGTTTACTTTCATTGTTCAGTAAACTATCAGAGACTTTGTTCCTTTCAAATGCACCTATAGCTGTAACTAAGCAGGTTATTAGTTTATTTCTGAAATAGAACTTCTTAGATAACTTATAATAATAAGAACTCCTTATATATTAACAAAGTTAGATCTGATGGCCTCATTACTGCTTGATATAGCAGTATAAATATATAATGTATAATATATATGATTCATCTTATAAAACATCTAAATTCAAACATCCTAAAACAAGAATATCAGGTTCATTCTCAGGAATGATGCGTTATCTCCCCATAACTTAGATTTTTAGGTCAAATTATTATTAGTCAAATTATTTATCAAAATTGTTTAACAAATTATTTTATATCAGAATGTTAGCCAACTTGCGTCAAATTCATTACTAAAAATGAAACCTTGCAATCTACCCAAATTCTGCATTCAAATAATAATATTTTATAAAAATAATTATAATATCTGTGTGATACTATAACATTTTTTATAGTTGTCTATTCCTAAGTGTATCTACACTCTTAAAAATAAAGGTGCTTCACGATGCCATAGAAGAACCTTTTTCGTCTAAATGGTTCCATAATAAAGAACATTTAACATCTGAAGGACCTTTCTGTTTCACAAAGGTTCTTCTGATTATAAAAAGTTAAGAAAATGGTTCTTTTATGGCATCGCTGTGAAGAACCTTTTAAAGCACTTTTATTTTTTAAGAGTGTATATCTATCTATAAGTTTATGGATCAACTACCATTCAAAAGTTTGGGGTCAGTATTTTTTATGCATTTGTTTTTTTAAAGAAATTCTTTTATTCAGCAAGGATGCATTAAACTGATTAAAGCAGAACAACTGTTTTCAACATTGATAATAGTCAGAAACGTTTCCTGAGCAGCAAATCAGCATATTAGAACGATTTCCGAAGGATCATGTGAAACTGAAGACTGGAGTAATGATGCTGAAAATTCAGCTTTGATCACAGAAATAAATTACATTTTAACATACATTCAAACAGAAAACAGTTATTTAAAATTGTAGTAATATTTCACAATATTACTGTTTTTATCAAACAAATGCAGCCTTGGTGAGCTTAAAGAGATAGCTTACCTAAAAATGAAAATTTCCGACATTTACTGTCTGAATTTCTTTTTTCTGTTAAACAGAAATAAAGATGTTTTGAAGAATGTTGGTAACCAGTCAATTTTGCTGGTTGCCATTGACTTCCATAGTAAAAAAAAAATGCTATAGAAGTCAATGGCTACCAGCAACTGTTAGTTACCAACTATCTTTAAAAGCAGAAAGAAGTTCGTACAGCTTTGGAACAATATAAGGGTGAGTAAACGACGACAATTTCTTCATTTTTAGGTGAGCTATCACTTTAAGATGCTTTCTGAAACATTACAATATCTTAAAAACCACAACCATTTGAACAGTAGTGTAGTCCTTTAAGATTAGCTGTAGGAACGCTAACTACTGGTACTACTGGCTCTAGCTGCATATTTCGGATGGAGGGTAATAGTTTAAAAACTGGCCACTGAGAAACCCATAAAAGCTGATTCACTAACAGTGTCTATAGTACTTCAGGCCTGAACTATGATTATCTTTTTTTAACGAAATCCTTTTGGTTAGCAGGATTACATTAGCACAAAGTGCAGCAATGACCTGTACCTGCAGGGAGGAGCGAGTCAGACTCACTGCTTTACTCTCCGCAGACTCGCACATTTGACTATTTGAGCACCTCCCCTCTTCACATCCACAACATCCGGCTACGGCGGAGAGCAGGTGGGGCGGGAGAGGAGAGGAGAGGAGCGGCATCCAGGAGAGGACAGAGAAATGAAGGGACGGGAGTGTGAATGAATAGAAACAAGGAGTAACGGAACAGATGGAGAGGGCAAAGTGAAACAATTAGGTGACGTGTTAATGGAAAAGAGATCATGTTCAATAAGCAGAACATGCAATAACACACAAAACAAGAAGACAGCATGGAGAAGATAACGGAAGAGAGACACGGTTCAGGGGAAAAGAAATGAAAGAGGATAAAGAGAGAGAAAAGCAAATAGCATCAGAAAAGGCCAACACAGAAGGACGGGCACAATCACAGTCTGGGCAAAGAGAAGTTTAATTCCAGTCGAGCGTATACAGGGAAACTTGACATCAACCATAGAGAAACGAATGATAGTGAACATCAAATGAAGTTATCAATGAGGGTTAACTGGGACGCCCATAAAGAGGAATCACATATGAACCAACCCGGTGATGTTATTTCCTCAAGACTCATTCCTGAAAGTCACAAGCAGCACACAGTAGGCTTTGTTCAGAATGAATACTAATGCATTGCTTACCACATACTCCACAGTTTACACTGCACAGCGCTTACTACACCGTAAAAAGTGGCAACCTGCAATAATTACCTTAAGATACCTTCATTTAACCTCTAAAAATGGTTTTGTTGGTATAGCTTGGTTGCACAATATTTTGACTTAAACAACACCAGTCTATTTAAAAATCGTATGTGAAACAATATGCAGTATTCAGTGCTTTAAACAGTAGTATGCAACACAGGACCTCAGTATGTTTAGTTTAGCGAGTGATTTCGGGTTAAATTCAAATGAAATGAATAATACAATCAATACATTTAATCTAAATAAAATAATCTAACTAATCTAAAAAAGCCCCATTTGTCAGTCAGATTAAATAATGAGTATAGAAAAAGATGTTAAATATGGGTTGATGATTTTGGAAAGGGATACTGCAGATGAAATAGGTCAGTATTCCATGCACACAGCCAGTTTGAACAGCACATACTGCATACTGCAAGAATAGTAGTATGAGTAGAGTAGCATGGTAGAATATAACCAGTTATATTCAGTCCTGTTAAATAACACCACATCAGGCGTCCAAAATGCAATGTTCAGTTATTTTTTTCTCCAAATCACAATGAACATCGTTAATTTTGGTTCTGACTGATTCCTCTTTTTGGAACGGAAAGAAAATCAGGAAATGAAAACAGTGCCCAAGAGAAAGTATAACAATGATGCACTGGGGTGAAATTAAGCACTGAACTCCAACGATATGAGTACTAAAAATTCTAATATTAAGGACAA
Organism: Cirrhinus mrigala; assembly: GCA_036247105.1. NCBI lineage: Eukaryota > Metazoa > Chordata > Actinopteri > Cypriniformes > Cyprinidae > Cirrhinus > Cirrhinus mrigala. The sequence goes on along the minus strand of CM070011.1, from coordinate 2,797,373 downwards.
AATTATTAAAGTTTCTAAGTTTAATGCGTATCTATACAGGCTTACTAGCTTTTAACGTTATCCAGAACATGTATTGTCCTCCCAGCATGTTCAGTAACACGTTACTTTTTCATACAAATATCCTTTTCCTCAATAACCTGGAGAACTCTTGTTGCATTTCTTAAAGGTGAAGTGTTTAATTTCCTTTAAGGGATTGATGGTGCATTCTTGCAGACACATTATAATCTTCAGGCTGCATTTATAGGCTGCATCTTCTACAAGATCTATAATGCAAAAAAAAAAAAAAAAAAAAAAAAAAAGGAAGAAAAGAAAGAAGAAAAAAACTTTGGTGTTTCCTGGTCTAAGCCTTCACCATAATTCATGCATCTAGCATATTCTCCTTCAAGCCACCACATCCTGTCAGTCCTGGTGTAACAAGCACAGCTAACTCAAAAGCCCACCTTGCTGTCACGGCCCAGGACGGCATAGCTCATGTACTGTTCTCCATCAACGTCTGGCTCATTGATATCCTGCGGCAGACCCTCTATGATCAGCTCCTGACCCCCTTCCTCCCCTTTTCCTCTCCGGACCACCTTCCTCACAATCTACATCACCGATGGGTAAGATCATTGACAATCGGTGGATGAGTGGAGGGTGCATGAGAAGGAACCAAGGAGAAGATGAAAAACAATGTAAGAAACATGCAAAATTAACATCTTAAGATGTTTGACAGAAACGTAACATGTACTTTAGAGTTGTATTTAAAGTCAGCATGAAATTGTGCAAACCATCTACAGTATTTTAACTCCATCAGTTAAAGGTCAAGTTCACCCTCGAGAGCTTCTCAACATAACGGTGTCTTTCTTTGTCAGCTGCTACTGAATTACTCAGTTCAAATTTGACTTCATGTTGACTTTAAGAACTGTTTCAAAATTTAGTGAGCTGCCTTGCTGTCTACTACATATGGAGACACCATCCTAGCCCATATGTGGCACATTTAAAGTGCTTTACAGACACATAGACAGTATAATAAAATGCATAAAATGTATAAAATACACAGTTTTAACATATTTGTCATACTTACATGAATGAAACAGGTTAGATTTCCGTAATACTACTAATAACCTGAATGTGTTTTAAGTACACAATATGCAAGTTTACATATTTATCATCAATTAATCTGGTTTGTTTCAATCTCATACATTTGAAGTAACTGACTATTGCTGGTCTCATATCCTTTCCCACGTTTTAACTGAATAAATTTGTTTTCATAATGATTCTCAGCAATTTGAATAAATTCATCTTATTAAAAATAATAAAAAAATAAATAAAAATATGACTGACACATATGCATTACATTATTTGATTTAATACTTTGTAATCCAAATGGATGATTTTTTTATATTAAATTCAATAACATAATTCTTAAAATCAAGCAAAATAAAACATTGCAAAATTAATTATTTTTGAGCATATTCTAAAAGGTATAAACAAAATACATACAATATTACTGGTTACAATAATAATTTTAATTAATTAAATCATTAAAATATTTTATCAAAAGAAGAAAAATATAGATAACAGTTGTCAGAAGAAAGAAATATAGGTTGCAAATTAAAAAAGCAGACACATAATTACTGGAGGCATCAGCAATAATCCGAAGATGAATATTTATTAATAAGAAATTTAAAAATGTTGGTAACACTTTATAATAACGTTCAGTTGTAAGTCATTTATAAACAATTAGTTAATGATGATATAATCATTTACAAAACATTTATAAAAGATTACTAAGTGATATGCTAACAATTTGTGTATGTTTTGTTAATTCATTTACAAGTAATTTACAAGCAATTAGTTAATAATTAACTAATCATTTCCAAAACATGACTATGCATTCATAAACGATTAATAAGTGATATGTTAGTATTTTTTTCTATGCTTTGTAGATTAAGTTAAAAAATCATTTACAAGTGATTAGATAATGATGAACTAAAAATTTACAAAACATCACTATACGTTCACAAATGATTAAGTAATATGCTAACGAATTACAAATCTGTCGTAAGGTATCTTTAAAAAAATAGCATATAATGAAATAATCAAACAGATCCTTAGTCAGTGGTTAATAAGTTACTAGTTAATAAATTATTAATCAATTATAAATAATTAAAATGTCAATCATTGAAATGTTTACCCTCCATTGAAGATCACATCATGAATAAATCATTTACAAATCTTTCTGCATCCCCTAATCTAAAGTGTAAACAATGCATCAGTTGTAAATGTTTTACTCATTATTCACAGATCTTTCCCCACCAGTGTGTATACCCAGACAACCTGTAACCGGCAGGTTTGTAAAGCATTCACAACTAATGAGTAGTTTACACTTTAGATTAGGGGATGCAGAAAGATTTGCAAATTATTTATTCATGTTTACACAACAGGTTCTGAATAATTGTTGTGTGTACTGCAGTGTAAGGGCTGACCGGTGAGGGTAAAGATGGTAAACACATGGAGTATTTTAGCGCTGTGCACCTGATGTGATCTTCAGTAGAGGGTAAAACTGGTTCACATTATCACTAGATCCCACACACTCCACACAGAACACAAGTCTGTGCTGATGAGAGAAAGGGTTTACACGTTTATTCACTTGACAGCAAATAATTTATTATTATTTAAAAAAAGAAAATAGTTTTAGAATAATTGCATTTTTGTGCTTTTCAACATATCACTTATTAATCATTTATAAATTATTAGTTCATCATTAACTAATTACTTATAAATGAACTTGTAATTGACTTGTAAATGAATTAACAAAACATACACAAATTGTTATCATATCACTTATTAATCATTTGTCAATGTTTTGTAAATGATTATTTCATCATTAACTAATCACTTATAAATGACTTACAACTGAACGTTATTGTAAAGTGTTACCAAAATGTTTATTTATTATTCATAAATGTTAATTTATTGAACATAATAATAAATGTTCATTTCCAACCTAAGCAAGAAACAAAGTATTTCTTAGCAATAGTTGAGTTAAATAAAGCTACCCAGAAAGCTGGCTTAAACCGCTGGGTCAAAACAACTCAGTCGCTGGGTTTGTCCATATTTCACCCAGCACTGGGTTGTTTATAACACAGCAGTTTTTCAGAGTGTAGAATTCAGAAACTCTTGTTATTAGTGACACTGGTGGCCATTAAGTGAACTGCAGCAACTTATTTGCTTATGCTCGCACTTGTGTACACATAACGTAGAGACTGACTGTGAAACGAAACTCTTTTGTGTTCTTTGTTTAGAAGTAAAAAGCAGTTGGAAACAACTTTGCAGCAATATGCTGTTAATGAACACTGAGAGTGATGTTTAAATGAATATGCCAAGATATGCTGTGTGCTTTCCTACAAAAAAAAAAAAAAAAAAAAATGACAGCGATGAGAAAGCAGTAGTTAGTTACATTGTTATGATTGCTCCCGAGCGCGTGTAAACATCACATCTTTTTGATATTCTCGCAAAAAATGTCCCAAGTCCTTCACATAAAAATCAGGCTATAGGCTTCACAGACAATCCAGAAAGTTGTTAGAAGCTGTTAACAACACACACAAAAAAACTATTTATTTGTTTATTTATTTATTTTTTACATATAGCCCCTTTAATGTCATAGTAATATGACACAGATCATAGTATTATAGATGAATATAGATTTGTCTTAAAATAAAAATATAATAATCTTTACTAAATTTACAATAACTGTTAACAGTGTGTGAAAAGGATTGGTTCCTAGTTACCATTTCTCCCTGTGCCATCTTGGAATGATTTCTTTCACATTTTTACTTTTGTCAAAATGTATTCTTGGGTTGTCTTCTCCAAGAACGATACATGAGATGCTTCCTTAGATTGTGGTCTAAATAAGGTAGCCTACTTTTTGGCACAGCTGCTACATCAGCTAAAATGCTGTCTACGTGGGCAGCTCATTAAGCTTTGGAACAGAGCAACAACCCCGACCGTTTTCATTTGCAAAGCTTAACAAATGATTTCTGAGATGCGTTTGAGATGGATTTCACATGCTAATGAGCGGTAAATGACTTTGCTGCAGGCAAAGAAGCGGGATGAGACTGCTGACCTTTTTGGTGACGATGTTGCCATGCTCATCTGTAAATTGCTCCTCGCTCACTTGCTCTCCTGGAAGATCCTCTGCCTCATCACCCTAGATGAGATATGACAAAAGCAACTTATAAAAGGCGACATGGTCCTTTGTGTGCGTCACTCACTCTTGATTTGATGTGCTTGCAGTAGTCCTGTGTCTAGTCGAAAAATGTTGACTAACGGTCAAAATAATCCATATTTAAAATCTGCCTTTAAAATGAGCAGTGTAGCTCTATCCAACTACCACGCTCATGTGAAAACTAAGGACACAAAAAAGTGACCATCAACTGGTTGCTGTTCAGGTCAGATGGCAACACCTACCGCCTCTCTGTGATTGGATGATTATCTGTACTTTCCCAGGTTTCAGATTTCACACCTTCACTGATTAAAGGTGCTTTTAAGGGGATTATTCTGCTCTCTCTAATAAACATATTTGAAAAGGATGAATATATATCAGATTTATTACTCAGTGCTCCATAGCAATCCAGGAGATTTTAAGGACCTTTTAAAAAGAGCTGCAATTTACATGCTTAAAAACAAAACATAAATGATTCTATATGAAACACTGACAAACCACGCATGCAAAAGCTAAAGCTTCGATAGAGCGGTCCATATGTCTATCATGAGTAGAGTACATCGCTGTTTACCAGTGTTTCCAGCAGGTATTGTGGATTTCTGATGGAGGGAGATAGATATGCTAATACCAAAATAAAAAGAATGAAAAAAGGCACAATTTATTGATTAAATGCATAAAATGAAAGCCATGCAAATATGAAAAATGATACAAAATTAGCCATTAAGTCATAGATTCTTTATATTTACTAGCACATCTATGAAAATATTTACCTTTGTTACTGTATTTAAGTATATATTTCAAGTATCTGGAATATATATCAGAGTATTTTTATTTTGGGAAACTATAACTTTACTATCAAAGCATAATATCATACTTTTTACTCCATTATATTTCATTCAAAAAATATAGCTCCTTGTTATGTCGAACTGAAGAAACATGCTCCCAGATGTGATAATGATTTTTGATTCACAAACAAACTGATTCTTTTCAGTGAACCCATTTGCAAATTGCAATGGATGATTCATTTGTAAAATTTAATGATTTGATTGCAGCTGTTGATGATATAAATCAATAACATTCAATTGATTTTTTTTTTGTTCAGATTTTGCCCCGTTACCACACATTTAAACACATTTAACAAGAAAGCAATAAAGCAAATAGAATTTGTGCCATGTTTAATATTCTTTCTTAATATACTTAATATACTTTTATTTGTATGTACTCTCTTCTTCTTCTTCCTTTTTTTGACTTCTCTTTATTTCTTAAGAATTTCAGTAATATAGTAGAATTTGTCTACTATATTACTGAAAGACTGTTTGTATCATTTGTACGTACTGTTTGTTTTGTACGTACTGTAATCTTTGTTGTTCTTAAAAAAAAAAAAAAAAATTAAACACGTTTTGTCTGCACACCTGAATCAGCAACCCAATTAGATATTTTAGTATATTAAAGTTTCATGTTTTTTAATGAATGTTTTGGTAGTAAAATACAATTTTTGCTTATTTGCAGATCAGTGCACTTGTGTCTTTTTCCTCTATTCTTCCTTATTAAAACTGCAAAAGAAGTAAACATTGTTCATCGATCAGTACATTTTAATTTTAATACTTAAGTACAATTAAAATCAAGTTTGTACTTAACTCAGGTTAAAAGGAGAACTTGCATTTTTAAAGAAATAATATTTTGTTAGGGTATCTGTAACATATTTTAAACATATTTTAAAAAAGGGCAACACTTTAGTTTAGGTACCAATTCTCACTATCAACCAGTCGCTTATTAGCATACATATTACTAGCATATTGGCTGATTATTAATATTTATAAAGCACATATTAATGCCTTATTCTGCATGACTATATTTACATCTCCTAATCCTGCCCCATACCTAAACTTAACCACTGCCTTACTGACTATTAATAAGCAGCATTAGGAGCTTGAGGTCATAGAAAAAAAAACAAAAAAAAAAGTCATAGTTAATAGTTAGTTAATAATGAGAATTGGCCCCCAAACTAAAGTCTGACCAAAAAAGCATGTCATGACCCCTTTAAAAGGTTCAGAGTGTCCTTCGGGAGCTCAGCAGACACTAAAGGTTGCCAATCTCTTATATAATGTATAAAACCAACAGAATTTATAAACAGGTAAATATATATCTAATATGTGTATGTAGAATGTAGGAATTCAACATGTGCCAGTGACTAGACTAACCTCAAATAAAGCATGTAACATCCAGTGTTTACTGCCATTTGCTTGCTTTAACATTCACAATAATGTTCTGTAAGAACAATCTCATACTTTACTCACACTGAATCAGTTAGTTGTGCACTGTACTACTGTTTTTACAGGCCGCTGGCATTTCATGCTTGTTTGCAGGAGTGCACTCAAATGAGGTCAAATGAAACTGAAACCAACCACCAAAGTATCACTGTAATCCCCTATAGATGTACAACCTTACACATTTTACTACAGCTGAAGTCTCTGCTATCTCTCTTTTATGGCAGCGTCTTTAAGAAATATTCCGTATTAAATATCGACAACAGTCGTCGGTACCTTCAGTATAACTCTGCGGCGCACAATTCGAGTGGTGACGCTTTCCTCTTCATCAGCCACACCTTCATTCTCACCCAGCTCACGATCCAGTTGAGTGTGAATGTAGGCCAGCACCGATCGGACAGAGCTGCTGGCGATATGCAAGACGTTCTGGCAGCTTATGACCATAAAGGCCAACAGCACAAAGCTGAACAGCAGCTCAGTCACCATCGCCCACATTGTGTGGCGGTCGCTCTTTCACAAGCACTCAGAAACACGCTCCAAGAGAGAGGTGAGGTCCAGAGATATGGGGAAGGATGTTATCTTCCCCTATTTTCCCCTAGTCTTCCACTCTTTCCACAGCTTTCATTTGAAGAAAGCAGGCAATTCTTAATCCGAGCCTATTCCTTCCTCGGTCATTTCCCCATTCAGCTGTGTTGGGAATGTGGTTGGCTTTGACTTCCTTTTTTGACTGACTCTCTCTCTCTCTCTCTCTCTCTCTCTCTCAACCTTCCAAAAACATCTCCCTTCTGTTCAGTGTCTGATTGCACATGTGATCTGTATGCTTTAAATACCCACAATGTGAGGACAACTCTTGTTGTGGCTCTTAGTTAGCGAGTGAACGAACAGCTGCTAACATTTCAACAACGGCATTTTCACACCAGGTGCCTCCTTTGGTTAACATGTAGTAGGCTATTAGAAAGCTAAACTAAGCAGACATTTGCATCAACAACAGACAGAACAAAACCTTTTTTTCTGAATGTTTATGTCCGATTACTTTCAAGTTTCAAGTTAATTGTTAAAAACAAAGACGTTTTTCAACAGACTTACACTACTGTTCAAAAGTCGTGAGTCAGTAAGATTTATTAATGTTCTTGAAAGAAGTCTCTTATTATCAAAAAGGCTGAATTTGCATGAAAAAAATACAGTGAAAAACAGTAATATTGTGAAATAGTATTACAATTTAAAATAATTTTCTTTTTGAATATGTTAAAATATAATTTATTTCTGTGATGAAAAGATGAATTTTCAACATAATTACTCCAGTCTTAAGTGTCACATGATCCTTCAGAAATCATTAATATGCTGATTTGTTGCAAAAAAAAAAAAAAAAATGAATGTTGAAAACAGTTATGTTGCTGACTATGTTATTTATTTATTTATTCATTCATTCATTTATTAATTAATTAATTAATTTATTTATTTATTTTTTTATTTATTTTGTGGAAATCATGATACTTTTTTACAGGATCTTTAGCTTTCAATGAAAAGAAAGGGTAAAAGAACATAATTTATTTAAAGCAGAAAACATTGTAAATGTCTTTACTGTCACTTTTAAACAATTTAATGTGTTTTTGAAGGCAAGTATTAATTTCTTTCTTTAAATAAATAAATCTTACTGACCCCAGTTTTGTAGTGTACATTTCTGGCAATGCATTTTTTTTTTGTTATAAAATGTTCAAATAGCTTGACTTGCCTCCCCTCAGAAAAAAAAAAAAAAAAAAAAAAAAAAAAGTTTTGTTCTTTTTCATGCAAATGATAAAGATAAAAAAATTATACATTTTCTCAGTTTAAGCTCAATTCCCACAGCTAGTAAAAGCATTGTGTGTCTTTGAGAAACGATTGTACTTTATGACCTTACTGTCCATGCTTTCAAAATCCATATATAATATTCCTCCCCCACTAGCCAGTGCAGCAGGAGCAGCCCTTTAGGTGACAGAAGAAGACAAGATCTATATTTAGAAACCAATGGGTTGTGTCCATCTAGGGGCTAGGTGTACTCTATATGTCTCTCTCTCTCTCTCTCTCTCTCTGTGTGTGTGTATGTGTGTGTGAGTGTGTGCCACCACAAGCGAGTGCAAACAATTGTATGCACTTGAGTTTCTAGCAGACTTAGGAAAATAAATGGTTTTCTAGGCAAAATCTTAATTCATATTTGTTAAAGGTAATTGGTAAAAGGTAATCTGATGCAATGCTTTTTCAAATTGTAAACAACAAACCAAATCACACAAACCAAGCCTTCTGTCTTTTGAAACCATATGATTCAAAGAGATTAAAATTTTGGTTACCATACAGTGTCAATAAAGTCAAGACCTAAGGTCCCACACAAATATTACCTTTGTAACGTTTTCATTTTTAAATTGCACAGCAGTATTACTGAATAGAATTAGTTAAATAATTAATACGTCACTAAATGCAAAATGATCCTCTCTAGAGTATATTTTGTGTACTAAGGTGTACTATGGACTATAGCCCTATTTGGACGGGACTAGTTTTCTAAACTACATTTGAGTTTTGATTCTTATCACCCAACGTGTGTGATTTACATGTACCAGTTCGGATGGGATTATCATCTCCATGTTTATTACAGAGGTGGGAGGGTCTGTTTTGTACAACTGGGTGTTGCAGAGATCACGCACTCTGTATGCGTGCATTGCGCATAGTCATTTAAACTGATTACCATTTGTATAGTAGCCAGTCTTAACAGTTTACATGATCTGGCTCTTGATTTTATTATTATTATTTCTTTACATTTTTTTTCCGGGAGGCAAACATATCAAAAATGTGCATGGTAAGAGTGTCTACGGTAGTCCACTTTGGCCAAAACACACAAGCAAACGTGTTGTACAAAAAATAAATATTGTCGGCAATCACAGACATTCACATTCAGAAGGGATTAGTTTTCTCAGAGGATCACTGAGTTTGCCGAAAAACAGTAGGTAATTTTCTCTGTAATTATTACAAAGGTTGTGTGAGAAACACACAGATGTGGTAGATTCGGATGGGATTAAAATCACAAAGTATGTCTGTGAAACACAAATTTCTCTAACAACCCTCTGTAAAACTAGTCAGGTCCGAATAGGGGTATTGAATACTTTGCTGAGGTAAATGCAGCATTATGTGTTCGCAAGCGGTTTAACTCTCCGTGGTTGATTGAAGAATGACATGAGGCATAATATATTCTAACAATTTGTACTATATCTCTCAACATGCCTTCTGAAGTTTATTCATGGTGCTATAGCTAGTAAAAAGTGAAAAAGGTGACTCATTAATTCATGCCCCACACTTCCACTTAAACGACTCAAGTTCTAGGGCCAGATTTACTAAGAGCTTGCACCAGCACAAACCACCTTTTTTTTTTTTTTTAAAGATCTATTTTTTGGCTTTTTTTGCCTTTATTGTGCCAGAACAGATCAGAATTGACAGGAAGTGAAGTTGGAGAGAAGGGAGGGATCAGGAAAGATCCTCGAGGCAGGATTCAAACATGGGACACCCAGAGTGTAACGGCGCTGTATGTCGGCGTGCTGCCCACAAGGCTATCGGCGCCCACCGCAAATTGGCATTAAAATAGTACTGTCAGGATTTACGAAAGACACACAGTGAAGAATTAGCGCTGAAAATGCGGGGACACAAAAGGCGTGGTTATTTTTGCGCCTGACCTTATTGAATATGCTTTTGTAGGATTTTCCCTTTCAGACACAAAATTTATGGGAGGAGAGTATTAAAATGAATCACGCAACGCAATTTCCTAACATTTGCACTTGTCAAATTACTGGTATTTGGGCCACTATTTAATGCCCCTAAAATTTGTGCTGCTCTTGGTAGATTGCGCTGGTCATTATGGAAATGATCTGACTGTGTCTGTGTTTTTTAATGTGTGCTTTGTCAATAAATCACATGCAGAATTTTACCCTCCCATCGGCATTTTATGGTTTGCGTGGTGGTTAACACTGCTAATGAATGTCACTACAGGTTACTTTTAGGTTTGCAGTAAAAGCAGAAATATTTTGGGAAGATACCAACCTCTACAGCTCTACCATTAGAGAAAGCGTAACGGCCAACTTGGATAATGTGTGCCTTGATAAGTAGTCATAAAATAGCATTGAGGTCATTGAATTGCTGTCAGAGTTGTATCACAGTCATTACCATAGAATACCATAGAAATTAATGAGAAGTGCCGTAATCCAAATCTGAACTTTAGCAAAATTGTCTGTGACTTCTCTAGTAAAACAGATTTTTGTTGTAAACTCCAAAGATAGACTTAAAATTAATATTTGCTCCAAAGACATGGTAACCTCACCCATCATATCATTGCAGGTCAAGACATAAACCAACAGAAAGTGCGTGATATGTGACAACACATATTGAATCAGATAAAATTAATCTGAATCAAGTTCTTTCCCAACTCCTACCTGTCCTCTTAGGCGCATGTCCTCCCAACCCCGAATGTTAGCTGTTCTGTGCGGGAAGCCTAGTCCTTTCTCAAAAGGTTGAGTTCCCTGATAATGCCCGTGGATGATCTCAGAATGCCCCATGTCCCGTACTGGTTCAATTAGGGCTTCCTGGCCCAGGCAAGACTGCTTAGAATCACAGTCCACTGCGGCTCGTACTGATGACATCATAGACTCCATTGCCTGTCTAGGAAGGGAGCATTGTAGAGACCCCACTCTGTTCTGGTTTGGTTCTGTGGGCGAGTGCCAACCAGGAGCTCCCTGATCCTGTAGATAAGACAGGAAGGACCCACCACTTAACCTGAGAAATGAGACAGAAAATTAGAAAGAGGTAATGACAATGCAATCAGCAGTTATCATTATGAGGGGAAGTAGCCTTAACTCAGTTCCAAAGAGCCACATACAGTCAGTAAAAAGAAGTTATTAAATAAACACAGGCCATGAAGTTCGTCATTCACATAAAGAACTGCAGGGGTGTCCAATCCAGCTCATGGGGTGCGACTGTCTTGCAGAAATTAGCTCAAAACTGCTTCAAAACACCTGCCTGGAAGGTTCTAGTAATCCTGGAGCCCTTGATTAGCAGGTTCAGGTTTGTTTAACAAGGGTTGAAGCTGAACCAGGGGTGTCCAAACCTGTTTCAGGGGGGTACTGACCTCCAGAGATTCCCTGCGTTCCTTTCGGAAGGGCTCATCCGTATGCCCTAATCCCTTCAAAGGGTTTTTCCTCCGGAGTGAGAGCTTCGAAGTGTTGAAGAGTGTAGGGGACCAAACAACTGTTTCTTGAAGTGCCCTTCTGCATCATCATCCCGTGACCACACGGAGGTGCCGTCATCACGTAAAGAATCAGCGCAAAGGATCATGGGGGCCCGAAGTGTCCATCAGTTGTATCCTTTGAAATCCTGTTTTGAGCACTTTGGTTTTTGAACGACCCTTCAGTATGGCGGCCATGATTGTTTTCACTCCGAAGTGCCCTTCGGAGGGCGATATATCCCGTTTGGAATGCACCATTTAGCTCCTAATTAAACACACCCAAAGCAGCTAATCAAAGTCTTCAGACTCTCTACAAAAACAAGTGTGTTGTGAGTGGTTGGAGCCAAACTCTGCAGGACATTGGCCCTCCAGGAGCAGGAATAGACACACCAGTCTTTTGAATAGGAAGCTGAGGTGGGACATATTGGTAGGCTTATCCTTTTTCATTCAGTCAGAGGCAATTGGTATAGACAGAGTTGTCCAGTCCTGCTCCTGCCCCTGCCCAGCTACCCTCCAACAGAGTTTAGCTCCAGCCTCAATAAAACACACCTGAACCAGCTCATCAAGCTCTTCAGGATCCCTAGAAACTTCCAGGCAGGTGTGTTGGAGCAAAATTTGGCAGGAAAGTGTCCCCCCAGCAGCAGGTTTGGACACTGCTGGTATAGACCTAACAACTTTCAAAAAGTTTGTCTACTGAAAATCTTTTGGATGCTTTGTCAGCTAAACAACTGGCATGTTGTTAAATAACGGAACAATACATTTAACAAACTGTACTTCTGTCCCTCACAGCCTGGTTTTCAGTCCTGTCAACAATTAAATATGGCACTACCCTGACTAAATTCTATTTATAATTTAGGATGAGGGGCTGTTCTCATTATAGAGGCCGAAACTTTTTATAGTAAGAGATCATTAGTCATTAATATTTTCGGTCCATTTTCTCAGGAGGCCCTGTGGTATTATTAAAACACTGCTCTGTTTGTTTGAATATCTCAGCCAGCCTGGCACAGCAATGGGTCAACCAATTACATCAGTCTGGGTCAAAACTATCAAATTTGGGAAACCTGTTTTACAACAGTGCATTTTTTTTGCAATTCCATTCGGTGATGCTAAAAGCATGTGAATGATCTGAAAATCAGTCTTTAAAATCAAGAGTTGAGAATGATTACCTGATGATGCTTCCTGAAGAATATATAGCATAGCAGAGTCCCTATTGGTCGACAAAAATAATTCAGAGCCTAATGGACAACTCACCTGTCATCACCAGGATCTGCCCGTCTTCTGAGTCCAGGTGACTCACTCATTCGAGCATAAACTCGCTGTTGCCCTGAAATGAGAGATATGCTATCTTCTAAGTTTGTGCCGTCACCTCCTCCTTCTCCCAAACCTCCACTGGAACCGTCTTTAATGTTGTTGACTTCTTGACCCACAGCCCCTTCTGACCTCTCCAACCCCTGACCTCTGTCCAGAGCATTGATGTTGACCCCTTCACTCAGACACAGCATCCCAGCAGCGCTGTAATCTGAATCCGCTCCAATGGATTGATCCTCAAGTAGCTCGATGGAACCACTTAACCCTCCCTGAGCACCAAGTCCCACTGGTCCGTTTGCACCGGGAGTCCCGCTCCTCGAGTGGCCCAGGCTCCTGTTCAGTAGCGCCTCGGAGTCATCAGCATTGCTGCACTCCAGTGAGGAGTCCTCTACGGCCACAATGGAAGGACTATTGCCTGAGGGCCAAACCTGTACCTCAGACATCTCCATGAGTGTGTCCTCTTCGGTGGTGGCGATGGGCGCACACTCCATGCTTGACACTTCCTGCCAGTAGGGCTCATTGCCCAGTGGCGAAGGTAGACTGTACTGCATGGAGGCCGGTGAAACTAGTTCTTCCTGTACCACCAGCCCGTAACCTGGAGTGACACAGAGAGAGGCACACTGATACAGGCCCCCCACTGCGCCCCCCCAATCAACCCCCCACACAAGTGAACCCAGGAGGGATGTGCTCCAGACCGGGGGGGTTAGGGAAGGGAGATTGGAGAGCAAGCTCACTGACTTGGTGGAAAGCAAATGGGGGTTAAATTAAAGAATTTAGAGAGGTTGTTGCAAGACAGCTAAAGCTGCTGTAAGCCATTTCTTGTCCCAAGTACCTGACAGATATCACTGAAATCGATACCCTGAAATTGTCTTTGGACGTATTTGAGTTGGCCGACATTGGACTTGCTGCTAACAGCAGCTGCAGTGGTGTAGCATCATACAACGTTGCACTGTAAGTCTGGAGGAAGTAAGCAAGGCGGCTAACATCGCTTACAGCAGCTTTGGGTCAGCAGCAAGAGCACAGGCAATTGTGGTAGCACCAAGTATGCAATTGTATAAGACTGTTGCTGCCCCACTTGTTGTCACAAGAGTTTAGGGGGGGTTAAAGAGAACTTTTTGACTGTCACCAACCAGGAAGTAAAAGACACCCCTTCAGAACTGTAGAGTTGGGGCAGAGCACCCTGTACACACATGCTTCATCTTCCATGCTCTCATTCTCTGATCATTCACTACATTTTAGCCTCTATCAGGCTAACAAAACATGCATGCAAGCAACCAGCAGAGATCTTCAGTGACCATTGTTCTCATGAAGAAGGGTAAGGTCTTACACACACACAGCTGTTAAAAGTACTAAACATATACAGCTGAAATGAACTCATTACATTCATGTAACTTTGATAAAAATACATCCACATAGGTTATGAGATTTATGCAGAAAGATGGTAGTAAAGTGTGATACACGTCCTCTCAAACTCATCCAATAATTTCTTTCCAAAAAACTGGAAATTACACTCCAGCCTTGAAGGGGAAGTGTGTATTTATGGTGAAATCGCTCTATTTGTTTAGGCAATGCGTTCAGCAAAATTCAACTAATGATGGTGGGTTAGGGTGGGACAATCTGATTGTCTGACCAATGGCAGTTCGACCAATAGAAACAGGCCTTTTATTTATTTATTTATTTATTTATTTATTTATTTTTTTTTTGGTATTCCATTGGGTGACTCTGGTTATGCATAAATTACACACTTCTCCTATAAATGACAACAAATCAGCAAACAAACAATAGCTATACATATAGATATGGTTAGCAATATATAAATACTTATATAGATACGCATAAAAATCACTGTGGCTTAAATAAAATAAAATAAAATAAAAAGTACATTCATAGTTGACAATGAGTGTGTTTTCATGTTTTCACAAACAATTATTATTTTATAAGCCAACAATATGCAAGGTCACGTAAACACCTTAGTACTCTTATTACACGTCTGTTTTAGCTCATTTTGGTGGTTATAAATGTTCTGTTAAACTGTAAACACACTCATTGAGTGAAATGCCAATAAACATTACTATAAAGAGAATGATGTGTATTCTCAGAGAGGGAGAATTATGTGTATTGTCCAAATAACATTCTTACTCTGACATAAACAATGGACCTTATTGACTAGTCTGTTTCCTCTCCCCAGTTTACGACCTCCGAGCAGATAAGACCTCTCATACAGAGCACACTACACACACCAAAGAGATATATTAACCACATGGCCCTGGAATGGGAGTTCAGAGGGTGGATACACTCAATCATGTGACCTCATGCTTGCGTAGTTTCTTTGAAAAACTCTTTACAGTAAGGTTCCGTTTGTTAACATCAGTTCACTACATTAGTTAATAGGAATTAACAATTAAAACTACTTCTGAAGCATTTATTCATCTCAGTTAATGGTAATTTCAACATTTACTATTACATTACTAAAATCAAAAGTTGTATCTGTTATTAAATGGACCTTAGCTACTGTTACAAATGTACTGCTTGTCGTCCCGTTAGTTAATGCATTAACTAATAGTAACTAATGGGACTTAATTTGTAGTTGCTAAAAAATCATTTAAGGCTAAATGGATATTTGTTGGAATGCAATACTGTTACATATCTGAAAGAACCTCTACTTAGTAGTAACCAAAGATCAATAAACAGTAATTTATAGTGATCAATGAGTAAACAATTTGGAAAACACATTTTGTAGTTGCACCTAAAGTATTATATACATATAATATGTAGGAAGATTGGAACGCAAAGTTGTGAGGAAAAAATGAATAGAATAGAATAGAACAGAATAGAATAGAATGGAATGTTCTGCATGGTATCAGTACAAGATAAAAAGATATTCAGAACAAAAGAGACTGAATAAAATTGTAACTTACAAACTTATTTAAAAATTATTATATGTTGTAAAAATTATTATATAGTGTATTTATCTCATGCTGTTGAATAAAGCACGTCATTTTGACTAATTAGATCTCCTTAAGAATCTTAATGAGTTTATATGAATCTCCTTTACTTCTTTTTTCCCTAATACACGTTTACTACAGTAATTATATGGTATTTTGGAAGAAACTGTGGTTTCCATGTTTAATTTGTTTATGACATACCAGACACACAATATAATTTTTATAGAAATGACAAAAGGAGCATGAGCCCTAAAAATGTAGTATGTATACTATGTACAGGACAGCATCCATTTGAGTACATATACTTCAGTACTACATTAGCCCTTGTGCATTTTGTGTATTAAAGGCCTTTTATGACAGACAGAGTGGGAAACAGACATAGACACAAAAAATACACTCACAAAAACACAACAATAACGCACAAGTCACAGGCTCATGAAGACAACAAAGTAGCCATAAAATAAAAATAGTAAACAAACAAACAAACAAACAAACAAAAAAAACAATAGAAAACATTTCTGATAGGAAAAAAAAAACAAGCCAATCCATAACATGTTATGCATAAACAAAAACATAACATCCACTAATACACAGAAAATGTATTATTATAAACAAATAGAGAAAAGGACTTATTTATAAGGACTTAAAATATTGATTGTGAGGAGTTTAACAGGATCCCTGAATTCACAGGTAATAGACAGACATGAGAAAAATGACAACATTGAGCATAAATAAGTGATTGTACAGTGACCAAAAAAGTAAAAAAAAAGAAAAAAAGGTAACAAAGAAACATATTTCTGTGCTTAAGAGCTTAACAACTATCAAAGATCACAAACCGCACTAGCAAGGCCTTCATGCAGCTGTAACATGCCATGCAAGATCCATCATGCCAGAAAGTGATATTTTTTTTGAAGGGCATCACACAAGGCTGATAACAAATTCCATAAAGACAGTTAAGTGATAGCAGAATATAATTACTCCCTGAACTGTACATTTTCAGGTTAGGTGAAGTTAACTTTACCTATAGAGTGACTATTGTGTTTCACTTATCTTTATGGTAATGCATAGACCATGTGAATTGTCACTGTGTTCTGTTTCAGAGCCCTTCAAGCTAAAGTTTTATCAAAATCTCCATGGAGAAGCATTCATGCTTTATGCCCTCCTGTGAAACATGCAGACAGGGTCCAAAATTAACCCTCGCTAAGAGCCAAATGTGCGTAAAACTGGATTTGGTGAGAAAACAAAGTTATGTTTTTTTCCTCTGTGTGGCAACACATATTTAAAATATTGCTTGCATTAAGTCACCAAAGCACCGTTTTGTCACCAAAATTTAGGTGGCTAAATAGTTAAGGTCAAAAAAATTAATTTAATTTATAATGAAAAGAGAGAAACACAGTTTCAAACAAATATATACTGTCTAGCCACTAAATTTTTACCCGCCACTGGCAGATAAAGTTACTTTTGGACCTTGCATGCAGAGATTATGGAGTGAGGTACATCCAGGAAAGTGCCACAAGAGCATGTAAACAGGCCTCATAGCAGAAAGACAAGAAAGGGTTGTTGGGTGGAAGGAGACAGAGCGAGAGAGAGAGACAGAAAGAAAAGGAGACAGGTGAGTCAGAAACACCTCCCTCCTGTAGGGGGCGCTAAGCATACAACTGGTGATGGAGGGGGTTGATCACAGAACAGAGTAATAACTTTCCTTTTTTTGGAGGGGGGGAGGTGGCTTAGGGGGAAAAGAAAACACACGACTGGTCTGAGGACAGAGAGATAAATGAGGGCCAGAGGTCAACATGATGTCTGTATGAGGTCAAAGGTCAGAGAGGAGGTGCACAAGAGGAGGAGGAGAAGGAGAGGAAGAAGGCTGGGCTGCATGTGACATATCAAGAAAAACACAAAGCATGGGGTAAAGGGAACAGGTTTAATGCTCTGCCTGACTAAACAGAGAACTCCCGCCATTTTGCCCACTATTCCAAGACGTCACACGAAAAAGCATGGCTGTCCCTTTTGAATTTACTAGGGTTTTGTGAACTATTCTTGTTATTCATAGCAGGCCATTATCATTAAGCTAATGTAAAAATCTAGGTTCTTAGCATTCATTTAAGTATCTTGCTATGGATATATAAGCTTTTATTGTATTCCTCTGAAGCCCCATTCCATTAATGCTTGTGTCTAGGAGTCACTCCACTCCCCTAACAGTGCAACACAATGTGTGCGTTCCACTTTGTCTTTAGGGTGTGTTTACATTTGTAGTTCTGTTGGTTCTAGTGTGGACTAAAGTACGTTTAGTTCCGATTCACTCGGTGCCATTTTTAACAGTGAACCCATACAAAACAAAAGGCATAAGGATATGGTCACAATATCTTTGGTCCATGTTGCATTCATTCTAGAGTTCGCCTGGACTTTCACACCAAGGTCCCTGCTGAAAAATCCAGCATAAACCAGCATGGATTCCAAGCTGGTCCAAGCTCGTTTATGCTGGTATAGTGCTGGTCCAGGCTGGTTTTTGCTGGTATAGTGCTGGTGTCTAGCTGGTGGACCACAATATCCATGCTGTTCTCAAGCAAAATGGAGCTGGTGATGCTGGTTTACCAGCATGAATTCTGTATGCAAGAAGTGTTTTGGGGACAAACAGTTCTTGCTTGCATATTTCTCTATTTAACACATTAATGATGCAACAGAAAAACAATATAAGGCTAAAACATGATTTATTGAATTATATGATAACTTTGTCATAGAGCCCTGCGTGGGACTGTTTTCTTCATCCCGCTCCCGCCCGCGCCCGCCGAATTTCTGACCATTACCGCCCGCTCCCGCAACGTGTGTGTTACACTCCCACCCGCTCCCGCAATATGTATGTCCACTCCCGCCCGCACCCGCAAAACTCTGAGAATTTATTCTCGCACGATAATAGAGATGCATTGATTTTGTGTCTTCTCCTGTCCCGCAGGAAAAAAAAACGTATTGTATTGCTATTATTAAAGAGATTCATGTTTGTTTCTTTCCCTGACCTGCATGTATTCTGACGCACTGGTAGGGAAGATGAATATAGCCTGGGCTATCGGGGACATCTAAAACGCTTAGGCTACCGTGCGTTTCTTTAGACTTCAAGTACTTTGATTTTGGCTATTGAAGTATTCCGTAGGCTTGATTGGTCCTGGTGTAAATGTGCAGAAAGCATGTCTGAAAGCAGCTAGCCTGACGTTAGCCCAGACGTGCCGGATTTGTGCCCACTGTAGATTAGTACTTTTGTACATTTGTCACATTGAACGAATTCCAGTTCCTTTCCATCTTTATCACAAACTATTGAGAAATTTCTCCAAATGTCAGACTTGCCTTGTTTAGATTTTGTGCTGTAAATACCACGTTTGAGGTTCTTTTCAACATCATTTGTTGACAATGACATCATGTCGCTAGGCTACCTCCCGATCCCGCAGTGTTTTTTTTAGCCGCCCATTCCCGCCCGCAGCAAAGTTCAAACCGCCCGCTCCCGCGAGATTTGCGTTGGGTCCCGTGGGACCCAGCGGGTCCCAATCCCAATGCAGCCCTCTACTTTGTCATTTCTTTTGCTCCCTCGGCTGAAAGTAGAACTGAAAATTTTAATTTAGTTATGATTACATTATTAATTAATGTCACTGTTAGAACGTTTCAAGGCATCAAAGGAATTGTCCCCTGTTTCATAAGATCTGTACACAAATCAGTTAAAAAGAGGTTGTGTACATAGCATAACAAATTAATTTAGAGATATGAAAGCCAAAAATGCCTAATCGAAGCTTAATCATAAGCAGTTTGTTTAATAAGAGCTCTTTCACTGGGAGAGTTAATAACAACTTGATAATGAAAGTTCAAAACTGAAAACTGTTGTTTTCAAAGACTTCCATACTTATCTGGGAAGTCACATATGTTAAAATCCAGCTGTCAGTCACTGATTTCAAAAAGTAGTAAATGTAAAAGGTATGTCAGTGCAGTCAGGACCATGAAATATTAAAAATAGTGATGGCGTGCAGTTTCTGTGTGCAACTGCTGAAACAGAGTCAGTTCAACCAAAGCCAAGAGCACAACTAAAATGAACACTAATTACTATAATGGCGACAGACTTCAGCAACATTTGTACATGTACCATATGAAGGAAATAGGCCCAGACTGGTTTGCAATAAGTGAATATGGTAATTCTGTTTTTGCAGTTGTTTACTCATCATCTGGTGAAATATTGATTTCATCTAAGGCTGTGTTGAAGTAAGTTGATGCTCACCTCTTCACTTTTTTTCTGTTCTTGCTGTTCCTCTTATTCTCAGTGAATCTGCTTGTTAATCGTAGGTGTCATCACTAATGTTCAGTCATCACTTGTAGAATGAATCTACTTTATTTCACTAACTACAACACTGTTTCAGTGTTACTTTTACTCTCTATAGATCAGGATCATATGAAAACTGAGCAGTGTTTGTTTAACACTGGGGATTTAACTGCGTAAACATGTAACCAGCAATGTGTGTTTTTCTTTATTAAATAATTTATTAAAATTAATTTGGAAAATTGTCTTGGTCTTTAACTACAAACACAAGCCAATTTCAAAAGAAATGTGATATGTAACACATACACAAGTTTTGTTGTGGTCTTGCTGGGATCATACCAGCTCACAAAATACAACAAATGCTGGTCCACTAGCACACCAGCATGCAAAACATTCCTTATGCCGGTCCACCACCGCGCTGGGGACCAGCAAACCAGCAACCAGCATTCCATGCTGGTCCCAGCATGCAAAACATACCTTTTGCTGATGACCAGCAATGCTGGGTTTTTCAGCAGGGGTGTGGGTGGCAGCATTCACGCTTGCACCACACTAACAATCGCACCATGGTTTGTTTTAATCGAACCAAACCAAAGTGTTAATAAGCCCTTAGACACTCACAAACTTTCCTAGGCACTTTCCCTCAGGGGAATCATTCTGCCATTTTTAAGTTCGTTCCACTTCATCACTTCATTCAAAGTGATCACAGGTTTAGAGCGTTCCAATTCGAGTGTTCTCACTGCACAGGTTCCACCAGTATGGCCACTCATGCAACACAGGCAATGAATGTAGATACAAGTTGATGAGACAACAGTTAGTGAAAGGTTAGTGAACCCTTTTCTCACTTTTTTCTAAAGACTGATTTACTGCTTTTGTCCCAGAGAAGCTGAGGACTAGTAGTTTGAAGAAAAAAAAAAATGGTTACACCAACAAAGAAAACACTGGCTAGTAGGGGAAATCCTCTGGAGTTCTACCTCTGTGGAAATAAAAACTTTGGCACACACCAGAGTGTTTCTAATGGTGCTTTTCTACTGCATGGTACGGCTCGGTATGGCTCACTTTGGGGAGGTTTTCCACTGTGTATAGTACCTAGTGTAACCCCCTCGGGTCCTGCTCGAACCCGGCTCTCTGGCATGGGAGGCGGGCACACTAACTAGGAGGCTAAAGGCTGCAGCCAGTGGCCTCAGCCGCTAGTGCATCTCTTGAGATCAGGGGAGTGAGTTTTACCTGCACAACAACTGCCACTGGCCTCTGTTACACTAGTACCTGGTCCTTTTTTTAGTACCACCTCAGTTGAGGTTCCAAACAAGCCATACCGAGACTAAAATGTGACATGTAAACAATGCAGATCACTGATTGGTCAGAGGGAATCGTCACTACCAGTGTCACTAGATTTGTGAAATAAGACACATCAAACCCGCTAGATTTAAATAGTTAGCAACAGCCATCGCAGTATCATTTGTTCCGCAACTTTTCTAAATGACTGTCGCATGCAACTTGAAAAAAGAAATGGCTGTTTCGTGGTCAATAGTCAAGGAGGCGGCGTAACTATAATGATCAGTCTATAATCCCACCCACCTCGAAGCAATACTAAACTAAAGCAAACCGAGCCAAAGAAAATCAAGCTAAGGCGAGCCAGGTCGTGTCGAGCACCATTTATTCATTTATTTTACGTTGGTCTCTGACAAACTAAATTAGCACATTTGCAGCTAATCCAAAATGCTAAAATCAGGCTGTTAACTGAGTAAAGATGGAACTGATTTTAAAATTACTTTTGATTATTATTGACCATCTTCATCTGTACTCTACTGTTTGGGTTATCTGATCAATTGCTGTTAACTGTACCCCACTGTCCCTGTTGAAAAAAACAGCATATGCTGGTAGGTATGTTTTGATGCTGGGATGCTGTTTAGGTAGGTTTTGATGCTGGTTTATGCTGGTCCTGGACCAGTAACATGACCAGCTAAGGACTAGCATAAACCAGCAAAGGACCAGCATAAACCAGTATCAAAACCTACCTTACCAGCATCCCAGCATCAAAACATTCCTACTAGCATATGCTGTTTTTTTCAACAGGGGTCACTGTAAATCTAGGGGTGGCCGAGCATTTTCTCTAGTAGTCTGGAATAGTTTTCCATACCAATCCACCAATAACATCTTTAAGTAAGTTATTGGAAACGATACTTTCAAAATATGATGGTTGTTCTTGTATTGATATTTCTCAATTTGTACAGCACTTTGGGTCAGCTTGTTTCAAATGTGCTAAACAATTAAATGTTGACTTGTCTCTCTGTGTTGCTTTAAACATGCCTAAATAGTGACAATAGAGTATATTGGTTTTTGTTAGCACAATGTGTGGTACTTAATGAAAAGCATCCACCTCATGCCAGTCTTGACAAGTACATTATGTCCCTCATCTTCCCTTCTTGCTCAGCACATGCTCAGCAATTTATTTTTCTTTCCTTTGCTCAACCAAAAAAAAAAAAAAAAAAAACTACCCGCAGCAGAAGCCATTGAGGAGGTGAGTGAGGCACCACTTCCCCACTTCTCCTTAGTGTCGATCTACGGGATTTGTATAAGTGCTGCCATATCAGCAACTGCAAAGTCTCACTATAAAAGGAAGCGATTACAGACAGCAAAACAGCAGGTAAGAAAGTGCTCCTGGTTGCAGTCACATGCAATAACAAACCTGTCACAAGAAATTGCCCATCCAAGAGAGATCTGTGCTCTGGGTTAATAGGATTCTCCACATGTCCCCTATAGGACCTTTATTGAACAGCTAATCTGCACGCCAGGATTACAGACGCCACAATCTCTGCATTCCCATCAAAAGCAGACAGTTTGCAGGCAAGCATGGCTGAATGGGCTTCCAATGCATTTACTGTCTTTCAGGGACTTGAACTCCACTTTAGTGCACACCAATTATGGTGATGGCTTAATCGCCCCAGTCTATCAGACAAAGGATCAGTCCTGAATGCACGAGCGATCCCAGAGGGGATTTTTGGCACAGTTTTGATACAGATGCTGAAGCGGTGTGGGAAATAAAATGAATGACAAGGCTCTGCAGCTGCTCTATTTAAAAATGAAGACACAATCAGTCTCTCCTACATCACCCTGCCTAATTGTTGTGTAGGTGGCAACAGACCACATGCATACTTGTTGGGTCAGAGTGGGATCCTATCCAAAGACTTGTTTACCTGCTGCACCACTGAGGGACCAACCACCAACTCCCCCCGAGCGAGGCCAAAGGAGAGGGTAATTTTATGGGTTCCCACTGCAGGGCAATAAGCAAATAAGGTGTCACAAGCACTTCAGTTCAGTCCCACTGTTCCACATCCTTATAGTTTTTAATAACATTGTGTAACAAAATAATGCGCAAACCGGGAAAACATGCAGAGAGCTACTGCTTCCTTTGAAGTGGTGAGTCACTCAATTGCTGCATGAAGTGCATAAACTTACTTACAGCTCCACCACTAGATGCCGCCATGGTGCTGTGCATAAATGGTGAGCATGCACCAAGTCTGCACCAAGGCTAGGGTCAGGTCTCTCTCACACATGCCTAGGGTGAACTTGCTCTCTGGAAGCAGTCCTTTTTACAAGGAAGGAATTCAGAGCCATTCATGTATACTGGCCAAAGCCAAATCCAGGGAAGTCAATCACCAATAATTAACATTTTCACTGGATAGTGGAAGTAATCTCTCTAGCATATTTTAGAAGAGAAATCTAGCACAAATTCTAGCTTTCAGAAGAGGCACTAACTGGTTTAATGAACACATTCGACAAGGGGATGACTCCATGGGTTCTGTTTTTTTGGGGTCACAATATAGGATGCCTGTGCAGGGGTGTGGTGTCCTCACAGTATATACTCAACAAGGCTTTATGAATCAAGACTGAAGCGAGGAAGAGGGGGGTGACAAGACACAAGCATTGTATTTGCCAGTAAAAGTGTCTGGCATAATAAAAGGTGTTTCTGAGAAATTCACAGAAGGGGCATAGCCAGTAATGAGACACCTCACTACGGTAAAGTTCTCTCTGTACTCTATGTGAGCTGATGTTTAATGCAATGTAGCCTATTACTCACATCATCAAAATCAATATTGTGCAAGTCCTTTTGCTGAATTCTGTGATTTAAAGTTTGTGGCTGGTGGCCACAACAAGAAACTTTGCTTAGCTGATCTAATAACATTAATATGTTAACATATGCTTGAACAAGAACGAAGTTCTTTTAATCTGAGATCTAATATCGCTTAAATGGGTCATGACATGAGGAATTAAGTTCTCCTTGATCTGTTGAAACTTCCTCCCCAACAAAGCTGCAAAAACAACTTGATTTCTACACATTCCTGCCTATTTTTCACGTTAGCACCTCCATGGTTTGCCATAGAGGGTGAAATATTGTACTAAAAGAAAGAGTGGGACAGGCACTACTATGGCACTACAACTTCTGTTCTATCAAAGGAGCTTCATGCAGGATTTGTGTCCATCTACACTATTTCTTAAATTATTATTATTATTATTATTTAAATGCTATGGATTGATATCTTTGACCATTGCAACACATCTCATGCCATGAGTGATGAGTTTAACAGTTTAACAGTTGAAGTGTGCATCTTGAGAACAATGTCTGCTATTCAGTTGTGTGTTCTAAGTGTTATTTCAGTCACTGGTCATTTCCATATAATCTATGGCAGGGGTATTGCTACTTATTTCCTATGCAAAGGGCTGTTACCAGTGGGGGTTTAAACTAAAGTCTTGAAGGAAAAGAAGTACAATAACAGTACCCTTAAATCAGAATGACATTGAGAAGCTGGAGAATGGTCATGTATTACTAAAATATGACTACTGTAGAAATGATGTTTGCATTATACATTATAAGTGAACCTTTGGGAAAATAATACAATAAAAAGTTATGTCATGACCCTTTCAATGTCCCTTCAGGGTGATATGAATGTAATATGATTATATATTTTGCACCAGACTTCTCATCTGTAGAACCAGCATGTTTCATTCTAGCCTAAGGCTTTCAAATTGTAAAAAAGTGCATCTCTGTACGGGTAAAATGTATGTTAAATGGTACCTCAGAAACACAGAAAACATGCTACTAAATGAACTGATATCTGGAATTAATTAGGTTACCTTTGTTAATGGTAAAAAGGAACCAAATTTCATCACATATCAGGAGGCCAATGCGCAGAAATGTAACAAACTATATAACTGGGGTTAAATACAACTTAAGCTGTACTGACAAGACCTGTTGCATGCTGTTGAAAATGCTATTTAAGATGTAAAGTTGTCCAAGTTGTCATTGAGAGGTGGGATCACTTTTCTCGTTTTGACTACCAAAATAAATCTGATGGGTGGAGCTTTTTAATATGTAAGCAATGATTTATTGATAGTTACACCAGAGACCCTCTTCCAGGTAAAGATAACAATCTCTAGCTAAAATGTGTTGAAAACATGGAATTCAGTAACAGGTAAACCAGAGGCTGATATTCCTGACTGTGAGTGAATAAAGGAGATCCTATGTGATTACATCATGCCTCTTCCTGGAATCTTTAAATGGATATCAAGCTAAAGTGGTCATTACACTTAAATTTGGAGTTAAATTTGGACGGACAGCATTGGCAAATGTCTCCTGCTGACATCTGTTATGCTGACTGCTGTAGATGTACAAGATTTATGGATAAACATGTTTTCACTTATATCTACAAAACAAGTAACCTATAAGCCACAGATACCATCAGAGCTTAAGCCATATTTTACCCAGTAATATACATTTAACTGAATAAATACCTTAGAATCAGTCAATAGTGGTTTGTCTGATGCTTAATGTTCATTCAAACACACAAGCTCATCTACTTAAAGTATTTCCCAATTTCAATTGGAACAGAGGATCTTTGAGGAATTTTTAAAACATTTCCCTGCAGAAGTATTTAATACATTTGGACAGACTACAAAGAATAGCAACATAACATAGTTCTGGAGGGGTGTCTTCAGTTCTGGTCCTGGTGACAGCAGAATTGGAAGAGGAAATGTTAGGTTCATGGCCAAAATATAGGGGGGACAAGGGTTTGAGCAGAAGATACAGCAGCCGATATCAGCTGGATGAGAGGAAAAGCCAGCTCTTGGAAAAAAGGATCATGTAGGACAAGTGAGGAAAGTGTAGAATGTCACAAGGCAATGTCTCTCTCTTACCATTTGTGATGCCAGGAGATAGATGGTCTCTCTCATGATGCCTAGACCTGGAAGCATCTTGCTCCCAGCCCCCCTGCTGACCTGTTGGTGGTCCCTGGCCCTCCAACATGTTCACAATGTCCACTCGGTCAATGCTCTTGAGGGCCACGTACAGGCTGTCCACTACAGTGGTGAGAGACACACAGATGGTGGAGAAATGGAGAAGGGGAAGACAGGGTAGTTGGACATAAAGGATGAGGACAGAGACACACCACTGACAAAACCAAAGGATTTCAAGACACTATTAGGAAAGACATCCAAATAACAATAATTTAAAAACGTCATTAGGGTTAAGTGTTAAAATCTTTATCTTTTAAAATATGTAGATACTGTGCATAAATCTGTCTCAGTCACGTGACCTTTACTTTACAGCCACCATATTTATCACCATCATGGGGAAAACAATGGCAGAAATTTCAAAAACATCCCACACCCTATACTCTTTACCCTATACCCCGGACTATCATGTGACCAATGAGCTTCTCCTCATTTTCACCTAACAGAACTGGGGAGCCACACCCATTTGCACTGTAGAAAGTTGGTCAGCAGGCCAGTTCTGTTTCAGAACTGTTGAGTCATGATGTTTTAATAACAAAGTTCGGAAGGAGCGCGATCACATAAGCAACCAATTCGGCACAGGTGCAACTCATCTAGCTAATCATCCGAACTTGTATAAGTCATATATATGCACACAGCCGACTTACCTCTGTCATTCGACAGTTTTTCAGCATCCCTCCTCCACCCCAACTACTCACTCTTAATCTATCCTCATCCCATACTTGGGATGGGGGGAGTTCTCTGGGTTCTGGCCATATCCCGGGCTCGGAGCTCTCCCCCAGGACAGCATGCCAAAATATGCTTACTGTTTACTCAACCAGATTAGATGTAAGGGTGAACTTGTGAACTAAAAGAGCTGGAGTTGAAGGGAATCCCTTGATCTGTCTCATTCTCTTTTCCTTGAGAGTTACACCAGTTAAGCAGATGTTCTCTTCCAGTCAAGTTCTTAACGTTTTGCAAACTGTACCCTTTTTATGCAACTCCTCTAAATTAAGTACCCAAAGGTAGGATGTACACCAGCTCAGCAAAAACTTGTGAGGGTTATGGGATAGTCCCTAAAAGGTTTGGAGCCAGGGCAAGCTATCTCTGGCCTCACTCCTCTTAAAAGATTACAGGGCATGCCAATCCCTACTCATGCCTCTTCTTCTTAGGGGGTAGTCCACACCCATAATGTCTCTGGGGTGCTTATGAATGGTGAGATGCCCCCTGCCCAGGTCTCCTGTGGTGCCACGGCACTAAGGCATGACAGGCAGACTGTTGCCTGGGTTCACCTGTTAGGTATCAAATAATGAGGAGGGTGGTTGAAGCTTTGAGCAAATAGGGAAAAATAAGAGACTGCTACAGGGCAGGACACAACTGACAGCCTCATCCTTTTTCTAAGATTTACAGTGAGTCTGCATAGCTGCCACTGCATAACTAAAACACCTATATGAGAACAGTAGGGGTCCTTATCAATCGCCTTAGAGATGTTCAGTCACAGATCCCTTTGAACTGCCACAATTAATCCTGTGGCACTTCCCACGGCTTGGTTGGTGCACTGTATTATCTCCATGACCAGATCCACTATTGTATGTATTTCAGTCCACAAGTCTTTAACTAGCTTTCCTTCCACAATGGTTTAGTCCACCTCAGCCTGGAGCTCTTCAACATAGACAAGTTGCAGAGACACTAAGTTCTTTGCTCCGAGTATGCTTTGGGTTGATAGATCATGTCCAGGAGCTGGGTTTACACACTTGACTATTTGTGAGGTAGCTGAGGTGCAAACTTGGAATGGCATGGCTCCTTGGCATTCAACTCCTAGGCCCTCAACAGTTTGACAGCAAACAGCAATAAATAAATCCAGAGCTGTGTAGAAGGGAAACCTCATCGTGTCCTCCTCTAACTCACTGGCATCCTCTTTAGGTGGACTGGGGAGGACTATGTCCAGGAGCTGGGCTGGCACACTTGCCTATTTGTGTCGAATTCAACCCCAAATTTGTCTAACGGGCACTCCACAAATCCCCTGTTTGTTGCACTCTCCATCATGAAGAATGCATTAAAACCTGCAAACTCAGAATGGCATGGTAGCTGGCAATGTATCTCCTAGGCTCTCAGCTGGCTGGCCACAGACAGCAATAAACAAATCCCCAGTTGTGAAGAAGGGAAACATCAACTCTTCTAACTTACTGGTATCCTCTTCAGGAGGACTGGGGAAGATTGTGTCCAGGAGCTGGGCTGACACAATAGACCCTCAGCTCACTGGCAACAAACAGCAGAAAAAACATTCTCAGCTGTGAAGAAGGGAAACCTCATTGTGTCATCAGGAGGACTGGGGAGAATCTTGTCCAGGAGCTGGGCTAATACACTTGGCTATTTGTGAGGTAGCTGAAGTGCCAAAGTCAACCCCAAATTTGTCTAAGGGGCCAGACTGGCATCCAGAGATTGTGCCAACTTTGGGCACTCCACAAATTCCCTGATTGGTGCACCCTCCTTCACCAAGAATGCATTAAAACTTACACACTTTGAATGTCATAGCTGTTGGCCATTCATCTCCTAGGCCCTCAGCAGTTTGGTGACAGACAGCAATAAACAAATCCCCAGCTGTGAAGAAGGAAAACCTCACAGTGTCCTCTTCTAACTCACTGACATTCTCTTCAGGAGGACTGGGGAGGAATATGCCTTGATAGAGACTCCATTCAGCCAACTGAGTCTAGTCCTCTATAACTATCATCAGATCAGAGAGGTAAGGGTTTGATTGGGACAGTTAGGAGGCTCAATTCTACTGACACCACTTTTGAAGCAGTTTGGGTGTATCAATAGGTTCATGGAACTTGCTTCTTGAGCCCTCCAACACTGTAGATTTGTCTGTCACACCCATTTCAGGTCTTGGAGTCTCTACTAATGATCTGATGTCCAGAATCAAGTGCGTTTGATTAGGGAGAACTACAAAATGTGCACTGTCAGCGAGGTTCCAGGAACAGTGCTCAACTGCTCCAGTCCCAGGCAAGAAGTCCACACCTGGTGAAAGTCCTTCCTCACAATTGTGTGGTGGCACTCATTATAACTGAGGAATGTTTTGTTCTAGCTAGAACACAGTCCTCTAGTGAGCTGAAGTGGCTGAGCTACCTACTTAAAACAATTTCCGTTGCATGTAACTTCCCAATAACTTTGCTAGAAAGTATTGGACCGAAATGGATGTAGTTCACAAACATCACAAACACAACTTTCTGGTAGCTGAATTACTTCCTTAGTGCTTCCACATTGTTTTATGAACAGTGTCCTGATACTCTAGCAATCAAGAGCTTGAAGAACGAGTCTTGAAGAGAAAAATTCTGAATGAGAATTCGGCTGTTGGCCAGCTTTGTACAGAAGTGGGCAATTCTCACTGTCTAAAGACATACTTAAAGATCTTCAAGTGCAGTTGTGCAAGGACACAACTCCCAAAGAGTGGTCTGTGTCGAAATGACTTGACTAATAGAGAACGGACAACCATTGTCCTGCTCAGATCTCAGCCACAGTTCTTCTTCAGTAAAACATCCATATCACAAAAACAGATTGTTCTCAATGGTGAGTGTGTACCTAAGCATTTTCTGGGGTTCTCTTTCAGTTCTCCTGTGTTGACTGAATGTAAATAATTTTTTCACTGAAGCTGTGCATGAACTTATACTTTCTTAACTAGGATAAATTCCAACCTAATCACTGAGATGTCAGCTAAAACAGTCAACGGATGTAACATCCCAATCAAAATAGAGTCAACGAGTGGGGCATGGCCTTAAGGTGACATGAAACAATCTTATTTCAACAACAGTTATTTCTACCCTTGATTTGAAAAGGGTTCAGAAATGGGCGGCAGGGAAAGCTGGGGTAAGGTGGGAAGGTAGAGGGGCGGTGAGAGGGAGGAGACTGCATGATAAGGGAAAGGCTTGAAGTGCAGCAAGACAAAAGTTTTAAAACCGTTGAAACCTATAGCACTGCACATTAAAAGCATGCTGATACTTACAGCAACAAATATGGCAGCATGTTCATACAGTTACGTCACATGAGACAGATGAATTAGGTTACATTTACAAATGTAAATGTACAAATAATTTAGGTATTCTTAGGATCATAGTGAATGGACTCTGTGGCACTCACTTTTGGCTCTCTTCCCCTCTCGGGCGGCCCACAGGTTGAGCAGTGTTGAGCTCTGCTCTAAAAGGGAGTTGGGATTCTCCACACGGATCTTATTTATTTCATCTACATTAAACTGCAGTTCACGTCCCAACTCTGCACAGGAATTAGATATGATACATTATGCCCCGGCATGAATTAATATGTGACTCATTTCAGATTAAATCATAATTTAATTAGGTATGAGCATTAAATTTGTGCCACTCAATAAAAAGTCTATCATACTAATAAATTGACAAGTCAATAATCAATCAAACATGAATTGTATAAATTGGTGGATACACAAATACATAAAGCAACAATAAATGATTCAACAATCAAACGATGAATCGGTAATCAGTGTCAAAATCAAGACAAGTGGACAAGGCTAACATGTTGAAAGCACCGCACATTCATTTTCTCCCCCTTCATATATTGATGCTGTAGTGCTGTATGCATGCTCTAGTGTTACACCAGAGTCACTTTTCTTGAAAAATATGCAAGTTAAAAAACATGTTCAAATTTGCATATGTAAATTATGTGTAGACAGGAGCGGGTGTATTGACAAAGACCACAGGCAATGGAATTGCAGTGAAATAAGAAAAATGTGCATTTATTTACATATATGATATGAAAGTATATGACATGATTTGACATGCCTTCTTCAAATGTACTGTTTTGCTATTATTATTCAAAAGAATCTGTTTAAATCAATTCATCTGCTTCAGTGCAATAATTAAAATCAATAATTGTTTTATTAGTATATGTTTTATCTTTTTTTAAATGTTAACAATTATGTATCTGCTTATACAATAACTTTCCAATAGATTTCCTAAATTTAATCAATTGATTATTGATTTGTCATTTAATTCATCAATTGATTATTACGTTGCATGAAAGAGCCCCCATATGTAGCCTCCGGCATGAAAAAGTTTAGCTTGTGCAAAATGATCTTTTGTAAAGGCAACAGATTTAAGACAAAGGTAATCAATATTTAATCTCATCTGCACATGCTAGACAATGTGAAATGTTCTTGAGCTTTGGTAAATTTGGACCTTAAAGTAAATGACTTGTCAAAACATTTTGTATTCTGTATGTATGTAGAAGAGAAATAATATCCAGATATGCCTTGACAAGACATGACCACTTAAGCATTATGCTTGTTAAGCGAAAGAAGTGCATTCAAACCCACACACTCACCAGCCCAGCTCAGGCCTAGCTGTTCAGCTATTAAAGCCATCTTTAACTCCGTCCTTTCCATGGCGCTCAGTGATGCTGCAGAAACCAGACCATCATTGGCTCAAGAGTTCAGCAATCTGATGCTGCAGCTCACATCTTAT
Organism: Cirrhinus mrigala; assembly: GCA_036247105.1. Classification (NCBI taxonomy): domain Eukaryota; kingdom Metazoa; phylum Chordata; class Actinopteri; order Cypriniformes; family Cyprinidae; genus Cirrhinus; species Cirrhinus mrigala. The sequence continues at coordinate 2,765,363 of CM070011.1, read as the reverse complement.
TCAAAGCAGGGTCAGGCAAAGGTTGTATGAGATCTGGGGGCTTAACATGCAGGAGATGTCAGTGTGGCAGCAATCTTACCCATGGCTGGTTCATTTAGAGCACTGTATCGTTCCCTCAGAGCCAAAGGAGTCAGAGTTCTCCTTCGCTCGTCACTTCCTATAATCTGTAACAGAGAAATAAACACACTGTTAGAGGACAGTTGTACATTTAACTATATGTGTAAGCATCTGTTTGTGTAGGAAATGTGAGAACAGTCATTATTAACATTCGCCCTGTTACCTTAATACATGGCGGCATGGTAACATTGAGGTTGCACAGCACATGCTGATTATCTTCGTATTTAGTTGATTTGCGCAAGAAAGACAGGAAGCCAGAGGGATCTTTACTGCTGTCCCTCACCTGGGGAAAAGTGTAAGAGATGGATATACCAAAAACGTGATGATACAGGCAGTTGTTTGTTCATGAATATTAAATGACAGGGACCAAAAACAATGTTTCATGCACAATATACAGCATTTTTAAATGATTGAAAGTGCCTTCTTTCTCGGAATGTAGTCTTTTTTTCATAGGCATGAGACCCCCCCTTTCCCTTATGTCCCTTTTATGGGTTTCTTTCTTGCCGAATTTCTTCTTTTGTGGATCTGCAGTGAATGGGTGCCGTCAGAATGAGAGTCCAAACTGCTGATAAAAACATCAGAATAATCCACAAGTAATCCACACCACTCCAGTCCATCAGTTAATATCTTGTGAAGTGAAAAGCTGCGTGCTTTTAAGAAAAAAAAAAAAAAATCCAGCATTAAGACTTGACTTAAAACCATTGCTTCTGGGTAAAGAATCCTTTATCCACAATATTGTATTCTCCAGTAAAAAAGTCATCTCATCTTATAGAAATATGCACAGATCAAGCACCACTCAACAAATATGTGGGAAGATTTTGATGTGAGAGGACAACAGGAATAGACTTTTTCACTGGAGGAAGCGTTATTATGGATTACAGATTCATATTTTAGCCAGAAGCAATGGTTTAGTTAAAAAGTTAAAAACATCTTAAAGGGTTACTCCGCTCCAAAATGAAAATTTTGTCATTAATCACTTACCCCCATGTCGTTCCATACCCGTAAAAGCATAGTTCATCTTTGGAACACAATTTAAAGGGGTCATCGGATACAAAGTTCCCTTTTACATGTTGTTTGAACATTAATGTGTGTTGGCAGTGTATGTACAAATCTACCCTATAATGATAAAAATCCATGCAATGTTTTTTAATTAATCTGTAAATAATATCCCTTTTTTCAAATTGAGCCATTCTCAGATGCCTGTCGGCGTCACACAGACAGAGGCCACTCCCACAATAGTTGATTGACATGAACGTCTTACCTCAGACCCGCCCTAAATCAGCTGTAACAGTCCGACCTCCATTGTTTTGATGCCAGAGCAGGGATGTAAGATAGACAAGAATATCTCCGATTGAGCAATTGAGGTGTTGTGTTGCTGGATGTAATAATGAACATAGTGGTCGTCATTTACTCCCGACATCTGAGGCGCTGAAGATGCAGTGGATTACGTTTGTTTGTGAATGGAATGCGCCTTCTGATCTACATAAATGCGTCTATGTTTGCGCAAATCATTCGTGATCCAGCTTCACCTACAGCAGAAGTCAGTATAAGGTTTTTTTTGTGAATCTCTGCAATCACCTTTCCTAACAACGTGCTAGTTAGCAAGTTTTGTGGCTAAACGCGCTAAATGCGGCTAAAGTAAACAACTCTCAGAGCACAGCTCGTCACTCCACAGAGAGAAGAGAGGGGCGGGGCGAGCAGAGCTCATTTGCATTTAAAGGAACAATCCATCAGAATGAGATGATTTTTGCAGAGCTCATTTTGACAAGGTAAAAAGGGTTTTGTTTTACACTACCATTGAGAATTTTTAACCAAAGTGTATTATAGACTTTTCATTAAGTCCCTAAAGAATCATATCAGCTTGTGGAAAATGGGCATCCGATGACCCCTTTAAAATATTTTGGATGAAAACCGGGAGGTTTGTGACTGCCCCATTGATTGGCAAGTAAATAACACTGTCAAGGCCCAGAAAAGTATGAAAGACATCGTCAAAATAGTCCATCTGCCATCAGTGGTTCAACCATAATTTTTCGAAACTAAGAGAATACTTTTTGTACGCGAAGAAAACAAAAATAACGACTTTATTCGACAATTTGTCTCCTCCACATCACGTAGTGCCATTTTGGAGAGTATCCGCTGGACGCAAACAGCGCATGCTGTTCTGTGTCAGCCAGACCACACGGATACGTTTTCTACGTTTATTTACACTTTGGTTCAAATGAAAACAGCGTATCCACATGACGCAGCTGACACAGAACAGCGTATGTGTAACGCCACGCCAGCAGAGGGAGCCCTCACCCACTGACTGACTGTTGCTGCTCCCTCTGCTGCTTCGCTGGTAGCTTCCTGTTTGGCAGTCATTAAAGGCAGGCCATGCCAAACAGACACTCGCGAAGTATTGTTTTGCTCATGCGGACTCTACCAAGCATTTTCCTGTTTTAATTGCCCTGTTTTTTGATTATCACGGTTTGGTTTCTCGTCATAGTTTTGTCTTTGTTTTGCCACAGTTTTGCCTCGTTCATTGCCATAGTTCTGTCTGGTTTCATTTCCTTGTTCATTTGTTACTTTTCGGACTGCTCTCTCTGGTTTTTGGACTCTGCCTGTTTATATTGGATTACGCTATTGTTTTGCCCTGGATGTACCTGTTTGTTGGAGATTGACCTTGCCTGCCTTGACTACGATCTGTTCAATAAAGCTCGCACGTGGATCTTACACGCTTCCCAGAGTCCTCATTACAGTATGCTGTTTGTGCCCAGCGGATACTCTCCAAAATGGTGCTACGGTGACACTGAGGAGACGAATTGTTGAATAAAGTTGTTATTTTTGTTATCTTTTTGTACAAAAAGTATTCTCATAGCTTCGTAAAATTATGGTTGAACCACTGATGGCAGATGGATTATTTTGACGATGTCTTTCATACTTTTCTGGGCCTTGACAGTGTTATTTATTTGGCAATCAATGGGGCAGTCACAAACCTCCCGGTTTTCATCCAAAATATCTTAACCCCTTAGCATTCCTGTCAAATTTAACTCAGTGCAAAACATCCCATGGGTAGAACGTTGGAACGCTAAGGGGTTAAATTGTGAAGTCGAACAAAGCTTTTACAAGTTTGGAACGACATGGTGATTAATGACAAAATGTTCATTTTGGGGTGGAGTAACCCTTTAATGATGAATTTGTTTCTTACAAATACAGAGCTTTACATTTCACAAGATGTTAACTGATGGACTGGAGTGGTGTGGATTACTTGTGGATTATTGTGATGTTTATCAGCTGTTTAGAAAAAATTCTTTCTGACGGCACCCATTTACTGCAGATGATCCACTGGTGAGCAAGTGATAGAATGATACATTTCTCCAGATCTGATGAAGGAACAAACAGCTACATCTTGGATGGCCTGAGGGTGAGTACATTTTCAGGAAATGCTACTTTTTGGGCAACCTATTTCTTTAACCACTGGAACACTCACATTATAAACAAATAAACAATAAAAATGGTCTGAATCTACATTTTTATGACCTAGTTCACGATGGGGGAAATAATCTAATTTGGAGGAAATGTACTGTAACTGGCTGTGATGACTTCACCTTGACAGAGACAGGCAGTCTGTTGTCTCTGAAGGCTTGAAAGCTGAAACATCGGGGCTGCTGTGCTGCCTTCCTTATGGGAACCAAGTTTCCTGAACACTCCAAATATAGCGGCATTCCCTCCATGACCTACACAACACAGCAGATTTAGGCTTACAGCAGATGAAGCTTACATTAAACATTATTAATCACATTCAATGATATATAGCAAAGTCAACATGAAACATCAATAACAACACATTTACTTCTGCAACATCACATATTCAAAGAGAATAAAAACTCTTAGTTTGAATTTGACTGGTGTTAATTTAGGTTTAAATGCAGAAAAAAATGTTACGATAATGATACAATGCATCCATTAGACATAGATGTAGTGTCTATATGTGAACGTAGACCACAAAACCAGTTACAAGGGTCATTTTTTTTTTTTTTTTTTCAAATTGAGATTTATACATCATCTGGAAGATGAATAAGCTTTCCATTAATGTATGGCTTGTTAGCATATGACAATATTTGACCCGAGATACAACTATTTGAAAATCTGAAATCTGAGGGTGCAAAAAAATCTAAATATTGAGAAAAACGGCAACTGAATGAAGTTGTCCAAATTAAGCTCTTAGCAATGCATATTACTAATCAAAAATTAAGTTTATATATATTTACAGTAGGAAATTTACAAAATATCTTCATGGAACATGATCTTCACTTAATATCCTAATGTCCTAATACATACAATGTATTTTGGCTATTGCTACAGATATACCCGTGCTAATTATGACTGGTTTTGTGGTCCAGGGTATGTAGCAAACTATATCATGTGACCTCTATGTCTCTGCTGCGAGCCACTTCAGTAAAGTTCTCGTGCTGCTCCAGGGTTTTGTCCATTTTGTCATCGGTCATACAATAACAGCGAAGTCGACCCTCTCGCGCTTCATTCATCTTTGCAAAAACTACAAACTTGGCCATGTACGGCACGGCTGACAGCTCGCGGTACAGGAGGTTGGCAAAGGACACAGCCTCCGCTGTCCGAGGACAGTCTGCCAACCAGAAACTGTGGGACCGCAAAACAGGTTTCGATTTTTAATATGACCAAGGTCGAATAATAATATATTACTGTGGTGATGAAACACATTGAGAATTTCTAAAATAACCTAACGTGATGTAGAGGTTGTGGTACTTACCGAGCAGAAACATTGGTGGTGAAACTGGCACAGTCATTGGTATATATAAGTTTGGTGGTGCCAGTTATATCTTCCCACTGGGCAGGAGCCGTGCCACCTATGAGATGCAGAGAAAATAAAAATGCACTAGACGTGTCTTTATTTCCATTGAAATTGGAGCTTACAAAAGGGCCTTGCTCTGGAGCCCTGTTTGATCAGTTTTGGTAATTTGGTTTTAAAACGATGATGAATGAGTATTTTTTTTAACCTTAAAAAACTAATCCTTGCATCATTGTTTGTTAAAGAGTGCAATTTCTGTGCCAATTGCAAAAATAATTTGACAAGCTTTTTTCTTTTTTCAACATTTTCTAAAGAAGACACTGAACCCTGAAGACAATGAACCCTGTAATCATAATGCATTATAAGGGTATCATAAATGTACTATAATGCTTTATAAACAACCCTGTAATATGTTGTATCATTTGATGAATAACCATAATAGCAGGTGTAATGCATCATAATACTTACCTATTTGTGGGTATAACTTTTAAGTATGAATTTGAGCATGAGTATGATGCATTATGACACCAGATGAAGCCTGCATTAATAATGCATCATAAGGGTATTCTTAATGCATGCATAGTGCTTTATAAAGAAATGTGTTGTATCATCTTGTGAATGTTCTTAACAACATAGCAGGCATCATCTAGTGCATTATAAATACAGGTTTCCTATTATACCTCTATAATATTCTAGATTTATTCAAGCAATATTTGAAAATTGAATTAAAATAATTAAAATTAATATTAACTCAAAAACAACACACTCCATCACCATTTCCTATAGCTATATTTGTAATTATTACTTATTTTCATTTTTTTTTTACTCATTTTCATTTTTTTTTTTTTTTTTAAATTTCAATGTTTTATTAAGCTAAAAATATATTTAATGATATAGCATCTAATCTATCCTGTTTTTGCTTTATTTTTCGATTAAAAAACATACAAACACTGGTGTCCTTATGCAGGTTAACAGGTTAAAATAAGATAATTGAGAAGAAAAACTGTAATTCATTTGCAATATTAGTATTATTTCCTATTATGGCATGTGTTCATGTTAAATTAGCTTGTACTTTACATTTTTTTAGTTTTCATTTGCATTTAAATTTTTGTAATTTTATGTTTTTGCTATTTTCTCTTTGGTCTATTTTTTGGTTCAATTTATTTGCATGTCAGTTTTAGTAATTTTTTTACTTGTACATTTTAGTCAGTTTCTAATTTGTATTTTTTTTCAGGTTCAAGTTTTCTCATCTCATATTTAAATTTTCTTTTTATTTCAGTTAATGAAAATGATTCTAAACAGTTTTATTAGAAAAGTTTTTTATTTCAATGTTTTATTAAGCTAAAAATATATATAAAATGATAGACTCTGTCTAGTTTTTACTCTGTTTTTCGATAAAAAATATATATAAACTGATGTCCTTATGCAGGTTAACAGTTTAAAATAAGATAATTGAGAAGGAAAACTGTAATTACTTTGCAACATTAGTATTATTTATGCATAATACTCTTATGGCATGTATTCATGATGTAAATTAGCTTGTACTTTACTTTTTTTTACATTCATTTGAATTTTATTAGTTTATATAGTTTTGTAATTTTATGTTTTTTCCATTTTTATTTGTTGTAATTTGTTCATATTTTTATTTATTTGTATTGTAGTTTTTAGTTATTTTAGTACTTGTACATTTTATTTCAGTAAAGTTTCTATTTATTGTTATTTTTACAGGTTCAAGTTTTCTCACCTAAAATTTATATTTTCTTTTTTTATTTCAGTTAATGAATACAATTGTTTTATTTAAGAATAACAACACTGATTTACAGTTGTAAATCTGAAAGAAGGAATTTTTTTTTTTTTTTTTTTTTTTTTTTTTTTAAGAGGATAAGAAAAATAAGCTTAATTAATAAAATAAATCTACATTATGCAAAATTGCTTAAAGGATGCTTTTCACGATCTTTCATCTTTTTTTTTTTTTTTTTGGCAATGTAAAAATGTTTGACCGAATTTTACCGATGACGCTGCAGAGCAGGCGGAGGCTTGTGGTGTCGCCCTCGCCAGCGTCCCGTGGACTCTCCCTCCAGGAGGGAGGCAGTGGAATCCTCAAGCCGATGGGACGATGAAACTTGCGCCGACGAGGCTCTACTGTCACCACAGGGCTGAACGTGGCTTGGTTCCCCAAAAGTTTGGCCACCAGCTCATCTGGGACTGGCTGGGCCTGAGTGCCGATGATGGAGGGTGAGAAGAGACCATAACAGAAGGGTAGAACGCAAAGTAAAAGATACGGGTAGGGAAAAGCAAAGGTGAAAGAGAAGAACATGGAATGAGAGTCAGAAGAAACAGATTTGGTAATGTGAGAAATGGTATATTCAAGTGTGAATGCATGATATGGGGATTCGGTTCGGAAATGTGTAACAAACATGTTTTCATGAGAGAAATAAAGGAAAAGAATAGACAGAAAAGATCTCAGTATATTTCCATTTTATGATAATTGCACAATGCAACTCAAGACAACAAATTTTAGCGTGTCAGTCAGACTTATTTATTATTGGAAAAAGAGTTACAAACATTATTGAACTTATTATTGAACTTGATTGCTTTAGAAACTAAAAGACAGACACAACAAAATGACCCTGTATAGATGTAAAGCTTTTGGAGATTGTGTAATTCATTATAATCACTTTCTTATTTACAGTGAATTACAATTTGAAATTCTAAGTCAGTTGTGCTATATTGCTCATTACTAAATGTTAATTTGACTACATCAAAGTCAAAATATTAAAATCCTTGGCCAGTTCTCACATTTGAATGAATTATAAATAACATGTACATATGTTAACATATGTTAACATATGTTTAAGTACATATTTGCCGGACACTGTTGGATCAGGAGAGGAAGAATTAAGCAACAATTAAGCAACATTAGACTGAAAGTCTTCCTCACAGAGCTTGTTATACAGAGTATCATGGTCCAACATTTTAAGTTCTGTCAAGAATCTGAGAAAATTAAAAAAAATTCTGTATTTTTCTGGATTATTCTGTTATTGCAGCAAAATATATGAAATATTAAGATCAATTTAATTGTATGCTATCTACAATAACTGATTTCCTGATGTCCAGTGTTTTTAAACTTTTAAAAGTGGTAAATGAATAATTTACAATTCAACACAATGAGAACTGATCAAGTTCAATAAATTTAGATGATTGGGTTATTAGGTCACTTTTCACAATGAAGACAGCAAAAATGAAACAAAACAAGGATAATAATGTAAAATCTGATACAAATGATTAAACAAATGATGGTTAAAACAAGTAAAAAAAAAAAAAAAAAAAAAAATCAGCTTTGGTATGAGCTGGATGTTACACTTGCAGGGCAAAATAAAACAAATAAACACATGCGTGAGTCCTGCACAGTCATTTCATTCTAAGTTCTAGGTTTTGACATTTAAAATATAAAACTGCATTTAAATTTTTTAAAATAATTTTTTTAAAAAATCTAATAAAATCTCAAAAAGTACTACAGTAACTCAGTAATGTTTTATCTTATGAAAGTTTGCTTTTATAAGGTGCTTCATATATTTGTAATAGTACAGAAAATATTCACCATCCAAATAAAACTTTACATTTCACTGAACTTGCTTTCATATCATTTGTCCTCAACTTACAATTCCGTCAGTCAAAACCTGCCATTACCTTCATAAATTCAAACAAAACTTTCATTCATTCCCAACTTGTTTTTGCACTTTTTTACTGCGCTGCAAACGTATGTTCATCTGTATAAATAGCCTATGTTTTATCTAAGCAGGAAGCAGAATGATACCATACCATGCCATATTTTACCATACTTCATCATTAATTTTTACCATCATCAAACTCAACCACAGAGATTTAAGCAACTTACAAAATTACATTCATTCACATCCCAAAGGAACAAGGTTAAATCAGCTGAGCCCAAGTCATAATTCATTTTGAGAGATGAAAGATGAGATGTTTTCTCATGTTTGATGTCTCATGACCAAACGGAAAACGACAACAAACAAACTAAAAGCTGTCAGATACATTATGGTAATACACAGGAGATAAGCTTCCTCCATTTTCCATCATTTCTTCCTCCTCATCATCCTCCCATCTCACCTGCAGTCCGAGACGGACGCGCTTGGTGACGGCAGTCTCAGGAAAATTGGCCTGCGCCATGGGCACCAGTTTACTGCTGAGATAACCCCCTTCTGGGCCAATCAGATCGTTCTCCTGCTGAATGCGAGAAACCACCGCAAAGTAGAGCGGGAAGTCGGTCGAGATGATCCGCCTGATCCTCTTCTTGCCAAGCTCCTCCTGACTCTCAAGGTCTAAAGTGTGCAGTCAACAGAGAAAGACAATGAATGAACAACACTGCAAATGAATGAAACAAAATGTTCACAGTTGACCGGCAACACAGACATCAGAAACACTGTACAATTATACAAACATTACAAAACCTGTAAAGGAATGGTTGACAAAAAATGAAATTTTCAGGCCATCCAAGATGTGGATGAGTTTGTTTCTTTGTCAGATTAGGAGAAATGTAGCATTACATCGCTTGCTGATCAGTGGATCCTTTGCAGTAAAAGGGTGCCGTCAGAATGAGAGTCACAATAAATTTGTTTCTTACAAACATGCTTTTCTCTTCACAAGACATTAATTAATGGAATGGACTCATGTGGAGTATTGTGATTTATCAGCTGTTCGGACTCTCATTCTGACGGCACCCATTCACTGCAGAGGATCCATTGGTGAGACAGTGATGTAATGCTACATTTCGCCAAATCTGATGAAGAAACAAACTCATCTACATCTTGGATGGACTGAGGGTGAACACATTTTCAAATTTTCATTTTTGGGTGAACTATCTCTTTAAGAACATGTCCGAGACAACAAATAAATTATTTTTTTTTACATACAGAAATTTAAGCCCCTTAGTACGTTTTAGCCCCCACTAAATTCTCATTCTTGTAACATAAATAATAATTATTTTTTAATCCCAATTAATTAGTATTTTATTATTTTAAATCATTAGAGCTCAAAATTAGAATTAAAATACCCAGGCATGAGGATTCACATTACTGTAGTTTGTTTTTACAGTAAAGAGACTCATCATTAAGAATAATGAGAATCTTTCACTTTCTTTATCCTCTCTTTGTGAACGAGACAGGACCTACTTCAAAACCTGCAACTATAATAGTTCTTATTCTATAATTTAACAGTAAATGTTACAGTAACACTTTAGTATAGGGAACAATTCTCACCATTAACTATTTGTTTATTAGCATGCCTATTATTAACATATTGGCTGTTAATTAGTACTTATAAAGCACTTATTTTGCATGACCATATTCTACATCCCTAATCCTACCCAATACCTGAACTTAAAGGAGAAGTCCACTTCCAAAACAAAGATTCACATATAATGTACTCACCCCTTGTCATCCAAGATGTTCATGTCTTTCTTTCTTTAGTCGTAAAGAAATTGTTATTTTGAGTAAAACATTGCAGGATTTTTCTCCATATAATGGACTGATATGTTGCCCCGATTTTGAACTTCCAAGATGCAGTTTAAATGCGGCTTCAAACGATCCCATCCGAGAATGAAGGGTCTTATCTAGCGTAACGATCAGTTATTTTAATAAAAATAATGCAATTTAAATACTATTAATGCCAAACGCTCATCCTGTCTTACTCTGACTGGACTGTTTTTGTTACGGTTCATGACAGTTAAGGTGTGTCGAAAAACTCCCATCTCATGTTCTCCCTCAACTTCAAAATCGTCCTATATCACTGTTTCACCTTTTTTTGTTGAGGGTGTTTTATCTTCTTTGCATGTTCACTTTGCAAAGACTGGGTCAGAACTTCTGCAGTGATGTAGGATGATTTTGAAATGATTTTTGAAGTTGAGGGAGAAAATACGATTGGAGTTTTTCGACATACCCTAACTGTCTTGAGCCAGAATACACAGAGTTCAGGCAAAGTAAGGCAAGACGAGCATTTGAGATTACAAAGTATTTAAATTGTATTTTTTTAATGAAAATAACCAATCGTTTCGCTAGATAAGACCCTTTTTCCTCGGCTGGGATCGTTTAAAACCGCATTCGGGATCGTTTGAAGCCGCACTTAAACTGCATTTTGGAAGTTCAAAATCGGGGCACCATATCAGTCCATTATATGGAGAAAAATGCAGAAATGTTTTCCTCAAAAAACATAATTTCTTTATGACTGAAGAAAGAAAGACAAGAACATCTTGGATGACAAGGGGGTGAGTACATTATACGTGAAACTTTGTTTTGGAAGTGGACTTCTCCTTTAACAACTACCTTACTAACTATTAATAAGCAGCAAATTAGGAGTTTACTGAGGCAAAATCCATAGTTAATGGTTTGTTAATAGCGAGAACTGGACCTTAAAATAAAGTGTGACCAATGTTACAATATATATTCTGTAATCTGTCAATACAGCAAGAATTAGTACACACCTTCATCCATGCCATTGAGGATGGTCTCCAGCACCTCGTCACCGTAACGATTACGATGCTCCTTCCAGACTGATCCGTTCTCACTCCTCAAGACCACGAGTTCACGATCTCCCCTACCGAGTGCTGCGAAATGGGGAATCTCCACAATCACAGGCCTTTAGGAGCAATGAGAGTTCTATTAGCCTGCAGTTTTGGTTTGTCAAAAACTCGTTTTCTAGCAAAACTGGTCTCCTCACCCTAAGAACTGCATGCCAGCTGGACCAAGAGAGATGATACGGCTGGCGAGCCCCTCACCCTCCACCAGAGGAGGTGGTGTGGCAAGTTTCTGCGGCTTCACCAGGCGGCAGGTGATGCGTGTTGGAGCGGCACAGGTGCGAGGAGGAATGATGACACGCAGGCCGTTATGTCTGCTGCCTCTCATCGAGCCGCCACGAGCATCCACCATGAAACTCACCAGGAACCTGCACAGCCATAAGCACAAACAGCATGCACAATTAATTCATAATATTTCAATTTCAAGCTAGAATGTCCACAATATTTCAGGTAGAGGAAGGAAACTAACCCAGTGTGGATGGGGCTCGCCACAGGACTGACATTGTCTGACGTCTCTGTGGCCGGACTGCTGGGGATCAGCGAATCCTCATCGTACTCCTTAGGCAAAGGAAGTGGGGTGTGCTGCTGTATATGTGTGAATACAAATATTAACACAAAGAAAAATACACATATACATAAAGCTGCATTTAAACTGCATTTTAAAAGTTCAAACTCAGGGGCACCATAGAAATCCATCATATGCAGAGGAATCCTGAAATGTTTTCCTCAAAAAACAAAAACAAAAACAAAGAAAACAATTTCTTTATGACTCAAAAAACGACATGAACATCTTGGATGACAAGGGGGTGAGTACATTATCTGTAAATTTTGTTCTGGAAGTGAACTACTCCTTTAAGAAGTTATTTCTGAGCCTTAAAAGTACTTTCATTTGTGGAACCCAACGTATTCATGTTTTTTAATTACATTTTTTAATACATAAACTTGAATAAGATTAGTTAAAATGCAGTATTAAAGTGTACACGAAAAGACAATATCATTATAAACACATATAATCTATTATTAAAGTTATAATCATTTTGTTTTAGAGTTATTAACACCTATTTCAAAAAAATGATTAAAAAACAATAATATAAATCAGACAATAGTAAAAAATAGATATAAAATCTGCATATAGCTAACAGCCCTTAAAAAGTATTTTGGCAGTAACATGGGTAAAATAATGCTTTCATATAGTAATCCCAAAGTAAGTCTAAACTTTTGTATATACACTACAAACTACACTCTCTGGTACAAGTAGAAAATTGTATAGATATGGTATTATATGATAATCCAAGATACTTCAAAGAATTTGAAAGATACAGATTTTCAAAGATATATAGCCATTTTATTTTAGGCATCTAAAACTACTACATACTTACATTAAAACAAATGGTAGCACTTTATCTTACAGTCCTGTTGCACATGTACATTCTATGTTCTGTTCTTTTTATAGTGATAACAATAACTGGGTAATAACTAGGTACTAGGTAACCTTAACCCATGTAGATGCCTTAGATCACCCAGTACTTTCCCCGGTATGTAAGTAGATGGAAATACACATACTGTAAAAAAAAGTGCACTACCATTCAAAAGTTTGGGGTTGGTAAGATTTGTAAATGTTCGGTAAATGTTTTACAAGATTTGTGAAAAAAGTCTCTTATGCTAATCAAGGCCGCATTTATTTGATCAAACATACAGTAAATACAGTAATACTGTGAAATATTACAATTTCAAATGTTTTCTATTGTGATGGAATTTTATTGCTGTGATCAAAGCTGAATTTTCAGCATCATTATTTCAGTCTTTAGTGTCACATGGTCCTTCAGAAATCATTCTAATATGCTGATTTGCTGCTCAAGAAACATTTCTGATTATTATCAATGTTGAAAACAGTTGTGCTGCTTCATATTTTTGTGGTAATTATGATGCAGCATTTTTTTAGTATTCTTTGTTGAATAGAAAGTTTTAAAAAAAGCATTTATTTGAAAAATAAATCCTCTGTGACATTATAAATCTCCTTATTGTCATTTAATCAATTTAGTGACCCCAAACTTTTACAGTTTTAAGATGAAAGTACATAGTAGTCAAATACACATAAAGAAGTGGGAGCTATGGTACTATCATGGTACACGTTTACCTGGTCCATTTCATGTTCTTTCAGCATGACGGTTTCAGGAGACACACACGGGATCCTTGGAATAGCAGGGGAATGATTCCTACGAAACACAAATGTTAGAAATAAGTCAGACACACAGGAATCTGTAAATGGCAGTTCTCCAGTCCCACCATAACTCATCTCAGTGGCCTTTCCTCGGTTTGGGCTCTGATCTGTTCTACTCAAACTAGTTTGAAACATTCTAAGTAACATCTTTCACCAATATTCTCCTCTACTTTATACATATGTCTTCTTCTTAAATCTGATTCATCTTCAACATTATCACTGCAACTCTCCCTCGTACTCTAGAACATTCTTGGGGGAAAGGAAATCCTCATCATGGTCCTTTATGTCCTCCATCTTCAAATACCTGGCACCCTCGTTCCCCAGCAGCTCCTCGCCTGCCGCAATGAGGGATGAGAAAAGAAAGAAAGAGAAGACGACTTAGTGAAAGGGTGTTAAACATGCTGTCAGCAGGAAATGATTGCTGAGTGAAGATTGACTGGACAATATGAAGCTGCTGAGTGAGTGAAATATGTTATGACAGTAGCAAAGAAGTACCATGGTACTAACAGGGTTCTTTTTAAGTAACTATGTACTATGTAAACACCACGGTAATCATTCAATGCCATGGTATATCAAAGTACAATGGTATAACCATCACTGTACCATGGTACTGCCACAATACTTTTTTTTTTTTTTAAAGGGGAAAGTAGTGCAGTAATGTAATCAGAATATTATTCCCTGTAATGAAGTGAGATAACTTTCAGTAATCACTGTCAGTACTTGGATTGCATTTACAATTTTAATGAACGGTGACTCATTCAAAACTTAAGCGTAACATTGAACAATAAAGTGATGATTCCTTTCAGCTGGTTGAAAAACCTGTAAATTTAGTATGCCACAGTTTGGTACACCTTTGATTGTCCATCTAGTAAAAGTTTTATAGAAATGAATTAACATGACGTGATTACTGTTCCAATGTCTTTTGCTACAATGTAGAAAAAGTAATTAGTAGGTATTAACTAATTACTTTTTGCAATAACTTCCCCAACACTGATTGCAAGTGAGTGAGCATGAAGAAAAGGGAAAGATTTGTGATGGACACACTGCAACAAAACATATCAAAGCAAATTAACGAGAAACCTTTTGTGTGTGTGTGTGTGTGTGTGTGTGTGTGTGTGTGTTTTTATAGAATATTAAATTAACTACAAATCAGAGGCACGCTTGACCTTCAAAACACAATGCCTTCACTGATATCACGCTGCTAAATGCATAGTCATACCTAAACTCTGCTTGTTTTCATGAAAAATAAAGAGATTAATCTTAATTGTGCCCATTAAGGTCTTTATAAGTCATCCTCCTGGGAAGTTGTATTGCAATATAACTAATGGAGCAGAAAATGACATTTTGTTTTCACTTAATCAACAAACATGCAGTTCAAAAACAATAAGGTCAAGCAGGCTTTAAAGCTAAATTAAAAGTCTTTCATATTGTACCTAGCACCTGTATACAGTATGTTTGTGTGTCTAGTATATAAACACATATGATAAATATAGCATATATGTATTGCATAGCAAATGTATATACTCAATATATATACTGAATGATGAAACTTAAATTTTGCATTGGATTTGCACAAGGCAGCCATGTGATGCACATCCTTGTAAGTCTGGATGCATGTGATACATTTTCAAGACATTATGCAAACACACCTTTAAACTCTGTAATTACACCAGGAGCTGAAATACAGTGCTGTTCATATTATAAAGCCTGTACATCACTGATCTTGCAAATCATAATTCTTTAAGAAATTTATGACATATACAAGATTGCACAAGATAATAAATAAAGAAAGAAATATTTTTTTTCTAATATTGACCATGAACTACCACTTTTTTTGTTCCTGGTCCATTGAACTTTCAGTTTGCAAGTTTACATTTACACCACAGTGCATTACTGTATAAGTGTAACTAAATCTGTGCTGCTTCAGAAAAAAAATGAACAAGGAGATGTAGCAGGTTAGTGGGAGGGTTAAGTGTTTTGGAACAGATAGATACCTTCAGGAATAAAAGCAGGCTTGTCAACATCAATGCACACATGCTAATGACACATCCATCATAATTCTCAAAGTGCACCAGAGAATGACAATGTGTTTGTGTGTTTGTTTGTTTGTGTGTGTGTGTGTGTGTGTGTGTGTGTGTATGTGCTTTAGATGAAGTCACTGACAATGGCCACCGCACACAGAAGAAAGAGGGAAATTCATACCTAACGTTAGCTGTGCAATTCCTAGAAAAACCAAGAGCAGGATGCTCTTTAAATGCCCACTCATTTAAAGAACTTTAAATATTCTATGTTTCGTAATTCAAATGAAAATTATGCTAACAACTCTCAAACAGAGCATGACATTAAACAAACAGCTGTATTTACCTTCATCTTCAGACACATCCAAGATCTCGTCAACTGTCTCGGGGAAACTCATACGATGTTTTTCTGTGGTGGTCTTAAAGGAAAATGTTTATTACAACACATGACGTTCGTACATATAGTCTTTATTTATTTATAGCATGAGATTACTTTTTTTGAAAGCTGTAACTCACCATGGTGACTGTCTCTTCGGTGACCAGTTTGAGCACATCAATGACTGAGATGTATCCAAGGCGCTTCGCGATGGCAAGAGCTGACGTGCCATTCTGTAGGAGACAGAAATGTTTTTGTGTGCATTTCTCAACATCTGACATATTTTAAAATGATGGTAATCTGTTAAGAGAGGCTGGGCTCTTACAGACGTAATTTCATTTGGTTGTGCGCCATGTTTCAGGAGAAGCGTCACAATGTCCGTATGGCCCTGCTGAGCAGCCTGATGTAGCGGCGTATATCCCATCTAGCAGTCCCAAAAAGAGCACGGATTCACAGTCAGAAAGAAAAATCACAGATGAGATCTCTTTAAAATGTCAGTTGTTTCCCTGCAAAATCAACTCTCTTGCTTCTCTTGCTCAATGTGTCTCCTCCAGAGTCTCAGATCTCAGTATTGTCTTAAATTGTGTTCGAATTTCAACAAATTGATTCTGTTCTTATTCCAAGGAATAGGAATTCAAGGAACAACATCTGAGACAAAGCTTAAAATTTTAAAAATGAAACAATTTACAAAGCCGAGCAAAGCAAAACCAGTATTTCATTTACCCTTGTCTTGCAGTTGACATTGGCCTGTTGCTGTAAGAGGAACTTAACCATCTTGATATTGCCATAATGACAAGCCACATGAAGTGGTGTGTAACCCATCTGAAGAGAAATCAACAATGGCAATCATTGTTATCATTATCAAAACTAATGTGAATCATTATGCACAGTCTGTAGAAAAAAAAACCAGCACACTGCATTGTAAGAAATGCTAGTTTTTACCCGTGTGGCAGCATAGACAGACGCCCCATGTTTTACTAGTATATCCGCAATGCCAACATGCCCCTCCTGAGCCACGAGATGAAGAGGAGTCAGACCACTCTGAAAAGAGACAAGACATGTGCATCATTATATGGACATACAGCAAGATATTGCATGCTATTTTTGTTTCTTATGAATCTGTTGCAATTATTTTATGATTATTTTAATTCATTATGTAAAGCACTTCGAATTGCCACTGAAACAACAAATTAAAGGAGAAGTCCACTTCCAAAACAAAGATTCAAATATAATGTAGTCAAACCCTTGTCATCCAAGATTTTTATGTCTTTCTTTCTTCATTCGTAAAGAAATTATGTTTTTTGAGGGAAACATTTCAGCATTTTTCTCCATATGATGGACTGATATGGTGCCCCGATTTTGAACTTCCAAAATGCAGTTTAAATGCGGCTTCAAACGATCCCAAATGCGGTTGTAAATGATCCCAGCCAAGGAAGAAGGGTCTTATCTAGCGAAACGATCTGTTATTTCATTACAAAAATACAATTTAAATACTTTTTAATGTCAAACGCTCGTCTTGTCTTGCTCTCCCTGAACTCTGTGTATTCTGGCTCAAGACAGTTAGGGTATGTTGAAAAACTCCAATCGTATTTTCTCCCTCAACTTCAAAAATCATTTCAAATCATCCTACATCACTGCAGAAGTACCGACCTAAGTGAACATGCAAAGAAGACACCCTTAACAAAATGTAAAACAGCGATATAAGATGATTTTAAAGTTGAGGGAGAACATGAGATGGGAGTTTTTCAACACACCCTAACTGTCATGAGTCAGAATGCAGTTCAGGGAAAGTAAGACAAGATGAGCGTTTGACATTAAAAAGTATATCAATTGTATTATTTTTATGAAAATTACCGATCGTTTTGCTAGATAAGAGCCTTCTTCCTCGGCTGGGATCATTTACAACCGCATTTGGGATCATTTGAAGCCGCATTTAAACTGCATTTTGGAAGTTCAAAATCGGGGCACCATATCAGTCCATTATATGGAGAAAAATGCTGAAATGTTTTCCTCAAAAAATATCATCTCTTTACGACTGAAGAAAGAAAGACACGAGCATCTTGGATGACAAGGGGGTGAGTACATTATATGTGAATCTTTGTTTTGGAAATGGACTTCTCCTTTAACAGCTTGTGCTTACTATAGGGTTAGGGTTATATTAGGGATTGGTTTAGGGTTAGATGCATGTAATTATGTGTAATTTACTGTTATTACTATAGTAAGTACATGCACCTTGCAACAATGACACTGTAAAATAAACTGTTAACCAGCATTACCTAATCTTTGTTTAATATTAAATTGTACAACATTATGTCTTTATATTTTTTTCAATTTATTTACTAACAGCAGCAACTTAAACTATTTCATTTTTCCTTGCATTTATCAGTGAGCATTGCATGAATCACTTCACATTACCCTGCAGGATTTATTTTGTGGCAAAGATGTGGTGACTATCCATTTTACACTTTCTGAGAAAAAAAAATGTCACTGGAGCAACACCTTTGCAAAAGGTACTGATATGTACACTTCAGGTAACAATACGTACCTTTAAGGTACTAATATGCACCCTTTAGGGATAAACAAAAACCCAGTGACAGCTTTTGTACCTTTATTTCTGAGAGATTACCTTACTTAGTGGATCAAGTTCTTTTCAAGGTCTCAAATGATCAAGTAAAAACCTGAATCGTCATTATATGACTCCTTTAACATATTTTTGCTGCCATGCAAACACTAATATTCAAGGAACTGTAAATTTGCCTTGTTTTTGCTCTTTTTTTTCACTGAAATTCCTTTTGGAAGGTGGAAAACTTTGCTTAAAATGGATGTAAAAACTGAAGTACAGTAATCGTACCTTATTGCCTAGATTTACATTGGCCTGCTTTGAGATAAGCAGCAACACCATGTCCGGTTGGCCCTCTTGGGAGGCTAGATGTAATGGTGTGACCCCTTGCAGTGACTCAGCATTGGCAGAAGCTCCATGCTGCAGTAAACTGCTCGCTACCTCCACCTGGTTCTGTTTGGAAGCAATGTGGAGTGGAGTATAGCCATTCTGAGGAGGAAACAAAAAGAGCAATGGGTTATTGCACTTTGTGACTGGAAAAACAGCTCAAAATAATGATTATAACCGAGAGTGACTGAGAGTGTTTTCAGTGTGTTAAGCAGGGCGATAAATAGTGTCATACCCGTGCAGCACTGTGTGGTGAACCTCCTTTGCTGAGCAAAAGATTGACCACGTCGAGGTTGTTATGATGAACGGCCACGTGCAATGGTGTGAGTCCAACCTATAGAGGAGAAGGCAGCTTACTTCACTATCATCAGTAATACGAAATGAAAATGCAATAGATATGAATGATAAAACAATACTACTACCCTTATAAAACAGTGTTTAATGGTTTGTCTTGAAAGTATATTTTAAAAACTGTACTTGCAGATAATATATTATTAATCAAATAAAAGGCCACTTAAGTGTACACTTTCATGACTGTTTATTAACACACTTGAATAGAATTTTAAAAGTGCACTTTGCAATTTTAAGGTAAGTTTTCATAATCTTTTGTTGTGCTTTAAAGAAGTACACTTATTTTGATGTTTTGGCTAACATACTAAAGCACATGTAAAGCATCGATTACAATTTTAACTGTACTGTGTTATTTAATATTGCATTAATATATTTTAAATGCAATAAACTGCAACTTCATCATTGCAAATGTATAATTACAAGTATTTAAAACTATACTAGTATTTAATATTCGTAATATTTTTAGTATGTGTATTTGTATTTTTTATAATTTTATATTTATATAAATTTTATTTATTAATATTCACATAAATTGTGTTATACATTTTATACAAATTTAATACATTTTTATATTTTATAATTATATATTATTTCCATGATAAGTACTTCTTCGCAAGCTTAGTGATATATTGTTTGGACATTTTAAGATTACCGGTTTTAAAATCAACTAACTGCCATGGACAAGGACAGAAGCAACGCTTTAAAGTAAGTATAGTAATATGTTACATGTTAAATTGTAATTAGATTATAGTTACTTGTGTCTGTTTTCACGTATGTCAACACACAAGCTATTTTGGTTAACCATCTAATAACATCAGACAGAACAACATTCTGTAAACACATATAAATGCAATATGTGTATGCGTGCGGCTAATTCATACTTTGCCTGCAGCATTTGGGTTGGCTCCTCTCTCTAGAAGCAGGACTGCTACATCCACCTTCCCGTATTTGGCTGCTACATGAAGAGGAGTGAAGCCTTTCTGCATGGCACCAATCAAACAGCATTAAAGATTTGAGAGAGTTTTACACAATTAACAATTTTATTACAGCAGGCTGGCGATCTTGGTTTGGAGCACCACTGTACCTTGGTCATTTTGGTGAGCTGGGCGTTCATGTCCAGTAGGATGCTGGCAGTTTGTGTGTGTCCCTCACGGGAAGTGATGTGCAGTGGAGTGTGTCCTGCTGTTGTGGTGGAGTTGGGATTGGCCTTGTGCTCCAACAGCAGCTTCACCATCTCGTTGTGGCCCATGCGGGCGGCACAGTGTAGCGGCGTCTGGTCATCCTGATTGAAGTGAAAAAAATAGGCTTTTTTTAAACAAATAACACACTAAAAAAGATACTTTGTACTATCTTAAAAAATAACTGATACAACCAAATTCTTCTTATTATTTTATTATTATTATTATTATTATTATTGTTATTATTATTATTATTATTATTATTATTATTATTATTATTATTATTATTATTATTTGGTCAAATTATATTTCTGGTTTAGACCCTATATTTTGATTTATTATTAATAAATTAAAAAAAAAAAAATCCCAAAGACAAACTAAAATTCATACAAAGCATAGTATATGATCTTTATAGATTTTCTTTAGACATAAGCCAAAATATTACTAAAATATTACTTAATTTAGATCAACTAACCGTGAAACTAATGTGAAATAAGCCACAGTATGACAGTAGAATATGAAATATCAAAGCTCTCAATCTTTATTATGATGCCTTTTTAAATAGTGCATCATATGTTCTGTTTGTACTGGCAAAATACATAAATAAATAAACAAACATACATAAAATGATAATTAGCAAAAAATATACAACCCACAATAATTTCTACATTCAGTAAAGCTAGCCAGAATGTGTTTTGCACATCACCACTCTTGTGTCAACTGAAAATACTATTTAAATATTCATAAAAATTTACTATATAAATATTAACTATTTAAAAGTTCTATGGGAGCTTTGTTCGCTTATAGACAAACTAAACAAAAACAGGATTAAACCATGTTTTTTTTAACCATGTTCTATTTTAAAAATTGCACTTTGCATAAATTATATGGTCATTTCACAATTTTATTATTTAAACAACAATTTTTTTTCTCTTATTTTGATTAGCTAAGGTTTCATTAAACCCCATTTAAGCAAAGTAAAATAAAAACAGTAAACTATATGTAATTAAATTTCAAACTAAAATACAAAAAAAAAAAAAAAAAAAAAAAAAAACATGAAAAGAAATGTACCTTGGCTTTGGCGTCCACTGGAGCTGCGTTTTGCAACAAGAACTCAGCAACTTCACAGTGACCAGCTCGAGATGCCATGTGCAGAGGTGTTTCCACTTTCTACAAACACACATTAATGTCCAGGTACATGATCACGTACTGTACTAGCATATCTTGCAGTCAGAACATCTTCTATTCAATTTGCAATAAAAGTGTGTGAAGAAAAGGTGAAATTCCATGTTTACATGGCCTCATTGTAACATAACTGTTGATATTGCTTACCACGTTTGAGGCATGTGGTGAAGCTCCTTTTTGCATCAGTATCTTCACTATATTGAGATGACCCATAAAGGAGGACACATGCAGCGGGGTCAGTCCTGACTGTTGAACAAAGAGCAAACAGACACAAAGGACTAAACATGTCAAGGCCTGAAATTATGGCTGCATGAAATGCTTGCACAGATCTCTATAGACCCTGTTCTAATCAAACAGTTTTTGCTATTTAATGGCATTTCTCCCCCCAAAAATTTAATTTGCTAAAAATCGGATCCACATGAGTCCAGTTCATCAATTAACATATTATGAAGTCATTCTCACAGAAAACCCACCAACATATTTGTTTATAGCTGTTTTGGCTTGTAAACAGTGCTTGATCTGTGGATATTGCTCTCATGATTCAAGCAAGGCAAAAATATTATTAAGTGATGATTTGAAACCATCACTTAGTAATGGATTTGTTTCTTACAAACATGCAGCTTTTGGCCTCACAAAACGTTAATTGATGGACTGGAGTGGTGTGAATTACTTGTGGATTATTGTGATGTTTTTATCAGCTGTTTGGAATCTCATTCTGACGGCACTCATTCACTGCAGAGGATCCACTGGTGAGCAAGTGATGCAATTATACATTTCTCCAAATCTGTTCCCATGAAGAAACAAACTCATCTACATCTTGGATGTCCAGAGCGCTAGAAAAGTTTTCAATTTTGGGATAAGATATCCTTTAAAAATAATCTTTTTTTATTGATCTTGAAGTGAAATGCATTCGCGTTCTTTTAAAAGAGCACCGGATCTGCTTTTGGGGCGCTTTGCAAATTTGTCTAAATTGTCTAAATTGTCCTTTTCTGCAAAGAGGTCTGTAGAAAGCTATCTACTAGCATTCCCATTTATCTCAATGGCAGTTGTTGTTCTTAACAATAAATATCATGATTAATGACTCTAATGACTTTAACTATGCTATGGGTTGTCTTTTGTTTAACACTGTTAATGTAAGACTGATTTTTGTCCTCCATAAACCCCTGCATTTCTTGTTCTCTCCTGTTTGATTTTTTTTGTTTTGTTTTGGTTAATTAAGAAACAGAAATTTAAGATATAATGTCAATTCCATAATAAAAGTCCCCAACACACATCAAACAAAACAATGACTCTTAGAGATCAGTGAAACACATTACAATAATACTGAACGTAATTTAAGACTTCTTAACAATTTAAGAAGTTAGATGAATAAAATGCGGTGTTATTTATATTTATTTATATTTATATACTGTGGAATGATGATTATACTGTTGCTCACCTCTGTTACAGCCTCCAGGGACGCAGAATGCTTTAATAGTAGGTCCATTACACGCATGTGGTTCTTCTTACAGGCAATATGTAGTGGCGTGAAGCCATTCTAAACATGTAATGAGTGGACAGATATTCATATGTGAGTGAACAGACAACTGGGTAAATATTATTGTGTGCATTAGTTGTGCCATGTGTGTGTTTTAAATGTGTACTAACCAGAGCACGGGTGTTTGGTTTGGCTCCTTTATCCAGGAGCACCTTGGCCACGCGATGATGTCCACAGTGTGCTGCCACATGCAGTGGGGTCAGGTGGTCTAGAGTGATGTCATCAATCTCGGCATTGTACTGTAATAGCTGTCTGATACAGTCCAAATGATCGCCCTGGGCCGCCATATGAATTGGAGACAGGCCATTCTGTGCAGTGAACATATGGGAACATTTAGAGCTGCCAATGGCATTTTCTTTCAAATTTATGGCAATTGAGTAGGCTTTTTTTTTTTTTCTTCAACTCTTCATTTGTATTGTGTGTTTTGTCTTACACAACCTTTTTTGATGTGTTTTAAGGTTATTACTAAATTTAAGATTTATGGTTTTGAATTGGTTATAAAATGTTCATCCATTTGGATTGCACAGTTTTAACACAAACTAATAAATTTAATGTGATGCATATTTGTCGCTCATACATAAATTTTATTATAGAAGATAGAAGATTTCTATAATAATATTAATAAACAGAATTTGTTGTAAATACACAATAACCAGGCTTATATATTTATCATCAATAAATCCAATCCAATTTGTTATAATTGTTATGGATTTGTTATATTTTGTTATTTTTTATACTGTTAAAAAATTTAGTTGTTTTCACAATTAACAGATTTATGCCAGTTCTAAGTAACAAGAACAAATGCATTTTAAAAACTATGACTACTTATATAAAATCAAATAGATGCAAACAGTTAATAATAAACTATTGGGGATTTATTTATTTATTTATTTATTTATTTATTTATTTATTTTGTGCAGAAATCTTTCTTTTTTCTTACTTTTTCATTTTTGTACATTATAACTCATCTATGACTGAGAAATATATGATCACTTTAAGTTTGTTAGGTTAAAACTGAGTAATTTAAATGAACAATTTTTTTTTATGCAATTCCAATATTTAAATATTAAATTTAAGCCTAAATATTTTTTTGAATCGATTCTTGATTGTAATTAATGCATTTCATTACACTTTTTAACAAGTTATTTGCACTGCTGACACAATACATTGGGAACCACAGTCAATAATAATAAGAAAAAAATAATACAAATTTGATCTTCAGAGCAAATATTCAGTCAAAATATGTAACTTTATTTTTTTCTTATTTGAAGCATTACTTTTTATAAAAATTAAATGTCTTAAAACCTTTAAAAAAAGTTTTTTTTTTTTTTTTTGTTTTTGAGAAATTCTTATATAACCTTATGAGAACAATAGCTTGCCTATTGTTTATGTAATCTCTTTAGCAAATCACAGCGATTGATGTACTATGAAATTCTTCTTCACTTTGGTGATTTTTTCCTTTTATTGTTGCAACTATGAACTACTCATTTGTGGCAGACTAAATAAAGACCTGAGGGTCTCAGTTTTATTTTTATTTTTTTGTGGCTGTACGTCATTTGGGTGTATGCCTACTTTGGTCTTGGCCTGTATCGGGGCTCCTTGGTCCAGAAGGATCTCAATTATTCTCACATGGCCATTTCTGGCAGCACAGTGA
Source organism: Cirrhinus mrigala (assembly GCA_036247105.1). Classification (NCBI taxonomy): domain Eukaryota; kingdom Metazoa; phylum Chordata; class Actinopteri; order Cypriniformes; family Cyprinidae; genus Cirrhinus; species Cirrhinus mrigala. The sequence continues at coordinate 2,740,380 of CM070011.1, read as the reverse complement.
AGAGGGGTCAACTCATCCTGTGATAAAAATAGAAGAAGAACAAATGTGTATACAAATTCTCTGTCATTAAGGTTTAGAATTGTAGCTTTATCATACTTTTGTCTTGGCATCAATCTTTGCTCCTCGGTCCAGCAGAAGTCTGACCATGATGACATTTCCTCTCCTGGATGCAATATGTAGAGGTGTGATCCCATTCTGAAAAAAAAAAAAAAAAAAAAAAGCCACACTAGTTTGAATGTAACTGTAAACTGACAGAGGATCAGTGTAGAAATATTTAAAAGACAGACCTTGGGTGTGAAGTTCACATCAGCTCCTCTGTTTAGAAGTAGCTGAGCAACATTCAGGTTTTCATAGTGGGCTGCGATATGAAGCGGTGTGAAGCCTGTCTGCAGAGGATCATGGGAAACTGAGTTAGCAACCAGCACACTTTGCTTTGTCTATGTAAAATACAGTTATGCTGCTGCTTCATTATCATTGCAAAAATCAATTACCTGTATAGGGTGATTCCATGTTAACTCAACCAAATTTACCGCAGCTCAAATGTTTTATTTATTTATTTATTTTTTTAATTTATTTATTTATTTTTTTTTCTAAAGAAAGATGGACATGTATAGTAATGAAAGCCAAAATATTAAATGTCATGGATGAATATTTACTGAGTAATCCACTGACATTCAGAGCCAAACTGCAGGGAGTTAAAAATGACTTCAGAAACATGGCAACATCATGATGTTATTTTTACACAGTGATTGGTGGGTCTGTTAGTAAAGTCTGTTGACTTTAGCAATCTTTGTTGCATTATGTGCCAATGGTGACCACTCAAAATGGGGAAACAGCACTTTTCAAGCTTTTTCTCCAAAGTTTGCATGCCTGTAACTCAAGAAGTATTAAAGATATCTTAATGCTCTTTTAAATATTGGGTCTTAACAAACTTTCCTTTTGGCATCTTCATGTTTAAGGCCCTATATGGTTCAGTTCCAGAGATATTGGAATTTCACTATGGCTTTAGGAGTAAATTATTAAAATGTGCACATTTTCAGTGGTCAAAAAACAAATGTGGGTCACTTTGCAAACATATGATACTTCTTTTCTTCTAAAGAGGAATGTATGAAGACAACTGCATTGAACGTACCTCTTTGAAAGAAAAATGTCTGAAAGTTTGTGTGCCTATAATCCAATAAGTATTAAAGATATTGCAATATGATTTTAGATTCTTAATAAACACCTGTTTTGGAATCTTAATTTTCAAGGCCCCACATCATTCAGTCCCAGAGATATCAGGGATCTCAGAAATCTCAATGAGGCTCCATACTGAGATTGTTTAATATGACCCAGTGGTTGAAAACCAAATGTTTGTCACTTTGTATATAGTGGATACTTATTTTATTTAAAGAACAATGTCTGAAGAATAAATGAATGTTGAAATTAGAACTGTATCTTGTTTCCTTCTAATAATCCATCTAAAATAATTGCATAGAATATACCTGTCTGAGTGCTAAATATGCACTGAAATGGTCAAGTTGTGGCACATTACCTTGCTCTCTGTAGTCTATTTATAAGATTCTATATTTGAATCAGTTACAGCGATATTTAGGAGAAGGGGTTTTGTTGTTTTGAACATTTTTTAAAAGTTAAATATGTCTTTAAAATGTCTTTACTGTCACGTTTGATAAATTTGAAGCTACTGTATGTAAGTTTCTTACCTTGAAATATCAGTTTTTTAAAGTCATTTTGGTGGTAAAATGACTTCTAATAAGCCAAACTGATTCATAAGGTATGAAATTCTGCGAAAAAGGCAGATTGCAGGAAACAAACGCATATATACAGCTATCCACTGTAATTAGTATAGTGATGTTTACAAAGTGAATTCCACTCACTTAACTGTAGGGGGCTCCAAGGTCGCAAAAATACACAAACTACATGCAGTTGCTTTAATTCATCTTTGCCGAATAAAAGTATTATAAAATAAAATAAAAATAAATAAATAAATAAAATACAACAATATTGACTTTTGAACGTTAGTGTGTTTACACAGATTAATATTTATTATTATTTATTACTAGATGTCCAGTTGATTAGGAAAATTTTTACAAACCTTGCTTAAGACATCAGGATTTGGGTCATTCTGTAAAAGCACAGCGGCAGTTCGGGTGTCATCGTTTCGGGCAGCGATATGCAGTGCGGGAAGGCGGACCTTGCCCTTAGTACCGTGGTTGATAAGCAGGGCCACCACATTCTCATGGCCCTGCTGAAGAGCCACAGCAAGAGGGGTAAAGCCATCCTGCCAGAAAAACAAACAAAGAAGACACATTTTCAGATTTTTACAATCCATCCATATTTCTCTGAAGAAACCTGTGTGAAAATAACAGGTTAAAGATGGAGTGTGCAACCCTTGTTGGCTTAAAGGCACAATATGTAAGTTTTCACCACAGAGGGCGCATAATCAAAACAAACAAAGAACCAAAGGCGTAGTTCGAAAGCAGCAGAGCTTTTATTATGCAACAGTCGACCACATCCGCTTCTTCTGGTCATGCGTACATTATACATTTGAGTGTGTTGAAGGTTCTGTTATAATGCTACTCTGTGCGTTCGTCACCTGTCTAAAAAAATGCATAACATATTAAAGTATCTTTAGTGTTTCCATGTTTTTTACAAAATAAAACCAGAAAATCAAGAGTGTATGACGTTATTGGCAGGCGACGCAAAGATACGGTCCATTACACTAGTTAAAATTGCTTATTTCTCTAGATTTAAACATTCTTGGAAACATCTGGGATAATGTAAGTACACAAGTCAGCAAAATATATAACACTGTTCTAGTGGTTTTTTTTGGATATTTTAATTAAAAAAATCTTACATATTGTGCCTTTACCATGCAAAAAGTTTGCTTTTGGTGCAGCAAAGTGAGCTCCAAAGTGTGCTTAACAGAACTGAATGTGTACTTGTAGTGTACTTCATATCTCAAAAGTATATGTTTAAAAAAAAATGCTTGCAAATAATACAATACGAATATAATAAAAGGTCATTTAAGTGTAGTTAAAGAGAGTTCACTGCACATTGCTAATATATTTTCATTTAATTTCAATTCATTTAAGAGTCTGAAAACATTGCATTCATTTTGCACATAAAGGAATTTTTCACCCAAAAATGAAAATTCTGTCATCATTTACTCACCTTCAGGTTGTTCCAAACCTAAATTAATTGTTTTATTTATTTATTTGTAACCAACATTCTTCAAAATATCTTGTTTTGTGTTCAGCAGAAGAAAAAAAATCATACAGGTTTGGAAGGTTGAGTAAATAACGACAGAATTTGTATTTTTTCAAGCACATTATTCCAGCAATGCACACTTTTTTTTTTTTAAAGGCATGCTAAAGTGTACTTATTTTTTTCACAAATGCAGCATTACCTCAGTTGGAATGGTCTGATTGGCTCCATTATCCAGGAGAAACTTCACAACCTCCAGGTGATTCTCTTGTGCAGCCATGTAGAGAGGAGTGAAGCCCTTCTGTTACAGACAGACATAAACACCCATATGCAGATACAATACCAAACCAACACAAGCACACAAATACACAGATGACAATGCAGGTACACCGATTTTAGTTCAGACAGCAACACTCCACATATGCAACAACACTTAAATGTTCAATGAACTACAAAACATCCAATTGGGGAGAAGAAAACACATAAACCCCATTATATACTGTGATTTAGGTCAATGTTAGGTAAATACTCACAGATAGTTGAATATTATACAGCAACTCAGTAACCAACCCAGGTTATTGACTCACCTGAGACTGAGCATTGACATTGGCTCCATAGTTAACCAGCTCTGTGACCACCTGCTCCTGTCCAGCTAATGCTGCTATGTGAAGAGCAGTGTTTCCTTTCTATAAGAGAAACATCTTATTTAATGATCACAAGCAGTTTTTTCTCTCTCTCAAATTTAAGCATTCTCTTGTGAAAAAAAGCAGTCCATGTCTGAAATCAATCAATATTTCTCAAAATATTGCATCTAATGCAATGGCATTTATACTATAATGCTCAAATTATTTTCGTGGCCAGCGTAGCTCTAAATCTCACCTTTGTGGTCGTCTCTAGAACAATACCATGGTGCAGTAGTTCCAGCACCATTTTAACATGGCCTTCTTTCGAGGCCAAGTGCAGCCCGTTGAGTCCATTCTGTGAAGGGAAAGAGACAGCAGAGCAGACTCACTCTGAAGGTGATTTGATCTTAAATCAAACAGTACGGTTTTGTAACATCCCAAAGAGACTGAAATGGGGATGTGGGGGTTTGTAGATCACTCCCACTCTCACAAAACACACAGAGCACTGTCAAAAAACATCAGCGGATGGTGATGATGATGATGGTGGTGATTTAGGTGGATGGCAGGCCGGTGGTCTCTCTGCTGGGAAGAATACGGGCCATGTGGGATAGGTCTAACCTCACACAGCCTTCCTTCAGCCTCACAGGACATGTGAGGTTGGACCTTTCTCACATTGCTGATATTATCCCCTCTGAGTGTAGAGACCACTCACCCCATCTCAGTGTGACTCAAAGAAACAAACCAAGGAACGAAAGGAAAAGAATGGATGGATGAAGAAACACTTAAGAATTATAAAGCTGCATCTGCAAAATTAAAGTTGCATAATTCTATAAAGATATGGAGATGTCATTGGAAAAGGTGTAATGATCAACTTGCATACCTTCCATGCCAATTAAGACACTGACATCAATGAAAACTGTTTTGCATCAGTCAGTAAATGTTAATAGACATTTACAGCATGTCTCATTTCACTTTGCTAGTCCCCTGTGATGTAAATCAATATATTGAATACAGACAGAACAGCCTCTGCTCTCTCTGTTGGTACATACAGCTGAAATAAAATAAACTATGACTATTAGGTGAAAAACCAAAGCCAAATATAAATTAAAAAACTAAAATTGCACCAAAATTGCAAAGAAATATAAAAAGTAAACTGAACTAAAACTAAAATTTAACTTAAAATAAATTAAGCCTAAATAGTAATATTTAATAATAATAATAATAATAATAATAATAATAATAATAAGTAGAAGCTAAAGTTAGTGAACTAACTTTGATGTTGGCTTGGCAAAGCCAGCTGGGCAGCCTTGGGGCAAATGAGCCAAAGTACTTGTGTGTCCGGCGTTCTTGAGCTGCCCCACTGCAAAAAAATGTACTAGTTTTCATAATATTTTTCTATGAACCCTTGCTATTTTCTATTCTAATAAAAAAAAAAGCCTAGGCTATGACAACAGCTTCAACAGAGTTGGCTAGCTGGATGCTAAATAAGTTATGCCTTTTATTGTTTTCCCTGTTATTTCAAAGTCCTGTCACTGAAGCGTTGTGGGCAATGACAGGTAACTGAAACAATGCGGTTTAACTGAAGGCGATTATCGGGGTCCAAGCACAATGGTTTGTGTAGATGATGCACTTACACAATGGACATGTCTCTTTTCAAGTAAATTATGAGTCCTTGTGTGAGTACTATTATGTACTATTATGTGAGTATTATTATATGCATAAAATTACATCATTACATAAAACAGCTCACAAACACATGCATTTAGCTCTTGATGTGTTCTAATGGAAGCATTGTATTAAATCGCTGAAATATTTTTATTTACAAGGCTTTAAAAGACATGCAAATGTAGCAGTTTTGTGAGCACATACGGAGTGCACTCGCTGATCGAAGCAGTCACAGATTGCTCATCTTTTACACTGTTCTCTGGCCAGACAGTCATAATTAATGAGCCCTGACATGGTAATGATCAGATACGTTGGTTTAGCTTGTCAGTGTGCATGAAATGTATCTATTTATTTATATTTTTAACTGCTTTTAAAGTGAAACTAAGTGAGAGGAGGAGTTATCTGGCTGCTCCCTCTAGGGGCGTGAAATTGCTCCTTACAGGAAAACTGTACATCTGATCAGCCTGAAAAGATATAGCACACTTCTCGACATCAGGGCCCATGTCTCTGCCGAGTTTTAAAGTTGGAAAATTTGGTCTCAGAAAAATAACAATAATAATATTTTGGCTTTGCCAAGCCAACATAATAATAAGCAAATAACAAAACTTCTAAAATTTTAACTAAATTAAATGTAAACTGAAATAAAAATTAAATGCAATCTGAAAATGTAAAAAAAATGAAAGTTAATACAAAATAATAATAAAAACTGTAATAGTATACTAATGCAATGCTGAAAATAATACTAAAGAAGCACTGCTGTAGAGTATATTGAATATACAGTATACAGTAGTTCTACAGTAGAATTCTGTTCCATATACACACACATCCATACAAAAATATATATATAATAATTATATATAAAACATTAATGTATCTTTAATTTGTTTGTTTGTTTTCTTTTTATTTATTATAAAAAAATAATAATAATAATAACTTGACTTTCTAACTCTAGCTTTCTCTATTCTATTTCTATTCGATCTACTTATTATTTATTTATTTAAAAAAAAAAAATTAAAGGCTTGCTGCATGTACTGCATTATTTTGGTTTGATTGTTTCTACATCATTTGTGAGCCACTTTAGATAAAAGCATCTGCTAAATGATTACATGCAAATGCAATCTATTGGACAATATATTTGGGCAGAAAATATAGAATAAGTATCATTATACAGTTTGTTTATTTTCTTTTGGCATTGGCAAACTGATTTCCTTTCTTGTAAATTGTTATATTTTTGCTAAAAACAAGACAGCAAAACATTTGATTTATTATTATTTTTATTATTATTATTATTTTTATTATTATTATTATTATGTCTTATTATCTTACACAAGCAAGTGTATCTTGCATTTAAAATTTAGATATCATGCTTTTAGACGTAGATATTTAATGTAAGACAAGACAATCATACTAACAAATAAAATATTCTTTTTGCTGTATACGTGTCCTAGCTCAAGGGTCTGGCAGCAGGTTTCTTAAAGAGCTCAGCAGTGCATGTAGACAGGGTCATTCTCCAGAGAGCTCTGTGGACCTGCTCACGTGTTTACTTCAGTATGATGACTAAATGGAGCAAAATGCTGGAGTCATCACTCACAACGCATGCAGTCATTAATCAAAGGGCATTATCATCTCAATTACTCCTGCCGGTCTGAGGCAGGTCGACCACACAGCAGGACATGTCAGCATACAAACCGGCTAAAGGGAAAAGAAGTGGACATGAAATCACCTACTGTACACACACAGTAAAGTCTGTGCACAATTCAGACACGGAAACAGAGAATTACTTCCAATCATTTTTCCCCAGAGTTCCACTATGGTAAAGTAGCTACTTTAGCACAAATATCACAAAATATCAAACTCACACCATGGATGCAAACCCTTAGACGGCACAACAAGCAACTTGAGTTCAACTGAACATGTCCATCAAAGAAGAATTTAGCATTCTGTGGCACTGAAAGCCACTCTTAGCTTTGCTGGGTATAGTACTCAATACCAAACCCCTGGCTTATCCGGAAATTGCTCTCTTCCCTGAGCTTCCTATCTCTGGAGCAAAATCCAAGAAAATATGGATCCCACTCCTATTACACGTTGAGGTCCTTCTGATCAGCAGTTCTCCAACCCTCTTAAAAATAAAGTCTCTTAGCATTGATGCTTCCACGAAGAACCAGTAACATCCTTGGAAGGCTCTTTAGAATTTTAAAATGTTTTTCACACTAAGGAAACAATTTATTTATTTATTTTTTTAAGAACTGTTCACTGAAAGGTTCTTTGAGGAACCAAAAATGGTTCTTCTGTGGCACTGCTGCAAAAAAGAGTTTAAGGATTGTTGTCACATCACAGGAATAATGAAGTGAGCGAAATGGCCCTGTGTGCACTAGATTTATCGTCTAGCGATCACACACCTTTCACATTTTGTTTTGTATAGCACCCCTCGAGATCAAGCATTTATCTGTAAGAAGATTCACTTCTGCAAACAGACATTTCACCCCTGAATGAAGCCTGGCTGTGACTCAATCGAACCATTAATCAGACTTTTTTTTTTTTTTCCTCTTGAGGAGTACAGGGAGTTGAGGGAGTCTTACCTGATTGGCTATGTTGATGTCGATGCCATTCTTGATGTGGTCAAGAGCCTTTTCCAGATTACCTGAGCGAGCTGCACGGAGGAAACTGGTGGTAGCATCAGCCTGAGAAGAAATACAGGAAGTAATACAGGAGGGTAGAATTTAAAAGAGTTAGAATTTTTAATGACTTCATTATATCGTGAAAACTATATGCTTTTTTGCCAGCCATCTGTATTTCTGTAGACTTGCAACGTCATAGAATCTCTCGTGTGAGGAGTGTTAAATAAGATAACAGTTATGATAAAACATTTAGTTAATAAACATTTTTTAAAGACTGATGTTGAACTAAAATAACAACAGCAACAAAACAGGGCAACACCAGAAAACACTGAAAATTAAAACAAACCGAAGCACAAGCTTTCCAACATTAGATACACATACACAAAAACATTTTTTTACGTCACACACAACTGAGTATAAAGACAACATATTGTTTTGTTTTTTTTGTTTGTTTGTTTGTTTTTTTTTTTTTTTCCTGTATGAGAAAGACCTTCAAGAATTTTGTCGACCTAAAGTAGACAAACATTCAGATCATCACAGAAAGCAGGCATACTGTAGACTATATAATAGTGCAAAAGGAAAGAGTAAGAAAGATCAGAGCAGTGGCTGGAAAGAGAAAAAAACTAAACTCATTCGTTTAACTCAAATGATAAATATTCTCAATAAAACCCAAAACCAAAGCAGTCAGACACAAAGACAGATAGAGACAAAAGTTTCAGTGACCTTCCTGACCTTATCACATTCATCTAAATAGAGGAAATGCTCTAGTGCATCTTCAAAACCACATTAAAATATTTGCCATCAAGACTCAAATAATAATTTTAACACATTATTATATGTGGAGACAACATTTGTTATACATAAAGCACATTCTCACCATCATACCTTGATGCTCAAAGCCAGTGTTTCTCACCTAGGGGCTGATGAAGGAACTGCAGGCGGTAGGTGAGATTGTGAGAGAAATGGCAGTGCCAAATTAAATGTGTAATCAATTAATTAAAAAAAAAAAGATATATTAATATTTAGAAGTAAACAAAATTCATTATATTTAAGGTTAACATTACTCAGATTCTCAAAACAATACATGCTGGTAATAGGGGTTTAGCTAACAACAGCCGAAAAAAACGAAAAAAACTTTGGGCACCCCAGTCCTAAGATGCTTCATTAAGCAAGAAATGAACCATTCCATGGTTTCTTCTGTCTGAAAAACACACTCAGTGCAGAAAAAGGTTTTCACTTTCAGCCCAAGACCAAATGATTTCTATAAAGCCAATTTATATAGAGTACATATACATTTGCATAATTCCAGAACAACGCCTTTAGATTTTAATTCCACATCTGGATTCAATTGCTTCTGTGGCTTAAATGCATTTGAACAGATTTCCATGTCCTTGAGACTGAGATGTTTTTGTGAATCAGTGTAAGTCGATTGCATGTGTTGTGTTGTTGCTGTGGTGGCGGCGGTGGGAATGTGTGAGAGTGTGAGAGTGTGTACCTTCACGAGCAGCAGGGCTGGTTCACTGATCAAATATACTTGACAAGTACATGGAGACACGCATACACACGCATAACAACAAAGTGTGAGTTGGCATGGGGACGACTTAGTGACCTCCTAAGAATTAGGAGCACAATTTTTCTCCCCCATCTCTCTGGCTCAGAATACTATTCTAAAGGGGTTTGGGGTTACTAAGACTCTTTCTCCTTTTTTTTGATAGAAATTATTACTTTTACTCAGCAAGGATTCATTAGATTGATCAAAAGTGACTGTAAAGCCATTTACAATTTTACAAAAGATTTCTATTTCAAATAACTGCTGTTCTATTGAACTTTCTATTCATCAAAGAATCCTAAAAAAAAAAAAATGTATCACGGTCTCCACAAAAATGTTGGGGAGCACAACTGTTTTCAACACTGATAATACTCAGAAATGTTTCTTGAGCAGCAAATCAGCATATTAGAATGATTGCTAAAGGACCAAACTGGAGTAATGATGCTGAAAATTCAGCTTTGCTCACAGCAATCACTTATGTTTTCTAATATATTCTATTAGAAAACAGTTCTTTTAAATTGCAATATTTTTTTACTACATTACTGTCTATGCAGTATTTCAAATAAATAAATGCAGTCTTGGTGAGCAGAAGATACTTCTTTTAAAAATGTTAAAAATCTTAATCTAAAAGTGTTTATTTTGCTGGATGTGGAAGACTTTATATAGTTATAATGTGTACGTTTTGAGACTTTTTGTGCATATATGATTTTGGACACACTAATTTTTATTTATTTATTTATTTATTTTTTCACCACATGCTATTTTACACAGTCAAAACAAATAGGATGGCATCATGCCATCCAAAAAAAGATCTTATATTGGAACATTTCGAATTCAGGTACTTTAAAATTCACTATAAAATCACAAAAATAACTTTTAATCAAAATCATAAGTATGATTTCATGAGTAACGGACAAAAACAGTAGCAAGAATAACAGATTTCAGTTTTATTTTTACGTTTTAGTCTAGATTTTTGGTTTAGTTTTTTATTGCCTTTTTTCAGTAATGCATTTTTTAACTCTGAACCATTTTTGGAGTCCCCTGCATGCGTAAAATGTGAGGTCACTGTACACGAGTGTGTGTTTGCAGCAGATAAGGCGCTGGAGGCGATCATGTAGACCACACCTAATTCTTTGCCTTTGGCTTGCTATATTCTCCACACCTCTATATGCCATACCACTATAGATGCTACAAGCACAAACCAAACACAGCAAAAGTTGCTGTTTTGACCCTTCAGGCTCAAAAAGAAAACTGCCTCTGTAAAATAAACCATAAATAAAGAATGAATGTCCAGCGATATCTAAACCTCCTCATAGACCAGTTATTAATATTGTACGATTCAATAGCCAGGCTGCTAGAATTTATAGGCTTTCTTGGAAAAGACATCCCGAAACATCACGAAAGAGGTCATTTACAAACAAAATAAACATTATTGTTTCTTAGAGTAGGCTAATGCAGTCCTGTTGATTCCTCAATGTGAATTATAAAGCTTTCAATGAATAATCTGGCAAAAAGCAAATTATATTTAATGTTACGGTTAATGAAACCTCATATAATATTAGGAAAAAAAGATAACTAAGCACGTCTCCACCCAGCCCCAGCTTTTCTCCCCTCTCCGAAAGCAGAAGTACTGCAGCAGACAGGATGACATCATCACTGAGACGCAACACTGCAGTGTGTGTGTTTATGACTGCATCCGAGAGAGAGACGGAGCCAGTCTTTAACTCACCTCTACTGAGAAACACACACAAAGATAAGGGCAAACACACAGAGAGAATGCGATCCATCACAATAACTGTGCTTGCATAGCAAAGAACAGCCGCTCATGCGAGAGCAGGTGGCGATGTGTATTTCCCACAGAGGGACAGTGAATGAGACTATACGTCACAACTCCATAAAACTGAGCTCAAACATGTTAATACTTAAATCCTGCATGACTGAGGCATAAACCGCAGATGCTGCATAAAATGCTGTTTTATAACTTCTCTATTCCGTCTCTACATCATAAGTTCAGATAACGCACTTGATGCATTTGGGGCTCATTATTCAGGATCATAAATGAACAAATGTGTGTGATTCTAGTGTGTTTTGGACTGATTTAAAGAGCATCCACTGCTGTAGAGAGCTAACCTCACACTGAACATATAAACCAAACGAAAAACCTGCGAAATAACTTTTTTTATGCATGCACAGGAACACAAGAAGGCATGTTTCCTGCATTATATAAGATGGTGCACAGATAAAAACAGTGTAGTGATGCTTGCAACTGAATGTTAAATGAACAACGAGACCCTGCTGGAAAAATAGCTGAAAATACAGTTAGCTGTAGTTACAATTTGGTAATACTTTGACTATTTTAATGTGTCTTGTTACACACGTTACATAGTAATAACAGTAAAGCATGCATAATTTCAAGAAACGAAACCCGAAAGCAAACCTCAACCCTAAATAGTAATATTAAGAACATGTTGATTACCGTTACTCTGTACTACTTTGTGTAATTGTAGTGAACACATTAAAATAGAGTGGTATGAATATGCAGTGGTCCCGAAATGTATTTGCATATCTAAACAACATCTAAGAATCTGTAACTCACATTGCACTTGATGAAACAAATGCTACTTGGTCTGATATGTTGTTAAGCATTTCTATTACAAGTGTACTTTACAAAGAAAACATTTCACAAAATAAAAAGGTTACACATTTTTTAAATATTAAATATAAGCAAAACTGACATGTTGTTGTTGTTGTCAAACATTTGTGTCCATAGTGTGATGAAGTATAGCTGTAGTGGACTTGAGGGGAATTGATTGTGTAAGTCCGCTAAAATCACAGAAATGGCTCAGAAAAAAAGGGCATTTGTTTGGAGATGTCACTTAGTTTGAGATTTGAAAACTAAAGTCATACATTTTATCTTCCAGTGTCCAAACGTTTCGGGAACCAGTGAAATTTACATTACAGGACATATTTAACATACATTTTCATCTTAATCTTGTAAATATGAAGGTTAAGAGGTTTAGAGGTTCTCTGTGCCCTGATCAGCACTTTATAAACCAAGTGCAAAAGTGTTTCTGTTTGTGCCACAGCTGCATAAATCACAAAACAAAGTGCTTTTTAAATTCACAATGCAAAAGTCTCCATTAACACCTTTTAACTTTTTCTCTCATGTCTTTCCTTTTAGTCCCATGCATATCCTTAACATTTTCAATGCTTTGCCCTCCCTTGCACATTACGTAAAGAGTGAAAATTTGCATCTTAAAGAGCTGTTTATATCTGATCCGACCCTTATGAATGACCTTTGTTGGTGTAACGCAATAATGTTAATACTACTTTCATTTTCATGTAACAACATGAAACAACACAAAACTCAGCTATTTCATTACGACTCTCTCTCATATGTAAAAAAGTTTAAAATGTAGAAAAATATGACTATACTCCTTTTACAACCAATTCAGTTCCATTTTAGAACATTAAGCATATTTTTAAGCGACTTCACTGAATAATTTGCAACAATGCAAATTCATCTCTCTGTTAAAAGAAAAAAAATACATGGAAAAAAAAAATTGGAGTAGTTTGGGTTAGAGTGTTGGAGTTCAGAGCCCAAATTCTCCCATGAACAAAGGGCAAATAAATTTTACAGTGCTGCCGGCTGGATGAGTACCTCACATTTATGAGTGTAGTTACATTTTGGTAACACTTGCTATAACACTATTTTTAAGTGTGCATTTTATACATGCATTTACTGTACTAATAACAGTACATTATGCATAATTTCAAGCAAGTAACACTCAAAACACTATAGTATATACATGGTGTTAATAAACATTAATCAGTAACACAGTGTAGTGGTTTACAACATCCTTGTTATAATTAATTAAGCACTGAGTCAAATGATTTAACTTTATGTATTTACTATATGAGGGTTTAACTTAGGGTTGGTTGCATGTAATTATGCATTGTTATTACAATAGCAAACACATGTAACATGTGCAACAAGGACTCTGTAAAATAAAGTGTTACCAAAATAGCATTAGGAATATATTTAGTAGCTTGAAAACATATTTGCATACAGTTTTTTTTTTTTTTGAGGTAAAAATCAACTGGAAACAAGAGCAAGTTTCCAGAATGTTCAGTCTAGCAACAACTAACAAAAACAACAAAGTATATGAGGGATCCTTCAGGAAAGTTGTACTTACTCCACAAATGATGGTCTTGGTTGGCATCCCAGTACACCCTCTCTCTTTCTCTCTCTCTCTCTACGTCTTTGCCTCACTGCTTTGCAGTGTTACACTATCTGGGTGTAGGGGTCTGGGCACTGCCCCTTTCCCCCAGCACGCACACACACACACACACATACACACTTGTGAGGGGCTGGGTGGGGCTGGGGGCTTTGAGGCCAGAGGGTTTATCTCCAGAGGAATGCTGTCAATATCGACACACACACACTTCTACCCAAAACTAGATAATGGCATAAGTCTCTCGCTCCCCGTTTTTCCATTCTGTCGAACGTTCTCGATCTGCGCAGACCTGCTCGATGCATTCTGACAAGCAAAGGGCCTTTCTGAATGAGCCTTTGGGAAAAGGACACATTATGTGTGTGTGTGTGTGAGGTTTGGCACTGTTTCAGTCTGCAGAAGGACTTACAGTGACAAAGACCCTTGGAGGGGTGGGGTGGGGGGTACTTCAGGAGTACCAAGCCTGGTGACAATGGCCCAGACACGGATGGGGAGGGCATGGTGAGTGTGTGTGTGTGTGAGGGGGCCCAGTCTCTTTCAATAAAAGATCTGTCACTCCCAGCCTGAAAAGGCCCCTCCGTCTTCTCTCTCCTAGGCCCATGCTGGGAAAAGCACATCTATGCCAACAACATGCACCCAAATAAATGTGTGTTGCAGAAGTGGATGGAGCAAAACTACATCTCGAGCTCAGGTTATCAATTAAAATCTGGTGGTTTTCTAGTGAGAGGCTTGTTATGGAGGAACTGGGATTACTATGGCGATTCCCTCTCTAGGGGATTTATTGCAATGGCAGTGAATCACACGGCCCTTTGAGGAGACTCAGGAATCAAGAGGTGATTCAAAGCACTCGTCTTTGATTCTTTCAAAGAAATAACAAGAGATAGCCCCGCTCTGCAGTAAATTTTTATGACCCATTCATACACTGTAAATTTTTTTTTAAAAATAATAAAGTTGTAAATAAAAACAAAGATTATTGGAATACGTTTTATAACAATACTACTTCAAACTTTCATATTCAGAATTTCATATTTAATTGTACAGTTTTATATGTGAAAACTGATTGGTTACACTTTATTTTACAGTACGTGCACAGTACTTGCATGTACTTACTATGTACTTACAGTGTACTTACCTGAGAAAGTACTAGGTAATATAAGTTAACTGCATGGGGTAGGGTTAGGTTTAGGGGTAGGTTCAGGGTTAGTACCTAGTTATACCTAGTTATTGTAATTACTATAGTAAGTACATAGTATGCACATGAGGAGCAGGGCTGTAAAATAAAGTGCTACCAACTGTTTTTAACATTTTTTTTTTATTTTATTTTTTTCTGAGTAATAATACAGTTGCATAAGATATTGAGTTGCAGCTGTCTTTGAAATCCAGTCAGTTCAATAGGAATTGACACAATTTCATGTAACCATGAAACATGCTCCCAGATTTCCAAGTGGGTTCAAGTTGGTCACATGAATTCACTTTGCTGACCAAGATAAAGTTGTTTGGATCGAAAGTTACTTCTGTGTGAGCTGTGCTTTATGCATTTCAATGCTTTTGACAATAGACAATATCCCAAAATTTCAATATCACACAACTTCAAACTATCAATAGCACAGTTTAGAGGTCAATTTTATAACTGCACTACTTTGGTTTGAGAGTTTGTTGTCGTTGTCATTTTAAAACATGGCAGATCATTACAAAAACATCAGGTGTTTCCTGTTTTCTCAAGTTTCCAACAAAATAATTTTCTTGGCAATATTGAGTTTATTAGAAATTAGTCTACAGTTTTGTTTTGTTTTTGTCTACATTCAAATATATTTCATATTACTTTCTTACTTTTTAAAATACAAAACTTGCTTAGATAATTTAAACTCTCAGAAAAAAAGGTACAAAAGCTGTCACTGTGGCGGTACCCCTTTGAAGGGTACTAATATGTACTATTTAAGTACTAATATGTGAACTATAAAAATAAGATTGCTGTGATTAACGTATTATTTCGACCTAAAAAAGTAAGTGTTTGTGCTTGACTTAAAATTCTAAGTTTAGTTTAATTAATTTGTTATAAGTAATTGCAGCAGCATTTTAAACATTAAGTACTAATACATACCTTTAAGGTACTAATATGCACCATTTGGGGGAAAAAGGGTACAAAGGTATACTGTTTGAAAGTATCATCCCGGTGACGGCTTTTGTACCTTTTTTGTGAGCGTGCATGTAGCATAATCTAACATTTTGCATATAAACTAGCAAGCAGTAAGTTAGTTAACTCACGGTCCCTCACTGAACAAACTTTTTTTTTCTTTAGATCCAATGCTGTCAGACATCCTTTTCATTTTCTTGCCATTTTGTCAGATAATCAAATTACAATTAATAGTGTAATGTCCTAAACATGAGTAAAACACAAATTTTTATTTTAGTGAACATTCCTTTTAACAGTAACAGTGAGAGTAACTATTGAAATACTTATGGGGGGGGGGGGTCTCAATATAAACAAAGAAAGGATGTTTAATGGTAAGAAATATTGATCTTTACAATATGGCATAGTCTGTTGTTACCTAAACTGGATGTTAATAAGCAAATACCAAAGCACACATAGGAAATAATTGGTGAAAAATGCTTTACGAGCCACTAGATGGCGCTGCATTAGCCATGCATAACTCCTGCGAGCAGCAGTGGATGAGGCTGTGAGCATTCTGTGCTACTGTTGTGCATGGCTGCAGCACTGCCCTCATGTTGTGTTTCAACTTCATCTAAAAGCACCCTAACAGAAGTAAACCAGGGAAAGTAAAAATTCCATACATTGCCTTAGTCCATGTCATGTAACTGAGTGCAATGCTACATTCTTACACATTCATGCGGAATAATCCTTAATCTCACAGATTTTTCTCTTGTCTTATTCATTATGGCGTAATACACACAAATGATAAATAATGCGATAAAAGTTCTACTTTTCTCATATTTACACTTCAAAAAATGTACACTTCAGACTGTAATTAAGAGTCCCCAATCTTGAAAGTATTTATATGAAAGTTACTTTGTAGACCATTGAAATGTCACCTCCATCATCTCTATCCATATGCAAATAACTAAGCAGATACCATGAAAAGGATCTGCTTTATCTCCACACCAACTACCCATTCATGTTCCACCAGGATCAGTACTTGGATCAACTGTATTCTGCCTTCACACCAAATCACTTAGTGAAGTTATCACCTGGAAATGTGTTTGTGCATGGATAAATGCCCATCATCTGAGGCGGAATTTACTGAAAACCACACTGCTGCTCGTCCTGGCCAAGAAACATCCTCGCCAAGACCTCGTCATAGACAACACAGTCATTTCCCCACATAAAGCCAAGAACCTTGGCACCACACTGGACGACGGTCTGTCATGTGCATCCCACATACTATCCACACACAGTGAGCAAAAATAGCACCTTCAGGAGAACAACATCTCGTCTATGGGGCAGTACCCTCAAAAAGATGTCTTTGTACCTTATTTTACAGTAGTACCTTTCACTACTCTACACTCTTAAAAATAAAGGTGCTTCACGATGCCATAGAAGAACCCTTTTTGTCTCAATGGTTTCATAAAGAACCTTGAACATCTGAAGGACCTTTCTGTTTCACAAAAGGTTCTTTGTGGTGAAAGAAGGTTCTTCAGATTATAAAAAGGATAAAAAAGGAGATGGTTCTTTAAAGAACCTTTAACTGAATGGTTCTTTTTAGAACCAAAAATGGTTCTTCTATGGCACTGCTGTGAAGAACCTTTTACAGCACCTTTATTTTTAAGAGTGTAAGGTACTGACATGCACCTTCTAGGGGTAGATAAGGTACAACGTTGTCCTTTTAAAGGCACTGCACCAGTGATAAGTTGTTGTTACCTCTAAAGGTACATTTTTTGCACTTTCTGCAGCTTGTCCAGAATCAAAAGCTCAAATCATATTTAACCTTTATACTTTGTGTTCACACTGCCCCTCCACTGGCTCCCTATTCCATCTATGATGAATTCAAAACACTTGTCCTGGCATAAAGTCAATGAATGGACAAGCACTATCCTACATCCAGTTCATGCTGACTTGTCCAACTTGACTAATTACCACTCCTTACCTCATACAGTCACCCTTTCAGCAGTGCTAAGCACCTTACTGTCCTCAAAGTCAAATCAACTTTGACACTTATTTTCTGGTAACACTTTAGATTATAGGGAGCACATATTCACTATTAACTAAGATTACTAAATTCCTAACTTGATGCTTAATAATAGTAAATACGCTAGTTTTTGTAGTAGCTGTGTTCATGTATGGGGTAGGGTTAAAGGCAGGGTGATTTGGTTCAAAAGCAGTTTTTGTTATACTGGTTGAAAGTCCCTTCACATCCCGATAGCAATCACTAAGTTAAGTGGTCTAAATCAGTGGTTCCTGACCACGTTCCTGGAGGCCCCCCAACACTGCACATTTTGCATCTCTCCTTTGTCTGACACACCCATTTAAGGTCTTGGAGTCTCTAGTAATGAGCCGATGATCTGAATCAGGTGTGTTTGATTAAGGAGACATGGAAAACATGCAGTGCTGGGGGGCCTCCAGGAACGTGGTTGGGAACCACTGCGGTCTAAATTCATTTCTATCATCTGTGGAATGCATAGGACCATATGCGGAGCATGTGTAAGGCTGAGGAAGCCTTAGCTTTCCCCTGGCCACAGGGACTTGGGGCAAAAATGCGTCCAAATTATTGCTGACAATGTGAAACTATATGGAAAGTGTCAATTAAGTGGCATTAAATTAAGATCTGCTTATGCTGTACTATATTTCTTTTTATGTGTTTTTACAGTGTTGCACATTATAACCAATTACACACAATTCTGTTGAGCTTAGGAATGCAATGGCCAATCAGAAGCATTCAGATGAATCATCAATGAAACTCATTATGAACAACAAAGCGCAGATGTACGTACAATGTAAATTCATTTCACAGTGTAGACAGCAATGATTATAACGAAAGTTTATAAAGTTTATTTTTTTGGGAGTGCTTAAACCTGTGATAGATCAAAGTTAGTGATAATGTATATAATTTATTTGCTGTTTGAATAACCGTGTAAATGAAAATGTTATAATTAGCAACTGATCATGTTTTTTACTAAATTGTGATGACATCAATACAAATTCAGTCCTATTCAAAATATTTTATTAGCAGGGGTGCACATTTGTTTTTTAGCCTGGTTCTCATAAGAGTACCTGCAGATTTGGTTTGGTCCTCACTCTACACATAGTGTGACCCATTATATATAACTCTAAAAACTAAATTAATCATAGTGATAATAATATCATTGTACTTTATGTATTTGTTTATTTTATATTTTTTAATTAAATAATACACAAATTAATAAAGGTGTGGTAAAGTGTGTAGTTTAAATAAATATACAGTTATTTTATAGTAAACATAAAAAGTAAATTATAATATTTACTTTTTTTATGTGAATTTTCCTTATTTTCAAACCTAAATTAGCAAGCTTTTATTTTGGCAGGTTGCCGGCAAGTAAGTATACTCGCTCTCGCCAGGTTTAGCGCTTCTGATTAAATAGCGTTCAGTGAAGTGCGTCAGTGAAAGAAATGTCACGTTTTTGCATTGTGCTTTGAAAACGGCAGTGAACAGCCTAGTTCAAATAGAAATCTTGTACAGTATTACAGTTTGTCGATATAAAATGGTAATTTTGCATGAACAGCTGCAACCATGTCGGTATGCAAATGCACGCTCTGAACAGCGCATTTTCTTATTTTGGTTGCACATGCAGACCTGCGGACCACTAATATTAGTCTACATGGCACACATATCTGGTACAAAGATGGGTTTGTTTGCAGTTAATAGATTAAGCTGCTTTTAGCCTTACCCTGGAGTTGGTTCACCCTCCACCTATGTGTAGGACTATAAAATGCTCGTCCAGTCATATCCCTAGGTCTGAGGACTACGATAGGCTGTCCTACCTGCCTGTCAATGTATGTGTTTGCATACCACTGTGCACCCTGCGCAAACATGATACGTCATCAGTGCTTTCCATTATGCCTTATTACTATAATATTATGTGGTCTGTACTGTCATGTTTTCTCATGGGTGAATGAGACATGAGGTTATCTGGCCACATTGACACCATGTCTCTCATTGTGTTAGCCTCTGTTCTGCCTGTGTGCGTTCATTGCCAGCAACCACATCACGCTGTAGCCCAAGACGGGCCCGTCAACATATGTATTTGCATACCTCTGTGCACCCTGTTTGCGCAGAGAGCATATGTCATCAGCGCGTTCATGTATGCTGTGCAGGTGGAGCGAGAATGGCAGACAAACATCAACAACCTCATCTTCCTGGCTGGTATTGTAATACTTTTACTAACTGTACTATAAAGTGTTCTCATGGTTAATGACATGTGATGTTGTAACAGCCACTAGAGCATTTACGGTAGTTTTGTGGCAGACTGACAACTACGCATGTGCATTACGAGTGTCTTTACAGTCTGTAAGGGTGAAGAGATGACTCGCTCTACCGGCATCTGTCTCTCTTTATTTTATTTATTTCCTTTCTGTTTGTGACCTGAGTTGGATGCATGATTGTGTACATTTTTCCTCGCACAATCTATGTGGACGAGTGTGCCGATGCGTGAGATGTTTTATTAAACTCAGGGAAAATACTCCATCTTCTCGTCTCCTGTGCAATATTAGCACCACACAGTTTTTCTATCTGGGCTGTTGAACATTTCAACTCGGTGTTACAATGTATTGTAGCAATGTTGTCTCTGGTCGTCGAATAAGGCATAAATATGTGATAAACATGTGATTTTTAAGTCCTAATAAACAGCCAATATGCTAGTAATATGCATGCTAATAAAAAACTAGTTAATAGTGAATAGCGTTCTCTAACCTGAAGTGTTACCTCTTTTCCTATCAGATCATTTTTCTGAACTGCATTCTTACCATCTGTTGATCACAAAGGTCTAACATATGAAGCAAAAGCATAGCAAATCAAGAGGTTCTGGTAAAGAGTTACTAGTGGTTAATGGTCAGACGAAAAATTGCAAATCCCAAACATCCAGATTGCACTTGTTATGCATGGTGCTGACTTCCTCCATGTTCATCCTTACACCAGGAAGAGGATCCAAAAGAGCTCAGGTGGAATTTGTTGGGTGGAAACATGAATGTAGAGTCCAAAATATGACACTTGATTGATTTAATTCTCTTTGGAATTGTCTGGTGTCTTCAAAGTAGCAAAAAGCAAGCAAATTCATAGTTAACATCTTCAAAAATGTTCTTACCTCCATGTTTTCCTAGCACCTTTTAGGTGGCTGGTTTCCAATATTCCCCTGTCTTCTGTTAAGTGTCATGATAACCTGTTCTTCGCCAAACCCTGGGGTTTCCATTACTGGACCTGGAGGTCCTGGTCCCAACATACCTGCTTTGAAGTTTCTGGTAATCCTAAAGACTTAAATGACCTTGGTTCGAGTGTGTGTTATTGCATTTGGAGCTAAACTCTGCAGGACCAGTGGCTCTCCAAGAGCAGGAAGGGGATCTCTGCTCAAACCCCTATTCAGGAATGACTACTGCAGCTTGACATAGATGGCCTCTTCTGCACTTCTTTCACCACCTGTTCTCCTCATCCAATATCCATACACTGTTTCTTAAGTGAGTGGGATTTCCATCTTTGGGACACAAGTATAAGGCAGAATGTATCCCAATCATGAAAGGTTTGAGCTGAAAGTTGGAAATGAAGTGCACTTGCTCCTTTCAAGTATTCTGAAGACATCTTAATCCATCTCTTTAGAACAGGGTTCAAATCTTGCCCTGGAGGGCAATGCCCTGCAGAGTTTAGCTCCAACCCTAATCAAACATGCCTGAGCAAGCTCATCGAAGACTTCAGGATCCCTAGAAAATCACAGGTCTTCCACAAAACATGGTCTTGAATTCCAAGAGAACAAAGACTTCAGTTTGGGAATCAGCCTGAAGGTTAGGCAAGGCTAAAAGTGAAAGGTATTACTACAGGCAGGAATCCTCCTTGGTCCTGCTGTCACCTCATCCTTTATGTACTTTGTTCAGACATTTTACCACATGCTGCTCTGACATACAACCACCACCAAATACTCTTTAACACTGGTCTACAGCAACAACCTCATTAACTAGGTTACTCCAAAAGAGATTCTGCAGAATAAAAGCGGTAAAAGCGACCAATGCACAAACATCATGGGAGGTGCTTCAGAAGCAAGCAAGGCTGAAGTCCAGGCATAGCAACCACCCCTGCCAAGTATCCTGGTAGTCAATATTCAGTCCTTGAAGACAAATGGGGCCTATTCAAAACAAGGGTTAAATAATGGGGTGTTAAAGAGCGCAGTATTGTCTGCCTGATCATGGCTGACTTACTTAATCTGGCTCCCTTGATGTTGGATTTTGAGTAGGACATGAATCCTGGATCAGCCTCCTGGTACAACAATCCCATCAGTCAACTGCAGCCCCAAACCTTTCCTTTTAGTCAATTAAAACCATAATCAACCTCTAAAATCTGAGAGAAATCATGGTTGATAATGTTCCAGCCACTAACCGCAATGCATACCTTAACTGTGAAATCGAATAGCCATCTTGTTTCGGCACCAACAAGGATGATAATGTGGGAATACTTACATTCGGCCTGGACCACACAACAGCTAAATTAAACAAATGGAAGATAAACGACATTTTCTCTTTTTTAGTAGTTAGTGTGACAATACAAACACTACTTGCCAAACCTGGCGTGCTTCAACCTGTGCAAATCTCCCATGAACCTTCCCTAAAATTTATTTCTCTGTCTGTCCTCAACTGCCCTTGTGAAATCCATCCTTGGATTTGCTCATCCATAAATTCATCTGTCTGTTTGCCTTCTATCTATCACAATATCTGTGCTTTTTTTTAACAGTGGTTAGATTGTAAAATGTAAATTTTGGCCTTTCTATTGCCTTCATTTCTCATTCAAACTAATCTTCAAATGAATGAGGGATTTCAGTCATTTAGGAGAGGAATGTTGAGCATTGAATGATAAATATTTTTAAAATATCAAAAGCTTTGACTTTCAGTTTACACCCTTGTGAAAAAGAAGTGCACTTATTTGTATTGTTTGTGCACTTGTAGTGTACTAACTTGTGTACACTTATGCAAAAATGTCAAAATAAACATTTTACTTCAAAGTACATTTAAAATCATTATGTATTCATTATCATTTGTCAAACTTTAAAGAAGTAGACATATTTTGATGTATTGGCTAACATACTAAAACACGTAAACTACTTGTTTTGAACTCTTTGTTATTCAATTTAATTTAAAGTTAATATATATTTAAATGCATTTTTTATGACAAATGTGTAATAACAAATACATTACACACACTGTTAGAATGATGTGTATTTGTTTTTCACAAGAGGACTCAGTCACACCTTTTTGTCATTTAAAATTCACCTCTTGTTGGAGGGATCTGTACATTTCTAAGCTGCACTTTAGCGGGGTACATCAGTTAATACTTGTTGTCTTTTTGATATCTTGGCAAAGGATTTTGCAAAGTTTCAAGCTGCAACAGAGGGTTGTATACGGTCTAAAAGAACAACTTTTACACAAACTAACACAAACATAAAAACACCCATACATCTCACATCCCACACAGTATGTAACATTTAATAAAGCAGAATTAGCCACTGAGGGTTATTAACTGAACCTAAGCAAACAGTAAATTCATTTTTTGAGACATCTGAGCAAGAAAACATGACATTGCTTGATAAATGTGACTTGACTCAATCAGTGCTCTTAAGTGTCAGAGAATTGGAAATTAAATTTTAATTCTTTGATAAATCTACCTTTTATACTTGTGTTATTAGAAAGAACATCTGATCAAAGAAACACATACACAGGAAAACACACAGCAGATTCATATTTGTACAGACTTAAACCATGTCTACACTGGAAGTGACCAAGGTTTGATCTACGTTGTCACAGTGAAACATCCTAGGAGGTCATGCACCACATCAGTCGTGTTCACTAACCAGAGACCAGGTTATTTACCCAATAAAATAGGTGAATAACTTTCTATTGTACTGTATTTATTTATTTGTTTTTGCATAGGCTACTGTAGAATGTTTACACACAATACAATAATTGCCAGGACCATATATATATGTATATGTATATGTGTGTGTGTGTGTGACCCTGGACCACAAAACCTGTCGTAAGTAGAACTGGTATATTTGTAACAATAGCCAAAAGTACATTGTATGGGTCAAAATTATCAATTTTTCTTTTATGGCAAAAATCATTAGGATATTAAGTAAAGATCATGTTCCATGAAGATATTTTGTAAATTTCCTATTGTAAATGTATACAAATGTAATTTTTTATTACTAATATGCATGGCTAAGAACTTCATTTGGACATCTTTAAAGGTGATTTTCTCAATATTTTGATTTTTTTCCACCCTCAGATTCCAGATTTTCAGATAGTTGTATCTCGGCCAAATATTTTCCTGTCCTAACAAACCACACATCAATAGAAAGCTTATTTATTCAGATGATGTATAAATCTCAATTTCAAAAAATTTACCCTATTTTGTGGTCCAGGGTCACATATGGTTAGAAAATGATTTAGATAATAAAATTAACAGTAAAAACAACTAAAATTTATAGCAATCATCCCATCTGATGAATGCAGCTAAAATAAACTTAATTGTTGCAGTGCAGCAAGCACTTTTGAGAAGTTGACACATCCTGTGCTATACATCTAAAACTTATGGAAGCCTGTTTCTGGCACTGGATTAAAAAAGAAAAACCAAAAAAAAACACAAAAAAAAAAAAAAAAAAGAAGGCAATTGCAACTTTTTATCCCAAAATTCTTCTTCTTCTTTTTTTTTTTTTTTTTTTTTTTTCTTGCAAATCTACCCTTTTTAGTCAGAATTGTGACTTTATTTCTCTGAATTGAGTTTATATATAATTCTAAGAAAAGGAAGAATTTTTTAAAGCTAAAAAGTGGCAATTACCTTAATTTAATTTAATGGCCAGCTTTTTTTAATTAGTGGCGGCTTTCTTAAGGTTTAGATATATAGAATAGGATCTAACAACTTCTCAAAAGGGCTTCAAGTCAAATATCTGTTTGCAGTTAATAGACAATTAATTGTTGCACTGCAACAGTTAAGTTATTTTAGCTACATTTATCAAATGCACGCAATTGCGAGTTATAACGTCAGAAATGTGAGATATAAACTAGCAATTGTAAGAAAATGGTCTTTTTTTTTTTTTTTTTTTTTTTTTTTTGAACTGGACTTTATAACTCACTCACTTCCAGTGTAGACATCTTTCAGACGTTAAAAACCTGTCACATTGTTTTGTGTATTGTGCTAGTTTGGATAGATAATTTAGGGCTTTTCATAAAGCGGTGAGTGGGGTAAGACATGCCAAATTGTGGCAAGTTGTCCTCTTAGCAGGAGAAATGAGAGGTAAAACAAATACACCTCAATAAATTTCAGCATGTCTGTGATCAACTGACACCAGAATGAAGCATCTATAACATGCAGCCACTTCTCAAAATAATAAAATTAAATAAATTAAATTAAATTAAATTAAATTAAATAATGATCCAGAGTAATTAAAATAAATAAATAAATAGTGTTGAAAATGTATATAGCATTTACTGTTTCTAACATTAATTCTAATATTTCTAATACTGTATTTAAAGGCTACAGAGCCACCAATGGGAGGAAAAATATACTGTATTTCATTGTTTTTGCATTCCCTCGCAAAACTGTTGCATTCTCTCTCAAAACATTTGTGTTGTCTCCCAAATTTATTGCATTGCTGAGAAACTGCACTTTCATTAGTAAAAGCACTGAAATAGTTTTGTGACACAATAATTTTGTGACACATACCTAGTAAAAAAAAAAAAAAAAAGGTAATAGATTTAAAATGCATTTATTTTATATTTAGTTCAAGTCTATTAACATATTTACTGACATTTTGCTCAAGACCTACTGATATAAAAATTGTAATTAAACTTTATTTGGAGTACTACTTGTGCACAATGCACATTTGTTAATATCAAGCCTAAAATATATTTAAATGTCACTACTGATAAGGATTGTATGATCTTTAAATGCAAAATATTTAAAGTGTACATAGAGTACACTTGCTATAGTTCCACTTTGGCACAATTAAATATACTTTAGTGAATCTTAAGTTGGACTTCAGCACTACTTCTGCACAATTAAAGGGCATTAAGTACAAAATTAGTTGTCCCAATTTAGCAGACCTTAAATACAGTGTACAGCATTAATGAGTACACCCTCTCTGAATAAATATAAAATATGTATTTTCTTAATGATCACTAATATAATTCATGGAAAGATGGCAAAATTTAAATGTATTAAACATGTACTTAATAAAAACAACAAAGTATATGCCAATATTTTCTGTAAAATAAGTAAATTAGCCAATTTTGAGTAGATGGATTTCAGCAAATGTGTAATATTCTAGTACTTAGTAATGTCCTCCAGAACTTTAAGTACACTGCTCTGACCATTCTTGGCACTGAGTGTCTTGTGTCTGAGTGTCTGAGTGTCTTGGCAAGTTCATGACAAATTTTCACATCTGTCCTGTTAAACTCCTGGAGGACGACCTCCTTAAATGCCCTGGTCTTTAATGGGGTGTTTTGCTCAGCTCTTCTTTACAGAATCCTCCACAGAGTGAAATACATGTCCACTGAAGGACTGTCACCTTGGGAGAATGAATTGTCAAAAATGCCCAATAATGCAGGCAATGAGGGGAGGGTATCATCTGCAGTTTCAGTTTTTTGTATGACATCACACAGTGGTGTGTGAATTCATGACAGCACTAATAAAGCACAACTCCCTCACACCTTCAGCACTCACACATCCCTACAGAAGAGCTTTACTACCACTGAACGTCACTGTGGGAACCAGGCACTTCTCACTGTACTCCTCCTCTAGCAACACCACAACATCTTAGATGCTTTTGGATCCGTAATGATTGACTTGGTCTCTTGAGACCAGAGTACGGATTCCCAGAAGTCTATATTTTGTAAATATGGGCCTTGGAAGATATTAAATTAGTTTACTGTGCTTTGGCTACAGTACGTAGTTCTGGTGGTGATAACAACCATGTCACTTCTGCAGGCTGCGTTGTACTCTGAGATAAAGAGTCAATCTTTGTATAGCTTTTGCTGACTCTGAGACTCTTGCATGGTAGCGAAAATTCACTCATCATTAAATGAGAACTTAAAGTGAACACCTGATTATTTCAGGAGCCTTGTCACAAGTCCATTGTTTTTGAATGTCGGCGCTACTTCTGCTATATTTTCACACTTAAAACAATAATTTGGTATTCCTCTTGTACCACTGTCTTCTTTTATGATATAGAAATAAGTTAACCGGCAGTTTTCTCCCAAGTGGTTTCACTGTTGACAGCATTAAGTCTGTGTATGATTCAGTAGGCTATAAAATGCCTTTAACTGTCAGGAAATTACTTGTCTTTAAAAGTTTTGGTTCAATATACTTACCTGTTGATCAAAAAAGCCTTAAACCTACACTTTTGTTTTCTTTCTTTAGTTTTATTTAGTAACTTTCAGGAGGGTGCACTCATTTTTGCAACACAACATTTTATCACTTTAATAAGAAAATCATATTTTTCTAAACAATTTTGACATTCTTCTGTGGTAATTGATCAAGCAGGCTTGTTGGAACATTATATTTCCGAAGAACCCTAATATGTCTTGCAAGTAAAGAGTAATTCCTCAGTTTGTTAAGTTTTAGAGGGGGTGTACGCATTTATGCTGTGCACTGTATACCAGTTTAGTATACTAAAAGTACAACTGCAGGGTATTTTTATTAAGTACATAATATGTAAATGTATTTGCAGTATGCCGCAAGAAATAAATGTATTTTCAAATACATTTTAGCATATTTATTTTTCACTGGGGAAAACACCATGTCCGTAAGAGGCAGAGCTTATAAGTGCTATTTTACTTTTTTAAATAAATAAATAAGTGGATAATCAAACAGTTGGATAAACTGGTAATCAAACAGATCAAATCAAAATCAAGAACAAATCAAACTCTCTTGTCATGTGCAGGCAGCTTTATGTGATGAAATATTTCTAAATGTGCTTTCAAAAAATGATGCTCCAGATTGAAAGGGCAGTAAAACATCCACCAGTGACACATCTTACCCCACTCTCTACAAACTTGAGATGACCACAGCTAAATATTTGTACAAACTACTCTAAAATCCCACCACTGATTGAGAATTATGATAAGAAGATGAGCTCCTTCAATTCAGGTAAATACGTAGAAAAACTGGAGACTTACCTGAGTCACAGATAGTCAAAGCATTGTTTAAACAGAAACACTAACACTACACTAAACATCAAATCCACAACACAGCACACACACTATGAAATGAGCACCACCACAGCACAAAAACACGTACAGCACGAACACAGATGAAACAAACTGAACCTCACTCACCACTCAGATTCAGCTCTCACGGCACAACATGGATAGTGTGTGAACATCAACACGTCAGTGCATGCAGAGGAGTCTGGATACAAACGTGTTCACATGATAAAGTGTTTGTGAGTAACACATCAAAACATGTGAAAAGTACACTTAAGAACCCACAGGTAAAATAGGTTCGTTTGACTTGAGGCCTCATTGTATCCTACCCATACTGTGTATGCAGTCTACGCTATGTTAGTGAGTGATGTGTTGGTACATTTTTTTGCCCGTGGACTCTTTTATGCTGTGAGTACACTGAGAAACGCAAAAATAATCCACACATCACAAAAATGGAAACCAAAAAATCTCATAAAACGACCAGGTGAAACAAATAATAAACAAAGAAACCAACAACAACAAAAAAAAAAAACTTGTCCGGCCCGGACCACTACCACATCTACCGTCACTTAAAAAAAAAAAGCCAGCCCAACACCAAACAGTAATACGAAACTCTCAAATGAAACCACAGTTTTGTTGAACTGAATGTTACATAAAAACTTTATGGTGCCAAAATCAAATTCACAAGAAAAAAGGCGGATGAAATTAGAACCACTACACCAAAAAACACTAACAACAATGACAGAAGCATATCTAGTGACAGAGAATGTCCATATACAATATGTATATGTATAAAGATATATATATATATATATGAGAATAGAAATTTAGATATATGTTGCAGATATTTACTGTTTCATCATAGTGCCACACTCCCTGGCCATCCGGCAGCTCAGAGCTCACACTATTGTCCTGATCGATTAGCCAGCGATGAACGACGTGGGCCTAAAAGGACACACGACATAAACACAAGAAGCCATTAAATCTTCACACTCTTGAGGTAAAGAGAGAGAGAGAACGAGAGACAGATATAGAGAGAGCGACAGGGAGAGAGAGACAGAGCTGGAAGAGAAAAGAGTCCCATCTATCGCTTAACATGAATGAAAAGAGCCTACGCTTGAATTAGTCAGTTCATATAATGAGAGAAGGCAGACAAACATGAAAAAGAGAGGCAGAATGAGAGGAAAGTGCAGGAGAACAAAGAGACACAAACAAACCCACTGGGAAACGGATAGCTTAGAGGACATTTCAGATTGTCAGGTTGGTCTTTAGTTCACAAACATTTCTTAGAAGGAATAAATTGTATGAGAAAGACTTGCATTCTCCGTTGTGTTCTTTCCATGAGGATATATACTATAATTATCTATTTTTTTTTTTTTTTTTACTCTACTATTTTATTGTTTGTTTGTTTGTTTTTGGAGAAGAAGTGTTGAATTTTTTTCTCCTGCATCTTGTTCTTCATGCAATCCAGGATGGAAACACAGCTGAAAGGTTTGTTTGAGCTTTTTGAATTTACATTTCCTTCAGCCTAAGGCTTATTCTTTTCACTTT
Organism: Cirrhinus mrigala; assembly: GCA_036247105.1. Taxonomy (NCBI): domain Eukaryota; kingdom Metazoa; phylum Chordata; class Actinopteri; order Cypriniformes; family Cyprinidae; genus Cirrhinus; species Cirrhinus mrigala. The sequence goes on along the minus strand of CM070011.1, from coordinate 2,710,546 downwards.
TGATAAGAAAAGGATTTTACATTTGCCAAAAATGTAACTTTTTATATTAAAAAACAAACTGAGCAAACTAAGCTCTGATGAGAAAAGCAGCGCAAAAAGAAACGTAAAGGTAATGTAACACATTACTTTCCATAAAAGTAACTAACGCAATTAGTTACTTTTTTTTGTTAGCAATACTATAATGCATTAATTGTAAAAGTTCAAACTTTTAAACTTTCCCCAACACTGATTGACTAAAAGGTAAATATTTTACATATGAACAACTTTACAAATGTACAAAATTACAAACCCTTATTTAATCGATCAGTACTTAATTAATGGAATTATTCCATTAATTATAAGTCAGTTCTATTGTATTTGTGATCAGTTACATTTGTTATTGCCTTACATAAAACAGTCAAATATGAATACATGAATGAATTGTTTAACCATTACCTTGCTTGTTTTCTGGACATGCTGTGACTACAAAAATGGCATTTTTCTTCCAGTTCTGTTTTCGATATTGTTGAAAAGTGGTTATGTTGGTTCAAAAATGCATCTATAAAGCTAAAACAAATTAAATTTATGATACAAAGGATTCAAAGATATTTTACATTTTTAGCTGTTACGTTTCAGATGCTACACAGTGTGTTGTCAGAATCTATCCAAAAAGTATGTTTTTGTAAATTATATGTTACATATGGATATCTTCGTGTAAACGATGATGCCAGACTGATTGCCCATATCTGTGTCTGCACGAGTTAGTCTTTTAGCAGATGCTTGTCATTCGCAGTGGTTTAGAATACATTTATCATCGCAGGGATGGTTGAAATCAAGTAGGATTCCAGCAGTAGCAAACTGAACCTTGTACCATTCATTTACCAGGAGTCAAATGTTTTCTTAATAGTGGTCACCTAAAACTCTTTACATTAAGAAACCCATAGAACATACTGTACATACTGTAGAACAATGGTACCATGGTAATTAATAAAAGCATAAATGTTTTTGTGGACAGAAATGTTGGTGTAATGACTTTTTCTTTGCAGCAGCAAATTTTGCTGTTTTAACCCTAGATTGAGAGATTCTGTCAAGCAATGGCAAACGTCGTGTTTGAGTGGTTCAAAGCATTGCAAAAGCTTCAGAGATGAAGCACAGTAAGGAGTAAAAAAGCACCAAAAAAACACTCACTTGCAATTGAACTGATTTTACAAATAACAGAAAACTGGGGTGAGTAAATGATGAAACATAATTTTAATTTTCAGGTAAACTAACCTTTAAAATGCAATCCTCAAATTACCAGACATTATGAGATGTGTGAATAAAAGTAGCTAGTGTGACATTTTTTTTCTTTTGAAAGTGGAATGTTTCTAATGCCTTTAATCATGCAAAAAGTGTGTATTTCGCTTCTGCTAATGAAGGCTCCATTCTATGACACATTCGTAACCTTCATGCAACACACTCACACACAATGCATTTCTCAACAGAAAGTCACTCGAAATACCCAAATTCTCTTACGCTGCAGACTGTAGCAAAGGACAGTCACAGTCAGCCAATAAGGTCAACAAGAGAACAGAACATGAGGAAGGGATATGTTGATGTGCCGCTATAAAAGACGGCGGCGGCTTCTCATTCAAATATTATCTGTAGGGTAGAATAAGTAGACAAAAGCATTTTCTGTTTTTAATTACTTCGATGGCTCTAAATGAAAGTAATTGTAATTTTAGCACAGGTGTTAACAAGCAATGAAGTCTGCAATATCTGCAGGTAGTTTAAGTATCTCAAAATCCCAGTAGACCCACATTCACACCATTAGTTGAGCCAGAAGTTGACATGTTGGACTCTTCAGACTGAAAACATTTCACTGAAAACACTTTTTTGTCAAAGAAAGAAAGGGTTTTGAAATTGCTCAAGTTCAATCAAGTGGTATATATTGCATAGGATATCATAGGCTATAATTTAGCAAAAATACACATTATGTTATCTATTTTTTTCCATATTAGTTGCTCTGTTTTGTTTTGTTTCATTTTTTTCCCTTCTCTAAGCCCTGATGAGAGTCAAGCACAACCCACAGAGCTAATGAATGTAATTTTCTTTCTCTAATTTTTATCATTTCCTTTCATTCATACAAACTTACTGCTGTTCTACAAAAGTTGACCCTGAACCACTCCAAATTAGCACTTTTCATAAAGATACAAGAAAAGCAAAATAAAAGTTTAAAAATAACACAAAATGTTAGTGTCTAGACTCCAGAAGGGGACTATAACTATCATGTGAGCTATTTCAGGAGACAGAAACAGAGTCAGCAACACCTGTTCTGCAGAGAACAATGCCAACAGCCCTCTGACTCTTACGGACTACCAGTAACACAGACTTCATAAATCATTTTAAATCAAGTTAATGCAGTTCACTAATCACCTGCTGTGTGCACCAGTATAGTACTGTGTTGTGATGGTAACTGCGATTCTTTTCTGTGAATTGATTCTTTTGGACAGTTCGTTTCAATGATTCGATTCACCAGTGATTAAAGTCTTAATTGCAAACCACGAGAAACAAAAAAAAAAAAAAAAAAAAAAAACCTTGCATGCACATATCAACAGCTCAATGGTCTTTGGTCTGAATCGGAACAAGGAATTGGAGCGCTGAATGGTTTGGCAAAAACCAGCATCATAGGATCAGTTATGTTGGTATTTTGGCTCATTTAGAGATGGAGTGATTATCAAACATCCAAAAGTGAGTTATGATGAACTAGTAGTTCTTCAGGGTTATTTCATGGGAAATGAGCAAATTCTGCCATTATTTACTCTATATGAGTTTTGTTCAGTTGTTGTTGAAGATAGAATAAGAAATTTTAAACAACTGTTCTGGTCTTGCTTTTACTGTTCAATGATCAAAGAATAAAGCTTTCAAGATTCAAAGAGGTGCAAGAAATGTCTGCAGAAATGTCTTCTAATGCTTTCTGTAAATGCATTATAATAAATCAACAATAAACCATGACCACAGCATTAAACTGTGTAAAACATAATTCATCAAGCTGCAATGATAGAGAGATAGATAGATAGATAGATAGATAGATAGATAGATAGATAGATAGATAGACAGATAGATGTTAAAGCCTTGCAAAAAAGTATTTTAAATATTCTGTTTAATGCAAAAATAAAAAATAAGTAAATAAATAAATAAAATAAAAATAAATTGCTTTTTAGATTTACCTTATTTTTTAATTTATATAATTTATTTATATAATTTATATAATTTATTTAGAAAGTAATAACCAAACATTTAGTTCATTCAGACATTAAACTGTCACTGCACATACAAATTTGGTAACACTTTAGAATAGGGAACTCTTATTCACTTGTAACTACGATTTTTCCCTCAGTAAACTCCTAATTTGCTGCTTATTAATAGTTAGTAAAGTAATTGTTAAGTTTAGGTATTGGGTAGGATTAGGGATGTAGAATAAGGTCATGTAGAATAAGGCATTAATATGTGCTTAATTAATACTAATAAATGGCTAATATTCTAGTAATATGCATGCTAATAAGCAACTAGTTAAGAAACCATAAAATAAAGTGTTACCACAAATTTTGAAGGCTACCAAACCCTGTACTCTAACATTTTGGGTAGGGCCCAGAAATAGAATACATTAAAAGGAAACACACTTTAAGAAAAAAGGGTACAAAAGCTGTCACTGGTGAAGAACACATTAAAAAGGTACTAACATGTACATTTTCACCCCCAAAGGGTGCATATTTGTACCTTAAAGGTATTAAATTAGTACTAAAGTATACATATTAGTACCTTTTAAAAAGGTACTGACCCAGTGACAGCTTGAGTGTACAATTTTTGAGAGTATTATTGGTCACACTTTATTTTAAGGTCCAGTCCTCGCTATTAACAAAGTTAACTACAGTTTTTGCCTCAAAAAACTTCTAACCTGCTGCTTATTAATGGTTAGTAAGGTAGTTGTTGAGTGAGGTATTGGGTAGGATTAGGGATGCAGAATATGGTCATGCAGAATAGGTGCTTTACCAGGTGTACCAATAAGTTAATAATAGGCATGCTAATAAGTAACTAGTTAATAGTGAGAATATACTAAAGAGTTATTGTCTGGAGAGTGAATATTAGTGAAAGAGTTGATGAAGATACACAAGGTTTTTAATAAGATGATGGGGGAGGGGCTCGTCAGATTTCTCCCTAATGAATAATTCAGTAGTGGAAGCTGCCAGCTCCATGCAGACTCACTGCATCAGCAAACAGTTCAGAGGTACAGCGAGCTCACAAAAAGACGGCGGAGGAGAAAGCAAAGAGAGCTGATAGAAGTTCCCATCTGCCTTTAGATATTCAAACTTACAAGACTTCAAACACAGCCCCATTTGACAAGAGATTCTCCAAACTGAAAAAAAAAATAAAAAAATAAAAAAATGGTATATCTAAATGAACTGATTTTATTCAAGTCAAAAATACACTGTAAATTTCAATTTGCTCAATTTACTTGAAGAAAAAAAATTAAAACATTGCCTCAGGAAAAAATCTAGTTAAGGTTGCTCAATATATTCAAGTTGCCATTTCTTTTAGTCTGTAATTGGATCCTGAGAACTACTAATACATCAGTCTGATATCTGAGTGCTTCATTGGAAGGAACTGGCACAAAAGAATGATTCATTCACAAATCAGATTGATCCAAATCTCCAACTAACGGCTTACTGGAGGAGAGATTATCAGTAGTCTAAGCTATCACACAAAGATTTTGCATGGACTTGGACTATAGCAAAGTCACATGGTACTTTGTTGTCCTTATTGCATTCTTAAAGATGAAAGTGCTCAAACCATTCATGTAATGAAACTTAAATTAAAGGATGGGGACGACTTTCTTTTGCCCCATGGACAAACACTGTGGGTTTGCTGAATACAGAACTTGAGTTTGGTCACTTTGCTATCACTGCTATTATGCTGGTCTAAGCTATTCTTTTTAGACAATGTCAATGTCAGCAATGTTTATAACTCATTGCTTTTATTATTCCTACAATTACTAAAGACAAATATAAAAATATTTAAATAAAAGTTTGGGGCCAGTAAAACATTTTTGTTGTACTTTTATTTAGCAAGGATGCTTTAAATTCATCACAAGAACAGTAAAGACATTTGTAATGTTACAAAACCCATCTGTTTTAAATAAATTCTGTTCTTTTGTACTTTCTATGCATCGGAGAATCCTGGAGGAAAAAAAAAATCACCATTTCAACAAAATTTTTAAGCAGCACAACTGAAAATTCAGCTCCTGCTGAAAATTCTAAATTAATTACTCATGATCAAATTATTACATAAATACATGTTAAAATGCATTAAAATAAATATAATTTACTGTGATTTTAAATTGAAAAAATATATATATTCTTCCCAGTATTACTGGTTTTGCAGTATTTTGATCAATAAATGTAGCCTTAGACTAGATTTCTTTCAAAAACATAGTAATGTCGAACAGCAATTATATATATATATATATATATATATATATATATATTATATATATATATATATATATATAGCGCCCATTATATATCCATAGAAATCTGTCCATAAAACAAAAAATAATGTGCAACAAGTTTAAATTAAAATTTAATTAAAGTAATGTATATCTATCAAGGGAAACTTATAATTTTAGGGGCAACCTTGCACTTAAGCACCAGAAATTGCTGTTATATTATTTAAGGAACTGCTGACTTTAGTAGATAAACAATAACAATATATGTGCAGTTTATAGTTTATATATAGGACCTACTATACGATTGCTAAAAAAAGAAAGTGTTTACACAGAATTAGCTGTATTATCCAAAGAGAGCAGATGGTTCTTTTAGAAGGAAAACGATTTGCTGACAGAGGATGAGAGGAATTTCCTACAGCAGTAGTTTATGGGTTATCAGTGACTTACAGAGGCGCGCGAACCCTCCCCGACACCCTAATCGAGCTCTCGCGCTTTTTTTTTTTTTTTTACATGAGGGAAGCCCGTCTTTCCCAAACTATTTTTATCAGGCAGGGCATTAGCATGATAAAACATTGGCAGAAGAATAGACAGTAACAAAGAGCCAATGCACAGATTTTTCAGAGCCTATTTTCATCTTTCCTTCCCATTTTGCATGAGAGGCCTGGGTATTATTCATGTCAGAGCATCATAATTGCCTTTCAGACTACCTCTTTTGTGCTCGCTCTTGAGTCTTAGCAAACGCTTCGCCTCGCTCTCTCTCTCACATGCACTCGCTCTCTTTCTTTTATATGCACACATTGTACACACACACACACATATTTTGTAAATGTCTTTATGAACAACTCCAAAAAATATTTTTTCTTTAAAAAATAGTATGAGTGGTTGACATGACTTTCATTTTATTAATTATATTTAATGTTCACTTGTCTCACAAGTATATAAAAAAAACACTGTACTTGCAGATAATATAATAATAATGAAGCTGTTTAAGTGTTCACAGAGACACTTTGATGACCCAGTTTCTCTACACACTTTAAAAAGAGCACTTTGTAATAATGTTAAATCAAAAGTTTACCTAAATAGTTATGTTTCAACAATATTTAATCATGCTTTAAAGAAGTATACTTATTTTGATGTGTTGACTAACATACTAAATGTGAAGTACTGGATTATAATTGTAATTGTGCTATTTGATATCACAATTAATGGCAATATATTTTTAATGTATTAAATTGCAACTTCATTATTATAAAAGTGTCTTTACAAATATATATCTATATCTATAACTATATCTATATACTCTACATTCCAACAATTTCTAAACAAAATGTAAGCTGTGTAAAATTCACCATCACGGTGCTAAAGGTGTTGTGGGTGTTTGCCAGGGAATTTCTAGGTGTTTTAAGTGTTTAAATGATTTCTATGTGGTTTCTAAGGTGTTCCAGGTGGCTGTTAACTCGCTCAAGACAAAAATACCCATCCAGTCTCTATGATATTCTAGTCTATAGAGATCGAGTCCCTCATTCAATGTGCATTTATGAGATTTTTTTTTTTCCAGCCATTTTATTATACACCAAGTGTGAAGTCTTATCACCTATAGCACAATTCTCCTCAGCTTATTACAAAAATGTAATATAATATACGACTTACACTATAGTGCATGCATTTTGTATTCAAGATAAACAGCAACACAGACAATAATACCTGCATATTCAGTATAATGATGCAAATCACTTTTCTCTGAATAAAATTGTTCAGCCAAACACATCTCTATCTAAGCATTCCTCCGCAGTTCTTTTGACCTTGCTGACACGGCCTGTATGTATATGAAGAGCATTTCTATCCTAAAGCCCATCCATCAGCTGTTCTCCTCTTACAGTTATTCCCTCCACGGATTACGCACACAACACACACACACACACACACACACACTCGCTTGCTGTACAACATGAACTTTTTTCACAGTCTAAATCGGATCAAAGTACATAGCATTGCAGCAGTTTTGGCACCAACTACAAACTTTTGCTAACATCAGTTATCACAGTGTTCTTTTTTTTTTTTTTCGATTTGTTTCATTTCTTATATCATTCAGCTTCCTGTGAAACTACAGACTTCTGTCAGGCAACAGACATTTAGTTTGTGAATAAGTCCCACCCCTTTTTTTCCTCCATCCAGTCAACAACTGAGAAATAGAAGTCCTGTCTGACTTTTTTTTCATTTTTTAACAGTGCATTAGCGCCTGCCCCCGTTTTCAGCAGCGTTGGCTCCAAAGTTATTTTTTCTATTCAATTTCTGCATAGCGATTTAAAAAAAAAAGGTCTTTGTTAAAGTGTTATAACCAGGAACCAAAACGAAAAGCTATACTAGCTAAATCACCACAGTACAAACTTTGATTTGAACCATTTTAAGTTTTGGAAAACTGAACAAAAAAACAAAGATACAAGACTGTGAACTTAACAGCTTTAGTGAGGGAAAGAAGTACAATCCTATGAACCACTGTGAATTACATCATTAAATAAAACATGATGGAGAAATAAAAAAACTATCCATTTAAAGTTGTTCATTGTATGAACAAATAGAAACAATACATTTTAATTTTTTTTGCAATATATCCATAAATCTATTCAGTTAATTAAGTGTTTTAAGAGCATGGGCAGACCAACTTGATTGCATCATTTGCAGTGCTTCATGGACGTGGGCGGAGCTCAGCGCTTGTTTGGTGGGATGCGGCTTTGTGATTGGTGGATTTTTTTGTACAGCATCACAGGTAATTAATTAATTAATTTATTTATTTATGGGTGTTGATGGACTCAATCTACTCCATCTATGCTTTGATCATCGATCTGAATCTGATCTGAACGTAGACTTTCACAAAAACATGATTTTCTTGTTTTAATTCAAAATGTTGCATTTTTCATGAAATTTACCAACATTGCTAAAAAAAAATGCATGAAGCTAGACTAGAAAAAAAAACGTTTTTTTTTTTAATTTTTTTAGGGGTTCAAGCATGTAGCGCTGAAACCCTATTGTAGTTGTTAGAATCACCAAGGATCAGCAATCTCTACATAAAACTGATCAGGCAAACCAAACCATAAGTCGTAGAGACTTGAAACTTGGAGGGATGGTAGTATTCACACCGTGTACAAAACGTCACCAAGGCTTGCCCCAATCAGCCTGACAGGGTGCTACAGTGATCAAAAGTACAAAATTGCTCATGACTCCTAAACCGTCAGTCACAGGCTCAGTTGTCTTATGTTACTGGACTCCTTGGCTCACTCCGGACAAAACGCACACTTCGATTCATCCGTTTCAGATATTTTGCATTTTTTGAAGAACCTAATTTTGCGAACTAGTCCTAGGTTTTTTCACCCAATCGGAACCAAACCAGTGCAGGAAGATTCTCTGGAGAGTGAATAGCAATTATTATCAAAAAAAAAAGTTGAGTTTTCGACACTCCATTGCAAAGGATCGCCAAAACATTCAAAAGGGGCAGGGCCTCTTTTACTAAAACGCTATACACTCTTTAAAATAAAGGTGCTTCAGGATGCCATAGAAGAACCTTTTTTGTCCAAATGGTTCCATAAAGAACCTTTAACATCTGAAGAGCCTTTCTGGCGAAAAGAAGGTTCCTCAGATTATAAAAAAGTAAGAAAGACCTGGTTCTTTAAAGAACCTTTGACTGAACGGTTCTCTGTGGTACCAAAAATGGTTCTTCTATGGCATCGCTGTGAAGAACCTTTTAAAGCACCTTTATTTTTAAGAGTGTAACTTTTGAACAGAATGAGATATCCTCACTGAACTCACAACGTGTATGTACGAGCTCCATCTGAGGTCATGTGAAAAAAGTTCCAGAGCTTGGCCACTTGGTGGCCCTATTAAAAAAAAAAAAAAAAAAAAAAACATAAAAACAGCCATAACTACGCACATATTTGTCTTATCAACCTAAAAATCAGTAGGCACAGTCTTGGTCCAAAATGTCACAAGTGGCTATGAGGACATTTGCCTATCTCAAAGTCTCGATCAAACAGTCTCGATCAAACCACTGCAGCACAATTATCTGGACTGTCTAGATTAATAATTATCAAAATAATATTGAATTTTGTCCTTTGGGTAGCTATAACAGGGTAATTTAGAAAAGGGGTGGGGCCAATTATACTCAAAAGCCTATAAATCCTAAACGAAAATTCAAAACTTCATGAAACTAGGTGTGCACTTGCGTCAGATGATTCTAAATAAGCACCCAAAATCGTTGTATTTTGGCCCGTAGGTGGTGCTATAACAGCTAAACAAAAACAAAATTTCAATGGTAAATAACCTCAAATTGCAGATTACATGCACATATATTCACACAATATCATATAATAGAGCTCCTCATTCTGAACAGTTTTGCCTCTAGGACCACTGCTGTCAATCAAGCGGTTCATTAAATATTCAAGATTATTTAAAAAGACTTCTTTTGTGAACTAGTCCTAGGCTTCTTGTGCAATCTCAACAAAACCACTTTAGTACAATTTTCTGGACCCTCTAGAACCATAATTATCCAAAAAATTTTGAACTTTACACTTTGGTAAGTTACAAAAGGGTCATTTTAAAGGGGCGTGGCTTATGGTTTATAAGTTATCATTAAAAATCAGTTTCCCTTTGGAGCAAATGAAAGGCATTTTTACTTCTGGAACCTGACTTACAGCACAATTCTGCAAAAGGAAAAGTAAAATGTTGTTAATGTTTTACTGCCTCTAGAGTTCATTTCAGATGCAAACTGCAGTGAAATGTACAGTATGTATCCAATGAGCCTATGTTGCATATATGTCCAAATGAAATATTTGGACTAATTTAATTATGCTACTAATGCTCTTTTTAATGCCTTTATCATGTTTAAATGTATTCAGCAGAATTATGTGTCTGGTAAATAAGTAGAAGATGGAAATAAACTGGATTTAGAAGCTGTTCTGAGCAGATACAGTAGTGCTCAGACATACTCTCTCTTGTTACATATTGATGCATATTAATGTCCTGTGCGCTGCAGCTATTTTAGACCACTGCAGTGAACACCAACTACATACATGCTTATCAGCATTTTTCTGGTCACCACTGAGACCATTATCACAACAGCCGCTCACGCACACATGTGTGAAACCTTGTACACACCTGAATACGATACAATACCAATGAATATTTACTTCCTGATATATCGAGCCGTTCATGAAACTGACCAGCCAGAGGGATGTATCTGATTACCATGCTGACAAACACAATCAGCAACTTTCAGTGAGCAACCTCCCCCACCACACGCACCCACACACACACACACGCACACACACTGCAGATAAATCCTGCCTGAGTTACCAGTCCGACTTCAGAACCGTAGATACTGTAGTAACCAAGCTTGTCTTTTTTTAGTAGGCAATCCTGATTGGCCAAACACCTTTTAGTTAATATAAATGATTTAAAATATAGTGAAATATAGTGAATAGCAAATATAACTTGAGCTTGGAAAAATCTGATGAGAAATGTTTGAGATTTGTTTTTTGATTTCAGAAACTGATGCATTCTTTGTGAAAAAGAAGTACACTTGTTTAGCTTTTTTTTTTTTTTTTTTTTTTTTTTTTTTTAATTATGGAAATTAAAAGAAAATGCAAAGTGCAAATTAAATGGTAATGATATAGCAACTGATAAATGAAAATGTATGATAGTGTCAATGCATTTTAAATGCAGTTAGCAGAACTTTATATAATCTATATCATGCATTTAACTATTTTTAATTACACATATGTAATCATGAAGTTGAACACATTCAAAATATTAATGTAAAATTTTGAGATAAAATTAGAAGTATGTTAGTCAGCGAATGAAAATACGTACCTCCTTGAAGCACAACAAAAGATTATTAAAACAATTATTTCAAATGCACTTTAATACGGTGGCAGGAAAGAGTTAAACGTGCTGCAACTTAAGAAAACACATGCAAATAGAGAAAGCACCAGCAAATTAAGAAAACATCTTCATCAGTTTGACAGCACATGTGATGCAAATACTCGCAACACAACCAAATACAGAAACGCGCTGCAAAAACAGACCACAACGGTGGGAAACCCAACAATGCTTACGAAAATTAACGATGGTTTTACTATAGTAAAAATGTAGTAACCATGCTGTTGTTGTTTTTTTTTCTGCATATTAATTACCATTTGTGTACATACAATGGTTAAAGTATGGTTAGTGTTTTTAATTTGCCACGGTTTAACTATAGTAACCTTTTTTTTTTTTATTTGTATTTATTTTATAGAGCCTAATAAAATATATATGATAGGCTATTTGTTTATTTTAATAGTAAAATTAATTTTGTAAGGGAAGTTGTAAAAGTTGCCAGCTTACATAACATTTCACAGTTACAGTAATTGTGTATTTCATCAGCTGATTTAAGCTAATAATAATAATAATAATGATAAAAGCTAAGGAATCTTATGATCAGGATGTTAAAATAAACAAAAATTGCACGTTTCAGAGGATGATAAGTGTCCCAGCCAGCTTCGTCACTTTGTTGTGAGTATTTGTAGGGCGTTTCTGTATTTGGTTGTGTTGTGAGTATTTGCTGTGTGCTGTCAAACAGATGAAGATGTTTTCTTAATTTGCAGGGTTTTTTTGTTGTTGTTTGCAGCGCGTTGAGCTCTCTTGGCCACTGTACTTTAAAGCTTTTACGCTGAAATTCTACATTAAAAGTGCTCTTTTTAAAAATGTACTAACTGTGTCATGAAACTGTCTCTCTTTATATACACTAAAATGGCCTTATATTTCATTCATAATAACTGCAAGTACATTTTTTTATATATATAACATTTTTTGAAGTACACTACAAGTGCACATTCAATACATTTAAGTGCACTTCTTTTCACTGGGGCACAATGTGAGACTTTACTTTTTTTTTTCCTAAAGAGAAAAGGAAAACGTGTCAAATCACTCTTCATGTAATCCTACCGCTGTCATGGGGAAACTTCTGCAATATTTCCGAGATCCGTGAAGATGCTCTGAGCCAATCTGCATGACGCTGTAGTGTTCAGATGACCAGCGCTGTCAGCTTTAAAGCAGGAACTGCTGACAGTGTTGAAGTTCAGGTGAAGTGAGTATGAAAGTACACTGTGAGTGAGTTTAGCTGTGAATTAATAATAAATCAGCACTATCGCTCTCCCTTCCCTCCCTCTCAAACATGGCGTCTGAAAAATTCATGTGCCCGTCAGGTCCGCTTATGTGAGCCTCCACTGATTTACACTGAACACTGTCACAGTCACTTATTTCTCAAATCAAGACTAGACTCATTGTAGCTTAAGATTAATAAGACTCTAATTTTTAGTTGTATGTTTTAGAAATGTTGAAGTCTCTAGTATCTTTAGAAGTAATCCTTTCTCATTATCCCCCATTTTTAGTTTTATTTAGTTATCAGCTATCTAAAAAGCAATTCGGGATCTATTAGAACAGCCTAAGTAAATGCATGTTTGCAAGACTGCTTTTAATTACCAACTACCAACTACTGCTTACTACTTTTTAACTACCAATAGCTGCTCGCATAAAGTTTAAAGCATTAATGTTTGCCTACAAAACCACCACTGGCTCTGCACCCCTTTACTTAAATTCATTAGTTCAGACTTGTGCCCTCTAGAAGCTTGCGTTCTGCAAGCGAACGGCGCATTATTGTACCATCACAAAGAGGCACAAAATCACTTTTACGGACTTTCTTATTAAATGTTCCCTCCTGGTTGAATGACCTGCCCAACTCAATCCGAACAGCTGAGTCCTTAGCAATCTTCAAAAATCAGCAAAAACACATCTCCTCCATCTTTATTTGACCTTCTTACTCTAGCACTCTCAATTCTAATTCTATTCTTTAAAAAAAATAAATAAATAAAAATGTGCCCTTTTAGATTTACATTCTATTCATTTACTGCTTGTTTTCTTAAAAAGAAAAAAAAAAAAAACACTAGCTTCTCTGTTCTTTTTGTAAGGCCTCTAACACTAGCTTGCTTTTTTGTTTTTCTATTTTCTATTTATATCTGTTTTCTATTATAATTATACAATTAATAATAATTGTATAATTATATAATGTTAAACAACCTTTACGTGTACTGCGTTAGGCTAACTGAGACTTGTCATAGCACTTACATGTTATCACTCTTTTGTTGATTTTGATTGTTTCCATTGTCCTCTTTTGCAAGTCGCTTTGGATAATAGTGTCTGCTAAATGTCTAAATTTAAAAAATGTAATTAAACCTTTAAAGTTGTGAACATTATTCTTGATGAGTTCAACTGACATAATGTCAATTGCACACCGAAAATAACTGACTTTAAGTCAATTTTCACTCAGAAATTGATAGTAAATATCACACATAATTACAAAGAAATGGAATTAAACTTTTTTTTTTTTTTAATTCAAAGCATAGGACTGGATGAGGAGAACACATGTCAAAATTAAATATTTGTATACATTTTTTAATTTTATTTATAATTAATAAATTTCAATGCTGTTATGTTTAACATTTAAAAGAGTTTATGTTGAAGTTTTTGCGGTTATCATTGGGCTGATGACTGCTTACCGCCATCTTACTTGTTCATTACATTTCCATGCTAATTAATTTCCTCATCTGCTAGCTGTTAATCTAAACCAAAATGTGACCCTGGACCACAAAACCAGTCATAAGGGTCAATTTTTCGAAATTGAGGATTTGTTAGGATAGGACAATATTTGGCCGAGATACAACTATTTCAATATCTGGAATCTGAGGGTGCAAAAATATCAAAATATTGAGAAAATCACCTTTAAAGTTGTCCAAATGAAGTTCTTAGCAAAGCATATTACTAATCAAAAATTAAGTTTTGATATATTTACAGTAGGAAATGTACAAAATATCTTCATGGAACATGATCTAAAATAAAAATCAATAATTTTGACCCATACAAGGTATTTTTGGCTACTGCTACAAATATACCCCAGTGACTTAAGACTTTTGTGGTCCAGGGTCACAAATAGATAACATTAACTGGTTCCAGGGTCACCACTCCATTTACGAGTGAATTATGAGTGAATTTTTGAGCAATCATCTTAAAAATGTGTTTATGCTACCAAGTTCCTCTAATTCAATGTAAATTGTTGGCAGTTGTTGCTTTTTAATTGTTGGTTCTTGCTTAAATCTCTAACTAAATCATTACCTGTCGACTCACTGGACTAGTAAACAGTCACGCAAGTACACTGCCTATTCGATGTCATAGATATTGACTAAAAAGTGCCGGAGAATTTTTGTACTGTCAACACCTCACTCCTTTTCCGATATTCAGGGCTGTTAATGGTGCACTGACTGGCTGCCAATATCTTAAGGAGCCTCTGTGCCTACATGCCAGCTAGATCTGCCTCACTTCTCCTTCTGTTCTTCCATATGCATTGCTGCCTTTTTTAATTAATAACACATACACCTATGTCTTTGGGGAGAATAGCTTAGTAAGTCATTACATCCCTTCCAAGGTCCATTTTTTTCACTTATGCGCTCTCGGTTGCATGCTAGAGGTTACCATTTCTGAAAAATCTTTATAGATGCACTTTGCTAAACTATCAGCTCCTGTAATCAAAAAACAAGGTTGGGTTAATACACATCCAAATATAGTGCCATTTTTTTTAACCATTACGCATTGTAAATAAGACAATAAAAAAAAAAAAAAAGCTACACATGTGGGGTCCTCAAAGGAGGACACATTTTTTATACAAACATCTGTCCTGATCATAACTACTAAAAATCAAAATTTTTCATGTTTTAACCCTTCACATATTTGTTTATCTAATACCACTATTAGTTATGAGAGGGAAATTAAGGATGCATGATTTGATTACTTTTACTGGGATTAAATATTGTGGTTTTAATGAGTTTCAGTTGGAACATTTTGTCCTTAAGGTCCTGAGTGTAACTATTTTTGTACATAGTGTAACATTTATCATTGATGAAATATTTCTGAAAGGAAACAAGGGTGAAATATTAAAAGTTCAATAAAAAATGCACTTTTTTTTACAAAAAAAAAAAAAAAAAAAAAGAATGCTGTTTGCATTTGCGTTAACACATCCAAAAACTAAGAATTGTGAACTGTGAGCAAAATGAGATTTTCTATCTAAATGTGGTTGTCTCATCTAGGTACAAAAGCTAAGAGTGTGCCATGGATGGATCTTTATATGCAGGATGATAGCGGCATGCCAGTAATCTGTGACACATGCAGAATATTGTCCATCTGTTTGTGCTATTTTTGAGGGCTTACCTTTACATTACAACACTCCATTTGAGATCATGTCAAGGATAAGCCTCTTTAGATCTACAATCTGCTGACATTTGATGCAGTCTGTGGTGCTAAATCATGCTGCCTTCAAGATTTAGGAGAATAATAAAACACATAGGCTAGATACAACATTGATCGCATCTAATTCGCATCATTTGCTCCTCCTTTTGTTGCTTAAGTTTCCTGTAACTTTAAAAGGTGCTTTACTTACTTTACTTGTGGCCTTCTCTAGATTTGTAGACTTTTTCTAGCTTTTTTTTTTTTTTTAAGTAGTAACTTATTAGCTAATGGAAAACTACCTCCTTCAACTGAGTGCTATTACTTAGTTAATCAGAGTTTCTGGTTAGTTAATAGTAGCTGCTAGAATCTTAATATTGTGTTATTAATTGTTCCTAAAATGTTATCATCCTAATATGTGTTTTGTGTTATCAAACAGCTCAAAATATTGCAGGATACAGTAAGTAAAATACATATTCTTTTAATGAGATGAAAAGCAACTAAAAAAAGATATAACTCATTTTCCACCTTGCCTTCAACCCTCCTCCTCTGTTTTCAGTCTAAATGAATAGAGAAATCCATAACTCTACATAATTTATGGCACCACATAAGACGATTGCAGTTTTGATCACTGAAGTGGGGGGAAAGAGTGGCTATGTGCCCATTCAATAACTGCTTACTATATTTTAAGAAACCACATCTTTCATTTATGCTCATTTGTAAAATTGTACATTTACTCTTCATAGTGCAAAGAAAAATTGCAAACATTTGTCAGTGAAACAAATAAATGGTATTATTTTATCAAACACTAAACTAAAGGCTAATATACGTATTAAAGAAGTCTTATGTTCATCAAGACTGTTTTTATTTGATGAAAATTCAGAAAAAAATAATAATAATAATAATACTGCAAAATGTTGTTACAATATAAAATAATATTTTTTGTTTGTTTGTTTGTTTGTTTTTGTTGTTGTTGCTGTTGTTGTTGTTGTTGTTGTTTTAAATATACTAATATATGCTTTAAAATATAATTCATTCCTGCATTTAAGAATCTTTGGTGAATAAAAGTATTAATTTCATTAAAAAAAAAAAGAAAGAATAAAAATGTACTTATCCCAAACTTTTGAACAGTATTGTATATTGTTAGAAAAGATTTGTATTTTAAATAAATGTTGTTAATTTAAACTTTTTATTCATCAAACAATCCTGAAAAAAAATAAAAAATAAATAAATAATATATATATATATATATATATATATTATATATATATATATATATATATATATATATATATATATATATATATTATCTGTAATATGAAAGTGGAATTTTTGTTTAAGATACAAACTTATAAACAAGTCAATTTAAGTTTACTTGCCATAAATTAAGGCAACTTCAAAAAAACTTAATGTTTATTGTTATGTCATAAATGTACTAAATGTAGTCAGCATGTATTCAGAACATCAACACTCTTCACTGTTTCTTTTAATTGTGTCTATAGGAAGTGTGATTTGCCTTTAGACAAAGTGAACGGGACCGGAAGCCATGATTTTTGATTAGACTAATATAAAAGCAGCACTTTCAGAAATGACATAGTCACTTTACTACTTTTTATAGTATACAAATCCAGAAAGTTGCAAGTAACAAGTAAAACTTGCTTCATAGTTTAGGTTCATTTGGACCTTGTTGGATGTTCAGCACTTTGTAAAGCATTGCACTTTCACTGACTGCATTATCAACTCTATATTTAGGATCCAGAAACGCTATTAGCCTCATCAAATTTCCATAAAAAACAAAAACACAAATCAGCTACATATAGCCAAAAGTAAGTGAACTTCCCCCTTGTAATTACACGGTCTGGTGATTGCAGTAATATCTGTAAAGCTGAAAGCTACACCACAAAGTAACATCTGAAACATTCTGCCCTTTACACTTTTTTGCAACTGTATAGGGAGGGCTATTCTGTTGCAGAGTTGCAAGGCAGAAAAGATGCAGCTTTTGAACGTCATTGCAATGTAATATTATTGAATTGCCAAACCAATTAACAGATAAGGTCCAAATCCTTTCAGTGTGCTTTTCACACTGTTTCTTCTAATCAGATGCCGTTATTGATGGTTATTGAGTTACTATCCAGGCGCAGTTTATTGATATCATTCCTCTTCATGTATGAGTCAGTGTCCACGCTGAGCGCTCTGCAAAGGTAAGATATCCCTGATCGTCTGAGGTGTTGTCAGATGCCGAGGTGACACAGCTCTCACACACTTTATCGTTCCCAATTTGCATGGAAAGCGAGCAAAGTTTTGTTCTCTCTTTGAGAGCCGTACTTAATGTGTTATGTGGGCAAGTTATGAGAAACAAGTCACTAATAGCAATGTTTTTTACTAATAAAAACAAGCAACCAAAGCAATTTACTATTAACTAAGAGTTTTCCCTCAATAAACCCCTAATTTGCTCCTTATTAATAGTTAGTAAGGGATCTAGAACATGCTCATGTAGAATAAGACATTACTATGTGCTTTATAAGTACTAATGAACAGCCAATATGCCAGTAATATGCATGTTAAAGGTTCTTCATAGATGCCCATAAAGAACCTCTAGGGCCTATTTACACTTGTCACACGTTTTCTCAGATCAGATCCAAATTATGAAAACTGTTCCAGTTACACTTGGCCACACTTCACAAAATGAATATGAATCCAATCTTCACTTCCTGTGTCAAATCTAAATTCATTCGAGTTCACGTCACCAAATACAACATTTTAATCAATGCTGATTTTAATATCAAAGACCACAATAGTTGCTAGAGTACATTTTTCTCTGTGTCTAATGTACCCTTACGAAAAAGAAGTTGATTCGAATGTGCTATTAGTATACTTCTTTTAAACTAAAAATTGGAAAGTATACTTTCAGTCTACTTTTCAAGTACTTCTCAGAAATGTGCTTTATGTACTTCTCAGAAATATACTTAAAATGGCATATAAGTATACTTGACTTATACTTCTAAATATATTTAAGCTATACTATACAAAGCTCAGACAATCCATGTTTTCATTGTCATACAGTAGAGGGGTGCTATTACACATCTTCTGTACAGAATTTCCAAAACACAAGCGAAGAAGAAACTGAAACAACAGATGCTCCCACATGTAATCTAACACGATCATTGGACATAAAACAGCATCAAAACTGTGTAACAGTTGAAATAAAATGTCGACCCATGGAGAGGTAATAAAGACTGTCAAGCATTGGGGTGTTGATCAACTCCATCTGTTTAAATTATCATTCATAATCCATTTCAGTCTTTTTTCAGCGTTTTGTTCAAAATATTGATTATTTCTTTCTTTTTTTTCTTACGCACATTCAAGTGTTTATAAAAAAAGAATGCATGAATGTAGAATACAATGCTTTTGTTTACAAGCAGATGCCCTATTCGTTCTTTTGATGTTTTGTATGTTCAGATATTCATATAAAAAAATCTATACAAAAATAGTACCTAAATAGGGACATAGTAGTATACTTAAAGTATGATGTAAAGTTCACTTAAAGAAAACATACGAGTATACTTGCAGTATGAAACTACTAAACTAGTAGTTTACTGAGACTATACTTCAAAGTGTACTAAAAATGCTACAAGCATTTACTTAGTAATCTATCAGTATAACTATAAGTTCACTTTTAGTATAGTTGCAGTACAAACTAAAAACTTAGATGTAAACTAGTTGTGTACTCAAAGTTTACTACTGTTAGACTTGAAGTATACTTAAAAGTATACTTTTATATAGTAGAAAGTGGCTCAGTAATGAAATAGTACACTTACAAGTATACTACTAGTACACTGAAAGTATACTTAAAATACTTGAGTTTTACTTAAGTATACTAAATAAAATAAACTTGAAGTATACTACTTTTTGTTAAGGGTATAGACTGGTTAATATTTCTTCACTGTTGTTTTTCACATGCATATAAGTCAGTAATATTCATTTTCATGCATTTTATTTTGTATGGCACATTGAATTTTTTTTTTTTTTTAATATTTACTTTACACTTAATTTTCTCCAGTAAACCTTATTTTTGTACGTTGAAATTCAAACCTCATTTTAATCCAGTTCGACTTGTGATATAATGTGACACTTTCACAAACCCTTTCAATTTCCTTCAAAGTCCTTGTCACCATTCACAGCACAGGTGCGTATAACTCTGCTAAACTTTCACATTTTCCACATTTTTTTCCTCCTGAATGGCAGCGATCTAGTTTTGTTGCTTCAAGCCATGCACTCAAGATGTAGATGCATTAACTATGGATGAAGGAATAGAGATAATACAATCATTTCCTGTTACTGAAATGACATCCACTTTAAACTCTGCACTGCAAGTTAAACCTGCACAAGTTACTAAGAGAGGAGGGCAGAAAAAGAGTGAAGAGGACAGAGATAAAGTTGCTCGCATTTCAGCAACTCAGCAGAAAATGGAATCATATCGAGGCAGCAAAAATGAAGATGTCGGGAGGGGAGGTGGAGGAGAGAAGGAAGGAAAAGGAAGAAAACTGAGCCAAATATGGACACCGCATATGTTCAGTTTATAGTTAGAATCAAACGTAATGCTCAATATCTGTAGATATGCGTGTTCACAATGAGACAAAAGCTCACAGTGATCACAACAGCTTTACAGTAAGACAATTTATGGGCAAAATCTAGGAAAAAAAGAAACTATAGAGTGAACAAAGAGGCAAAAACTAACAGCTACACTGTAAAGAGCATAAATCTGCCATTTTTACCATAGCCTGCAAACTGCTGTTCCACACATTAAGGAAGCATTTAAGTATTCAGCTCTTAGATGTTTACTAAGATCGTTCTATTATCTGTTGAAAACCACAATGATATTTAAAATATTATATTATATTTTAAAATATAATATTATATTTAAAAGTAATATATATATATACAATCATCATTTATTGAGTACTTTCCGTTGGGAGGTGGCTGTGCTGAACTCTAACCCCTAAATTTCAGCTTATGAAAATGATACTGAAATCATTTTTGCATTTTTTTTCCATTGTTGTTTTTAAAAGTATCTTTTTAATTCTTTATACTTTATGTAAAAAAATAAAAATAAAAATAAATAAAAATTATGTCACTACCGAAACACTGTATGTTTTAGTCCATTGACTGAGACTGATTTTACCTACACCAATACATTTATGATGAGGAAATATTCCGGTGTCCCTCTCTCTCACAGCTACATGGTGAATAAATAGGCCCCATCATTTTGAGGTAAATGTGTTCAAAAGTGTGAAAAATCTGTGTGTAAATTTAAGGAGCGTCACTACCTTTTTTCTGCAATTAAGCATATTTTTTTTTGGGAGTTATTGCATAACATTTGGTTTTTACATGTGTACCACTGTTAAATTTGTAACTACCATCCAAAACATGTCATCATTGTTTCGGTAGTGACAAAAGGGAGCACATAATCCTCATATTTGGGGTAAATAAAGAGAACTTTAGTACATTTATGCAATTTTTTTGTATTTTAGTATGCTTTGGTAGTGTTTTAGTATGCAAGTTAAAATTCTGTAATGTGATATGGTCGCTACCAAAGCATTACTGTCACTACCAGAAATGTGCGACCAAACTATGGGATGTTTTGTCAAAAATAAAGTATACCAAATAATCAACTCAGATGTTTTTTGGTTCAATGTATATTCAAACTGATGAATCCTTAACTTTGAAATCAGTATGATCAACCGTTTGCCTTTTACAAAGAAAAACTGGATTCAAAATACAACAAGTCTCATAAATTACACTTGGTTTACCTCTAAAAAAAATACTACAATAGCACAAATATATATATTTACAATGTAGATGTCAGCAAAATCTCAATAGGTCAATATAACTCTTCTAATTAAATGATATATTATTGTGTTTCGTTGGTGACACATTTGAGGAGAAGACAAATAATCCAAAACTTTCTGAAAATACATTAAGAAATACATGAGAATTAACTGCACAATTACTAGAAATGTGTACCTTGGATATTATACAATTTGTATACATACACATTTTTTGGAAAAGACTTTTTTTTTTTTTTTTTTCCAAGGCATTTCCAACTCTGACTATGGACCAGTTCGGTAGAATGGATCATAGGTTGGTTCAGTGATGTTAATAAATATTTATTTATTTATTTGTTTGTTTGCTTGTCTTGAACAAAACCAGTTAATTTCAGTGGTACCATTTCTGAGTGTAGTAGCCTAAACTAGTAGCCTATAACCCCTTTAACTAACACAGTTCTGTAGAAAATACGTCAGCTTTGAGTTGTAATTATTAAAAAAAAAAAAAAAAAAAAAAAAACATATTTGATATATACAGTATGCTGCAGTTGTTCTCCACTGCTTCTAAAAAGAAAGACGAATACTCAAGTTGTGAGTTTACATTAGCAAATAGCAGCAATTTCTAACTATTGTTCTAGATAAAAACCATTTGGAGAGAATAATTCAGTGCACTCAACACATACACACTCTTAATTCCCAATATCTCATATAAAGAGTGAGTGATTATTGAAAGGCCGGGCTCTTGTAGATGCAGAAAACAACTGAATTGTAGCAACAGAAAAGCCTTGTTTATATTCCGCAAGCAGTATCAGAAAGTTGTGAACACAAAAAAAATCAATCATTTTTCCCCTTTCCCCATTTCTTTCTCACTTTATAAAAAAATGATGAATAGGAAATGCACCAACAGACATCACAAAAACACTCTAACCTTCATGCAGGTTAATGTTCATGCTGAGCCAGATGCTCAGTCTGAGGGGTGAATGACACCGACTTGTCATGGTACAAGGGCGCAGGAGGACATTTACAGACCCTAATGCATAAAAATATTGGCTTTAAGAGCCATGGTGTACAGTTAGCCGAGCGTACATCAAGCACGTCTTGTATCGAGTCAAAAGATTAAACGTTGGTACACGCACATACACGCACGAGCATGCAACCAGAAACAGATCCATCAAGCTGCATCGCCTCTCCAGCTCCAGCATGAATCCACCTGTGAGGCAGCAGCGCGTCTGACGTAAGCGAGTGCCCAGCACCGATCAAAACCAGTGTGAGGCACAGAGATATCACCAGGACCATCTGGAGACAGACCTACTACTCCTATAAATGGACACAGAAGATTTGTAGGGATGGAGCCGGTTCATTTACCAAGGCAAGATGTCCTGAAATAAGCCGGCAGGAAATCAAGGAATGTATCTGCAGCTCGAGCCATATGATAGAGACACTGGATTTGCCACGGGGAATAAAAATGACGGTTTTGTTTGTTACTGGTTATTACTATTAGTATAAAAGATCTATATGAGGTTCTATACATAAATGTTGTCTTTGCATCTTTCCAGCAACTCTTAATTTGCATTGACACCATTGTTTCAGGTATTTGCAGGTCTACAATTTAGTTCAGGACATACAATTTCCTTATATTGACTTCTTCCTCAAACATATCCATATTTTAAATGGTATGATTCCATATTTTTGCACCTTGCAGTTTAGAAACTGCAGTTTGTTCTGTATTATTTGATTTTCTCCTTCCTTTTATTTTAATGCGAAATGCCGGTAATGCATTATTTGCATAAACTTGATGGATCTTTTTTTCTTTTCTACTTAGAATTAACCTTGTTCTGTTTCTATTTGCAGCATGTAGCTGTTTGTTAAAAAGAGAGATGGAATTCATATACATATTAAAGGTTATAAGTACATATACATGATATCAATCAATGGAATCTGTAATTGTATAATGCATTCTGTTTATGTGGAGAAAAACAAAATAAAGTGAGCAAAAAAACATTATGAGTAAAATGTTGCTCATTATTGGCATCTGTTAATGCAACCATCAGTATTGTTATTGCTTATGCTTATGGCTGGCAATTTCAATTTCACATAAATGCTGTTCTTTTGAACTTTCAAAGAATCCAAAAAAAAAAAAAAAAAAAAACACATATTAGAATGATTTCTGAAGGATCATGTAACACTGAAGACTGGAGTAATGATGATGAAAATTCAGCTTTGATCACAGCAATAAATTACATTTTAACATATGTTCAGATAGAAAACACATATTTTAAATTTGCATAATATTTCAAATATTACTGTTTATACTGTGTTTTCCATCAAATGCTTTGGGGAGCATAAAATGACTTCGTTAAACAACAATTAAAAATCTTACCATGTAAATAAATGAATAAACATACAGAATATACCTCTAATACATAATTTGTGCAAGAATCACAATTAAGATGACATATGCATGCAATACCGATATGCCAAAAACAGCAATAATTAAGACTCCTTAAATCTCTTGCTGAGGAGTATTGCTATTGTTTTTATAAGCGATCAGACTTTTCAGCTGAACAGTAAAACATCTACATATACAAACATGAGGGACCCAAGCCATCTTAAAGGGACAGAGACTTTGTGGGTGGCTACTAAGCCCAACCTAGCAACCATTTAGCACACCCAATGCTCAGAACAACTGCATAAAAACAACCCACTCTTAAAAATAAAGGTTCCAAAAGGATGATTTTGCCATAGAAGAACCATTTTTGGTTCCACAAAGATCCTTTCAGTGAACAGTTCTTAAAAGAACCATTTTGTAAAACATTTTAAAAATCTAAAGAACCTTTTTCGACTATAAAGTAACTTTTCTGCATTTGAACGATTCCAAGGATGTTCAAGGTTCTTCATGGAACCATCGATGCCAATAAAAAGCCTTTATTAATAAGAGTGTGGCAACCACCCAAAACACTCTGGCATTGTGCACAGGCAAGCACACATTTTCTCCAGAACACATGAAATAGTATTTATTGTGTGTTTTCTTTTATTTTTAACCACCTAATGCATTTTGTGGATGTATATTGCTGTTCAGTGTATTTTGATGTTAATTAAAAGAGTATTTGGCATTAAATACATCTTACGCCTTTATAATGTCTAAATCATTTTGAGGCTATTTCCGTGCATTTCTTTCTACCCCTCAGCATATGGAAGATACGTTCCCAGTTCAGCTCATATTTTAACACAGAGCAGGAGGCGGATTTGTTAAGTGTCAACCTCATGTACAAGCAGCAGATCAATTTCACTGCAGACGCAGCAGCTGGAGAGGAAAGCACTGCGTTTGCCTTGAGGGAATCCATTATCTGCATCATATGTTAGAATAAGGCAGGGTGGAGAAATCAGAGAGAATTGTGAAGCACTAGCATGAATCAAACCCTTTTGTAATAATGTTTTTGGTAGGTACTGCCTTCTTGACAGAGATGATGAGAGCATAGAAAGAGATTCATTATTTGGTTTACACAACAAAAGGGAAACTCTGTGTGAGCCTCCGTGTGCTGTGTTTAACTTGCTTAAGTTTCCAACTTCCTACCCATATAATTGAATGCACTTCCAACTTGGCCTAAAAATGTCAAACTCCACTCTTCTGAGATTAGTGCAAAGGGCGTTTCCATCATGATTATGGATGTTGGTGTTCTTTCACTTTTATGCAAATAAAATTAAACAATGGCAAAATTCCAATTTTAATTCCAAAGTCTGCAGAGACAAATATCAGGGAGAAATCAAGGAGAAATGTGCCGCATCCAACCTCAATGGAATTATTATTCACTGTATATTGCACTCAAACAATTTAACATTATTTGTTTGTAAAGCGCAGTGCTTAAAAATTCTAATGTCAAGCTCTCCTGGTGGTGCAGCATGGAAAAATCATAAAAACATCAAGAAAATCTCTACCGGTTGACAAATTTCTACCGATTCATAATTTCTGCCAGTATATTGCGCACCCCCAACATACATAATTGGAGATGGTGGTTTCAGTAGTTTCAGACAGTCAGTGACTAGACTGTAGGAACCGTCTGAAGGGCACCCAGAAGTCACTTTCACTGAGAGTTGGCAATTTTAGACAGCATGAGCAACACAGTCCACTGGTGATGAGACAAAGTTAAGTAAAGGTTAACTATATGCAACTCTGCCCCAGCATTGATGCTTTCAGTGAAGAGAGACAAATGACTTGGAAGTGAAAAGTTGATGCATTGTGTCAACATGTCAATAAAAAAAGAGATAAATAAAAAAGTCAACATTTCAGAACTAAATTTATAGGTAACACTTTCACTTTGGGACCAAATCTCACTATTAACTAACTTATGCGATCAAACTGTATGACTTAAATTTGTCAGTATTTCCGTTAAATTTCCATTAATATGCATGTGCAGCACACAAATCAAAATTGCAAGTTCTACTTACTTGATCTTTGCATTTTTTAACTTACAGCTTTAAGACCCACAGCTGAACAAATGATCGAACAAGCAGTAAGTGATAATCCTTACATGTGCATTTAGCTACAAGTCAACTAATGGATGAACAGTGCATCCCCTAATTAATATTCATGAGCTAGACTGATAATGATTTAAAATTGACCTGATAATGACTCACATCCCTTCATAAAAACTAAGTAACCTCTGACATTTTACTATTAGACATTAAATGTAAGATATAAGATAAACAGAAGATGAAAAGGTATTTTCATCTTTTCAAAGGAAACAAGTAAACATTAGTAACATTAATCACAATTTAATTTACAATTGTTGAAAAGCTAAAAGTGTAAAATGCAGTAGAATTTAGTAATGCTGCATCAGAATGTGTCTGTATTTCCAAAAGGATCTCTAAAAGGTCAGTTGGATTGGGGATGAAGATTTTAGTTGGCCTCTGAAAGCAAAATCAGGTGTGGGACAATATTTATAAGGCTTATTATAATATTGTAACTTTATAGGAAATGAGCAGATGGTATAGCAGAATCTCTTTTTTTTAGACTCCAGGATAGGGTCAGATTAAGTTGCATGTGAGGTCAGCGCTGTGGTTAATGCAGCAAAAATTCTACCGAAGAAAGTCAGGATCGTACATTGGTCAGATTAATCCTCGTCATCTACTCTCACCACAATACATATGT
Organism: Cirrhinus mrigala; assembly: GCA_036247105.1. Taxonomy (NCBI): domain Eukaryota; kingdom Metazoa; phylum Chordata; class Actinopteri; order Cypriniformes; family Cyprinidae; genus Cirrhinus; species Cirrhinus mrigala. The sequence goes on along the minus strand of CM070011.1, from coordinate 2,683,806 downwards.
AATAATACATTCAGAATCTCAGTTAGAAAATTAAACTTGGTAAAACCGCAAGGAAGAAATTATGTTTGTTATCACTAATACCAGCCAGTGGGATCAAAGTCAGTTTTGGTCAAGCTACAGTAGTTAGAGCTGACAGACTAGCAACACGCAGCAAGCATTCAGACATAAACCAGTTTACCCTGGTCAGACTTGTTCAGCAAGGTTGAAGTGACTAAAGCCAAAAGCAAACTCCGGTTTTGCGTGTGACACAAATTTCATCTTTAGCACAGTGCATTTGCAGTCAGATTTTGTTGTGCTTATGTAAGGCTAACGGGGCCAAAACTGAATGTGTGAAATTTGACCATGTCACAACACACACCGTTTGTACGTGTTAACATGGAAATTTTGAACATGTTTCTTTTGTATTTGTAGAAAGGCACATTCTGGCCATGTTAAGGTATCAGTTTCTGCCACGTTTCTTTGGTACAAGTAAAGACGCCAGTGGTGTATAAAGTACCTGAAAGCCATACTTAAGTAAAAGTACATATATCTTACCAGAAAATGACTTTGGTAGAAGTTAAAGTCACTGTTTAGAATATTACTTGAGTAAAAGTGTTAAAGTATGTGATATTTATTGTATTAAGTAAGTACAGAAAGTATTGTTTCATTCTTAAACGTACTTAAGTATTGAAAGTAAAAGTACAAGTAAATGCAAAATGGAAAAGAAGCAAATAAATATAAAACGTTCATACACAGCTTGAGTAACAAGATTGTATAAAGTTTTAACTCTTTCTTCCATTTTAGATTTCTGAGTAAGAATAAGAAGCACATCATCATTCCAACATAAGAAAACATTTCTGGAATCTGCATCTGTATTTACACAGTTTAATGTATCTCAGTTTAATGAGGGGACATGGATGCATTTAAACTGCAGTTACAGATGCTTAAATATGTTTTGTTTTTAACATAAAACTTTGAATACTGATATTTTAAATAATTTAAGACATGAAAAAATAGTTGAAATGTAAAATTTAAACCGCCAGTAGGTGGCAGCAAGTGACTCTTAATGACTGAGTCACCGATTCATTCAAACGGCTGATTCATTCAGAAACAAAGCATTTGACTGTGTTAATGAGTGAATCACTGAATCATTTTTATCAACCAATTCATTCAAAAATCTGATTCGTTCAATAAGTAAACACCGTCCAGAGTTTTAATAGACTAATAAATCAATGTGCACTGTGTGTGTGACTTGGTGATATAGCCTACTTGATAATGATTGCACATCATTACAACACTTACCACATTATCGCAGAAGATAAACTGTATTTCGCACACCCCAGACTCAACTTGAGTGGAAAATGAACCATCCGTAGTTGTGCGCGCACTTGTTTGCACATGAGCAAAGGTGTTTTAGGAGTCTAACATGCAAGCGCCAGACCACTGATTCATCAAACCTGCTCTCCTGCAGTCCGTGTTCTTTTGACTTCTCACTATTTTGTAGTAAGCAACGAATCGGGGAAATGTATCGGAGTAAAAGTATTTTAATTAGGAAATGTAGTAATATAAAAACTCAAGTAACTCAAGTATAGTAAAGTAAAATATACTTAGGTACTGTAACAAAGTATTCTTACTTCGTTACATTACACCACTGAAAGACGCACAGTTTTACCGTGTTAACATGACAAATTTGAACGTACCTCTCAACATGCGCACATCCAGGTCATGTTTGAATGTGTGACGCATTTTAAAGCAGATTTACCTGTACATTTACACACATATTAATCCTTTCTTTAGTTTGCTGTGGCATTGTTTTAATGATATCTACTGTGCTGGAGTATATTATCGCTATGTAAATAAAGACTTTTCTACCTGTGAAAGAACGCTGAACTAAAGAACTAAAACTGAAAATGAAAAACCATGACATCACACATGTATAACATCTGATGTTTGCATACATGCATGCCACTGTACCATGAATGACGTTTGATGTCTGTATGCATATATACTAACATACCATCACGTGACGTGAAAATATAGTCTCAAATACAGCAACTTCATTGGCTGCTGTGCATGTTGTCACGTTAAGGTGGACAAGCAATGACATGTTGACATGGTCAAATTTTACACGGTTAAAGACTTTTTGCTCCGTCTGCCTACTTTTTTAAACCTGTACACTCAGATTTTTTGCACAGATTTTTTGCCCCTTTTGCGCTAATTAGTTCATCCACAAGGCAACACCGCCCCAGTCCATTGTTTTAGAGTCGAAATAGAAACCGATGAGATGAAACAACATCAGACTACTGGAGACGCAACAACAATATGCAATACCAATATACATGTACGTGTGTAAGGGGTTTAATAAGAGATTAATGAGTTCAAAGACATTTTTTCATCAGCTATATCTTCTGGAGAGAAATAACGCAGACACTGGTGCATTCCAAATGGGATATATCGCCCTCCAAAGGGCACTTTGGAGTGAAAACAATCATGGCCGCCATATTAAATGGATGTTCCAAACTGAAGTGCTCAAAAGTGACCACATCAAAGGGCCCTTTGGAATGAAGGATTTCGAAGGATACAATGGACGGACACTTCGGCCCCCATGATCCTTTGCGCTGATTCTTTTCATGATGAAGGCGCCTCCGTGTGGTCACGAGATGATGCCGCAGAAAGGCACTTCAAGAAACAGTTGTTTGGTCTCCTACACCCTTCAACCCTTCAAAGCTCTCACTCCGGAGGGTAAACCCTTTGAAGGGATTAGGGCATAGGGAACACAGGGTTTCTAGTGCGCCTGTGTTTGCATCAAGTGAAGTGCCTTACTGAAATGTGAAGCCAAAACATTTAGATCGCCCTCTGGTGGCTGACTGCAGGATAGATCATAAACCCCACCCTTTCCATGTCAATAAATGGGACCTGAGCCAAACTAAAAAATTACACTGTTTCCATAGTAGTTCGTATCATGTGCACGCAAGTTCAAGTGTTGTTTTTTTCTAATAAGTTTGCTTTTAGTTAGTTGACAAGGTCTATTTATAAAGCAGCTTCATTAACATGAAGTTATTACTTATTTAATGGTACAAAAGCAAGGTGTGACGTCACGCAATCGATTTTTGAGGAGGGACCTAGATACTGCGGATCCAGCTCATGATCACTACTGCACAGACTCTGACTCTCACTGACGTCATCAGCGTAAGAAGACAATGGGTGTTTCTGGGACATTGTGGCTTCATTTTACCACAGTAGAAGGAAGAGGAGATGCACCTTTTTTACAGTCTATGGTTTGCATATGCTATTAAATGCAGTATACTTTTAAAGGCAGCGAGTGAGTTTAGCTGTATGCAAGAACTAAGCTTTTGCATCAGAAGTGAAGTATACTTTAGGTTTTACAGTAAAGCAACTTTAGCCACCAGTTCCAAAGTTTCATTACATCAACTAAAAAATACAGCATTGTGACCTTCAACAAACATGGTCAGAATAAAGCAGATGTTGGGGAAAAAAAAAAAAAAAAACGAATGATGAATTCTTCACACCAGTCGTAGCATTATTCTCCGCTCCCCTCCTCCACCACGCCTGTCTCCCGTTAGCGTCAGATCCATGACGATCTGTTTTGGTCTGTCTAATCTCTGTGTTCTTAATGCAGAGCTTTCTGAAAGGACTGGCATATCAGAATACTATTTCTAAGGAGGGATTATCATTCCCTGACAGATGGAGTCAGAGGGGGTTGAGGGGGAGACACATACAAGACGACATGGGTGAAATTGTCATGATGTACAACATAAAAGTGGACCCAGACAATGTTAATGAAGCTACTTTATAAACAGATTTGCCAAGATACACGCTACTCATAATTTCAAGTAGATGCTCTTTTAAAAATGCAGTAAAAGTAAAGTAGCTCAACGCATTAAGGCTACTTAAGAGGGTAATATATTGTTAAATATATATCTATTCTATGATGTAATTTCTAAAAAAAAAAAAAAAGAAGGATGAGGTTTAAAGGAATAAATCTTTATTAGGTTGACATTATCAACATAACAGCTAATTTATTATAAAAAAAAAAAATAAAAAAAAATTGGTTAATTACATTTAAACTAAATCTAACTTAAAGGGACAGTTTGCCCCAAAATAAAAATTTTATCATCATTTACTCACCATTTGTTCTACCGCCATAAGAATTTCATTAATCTTTAAAAACTGTATATTTATTTATTTATTTATTTTAATTAAGCCTGATTTCTGCCCCTCCACTAAAAGTCAATTACAAAAAAAAAAAAAAATCATGCTTCAAATAGTTCAAATAGTCAATAGTAATCTATATGTCTTGAGATGCTCAAATGTGCTCCATATTAGCATATTTACCATATTTGATATGCTCTATGTGTGTGCATTGATCAGTGTTTATAATGAAAGTGTAAATTGAATCTGTTCATCATATAAAGCAATTGTGACTCTTCAAAAGATTTGGACTAAACCAGTCAATTCATATGGATCTCTTTTACAATCTTTTTTGAACTCTTTAAAATGTTCAGAGTTTTTGTTTTACTGACTTTGAATGAAGGCACAGAAATCTCTCAGGTTTCATTTAAAATATCTTAATTTGTTTTTTAAAAGAATGCCTTATGGCTTTAAACTAACATTAATTCTAACATTAATTCTAACATTAATTCTAGCATTAATTCTAACATTGTCAGAATTTTCAATTTTGGTTGCATCATCAATTTAAAGGGAGAGATTTTCACTGGTGTCACAAAATAGAATAATGAAGCAAGAATAATGACTGTTGCAAACTGGTTTCACAGAACACTCCCCTATCGCATCAGAAATATATACAATATAAAAACACACAATATATTATATGGTTAGTTATGTGAAGACTGGGCTGAAATAAACTGGGGGAATGTAGAGCAGTAATAATATCAATAAAAAAGTGAACTAAAATTAAAGCTGAATCATATACAGTATTCTCAGATCAATTCTTAAGTGCATTAAGGCCTTCCTGAGGAAAGTACGGCATCAGAAAACCAATACTTGTACATGACGCCAAGATCAGATCCAAGTAATCAGAGAAACCGTTTTTCCCCTGACAGCTGCCATAATGAGCTTTGATTACATTTCTCTGATATTTAATTGACTCAGTATGATGGTGTGTGTTATGAACAAGGAAACTTGTTTTCTTAAAGGTATAGTTCACCTTAACATGAAAACCTGTCACCAGCTACTTTCACAGTATAGTAGTTTTTGTAAGCAGTTTTCAAATACTTACAAAGTTGTTTTTATTGATCAAGTTGCCTTGCCTTGAACCCTCAATACAAATATTTTCAGATTCAGATTTGGTGCATCCATAAAACACCACAATGAAGTTTGTGTGCAGTGTCTCTATTCCACAGTTTTCTTCTTTTATGCTGCCTCTATATGCAAAAGCATGCAAACCTCTGTATTCAAACCACAGTTTGCACATACTGTAAATCTACACTATAGTTAACACTAGTTAACATGCACAAACAATAAAAAAAATGTAACATTTCAGATTAGGGTACAGTATTCACTATTAACTAGGTACTTTTTTAGCATGCATATTACTAGCGTATTGCCTGTTAATTAGTACTTATAAAGCACATATTAATGCCTTATTCTGCATGACCATAATTTAGATCCCTTAACCCTACCCCATACCTAAACATAACTACAACAACTATCTCTAGGCCCATACTTACTGTCAATAAGCAGCAAATTATGAGTTTTTTGAGGGAAAACTACTCAATAGTGAATGTTGTGTTCCCTAATATAGAGTGCAAAATGTGCATTAAAACAGAGTGATGGAAACATTGCTACTGTCTCGTTCTGCCTATTTTAGATCTCTTAATCCACACCATACCTAAACTTAACAACTATCTTACTAACTATTAATAAATGGCAAATTAGAGTTTATTGATGCAAAACTCTTAGTTAATGCTTAATAGTGACAACTGGACCCAAAAATATAGTATGACCTAAAATGTTACTGTAAAGTGTTCCCTCGTTTTTATCTGAGTGAATGAACTCAATCTCTTCCACTTCCATTCCGATACAGTTTACTGACAGTCAACGTTCTCGTTCTCATAAACACACACAACATTCGCACAACCCCCACCCACACACACCCTTCACTCAATTAAAATGGGTGGTCAAGCTGGAGTTTGAAAGAGGCCTGCACTCAGCTATAAATATGAGTGAGTGATGTTCACAATGTGCTGAGTCATGTGTCTGCAGGCCGAGCAGGACTCCCACCGGACCACTAACAGAGCGACAGAAACCTGCAATCAACACTGATATATAGAAGCTGTGCACCATTAAGAAAATATGACCAATCTATCTATCTATCTATATGCATGCATGAAAGTCCTAAGGTATTTACAAGCAGGTCTTTTAGAAAAGACTGCACAAATCTGGTCTACATGGGAGGTCAGAAAGCAAGGAAGACGCTTGTGCTCCTAAAAGAAAAAAAAATATTGTCATCCAATTTCTGAGGGAAAAAACAGAAACAGATCTTCTGGAACAGTGTGTTCTGGTCAGAGTCAAAAGCGGAGCTGCTTGGCCACACTTTCAGGCTAACTGTGAAGCACGATGATGTGATCGTTGTGATTTGGGGATGTTTTGCTGCTTCAGGGCCCAACCAACTTTTCACAACAAAGTCGGCTAAGAAGAATGTGAGGCCATCTGTAAAAAAGTTAATACTGAACCGTAAGTGGACCTATGGGATCAATTTTCTGCCAAAAGTATTGCGGTCATGGATCAAAAAAGAATAAGCATGAAACAGAAATGTAAAAACATCATTTTAAAAATTTAATATAATGGTCCTGTACACAAAGATTGTACCCCAGCTGGGGATTTGGTTATCCATCTTCACCTTAGCATCAGCAGCTAGTTAGGTGCTTTAGAGTGACGTCAACCCCCCTCTTTAACTCATGGCTCATGAAAATACGTGCCTCTATATACATGTCTGCAACACCGTAATTACATACTGCGTATTTCACAGAAGTTTCAAAATTAATGCTGAATTACGCTGCTTGAGGTACGTATTGTGGCTGTTCAGAATTCAAATATCTGCAGAGTGGCTGCGGAGTTTATTTGTTGATGCAGCTGTGCTATTTTAACTTTCTTATGCAGATTTGAGCTGTTTCATACAGGGTTCATGCCAGAGCTTTTCATCACTCAAGTGCAATGCCGTATTGCGTGAGCTACCGAGCAAACCTACTGTATTAGAAAACTCATGCATATGAAGCTGTATATGTGACGACAACATTTAAACGTATCCATTTTCAAATCGCACAGGATGTTAAAATTGTTTTGAAGTCATAACATAATACTCTGCAAGTAATTGTGCGAAAATTAGGCTTTATTAATCAAAATTCTGTACCTGTAAATCATACCTTGTGTGAAAAGGAATAAAAGTTGTCTGAGTTTTACTGCCTCTAGTGTTTATTTCAACTGGAAACGTAAGTATAGGTACGTTTTTTTCAGTTTTGCAGAAATGTACTGTAAAAAATGAGTGAATTTAATGGTAAAAAAAAAAAACTGTAAAAATGCTACAGTAAAAACCTGTTAAATGGTTAACAGTAAGTACCCCTACTATATACGGTGAAAAACTGTATTGGACATTGCATGTAATTTTGCTGTAGTATACCGCTTTCAGAAGTAAAAAAAGAACGTAAAATTTACAGTGAATAACCGTAAATTGACATTCCCAGAATTCCCTGTGTTACATTTTTCAAATGTACACAGCTGCCTTTTTTTTTCTTTTTTTTTTTTTTTTTACAGTGCATGCATTTCCAATGAGCCTATATTGCTTTAACTGATTAGCTAGAGGAGGAGCTGTCTATCTAATTAGTTGACAAATGATCACACTTAAGACGCAGAACATGGAAACTTGAGTGAAGGGGAAAACACTATAAGCATGCAAAAACTTAAAATATGAGCAAAAAATGAATGAGAACACACACACACACACGTGAACAGAGAAATTTAATCAGTTTTGTGAAATATGATTTTAAATGTCTTTAAAGGTTTAATTAATGCTTTTTTTTAAATGAGTTTTTACATTTTTGATTTACTCTTATTATTTTTCAATCCTTGACCATGTTGCTTGCTATCCTGAGAGCTTTGCATTTATTTTTAACTTTTCTGCAATATATTTTTATTTTCATGTGTTTTTACATTTCTGTTTCATGCTTATTCTTTTTTGATCTATGACCACAATACTTTTGGCAAAAAACTGACTCCATATATGGGCCATTCAATATGATGAAAACAAATCCACACAGAAATGGTTTAAAAGACAGATATTGAGATGTATGTGCTTTGTTTAATGCTGAAAGTTTCTAATATGAGTTTGAATATAATTTTGAGTGTCAATGAATAATTAACCTCAGATCATGAAAACAAAGGAAATATGAATGTTAAAACTGTAAACTCAATGAGAACAATAAAGTGTATTTTATCACAAAAATTGTTTCAGTCACTCAGTATGAATTTGTAATAGCATTAAAATGGTTTCATAGTTGTGACTCTGCAACACAAAACCAGTCATAAGTAACACAGGTATATTTGTAGCAATAGTCAACAATTTCGCTGGATCAAAATTATCGAATTATGCCAAATTATCTTTTATGCCAAAAATCATTAGGATATTAAGTAAAGAACATGTTCCATGGAGATATTTTGTAAATTTCCTACCATAAATATATTAAAACTTATAATAAAACTATTATATATGCATTGCCAAAAACTTCTTTTGGACAACTGTAAAGGCAGTTTTCTCAATATTTAGATTTTTTTGCACCCTCAGATTCCAGATTTTTAAATAGTTGTATCTCGGACAAATATTGTGCTATTGTCCTAACAAACCATACATCAATAGAAAGCTGATTTATTTAGCTTTCAGTTTCCAAAAAATTACCCTTATGTCTGGTTTTGTGGTCCGTGGTCACATTTATGAATTAGATTATGTACTGTATTCATTTTGTTGCAGAGATAACCCCGCCCACAAGCTTTTCTGATTGGCTGTTGTTTTCTGATTGATTTTCTCATGTCTTGTAGCCACATGGCATCTAGTGTGGATGGACAAATTGCTTAACGCATTGCATTCCATCTGGTCAGGACACGCTAGTGGCTCATACATGCAAAAATCTTCTAGTTAAGGCCTGTTCAAACCAAGGTCAGTAACTAATGATAATGACATAGTTTAAAAAATCATTCTAAATTTAAAAGTACACCACAATTATAATGATAATAGCACGGAGGATTCATAATGATTTTTTTTTTTCCTGCTCATGATTGATAAAAACTGACAGCCAATCAGAATCCATCCTGCTTTGAAGAGTTCCATGCTGCATTTAAAGCGCCAGGTAATGAAACTTAAGTGTGAGCTTATAATAAACAGAATGTTATTGTGAGTTGATGTGGATGCTAATCAGTGATGGGAATAACGAATTACTGTTCCTCCGTTACAACACTGTTACCGTAACTGACAATAAAAATGTGGCGTTACTATAATTTATTATAATATTATTATCATTTTAATTATAAGCATATAATTATATTAATTATAACTGTAAATTCTATTGTGAAGGCACACGGCTAGCTTTCGCTTTGTCTCACACACATGCAAGAATGATACAGAGCGAGAGAGACTTACATACCATGCAGAATTGATGAGCTACATGTAAACGATATTCTTTGCTGTGTTTTCCTGTCAAAATAGCAGAGTTCCTTTGGAATTCTTCAGCTTTTAAGAATTGCCGGTTTCTCCGGTAGTAGGCGGATCTAATGCGCAAACGACAATCTCATTGGCTGGTGCTCACCTATTATCACCCCTGTTTTGATTTCAGCAAATCACTTTGAGCGAATGCAGACAACGTGATTAATATTCATGAACCCAGCAGCTCATTAATCCTTGGTGTGTTTTATATTGTTATTTGTAGTTGAATTTGTGGTAGTGTTGTTATCTTATCAGTATTATTTTTAGTTGTTTCCCTTTTTTTTTATAGAAACACTAAATTAAATCTTTAGCACCACCACCAGTCCTAAGTTCAGTCAACATGAGAAATACGCATTCATACATGCTTATTCTGTTTAGATATTCAATATTAGCCTGGTGAGTAAACAAAAAATTTCTTTTCATTTAAATTTCATTCATTTATCTTATTTAATATTGGGGGCATCCAAGTTATTTTACATATTTGAACACTTTTTAAAAAAAGTAACACAATAGTTACTTTCCCTGGTAATTAGTTACTTTTATAATGATGTAACTCAGTTATTATTTGTGAAAAGTAACTTTTTAAAATTAACATGCCCAACACTGATGCTAATATAGCTACTGTTATAGGTATTGTCATAGTTAAAATTCTTGGTGAACGGGCCTTTAGAATCTGACTCTTTCCTAGTATGTACTAGGTGAAAATCAGTATGTAAAACGAGTATGTCCAAATTTGTAGGACTCATAAAATAGTAGGTGAAAGCCATCCAGATGACCTACTGCTTCTGATGAGATTGTGAAATGTGCATCTGATGGACACTTTACTATCCCATGAGGGCAGTGAAGCGATGACAATGACAATATGACATATGTAGCACTCATACTATACAGAACATAGTTTTTTATGGTCGTGAAGTTTGCACCTTGGTAGTTTATTTCATTTTCTTTTGTCACTGTTTTTTGTTCAATCATATCACCTTTACCTATCAATACCATCCAATAAAGTATTTTTACAGCACTGCATGCAGTAGAGATCTGGTCTCCAGTTAATGATGAAGGTGGGTGAACTAATTCATTTATTATTCAGTCTGTCTGTCTATCCATCCATCTATCCAGAATAATCAGCAGATGATGTATTTAAGCTACGTATTATTGACAAGTCTATCAGCTGCAGTAAGCATTATCTGCTTCAGAACTGATGATCGTGATGCTTAGCTCAGCACTGAGGTCTCCTGGAATTGTCTATGCTCAACTAGTTCATTGGCATGAATAGAACTACACACTAAGAAGTGGTAAATGTCAAGTTTCATTCGTGTAAACAAGCTGAATCATAGCTCCTGCGAAACATCTAAACAATTTCACCATGAGTTTAGAAAAGGTCTTGATAAAATGCAAACGAAATCTATGTCTATAAACGCTGAGAAGACTGAGATGAGACTGACTGCAATGAAAATAATCAGTTAAAATTCCTTAAAATGTAAAACAGGGACTTGACTTTGACTTGAGAAAAAAGTAAGCTGTCATTGGGGTGGTACCCTTGCAAAAGGTACTAATATGTACTATTTAAGCACTTAATTGTACATTTAAGTTACAAAAATGCAGCCTTTAGGGGTAAATAAGGTACAACGATGTGAAAAAGTTTTGAAAAGTTACTGGCACAGTAACAGCTTTTGTACTTTTTTTTTCTGCAGGTTGATTTCTTGAACAATCTCTTTGGCATTGCTCTATTTAATTGAGCTGTTCGAATTGTCACTTCTTTCCTCAACCAATGATGTGAGTTTGAGATTGTGCAGAAGTTCTTTAATTATACTTTGTAACTTTTAATTGCATTCAAACCCCCAGGTGTGTGCCAAAGACACTGGCAAAATAATAAACACAACAGAACTAAATTTAAATCCAGAGGATAATTTCATTGATATATATCACCATATATCGTCCAGCCCTAAAATCTGCTCTGCGTTAAAGTATTAAGTCTTTATAGACATAATGACTTTCTGTAAAGTTGCTTTGAAATAATGTGCATTGTGAAAAGTGCTAAAATAAATTTGACTGAAACCTCTTGAAAATCATAATTTTTGGCACAAAAATTGCACATTTCGTGTTTCAGCAAGCATCAACTACTGTATGCAAGAATGTAGCCAGATGTTTATAAAAAACAACTGTTTATTTAACAGCTTATTCAAGCTGGATCTGTCCCAAAAACAACTGCCTTTAAAGAGCTGTCTTTGCAAAAATGTTATTTAAGGCAACATATGCATCATGTTTGGCAAATCTCCTGCAAACAGTTTACCACAAAGCTAATTTCTACTGGAAAACAGAAACCTGCTGCAAATTTTGTCCAGTGTTCAGTTTAAGTTGACAGCGGGAGTTTGCCAGAACACTGTGTGTTTGTAACACTGCAAACGGCAGCCTGCAAAGACCTGAGCAACACTGCATATACAGCAATGCACTTCAATGCACAGCTAGTCGCAACTTCCGACTTCATGCATCATTTACAATCCTGAAGTTCTATACAGTTAATTGTTAGCTGGCAACTGTCAAAAATGAAATGTAATCCACAGTACTGTGGGAAGCCAGCTGGCTAGCTGGACTCAACCACACCGGTTCATAAAAGAAGTGGAATCAACAAATGCAATCCAAAAAAATGTTTAATAAATAACACTGTCAAGCATTTTAATTTCAACACTTGGACTTTTGTCATTCTAAACCTCAAAGAAAAATATAAAGAAAAAGCATATTAAATCAAACAATCAAAAAACATGCATGCACAAAAACATGCATGTTTGCATTAGAAAATTTCACTGCATTACATTACATTTTTTGTCTGTGTGAATTGTACATGTTGCAATAAAATATGCACCATTGTTGGTGGAAGATTAAAGAGGTACAGTGTATGCAGTGATAGACAAGACAAATAAATGGTGAAAATGTCTTGCCCAAGGGAAGCACAAAGCAATAATTCTCCATCACATAGCATATAAATCATGCTTAAGTAGCACGGAAAGAAAAATTGTAAAAGTGGTGGCTCAGCACGGAAAAAAAAAACAAAAAAAACAATATTATATATCATGACTAAAATTTGGTTTGAAGACTATGATCTCACCTGTAACTGAGTGGTTTGGTTCAACTATACCCAGATTCAGAGAAAACTGTGAGAAGTGATGTTTAAAAACCTTTGAAGCCATTTCTCTCAGTTACAGTATTGTTGTAGATATTGCATCAGTGTAAAGCCACTTAAATACATCCAATCCAGAATCAATCACAGCGTTAAGCAAGAATTGTGACTTTGTCCACAGTCACAGTGTGAGTCTGTATACAAGTGCAATTAATGAAAGACAATCCACTAGGGAGGAAAGATGTGGGAACTTTTAAGTGTGTGAGTATGGGAGAGAATAGAGCAGAGGTTTTCAATAGCCTTGTTTGAGAAGAATTTGCTAGGAAGTTATGTAAGTAAAACAAGATATCCTCAAAACTATGCAACCACCGCAATACAGTCCTTGATGAGACGTCATTTTGATGGTGAAAACCCACTAACACCTTTTGGAAGAGATTGCATTTGATTGCTGCTATTCAAAATGACTTTTAAAGCATCCTGCATGGCTCAGAGCAGGAATGAGATACGCCTAACCATAAATATTAAAATGATGCAAGGAAAAGAAATATGCGTGGGGCAGAAACGAAGACCTTCACCGCAGGTATATCAAACACTCGACTCTTTGCATTCTATCCCGTAAAGTAACGAATGGCTATATGTTTATGGTTAAATCAGGTTGGAATGCATAAAAACAATTTCTCAGCATGTTAACTACTTTTATACATTTCATATTTTTAGCATACACCTCATGATGAAAGCTGACAAAGAAATGATTTCTACATTGGACACATGGAGAAATCAAGGGAGAAAGAGGGATTAGTGATATCCCACCGCAGATCCGGGCACACAAGCACCCTCCTCAGCAAGGTGCTGTAATATGAAACTCTGCAGTGAAAATGGTTTAAGTGTTTAAGCTAAACAGCAGCACATCTCCATGTAGACGAGCGAAATAAAAGTGTAACAAACTCTCTTTTGCTGTACCACACCAGTCTAAAATGCTTCTCAGTGAAGCATTGTTTGATTTTAAGAGAGAAAACCATGAATCCTTAGTTTTTATACATGCGATTGTTAAAATAGACAGGTTTCTTGCTCTTCTTTGAGTGAACAAGGCTACCAATACCGTATGTGTACTGTATGTACTAAAGATCAAAACACATTAAGTCTGCTTAGATCAGCAGTAAGATCTCCTTGTTTTGAGCAATAATAGTAGAGATGCATTACTTTTAACATAATGCATTATATTTAATATAACCATATTTGAATCTATTTCATTTAGCATTTAATGATTCATGTGCTATTTTTTTAAATAAATATAAAAAAACAATACTCTTCTTGAAACAAACTACTTACATGCATGCATGGATGTATTTATGTACTCTTTGTAGGTAGCTCAGCTTAAAACTGTTCTCTAGTGATACATTATTGCACATTCCCTGCAGTTCTGACACATTATAGATTGAATATCATTTGAATTATGTAAAATACAATATATCAGAACTGATTCTAATTTAATTGAATTGCTTGTGTTTGTATTATTTTATGCACATAAAATATATATTTTTAAATATATAAGATGAAAAAGTATATTTGTAAACAGGTTATTATAACAACTGACTGTTTTTTGAATGATTCCTCTCCCTTGTTTGAGTGAAACAATGTTAGCTGCAATATATGTATAGTGTTTGTATATGTACTAAATCTTAAACTTTTATAAAACTGATAGTGATGCTTAAAGGGAAAGTTCAATGGGGACCAGCAACTGTTTGGTTGATAAAAATGTATTAAGTTCATAAATGTTTGGAACAACTTGAGGACGTAAATGATGACAAAAAATAAAATAAAATAAATACAATTTTTGGGTAAACTATCCCATTAACTCAGCAGTGAGGTCGCCTTAGTACTAGAGGTGCATTACATATTTGCACATTCTCTCTTTTTTCATGCCCATCACAGTATAGAATAAATGCAGTTTCAATGATTTAATATCAATTTTAATTGCTTTTTGCTCTATATGAAAATATGCACAATATTTAAAAACCACTGATTTGTGTGCAGCTGAGATGCTACTAGCAGACTCTCGTGTTGGGCTGTTTTGTGCCATCAGCGGACTCTCATGAGGGGAAGCACCTCACCTGCACATGCACGTGTAAACAGCAGCGGATGCCTGGCCCAGCGTGTTCTGCTGCTATCCCAGCATTAATACCTCAGTGCTGTCCCCCTCCCTTCATCCGCTGTCAACTTATCTCTCTTCCCTACCTTGCGCTTTTTATCCCGCGAGCGGCTCCTTTTCTTCGCCTTCTCCTCCTCTTTCTCCTTCCGCTCCTGTTCGGCGAGCGCCTCTAAATCCTTATTCTTGCGCAGATGTTTGGCGGCTTGTGCCATAGTGCCGTTAACAGCCGGCGAGCGCCGTGACGGGCTGAGATGGCTCTGTAGCTCCGGTGATGGATGCTGGTGGTGTGGATGTTATCTCAGCTCCTCTCATGCAGTCCTGCAGCACTGGAGTGAGCGAGCGTGTGCGCCGCGTCTCCCTCTCTCTTTCTCTCTTTCTCTCTCTCTCTCTCTTCTCTGTCTCTCTCCTCCGCTGCAGCACTAGTTAGTCAGGCAGACAGACCTGAGAAGGCTTCATTGAGAGGGATACTGCTGCAGTACTGCGCACCTCTCTCTCTATCTCTCTTTCTCTCTCGCACTAATATTCTCTTGTGTCTTTTTTGCGTCGATCTCTCATTCTCACGCCACTCCTCTTGTGGAATTCAACCTGAACACTTTTTCCCTTTTACACGCACCTTCTTGTGTTACTATACTCTCTCTGGCGTCCTATCTGCAGCAATTAGCAAACAAATAGAGCGACAGACACAAAGGCTTTCTGGTGGGCTGCATCCATTTTTGGGACCTTCATTAATCAATTGTGACAGTAGCAAACCCATATGGCTTTACCAGCAACACGGGACACCCA
Source organism: Cirrhinus mrigala (assembly GCA_036247105.1). NCBI lineage: Eukaryota > Metazoa > Chordata > Actinopteri > Cypriniformes > Cyprinidae > Cirrhinus > Cirrhinus mrigala. Next base: position 2,668,047 of record CM070011.1, on the reverse strand, counting down.
TAGAGCAGCTTGGTATTCACTCTAGTGGGTTTGGGATGTACTTTTATAAATGAACTGAATACATAATTTAATCTAACTTAATTTAATAATTTATTCCATACATACACTCTTATTAATAGAGGTTCTACAAGAGAGGTTTCACAATAATCTTTTAGTGAACAGTTCCTAAAATGACCATTTTTTGTTCATGTGAAGAACATTTTAATAATCTAAAGAACTTTTTTTCTTCTACCATCTATTTTGCAATGCTGAAGTGAGATATGTTGTACATAATGTGCAGACTTCCCTTTCGATTTATTAGCCGCGATATGAAAATAACTAAGAATAACAGAGTAAAACTATTTGCGCTACAAACCAGTATGTTTATGATTAATACATTAAAGTAATATGATAACAAATACCAGTTTGCATTATTAAGCAGCATAACTGACCTGAAATGGCGAATGACACCGGAAGTCGCGCACATTTTAGTTCCAAATGGCCTGGCCAGTTCTTATGTTAAAAATAAGGTGGATAAAGCATCTTTTGTGCGATGGATGGGGTACATGGATGTTAAAGGTTCTTCATGGAACTATGAATGCCAATAAAGAACCGTTATTTTTAAGACTCTACCAGTATGGTGCATTTTATGTAACTTGACATATGGACATTTATTTTGATAAGTGCTTGCCAGAAGAGGATGGGATTTTCCCAGCTGATTTCTGTTCCTTAAATATCTTCACTCTTTCCTTGTCACAGTCTCTTTCGGCTTGCACTAAGGCATTATTTCCAGTTTGAATATGTTTTTTGAATAACAAAACTGACCTGAAATGATTAATACTATAGACATCGAAGCTGCCTTAACCACAGTCTCTCAAAATAAAGGAGAAAAACATGTTTAAAACACTCATCAAAGAACGCTCCCTCATTCCTGCCCCCTCCCTTTATCCAATAATGCAGCGAGAGGGAACCATGTGGAGTCTGTGTGGACATACAGGATTTGTGTGTGCAGACACGGACATTTTGTGCCGAAATGGAACAAAACCATGTTGAGGGACCCAGTACTCAGAGCCGTAAGCCGGTGGCAAGGTTTCCTTTGGGATAGTCGCGTGGGGAGGGGAGGGAGCTTCTTTTGTTTTTCGATTTCAGTCAGCATCTGCAGTGTGTATCCTGGAAAGCCTGCACCTGTTCGTTCCTTACTCTCTCTCTCATAAAATAGCTCTACATCTCTCTCCAATCCTACTGCAATCTTGCTGACGCAAGCAAAAAGAGGCTTTAATGACCCACACCTCCTTTCAAATGGTCGAAGCTGTTAAATAGGTAAAGGAATGTAAGCAAAACCATTAAATATGATGTACTGTATCTACACCTTCTCTGTTTTTCTTGGGTCCAGTATAGAACATATATACGGATAGCTGACGTGAAATACTTATGCATGTTCTACAATGTGGAGAAAAAAAAATAAACAGCACTTTGCTTATTCTTTAATAATTTTAATCTCTTATGACCTCATATTAAAACAGCTGTATGTAGTTTTGTGTATTTTTGCAACTTTGGAGTCCACCACAAATGTGAGTGCAATTCCCTGTTGTAAACTACAGTGGATAGCCGTTACATGTGCATTTGTTCCTGTTCCATTTCACAAAATTGCGTACCTGCTCAACATTCTCACAGAACAGACAGGTGGATGGTGAGAAAAAAGTCTTTTGCCTTATTAGAAGTCAGTGCACCATCAGATTTATTTTAAAACTGATATTTTAAGGTAAAAAACAAAACAAACACTTGCTTACAATGTGGAATATTTGGCCTTTTAAATATTTGGGCTGTTGCTCCACTCACTGGACAATTTAAGATGAGGTAAAAGTCAAAAGGGTGATGAAATATGGTGAAATTTTAAACTGAAATACAATATTTTTGTTTAAATTCTGCAGTGTAAGACAGAAAGAGCAGGTATCTGTCACAAACATCAGCTGTCATGCAGAGTGTTACAGTGTCCAGTGTACATGACCACTAGAGGGCAGCGGAGAAACCGGCAAAACTCTGAGCCATTACGGCTTTCTCTTGGGACCAAGGGGTTTACAGGTTGCATGGCCAATTTAGCCCTACTGGTTTGATACAGTAACTACACCAGAAACCAGCATCCTTCTTATCATTCAGAAAGCATAATTTAGCATTATTATGCATTCCAGAGTATTTGTTCTAACAGTCGTTCTAGTATTTGTTTTATCACAAGTATTTCTGTTATAATAATATATATATATGACCATGTTTGTATTTTTGTGGTGCCGTCACTATTGTATTAGCATCCTTTTCCTGTGAAATAAAACAGAGAAGAAAAAAAATATTAAAAATATTTTAACATTTAAAATATACAGTTCATCTTTTCAGTTCAATTTATTCAATAACCTTGTCATTTTTTCATTAACCAAGGTTTTTTAATTCATGTCCTGACCATTAAACCCAGTAACTTATGCATGGTACATGCAAGGGTCTCAGAAGGGTTATGATGCAACTATCTGAAATGTGCTCTCTTCACACTGAGCAAACTCCCACACAAACGCTGTTCATAGAGCTTACGTTTAATTATGCAATCTGTATTTAACCCTGATTTTCTTTTAGGGAATGTTATGACATTTCAAGAAATATTAATATTAATCAAGAAATATTAATACATGCAGTGGATTGTGTTTGTAAAGTGTTAAATCTTAAAGGAGAAGTTTACTCCCAGAACAAACATTTACAGATAATATACTCACCCCCTTGTCATCCAGGATGTTCATGTCTTTCTTTCTTCAGTCATTAAAAAAATTCTTGAACCGGAGTGCACAGAGTACATGCAGACCTATTCAAGACGAGCATTTTGAGATTAAAAAGTGTGTAAATTGCAATTTTTTTTTAGAAAATAACCAATCGTTTCACTAGATAACACCCTTCTTCCTTAGCTGGGATCTGGAGCCCTTTGAAGCTGCACTTCAACTGCATTTTGGAAGTTTAAACTCGCAGGCACCATAGAAGTCAAATTATATGGAGATAATTCCTGAAATGTTTTCCTCAAAAAACATAATTTCTTTACAACTGAAGAAAGAAAGACATGAACATCTTGGATGACAAGGGGGTGAGTAAATTTTCTGTAAATTTTTGTTCTGGAAGTGAACTTTAACTGTTTTTAAAATTGGTAATCCTTCCTAGATTTGAACAAATACACTACACTTTTAAAAGCTCACAATCACTGTTTATTTAATCAAAAATACATTAAAAAAAATAAAATTGTAACATATTATTATAATTTGAAATATCTGTGTTCTATTGTAATATAATTTTAATGTCATTCATTTTAATGTCATTGTAATTAAATTAGCGTCAGCATCATTACTCCAGTCTTCACTGTCACTGTGGTTATTTGTGGTTACTGTGATTTCTGGTTTTTCAGAAATCATTCTAATATGCTCAGTCTTTTCATGTATAAAGTATAATACTTTTTTTCACGACATTTTGATGGATAGCAAGTTCCTAATTTTTAATCAATTTACTGCGTTTTTTAAAAAAAAAAAAAAAATCTTACTGATCCCAAACGATCTGCTTTAATAACCCCAAATTTAATGCTTTACAATATACTCTAATATCATATTACATTCTGTTTTCTAATGAGAATTCATTATAATGTAAGGGTAATGTAACTTTTAGTTTCAATACCTTCAGTACCAGTAACCAATGGGATTGCCCCCAGAGTGAGGTAACTAGACCATTAGTCACAAAAAATGAGTGGTCAGCATCAGGTGTACAGCAATAGCAGGGGAGCAAGTAGTGGCTTATAGCTGATAGTAGCAGTTGTTAGTGCTGCAAGTCTCGGCCCCGGAGACCCGACAGCCAGATTACTGTAAATACAAGAAGACAAAAGAGAGTCGGGAATCGCGTCTTGTCTCTGCCAGCTCCTCTGTATGTATATTTATTGACAAATATTCAGTATTCAACATAAACAAACACTTGTTTTCCTCAAAAGAAAAGAAAATAAAGTCTCAGTATTACTTTTCATTGTTTGTCTCTTTCATTCATTCTTTGACCTTGTATTCTCTGCATTTAGTCTACTTTTAACATTCAGAAATCTCTCATTCATATTCTTTGTGTTATCTCTAATATTAGTTTACTCAGATTATGCACATAAATGCAAACTTTAACTCTGTTTTACAGTTTAAAACATTTGTGACACTTATTTCACATTTAGTTCCCCATAAATGAACAATATAAATCATATGAGCTACCATTACCCGTCTCTCTTCACGAGCTGATCACGTGATCAGTAGACGCACCAAGCGCGAGTCCAGAGTGAGTCTTAAACAGAGCGTTTAACTTAACCGATTAACTTTTCAACATAAACAAATAAACCTTCACCTCAGATTTACTAAATAATGACATGTTAAACTTTGAAAGGCATCTTAATAGAATCATCTACAGCATTTCCATGGCCGCGCGGCCTTCACAACACAGAAAGGGAATAAACTGTATGATTTTTTTACATAACATCAACAATGGATCTAACTATATCTCGCGATTAAACAGATGCTACGAAATTTAAACAGTTTTCTCAAATGTTCACATTATTTACCTGTAAATACCAGGAGACAAAAGAGAGTCGGGAATCGCGTCTTGTCTCTGCCAGCTCCTCTGTATGTATAAGTGGCAGCTACGAGATATTTTCCCGTATCAAAATAAGAGTCTCTGCTCAGGTATGGGAAGAGAAAAAATAAATAAAAGTCCCTTTTTAGTGCTTAGTAAAGACAAATATTGTCATATTTGTTAGGCACGTTTTGATATTTATATATTAACACATTTTCTGTGGGCACCACATTCTCCCCGACAAAAAGATCAAAGCTTCCCATAACCAAACACTTTAATTACTCTTAATAAACAGCAGTTGTAACCCCATAAGGTGTGTAGGTGGAAGGTAAATACCAGTGAGGGTAAGTAATGGGTGTGGTGTAGTTGTGTAAACCCCAAACGGGCATGTGTGGGGTGGGGTAAGCAGTAACTGAGTTCAGTGTGTGAGTATAGGGGTGGATCACAGGTTGGCCCAACGTATCATAGGTATAAATTTGTCTCGGCCTCTGCTCTCTAGCTGACCTTCTGACACTGGCCTCTTCTTCCATCCCCAGACCCTCAGCTCTGTCGACAACATCAGGCTCGCTTTCTGTATTTGCTTCGTCTGCTTCATCAGCGTAAACTGGATGTGCCGGCTCAAGGTAAGTAGCTGTTTCTCTATCTGCTGGACTCTCACTTGCTCTTTATACCTCTCTGTCTTGACTCTGTTCTGGGTTTTCCCTTTCCTGTAGAACACGAATAGTTTCCCTTACAAGGGCTTGCTCTGGGAGTTGGTCACTTCCTGATGTTGGCCAACTGACTGGAGCTCTTAACCAGTATCCTCCTGTGCTACTCTCTGCATCAGAGCTTGCCAGGTCACTGTCTTTGTCATCCATGTTGTCGTTGCTTGTGTGTCTCACTGTTTTTTTCTGTTTTTCAGGTCTCGTGGATCCGGGTGTCGTCGCTGGAGCTTCTACAGGTAGGTCGTTCACTAGTAGCAACAGGTTTCGATGTAGTGTCCTGGTCTTTCTACTGTCACTGTTCTCAGGATATACGACATACACAGGGTTGTTTGATACTTGTTCCTTCACCACATATACAGCTTTCTCCCAGTAGGACCGCAACTTTTCTGGGCCTCCTCACTCCCCAAGGTTCCTAACCAATACTCGATCTCCTGCCTTCAGCACAACCCCCCTCACTTTCCGGTCGTACTGGGCTTTCCCTCTCGCACTTGACTGCTGACTGTGACTCTCAGCGATCTTGTACGCTTCACTCATCCTGTATGCCCACTGCTTTGCGTACCCCTTAGGTGTCATTTCTTCCTCTGGCTCCACCAGACCAAAGATCAGATCAACTGGGAGATGGGGATGTCTTCCGTACAGCAGGTAAAAGGGAGAGTAGCCCGTGGACTCGTGACGGGTACAGTTGTATGCGTGTACAACCTGAGGTAAGAAGTTCTTCCATCTCTCCTTTTCCCTGTCTGTCAGTGTCCTCAGCATCTGCAAGAGGGTCCGGTTGAACCTTTCCACAGGGTTCCCTTGTGGGTGGTATGGCGACGTGCGGGAGTGCCTAATGCCAGCAAGTTGTCTGAGAGTCCGGAATAATTCATTCTCAAATTCACGGCCCTGATCATGGTGCAACTTAGCCGGGTACCCAAAGCGTGGGATACAGTCCTGGAATAATCGCTCTGCTGCAGTCCGCCCTGACTTGTTTTTAGTTGGATAGGCCTGAGCAAAGCTGGTGAAATGATCCATAACCACCAGGATGTACTCATACCCCCCACAGCTCGGCTCCAAGTGGAGGTAATCTATACACACCAGCTCCATAGGTGAGTGCGTTGTAATACAACTCATGGGTGCTCTGACATGTGCGGAGGGCTTCTTCTGCTTTATACAGGGACACTTCCTGGTCACGTACCCTTCTATTTCAGCTTTCATATACGGCCAGTAGAATCGATCCCTCGCCAAACTGAGTACTCTCTCTGTCCCCACATGTCCCATCCTATCGTGGAGGTGCTCAAGGGCCAGCTTCTTATATTTGCTTGGCAGGACTAGTTGCTTTCTCTCCATCGTCCTTCGGTAGAGAAGCCCCCCTTCCACATGTAGTTTACTCCACTCGTACATGAGCTTCCTGCTGGTCCCTGTCAAGTTTCCTCTCATTTCCTCTGTTGGATTGACACCATCCACTTTCCACTGCCTTACTTGCGAAATCACGGGATCGTCTCTTTGGGCTGTGATCAGTTCTTCCAGTTCAATTGTCGGCAGGCAGGAGGGAGATGGCTCTACTTTCTCCTCCACAGCAGACATGTACAAAGCAGCAATCCAGGCTACATCCTTTTCCCCGGACACATGACTACCCTCCCAGGCCACTTGTACAACACTGGTAGGTAGCTGTTCTGTACACTGTGACTCAAACGCTTCAATGTCCAGGGGAAGACGTGACAACGTGTCAGCATCGATGTTAACTCTTCCTGGCCGGTATTTGATGTCGAACCGGAAATCAGATAACTCCCCGACCCAGCGATGGCCTACCGCATTCAGCTTTGCAGTGCTCATCACGTAAGTCAGTGGGTTGTTATCGGTATACACAGCGAAGCGCTGGGCATAGAACAGGTAGTCCCGGAATTTTTCGCAGACTGCCCACTTCAAGGCCAGGAACTCAAGCTTGCCACTGTGCAATCGATAGTTCCTCTCAGCCTTCGTCAGTGTCCTGGACCCATAGCCAATCACCCTTAGTTTTCCCTCCTGTCGCTGGTAGAGAATCGCTCCCAGGCCCTCTTCTGACGCGTCGGTGTGGAGCGTGAAAGGCAGGCTAAAGTTCGGATATGCCAGCACTGGTGGTTCCTCTAGCATGCCAACTAGTCTCTCCAGAGCTTGCTGATGGTCTCTTGTCCACTGCACCGGAGTCTTTGAGGGAACTTGTGGCCCCTTAGTGTTTCTTCGGCCGTGCAAGGCTTGCTCAGGCCCTGTCTTCGCCTGCAGCAACTCGTACAGGGGCCTTGCAACTCTGGAGAAGTCCTGGATAAACGTCCGGTAATAGCTGAGGAACCCCAACAGCCTTCGTACATCCCCCACCGTCTGTGGGGTCCTGTGTGTGACAGATCGAACAGCCTCCAGGTCTCTTGGATCTATCCTCACTCCTTCAGCAGACACCAGGCGCCCCACGTACCTGACCTCTTTCCGGAACATCTCACATTTTTCAGGTTTCAGTTTTACGCCGTGACATCGAAGGGCCCTTAACACTCTCCTAAGGCTCTCAACATGCTCTTCAAATGACTTGGCGTAACACAGGACATCATCTAGGTAGAGTAGGCAGCACTCATCCCTTAACGAGTCTAACATTTCCTCCATGCTGCGTTGAAAAGCAGCAGGTGCATTTGACAGGCCAAAGGGGATCCGCACCCACTCATACAGGCCCCAAGGGGTAATGAACGCTGTCATGTGTCTGGAACCCTCATCGATAAAGCCCTGGTGATAGGCCTTACCCTGGTCTAAAATGCTAAACCAGGAATATCCCCCAAGCGTGTCTATTAATTCCTGTATCCTAGGCAATGGGTGTCGATCGGGAATGGTCTTTTTATTTAGGAGGTGGTAGTCCACACAGAGCCGGAGCTTGCCGTCCTTTTTCCTAATGCAAACCACTGGAGCGGCATACGGTGACTTAGACTTGACGATCCATCCCTTGGCGAGGAGTTCTTGAATATAACCTTTTACCTCACTGAACAGGGGTTTCGGCACAGCGGAATATGCTCTCTGAACTGGAATAACATCTTGAAGGGTGATGGACATCTGCAGACTGGGGATGCATCCGATGTCATCGTCACCTTTACTGAAGACGCTAGACTCCTCGTATAACATCTTCTGTACAATTTCACGTTGACTGTCACTCAGATGCCCCAAGTCAACAGGGGGATGCCACAAGCCCGTGTTAGAGTCTGACTCCTCTGTCACTGCGGTCTGGACCCTGACTGTCTGCCTTGCTCCACTTGATTGTCCAGGTTCCACTATTCTTTCTATCCGCTGCAGTGTCCCAAGGACCGTGCCCTGTGGTAGAATTACGTCAGATCCTGTGTAATTCCCTATGGGTACAGATGTGTATGAGTCGCTTTTGTTAGGTATCTCCAAGAGCCCCTCTCCGATATCCAGGTATCTCAGATGGGTGTTATCCTCTTGTGGCTCGAACAAGACTAGTGAATCCAACTGTGCTAACTTTGACGTGATCCGGCATTGCACCCAAGCAACCTGTCCTGCTGGAATGATGAATCCACTCTGGCCGACCTTCAGACGACCACATTCATCTTCTTCTGTAGTCCATATAACGTCAATTATGGTTTGTGCCTTCTCATTTGGGACATCAATAGCTCCAGCTAATAGAGCGGTAAGTGTTTGCATGAGCTGTTCGGGTTGACCTTGAATCAGTTCCTCAATCACATTGAAGCCCAGGAGTGGTCTCTCAATTGGCATTTTGCTTACCAGGAACAGCACATTGATGGACAAGCTGGGGTCCTCGTTTCCTAGCAAGTTGACTGTAATGACTGTCCATCCGTCAAATGGAATAAGATCTCCGTTAACTGCACATACCTTCAGATCATCCCCGCATCCCAGTAAGTCTTGCAGTGGTCTCACCTCGATATCAGGTAGGTATTTCTCTTTCCACACACGATCAACTATGCTGACCTGTGCCCCTGTGTCGAGCAGTGCCCTCACGGTGAGTCCATTCAAGTTGCACTGGGTTAATGCTTTGCTTCCTATCAGTTTAATTATGGTGTCAGTTTTGGTCTGGTAAGGATCAAGACTGTTTGTTCTTTGAGTCCTGTGTTCCACTTTTGGGTCTGTTGATTTGTCCTTTTGTCTCTGGTTGGTACATCTTTGATCTATGGCTTTTATTCCTTCAGGTCCCTCCAGCGTCAAGAAGATTGAGTCAGTTTGGGACATTCGTTCTGCGGTCACTGGTTGTCCCTCTGCAGTGGCCGGTTCCCGTTTCCCTGCCGCTGAGGTCGTCTTAAGCACCCAGCTGCCCGGTGCCCTTCCTCACCGCAAATGAAGCAATGTGGACAGTCCTGTTTCCCTTCTCCAGTACACTGTGAACAGCATCGTGAGCGGCTAACTCTGTGTGAGATTGGTTGACTGGCTGAGCATTGGCAACCCCTCTCCACCCGTGCGGCCAGCGAGTGTTGTAGTGCATCAACCATGTTGGTAAGAGCGTCGATTCTCGCGGTCAGTTGTTTGATTGGGTCATTTTGGCTCTTTCTCCCAGCAGCCTCTGTCTTTCCTCCCTCGTCGCTGCCAGGTTCACTGTGGACTTGAGCACTACTCGCTGTGGACTGTTTCATTCTGGTCGGCGGGCCCAGTCGTCGCAGTCTCTCATTTTCATCACTTGTGACTTTCATTACGTGTCTGAGGATGGCATCATTACTGTCAGCAAGCAGTGGCTTCAATTCGCTGCGGATGTCTTTACATCGGTGGCTCAGGCCCTGGTATACTGTGTGTAAAAACACATCTTGCACAGTGGCTGCACTATACTTGCGGTCTGAATCAGCTTGCCTTGCTGCATAAAGTATTTTCTGCTTCAACCCCATTACACGGTATAAGAACTGCTGAGGTGTCTCGTGGTCGCTTTGTTTGGTGCACATCAATTCTTGAAATAGTTCTGTGCTGCTCCGATCTCCCAGGTGTGACTGCAGGAACCCTTTTAATTCATCTACTGTCATGTCATCCTTATTTATAAGCATCTCCTTGAAAATGCCGGGCTTGATGATTCTTAGCACACCTCTGATAATGTCAGTCTCGCTGAAGTTCTCTCTGAGGCCAGCATCCATTTGCCTGCATACATTGTTATATGCGATGTCTGACGAGTGGTCCCCAATCTGGCCTCCATGTATCTTGAACTCGCGGGGCTGGATACATGGGAGTCCTACCATTGGGAATGTGCTATGAGCTGTCAGCTGAGGCCGTTCAGTCCGGTGCAGGGGTGGTGGTGGAATGGGGTTCCCCTGTGCACCAGATTGGGCCATATCAGTGTGCTGAGTGGGTGTTGTCATGTATTGTTGTATTTTCTTGCTAAGTGCTTCATACTCTGCAAGCATTTTAATTAAATCTGTGTTTGTCCTAGGTTCAGCCCCCTTAACACCCCCTAAATCAGTTGCAGCCTGTGGTGTCAGGTAGGTGCCATTAGTGGTCAGTGGCTGTTCATCAGTAGTGGGTGGATGTGACACATGTGCAAGGTGAGTGTTTGTATCAACATCAGATGTACATTCAGTGTTGCAAAACTGTTTTGCTGATTTTACAGTCGCTTGCAATGACAACAGTCTACTCATACCTTGATCCTCAATCTCAAGTAAAGATTCACTTGACATAAAGGCATTGATGTACTCAAAACAACCCCCACTGTCCTCCAGGTCCAGTTCAGAAGAGTCTTTACCTTGTACAGGACCAATGACCTTGGCAATGTGGAACAGTTCATCAGAAGGTAGTGTGATTAGGTCTTTTCGGATGTCCCACACCAAGCGTTTCCTCGTACGATCCGCCATGATCTCGCTCTCTGTTGCCCCTTCCGTTGCAGCCTCGACCTCAGGATGGAGATAATCGTCTGCAGGTCACCTGGTACGCACCTCGTATCTCGTCGTCTGTGGTTGTAGCAGCCGCCGGCCTCTAGCCCAACGCCGCCTGGTCCCAATGGTCCTGATATAGTTGGATCTAGGAGTGGGCCGTACACCGGTGTCATAGTCATCACCGGTGTGACATTGCGCCACGACATGGATTTTCTAATACCGTCAATACCGTAATAAATCAATTATGTTCCTTGAACGGCTGCATTTACATCAATAATATCTAATTCTAAATAATAAGGCATTAAATTTTCTTCAAACGTTCAGTTGTGGTCTGAATACCTGTCCTTATACTATATATCTTGTTGTAAATAAAAAAGTAAAACACATTCGTATCAGCCTTGCACGTGGTAGGTAAAAGCGGAGTGGCCATTAAACGACTGGTGAAACATCGTGAAGAAAGGTCGGGCCTGTAGCCTATATACTATATGAAAAGAGATGAGTGAAGTGTCAGAACCAGACGGAGAGACCGCGGCCGCTGTAGAGGTAACTCTCGTTCCAAAAAGAGGAGGAACCTCCGTTATTTGGAACTGGTTCGGTTTTAAATCATCCGACACGGAGCAAACTTCAGTAATATGCAAGGTTTGCCGCCGTGTTGTGACAGCAAGAGGTGGAAACACAAGCAACCTGTTTCATCATTTAAAAAACACGCACGCCCGTGAATATGAAGAGGCAACCCGGGCCAAAACGAGCGCAAGTGGGACCAGCAGCACCAGTGGAGCGCGTCCCAAGACTACACAGCTTTCACTGCAGGCATCGTTTACTGCTGCTACACCTTACGACAAGAGTAGTAAGAAATGGAAAGATATTACCAGGGCAATTGCGCTATATATCGCAAAGGACATGGTGCCCATTCAAACCATAGAGAGAGATGGCTTCAGACATGTGGTTCACACTCTGGACTCAAGATACGAGCTGCCTGGTCGGAAATTTTTTAGCCAGAAGTGTCCGCCAGAGCTGTACACGGAGGTACGGGACAGAGTCATGAACGAAATTCGCCACCTTGAAGCCTACTCGGCCACTACTGATTTATGGTCCAGCCGAACTACTGAGCCATACATTAGCCTCACCATCCACTTCATTGACGATGACTGGAAGTTGCGCAGCAGATGCCTACAGACCGCCTTCTTCCCCGAAGACCACACCGGAGCAATAATTGCGTTAGGACTGAAGGATGCACTTTCCGCCTGGGGCTTGGATGAAGCGCGTCTGGTGTGCATGACGACTGACAGCGGTGCAAACATGGCGCGCGCTCTGGAAATCAATAAATGGACGAGACTCGCATGTTTTGGACACAGACTGCACAACGCTATTGGTAAGTTACACTTTCTAAACCTAACATTTTATATTCAGAAAATTTGTCAAGTCCTTTTCTGTTTGTATTAAAAAAAGAAAACAAAAACAAATTTAAGGCCACCACATTAGTATTGTATTTTTCATTGTTAGTATTGTTTAGCCGTGATTCCTCTGGGGACCGTATCAGAAAGTAAAAAAAAAACATAAATATATAATTCAATTATCATCAGATTATATGAAAAATATTATTAAAAATATGTACAATATAAATGTATTTAAAATGAAAAAGCTGTACTATTTGTGCAGGAATGTGCAAAATATTGACCAACATACATACAACATGGCCTATTAGATTTGTAATAGCCTAATGTTCAGTGTGTCCATACAATAAATACTTATGCTGCTCTACAGTTAATGGTTTATTACGTTTTTCAACTATGATAACCTACTTTTCCCACTTATGCTAATATTTTTATCCGTTCTTTTTACTTCCCAGAGAGGAGTGTCCAACATGATGCTCGAGTTGCACGGGCCACAGGTATGTGCCAAAAAGTGGACAGCACATTCTCCTACAGCTGGAAAAAGAAGAATGCCCTGACCAGTGCACAGAGAGAGCTGAACCTGCCCCCCCCACAAGCTGATCACAGAATCCCCAACAAGGTGGGGGTCCCGTGTCAAAATGATGGAAAGGGTGTTGGAGCAGGAGAAGGCCATCACTCAAGTCCTGGCAGCAGACCAAAAGTCACGCCACCTTCTACCCACCTGGCAAGACATTGATGTGTTGGAGGGCATAACCAAAGCACTGAAGCCTCTGCAAGAGGAGAGAGTCGGGAATCGCGTCTTGTCTCTGCCAGCTCCTCTGTATGTATATTTATTGACACATATTCAGTATTCAACATGAACAAACACTTGTTTTCCTCAAAAGAAAAGAAAATAAAGTCTCAGTATTACTTTTCATTGTTTGTCTCTTTCATTCATTCTTTGACCTTGTATTCTCTGCATTTAGTCTACTTTTAACATTCAGAAATCTCTCATTCATATTCTTTGTGTTATCTCTAGTATTAGTTTACTCAGATTATGCACATAAATGCAAACTTTAACTCTGTTTTACAGTTTAAAACATTTGTGACACTTATTTCACATTTAGTTCCCCATAAATGAACAATATAAATCATATGAGCTACCATTACCCGTCTCTCTTCACGAGCTGATCACGTGATCAGTAGACGCACCAAGCGCGAGTCCAGAGTGAGTCTTAAACAGAGCGTTTAACTTAACCGATTAACTTTTCAACATAAACAAATAAACCTTCACCTCAGATTTACTAAATAATGACATGTTAAACTTCGAAAGGCATCTTAATAGAATCATCTACAGCATTTCCATGGCTGCGCGGCCTTCACAACACAGAAAGGGAATAAACTGTATGATTTTTTTACATAACATCAACAATGGATCTAACTATATCTCGCGATTAAACAGATGCTACGAAATTTAAACAGTTTTCTTAAATGTTCACATTATTTACCTGTAAATACAAGAAGACAAAAGAGAGTCGGGAATCGCGTCTTGTCTCTGCCAGCTCCTCTGTATGTATAAGTGGCAGCTACAGATAGCGTCCGTATACGCGATTTTCCCGTATCAAAATAAGAGTCTCTGCTCAGGTATGGGAAGAGAAAAATTAAATAAAAGTCCCTTTTTAGTGCTTAGTAAAGACAAATATTGTCATATTTGTTAGGCACGTTTTGATATTTATATATTAACACATTTTCTGTGGGCACCACATTAGCAGCAGGTGTAGAGCTCTATGCAGGCGTTAGGTGCATCTCAATACTCTTAATTGATGCTTCCTCATTTCCTTGCGTCTCTTTTGTAACTGGAAATCAATCAAAGTGTGCCATACAGACATACTAATTCTCTAAAAGAGGAGGTGAGGACAGAGAGGAAAGGAAGCTTCCAGAAGTGAGGAAACACCATCATATCAAGTCAAGTTTGTCATAATATAAATTCTCAGTTACTGTTATATTTTAAATAAGCCATACATTTCACAAATCTCAATGGAGCATCTGTCTTTATTAAGATTTATTAATCATGCTACGGTTTACCAAGCCCTAATAACATAATGGTAGATCCTTGAGCCATTCAGAAATGTTGACACTCAGTTTTCTAAATACATATTGCTTTTATTTTTCCGTACTTGCATTTCATCCTTGATGCTAAACTATTGACGCTAAAAATGCATGAAACATTTTTTTTATATACTGTTTTTCACTAAAGTGAAGTAGTACATAATACTACAGAAGTACATATTGTAACATGTTGTGGCAAAATAAAACCGACTCTCACCAAAGTAAGAGACAAACTCAGTCAAATGTCTTTTATAATTTATTCTTTGCAAAGAAGGTCAGACAGTCATACAGAAACACAGATTACTGCAGAGTGCGACCAAGAAGGGAGGGCTTACTCCAATTTATATCTCTTCCCTAGCCTTCAAGGTTACATCTCCTAACTGGTAACTTTCCACATGTAGTAAGAGTCAGACAAATACATTCTGCTACGTCATACACCCAAGAATCCAATCTTTATATTTAGGGCCCTACCACCCTTCTCTCATGTCATTCTTTTAGCAGGTTTAAATAAAGCAGACCCTTACACAATATTCCATAAGCACATAGATGAGTAAAATGAATTATTCTTTCACATAACATATCAGACATATCTGTGACATCTGTCATAAATGCCTCTCGTATTCCTTTTTAAGTGTGGTGAATGAGGATGGGACAACACAATTAATTAAAAAAATTAAATAATTAAATTAAACAAAAAATATGTAGGCCATGTAAAAAAAAATTTTTTTTTGATGAATATAAAATGAATTTATTTATTTATTTAGACGTAGCAGTTCAAAGATATAAAGCATCTGGTATTCGATGCCACGTGATAACATCATTTTTTTATTTATTTATTTTTTTTTAAGTTTTATTTAATCGACTAGGCCTATGATGAAATGCAGATATTGACGCGTGAACTCGAATGGACTTTGGAAGGAAACTCTGCCCAGAGCACCACCATGCTTTTGATGCCATTACTGAATGCCTTGGATGTCAAGAGTTGTTTGGTACTTCTTCTCATATCGTTACTCGTTTTTGATTTTTGGAAAAGTAAGAATGCGCCGAACTTCCCACCAGGACCCTGGGGTTTTCCGTTTCTTGGCAACATTTTCATCGGATTCGACTGTCGTGCGATGGATGAGGTAAAACTTTCTCTTTAAAACTTTTTTTTTTTAAATCTTGTTTCTTTCACACGTTAAAGAAGAGCTCATACAGATGCTTTCTGAGCCCGTGATTGTATTATATCGTAACGTCCACATATAAACGACAGACTGGCACTGTGTAACTGTGGGAACAGAGACTAACGCTTTTGTCAGGATAGTGTTTATTAGCCTATAACCACCATCCAGTAAAGCGCTGTTTACACACGTTGTTTTCTGCGGTAGCTGTCAGGATATCTAAACGATTCCCTTAAAAGTAGACCTAAATAATGTTACGGTTTGAAAATTCTTACAAACAGCGAATTATTGCATAGGCCTAATTGAAGATACTGTAAGTTGGAAATAAAAACAATGTTCGACGCTACTGCAGTATTTTAGAACAGCTTGTACGAAAATAAGCATTATGTATGGGAAGCGACTCCCTCATTAAAAACAAGTGCACTCGATTGCGTTGAATGTGCACTTGTTGTGTACTTCAAATCTTAAACTGTACTAAGAGATAATATAAAATGAAAGGCCACTGAAGTGCAGGATGGACATGACGTTTGAGAAAACTTCAGTGCACTTAATCATGCATCAACATCAGTGCATCATTACGTCAAATGATGATACATTTACGCAATATGATATCAAGAAGGAAAAAAAAAATATTTGTGATGTTTTTCCTGCTTAAAATTGGACACTATAACCATATCAGTAAACATTTTGATTATTTTTTATTTATTTATTTATTTATTTTAAGTTTGTTGCCTCAAGGCAACATTGCACCACAACAGACAAAATGAAACATTTAATATTTTCATACAGAAAAAGAAGAAAGAAATATATTTATTAAAAACATACATTTCTTTAACCAAACATTTGAACAAACAGATTTATCTAGTTTTTAATGTACTGCAAACCTCATATTTAATAAAAAGCAATATTTCAAATCCAGCTGTTGCTCTCAGGCAACATTGTACCATCGTGGATCACCAAAGCAATGATTCCATTGCTGTACAATGTTGCCTTGAGCCATAAAGGGTTAAAATACACTTATTTTGATGTCTTGACCAGCACACTAAAGAACATCTCAAGTAATTTTAACTGTAGTATGTGTAACTGTAGTATTTGATATTACATTTAAAGTTAAGCCTAATATATTTTAAGTTTCAATATGAAACGTGTAATGTTTTGCTAGAATCATTGAGGCGTAGATCTAATTGCATTCATTTTATTGAAACTAGAAGAAATAAGCAAAATCAAAACACAAAGAAGAATTCAGAACCAGGAAAAAGCAAACACAAAACTGTAACTTATGTTAACAATAACATTATGTGATATCAAATCGGTTTTGTTTAATTTGCCGATCATGCAGGTGGCTGCAAAATTTGGCAGCATTTTCAGCCTCAGAGTGGGTTATGACAAGATTGTGCTGGTGTCTGGATATGAATGGGTAAAGGAGGTTTTGGTGACACAAGGGGACTACTTTCTGGACCGTCTTATATCTCCTCCTTTTAAAGAAGTATTTCAAGGAAATGGTGAGCCTAGTTTTTCTCGTGTGTCAGAATTATAGATAAGAACCACAAAACGTTTACTTCAAACTCTGACATCTAGACCTAGTCGCTCCATGAACAAAAGTTGATAAATTGTTTAAAATAACCTTTTTGTGAACTCCAGGCATTTCTCTGAGCAGTGGATACAAGTGGAGGAAGCAGCGCCATTTTACTGCCTTTCACCTGAAGGCCTTTGCGGAGGGCAAAAATGCTTTGGAGTTTCACATTCAAAAAGAATGCATCTATCTGTGTCAGAGCTTTGAGGAACAGCAAGGTGCGGCATTATTTTCAGCTTTATATTCGGTATATACAGTCAGCTGTAAATATTTTAATTTTCTCATGGTTTTTTTTTTTTTTTCATTGATTGATTTGCTTGAAGTGACAACATACAAAGCCCCTGTATACAAAGCATACAGTAAAATAAAATAATAATAATACAAATACAGACTTTTGCATGCACACAAGAAACTTTTTTGTGCCCTCAAGAAATTACTCAAATGCACATGGGAATTTTTTGCACATGGGAATTTTAGCTTTATATAACCTATTTCCTTTGTGCATCACTGCCATCTTACTATGAATAAAACGAGAGCATGAAAGCACATTAATTAATAGTGATCTACTTGCTCAAAATGTGGCTTTCCATATGGTAGTACCTCCAATATCAAGTCCTACTGTCCAATGTAACACATCCTCTGTGGCGGCGGAGAAACCATGACACGAAATGGGCTGATGGCATAATACAGCTGTGTGCATTGTCCTATTTGACTAGTTCAAGAGTCTATAAAAAAGACTTGGTACTGTACAAAAGTGTTCAAAGTGTTTTTAGGGCAGTATGTCATATTTCAAGGCCTTAGGTCTTTTTAACGCATACTCTTTGGAGGTCAGGAAACCACACCGCAAAATGGGCTGATGGCACAATAGGTGGCTCAGTGTGCATCGTCCTATATGCTGAGTTTAATGGTGTCTCATGCACACATAAAAGTCTGTATATTTTTTTTTTTTGCAAAGCTCCTCTTTGAGGTTGTGTAATACAGTACTAAAAATATCCAAAACACTTATAACCTGCATTTTTGCCTAATGAAAATCCTGTCATATTTGACAATCGCTAGAGAATCACTAAACAGGTGCCATTATTTTTTTTTTTTATTATTTTTTTTTAACAGTGGGGCACATAAGGATATTTTTTAAATGTGTTTACCAAAGACTGAAAATGTACTTACACTCAGGCTATCCAAGATGTAGATGAGTTTGTTTCTTCATCTAATTTGAAGAATTTTAGCATTGCATCACTCACCAATGGATCTTCTGCAGTGAATGGGTGCTGTCAGAATTAAAGTCCAAACAGCTGATCAACACAGTCAACATTTTAACGTTAAAAATGTCTTAATGATGAATTTGTTTCTTACAAACATTTAGCTTTTTGCTTCACAAGATGTTAACTGATGGACTGGAGTGTTGTGGATTACTTGTAGATTATTGTGATGTTTTTATCAGCTGTTTGGACTGACGGCACCCATTCACTGCAGATGATCCATTGGTAAACATTTCTTCAAATCTGGAAAACTCATCTACATCGTGGATGGCCTGAGGCTGAGTACATTTTCAGCAAATTTTCATTTTCGGTTGAACTGTTCTTTTAAGTATCTTCATGCAGTTCTTTTCTATACAGTAGCGAATGATAGTAACCACATCTGTCAAACTCCAAAAAAAAAAAAAAAAAACCTCAAACTAAACTACTTATTCTATTATTCTATGCTTAAAAAAACAATATTATCACTTGACAGAAAGCCCCTTCAATCCTCACGACATCCTAAACAAAGCCACTGCTAATGTAATTGGATATTTTGCATTTGGGAAGTGTTTTGATGACAACTTCACTGACTTCCAGAGCCTACTTCTCAATTCAGACAACATGTTCACAGAAAATATTCCACTAATTCAGGTACTCTTTCACTTTTCCTTTTCACTCTGAAAAATGTAGAGAAATGTAGAGGTTTTGTTTTTACCAAATACACTTATTTCTGCAAATGAACTGACATGGTATGCAGTTAAATGTCTACAGCTGCCTAACCGTTATTAGTTTAATTATGTGAAGTAAGAGGATAATAATGCACATTTTCTGTTTTAATATATTTTCAGTTTTATAACACATTTCCTGTGCTTGTCAAACGTTTCTATGGACCACATAAGACTATTTTTTCAAGCTATACAAAGCTAACAGCGTTCATTAGAAAACAAATTGAGAAACATAAGAAGGATTGGGATCCTTTTGATCATCGTGATTTCGTAGATGCCTACATTGGAGAGATAGATAAGGTAAGACAATGAAGACTCTTTCACTGACTATTTATTGATTCCTAAAGTACTCAGTAGCAAGCAATATAATATCATATTTTTTCATCTAAAGTCAAAATGAAATGGTGTTTCAATTTTTGGACATGAAAAATTAGAGAAAGTAAAGGAGAGTTGCTTTAAAGGTATATAGTTATATATATATATATATATATATATATATATATATATATATATATATATATATATATATATGTTATATTTTTAATTAAAGATTACAAAGACAAACACTTTCAGCAGCCTCAGATGAATTGTACACACTTAAAACAGGAACATGCATTAAGAAATTACATTTTGATGTCATGTTGACTTTTGATTAGTATGAACATAAATCAAGAGCTCAGCTATGCTTTGACAGAACAAGTTTTAATTCTGGTCCAGTGTGTCTGAATCATGGTTTTGTTTTAGAGACGGAAGGATACACAGGCGGCTTTCACTGTAGATAACCTTGCCTGTATCACTGTGGACCTGTTTAAGACTGGCACACAAACCATGACTGACACTCTACGATGGGCTTTACTTCTAATGATCAAGTACCCCAATGTCCAAAGTAAGTGAACTTGAAAATGTCTATTCTGTGAAATCACCATATAAATTTATATTAATGAGCTTAAAGGAATAGTTCACCAAAAAATATGAAAATTTGTTAAACATTCATCCTCAGGTCATCCAAGATGTAGATGAGTTTGTTTCTTCATCAGATTTGGAAAAATGTAGAATTACATCACTTGCTTTCCAGTGGATCCTCTGCAGTGAATGGGTGCTGTCAGAATGAGAGTCCAAACAGCTGATAAAAACATCACAATAATCCACAAGTAATCCACACCACTCCAGTCCATCAGTTAACATCTTACGAAGCAATAAGCTGCGTGTTTGTAAGAATAAAATCCATCATTAGGGCCCGAGCACAAATGGTGCGATGGAATTGCTCAGATTCTTCTTTTTCTTCTCCAAAATGAATCACTTTGAGGACCTAAACATGCTCATGAAACTTTGCACACACGCCAAAATTTCTGTCTGTATTTGCGGATCAAATTTACGGTTTCAGAGGTGGGTGTGGCAAAATGGCTCCATAGCACCACCTATAAAATTTCAACAAAGTGCCCCTCAAGCTATGTTTCACATACATGTAAGAAATTCAGTAGACACATGAAACACACCAATACCTACAAAAAAAAGTCCCTCAGTACAAAGTCCGAAAGCCAAAAGGAAGTCTGTTATTTTGAATTTTCTTGGCAAGTTTTTACCATTTTCAGGCGTTGTATTTAAAGAACTCCTCCAAGAGATTTAAACAGATCAACGGCAAATTTGGTCAGTGTAATCTAAAGCCCTTTGTGATGTTAAATTGCGAAAATCTTGAGTTTTCGTTGAAGGGCCTGTCCGTGGCACCCTGACAAAGGAAGTTGTTATAATTCAGGCATACAATGTCCGATCTGCACCAAAATTCACACGCCCGATAAGAGTCCTGGCCAGAACACATCTAAAGGCCAATATTCAGTTATTATCATAGCGCCACCTGCTAGCTACAGGAAATTACTTATTTTGCACTAACTTAAACATGCAATATCTAATCTGCACCAAACTTCACATGTTTGGTAAGAGTCCTGGCCTGAAGACACCTAAAGGTCAATATTCCATTATAATCATAGTGCCACCTGCTTTGCACTAACACAAACACCATGTTCAGTCTGCACTGAACTTCATTTGTTTTATAAAAGTGCTGGCCTGAAGACCAGTGCCTTCACCTGACAGCAGGGCAGCAGGAAGTTTGGGGCATATAAATGACTTTGACATATTCCTTCTATATGTACCACTTTAAATGCATATTTCCCATCGGGGTGGTGATGAGCCCAGATGCGAGGGCCCTTTCATCATTGCTTGCAGCTTTAATTAAGATGTTTTAACTTTAAACCATCACATGAGGCCAAAATATGTAGTCCATAATCCATACTAATGCTTCCTCCAAGCTTCCTCCAAACCTCTTAAAGTAAAAATACTTGACCGGAAGCCCTTTCAATCCCTGTGACAGTGGTTTGAAGTTAAAAATGTCATGACGGATTTGTTTCTTACAGACATGCAGCATTTCACTTCTCAAGACATTAATTGATAGACTGGAGTGGTGTGGATTACTTGTGGATTATTGTGATGTTTTTATCAGAAGTTTGGACTCTCATTCAGACGGCACCCACCCACTGCACAGGATCCATTGGTGAGCAAGTGATGCAATGCTACCTTCCTCCAAATCTGATGAAGAAACAAACTCATCTACATCCTGGACGACTTGAGGATCAGTATATTTTCAGAAATTTTCCATTTCAAGTGAATATTAATATACTTCATGATGTCACATGAAATCATAATAAACTGTACCATATGTGGTTGTAAACATAGCCATTGAATTGTATGGCGACTGTAATTTTTCATAGAGAAAGTTCAAGATGAGATCGACTGCATAATTGGGAAGTGGCGACAGCCATGTTTGGCAGACCGAGTCAGTATGCCTTACACCGACGCAGTTCTTCATGAAACTCAGAGAGTGGGCAACATCTTCCCTCTGACTGCACCCCGTCTGACAAGTCGAGACACTGCGCTATCCCGATACTTCATTCCTAAAGTACTTTTGCTCTGGTGTTGTAGTCTGATGATGTTTGGCACGGTAGCACTTCTTGGATTGTTTTCTCTTTTGGTTTTATTACTCTTGCTTGTATTTATTTGCTTTATTTGTAATTTGTATATTCTTCTAAGAGTGTATATGTATATTTGTGTAAAAAGGACTCTTTTTAATGGGGTGCTAAAATGTATTTTTTTCCACAAGTGACTATTCATAGATATGTACGTTTGGCCGTGCACTGATCAAAATACAAAAAACGCAAACTCCAGCATTGTATTATGTATGTGACTGTTATTACATGAGTGTTTTTCTCTGTTTTGTTTCACACAAGGGTACACTGGTCATCTGTAATCTCTCCTCTGTGCTGAAGGATTCATCACAATGGGAAAAACCAGATCAGTTTTATCCCGAACACTTCCTAAATGACCAAAGGAATTTCAGGAAACGGGAAGCATTTTATCCATTTTCAGCAGGTAGCCTTTTGCTATAATTCACTCACACTTACAAGTGATGTTTTAATGTAAGATGACCTGTGTATACGTGTCTTCTGCCTTTACATTTGCCCAGGAAAAAGGTCATGTGTGGGTGAGCAGCTGGCACGAAATACACTCTTCCTCTTCTTCACTACCCTCCTCCAAAGATTCTCATTCTCAGCTCCTGAAGGACTAGAAACTCGCCTTGAGGATCAGGAACAGGTCAAGACGTCCCATAAGCCCTCCCAGATCTGTGTGTCATTACGCTGATAGAAACTGTAGGAATCACAACTGGACTGATACTAACTGAGTTCTATTAATAGACAGCAATACAGTGCCCTCCACTAATATTGGCACCCTTGGTAAATATGAGCAAAGACAGATATGAAAATAAATCTTCTTTGTTTATCTTTTTGATCTTACATTCAAAAAATTCACAAAATGCTAACCTTTCATTGAAGTAAAACAATTAAAAGTGGGGGGAAAACTTACATTATGAAATAAATGTTTTTCTCCAATGCATGGTGGGCACAATTATTGACACCCTGAGAAATTATAATGAGTAAAATATCTCTGAAGTATATTCCCATTCATATTTTCATTTATTTAGCACACTAGAATGACTAGGACTATGATATTGTCCAGCCATGACTTCCTGTTTCACAGGATTATAAATATGAGGAGCACAAAGGCCAAATTCCCTTAATCATCCATCACAAGGAATAAAACCAAATAATATAGTTCTGATGTGCAGAACGAGATTGTTGAGCTTCACAAAATAGAAAGTGGCTGTAAGAAATGAAAATCCCCATTTCCAACATTAGGACAATAATTAAGAATTCCAATCATCTAAAGTTGTTACAAATCTGCCTGGAAGAGGACGTGTGTCTATATCGTCCTAATGCATGGTGAGGAGGAGAGTTTAAGTGTCCAAAGACTCTCCAAGGATCACAGCAGGAGAACTGCAGAGATTAGTTGAGTCTTGGGGTCAAAAGACTAAAAAAAAAATTCAAACAGCCCCAACATCACCACATGTTGTTCAGGAGGGTTTTAAGTAAAATGCTCCTTGCTCATCCAAAAACAAACTCCAGCATATTCAGTTGTCAGAATTTCAAATGGGACTCTGTGGTCAGATGTAACTAAAAAAAGAGCTTTCTGGCAGCAAACCCACCAGATGGGTTTGGTACAAAAAGTACCCCATGTCCACGGTTAAATATACTGCTGGATCTCTCAAGTTGTGGGCTTATTTTCCTGTCAGGGGTCCTGGACGTCTTGTTCAGATACACGGCATCATGGATTCTAGCAAATACCAACAGATAAAATATCTAAATCTGACTGCATCTGTTCTATATTGAGCTGTGGTTGGCTCTTCCATCAGGACAATAATCCAAATCAAACATCAAAATTAACACAAAAATGTGTCACTGAGCATAAAATGAAGTTTCTGCCATGGCCGTCCCAGTTGCCTGACCTGAACCCTGTAGAAAATGCGTGAGGTGAACTGAAGAGAAGAAGCACCAGCATGGAGCTGTGAATCTGAAGGATCTGAAGAGATTATGTATGAAGGAATGGTCTCTGATCGCTTATCAGGTGTTCTCCAAACTCTTCAGGCATTAAAGGAGAAAACCTAGAGCTGTTATCTTGAATAAAGGACGTTGCAACAATTGGGTGCCAATAATTGTGGTCAACATGAAGTAGAGAAAAACATTTATTTCATAATGAGATTTTCCCCCTGCTTTCCATTGTTTTACTTCAATGATAGGTTAGAATTTTGTGAATTTTTTAAATTAAAGATTAAAATTTACCAAAGGTGCCAATATTAGTAGAGGGCACTGTACATGCAGTAAAATGAGAGTCAACATGCAGCACAGTGTTTAGATGAGATAATATACCTTTGCATACAGTATAAATCTCTCTCTTCCTCTCTTTATCCTATCTATCTATTTGTATCTATTTAATATAAATAGATTTGTTTGATGGCAATAGTGATGAAGGATAGTAAATTTCTTTAAATGACAGGACATATGCATTATTAATGTCAATAGTGTTGTATTATTTAAATGTTTAGACTGCAAAACGTTAATTGCATTGCAAATGTGAATGATGCTATTAATCTGAGCATGCAATTGATGTAAGATCCACTTTATTCTGCAGAAATAAAACAACAACAAAGAATTGTTTGTGATCTAGTGTTTCTTCTGGTTTGTTAGCAAGATTTCTATTGTGAACAGCACTTTAAACATTTAATTCAAAATGTTTGATGTTTTTTAACATCAATACTGGATGTCAGTCATAATTTGCAGCTGCCTTTATAATTTGTTGAAGAAGGATCAGTTTTGAAACTGAGTCTGAAAAATAATAGGTGATCTCAGCATTATAAACATCTGACAAGGTGCATTATCGCCACCAGACGGCGGTAGAGAACCTCTTGAGAACGCACAAACTCTCAAGACCCCATCTTTTCTCTTTCTCTTATTTAGTTTTAGCAACAGTAAGTTTCTTGCAATAATGCAGATTCACGGGGTTGTACAAAGTCATTGCGGTTGCTGTCGTGATAGTACAGTTTACTGAAGCAAGGCGTTTTCAGGCCAAAGTGGACACAAGCATGTTTTGCCGTGAACTCCGAGTTTTTCCTGGAAAAAAAATTCAATAGAAAGGACATTTCTATAAGTGCTGAGGTTTATGTATCAGCGCGGTGCGCCTGAACTTTGGCGGCGGTTCATTCCTAAGTTTCCTTCTACTAGAGACTTCCACACGCGCGAAACGAATATTTTACCGTCGACTATTTGAAGAGGTGTTTTGATTCTTTATTATTGGTATATTTTACCGTGTAAAATAATGTGCCATGCCGTTTGTGGAGTTCATCGCAGGATGGATTTCAGGTAGGCTAACTCTTCATTTTGACTTTGGAACAAAACTAACCAATACATAAAAATAGCAGGGAAAACATTTGCTAATGGATGACTTTGATCCGCTCATTTTTATTAGCCATTAACTGCAAAGTTATAAACTGTGGTAGTACCATGGTATTATTTACGACGTTCCTTACAACTTGAAGAAAGATAGTATATGAATATGTAATATGCCTATGTATCAAAAATAATAAGGCAAGACAACCAGACGTGAATAGGTAAAAATGTTAACTAAAATATTTAAATAAATCAGTCAATCAATCAATAAAATAACCTATGTAATAACCCATGTTTGGTGATTTTTCACCAGTTCTGCCCTCCTTAAAAACCTTCAGAATGTAGATGGAAATTGAATATAGAAGAGAAATTGGAAAACTGTAAAGTCTGGTGTTTGCAAGTGCTGCTGGATTTCTGGAGTTAAAAAAAAAAAAAAAAGCCTTTAAAGATACACTATATTTTCAAAAGTATTGGGACACCCCCTTCTAATGAACAGGTTTGACTACTTTAGTAATTTCCATGAGTACAAATCTTAATGTTTAAGAAAGTAATGATATTCTGGGGGATTGTGCTTCTAATTTTATAGCAGTATAACAGTTTGGACAGGGCCCTTTTCTATTCTAACATGACAATGCATCTGTGTTGTATAAGGCAAGGTTCAAAAAGAAATGATTGATTAAGTCAGTGTGGAAGAGCTGAACACCTCTGGTGTGACTTTAAATGCAGACCTTGAGCCAAAAACTCATCACCAAACACCAATGACTTGTACACACACTATATGGACAAAAGTATTGGGATACCAATAGAGTGAAAAGGGCACTTCCAAAATTGTGGCAACAAAGATGGAAACATAATAACATAATTCATGTATTTAAAATTTGATTTGTATTTCCATCTCTGTTGCAGCAGTTTTGGAAGTGTCTAAAATGACTGCACCCACATGTACAAGTCATTGGTGTTTGGTGATGAGTTTTTGGCTCAACGTCTGCATTTAAAGTCACACCAGAGGTGTTCAGCTGGGATTAGGACTTTGCTTTATGCAGACCAGTCACGTTCTTTCACACTGACTGAATCAATCATTTCTTTTAGAACCTTGTGTTATACACAGATGCATTGTCATGTTAGAATAGAAAAGGGTTCTGACAAAACATTAAGATTTGTACTCAGGGAAATTACTATAGTAGTCAAACCTGATCATTAGAAGGGGGTGTCCCAATACTTTTGGCAATATTAGTGTATGTAATGTGCAGGCCTACAGACAAACAGATAAAGTGTAATAATCACTTTCTACTAGTCTGAAAGAAGTCAAGATATCGAAATGTCCCGAAAGTGCATAAAAAACTATGGTTTTGCCTGAAGCATCTTGCCTTAACATCTAATACTGTCCCTTTTACAAAAGGTACAGCTGCAGTATTTTTTGTACATGGTAAAAAGAAATGTATTCCTTGCCCTGGACTATTATAAATGTTTCACAGTTTCAGACTGCAAAATGTTCAATGATTCACAAATGGTTAATATTCATATCTGGTGTTAGGTGCTGTTGGTTTAGTTGTTGGACACCCTTTGGACACAGTAAAGGTGAGTTTCATTGATAATAGATTTGAAGTACATTTGATCTGCTAGTCTTGCGTCAATGATATTACTGATGCAGTTGATTCCTTTGTTTTGCTTAGGTGCGCTTGCAGACCCAGGCTGTGTATAGAGGAATGTTTGATTGTGTGGTCAAAACATACACGCATGAAGGAGTAAGTCATCAAAAATTACACTGTGCAATAAGGAAATTCTACATTCATTATATATATATATATATATATATATTTACACACACACACACTGCCGTTCAAAAGTTTGGGATCAGTAACTACAAGTGAACACTAAATGTATAGTGTACAGAGTGAGAGAGAGAGAGTGTAAGGTGCAAAGGTTTATATACACAGTTTGTTTCCTAAGTTTACAAAACTTGCAAATTTTTTACAAGAAAAAAGTGCTCTTATTTTTTATTTAGTACGGGCCCTTTTTCTTTGTTTTTTTTAACCATTTTTACCACTAGACAGAATACACCAGTCATTCTATTCAAAGGTATACATCCCTTTGGTTGTAAATAATGTGTGTTTCCTTCTTGAGCATCATGTTTGCACACCTTTTGTGATGGTTGTATACAAGTATGACAAAAGATGAATTACATTATATAGACAGTTTTCGGAGGAGCCCAGATGTGCAGAGGATGCTGGTAAACCAAAGAATATGCAGACCCTGGATTTTTTTTCTGATGAACAGGGCAGCTTTACTACTCAAGACAAAAAAAGAGACTTGTGAACAGCTGTCACCAAACATGAAATTTCTTGTTGAGGAAGCAACTCACCATAATAAGAAACAAGGGAATGAACAGAATCATTTGTGTACTTCATTATTTTGTCTTGTGGCATAAATTTGAAACATAAAAGGCCAGTACAAAATTTAAAAAATGCAATTTTTGCATGCTGAAAATTCAGCTTTGTCATGCAAAGATAAATTACATTTTAAATGTAACAGAAAGCAGTTATTTAAAATTGTAATAATATTTCACAATAATATTTCATTTAATTTTTAATTAAATAAATGCAGACTTGGTGAGAAAAATAATACATACCTAAGATTGTATATGTACAAAATCTTAATTTTGCTTTTTTCCCCCCAGTGCCGTGGATTTTTTAAGGGCATGTCATTTCCTGTCCTCTCTATTGCCATTAGCAACTCTGTGGCCTTTGGTTCGTACAGTAATGCGCTGGATTACCTCACTCAGTCCCATCGCAACAACTCTGACCAAAGCAAGCAGCCACTACTCACTGCTGTGTTCATGGCCGGCTGTTTTTCAGGTTTAGCACAGGCAAGTCTGGGCATCAAGCCAGCAAAGTCCAAAAGAATCTAAAACAACTCATTGCATGTGACTAATTTTTGCTGATTTGATTCTCTCTCACAGTTGTTTGTTACAGCGCCGATAGACCTGGTCAAAGTGCGTCTGCAGAACCAGACGAAATCAGGTGAGAATAAGTATAGAGGCCCCATACATTGTATTGCTGTGATCTTAAGAGAGGACGGGGTGAAAGGCCTTTTCAGAGGAATATGGGCTCTTGCTCTGCGGGACGTGCCTTGTTTTGGACTTTACTTCCTGCCATATGAGCTGACCTGCAGGATGCTGACTGAGGAAGGAAAGCAACCAGGTAATTGCGCACAAATAAACAAATGTATCAGTATATTGTATTTTTAAGTTTATGGCAGTATTGCAATTAGACTTTACCTCATGTAAATGCAAAACCACAATCAAAATAATGTGATGAAGCTCATAATTGATTAATAATGCAATAAGCTTGAAAAATCACTCCACAAGCCCAGCCCTTATGTGCTAATAAGGCCACAACAGGCCTGGAATCAGCAAGAACCAAGCCACCTGGCCAGAGCACTCTGCAAAAATAGCCCTGATGACTAGCAGGGGTATAAGATGACTAGGCAAATAAAATCCATGCATGAAGGGTAGAGACATCCAGGTAATAAAACCTAGCAAACGAAGATCAGCTAGCTGCTGCACAAATGTCTCCAACAGAGACTCTGCTGGACCATGCCCAGGAGGAGGCCATTCCCCCTCACTCCTATGGGCCCTGCAAGCCCACTGAGACATAGGCCAGTGCTATTCAGCACACAAAGAGCTGCTCTGATTGATGAAACAGGCCAGAACACTTTATATAAAACGTAAGGGCTCGAACCGACAGAGTAAATTAGCACTCTCCTCTAAGTGAGAACTAGAAGGGTAATGACCTGTGCTCTGAATGGAGTAAATTGCACCTTAGGCACATATCCGTGTCCTGGTTTGAGGTCGACCTTGCAGTTGTAATGCCCAAGCTCAAAGCAGGAAGTGCTTACTGAAAGGGCTTGCAAGTTGCCTACTCGCTTAACCGATGCAAAAACCAGCAGAAGGGTGGTCTGAAGTGACATGGAATGCAAGTCGGCTGACCTCTAAATTGTGGACAAGTCCCAGGTTGGGACACTATGAGGACAAGGCGGATTCAGTCTCTGGGTTCCCCTCAGAAACGTTACAACTAGGTCATATTTGCTTACAGACTGGCCAGCCACAACAGCCTGATTCGCTGCGATGGCCACCACAAAGACATTGAGCACAGAAGGGGTGTCCCTCCTATTCAGCAGCTCTTGTAAGAAAGTCAAAATTGATGACGTCTCACAAGGACTGGTCTACATTCCAAACTACACACCAATCAGAGAACATACCATTTGAGAGGTTTCTCGTAGATGGGGCTTTAGCCTCTGAAATGGTATTATCTACCCTCATTAGAAGCTGCAAATACTCCTGTCGAGAGGCTGCACAGGAGGGCTCCACAACTTGGACTGGGGATGCCAGGTCATCCCTCTCGCTTGGGAGAGGTCTTTTCTTAGTGGAATTGGCCAGGGAGCTGCTGGAACAACTAAGGGAACCACAACTGGTTCCACCAGAGTAGAGCCACTTGGAAGACCAAGTATCTGACCTCCCTGACTTGTCTGATGACCTGAGGAAGCAGAGCGATGGAGGGAAATGTGTACAGACGAGCATTGGGCCATTCCTGGGGCAGTGCGCTTCACTCCTTTGAGAAAAATACTATGAAATGAGAGTTGCCTTCTGAGGCAAAGAGATCAACCTCTGCCCTCTCAAAGACATCCCAAATCATTTGAACTTTGGGGTGAATTCTCCATTCCCCTGGAGACAAACTGCCATGGGACAAAATGTCCGCTACTTGGTTCAGTTTGCCCAGCACGTGCGCTGACCTCAATCAGTGCAGATTGCACTGTGCCCATAAAAGGAGACAGGTCGCCATCTTGTAATTGGACCATTACCTGAGTCCACCCTAGCAATTTATAAAGGCTACCACAGTCACGTTGTCCAAACGAATGAGGATGTGGTGCCCGTTTTGGTCTGGTAGGAAGGTGTTTAGGGCCAGAGAAACTGCCATCACATGCAGAGATTTAATATTGCATTATATAGCATTCATCTAGGCTGGACTAGGAGCTCAACACCGGTCTGCCCTCACACAGTGCACCATGCAATTCATAAAAGTGTGTGCTGCCAGTGACAGTCCAAAAGAAAGGACTGTATACTGATAAGCCACTCGAACATGTCGAACATGAATCTCAAAAACAGTCTGTGGTGAGGGGCTATCTGGGTATGAGAATAGGCATCTTTCAGATCCACCGATAAGAACCTGTCCCATGGGCAAACTTGCGTGAGGATCTGTTTCAAAGTCTTAATCCTGAACGGCATCTCCAGGTGTAGTGTGGTTCAGGTGCCAGACATCGAGGATGGGCCAGAATCCACAGTCTTCTTTGGAACAAAGGAATCAGCAGCTGTAAAAGCCAGAACCCAGCTTGACCCAGCCAGGATAGCTTTCCAAGCCTGGTACCAGGCAGCATGGGGTCTGAGTTTCTCGAATGGCAGATTGCTGCTTAGAGGCAGCAGGCTGACATTTATGTCATTGCAAATTTTTTGTTATTTGGTCTGCTATCACAGTGGTAGTTTGCTTGGGACCGACCAAGCACTGGCAGTGGGGAAAAAAAACCTCTGAACCCTCTGATGACTTGAAACAGCCAGCAAGCTGGAGAGCTTGGGCGGGAAGTGGTGCATAGCTTGCAACAACTTCTAAGCTGCGATGAAGAGTTCTACAAACCTGTCCAGCAAGAGCGACAGCTTCTTCAAGAGGAGGGAGCTTCTCATAGCCCTTTTCTTCAGCACTGTCAGTGGAGGTGAGGTCAGTGGAAGCAGAAGAGTGGATATGGCCTGAGTAAGGAGTGTGCTATGACTTAGTAAGTTAGTGACTTAGTGACTGCACAGCACTCTAACTTCTTCTTCTGAGGCTCCTGGGATGGGAGAAACTGGAGACCATGAGGGGTGGGTGCAAAAGCAATCAGCAAGTGAAGCAAAGCGAGACTCGTGCTCTCGCAATGAGAGCAAGCCATCTCCATGAGCACTGCCTCAGTGTAAACTGGAGCGTTTTGCTTGCGTCATATAATAACCTTTACTGTGGTTAAGTCCTTACTCTTGATTATTGGAGATGATTGCATTATTAGTGCACATGTATACGTGATCACTGTATTAATTTTTTATAGTGTTAAACTGAGTAATAATATGATGCTTTGACCCTCAGGTAACTGTGCCGTGCTGGTGGCTGGTGGTGTTGCTGGTGTGGTCACATGGGCCTGTGCCACCCCTATGGATGTGGTGAAGGCTCGACTGCAGATGTGTGGTGGTGGTGGACGCATGTACAGCGGTGTGCTGAACTGCATTACTGTGAGTGTGCGTGAGGAGGGCATGCGGGTCTTCTTCAAAGGCCTTCTTCTGAACAGCGTAAGAGCCTTCCCTGTGAACGCCGTAACCTTCCTCAGCTTTGAGATGCTGCTAAGAGCCATGACTGACTCCTCTTAGGACTGAGGGAGTGCTGCAGGGATGATGGATTGTTGTAGGCCAAAACCCAGAAATGACTTTGTAGGTTAGCATTTTTAATGGTTCTAATGTTCTAAGGTCCGTGGGTTTTTTGAATGGGGGTTTTGGTTAAATGGTCCATGGTGAATGCAAGATATTTTAATTTTTTTATTCTGTAAAACAACACATCAGTGAAATACCTTGTGATTTAAAAAAAGAAGACAACTTTTTACACTACTCACTTTCACAGCTGCTAGTGTTCTCACTACTGGTTGCCTTGACAGCGTTCTCACTACTGGTTTCTTGCTGCTAAATACAAACATTTTGGAGGCAGAAGACTAAATATAATAAATTAAATCCGTACATACAAACAAAAACAAATGCGAAGCAGATCATATGAGCTTTACCGTCTTCTTTCCTATTGGCTGTCGTTCCAGAAAGTCGCTTGATTTGCATAAAGTTGAAGGATGCAGCAAAGTTCAGAATCGCTGGACACGCCCCATCCGGTCGCCACGGCCTCTGTTGTTCGTTGCATGAAATTGCCAGCTCTCCACTGAAATTAATGGGATCGTGTTGCTTTGTTGTTGCGTGTCACTTGAAGTGTGAACAGAGCTTAAAACTTATTGGAGTTGTCAAAAGCTTAATGATGCTGACATCACATTCATGGGACTTTGGTTTAGTTCATTTATAAGCCTACATTTTTATATTTAGGCTTCAAATTTCATAAAAGTTCATTTTTGACAGTCTTTAAAACATGCAAGACTCATTCTTTTTTTGGTCACAGAGCTTTATTTTCTGCAGTTATCTGAATGCCAATGGAAAAATGCTTATAGGGCTTTTTTGTCAAGGGAATCGGGGCGATTCATGCCTCGGTTAGTGCCTATAAATAAGCTGTTGCCATCATATTAGTGGCACTGATTTTGATTTATCCCAGTGACTTGAATAGTTTTGACCTGACTTGAAAATTGTTCACAGTTTTGTTCAGTGACTCTTTCTGTAGGTTACATCATCACACTAAAAGCTAGGGACCAGACAGAGCTGTCTTACTGTTATTATTATTAGTTACATTTATATAGCACTTTTACCATTGCAGCTTAGTGGGCAAAATCCAGTCATTTCAATAGGAATCCATGCAATCTGGAGTTTCAGTGAGGACAAAAAGGTTCCACATGCATGCAAAGTTTAAGTTGGTCACGCAAATTTTTCACATTGACCAGCAGAAAGATGTTTGGTTTGAAAATGACTTCATTTTTCTGTCTGAGATGTGCTTCATGTATTGCTACACTATTGACAATGGCGTGCAAAATGTGTATGTTAATGTATGCTGTTTTTGAAAGAAAAAAGTAATTAACTTAAATGATTTGTTCACCAACAAAATACACTTTTCATCCATTTTCATAATATCCTTTGGGCAAACAATATGGCTTTTCCAAAAACCGATGTTGATATCTAGTATAGTAAAAATATTGTCAATATGTATTAGATACAATAACATTTAATGTCAAGTTGGTAGATTTCTGAAATGGGCAAATGGAGTTAAGGTGATATTATAGCTCATTATCAGCCTGGTCAATGTGTTTTTTTTTTTTTTGTTTGTTTGTTTTTGAGTTAAAGTATTTTAGTCTCATCTCTTTACCAAGGTTGCATTTATTTCATCATTAATACAATAAAAAAAAAGTAATATTTAAATTATTATTAAAAATAAAAATGTGTTTTCTATTTGAATATATTTTAAACTGTAGTTGATTGCTGTGATCAAAGCTGAATTTTCAGCATCATTACTCCAGTCTTCAGTGTCACTTGATCCTTCAGAAATCATTCTGATATGCTGATTTCTGATTATTATTCATTTTTGATGCTCAGTATTTTTTGTAGAAACCATTATAAACTACCACTATGTTTTTATGTTAAAAAACACCTCCCAGCTTAATGTGCAATCAACTATGTAAACCATTTATAGATACAGAAAGTATAAAGCTGGTGGCTCGATCAAAAACACTGCTCTGTTTGAGTGTCCCATTCAATAAACAATTATTATATTTCCAATGCCGTTTGGTGCAGCAGAAATTTCTTACTTCAACTTTAAAATAGCCTTTTTTTTTTAATACAGAAGAAGCAGCACCATTAAGCAAATATGTATTTATACCATATTTTTATGAAAAGCCTTTGACTTATTAACACTAGCTTTTAAAATCTGGAAATCTGTAAAAATGTTGTTGTTGAACAGTTATTTTTTGAATATATGTAACATTTGCCTGATGTTTACACATACAAGAAAAATGTCATTAACGGAAATAAAACACTCACCCAACATCAGTTGAGCCACTTTTATTTAATCCAGTCCTTCCTAAACCAGAAACATTTATTACAACAACACTTTTTGACTTGGCAATCCTATTTTTGGATCCATTTTCTTACATTTTTTGTGAATTCACACCAGTCTGAATCCTTCAAAAATCAACCCACAAGCCTGCTCAGTGTTGGACAAAAATGGGCAATTTAATCAAGTCTCGAGGGTGCTCTTTTTCCTTTTTTTCCTTTTTTTCTTGTTTTTTTTTTTTTTATTTTTTATTTTTTTAAGAGTTTGCTTATCGTAGGGTTTTTAGCAAGCAAGCCACAAAATCACTTACAGAGGCCTGTTTCTACCTTTTTTTTTTTTTTTTTTACTCAAAACGTTACTACTAAATACTTAATTGATGGCTTCGGTGCTTTAGTAAACAAGGGTATATATAACAACATATCTATTAGTACTTTAATTTGAAATATTACCAAATAAAAAGTTAGTTTTTGGAAATGATTCCTTATAGTCCAAGTAATAGGGTCTTAGAAAAAATGTCACTTCCTATCCAAATGAGAATTTGGTTGCAAATTTGCTAATCTGCCATTAAAACAATGGTCCTAAAGTACATTTATTAATATGTAATAAAATATTACTTACATCTTTAGATTAGGGAGTGAAATACAGAACAGGTTTTATTAGATTCGCCCATTAATCAGCACATACTGTTCTTGCATCTCAAAAAATTGAATATTTTTAGCTATTCATAATTTTACACAAACTATATATTTTTTTTCCACATGTGAACCCATTTAAACTTGCCCAGTGAAAAATGGAAGAAAAAAACAAAACAAAAAAAAAACAATACCATATCTCAGTGTAATCAGTTTTGCATTTCTGGGTGTTAAAATTGATTTTTAATGCCAAAACACTTTATGACCTGAAAAATGAAAAAGAAAAAAAAAATAATAATAATAATTTGTACAATCTATAAACGAACATCCTATATGTTGTCTTTTAAATTTCAACCAATTATTAAATTGCTAAATTAAACGCCAAATGTCTGTCTAAATGAGACATTTTGGCCTGTAGAGTTTCAGTCAGTATGTCAAACACCGATTATCCTGGTCCTTTTATTAACTGATGGCTTCCCAAAAGTTTGCATTCACATTTATCTCAACACATACATATATCATCTTAAAAACGTTTAATTTCTCAATTTTTCAGTGCATGTTCCCATTCTTCGTTTGGTCGCTCATTCTATAACGTTTGTGTGTGGTCACGTGACATTAAGTGCCGTCCTTTTCTCTGTTGTTAGCGTGTCAACCTTGCGTTACCGCAAGACTACGGTCCAGTCTGCCGCTGCGTTGACCCCCGGCTTACGTAGAGTCAAAACTGCAAGTGTAGTGTCAAACTCAAACTCTAAAGCCAACTCTGTACCATCTGGGGAAAAAAAAAAAAAAAAAAAAAAAAAAACATTAACTCCATATGTTGTGCAAAATCTGTGGCTCTCAACGGGTCTTACTTCAGGACCCAAATTTACTTAAGACAACAATGCTGACCCAACACAGTACCAAAATTGTTCATCATATTTTGATTACCATGAGCTGGATAAACCCAACAATATATGTCCATTTATGTACAACTGTATAAGTGTCTGGTTTCTAAATGCTGTCAGGAGCCAATAAATAACTGCACAAAATGCATCGTTGACAGCACAAACCATTATCCTTGCTGTACAAGAGACCATATTTAAAAAGATAATTCACCCAGAAATAATTAATTATTCTGCCATCATTTACTCACTCTCATGTTGTTCCAAAGCTGTATGAGTTTCTTCTGTTGAACACAAAATATATTCTGAAAAAGGCTGCAAAACAAACTGTTGGCAGTAGCCATGGACTTTCATAATATGGAAAAAAATACTATGGAAGTCAATGGCTACCATAAACTGTTACCAACATTCTTTAATGTTATATATGTGGCTCTGGAGCAACGTGAGGGTGAGTAAATGATCAATTTTGATTGAACTATTCTTTTAAACAGTCTGGTTAATATTTTCTTGTATCTTAGTTCAAGTTTATTAAAGTGAAGTTACACCAAATGATGTATCCCATTTAAATTAATTGATTGAAGATACTGCAGTTTCATATTAAGGACCCAAATTCTGTTTCATTTTTTTTTTCTTTTTTTTTTCCCCACTTTAATTCGTCTGAATTCATTTTTTTCCATTTGAATTTTTCTTGACTCCTTTTAATGGTTAAATTAAATTTCATTAATCAAAAAGCATGTCTAATTAGTGAAAATCACAAAACTTACACAATTTAACATCTATTTATTAAAAGTTTAATATATTATATATATATATATTATATATATATATATATATATATATATATATATATATATATATTATATATTCTTACAATAACCTTATGAAATGTTTTTCCCTCCCAGAAATTTACTGTTGTGCATTTAAATTTTTCTGGTTATCAAATGAAGGCATAAAACATTGTTTTGCTTTTAAATAATGAAAATTAAACATTTTATCTTTTGGCAAATAAATGGGATTTACAATTAAAATTTAAACATGGAAGAAACATGATTATTTCTTAAAAATTTAAGTTTTATTATTTTCTCAAAATTAGTAGTAGTAGTAGTAGTAGTATCACATACATTCTACCAAATAATAGTAATATAGGCCTATTTTTAGCATGATGTCTTCAAATTAAACTGGACTTTTATTTTGAGGGTTGCCGTGAATTCATTTAGCTTTCTGTGTGTATATGATTTGATGTAAATTCCGTTTTTATGACTGGATTCTGCGATTCCATCTGTGTTTTTTAATCATAGGGCCCTACATATTTTTTGGGCTGCATGCCCTTGGACATTAAAAACAAAAACATGGACAACATTTTCTCCCTCTTTAAAAAAGCCAGTTATTTGAGCTATTTTAATAATTGCTTATCAAGTTGTTTGATAAGAGCCTGCACGATAGAAGCCTGTGAGAATGCCAAAGCAGATAATCGCATGACATTAGCAGACACTTTTACCCACAGAAACTTTATCAAAAGAAAGCCAATGATATTAGCAGTAACAGTGAGACTGACCTGCATTTTTCAGTGTAGCAGAGGACGGTTGACTGCCTCCAATGACCACAATCTTTTCAATCCAAGAGGCAGTGGAAAACTGGGAGTCTGGGGCCAGATTTCTGAAAAAAATGAAAAATATTTAAATAAAATGAGATGCCAACAGATAAAAAAAAAAAAAAAACAGCATGGCAATGCAGTTTGTCATTTAAATTATTACCACCAGAGAACAGCTGTAAAGAAAAAGAGAGCAGACGGACCTGGAAGACAGCGTGTTGGCAGAGAAAGACAGATGTCTGTGGACAAACTGCTTTGTTTTTTCAAAGTTGAAGGTATGGAAGTCATCGATGTACAGCTCTCCTTCAGCAGAGCCCTGAAGCACAACACGGCAGTGATTACAGATGTTAAAAATCTGCATGTACAATGTCAAACATGAATAGAAGTGGGATGCACTGAATCACCTGAGAATTGACAGCAACATAGAGAGTGTATGGGTCATTCTCCATACAGGACGAAGATCTCCTAACACGGTCTTTCCTGCAGATAATGGACCCTCCTCGCTGGAAAACTGGGATCTGGAATATGAAACACAATAGACAGAAAGGAAGGATTTAGCTGTCTGATAAAAACTAAAACAAAATACAGCTGAAGAAAACAATTATAGAAAACTATCACTGAAATTAGTGTATAGGAAAACTGTCAAAGGAAGATATGAAAATCATCAAAAACTAATTTGAATGACATGAAAAACAAACAAAAAAAACAATATAGCTGCAAGCAGCAATTAAGGAGCCAAGCACAAAGAAGGCAAAATAAGTCATGCCAGCAGACCAACTGCATCAATTAAACCACAATTAAAGACGCTTTCTTCGAACTGCTTCGTACGAGTCGTTTACGAATCATTTAGAAATGAGGTAAAATGAAATATGTAACTTTTTGTCAGCACAGTCGGAAGATGATCTGACTCAATTTTGGTGAAAAATCAGATGAACGGTCTAGGACAAGCTCGAAAAAGTAGGTTTTCAACATATATCAAAATGGCGGACAGAAATTTTGGCTGATTATGGCAAAACTGGTAACCATGTTCTCGGCATGACCCAATGATTATATTGAGTTCACTTTCATTGCAACAGACCAATTTAATCAAATGTTATTAGCATTTTTTTTCTTTATAACTTTTGGCCACAAGGTGGCGCTGTCCCCAAACTTTTTGAGTACTGTCAGAGCATCGTCCCAAAGACACATACTTTGTGTCGCAACAATACGCCAATACGTTCGTAAAATATAGGATTTTATGACATAATTAAAAATGGCTGACACCCAAATGTTTTGTGATTTTGGGCCAAACCATTCAGAAGTTATAAACAAAAATAGCCATTTTCATATCTCCTGACCACTAAGTAGTGTTGCTCAGAAACAGTGCAGGTAACCTCATGTCATGGTTGTTATAACACACACCAAGTTTGTTCTCAATACGCCAAACCATTGTGGAGATATAGCCTCACATCCATTTTCGTGTGCTATTTAACCAATTAATTTGCATGTTATTTGAGAACGGTTTGACTAATCAATTTGAATGCCATAACTTTTTGACAGCATGGTCTGGAGATGATCTGAGCCAATTTTGGTGAAAATCAGACAAACCGTCTAGGACACGTAGGTTTCAAAATTACTAAAAATAGCGAAAAAACCTGACTTTACGATTTTGAGCCAAAGATTCAGAGGAAAAAGATTATTTTCCGTCGAGTCCTTACGGTTCAAAAGTTATTAGCATAAACATGACTGAAACTTTAGACAAGTGGCACTAGAGAGTTTAAGTTAGAGACTCCAAATTTGCAATGGTTAATGTTGACTGTCCTCTATCAGTGTGCCAAATTACTCGAGCAGAAGAAACGGAAACGGAAGAAGAAGAAGAATAGGAACACCACCGGATGCAATAGGTGCATTCGCACCTTCTGCACCTGGCCCCTAATAATCCATTTCGGCCCCTAGATTATGCAGTCTTTAAAAACAAATGGACTCACGGAGCTCATGGTGACAGGAATGTAGAGGCTCTGATCCCCATGATGCTTCTTTAAAGTGTGAACATCGTACCAGACCTGCAAGAGCAACCAGAGGAAGAGTTTGAGAGTTCAGAAGGATTTGGGAAGGATAAAAATCCACTCAGGGTAAGCAATACATTGCAGAAAAATGCATTACCTCGCCTTTCCCGGGCAGATAGGCAGTAACGCCAGTAGCGCCCTCATCAGTGACAGGATGCACCAGCAAGTCCTTCCCTATGAAGAAAAATAAACCTGTTGGCCTTCTCTGCTACAACATTTATTTGGGCTAATTATAATATTTAAAAACTCACCAATCAAGTACTCATCCTCAACTGCGAAAGTGGCGACATCATCAGGATACTCTACCCATAATGGTCTATGAAAAAAGTAAGAGAATCAATATTATCAACCCGAAAACTCTCGTTTTTTTGTTCATTTTGGTTATTTGCTTCAAGCCTCCGTTAATTCCTGACCCTGACTTTCTCAAACTGACTCACCTCATAACAGGCTGTCCGGTGCGTTGCGCGTTATAGAAAAGCTGGTACCAGTATGGCAGGAGAGCGTATCGCTGGCGTATCGCCTCCCGGATGAGCGCGGTGTTCTCGGGTCCGAACAGCCAAGGCTCCCTGCGGGGCGTGTCTATGTGAGCATGTGCGCGGAAAAACGGCTGGTAAGCTCCCGCCTGGTACCATCGCACCAAAAGCTCAG
Organism: Cirrhinus mrigala; assembly: GCA_036247105.1. Classification (NCBI taxonomy): domain Eukaryota; kingdom Metazoa; phylum Chordata; class Actinopteri; order Cypriniformes; family Cyprinidae; genus Cirrhinus; species Cirrhinus mrigala. The sequence goes on along the minus strand of CM070011.1, from coordinate 2,627,880 downwards.
TGCTGGGATGTTTAAAGAAACCGCCAACATCAGCTGAGGGAGAAGAACATACAGAATGAGGGACAAAAAGAAAAACTTTGACACAGCAGCACTTTAAGGTTACCAGCAAACAATTAACAGGCCAACAATATACACTACTGGTCAAAAGTTTGGATTTTTTTTTTTCTTTCCATGTTTTTACAGTAGTCTTTTATGGTCATCAAGGCTGCATTTATTTAATAAAAAGTACAGTAAAAAGTTATATTGTGGAATATTACTACAACTCTAAATAACTTTTCTATTTAAATATTTTAAAATGTAATATTGTTTTCCACTCATTCTCATTTACAGGCAAAAAAAAAGTTATTGACCAACCTATAATGTTAAGTTTTTGTGTGCAGTGTGAAATTTGTATAGACGTTGTATTCTTGCAGTTCAAAATATTATATTGCATCATGTTTTCTTGTGCAGAGTATGAGCATCCTTTCTTTATATTGAGTTATTATGCACTAAAATGCAACAGTCGTGTGCAAATCACTGAAAAATAACACAAAATACCATAAATACATCACAAAAAATCCTGGTGGGAATGATTAAGATATTAGATTCAGTAAGGATTCATAGCAAAAAATAAATAAATAAATGTTTTTATGTTTTACTTTTTATTATATTCTCATTGCATATGAATTTGCATTCATACTGCATAACAATTTTGAGTAAAAAAACATTAATTAAAAATAAACAAGAAATGTTACACTTTTTTTTTGTTGTTCACAAGTGACATAAGATTACTTTTGGTGGCCATTATTTTAATATGCGAGCAGTTTTGTTTACCCATTGCAACTACTGTACGTCATTTCTCATCTACGTATACTAAAGGTGCTAGCAAAACTGCTCACCTCCACAAAAAGAGATGCCCACTAAGCCCAGACTCAAGCACATAGGGATAGACATCTTCAGATGACCCCATTCAGCAGCGTTATCTCCTGTCCACACCGCACCTGAGCCACGGAGAGAGGAATTTATCACCAAACACTCCAGTACAAATACACGAGGCTTGTGTGTGATGTGAATGTGCCTCTTACCATAACGCTGGGATCCAGCAAAAAATGCTCGGGTCAGAACGAAAGGTCTCTCTACTCCTCCTGAACGCTGGATCAGGCCGTCAGCGGTCGCCTTTTGCTGGTGACACAAAAGTATTTGTTAAGAAAGAAAAAAAAGAAACACTTTTCACCACAACACTTCTGTCTTTATATGTACACACATACAGCTGAAGTCGAAAGCTTACATACACCTTCCACGATCTACAAAATGTTAATTAGTTTACCAAAATAAGGATCATACAAAACGCATGTTCTTTTTTTGTAGTTTTTTTCATATCAGTCGATATCGATAACTATCAAAACTAGATAAAAAAGTTTGTCAAGACAAACTTTAAGTTGGCTTGAGAAAGCTGGACCAGAAAGTTTGAAAGAGTTTGAAAAGTTTAAAAAGTTTAAAAAGTTTAAAAGGTTAAAAAGTTAAAGTTTAAGAAGTTTAAAAAGTTTAAAAAGTTTTAAGTTTGGATGGTTTTCAGTCTGAAATATTTTGAAGTTTTAAAGTTTGAATGCAGTATGTCAGATAGATAGATAGATAGACAGATAGATAATTAACATGTTGTTAGTATGATTCTAACATTATTACCAAGTTACTAGCATGTTGCTAGCATGTTTTTAACATGATTCCCAAGGTACTAGCATAGTTGCTAGCATGTTTCTAACATTATTAGCAAGTTGTTAGCATGATTAGCAAGTTGCTAGTATGCTGTTAGCACGTTCCTAGCATGATTAGCAAAGTTGCTAGCATGTTTCTAGCATGATTGGCAAGTTGCTAGCATGTTTCTAACATGATTAGCAAGTTGATAGCATGTTGCTAGCATGTTTCTAACATTATTAGCAAGTTGCTAGCATGTTTCTAGCATGATTAGCCAGTTGCTAGCATGTTTCTAGCATGATTAGCAAGTTGATAGCATGATTTTAGCATGATTAGCAAGTTGCTAGCATGTTTCTAGTATGATTAGCAAAGTTGCTAGCATGATTTTAGCATGATTAGCAAGTTGCTAGCATGTTTCTTGCATGATTAGCAAGTTGCTAGCATGTTTCTAGCATGATTAGCAAGTTGTTAGCATGTTTCTAGCATTATTAGCAAGTTGCTAGCATGCTGCTAGCACGTTTCTAACATGATTAGCAAGTTGATAGCATGATGTGCAAGTTGCTAGCATGTTTCTAGCATGATTAGCAAGTTGCTAGCATGTTTCTAGTATGATTAGCAAAGTTGCTAACATGATTTTAGCATGATTAGCAAGTTGCTAGCATGTTTCTAACATGATTAGCAAGTTGCTAGCATGTTTCTAGTATGATTAGCAAAGTAGCTAGCATGTTTCTAACATGATTAGCAAGTCGCTAGCATGATTTTAGCATGACTAGCAAGTCGCTAGCATGATTTTAGCATTACTAGCAAGTCGCTAGCATGATTTTAGCATTATTTTAACATGATTAGCAAGTCGCTACCATGTTTCTAGCATGATTAGCAAGTCGCTAGCATATTTCTAGCATGATTAGCAAAGTCGCTAGCATGTTTCTAGCATGATTAGCAAGTTACTAGCATGTTTCTAGCATGAATAGCAAGTCGCTAGCATGTTTCTAGCATGAATAGCAAGTCGCTAGCATGTTTCTAGCATGATTAGCAAGTCGCTAGCATGTTTCTAGCTTGATTAGCAAGTCGCTAGCATGTTTCTAGCATGATTAGCATGTTTTCTAGCATGATTAGCAAGTCGCTAGCATGTTTCTAGCATGATTAGCAAGTCGCTAGCATGTTTCTAGCATGATTAGCATGTTTTCTAGCATGATTAGCAAGTCGCTAGCATATTTCTAGCATGATTAGCAAGTCGCTAGCATATTTCTAGCATGATTAGCAAGTCGCTAGCATGTTTCTAGCATGTTTAGCAAGTCGCTAGCATATTTCTAGCATGATTAGCAAAGTCGCTAGCATGTTTCTAGCATGATTACCAAGTTACTAGCATGTTTCTAGCATGAATAGCAAGTCGCTAGCATGTTTCTAGCATGAATAGCAAGTCGCTAGCATGTTTCTAGCATGATTAGCAAGTCGCTAGCATGTTTCTAGCATGATTAGCATGTTTCTAGCATGATTAGCATGTTTTCTAGCATGATTAGCAAGTCGCTAGCATATTTCTAGCATGATTAGCAAAGTCGCTAGCATGTTTCTAGCATTATTAGCAAGTCGCTAGCATGTTTCTAGCATGATTAGCAAAGTCACTAGCATATTTCTAGCATGATTAGCAAAGTCGCTAGCATATTTCTAGCATGAATAGCAAGTCGCTAGCATGTTTCTAGCATGATTAGCAAGTCGCTAGCATGTTTCTAGCATGATTAGCAAGTCGCTAGCATGTTTCTAGCATGTTTAGCAAGTCGCTAGCATGTTTCTAGCATGATTAGCAAAGTCGCTAGCATGTTTCTAGCATGAATAGCAAGTCGCTAGCATGTTTCTAGCATGATTAGCAAGTCGCTAGCATGTTTCTAGCATGATTAGCAAGTCGCTAGCATGTTTCTAGCTTGATTAGCAAGTCGCTAGCATGTTTCTAGCATGAATAGCAAGTCGCTAGCATGTTTCTAGCATGATTAGCAAGTCGCTAGCATGTTTCTAGCATGATTAGCAAGTCGCTAGCATGTTTCTAGCATGATTAGCAAAGTCGCTAGCATGTTTCTAGCATGATTAGCAAGTCGCTAGCATGTTTCTAGCATGATTAGCAAAGTCGCTAGCATATTTCTAGCATGATTAGCAAGTCGCTAGCATGTTTCTAGCATGATTAGCAAGTCGCTAGCATGTTTCTAGCATGATTAGCAAGTCGCTAGCATGTTTCTAGCATGATTAGCAAGTCGCTAGCATGTTTCTAGCATGATTAGCAAGTCGCTAGCATGTTTCTAGCATGATTAGCAAAGTCGCTAGCATATTTCTAGCATGATTAGCAAAGTCGCTAGCATGTTTCTAGCATGATTAGCAAGTCGCTAGCATGTTTCTAGCATGATTAGCAAAGTCGCTAGCATATTTCTAGCATGATTAGCAAAGTCGCTAGCATGTTTCTAGCATGATACATACCATGAACATAGATAGCTTAAAGCTTAATTGAGTATCAATGGCTTCTAGCAGTTTACATTAAACATAGTTCAAACAGACATGGACTTTTGGTCAATGAAAGTCTATGGGACTTTTTATGATTTTTAATATTAATTTTTAAGAAAACCGTAACTCAAACCAGTCTGAAAAGATATAGCACACTAAGTCAGAACAGTATGAAGATCTGACCCGAGTTTGGAGTATGTAGCTTGAACGGTCTAGGAGGAGTAGGTGTCCAAAAAATTTGCGTTAAGAAAAATAAGAAGAAGAAGAATAATAACTAGATAGTAAAGTTTGTCAAGACAAACTTTAGGTTGGCTTGAGAAAGCTGGACCAAAAAGTTTGAAAAAGTTTGAAAAGTTTATAGTTTAAAAAGTTTACGAAGTTTTAAAAAGTTTTGCATTTGATGGTTTTCAGTCTGTAATGGTTTGAAGTCTAACGTAGTTTTAAAAGGTTAAAGTTTGAATGTTTTGAAGGCAATACAGTCTGTCAGAGATAGATAGATAGATAGATAAGTAGATAGATAACAATTAGCAAGTTACTAGAATGATTCTAGCATGATTAGCATTTTACTAGCATGTTGTTAAAATGTTTAACATTTTATTAACATGATAACAGGGGTGGTTGCTAGGGTGTTGCTATGCGGTTGCTAGGGTACCAAGGGTGGTTGCTAGGGTGTTGCTATGCCATTGCTAGGGTATCCAGGATGGTTGCTAAGGTGTTGCAATGCGGTTGCTAGGGTAACAGGGGTGGTTGCTAGGGTGTTACTATCCGGTTGCTAAGGTAACAGGGGTGGTTGCTAGGGTGTTGCTATGGTATCCAGGGTGGTTGCTAGGGTGTTGCTATGCGGTTGCTAAGGTACCCAGGATGGTTGCTAAGGTGTTGCAATGCGGTTGCTAGGGTAACAGGGGTGGTTGCTATGGTGTTGCTATGCGGTTGCTAAGGTATCCAGGATGGTTGCTAGGGTGTTGCTATGCCGTTGCTAAGGTATCCAGGGTGGTTGCTAGGGTGTTGCTATGCGGTTGCTAAGGTAACAGGGGTGGTTGCTAGGGTGTTGCTATGTGGTTGCTAGGGTACTTGGGGTGGTTGCTAGGCCGGTTGCTAAGGTACCCAGGGTGGTTGCAAAGGTGTTGCTATGCCGTTGCTAGGGTATCCAGGGTGGTTGCTGGGGTGTTGCTATGCGGTTGCTAGGGTACTTGGGGTGGTTGCTAGGGTGTTGCTATGCGGTTGCTAGGGTATCCAGGATGGTTGCTAGGGTGTTGCTATGCGGTTGCTAAGGTATCCAGGGTGGTTGCTAGGGTGTTGCTATGCGGTTGCTAGGGTACCCAGGATGGTTGCTAAGGTGTTGCTATGCGGTTGCTAAGGTAACAGGGGTGGTTGCTACGGTGTTGCTATGCAGTTGCTAAGGTAACAGGAGTGGTTGCTAGGGTGTTGCTATGCGGTTGCTAGGGTACTTGGGGTGGTTGCTAGGCCGGTTGTTAAGGTGCCCAGGGTGGTTGCTAAGGATGTTTCTAGCATGATTAACAAGTTGTTAGCATATTTCTAGCATGATTAGCAGGTTGCTAGCATGTTTCTAACATGACTAGCATGTTGCTAGTATGTTTCTAGCATGATTAACAAGTTGCTAGCATATTTCTAGCATGATTAGCATGTTGCTAGCATGTTTTTAACATGATTAGCAAGTTGTTAGCATGTTGCTAGCATGTTCCTAACATGATTAGCAAGTTGCTAACATGTTTTTAACATGATTAGCAATTTGCTAGCATGTTTTTAACATGATTAGCAAGTTGCTAGCATGTTGCTAGCATGTTCCTAACATGATTAGCAAGTTGCTAGCATGTTTCTAGCATGATTAGCATGTTTCTAGCATGTTTTTAACATGATTAGCAAGTTGTTAGCAAGTTGCTAGCATGTTTTTAGAATGATTAGCAAGTTGCTAGCATGTTTTTAGAATGATTAGCAAGTTGCTAGTATGTTTCTAGCATGATTAGCAAGTTGCTAGCATGTTTCTAGCATGATTAGCAAGTTGCTAGCATGTTTCTAACATGATTAGCATGTTTCTAGCATGTTTTTAACATGATTAGCAAGTTGTTAGCAAGTTGCTAGCATGTTTTTAGAATGATTAGCAAGTTGCTAGCATGTTTTTAGAATGATTAGCAAGTTGCTAGCATGTTTCTAGCATGATTAGCAAGTTGCTAGCATGTTTCTAGCATGATTAGCAAGTTACTAGCATGTTGTTAGTCTGTTTCTAACATGATTACCATGATGTTGGCATGTTATTAGCATGATTAGCCAGTTACTAGCATGTTACTAGCATGATTAGCAGGCTACTAGCATGACTCTAGTTTGGCTAACGATAGATAGATAGATAGATAGATAGATAGATAGATAGGTAAATAAATAGATAGATAGATGAGTTTGAATGAGTTTGAATGGATTAGAAATACAGTACATAGAAGGGAAGCTTGATTGAGTCTCAAAGGATTCTGGGAGTTTTGACAGTTGGAATTTGAAAAGTGTTGGCTCATTTGAACATTCCGTCAATGTAAGTCTATGGGATTTTTCCCAGTTTTAAACGTCATTTTTAGGAAAACCGTAAGTCCGATCAGTTTGAAGAGATATAGCAACTCGAGTCAGACCAGTCTGAAGATCTAGGCTGAGTTTGGAGTTTGTAGAGTTAAAGCTCTAGGAGGAGTAGCGTTTGAAAATTTGGCTAAGAAGAATAATAATAATAACTAGATAGTAAAGTTTGTCAAGACAAACTTTAGGTTGGCTTGAGAAAGCTGGACCAGAAAGTTTGAAAAAGTTTGAAAAGTTTATAGTTTAAAAAGTTTACGAAGTTTTAAAAAGTTTTGCATTTGATGGTTTTCAGTCTGTAATGGTTTGAAGTCTAACGTAGTTTTAAAAGGTTAAAGTTTGAATGTTTTGAAGGCAATACAGTCTGTCAGAGATAGATAGATAGATAGTAATGGTTAGATGATAGATAGATAGATAGATAGATAGATAGATAAGTAGATAGATAACAATTAACAAGTTACTAGAATGATTTAGCATGATTAGCATTTTACTAGCATGTTGTTAACATGTTTAACATTTTATTAACATGATAACAGGGGTGGTTGCTAGGGTGTTGCTATGCGGTTGCTAAGGTAACGGGGTGGTTGCTAGGGTGTTGCTATGCGGTTGCTAAGGTATCCAAGGTGGTTGCTAAGGTGTTGCTATGCTGTTGCTAGGGTATCCAGGGTGGTTGCTAGGGTGTTGCTATGCCGTTGCTAAGGTATCCAAGGTGGTTGCTAAGGTGTTGCTATGCGGTTGCAAGGGTAACGGGGTGGTTGCTAGTCTGTTGCTATGCGGTTGCTAGGGTAACAGGGGTGGTTGCTAGGGTGTTGCTATGCGGTTGCTAAGGTAACAGGGGTGGTTGCTAGGGTGTTGCTATGCAGTTGCTAGGGTACCCAGGGTGGTTGCTAAGGTGTTGCTATGCGGTTGCTAAGGTAACGGGGTGGTTGCTAGGGTGTTGCTATGCCGTTGCTAAGGTATCCAAGGTGGCTGCTAGGGTGTTGCTATGCGGTTGCTAAGGTAACAGGGGTGGTTGCTAGGGTGTTGCTATGCGGTTGCTAGGGTACTTGGGGTGGTTGCTAGGCCGGTTGCTAAGGTACCCAGGGTGGTTGCTAAGGTGTTGCTATGCCGTTGCTAGGGTATCCAGGGTGGTTGCTAGGGTGTTGCTATACGGTTGCTAGGTTACCCAGGGTGGTTGCTAGGGTGTTGCTATGCTGTTGCTAGGGTATCCAGGGTGGTTGCTAGGGTGGTTGCTAGGGTGTTGCTATGCGGTTGCTAAGGTATCCAGGGTGGTTGCTAGGGTGTTGCTATGCGGTTGCTAGGGTGCCCAGGGTGGTTGCTAAGGTGTTGCTATGCGGTTGCTAAGGTAACAGGGGTGGTTGCTAGGGTGTTGCTATGCAGTTGCTAAGGTAACAGGAGTCGTTGCTAGGGTGTTGCTATGCGGTTGCTAGGGTACTTGGGGTGGTTGCTAGGCCGGTTGTTAAGGTGCCCAGGGTGGTTGCTAAGGATGTTTCTAGCATGATTAACAAGTTGCTAGCATGTCTCTAACATGATTAACAAGTTGCTAGCGTGTTTCTAACATGACTAGCATGTTGCTAGTATGTTTCTAGCATGATTAGCAAGTAGCTAGCATATTTCTAGCATGATTAGCATGTTGCTAGCATGTTTTTAACATGATTAGCAAGTTGTTAGCATGTTGCTAGCATGTTCCTATCATGATTAGCAAGTTGCTAGCATGTTTTTAACATGATTAGCAAGTTGCTAGCATGCTGCTAGCATGTTCTTAACATGATTAGCAAGTTGCTAGCATATTTCTAGCATGATTAGCATGTTTCTAGCATGTTTTTAACATGATTAGCAAGTTGTTAGCATGTTGCTAGCATGTTCCTAACATGATTAGCAAGTTGCTAGCATGTTTTTAACATGATTAGCAAGTTGCAAGCATGTTTTTAGAATGATTAGCAAGTTGCTAGCATGTTTTTAACATGATTAGCAAGTTGCTAGTATATTTCTATCATGATTAGCATGTTGCTAGCATGTTTTTAACATGATTAGCAAGTTGTTAACATGTTGCTAGCATGTTCTTAACATGATTAGCAAGTTGCTAGCATGTTTTTAACATGATTAGCAAGTTGTTAGCATGTTGCTAGCATGATTAGCAAGTTGTTAGCATGTTGCTAGTATGTTACTAGCATGATTAGCAAGTTGCTAGCATATTTCTAGCATGATTAGCATGTTGTTAGCATGTTATTAGCATGATTAGCCAGTTACTAGCATGTTACTAGTATGATTAGCAGGCTACTAGCATGTTTTTAACATTATTAGCAAGTTGTTAGCAAGTTGCTAGCATGTTTTTAGAATGATTAGCAAGTTGCTAGCATGTTTTTAGAATGATTAGCAAGTTGCTAGCATGTTTCTAGCATGATTAGCAAGTTGTTAACATGTTTCTAGCATGATTAGCAAGTTGCTAGCATGTTTCTAGCATGATTAGCAAGTTGTTAACATGTTTCTAGCATGATTAGCAAGTTGCTAGCATGTTTCTAGCATGATTAGCAAGTTACTAGCATGTTACTAGTCTGTTTCTAACATGATTAGCTTGTTGTTAGCATGTTATTAGCATGATTAGCCAGTTACTAGCATGTTACTAGCATGATTAGCAGGCTACTAGCATGTTTTTAACATTATTAGCAAGTTGTTAGCAAGTTGCTAGCATGTTTTTAGAATGATTAGCAAGTTGCTAGCATGTTTTTAGAATGATTAGCAAGTTGCTAGCATGTTTCTAGCATGATTAGCAAGTTGTTAACATGTTTCTAGCATGATTAACAAGTTGCTAGCATGTTTCTAGCATGATTAGCAAGTTACTAGCATGTTACTAGTCTGTTTCTAACATGATTAGCTTGTTGTTAGCATGTTATTAGCATGATTAGCCAGTTACTAGCATGTTACTAGGATGATTAGCAGGCTACTAGCATGACTCTAATTTGGCTAGTGATAGATAGATAGATAGATAGATGAGTTTGAATGAGTTTAAATGGATTAGAAATACAGTACATAGAAGGGAAGCTTGATTGAGTCTCAAAGGATTCTGGGAGTTTTGACAGTTGAAATTTGAATAGTGTTGGCTCATTTGAACATTCCGTCAATGTAAGTCTATGGGATTTTTCCCAGTTTTAAACGTCATTTTTAGGAAAACCGTAAGTACGATCAGTTTGAAGAGATATAGCAACTCGAGTCAGACCAGTCTGAAGATCTAGGCTGAGTTTGGAGTTTGTAGAGTTAAAGCTCTAGGAGGAGTAGCGTTTGAAAATTTGGCTAAGAAGAATAATAATAACTAGATAGTAAAGTTTGTCAAGACAAACTTTAGGTTGGCTTGAGAAAGCTGGACCAGAAAGTTTGAAAAAGTTTGAAAAGTTTATAGTTTAAAAAGTTTACGAAGTTTTAAAAAGTTTTGCATTTGATGGTTTTCAGTCTGTAATGGTTTGAAGTCTAACGTAGTTTTAAAAGGTTAAAGTTTGAATGTTTTGAAGGCAATACAGTCTGTCAGAGATAGATAGATAGATAGATAGATAGATAGATAGATAGATAACAATTAACAAGTTACTAGAATGATTTAGCATGATTAGCATTTTACTAGCATGTTGTTAACATGTTTAACATTTTATTAACATGATAACAGGGGTGGTTGCTAGGGTGTTGCTATGCGGTTGCTAAGGTAACGGGGTGGTTGCTAGGGTGTTGCTATGCGGTTGCTAGGGTACTTGGGGTGATTGCTAGGCCGGTTGCTAAGATACCCAGGGTGGTTGCTAAGGTGTTGCTATGCTGTTGCTAGGGTATCCAGGGTGGTTGCTAGGGTGTTGCTATGCCGTTGCTAAGGTATCCAAGGTGGTTGCTAAGGTGTTGCTATGCGGTTGCAAGGGTAACAGGGGTGGTTGCTAATCTGTTGCTATGCGGTTGCTAGGGTAACAGGGGTGGTTGCTAGGGTGTTGCTATGCGGTTGCTAAGGTAACAGGGGTGGTTGCTAGGGTGTTGCTATGCCGTTGCTAAGGTATCCAAGGTGGTTGCTAGGGTGTTGCTATGCGGTTGCTAAGGTAACAGGGGTGGTTGCTAGGGAGTTGCTATGCGGTTGCTAGGGTACTTGGGGTGGTTGCTAGGCCGGTTGCTAAGGTACCCAGGGTGGTTGCTAAGGTGTTGCTATGCCATTGCTAGGGTATCCAGGGTGGTTGCTAGGGTGTTGCTATACGGTTGCTAGGGTACCCAGGGTGGTTGCTAGGGTGTTGCCATGCTGTTGCTAGGGTATCCAGGGTGGTTGCTAGGGTGGTTGCTAGGGTGTTGCTATGCGGTTGCTAAGGTATCCAGGGTGGTTGCTAGGGTGTTGCTATGCGGTTGCTAAGGTAACAGGGGTGGTTGCTAGGGTGTTGCTATGCAGTTGCTAAGGTAACAGGAGTCGTTGCTAGGGTGTTGCTATGCGGTTGCTAGGGTACTTGGGGTGGTTGCTAGGCCGGTTGTTAAGGTGCCCAGGGTGGTTGCTAAAGATGTTTCTAGCATGATTAACAAGTTGCTAGCATGTCTCTAACATGATTAACAAGTTGCTAGCATGTTTCTAACATGACTAGCATGTTGCTAGTATGTTTCTAGCATGATTAGCAAGTAGCTAGCATATTTCTAGCATGATTAGCATGTTGCTAGCATGTTTTTAACTTGATTAGCAAGTTGTTAGCATGTTGCTAGCATGTTCCTAACATGATTAGCAAGTTGCTAGCATGTTTTTAACATGATTAGCAAGTTGCTAGCATGCTGCTAGCATGTTCTTAACATGATTAGCAAGTTGCTAGCATATTTCTAGCATGATTAGCATGTTTCTAGCATGTTTTTAACATGATTAGCAAGTTGTTAGCATGTTGCTAGCATGTTCCTAACATGATTAGCAAGTTGCTAGCATGTTTTTAACATGATTAGCAAGTTGCTAGCATGTTTTTAGAATGATTAGCAAGTTGCTAGCATGTTTTTAACATCATTAGCAAGTTGCTAGTATATTTCTATCATGATTAGCATGTTGCTAGCATGTTTTTAACATGATTAGCAAGTTGTTAACATGTTGCTAGCATGTTCTTAACATGATTAGCAAGTTGCTAGCATGTTTTTAACATGATTAGCAAGTTGTTAGCATGTTGCTAGCATGATTAGCAAGTTGTTAGCATGTTGCTAGTATGTTACTAGCATGATTAGCAAGTTGCTAGCATATTTCTAGCATGATTAGCATGTTGTTAGCATGTTATTAGCATGATTAGCCAGTTACTAGCATGTTACTAGCATGATTAGCAGGCTACTAGCATGTTTTTAACATTATTAGCAAGTTGTTAGCAAGTTGCTAGCATGTTTTTAGAATGATTAGCAAGTTGCTAGCATGTTTTTAGAATGATTAGCAAGTTGCTAGCATGTTTCTAGCATGATTAGCAAGTTGTTAACATGTTTCTAGCATGATTAGCAAGTTGCTAGCATGTTTCTAGCATGATTAGCAAGTTACTAGCATGTTACTAGTCTGTTTCTAACATGATTAGCTTGTTGTTAGCATGTTATTAGCATGATTAGCCAGTTACTAGCATGTTACTAGGATGATTAGCAGGCTACTAGCATGACTCTAATTTGGCTAGTGATAGATAGATAGATAGATAGATAGATAGATAGATAGATAGATAGATAGATAGATGAGTTTGAATGAGTTTAAATGGATTAGAAATACAGTACATAGAAGGGAAGCTTGATTGAGTCTCAAAGGATTCTGGGAGTTTTGACAGTTGAAATTTGAATAGTGTTGGCTCATTTGAACATTCCGTCAATGTAAGTCTATGGGATTTTTCCCAGTTTTAAACGTCATTTTTAGGAAAACCGTAAGTCCGATCAGTTTGAAGAGATATAGCAACTCGAGTCAGACCAGTCTGAAGATCTAGGCTGAGTTTGGAGTTTGTAGAGTTAAAGCTCTAGGAGGAGTAGCGTTTGAAAATTTGGCTAAGAAGAATAATAATAATAATAATAATAATAATAAGCTTAAGTAGCAGATCAGTAGGTTGGCTTTCTCAAGCCAACCTAATAACTAGATATGTACATTTCCTGAAGAAAATGTGAGTGGTGCTTGCAGTGGCAAAACTCGGCCCTCGGTTGCTAGGGGGCTGTAAGCGGTTGCTAGGGTGTGGCTACGAAGATCATAGGTCATTACTCATTGGTTACCTGAAAGATAAGTCAAATGAATGTGAGAGAAAGTGACAGTTGAGATTCAAATTCATGAACATTCTGCCATTGTAAGTCTATGGGATTTTTTAGCCCGCTTTTTCGCCCGCTGTACGATCATCGTACGCCCGAACGCTTAGAAAAGTCATAGCACACCTCTCCCCAGTAAGCCGGTCGATTTGACACCTCATTCATAGGTCTGTGACAAACGGTGCGGGACGAGTTACGCGCCAAAGTTTTGTCAGGGCGAATAGTAATAGTAATACTAGATATGTACATTTCCTGAAGAAAATGTGAGTGGTGCTTGCAGTGGCAAAACTCGGCACTCGGTTGCTAGGGTGTTGCTGTGCAGTTGCTAGGGTAACTGGGGTGGTTGCTAGGGTACTCGGGGTGGTTACTAGGACCATTGCTAGGGTACTCAGGGTGGTTGCTAAGGTATTGCTATGCGGTTGCTAGGGTAATTGGGGTGGTTGCTAGGGTACCCAGGATGGTTGCTAGGGCGGTTGCTAGGGTACCCAGGGTGGTTGCTAAGGTGTTACTATGCGGTTGCTAGGGTGTTGCTATGCGGTTGCTAGGGTAACTGGGGTGGTTGCTAGGGTGTTGCTATGCGGTTGCTAGGGTGTTGCTATGCGGTTGCTAGGGTAACCGGGGTGGTTGCTAGGGCGGTTGCTAGGGTGCCCAGGGTGGTTGCTAAGGTGTTGCTATGCCGTTGCTAGGGTATCCAGGGTGGTTGCTATGGTGTTGCTATGCGGTTGCTAGGGTACTTGGGGTGGTTGCTAGGGCGGTTGCTAAGGTACTTGGGGTGGTTGCTAGAGTGTTGTTAGGCAGTTACTAGTTGTCACAGATCATTACTATGGAGTGTTATAGAGTTATTAGCCTGATTTAGCACTTAGCTAATCACTATTAGCATGTAGCTGTTCACTGTTAGCATGGCTAGCATCTTAAGAATCCTATTTGCTAGCATGAGTCAAAAGAACCAATTCCCATGTCTCTACGATGTTCTGATGCAAAGATATAGGTCTTGCTAGATGGTTGCTAGGGTACTCTGTTTGGTTGCTAGGGAGTGGCTTGGCAGCTGCCAATGACGATACTCCAAAGGCTGCCTGCCATTATGAATGATATAAACCAACCCCCATGTCTCTATGACATTCAGATTTGAAGATATGCCTGTGTGGGTTTGGGTTGCTAGGGTGCTCAATAGTGGTTGCTAGGGCGTGGCTAGGAAGTGTCTATAGTGATTCATGATTGGCTGTTTGCTGCCCCGAGTCAAACAAGCCCACCCCCATGTCTCTATGACACTGTGATCCAAAGATATCCATCTGGGTCTTTTATAATGGTGGTCTATGGGATCAGTTGCTAGGGTGCTCTAAATGGTTGCTAGGGCGTGGCTTGACAGCTTCACAGTGATCCTGAGAGTCTGATTGGTTGTCTGAGTTAAATGAGCCCTCCCCCATGTCTCTATGACACTGTAAACCAGAGTTATGTTTAATGGAAAATTCCTATGTAAATTACCATAGTAGGAAAAAAACATGCTTTTTAATGGGCCGTCCCTCCCCATAGTAAGTCAATGGGGCCACTTTGGGGGGCTCTTGCGCCCCAGGGGTACAACTTGTACCCCATTGCGAGGTATGTTCTCGCACAGCCTGCCAGCCTCTCCAGATGTGGTGAATCGCATGTTTCTACGAAATTCTCGCTCGGCGCTACGACCCCTCAAAGTTGGCCGTAATGCATTGTCTATGGGATTTTTCGGCTGATTTTTCGCCCCGTGTACGATCATCGTACACCCGATCGCTTATAAAAGTCATAGCACACCATTCCCGAATAGGCCGCACGATTTGATGCCCGTTTCATGGGTCTGTGACAAAAACTGCGGGACGAGTTACGCGCCGAAATTTGTACGGAAGAATAATAATAATAATAATAATAAGTATGTGAGATAATAATAGTGATGCTTCGCCTTTGGCAAGCACCACTAATAATAAGCTTAAGTAGCAGATCAGTAGGTTGGCTTTCTCAAGCCAACCTAATAATAAGCTTAAGTAGCAGATCAGTAGGTTGGCTTTCTCAAGCCAACCTAATAAGTTTAAATACAATTTCAGTAAGTTGGCTTTCCCAAGCCAACTTAATAAATGTCACATTTTTATCTCCTTCAAGTTTGAAGGCTGATTTTTGCTACAGTGTGAAAGTTGTAAAAACCAGACAGTTAAATGTCTGGTTGTGACTGCATCACATCCTGTGATGCAGTTAAACTTTAAACTGTTCTTTATGGTCAGAACATGACAAAAACTTTGTTTTTTTAATTCTTTACACTTTTTCTAGTGATTTTTCTATAACAAAATAAATATCTTAATAGAAAGAAATAATTTCTTAGTTCTGCATGTTTAAATAAGTAATATTGTTTCAAATCAAGAAACAGGTTTGTGTTACCTGATAATATTAATAATAATAGAAAATTTTTTTGTCTCTTAGAAATAACGTTACACATTTGATAGTAACTTGAGTTAGGATGCAGATGTAGATTTATGTTCATTATCAAAATCAGTAATATCTGTAAAAATTGTAGCAACCTCATTTTTATATGGTGAAATTTAATTATTCTGTTTGAGGTTTTTTTTTTTTTTTTTTTTTAATTAACCATTGCTCTTCCATAGTATCATCCATATATCATGATGACAACAGTTAACAGTTGTTTGTCAGTGCTGTTTCATCTGGCTTTAAACAGTTATTTTTGTTCTTCACTGAATTCAAGCGTTTCACACTGGATCTCACAGCTGCTCTAGTAAGTTGCGCCGTTTGAACTTTGGTTCAAGTGGATAAACGGTCCAAGTGGTGCGTTTTAAATGACTAGCGCTCTTTTGTTCCACATTATATTGAACATTTATCAAACTCTTGTTATCGTTTATCGAGGAAATTCATATCGCGTGATAATAATCGTTATCGATTTATCACCCAGCCTTGTTGGAAAGACTTCAAATAACCAAAAATGCTGAAAAACCAAAGAATTTGTGGGACCTGAAGGATTTTTCTAAAGAACAGTGGGCAGTTTTACTGTTCAGGACAAACAAGGGACTCATGAACAACGATCACTAAACCAAAAAACACAGCTGTGGATCATTCAGGGAACAACACAGTATTAAGAATCAAGTGTATGTAAACTTTTGAAGAAGGACATTTTTATAAATTCAACTATTGTTTTCTCTTGTGGCCTACATGTAAACACATTTTATGTGAAATATCTTATTCAGTTCAGTGCTAAATAAAAAATAACATGCATTTTGTATGACCCCTCTTATTTTGGTAAAATAATTAACATTTTGCAGATTCTGCAAGGTGTATGTAAACTTTTGACTTTAACTGTATATGTGAGAGATTAAATGTTTTTTTTAAATCAAAATCAAAAAAACTTATGTGGCTATAGAAAAATTGAATCAAAAACACAAAAACAAACAAACAAACAAACAAACAAACATGAAAAAAGGGTCTCTCACCACATAGATGCCATACAGGTTGTGAACGTCTCTGTGCTCCCAGACTCCGTGAAGAGCGTCTTTGTGCATGGTGACCTCAGGCCCATTAAACACAGACGGCTCGTTCATGTCATTCCACACGTACTGGTTCTCCATGGAACCCTGGACGAAGACAAACAGCATTTAATGCAAATGCAATCCTAACATCATCAACATTTTAATTGTGACAGACAATCTAATAAAAAGCCAAGGACAACAGCTGTTCTGAAAGCCCTCACCTCATACTGGTCAAAGGCAAACTTGCTGGCCCACCAGTCTCTCATCTCAGGGTTAGTGAAGTCGGGATAGCCCGAATTACCTTCAGCAGAGAAAACAATGCGTTTCAGCACTTTGAGAGATTCATCACATTGATTTTAACAGGCAGCTGGATGAGAAGCTACACACCTGGCCAACACCAGCCTTCATAGTCTCCTCCGTCTTTGTTCTTGACATAAAAGCTTTTGGAACGAATCTCATTGTGAATCTTGTAGCCACTGTCCACCCTGATGTGAGGATCTACAATGGCCACTAGCTGAAGAGACAAAACACGATTCATGATTTTTATTAAAGCCTTGTAGGATGGGACTTCATCCAATGATTGTTGATTGGATAGAAGATATCATTTCAGTCCCACAAACACTCACCTTGCGTCTCTTGTCCATCAGGCCCTGCAGCATTTCTTTAGGTTGAGGAAACTTGGTGGGGTCCCAGGTGAAGTAGCGCTTTCCATCCGCATGTTCGATGTCCAGCCAAATGAAGTCATACGGGATGTCGTGCTCATCAAAGCCCTGATCGACAGTCTTTACGTCCTCCTGATCATTATAGTTCCAGCGGCACTGATGATACGCCAGCGCCGAGAGAGGAGGAAACGACTGAGTGCCTACGGAGAGAGGGTTATGTTTAGGAGGAGGATAAATGTAACTATGAAGCATAAAGGACATTATACCACTCATAATGCATTTAAAATGTGTTTGAAAATATTTACGTGTTTACATGTAGATTTTTTTTATACAATTGACATTATATCTAAATATATTCAATACATTTAAACATAACAAATGTGTATTTGCACTGCCGCTCAAAAGTTTGGGATCAGTAAGTAATGTTTTTCAAAGAAGTCTCTTATGCTCATCAAAGCTGCATTTATTTAATCAAAAATACAGAAAAAAAATTTGTTATTACAAAATAAAATAATGTTGTTGTTGTTTTATATACTTTAAAATGTAATTTATTCCTGTGATGCAAAGCTGAATTTTTATCAGCTGTTACTCCAGTCTTAAGTGTCACATGATCCTTCAGAAATCATTCTAATATGCTGATTTATTATTAGAGTTATCAATGTTGGAAACAGTTGTGCTGCCAAATGTTTTTTTGGAACCTGTGATTCTTTTTTTTTTTTCAGGATTCTTTGATGAATAACACGTCTAAAAGAACAGCATTTATTGAAAATATAAATATTTCCTAACAATGTCTATGCTATCACTTTTTACTGATTTAACACATCCTTGGTGAATAAAAGTATTAATTTCTTTCCAAAAAAAAAACAAAAAAAACAAAGAATAAAAATTTACTGACCCCAAACTTTTGAACAGTAGAGTATATTGTTAGAAAACCTTTCTATTTTAAATAAATGCTGTTCTTTTTAACATTTTATTGATTAAAGAATCCTGGAAAAAAGTATCACAGGTTCCAAAAAAAAAAATTAAGCAACACAACTGTTTTCAACATTGATAATAAATCAGCATATTAGAATGATTTATGAAAGATCATGTGACACTTAGGACTGGAGTAACAGCTGATGAAAATTCAGCTTTGCATCAAAGGAATAAATTATATTTGAAAGTATATTAAAATAAAAACCGTTTTTTTATATAGTAATAACATTTAGCAACATTACTGTTTTTTGTGTGTATTTTTAATCAAATAAATGCCTTGATGGGCATAAGAGACTTCTTTAGCATTACAAGTCTTACTGATCCCAAGCTTTTGAGCAGCTGTTTATGTTGTACATAATAAATATATACAGTACACACACAAATATTATGTAAACAAAAACTTTTATTTTGATTAACACCGATTAATCGCTGCACAGCACTAATCTTAATCATCTCAGTCATATCTTAATATTTTTCAACTACAACCATATTGTAACTGTTTAATACCTCCTCATTAATGAATAAATGAATGAACAATTTACTATTTTGCTATATTTATTTTCGTTTGTTAATAAAAAAAAAAAAAAAAAAATAGCCATTTTCAAATTATACATTACAACGTGAAGCAAGAAAAAAATGTTTAAATTATATTTTTAACATTTTTATCAATAATCATAAGAAAGCGTGTTTGAATACATGATTATACAATTTGAGTTTAACCAGCATTTAATTAAAATCCTCCTGACTGATCAAAATGTATAAAATCTATGTATTCATCATCTAACAAAACAACATCAAAATGACTCTGGTATGAAAGCATACTATATTCATTCATATTCATTATTCATATTAATTTAACAATATATTCCTTCAGTTTTGCTGCAATGGTTTATCAATAGATATGCACATTCATGTTTATCAATAAAATTCAGTTCCACATGTGTGTGTGATATGAGATATTTTACAAAAGTGTTTTTAAGACATATCTCACTCAAAAAAGTCACGAAAGGTGTAGTTTGAAGTTGTCTCTCTTAAAAAACTACTAAAATAATTATTGTGGAACTATTCCAATATACTTTAGGTACACTTTAAATATTTTGCATTTAAAGACCGATATTATTTAAAGATCATATAATCCTCATCAATAGTGACAATAAAACATACTTTAGGCCTAATACTAAGAAATGTGCATTGTGCACAAGTAGTACTCCAAATAAAGTTTAATTACAGTTTTTATATCAGTAAGACTCAAGCGATATGTCAGTAAAATATGTTAATAGACTTGAACTATACTTAGTATAAAATAAATGCAATTTAAATCTATTACTTTTTTACTAGGGTAGAAACTGAAATTTTTATCCATCTCTTCCTGGTCGAAATGAGTATTCCAGGATATTTTCAAGCTAATGACTGACCACATACTACATATCATGATTAATATGACAAGGAATAACTGAGATTTAAGATCTAAAGGCAGACGACAATATTATGCCAAAAATGTGTTCAAATTGTCATATGGTTTTGAAAGATATAAGGGTGAGTAAATGATGACTGAGTGAACTGTACTTTTAAGTTGAAACCAACATGAAATGTCCTTTACAGAAATGTGTTTCCCAAGTTTAGCACTAACTCTGTATGCAGAGAAGTGTGTGTTTGTGTACCTGTAAGTGAGGCATACTGAGTGAAGACATCTGCAGGTTTTGGTCCCAGCATGATAAAGACATCAATAATACCACTCTCAGATATCCAGCGTACATCCGTCTGAGGAGCTTCACTAGAAACTTGTACCAAGTCCAGTATTTTTCCAAACATTGTCTGAAATATGGACACACATTTGAGGAAATGCACTGACACCAAAACTGATGCACTTGATCAAACCGATGTCAACACTGGCTCTGTAATATTGTGCTTCACATATAATGTACTCACCCCCTTGTCATCCAAGATGTTCATGTCTTTGTTTCTTCAGTCGTAAAGAAGTTATCTTTTTTTGAGGAAAACATTTCAGGATTTTCTCCATGTAATGGACTGATATGGTGCCCCGATTTTGAACTTCCAAAATGCAGTTTAAATGCGGCTTCAAACGATCCCAAATGCAGTTGCAAACGATCCCAGCCGAGGTAGAAGGGTCTTATCTAGTGAAACGATCGGTTATTTTCATTAAAAAATACAATTTAAATACTTTTTAATCTCAAATGCTCATCTTGTCTTCTTCTCCCTGAACTCTGTGTATTCTGGCTCAAGACAGTTAGGGTATGTCGAAAAACTCCAATGGTGTTTTCTCCCTCAACTTCAAAAATCATTTCAAAATCATCCTACATCACTGCAGAAGTACCGACCCAGTCTTCGCAACGTGAACATGCAAAGAAGATCAAAAAAGGTAAAACAGTGATATAGGGCGATTTTGAAGTTGAGGGAGAACATGAGATGGAAGTTTTTCGACATACCCTAACTGTCATGAACACGAAAAAAAACAGTCCATGCAGAGTGAGACAAGACGAGCGCTTGGCAATAAAAAGCATATAAATTGTATTTTTTTTTTTTAAATAACCGATCGTTTCACTAGATAAGACCCTTCTTCCTCAGCTGGGATCTTTTACAACCCCATTCGGGATCGTTTGAAGCCGCATTTAAACTGCATTTTTGAAGTTGTTTGAAGTTTTGAACTCGGGGGACCATATCAGTCCATTATATGGAGAAAAATCCTAAGATGTTTTCCTCAAAAAACAATTTCTTTACGACTGAAGAAAGAAAGACATGAACATCTTGGATGACAAGGGGGTGAGTACATTATTTATAAATTGTTGTTCTGAAAGTGGACTTCTCCTTTAACCTAGTCAACCAAAAGAAATAAAGAGCAGGTTGATCACTCTCACCTTTCCTGCAGTATTTGAGCTGATGTCCACCCATGTCTCTGCTGCATTGAGCCAGAAGATGCCCATGGTACGCTCAGTGTTATGAGAAATGAGGACGGGAACTGCCCCATAGAGGGCCATTGGGTTGTGTAGCTCATACTGGAAAACATCCAAGTTGTACAGCCGATACGGGTCTGATCCACTAAGAAAAACAACACAACACAGGTTCAGTGGAACACTACTGTTTATGTGACTTTGTGCCAGCATCAGAGTGCTAAAAAACTAATAAAAATGGTTCTTCACTTAATTATAATAAATGATAAATGTTCAGTTTAGATTTGGCTGGCTGACAGCATGTTCACTCAAAAATGGAATCTACATCAGGTCATCCAAGATGCAGGCGAGTTTGTTTCATCATCAGATTTGGAGAAATGTGTCATTGCATCACTTGCTCACCAATGGATCCTCTGCAGTAAATGGGTGCCGTCAGAACAAGAGTCCAAACAAGCATATAAAACATCACAATAATCCACAAGTAATCCACACCACTCCAGTCCATCAGTTAATATCTTGTGAAGCCAAAAGCTGTGTTTCTAAGGAACAAATTAATCAAGACATTTTTTTTTTTTTTTTTTTTACTTTAAACCACTGCTTCCAGCTAAAATAAAATAGTCCTCGATCTAAAATATTGCTTTCTGCAGTGAAAAGTCATGAAATCTGCACAGATCAAACATTGTTTACAAGGATAAACAATCACATCTTTTGTCTTCTCAAGATGTTAATTGATGGACTGGAGTGGTGTGGATTACTTGTGGATTATTGTGATGTTTTTATCAGCTGTTTGGATTCTCATTCTGACGGCACCCATTCACTGCAGAGG
The DNA here is from genome assembly GCA_036247105.1 of Cirrhinus mrigala. Taxonomy (NCBI): domain Eukaryota; kingdom Metazoa; phylum Chordata; class Actinopteri; order Cypriniformes; family Cyprinidae; genus Cirrhinus; species Cirrhinus mrigala. The sequence goes on along the minus strand of CM070011.1, from coordinate 2,606,051 downwards.
ATCCTTTGGTGAGCAAGTGATGCAATGCTACATTTCTTTAAATCTGATGAAGAAAACTCATCTTTGATAGCCTGACAGTGAGTAAATTACTATTCCTATTCCTTTATTTTGCTCACGTGTCGTGTGTCAATCTGATGTGGATGTAAGAACTCACTCAGTGTTTTTCAGTTTGAGTGTATCTGCGTGTTCTGGGATGCCATAGACGTGTTCCACACCAGGCAGAGAAAAATCTAAACTAATAGACGATGGACCTGAGTTGAAATTAAGAGAAAAAGAGATTGAACAAACAAACAAATAACTTGACTAATTATCTCACCAATATATGTTATATAACAAATGAGAAAGATTTAACCAGATTTCACTATACCATTGGGCTTTGAATCAGTGTGAGATTTAAATGTTTCCTCCCACATGCCCGGTTTATCCTCCTCTTCTTTTATCTGTCCATCCTAAATAAATGAAAAAAAAGAAAGAAAGGTTAGGCTTCTGTGACAAAGGAAAACACTTAAATTTTAACACTAATATGTCTCCTCAGTGCAGAGCTCAAAGCCCAAAAATGAAAACATTACACCATCTAGGTCTGCATGTTAAACAAATTACAACAGGGTAAAAGAAGTCCAGTTGTTGAAAACACATACACACACACACCTCATCCGTTTGCTGCTCCTCATTCTCCTGTTCTGTCGCTTGCTCCGACTCACTTTTACTGCAAAGCAGACAAAGTTCCTCTAAATACAAATACATACTGGCAACATGTAAACATGTTAAAGCGGATGAATTAGAGATGCACCAATGATTCACTGATAACCAGACAACTTTTTTTGCAATTAAGCACAAATACATGGTGATTCTACAACAAAACAAACATTTGCTGTTTTTTTATTTTACAAAAATTATAAGTTTGCTTTGACTGACCATTGCTATTAAACGTGTGTTAAACAGAGCATGTGTCATCCTGCCAAACTTTTCAATTAATTTTCTGGATGAATGTAATTGTGTAGATGCAAACACGGTTTAACAATGATTGTATTAAACTATTTGAGCAATGGTGGGTGGAGTTAATGAAACTGCCTTTGTCAAGAAGGTTTACTTTTTGCACAGTGTAAACAGACAAATTAAATACTATGTCTTGGGTGTTAAAACAGTATAATGCACCTCTAGGGTGAATGCATCTCAATTAAGTAAATAAATAAGAAAATAGATCACTAATTTCTTGACAAAACATTCATTTTCATCCATTAATATAAAGAGGATGAATGACTTTTAGATGCAGATGTTCATGTTTAAAATAAACATTTTGGACCTGCATGTAAACAAACTGCAACTAGGGGTGCTCCGATTGATCGGCTACCGATCATTATCGGCCGATAATCCCTTGGGCATGATTGATCAAAGGTCTCTAAAAAGGCCGATCTCATAAACCGATCTAAAGCTGATGACGCGCCTGCCGTGACAGGTTTGGTACTACATGCAGCGGCACCGTCTCAGGCGCTTTCCGGCGCGGGTAAAACAATTATAATGGTGAAGGTGAGGTAAAATTCATATTTCTTAATTTAATAACTTATAAAGTAATTTGAAAACCTTATGTGAGCCGTAATTTCACAAATAGCACGAGTGAATGACTGCACGCCCTCTCTCTCTCTCACTCAAAAGTGCGCTATATGGCTTCCAATCACTACATCGCATCTGACTACAAGCAAGCAGCATAGTTGACACAGGAATTGTTACTTGCACAATAGAATCAGCGTCGCATCGTCGCTAAAGTTTGTGAACTGCATTTCTTTTTAATTCTTTCCAGTGTTTAACCATTAAGCGCTGGCGCGCTCTCCTGGAGACTGGGCGCTCACGCACACTTGAAGCGTAAACACATAACGCCACGTTCACATAACGTTACCTCCGTTTGCAGTTTGTATTTTTCCGCGCTCCAGGAACGGTGCGTTTGCAGCAGTGTAGAGATAGTTTCCGCACGGAGTCTGTGCTGCACGCGCAGAATTAAAGTGACAGCGCATTGTTTGCGATAAATATGCTCAAAAAGCATAACAATGTTTGGATTCGAAATCAAAGGAATGGATAAATGTGTTTGTGGAAATCAGACTTGTGCTGTGTAAGCTATTGTGCAATAATTGCACGGTTCTAAAAACAAAAATGCACTGCATGATCAAATATTTATGTGAGAATTTTTTATTTTATTAATTTTTTTTTAAGTAAAAAAAAAAAAAAAAAATGCTCCCCTCAAATAACCCCCCCCCCTCTCTCTCTCCAAAAAAAAACAAAAAAAAAAACAACAACATTAGGCCCTGAATAAGTGTCTAAAAATCCTGATTGAAGTATCTCTATAAATAATTCTACATGATTAATAGGAAGCTTTAAAAAGATCGGTATCGGTGATTGCATCGGCAGATACAGCTTCCTGTGAGCGGCCTCAAAAATCCTGATCGGAGCACCTCTAATTGCAACTGGCAAACTACAGGTGAAATACTAAAACTGAGCTATTTGTAACTGGCAAAGTGTTTGCTGTACATCAGCAGATGATGTCTGCCTCAGATAATGGTTTATGTAAGTTTCAAGATTAACATTTGTCAAAAGCAAATATAGATCTCTGGGAAATGTTAAATAACTGTTTTGTTGTTGTTTGTGATTTGTTTAACCAAATACAGTTTCATGGTCAGTAAATGTTTGGGGTAAATGTTTATGATCCACCAAAAACTGGCAGGTGTGACAAAAGGTCCATTTTTGAATGAAAGATAAAAAAATAAAAAAAACTGACTGAAAAAACTACAAATCACTGTTACACTAAGATTTTAGGTACTACAATTATTATTTCAACCTACGACACACATAATTTAATACTAAATCAAAAGTAAATTGTATACTACTGGATAAAGGCTGCATGCATAATTTGGGGTACTGCAGATATTCACACTACTATTGATTAAAACAAACAAGAAACAAAGGTTAATCAAACATTGAGTTTAAAGGAATAGTTCACCCAAAAATAAACATTTCCTGGTTATTTAATCACCCCTAGGCCATCCTAACCCTGTATAGGTCCTTCTTTATTTAGCTGAAGAGGAATTAAGATTTTGGAGAAAACCAATTCAGGATTTTTCTCCATCTAATGCAAGTGAACGGTGCTCACCGTAAACCCAGCCGACAAATCATTTTCACCATACACTCGCATTAGACGGATAAAAATCCTGAAATCCTTATTTCTTATTGACTGAATAAAGAAAGACCTATACTACTTGGATGCTCTGAAGGTGAGTAAGTAATCAGGAAATGTTCATTTCAGGGAGAACTATTCCTTTAATTAAGGAAAAGAAACTATGTCGTAAATCTACGATTTTTTCTTTACAGTCAAGAACTGGACAAATGGATGTTACCTAGAGAACATGCTCTTGAGCGAGTCCCACATGCTACCAACTGTGCTACTTATTTTATGAGAGATACTGCTGAGCGGGACAGAAGAGAGGAAAGTTGAGAAAAAGAGGGGAAGGAAAATAGAATGTGATGAGAATTTCAGTAAAAACATTTACAAACGTATTTCTGAATGAAATGTCTGACACAATTAATTGATCTGCCTTTATCTGAAAGACACAAATCTCAGAACACAACATGTTTAAAAAATAAAGTAACATTTTAACCCGATAACAATTATGCTGCGAAAATATTCCCAGAATAATATAAGAACACGGACATTAATCCTATTGTGCTTCCTACGGCACAAAACAACACAGACCCATCCAAATGGTGACCAAATGGACTGCAGCGGTAGGGTTAAAAAATTACATTCAAAATGATTGACATTTGTTGAAACCTACCATGAACTCAAGGTTGTGTGTATAAATAAATGATGATATATGCTTTTATAGAACTAGTATGTCAATGCAGTTCCTGTTCAAAAACAAGTCCCGTCCATGCTGTTGAGAACTAGAGCTTTTATGTATAACTGTAGTTTGGGGGAAAAAAACTCTAAATATATTTTTATTGTTTTAATGGCTTATCTTTAAGAATTTCAAAACAGTATTTTTGTTTCTGTTTCACCAATCGTTGTAATACTGCGATTCATCTCAGACCTTAATTTTGCTTTAGTCTTTTATTTAGTGCTTAAAGTCTTTAATTGAAGACTTTTTGGAAATTCCCATAAAGACAATGAATAGGAAAACCAAAACTAAGGTCACTGAAAACAAATGGATGCTCATTGTGCTCTACTGGGCTTAGATGAAAGCAGTCCTGCTTTAACTGAAAGTTAGTGCAGATAGGGAAAGTCAGAAAGGAAAAAAGAGGCAACAGCAAGAATAAAAGTAGAAAGTGTGAGATAAATCCTCAAATTTTAAACAGCAACACAGAAAATAAATAAATAAATAATAATAATAATAATTTGGATTTCATGCCAGCAACAACAAACCCCTTAAATCATGTACTAAACGAATGAGCATCACATATTACCAGATTTTGAAGTTGTTCCCATTACAAAAAAAAAAAAAAAAAAAAACTCACAAAAGCATGATTTTTGCTAGGAGATGATAAATGAAAACAATGTGTTCTAATATCAAACATGTCTGATATCTTCCCATTAAATGGATTCATATCTTTAAATCTGACTTTTAGCAAACAGTGTTAACTTGTCCGACTGCAAATTAGAGCAAAAATTCTTGGCATCTGAATTCCTGCATTAAGGGGTTTGTTGCAACCAAGCCCTGATGCACTTCACGATATAATGCTTTTAATTTTACAATTTTTAAAAATCTTAACTGGTATTAAAATAATGTCACAATGCAAAAAGTGTTAATGCAGGCCTCGTTTTCTTTGTGTAAGTAATATCTTTGGTTTTTTACTTTTGATTTATATATGGCTGCATTTACACTGGCATTAAAAAAAAAAGATTTTTTTTTTCTCACATGTGAGACAGATCAAATATTGTTGCACAAGTGTGAACAAAAAAAAAAAAAAATCTGCACAAGATCCAATTTTTTTACATCCTTTCTGAGCTACATCCAAAAGTGGTTTTAAATCTGATGCATATCCAACATTTGGACATCTGACTTGCATCTAAACACTTAAATCCAACTCCCATCGGAATTCCAAGCCATGACAAGGCAACACATTTGCCCACAAAGATAAATTCTCATAATGTCAAATTATGAAGCAGATGTTGCCTGTATGCTCTTGCAAAAAAAATTTTAAAGGTGGAAACTTCATATATAAGTAAGAGATTTCACACAAAGAAACATTCAGGAGCAGAGAAACTTGTTTTGAGTCGCTGCCCCATTCATTTTACAAAATCTCTTCCTCAAATTTACTCAAATAATGTTAATCTTACCATTTCTAATCGTGATTGCAATTACAGATGCTACGATTATGTAATTGTTCAAAGGCACAATTACAAAAAAAATAAATAAAAAAAATAAAGATTATCCACTTACATTATTCTGCTTTCTTAAGATGTGTGTATGTGTGTGTGAGAGAGAGAGAGAGAGAGAGAGAGAGTGTGTGTATATTTTTTTTCTACAGGTTATCTTAAAGGAACACTCCACTTTTTTTGCTAATAGCTTGTTATAGATCATTGAATCAGATCAGACTGTTAGCATCGAGCAAGATGCTAATGGTCTAATCTGATTCAATGATCTATGCTAAGCTATTAGCAAAAAAAGTGGAGTGTTCCTTTAAGTTTTTTTTCCCCTCATTGTTTTAATTTTTAAATGCTTACTTTTTTTATATTTAAAGAAGAAACTATATCAAAACATCATTAAATGTAAATTGTGATAATCGCAATTACAATTTCATGGGAATAATCGGCAATTATGATTTTTGTCATAATCGTGCAGCCCTACTCACCATATTACATTATTTCACCTCAAAACACAGTTATACAGTTATTTTATCCGTTTAGTCCATTTTTCCGCTGCAAACATCAATGGCAGCTTTAACTTGTCCGTGCTGGCAAGTGATCATAAACAAGCGTATTAGCAGGAAAATCACAGCTGGTGTGCGTTAAAGTCAATGAGCCACCTGACGTAAATTATAGAAATAATTTCTTATATACAGCTGTTTAAAACCAGAGGATCAACCATGTTGCTGAAAGTGATCACCAATGGAATAATCCTAGATTGGATGGGGATTCTTGTAAATGCAGATATCAGATACAAGTCATGTCTCACGTGTAATGTAAACATGTGGGACAAAAAAAAAAAAAAAGGATATAGTCAAAAGATTGGATCTGTGCATTATGCCTTCCATTGTAAACACAGCCTAAATGTGTTGGTCTTGCATTCAGTTGCAAAGACTGTGTCTATGAAAGAAAGATCTAATCAATACAAAAGGCAGAAAGAGAGTGAAAAATTATACAATTAATCAGAAATACAGCCCAGGAAAGCAGTGCTAAATTTTTAGTATTCAGTAGTATTTACTGAATATTATTTCAGTAATTTTTTTTTATATTTTATATGCTGAGAGTAGTATCGGTTTTGAATTTTGTAAATGTGATGGCCTTTCTGTTCGCTTGTGTTGTTGGACTCACGTGTCCTTGCGTGCTCGTAGGTGCTCGAAGGCCAGCAGGCCACGGGAGTTGAGTGACACGAGCACTTGAGGACCCTCAACGATGTCCAGCCGAAATGGCTGAGCACTTACGATGAGCCGCTGATCTTTGCCACCCAGAGACAACACCAGACTATTCTCATCCTGAGCCACCACTGAGAGCCTGGAAGACAGACACAAGACATTCAGATGTTAATGTGTGAACAAAGGAAAACTGTCCCAAGTTCTAATTTGCAAAATGGAACATCAGTCAAATAAAAAAATTCTGTAACACCTTAGTTTACAGAACAATTCTCACTATTAACATGCATGCATATTACTAGCATATTGGCTGTGTATTAGTGTTTATAAAGCACATATTAAAGCCTCATTCTGCATGACCATTAATCCTACCCATACCTAAATTTAATTACCTTACCAACTATTAATAAGCAGCAGATTAGGAGTTCACTGATGCAAAAGTTGTAGTTAATACTTAATTAATAGTGAGACTTGGTCCCCAAATAAAGTGTAACCACAAACATTTTACTAAGCACAAGAAGCTTTCAGTGGTCTTAAAATGGGTGGCTTATATAGAGGACAATATTAGAAACTTTCAAAATATTGGTATCAAACAATATTGAAGTTCTTTTGGCTAATACGTTCTGGAAGCAGATTTTATTTTGTCAAAGACCGGACTTTTATTTTGACAGTACTAACAATGTGAGAGCGTGAACACAGATAAAAGTGTAATCATTATATTCTTGATTTAAAATTTTGCTGCACTATATCAAATTTATGTCATATGTCACTGTATACTGTACGTAAAAATAGCGTTACCTGTATTTATTTGAGAAATAATTTTAACGAATTAAGTGCTAACGAACTTACTGAGTACACTGTTGGTTACAGCATTTACTTCCTTTTTAACGATTTATTTATTTTTTTGATTCTGCATTTATTTAGGATTACAAAATCAAATTTTTAAAGCATAAATCTGTATAATTTCACTTTTTTTTTTTTTTTTACAATTATTTATTCCTAATTTGTAAAATATGTCAAATAAATCTAAATTCCATTGCAGCAAATGTTAGGAACGTTAGTTCAATTAAATCGTGTAATAGCATGTACATCGGCTTTATATCAGCCACCCTGCTCTCCTAAGGCTGCAGTACACCATACAATCTTTTTGTAAAAAGATTTTTACACCAATTTACAGTCTGGACAATGTAACCCTAGTCACCAATGTCAGAACTGAAGATTTGAGTTGACAGATTTAATTACAAAAAAATAATAATAATAATAATTCATGTTAACACTTTAGTATAGGGACCAATTCTCACTATTAACTAGTTGCTTATTAGCATGCCATATATTAACATATTAGCTGTTGATTAGTACTTACAAAGCACATATTCTACATCCCTAATCCTGCTCAACACCTGAACTTCACAAATACCTTACTAACTATTAATAAGCATCAAATTAGGAGTTTATTGACACAAAAGTCATAGTTAATGGTTTGCTAATAGTGAGAATCAGACCCTAAAATATAGTCAGACTCTTTTTGGTCACAGGCTTTGATTTTTTAGCTGCAGGCTATAATTCCATCCAGTCTGAGGATATCAAACAGGCTTGATACTTTAAAGGCATAGTTCACTCAAAAATGAAAATTCTGTCATTAATTACTCACCCTCATGTCGTTTTTAAACCCTTAAGACCTTTGAGACCTTTCAGAACACAAATAAAGATATTTTGGATGAAATCTGAGGGCTTTCTGACCCTGCATAGACAGTAAAGCAACTGAAATGTTCCAAAGCCCAGAAAGATAGAAAGGACCTCGGTAAAATAGTCTGTGTGACATCAGTGGTTCAACCGTAATTATAAACAAAGGCGAAGGTCTTACAGGTTTGGAACGACACGGGGGTAAGTAATTAATGACAGAATTTTCATTTTTGGGTGAACTATCTTTTTAAGATGATTTTAGAATATATATTGTTTTAATTTGATATGCGTCTCTTGGCAACAAGGTGCATGTGTTTCTGCACGTGTTTGATGTGTTCGGAGCGACTTGAAAAATCTGGTAGTTTATGATCCTCAGCTGTTTAGTGTATGATGGCCAGTTTTTCCTCTGTAACTATTTACAAAGTGGATGATGCCTAATGTTTTAAAATCTGTTCAGATTTTAAAAGTCATGTAGTGTGTTTAAGCACTAAGATATCATACTGGGCATCAAAAAAAATCCACACTTAGGTTCATTTTCTTTTACAATGACAAAGGACCTGACACTGTTTACAAATGTCTAGTTGCATTATCTGTAGACGGTAACAGCAGTTCTGATGGTGCGAGTAGACTTGACTTACGCTTCAGTAATGGGATCAGAGATGAGCACATCCGGAACCTCGTAACGAGGCTTAAGTGGTTTGAGTTCATTGATCTTGACCCGTGTCATGTTGCCCTGCAGTCTGTACAGCTCGAGCAACAAGCGAACCTACGAACAAACACAAGAGCCTCAGTTCTCTCACACTTTTTCAGCAGTCTTGTCTCTGGAAACATTTCTGCCATTCAATTAATTTCTCACAAATTCTTCAAAAAGGAATTCTTTTAGGGGTGGAAGAAAATTCAATTCTCAGATGCAAGTTCTCCCAGTCCCTTCAAAGAATCTCAATCAGTTCTGAAAAAGCACTCTCACTTACAGCACACTCAGATACTGAATGCACATTTAGTTTTTTTCTTGTAATTGTTTCTTTGCTCCCCTTTATTGCTTTATATTTACTTTGTTTTAAAGCTATAACATCATCAGACAAAAAAAAAAAACATATCATTGCGAGGGATTAAATGTTTTTGATGAAAGGACGCAAGCTTTTAGAATTATGTGCACAGATAAATCACTTATAATAAACGCTGCAATATTTGATTAAAAAGGAGAATTGTCCATTTTGATTGTATTGTGACTTTAACAAAGAACAGCTAGCTTTAAGATGAATTATATTTGCTTCGAAGCAACTGTAATGGAGCTGTCTGTTTTTGTATATTTTGTAACCTTGTTGTTGTCATTGATAAGCTGCAGGGTGAGTCTGGAGTCGCTCAACTCCAGCGTATCCAGCAGAGCTCTGTACGGAGACTGACCTGGCTTCAGCTCCCTCTGACGCCTACAAACAGAAACACAAATCATTCACATATGTGACCCTGGACCACAAAACCAGTCATAAGGGTCAATTTTTTTTTTAATTTTGATTTATACATCATATGAAAGTCAAATAAATAAGCTTTCCATTGATGTATGGCTTGTTAGGATAGGAAAATGCCTAAAATCTTGAATCTGAAGATGCAGATCTAAATATTGAGAAAATCTCCTTTAAAGTTGTCCAGATTAAGTTCTTAGCAATGTATATTACTAATCAAAAATTACATTTTGATATAATCATGGTAGGACATTTACAAAATATCTTCATGGAACATGATCTTTACTTAATATCCTAATGATTTTTGGCATAAAAGAAAAATCGCTAATTTTGACCCATACAATTGTTGGCTATTGCTACAAATGCTAGCCTGGTTTTGTGGTCCAGGGTCACATATGTCAAAACATCAGACATGTCACAGTTAGCTAGTTCACTCCTAATGTTAAACATTGTCCAAATAGATAAATAAATAAATAAATTGGTCACATGCCATTTTTGATTGAGGTGACTTTAAGTTGACTTAAAGAAAACTTGCAAGTATACTTGTCGTATAAAAACTACTAAAGTAGTTGATTACTCTGTAAACTAAAAGTATAGGCCTATACTATCTACACTATGAGTTCACTTGTTGGTAAACTAGCATATACCTACAAGTTAACTTGTAGTGTAACTGCAATGCTAAACAAACACTTAAATGTAAACATTTTCATATTAGTTTTGCATTTTAAGCAAGTAATAATAAAAATAAAAAAGATATGTAAAAAAAGTATATGTGTTCAATAAAAATATTTACTCATAAACCAGTAACATTCAGAGACATAAAAAAAAATGTGCTGGAAATTCATTAACAATTATTATGGAAGCTAACCACGCTTTTTGAAGTTAAACAATTATAACCACAAATTAACCATTCATTTTCATAAGTGTAAAGTTCAGTAGTGTGGAGCATTAGACAGCAAATGTTGTCAAGTCTCATTAACTAGTCTTCCTACAGGGGGCGCTTCCTGGCTCAGTAACTTAACTCGTCTGCAGAGCAACACGCTGTTGTTGCTTAATATGTAATACATTTATAAAAAAAAATAATAATAATAAAATAAAATAAAAACAAAACAAAAACAAAAAAACACGTACATTAATTACGAGGATCGTTCACGAAGACGATTTCCCTTACAACTACAAACCATCCTGAACAGCGATTAGAAAAGTAACACTTATCACATGACAGCGCAGTGTATAGATCTTCAGACACTATCGGTTTTATGTTCATTTATTCGGTTGATTAAACTTATATTTAGTAGACTCATCGTACTCACTTGCAGAAGGCGCTCTGATCGCATGTTTTAAAGTTGCTGCGGTCCACAGCCTGAGCGCTCACAAACAACAGCAGAATCAGCGGCACCAAACTGAAAGACAATAGCATATACTTCACAGAAAGATACAGAATAGCAACCTCTGTAGACTCTGTTATTCAAGCTATCAAATACCCACGAGTATGCGTGTTTATGGTAAGCATTTAGTATCATGTCATTACCATTACTGTGTCATGGTACCACAACAGTACTCTTTTGTGAGGGAAAGATTTCAGACACAGTGAAGGATGAATAATAGGCTGTGAGGCCATTTAAATATTTAATGAGCATATCGAATTGGTTAAAGTAAAAAGAGCTTCTCAAAAGTCTACGTGTTCGATTTTATTTACACATAATCCTATTACCCCGTCTGAGCAGTACAATACCTGTCACAGGAAGCCGCCATCTTGCCTCCGTGTGAACTTTGCCCTCCATGCGCGTCCAGTCAGTTCAAATGTGGCGTAAGTTACACGTGGACTTTCTCGGGAAATAAATGACCGTGTGTACGTTCAGCTTTTACAGCGTCAATCACCAAAAAAAAATGCGTTTAATCTTATTTGTATATTGTGTGCTACAATAGTTTTTTTTTTTTTTTTTTTTTTCAGTAACATTTTGCGCCGTAGACAGGGCTTCACTATTTCATAAATGACACTGAAAAGTTTTATTTGGCCTTGAAATTGTCACAGAATTGCAAACATACAGGTCAGAATTAAACCAGGAATTTTTTAGGCCCTTACAGCGCTTACTTCTGCACGTGATACCCGTTACTTTATTCTTCGCTGCTAAAGGTGGACCAATTATAGTCGTGTATGGTTACTGAATGATCCATTTACTCGTTTTATGGTAATTGTTGGTGCCAATTTCCAGTTTGTATAATTGTTGTTTTCTTCTAGTAGTTATACTGAGTACACACAAATGATATTGATTTAAACCATATCATTACTTATAATGCATAATAAAACAATCATGACACAATGTAAATTCTTCACTTGTTAAACTGTATGATAATAATACAACGAATAATAATATACGAATAACTGAGCGTTATTACATCGTTGTTGTTGAATATCTGGACTTTTAACGTTTAGTTTAACATTTAATTACGTTGAAGATGTTGCCCCGCCCCCATAACTTGAAGTCATCAGTTGATTGGATGTCTTCGTGTGACGCTCAATTGACGTCACCGCTGTTATAAAATAACGCAAGCGGCCATGCTTCTTTCTCTTCTGCAGCGGTCAGGAAATGTGTTTGATGGTACGTGTTCATTTCTGTTGTATTTTTCGAGCGTATTTTAAGTTTGTTTCGAGTGACTAGATGAAGTTAAAATTTTATGATTCGTTTTCTGAATTACCTTTTGAACGCAACCCTCCATTCTTGGCATGCTCGTGGTTTTTTGTACCCTTGTGTGTATGTGCGGAGGAATAATAGAGCCAGTGCAATGTCTTCGGTACCAGCATGTTCCCATCGGCTGGTCCTATCCTCTATCACTGGAACACGTTTTTGTTCAGTTTCGTTTTGATTGCTGTAGGTTGTTGATCGTGGATGTTATTCTTTGATGCGTGCATTGAGATGTCTCATCACTTGTCCTTATACTTCATAGGTCACATGAAAATGGCCGAGTAAGTCTTTGGGGAGTCTACAGAAGTGAAGCCTGCTGCTGGAGTTCCTGGAATGGCTGTGTTCTGTTCCAAAGACATTAGTGTAGGTGTTTAATGAGTTGCCTCTTTATGTATGTGTAAAAATGTTGAAACTTGTTTAAAAATTGATGATTTTGCATTAGTTTAGAAGACTGCATTATCGCTCAGCCCTGTTTTTACCGTTGACACTTTTTTTTTTTTTTTTTTTTTTTTTTTTTTTTTTTTATTATTATTATACTGGACCTAACTTTTGTTTCTGTATTTTGAGTTTCCAATAAACAACGTGTCTCTTAATCACTGGCCTGTGTGGTGTGTGGTTTTGTGTTTTTTTTTTTTTATATTTTTATATATATATATATATATATATATATATATATATAATATATATATATATATATATATATATATATATATATATAAGCACATGAAATTTGTGCATTAGATTTAATACTTGTCATTTGCATTTGGGGGATTTCATATTTAAGACATGCCATACCTCAAAAAAAGGTGCGCTAGAATGTAGTTGTAGCATTTTTAACACTAAAGTTTAAACTCGTATTCCCATTTAAACGCATGTACACTGGTGTCATTCAGAGACGTTGATTAGATTTTAAAATGTGAAGTACAAGATATGCAGTTCTTTTAATTATCAACAGTCTTCTGTTCAAGGGGTAGTATGTTGGATTTTTTTTGGTCATGAACCATATAGTGCTTTTGAATGACATTTGTAAGTAAATGATTAGTAGCCACTGAAATGTGGTTCTTTGCTTTTTACTGTAGTTAATGATGATTAAAAAAAATAATGAACACTTTGGCTCAACTGTGCCCCCTTAACGGTGACTCAAAAACAAGAAATCACAATATACCCAAAAAAAGAAAACGTTATACGTGTTTTTTTTTTTTTTTTTTTTTTTTTTAACCACGCTTTTGAGTGTTTTAAAAGATTTGTCTAAAGTTTAACTCCGTGTGACAATCCGACAGAATGGCTACACACAAACGTGACGAGATTATGCAATAATCAGACGTACATATAAACGGGTATCACATATAGACTTGGTGTCTTTTACTTCTACAACAGTACACTTCTCTGCATCGGCAACCTTTGTTGGCGAGTAAATGGTCACTTTATAACTTTAGAGTATTCATTTTGTTTATAGTTTTATTTGCATATAGCAGTCATTTGCCATCATGAATGCTGCTTCAAAACGACAGCATAGTTTATTATTGTAGTATTTCATTTACATGACTCTGACCAGATGTAAGAAAGGATTTAAAATCGCTTTACATCGTCAAACGTTTTTTTGTTTCTGTGTAATGTTATTGGATCGGTCAAAATGTATATATTATGCGATTAAAATACCTTTGTAGTATGATGATACAGCCACGAGGTGGTGCTAAGCATCTTTTTCACTGAGAGTACTTGTAAATACACACAAATACTGTGTTTCTGGGTCTTTAATAGAGAAAACAGGTTTAAAGTGTTACTGAAGTAAAAAAAAAAAAAAAGCAAACTTTATAAACTTTTTTTATTTTTTATTCAGTGATCCACTTCTGAAACGGATCTAAAATCTACACAGCAGATCAAAAGTTGTGGTTATAGCTATTGTCACTTATGCCAAGTTTGAGGTCAGCGGTCTTAGACCGGAAGTTAGAGCAGAACTATTTAGGTACCTGGTAACATACCCAAAAAACAAAACTAGCCACCAAAACACCCTAAATATGTATTCAGGTATGTTTCAATCTACAGCTATACTGAAAAAAAAACAGCCTAGTTATGTCACAAAACCTTTCATGTAGTTATCGTAAGTGTTCTTGAGTCCATGTTATACTTACCTGCCCTTGAACCACAACAGAGCCAGAGCCTCAGACTGCAGATAAAGGTTTAGATAGGTGTTCCTGTTTAGGCCACTGATTTTAAGGTACCTGCCAAGGCCAATGCTCCCTGTCTACTGTCCACTGTTGTACTGTGGGATTAATTCTGTCAGAGTGCAGGTAAGTTTAACTCTGAGGTAGTTATAGTAGCCTTTCATTCAGTGTTCCTGAATCCATGTCACATTTATCTTCCCTTGAGCCACTGCTAGAGCCATAATGCCACAGCCACACCTAGTAGGGGTGTAATGATGCATCCATATGGATCAGTACAACAATCTAATTATACAATGTATCGATGCAATGCGTAAAGAAATCACTAGCTGTATATAGAGGCACCTTTAATTTGACACTGCCCACATATTCACACAATATCCATCTGTGCATTACCGCTAACACATGCATTCTCATTTAAACTGTCGGGGCTCTATAATAAGGACTGCCTGAAGGACCAGGGTGAGCATAAAAGATCCTCAAGACAGTTGTCAGCTGTTGAAACAGTCACATCTCAGACGTTCTTTTTCGCTTTTTTTTTTGTTTGTTTGGATGAACATAATATTGACAAAATTACATCAAAATTATTTCTTAAAGGGGTCATGAGATGCCCATTTTCCACAAATTGATATGATCCTTTAGGGTCTTAATGAAAAGTCCATAATATACTTTGGTTAAAAATTCTCAGTGGTAGTGTAATACAATACCCTTTTTACCTTGCCAAAATCAGCTCTGCAAAAATCATCTCATTCTCGTCGAGGCTGCTTTAAATGCAAATGAGCTCTGCTCGCCCGCCCCTCTCTCCTCTCTGTGGAGCCTGTTTACTTTAGCCACATTTAGCCGCTAAACTTGCTAACTAGCTAACTAGCACTTTATTAGGGAAAGGCGATCGCAAAGATTCATAAAAAAACCCTTATACTCACTGGATCATGAATGATTCGCGCGAACATAGACGGATATATTTAGGGTGTACTCACACTAGGCAGTTTGAACCGTGCCCGAGTGCGTTTGACCACCAAAGCGCGGTTCGTTTGACTAGTGTGAGTGCTTTAGCCGTCCCTGGCCCGCTTGGAAGAGGTGTGCCAGAGCACGGTTCAGTTGGACTCGGGCGCGGTTCGCATGTAGTGTGAGTGCTAACCGTGCTTGAGCACGGAACAGGACGCGTGACGTACGGGAACTGTACTCGGTAATCAAAGCTGCAATGTCCTTGCTGCACTTCAGCTGGTACCTTGCAAACCTCCTCATACGAGCAGCACGATTGCGTGAAAATTTTCGTGCCACAAAAGCGATAGACCTGTTTAGCAACAGGCTGTGAGAGGGCTGTGGACCACCGCGGACCAAACGACTCAAAATTACTATCCACAAAATAACCAGAGCGATGGACTCCATTGCGTTCAGCAAGAGCGCCGCTCTTCCTGTTTATCTTGAAACCATCGCACCATAATGACGTAAGCGTGCTCCGGCACGAATGCTGAAACCCTATGCGAGTGCAGGCCAGAGGGAGAGGGGAGAGGGGAGAGGGGAGAGGGGAGAGGGGAGGGGGGACAGTCGTACTCGGGCCCGGTTCACGGCAACCATGCCTAGTGTGAGTACACCCTTAGATCGGGAGGTGCATTCCCTTCACAAACAAATGTAATCTACTGCATCTTCAGTGGCTCAGGAGTAAATGGCAACCAGTATGTTCATTATTACATCCAGCAACACAACACCTCAGTCGCTCAATCTAAGATATCCTTGTCTAACTTACATCCCTACTCCGGCATCGAAACAAAGAGGGTGGACTGTTACAACTGATCTAAGGTAGAACGCTCATGTCAATCAACTATGGTGGAAACGGCTTCTGTGGGTGTGACACCACAACCACAGGCATCTGAGAATGGCTTGATTTGAAAAAGGGGATATTATTTTTACAGATTAATTAAAAACCACTGCATGGATTTTTATCATTATAGGGTAGATTTGTACATACACTGGCAACACACATTAATGTTCAAACAACATGAAAAAGTGAACTTAGCATCCGATGACCCCTTTAACAGCTGAGAAAGAAAACACAGGTGTATCAGTTTTACTGTACACGGTATGTATCAGTATTAGCACAAAAAGAAGCGAAAGAGAACTCAATTAAGTATCTGTGCGCTGTCTGAACTGTGGTGGTCTGTGTGTGCTTTGAAATGTCTCACGCATTGAGCTCAACAGCTGACAGCTCTGTCAACTCTCCTGAGCGTATTGTATGCTCGCCTTAGGTTGTTGGGCAGTCCTTATTATCGAACCTTGACAGGTGAGTTTAAACAAGTGTGCACACGTTGGTGGTAATGCATAGACGGACATTGTGTGAAAATGTGGGCAGTGTCAAAAGACCCAAGAATTGCTGGGTGTGGGTGTGGCATTATGGCTCTAGCAGTGGCTCAAGGGCAAGTAATTGTGACTGCTAGTTCTTTGAAGTCAGCTTGGTGTGTCCTTGCCTTTAGCACCACAACCCGTGTATACCTCAGTGCTGCAGACTAGGGCGGCAGCAATACCACAGTACAGGATAAGTCTTGGCAGAGTACAGGTAAGTATTTTTAAGTTGGGTGTACCTGAGGTGCCTGTCTTGGCCATTTCACCTGAGTTACCTGTCACTCAGAGCTGCCCTCGCAGCCCAGGCCCCATGCAGGACTATGACTAACCACAGGACCATCTCAGAGCCAGAGTAAGTGCTTTTAAGTTAATCAGGTGAGTGGTCTCAGTAATTATTTATATTTGGAATTGGGTGATATTGTGTTAACTATCTCCTAGCCATTATATCACCAATCTTATAAATATTTGTGAATAAATATATAATTACAAACTTGCCACTGTTGCTTTTGGCTTGCTGGGGGGTATTAAAGCACTGCAATACTGCCTTGAGGTGCCTATCTTGGCCATTGCTCATGAGATACCTGTCAAGGCCAACTGCTGCTTTTTCTTGGAACTCGAGACAGGTGGGTCACACAAATGTCACTACTATTAAATCCACAGGCTTCGCTCCATTCCCACGACTCTCGGATCCAGCCTTCTTGCCACATACCTCCATTGCCCAACACAGACCAGGGGGTAACATAGAGACTGCGCTCTGAAAGATAGAAAAAAAATGGTTCTGCTTCCAGAACATACTGCTGCTTAGTCCTGACTCCATTCTTATGACTCTAGGCACCAGTCTGTGTTATGATGTCGGTATGTGGAAAGCAGGCCAGGCGTCATGGAAAAAGGGCAGGGACCGAGCAGCAACTAAAACCTGCCCTTTACTGGAACAACATCACGCAGCCCCATCATTTCACCAACAAAGTTTATCAGAAAACTAATCAGAAATATATTCCTGGAACTAGCGACATGATAAAACGAACATGATAAAAGTGGCCGTTTGATTGAATTTTTTGTTGTTTACTTAAATATTTAAATCCAAAAGCATCAATGTTTTACCAGTTTTACAATAAGACGTGATACATTAATCAAAATGAATTAATTTGTAAGGACTGAACAGTTGAACAGTCACACAGAAGAAAAGTGATATTCACCGTTATTTCACAAAAGAAAGAGGGCACACATAAGATCACGTCTGTTTCTGTTTATTTGCAGTCACAGTATACATCACATTCAGAAAGAATGATAATTTCTATCATTTTTCTATCAAAAAATATAACGTGAGTAACAGAGGGAGCTCCCAAACAAAAACTATGATTATGAGGCTACTTTATGCCATACTTGGAGCTAAATATGAACATCAGACAGTCAGGTATAAAGAGACGAGACTTAGTGACAGATAAAATGTGTTACTAAATAAATACACAATTGTGATAGCCTGTATCATTTGTCTCTGCCTTTGGTCATAACCACTCCTCAAGCCCAAGCTGGCCCGCTTTGGCCCAAGGTTTTCGGCGTGCCAAAAAAACCCTGGCCACTGGCCCCGAGAACACCCCGAAGAGGCACAATCAAGCCCTGGAAGTGACAGCGGAAACACGACTGGCCCTGGCATGCACTAGCACACCCGCTTCTGGCCCGACGGTGGAAACGCAGCGTGATCTTGGGCTCGGTGCTACAGGTCCGAGGCTATTAGCCCCACCGGCCCGTTGAAAGCATTGGCTCGCACTGTCCCGACAGTGGAAAAGCGGCTAATGTGTTCGGGGAACTACACCATTTTTTTGTATTCGTTTTTTTTTTGTACCATTTTTGTACACTCAAGGCCCTTGCGAACAGCAACAACTCTTTTGCCCCCTTGGATGGCAGCTGCCACTCCTTGACTCAATGGATGGCAGTGAGTTAATTCTTCTCTCCCCCTGGTCTGGTTCTCTCTCCCTCCATTGTCGTCAGTATTCCTTATATTCTAGAGCTCAAGATCGGTGTGTCGTCCAGGTATCTCTCATTATCGTTCATTCCACCGGGCGTGCGCCGTTCCCATGGCTCTTGGCCCTGCCCTGCTTGCCACAATTACTATAATGTTTCATCCCCCCACAGGGGCACAGCTCAGGTCCACCTGAGTGCCACGGCCAAACACAGGTCCATCTCAGAGCCAGAGCCACAGTCTAGGTCAACCTCTGGTCTTTGGCCAGTGTTGCCAAGCCCACGGTTTTCTCATGGAATTGGGCTACTTTTATACTGCTGCTACAGGTTGTTGTTTTATTACGTGGGTTGAAGCGAAACCCACATAAAAACACAATTTCAACTGTGGTCAAATTTGAAGGAGGTTTTGAAGGAAGGTGATATTGATGGCCATTTTCCCCTGGAACGCAATTTACTGGTATTAATCAAGTAACATGAAGTATTAAAATAAATAAATAAATAAACCAAGTAAACATAACTTGATTTATGATTCATTTGTAATATTTCAGCCCCCACTGTTATTTCCATCATAAGTTATTTCTAACTTGAGTGAGTCTGAAACTCACAGCATATTTTTCACAACTTTTATCTAAACTTGAAATGATGAGGTCATTGCATCTTACATTCACTGTGGTTACATTCACTGCAAACTGCATTCTCTTGTGGTCTCAGAAGTATGTGAAACATCCTTCCACACAATTATATAAGTTAATTGCAAGGATAAAAACGTAGCTCTACCAGTTATTAAACACAAAACTCGATTTGGTTGGGAAGATTCTGTCTTGTGTTTCTAACATTTGTTGTTATATTACTAAACTAGGAACTTAAGTAACTGAGTAATAAAAAAACATTGTATTGAACATTGTACATAGAAAGGTTTTTTGTTGTTGTTGTTGTTGTTGTTTTGAAGCATTGTATATTTGCAGTGGTGTAGTAAGAAGTTACTTGCCACTGTGCTGATATTAGCAAAGGTATTAATAACTGAGTGAATCATCATCCACTGTATAGCCTTCAGTCATATAAGTTCCATTCATATACAGCCGACCACAACTGAACCGCAGTGGTAACTACAAAAGCTTCAACATAACAGAAGCTTTAACTAAATAAATGAACATTACTGAACATTAAATATTCTTTGCCTTTACTAAAAAACAAATAAAATTACACTTAATTTACTCTCCTGATCCAGCCTTATGAAAGCAGCAACTTGAAGTTAACAGAACAAATGGCTTCCCAAAATGACTCATTGTTAGGATACACTGAGGACATCTGCTGGTCACTAGTAATTGAAAAGAAAGAAAAGGCTTGAGACCAAAGGATCAGGCTTTGTCTGATTATGGGACAGTTACGGCCCTACTGATAGATGCTGTTATAATATTATGTGGACAAATTCTGATGAGAGAAATCATGGCTCTGTATTTTGTTGAGCAGCATTAAAATGTATACACTGCCGTTCAAATGTTTTTTAAATGTCTCTTAGGATCATCAAGGCTCTATTTATTTGATCAAAAATACAGAAAAAAAACTGTAATGTGAAATATTATTGCAATTTCTAATATTGGTTTTCTGTTTTAATATATTGGAAAATATATTAATAATTTATTTCTGTGATACAGCACTGAATTTTCAGCATCATTACTCATTGTTACGGTCACCAGCTGGAGTGCCCATGAACTCCACTAGAGGGCACTCCAGCCCAGACTCTGTGTTCACTCAACCCACCATGCTTTACTCTAGTTTGTATGTGTCATGTTCTCATTGGTTCCCCTGTTCTATGTGTCCCCTTTCCATTGGTTGGTTTTGGTCATGTGTTCCCTCATGTTTAGTATTTAAGGCTCCCACTCACCCCTCTGTGTGCTGATCGTTGTTTAGCCTGTTATTTCCATTGTGTTTCCTTGTTTATTTCCTAGCCTTGCCTTCGTGTGTTTTCGACCCCGGACTGTCTCTGTGTTTCTTGAACCTTGCCGCCTGCCCTGACCTTTTCACTTGTTTATTGGATTACCGTGTTTGGATTACCTTTGATGCTCCTGTTTGACGTCGCTGACCTTGCCTGTTTGACTACGTTTATCAATAAAGCTAGCACTTGGATCCGCTTCTCACCGTCTCCGTTACAGAACGATCAGCCACTACAAGGATCCAGCAGCTATTCTGGAGTCATCCAGTTCCAGTATGGATTCAGCAGTACAGATCATGCGTCTCAAACAAGGTGAGCGGTCAATTGAGGAGTACATTATGGACTTTGTTGAATTAGCTAATCAGACTTCAATGGACGATCTATGCCTGATGATTTTCTTCCATGGAGGGCTTTCTGAATCCTTCCGCTCCTCAATGCCATTCTATCAGCCCCATTGGACTCTAAAACAGTATATAGACATTGCTCTACAGGTGTTGGGTTCACCGTTCACTGTGGTTGTCGCAGAGGAGGAACGCGACAACGCGGTAATGGCGGCTGCGCATCCCGCTCGCAAAATGGCGGCCGCACCGGAGCACGTTCATACTATGGCGGCGAAAACAGAGCTCCGACACGTCACAGCTGCCATACAAGAGCCATATAAAGTTGCAGCTGCGTCTCCTGAGTCAAGCCAAGTTTCCAAGTCTAGTCAAGTTGCAGCTGTGTTTCCTGAGTTAAGTCAAGTTTCTGAGTCCAGTCAAGTTGCAGCTGTGTTTCCTGAGTCAAGTAAAGTCACAGCTGCCACCCCAGAGTCAGGCAAGATTACAGCTGCTGTTCCAGTGTCAAGCCAAGCAACAGCTGCTGTTCTTATGTCAAGTCAACCCGGAGCTGTGTTTCTTGCATCAAGTCAAGTCAGAACTGTTGTTCCTGTCTCAAGTCAAGTTACAGCCATCTTTCCTGAGCCAAGTACAGTCAAGATGGCCACCACACCACAACCAGCTCACAAGATGGCTGCTATCTCCAAGCCAGTCCACAAGATGGCCGCCATCCCAGAACCAGTTCATCAGATGGCTGCCTCCCCAGAGCCAGTTCACAAGATGGCTGCCTTCCCAGAGCCAGTTCACAAGATGGCCGCCTTCCCAAAGCCAGTTCACAAGATGGCCGCCATCCCCAAGCCTGTTCACAAGATGGCCGCTGTCTCCAAGCCACGCCACAAGATGGCCGCCACCCCAGAACCCGCAGCCAGCACTCGGACACCGCCTGTGGTCATGATGGCCCACGTGCTGGATTCACCCCTAATGGCTGTATGGGCAGCTAAAATGGTGCTCCATCACATCACGGCGGCTACGGAGTCAAGTCGAGTTGCAGCTCCAGGGTCAAGTCAAGCTCCAGGGTCAGGTCGAGCCTCCAAGTCCGGTCAAGCAACAGAGTCAAGTCAAGCAACAGAGTCAAGTCAAGTCAGGGCTACACTTTCTGTACCAAGCCAAGATACAGCTGTCCTCCATGAGTCAAGCCAAGACACAGCTGTTGTTCTCCATGAGTCAAGCCAAGATACAGCTGTTGTTCTCCATGAATCAAGCCAAGTTACAGCAGACCTCCATGAGCCTAGTCAAGTTGCTGCTGTAATTCCCGAGCCAAGTCAAACTACAGCTGACCTTCATGAGCCAAGTCAAGTCGCAGCTGACCTCCACGAGCCAAGTCACGTCTCATCTGTCCATTCAGAGCAGAGTCACATCACGTCTGCCCGTCCAGAGCCAAGTCACTATTCATCTGTCTGTTCAGTGCCCCGTTATATCTCCACTGTCTGCCCAGAGTTTCGTCATGACACGACCGATCGTCAAGAGTCAAGTTACGTCCCGCCTGACGGCCCAGAGTCAAGTCACGTCCCGTCTGACCTTCCAGAGCCCCGTCATGTCTCGTCTATCTGTCCAGAGCTTCGCCATGTCTCGTTTGTCTGCCCAGAGCCTCGCCATGTCTCGTCTGACTTCCCAAGGTCACGGCCTATTATGATGGCCAGCGTGTTGGACCCACCACTAGTGTCAGTGAGGGCAGCAAACATCTCAGTGGCATCAACACCGTCAAGATCCATCATCAAAGAGGTCCTGCCACCCGC
This sequence comes from Cirrhinus mrigala, assembly GCA_036247105.1. NCBI lineage: Eukaryota > Metazoa > Chordata > Actinopteri > Cypriniformes > Cyprinidae > Cirrhinus > Cirrhinus mrigala. Next base: position 2,583,159 of record CM070011.1, on the reverse strand, counting down.
CACTGCTCTTCCCTTAATGGCGGTTGCCAATTGGTGTGTGTGGGCCACACACTCTGCTCCTGAGGTTATGTCTGTTCGCAAGTCCGCCTCTGAGGTCACGTCTGTTCGCAAGTCTGCTCCTGAGATCACGTCTGTTCAAGAGACTGCTCCAGAGGTCCCGTCTGGTCTCAAGTCTGCTCCAGAGGTCCCGTCTGGTCTCAAGTCTGCTCCAGAGGTCCCGTCCGATCTCAAGTCTGCTCCAGAGCTCCCGTCTGGTCACTGGCTTGCTCCCGAAGCCTTCCCCATCGGAGAAGCTGCGCCAATGCCTCCAGAGGTGTCGGCGTCGGCCGTAGAACCTCTTATGGAGGGGGCGTTAACTGCTAAACTCTCTGCTTCTCCCTTTTTCCTGTCTGCATCCTCTGTCACTGTTCTCCCCAGGTCCCCGTCCAAGACGCAGCCTCCCGTTCCGCCCCGGAGGGCTGTTGCGCCTCCCGTTCCGCCCCGGAGGGCTGCTCCGCCTCCTGTTCCGCCCCGGAGGGCTGCGGTACCTCCTGCTCTGCCGCCTGTTCCGCCCCGGAGGGCTGCGGTACCTCCTGCTCCGCCTCCTGTTCCGCCCCGGAGGGCTGCTGCGCCTCCTGCTCTGCCTCCGGCTCCGCCCTGGAGGGCTCCTGCGCCTCCTGCTCTGCCTCCGGCTCCGCCCTGGAGGGCTCCTGCGCCTGCTGCTCTGCCTCCGGCTCCGCCCTGGAGGGCTCCTGCGCCTCCTGCTCTGCCTCCGGCTCCGCCCTGGAGGGCTCCTGCGCCTGCTGCTCTGCCTCCGGCTCCGCCCTGGAGGGCTCCTGCGCCTCCTGCTCTGCCTCCGGCTCCGCCCTGGAGGGCTCCTGCGCCTCCTGCTCTGCCTCCGGCTCCGCCCTGGAGGGCTCCTGCGCCTGCTGCTCTGCCTCCGGCTCCGCCCTGGAGGGCTCCTGCGCCTCCTGCTCTGCCTCCGGCTCCGCCCTGGAGGGCTCCTGCGCCTCCTGCTCTGCCTCCGGCTCCGCCCTGGAGGGCTCCTGCGCCTCCTGCTCTGCCTCCTGCTCTGCCTCCGGCTCTGCCCTGGAGGGCTCCTGCGCCTCCTGCTCTGCCTCCGGCTCCGCCCTGGAGGGCTCCTGCGCCTCCTGCTCCGCCTCTGGCCCCTCCCTGGAAGGCTCCTGCTCCACCTCTGCCCTGGAGGGCTTCTGCGCCTCCTGCTCTGCCTCCGGCTCCGCCCTGGAGGGCTCCTGCGCCTCCTGCTCCGCCTCCGGCCCCACCCTGGAGGGTTCCTGCTCTGCCGGTCCTGCCTCAGTCCCTAGGCCCTCCACCGCCACATGGACCTGGCCCTCCATCGCCCTCCTGTTCCGCTTCTGCTCCACCCCACTGCCCTCCAGGATTGTACTTGGCTTCTTTGTTGTGGAGTGTCTGGAAGCCACTCCTTAAGGGGGGGGCTATGTTACGGTCACCAGCTGGAGTGCCCATGAACTCCACTAGAGGGCACTCCAGCCCAGACTCTGTGTTCACTCAACCCACCATGCTTTACTCTAGTTTGTATGTGTCATGTTCTCATTGGTTCCCCTGTTCTATGTGTCCCCTTTCCATTGGTTGGTTTTGGTCATGTGTTCCCTCATGTTTAGTATTTAAGGCTCCCACTCACCCCTCTGTGTGCTGATCGTTGTTTAGCCTGTTATTTCCATTGTGTTTCCTTGTTTATTTCCTAGCCTTGCCTTCGTGTGTTTTCGACCCCGGACTGTCTCTGTGTTTCTTGAACCTTGCCGCCTGCCCTGACCTTTTCACTTGTTTATTGGATTACCGTGTTTGGATTACCTTTGATGCTCCTGTTTGACGTCGCTGACCTTGCCTGTTTGACTACGTTTATCAATAAAGCTAGCACTTGGATCCGCTTCTCACCGTCTCCGTTACACTCATTATCAGTCTTCAGTGTCACATGATCCTTCAGAAATCATTCTGATATGCTGATTTGTAATCAATGTTGAAACTGTTGTGCTGCTTTTTATTTTATTTTATTTTATTGGAACCTTTGATACTTTTTTCTTTGATTCTTTGATGAATAAAAAGTAAAAAAACAAAAAAAAAAAACATTTAAAACAAAAAGTGTTTATTCCAAATATAAATATAAGTCTTTATTATCACTTCTTATCCATTAAACATATCCTTACTGAATAAAAGTATCACGTTTAAGTTCAAGTTATGTTATTAAGTTAATAATAATAATAAAAACCTCATAAGATACAAATAAAAACATGCAAGATAAACCATAAACAACTATGTAACCCCTATATTCTCAGGCAACACCACAGGCTAAAGAGAATAAATATATATCTTCAATTTATAGTATTAATTTCTTTAAAAAAAAAAAAAAGAAAAAAAAAGAAAGAAAGAAAAAGTAAAGAAAATGAACTGACCCCAAACTTTTGAATAGTAGTGTATATTGTAACACAAAATTTCTATTTTGAATAAACACTGTTCTTTTTAACTTTTTATTTATCAAAGAATCCTGAAAAAAGTATCACAGGTCCCAAAAATATTAAGCAGCACAACTGTTTCCAACACTGATAATAAATCAACATATTAGAATGATTTCTGAAGGATCATGTGACAGTGAAGACTGGAGTAATGATGCTGAAAATTCAGCTTCACTTTACAGGAATAAATTATATTTTAAAGTAGATTAAAATAGAAAACTGTTATTTCACATTGCAATAATATTTCACAAAATTACAGTTTTTACTGTCTTTTTGATCAAATTAATAAATGCAGCCATTAAAAAAAAAAAAAAAAAAAAAAAAAAAACATTAAAAATCTTACTGATCCCAAACATTTGAATGGCACTGTAGATTTGAATTTAAAATAAGGTTGTGTACATACACAATTCAGACACTCAGAAAGTCTCTGATACGACACAGAAAATTAGACCACGCTTTCTTACTCAAATATTTTGTAGAAATAACCTCAGACATGCAGTCTGGTTTTATCCACAAAAAAAAAAAAAAAAAAAAAAAAAAACATTAAATAAAATTCACAGTATTTAGAATATTCTGAAATGATACAAATGCACTTTTTTCACTCAATACAAAAAAATCTGTTTAGAAAAAATATATATATTTATACAATGAAATAAACAGCTATGTATCTTGCAAATTGTATTTCATCATAATTTGGTATTAAAATATGTATTAGACATGAATGTCCCATTTCCCCATTTGTTATTTGTTAGCTGCATGCTGATTTTTTTTTTTTTTTTTAATTTTTAAATTGTGCAATGTTCTGTGATGGTAATACATTACCCAGCTGATGACACATGCATTGTTTTGAGATATCAGTCATTCAAAAAAATGGCATGGTTTTGGATTCCTAATGATTTTTAACAAGTACAGAAATCTAAACAACAATTCACTTTATATTATTTGAAACAACGGACATATTTTTGCCATGAATGAAGAAATTTGCTATATGGATTAATGGCTACAAGAGTACATCAAAAATTTCAATATTATTCCTTCTAATTTGTTTTTATTGAAATATTGTAAATCACAAAATTTTTTTTTTTTTTTTTTTTTTTTTGGGTCTAAAAGGAAACCATTCCTCTCTGTTTTACTTTTGTTTTTATGCGAAACAGTTTTGGTGTTTATTCGCTTCTTTATATATCTTACAGTATCAGCTGTGAATATTTCAGTCATTGGTTCTTTGTTAATAAAACATTATATATTAGTTTAAACCTTATCTTTATAGTCATATTGATAAAGCATGTCTTAAACCCCAGTCAGCTGTTTACATTAGGATTACAACCTTTGTCACCTTCTCCTAGATAAAGTCCCACATTATAACCTGATTTAAGATACTACTCTAAGACCATTTAAAGTGTTCAATCTGTCAAGCCTCCATAAACGTCAGCTTGAACTTCAGAAGTTTTTCTAATGTACTTTTTTCACAGGGTTTATGTCGCAATAGTGAATTATTGTTTATTGGAATACATAGACAATGTCCTAATCACATCTACATTCGTAATGACATTGCCATTATACTGTACTAGTCACGTGTGACGTGTTTCTTCCTCTTCTTTTATAGTCTTGCAAGTCCACCAGGAGGCACACTTTTCACTTCTAGCTTTACATCTGGATGTTATCTATATGCTAGATAGCTGTACAAACCTAAGTTAAGACAAAACGTAAATATAAAATTATTTTACTTTTTAAAAACAAATAAATAAATAAATCTTTGACGGTGTGCAGGACTTTTCCATTTTTTAGGGGGGGCAACTAACCGGCAACTAACCGGTTAATGGTTTAAGCTCACAATGCCAGAATAAGCAAAGATGATTTCTGTGAAGATGTTTACATTTCTGAAGTTACCTACTACTATGGATATCCTGTTTTACATTTACATGTATTCATATAGCAAATTCTTTTATCCAAAGCGACTTACAAATGAGGAATACAAGAAGATTCATCATACATTTTGAAATTACAAATAAATTCCTACAAATCAGCAAAGACAATACTGAGCAACATTTTTAAAATTTAAATTCTTCGACAACAATAACATTTTCCGAACATTACCTAAACTATTTTCAAAATTCACTGCATAAAACGGGTAAAGAATCGACGACCTTGTGGACATTGTGAAACGCTGCCATTCCTCCACTTTATCATTATTTATTGGGTAACAAGCAGCGGTTCTAATGGTTAAAAAAAAAGACTAACGACCTGGAAGGGTGAAGCGTGGGAAAGACATCTGACCTTCATTCCCTGACCACAATAAGGTTTATTGCGTAAAGAAATTCACGCTTCTCCGATTCAAACGGATGGAAATGCGCGTGCCAGTCAAGTGGTCTTGACACTTGCAAGACAAAATTGTGAGGCCACGACGTGTTAAACCAGGTAACAGTTTAGCCTTTTGTCATCATTAGCATCTCTCTGATGTCTAGCAGTCTTTCCGAGCGTTTTAAAATGAGTAAAGAGGATTAGCGGAATAAATTTATCCCAGATTTTGAAGTTGTAAAATAGTTAACACGAGAGCAGTAGAAAAAATATGTAAACATTCGTTTTCAATCCTAGATTTCTTCTGGCATTCGCTCACAAGAAGTGTTCCCATTATAAACTAAGACAGTGCGTTTTTTTATTTTATTTTTTTTTGTTAAAACACACAACAGTAGCTCATTTGATTACGTCAACTGGACACACTGTGATTTGAGACAGTCAAAAGTTAACCAGTCGTTGGTCACCAGTGTTGGAAAGGTTACTGTAGTACTACTGTCAGACTTTCAAAATCTTTCTTCACTTGAATTAAGATTTTAATAATTTAATTTTAAATTAATTTTACTTTTAAATACAGATTTAAAACCACAACAAGATATAGTTTAATAGCTAAAATACTGTTTTTGAAATCAAGTATTTGCATAGCTATGTCAGGAAACACGGGCATCTAACAATGCGTTTGAAAAAAGTTAATCTTAAAAAATAAAGCACATATAAACCCAAATAGGAAATTAATCAGTTATAATCAGGAATTATTCAGGTATAACCCCCTTTGTAATAGTAAGGGATTAGAGATTACAGACACTGCTGGCCACTCACTCTTTATACTGCATGTAAATATCTTTGTTTATGCGGATGTCTCCGGTGTGCCATGGCACGTGGCACCTTTTCGCACCGTTTATTTATTAGCATGAGCAGACAAACGAGCAGAGGAAGCCAGAGGTGTCAGAACAGAAGTCGTGTGGAAGTGTGCCGGCTATTCGGCGCCTCAAAGACTCACACTTGCGCGTCACATTTGGTCGAGCGCATTTCAAAGGGTTTGATGATCAAAGTCGACTGTAAATGTTCGACGCGTGCTGAAAGAGATCTTAAATCTTAGATATTAAATCGTAATGAAATCAACGACTAATATATAGTTTAAAACAATAATACATACAAAAACACATAACAAGGTTTCATTTTTAAATTTTAATGATGGAATGTATTTGTTTCAATCCCCCAAATATACAACTATAAAAAAGGGAATGTCATGAATAAATTAATGTGCAAAATAGATAAATACATACATCAGCTATGTATTACAAATGATCATACACCCAGTACAGATCATGCAAAAAAGTAAAGAAAAAAAATCTGTGTAAAAATATATTGCATAATTTATACACTATTTACACATTTTACATTTCCAATGTGATGTCAGATAAAAATCAATGTACAACATTTCTGGAAATAAACATGTCTCTCTGCATCCTCAGATGATGCATGTCTAATTATTACACAAGCCCGTTATTTTGAGTCCATTTCTCTGCAAATGTCTTTCATTTCTTTCAAGGCCAAGGCCTCCAGACCGTCTGGCTGACGGGTGTCTGGTGTTGAGAGGTTGGTCGTGCTGTCGAAAGCAGTGTGTTGGAGTCTGTGCTTCTGAATGCAGTCCTGTTAGCATGAGGCACAACATTCCTGCAAGCTGATGGAAGTCCTTGTTTGCAAACAGAGCTCTGCTGCAGATGATGCTGCGCATTTGAATCTGGAACCGGCCTTCTGGATGAGTTCTGGATTCTGACAGGCAGTCGGATGGTGGTCGACACACATGGCTGGGTCAGACGCTGACACAGTGTAGAGGTTACTGAACCTTCCAGTCCATGGGCCTTACCTTCATCTGACAAGAAACGGGCCGCTTTCTGAAGACACGATGAAAAGCCATCCATAAACTGACGCTTTTCTCCTGCTTCCACATTGTTTGCTTTCTTGGCCTGAGCGACAGAGTTTTGCAAAAACAGAACGGTGTATTCCAGGATCTCTGCTTTCTCTATTCTCCTTTGAGTGGGACTCTGCAAAAATATGAGAGGATAGTTTAGACTCAGTTCAGAACATAGACATATAATCAGAAGATGACATTGTGTTGAGGACATAGAAAGTATGGTTTTCTTACATTGTGCTCAGGGCCTTGCAGAAGCAGTGCTCTCAGGTTCTCCAGACTCCGATTCATCCTTTCTCTTCTTCGTCTTTCTACCTGAGGTTTTAACAGCTACAGAAAACATAAAGACTAATGTCAGTGGACAGGTCAGGTTAAAGTAAAATACATATCCCAGTCTGCTCAATGTGACCAATGTATGTTAGAATGCACAGGAAAAAACAAAAAATATTTACCTTTCTGTCCATTTTAATGCTCTCAGTCTCTCCGAGGATTTTCATTGCACGGGTACTCCAAACAAAAGCTTATATCAGAGATGATATAATCCAGTAAAGATCCAAGTTCTCTTCTTTAAGGTATGCTGGGAAGGATCTCTCTTCGAGGTGCGCAGTCAAGTGTGAGATGCAAGTCTGAAGCTGAGCGCACGTATTTATAGGCGTTCAGACGCGTGGTGACAAGCCACGCCCACTCCCCGTCACAGACCAATTACTGAGGCGCTGTGCTCTCAAGCACAGCTTGTTCCCAGCTAAGAACAAAACACTTAAAAGATATAGGCTATAATATTAAAAGTCACTGTCATTTTAAAAGTCAGGTAGGTTGTAGGCTATCAATTTAATATTAAACATAGAAGTTTAAAAGCATTAGATCGAGGTCATTAAACAATAATCGCGAATGGATAGTGCATTGGCTTGCATATTTATTAGAAATACTTCTAATATTTTTTTTCCTATTAGTGTATGCAGTTAACTGTAGTTAGCTAATATATAATCTTCACTGAATTGGTTTAAGACATTCAGAGCCTTCAGAGCTTTAGCAGCTTTAGATCAAAAGGACTGATGGTACACGCTCACTGACTTCCGTAGGCACGTGTGTGCATGAGAAAACAAGTGTCACCCTGACAGTAAATGTGCATATCAATAGCACACGCGCCATGGCCAGACACGTCATTAGAATAACAAAAAGAAAAGTGCTTTATTTTACTTTCCAAAGCCTTATTTCCACTGTATATGTGCGTCGGCTTGGTTTCAACTTTTAAGCATATTTTAAATTACTATTGAGTAAAATAAGTTCCAATACGCCTACATGTGCCACATATATAAAGCAACTTAAAACAGAACCTCAACAACTTGCGTTAGCCATTTTATTAGTAGTTGTAGTAGTAGTAGTAGTAGTAGTAGTAGTAGTAGTAGTAATATTTTAATGCGTTACGTTTTTTTTTTTCTTCTTTTAATGTGAATAGACAATTACTTTGCCATGTAGAAAAACGGAGCTATAATTCATTGGTATATAAGACTGAGGCTGAATTCAATTCAGTTCTTATTGGTAATGTTAATCAAACGCGCCTTATTTAAACAAAACTTATATTCGCAATTGTTCGTTAAAATGCAATAATAACTGTATATGTGCCTCAAAAGAGGGAAAGTGTTTGCACACTAGGCTATGCGTGATAATAAATTAACCGAGCGTCTTGTTTTAGTTGTGGCTGCACCTTTTTTTTTTAATAATAATTGTGTTTTGCTCCAAAAAGGCTCAAAGTGGGTGTGAATCATCGGGGGGTCGCAAGGTAACGTGTGCTCACACCTCTTTTATGATTCAAGAGGACGCGTGCCGCGTGGCAACTTCACACCTGTGAACAATGCGCGCCTGTGCGGAGAGTTTCCACGTGTGCATATGAAAGCGCGGGCATATAAAAAGCAAGCATGGGTTTCGTGATTATTCATGGCATTAAAATCACTATGTAAATAGACTCTTGTTCATTCATTTTCTAAAGACATATATTTTTTCTTAAAACCAAAACTTCGCACCACGATTGGGTCAACGCCAAATGCCTAATACAAAGACAGCACGTGTCTAGCCGTGCTAGTTCTCACAGAAATTTATGGCCGTTTGTTTACTGCACAGCCCAGGTGGCTATTAGGTTGTTGGACATAACTAGCAAGAGAAGAAATGCTTACTTAACCACTTGGTCAGTCAAAATCAGCTGCCATCCTTGCTGACCTCTTTGTCCTTTACACCAAGTAACTATGCAGTAATTATGTCACTGCATGGCTCAGTCGCTCACCTTGCCTTGCTATTAGGCTACATAATTTTGGAGATACGCTTAAAAGGAGAAAACAGAAAGACATTTACCAAACTGTGACCATATCGAAATGAACTTCATTTCCATTCTGTCCTATACTCAAGTACTCAGTTCATGACCTGATGCAGCGGCGCAAGTTAAATGGCACAACACTCAAGCTATGAAAGTGATTAAAATGGAGACTATATGTGAACGTAGGCTGCATTTCCAATGCACTTCATGTTTATTGAAGAGTAGCGTGGGAACCTTCTCTGTGTCTGTTGATAATGTACAAATTCTGACAGGTAATAAAAAGGACTGAGGTGTGGGTCAGTGTTGCTAGGTGAGGTGTAAGTTGTTCGTGTTACTCGGAGAGCGTGGCTTGTAGCTTGTTCCCATCCTAGCACTTTTGAAATGATTGCCTGTTGGTTATGGGCGAATTTTAAATATTTACACAATTGCATGCCCTTTGGATGCCCTTTGTGCAGCATCCCTGAAGAGAAAGTCTGTCAGAATTAAAGTTCACTATTTTCAATTTAGGTGATATGTCAGTGCCCATGCATATTTGTGACATTTTCTATTTTTGGATAGAAGTTCTATATTTGGAATTTGAAAACCATTTTCACTATTAGTAACGCAAGCCAACCACCCGAAATGACTGAAACGAAAAGCTGAGGTTTGCCTGTCTTTACCCTGTGTCCTCAGTGAGAGAAATGTATTTATTTATTTATTTATTTATTTGGAATAGGGTTTTCTGACTTTATTAGTCATCAGATTAATCATTCCGCACTAGTTATTTATTTTTCATTTGTAGGTACTGTGTATAATATGCTAATAGAAGGACCGTCTCGCCTGCGCCTTTCTCATTCGTATACGAACAAACACATCAACCCTCACACTTCAATGGTCCTATACGCGTGCCATTTGCTTTAATCTTTGCCTTGTGTATGCAAACTAAGTCAAATGAATGTCGCTGACCACAATCTGTGCAGGGGGAAAAAGAAACTCTTCGACAGTTACAGACATTCTTAAGGGAAGGAATATCATTCGCAAAACTTCTGCAGTTTACGTACACAATATCAACAACGTTAACTTAGTGACCTTGTGGACGGCAATCTATAAATGGATAATCGCAAACACCACCAAAGTGTTGAAAATGACGACTATATGTGAAGGCAGACTGCACTGAGTTCTCGTGTTTATTGGAGAGAAGCGTGGGAACTGGGGACCTTCTCTGTGCTCAGCTAAAATGTACAAATTCTGACAGGTAATAAAACGAGCTGAGGTGTCTGCGGTCCGTGTTACTGGGAGAGCGTGGTTAATAGCTGGTTCCCATCATAACACTCTCCCAAATACCTGTTGGCTATTGTCAAGTTTTAAATATTTACACAAGCGCACAAAATTTTAAAGTAGGTCTCTTAAAAAAACGTTCCAAAAATAGGTTTTTGCATTGTTTTTGGAACCACTTTGGGTTCCTCAAGGAACATTTCAGTGCACAGTTCTTAAGAGAACACAATTTTCCCTAAGTGTGAAGAACATTTTTATAATCTAAAGAACACTACAATATTAAGAGCCTTTGGTGCAATGGAAAGGTTCCATGGATGTAAAATGTTCTTCATGGAATCATATGCAAATAAAGAATCTCAATTGTTAAGTGTGTACGTCAGTTGAAATCTCATCGCAGGAAAGAATGATAAGCAAAATCATTAGTGTTACATGTTGCAAAATTTGAGTCCAAACATACAATGTTATGAATGTAAATTAAATCTAACCCAATTAAATCAATAAAACCAAATAAAGTTTGACAACACTCCCTAAAGGAGAGTGGCCCGCGCCCGTGCTGCATTACAGTCAAAGCAGTCAGCAAGGCAAGTTCACGCTCTTCAAGCGACGACTCTTCTAGAATATAGTTACAGAAAACATTCTATTCTTAATCTTGAATATAACTTGATCTTGCATTAGACAGCTAAGCGCTCTTTCTCCTCGCTACAAACCTTTAATGACCAGCAGGGGGCGAAGGCAACCAGTAAAGTGGTCGTTCGTTTGTCCAGAACACAGGTTCATCGACACACGTTTGGTGTTAACAAGATGTGTCAATAGAACCATAATAAGAATAGCTTCACGCAGAGAAGGACGTGTGCTCTCTTCACTTCTAAACGAACTGGTTACAGTTTCCCACGGGAATCGCAGTATAACACTCTCAGTAAACCATGCCCCAAATTAGTAAGCACACAGGCAATAAAATAAATTAAGTAATTAAAATAATTTATGTTAAAAGTTTTTTTTTTTTTTTTTTTTTTTTTTTTTTCCAGAGAATGCAATACACACATCTCATACATATACATACAGTGCTGCTTGAAAGTTTGTGCTTGAAAGAACGCTTTCGAATTTTCTATATTTCCTATATTTCCTCATAAATATGAACCAAAACAACATTTTCACATGAAAGCAGACAAGGTTCCCTCTTATGAACTGCTTGCTTCAGGTCCTTTCACAACATTTCAATTGGATTAAGGTCTGGACTTTGACTTGACCATTCTAAAACATTTACTTTGTTCTTCTTTAACCATTCTTTGGTAGAACGACTTGTGTGCCTGGGGCTGTTTTTGAGTTATTGTACTTTTTGTATTGAGTTTCATAAGTTCTTTTACGCCTGTAGAGAAGAACTGCCAATCAGTTACACTAAAATACACCCATAATGATGGACTGTGAAGACATCATATAGCACTTTCACTGGAACTTGGCCTTTTTTTTTAAATATGTTTTGTGCTTCTGTTTTGTGTTTTATTTGTTTATGTATTTATTCACATCAATATTCCGTCATAATTGCTGCTAAAGCATTGCCAGTTTTGCTGATTTTTCATAGAAAAGTACCTAATTAAAGACCAAGCAGGCAGAGGGGTAAAAGCAACATAATATTAATGAATAATATTTTAAAATAAAATCCTACTATTACTGATAAAGAATAAGCTAACATTTAAATTGTTCTTTATAGCTCAATGGCTCTTCAGAACAGTTTTATTAACATTTTATTAACAGTGATACTGACAACCTGAACCAGTGTTGGGCAGTAAGTAGTTACAGTAATAATGTACTTTTTGCAGTAACTAGTAGTGAAACTAATTACTAATAAGATTTTAGTAATAATATTACTGTTACCATCTATAAAACAGCTCGTTACTTTTTATGCCTCAACCCCTACTCATTTGAAATCTAACAATCCAATAATTCATAGATTTATTTTCATAATTTTCATGATTTGGACAGGCATCAGACAAGCTTGGAATAAGGAAAAGCTTACATTCAGTGCATGAAAATATTGCCATTACATTTATTTTGTCAGGAGAAAAGATTATCTCAACACCGATGTGAAAGTTGTGCCATTACGTTACTCTGACATTACATGGTTTTCCCACCCACATCCCTCCAATCACAATATAAATTTTATTATTATAATTAAAAATCTTTTTAAAAAATTATACATTTTCTTACAAATTTATGTGTACAATTGGTTTCGAATTACACATGACAATGAGATTTATACAACACTTTTACTCATAACCCATAACTAACAGGCAAATTTTAGTCACTAACAGTCACCATTGAGTGTTTGTAAACTTGTGACTGCGATTTTTATTATTATTATTATTTTTTTGCCTATTTGAAATGTTTTATTATTATTATTATTATTATTATTATTATTATTAAGCAGTTCATAAATGTGAAAAGTTAAAGATCACATATTAATATGAACACCCATATAAAATAAATGAAAGTGCATCCTTAGAGCAAAATGGACCTGGAATGTTTCCCATCACTGATTTGTAAACATGATAAGATAACTAAAGCTTAAGCAGATCTTTAGTAGCACCAAACACTTGTCTTAAGTAATCTTGCAGTACAATTGGAAGTTTACTGAGGCCCCCTAGTGGAAAACCACTGACATATGAAGATGCTACATAACGTTTAAACCTCAAGGCAGAGATGATCCATGGATGCACGTAGTGCCTTTTTATATCGCTACAGAGTATAGGTCTATTTTCCATCCACGATGAACTTGAGTGGTCGCTAACAACAGCCTTATATTACATAACGCTACACATCGCGCGTAATCACATTACATGTTGGTATTTTATAACTGATTAATATAACTATGTTTTTTAAGCATCAATATTTCTAAATCCCTGTCTTACCAAATTTTCAAATCTTTAATTTTAAAGTTGGTGGGACAAACTCCTGGACATGCTCTGCGAAATTTCGACCAATTTAAACACCTGGAGCTGCCCGTTCCCTGATGCAAATAAATTCGACTTAAGAACAATCTACTTGCAGCTACTCTTCCATCAGGTTACTTTGCCACCCAGCCTGGTCCATTTTATTCCATATTCTCTCTGTCATGGTCTATTGTTCAAGACTTTTCAATCGCGCTCACTTGCCCATAGAACAGCTTGTCTATTCGGAGGACACGTGCTCACACCATGCTCGAAAGCGTGGATAATTCACACCTCTGTGCGACAGGCTTTCAGGTGCCAAAAGTTTCCACGTGCCCGTTTGCTCTGTTGTTCAGAAATGGTCCAGCAGGTGAGCGTGCGCTGAGTTTTAGATTTGACTAATTGGCCGACGGCCATCAGACACTATGGATGCGTAGGCTGTCAGAAAACAACATGGTTTCTTAATGGTTTTGCATTGAAAAAGGTCAAATGGTTCTAAAATAGTACTACACTTTGTATATTCCATACAAAGCCACTTCATAGCCCGATTTCCGTAAACTACTGAGGCCTGAGAAAGTTACATGTAAGATTTCTCCGTCTTGGACCTTGAAATGTTAGCCTATTCTGAACTAGTATGCAGCCTTAAAAGTTAATAAAGTATCAAGTATCTTAAAGCATTGTCGTGTCCTCCCCGTGCTCACGCATGCTGTGATTGCAAAGAAAAGCTCGCGACCTTTTGTCCATAGCAGACTTCACTCTAAATTCACTGTTAAACAGACGTGTCAAAAGAATCATAATACTAATGGAATTATAAGCGAGGGTGTGTATGCCACCACTCCGCTTGACCAAACATTAAACTTTCCCACGGGATTTTTCTTAAGGTTGGCCAAGAGGCATGATGCCCATGCAGGGGTCAAAAAGTGAATCACCACATGGCCACATCAATAATTTAGTATAGGCAATTGTCAATTTAGGAAAAGCAACATACCTTATTTTATAATATGAACGACAATTGATCCATTTGACGTTATTGTTCTTTGGTACGTGTGCCAAGAACTACCAAATGGCGTTTTGCAACATATACTATTTGCTTAGCTTTCCGTAAAAATATTTATCAAAAATGTCTGTGTAGACTTTGTAATTATGAATTATTTCCTTTCGTTGTTGAAAGTGCACTCATTGTGGAAAAGCAAAAACTCGGAACGAACGCACAGATTGGTTTAGTAGGCTACCATATTAAAGTTGTACAATTATGAACATAGTTAAACTTTAATATATGCATGTAAAGTAGGCTGTGGAGATTAAATTAGCCTGCGCATTTCAAGTTCAGACCAGTCAGCTATGTTTATTAGGTGTTTATTCGTTTCTGCACTGCATCGGTATGAGCGTCCCGATTCAGGTGTGAAGGCAATACACGAAAATCGTTGAGCATCTAATGTTCTAAGCGTCTTCGAGAAGTTTGAGTATTCTAGTCTGGCGGTGTTAGTGTGAGTGTGTTCGTTTTTACACATTTGCCGTGGCATAATATTCTGTTCCCACGAGAAAAAGCTGAACTGTCCCATAGCATATAGACAGGGGTTTTGGTTTTACGAAAATATGCTTAAAAACAAAGCAAAGTTAGAATTAATCACAGAGTAACGTAGCACACAGAACAAAATAAAGACTGTTGCATGTTAAGTTAAATAGTAGTAATACATTTGTGCATAGACATAATGTGTATTATATTAATACTCTAGCTTTTAGGGAAAAGGTGCAACTCAGAATTGTTAGATAATGATGACACTTTCTTTGGCGCTTGTGGTTAGAGGTCGTGAACTGTGAACTGGAGGAGCGTGTTGGTGAATTGGGTGTCAAGAAGTTTGTGTTCAAAATGCACTGAAATGGCTCTGTATTGACTTATTGGCGCAATAAAACGAACAAACTAGTCCATAAAGTCATAAGCGTTCTATTGCTACATTACTGGTTATTTTAACCAAACTTCTAATGGCATTTAAGATAGCTATATGCAGTATATATGCAGTTCATTTTAATGCGTTTATATCCACATATAAAGCTTCATATAAGACGAATTATAGCTGCTGATACATTTTAATGTTAATTAAGTTCGCTTAAAACAAAATGTGTGGTTACTGCTAACTTAATCGTTTTATAGTTTCTTATCTTGGAATATATTAAAAGGGCTTTTAAAAGCAGCAGAAAGCCATAAGGGGGATACGACCATACGGTTAGAAACGTCATTGACACCTCGTCTCCAATGACAAGGCGGCATCCCCAGTAAATACAGGAGTTTGCGAGGACCTTTACCACAGTAGAAGAATATCCTCAAGAAACACAGACCAACGGGAATATATATT
The DNA here is from genome assembly GCA_036247105.1 of Cirrhinus mrigala. Classification (NCBI taxonomy): domain Eukaryota; kingdom Metazoa; phylum Chordata; class Actinopteri; order Cypriniformes; family Cyprinidae; genus Cirrhinus; species Cirrhinus mrigala. The sequence goes on along the minus strand of CM070011.1, from coordinate 2,567,641 downwards.
TTTTTCTCCACACTTTAAGAGTATCCATACTTAAACAGATCATGGTTACTCCAAAAATGGCAAGTCGACGACCAACGAAAAGAGTGAGTAGTAGAATTTACGTTGTTTCTCTTGTGTGATATAGGTTTGTTTCTTTCTTAATGGACATATAATGTCCTGGGGATTTAGAGTTTTAAAATTTCTCAAGTTTTCTTATTTAATGTAAACTAATGTTTTAGGGTTTACATTTTAAATGTGAATTAAACATATAACGTGTTTCCTCTAGATCTTGAAACCAGTTATAGAGAAGAAACGGAGGGACAGGATTAACCAGCGTTTAGATGAGCTGCGAACGCTTCTCTTGGATAACACTCTAGACTCGGTAAGAAATAAAATCTTTTTTCTTTCTTTTTTTTTTTTTTTTTTTTTTTTTTTTTTTTTTTCTTTAATGTATGTTATTTTAAACGTAATGAAATGTTTCAGAATCATAATGCATTTACGTTCACTTTTACAGCGACTTCAAAACCCCAAACTGGAGAAGGCTGAAATTTTGGAATTAACTGTTGAATACATTCGGACAAAAGCCACAGCTGCGAGAGACAGTCAAGGTAAACTTTCTGTCTATACTGAAAAATTTTAAAAGAGTGTGCTTATACCCATATTTTTATATAAAAAATACTTTCTGTTTGTAAAGCTCTAGATGAAGTGCTGATTGATTTGAGTTTCACATGATGCCTCTGAGTTTGATGATTCTAATAGATTTTGTCTCTGTCTCTCTCCTTTCCTGTTTTTATTATCCTCCATTCCTCTATCTAACCCTAAATAACCACATTTACCTCATTCTTTAATTTTTCATTTTGGTGATCAATAAACCAAACCCATTTTCTTTTTTCTTCTAAAATCCTCCTCCTTTAACTCTAACTCAATTTCTTGATTCTCTTCTTAAACGTTCCTTTGAATGAACCTTCAATAACAACTCTAAATCAACATCTCATGTTATTCTGTCTCACCTAAACACTCTTTTTCCACCTTTACCTCCATGCCTCTGCTCTCCTTAACCTCACCCTCCACCTCAGGCGACTCTAACAAAGACTCTGAGCCACATGATGCTAAAGCTCCGGCTCTGCTCTCGAGGAGACCCCACGTTCCCTTCGCTTCAGTCCCCGAGCCCATCAATGTCCAGACGCAGATGCCCTCCAATCCCATCTACAAAGCTGGTTTTAAAGAGTGTATCTCCCGCCTGGCCAACTTCATTGAATGTGTAGAGCCCTCCCAGCGAGACAGCTTTGTCCAAGGCCTGTGTCACCACCTTGACTCCTACAGCAGAGTTTCCAGCCAAGCTGCCCACCATCCGTGGATCCCAAATGCAGAGTTGACATGCAGGACGGACGTCCCTGCGATAGGACCCATGAGACCCAACGCAGAGCCATTTTCCTACACCAGCAGTTTGTATCCTCAGTCTTTCATGCTCCATCCCACAGGACAGGCCATGACACATCCCTACCTCTCCCCTCCATACTCCCTCTCTCCTCCACCTTCTCCGTGTTACTCAAGCAGCTCTCCTCCATTCTCCAGCTCTCCCACATACCTCTCTGTCCCCTGCCATTTCCCTTTCCCTCCCACCATCTCTCCACTCTCCAGTGACTCTTCATCATCATCATCCTCTCTCAGCCTCTCAACTTCTGCAGTGCCTGTAGTCCCAGGACCTCATCTTCAGGTCTCTGTGGGCTCCCCAACTCCAGTGCGACCCACTGGTTCGGCACCCTCCTGCCAACCCAGGACTCTGAGACGAGCTCTGTTCCAGAGCCAGCCACAATCTGTGTGGAGGCCCTGGTGAGCAAAACTCTAAACACTTAGTGACTCAGAAAAACATCTTCCCATCAGAGTTCACTTGAGGCATTGAAGAGGCTTGTGAAAGAGGCTGGGCTTCACATGACAAAGACATTAAAGCAAGTGTCCTGTGCAAGTGTACAAGTAAAGGTGAATGAGAAATATTAAGAACTCTGTGATGATCACACGTGATTCATTTGTTATCAATGTTCATTTATGTGTTCTGCAGTCCTTGCGGCAACTTCATTCCCACCATTACATTCCTTTGTTGTTCTGCATACTACTTTCCTAATTCTTCATTGTATACAAACTGTGTAAATATATTTATTTTGTTCCTATTGTACATTGTAAATTATTTTGTACATTTTTTTACGAAATAAATCTATATAATTTTGTTAATTTGAATGACTTTTTTAATTCTATCTATCTATCTATCTATCTATCTATCTATCTATCTTAATGTTTTTGAAACAATTCTCTTCTGCTCACATTTATTTGATCAAAAACAACAACAACAACAACAAAAAAACAATGTTACAAAATATTATTACAATTTATTTTATTTTAGCATATTTTCAATGTAATTTATTCCTGTGATGGAAAGGCTGAAATTTTTATTATCATGTAATCTGTAATACACTACAATTCCATATATAAATTATAACTTTTATTCAACAAGGATGTAAAAAACAAAAAAGTGTCAGTATAGACATTTATAATGTTACAAATTGTTTATATTCCAAATGCTTTTAAACTTCCTATCCATCAAATAATCCTGCCAGGGAAAAAAAAAAAAAAACAAAAAAAAAAAAACACAATTTCCACAAAAATATTAAGCAGCAAAAACTGTTTTCAACACTGATAATAAGAATATTATTAATTTATTACTAATAATATTTATAATAATTAAGCAGCAAATCAGCATATTAGAATGATTTCTGAATGATCATGTGACCCTGAAGACTGCCATAATGCTGCTGGAAATTCAGCCTTGATCACAGCAATAAATTATATTTTAAAATACATTTAAATAGAAAACAGATATTTTAAAATGTAATGTTATACCTTTAGTTATGGATATTTTTATGGACTCAATTTTAAGAAAGAAAATGTAAGGCGAATGACAAATACAGTATTTAGTAAAGCAATCCGTTACACACATTTTAGGTAATATAATGAGACTACTTTTACATTATTTTTGACCTCATTATCGCGTTTCACATTGATTTAAATTGGATATTGATACAAACATTCAGAACATAAGAAAATATATACTATTGTTTGTTATTAACAACATGAAGTGGATTAAACATTATACTAAGTCAAGCTTTCCCAAACTAGGGTTTGTGAAGGAACTGCAGGGGGTTTGTGAGTTTAATGAAAAGCTATTAATTAATTAAATCATAAAAATGTTCAAATCATTAATCATTTTAAAATCAGTCAAAACAAAACACTAACAAAATTAAGTATTTTATTTGTTTAACTGCATGTCATGTGACCATAACCAATGTCAGAGAACCATGAGCATGCAAACGTGATACTTAATTATTAAAATATTCTTTTTTTAAATCTCAGCGGTACTTCAAGTAGATATATAAGGTGAAAGAGGATCAAATGACAAAAAAGGTTGTGAATTTGTACATTTTAATGTGTTTAATAAATACATTGTAATTAATTTATGCCTACTGTGTAAATAATATATAATCATGTAATCCATAAAAAAAAGTAACTGTAGTCTGATTACGAGCATTTCAAAATGTAATTTTATCTAATTACAAGCGCTTCCTTTTTGGAATCTGATTATGTAATCCAGATTACATGTAACCATTTACTACCCAGCTCTGTTGACCAACACATTCATCTGCAGAAAACATCTCTAGTGTACTGATGACACATAGGGAGATGGGGCCTATGTTACAAACATTATATCTCAATAACTATTAGATTGTGAGTCAAATTGTGAGTCCTTTTACAAATGTGCAGTGGTTTTGTATGTTGCTTTCAAAAATGATAGTGTATGCTACGTTCAGCCATAAATCAACTAGGTACCAGCTTTTTACAATTAAGCTGTTTCATGAATAATATTTGATAAATAATTGTTTTAATTTCGCCTATAATCCGCTAATACGCTTAATGCATATAACGTGAGTAATGGGTAATGTGTGTCATAAAAACGTCTTTTTCCCTGGGTAATAATTTATGAACAAATTGCCCTCTGCTGGTCAGAGAGACTTACTGTTGTCATTTACCTACCCCCTACAAACGGAAAATGCTGCAACAACTGTCACATTATACACCATAATGAGTCATTTTACGTGCTATTTTAGGCTACTTACCTTGTGGCATTTCGGGATATACTTGACAGTCTTGCCAGAGATAAGATCAGTTATACTTTTTTCTGTCGGCTCTCAGCTGCTATTGACCAGAATGAACTGTTTGTGATCGTTAATGTCAAAATTTAATGTTAAAACGCTTAAAGTAGTGTCTTTAAATAACATATATTCTGCTTATATGTGTGCCTTTGAGGACTACAGAAATGTGCACGAGTAAGTGCGCTTGGACTACAAATCCCAGTGACTTTACATGCCATGCACAGCAACCACACGCGGGGGCGGGAACCACAAAGCTTCTGCTTCTAGTGTAATCACACTAAAATACAAGCAATCGCGGAGGTAAAGCAGCTATTGCTAGATAAGTAATCCGTCTTCAGTTGCAGAATGCGCATTTGAGATTACTACCTGTCAATCAACTGTCAGAAATGTCGTTTATTTACATGCTGGATAGAAAAGCAATGGGGCATCTTGTGCTTGCCTGTGAGAAAGTGTGCAGTGTATAAACAACAGCCCAAAACGCACATGAACAAACCCGCTGTCTTATCACTATGAAATAACATGAAACACGCTTCATGTACGAAAGGTTTAACGAGGTCGCTGCGCAATTCGTGAGTTGATGAAGCCAGTTTAGTAACGTTGACTTTTATGAGCAGGCAAATATTTAGGGCACCTAAAAAGCAGAATCTAGGCTAATCCCTCCCTCCGTATTGCATGATTGGACAGTGAAACGAGGGGTTCCGGAACACGCGTGCACCATTGGCTGCTTCAGCTGCTTATCGCGACGTCATCAGGCGCTCAAAATATATAAAGCACTGAAAGCCCCGTTCCTCACAGCGAGATTCTGCAGCTCATTAGTAAGTTCGGCCGAGTAAGCGCAGTAGTTTAGCCGAACAGTTAGGGGTTTAAAAAAATAAGCAGTAAACGACCATTGTGATCAGTACCTCCACACAGCCTGCCGTTATTCTAAAAGAGTGCTCGTTTATATTTCATTAAGCTTTATTTTGAAGGGGTGTGTCCTCTGTATGTATTATTTTGATTGTGAACCTGACGTCAGCGGACAGCTGTGCGTACTGGCGCTTTCAGTGCAGGATGTGCAAGGACAGCAGTCGCTACACTGACCAGGCTGTTGTGTTTTTTTTTTCGTCCGCTGGAGAGGGAGGCAGGCACTGGGCTGTGTACCTTTAAGAGAGGGCGGAGAGAGTTAGAGCCCCGGGCTGTGTGTTGAGCACAGCGCTGATCCTGTTTAGGTATCTCTTCGTTTTCTCTCTTCTGTTTTCTTCGTGCTGATTTTACTGTGTTATGTATTATTCATGATTGACGCTTGGAGGCGGGGTTTCTGCAAAGTATCAATAATAACAGCAGTGTCGAGGAGGCGGGCACGCTGACACTGAAGGTGGGTGGACGTTTTGCCAACGCTGACCTAACGTTTACTTTATGAACACTTGACACATGTTGTCAGGAGCTGACATCAAAACAGTTGTTTCGTCTGGCAACGTTAAGTTCTATGTAGTTTATGTAAATCCTGTCGGTTTAATTATCTTTGGTTGAAACAGTTTAGTTTAATTTCGAACCCATCGACAAACTTCTAACATTTTTTTTTTTTTTTTTTTTTTTTTTTTTTAATCTTTCTTAGGGTTCTGTTGAATTTTGTTTAATCTTTAACAGAATTCTATTTGGTATTGTTGATAGATAGATAGAAAGATAGAAAGATGGATAGATAGATGGATACACCTTATGATTATTTACGATTGGGGATCATACTAGTCCTTATGAACTTTGTGCTCTTAAAAAAAATCTTAACTTTGTACTTTTGAAAAAGTCTGTCTTTCTTTCTTTCTTTCTTTCTTTCTTTAATGCTTTTTTTTTTTTTGTTTGTTAGGTTTAAAAAATGATAGAAGTAAAATTACATGAGATTTACACAGATTTACTATTTTCCCAAGATTAACATACATGCATACATAAATAATAAAAAATAATAAACAAATGAATAAATAGGACCTGAAACCGGGCGGAATATTTTTGCTTAACCTGCTAATTGCACTTTTTTTATTATTACTATTTATTTATTTTTATTTATTTTTTTTCTCTCAATCTCAAAATAGCCATATATAATAGTTTGTCACACAGTGTGACCCTGGACCACAAAACCAGTCCTAAGTAAACCAGTCTTAAGTAGCACGGGCATATTTGTAGCAATAGCCAACAATATATTGTATCGGTCAAAACTATCTTTTTTTTAATGGCAAAACTCATTAGAATATTAAGTAAAGATTTTATTCCATGAAGATATTTTGTAAATTCCCTACTGATTTAGTAATATGCGTTAATAAGAACCTCATTTGGACAACTTTAAAAGTTTTTTTTTTTTTTTTTTTTTTTTTTTTTTTTTTTTTTGCACACTCAAATTCCAGATTTTCAAATAGTTGACAATAGTCTGCCAAATATTGTCCTATCCTAACAAACTATACATCAATAGAAAGCTCATTTATTCAGATGATGTATAGATGTCAATGTCAAAAAGTTGAGCCTTATGACTGGTTTTGTGGTGCAGGATCACAAATTAGGATCCTTTAAGCTTGGATCAAAATGGTAAAATTCCAGCAGGAAACCAGTACCATATTTTAAGTAGGTGTAGTAATGATTTTGTAAATTCTTTTATGTGTATTTGACTTTGTGGATGATTGCTTGTTGCTTTCATTTCAGATCCATGTCTCATCCAGTGTCAGCCTGAAAAAAATGATAGAGATGTCATTTGACAAAGAAACTGTTTTATCTTGTGAGGGGCAAACAGACCCCACTTCCCAACAGCACTCAGAACTTACGAGAAACGATACCAGCACTCTCCATCCGTCCGGGAAGACCACAGTTATAAACCTCAGCAAAGAGGCTGGTGAAGAGGCAGGAAGTGAGACATCACTGGAACAAAGCGCTACCACAGACCACGATGCTCAGAGTGAAAGTGGGGTTGCTGGGGTCGAATCATCTACACAAACTCAAAATGGCACCCAGCTGCCCAAACTTCAACAGCAGAAAGTTAACAAGCGCCGCAGCACAATGAGTGCTGGATTCAAACACCCTGGTTATGGTAAACGACGACGGCGCACCAACTCTGAGAGCGAGTCGGTCCTGCCAACCAACTTCCTGCTGGGCGGGAACATTTTTGACCCACTCAACCTTAACAGCCTTTTGGATGAAGAGGTGAACCGGGCTCTCAATGCAGAGACGCCCAAGTCCTCGCCTCTGCCGGCCAAAAGCAGAGACCCTGTAGAGATCCTGATACCCAGAGACATCACAGACCCGCTCAATCTCAACTGCCCCAGTGCAGGAGACAGTAGTCTGTTGGTGTCTCCTCTGAAAAGTGGCGGAGGCAGGCGAAGACATCGGAACAAGCACCATGGACAGAGCGCTGGAAAAGTTTTGGGAGAAGGAATGGTAGCACAGATTGATTTACCAGAGTCTAATGGCTGTGCAGCAGTACAAGATGAGGGAACAACAACAACGCTCTCCTCAACACATTCGCACTCAAGCGCTGAGGCGAACACAATTGTTCCTGAGGACCAAACCCTGCCGGATACTACTCTTGAGGCTCAGGGTTCAAATAAGCCCAGTTTAAACACAAATGGTGATGAGGTGAAGGAGAAATCCATTGACGCATCAGCTGCACCTCCACCCACCAATCCTCCATCAAGCAGGCAGCGCAAACGCAGGCGTGCCGGAAGCAGATTAGAAAGCGCAGATGGTTCAGATGGAATGAAAAATTGGGGTCAGAGATCTGGGAGGCAATTTCAGCCCTCTCACACTCCAGGATCAGGCTCTCGTAGCGGAGCTGCAGAGAGGCCGCAGCAGCATCCAAACAATTGGAGGCCGCAAAGCAACAGCAACCAGCACCAACAACAATCTAAGAAGTTTCAGTATGGCAACTATAATAAATACTATGGTTATCGGAACCCAGGGCTGAGCGAGGATCCACGTATCCGTGTCATGAATCCCGAATGGTTCAGAGGGAAGGAGGTTTTAGATCTGGGTTGCAACACCGGCCACCTGACTCTATCAATCGCCAAAAACTGGCGACCGGCACGGATTGTGGGCCTGGATATCGACGCGGCGCTGATACACGCTGCTCGGCAGAATATACGCCACTACCTCTCTGAGGTTCACACGCAGCAGGCCAGACGTTCTGGGGAAAATGGGGAGGGGAATCGAGGGGAAGGGAAGGAGAGGATTGAGGGGGATTTAGTAGAAGAAAAGAGTCAGATGAAAGAGAAAGACGAAGAGAGTTTTGTTACGAAAGAGGAGGGGGGTGAGACGAAAACAAAGCATGTGGATGAAGTGAACGAATGCATGCAAGGAATGGAAGTTGATCGAGAAGAAAGGGAGAATAAAAGCACAGAGGCCGATCGGGGAGGAACGAGTGAGAAAATGGAAGATGAAGCATCGGTAGGTCTCCCTGATGGGACGTGTTCGTTCCCTGTCTCGCTTCGGATCTCAAGAGGACCCATAGCCGGCCCCCCTTTGCCTGAAATAAACACAGACAGTCTCCCTCCTGGAGATTTCCCTGCCAACGTGACCTTTGTCAAGGTAAGACTGGAAAACGTGTTTTCTGCTTTTTTTTTTTTTCATTTGAGTTGGAATTCATGTTCACTAGATAGGAACATTTTGCTCCAAAGCTCCAATAAAATGCTGTATGAAGTATATCTGATGTTAACTTCTGTATAAAAATACACAACACTGAACTGAATTGAGCTGAATAATAACACCGTTGTCTTCTGTAGCGCTGCTTCTCAGCTGAAATTGAATTTGTTTCGTAACTGATGAATTTTGCTACAGTTTATTACTGTGAAGCTCTTTTCTAACATTCTGCATTGAATAAGGTGTTATATTAATGTGACTTTAAAATAAAGCAATAATCCCCAAGAAGCCGTGGTTGAATTTATAATGGCTAAGGGGCATTAGGCACAACGTGAAGTGGAGTGCGTAAAACCCCCTTAGCTGTTACAAATTCACCATAAACCACCGCTTCACTGGGATTATTGCTTTTATAAAATGGTTATTAAAAATAACAAAGTGTAATAAAGTGTAATGATATTAATTATGTAGTAACAATGTAGTTCCTCGGAAACGGTTGTGGTTGCAACAAAGTGATTGCTGAGCAACACACAGATGTAAACAAAGATGTATGTTTGTAGAGTGATTTACAACAGTCTCAAATGCGGCCCAACCAATCGGAATCTAGGACCGGAACGATCCCTTTTATTATGTAATGAACAAAATATGAGCTGGGTAGTAACTGATTACAAGTTATCTGGATTATGTAATCAAATTCCAAATGTATGGACTACATGATTACACATTATTTACACAGTAGCAATAAATTATCCATAATTTATTGTTTTTTTTTTTGTTTTTTTCTTCCCCTAATTCCTCTTTCATCATGTACATAAAAAAGAAAAATGAAAGTCTTTATATTTTGTTGACATTCACTCAAAGATCAGTCATCAGTCAGTATTTGACCACTGATTTACAAAAATCATTTCAGGCTTAAGAAGTGTTTCAACATTGCATCAACTACTGATGAACAATGTTCTCTGTTGGTTGTGGTCACATGACATGTAGGTAAACACAAAATCGTTTTATTTATTTATTTATTATTCATTTTATAATGAAAAAATGTAATGCAATATTTTTACGATTTAATTAATTATTAGCTTTTTGTTAAACTCATAACCCCCCTGCAGTTCCTTCACAAACACCAGTTTGGGAAATCTTGATGTAATATAATGTTTAGTGTCCTTCATGTTGTTAATAACATCAAATGTAATATATTTTTTCCTTACTCTTTATAAATTTGTCAATATGATTTCACAGGATTATGTGAAAAACAAGTTAGGTCAAAAGTAATCTAAAAGTAGTCTGATTATATTACCATGTAACGGGTTACATTACTAACTTCAATATTTGTCATGTAATTTGGAATCTGTAACAAATTACGATTTATAAGTAATCTACCCAGCTCTGTACAACAAATATGACATAAAATATTCATACATTGTGCATGCACTCATTTTTGAGCAGAATGGCACAGCAGAGTAGTGGAAAACAATAAATGCAAAAAAAAAATGTTATGCACAACACAACAAATGCTGTTGTTCATTGTAGTTTTAGCTGTTAATTTGAGTTTTATAAAGCTTTCTCTGTTTAAAGCACATAACCGAGTAAAGAAATAATGATAAATGTTTATTTTATTAGCTCGAGCCATAAGTAAAGTACTGTAGACACCCAAAAAAACAGTTGTGAGATAAACTGGTGTCTGATGAACTAGGTCTTTGATCTGTCGTCTGGTTCTGCTTTTCTGAGTACATGCATACATGTTTATATCCAAGAACATTTCAGCCTTTAGCAGAACCTTTGGACTGAACTGAGCCACATCCAGAGCCAAGGGTGTAATAGTGATTTGGCTTCTTTGACTTGTGCTAGTAAGAAGCCACCCAGAACGTATTAACAACTGCATAGCAATGTGATTAAAAACACTCAGAACAAATTGGAGACTACACAGCAGTGCTGTGGCAGACACCTTACACCACAGCATCTGCCATTTTGCACTAGAAGGAAATAGGTGTGGCATGGTAACCTTTAAAGATGTGTATGCTTACATTCAAGTACTACTATTAGGCATGCAGCACCTGTCTGTCCTGTTTCATAATCCTCTGTCTGTCTGACCTGCGCAGGGGAACTATGTGCTGGAAAGTGATATGTTGCTGCACACTCAAAGGGAAGAGTATGATGTGATCCTGTGTTTGAGTGTGACCAAATGGGTCCACCTGAACTGGGGTGATGCAGGACTCAAACGGCTCTTCCACAGGGTGTACAAGCACCTGCGGCCAGGTGGACTCTTCATTTTGGAGCCCCAGCCCTGGAACTCCTATGGCAAGAGAAAGAAACTCACTGTAAGGCCCTTTTTTGTCATAACATCAGTTTCAGCCAAATGCTCAGGCAAGAGTTTGGATGTTCTCAAATGTGTGTCCTGTGTGCAAAAGGAATGAGTTGTGATGCGTATGCACAGTAATTACAATTGGTTAATCAGGGTTCGTACAAGGTGCTTAAAGTGCTTGAAGTTCTTGAATTTGACTTTTTGAAATTTAAGGCCTGGAATGTTCCTGAAGAGGTACTTTGGACAATATCTATGAAATAAGTGTTTAATTTGTCAATAAGCGCATAACTTTTCACAGAAAATTCACGCAATTCAAAAAACATCTCATACCTTTATTTCAGTTAATGTTAAAAAACAATCAAGCTATGCAAGTAGCAGTACTGACAGTGCTGTGTAAACATGACTGAAGACTCGGAAACAGATTAACCAAATCAGTTGAGTGATTTACGCTGGAACCGTTCTAATTGATTCAAACGTGATCATTAATTTTCGAGTCAAAAACAGTTCAGATTAAAAGAGACACATATACACAGTGCTGCTTGAAAGTTTGTGATCCCTTTAGAATTTTCTATATTTCTGCATTTATTATTATTTATTATGAAAAATGATCCAGCATTAAATATTTGTGAGTTGCAAAAGTATGTGAATCTATAGGACTAGCAGTCTGTCTGTTCAGAAGTGTTTTCAGTCAATAGGATGACAATTAGGTGTCAGTTTATGTCCTGTTTTATTTAAAAAAAAAAAGGGACCTATTAAAGTCTGATCATGTTTGTGAAAGTGAATCATGGCACAAACGAAGGAGATCTCTGAGGACCTCGGAATAGTTGTTGCTCATCAGGCTGGCAAAGGTTCCAAAACCATCTCTAAAGAGTTTGGACTTCACAAATCCACATTCAGACAGATTGTGTACAAATGGAGGAAATTCTAGACCACAGTTACCCTCCCCAGAAGCGATCGACCAACAAAGATCACTCCAAAGCAAGATGTATAGTAGTTTCTGAGGTTGCAAAGAACCCCAAGATAACACCAAAGCAACTAAAGGCCTTTCTCACATTGGTTTTGTGAGTCAGTTTGTGAGTCCATCATCAGGAGAACAATGAACAACCATGGTGTGCATAGCAGGATTGAAAGGAGAAAGCCACAACTCTCCAAAAAAGCACTGCTGCCTGTCTGCAGTTTAATAAAGATCATGTGGACAAGTCAAAAGGGTATTGGAGAAAATGTTTTGTGGACAGATTAGCCAAAATATAATTTGGTTTAAATGAGAAGTGTTATGTTTGGAGAAAGAAAAACACTGCATTCCAGCATAAGAAGAAGCTTATCCCATCTGTGAAACATGGTGGTGGTAGTATCATGGTTTGGGCCTGTTTTGCTGCATCTGGGCCAGGATGACTTGCCATCATTGATGGAGCAATAAATTCTGAATTATACCAGCAAATTCTAAAGGAAAATGTCAGGACATCTGTCCATGAGCTAAAATCAAAGTGGGTCATGCGCAAAGACGACGACCCCAAGCGCACAAATCATTCTACCAAAAAATGGTTAAACAAGAACAAAGGTAATGTTTTGGAACAGCCGAGTCAAAGTCTGGACCTTAATCAAATTAAAATGTTGTGGAAGGACCTGAAGCAAGCAGTTCGTAGGAGGAAACCCACCAACATCACAGGGTTCAAGTGTTTCTTTACTAAAGAATGGGCTAAAATTCCTACAAGTCATTGCGCAGGACTGATCAGCAGTTACAAAAAACGTTACCTGCAGTTATTGCTTCAAAAAGGGGTCACAACAGATACTGAAAGCACCTCGCAAATATTTAACACTGGATCATTTTTCTCAATAACTAAATGACAAAGTATATATTTTTGTGTTGTTTGATTAATTGATTGAATGATTGATTGATTGGATTCTCTTTGTCAACTTTAAGGACTTTAAGGAAAATCTGATGATTTTCAGATTTTTGCATTATATTTATGCAGAAATATAGAACATTGTGAAGAGTTCATAAACTTTAAAGCAGCACTGTATATGTGTGTGTGTATATATATATATATATATATATATATATATATATATATATATATATATATATATATATATATATATATATATATATATGAAAAAGATATTGTTCAATAAGTGAGATCCTTGACTGAAATCCTTGACAAACAAAAAATAGTGCTTGAAAAGTCCTGGAATGTAATTTTTCAGTGTCTGTACAAACCCTGGTTAATGTTTGAAAATATAACGTTTAGAATGTAGAAAAATAATTGAAATTAAAACAAGATAATTATGAATAAACCATAAATCACTATTATCTTAAGTGAGTCACTGAATTATCTCAACAGATTCATTCAAAATGTGATTCATTTAGGAACAAAGCAGTTAGTCATTGAATCATTCACTCAACCAATTTATTTAAAAACACCGATTCAAACAAATGATCTCCTGTCATCTTTGAGTTGCAGTAAGCAAGTCTAGAAATAAACAAGGCATGTAAAACAGCAATAGCCTCAAATTTTACTGTTGAATCAAAGATGACACCAGGACAAACTTGAGCAAGAAATAATTAGAAAGGAAAAAATTGTTTGGGTGTGATGATTAGGTATAATGCAAATTAAAATTACCTCAAAACAAGTGCTTTATGAAACAAATGCAATAGCAATATAAGACGCCAATGTTCAATATAGTTCATAGTTAATGGTGTCTGTATATCAGCGGCTTTGCACGAATTTTCAGATTTAAGGCTGGAATGGTCAGTTTTAGAAACGTAATTAACCTGTTGTAAACCATTGGTATACTTCAAAGTTAGGTAGACTTGTTGCTTAGCCAAATGCATTTTATATTATTTTTTGTAATTTTTCAGGAGACCATCTTTAAGAATTACCATAGCATCCGGTTAAAACCGGACCAGTTCTCCTCCTACCTGACTACTGAGGTGGGCTTCTCCAGTTACGAGCTCGTCGGAACGTCACAGAATTATTCTAGAGGTCAGAGCTTTGAAATGCTTTGCAATCCCTCCGTATGATATTATGATATATATGTAAATATTTCTAACCCTCCGTTTGTCTTCTCGTAGGTTTTCAGAGACCAATCTACCTTTTTCACAAAGGACATCAGATGTGATGCTACCAGTTAAACCGCCAAGTTTGAGAAGAAAACACAAGACTTGGATTTTGAAAACAACCAGCATTTGAAGCCACTGGAACTTTGTGTTTTTCTTTGAAAGTAGACTTTCAATATTTTGAACTCTGAATATTGGGATCTCATTGGTGCTGAATAAGAGAAATTGTTCCCCTGCCGTTAAAAATAAAGGAAAATATCCATCACACTTTTTTTCAAGGACTCAACTGAAGAATTACAGATGCGAATCAGAGATTTTCCCTAACTTAAGCAAGCTGTTTTTATCTCTCATAAAGAATGGTCTTGTGAAGAAGCACAAAGTTAAATTGAATCAAATCACAAAGTAATTTCTCCTAAGCTCCTGTTAAACACATTTTGTTTTTCATTTGGAATGAAATTCCTCAAAATGCAAATTCTTGAGCAACTCTGGCTACTTTCCTAGCACACAAAACTGGTAAATCACCATTTAGGATTTAAATGTTTGGTGGCTAAGTTTATGAACCGTTTTATTTCTCAAAAGGAAAGATTAGAGCATGTTATCAGATGTTCAGTTTTCTAAATATTTTTTTTTGTTTTGTTGTTGTTGCACTGTAGTATACTAATTTGTTCTATACGTTTGAACAAAGCATTGCTATTAAAATAGCTTTTGACAATAGTAGCATCTGTCTGCCCATCAGCAATTTTGCAGCCAGCATGGCTGCCGCTTAACAACAAATGCCAATAGCTTAATTTTATGTTCATCAATTATATTGCCTGATCTAACAGGATCATAATGTTGTCTTAGGGAGTTCTGAAGCTGCAGGTTAGCTGATTTGCTATGTTCAAGTGTTTACTGATCTAATGTCCCAAATAAGTCGGGCTGAGACGAGAAGGATGCGATTCCTTTTTGGTGTGGTGGGTCACAGAGAATGACGTTTTTTGTTTAGTTTTTTGTTCTGATTCTCCAACTGTTAAAGTTTAACAAAAACCGAGGTACATTTTGTAAATTGTTTGTCCATTGTTCTTGTCACAAATGAGGTAACCTTGTTGTTGTTGTTAGTTTTATTCCTATTGAAAGGTTTGCACTAAAACGAGAGAACAAATTTGTCTCCCACATTTATATTTTATTGTGCAAATGTAAAGTTGGTGTGTCTCTGAAAAAAGTTCTTTTCATTCAAAGGACTCAGTGAAATTGAAAATAAACTACAAAATAACATGAATTTATAATGCAGAATTGTGTTATTTTATTGTATTTACTTTGTAAGCATTTTTTTCACATACCTGATTGCTGATTTAGTTTATAATTATGAAAATTCATTGGCCAAGCTGTTGTGTTAAAATTGTGATGCAGTTTAAAAAAAAAAAAAAAAGTACTGGGTAGATTGTAGTGCTTATAGTGAGTAAGGCAATCCATTGCATTCCACATTTTATATAATGTAATCTGACTACTTTTAGATTACTTATAGATTGCTTTTGACCAAACTTGTAATAGTCTAATCTTCCATATTGAAATAAAAATACGAAGACAATGTGTCAATGTTGCAGTAGAAGTCAAAAGTTTACTTAAAATCTGCTAAATGTTATTTATTTTACCAAAATAAGAGGGATCATACAAATTGCATGTTGTTGTTTTTTTATTTAGTACTGTACTGACTTGAAAAAGATATTTCACATAATAGTTGAATTTATAAAAATGACCCCATTCAAAAGTTTAATGTACATACGTTTAATACTGTGTTGTTACCTGGGTGATCCACAGCTGTTTTGTTTGTTTGTTTGTTTGTTTGTTTTGTAGTGATAGTTGTTCATGAGTCCCTTGTTTGTCCTGAACAGTTTTCAACTGAGGAACTCATATGCAACTATTACAGAAGGTTCAAACGTTCACTGATGCTCCAGAAGGAAAAACGATGCATTAAGATCCAGGGGTGAAAACTTTTGAACAAAATAAGGATGTGTACATTTGTATTATGTTGCCTAAATATCATATTTTTTCATTTAGAACTGCCCTTCAGAAGCTACAGAAGATACTTGATCTTCAAAAGACCCTGATCTTCAATGTGTTGTTTTTCCTTCTGGAGCATCAGTGAGCGTTTGAACCTTCTGTAATAGTTGCATATGAGTCCCTCAGTTGTCCTCAGTGTGAAAAGTTGGATCTCAAAATCATACAGTCATTGTTGGAAAGGGTTTAAATACACACAAATGCTGAAAAAAGAAAGAATTTGTGGGAGCTGAAAGATTTTTCTGAAGAACAGTGGGCACTCATGAACAACTATCACTAAACAAAAAAACACAGCTGTGGATCATTTAGGTAACAACACAGGTTTAAGAATCAGTGTCATTTTTATAAATTTAACTATTATTCTCTCTTGTGGACTATATGTAAACATCTTTTATGTGAAATACCTTATTCAGGTCAGTACTATATAAAAAATAACATGCATTTTGTATGATCCCTCTTATTTTGGTAAAATAATTAACATTTTGCAGATTCTGCAAGGTGTATGTAAACGTTTGACTTCAACTGTATAACAACATCAGGTGCATTAAACATTACATTATGTCATTATGTTTCCCAAACTGGGGCTTGTGATAGAACTGCAGGAGGTTTGTGAGTTTAACAGCTAATCAATTTAAAAAACAAACAAACAAACAACAACAAAAAAAATATGTTTTACTTAATAACTTGTAGCCTTAAAATCTCTGTGGGTAGTTGGGGGAAGAAAAAGAAACTTTAGGGAGTGTGTAATTTTTTTCTGTGAAACAAAAGTTAAATGTGTTAAAAAAAATGTATCATAATTTTGACAAAGACATCAATTATAAACCAAGTATGAAAAATGTCCCGAGTTTTCATGTTATTAGATTTTTTTTTTTTTTAATTTAATTTGTACCAAGGGGGCGTTTTGCCCCACAAATGGGGTAAAATGCCCCCCAGTCTTACAATGCACTTTGCTTTATACATTTACAGCAAAATCATATGAGCTACATGCAGTTTTAGCTTAAAAAGAAAAAGAATATAAGTCAAACTATTGTGAATTACAAAATTATAATAGCCTGTTTGAAAAAATGTGTTAGCTGATGCTAACTGGCAAGCTACCCTGGTGAAAAAACCAGCATATGCTGGTAGGTATGTTTTGATGCTGGTTTATGCTGGTCATGTTGCTGGTCAAGGAGTGTGGCTCATGCAAGGATCCCTTGCATGAGACAGACGGACACAGCGAGTGTGTTGCTGCATTCGAGGGGCGTGCTCTCATTGCGAGAGTACGTCTCTCTCCTGCCTCCGCTCCCAGATCGCCTTTTTCAATGAAGGCGGTCCCCACAGCTCTGCTCTCCCATTTCCTTTCTCTTCTAAGAGAAAGAAACAGCAGAGCAGCGAGTCCATCTCAGCGTTCTTGAAACGAGTTCTCGAAACCGGACGCCGAACTCATCCGCGCCCTGTCTAAGGCTGTGGAGGACCTGAGCCTCGGATGGTCAGTTCCAGAAGAGCCTGCCCATGGCCTACTGGATGAGTCGTTTCTGCCGGGACGCCACCAGCAGTCCTCTCGCCAAAGATCCGCCCCATTCTTGCCTGCAGTTCACGAGTAACTGACCAAGACGTGGCACGCTCCATACTTGGCCCAAGTGAATGCTTCTATAACAGCAGCTCTCACCACCATTGATAGTGCTGAGGAGAAGGTTTACAGCAAGTTCCCCCTCTGGCTAGCTGCTCACTTGTGGCTACTGTCTGCTCTGGGGTGGAAGGCCCATGCAGCACATCCTTCTAAGCCCTGCAGGACCACCTCTGCCATGGCTAATAGGGCATATACAGCAGCCGGCTAGGCTGGATTGGCTCTGCATACGATGGCGGTCTTACAAGGGTTACAAGCTTCTCTGCGATATGGATGAGTCCGGCCAACTGCAAGACAGTTGTGCGCAGCGACTGACCTGGCTCTGCACGCTACAAAAGCTACAGCGTAGGCGATCGACAAGGCGATGGCGAGCCTCGTGGTGCTGGTGTGCCACCTATGGCTAAACCTTCCAGAAATCAGGGACGCTGAAAAGATGGCCTTCCTGGATTCCCTGGTCTCACCGAAGGGCCTCTTTGTCCCTGCCATGGATGGGTTTGCAGAGCGATTCTCTGAAGCTCAGAAGGCGTTGCAAGAAGGCTGTCGCCAGAAAGCTCCCATCACTCAGCCTGCAAAACCGGCAAAACGGCATCTTTACCCCAAGCTCTCATTCGCAAAGTTAAAACCCTTCCCGTCATGGCTCATGGCTTGGGCAGCCATTCTGGGCATGCCGAGCTGGGTTCTAAATATGACAAAACGAGGTTACTCGCTCCAGTTCACTCGCAGGCCACCTTGTTTCAGAGGTATTATTCAAACTTTGGTTCCGGACAACGATGCCCACGTTCTCCGACACGAAGTGCAAAAACTACTTGCAAATGGTGCTGTAGAAACAGTTCCATCAGCGAACAGCGCGTCAGGCTTTTTCAGCCATTACTTCCTCATCCCAAAGAAAGATGGCGAGCTCAGGCCTTTTCTAGATCTCAGACATCTGAATCGCTCGCTTATGCGTCAGCCATTCAGGATGTTAACTCTGAAGCAGATCCTGCTACAAGTACTGACTTATAACAGTGGATCTGAAAGATGCTTACTTTCACAAATGGATAGCCCACCATCACAGACCGTTCTTGAGATTTGCATTCGAGGGAGTGGCCTATCAGTACACGGTCCTTCCGTTTGGACTGTCTATGACCCGTCACACTTTTACAAAGTGCGTGGACGTGGCTCTTTCCCCTCTGAGGCAGATGGGAATCCGCATACTGACTTACCTTGATGACTGGCTGGTATTGGCCAAGTCGGAATGGGAGTTAGTCGCTCACAGAGCACAGTTGCTCAATCATTTGGAGCAATTCGGGTTGCAAATCAACCCTCAGAAGAGTCAGTTGTCACCCAGACAGCGAGCGGTCTTTCTGGGAACGATTATAGACTCCGCCCAAATGAGGGCGTGGATTACACCGGAACGGTCCCTGACTATTCGGCTTCCTTCAAAACGGGGATAATCCGTTGCCTCAAGGATTTTCAGAGGCTGCTGGGCCTCATGGCGGCCGCTTCCTCTGTGGTTCCATTGGGTCTGCTTCACATGCTACCTCTCCAGTATTGGCTCAAAGCCCGAGTTCCATCCTACGCTTGGCGCCTAGGCCGATTTCGGAGTATCTGCTGATACCAATATCGATCCAATACCAGCACAGTATTTTTTTAATTTATGTTAAATTTTGATACCTCAATGTGTGTTGACCTGATCATCACTCTTTTGTATTACACACAATCTACTAAATATAGACAACTTTACTGTACAGAAAAACAACAAATTAATATGTAATTATAATCTATGACAAAAATACTGTTATAAACTAGGTTAGTGGATAATTTAGTAGCAAAAGTTTCTCTAGAAAAATCATGAGTGCACAATAATTTTATAAAATCTAAAATTACACAGCCTGCATTCGTCACGTCTGCCAAGCCACAGCCTGCACCTGTCATGGCCGCCCTTCCAGAGCCAGTTCACAAGATGGCCGCCCTCCCAGAGCCAGTTCACAAGATGGCCAACATCCCTAAGCCAGTTCACAAGATGGCCGCTATCCTTAAGCCAGTTCACAAAATGGCCGCCATCCCTAAGCCAGTTCACAAGATGGCCACCCCATCTGAGTCCCCCACCATTCCTGAGCCTCACCATGCCAAGGTCATCCTACCAGAATCTCATCCTGACATGGCTGCCATACCCAAAGCCAGTCAAGTTGCAGCTGTTGTTCCTGTGTCAGGTCAAGTTGCAGCTATGTTTCCTGAGTCAAGTCAAGTCAGAGCTGCACTTTCAGTGCCATGCCAAGTTACAGCTGTTGTTTCTGTGTCAAGTCAAACAGCAGTTGTTCCTGAGTCATGCAAAGTCAAAGCCATTGTTCGTGTGTCAAGTCAAGCCACAGCTGATTTTCATGAGCCAAGTCAAGTTACTGCTGTTGTTCCAGAGTCAAGTCAAGCTACAGTTGATCTTCCTGAGTCAAATCAAGTGACAGTTGACCTACATGAGTCAAGTCAAGCTACAGCTGGTCTTCATGAATCAAGTCAAGTAAAAGCTGTTCATCCAGAGTCTCGTCACCTCACAGCTGACCTTCCTAAGCCACATCACATCACAGCTGTTCACCCAGAGCCTCGTCATGTCTCAGCTGATCGTCTAGAGCCTCGTCATGTCTCAGACGTCCTTCCAAAGCCTCGCCAGGTCTCGTCTCATCTCGCAGAGCCCACGCTCCCAAGCCACGCAGTCTTGACGCTCTCTAACATCACAGCCTCCACACCCTCAAGCCCGGCAGGCATCCCACTGGACTCGACAGCGTGGATAGATCTAAGTGCGAGCTTTATTGGAACACAACGTCAGGACAGTCAGGACGATCAAACTCTCTCCAACATGATTAAATGTTCCTAATATTATACTTGGTCTGTAAATAAAGATCAGTGGTTTCGCATAAAAGGACGTTGTGTTCCAATAAAGCTCGCACTTGGATCTATCCACGCTGTCTGTCGAGTCCGGTTACAATATGTCTATATATTGTAAATTTAAAAGACATTTCTTTTAAATGTATAGCACCGTAAGTTTAGTTATCAATTGATGCTGAATTGCGGCTAATTTGAAAGTGAAAGTAAAATGCACACATGCATTTACAAGCTATTGAAAATCAAGGAATAGAAGAGAAAACTCTAGCGAACCACCACCACAAAAACGGTGGGAAAATTCCCTCACCGTCACATCCCTCAGCAGCACCATATAACAGATGAGATGAACAAGAAAGGCTATTAATAATCTTTATTGAACAAAAATATTATCATAAGAAAGGCTCCAAAACACAAAGCGCTTATGCGCATCGCTTGCGCAGAATGATGCACTTGAAGCAGTGTCACAGTGTGTAATTAATGTATTAAATCTGTGCGATAGTTTATTGAGCCTTTTCTTTTAACAGTTTTAAATTTCGGTTACTATGCTTGTGAAGAACACCTTCTCTGCTCCAGTGTTGTGATCCAACAGACACCCAGTATAATTAACATGATTAGCATGAAATTCCAGCAAGATAAAGTCCTTTTATGCAAAACCATTGATCTTTATTTACAGGCCAAGTATAATATTAGGAACATTTAATCATGTTGGAGCATGACACGCAGTTTGATTGCTGAATGGAGGATGACAGACAGCCGCAGTGGAGAGAAGAGTTTACGTGAACTTGACTAAAATATTCATTTGTACATCACATTAAACTATGGGATGGCATCAAAACACTTGAAATATAATGCATGAGAACTTTATGGTGCTTTATATAATGTGTTTGTGTCTTCTGTGGGGCTTAACAATAACAAATTAGTATACACAGAATATCAAATTTGGATCGGTCTCATCTGACAGATACCCAATCCAGCAGGAAATGCCAGTATCAGAGCGATACCGGTACGGATCGGGGCACCTCTAGTTACAACAGACACCTCCAACTCGGGTTGGGGCGCTCTGTTGCAGGGCAATCTGGCGTCTGGCGCCTCTTTCAATCACGGAGCGGCGTCTGCATATCAACTGCCTTGAGTTGCTGGCAGTTTCTTTGGCCCTGGAAACCTTCCTGCCAGCCTTAAAAAGGCACCACGTCCTGGTCTGGTCGGACAACATGACAGTGGTAGCCTACATCAATCACCAAGGTGGGCTCAGGTCTCGTTCCCTTTACAGGATGGCTTGACGCCTCCTATTTTGGGAACAGAACGAACTCCTCTCAATAAGAGCAGTTCATGTGCCAGGCAGTTTGAACCTGGGGGCAGACATGCTGTCCAGGGGCATTGTAGCTCTAGGTGAATGAAGGCTACATCCTTATACGGTTCAGAAAATCTGGTCTGTCTTCGGGAGAGCAGAGGTGGACCTCTTCGCCTCAGAAGGCAACTTTCACTGCCCAACTTATTTCTCGATGCAGAGAGATGCTCTGGCCCACGACTGGCCCAGTGCTCGCCTATATGCCACCCCCCCCATACCCCTGCTTCCTCAGGTCATCAAACGGGTCAGGGCAAGGAAATGCTCAGTCCTCTTGGTAGCCCCACTCTGGAGGAACCAAGCCTGGTTCCCCGAGTTAAAGCAGCTGTCAGCGACAGGTCCGTGGCCAATACCTCTGAGAAAGGACCTGCGAAAGGCATGATTTGGCATCCCCGGCCGGAGTTGTGGAGCCTTCTGTGCTGGTCTGGGACTTGTCAATAGTCCTGAGGGCCCTGTGGGGCACCCCTTTTGAACCGCTCCATGTGGCCGAGTTACGGCCACTGTCGCTAAAAACAGCTCTGTTATTGGCATTAGTGTCAGTTAAGCGAGTGGGGGACTTACAGGCACTGTCAGTCAGTGCTACCTGTTTGAGTTTAGGCTAATGACTGTAAGGTCGTCCTCAAGCCTAGACATGGTTACGTCCCTAAGGTGCTCTCAACTCACTCTTAACTCAACGATTACGTAATCCAGCGTTGGTAGGCTAAACCATTACACTGTTTTTGAACCAGACTTGTCACGTGGTGTCTGCTACTTTTCTAAGCGTTGGGTAACCATGGACGTTAACGTTAAATGTTAACAACGTTTATGAAGACCATCGTTTCTTCGTTAAGATTCTCTGGATGAGTTACTTTGCATATCAAGTAGGAGACAAAAGGAAATGGTGGACTGAAACTATGACACAAATATGTACAATGACAAAAAACTAGTTATGAATGCGGCTTGACTGAAAATTAGTACTTAAACTACTTTTACCTCATAACTTTAACCTCATTACGAATAACTATTATTTTTATTGTAGGTGTAGTAACCGTGTTTTTTTGGCGTATTGATTAGCCTCCCTGGTGAAAAAAAACAGCACATGCTGGTAGGTATGTTTTGATGCTGGGATGCTGGTTAGGTGTTTTGATGCTGGTTTAAGGTGGTCCTTTGCTGGTTTATGCTGGTCCTTGACCAGCAACATGACCAGCTAAGGACCAGCATAACCCAGCAAACGACCAGCATAAACCAGCTTAAACCAGCATCAAAACTTACCTAACCAGCAACCCAGCATCAAAACATACCTACCAGCATATGCTGTTTTTTTTCACCAGGGCTATCATTTGTATAACCACAGTTTTACTACAAATAACATGGTTAAACTGGTTAGTGTGGTTCATTTTTGTAAGGGACTCAAGCAATGAAGAGCAAACACGTAACAATATGTTGCACTGATGCTGTTATAATATTATTGCTGAAAACAGTCAAATTAATTCCAAGCTTGATAAATTGGTACTGTGTCTGTTCCACAGAAATGTTGCAATATCCAAAACGACCACAAGATGGAGAAATTTTACAAAAAACACTAGGTGTTTTGTAACAAAATAGAGAAATTTGTTTGTCTTGCCATTTTACATCACAAATGATACTAAATATTGTAACACATTCACGACTGTATCATTAAGTCTACAATTTAAACTGCACATGTAACCAATTTAAACATATTCTTTGCAGATGCGTGTATGAGTGTGTGAATATATCATATGTAAGAATGCTTTTGAATGAATGTATGTAGATTAGCTGCTGTCTGTCCACAGCACGGCAATGTGTGAACACACATTTCTGACTGCAGATATGTGTGTGTGTTAAACATGAACGCCCCTAGCCTATCCAACACGTGTTTGAGCATATATGTATGTGAATGTCATCATACAAGCTCAGTAGTGTTGCTACAGGCAACTCTTCTTTATATAAAACTTAATATATTAAAACCCAACTGAGACTCAGCATCACTGCTCCACTCTACAACCACTGTCTCACACCAATGCATATACAATTACAACCACACATCAGTGCATAAATGCACAATAAAGCAAATGAGTATGTGCACATTGACGCACGCACTGCAACAGGCACACACACACGTACTTATGTAACAGTGATGTAGGAGTGAAGATGTATGGTCAATCCATTTAAAGGCAGATTTTAACCAAACCAATAAAAGCATTCCTCTGTATTCATTTTCATCTTTCTGTTTTAATGACACCCAATGAAAGCATGCATAATCTCTTTCACTTTCTCTCTCTCTCTCTCCTAGCACACTCCTGACATGAAAGTCACAGCAGCTCCACACAACACACTATTGTACATCAGTAACTCAAGTGGCATTGATTCTGGAGATGGTTTGAGATTGCATTCAGTTAAAATACTCTTCCATTGCCAACGAAACACTGTTTGAATAAAATAATTAGATTTATGAAGTGTTTTTGTATGCACCACACAGCCGCTTTATTGCACAACCATTGACTGTTGACTGGGTGAGGATGCTGATTGAAAGGCTTTGAAGCTCTGACATACCGGTTCTCTGACTTTAATGGTACAGTCCACTGTCTTAAAGGCAAAGCGATAATTAAAAAAAATAATAATGAAAATAATTGTGCACAACATTTGCTAAAATGGCTTTTAATCTGTCTAATTTTCATCTTGCTGTTTGGCACTGGGTGGATATGGACATATAAAGGCATAAAAAGAAGCAAATCAGATGACAGTGTCACTAAAAATAGCCCCATCTTCTCTCCTTTTCAATCTCTCACCTTCATTTTCTCTCTCACTGCCTCTCTTTCTGTTTTCTCATGTCTTTTATTTCAAAGAGGCAATAAAATGAATGCAATGCCTCGTTGCTGTCACCAGGCTTTTTTTCAGAAATAGCATATTAGTCACACTACATCTGCAGTATACAGTACATATAGTAAGCAATTTTCAGCATATACCTGAAAGACATGCTCCTTTATAAACCGTACACTACACAAGCTAAGCACACCGAGTGGATTACTGTACAGCAGTGTTGGGGAAAGTTACTTTTCAAAGTAATGCATTACAATACTGCGTTACTCCATAAAAAAAGTAACTAATTATGTTACTTAGTTATTTTTATGGAAAGTAATGCATTGCGTTACTTTTCCGTTACTTTTTAAATCTGGGCAGGGCTTGCTTGTTTGTTTTTATAATATATAATACATAAACTTCTATAATATAAAAACTTCTATTTTGGCAAATGTAAAAGCCCTTTCACACCAAAAAGTGAAATGAATAAGCCTCAGGCTGAAGGACAAGTAAATTCATGTCTGTACAGTAGAATGCAGGAAAAGAAAGTTCAACACTCTTCAGCAATAAAAAAAGAAGCACAAATGTTAGTTAATCTAAAGTAATTTTTGCTTATTAGAATGGATGAATTGGATCATTGAAGGTCAGCAGCAAAGATACTGGTTAATAAAATTGGATTTAATACATAAAGGGTATTTGTGTTATTTAACATTTAATTATTGCAGGTTTGCATTCCTGTTTTTATTCATTTTGAGTATTTTTTATTCATTTATTTATTTATTTATTTATTTTTGAGAGTGAGATGAATTAATGCATATTCACATTTAGTCTAGAACTCCAGTAACATCTTGTTTACATAATGCATGCAATGGCTCTGTAATTTTCTCTGTACGATTTCTCTCAGCATTGGGGCAGGAGAGCTGTCCCAATTTACAAGAAAGATATTTTCTTGTAAATGAAAAAGTAATGCGTTACTTTACTAGTTATTTTAAAAAGTAATCTGATTACATAACTCGCGTTACTTGTTATGTGTTACCCCAACACTGCTCTACAGTACTGCATTCAACCAGCTTTTGATTTATTTATTTATTTATTTTTTTTTTTTAAATATGTATAATGCAGTAAATATTTTGTCACATGAACTGCCACATTACCTTACATGTTTAATTCAGCAAATGGCATTTAGTCATGGCCTTTCACCCAGAGACACCGATCAGCAGGGGGCGCTGATGAGCTGCAAACGCTGCACTTTTCATTGTTTCTTTTTCTTTTCTTTTCTTTTCTTTTCTTTTCTTTTCTTTTCTTTTCTTTTCTATCTATCTATCTATCTATCTATCTATCTATCTATCTATAATGAAAGGGGTTTTCAAGCATCAAAACAATCCAAGTGTAATATAGCTTTTTATCACACATTAGAATATCTCCAGTTTAATTTATTGTTTCTAAGCAAAAAAATAATAACTGATCATACATTTTTGCCATGACAGGAAAAAAAAAAGTAATTCAGTGTAATAATAGTTTGTACACCAAAAAAAAAAAAAAAAAAAATAATAATAATAATAATAATAATAATAATATTAATAATAAAATAAAATAAAATAAAATAAAATAAATAAATAATACTTAGTCACATTTATTTAGATATAAGATTTACATATAGGACTCACATTTATATTTAGGATTTGGTTTTAACATTTACACTTAACATTTAAATTTAGATTTAGCGTTTACATATAACACTCAGATTTATTTGTGTATTTAACATGTAGATTTAACATTTAAATTTAAATACAAGATTTAGACTAGATGAAATATTTAGATTTAGCTTTCGTGTTTTATTTTGACGTAGTAATAAAGTAATAAAAAATGCATAAATCTTATTTTTGGATCTTGCAAAATATATTTGTTTTTGTAGTTAAATTACATATTGAAAGACTATTTATCAATCTTTGTCATTATCCTTCAAACCACTATGTTTTACTCATTTGTCAGCAGAAAGTTTGGTAACATTTTACAATACATGTGCACAAATATGCATTAATTCATGCTAAACTATTGCACAGATAATCATGAGTTAATGTATAACTCATGAAGAACTAAACCATTTATTAATGATTACTACATCAGCAGCTAATTATGATTCATAGATTAAGTAATAAATAAATTGTTATTAGTTAAATGTGTCATAATGTATTAGTTCCCTAATAACATATTATATTAACTAATGATGTAAATTCATGTTAATTGCCACAGTGGTCAAACCTATGTACTTCAACTTCCAGTTGTCTGCTTTAATTAATCATTAGCTAATGATTTGCAAAGGTATCATAACGTTATGACTTTACTTGTTGAGGCACAGAACTATTAACTAATTGTTAAGTAATATGTCATTGTGGTTATGAATTTAAAATTAGTTAGTCATGTGCCTCAACAAGTAAAGTCATAACATAATGGTATCTTTGCAAATCATTAGCTAATGATTCATTAAAGCAGACGACTGGAAGTTGAAATGCATGGCTTCAACTCATTGTGGCAACTGACAAATGAATTTACACTATTAGTTAATATAATATGTTAGGGAATTGATACATTATGACACATTTAACTAATAACAATTTATTGATTACTTAATCTGTGAATCATATAGAATCTTCATTATTATTAATAAATGGTTTAGTTCTTCGAGTTATATATTAACTTATGATTATCTGTGCAATAGTGAAGCTTGAATTAATGCATATTTGTGCACACGTATCATAAAGTGTTACCGAAAGTTTTTTTTTTTTTAATTATTTAAAATATAATAAAATTTGGTATGATCTCTTATTACATTATATATTTTAATAAGTAGCTACAGGTCAGAATAAGTATGTTGTGTCATTTTTACATTTTATTTTCATTAAAGTAAACATTGAAGTAGACACTTAATACAATATATATATATAAAAAAATCCATTTTGTACATTTTATTTGATACCTCATTTTCGACATAAATATAGCTAATTTGCAGCACTTTATCATTTTTATTAATGTTAGTTTATTTTCATAGTTCATGTTCATTTCAAATAACAACATTTTTGTTGTTTAGTTTTAGTTAAGTATAATAAACAATAGGACACATTTTCCCACACAGTGTGCTCTGCAGTGTTATGCTGCCGATGAAAATACAGCAGGTCATCCGCGGATTCCGTGCGTACAGAACTACCCTGCACACTACACATACTACCTTTCAAGTACGCAGTGTAGAGCGCGGGGCGCATTGGAACGCAGCCTATCAGCTCACCGATTTCACTGCGCTTTATAAAGCCGCGGCCCGGCTATTTACACAGAAACAACTCTGCAGCGTTGCCAGGGCAACGGCTACCGAAAGCCATGACAACCAGAGTACCCTCGTCATCCCTCAGTCCTCTTTTCTTTGCCTGAACTCTCGTTTTCGCGTATCCCTCTGCATCCGGCGCTTTTCTCGAGTGTAATTTCACTCTTTAACTACACGCGCATCTTCGCCTCCCCTTCCATCTTTTTACGTCCCCTCCCTCCCTCCGTGCGCGCGCGCTCGCTCGCTCGCTCGCGCTCTCTCTCTACATCTTGTGCCGCTTCAGTCCGTTCCCTCTTTCTTTTCTCCCCCTCTTCGTCACCTCTCGTCTCTGCACTCATCCTCCCCTGCCCATCTCCTTTCATTTGCTCGTATCCTCTCCTCCATCTCTCCGTTTCGTCTTTTTTTTGTATCTCCCCTCATCGACAGGAGCGCGTCCCTCTCCTCGTCCTTTCCTCGTTTGCCAAATCCTGAAGGCAGACCTCTCTTATTCTCTCTCTCTCTCCGTCCCTCCCCCTTCCTCTTTACGTTTCCCCCCTCCCTCCATACTCTATTTTCCTCAATGCTTAAGTCAGTCAAAAGAGATACACTGAAGAAAAGAGGGGCGAACGGCGGGCGCTGAGAGAGAGAAAGAGAGAAGGAGAGAAGCTGGAGGGAGAGAGGGGAGAGGGGGGAACGGGGGTTTGGATACATCTCCACCTGTCTTCTCTCTGCCATGGACTGCCTCTGCATAGTGACCACAAAGGTAAGCCAATTCACCCCGTCACGACCAGAAGCGTGAATATGTGGTGTGGGCGCGAAGGGGGGAAAGTTTATCGCTCTCCGTCGGGCTGCTTCTCCTGCTAGTGTGCTGTGAAGGGAGCGTTCTGTTCCGAGCCTCTTCAGAGCGACATTCATGGGTTCAGCACTTCTTTGTTCTTTCGTCTGATCTTCCGTTCTCACTTTCCCTCTTAGCCGAGCTCGCATTGAAATGGAATTCCAGGCTGTTTGATATCAGAAGCGTTCGTTTGAAATCCCATCTTGCGTTTTTGGAATCTTTACGCACAGGACGCGTGCTGGCGTTCCAAGAAAGCTGGACGCAGCGCAGCGCAAGGCAGCAGAACGCTCGCGTTTTTAGAAGTTTAACTTCTTTTTACTCACCTCGCTGAAAAAACAGCGAGACTCCACTACTAAACTGTCAAAGAGCTCCATCTGAGCGTGTGTGTACATGTGTAGAACAATTTAAACAATAGCGCAGCGGAACGCAAGAACGCGTTTTGTGTTTTGCAGCTCACACTCAGGCATACTGTGGTGCAGTGACAGAAATGAACTTTTTTATATATGTGTGGGGAAATATCTGACCCCTGGCTTCTGTTTTTTTTTTTTAGGATGTTTGTCTAACCGTGTACAATCTCACATTATTTTTGTCGAATGGTTCAGGTGAATCGATTAGGCCTCAATCTGAACACTTCTCACGCTTCAAATACAAAGTAGCTGCAAAAGTGCTTTCTGCTTGTTAAATAGGCCTACACTTCTTTTTAACCGCACATTTACAAGAGTTCCCTCAGAAACAGTTTGACAGCTACAAGGCACTACAGAGCCTGCATTGCTTCTCATTTAATAACTAGACAGACTTAATAATTTATTACAAAATATATAATTTTTTTTGACATTTTAAATATCACTTTTGTCAGTTTCACTGCATTTTGGTTCAGTTCAGACCCTGCTGTGGTGCTTCACAGACGTGTGATGCTGTACGTGTGGAGGAGGAGGAGGAGGAGGAGGAAGTAGGGGGCTTACAAAGGCTCAAAGAAATGAAAAGGAAATGAGAGAAAAAAGTGAGAGCGATCCGTTAAATTATAGAGGGAAGGACGTATGTGTGTGTGGGAGCCAGAGAGCGAGAGGTCGGCTACAAGCGAAAGCTTTCATTAATAAATGCTTACATGTGATTTATCATCTAACTGCAGTGTGTGTGTGTGTGTGTGTGTTTGTGTGGAGGTGAGACACATCCCACTGCTCCTGACGGCATGTGCCTCTTTGCCCATGTCGTGTTGCTGGCAGAGCACTCCGAATGGTTTATGTAACGTTGGCTGGTGCTTTCTCTCCTGTGCTGGTGTCTGTTCCATCACTTTTCTTTCTCTCTTTCTCTTTCTCGTTGTCTTCAGATTGACTCCCACCTTGCATGCTCCCCCTAAACACTACCATGACCTCACTCCCAAAAGACCTACTGCGCCCCGTGCATGAGTGAGAGTCAGGAAGGCACAAAGAGAGAGAGAGAGAGTTAAAGAGAGAGAAATTAGCGCAGTGCCTGCTTTTGTGTGGGTTGAGATGGAAATGGTGCACTGGTCTTTGGATGTGCGGTTATTAAAGACCATACTGTGTTTTTTAAGCGAGCATCCCAATTGTGTTGCTCTTTCTGTGAGGCTTATGTTATGTTTCATTTAAGGATCAAATTATTCTCAGATGCTGGAATTCCTCAAGAGAAGTACAGATTGAGCCAAAAGGGTCAATTGACACAGCTTTTGTGAGCTATAAAATGAATGTGGAAAGCACAGCTTTGAGCTTGGAGTTTATAAATCTCTGACTAGCAGGTGTTTCTTTGCAAATCTGAGCAGAGTTTCGGACATCGCTGAGATATTCTCTAAAACACTATGAGACTTGAGATTGCTGTAGAAAGAAAGTTGCAAAGTAGCCTCACAATAGCATTAAAAAGGTAATTTTTCCCTCAACTATAGCCTTTCAAACATCTAATACTTAAATGAATGTTTCATAACCACCATCTACATTTAAATTAGCATTAGTTCTTTATGAATCACAAAATACACTTGCTTATTTATTAAGGCTTACAGTTAAATCATTTGTACAGACACACGGCTAATTTAAAGCACTTCGCACCTAATAAGTGCACTAGCTGCTAATGCTGATTATTCCCTCTTAATGCTTTCTTAATTACTAACATTTTCTTTCTTATAGGGGAGCAAAAGTTCAAAGTTCAAATTCGAAGTTCAAATTCGTAAGAAACTCTAATCACATGAAGACGTGTGACCAATACATGATCGATACGTTACGGTGTGACATCTTTGCTGCAGTAAAAGAACACCGACTTTAAAGCTGTAGGTTTGCAGCATTGCAGAAAAGTGGACTAGATTGGATATTTTGGAATTAATTGTTATTTATATTTGCTATGTTGAATTTATGTTTTTAAAAATCATTCTGCAAAGTGTGACCGAAGAAATTTTGCATGCTCCAAATTTAATTTGAACACCCCTTAATTCTGTATTTTTATTAGGAGAAAATAATCAATAAACAATTTACTATCCCTTGTGAAAAAAGTGCGCTTGATTGTATTGAATGTGCACTTTTAGTGTATTTCAAATCTTAAAAGTATATTTAAAAAGCTGTACCTTTAGTTAATACAATATTAATGAAAAAAAAAAAAATCCTCGATTGCATTTTGCCCATGTTGAGTAACTGGCAAAATACCAGAAGTGGCGCATCCCACAGAGGAGAATACTTGAAACGCATTATTAGGGGCCTATCACACAGAAAGCATCCTTGCGTCTAAAAATCCGAGACACAGGGCTCAGGAATGATTTTTAAAAAAGCACAGCGTAGAACGTGAGGGTCTCGAGACGCACTTTTGAGACGATGAAATAACGTCATGAAATAACGTCAATAATGGAAATAATAGAAATAGGCAAACAGCAGAATTGATAGATCCAAATAGTTTTAAGGAACAAGTTGTGATAATCGCTTGAAGAAATGTTATTTAATTCAGGGTATCCGGACAGAGCCACTATGAGTGCCTCTGCCACCATGTTGCCATCAAATAAAACAGTTATCATGCCAACTCACGCTTAACTCACGCCTCCGAGTTCTTCTGATTGGTCCACTGCTTTGGAACTGATATTGATGAGCGGCGCTGCATGTCTCAGCGACTGCATTCAGAGTAAATGCTGCTACGCACAAACTGCTATCATTTACATGTGTGGGTTTATTACATATGAGTTTGGGGTGATTATAACGTTCATCTAGGAATGCAACATGTGCCGTTTCATCAGATTTGTAAGGTAAATCATTTAGAACCCTAGGCAAACAAAGGAGAATACATAAATATCTTTCTCAATATGCTTACACATTTTGATGTCCACATATTCAAGAAATTACAGCGGTAGCATTTCTGTCGTAAAGAAATAGCCAAATATTAAAGATTAAGTAGACATTTGACTTAAATGTTGTTTAGTCAATATTAAACAAGGATTAGTGCAGTAAAGTGTAAAAACAATCATTAGGCTGTTTGCGCCCCCAGCAGGCATTTGTTCCGTAATGTACGCTAGCTCTATTGTTTAAAATACGCTTTGTTCAGTTACTAGCTTTTGATACTTCGTGTGAACTAATTATTATTGCCTCATTGCTATTATATATGTATTTTAAGTAATTTTAAAGGCTGTTGTTCACTTATAAGTCTATTTTTTTAACTACAAAATTATTTTTTTTAATTATCTGATTACTCGATTAATCGACTGATGACTCGATTACCAAAATAATCATTAGTGACAGCCCTACTTCAAAGTACATTTTAAATTATTGTTATTTTGTCATGCTTTAAAGAAGTTTATGATTATACTTTTAACTGTAATGTGTAATAATGACATATATATTGTATATTTTAGTTTACCATAAATGCTTTTCAGTATATTTGTCAGTAGACTTTACCCACAAAAAAAAACAAAAAAAACAAACTGAAATGAAATATAAAGATGTACTTACATTCTAAGTTGTTCAGAAGCACTCTTAAGTCCAAATATATGTAAATAACATGCAATCAAGTGTTCGAAAACAATATATTACTTAAGTAATAAGTACTCTTTTTAAGTATTTAGTGTGCTAAAGTCTACTCCTTTTGTGCAACAGATGCAGTGCTGCTGAGTAATCACCACAGTCATATATCATGGCATTTACACAGTACTCACTTACTCCAAAGAATACCTCACAATTACCATGTTATAGTCCAAAACCCCAGTGCTATTACTTTTTAGCTTTTGAATCTCATCCTTGTGTCCCTCAGTGTGTCCCATCCGTATTCAGCAGTTTAATGACTTTTTGCAACCCCATTTTACGATCGATAAAGTTTGTTGTACATTATGTTCCTGTTTGGTTGGTTGAGTTGTATTGTGGTTGAATTGCGCATCATGCCAGCGTACATCTGTGTGTGTGTTATGTTTCCTCAGCATGTGTCCTATTTTGTTGTGTTAGAATCAGTTTTTGTTTGTGTATAAATGTGTGCGTGTGTGTTAGCTCATCTGTGGCCACAGATGCATGTGAATGTCACTCAGTTCCTGTTGGCTTCATTTGATTTAAGCCTGTTCCCTTGGCAACAGAAGCAGGCGCCTGCTCGTCAGTTGACAGAAGCAGACAATATGAAGTGGGTAGGAGAGATGAGCGGAGAGAACGATAGAGACGCGTTCTGTGTATTTGTAGAGGTGTGTACGTGAGAGCTGATAAACTGCATGTGTCAGTGTGCAATCTCTCCCCGTGCTTTAGTTTGTTAGTGTGTCTGAAGACGGCCCGTGTGTGTGTGCGTGTGTCTTCACAGAAGTAGAGGTTTACCCTTTGAAAGCCTCTTCAGTTGGACTGAAACTGGATCTGTCCCTGTGGTGACTGAGATTGAGCCAAATCTGGCTCCACAGATTGTGACAGTGGATGAATCTCCCTCGTATTGACCAATAAATGTCTTTCTCTGCATTGGAGCTTTTTGTTGCAACACAATATTATATTCACATTTATATTCACATTTATTCCTCTGAAAGATGCTTTAAAAGCAACTTTCAGTGCATTCAAGACGTGTGTTACCAGTTTATGCATTTCTTACGAATCAAATGCATGACCTTGGCGTTGTGAGCGTCGTGCTCTAACAGCTACAGGAACTTGAAGTCTTTGTTGCAAGCATTTAATAATTTTGTCAATGCAGCAGGTTAGTAATTTACACTTTCTGAACAGGCTTCAAATACATGTACATGAACATGAACCAAGCACATGCATGCAGAATTCCAGAAAAGCTTAATTATTGTAATTGTCTGGGCAGAAATGTCTTGATCCCACAGTGAGATGGTTCTTGTTGTGGCTCAAGTTCAGGTTGGGGTTTAAAAGAGCGAGTGTTTTGTCAGGATTCACACCAGGTGCAGACACTCTCTGCACTGCAGGACAAAATCTGTGGAGCTACCAGCTTTATTCATTTGAGATCACTTTAATTGAGCACTAGAAGGCAGTACCGAGGTAGTTCACTTTTTAACCTTGTAAAGCCTGACTTATGACATGATATTCTGAAAAAAATATTATTTTCTTGAAAAAAAAAAAAAAAAAAATCAAAAAAGTTTGCTTATTTCCTTTTGTTGAGTATCAAATTTGTTACATCAGGTTTTATAACTCCTATAGTATGATATAGTGAGAATATGGAGCTCAAACAGAAAGGAAAAGAAGGAAAGTTTTAATCTGAAAAAGTAAGATGAAATTCGGATAGCATGTAATGTAAATCAGTTAGATCTTTATAAGAGTCTGCTTACAGAAAATGCATATAAATATCAGTTGTCACCCAATATTATCCCGTAAGATGATATGCAAATGTTTAGCTGTATGGACAAAGCTCTGCCATACAGCTCTAGCTTTTATTGTGGGGGGAAAACAATGCAGGGCAATACAGTGATGATTAAGAGATTTGTAAAAAAAATACAGTCCAGATACAGTCCAGTAAATATTCATCTAAAATATTACAAATAATATAAAAATTAGGTCACACTTTATTTTAAGGTCCAGTTCTCGCTATTAACAAACCATTAACTACTGCTTTTGCCTCAATAAACTTCTAATTTGCAGCTTTTTATTAGTAAAGTAAGGTAGTCGTTAAGTTCAGGAATTGGGTAGGATTAGGGATGTAAAATATGGTCATGCAGAATAGGTGCTTTATAAGTACTAATAAACAGCCAATATGTTAGTATTAGGCATGCTAATAAGTAACTAGTTAATAATGAGAATTGTTCCCTTCACTAAAGTGTTACCACAAGGTCGTTTATTGTAATTGTAAAAATATCGGGTCATGGTTCAAATGTCTTTTTTGCTGTGAAATCTGTAATGATTTTTTATTTATAATTTTATAATGGTAACATAGGGAACACTTATTCACTATTAAATATGACTTTTCCCTCAATACATCCCTAATTCACTGCTTATTAATAGTTGGTAAGGAAGGTTAGGTATTGGGTAGGATTAGGGATGTAGAATACGGTCATGTAGAATAAGGCATTAATGTGTGCTTAATTAGCACTAATAAATGGCTAATATTCTAGTAATATGCATACTAATAAGCAACTAGTTAAGAAATCGTAAAGTGTTACCATAAAACCATAAAAAAAAAAAAGATTTACTTACATGCTTTTGTTGAGTATCAAATTTGTTATATCAGGCTTTTATGCATATAGTATGATATAGTGAGAATATGGAGCAGCTCAGTTTTATTCAGAGACCCAAACTAAGCAAAAATATGCAATTTGGTGCAATGTTGTTATTTATATGCTAAAAAATAAGATTAAATTCTGATAGCTTGTGATGTAAATCAGTGAGATCTTTATAAGTGTCAGTGAATAATATCTTTGTAAGGTCATATGCAAGTGCTTAGCTTTATGGTCAAAACGTTTTTTTTTTATTGTAGGGGGAAAACAATGCAGGGCAATACAGTGATGACTGAGAGATGAACAAAATAAACATTTCTTAAAAGACTTATGATCATACAGCACATTTGATACTTAAAATTTAACATGAAAACAAAAAGGATAAACCTAAATTGCTTGAGTCTAGAGTAATTATTTATCTAAAATATTACAAAAAATAAAGGTTATATTTATAAATCAAGTTTATAAATCAGAATTCACAGCCAAAAAAAAAAAAAAAGAAAGAAACAAAATATTTTTTTAAAAAGTATAAACCATCAATCAGATGACAGCAGGCATGTAGTAGATTGTGTACAACACTTTTTATTGATAATTTAGAGCCCTTAAAAATGTGATTATCAAATATGATACAGTAGGCTTTAAAAGTTTAGGATAAAAAGTACTTTCTCAGCCAACATGGTTGCCTGTTTCTATTTTTACTCATGCTGCTCCAAACCCGTATGACTTTCATCCATGGAATACAAAAAATAAAAATGTTAAAGAATGTCCAGGCTGCTGCTTTCCACACAGCTAAAGCCTACAGTGACACAATTCATCTAAAGTCATGTTATCTTTTTGTGAGGAACAGACCCAAATATAATAAATTGCCTGAAATCTTTTTCTCAGCCACAGCTCTCGAGTCCCGTTCACACTTGTTCGGTCATGGCACATTGTGTTTAGATGTTCAAGAACCAAGGACATTTGTTGCCATTGATGTAAAATCTGCCACACTGACATGTCTTGGCATGTACTTTTGAAAGAAATGAGTTGAAAAGAAAAGAATTGAAGAAGATTTTCAGTGATTGGTGATTAAAGGTGATGTTTTGTTGACATTGTACTGGCTGGTATGACCTACATTTATTGGACTCTGTGGGTGTAGCAGACATTGTTTAATTGTAGAAATTATGCAATTCAGTCATTGCAGCCGTGACATTTACTCCAGTAGTGACAGTGTCAATTACAGGCGGTTACTGGGGTAAAGCGAAGTAGTATTCGACAGGTCATATGATCTCAACATACGATGCCTAAGAGGCTACACACACTATGTAAAATAAAACCGTGTTTTGCAGGCTGCTAATATGACTGGAGTCTTCATCTCATGGGCGTAAACAGCAAACAGATTGGGAACGACACAAGAGTGAGTCAGTATTCGGCAATGATGGAATTTTTGTCTCAGTGAACTTTCCCTTTAAACAACAGGTGTAAAATCAGCACATGGTAATTTCAGAGGTGACAATATTAACTCAAATGATTTTAATAAATTAGGCCACATTCTTTCAGACAGAACCCGATGCTGATGAAATGTGTACTTGAATGCTTGACCTTAAAAGAAATTGCAACACTTTTTCATAATTTATACTTACAAATACAGTTGTAGGTGTGTTAAAATCCTACTTTGAGCAGAACCATAATTTACAGCAACAACAAAAAAAAAAAAACATAAGCTTGAATAAAAGAAGCTTTCACAGCAGAACACTTGTTTTACTCAGCACCGATAAATATTTAGTTCAATGATTCCATCTCTTCAAATTCCTGACCCTCTTGATGACTCATATTTAGAAGAGTTAGAAAATAGTGAGAAGTGGTTTTGGGAGAGATTTCTGGGGAGTTTAAGACAGTGTGATTTATTCACAGCTTTTGTTGTCGGTATTGACAGAGATTGCTAAACAAATGCTGTTGCTGCTGGTGACGGCCGTCTCAGTCTCATTCATCCACACTTTAGTATAAACAGCCAAATCCTGGTTTTCATCACAAGGCATATTAACAGTCATCCTAATGACTGCGAGTGAGATTTTTTGACCAAAGGATCATAAGCGCGTGGTCCTGTTAAACACCTAATGACCCTTATTCAAAATCAAGCACACAGTATACTTATAAAAATAATTCATATATAGAATAAATATGATGTGATCTGGGAAAACCCAACGGATGTGGCGCTGGGATGTTTTACAGGAAATTCAAAAAATAGGTTGAATATCTAGTTTTTGTCAAAATAAGGTTTTCATTAAATTAATATTCTATCATCTTTGAAAATATCTTGGTGAAATTAACTTTTTCAGTGTAGAAAAATAGCGATTTATTGCAGCAAGCAGAAATCACTCTTTCCTTCTCTTATGTTAAGAACGTGCTGCTGAGGTGCTTTCCCTTAACACCACAAAACAGTTAACCTATCAAAATAAACCACGTAACATATTTAATAAAGGTGTATCAATGCACATTCTCCACCAGTCCTGTGTAAACTATGGCATGCAAAGATTTTATTAATTAATACATTTTTTAATAACGTGAGATGGAGGAGCGCAACAACGCAGTCTGAAGTACTGCAGCTGTTCACTTAAAGGATCTTACTTGTCTCAATCTGCTAAATCTTGGTGATGTCAGTGCCCTAAATGATGTTATAATGGACTATTTCTCATCCAGAGATGAAGAATCAGAGGGAGATGAAGTTACTAAAGAGAAGAAGTCCGATGACAGTCTGTTTTATGCACAGTGCATGAACAGTTGTGCTGCGCTGGCTTTTCTAAATGTAAACTACAAGGTAGGCTGCATTATTCATGCTATATCTAAACATACAGTGGGGGATCAAAAGTTCAGAGACTATGCCCATGATAAAAAACAATGGAAAACAGACATTAGTCTGTTTGTGTAATGATGCAGTATAACGCTCCTGACTTGACAGACAGCTCTCATTAAACCCGTTAAGTGAAAGTGAAAGCCTTTGGTCTCACTTTAGACCAGTTTTTCTCAAAATTCCATTCCTGAAAATCATCACTGTCAGCCAAATTAACATAACTTTTGTCCAGAACTTTTGTTACGTTTAAGCTATGGACAAAATAAAAAAAAAAAAAAAAAAAAAAAAAAAACGTTTTGGGAAGGGCTTGAACCCAGCTTTCATATGGTATCAAAACCTAAAAAAGGTAAAATTTCACCATGTGTTGGGTTTTCCTAGATCGCATCACATATATGGATGTATTGTTTGTAGACACTTTAAATTTATATTACATGTAGTTAGCTGAACTTT
Organism: Cirrhinus mrigala; assembly: GCA_036247105.1. Taxonomy (NCBI): domain Eukaryota; kingdom Metazoa; phylum Chordata; class Actinopteri; order Cypriniformes; family Cyprinidae; genus Cirrhinus; species Cirrhinus mrigala. Next base: position 2,528,853 of record CM070011.1, on the reverse strand, counting down.
AAAGCTCTATTTTGACCCACTGAAGATGGACTTGAATACATCTTTATATGTAATTTCCAGCCTAGGCTCATTAAATATACATGCTTGTGGTGCAACATATTATGTATCTTACTGTACAATTCATGGCAGTTTCAAAGTGAAATGTCCAGTACATGGTGCAAAAGTGTGCTTTCAGCATGTGACTTGGTCACATTTTTATTACATTGCTTTTTTCTAACACATTTTAAATGGAGTTTGAGCTGTCTTGTCAAACCGTAATTTCACAGGATTTGTACTAGGGGTCAACTGATATGTGTTTTTCCGGGCCGATGCCAATCCTGATAATTACAGATCAAGTAGACCAATAACCGATATTTTGAACCGATATATATGTCTGGTGTAAAAATGAAAATGAATGTCAAAATTAAGAATAACAAGGGCTCTGATTAAAAGTTTATTTAAATGCTTTCACATTATTTTATCGGGAAATTAGTTTTGAAAATTACAGATACCGATAACCATAAAAATGCTTAATATCGGCGCTGATAATCAGTTGACCCCTAATTTATACTGGTTCACTTCACCTCACAAGAGCAACTCTAAACTGTGTGAGTTACCGAGCAAACCTACTGTGACCTATGTGCCTACCTAAGTATCAGTTTTCAAATCTTGCAGCATGTTAGAATCATAACATAATATTGTGCAAGGAATTGTGCGATAAACAGGCTTTCTTAATTGGCCGTGTAAATCATCATTTGTGTGAAAAGGAATAAATGTTGTCCGAGTTTTATTGCCTCTAGTGTTAATTTCAACTGGAAATGGCAGTGATTTGTATGTATGTTTGTATGTATGTTTTTTGTTTGCAGAAATGTAGGTACAGGCATGTATAGATCATTCTGTTGTTTTCGGAATATGGTTAAAAAGACAAGCATATATGTGACCCTTGACCACAAAACCAGTCATAAGGGTCAGTTTTTTTAAATTGAGATTTATTTACATCATCTGAAAGCTAAATTAATAAGCTTTTCCATTGATGAATGCTTTGTTAGGATTGGACAATATTTGGCCGAGATAAAACTATTTGAAAATCTGGAATCTGAAGGTAAAATTGTCCGAATTAAGTTCTTAGAAATGCATATTACTAATCAAAATTTAAGTTTATTTGTTACACTACAAGTGCACATTCAATACAATTAAGTGCACTTCTTTTTCACAAGAGCACAGTAATTTACCTCAATAAAAACTGGATGTATAATTGTTGATTTAGCTTGCTAACTGTAAGCATACCAGCTTTAACCAACTGAAGGTCTGCCAGGAGTAGCTGACTTGAAAGACAGTTTATGTTTATGTCTGCTAGAGTGATTAAGTATGAGCTCAAACATTTCTCACCAGTTTCTCCCAAGTCCAAATGATCTGAGCTACTCCACATATTGCAAGTCCAATTTTTTTTTTTTTTCTTTATTTCTCCTAAGGAGTTTTGAAGAAACATGTGAAACAAAACTCATACTACAAATGAAGAAGGAGGAGGAGAAAAACTGCAAACAAACCTAATTGGTTTGTTTGTATTATGAAGCGCTAAGTTTGAACGTGTGGAAGCATTAACAAGATTTGAGAGCTACAGGCGGAAAGACAAGATTTTGAGTGAATAATAACTTCAGGCTTTTCCTTACACAAGACTGAAGAAACTGGGTTAATTGCCTAAAACTGAATGAAAGATTCACGCTCACAGATTTAACTGCCTCTCTGAGTGATACATCTGCTGAAAATGAGATAGGCCAGTGTAAGCATTCATTGAACATTAAACTGTCATGCAACGTCTTCATTTTTAAAAAAGCTTAGCCACCGGATAACATACGTTAATTAGCTGATGGATCAATGAGTGATATGAAAAAAAAAGAAAATTTGGTAACACTTTACAATAAGGTTCATTAGTTAGCATTAGCTAACTACATTAGTTAACATGAAAGAAGAATGAACAATACTTCTGCAGTATTTATTAATCTTAGTTAATGTTAATTACTACTGCATTATTAAAATCACAAGTTGCATTTGTTAGCATTAGTTAATGCACTGTGAACTAACATTAACAAATATTAATAAACGGTGTAATAAATGTATTGGTCATTAACAAATGACACCTTATTGTAAAGTGTTACCAAAAATCCTTATCTACTGCAGGAAACAGTTATATTGACTAATTAAATACAGGTTCTTAAAGAAATATTCCAACAGAAGTTAAGCTGAAGCGACAGCATATGTAGCATAATGTTGAATACCACGAAAAAAAAAAAATGAATTTAGACTCCCACATGTTCTTTAATAAGTTAAAAGTCAAGGTTACAGTGAGGTGCTTACAATAGAAGAAAAAAGGAGTGTTTTTTGGAGTGGTGATTTTGGAGTGTTTAAAGGAATAGTTCCCCCAAAAATGAACATTTGCTGGAAATGTACTCACCCTCAGGCTGGTGAGTTTGTTTCTTCTCTATGTTATCTCAATCTTTTCATGCATTTTGGTAGATGACTGAGAGAATAAAAGTGTTTTCTGGCAGAGCAGTTGAAAGACGTCAGTTGTGTTTATGTTACATTTACATCTGAGTGTTTTTCCAATTTTGTTACTGCTACTGAAAAATAAGCACTGTAGTTCTTACGGAATAACTTGGTTCAATCTTAAAATTCAAAACTAGCATTTGCTCTACAAACTATACAAAATACATAGCAGTAATATATAATATTAGTGCCTAATGCATTAATATTAAAGGAATATGAGTTTCATGGAAACAGATTTGGAGAAATGTAGCACTCCATGCTCACCAATGGATCATCTGCAGTGAATGGGTGCCGTCAGAATGAGAGTCCAAACAGCTGATAAAAACATCACAATAATCCACAAGTAATCCACACCACTCCAGTCCATCAGTTAACATCTTGAGAAGTGAAAAGCTGTGTGTTTTTTAAGAAACAAATCCATTAATAAGATGTTTTTTCACTGCTGCTTCTATCTAAAATATCTAAAATAAGTCTATAATCCAATGTATTGCTTTCCTCCAGTGAAAAAGCCACTTAATCTGAATTAGGAGAGAAATATGCAGCCAAAACAGTCCAAAACATTTTTAAAGAAATATGTAGATGGATTTTGATGTGACAACAGGAGATGGACTTTATCACTGGACAAAATATAATTATGGATTATGGGCTCATATTTTAGCCAGAAGGGATGTTAAAACATCAGTTGAAAACATTGTAATGATAGATTTATTTCATTCAAACTCTGTTAACTGATGGACTGGAGTGTTGTGGATTAGTTGTGGATTATTGCAATGTTTTTATCAGCTGTTTGAACTCTCATTCTGACGGCACCCATTCACTGCAGAGGATCCATTGCTGAGCAAGTGATGCAATGCTACATTTCTCCAAATCTGATGAAGAAACAAACTCATCTAGATCTTGGATCTTGAGCACATTTTCAGCAAATTTTCATTTTGGGCTGAACTATCCCTTTAACGTTTTAAATCTTTATTGTAAAGCATAACCAATAAACCTTTCACTAAAGTAAAAGTGTGACAACTAGCCATAAAAAAAACTCTGCATCTACTGTATATTAGGTCCTGGGTAAGAAATGTTTAGTTGTGACATTTGGACGCCAGTCTGAAAGCAGTTTTCTTAAGAGTATGTCTTCATACAAAGCTACCAACTGACAGCGCAAGTGTTGTACCAACGCCGTCGCCTTCTGTTTCGGACGTACCCGATTGCTGTCGGCTATGAGGAGGAGGATACATGCAGTGAAGAGTTCTGTGATGTACTGCGATAACAACTTTTACAGTGATCCGAGAGAGACTGAAGAGCGTCGCCATGGATATTAACAAGCCTTTTTTTAAAAACGTTCACACGTCTGTGAGAGTGAGAAGAAGCTGGAGATTGGCACAGTGTGTGATTACGTCGATAAAAATAAGTGTGTGTGTGTGTGTGTGTACCTGTGTGTCTGCATATGTGTTTGTGATAGTGTGTGTTTGTCTAAAGACTGGCTGTGACAGGGCAGGTTTGGCTAACATACAGGAGGCAGATGGCCTATTTAAAATGGAAAGGACTCCACCGGCGGGCCAAGTATTCTGATGTCCGCCCTCCATGATTAGGCTCTCAAAAGCCATCAGCCCATTAGATCCAGACTACCCAGCATTTCACATGTCTCACACACTCACAGCAACACTTCAGTGTGGATGGAGGGTCAGATCTGAACTTTAAATATAACTAGGATGCACTGATATTGAAAGTATTGTTGATATGGTAAGTCATTTTTGTTAACATATGGTAACCTTAAGTAATAGATTTAAAATGCATTTATTTTATACTAAGTATAGTTCAAGTCTTTTAACATAATTACCGACATATCTCTTGAGACTTTCTGATATTACAATTGTAATTAAACTTTATTTGCAGTACTACATGTGCACAATGCACATTTCTCAATATTAAGCCTAAAATATGTTTTAATGCCACGTTTGATGTGGATTGTATGATCTTTAAATAATATCAGTGTTTAAATGCAAAATATTTAAAGTAGTTCCACTTTAGCACAATCAAATATACTTCAGTATATCTTTTTCAGTATAAACTTTTTGAATATAAACAACGTAGGTTTACTTGTTATTAATACATTATTTATCTCTCAGTCTTAAAATAATATAATGCAATAAGCATTTAAATATCGACTTACTAAAATTGATATTTATAGTATTATTATTGATAATGATATTGATAATGACAATTTTTGTAATTATTGCTAACATGTTATAAAGATATAATTGATTTACATACAAAGTTGGCCATATAAATATCAGCAACTGCACCAAATGTAATATTTTTTGCTTAGTTTGGGCCTCTAAATAAAACTGAATTGTTTTTTCCTCCTTGAATATGAGCTCCATATTCACACTTTATTATATTATATGAGCCATGACAGACACATCAAATATGATACTCAACAAACATAAATCTTCCTTAATAGTTTGTTACATTAAAAAAAAAAAAAAGTTAAAATATGATTTATGATAATGTAAACTGTAAATGAAAAATGTAAAGTCTAGCACAAACTGACAAACAGTAGTGAGACTTTATATTTTAAAAATAAGCAAAGTGTTACACCATCCAATAACTGACTGATATATATATATATATATATATATATATATAAACCGCATGCAAAATTAATGGCAGGGATAAAGTTATAGCACAAAAATAAAGAGAAGACTAGTTGCTTGGATCCTCAAAAACATTACTGGACAACCCCAATATGGTCACCAAAATGCAGTATTATACATCCCTGAAACTGAGATTTGTATGTTTTTGAAAGACAGGAGCAGAGAGAGAATAAAGATGAGAGAGAGGAATGACTGCAGGGAGAAGAAGAGAAAGATGAGAGACTGGATTCACTGCTCACTGAAGCCATGAGTATGATGTAACCGTGATGTATCTCCCAGAGATAGACTTTCACATTGATCCTGTCCATTGACAAACTGTGGCATGTGTGTGTGTGTGTGTGTGTGTGTGTCAGTTTGTCTGCATACTCGTGTACTCTAAGGTCTCTGAGTTTATTTGTTTCCCCATCCGTACTCTCAGAAAAAGGTACAAATTGTCACTGGGGAGGTATCCTAAGGTACAAAAGCTAAAAGGCACATCTTTGTACCTTATTTAGCCCTAAATGGTACAAATTAGTACCTCAAATGTACATATTACTACTTTATCACTGCAAAAAATGCTTTTCTCATTTAGATTTTTTGTCTTGTTTCCAGCCAAAATATCTAGGTTATTGTCTTGTTTTCAGAAAAAAGAAGTCAAAATTAAGTGAGTTTTTGCTTAGAACAAGCAAAATAATCTGCCAATGGGGTAAGCACATTAATCAATTTTTTAAGCAGAAAACTAGATTATTTTGCTTACCCCACTGGCAGATTATTTTGCTTGGTTCAAGCAAAAACTCACTTAATTTTGACTTCTTTTTTCTGAAAACAAGACAATAATTTTAACTTGTCTAGAAAATCCTTCTTGATTTAAGAATTTTTAGATATTTTGGCTGGAAACAAGACAAAAAATCTAAGTAAGAAACATATTAGTGTCTAAAGTATACTTTTTAGAACCCTTTGAAAAAGTAACACTCTAGTGATAGCATTTGTACCTTTTTTTCTGAGAGTACATCAGACTCTTTGCTCTTGGTCACTGAAGTCACAACAACTTTTGTGAATTATATATTTTCCCTGTTGTGAAGTATATCTGCGTGAAATGAGAAATATATATATATATATATATATATATATATATATATATATATAAATGCTTTTCAAATGATGAGCAGGATTTTATCCATAGGAATTTGAATGAATCATCAGATCACTGTCATTTGCTAATTGCTTTGCATTGCCAAAACAAAACAATAATAATGATGCACACAGTTAATTCATTTAAAATAATGCAATATTAAATGCAAAAATAAGAATTTTACATTTTAATTTATTGGTGACTTTGTTGTTTCTCCTGGACAACAATGAAATTAAATGGAGTGCAAATAGAGTCTCTTGTTTCTCATGTGCCTCTTGGGGGGAGAGAGAGAGAGAGAGAGAGAGAGAGAGAGAGAGAGAGAAAAGAAAACATTAACATTTAACCTGTAGATTTTTTAAATAAGATCTCACCAGTGTCAAACTGAGCTCAGATTTAGCAAAGTCAGCAATCAAAAGTCTTTCATAGCATTTAATAGCTATTTATAGGCCTAGTACATTTGATATTTAAAATGCATAATTTTATAATATAATATAATGATATATATATATATATATATAGTAGTCAGCATCTGAAGTGTATCAAAACCTTTCATCGAAGTTGTCATAAAACCAAAGCAATACTCGTTCTTGTCTTAGAACAACTTTGATGAACTTTTTTGATCCACTTCAAATGTTTACTACTGTATATATACGCAAGTTTATGTGAGATGAATCTTTTAATCTAATTCTCCTTTAATTTAATTTAATCTAAATCTCTGCCCATTGTAATCATATGACTCTTCTAGAAATCATTCTTTGGCCTCCTAAATCAGCATGATAACTTAAATGGTGAGTGATTTGGATCTCTCTACATAGACAGCATCTCTTTGCATCATTTCTCTCACTTTGTCTGCCATGTTGGTCAAGTTTTTATTTTTTTTTTATTGTTTTATTTTTATTATTTTTTTTTTTATTGAGCCTATCGCAGTGCATTCTGGGATAGCGTTCTCTTTAAAGGATGCATGTGATGCTGTCTTAGGATGTGTGCAGAAAATATCTTTGTGAGAAATCTTTGTGCCAGGAACATGTAAATGCAGCTCACTACGGTTTGGAACAGAGCTTGTGTTTTAACATGTCCTGTTTTTTTTTAAATTCATATTCTTGCTTCTCTCTCTGCCCTCTTTGTACGTTCTCTCTCCCCTTTGCTTTCGAGCTCATTATAGCGTGTTTAGATGAATAATACATGTAAGAGATGTAAGTTGGTGAATGTCAGCAGCTGTGCTGATCTGTGCCATGTCCAGCGTCGCTCATATACAAGACATCTTCCCTTTGAGCAGAGCGAGGTCTTTTATAAACTAGTGCGCAACTAAACTAAATGTTTGGTAAAATGAGAACTATGGGTACGTACTAACCCAAAAAAAAATTTAAGTAGCATAGCATTGTATATTTAGCTACCACCTCCATGTGAGTGAGTGTGGCCATGATCAGTATTCAAGCTTACTATTTACACAGTACTGCGCACAATACGCTTCCTACTACTGCTTTAAAAATAGTATGTGAGACATTAGCCATTATGCAATGATAAATGTTTCAAAAATAGTCACATAAGGTGAGCATCTGTCCAGTTTTAGGTGGGGCGGTACGATTTTGACAGGTTTTGAATTAGCTTGAAGAGGTACTTGAAAAGTGCTTGAAAATGTATCTATGAAATAAGTGTTTAATTTTGTCAATAAGCACATATCTTTTTACACAAAATTCACACAATTCAACTAAACTTATTTCAGCTACAAATCAGTTAAAACAATCAAGCTAAGCAAGTAGTAGTACTGACAGTGTCGTGTAAACATGGCTGAAGATGCAAAAGAGGAACAGGTAAACCAAATCTACTGTCAGTTACGCTGATTGATTCTCATGCTCATTCCAAAACTCATGATTTCGATTATTCATTTCAAGTGATTCACTAGCAAAAACCATATCAAATGAAAAGAGACATTCATTTTTGAGGTTTGAAATCGCTTGTAATAATTTTAAAAAGCACGTAGTGACGACAGGTGAAACAGAGCTTTTTGAAACTGAATGATTCAAATCAAATGATTTGTGATACACGATTTGAAGTTCTGATCTAAATCAAAAGATTTGCGATCCGCGTTCCGAGTCCTGATCTGAAATGATGCTTTATGAATCATTATTCCTATCTGGACTTCGGAGTGTGGATCGCGTAGCATTTTGTTTAGATTTGAACTTTGAAGCGGGTTTGCGAATCGTTTGTTTTAGATCAGAACTTTGGAGGGCAGACCACGAATCATTTGATTCAGATCGGGACTTCAGTGAGGGTTTGCTAATCTTTGCTTTAGATCGGATTTTAGGAGCGTGAATCATTTCATTCAGAGCAGGAATTTGGAGCAATTTCGTGAATCATTTTTTGCCATTTTTTGTAGAAAACATTACACCATTAAGGTACAGGACAGTTATAAATACAACTAAATGCCACTTAAAATGATATATTTTTCTTTTATGCCAAAAATCATTGGGATATTAAGTAAAGGTCATGCACTATGAAGATATTTTGTAAATTTCCTTCCATAAATATATCAAAACTTAATTTCTGATTAGTAATATGCATCGCTAAGAACTTCATTTGGACAACTTTAAAGGTGATTTTGTCAATATTTGGATTTTTTTACACCCTTAGATTCCAGATTTTCAAATAGTTGTATCTCGGTCAAATATTGCCCTAATAAATACATACATCAATGGAAAGCGTATTTATTCACCTTTCAGATTATGTATAAACCTCAATTTCAAAAAATTTTTACCCATATGACTGGTTTTGTGGTCAGTGGTCACATTTGTTCAATCATTGCATTTGGTTCAATTGTCCTACCTGCCTGTCAGCCTATGCTACTGTAGCTTCTGTTTAGCCAGTGAGGAAAAAGAAATTCAGACATTGTTACCGAAGTGCAAAATTTGCCAAAAGAAGAAAAGAATTTGATGGGATGTTTAGGTTTCAATCAATATGACAAAATTGCAACATTTTTTCTCAACACATAAGCTAAACTTCTGATTAAAAATGTTCCTAATATGTTGGACCTTTTACTGCAAGTAGTCTGCTTTTACCTGTTGAGACATGCCTTCGGTTTTATAGAGCCATAAGAATTGCGTTTGTGATGTTTGAATTTGGGGAGGCTTGACGTGCAAAGGGGGAATTTGCAAAGGTTGTTTGCACAGAAACTGCATACCCCATCATTGAAATGTCATTTAAAAATTTTATTTCATATTTCCCTATGGAAAATTTTATATTTAAAACATAAATTTCATATAACATTTTTATGCAACATGCCATGAATACATTTACACTGGAGTTATATAAATGCATTCATGGCACTTCTGAGCTGCATCTAACAGTCTGTGGAAATACAACTAAATGCCACTTAAAATGCAGCTTCTGTACCACTTCTGCAGTCTAAAGATGGATTTTGTTGATACTTAATTGATATCAGCCCTACAGTGCCCAACAGTAGTATCAGTATCTTATCTAATTGGATACATGTAAGAATTAACATGAAGTGGAATGCATACATTTAGACAGTTAGACAAGCTGACTTTTATAAAGGTAAAAATGCCCCAGAAAAGTCAATTTAAGCAAATATTGCATTTCTGTCACTTATGGGTTTGAGATTATTTTTCAGTTTTATACCGGTTTTACTGAACCCTGCAAGCGTGCTGATTTTTGGTGTTTTAGAAATGCCACATCATGCTGCATGTGAGTTGTATCCAGTTATCTTCTTGGTCTTAAATACAGTTCTATCATGATAGCTTCACAGAGGGTTTAGCATGGTGATGTAAATCACAATGTTAATGTGTTTGGTATTGGCGGAATAGATCTGAGCAGAGCAAGTACTGAGTATTGGCTACTGCCAATACATCCACAACATGCTGCTGTGAGCATGTAAGAAAAACTGCTGCAGCACATATAACATGCATGAAATAACCCCCCATATAGCATACATGAATCACCCCATAGCAAATCTATACAGGTGGAGCTTCGGGAGATGGAGGTTTTCTGAAGCTTGCTGCAACTGCTACAAAAAATACTAGCCAAGAAATTAAATGTTGAGCTGCAAGCTCTTTGGCTGCTGATTCAAAAATAACCAATCAGCTGTACCATGTGATAATGATGTCATTACGTCAGATTGAGTTTGACCTATTGGACTGTGCCATCTAGAGTTTCATGCCAGAACTTTGGTTATATGTTCTATTTTTAATTCAAATTTGCATAAACATGTCTAAACTTTTGGCATTCTGCTGAAGTAATGAGTCAAAATGAGCTGTTAATTGTGTGGCTGTAGTTATTTGTGGTTCATTCGTCACACTGGAAAAATTCCATCACATCAAGCGCACTGCATTGTACACTGCACATTTTGGCAAACGTAGAAGCTCATCCACATATTTTTGCATGCTGCGCACAGTATACATACTACATGCCAAAGAAACAAAGAGTAGTAGTATGTTAGTATGCTATTCCAGACAAAGCCAGGATGGCACTGGGACATGACATCCAACGGCTGGAGTCACTTAGGAACTGCTGCAAATCTTAGCCTTTTCATCACACACACACAATCAAAGTGCCTGGCTTAATTATTCATCCATGCCTCCACAGTGCTCAGTTTGTTTTAAGATGACAAGTGTGTCATGAAACAGTGTGTCAGAGTTTTTCCACATGTGTGTGTATGTGTCAGGGCTTGTTTAAGTAGGATGCGTGTGGGTGAACGCGTGTTGGCGTGCGTGTGTGAGCGTGTATATGCAACATGGCCAAGTCTGTAGGCAGTAGCGTGTTGATTCACAATGGAAAGAGTGCGCATGGGCTCGCCACTGCATTTGTGTGAGCGTATCTGTAAAAGAATCGAACATTAGCTCATGTTTCGAGACACTTGATAGGGTTGTGAGTCAGATTGTGTGTGTGTTTGCATGTGCGATGCTAAAGCTTTGTTTTGTGCAAGATGTTTTCAGATGTGAGAAACAGGCTGTTAGCATGTTGTGCGAGTGTGTGTGTGCGTGTGTGTTTGAGCATGTGTAACACTCTTATAGTGTGTCTCTGATGTCAGCAGATAAAGTAGAGAGGTCATATTTGATCTCCCCTCAAGGACACTGGTCTCTGTCTCTCCTTCTCTCTTACTCTATCTGGCAAATTCGGAGATTCATGCTGCCAGTTGTGGCCCTGTATGTGTCCAGGTTGAGCCTTCTCTAATCTCCACCAGTTTCATTTTTTAGCATTTGATGTTCGCACACACATACTCTCACAAATTTTGGCATATATGGTTTACGGTAGCTCTCCGTATTGGCGTAATTGTTTTATACGGAAATGATCATCTATTGCTGCCCCAAACATAACCTTCACAGGGAAAAAATGTTGTTTACATTAAAATGCTCATGTATTTATACACAAATAATTCCTTGTAAACCATATAAACAACATACATGTTTACTTAAAGTTGCAATGAAACAAAAGTTGCATCAGATCTTCTGTATTGTGACGTACATCAAAGTGTAACAAGATTTTCCAATTTAAGTGGGGGGACTTGTTTCTGTGCATCAATTGTTCATTGGATGTTGAGATGTGAGCATGGCTTTTAAAAGTGTCAGCAGATAAACGTGAGTTTGTACGGGCGGGGCTTAAGTCGCTTAATTGATTGAAGAAGTCTGAGGTTTTCACTAGAGCAGGGGTCGGCAACCTTTTGGGCATGAAGTGCCATTTCAGATTTTTTCTGGTTAACCACTGTGCCAATAAGCTGCCCTCTTTGTTTGAAATACATGCTGTATTTATACAGTACATAATCATCTTTAAACATTCTGATCATTTTTAGGGTTCAAGCACATAGAGATGAAACCCTATCGTAATTGTTAGAATGGCCAAGGATCAGCAATCTCTACAAAAAACTGATCGTGCAGACCGAACCGTAAGCTGTAAAGATTTGAAATTTGGAGGGATGGTGGTACTCACACCGCCAACAATGTCACCAAGACTCGCCCCAGTTGGCCTGACGGGGGCGCTACAACAATCAAAAGTACCAAATCGCTCACAACTCCTAAATCGTCAGTCACAGGCTCAAGTGTCTTATGTTGTTGGAATCCTTGGTTTACGCTGAACAAAACACATGATTGTGAGCCTGGCAAAATTTTGGAGTATTTTGGATTTTTTGAAAAACCTACTTTTGCGAACAAGTCCTAGGATTTTTGCCTGATTGGAACTAAACCAGTGTAGAAAAATGTAGAAATGTGTAGAAATTTCGAATCACTGTCGCAAAGGGACACCAAAACGTTCGAAAGGGGCGGGGCCACTTTTAGTAAAATGTCTATAGCTCCTGAACAGAATGAGATATCTTCACCAAACTCTTATGTAAGAGCTGTTGTCACAGGGCAAAAATCATAGAGCTTAGCCACTTGGTGGCATTATAAGAGGGAAAAAACATAAAAATGACTATACCTATGCAATCATTTTTCCTATAAACATGAAAATCGCTGTGCACAGTAAACGATTATACATTGCGCGTTTTTTCTCACATACACACAATATTCACATCATATGATAGAACTCCTCAATACAGACAATTTTGCCTCTAGAACCACTGCTGTCAATCAAATCATATGTTAAATGATTGAGAAGATGAAAAAAACCTACTTTTGTAAACTAGTCCTAGGTTTTTCGTTCAATCTGGGGGAAAAAAAAAATCCTATAAAGCCTAAAGGAAAACTCAGACTTCATTTCTGGTGAGCACATGCGACAGGTGATTATAAACAAGCATGGAAAGTTTTAAGGAGATCGGACCACAGCTGGCACTATAACAGTCATAAACGTTAAAAACATAATATTTTTAATGTTTAAATTAGATGTGAATAACAGATTTACAGTGTGACCCTACTGAACATCACTGTATGTGTGTGTAAATGTTGTTGTTCACACAACACCGTCATAGTGATTTGTGTGGAATATACCAACTTAAAAATAACTTGCATTTATAGTGGTAAGAGCAACAAGTAAGGGATAATGCACAGCTAACATTTAGCTGTGCATTAAAAAATTTTAACACGTGACGTGGAGACAAAGAACCACCCGATGCGAAGCGAGCATTAAACAGTTTTAATGCATACCTGCCAGCCAATCAGAACTGAGTATTCAGACAGACCATGGTATAAATGTAGTATACACTGTAAGCTGTCATGCACTCAAGCATGTGGCGTGACTGAAGCTAAACGGACTTAACCTATGCAAAAGCATAGCACAGCATTGATCTGAAGCGCTTTAATTGCACATCGGTCGTGTGAATGGTTTGCCGGAGCCATGCACACCTGCAGGTTAATTATCACTGCACTTTAATAGTATGTGTAGCTCTTAACAGGCTGTGTGACTATGAGGAATGATTACCTCAAAATGTACATCGGTATGCAGTTTTTCCTATTGCAAGCGTGCCAATGATTATCCCTCTGCGTGCCAATGTTGGCGCGCCTGCCATAGGTTGCCAACCTCTGCACCAGTCATGACATGCTGATTAAACATTACAAGTAAATTACAAGTAAATGATAACAGAAGTGTCATTTCTGAGTGAACTATTCCTTTTCACTAAATTGGGAACACCCCATAGACTTGTATATAGCTACTTGTAAATACTATAACTTCATCCTAACCTGACCTACACCCCCCTACAATGTGTTTTTACAATAATAATTAAGAAAGAAACTATATTATTATATTGGAACATTCCCAGATGTCCCAAAAATTAAGTTTTGCCAGGTTTAATTCACCTCTGTGAATTTGTCCCTGAAATCTGGTTAAGTAGACACACACGCACACACAGACACACACACACACACACACACACACACACACACACACACACACACACACACACACACACACACATTAAATAGATACCACACGGGTATCTTTGCAGTGTTAAAAGCTCTAATTCTGCACTCAAAATCTCCTGGGGCGTTTCTACTTACAATTTTGGAAGTTGTAATTACACCATGATGTGAGTTCAATTGATTTTGGTCAGAAATAACAGACTTGGTGGGCACTTTCATATTTCTTTCATTTAACTTACTGACAGACAAGCTATTTTAGTGCTGCTGCAACTAAATGAAGCAAAAGGTGCACATCAGCTGTATAACTGTTGCTTCATCTGCCGCAGAGAATGATGGGAAATATAGTTTTAGCAAACCTCATAGATCGACTCAATGAGTAGTATTGACTTTATCACCATTCCTCATTAAAATTACACGGAATGCGCATGCAAAACTTTTTTGCATGTTTTGCTGGCGAGCAGGATAAAGCAGCATAATGCAATGTACTAAATTCAAGTTTGTAAGTTGTAATTACACTACTGTAGTTTTAACTTCAGTTTATTTGGTTTTGGAAAAACTGACACAATTGGCAGGTGAAGAGTAAAGGATGTGTATTAGCTGTGTAATTAATACTCTATGTATTTTATCGTTATCATGCTACTCCAGAGAATTTTAATTTTAGTTTAAATTTTGTTATTTTTATTAGTTTCAGTTTTCTTCAGCATTTTGCAATTTATTCTTATTTCCGTTATGATTATGGGGCAGGTCATTGATTGATAGTATTTATTTTTGTGCGTTTCCTTGCGCAATACTATGTTATGAACTCAAAAGACTTTCATCATAGTGCATGATTTGTAAACCAATACATTTTGATGTTTGCATCAAGTAACCAGCTTCATATGTATGGCCTTTCTATAGTAAACTCGCTCGGTAGCGCACCCGGTAGAGCGTTGCACTTGAAATGTGGAGCATTCGACTACGAGTCCTGTGAAAAACGAGCCACAACACTAGGTAAAAGACTTGATAATAGGTAAAATATCACGAATGCTTCCACTAATGTCTTTTTGTCCAACGTTTGCTTTTGCTAAGACTATAGGTTACGTTTAGGGTCAGGTTTAGTGTAGATGATTCTGTGCGTTTTTTTTAGAGCATTAACTTTTTAGCGCCACTTACATTTAATTTCTGTACAACCAGTGTAATAAAATGTTTCCAGATTCACAATCATCTGTTTCAGAAAAATCCGAATGCACTTTTAGTGTCACTTACTGGATATTTAATTTCGAAAGCATTGTAAAACATGCAAGAAGCAATGTAATATCATTTTGCAGAAATGTCAACACCGGCATGTTTTTCCAGTGAGCCTGGGCTGAAACTGGCTAAATAAGTGAATTTCTTTTTTTTGCAAGCTTTAGCTCTGTTCTTCCTCAGAAGTGCACAAGATGTGTACAAAATGAAGGCTCACAATCACAACTTAATTATGACCGATACCAATTAGCTCCTATCATGATTTTATTAATGCACACTGTTCCAGCTCAGAACGTGTGGGCTTAAAAGAAAATCCCCAGTTTCCAGCTGGTAATTAAAAACTGTTGTGCCGTTCACGTGCGCTCATCAATGTGATCATTCTGACATGACTTGAAGGAAGCAAAAGCTTAGTTATGGTAAGCTAAATTACGGGTCACATCCAGTGATGTACTCGCACACTTACAGTACATGATGTATGAACGAATTCACACACTTCAGTGCATTGGGCAGTGATGCATAAGGCAGATGTGCTGTCCTCAATGCATAAAGTATTCATTCACATGGTTACCTGACAAACACATGCTAGCACCATAGCTTATCTTTTTTTGGCGGTTCTCAGTTGAACTGCACTTGTAATAATGACCTACCGTTCCCACTCATCTAACTGCCCTTCTCTCTTTCATGTATTTCCCTCAGTTCTCATCCACCCATCCTTTCTTTCTTCTTAGTGAGTCTCCTACACGCATACATCAACCTTCAGCACACACATCCACTGCAGAGGTGCATCCTCCATATTCAAACACCGCACACGCACACTTTAGACGCATGATCAGTCTTTCTCACGTCCTCTGCTGCAAAATTGATCACACATAAAAAGCTCATTAAAAGAGTCGCTCACCCAGGCATTAAAATTCTGTCATCATTTACTCATTCTCATGTGGTTGCAAATCCAAATTAGAAAAGGAAAAATGTAGAAAAATGTGCTAGCCTCTCTTTTTCATTAGTAAATGAAGATTTAGGCTGTCAGCTTTTATGAAATAAAAATATATGGGAATATATTGAAATACAGTGCATAATACATTTCCAAATATGGGAATCTGGTGTTTATATTTTTCAGTATACTGCAAAATACGCATGTATATATACATTGCTACATTTTTACATGCAATAGCTTTACTGCAACACTCAATTAATTCATTTCACTGTCATGAGTTGATACATGGGTTTACATAAAGCTGAACACATTCATGCAGAGTTATACATTTCATATGTGAAAATATGTGTAATTGTATATAAGAAAAAAATGTATGAAATAATGAAATTAATTTAATGAAAACATTCACATTTTAGGATTTTTGGACAGTTGGATGTCTTGTTAAAGTCATGGCAACATGGTAGGTGGAAAATTCTACTTTACTAATGTTAATATATAAAATATAAATAAATACAAATATGAATATATATCATAATACTTATTTCTATATATTTGAGGACATCTGCCTATCATTTTGGTGTTAATAATGGCAGGGATGTAGGTTCAAATTAGAATTTGCTTTGGAATAATTTTCATTTCCAAAAACAAACATTTGCAAATAATTATCCCAAAAAAAAAAAAAAAAAAAAGGCAAAATTTGAAGTTGAAAGACTACTATTTTCTTGTAAAACATAGTCCATCAAACAACCAATCAGTCTGTCTATTTTTCTATCTATACTCGAAGATTATGTAAGTCCTTTTTATTGAGAAAATACTATATTGATATGTGTATAAAAGTTTATTCTTTTTAACACGATGTGCAATTAAAGGACTAATTAGTAGCTTAGTGAGTGTAGAGTGTAAACTGAACTGGAGTGTGAACTGAATCAGTTGGCTTAGGGCAAAGTTACTGCACAAAATGAAGTGTGAGAAAGGTCATGCTTTGGCAGGGCACGTTCTCATCTCAACAGGCACCTGTGTAAGTTCTGTCTAGGCAAGGTGAGACAGGACAGGGCTCACTTTTTAACAACGCAAGCTGCCACTGTCACACCAGGTGGCCCGTCTGGACTTTCCAGAAATGAAGACTTGAACTGTATCACAGAGAGAGAGAGAGAGAGAGAGAGAGAGAGATAGAGAGAGAGAGAGAGAGAGAGAGAGAGAGAGAGAGAGAGAGAGAGAGAGAGAAACTGAGGTTGATTTGTCCGGTTGTCTTCTCACATGGCAGTTATTTGTGGTGTTTTCTTCTCAAACATTATTAATAACACCATCAACAACTCTTTGACTCTGTTTTTGGGGCAACTGAATATAAAAATCTGGATGAAACAGTGGAGTTGTGGGAAATGGTTTATACCACAACAGTAGAACAGAAAGATAAAAAATAATGGCAAGACAGCCTGTGCAAATAGTGCAGTTAACACTTAAAACACTTTAAAATAAGTAAAAGTTAACACCAGAGTTAGATTATGCAGACGATAGACTCCTTATGCCAGTGCATTGATGAGATTAGTAGCTGTATATGCTGTAACCTAATTATTTTGATTTAAAGACAGTACAGATGCATTTGAAGATGATATACTCAAGTCTCAGTGCCTAACTTGAATCCAGGCTGAAAATCAAGTCAAGATTTGTTTTAGAATCAGATTAATAGCAATATTATATATCAACCTACAAACATCTCCTAATTATTGCAGTTTTTATTACCAGTAGTCTCACTGGCCTTCAGAGTTTGGGGGCCTGGCTAGAACTCCCCAACCCATCACGATATCTCATCAGGACAATCTGGCCTGGGCTATGTGATTCAGTTCGCCAAGTGCCTGGATTCAGCGAGATTCTCTTACTTAGAGGTGAGAATGCTGCTGTCCTGCGTCCCGAGATTAAGCAGAGGTTTTACAGCCTTTACTTCATCATAGCAAAAAAAAAAGGCAGCACGTTGCTGCCAATCCTGGATCTTCAAGTTTGTGTCTCGATTATTTCTCGACACAGACTGTTCCTTTGGTTTGATTTGGAGGGTCGGGCATATAAGTACAAGGTCCTCCCCTTCGGGCTGTACCTGTCACCTCGTGTCTTTACAAAAGTTGCAGAAGCTGCTGTTGCCCCGTTAAGGGAAATGGGGCACTGTATGCAATAGGCATGCAGCCTCTAGACCCTGGACAGGGCCTTGACTATGTTAGCACATCAACTGCCTGGAGTTGCTGGCTATGCTGCTGCAGTGGCATATTCTGCCATGATTCCAGTTTGAAGTGAGTGTATATGTTCCATTCAAAGGCCATTTAAGTGTGCAAAACGTGAATTTAAGTTGTATTTGTTCACAGAACTTCAACGGATTTCCCATGTGCAGGGAGTAGAGAGCAGTGAACACTGTGTAGGGACCAGCGGAGATTTCGGCATTTGATTCAGGGCAAGCATGTGTTGATCCGGACAGACAACACCGTGATGATGGCATAAGTAATTCGCCAAGAAGGTGTCCACTCATGTTTCCTGTTGCAACTTGTCCATCTTTTCCTGAAGCTGCAGGCCACTCATATTCCAGGTAATTTCAGTCACACTGCAGACTCACTTTCATGCTTTGAGGGGATTGGAGGCTCCATCCACAGGCAGTTCAACTGATATGGAGACAGTTCACCAAAGAACAGGTAGATCTGTTCGCTTTGCTGGAGCCCCCCCCATTGCCCTCTGTGGTACTCTCTGACTGGAGCTCCGCTCGGCACGGATGCCTTGGCGCACAGCTGGCCCCAGCGTGAGCCTGATCGCACAGACACTGTGCGAGGTCAGAAAGAGAACAGATCTTGATGGTTGTGCCTTACTGGCCCACCCAAACCTGGTTCTCGTAGCTCATGCTCCTCTCCAAAGCCCTTCCTTGGTGAATTTCCCTGAGGAAGAACCTTCTTTTTCAGAGGCAGGGCACAATATGGCAGCACATCATGACACTGTGAATGGGAAGTCCCTAAGAAAGCATGACCTGATTATTAGGTTTCTCAGGTTAAATCCTCAGAGACCGCAGCTTATACCTTCTTGTGACCTCTCTTTGGTTTTACAGGCTCAGAAAAGAGCTCCCTTTGAGCCCCTAGAGTCAGTTGAGTTTAGTGCCCTCTCTTTAAAGATGGTCCTCCTGACCATGCTTACCACTATCAAAAGGGTTGGGTACCTACAAGCCCAATAGACTCTTATGTTGTCCTTGGACCCCAACCTGGCTATATGCCCAGAGTTCTCTCTACTCCTTTCAGAGACAAAGTGATGAACCTGAAAGACCCAGCCCTTTTTTTGCTGTGTCCAGTGCATGCTTTGTACATTTATCTGGACTGCATGGAAAACATCAGACGATGAAAGCAGCTCTTTGTCTGCTTTGGGGAACAGTTTCCAAACAGAGGTTAGCCCACTGACTAGTGAATGGCATCCTGGTGGCATAACATAGTTTGGGAGATTCTACAGTCTCCGGATTGAGCCAGTTTTGTTCTGGGTGTTGTTTGGTATGAATAGGTAAGCTTAAGGAAAAACTGGCTGGGTGTAGTGCTTGCACTCAGCACCTTTCCCTTCTCTGAGGCGATAATGTGCTCTTTTCTATGCCATTTCTGGCAACCCCTGGATGCAGTCTTTCTCTTTCCAGCACTCACTGGTATCTAGATTTGGCGGAGGAGTCCAGCTACCAGGCCCAATAATGCAGTGTGCCCCTTTTTAAAGTGAAAATACCTGCTAAGTATAAACCTAATAAACTTACAACAGGTTATTAAGCTTAAAATACCATGTGTTCACTCCAAACATATTTACCTATGCATTCTCTGATTGAGCACTAGGAAGCACTTTACCTTACAGAGACTACCTCATTGTTTTATTTCAGGTAATGTCCATTTAATTTTAATCCAATTTTACATTTACATGGTTTTAAAATAGACTTTTATTTCTTAGTTTTTCTTCATGCTAATGTCAGCACTTTAAAAATAAACCTGCATTGTTTTAAAGCATTAAATTCTGGTGTATAACTCATTCTGCACCTTTTCTGTTGTTAGGAATACCATGTGTCTGGTTGAAAAGAGATGTGTTTTTACCTTTCTAAGCAACGAGACAGAGGATTTTAGCGACTGATGACTCACTGATGATAAAAGGTTGAAAAATAGCACACACTTAAAATGGAGGAGGGACCTGAGATGTATCATTGAGGCTCTTTTGACATGGTCCATTAAGCAATCACCTAGCAACCACTAAGAACATCCTAACATTTGCATAGCAACATGCTTAAAACTCTCTGAACATCTTAGTAACTGCATAGCAACACCTTGGCAACCACCCAAAAACACTAGCATCAGTTTTGATGACAGACATGCACTGCTCTTGAAATGGGAGAATCGGGTCTTAATGTTCTCATTTCAAATATTTAGGTTGCTTACAATCATAATTGTAGTCTTCAGACTGTGGTGTCCATACCAGAATAGATTTCAAGCACTTCCCATGCAGCCTGGGATTTGACATAACTGAATAGTGTAACACTCAGCAATTAACAACACACACACACACACACACACATAAACACACACACTCTGAGTCAATAATTAAGAGATCAGTAGCTTGTGTGCTGAGTTTCTGGGGAGGCTGCTGTATTGCTGAGTCACGCACTGCCACTCAGTGGCCCAGTATGGAACTGTAGCATCAGCAAGCTGCTTCTCACAATCACTAGCACCACCTGCAATTCAGATAACACATTGTGCCTCTTAAGGGCTCATCATTGTCATTCTTCGGTAAGAGATTTTTTTCCCCACAAAACAGCTTACGGGAGAACCAGATGTTTTAGTTTGATAGCAAAAGGAAGTGACATCCAGCAAAAGCACAGTCTTTAAGACTGTACACAATCACAATATCTGCTGCAGTTCCGTCTCATTGTAAGGATTGTGTGTTGTGTTTAAGGGAACAGTGTGTGTTCTGAATAAAACACACGTCTTCTTTTAAAAAATGTCAGCTATTGAAGTATTGGTACTGGAGCACACACACCCAAAAATAATGAGAGAATTAACCTTTGATTTACGTGGTTTGTTTGTTTCTGACTTTTTATCTTCATGTTCCTCTTATGGGTGATGTGAGTTGCCTAGCAACCGAGCCCTTGGGTCCTGATTGTTGCCATGACAACATGGCAGGGTATCATGTAGAGAATAGAGAGAGGGGGGAGAAGGAATGAGAAAGATAGAAATGAGCAAAAAAAAGAATGTATGAGTGTATTCATATGATAATGATTATGTACGTATGAGCAAGCATGAAGAAAGATGGAGATGTATAGAGATAAATAGAGAGAGGAAGAGAGAGGAGAATTCATCATATTAAACACAATGAGAGGCAGGAGGTGACCTAATCGTAGATAACCAAAAATGTCTGTAAGGGGGCGTACTGATACGTAGATACTCATAAGTATGACATATTCATAAGGCTTCAAATGCCTGGAATGAGTAATAGGAAATAGTATCAGCACATATGAATTTTTACAAAATAAGAGATGAGAATGAGAAGTTTGATTTTTTTTTTTTGTTTGTTTCTCAACTGCAAGACAGCAGTGATATTAAATGGAGGACAAATGGACACTTTTGTTTAACTCTAATGCTGTTCTCATATCTTTTTTCTTTAGAAAAATATTTTATTAATTTCACAGTTTTAGAAGATCTCAGCAGTGCCACAAACTGTGCTCAGATTTGCCAAGATATCAGTCAGAGTCGGAGATCTCAATATGATCACAGCAAAGTGATCTACTTTCTTTCTTTTTTTTCTACTTTCATTTTATAGCTCTACACTGTACTTTACTTTATATCAACAACTTATTTGTGATATTTGTGTTTCTTCTAAGATGTTTTAGGAGAAACATCTAAAATAAGGTTATGGTCATGTATTACATATTTCTGTCCTGTCCTTTATACCACCTATGTAATGTAGTGTTTAGTATGGTATGCATTGTATTGCATCTTATGTTTTATCCTGTCTCATCCTATCCTATCCTATCCTATCCTATCCTATCCTATCATGTCCTTTCCTGCTTACTGTCCTGTCTCCTGTCCTGTCCTATTCCAACAATCTCCTGTTATGTGCAATATGGTATGTATTTTGTTCTGTCCTGTCCCATCCTGTCCTGTCCTATTCGACAATGTCTTAGCCTGTGTAGTATGGTATGTATATCTTCTGTCCCGTGCAATTCTGTCCAATCCTTTCCTATCCTATCCTATCATGTCCTGTCCTGTCCAGCATAGTAATTATTGTATTTTGTCCTATCCTATCCTATCATGTCCTGTCCTGCTTACTGTTCATTCATTAATTCATACTGTCCAGTCTCCTGTCCTGTCCTATCCAACCATGCCCCACGGTGTGCAATATAATATGTATTTTGTTCTGTCCTGTCATGTCCTGTCCAGTCCAGTCCAGTCTAGTCCTATCCTATCCTATCCTATCCTATCCTGTCCTGTCCTATCCAACCATGTCCTGTTATGTACAATATGGCATGTATTTTGTTCTGTCCTGTCCCATCCTGTCCTGTCTTGTCCCATCCAACAATGTCTTAGCCTGTTCAGTATGGTATGTACATCTTCTGTCCTGTGCCATTTTTTTCTATTCTGTTCTATTCTATTCTATTCTATTCTGTCTCGTCCTGTTCTACCCAACATGGTATTGTACTTTGTCCTATCCTATCCTGTCCTGCCCAGTCCTGTCCTGCTTACTGTTCATTCATTAATTCAAACTGTCCAGTCTCCTGTCCAGTCCTGTCCCATCCAACCATGTCCCACTGTGTGCAATATAGTATGTTTTTTTTTTTTTGTTCTGTCCTGTCCTGTCCTATTCTATCCTGTCCGGTCCTGTCCTATCCTATTCTGTCCTGTCCCATCCTATCCTGTCCTGTCCCATCCAACAATGTCTTAGCCTGTTCAGTATGGTATGCATATCTTCTGTCCCATGCCATTCTGTCCTATCCTATCCTGTCTCATCCTATCCTATCATGTCCTGTCCAACATGGTAAGTGTTGTTTTTTGTCCTATCCTATCCTATCCTATCCTATCCTGTCTCATCCTGTCCTACCATGTTCTGTCCTTTCCAACATGGTAAGTATTGTATTTTGTCATATCCTATCCTATCCCATTCGATCCCATCCTATCCTATCCTATCTTATCCTATCCTACCATATCCCGCTTACTGTTCGTTCATTCATTCATACTGTCCAGTCACCTGCTGTGTGCAATATAGTATATTTTTTGTTCTGTCCTGTTCTTTCCTGCTTACTGTCCAGTCTCCTGTCCTGTCCTATCCAGCCATGCCCCGCTGTGTGCAACATAGTATGTATTTTTTTTCTGTCCTGTCCTATCATATTCTGTCCTGTCCTGTTCAACAATGTCTTAACCCAGAGGTCTTCAACCCTGTTCCTGGGGACCCACTATCTTGAAGTCCCCAGGAGCAGGGTTGAAGGTATGTATTGTATGTCCTGCCCTACCCTATCCTGTCGTTTCCTGTGCATTGTAGGTGGGGGGAGTGAAAGACCAGTGCTCTCTTCCACCCTCGGCACCGAACCCCCAACTGCTCCCCAGGTGCCACAGAAAAAATGTCTGCCCACTCCTCTGAATCTGGGTGTGTGTTCACAGTGTGTGTGTGTTTGTGTGTGTGTGTGTTTGTTCACTATTCACTGCTGTGTGCACTTAGATGGGTAAATGCAAAGTATGGTGGGACAGGATAGGATAGGATAGGATAGGATAGGATAGGACAGGATAGGACAAGTATGGAGGGTCACCATACTTGGCCACACATCACGTCCTATGTCATATATCCAGTATGGTATGTATTGTATATATTCTTATCCTGTACTGTCTCATGATAACTTATCATAATGTTTTGTATCTTATCACATATCATATCATATAGTATCTTATCCTTTTCTGTCATGTCCTATTTCCTGCCCTGTCTCCTGTCTGTATACTTTTCTTGTCCCATCCCATTCCTTTTCTAGTGATGTCCTTTGTTGAGTAATGTTCAGTGCTGAGCAGTACAGTATGGGGTCTGTTTTCTCTTCAGTTTGGCTGGAGGCAGAATCATAGGCCGCAGGGCTATAGGCTTGGCAAAGTGTTTGTTTATTGTTAGTTGGTTTTGAATTGTTTACTTTTCCTTTTGTGTGTGTTTAATACTGTTTATGTGCTTGACTTTGTTTACAGAGGTGGTCATTATTTATCGCCCCCACTGACAAGCCTCTCAGCATCATTAGACCCACACAAACATACACAAACACGTGCAGAAAAAGGTCTGCTTTGTTTTCATCAAATTGACCAGAATGGTCATAGCTCAGAGAGTACATCAAAAGCTATAATGGGTTGCTTATTAAATATAAAAATAGTTTATATCTGTTTATAACAACATTCACATTTAAGTCTTTCTGTCTTACGAAAATATACACTTTCCCCTGACCTATTGTAGGTTGGATAGGATAGGATAGGGTAGGATAGGATAGGATAGGATGAGGAGGAAAAGAAGAGGAAAGTGTATGTTGCCATGATGTATGTAATAGCATTTCTCTTCAGAATGACTGTGTAATTAGACATGTTCAGATGAAAAGGTCAGCCACTGGTGTGTCACATTGTCTACAACAGAGCTGTCAGTTTAAAGTCACTAGTACTCTATGAGTGCTACACATTATATACATATAACAGTATTTTAGCCATGGGCCCCTCATGGCTGCTGACTTGTTAACATCACATGACCAGCCTGTCATGCAACTGACTGAATTACTACTACTAACAACAACAACAGTATCTTTGTATTGCAATTTCAGTCAGTGGCAGACTGTTTGAAGCAGTCATTATTATTGCACTTTTTTATTCATTCTGCACAGAAACAACATACTTTTTCTTTAAATACCCCAACAAATTGCTTTCCTGTGTTGATGGATTTCGTAACATTTGTTTGAGGCAGGACGTATGAAAGGAATTATGCCTTATATAAATTAAATTCATTTAATTAATATAGTATTTTTTTCTAAAGACAAAAACATTCATAGGTAAAAAGAGGTAAAGAAAACATAAGAGTATAAAAAAAAAATGCTACCTAATATGTCACTAATTTTTTATATCGCTTTCCAGCTTAATTTAAACCATAAACAAAAAACAATTGAAAACATTTTGTTAGTCAATGTATAACATAGTTTACTTAATATAAAAAAATAAAATACCTTAATGTTTGTTGTGATGTCTTTTTAAAAGTCTCAATTTGTCCAAAATAAAATGTGATAATAATAATCATCATAATAATAACAATGCTTTTTTAAAAAAAGCATTTTTTTTAATTCGTCCTATAACACTCTCCCAGTGTTGTTGAACAAAACAGGTTTAAACCAGAAATCATGATTATCTGTTAGACAAATAAAAACTGCACTTTTTGTGGATGACCTCACATTAACAGACTAAACATCACCAAATTCCAATAATTTGATTACATGGGGTTTTTAAAGAACCCATACATCAAAATGCTTATTTGTATATATTGAACTTCAAGTGTAACATTTTAATTGTTTTAAACTTTTTAAATCTCCAAAGAGCCATATATTAAACTTGTGAACCTTCTGCATGGTTCTTAGCTGAACCTAAAGTGCTATGAATACCCATTGAAGAATCTATATATTTAAGAGTGTGTAAAGCGCATGCACGATGGGGAAATCTTCCAGAACGCGTAGGTGAGATCGTCTCTCATATCCCTCCTCTCATCTCTCCCACCCTCTCTCCTTTTCTCTCTGTCACAAACCTGTTCAGTGACTCAGAGGTGGAACAGACTGCCAGGTTTCTTTGTGTTCCTAGACCTACACCAACTCTGCCTGTCTCTCTCTCTCTCTCTCTCTCTTTCTCTCTTACCCACTTGTCCAGCCACTGTATCTTTCCCTCACTTTTCATCCCTCTTTTTTCCCCTCATTGCGGGCATTTTGGTCGGTTGTTTGTGGCTGATGAGGGCTCGTGCTAAGCTTCCTCTGCTCTGCTCATGTGTGGTACGTACATTTTTTCTCTCAGACGTCTTGCTCTCTGTCTTTATGGTGCAGAGCTGCTGTTGCATGTTGTTTATATCTTCACTGCGTGAATCTACAGTGTGTGTGTGTGTGTGTGTGAGCGCGTCTGTCTGACTAACTGGGACTTGATTTATGATGTGATGCATGTGTGTGTGTGTGTGTGCCTGTTGGCACAGAAGGAGCACGGCTACATACACGTGTGTGGATGCATGTGTGGAAAAGAGACAGAAAAATGGAAAACATGAAGCTAGAAAAATAAAATCCAGGACGAGCAGCCATAAAATGCATTTATGCATGGGACAGTGTTGCATATATTATCTGTTTGTTTTCTTCATGCGATGTGTGGTGCTCCTTGAATCTTTTGGTTCACAGACATTTTGACCAGTGATGACTGAATAGCATTTTTTTGAGCGCTTCTGTCTCTCTCTGTGTATGTGTGTGTGTGTGTGTGTGTGCTCTAGACAGCCTAAAAGTCTGCGTCGTCTTTTTGTCCCTCTCATGACCAGAAGTAAGCAGGGTGTGTGTTTTATATCTGTTTTTGTGTGAATGTGTGGTCATTTCTCACCGAGACGCCATACGTCTGTAAATGTAAATATTCTGATTTGGAAACAACGTTCTCATGTCAACACAGTTTGCTGAATAGACAGAAATCTGCGTGTATGGCAGCTCAGAGGGGCTGTGGGGCAAAAGCGTCAGTTTGGCATGTTGACTTGATATCCATCAAGCTGTAAAGCTCTCTATCCCCTGGTCATTTTTTTCCTGACAAAATAGCATCGCTAATGTGGGCATATAATATTCATTGGCCTCCTTATTACTGCACAATGCTGTAAAAGCAGAGAGAGAACGAGGGAGAGAGAGAGAAAGAGAGAGAGAATGTGCATCAATAATACGGGATGGATGGAACAGACAAGGGACTAAAGTTTAAAGGTCAGACGACTGGCCTTAAATGGTACATTCATCCTCCAGCTTGTGTTGAAGTATCTCATGTGTTATGAATGTCCATGCTTTTTCAGGCTGGTTTATGCAGAAAGAGCCTTTTTTAACTCGTATGCTGAAGATTGATCAAGCCGGTCACATAAGTCACTGATTCGTAGCACTAACACGAAATAGTGCCTCAAATGAGAAGTACATGAGAGACACAATTTACAATTGATTCATGTAGTTAGCATGTTGCTAAGCTAGCTGAAACAATGCACACACAATTTTTGGTAAACAAGTTTTTATTAATTAGGTTGTTTTTTTAAATGCAAATTATTTTAGCAATTCTACCGTCGGTATTACATGTAAGTATATTTGTAGATATACAGATTGCATTGTCTGCCATTTTACTTATCACAATGCATTCTGGAATTTGTTTTTGTCACAAATGTAATGTTACTTTTTAATTAAAGGAATTAAAATGTAAATATTTAAAAAGGTATAAAGTAAAATAGTAGTAAAATAACTATAATTTATTGTAAAGTAATGCATTTGAACTTATCAAAATATGCACACATGTGCTTAATTTATTTTTATGCATAATTTGCAGAAAACTGTTAATGATTTTTTTTTATTGTCACATTCATTTACTAATTACATTCCATGAATCACATAAAAGAGAGGTTATTTTCAGTTTAAAATTTGACCCAAAAAAAGTAAAATAATCACATTTGTTTAACACATAATTGTAATTCTTACCTTGCAGCCTTTTATCGTAACTGAAGCATTGCGCTGGAATTAATGTTCAGCTTCTCTCAACATTCAAGTCCCCTATGTGAAAGTAAATACACTAAAATGTATTTGAAATACATTTATTTTGTGCTGAGTATACTACAAATACATGTACATATTTATGTGCTTAATACCCTGCAGCTGTACTTTTGGTATACTAAACTGGTGTAGGCTTAAATTAAAGTCTGACAAATTAGAACAATTATTTTTGTGCTTATGCAGGAAGTAGTGCTGAGGTCCACCTAAAGATATACTGAAGTATATTTGATTGTGCTAAAGTGGAACTATTGCATGCATACTTCAGGTACACTCAAGATATCTTGCATTTAAAGACTGATACTATACAGGGATCACACAATCCTTAATAGTGACATTAAAACACATTTCAGATATAATATTAATAAATGTGCATTGTGCAATGAAGAAATACTCCAAAGAAGTTTAATTACAATTTTACATCAGTAAGTCTTAAGTGATACCTAGTATGAAATAAATTTAGTTTTTGTTTTTTTTGTTTTTTTTACAAGATTTTTGAAACTGACCACTGATATTAGACTGCTAAGACAGACCAGACTTTTTGGTCAAATGTTTGGAGAAATTTGGCCATATCTGATTATTGTCCTCCTCAGTGTTGGCTCTGAATATGAGAGTGTGTCTGTGACGCATTAAAAAAGCTGTCTAGGTTTTGGAAGAGTTTAGTTGGCCATATACTGGTCTTTTCAGTGGGTTGTGAAGAAAATGTTGTGGATTTAAAAAAACAGCACTTTTCCAGTGCAAAAAAATTAAAGAACTGAAAGCTAAAAACTTGAGGGAAGTGTCTGAGAGAGTGATTGTGACACTATTTGGCCCTGTATGTCACACTGGAGTGAATGTGTGACAGGATGTCTGTGAGTGTTCAGAGTTGCATAAATTCATTCATTTTATTGGTTTCGATATTCACATGAACTTTAGCTCTATTTGGACAGCAGCTGTTTTTCAGGGAGAATTCTGTAAAAGAACATTGATCATGGTTTCTCCATGATAAAACTCATCTGCATTCAGATGCCAATTAATTCACAGTCACAACAGAGTTGCTTTGTCTGAAGAACGCAGAAGTTTTCCTCATACATAGTCAATCACATTACCATATTCCAACATGACATTAAGTGAAGCGACACTGGATGAGTCCACCTACCTGCTGCTGCCGTTCTGTTTACCAGCCTGGACTTGATTCTCTTTTTTCTACGTTTTTCAACTTTCAGTCACTGTGGTGAGACAACATACTTATATAAAATATAATATTTATATAAAATAATATTAATGTTAAAGCATTAATAATAACATTATTGTTGGACAGTTTAGGTTCTGCAAAATGTTTTAATGTTTTTGTTAAAAAAGGAGTCTCACCAAGGCTGCATTTGTCTGACAGGAAAAAGTAAAATAATATTACAATTTAAAATAGCTGTTTTCTATGTGAATATGTTTTAAACAATAATAAATTATTATGATCAAAGCTGAATTTTCAGCATCATTACTCCAGTCTTCAGAGCCTTCAGAAATCATTCTAATGTGCTGATTTGCTGCTCAAGAAACATGATTATCAATGTTGAAAACACTTGTGCTAAGTATTAATTAGTATTAATATGCATGAATTACTTTCTTTCAAAAACTTGAGTGGTACAGTTCAGGGAAAACCGTTCAGGGAATTTGATGCATACTTAAAAAGAGCTCAAGAGCTAATGCTCTGACTCACAGGACGGGACTGAGAACAGAAAGTATTGCAGGTGTAGTAGAAACTACTACAAAAAAGTGGAGTAGATGGAGTTGAGCCAAGGGTTTGAGCAAGTCAGCTTCAGCACTGGTCTGAACCAGTGAGATGTGAATTCGGTAACTGCAACTCAGTCATTCCAGTCTCATCTTCGCATGCCTGAATGGGGAAAGGCTGGATTAATTATTGAAAAAGTTTAATGGAATGATTCTTACACAAGCTTTTGATGATTAAATGAGCATTTTCTAGTCACCAGATGCTGTTTTTGATGCTTGTTTCAGCAGAAGGACAATACGGGGTGAACACCAGTTTTGCTAGTGAACAGTACAGAAAGAGCTGCTCCTGAATATTGATTTGGAGCTTGGCATTAAAAATGCACATGCATTTACAGGTGTATCTGTGTGTGCTGTAACATATTTTCTGCTGAGTCATTCCCCACCAAACTTATGAAACGTTCAGTTACATGTTCAGTTTTTTACTACAAGTGCACTAAAAATCTGTTATAATCACATACAGCATCAATAGTTATCAGCAATAATGCAAGGAATGATATTTGAGAAATAATGAGATGCAGATGAAACTACATGCTTGTAATTATGGCACTCTCTGAATCAGATGTCTTTTTTTTACAGTTTAGTTTAGGTGTGTTTTTAAAGTCTAAGAACTAAGAAGGTTCACTTTCATTACTAGTGGCCCAGAATGGAAAACCACAGCAATTCATTCTTGTCTTTGACACAGTACTGTCACTATTCATTGTTATGGAGGCAGTCCGTTGATAAGAAGTGGTGTTTCATTGATCAGCAAACATTGATAAAGCATAAAGAAATGAAACTGAAAGCAGTGGTTGGTGGTGTGGTATTCACTAGAGATCATCAGTGCTACTGTAATATATTGTTCTACAGTTGTGCTTTCAGTGCATATTTCTGTCTGACTGCATTAAATACTTCATGTACTTTATTGCCATGCAGTTCGTTCTGTCTGCATTTATCAGAAAACAAGGCACGTTGCTTCATTACAGCATGCTGTATAAGCTATATGATCCTTAAAATGACTTTCTCTTCTGTAACCGAAGGTTGATTCAGTGATTCAGTTTATGTTCAGTTTATTATATTTTTGATTTTAATTAAAACGGGTACTTGTAGATGATCAAAATAGACAATTAAATATTAGCAATATTTGTGGCTTTCAAACAAAAATTTAAATATAAAGAATATCAATACACAGATATTTTAGAGATGCACTAAAAAAAATGGTAACCTAAATTGACTGGTTTTAAGTCCAAAATATTTTTTAATATCATTAAAAGAACCTGCAGTGTATGCAACTATTATTGCAAGCAAAACTCATTTTTCTGAGTGAAATCAGGTAGAAATAGCTCTTTAAGGTGAGTGGTGCAGTTAGGGCATCTGTCAGCAGGGCTAATGGGGTCATGATTAACCAGCCAAACCTTGACCTCCTTGCAGTGGCCAAAAATATTTGCTCTGTGACATCACTTCCTGCTGACCTGTCAAACCATGAGACTACTATGTAACCAGATGCAGCTCATTTTACCTAAAGGAGCTGTTACTTGAAAATCTAAAGAGATAATAGATGTCTGAGGGAACATCGAAAGACCTACCAAATAGCTTTTTAGAAACTGTGTCAATAATGAAGACAACTTTAGCAAGGTGACTGGAGCTTATACTTTCAATCAGTAATGAGACTTATTTATACTTTAGAGAGCATAAGAAATGTATGCATTTATTCATCAAGGTTGCATTAAATGATCAAAAGTGACAGTAAAGGCATTTATAAACTTACAAAAGATTTCTGTTCGTTTGACATTTCTATTCAGCACGGAATCCTAAAAAGAAGCTGTATCACAGTTTCCACAAAAATATTGGGCAGCACAGCTGTTTTCAGCATTGATAATGCTCAGAAATGTTTGTGAGCAGCAAATCAGCAATGATGCTGAAAATTCAGCTTTGATCACAGGAATAATTACAATATATTCACACAGAAAACAGCTATTTTAAAATGTTGTAATATTTCACAAGATTTAACTGTGTTTTTGAACTATAAATGCCTTCATGAGCAGAAAAAAAAAAATTCAAAACATTTAAAAAAATCATATCGACCCTGAACTTCTTAAGAGTAGTGCATGTGTATTTGAATAAATTACTATAAATACTAAATGTACTGATGAGTGCATTTTTTAAGTCTTGAGGCAGCGTAGTAGGGTGAGTATTTTCATGTATAAAGTCTAAATGTCTTTGATTCAGAGGAGTTTCTGCATAAAACGTCCTGCTGCTCTGTTGGTCTTTCATGTTGTGTTGTGTATTTTCTGCAGCAGCAGCCTGCATAACATCTATCATACAGTATATTTATTGCAGGTTTTAATATGCATTTTTCCAAGAATGTGCCCCTAATGAATATTTTAGCAGTGTGATTTCATATGAATTTCTTCTCCTGCTCTTCAGACGCAGACGATACATTAATTTATTTAAATCTGGAGACTAGAACTGATAGCTTGTCTGTAGATTTAGCTGTCTGACTGAACAATGAATACATTGTTTTTCAGTTGTGGGTGTATATGTGAGATATCTTGCTCTTATAATGACAGACACATAAATACACACATTCATATACATACAGGCTGCCAACTCACTAACCGCTAGGGAATCCCCGCCCCTGCAGATGTTACCATGGCAACGCTTTCCAGGCTAGGGCAGGAGTCCCCCTTTCTCCGCTCTTTCGGTCGGATGGGAAATATATGAACCGCCAGCTGCAGAGTACTCGCTCCTTCTGCAAAGCATTCTGGGAAAGGAGGCAAGAGCATAGATGTGAAACATACAGGAGATGTTATACAGCTCGACATACTGTAGTAAACCACATAGGGTTAAAAGATGCAACTTTTTTTTTTCAAATCTAAAGCAAAATCTGAAGGCGTGAGAGTGTGAGAGACTAAAACAACAACATTTATTGAGATACGGTTCCTGCTTATACGGGTCCTACCGACTTCACCATAATTTATAGAAAAAAAAAATTATATATATTTATTATATATATAGAAAATGTACTAATAAAATAAACATATAGGCGATTATATAGAATACAGTGCCCTCTACAAATATTTGAAGAGTTCAGATGCAAAAGCCTCTAAATCCATCTGACGTATTTCTTTAAAATAAGCATTTCTTTCTGGCTACTTTGTATAGGTTTCTATGTAAGTACTGGTACTTCTGATTGGGCTGAGGCTGGAATTTAGCGAGTTTGAAGTATTTGATGGACGTATACTATGTGTCAGGAGCATTCACTCAGTATCATTATCGCATTTTTGACCGAGATGGCTTTTAGCTGGTTTTGCATCTGAACGCTTCATTTGCACCCTTGATAAATATGAGCAAAGGCAGCTGTGGAAATAAATTTGCATTGTTTATCCTTTTGATCTTTCATTTAAAAAATACACAAAATTCTAACCTTTCATTGAAGTAAAACAATAGAAAGTGAGAAGAAAATCTCATTATGAAATAAATGTTTTTCTCCAGTTCACGTTGGCCACAATTATCGGCACCCCTAGAAATTCTTATGAGTAAAATATCTCTGAAGTATATTCCCATTTTTTTCAGCACACCAGGGTGACTAGGAACATGAAATTGTCCAGCCATGACTTCCTGTTCCACAGGATTATAAATATGAGGAACACAAAGGCCAAATTCCCTTAATTGTCCATCATAAGGAGTAAAACCAAAGAATATAGTTCAGATGTGCAGAACAAGATTGCTGAGCTTCACAAAATAGAAAGTGGCTGTAAGAAAAGAGCTAAAACATTGAAAATCCCCATTTCAAGAGAAATCCTGCTCGCTCACCCAAAAACAAACTCCAGCATATTTAGTTGTCAGATACGACTAGAACTTCAAACGGGACTGGCCTCAATGGTCAAATGAAACTAAAAAAAAAAAGAGCTTTTTGGCAGCAAACTCTCAAGATGGGTTTGATGCAAACAGGGATAAAAAGTAGCCCATGCCCACATTTAAATAAACTGCTGGATCTTTAATGTTCTGGGCCTTTTTTCTGCCAGAGATCCTGGACATCTTGTTCAGACACATGCCATCATGGATTCTATCAAATACTAAGAGATAAAAAAAAAAAGTCTAAACCTGACTGCCACTGTTAGAAATCTTATAATGGGCCGTGTTTAGATATTCCATCAGGACAATGATCCAAAACAAACACAAAAATGGTTCACTGAGGACAAAATGAAGCTTCTGCCATGACTGTCCCAGTTCCCTGACCTGAACCCTTTAGAAAATGAGTGGGGTGAACTGAAGAGGAGAAGAACCAACATGGAGCTGTGAATCTGAAGGATCTGGAGAGATTTTATATGAAGGAATGGTCTCTGATCTCTTGTCAGATGTTCTCCAAACTCATCAGGGATTATAAGTGAAAATTCAGAGCTGTTATCTTGGGACAAGAACGTTGTAATAATTGGGTGCCAATAATTGTGGCCAACGTGAACTAGAGAAAAAAATTAATGTAGTAATGATATTTCCCCCAAACTTTCCATTGTTTTACTTCAATGAAACGTTAGAATTTCATGAATTTTTGGAATGAAAGACCAAAAGGATAAACAATGCAGATTTATTTCCACAGCTAACTTTGCTCATATTTATAAAGGGTGCCAATATTCGTGGAGGGCACTGTATATCTATTAATAATAACAAAATACGTGATGTTTATCTCTATTATTTTAAGTCTATGCAGACTGCTTATTTCTATAACTTTACATATTGACAAATGGAGTGTAACAGATTTTTTTTTTTTTTTCAGTCTTCACATTAAAGCACACTTTGTTCCCTAGCATATCGATATCCATGGAAACTGAGTGTTCCATTGGAAAGATACACACAATTATCACAACACATGGACAAACTTGAACCTTTGCCCACAACTACCAAGACTTTACTCTGCCAGTGTTTTCTAATAATACTTAAATCAGTATTGCTCAATAATGGCAGGACGCTACAGGTAAAACATTGCTTTTTTCATGCACTGGTCAATTCTGAGATTTTAAGACTAGTCTTCTATAAAACTAGTGGAAAGAAAATGTGATTATTTTATTGCACGTATTCTGTTTACATCTCTAGATTTCACTTACACTTACCAAATTGGTTCAAAGTGAAAGTTGGAAACTTCTTAAAAAAAAATATATATATATATATATAAATAAATAAATAAATGCATGCAAATTGTATAATATTCAAGGTACACATTTCCAGTTAATTGCAGTTAATTCTCATATTGTATTTTCAGAAAGTTTTGGAATATTTGTCCTCTCCCCAAATTTGTCACTACAGAAACACAGTAATAATAATTTAATTAGAAGGGTTATATTTACCCTTTTAAGATTTTGCTTGCATCTACATTGTAAATATGTTTTTTGCTATTTTATTAACATTATTTCAGAGGTAAATCAATAACAATTTCATTTTTAACAATATTTCAAGTGTAATGTATGAGATTTGTTGTATTTTGAATCCAATTTCTCTTTGTAAAAGGCAAAAAGTTGATCATACTGATTTCAAAGTTAAGGATTCATTAGTTTGAATATACATTGAACCAAACGCTATCATAACATCTTAGTTGATAATTCAGTATACTTTATTTTTGACAAAGCATCCCATCAGCACATGGTTAGCTAGCACAGTTCCGAACAGTTTTACACATATAAAAACTAAATGTTATGGAATGTTATTTTTTGTTTTAACTTTACTTTAAAACAAATAAACAAACAAAGATATCCTTAAAAACAACAATGGAATAAAATGCAAAAAATATTTCAATATCATTTTCATTTCAAGTTGAAATTTAGGGGTTATTTATTATTATTATTTTTTTTTTTAAAGATGAAAATAATATCCAAAAACATTAACCTGTAAAATGTCAACAAAATAAAACAAGAATTCTGAACCTGGGTTTATCCAATGTTCAGATTTCTGTTTTGATGCTAATTTAATTAGATAATGCACCGTTTGCATATTTAAACAACATTTCAGATAACTTTTTAGTAAAAATGTGTCTTAGTCTACTGTAATTAATCAACTGGGAAACATATGGGGAAATGTATTAGTTTTATTATTTATGCCCCATTCACTTACATTGTCTTGCCTTAAAACCAAAAATGTTGTGCACATTTTACAATGTCATGGCAGTAATTAAGAAAATATCAAAGTAGCATTTATTTTAAAGAAAGGCAGCACAAGCACACTTTTCAAGCAAAGCTTTCACAAAGAAAAACATTTTGTTAGGCTTTGCATGATAAAACTGTTTGCTGCAGGCGGAAGTATTTGGCTACTTTGTTGTTGTTAAAATTTACCAAAACATGTTCACATTTTTGTGAGGAGTAACCGAACACCTGTGTGAACTGACTTACTGACATACATCTGCTAAAAACACTCTGGGATTTTCCAATGTCACTTGCTTCAGTACTTTATTCAGCCAGTTTAAGAGTGGCTTAGGTGTCCAAATATTTTCAAACTTCATCTGTGAACAGCAATAAGCTGCTTGTTGTATTTAGGTCAGTAGCGATTGTGAGCATGTTTTGTGTGTTTGTATGTTGGAGGGGTACAGAACCGGTTGACTGTCCTCATCCCACCGCAGCCATTAAAGCTGTCTGTTGTAGACTTACGTCATCGATGAGGAGCACGTCTTGCGCCGCAGTCGCTCCTGAGATGAATGCACAATACTGCCTTTACCTGGATCTCTAGCGCCGCCGAGCGAGCGACAAACCACTTACAGCCAGCTCAAGTAATCATTAAGTAAATGAGCTTGTTGTTAAAATAAACAAGCAACTAAATGAAAGAATTAAACAACACTTTGTCTTACTGAGAGCAAGCGCTGCGAAGGATACAATAACAGCAGTCACGCTGATGATTTGTCTTTCAGCACCATGGACAGCTCACAGCGTGCTGACGCCAGCAGAGGGCGCCGTACACTCACACGGCACAGCGCGGGTCTGTAAATCGGCATTTTTAGTTATGTGAAATCGTAAAATGCTCATTTTGGCGAGATGTGTCCGCTGAAATGAAACATTGTGTGCAAAACGTGTTCATTAATCATTATTATGAGGATTGCTGAAGAGTTTCTGTGTGTGTGCGGGCATGTGTGTCTACTTAGCCTACTATATTTTTGGGACAAATTTACGCAAAAGTGAGCTAAACTTGTCCAAACCTCCCTAAACCTCATTTTGATGACGTCATAATTTGCAAAACAGTATAAACACAAGGGAAATAAAGTCAGTGAAAACATGTAATGCTCTGAAAGCATTGAATTTTATGTAATTTTCTTTTTTCTTTCTCTCTTTCTTTTCTTCTTTTTCTCTGGCAGCTATTGTAATTTGACATGAATATGTAATACCTCTTGTTCTCATGGCATTAAAATAATAAAGCATTATTTATAAATAAATAAATAAATAAATAAATAAATAAATAAGGGAAATAAAGTTTTTAATCGTAAAAGTGCAGAAGGTTTTTGGTCAGGTTATTGTATTTATAAGATTAATAAAAAACAAAACAATAAAAATCCATGGATTTAGAGAACATTCTTTTACAGTAAGCATTTCCAACAGAACACCGCTGTCATTATTTATATATAGGCCTAAGAGTTTAGTGAAAAAAAAGCTTTTCTCTTTTGAATGTTTTTATTGGCAATATAGAGATGAATTCCATTCGCAATTACTTTATGATTTTTGAAAGTTGCTTGTTTGTTATTACAATGTTTCGCTGATGAAACCCGTATTGATCACGCTTTTAAAGCGTCTTCGGTTGTGAATCAGCGCTCCAGTCTGGTGTGACGCCACTGGTCGGCGTTGTTTACTCGTTAGTGCTCATTACACAAAACTCCTCCCCGTCACCGTTTCACCTCCCACTCCGCATCAGCAACACTGAGGATGGAAGAGTTCTGGACTTGTTTCGCTATTTGAACGCGGCGCGCTTCACGCTTACGGTCGCGAGACTCGTCACGGTTCCTCTTTGGCCACGCGCTGAGCGGAGCGCGGGCGGCCGGTGATCGGTGTGTTTTGTGTCTATGGGTGTCGACGTGATGCCTCCTCCTCTGAGGAACCTCAAGTGCTTTTCTCCGGTGATGTGCCAGTGTAAACTTATATGTAGCAACCGTACGCTGTCGCTCATGTTCGGCTGTAAGGTAAGCCGGGTGCGCGCACGCTCCCGTTTCTGCTGGTTTTCTTGTTGGGTAGGAGGCTAGAAAGGCGCTACCATACCGTTGGTGACAGAATTGTCCCATGTGTACACTCTCGAATTATGAAAATCGCGATTGGTTAAAGGAATTCTGAATGAAAAATCGATTGTGGTGTGCTTGTGATTGCGCGTGGCATTTACAGTATGACATTACTGTACATCACTGGTTCTGCTGAAAGAGGTGTATTAATTACGCACAGCTACATTGCAGTAAAGAAGCTTGTTGTAGGGTAGGATGCCATGTTAAGCCACCTGTCCCTTTGCAGATGCACACATGCCAAAAACATTGGAAGGTCGTTCAGATCAGGGATTTTCTGGTTCAGTCGATGAATGGCAATATGGCTCTCTACAATACACCATGGCCGAGCTGATAGCTGAGCAAACCATACAAGGCGATGTGAACGTGCAGGAAGGAGTAATGGAAACGCTATTGCACATTTATACCCTTACTGCCCTGAAAAAAAAAACAAAAAAAACACGTGATGCCTCAATAGCGGGGCATGTTGTCACACTGTATGGGGTAAGATGAATGAAATACTGCCTAAAGCAAAAAGCAATACATCAGTATGTAAATGTATTGTAGCCTATTTAGTCTTTTTTAGCTAAATTCAAACATTTGTTCCAAATGTTGTTGTTTTTTTTTTAAAAGGAATTAAAGGAATAATGCTTGAAGTGTAGTCACCATCAGGCCATCCAAGATGTAGAGGAGTTGTTTCTTCATCAGATTTGGAGAACTGTGTCATTCCATCACTTGCTCAGCAATGGATCCTCTGCAGTGAATGGGTGCCGTCAGAATGAGAGTCCAAACAGCTGATAAAAACATCACAATAATCCACAAGTAATCCACACCACTCCAGTCCTTCAATTAATGTGTTGTGAAGTGAAAATCTGTGTGTTTGTAAGAAACAAATCCATCATTAAAACAGTTTTAACTTCAAACCATTGCTTCTGGCTAAAATATGAGTCCATAATCCATAATATTGCTTTTTGAAAAAGTAGCTTGTCTGAATCGGGAGAGAAATCTGCACAAATCAGGCACTGTTTAAAAGCCAAAAACAGACCAAAATAGATCTAAACAAATATGGGTGGATTTTGATGTGAATAAATAAGTAAAAAAGTAAAAAATAAATATATAAAATAAAGTTCTTATCTTAGCTTATAAAGCAATACATGGACTGGCCCCCCCCGAGTATGTTTGTAATTTGGTTACAGTGTCCACACCATCTCGGCCTCTCCGGTCTGCTGGTTCTCTTACTCTGTACCAGCCTCGTTTTAAACTTAAAACTATGGGTGGGAGGTCATTCTCTTGTAATGCCCCCAGGTTGTGGAATTCTCTGCCTTTTCCTGTAAGGAATGCTCCGTCTTTTGATTGTCTTAAGAAATTATTCAAAACATATCTTTTTAGTGAAGCTTTTAAGTTGTAATCTTACAGTTGATGTTAATGTTATTGTATTGGTATTGTGATTTTGGAATTGTGTTGTTTGTTTGTTTTTTGCTTGTTTATTTTTGTTTTTTATTGTTGTAGCGCCTTGAGTGTAAGAAAGGCGCATTACAAATAAAATGTATTATTATTATGAGATGGACTTTTTCAAGCGTTATTATGGATTATGGAGTCATATTTTGGCCAGAAGCACTAAAATGAAAACACTTAACGATGGATTTGTTTTTACAAACACATAGAATTTTAACTCCACAAGATGTTAACTGATGGACTGGAGTGGTGTGGATTATTGGATAATTGTGATGTTTTTATCAGATGTTTGGACTCTCATTCTGACGGCACCCATTCACTGCAGAGGATCCCTTGGTGAGACAGTGATGGAATGATATGTTTCTCCAAATCTGATGATGAAACAAACTCATCTATGTCTTGGATGGCCTGAGAGTAAGAAGATTTTAAGCAAAGCCAAATTAGCCAATCCCGTTCCGCGTTTCTCTAATGCATTTCTTATATAAACAATGTGAACGTGTGAACTGTTTAGTTAGATCATCGTTATAGCTGTACCAGATCAGTGTGCTTGTGTTTGGATTGGTCAGGATTCTTTGTGACTGGAGCTGCAGTTTTGTTCTGTGTCAGATCACTGTGATTTGAGCAGGGTCGATACTTCCTGTGGAATAGATGGAGACACGGATAGTGGCTGAGATGATGACCTTGGGAAACATGATGGCGTGGAGAGAGCCGTGCCGCCGAAATGCACCGATAAAACAAGAGATGCGTAATGCATTTCTATATCTGATACTTCATAGCTTTCACTTTCCATTCTCTGTGTCTTGGTGTATTCACTACATTCACATGATGTTTATTTGTTGGCATAGTTGATTTTCTAAATCTGGGTGGCATTTAAGGACATAGAAAGTTTGGACACACTTGACTAAAATGTTTCTCATTAAAAACCTCTTGATGTAAAGGCTTATGCTTGAGATTAGTTTTGGGGAGAAAAAAAAGTACCTAGCTTGAATTTCTTTGCAAAGAAGTTTAATTAAAAATGAAATGAGTGAGTTTTGTGCAAAGCATAATGAATTTTAGCAGCTGCCCTGAAACTAGGCAAAGAGCAGCTACTTTGAAGAAGCTGAAGATAATATGTTTTATATTTTGGACACTCTTAATGACGTTACTGTCAGAACTGTGAATTTCTTCATCTCGTTGACGATAAAAAGAGCAAAATGACTATAAAAAGAACCAATGCTGCAGACTGCAATAGAAAACAGCATCAGACTGAACACATGCTCAGGGCATCATCATATAGTGCTCTCATACATTGATTATATTGATATAGCCTATAGAGTTTCTTCAGAATGTATTCACCCTTATCAATTATTTATAAGGCCATTGTGTTGCAAAGTCTGTTTAAAGCTTATTTACTAACAGGACTGAACAGTAGGACTTAACTTTTGACCGGTTGCACCACAAAAACATTATGAATTTTGGGTTTAGCGGCCTTTTTAATACCTGTCAAAAAGTATGACACTGGTCAGAGGATCTCAGCCACTGAGCTACACTAGGACAGTTTTTAGCTAACATTGTTCTCAAACAGATGTTTTGGTCATTTCTACATTCAGGGTTTCGCTCTTGGTCCTCAGAACACATTTGTCAACATTATAAGTTTCTTTTTATCGTATTATTATAGATTATAGTCTAACAAAGCCTGTCAACAAGACATTGGGTCTCATTCACTAATAACTGCATGGACTATTTTTGGTTTAGACACAAATGACAACTTATTACAAAACATTTCTGCACGTATGTACTCAAATTAATTCTTTGTATTCTTCATGCTAATGCTTGTGAATTTGGAGTATTCCAAATATAAAAAATCGCATGCCACAGGTTAGTCATTTGCATGAAACAAACCTAAACATCTCCGAATAAGGGCTTTCCACACAACCTATTTATTTTAGCTTTTCATCACTCTCAGTAAATATATGATGCTCTCTAAAGACACGTTCTCACCAGAAATGACAGAATGCCGTCCTCAAAACCAGTTTTAATGCAATAAACAACTTAAACACAGACACAGATTACAGTGATCTCATTAGTCAGCTGTGCATACGCATATCTATGTTATTATTCAGAGAAACATCACAGCTCAAATGATAATGCAGCATTTCTTGCTCTCTTTTCTTACTCTATGATGAAATATATTTAAGATGAGATATCTATGTATAACATTTCATCCTAACATGATTATAAGGCCTCCCAGAGTATGTGTGAGTATGAGTATGTGTACGAATGTGTGGTTTCAGTTGTTCCTACATTTAAAAAATTGAATAAATTTTAGTACGAAAGTTATTGGATAAAGATATTGTGATTAATAATTATCTCAAAGCAATGGATGGTTATGAGGCCTTATATACTTGTGGTGTTTTCAGCATTTTCAGTTAATTTTTGCTTAAATGTATTTAATGAATGTCTTTACTCTTGCATAAATTGAACATGAATGAACTTTAAAAACAATGAAATATTTATTTCCCCTTCGGGAACTCGAGCCGCGTCGAAACGCTATGGGAACGCCTCCAGCGTGACCGCGCTCTGAACACGTGTGAAATCAGACCAATGGAAGAGCGGGACGTCACAGGCGGGTGACGTCACAGACCAGGAAGCATAAAAGCACGTGCGCCAGAACGAACGGCAGCTTCTGTCTTTCAGCAGCGCTCTATGTTGTGTCTCTGTTTGTGCTTTTTGGTAGCAAGTTTGCACCACTTTCTTTTTGGCACAAATGTCTAAATCACTTAGAAAGAGCAAGCATTTAG
This sequence comes from Cirrhinus mrigala, assembly GCA_036247105.1. NCBI lineage: Eukaryota > Metazoa > Chordata > Actinopteri > Cypriniformes > Cyprinidae > Cirrhinus > Cirrhinus mrigala. The sequence goes on along the minus strand of CM070011.1, from coordinate 2,486,636 downwards.
ATGAACCATGTTTTAGAGCGTGTGTTCCTCCCTGCCCTCGTTACATCACGGGTAGGGATACACACGCTCTATGCGTGGTTTGTCTGGGAGCGGAGCATGCGGCAGCAGCCCTCGAGGGGGCTGATTGCCCACATTGTGTGCAGATGAGTCTGCACACACTCCGCTCCCGGAAGGCTCTCTTCCAGCTGGGAGCCTTCAGCAGCGTTCCCCGCGGATCTGGTCCCGCTTCCGCCGAGGCGGGGCGGCGGCTGCATTCGTGGGGTTCGCAGCTGGATCTAGCGGAGGGTATGGAGACGGGTATTCCCCTATCTCCTGCCTCACCCGCTAGGTCCCCAGCCCGTCCTCTGGGTGCGCAGACGCTCTAGGTCGGGGGCCCCCGGGACGAAGCCCGATCTGCGGGTCGTGCTTCAGTCTAGGAGGTCCTCGGCCAAGCAGCCCTGATGGTGCGGGGCCGCTGAGGGTAGCCCCATCAGGGGAGTTCCGGGGTGCACCGCATTACTCGGTGTCCGGCTCCCCCCTGTGCCCTCGGGAGGCTGTCTTGCTCACCCTGCCGGTGATTCAGGGCGCAGCAGCCTCCGGCGAGCCTTCCCCTCAGTCTTTTCCGGCCAAAGACGTTCCAGAGTTGGGGAGCTCGCCACCCCTGCGGGGGTCTCAGGGTCCGCTAGATCAGGTGCTTCCTGCCGGGCAACCGTTACAGGACACCGGTCTAGCGACCCGTGTTACACCAGAGGCCAGTCTCGAGAGGCTGGTTCCCTTAGTAGATCATTTGGCAGCGTGGAAACTACTGCCCAATGTGTCTGCTTGGGTCCTGCACACTGTAGAGCGAGGTTATCGCATTCAGTTCGGCGCTCCACCTCCGCCGTTCAACGGGGTCTTTCCCACTTTGGTGGGCCCCGAGCAGGGTCTGGTAATGGAACAGGAAGTAGCTACTCTCCTGAGGAAGGAGGCCATCGAGGTGGTCCCTCCTCAGTCCAGAGAGTCCGGGTTCTACAGCCGGTACTTCATTGTTCCCAAGAAGGATGGGGGCCTGCGTCCTATTTTGGATCTTCGCCTCCTGAACCGCTCAGTCTTGCGGCTGAAGTTCAGGATGCTGACTGTAAGACAGGTCGTGTCTCAAATCAGGTCCGAGGACTGGTTTGTCACGATAGATCTGAAAGACGCGTATTTCCACGTCTCCATCCTTCCTCAACACAGGAAGTTCCTGAGGTTTGCTTTCAGGGGCGAAGCTTACCAATATCGGGTACTTCCTTTCGGCCTAGCACTCTCCCCCCGCACTTTCACGAAGTGTGTGGATGCAGCTCTGGCTCCCCTGCGACTCCAGGGCATCCGCATACTCAATTACATCGACGACTGGCTTATCCTGGCCCAGTCGGAGATGGTAGCGGTTCGGCATCGAGATGTCGTTCTCGCACACATGAAAGAGCTGGGGTTAAGACTAAACGCCAAGAAAAGTGTGCTTTCTCCAGTACAGAGAACCACTTATCTGGGCGTGGTGTGGGATTCGACCACGATGCAGGCACAGTTGTCTCCTGCTCGGATCGAGTCGATCCTCGCCGCAGTCATGAGAGTGAAGGAAGGCCGGTCACTCACTGTCAAGCAGTTTCAACGACTGCTGGGTCTGATGGCAGCTGCGTCCAACGTGATACCTTTTGGCCTGCTGTACATGAGACCCCTACAGTGGTGGCTCAAGACCAGGGGGTTCTCCCCGAGGGGAAACCCACTTCGCATGATCAAGGTCACGCGGCGTTGCCTTCGTGCCTTAGACATGTGGAGGAAACCCTGGTTCTTGTCTCAGGGCCCGGCGCTGGGAGCTCCTTGTCGCCGTGTAACACTAGCGACGGACGCGTCCCTCACCGGTTGGGGAGCGGTCATGAGTGGCCACCCTGCCCGCGGTCTGTGGAGCGGTCACCAACTCACCTGGCACATAAATTGCCTGGAGATGCTGGCCGTGTTTCAAGGGCTGAAACACTTTCTCCCGGACCTGAGAGATCGTCACGTGTTGGTCCGCACCGACAACACGGCGGTGGTCTCTTACATCAACCACCAAGGAGGTCTGCGTTCGCGCCCCTTGTACAAGCTGGCGCACCAGATCCTTGTGTGGTCCCAGGGCAAACTCCTCTCGCTGAGAGCAGTTTTTGTACCCGGGTATCTCAATGTGGGAGCAGACATCCTGTCGAGACAGGGGCCGAGGCCCGGGGAATGGATGCTTCACCCCGAGGTGGTGAAGCAGATCTGGAGAGTGTTTGGTCCAGCCCAGGTGGACCTGTTTGCCACGAGGGACAATGCGCAATGTCCCCTCTGGTACTCTCTAGTTCATCCAGCTCCACTGGGGCTGGATGCCATGGTACGGACGTGGCCGAGGCTGCGTCTGTACGCTTTTCCCCCGATCGCTCTGCTCCCGGGAGTTCTAGAGAGAGTGCGCCGGGATGGGGTGTCCCTTCTTCTAGTAGCCCCGTTCTGGCCAGGCCGAGTATGGTTCTCGGACCTGATTTCCCTCCTCGACGGCTCTCCCTGGGAGATTCCCGTCAGGAGGGATCTCCTCTCACAGGCAGGGGGTTCCCTCCTTCACCCCCGGCCGGAGTTGTGGAAGCTTTGGGTGTGGCCTCTGAGGGGGCGCACCTCTTAGCTTCCGGTCTCTCAACCGAGGTTGTTGAGACCCTACTCCAATCTAGAGCTCCCTCCACGAGGAAACTGTATGCCTTGAAGTGGAAACTTTTCACTTCTTGGTGTGGACGCCGCCAGCAGAACCCAGTTAACTGCCCAGTTGGCTCAGTGCTGGAGTTTCTGCAGGACCGGCTGTCCGCAGGGTTATCCCACTCCACCTTGAAGGTCTACGTGGCGGCCATTGCGGCCTACCACGCCCCTCTTGGTGGTCTCTCCGTGGGGAAAGACCCCCTTGTTACACGTTTCCTCCGCGGTGCACTGAGGCTGAGGCCTCCTGTACGACCTCGTGTTCCCTCCTGGGACCTGTCCGTGGTGCTTGAGGCTCTCTGTCTTCCTCCTTTCGAGCCCATTGAAGAGATTTCTGACTGTCATTTGTCCTTTAAGACTTCTTTCCTTTTGGCTCTTTCCTCCCTCAAGAGAGTTGGAGACCTGCAGGCCCTTTCTGTGGCCCCTTCCTTCCTGGACTTCGCTCCAGGCCTCTCTAAGGCTTTTCTTCACCCTCGCACTGGGTATGTCCCTAAGGTCCCTTCCTCTGCACCACGGCCAGTCGTACTTCAGGCCTTCTGTCCTCCTCCCTTTCGGGAGCCTGACCAGCAGAAGCTGAACTGTATGTGTCCAGTTCGAGCGCTGGATGCATACGTTCACCGGGTGGCTCCTTGGAGAAGGTCGGACCAGTTGTTCATTTGTTTCGGTCCTCAGAGACGTGGTCTCCCTGCCTCTAAGCAGACCATAAGTCGGTGGATAGTCGAGGCTATCCTCCTGGCTTATGAGTCTTCGGGCCTTCCTCCTCCCTTGGGGGTGAAGGCTCACTCCACCCGTAGCATGGCGGCCTCTAAATCCTTCCTTGCGGGTATCCCCCTGCAGGATATCTGTAACGCTGCGGGCTGGTCCACGCCCCTTACGTTTGTCAGATTCTACTGTCTTGACCTCTTGACCCCTGGTTCTTCGGTCCTTCCTAGCTCTTTCTAGGCAGGGACTTGGAGCTGGTGGCGTGGGCATCTCGTTCCCATAGCGTTTCGACGCGGCTCGAGTTCCCGAAGGGGAACGTCTCAGGTTACGTATGTAACCCTGGTTCCCCGAGGGAACGAGACGCCGCGTCTCGAGGCCAGCTTCTTGCGTCCCTGCGAGCGCTGCTTCTCTCTGAAGCTGCCGTTCGTTCTGGCGCACGTGCTTTTATGCTTCCTGGTCTGTGACGTCACCCGCCTGTGACGTCCCGCTCTTCCATTGGTCTGATTTCACACGTGTTCAGAGCGCGGTCACGCTGGAGGCGTTCCCATAGCGTTTCGACGCGGCGTCTCGTTCCCTCGGGGAACCAGGGTTACATACGTAACCTGAGACGATATATTTTGAAGTGGCATTCATTTAAAATACTAAAACAATTCTTATTTAAAATTGTGTTTTAAATATTTAGTTGAATAATTGAATAACTGGTGACAGATGAAGCAGAATCCCATTAAATTAGATTAATCTGAAAGGGAAATTTATTCTATGACTTAGATACATGGATGTGAATATGTACATATTTAATTGCTTGTATTTTAATTGGAGATGTGTCATAATAGCAACATTATGAATTTTAAATGGAATGATTTCACTCAAGTAGCCTATAGGTTTTAATGAAAACGAAGATGTCTGAAATGTCCATCTATCTTATGGAATTATTGACTAATAAACCCATTATTCACAATAAATAGTAAATAAAAAAAGAAGTAGTAACACTAGTTACAACATGCCACTTGTGGTGTTCTTTTCCAATTCTGGTGGCCCATCTTACCCTGAAGTCTAATTTTACTGTACAAAAAAAAAAAAAAAAAAAAATCAAAAAACAAAACTTGAATGTGTCCACAAATGACTCGTCAACAAACAGACACAAAACATGATATTCAATATAATACAATGTCAACATTCATTATTTTACAGAGACATACAATTAGATCAGTTGACATCAAAACTGTTTTGACTGGCAAAATTTCACAAATATTAATATTCAGATGAAATGGCTAAATTAAAAATACCGTAGTCATACATCAAAATTGTTGAGATGAGATTCTGTGCTGTTTATGGTCAAGAGAAAAATCTTACTGGGGCATCTTTACTCCATGCTGCCCTGTATGTGTTTACTATTGCCAAGAGGTAACAAATTACACTGTATAGCAACAACTTTCTCTCTCTTACTGTGCTTTTTTTTCTGTCTCTTTAAAGTTCTCTCACTTTCTCCACTCCATCATTAGTTGTGGCTGATCAGGCTCATTTTCAGTGTCAGTGATTTTTAAAATCCACTAACCTCATGTATTAAACTTTGATGCAGAACTTGTGCTGCTCTGTTTACGCTGCTGACATGAATGATACCTTAAATCACGCTGACGTGAGATATGCCATTACTGTTCTAAGCGATTAGCCTTCCTTCATAAGGATGTGTGCGGCTGGGGATTTTCACAATGCAATAATCTCGATAAAATGGGGGAAAAAATCCCATACACTCACACTGAAGGAGCCATAACAAGATACCGCTGCTTAGGAAATGTACAGTTCTAGTTCTTTAGTCATTCTCCCTCAGTTTTCACTGCAATTTCATTCCTTGATTGTATTATTGCTTCTTTTCCCACCACTAAACACCTGTCAGGAATCTGCTTTATGCTGTTTTATTCTCTTTCCATATTTTTCTATTTCATTTTCTCTATTTTTCTGCACCTGTGTTGTACAATGCTGAATGCATTGTGTTAAAATGAGTCCAGTCTCTGATCACTACTGTTATTTAGGATAAATGTGTCCTCTACACACACACACACACACACACACACACACACACACACACACAGAAAGCAGAATCAGGTTTTCACAAAGAGTCTCCATGAATAATAAATGATGTTGGATGAATTTCTCACTGCCTGTCTATCTCTCCGTCTGCCAGCGTTCAGATTCCACACAGCAGGCAACAGTTAGAAAGGCCATTTATACACCCTGTTAGGATAAAAAGCTGTTTATGTTGACAAAGAAATTGAACTGACAAAGAACTCAAAATGACAGTGCACAACTATGTTATATAGTGCAACAACAGAGTTACGAGTGGTAAAATCCCATTCATTTTATTCTCAGAGAAATTGCTTTTAGTGAACTTTTCAAAGACAGACCTACGGTACCATTAGCTGTTCTTCTCAGTGACAGACGCTTCTGTAGAAGCCACAACCGTAATCCCAAAGAAAAATCCACCATCACACCATTTTTTGCAGCACAGAGTAGTAATTGTTATTATGGAATCATGCCAGAAAAGCTCAGCAGTGCTCACTTCCATGAAGTATTGCGAATGATGTAATCTTAGGTCTTATCCATACAATCTTAAAAGGGTCATGACATGCATTGTCAATTCTTTATATTATGCTTCCGGAGAACAGCTTTAGTAAATCACCGGTGTTTTTTTCCCCCCTCAAAACAGTTGAAACATTTGTAAAAAAAAATGATAATTTTCCACCCTCATTTTCTCTTATTGTCATGAACACTTCAGTTCAAGGGGCATTGCCGCCTTCAGAAACACAAGTGAACGTCCACTGCTGTGATTGGGTGAATGTAATCACACCGTATCTGTACCCTTTCCCACATGTGACGTGTGTTTTGATGCAGGAGTCAGCGTCAGATGAAAATGAACCAATATATACACAAAGATTGCCTGTGGGAATGAAATACTTGGCACTGCCATAGCTTTCAATACAAGACATTGAGAAAGTCTGGCACTGTGTTGAAAATAATTGAGAATTAATATCAGTCATTCAGGCATGCTGTTAAACAAACTTCAGCCATGCATTTCTAATAGTGTGATCTTTTGGAAGGATATGCGTAGTTTTTGAAACTGTAGTTTATCTACATGCAGGAACAGTCAGACAGTCTTACTTGACAGCAGCATCGCTCTTGTGATTAATGGACAGGCATGAGTTGTTATAGTACGCCTCCTTGATTTACATACGCATGTTAAGGAATGTAGAGGAAAATCATGATGTCAAGAATGGGGCAATTTCAAATCCTGGCATTTTAGAAGGGTGGATTACAAAAACTCTATTTTAAACTTGCAGTGTGGTTTTTAAGAACATTTTCAGCAATTTAAATTTAAATTAAATTTAAAAGTTTTTTTTTTAGAACAATCTTCAGAAAGAAGATGAGAATAAAATTGGGAATACAAAATATGGTATTTTTATTATTTTTCCTATATAAATTCATTCTTAAGTTAGACAATGAGACAAAAATAGTTCAAAAGAATTTTATTTTTAAGAATGTTTTGTGAATTTGGCCTCTAATTGTCACAGTACGCTGTCTGAAGAAACACGCAGGAGCACGAATATGCTTTTAATAAAGTAGTCAATAAAGTAGTCAATAGTCTTTTAATAAAGAAATGCAAGGAATAATCCACAATCAAGGCTTAAAATGACACACGTAACAACGAGTAGACCCGACAAAACACAAACTGATCAGACAGGAACTTAAATACACGGGGTAATCAGGTAAAACAGGTGCATGGGATAATCAATTAAACTAAACAAGGACAGGAACAAGACCAAATAAGACCAAAACAGGAAATGAAACAGTGGCAACACATGACAAGACAGGTCCAGAGTCCTGACATATCGCCCCCCCTCCTGGAAGGAGCATCCTCACGCCGTAAACAACAACAGAGGGAGGCACAGATGGAAATTTGGGAGGAGGCTCGGGAGGAGGACGTCGAACAGAGTCCCAGGAGGAGACGAAGGAGGGAGGAGCCAAGAAGACGACAGGAGGGACCAGGGCGGACCAGACAGAGACAGGAGAGACTTGGAGCAGGAGGAGCCAGGTTGGATCCAGGCCACAGACATGACGACCCAAGGTGGAGCTGACAGAGGGAGGAGCCATAGAGGAGGAAAGGTTGATGACTCCAGGGGGCTGACGGTCGGTGGCAGAGCAGGTGGCAGAGTAGCCCGATGATCCAGGGTGATGAGGAGGATCCGAAAGGCTGAGGTGGAACAAATGGCTCCGGGGACCGATGTGGAGGAGCCTGACGGAGCCGGAGGGACGAGGCGAAGCTAGGGGAGTGGAGTCCCGAGGTACAGGATGGACGACGACAGCCCAAGGTGGAGCCGGAGAGACAAGGGAGCCCGGTGGAGCCAGTGGACTGCTGGGCCACAGCAGAGAGGAGGGAGCTAGAAGCTATGGTGGAGTCGCTAGTTCGACGGGCCGAGGCGGAGTCCTGGACTCTGAGGCGGGAGGCGGAGACGAGGGATCCTGCACAGTTGGAGGACTGAGGGTGAGTGGAGGGGCTGCGGACAACAGCAGAGGAGGAGGCAGGAGCAGGTGGGAGGGTGGGCATTTGTAAGCCCCCTCAGGGCTGAGCTCAGGCATGGCAGTTTCAGTTCATTCCCACCTCCGATGAAGGTGGGAGGAGAGGGGGTAGGTCAGCCCACAAGTCAATTAGGTCCCTGTCAAATACCCCCTCAGCTTCAAACAGTCCCAGATTTTCAACCAGCTCACCCTCAGCCATGTTGCAGTGGGCAGAGCTTCCCTCTGTGGGCATTGTTGCCGGCTCACACACCTGGACTTATGTCAAATGCAGCTCCGATCCGTGGCTCTGTCGCTCCGTACGGCGATGGCTCATCAGTCGCGCCAGGCGATGGCTCTCCGTCAGCGGTGGGCTCGGGCAGTGGGTAGAGGGTGGCCTGAGCGCTGGGTCTGGAGTGGGACTGCAGAGATCATCCTCAGGTCTGATAGTGAAAGGACATCCGTTTCTCGCCAGTACCCACTCCACAAAGGTGGCGAAACTCTCCCGAGGACCATCTTTGGATGACGGCGCTCTGCAGGCGGTGTTGAGGCTCGCGTCGTAGAATGAGCAGAGTGCGTCGTCCGGGTAGCTGGTGTAGTTAGCTACTTCGAGGAAGAGTCTCATATGGTCCTCGAGAGATCTCTCCCCCTGCTCCAGCAGGAGGAGGAGGTATTCGGGATGGGAGAAGGGGTCTGTAACACAATGGAAACAAAAAAACTGGGTGAAAAATAAAAATAAAACGAAGGGTCTTCTGTTGCAGTACGTTGTCTGGAGAAACACGTTTGGAGCATGAATAAAAGTCAGTAGTCTTTTAATAAAGAAACACAAGGGATAATCCACAATCAAGGCTTGAAATGACTCACGTAACAATGAGTAGACCCAACAATACACAAATGAACAGACAGGAACTTAAATACATATAGTAATCAGGTAAAACAGGTGCATGGGATAATCAATTAAACTAAACAAGGACAGGAACAAGACCAAATAAGGTAAAACAGGAAATGAAACAGTGGCAACACATGACGAGACAGGTCCAGAGTCCTGACACTGATTTCCCATAGGCTATAATAACACTCAGCAGAATGATGAGAATATGTAATGAAATCCATGCTGGCTATAAAGCTGGACAGATAATCTTTAAATCACTGAGTAGGTTGTATATGTGTTATATTTGGTGGTATGTGATTCTGAACCTCTGATCTGTTGTTCTGTCTTTTAGATTACAGGAGATGTGTAATGTAAGCCAGGTCTCAGTGGGTTTGATGGTGGCGGTGTCAACCGGTCAGCTCTCTCTCTCTTCCTGTGGGAATTACATGTGGACAGCTCAGTAAAACACCCCTTCAGCGCTGTATTTGGCATTTAAGGTCCCTCTCTGAGTCTTTTGAATCTCACGGCTAATATTAGACTGGTAAATCGTCTGTTGCCGTGATGTAGCCATGGGTTTGCGAGAAACGAGCGATCGGAGATGAGTCACAGCGTTATGCTTTCATAGCTGGAGTGTTTGAGTCCCAGATAGACTTCTGACCATCGGCATGAACTCTGGTCCACTTCGCAGATTATTCTAGCCAAGAACTGCTTACTCAGACAGGAAAAGATAGTTTGACCGGCATGTGAAATGGCTTTCATAGGCTGCTTAATTTTTATGTGTAGTCTATTTGAAATAATAGATACCACAATAGTATGCAATGTAGAAAAATAAACTGAAGTAGTGTTGATCCATAAATAAATGTTTAGAAAATAATGAAAAATGGATGCACATGTGTGCACACTGAAAACAGCAAAACAGCCATCATTTTTTGTTTGAAGTGTATTCATTTTTAGTGTGTTCATACTACATAGTGTTTATATATATATATATATATATATATATATATATATATATATATATATATATATATATATATATATATATATATTAGTTAAAGAGTTATTTACTTAATTTATTCTTAGTGAAATATGAAAATATTATGTATTTTTGTAACATTTCAAAGTTGGCATTACTTAGAGTCCTATAAATACATTAAGCACTGACAGTAATATTTTCACTTTTATCTTAAGTAGAAAAGTGTACGTTCATATTATATCAAATTAGATTTTGTTTATGATGAAATTAAGTTGTAGAAGCCAAGATATTAATATTATTGTATTAAACAAAATTAAGTAGCATTTTGGCTTATGGCTAAAGGCAGTATATTAATTAAGTATATGATCTTCATAATCAATAATCATTTTAATTTATATGAATGTTTTGATATTTTGGAGGATAAATCTTTTTATTAATGATTAATTTTTAATAATAATTAATTTTGATTCATCTTTTTATTATTATTATTATTATTGAATGAAAGTTTTTAAGGTTTGAACCAGCCATAAATATAATTTGAGAAAAACTAATAAAATTGGCTGTAACAAAATAGAGTATGTTTCCAAAGTTGGTCCAAAGTACCATTTTTCTCAGTGTATGTTAGTGTCATTATTACAGTGTAATTATACAATGAAGTACTGAGTAAAATAAATTAACAACATGTACTTACCACAGGGTTAGGATTAGAGTTTGGTTTAGTTGAATGTAATTATGCATAATTTACTGTTGTTGTTGTTATTATTATAGTTAGTGCATGTAAGACATAGAAAGGACAGTGTTTTGTTACCCACAAAAGTAGTAATTACTTACTGTTTCAGTACCAGCCAACTTTTTTGAGCAATGTTGCTTCGGCACTTTCACATTGAGAATAGGTAACAAATTTCAATCTGGATACTTTAATGAGCTCTTAGTAGCATATTAATGTGACTTAAGACATTCATCAGAGAGTTTCGCAGTAACTATGTTTTGAAAACTCGGAAAGACAAAAATATAACAGCATTATCCAGTGGTGGGTAGTTTTTTTTTTTTTTTTCTGTCAGCAGTATTTATCTGTTTGAGGTTAATGCAGACAGTGCAGAAGCATGCACAGGTAATTACTGTGGACTTCTACCTCACTTTATATGCAGCTGGGAGCTCCTGAGAGAAACCCAGTACAGAGAAGCTGTCCAAAGACCAGACCAGATCAGACCAGACCAGAGATCTGTCACAGGAAACTCTAGAAAATGAGCTCACCTTTAGCAGGAGACAGCAGAGGCAGAGCGACTCTCCTCAGGCAGTGCCTCAGGATGGGATAGATGGCTTTCTGAAGTCTAGAATACTGGAGATTCACTGGTGCAAAAAATAATATCTTGAAGTGTTGCTGTAATTCATCTGGGATTTCTTTCCAGGAGCTGCCAGCAGACTCTTCTGACGCGACCCGAGACCAGTGGCATTTCTGAAAAACTGCAGACCTGTTGCAGTTTTGTACCTTAATTACAAAATCTTCGTGCTAACAGAGTAGACAGTATCTCACATACTATTGTTGTTTAAAAGAGAGAGAGAGAGAGAGAGAGAGAGAGAGAGAGAGATTTAGAGATTCTTGTGAAGTTGATTTTAATCAACTGCCTCAACTGCCAAAAAAAGATTATTGGAGTACATTTTACAAGAAAATAGTGTGAAGTGATATTAACTGATATCTTCTTGAAAATCTGCAAGCTTTTAGTTTTGGTGAAAGTTGTTATTTGCAAGGATTGAAAATATGCAAACACATAATCATTTAAGTGTTTGGCAGTGATTAAACCGAATTTTCAGCGTCATTACTCCAGTCTTCAGTGTCACATGATCCTTCAGAAATCATTCTAATATGCTGATTTGCTTCTCAAGAAACATTTCTGATTATTAGCAACAGTGTTGGGCATGTTACTTTGAAAAAGTAATTAGTTGTAGTTACTAGTTACTTCACAAATAGTAAATGAGTAACTGAGTTACATCATTATAAAAGTAACTAATTACCAGGGAAAGTAACTATTGTGTTACTTTTTAAAAAAAAAAATGCTCAAATATGTCAAATAACTTGGATGCCCCCAATATTAAATATGTTGGATGAAAATTTTTGTTTACTCACCAGATATATAAAGCTTAATGGCATGTTTTTTTTTTTATTTATTTATTTTATATCTGAATGTACACTTAGTACGTCAGTCAGTCAAGCATTATAATATGACATTATGATAATTTAGCATTAAACTTTAGTAATTAGAACTTTAGAATAAGCATGTATGAATACATATTTGTCATACTGACTGAACTTAGGACTGGTGGGGGTGCTTAATATGTTGTTTGTAATTTAGTGTTTCTATAAAAAAAGGGGGCAAAAACAAAAATAATAAAAAATAATACTAAAAACATAACAAAACTACTACGAATTCTACTACTAATGACAATATAAAACGCCTTAAGGATTAATGAGCTGCTGGGTTCATGAATATTAATCACATTGTCTGCGTTCGCTTGAAATGATTTGCTGAAATCAAAACAGGGGTGATAATAGGTGAGCACCAGCCAATGAGATTGCCGTTTGCGCATTAGTTCCGCCTACTACCGGAGAAACCGGCAGTTCTTAAAAGCTGAAGAATTCCGAAGGAACTCCACTATTTTGACAGGAAAATACAGCAAAGACTATCGTTTACATGTAGCTCGTCAGTTCTGCATGGCATATAAGACTCTCTTGCTCTGTATCTTTCTTTGCGTTTGTGTGAGACAAAGCGACGGCCAGTCGTGTGCTATCACACTAGAGTTTACAGTTTGTCAAATACAGTTACGCTGCGCATCCATTCAGATGAACCGAAAAATAAAATTATAATAAATTATAGTAACGCTGCATTTTATTGGCAGTAACGGTAACGGCGTTGTAACGGGGAAACAGTAATTTGTTTGATTACTCGTTACTGAAAAAAAAATAATGCCATTAGTAACGCCGTTTATTTATAATGCTGCTATTCCCATCACTGATTATCAATGTTGAAAACTGCCTTACATTTTTATAAAAATTGTGATTAATCTTGTCTTTGATAAACACAAGTATAAATTCCATTTTTGTGTCCTTTGAACGGTAGTACACCCCCCCCCCCCAAATTATTAATAGATTACACAGAAAACAAGAAGCAATACAATATTACAACACCCCCATCCAATTTAGTGATTAAAACTGTCACTCACTGCAAGTTCACAGTTCCACATGACTTTGAGCCATACTTGTAATCTTGATTATCTCTGTAATTATTATTTAGATTAATTATGCTGCATAGTTATTGAACCTCTGAGCTGTTAAGCTCATTAGCGCATGGACGAGACTGCAGACGGTCTTTACATTAGCTCTGCTTATACCAATGGGCTCTGCTGTAACAGTGATAAAGTAATACGGCGGCGTTGTTGGCAGGCTGCAGTGATCAGGGAGTTGAGCTTAAATACCTTGGAGGCTTTTAGGCGCAGAGGAGCGTAAGGGAATGAAGTGGGAGGCAGTTTGTAATATTATAGATGCAGGAAGTACCTATCAGTTGCACATGGATTGGTAACGACAGCACTGGCAAAAGTCAAAGCCTTCAAGTAAACATATTTACTGATGCATTATGATGAATTTCCCTCGACAGCATAGACATCTCAGAGCTGCCATTTCTACAGCCTGACTAAATGTTACACAGAGTTAGTTAGTTGGAACGGCAAGTTAAAGCCACTAAAGCAAGAGTCCAGTTTTTGTCGTCACCCACTGTAGTGTGCTTTGATATTTAGGCAAGTGTTTTGTATGTGTGTGTGTGTTATCAGTATGCATCAGGGTTTTTCATCTTTCAAAGCTTAATGGAGTTTGCCAGCACATTTACACAAGCCTCTTTAGGATTGGTTTTCTAACTTTGATCTTCATAAATCATATGTATTTAGGCAACACTTACAGCATACTGTATTAGCTCCTCAGTGCATTTGCATCTCTCTTTCCTGTGTCCTTTGAAAGGCCCATGAATGTGTGCAATACGGTATGTGTAAATATAACTAGACCTGTACAGAATCTGCATGCATTTTATCTGCTTATTGTGGTGTAATAACTACAGAATTGATTTTGTTAAAGTCAAACATGTTTGGAGTATTGTGTGTTTTAGTCCATGTCTAAATCTAAATTTTTGACCTTTTTGACTAACAAGTGTAATTAATAAATCATGGTCCACAGCTTTGATGTAAACCAGGGGTGATTATTTAAACATGTTGTAATGCACTGGTGTCCATAGAAGTTTAATTTTGGAAATTAATAATAACGCATTTTATAGAAACCCACAATCACAAACTTGCTTATTTAATTAGTAACAGAAAATAGTGCAAATTCGTGATCATAATGCTTGTTTTCAACTTCAAAATGTATTCAGAAGTTTGTTTATGTTCACAGTTGAATTAGATTTTGAATACCAGGTTTCCAGTGTGAACCTACTGTACTGTATGTGTGTGAGATCGTTTCCCTTCATTTTGTAATTTGTGAATCACCGGTGTCATTATGATTTATGTGTGAGATGTTTAAATTGACATATTCAGCATTCATATTTACCACGATCAGCTTATTTTTTTCTTACTGAAATATAAAGCAACAAATACAGCAGAACCAATTATAAGCAGTGCTATTTTCATTGATCATATTATGTTTTATCATATTATTTATTTTGTTAATATTTATTTTTTTTATTTTCCATTTTCCATTTAATTTTAGTCAAAGTTTTATTAATTCTCCCCCCAATTTATATTAGTGTTTGTTTATTTTAATGTCTAAATAGTTTTTAATTAAGTTGGTAGTTTTTAATTAAAGTTCATTTCATTATAGTAGTTGTAGTACATCAACATAAAACAAAAATGAGAAATGTTGCTTTGGCAAGTAGCTGAAACAAAATAAAAACTTACATTTTTTAATATTTTATCCTATTTCAGTTAATGCTTATTTTATTTCAAGTAATGATTTTGTTGTTGTTGTTGTTTTAGTTTATTTAATGATAATAATGCTGACTGTGAGTTCTTCCACTCTTACTAAGAACAACAAAAACATAACACACTTAAAGCAACTGTTTAAATTGTATGTAACTGTAACTGTATGTTTTTGGTTTTTGGTTTTTAACCTTGAAATATCAGTTTCAGAATCATTCTGATAAACTCTAAAATGTCAAATGGCTTCTTTCTGTCTCAAAATTCCATCAGGATACAAATGCACATGTACAGCTATCCACTGCAATTACCACAGTGATATTTACGATGGTGCTGCAGGAGGCTTCAAAGTCTCAAAAATACACAAAACTACATATAGTTGAATTTAATTAACTCGCTTCAAGTACAGCAAATTAATTTGCTTGAAGACAACCCTTCCAATCCTGTTTCAGCATGAAAGTCTATCAGAACAGGAAAGAAAACGGTGCTTGTCAAGCTCTTTCATGGTGTTTTTAAAGTGAGCTGAGAACTCTTATTGGCGTTATCAAGTTAAATATTTAATAAAGTGGAATTCTGTGGCTGCAGATATTGTGCAGGAGTAGTGATGGTTGCTCTTCCTGTTGTGTGTGTGTGTGTGTGTGTGTGTGTGTGTACCTAATTACATACCGCCTCACAGACTAGTTGAACACTGGTGTTAGTTCCCACATACTGTAATGCCTCTTTACTGTCATTATAGATGATTTACCATAAATTCTGTTTATCATAAACTGCAGAGTTTGATGGGCAGTGAAAGAAACTTCTTAAGCCTACTTATTATCTTGCCAATTTGGGCAAACTGGATAATGTTTGTGACAATCAAGTGAATAACAGACATGATGGAGATGATGAAGTGCTCACAGAAGTTATAAATAAGCAGTGTTAAAGCTGAGATGTGTATCTGTCATATATTCTTATCAAAGCTTAAATGCAGAGACAGCTGTAAGTAAACCATGTAGGCTGATTCCCTGAAAAGTGGAATCAGTTTGAGAATCAGGTCCTCTCCTCGGACTTCACACTTGTCCCATTAAAGAAGAGGTTGCAAATTCTGTTGAATTATTAGAATAGTCTTACGTTTTCTATTCTATGTTCATTTTGTCCCCACATTTGCGTTTTTGTCCTTTCCTGTATTCTCTCTGTGGTCGTGCTGTTGCTGGCTCATTGTAATGTGATCTTGCTGACGGACTGTACCTCCCTTCTCTCCTCCTTCTTTTCTCAATCCTGGTCAGATTGAAGGATGGTGTCTGTCTCATCTTGATACAAACAAAGCCTCGAGTCAGTTCCCTTGGTGGCCATCTTAGCAGCACAACTTTTGTAATGCAGCTGCTGACTACTTGAAAGGGAAAAGACAAAATTATGCAAATCTCTTTGCATAACCTTAAATTTCAGTTGCATGTCAAATCAAATAACAGTATTATAAATGCTGGTGCTTTCACTCAAAACAGGCTGAAAAATTCATTTACATTATTCAGAATTTGGACCAAAAAGACCAAAGCTCTGTCGCAATTCGAAAACTTATACTAGTCACTAAATAAACATTTTCAGCAAATGTTAATTTTGGAGTGAACTATTCTTTTAATTATAAGGTGATGCATATTAAGAATTTTATACACCTTAATGTTTTTAAATTTATCTCATTTTTTTTTAGCACTAGTGGTAATAAATGTTGTAATGTTTCAGTCCAGCTGGTATTCACCATCCGTGAGCTTTGATTGTAGGAAGTCTTCTGATCTTTAATTTATCTCCTGCTTCAGTGTGCAGTTGTAGGCGAGAGAAAGATGGGCTTGAAAGAGAAGAAAAATGGATGAATCAGTTTACCCTGAGAACTTTCTTCAGGGTCACGTTGTATCTTGTGCCAAATAAATCTGCATTTGTTTGATTTAGCAGAAAATAGAAGCTTTTTTTGTGCAAACTAAACATAATGCAAAGCTGCAGAATGTGGTTTGAGTATGTGACTCCTTCTCTCTTGTTGTCTCTGTAGAAATATCGGTATCAGGATGAAGAGACTCCGCCCCTGGAGCACAGCCCCGCCCACTTGGCTCACAGCAAGAGCGCTGAGATGCTTCACATGAGCGATAAGAACCTGGCTGCCATGGACACCATGCACAGTTACGCCCCACACACACACATCTCACCCATAAAGGTACGCACACACACACACACACTCACAGAGGATTGTGCTATTAATACTGTATGCTTCTCAGAGTAAGATTTTATTGTTCAGGTGTTGCTGTTTTCTAAGCTCAGGAGACCTAGCAAAGTTTTCAGTTCCTATTCTATTCTATTCTATTCTATTCTATTCTATTCTATTCTATTCTATTCTATTCTAATTTCCTAAGGAGAAATATATGCAGTCATTCACTTCTTTTTTAATTTTTTTTAATTAGCTTTTTTATATTTTCAGTTTTCATTTTAATTTTAGTTTAAGCTTTAGTAATTTTGCTATGCAATTTTGTCATTTTTAATTGTATTTTAATTGCTTATTAGCATGCATGTTACTAGCATATCCTTATTCTGTGAGACAAAAGTCATAATTAATAGCTAATAATTAGTAAGAATTGGACCTTAAAATAAAGTGTGACCACGTTTTTACTGTATATTCTTAATATTTTTATTTTAGTTTTAGTGTTTTTATTTTAATGTTTTTTTTTTGTTTGTTTGTTTTGTTTTTGTTTTTGTTTTGTTTTTTGCACTACAACTTAAGCCTATTTTATTTCAGTTGCCAAAATGTAACATTTTTGTTTAAAGGGGTCATCGGATGCCCATTTTCCACAAGTTGATATGATTCTTTAGGGTCTTAATGAAAAGTCTCTAATATACTTTGATTAAAAATTCTCAATGGTTTTGTAAAACAACACCCTTTTTACCTTGCCAAAATCTGCTCTGCAAAAATCATCTCATTCTAAGGGGTTGTACCCCTCTCTTCTCTCTGTGGAAAGACGGTGTTGTTTACATTAGCCGGTACATCCAGTAAGTTACTGGACTGTGACAGCTGGTCTGAGGTGAGAGCTCATGTCAATCAACTATTGTGGGAGCGGATCCTCTGTCGGTGTGACGGCTCGATTTGAAAAAGGGGATATTATTTTTACAGATTAATTAAAAACCACTGCATGGATTTTTATCATTATAGGGTAGATGTGTACATACACTGCCAACACACATTAATGTTCAAACAGCATGAAAAAGTGAACTTAGCATCCGATGACCCCTTTAAGGTAATTATAAATATTTATATTTTATATTATTTCAATAATTGAAATAATTTGAATAATTTTAGTAGTCACACTTTAGTTTAGATAAGATTCAATTTAAGATATTTTGGATGAAAACTGGGATGTGTGTGACTGTCCCGTTGACTGCCAAGTAAATAACACTGTCAAGATCCAGAAAAGTATGAAAGACATTGTCAAAATAGTCCATCTGCCAGCAGTGGTTCAATTTGAATTTTATGAAGCGACGAGAATACTTTTTGTACGCAAAGAAAAAAAAAACAATTTTATTCAGCAATTCGCCTCCTCCGCGTCAGCATAGCGCCATTTTGGAGAGTGTCCGCTGGACACTGTTCTGTGTCAGCCGGACCACAGATATGTTTTCTACGTTTATTTATGCTTTGATTTGAACGAAAACAGTGTGTCCATGTGTTGCAGCTGACACAGAACAGCGTACGCAGTTTGCGTCCAGTGGATACTCTCCAAAACGTCGACGCGGAGGAGACAAATTGTTGAATAAAAAGGTTTTTTTTTCTTTGCACACAAAGTATTCTCATCACTTCATAAAATTCTTTATGGAACTTTATGGAACCATTCAGACTGAAAAGGTTCCTCTATGGCATCGTGAAGCACCTTTATTTTTTAGAGTGTAGAAAGGTAGTTGTTAAGTTTAGGTATGGTAAAGTAAGGATCTAAAATCATGCAGAATAAGGCATTGATATCCACTTTTTTGATGTCAGTGCCAATATGCTAATAATATGCATGCAAATAAGCAACTAGTTAATAGTGAGAATTGGTCCCTAATCTGAAGTGTTTCTGTTTTAGTTTTACTCGTTTAACACTGAAAATTAATATTAATAACATAGCTCAGATAGCTTGTTCTTGGGCAGCTACAAAAAAGATGCAGTCACATTAGTGAAATTTCTGTGACGTTTTGCGGGCAAAAAAGGCTGATCTAGTGTCAATAGTGTAGTGATGTACGAAGCACAGCTCACATAGAAAATACTTTCAAAACAGTACAGCAATCTTTCTATTGGTCAACACGTGAGTTTGCATGACTAACTGAACCATGCGTGGGGAAATCTTCAAAGGTATATAGGTCATATCTGAATCATATTAATTGTAAATGTTGGTATTCGTGCACTTGACTACATTCGTAGGATATGCTCTCCATTTGATATATTTTTTGTGTAGTAGAAACAATTGCCTTGTTAAAGAGATCTAATTTGTGGTGTTTACCTACCAAAACACAATTCAGTTCAGTTCAGTACAATTTTATTTGTATGGCACTTTTCATGATACTAATCGTTGCGAAGCAGCCTGACAGAACATGTTCATGTGTTCCAAGAGTTATCCACACAATCGATCCATTGTATTATGTTTATATGTCTGTTTGAACTCTCTCATGCTCTGGTCTACTGTACTATATTCCTATGGCAGCTGTGTGCTCTTCTCTACTGTTTTACTCTTCTCTTCCTTTCCCTGTCTTACTATCTCTCCGTCTGACCTCTGTGTTCATTTCCTGCCTGGTTTCCCTATTTCCTCTGGCTTCAGTAGGTGTGTGTGTGTGAGTCGTGTTGTGTGTGTGTCAGACTCTACGTGAGTTCTGTACACCTCTGCTGTGTGTAGGCAGATCAAACCCGTCCAAACACTCTGGACTGTTTCTGCAGCCCCCACTGGCTCTCCAGCACATTCAACACACAGACACACACTCCGTCTTGCGTAATTTCTCAGCACGGACTCACATACAGTGCACAGATTGGCACAGTACCAGACTATTTGTTCTATTTTTAGACAATTTATACTGTATGCACAATATGTTCTGTATGCATGGCAGACCAGGACGGTCCAGATTGTACATTTACGTAAATGTGCAGTATACAGTCAGTACACTGTGTGAAAGAGTTTTGACCATCTTTATCCAGCATGACTACGATTTTTAGTATCTTTGATAAACTGAGCTGACAAATGTTTATGTATTTTGAAAAAAAAAAATAAAAAAAAATCTACATGATATAATTATCATAATAAACATTATTTTAGTATACTTACAGTATGGAATATGCCATTACTGTCAGTTTTACAAACTCTATCTTAGTGTGACACACCTTTAAATAAATTGTGTTGCCTAGTGGTTTAATATGTACACTACGCTATGCTTGTTCCGGAATGAATTTTTTGAAAGAATAATTTGAATCAATGATTCAGTGATTCAAGGCAGTCGCTGTATACCTAAATGAATCAGTCGTTTTAAACAAATCATTTGAATGAGTAATTCAATGAATCACTCAATAAGACAGGCACTTGCGGTTTTAGTGTTATATTTGTTTATTCATGACAGGCCTAAACTTGCCAAAATATTGTTAAATAATTGTTATCCAAAAAATAGGCCTGTCATGTTTTGTTATTATTATACACCCCTAGTTTTTAACCCTCTCTTTGAAACATGCTCTTTTGATAGGCTTGCTGCTGTGATTGGTTAACAGTTTTATATTAAAATAATAGATGGAGGCTGCTGTGATGTACTCTGAAAACAATATGGGTCATTCACAAACACTCACTACATATCACATGATCTGTAACAGACAAAGGAGCAGTGACACATGGTAAAAATATTGTCTCTCATACGTGTGTTTCGACATTACAAAACAGTCAGCACTGCATTGTCTTTTATTTTCAGTCTCTCTGAAAAGCCTGCGTCAATTGTGACTTGTTTAAAAAATGAAGCCATAGTGAAATGAAGTGAATAAATGAACAGTGTCTTACTGACGCAGTCTAGAGCTTTGTTGAAAATGAAGTTCATCCTCGTTCCTAATGTTGAATACTGGATGCGGTTCGGTGCAGTAAAAAAGCAATGACGTAGAAGTAAAGGCTGATATTCTGGAGAGGTGGCCTTTCATGCACTGTGACATACTGAGACGAAATATGTATTGATTGATTGATCATAGTTCATTATGACTAATGTTAACAGATGCATCTTTAAATTTTAAAATGGTATTAGTAATGCTGAAATCAAGACACTCTAACACTTTATAATAAGCCTTTATCAACCTTAGTTAATGTTAAAAATAAACTCTTGCTGTAAAGTGTTACCATTTTGTAGAAATCCAGCAGTCATGCTTAAAGGTCTGTGTACATTTTGATAGATTGTTTTCCAATTTGAAATGAAATGAGCAGTAACAAGAAAACAGCACCTTGTTTTTCTGTTCACAAAAAAAAAAAGGGTAGAAAATGGATTAACGAAAATGAGTTTTCTCCACGTAAGAGGTCATGAGACACCCCTTTCTGCCAATTGATCAACCAAGTCTCTTCAACAAATTAATAGTCCTCTGCTGCTATAGCAGTCTATGATAAATCACAGGTATCACACGACAGACACGTTATGTTCAGTTCAAGTGGTGGTCTAAAACTAAAAATCACAAAACAGCCAAAAGTTTACTTTAATAACGATCAAAAAAGTGGGATAGATAAGTTCGAAGTTTGGTGAAAAAAGAGAACAAAACAGAAAGAGGCAGTGCAATCTTTATTATAAAACATAGTTCTGGTCCTTGATTCTGACTGGTTGAGCCGTGTTCGAAGCTGTTGTAAATTACTCTACAAACATACACCTTTGTTTACATCTGTGTGTTGCTCAGCAACCACTTTGTTGCAACCACAACCGTTTCTGAGGAACTACATTGTTTGGCGGAAGAATAATGTATTGATTAATATCATTACACTTTATTTGCTCTGTTTTATTTTGTGAAACCTTACTACGTATATGGAATAACCATTTTATAAAAGCAATAAGCCCCATGAAGCCATGGTTTACAGTGAGTTAAGAACAACTAACACCCCTTAGCTGTTATAAATTAACTTTAAACCACGGCTTCTTGGGGCTTATTGCTTTATTATAGATCTTTATATGAAGCGTACAAACTTTATTAGAGCTACAGAAAGACAAATGTTTTGCTGAAAAATGCATAGGGTGATTATGCACATTAACCATGATTTGGGACAATTATAATGTAATTTAACTGAAAACTACTGAGTGTCGTGGCAGGATTTCTGTCAGCTGCATGAATATATCAATTTGCTTTTCATGTCAGATTTAAAGGTAGAGTAGGTGATTTTGGAAAGGCTGGTGATAGCAAGCTAGCTTTAAAAGCAAGATCCCCACCCTCCCTGCATAATCACTTTGCAAAGCCACTCCTCACTCAAAACATATAAACGTGTTCAGGCAGACCAGAGACCAACCTGCGACACGATGAGAGACTGCATTGGTGGAGGACTGAATGCAACGCTATCAGATTACCTCATGTCTCATTCACTGCTGAGAAAACATTACAGTACAAAGCGCATAATATTACAATAATAGCGCCTTTCATTCTCGTTGGAACGCACTGATGACGTATCTGTGCAAACAGGGTGTGCAGAAGTATGCAAATACGTATTTTGACAGGCAGGAAGGACAGCCTATCGCAATGTTCGTTCGGACCAAACATTTTGATTGGATGAACATTTATTTGTCCTACACCGACCACTTAACTTAGTGATTGCTATCGGGTGTGAAGAGACTTTAACCAGCATAGCAAAACATGTTTTTGAAACAAATCACCTACCCTGCCTTTAAATCTGCAACTTTGTGAGCAGCTGGACATAAACTAATGCAGATAGATGGTAACAATCAAGGCATTAAACATTTGGGTCAGCCTTACATTTGTGTACCTCAAATTGTTTTAACCAATTGAGGTGCTGCTAACATTTGCGTCCTCTCAGTCTCGACAGCAAACATACTGCTGTACTTTCACTACTACTGCAGCATCTAGTCAACAAATTAATTACTTAATAATCATGAAACCATGCACAACAGTATACTGTATACACACCGTTTCATTGTCTGTTTTAAATCTGCATCTGAAGTGTCCTGATCTGTTCAGCGCTCAGTCTAATGTGTCACAACAAACTGCATGTGGTATCAGTGATTTCTGCCTCTAGAGGCCACTCTCATACTGTATAATGACAGTGACCACCTCAGCCACTCCAGCATTGGATGCAACCCGGAAAAACAATCAAAACTGATAGTTCCGCCATTCGACTGTCGGTGGGATTAATTAGCAAAACCGATCAACCGATCGAACTCTAGTTAAGGCTGCTCTGTGCCTGCTCAAAATTCTGTCTGAAGACGCAATGCTGCATAAAAGCCAGACTAAATTATTCCCGCTTTGACCCTCCTCAACCCCTAATATAATTTCATGCCGTTAAAACTGCTGCGTAAATCCATTCATGCCACCTCTGAGCAGCGTTAACCTCTCTAACATGGCTAATTGCCATTTCTGAAGCGTTTTTGTGCCACCTTTGCAATGGGAATTTGGCACTGGTTTTGATTAAAGCTGTGAGAATGTTCTGAAACTTACAGGATGTTTATATTGTTCTTAATTTATTAACATTTTACTTTTTCGAGCAATTCCTGTGAAAGCATTCAAGGAAAGACAGTTTCTGAGTATGAGCGTAGAACATTGACTATGCAAATCTATGTGAGAGAAAGTTGGCCCAAAATACTGACACACAATATACTTATGACATTTCAACTGACCTTGTAAATAATTGAACAGGCATGTGGAGAACTAGCCACCATTTATGACTCAATATTCATATCGGTATCCACGGCAGATGATGAACCATAATTCAGTACCTGGAGCGATGCACGCAAACATATGTAACATATGCTCTTATTTATGCATCTTAGCAGCTGGCTAATATGTTTGGTGTAAACTCACTTTAGCATGAAGCTCATTTACATGCTCGTATTTAGTGTGTCAAGGGCGTTTGGCTGGATATGAAGGTCAGAAAGCAAACGACTCCTCCTCCTAGCTTTGCTCTCTCTCTCTCTGTCTCTCTCTCTGTGGTACCATCTGTCTTCATGTGAAACATGCCTGTGAAACATAACACGCAAACATCCACATACCTGCACTGTAGCACTTCAGTAATATCTACAGTATATCAGCGCATTACATACAAATCTAATTATCAAAATGATCATTATCAGTGCTGATTATTATGAGTAAGTGTTTGCACAAAAGCTATTTGATTACTAAATGAGACAACGCATCATGAAATGTGAATGTATTTCCAAAAACATGCTGAATATTTATATTTTATAATTATAATTATAGTAATTATTCATTTCCGTAATCAGCGTGTTCAGTTTTCATCTTTTGAATCGATGCACTTGTAATCCCTACTCATTTGTATTTAAACAAATATGCAAGGCAGTGAATGTAGTTAGATGAATGAAGGTAGAGAGATTAGTTTTTCTTTTCATTTTTAATGTGTATATGTGTATTTGTGCTTATGTCCTAACACAGTTTATATTTATGTGCTACATGCTGTTCACTTTGCATGACACACACACACACACACACACACACACACACACACACACACAGTATGAATCACTTTCATGTGGTCATATGACACATCAGAGCTCCTACATGCCTCCTTCTGCTATTCCTGTTAGTATTCAACCAGTACAAAGACATATAATTCAGTACCTACACAAGTCTAATATTACATTAATTTGATGTTGCTGAAAAAATCTGTATTTTTTTAGCCTTATGACAATATTTAGTATGTGCCTTGATACTGATATATTGACGTTGCAATAATTTTTAACCAGAGATCACTAGAACATTTGTATATACAAAAAATGATGTTGTTCTGCCTCACTGTTTAAGTCTACAATCTACATGATTTCTGCCTGTCACACAAATAGCACAAGAGACCTGACTTGCAAGAGAGTTTGATTTTAGCATGTTGCTTCCATGATAGGAAGCAAGCTGTCAAGTGATTAAAAATTGTAATCTTATTAATTACATGATGTACCAATTAATTAACTGAATTATTGGCAAATTATTCACATATCAGTTTGGGCTCAGAAATCACCCCTCAAAAGATCATTATTATGTTAAATGTGAAAAGAATCAAATGAATAGACAATACAAAAGGTGGCAGCAAATCACTGTCTTAATGAGTAATTCATTCTGTTTATTTAACTGATTCGCTCAAGTGGCTGAATCTTTTACAAAGCCTGTGGCTGGGTGCTTCTCAAGTGGAAGGAATCCTAGTTAGGATGTGTCCTTCCTAGACTAGTCCTTCTAAGATTTCAAGGCAAGAGGCATACTCAGATTTAATCGCTAGAATGAGATTCTCTAGTAAGAGTGCACTGCTAAATTCGCCCCGCAAGCACAACAGGAAAATGCCATCAAAATTCTAATTTGAAAAAAAAAAAAAAAAAAAAAAGATAATTGACTTTTTATTAATGCAGTACAGGTAATGATAACGGTACGCAGATTTTAGCATTATGTTATTAATTTACAACTAAAAGAAAAAAACATATTGCCTTCAAAATCATTTATTGTCTTGCATAACATAATGAAACTGGATGAGCTCATATTCAGCTAATTATTTTTTGCAAATTGCAATGTGTACAAAGGATTGTGGGTGACTGAATAATACACCCGATGCATCCTTCAAAACAGGTCGAATTAAGGACGCAAAACGGAAACTGCTTACTAAGGATGTTTCAAACTGAGACGTTCTTTGACGAAGTTTGATGCCGTGGTAGTCTTTATGAATGGATGAATCAATCATTGGCTCACTTGATTCGTTCAAAAACGTGGACTCATTCAGTAACGAAACAATAGAGACACAACGGTTCTGCTGTGGTGAAACTCAGCAAAAACAAATTACATTGACAATACTGTGTCTAAAATGTAACACAACGCTAACTTCTTGTTTATAAAACTCTTCTATAAAATCAATATCCCATTTGTAGTTCTGCTCGTGTTGTGTGATAACACTAAACTACAACATATAAGAGACAAAAACCCATACAGAGGCATTTTTGCCCTCATATCTTGAATTTTAGGTGCATGTAACTGCATTCTCACAGTCAGTCGTCCTGCATCACGTTCATCAGCAACTGCATGCAATGCAAGATGACATACAGGTCTGGGCCGGGACGGGGTCTGTTGAATGCGTTAATTATTTTAATGGATTATTTTTTTCTTTAATTAATCACACCAAATTAATGGATTGATTTGACAGCCCTAATAAACTACACACTGTAGCACACACATATATTAAATACAATAATTCTGAGGATTCTGGGACTCCTTTCTCCCCAAAGGATGCATGTGATTCTGCCTTAAAATGTGGCCAAAATATGCTCCTTTCCTTTTGGAATAATACATC
Source organism: Cirrhinus mrigala (assembly GCA_036247105.1). Lineage (NCBI taxonomy): Eukaryota > Metazoa > Chordata > Actinopteri > Cypriniformes > Cyprinidae > Cirrhinus > Cirrhinus mrigala. The sequence goes on along the minus strand of CM070011.1, from coordinate 2,460,415 downwards.
CGTTTGTTAGAGACATCAGAAATGCACTTGTGATATCTTTCAGGCTTTGTCTATGAAGATGGCTCGATTAGCATTGGAACAGAACTGTCTTATAATTGTAAACGTCGTAGTGCTCTTTAAAATGTGATAAGGCCTGATATTAGTGCATATATTTGAGTTCAAATAAAGAACCATTAAACTGTTGAATAATTAAGATTTGTCATATTTTCTTACTCTGTACGACATACATATCACATACATTATTACACATTACAATATTTTCTTGCAAGACAGCCAGCCTTCATCCAACTGTTAAAACTTCAGTGAAGAATTACTTTTAATATCTATAGAAAGCACAGAAGTTTGAACAGATGGTTAAAGGCTGGTTGATGGACAGCTTAATGATCATTATGCACAAACATTTGACAGAACAATGCTAGAATCGGCTGATCAGAATGAGGTATTCTGTCTAATAAACTGCATAAAGTATGTTTTAATTAGTAATATTTTTATTGTTGAACTTCAGCAGACCTCTGGAGGTTTTGACAGTATTTATGCCTGTGTGAATAAAGAAGCAGGGAATTGGAGAAAATGAGATGCACGTTCCTTTGGGAATCTTTCAATCATTGGGCTCTCAGGATGGATTTGGGTCAGGAATGAGTCTCAAGGGCTTCAGAAGGAGCGAGCGATCATCCCGCAGCCTCAGGGAACGTGTAATATGAGATTTTCATCTGCCTGTTGAGAGCTCTTATCTTCAGAGTTTATTTTTGGAAAGCACAACATTTCATACATGTAAAGGATTTTTCATGCTGTGAAGCGATACCTGAAGCGATTTAATCACTCAAAACTGAACAACGTCGCCATCTGCTGTTAATGCACAGAACGGCACTTTCAGAACCGAGGACAGATCCAGCTTGTGCTGTTATGATGTTGTTTCCCTAAAGGGGAAACAAACATAGTGCAGACTGTACTCTTATAGTATGTTTTGCTTTTCCTTTTATTCCTTTCTACCTTTTTAAATGGAAGGTCAATTCATGTTGTGCAGTACCTGTAAAAAAGATGCAACATGCTTATATACTCATTCAAAGAAATTGTTCACCCAAAAAGGAAAATGTACTCACTCTTAGGCCATCCAGGATGTAGATGAGCTTGTTTCTTCATTAGAACAGATTTGGAGAAATGTGTCATTTGCTCAGCAATGGATGCTCTGCAGTGAATGGGTGCCGTCAGAATGAGAGTCCAAACAGCTGATAAAAACATCTCAATAATCCACAAGTAATCCACACCACTCCAGTCCATCAGTTCACATCTTGTGAAATGTAAAGCTCTGTATTTGTAAGAAACAAATCCATCATTAAGGTTCAAAATTTTACTTATGGCCAAAATATGAATCCATAATAACACTTCCTCCAGAAGCAATGGTTTGACATTAAAACGTCTAAATGATTGATTTATTTCACATAAACAGTTAGCTTTTCACTTTAATTCACATTAATTGATAGACTAGAGTGGTGTGGATTACTTGCGGATTATTGTGATGTTTTTGTCAGCTGTTTGGACTCTCATTCTGACGGCACCCATTCACTGCAGAGGATCCATTGGTGAGCAAGTGTGTTCTCCAAATCTGATGAAGAAACAAAATCATCTACATCTTGGATGATCTGAGGGTAAGCACATTTTCAGCAAATTGTCATTATTGGGTGAACTGTTGCTTTAAGGAGCTATTTCTCCAAGACAAATATGCTGTATGTAAAACAAACTATGATTTCCATATTTAAAAATCTGTCCAATACTGTACATATGAATACATATGATGGGACAGTAACATGTACTGCATAGTTTGAATGAGCCTGCACGTGTATTCCTCACTTTCTTGGTCTGTTTTCACTTTCCTGTTTCCTCTCCTAATCTAATTTTCACTCACTGCATGAGATGCAAGCACAGCTCTAAGATCAGCACCTTCAGGACTCTTATGTCAGTCTCCTGTAGATCCTTATTTCTCCAAATTATATCACATTTGTTTTTCTGTCCCCAATACAGAGCCTTGATGGGATGCAGTTGTCATATATCAGTTCATTTCACAAGCAGCTTTACAGAATATAATGCTCTAAATATGTCATTAAATTTTTATTCTTTTACTAAATTATACGATTCAGTATGAATTTTGACTGAGAACAATTAGACTCTTATAGTAATTAGGAAATCCATAATCAATGTGTTGAATTTGTAGTATTACTGAAGATTTCAGATTCAGTGCACCAAAGCTTGATGATGCTTTATGATGTGTTTTGATGCATCAATATCAAAGGCTCTGTTTTAATGTTTTTTATCCTATGGGTTTTATCCTGTTGAGTTATCCGCCCTCCTCTCCTGTTTGTTTTTTCACAGCCAGTGTTGCTGTCCTCTGGTCAAACCCCCCTGTACACCTCTGCGGTCTCCACACTGGTAAGAGCACTAATGTTTGGCTTCCCCTGCTGTCTTGGAGGCAGAACTGCACCTGTAGGCTGCAGTAACTGCTTGTGATCGTTTCATCCGTTTTCATAGCATTTCATCAACGGCAGCCATATGAAATCATTACGACCATGGAAATAACTCACAAAAACATCCCCATCTTATTGGTTTCATCTACCGTGGTGGTTCTCAACTGTTTTAAATTGAAGGCCTGCCATGGCTCAGATGTTTACTCCAGTGTTTCCGCTGTATTTAAAGTTGTTGTTTTTTTTTAAAGAAGTCCACTCACAAAGCAGTCAAAAATTACATCAAAAACAGTACAATTTTGAAATATTTTTACTATTTAAAACAACTGCTTTTTATATTTTAAAAGGTAATTTATTTCTGTGATCAAAGCTGAATTTTCAGCATCATTACTCCAGTCTTCAGTGTCACATGATCATTCAGAAATCATTCTAATATGCTGATTTGCCGCTTAAGAAACATTTATTATTATTATTATTATTATGATTATGATTATTATTATCAATATTTAAAACAGTTGAGTACATTTGAGTAAATAAAAAGCTTTTGTAACATTATTCACTATACCATTCAAAAGCTTAGAGTCAGTATTTATTTATTTATTTATTTAATAATAATAATAATAATAATAATAATAATAAATGTTTTTTGAGCAGCAAAATATTAGAATGATTTCTGAAGGATCATGTGACTGGAGTAATGATGCTAAAAATTCAGCTTTGAAATCACAGGAATAAATTACATTTTAAAATATATTCAAATAGAAAACAGTTATTTTAAATATTAAAAATATTTCAGCGTTTTACTGTTTTTGCTGTACTTTGGATCAAATAAATGCAGGCTTGGTGAGCAGAAGAGACTCCCTTAAAAAACATTAAAAATCGTACTGTTCAAAAACTGGTAGTGTATGAAAGTATACAGTGTTTAAACGCAAAAAAAAAAAAAAGATTTCAGTTTCCATCTTGATTTTTAGCTTTTAAGCTCTTAAATTACATTTTATAATAATAATAATAATAATAATAATAATAACAATAATAATAATAATAATAATAAATATTTTTAGCCCCGGTTTCACAGACAAGGCTTCAGCCTAGTCCTAGACCAAAATGTTAGTCTGGGCTGTTTCAACTGAAAGAAACTTGCACTGACTGATCTTAAAATATATCAGTGCCTTTGTTTTGTCTCAAGATGCATATGTTTTTTTCTAAGTACATTTATGAAAATTACTTAAATGTCCTATTTGAACTATGGCCTAACCCTGGTTTAGTCTAAGCCCTGTCTGTGAAACCAAGCCATAGTGTTTAAGCCCTTAAATTACATAATAGATATTGACGGGAAGAATATGTTTTTACTTTACATCTTGATCTTTAACGTGTGAGCATTAAATAACATTATTTATTTATTTGAATAATTTGCTGAGACCACCTGGTTTGAGACACATCATCAGCATTGGCAGTTTGACAACAGTTATTGTAAAAAAGTATGAATGACACTTTCTTTGTGACATTTTTCATCACAGTGACATCTTTATGACTGCTTAATTGTTATTATCTTCATAAAGGTCAATAAACTGGGTCATCAACTTGTCAAGTCAAATGTTTTAATATAATGCTTTCACAATACACATTGTTTCAAACCAGCTTTACAGAAAATCATGATGTTAATGTTTAAAATATCTTAATATCTTCATGCCTTATAGTCGTGTTAGGAAGATTAGAGATGGGCGGTAATATAGTTACATTTTGTGACGACAGATTTGATATAGGTTATATATCACCCTGGGCAAGCACTGTTTGTGTACTGTAAGTATACTTGCATGAATTACCTGTGATGGTTCACATTCGATAATTGCTGTCTAATTAAAATCCGTCTTGAGGCCGCAGTGTTAAGGTCATTGCACGGATCACTGCAGATTACTTACTGATAAAGAAAATCAAGTTTCATTTGTAACTTGTCAAGTAGAAGTGACAGAAATTGTTGTGACAAGTTAAAAGGATGAAGACAAAGATGGCATCATGACATAATGACTGATTTTTTACTGTTTTTCTGTTTATGGTATTGCATGTCAGCTTGTTTTCACAGTGGCTTCCATCATATTTCTATATGGTATTTCTCTGTCGCCTGAAGTCATCATTTTCTCTGTGCTGCCATATCCACTGCGGTAATATCAGCAAACTCATCACTCTGCTGCACAGTATCAGCTTTAAACCACACACACACACACACTGGTTTATCCATATAGGCACACTTTTATATTCTTTCTGCAGTTTCAGCCTATTATTTCTGACAGCTCGTCTATCTGCCCAGAACAGTGTTGCTTTCTTCTATTTCTGCTTATTGTCACGCGTAGCGTAACGTCTGTGTGCTCTGAGAGCTTCTGTATGGAATGGCCAGACTTCAGTTTTTATTAAAATGCTAATGTACTGATGAACGGTTTGTCAGATTATCACGTTTAATGATGCTGCTTCAGTTACGCAAGTTCTGTAGAGACACAAAGAGTGTGTGAGAGATCTCAATTTGATTTCATACTTCAAAATTCACAAGCTGTCTGAAAAAAAATGGCAGTGATTTATTGTCATGAACTTTGGTGTATTGAATTTTGTTTTAAATGCAGTGGCATAAAGTGTCCTGTAGAGGACAGTGTGCTGTCATGTTGTAGGTCAGCTGCTGACTAACAGGGTTTTGAGTGTGCTTTCTGCTGACTATCAAGTGTACACTAATGTAGCGACTGATTAGACTGGCAGGAAACTTAAACGTGTTATGCTTCAAACAGTTATGTTTCATTGAAGTATCTACTTTGTTTCTTCTAAAATGCCTTAAAGGATATAAAAATAGACACAAATGTGCAATTCTTGAGGGCCAGATAAAATTAGATCACTTGGTTCAGGAGTTCATATTGTCATTTCAGACTCTTGATTGATTTTATCCTGGCAAATCTGAGCACAGTTGGAGACAATGAGAACTCTTAATAGAAATATTTTCCTGAAGAGAAAAATCTGAGAAGCAGGAGATTTGATTTGCTCGCTACTTAAAGGAGAAGTCCACTTCCAGAACAAAAATTTACAGATAGTTTACTCAACCCCTTGTCATCCAAGATGTTCATGTCTTTTTTCTTCAGCCGTAAAAAAATTATGCTTTTTGAGTTAAACATTTTAGCATTTTTCTCCATATAATGGACTGATATGGTGCCCCGATTCTGAACTTCCAAAATGCAGTTTAAATGCGGCTTCAAACGATCCCAAATGTGGTTGTAAACGATCCTAGCCGAGAAAGAAGGGTCTTACCTAGCGAAACGATCGGTTATTTTCATTTAAAAAATAAAATTTAAATACTTTTTTAATCTCAAACGCTCCTCTTGTCTTGTCTTGTCTTGTCTCTGAACTCTGTGTATTCTAACTCAAGACAGTTAGGGTATGTCGAAAAACTCCAACTGTATTTTCTCCTTTTTTTTTTCCCTTTTAAAAAAATCATTTCAAAATCATCCTACATCGCTGCAGAAGTACCGACCCAGTCTTTACAAAGTGAACATGCAAAGAAGATCAAACACCCTTAACAAAAAAGGTAAAACAGCAATATAAGACGATTTTGCAGTTGAGGGAGAACATGAGACATACCTTAACTGTAGGGCCTAAAATTAACACTCACCAAGCGCCAAATGCGAGTAAAAATCGGCGTTGGCGAGTATATGTAGCAGTGTCAGTCGCCAGTTGGTAGGTAAAACTTTTACGAAACTACAATGCAATGCAACAGCCAGTTTAAAAGAGATTCACTGTTTCTGACGTAAGTGAATAAAATAATCTTTTCCGAAGACAAAATCATCGTGACTGGTTAGCTGTTTTGTCATAAGCAACAAGAACGAATCAAATAATAGGATACAAATGGGCTGATAAGGTCAGAGGCAGTGTGATGGTTAGCTTGTTCGTAGACAAGGTTTGAAAAAATTTGACCTGAGAAGATAATGCAGCTTTATTTCGAAAGATTAACTTTTCCCTTCTTTATTCTTTATAACCTGAGAATGTGGCAACACATACCTGGGGTTACACTGAAAAGGAACGGAAACATGATGAGCAAACATCATAAAGTCAAGACGGTTCTCGTGTTTTAGCGGGATGTGTGTTTCACTGACAATGGATAAAAGAGAGACTGGCTTTTATTTGATACTGTACGCCTGTTTCACGTATTTTTTTCCGCGCTCATGTTAACGGATTTGAGCGTTCAGCAGTACAGCGATTGTTTCCGAGTCTATTTTGCCGTGCTGGAGGAGCTGAATTAAAGTGACAGCTCATTGTTTGCGCTATATGAACATGGATTAACTCCAAAATGCAATAATTACACCATAAATGCATATAATTAAAGTAACTGCCTGTTTTTACAAAAATAGTTTTATGGCCTGTAAAAAAAAATTTTGGCTGGTAAATTTTCTCATGTCACCAGCCATTGGCAAGTGTGGCAAAAAGTTTTAGGCCCTGCCTAACTGTCATGAACCGGAAAAACACAGTTCAGGCAGAGTGAGACAAGACGAGCGTTTGACATTAAAAAGTATATCATTTTTATTATTTTTATGAAACTAACTGATCGTTTCACTAGGTAAGACCCTTCTTCCTTAGCTGGGATCATTTACAACCGCATTTGTGATCGTTTGAAGCCGTATTTAAACTGCATTTTGGAAGTTCAAAATCGGGGCACCATATCAGTCCATTATATGGAGAAAAATCCTGAAATGTTTCCCTCAGAAAACATAATTTTTTTACAGCTGAAGAAAGAAAGACATGAACATCTTGCATGACAAGGGGTGAGTACATTATCTGTCAGTTTTTGTTCTGGAAGTGGACTTCTCCTTTAAGGCAAGACACCACAAGTGAATGGGGCAAAAAAAAAAAAACTGTCAACAAACCATGTTTGTGACCCTGGACCACAAAACCAGTCATAAGGGTCAATTTTTTGAAATTGAGATTTATACATGATCTGAAAGCTGAATAAATAAGCTTTCCATTGTTTGTTAGGATAGGACAATATTTGGTTGAGATACAACTATTTAAAAAACTGGAATGTGAGGTTGCAAAAAAATCAAAATCGTGAGAAAATCGCCAAATCGCCGGTTGACCAAATGAAGTTCTTTTGTAATGCATATTACTAATAATTACAAATTTTAATATATTTACGGTAGAAAATGTACAAAATATGTTCATGGAACATGATCTTAACATAATATCCTAATGGTTTTTGGCATAAAAGAAAAATCAATAATTTTGACCCATATGGCTATTGCTACAAATATACCCGTGCTACTTATGACTGGTTTTGTAGTCCAGGATCACATTTTTGGGAACAAAATACCATATCAATTAGTATAAATGATACTTGAAACCTTAGGAATATAGATGTACTGTAAAAAATGATTTGATCAGTAAGTCATGACAATTTGTGTTTTTACATGACTTTAACCTGTCTTTTATAACCCAGTTTTTTATGAATTACATACAATTTAACCAAATTTTTAAGTCGGTTTAATGTAATTTAAGTTTAAATGACTACAACCAAGTTAACTGTACTTAAAAACCTCATGGTTTTTTTAAGATATGTATTGTAATGGAACTCTACAAGAGATAAAGTGTGAGAAAATAAACTTAAATGTGTATTTTGGATGTTTTCTTCCCATTTGTTATGGAGGTAAATTAGCCTCAAATGTCGGAGTTGAGCAGTGTATAAAAAAAACAGTGGTTTAGCCAGAGTGTCTTGCCTTAATCTCTCTGCTGTGCAGGAGAAACAGTTGAGATATAAAGTAGATTTGACTGTGGAAACGGGATCTCTCCATATGGTCGCACAGCACTCACAAACATTTCAAACAGGAGGTTGAGACAGTTAGATTCTGGTGTCCATAGCAACGGGACTGCTGCTGCTGATATTAACACGTTTGAAGTGCCAAGAAGGCAAGTGAATTCATCCTAAGCTTTCCTCTGCACTCGCTCTCTCTCTTTCCATTTCTAAATGACAGGATGAGAGGTAGTGAGATGAGGAGAAAGCACACACACACACACACACACACACAATCTACTGAGTCACAGCAGGATACAGGAACCAGCAAATACTGAACACTCATCCACAGAGAACATGCAATGAATGAGGAGTACAGCGAATTATGTAATCATAACTAGATAGATAGACAGAACAATAGACAGACTAACAGACTTGATTCTGTTGGTCAGTCATGGCATTTTGTGGTCAAATATTTTTGTATCGTGACAGCTAGACTGTATAAAAAAAATCTACAATAAAAAATATATATGAAGAGTTCAGATGCAAAAGCTTCTAAATCCATCTGACGTATTTCTTTAAAATGAGCATTTCTTTCTGGATACTTTGTATAGGTTTCTATGTAAGTACCGGTACTTCTGATTGGGCTGAGGCTGCTATTTTAGCAAGTTTGAAGTAAAAGTATTTGATGTACGTATAATATGTGTCAAGAGCATTCACTCAGTATCATTATCTCTTTTTTGACCGAGATGGCTTTTAGCTGGTTTTGCATCTGAACTCTTCATATATAAAAATAAGAAAATAAACTAAACTATTATAAAAATAATTTAATATACCAATTTGGGGTAGACGTCACAGTTACGTCACTTGCAGCTACATGCACATAGTTTAGGCAGAAATAACTGGTAACAAGTAGAGGTAAACAGGTAAAATCCATGGAATAAGAGAAAAAAAAAGACGCCATTTGAAGCTAAACGCATACATTTAAACGTACATACCATGGATGAAAACTGCTGTGATTACTCTGCTTTTAAAACATACATTTTATTTAAACAATAGGTCTACATAATAATCACGTATGTGGTTCTTAGGGGACGTATTGTATTAGCCCTACAGTTACAGCATGACATATTATTTAAACCCATTACTATTAACATTTTTACATTATTTTATCTCACAATTCTGACTTTTTTCTCGCAAATGCAAGTCTTTAAAACTTTAAATGCAAGGACTTTATAACTTGATTTAACTCAAAAATAGTGAGTTTGTCAATTCTGAGGGAAAAAAAGGCAGAAGTGTGGGATATAAACTCCTATTCTGAGCCGAGGGGAAATGAGAGAATGACGAGTTGTTTTTTCCTTATTAGAATTGTGAGATATAATCTCAGAATTGCAAGAATAATGTCAGAATGAAAAAAAAAAAAAAAATCTAATTTAACTTTTTTTTATTCTTTTATTCCGTGGCTCCATAGACTGCCACTTGAAAACCCACAAAAAACGTCATCCCTGTTTCGGATCTGTAAGACTACCCCACTATCTAACGTCAATTTCATTGAATAACAGTGCTTATTGCTGGGTGACGATCTCTTGTAATATGCGGAGAGCATTTTAAAAATTACATCTAATCAATATAATCTATAAACATTTTTAATTCAACTGTTTTGTACTGTATCTGTGTAATTCTCTAGCCGTAAAGGCTATCTCTCCGGTTCTCTGTAACCATGATGCGCCCGCATCCCGAATGTTTACAAACCTATAATTGGTCTATTTGAAATTAAAATAAAAACACAAATTGTAAATACAAAATATTAACAAAAGCTATAATAGTATACCTGTGATACTAATATAACACCCCTCTATTGCTCTGTGGTCATGTGACTGAAAAATTTAACATTTGGGGTTTTTAGAATTTTTTTACTTAATCAAATTGGTATAAAACTTGGTAAAGGTTTTGGCACTTGCTGTGAGCACGCGCACACACACACACACACACACACACGCGCGTTGGAAATAAATGAGAAACATATGTGACCCTGGACCACAAAACCAGTCATAAGGGTCAGTTTTTTTAAACTGAGATTTATATATAATCTGAAAGCTGAATAAAGAAGCTTCCCCTGATCTTTGTTAGGATAGGACATTTTTTGGCCAAGATACAACTATTTGAAAATCTGGAATCTGAGGGTGCAAAAACATCTAAATATTGAGAAAATTACCTTTAAAGTTGTCCAAATGAAGTTCTTAGCAATGCATATTACTAATCAAAATTTAAGTTTTGATATATTTATGGTAGGAAATTTACAAAATATCTTCATGGAACATGATCTTTACTTATTTAATCATTTTTGGCTATTGCTACAAAATATACCTGTGCTACTTATTACTGGTTTTGTGGGCCAGGGTCACATATTTTATCTAGCAAAAATGTTCGAACAATCGTATTGAAAACTCATTTTTTTTTTTAAATCAGCCTCAAATTTGGAACACAGGTTGTTAGATATATGGTTTTGATTTTCTCAGTTTTAGAGTAAAACATGTTTTGAAAAATATATATTTAAAATAGTATTTTGTGCATTTTTTTTACAACATTTATTTATTTTATTAATCAACATTCACGAATGTAAATGTACCCAAATTGGTTGTCCCTTTGCCAGATGTTATTAGGCCAAAAGACTAAAGAAAGAAAATAAATAAAATAGAAAAACAATAACAGCAACATTCTACCTAAAATTATAAACAACTCTCTAAAATACAGTTAAACAACAAATTGTACAAAATGACAACAAAATATAAATAAAGTAATAAAAAAGGTAAATATAAAAAGCAGTTATCAAGATAAATAAACAACATTAATGTTCTCATTGTCTCATTGAATTCCACTGATGTGATGCTCTGAATGAAAAAAACAACAACAAAGTTTTTCTATGTGGAATTATGCAGTCAGCTTTAGCTGCACCTCTTGTTACTTTTTTCAACATATATAAATTTAATAAAATTTAAATCTATCTATAGACGATCTGCTAATATATGCCATCCTCTCTTTTCTGTATCATTACAAGACATGCCCCTTACTGCTGATTGACAAGTGTGTTTTGGGACTGTAGTCAAAAGCGATTTTTTTAAAAATTGCTTAGAGCAGCTTTAAAGGGAAGCCTGGGTATTAAGACTTGTACGGCTTAATACAACGTAAATGATGTTTCTTACTGAAATATGTGGTAGAAAACCGATTAAAGAGTTCAATCCACATGCCTGTGGATGAATAAAACTTCCTAAAGACCCGTCCCTTTGTTCTCTCCACTTTAGCCCTGATGCCTTTGAGGCTTTTAGTAGAGCACACCTACTCGAAGAGCTTACAAACGGCAGAGACAAGAAACCACACCTGTAGATCGATTGCTTTGTTCCGAAACAGGGGTTAAAATTATTACAATGTTGCTCTTTATTCATGGTGCGGTTCGCTTTCACACAGCAAAGTTTCTAAACGGACCAACAGCTTTGCGGGCTTACTGTTGCATTTTTTTTTTTTTTTTATCGTTATGTTAATGTATAATTTTGAGCAGGAGTCCAGGATTCGTCAGGAAAACATTTTTAAAACACACCTACTACAAACAGAGCAATAAGACGGCATTATAAAATGAAAAGCCGCGTTTTGATTGGTATTAGCAAAACAACAAAGCTACTGCTGTTCATGAAACTGTAATTACCCATTATACTGTGTGATAAAGCCTGGTTCGTTGGTCCATTGGATCGGATTGCTTTCTCACTACAACCAAACCGCTCCAGTCTTCGTTTGAAAGCGTACCGAGACCACCTCTTCAAGGAGGTCTCGGTACGCTTCTTTGGTCCACTTTTGGTGCGCACTCAAGTGCGATTGCTACATCACACCTGCCCAAATGAACCGCACCAAGAGGGAAAACAAACTCTAGTGCGATTCAACCAAACTAAATGAGGCAGGTGTGAAAACACCCCAAATTAAACCCTCGTTTAATTGCTCGTGACAAACGTTGAGGTATTAAGACACGAAACAACCGGTCTGTACAAGAAACTGAACAGTGTTTATATAATTTTTTGATCCACCGCAATGTCCAACTGTCCCGAGCACGTTCACAACAGCCGGCGCCTGATGTGTCAAAGTTTTTAATCGGTTGTAACAGTCAGGACAAGCACAAGTAATTACCATTTTGAGTAGTTGTCGTACCCACAATCTCTCTGCACTGTATAAACACTGAGTGATGTATGCACGCGACAGATCGCTTCCGTGCATGCGTGCATCTGCTATGCCAGAGCACATTGGCGCGTCACGCACCGGCTGTTGTGTCCGTGCTCAGGACAGTTGGAGATTGCAGTGGATCAGAGGTAAAAAATGACTCTCAAATCCTGATGTTACTGACTGCCATTATATGACTGACAGACTGCAGAGGTTCTTCTTCGGTTCAAAAATCTTCGTTTTTGTTCTACTGAAGAAACAAAGTCACCTACATCTTGGATGCACTGGGAGTAAGCAGATAAATATCAAGTTTTAATTTTTGGGTGAACTATCCCTTTAAGTTGGAAATTTAATTTTTAGCTTTTAGCTAGTTTGAAGTTTGAACACAAAACTTAATTTCAAGACTGACGCAGTGACTTGAATTTTTCCTGTGATTCATTAAGAAAATCGTTGTGTAAATGGGCTACTCTGGTCACACTCTATGTTTGTTTTTGAGTGCAGCCAGGAAAAAAACAGCATGACAGAAATGTGTTTTCTTGGGAATATTTCCCTGTTTCTTTTGCAATGATTTAGCTAGGCTAATGGCATGGAGCAAGAAGCAGTCAAATGAATTAGCAGGTGTGTGTCTTATGCATATGAATATACGTGTGAGTCTGTGGGTGTTGTGATTGCTGCTCTAAACGTTATACAGACACACGCAGCTCTGTTGCATAACCAGCTCCGCTGTGACTGCAGCTCTAATTGGCTGTTCGCTCATTTGCATATCTGTATAGGCTTAATGTTACAGCACAGATGTCTTTGCAGTGGTATCCTTAAATTACACCTCGCCTATATGTGCATCTTGGAACAATGTAATTAATAAAATATCTTACTGTTCTCTTATAAATGATAGCGAATTAAGAGCTGAGATAATGAAAAACTAGAAATGGATTGAAGGAGAGGGAGATGTGAATGGACTACAGGGGGAAATGATGTTAGATGAGAAGAAGGAGAGCAGGAGGAGCTGAAGGATGGAAGTGTAGATGAGTCCAGAGGGAAATACAGGGAGTTAATAACCGGTTCTAATTTACAAAGCCCTGATACTGTAGACTGGTGTTTGTACCTGAATTTCATTTTACCCTCTCTGAATCCCACAAAGGTTTACGGGATTCAGAAATTAAGAAGGAACCACTGGACAAGAGGCAATTTCAAACTGATAATTCATTACATTCAATACATTTTAGTTACAGTTGGTCAGGACAGTTTGTTTTTAGAGAAAAAACTCAATATTTGTAAGAAATAATGTCAGAGCGGACATGTAACCTCAGTTACCTTTACCTTTGTCTGTCCCTTCTTCAGAAGTGTGTCACTAATGGTGTGTCCAGGTGGCTAAACGTTTGAGTCTGGCCATCAGTTCAGCAGTGTGTGTGTGTGTGTGTGTGTGTGTGTGTGTGTGTTTGTGTATATGCCAACATGGCCGTCTGTGTGCCAGTGGGGGCCCTGGAAGGACGCTGCTATCCAGAATGCTCACATGGGCATCACTAATGCTTATGGATATACGGCATAGTACTGTACTCTGCGAGAGTCCTGCACTTTCAGAAAAAAATGTACAAAAGCTGTCAGTGGGGTGGTATCCTTTCAAAAGGTACACCTCTGTACCTTATTTCCCCCTAAAGGGTGCGTAATAGTACCTTAAAGGAGAAGTCCACTTCCAAAACAAAGATTTATATATAATGTACTCAACCCCTTGTCATCAAAGATGTGTCTTCGTGTCTTTCTTTTTTCTGTCATAAAGAAATTCTGTTTTTTGAGGAAAACATTTCAGGATTTTTCTCCATATAATGGACTGATATGGTGCCCGGATTTTGAACTTCTAAAATGCAGTTTAAATGCAGCTTCAAACGATCCCAAATGTGGTTGTAAAAGAGTCCAGCCGAGGATTATATAGCGGAATGATGAGTTATTTTCATTAAAAAATACAATTTAAATACTTTTTAATCTCAAACGCTCGTCTTGCCTTGCATTCCTTGAACTCTGTGTATTCTGGCTCAAGACAGTTAGGGTATGTCGAAAAACAATTGTATTTTCTCCCTCAACTTCAAAAATCATTTCAAAATCATCCTACATCACTGCAGAAGTTCTGACACAGTCTTTGCAAGTGAACATGCAAACAAGATCAAACACCCTTAACAAAAAGGTAAAACAGCGATACAGGATGATTTTGAAGTTGAGGGAGAACATGAGATGGGAGTTTTTCGACTTACCCTAACTGTCATGAACAGTTGAAAAGTATTTCAATTGTATTTTTTTAATGAAAATAACCGATCGTTTTGCAAGATAAGACCCTTCTTCCTCGGCTGGGATCTTTTACAGCCGCATTTGGGATCATTTGAAGCCGCATTTAAACTACATTTTGGAAGTTCAAAATCGGGGCACCATATCAGTCCATTATATGGAGAAAAATCCTGAAATGTTTTCCTCAAAAAAGTGAATTTCTTTACGACTGAAGAAAGAAAGACATGAACATCTTGGATGACAAGGGGGTCAGTACATTATATGTGAATCTTTGTTTCCTTCCAGAATAAAAACTTCTGATAATGTGCTCAACCCCATGTCATCCAAGATGTTCATGTCTTTCAGTCGAAAAGAAATGAAGGTTTTTGAGGAAAACATTCCAGGACTTCAGTGGTGGCCAACGAGTTGAAGGTCCAAACTGCAGTTTCAATGCAGCTTCAAAAGGCTCTACACAATCCCAGCAAAAAAATAAGTGTCTTATCTTGCAAATTGGTCAGTCATTGTCTCAAAAAAAAAAAAAAAGATACTTTTTAACCAACATCAATATTGTTGTTTTACTTTTTTTGTAAAAGTTTGACTTCCTTTGCATGTTCGCTTTGTAAACACTGGGTTGGCTAAGTCACACGTGATTTTTTTTTCAATGTGATTACGTAACGCATGAGGTCAGGCTAGTGCAAGATGAGCATTTGTGGTTAAAAAGTATATACATTTTTCAAAAATTTTTTTTTTAGACAATTACCAATCGTTTTGTTAGATAAGACCCTCATTCCTCGGCTGGGATCGTGTAAAGCCCTTTGAAGCTGCATTGAAACTGCAATTTGAATTTTCAACCCATTGGTCCCCATTGAACTCCACTATATGGAGAAAAATCCTGGAATGTCTTATTCAAAAACTTTAACTTCTTTGCAAATAAAGACAGAAAGACATGAACATCTTGGAACACATGGAGGTGAGTAAATTATCAGGAAAGTTTTTGAACCTAAATGGTGGCACATTTTGTACCTTTTTTTCTAAGGATTGTGATTATAGCAATGCTATTTTATGTATATGGTATTTATTAATATATTTTTTAAATGTATTAATTTTTACATTTTATATTAGTTATTTGTTATATTTATATTTAATTTATTTTATTTCAGTTTTACTTTTTGTAATTTTGTTACTTCAACTAGCAAGGCAACATTTCTACTTTTTGTTTTGTTTTTCATCATTATTTATATATATATATATATATATATATATATATATATATATATATATATATATATATATATATATTTGTATTTCAGCTTTATTTTAACATTTTAATAGTTTTTAACAGTAGCACAGCTAATTATTGTGGAATTTTAATAGAAACTGCTTTTTAGCTTTTTATAGCTTTTTTAAAAAAGCATTGCTATAATTTATCCAATTTACTCTTGAACAACCACTTGAACACCAGTGTTATTTTAGTATCTTTGAGGTACTATTGTAGTTTTTATTAAAAATTTGTAGTTTTTATTTTAATTTGAGTTTTAGTAATTTTGTTGGATATTGTTGTCAT
The DNA here is from genome assembly GCA_036247105.1 of Cirrhinus mrigala. Lineage (NCBI taxonomy): Eukaryota > Metazoa > Chordata > Actinopteri > Cypriniformes > Cyprinidae > Cirrhinus > Cirrhinus mrigala. The sequence goes on along the minus strand of CM070011.1, from coordinate 2,444,187 downwards.
TTTTATCATTTTAAAGCATATACTTTTTAAAAAATATATATATATATTTTAGTAGTAAAACTAAATGAAGCTTAGTAATGTTGCCTTTGTAACTAGCTGAAATAAAGAAATTTTTAATATCATTTTGCAGTAAATGTCTATTTTATTACATGTAACAAAAATCTTTTTTTTAATGCTTTTAGTTTTAGTTTCGGTAAACTATAATAATAATTGTCCTGAACACCCTAGCAACCACATTCAGCCATAGCAACCATTCAGAATACCTTAGCAACTGCATAATAACACCATGGCAACCACTTCAAAACATCCTAACGTCAAACCACTTTTGGACAGACAAGCAGCACTCATATTTTCTAGACAAAATGTTGAAATGCATATGTCTTTACTTTTTGTTCTTCACATCCTGGTGTGTGAGTGTGTGTGTTCATGTTCGTGCTCAGTATTCCCCCCTGCTCATCGCCCACCACAGGTTGAGGAAAGCTCTTTATATGTGTGTTTGGAAGTGATTTGATTACCTTTTGCAACAGTGATCTCCTCTAGGCACTGCACTCCACACTCTCTCCAGCTCTTTAGCATTTTCACCACTCCTTTTACAAAAAAAATACTGTGTGCGTGTGTGTGTGTCTGAGGCTTTTATGTCTATTCGAAGGTTCTTGCTCACTAATGAATGTTTAAAGTTGTCCCTGCAGCTCTGAGGTAATTACTGAACAGACTTTTGCTGAGACAAATGGTCTGGGGATCCAACACAAGAGAGAGAGAGACAGAGAGAGAGAAAGGGAGAGAGAGAGAGAGAGAGAGAGAGAGAGAAAGTGGGTGGAAATGGAGGCAGAGAGAAGAACTGAGATAAAGAAGGGGAAGCAAGAGAGAGAGAGAGGAGAGTCCATGTGATTTCTCATTTAGGTGAGCCTGTCAACTTGGAGTGTCTTACGTAATACTTGTGTGCACATGGAAAACACTTCTGTGGTGAAAAACATTGTGGGCCATTTGTGTTTCCTTAGCTTAAAGCAGTTCAGCTGGAATGCGATTTATAACGATTAATGTCACATGACCTCAATTCATGTTGACATCCAGTTATGATCTCGGATATGTTATTGCACATTATTTGCATTTTTATCCAATTTTGTATAAAAAGAGTGTAGCTTTTGGCAAATAATGTGTGAATTGTATGCAGTTAGATTTCAGAGTCTAAATGATCTATTGTATTAGAAACATTTGGACAAATATAGTTTGTGAAAGATTCATACTTACTGAAAACTGTGTAATTCATTTAAAGTGCATCTTTACAGTATATGGGTCTAATAAAAAAATATGGTTTTGATGCATAATAAACATCAAGGTCTTTCAAAGTCATTTCTTTCATAAACTAAATTAAATATTGACTAACAAAATATTTTCAGTTTTATCTTGAGTGGAAATTCTGCTTTATAGCAAATTTAGCTTTTATTTATGGTGAAATCAAGTTGTAAAAAGCCCTCAAAAATTACTGACCTGCAGTAAGTAACATTTTGGCTTGTGTCTAAAGAAAATATATTGATTAAGTATATGGTTTTTATAATGAACAATCATGTTAGTTTCTATGAAAGTTTTTGTCTTTGAGAATTTTTTTATTAATATTAAAATGCAAGGTTTGAACTAAACCATAAATATAATCTGAGAGAAACTATATGTATATATCAGAGGTTGCGCTAGACTTCAACATTGTCCGTCATTTACATTTTAAATAGAATAACACATTTAATTGCTTTTCTTTTTGTTCACATTTTCATTTTTAATCATGAACCTACACAGCAACACCATAGTGTTTAAAAACAACAAACACGCTGGGACTGGGTAAGTAAAAAAAAAACAATAAAAATATATATATATATATATATATATATATATATATATATATATATATATATATATATACATACATTACATACATTAAAATGATAATATATTAAAATTGCAAAATCATCTATATATATATATATATATATATATATATATATATATATATATATATATATATATATATATATATATATATATATATATAGATTTTGCAATTTTAATATATTCTCATTTTAATGACCCAATAACGATTCTTAAATCACAGATCCTTTGGTCTGTGCTGTTTTCTGTTGATGAATGAACAGTACATAGTGCGTCTTCCTTCCAATAAATAGCAATAGGCTAAGCTTTGTGTTACTTTTGATATGAAACAAAGTCTCAGATTTTAAATTATGTCCATTTCATTAGGAAATTCAAGCAATAAATTCTGTTTTGACGCTCTTTAATGGGGCGTGCTCTGAACACATACTGTTTCTTAAAAAAAAAGCATTTTTCCATTTCAGATCCTTTGATTTATGTTCATCACACTCTTTTCATCCTTCTTTAAATTGAATTTTGCTATTAACCTTTACCGTTAACCTCTGACCCGACCATCATTATGTGTAGTATACTAACCATTGTGCATCTGTCAGATAAGTGCAGAGAGATGATGCATTGCATCTGCTGACACTGAGGCCTCTTCTTCAGCACAACCCTCCAACCTTTAAGCAATATTTATGTACAAGGGGAGGCGGTTAAAAGCAGGTCATTATCGTAGCTCTTATTTCCCAAAGGACATCTCTGTTGTGAGCTGTATAATTCAGCGCTCTTTTGGAATACTGTGCATCTCCTCAGTAGTGCATATTAGCAGTGAGGATATAGCCGAGCGTCAGTAGATCTGGCTGCAGAGGTGCCGTCTCAGCACTCTCTGTGTCACACACACACTCCACAAATGAACCGGAAATACACAGTCGAGTATTGCTGAGTATTTTAGAATCGCACCATTACAGAAGTGCTGTGATTGAACAGCGATGGTAATAGAGTACTGCACAGATGATGGATTTTTGTAGACCAAAACCCGGAAATGAGTTCGCATTTTAGCATTTCTGGTTTTATCGTCCTGAAGTCAGTGAGTTTTTTTGCATGGTTTTTGGTTATATGTTTGAAATTGTCATCTAGTCATATGATCTAGTCATGTTTTTTTTTTTCTACAACACATTCTACATGAAAACCTCCTTGTGACTTTTGAAAGCTTTTACTTGTAAAAGGTAGTTGTTAGCAAGGGGCTAAATGGGACTACAGAGGTGTTAACGTAATTCAGCTGAAACAGGAAGATAGGGCAGGATACATTCGGGATGCGCGCGCATCATGGTTGCAGAAAACCCCGGGGAGATAGCCTTTACGGCTAGAGAATTACACGGATATGGTACAAAATAGTTACATTTAAAAAGATTATAGATTATATTGATTAGAAGTCATTTTCAAAATGTTCTCTGCATATTACAAGAGATGTCACCCAGCAATAAACACTTTTTACCCATTCAACAAAATTGACGTTAGATAGTGGGATAGTCTTACAGATCCGAAACATGGATGACGGATGAGTCTATGGAGCCATGGAATAAAAGAATTAAAAAAAAGTAAATATATTTCAAAATTCTGACTTTATCAGGACCCTATGAAATCAGTTTTATTTTTACCCAAATTCTGTTTTATTATTTTCCATTATGATTTTTCTGGATTTACTAGTAAGATAAAAACATGGAAGAAATGTTGTGGGACTATATTTGTTTCATTTTAGTAGTAGTAGTAATAGTAGTAATATATATCTGGCACAATGTCTTCAAGTTAAACCGGACTTGTATTTTGACGGGTTACATTTCTGTGTGTATATTATATAACACTAGTTCCCCTTCGGGAACTCGAGCTGCATTGGAACGCCTTGGGAACGCCGTCCAGCGTGACCTATATGTTTCTGTAATCAGTCCAATAGAGAAGAGAGACGTCACGGGCGGGGTGACGTAGAGAACCAGGAAGCTTTAAAAGTGCGGTGAACGCAGCCGTCTTTCTGTCTTTCTGAATGCTTCTGTCTTTTAGTCATGCTCTGTGTGTGTTTGTCAGTCACGCTGTTTTTCAGTGCCAGTTTGCACTACTTTATTTTGAGTTTGACCATGTCTTCCTCTCAAGACAAAGATACTAAGCAGTCCAAGGGCGTAAGCAAACAGTGCTTTAGGATGTGTGTTTATCCCTGCCCCTGTTACATCACGGGTGAGGATACACACAGCCTGTGTGTTGTTTGCTTGGGGGGGGGGGGGGGGGGGGGATCAGACTGCCCACATTGTGAGCGGCTTTCGCTGCTTACGTTTCACTCCCAGAGGGCTCTCTTTCAGAAGGGAGCCCTCACCAGCATTCCTAGCGGTTCGGTTCCCGCCTCTGCTGGCACAGCGTGATCGTGGGGATCGCAAATGGATCTGGTAGAAGGAACGGAGACGGGCGAGTCCCTTTCTTCTTCCTCCCCTACCTGGTGCGGCATTGTCCCTGAAAGCCCCGGCTCTACCCAGTAAACTCCTTCGAGCGACATCTTCTTTACTGGGTAAAGGGTACTCGGCAGCGGGTCATGCCTGTGTTGCAGGCATATCAGGCCGACCTGTTGAAAGAGCTCGATGAGGGCGAGGAAGTTAAGGCAGACGACGTCAGTGAGCTGCGTTGTGCTGCCGATCTCTGCCTGCGTGCCACCAAAGAGACCGCCTGCGCCATCGGGCAGTCTATGCCAGCTATAGTGGCCGTGGAGGGACACCTCTGGCGGACCTTTGTCCAACATGAGAGAGAAGGACAGGGTCTACCTCCTTGACCCCCCGCTTGTGCCTCCGGGCCTGTTTGGCGACGCCCTCACCTCAGTTGTCGAAAGGTACCAGCAGGCACGGCAGCAAGCGGCGGCGTTCCAAAGGTTCCTTCCTCGCTGCTCTCACTCTGGGGCTGCTGGGCGGGAGTAGCCCCACCTGAGTACCAGCTCCTTGTACAGGGACACACACAAACATAGCGTCGCCTCCTGCCCTCCCCCAAAGCCCAAGATCAACCTGAGGGCCGTTCTTCAGACTAAGAAGACCACAGCGAAGAAGTCCTGATGGCGAAGAAGGAGGCCTTCTTAGTCTGAAGAACGGCCCTCAGACTAAGAAGAGCGGGTACCACCTCTTCACATGGTGTCCGTCTCTCCTCAGTGCCCTTACAAGATTGGTCTGTTAACCCTGCCACCTCCGGTGCTTCAGGGCACAGCGGTCTCCAGCGAGCGCATCTCACAGCATCCGCCCAAGTACGTAGCGGGCCTGGGAGGCTCGCTACCTCGAAAGAGGTCTCTAGAGCAGCTAGAACGGTCGTCCCTGAGGGGGCATAACTCATAGCCTCCTTTCTCTCAACTGAGGTTGTTGAGACCATCCTCCAGTCCAGAGCTCCCTCAACGAGGAAACTATACGGTTGGAGGTGGAATCTGTTCGCCTCTTGGTGTGGCGAACATCAACTTGACCCAGTCCACTGTCCAGTAGGTTCAGTGCTGGAGTTCCTGCAGGCCAGATTTGCCATGGGATTAACCTACTCCACCTTGAAGGTCTACGTGGTGGCCATTTCTGCCTTCCACGTCCCTCTCGGTAGCCCCTCGTTGGGTAGACACCCCCTAGTATCACGTTTCCCCCACGGTGTGCTGAGGCTGAGGCCACCAGTACATTCCCGCATCCCTACGTGGGACCTAGCCATGGTCTTAGAGGCTCTTTTTTAAACCCCCATTTGAGCCTCTTGAGGAGATTTCTGAAAGGTTTCTGTCCCTAAAACTGCATTTATTCTTGCTATTTCGTCTCTCAAGAGAGTCAGTGACTTGCCCTGTGGAGGAAGACGGACTAATTGTTTGTGTGTCTCTCTAACAATGGTCATCCTGCCTCTAAGCAGACCCTAAGTCGGTGGATCACGGATGCCATCTCTGTCGCCTATGAGTCCTCTGATCTCCCCTCACCTTTGGGAGTCAAGGCTCCCTTGACCCGCGGTATGGCGACCTCCAAGACCTTTTTGTCAGGTGTGCCCTTGCAGGACATTTGCAACGCTGCGGGCTGGTCCACGCCTCTTACCTTTGTGAGGTTATATGGTTTAGACCTCCTCCGCCCTCTCCTCTTGACCTGCCTACACACAGCAGGGCTTTGAAACTCCTGCAGCGTGGGCATATCGTTCTCAAAGTGTTGCAAAGAGTTGCAGCTTGAGTTCCCGAAAGGGAACGTCCCAGGTTACATACGTAACCCTAGTTCCTCGAGGGAACGAGACGCTGTGTCTCTGAGCTATACTTTCGGCATCCCTGCAGTGCTCCTAGTGGCAGAAGCTCCCGGATGCGTTCACCGCACGTGCTTTTAAAGCTTCCTGGTTCTCTACGTCACCCCGCCCGTGCAGATTTCATCTATTAGTCTGTCCGTTTAAACGTGCGTTTAACTGCAAATGGCATTTTTGACAGTATTCATTTTTTCAGTATTCTATAAAAAATTATTTGGATTCCAATTCTGATATCCAAAGGCACATTTGATTTTTCACGTTTCACTCGACTTGGTGCTTTTTCTGCCACCACACGCAGAGCTGCATGTGACATCTATTCCAAATTGGTCTATAGTGTAGGGGGTGGGACTTTTGAGCATTTGATTGGACATAATATTTTAATGAGAAGCTGAAGTGCAGGGTGATGTCATCAAAATCATTGATCCATATTGGCGGAAGTTAAGGACTAAGTTTTGAATGGTTATATCTTCTAAATGTGAATTTTGTCATTGTTTTGGAGCACACTAGCTTACAGATAATCTTAAGGCTAACATACTCGTACTAAAAGCCAAAAAGCTTATGTTTTGATTTCATGGGAACTTTAATGGTGGTGAATTCTTTTATATAGCCTACATTTAGCTTTTACCTCGATGCATGATTCATCTAGGGAATATGATATTGCCAAGGTACCATGTCAAAATAACCAAAGGTCGATGGCACGTTTGTTGTGACATTTTTTTCTATTCATAATAAACGTGATTATAAACTTGACATATTTGACACGGGTATATTTGTAGCACTAGTCATTGTATGGGTCAAAATTATCGATTTTTCTTTTAGGCCAAAAATCATTAGGATATTAAGTAAAGGTCATGTTCCATGAAGATATTTTGTGAATTTCTTATCGTAAATACTAAAAAACTTAATTTTGTATTAGTAATATGCATTGCTAAGAACTTCATTTGGACAATTTTAAAGGCCATTTTCTCAGTATTTAGATTTTTTTGCACCCTAAGATTTCAGATTTTTCAATAGTTGCATCTCGGCCAAATAATGTCCTATCTTAACCAACCATACATCAATGCTTATTCATTCAGCTTTCAGAATCTCAGTTTCAAAAAATTGACCCTTATGACTGGTTTTATGGTCCAGGGACTTTTGCAGTGATACTCTGGACTTATAAGACAATTTATACAGTTTTTTATTCTGAAACCACCATTGATGTAGCTGGTTTATGCTGGTCCTTGACCAGCAACATGACCAGCAAAGGACCAGCATAAACCAGCAAAGGACCAGCATCAAAACCTACCTAACCAGCATCCCAGCATCAAAACATACCTACCAGCATATGCTGGGTTTTTCACCAGGGCGAGATGCTTAGTTCCGACTCTAAGTTCAACTGGACATGTATGGAGTCAAAATAGGGTCATATATATCTGCAAAATAAAACAATGTTTTGCAAACAAAAAATGTTTTGCAAACAAAAAATATGTTTTGCAAATAAAAATAGAGTATTGAGAAAAAAAAAATGCTTTTTTGCAAGTAAAAAAAATAATTGCAAAAGAAAAGTTAACCCCTGAGAGAAAAAATAAAGTTTAGCAAAGTAAAACTTCAGCCGTATTGACTTTGCAACACATATTTCCCTTTGCGCCGCTCCTTTAAATCCGCGTTTCAGTCATCCGTGCCTTTGCGGCGCAAGCTTTCCTTTGCGCTTCATTTTTCTTTGCGCCTCGCTTTGTGGCACTGATTTGACGTGGGGGAGGGGTCAAGAGGTTGGGGTGTGTACAAGGGACGAAGGCGCGTCCCTCTCGTTACGTCATCAGCGCGAGCCCCGGATCTCAGGTATGTATTATTGATCACTTTCTTCTTATTATTATTATTAGACTCCTATATTATTAATAACAGATACTTCAGACCGGCCCAAATAAGGCTGTCACGATTAACAGACATTATATTGTACATGATTTATGAACAGCTTGTGGGTGAAATAGGTAAATTACTGTTGCACCCGAAAGCTAGAGGTCGCTCTCGTGCGAAATTATTATTAATAATTATTAATATACTTTATTATCATGAAAATACCTGAGGAGGTTTTAGGAATATTGATAAAATGATGTCCATATGCATTTCCTATAACTAACATTATGTGTGTTATTGTCTTCCTCTACTGCGCTTATTTTGAGTTTTCGCACGAGAGCGACCTCTAGCTTTCGGGTGCAACAGTATTTTACCTATTTCACCCACAAGCTGTTCATAAATCATGTACAATATAATGTCTGTTAATCGTGACAGCCTTATTTGGGCCGGTCTGAAGTATCTGTTATTAATAATATAGGAGTCTAATAATAATAAGAAGAAGAAAGCGATCAATAATACATACCTGAGATCCGGAGTTCGCGCTGATGACGTAACGAGAGGGACGCGCCTTCGTCCCTTGTACACACCCCAACCTCTTGACCCCTCCCCCACGTCAAATCAGTGCCACAAAGCGAGGCGCAAAGAAAAATGAAGCGCAAAGGAAAGCTTGCGCCGCAAAGGCACGGATGACTGAAACGCGGATTTAAAGGAGTGGCGCAAAGGGAAATATGTGTTGCAAAGTCAATACGGCTGAAGTTTTACTTTGCTAAACTTTATTTTTTCTCTCAGGGGTTAACTTTTCTTTTGCAATTATTTTTTTTACTTGCAAAAAAGCAATGTTTTTTCTCAATACTCTATTTTTATTTGCAAAACATATTTTTTGTTTGCAAAACATTGTTTTATTTTGCAGATATATATGACCCTATTTTGACTCCATAGACATGCTGCGAAAATAGCTATTGTATTTAAAATGCAGACAGCCCTGTAAAATGACCGTACATCATTACACATAAGCGTCAAATCCCATCTTTAGTTTCATCACTGTTGCCACAAATAAAATATGCAGCCGCGTTCATAATATACTCCCTACAAGACCGACTGACCGCTTGAAGTCGTTCGTATTGATTTTACCGCTTCGCGTCTGTAACGAAATCTTCTCGTGGCTTGTTGCTTTATTAACTTCCCAACACGCTCCTCGAGATCCTCGCGTTGTTTTATTCCGACTAGCTAAACGCGTCATGCGTGAATATCTGTCACATATAAAGCGCAAGCGTGTCTCTCCTCCTCCTTTCCTCTGCTCTCCTCCTCCCGCGCGCCAGTCGTGTGGAGAGGTGCGCGCTGTCGGTCTGAACGCTCGTCGGTGTTCAGCGCTCGGGCAGGATGTTTGTGTCCGTGTGGTACGCCAAGAAAATGGGCCGGCGTTTTATCAACAACGTCCGGAAAGCTAAAAAACAACGCCACCGGATCATGGTAGGAAAATGCGTCTTTCTAAATATTCTGTCATGTGGTTTTGCAGGCTGTTCATCTCTGTTAGTCAGAAAAAAAAGGACGGAGTGTGTACATGACTTCTATCGGAATTTCTAACCTGATTTAGAAATAGTCCTGAAGAGATCAAACAAGATGCTATACTGTATAAACTGATTCCTACAAGATCTATATTTGATATTTGTAGTGTGTGTAGACAAGTCCTGGAATAATAAATGTGCGTTTATTAGAACTCTGTTCTATTAGAGTCTTACAGAACAGTTAAAGGAAATCACAGGGGAGCTTTTGAAATCATGAACATCCTTTTTTAATGTCCTGCAGGAGCATATTTGTATCCTACTGGAGACCATGTGTACTAAAATATGTCTTTCTTGTCTAATATATGATGTTATATATAAAAAGGACCTTTGAGGAATCAGAAGCAGCATCCATAGACTGGTCTCCGTTCACAGCAGACAGACGGTGTTCAGAGGCGCCTGGTGCGTCAGAAGTTGCAAAATGTGGAAAGTTAAAATTAGGGTGTCTGAGTGTGAAATGGTGCTTCTGACAAATGGCCCAGTCGCTTAAATAATAGATGAGATCATTAATGAAACTAAAGGGATTAAATAAAAGGATAAAAATGGGCCACCTGGACTTGTCAACGCTTTGTGATGTTTTAGGTGTAACTGCTTTTTGCGGGTTATTTTGATGGGAAAAAGCATTTCTAGGTAGACAGGCAGATTGTTTTCTGTAGAACATTGAGGGGACAGGAGAATTTTGAGACACAGACTATATCATTATAACAAAACTTGTAGTACTCTGTCAGTGGAGAGACAAACACAGTAATAACTGCCAAGAACAGATTGCTTGTGTGTTCCTGCCCTGGAGTGTGTGAGGGGGTGGATGCCTTTTCTCTTCTCATTGGTTTGTATCATAAATTGTGGGTGTCACTTCGGTCTGATTGTTTTTGTGAGACGTTCATTTATTTATAAGACACACAGTCGGAGAAACACTTTTAGAAACGGAGAGAAGATTTGCTGCCACAGGTACATTCAGTGACGGTTGGACGGCATCATTTTATTCTGTAATGTCCCAAACCACAATTCATTTGACATCTTGGTCTCAGCCACTCAAGAGTGTATATCATTGATGTCCAGTGGCACTCACCTCTTGCAGCATTCCAAGACATCCATCTAGTTATATGGAGTGACAATTAAAAAATGGTTCACCGCTCTGATGTGAATGTCCCTTAACGCAATTCAGTGCAGATTGTTTAGTGGACTTGGCACGGAGGCTGTTATTGAAGGATGAGGCTGTGTCAAATTCTCTGTGCTGGGCACAACAACAAACCCATGCAACAAATGGTGCCTTCAAGTGGTTATTTATTATATAATGAGCTGAACTGCGTTTACATTGAAAAAGTAACATGAAAGCTTTCCAAACTCAAAAAGCTAGAATGCAACCCCAAATATCAATCATTAATCCAAGTAACTTCACTCTCATTACATGCACAAACTGGGCAAATTAAATTTTGCAGAAAAAAAGAGGCATATTTATAAATGCAGAAAATTTTAATTTAGCTATAATGAGTTACTATTGAGTTTTTTTAAGCACTGAGAGAAACATCAGGTATAGTGGAAAGAAGGAGAGTTTAGAGAGAGAGAGAGAGAGAGAGAGAGAGAGAGAGAGAGAGATGGAGAGAGAGAGAGAAAGACTAAATTCAGTATGCTTTGGTGTGAAACCAGGAAGAAACATGCACATAGCCCCTTTTTAAAATGTTATTGTGTGCATTGCAGATTTACTTTGGATTTTAGACTTTAAGATTCTTTTTAAAGGAATAGTTCACCCAAAAAAGAAATTTTGTTGAAACGTTATGCACCCTCATCCAAGATGTAGATGAGTTTGTTTCTTCATCAGATTTGGAGAAATGTAGCATTCCATCACTTGCTCACCAATGGATCCTCTGCAGTGAATGGGTGCCGTCAGAATGAGAGCCCAAACAGCTGATAAAAAAATCACAGTAATCCACACCACTCCAGTCCATCAGTTAACATTTTGTGAAGCCAAAAGCTGTGTGTTTGTAAGAAACAAACAAATGTAAATTCAAACCATTGCTTTAGGCTCAAATATGAATCCTCTAGCTGTAATATTGCTTTGTCCACTGAAAAGGTTGTGTTGTCTCAATCAAGAGAGGAATCTGCACAGATCAGGCACTGTTTACAAGTTAAAACAGTCCAAAACAGATCTAAACAAATATGTAAATGGTTTTTGATGTGAGAGACAACAGGAGATGGAGTTTTTCACTGGAGGAAGCGTTATTATGGACTCGTATTTTAGCCAGCAGCGACAGTTTAAAACACCTTGAAGATGGATTTGTTTCTTACAAACATGCAGCTTTTGTCTTCTCAAGATGTGAACTGATGGACTGGAGTGGTGTGGATTACTTGTGGATTCTTGTGATGTTTTTATCAGCTGTTTGGACTCTCATTCTGATGGCACCCATTCTCTGCAGAGGATCCACTGGTGAGCAAGTGATGCAATGCTGGTGGGTAGTTTTTCTGCGAGTTTTCATTTTTGGGTGAACTATTCAGACAGATCCCATGGTTGCCTAACAAAAAAAATATAATCTATCCAAGTCACATTCCTACCTGTATTTTGATTGGCGCTTGAATGCTTACTGTTATTACCCAGTAAGAGCTAGCTGTGATGAAAACATTCATTAAATAACATAGGATTGTGGTTGTATAGAGTGCTTTTCTGATTGTGTGCATTTCAGTGGCAGTTTCAGGTGCCTGTGCGAGGTGTGGGAGGGGATTTCGTTCATTTTTTTCCACACACACACACACACACACACACACACACACACACACACACACACAGAGTCTCTGAGTGGGAGTTTATATAAGTAGATTTTGTTGAAATGCGTGTGTGTTGTTTCTGCCCACTGCTGTGTGGCAGCACCCTCAGGTTTGCATGTGTTTCCAGTTTTAACTTCCAAAACAAGCTTGTCATTCAGAAGAGCTCAAAACATCCAATATTCATGCACAAGCAGAGCTCGATAATGTCGTGCTCTCAGGTCTGTGGGTTTGTGTAGTATCCTTGAAGCAAATACAATGCCGGCGTATTAGTGTGTGTTATAGGTTGCGTGTGCAGCAGCACGATTTGTGTAAGTGTTCTGTTTTCTGTTTTGACAAGCAAATATAAAGAGCAGGCTTTTAGACTGATTATATTTTAATTAATTTTGTGCATCTCATTTTATGGATTAGTTGCTCGCTGACTTTGGATTAATTTGTTGAATAAATGTTTATTGAATATGAATGTTAATCATTAACTATTCCTGTAAATGCTTAAAGTGTGTCATTTTTCTAGACAATGTAGTGTTTTTTTGAAGTGTGTAAAATGTGTTTCTCCTTTCCAAGCTTTATATGCGGAGACAAGTGAGCCAGTTGAGGTTGATTTGCTCAAAACGTGTGAACATCCCAACTAGCCTGACATGCATGTTATTTACTATTAAATGAAATGTGTGATAGTTAAAATATACATGGTAGTGTCTCTCTTTGAGTGCCTTTTTTTCACTAACGTTATATTAACTGCAAGTACTTTTTAATATACTTTTAGGATTTGAAGTACACTTCAAGTGCATGTTTAGTACAATTAAGTTTTGGGTTTTTACTTTATCTTACTGCATTGTCAGAAGTGTCTTTTCCATTATCAGCAAAGTACTCAGACTATTAAATGTGAGTAAAAGCATGCTAACATGCTGCCACAGTTTATCAGCGTGCTATAGCGTAAATGTGTAGCTGGATGTTGGCCATTTTGGGATGAGAGAAGGATGGCTCCATGGTGACCAGCTCCCCCTCACTGGGAAAAGTACAATGTGCTTCTGTAGCGTGAGATGATTGATGGCGTAGATTAAAGGGAGCGAGAGAGAGAGTGGGAGGAAGTGTTGATACATAGAGAAAAGATGAGGGAAGATGTGCGTTGCTGAGAAAGACTGAGCCAGTGAAGAAGCGTGTGAGCTTATCAGAAATGTATGCATGGAAAGAAAGACCCTATTGATTGTTTTACAATGACCGCTTCCAGTGATGCGTAGTGTTTGTTAGCGTCAGTGTTGGAGAAGGTACTTTGAAACAAGGTTTGGGCTTTGCATGCACCAAAAAAAGAAAATACACCATAAATGCACCATTCAATTATCAAAAAAGTAATTTATTTGATTAAAAATCCATTAAAAATCCATGTGATTGCATTGTGCGAGGAACACAATCATATTCTAGTCTTTATTTAGTGATCTTCACATGACTATGAAGGTTTACATCAGTGACATGAATGCTCTTTGGCTCTTAACTGCTTTGTCACTGATTGCAATATGCTATTTTACGGGTGACTTGCGTTTGAATGAGAAATGCACAAGCATTTAACAACTTCAGTTTTACTTTTTTACTGCTCCTCACAACAAAGTAATACAGATACAAAAATTATTGTATACTGCCAAAGAGCACTTCCAATGCAGCATATCATCATTTGGACTACTTTGGGTCTTCTTTTTGCCATTTTTTTAATAAATGGTAACACTTTAAATTAGGGAACATTATTTACTATTAACTAGTTGTTTATTAGCATGCATATTGCTAGGATATTGGCTGTTTATTAGTACTTATAAAGCACATATTAGTGCCTTATTCTTCATGACCATATTTTAGATCCCTTAAAAAAGAAGTCCACTTCCAGAACAACAATTTGCAGATAATGTACTCACCCCCTTGTAATGCAAGATGTTCATGTCTTTCTTTCTTCAGTCATAAAGAAATCATGTTTTTTGAGAAAAATGTTTCAGGATTTTTCCCCATATAATGGACTGATATGGTTCCCCGATTTTGAACTTCCAAAATGCAGTTTAAATGCGGCTTCAAACAATCACAAGGGTCTTGAGTACATTATATGTAAATTGTTGTTCTGGAAGTGGACTTCTCCTTTAACCCAACCCCATACTTAAACCTAACAACTAACTAGTAATAAGCAGCAAATTAGCAGTTTATTGAGGGGAAAACTCTTAGTCAATAGTGAATATGTGTTCCCTAATCTACACTCTAAACAATTCTGGAATAAAAACAAACCAGTGCTGGCTGAAATATGAACAAACCCAGTCACTGGGTAGTCTTGACCCAGCGGTTGGATTAAATGTTAAACCCAACCTGTTGGGCATTTTTATTTAACTCAACTATTGTTTAAAAACTACTATATGGCTGGCTTAAAATAAACCTTAAATAGGTTGTAAATTAAAAATCAAACTCATAATTACTAGAGGCATCAGCAATAATCAAAAGCACATTTATTACTAAGCAAAAAAAAAAAAAAAAAAAAAAAATGTGATGGATTGGCCATTAAAAAAAATCTCTATACATTGTAAATTGTATCTAAAGTTATGGTCATGGTACAATTTTCTCCCTGTTTAACTTTTTTTTTATACTGTTAAAAGTGGTGTTAAAGTTTGGTGACAGGGTTGAGAGGGGTTAAGAGATATCAAATATACTGTAAAACAGTACAAATGTTTTATGTTTCTGTAGTTTTAGTGAATAGTGAATGTTATTTTTACATTTTAATTTTAATATTTTCACACAGAGTAATTCAGCATCTACCCAATCGCACAAAATGTTTATGTTGTACCTGTAAATGAATACCTACGCATACACACACACACACACACAGATGGTGTAGGATTTGGATTTTCACTCAGAAAAAGAAAATTTCACTTACAATTTTCACTCAGAAATTGCTAGTAAATTTCACATGTAATTACAAAGAAATGGCAAGTAACACAGTATGTACTATAAAAACTGAAAAAGTGTTTATTTAAAAAAAAAAATCCAATAATCTCCAATAAATGTACAACTTCAAAAACTCTGTTTTGCAGCCGATAAAAAACAAAACAAAAAAACAAGCAGGCTGACACTTACATCAGTGATGACATGTTTTTGGGACATTTTGTGTGCATCTTTAAATAATTTTACAACACCAATTGTCATAATGCACTTCATTTTCATCTGCATCCCTTCTCCTCTTCTTTTGCTGCTCCTCACATTTCCCTGGTTGGCTCTCAGTTCATTTTGCTAATATCTACTGCACTCCCTTCAACCTTCATATTCCTCCGAGGGTCTCGCCAGCGCCTGCTGAATAAAGGCTGATGCTCAGCACTATTTCAGTGTGTGTGTGTGTGTGTGGCCTGCATTTATATGTGTATATTCAGATTTTGAATTGTAGGAAAAACCTGGATGAACATAGAGTTCATATTTAAGTTAAGTAAGCATTTAGTTGGTGCATTTGATTCCAAAGAAAACAACAGTTTGTCTGTCATCAAAATATATATAACCTGGTCAACCACCTGTCCAGACCACTTTTTTATGATCAAAGTCCTGTTTTATGCTGAAACATGTCATATAAGGAAAGCTGAATGAATCGCACACACTAGTGGTTATGCACTACATGTATTTGCATGCTAAATTTAGCAGTCCGTTTCTGACCGGCGCCTCACCTTACCGTGGTCAACCGACTGAAATAATGTTTTTGACAGCAAAACTGCACTCCAGGAACACACACACAAACACATTATTTTCAACAGTGGCTAATATAAATGCCATGTGTTGTATAGCACGTTGACATTGATGTTCCACCCACCATTCCTCGCAATGACTCCTGGGTAATTCAGGCTCTCCCGTCACGTTCCTTTTGACCCGTCGCACACTCTCTCCACTTTATCCACATTCAGCATTCTCCCCTCCCTGCTGGTCCTGTTTCTATCTCACTATACTGTGCCTCTCTAACTAGCTCATTACCCTTTCTTACTGTAGGTTCTGCACTGGTTCCCGTCCCTATAGACTGTGATGTTGTGTCATTATATTTATATTTAATGAGCAATTTGTTTTGGAATCAGCAGTAATACATGCTGAATTCATGTCATGACAGAATAATCTTTTTTAAAGGAGTAGTTCACTTCCAGAACAAAAATTTACAGATAATAAACTCACCCTCTTGTCATCCAAGATGTTCATGTCTTTCTTTCTTCAGTCGTAAAGAAATTATCTTTTTTGAGGAAAACATTTCATGGTTTCTCTCCATATAGTGGATGAGGAAAAATTACAATTTATATACTTTTTAACCTCAAACGCTTGTCTTGTCTAGCTCTGTGTGAACTCTGTTTTTTCCGGTCGTGATAGTTAGGGTACGTCTAAAAACTCTCATCTCATTTTCTTCCCCTACTTCAAAATCGTCCTACATCACTGCAGAAGTACCAGCCCAGAGTTTACAAAGTGAACATGCAAAGAAGATCAAACACACTTTTCAAAAAAGGTAAAACAGCGATCTAGGATGATTTTGAAGTTGGTGGAGAAAATGAGATGAGAGTTTTTAGACGCACCCTAACTGTCATGAACGATTGAGGTTAAAAAGTATATAAATTGTATTTTTTTTTTCAGAAAATAACCGATCGTTTCACTAGATAAGACTGGACTGCCTCGGCTGGGATTGTTTAGAGCCCTTTGAAGCTGCATTTTAACTGCATTTTGGAAGTTCAAACTCGGGGCACCATATCAGTCCATTATATGGAGGGAAACCTTGAAATATTTTCCTCAAAAAACATAATTTCTTTACGACTGAAGAAAGAAAGTCATGAACATCTTGGATGACAAGGGGGTGAGTACATTATATGTACATTTTTGTTCTGGAAGTGAACTTCTCGTTTAAGACATATGAGAGTAGACAGTGTGAACAGCACAACTGGGATGTTCTTTAGGCCTAGACTTTTTGGGTTAGCAGCTGAAGAAATCAAGCAAATTGTTCATAAATAATATAATGTAATTGTAAGAAAGATCATAATGGAATTGAAACTTTATTGTCCGTACTGTTTGGAATACAAAAATACAGAATTTCTATAATTTTTTATGAGAATCAGGGTTCTTAGAGCTTTTGATCAATAACTTTACAGGAGTGTCTTTCTTTTTCTTTCTTTTTTTCTTTCTTTTTATTTTTTGTTTGTTTTTATTTGGAACTCACAGTTTAAAATTCCATACATCCATTCATCAATCCAAAATAAACTCCTTTTCCTATGTAGGGTCATGGGAGGAATATCCATGTGTTTTTGTTGGTTTCATTTATTTATTTATGACTTTTCCTGAGCTGGAAATCCTAATTTAAAATTCCATCATACGTCCATTCTGTAAACCACTTGTTATATAGGTTGTGGGAGGAAAGTTCATGTGTTGTGTTTATTTATTTATTTGTTCGTTCATTCGCTAACTTTTTTGGATTTGGAAATCACTATTTAAAATTCCAAGTTTTCCATGATCATGTGTCTCCCTTGTGTTACATGTCTGTTTTTTCCTGTTAAAATTCATTGTTACATATCCGGAAGTCTCTGTTGAGAGCTGCAGATGAGCTGTTACGTCAGTGTGCTGAGTGACGCGGGTGCGTGTGGCTGAGATCAACCCGTCTGTAACCCACTCGAGTGTGGGCGTACCTCGTTACCATGCAAACGTATTCATCTCACACACACAGAGTCAACCTTTTAAACTCCTCTTGCGATTTACTAACATACTGCCTGCAGTAACAGTTCATATGTTTACATCATCCAGGGAACTTAAAGTAAGTAAAATAGTAGTAAAACAGTAGCAAAATGACAGAGAAATCAGTGTCTTAAAGGGGTCTTATTATGGTCTTTTTCAAAGTCTTGATTTTGTTTTGGGGGTGTACTAGAACATGCTCTCATGCTTGGTGGTTTGCATTATTTTTCACATTAATTAACAATATTACAATACCTTTCTCGCCAAGCTGGCACAAATAGCTCGATTAGTTTTGGGTTTGATAAAGGCCTGCCTTCCAAAAATACTAAATGTGTCGTGATTGGTTAGCTGTCCCAATGTGTAGGGCTGGGCGATAATTCGATAACGATAATTTTCGCAATATAATTTTCCTCGATAAAACGATATGAAGAGTTCGATAAATGTTCGATATAATTTCTATGTGTCAAAAGCGGAACGAAATAGCGCAACTTATTTGAATCGCGCCACAGGGACCGTTTATCCGCTCGGACCAAAGTTTAAATTGCCGCGTTGCGCGAGCTCACTAGACATGATGCATGGATTATCTAGATGCGGCACGGACGCGCCTGGAAAAACCGAGCGCATCGCGACCGCGTCGCTTCGTAATGAGCGTAGGTGCCGCGCGCCTACATTTGAAATAACGAACTTGAAGGCGCAAAAGGCGCGATATGTGAACAGCTCCGTCACGCGAGCACTAAACAGCGCTGTGAGATCCAGTGTGAAACACTTGAATTCAGCGATGAACACAAATGACTGTGATTCAAACTAGTTTAAAGCTGTGTGCAACGAGACAGTCAGAAGGCTTTTCAATCTACACATCGCCATCATTTACCATGGATTTACTGTAGTAACACTCATTGCACCATGGTATTGTGGCAGCAATGTGGGATATTCACATTGAATTTTATTACAGGAGTAATGGTATATAATTATAGTATGTATGTATTTGTGATTAAGCTATAGCATGTGTGCATTTATACTAAATGTTTTTAGACTACCGTTTTTTTCATACAAATAGGCTACCTATAAAACCATATAGTTACATTTTTACCATGGTATCAAAGTACCATTATGTGTGGTTTTAACTGTGTTTATTATGATTTAAAATGTATGCTTGCTACTATGGCAGACCAATGCTTAATTAAAAAAAAAATAATAAAAATAATTGGGTCAGAATAAATTTAACCATATAAAACAGGTTGAGGTTGCTACAATTTTTACAGATGTTACTGATTGATAATGAACAGAAAATTACCTCAAGCTACTATCAAATGTGCATTTCTAAGAGACAAAAAAAAGTGATAGTATTATTATTATTATTATTATCATCATCATCATCATTATCAGACAACCCAAAACCTGTTTCTTGATTTGAAACAATATAACTCATTAGAACATGCAGAAATTAATTTTTCTATTTAATATTTATTTTGTTAAAGAAAATTAATGGTCTGGTTTCTACAACTTTTACTTTAGAGCAAAAATCTGACTTTAAACTTGAAAGAAATAGAGATTTGACATTTATTGTGATAATTATCGATATCGACTGATATGAAAAAAATTATCGTGATAATTTTTTTGCCCATATCACCCAGCCCTACCAATGTGTTGTGATTGGCGAACAGCTTAGACGTCATTTCGGTACTGCCACGCCCCTTACCCGGAGCCTTTTTATTATGGGTGGATGCACTTTATTTGACTTGTTTTGGACTGATGAAGAGAAACACCCGTCTATGCCGTTCAAGTGCAAGTTTATGCATTTAAAAAACACTTGCATTATAAGTGAAGTTATCTACACTGTATGATGAAGAAATCTCTTACCACACACTGCACACGTCTGCGGTGCGTTGCGGCTCTGACGTGGCCACCGGAGCAGATCGCAACCCCACCTAATCCCCCACCTCACCCCTACCTGCCCCCCAACCGTTCAAATTTCCGTAGGCGGGATTTTTTTTAATGATATTCTAATAGTTTATAGTTTCCTGTAAAGTTGTAGTTCTTGAAAAGGGATTTTTTTTAAAACGAAATATCTCCTTTTGGAGAAACATACACACTGATTCAAATTTAAAAAGTGAAAAAACATAATAAGACTTCTTTAATTAATAGCTAAAGGAGACGTTTTGCACAACAAACTAACAACTGTGCATGAAGCTGACTTAACTTTGACTTATTCACTTAACTTGAATAATTCTCGTTAACTAGAACACTCAGCGCTCTGTTTCCCGTATACAGTAGGTGCTGCACTGTGAATGTGCACAATGACTGACAGACAGAAAGATTGGTTGAGCAAAGAAACTGAGCGCAGACCATGATCACATTTTTTGCAGGTTACAGAGCTTACATTCTGAGAAAAAAGATACAAAGCTGATACTGGAGCTGTCATCAAAGTTATAAAAGCTAAAAGGTACATCTGTATGTAACAAAATGTAACAAAACGTATCACAGTTTTCACAAAAATGTGAAGCAGCAAATCAGCATATTAGAATGATTTCTGAAGGATCATGACACTGAGACTGGAGTAATGATGCTGAAAATTCAGCTTTGCATCAGGAGTTTGCATTTTTTATATATATATTTATGAATTTGACAAATGCTTATATCCAAAGTAAGTACATTACATTTAAGTTATACATTTCATCTGTTCATGCATTCCATAGTAAACTTTTTTTTTTTTTTTTGAGTGTGGTTTATTATGTAACTGTTGGCTCATTGCTATTTTATTACTTTGTAGTAACTTGCCGTAAATATCAGTTCATATATCGGCTATAAACAGATACATGTGGTCCTGTATTCTGATTGGTCAATACAGTGCAGCATTGCTACCATACTTATATGTGCTATATAGCAACATCTCTATATATTCACAATCTATATTCTCAGCTTTATTGCTTAATTTTATCTGAGCTTTGAAGATGGGTTATCTCAGAGCCAGAACTGTTGGTTTTATAAAAGGCATTTTGACGTTTAAATACTGTATTGTGGTCAGGCTACATTGTTTCAATAACACCGTTCTGTCCAGATGGCCTGACCCGCATCCTGCAGCCAGACTCTCCCTGAAGCCAAAACACAACTGAGATTATAAGAGTTAAATGGCAGGCGAGGCTGCTGAGAAACCAACGGGCTGCTAAGACCTTTACTGGATGAGTCCACCGCTGGACTGTTGAAGAAATCAGTCAAGCAGAACAAAGAATGATTATGCAACTGTTCCCATTTAAAAAGTTTAGTGTACTGACTTTGAGCATTAAACATAAAAGTATGGCTTGAAGTTGTTTATGTAAATTGTTAGGTTTGAACTTTTCATATGCATTAGTGGTTTAATGAAGTGAAGTTTTAAAATTCGGGTTTGTGTGGCAGATTTCATTATTATAGTAGTCTGTAGACAAACAGAGAAAGGACAGGAAATGATGAGAGAAGTTCAAGATGTATTGCACATGCTTACATACACCATGCTGCTTATGTTGCATACCACTAGTGCTCAGTACTTATTTTTTCATTTGATCATATTTGACATACACAACAGAGCATTGCACACAGCACTGTTTAGATCAGGTTTGTGTTGAAGAGACAAAAACAAATACATTTTTTTTAACATAATGTTCTTTCTCTTAAAATGTAAAAGAATGTAAATATCTACATCATCATACATGCCTAAAGGATTGAAGTCTGTCATGTCCATCAATCTGCTGTTTTATTCCAACCCTTACACTTGGTCGGAGGCTTCTGTAAATATTTGGTTTATATGTAACCTTGCATTTCAACATTTCACAAGTTTGGTGAAATGAAAAATATTTAATAGTGCAGAAGTTGTAATGTAGTGCACCTTTACATCAAAACTAACATGCACACAGCTGATCACAGGCTGTCTAAACCTGCTGTAGTTTTCCTACCAGCCACACATGTATGTGACAAACTGTCTGACACAGATGCTCCATAGGGACCGCTCTACCTGCCCAAGTCTGATCTTTAGATGCTGTGAATTATGATTTGAGTTCCTGGAATGTGACTTCTAAGTTCTCTTCAATGCAAGCAGATGCCTCCACAATCTATAGCTTTACAACTGTGTGACTGAAATAAACAAAAACTAAAGCCCAGGAACAGTATTGGGGAAGGTTTTTAATTGTAAGCTGTACATTGTTACTACAGTGTGTTACACAACTATGTAACTGTGTTTGTATTACCACTATGCCTTACTTAACGGTCCCTTGTAAAAAAGAAGTGCACTTTAATATACTTTTAAAAATAGTACTTATTAGGAAAATAATATATTTTAAAGATATATACTTACAATATTATTACAGTTTGATTTGTATAATCCTAAAACTGTACATTTCTGACGTTTTTTTATTTATTTATTTTTTGGTCACACACTAAATATATATATATATATATATATATATATATATATATATATATATATATATATATGCACAGGGCTCTCAACGCTAAGGATTTTCTCTACTTGCCCGGTCGGGCCAGTGGTTCAAATAAATTTTTCACTGGCCCTGCCACAAAAAAAAAATAAAATAGTTGCTGTTATTATTGTGTTTGACCCATGTTATCTTTTATTTTAATAAATAAGCTTATATGACATCAAAATTTTACATAGCAATTAAAGGAACACTCCACTTTTTTTGAAAATAGGTTAATTTTCCAACTCCCCTAGAGTTAAACAGTTGAGTTTTACCGTTTTTGAATCCATTCAGCCGATCTCCGGGTCTGGCGGTAGCACTTTTAGCATAGCTTCGCATAAATCAATGAATCCGATTAGACCGTTAGCGTCTTGCTCAAAAATGACCGAAGAGTTTCAATATTTTTCCTATTTAAAACTTGACTCTTCTGTAGTTACATTGTGTACAAAGATGGACGAAAAATGAAAAGTTGCGATTTTCTAGGTCGATATGGCTAAGAACTATACTCTCATTTCGGTGTAATAATCAAGGAATTTTGCTGCCATACCATGGGTGCTGCAGGCACAATGATATTACGCAGCTGTCAACTCTGCATCTACACAAACTTAGTGCCGGTCACTTTCAGGCGCTGCGTAATATCATTGCACCTGCTGCACCCATGGTACGGCAGCAAAATTCCTTGATTATTACGCACGAATGAGAGCATAGTTCCTAGCCATATCAGCCTAGAAAATCGCAACTAATAAAAAAATATCGAAACTCTTTGGTCATTTTTAAGCGAGATGCTAATGGTCTAATCAGATTCAATGATCTATGCTAAGCTATGCAAAAAGTGCTACTGCCAGACCCAGAGATCGGCTGAATGGATTCAATAACGGTAAAACTCAACTGTTTAACTCTCGGGCAGTTGGACAATGAGCCTATTTTCAAAAAAAGTGGAAATTTCCTTTAAATTCCAATTTCGATATCACAGCAAAACCTACTAGCCTAACAAATAAAAGTTCAAACATTATTTGTTTGTTCAAAAATTTTATTACAAATGACACAATGCTTTAGGGCAGTGGTTTTCTGTCCTGGAACAACCCCTGCCCTGCACATTTTGTATGTCTCCCTTATCAGAAACACCCAGTTCATGTTGTGCAGCCTCTACTAACGAGCTGATGAGTTGAATCAGGTGTGTTAGATGAGGGAGACATACAAAATGTGCAGGGCAGGGGTGCTTCTAGGACCTGTTTGAAAACCACTGCTTTAGGGGAAAACAGCTGACGGACTGAATGATCGCAAATTCAGTCTCTGCCAGCAGGTGGCGCTTATAGAATAATGACACAGCGTTTCCCTGGTTACCGCTGTAAACAAAGCAGCGCCGTGCTTATGAATGCAACTTTGAATGCATTATACAGAGGCAAATGAAAAAAAAAAAAAAAACGCCATGTAAACATTTCTTAAAACAGTCAGTTCCCCTCAGAGATACATTCATATAAACCCCCTTTCAATATTTAAGATAATATTGCGCATCGTGAACCCTGATCTTGCTCTGCCCGCTACAGTAATTTTTCCTCTTTGCGTTTGTCTTCAGCGTCTCTGGTCCTCTGCTAACAGAAGTTTAAAGAGTTCATAATATTTCCACACACATGACATTTTGAAAAATTATTGCATGCAGTTCGTGTGCAAGCCCGGAACAGAGATCGGTTGAAATATGTCCGGTCGATTGGTGCATCTGTACTACACTGTATGAATAAAAAAATAGATTAATCATTGTTACAAGCTACAAAGTTACTCGTCAAGATGGGTATTTTGACATACTTTTGTAGCCTATCTGTACGTCAGAGAGCGGTCTCATCTGGTCTGAGCGTTTGGACCCAGAAGTCACAGAAGAGGTGACGCTCGACGTCAGACTTAACAAGTTAATTGTCGAGCCCAGATGTAGAAACAGTTGTCACTGAGAAATTGCTAAATAGTGCATTTTACAAATAATTACATTGAAATGGCAAGCAACATGGAATTCTGCATGAAATCTTAAAGTAGGAAAGCGGAAATAGTATTATCTTTGTTTTACACATTAGTCTTGATTGCAATATACATTAATTTCCTGTAAAGATGATTTGAAATATGGTTAAAGTTTACTATTGAATGTACTGATAAGCACAAGTAGTACTTCAAATAAACAATTTTTATACCAGTGAATATGTCAGTAAATATGTGACCCTGGACCACAAAACCAGTCTTAAGTCGCTGGGGTATATTTGTAGCAATAGCCAAAAATAGGTTGTATGGGTCAAAATGATAGATTTTTCTTTTATGCCCAAAATCACTAGGATATTAAGTAAAGATCATGTTCCATGAAGATATTTTGTAAAATTCCTGCTGTAAATATATCAAAACGTATTTTTTGATTAGTAATATGCATTGCTAAGAACTTCATTTGGACAACTTTAAAGGCGATTTTCTCAATATTTTGATTTTTTTGCACCCTCAGGTTCAATATATTGAGCTGTATCTCGGCCAAATATTGTTCTAGCAAACCATACATCAATGGAACGCTTATATATTTCGAAAAATTGATCCTTATGACTGGTTTTGTGGTCCAGGGTCACATATGTTAATAGACTTGAACTATACTTAAATTTTAAATCCATTACTTTTTTACTAGGGTTCGTATGTTATGTATTTTAAGTATACTCGTAATTATACAGTTGTGATGATGAAGTTGCAATTAATACATTTAAACTGTATATTTAACTAAAATAGACAGTTAGTTTAAATAAACTTTACATTTTTCCACTTTAAAAGTAAAAACAACATGAAAAATTGTCCCATGCCCTGTGTATTTTATCAGTAGTCCTGCTGCCCTGTGATCTGTCAGTCTGTTTGTGTCTGTGTGAACTTCGTGTTTAGTCTAAACTCATGGGGTATACGCTTCAGTCTCTGAAGAAACGAGTCTGTTACCACTGGGAGAAATGAAAGCGACATACCTTGTTTGCCTATTAAAGGATGCTAAAAGGCACAAGCACACACAAACACACACACACACACACACACACACACACACACACACACACACACTCTCCCAGCGCTTCAGTTCAGTTTGCTCTAATTTTAGCTTTTATAGACATGCATTACGTCATGTCTCCTCAATGTGTTTTCTTTTTTCTAGAAGTTTTCTTTTGTCTCTTTCTTTTTCTGTGACATGGATAAATTGCAGGCTTATCAAGCTGTCTTAATAAGTAAAGAGAGGTGGAGAGAGAAAGAGAGAAACAAGGCTGGAGAATGTAGAAAAATGAGCAGATGTTTCTTATAATGAGAGGACGAGTGTGAGCAGCAGACAGCTGTGCTGTTCTTACCCTCCCACAAACAAACGCTTCATCTTCACGCCGCTACAACACTGACCTTCACTACAGCTCCACTTTGACTAATAGCTGTTTTCTATGTGAATATATTGTAAAATCTAATTCATTCCAGTGATCAAAGCTGAATTTTCAGCATCATTACTCCAGTCTTCAGTGTCACATGATCCTTCAGAAGTAATTCTAATATGCTGATTTGGCTCTCAAGAAACATTTGAAAACAGCTGTGCTGCTTCACTTTTTGTCAAAACCTTCATACTAGAGAACATTTATTTTACATATAAATCTTTCATAATATACATGTATTTTCTGTAACTTTTGGTCAATTTAATGCATCCTTTTGTGATTTAAAGTATTCTTTTAAAAAAATTGTGATCCAGGTATTATGTCAGTCTTGTCAGATTAAAAATCACAGTTGATATTAATTCCAGCATTAAGAAATATTGGTAACACTTTAGTTTAGAGACTCGTTCTTAATATTAACTAGTTGCTTATTAGCATGCATTTTACTGGCATATTGGCTGTTTATAGTAATGTCTTATTCTGCATGATCCCTTAATCCACACCATACCGAAACTTAACAACTACCTTACTATTAAGTAGCAACAAATTAGGAGTTTATTGAGGTGAAAGTCGTAGCTAATAGTTAGTTAATAGTGACAATTGGTGACTAAAACATTTACCAATTAACATATAAACTACATCAATTAAAATATGATTACCATTATTGGTCACACTTTATTTTAAGGTCCAGTTCTCGCTATTAATAAACCATTAAATATGACTTTTGCCTCAATAAACCCCTAATTTGCTGCTTTTTAAAGGGGTCATCGGATGCAAACTTCACTTTTTCATGTTGTTTGAACATTAATGTGTGTTGTCAGTGTATGTACAAATCTACCCTATAATGATAAAAATCCATGCAGTGGTTTTTAATTAATCTGTAAAAATAATATCCCCTTTTTTAAATCGAGCCGTTCTCAGATGCTTGTCGGTGTGCCGTCACACCGACAGAGGCCACTCCCACAATAGTTGATTGACATGAACTCTTACTTTAGACCAGCTGTAACAGTCCAGTAACTTTCCATGTTTTGATGATGAAGCAGGGATGTAAGTTAGACAAGAATATCTCCGATTGAGCGATTGAGGTGTTGTGTTGCTGGATGTAATAATGAACATAGTGGTCGTCATTTACTCCCGATATCTGAGCTGCTGAAGATGCAGTAGATTACGTTTGTTTGTGAAGGGAATGCGCCTCCCGATCTACATATATCCGTCTATGTTCGCGCGAATCATTCGTGATCCAGCTTCACTTACAGCAGAAGTGAGTGTAAGCGTTTTTTTTATGAATCTTTGCAATCGCCTTTCCTTATAACGTGGTAGTTAGGAAGTTTAGCGGCTAAATGCGGCTAATGTAAACAAGCTCGTCTTTCTACCGAGAGAAGAGAGGGGCGGGGCGAGCAGAGCTCATTTGCATTTAAAGGAACAACCCCTTAGAATGAGATGATTTTTGCAGAGCTGATTTTGGCAAGGTAAAAATGGTGTTGTTTTACAAAACCATTGAGAATTTTTAATCAAAGTATATTAGAGACTTTTCATTAAGACCCTAAAGAATCATATCAACTTGTGGAAAATGGGCATCCGATTAACCCCTTTAATAGTTAGTAAGGTAGTTGTTAAATTCTGGTATTGGGTAGGATTAGGGATGTAGAATATGGTCATGTAGAATAAATGCTTTTTATGAACTAAATAACAATCAATATGTAATTAATAGGCATGCTAATAAGCAACTAGTTAATAGTAAGAATTGGTCCCTATGCTAAAGTGTTACCCTATTATTAATAAACTGATTGTTCAAATTGGATTAGCTGTATTCAAAGCAGCTGTAAAATGACTATGAACACATTTGATCCTACTCTGTCATAAACAGCCTAAAGTTAGACTAATATTACAGGCTGGAAGAATTATTAATTCCACTTATTAATCATAAATTATTTTAATGTGCTTCTCATCAAGCATAAGACCCCCAAAACACACCAGACATGGTAAAATCATTGTCAAACACATCTTTTTTCATGACTTAATCACAAGTAGTTTGCTTCTGCATCGATAAATCTTTTGAAAAACACCAATAGTAATTCTGTTTAATCATTGTTGGACTGTTTTGCATCATGAGAGACAGATGTGACTCCTGCATGAGGCCGTGTCAGTGTGTTAGTGAGTGAATATGTGCTCGTTCTCCCTGTAGCAAGATAGAAATACTCTGGTTACGTAACGCTGTGGAAATCCTTGTCTGCTACATCTTTGTTACCATCATTGTCATCATTGTCATCTTCTTAAAAGGCGCGTTTGAATAGAGAGCTTGGTGGAGGAACAGACAGAAAAAGCGAATTGAAACGAGAACGAGATAAGTAACGGCATTGAGAGTAGGAGGCTGATTTCATGCTTTAGCTACAGAGCATCTTCTCATGCTAATCAACAGACTACTGCGGCACAACAAATCACCAGAAACCAGAGAACCAACCAGGGAGAGCTGAGAGAAAGATGGGGGGGATAAGGTGCAGAGAAACCCAGGGAAAAACAGAGCAGAGAGAAAGAGAAGAGCGCAACATTACCACCCACTCACCAAAATTCAATCCAGCTTCTCATTTCCCCGTCTTCCTCTCTTAAAGAGACGGTTCATCCAAAAATTAAAAGGCTGCCATCATTTACTCACCCCCATGAGTTTTTTTTTCTTCTGCTGAACACAAAAGAAGATATTTTGAAGAATGTACCAAACAGTTTACGGTAGCCATTGACTTCCATAGTATGGAAAACTTACAATGGAAGTAAATGGCTACCACCAGCTTTTTGGTTACCAACATCTCCTTTTGTGTATGAAAGAATATTAAACTCATTGAAATGCTCAATGGATTTTGTGAAGCAAGTGAGCCAGAAGGTTTAAAAGCAAAAACATGAAGATAATATTTTATTAATGCACTTACATGAATTCTTGAGTAAATGTGTGTTCTTTGAGGACGGCTTTTTTAGGTGGATGAATGTCTGGTTATGTGTTACCAACAGAATTCCTGTGGGTGGTGTTTGCGCTCTGTCAGCAGAGCTTTACAGCTCCTTACGTTATGCATGGAAGTTAGCAAGTTTACTTTTTTAGCTGTTATTAATTTAATCAAACCAGTCTCATGTAATATTGAAATGAGTGATAGTTTTAAATGTTTATTCCATTGATCTGGTAGGATTTCCGGTGTAGGTGTATTTACTGTAAACATGATTCCCGTTCGTTAATACACGCTGAGAGACACATTAAAATAGCTGTCTGTGGTAATTAGCATGACATATGCTTCTCAACTGGTGAAACCCTGTTTGTTTTGTGCTGTGATTTGGCCATATTGCAAAATATTAAAATTCTGAAGATACTTAGAGACCAAAATGGTCAAATTTCCTTTTTCAGCCAATGTCATGTTAACAATTTAGCATATTTTGGACCTGCAGTTCTTCCCTTATGAGAAAAAAGTGTGCTTAAATGTATTGAAAGTGCTTTTGCACTTTCTTACAAAAAATATAAAAAAGCACTGTTGTTGCAGATAAAGTAATATGAATTATATAGCAAGCCTCTTAAAGAGAGACACTTTCATGACTGTGTCTTTTAACACACTTTTATAAAGTTGAAATAATGAATTGAATTGAAATAATGTAATATTAATGTAACATTAAAATGTAACATTAAACGTTTTACTTTGAAGTACTTTATAAATCATGTTTTCTTAATCTTTTGTCAAGCTTTAAAGAAGTAGACTTATTTTGATGTGTTGATTAACAAGCTTGGGTAAAGTACTTATCATTTTAGTTTATTTATATTATATATACACATACACACACACACACACACACACACACACACACACACACACACACACACACATACATACATATATACACTACCATTCAAAAGTTTGGGGTCAGTAAGACTTGTAATAGTCTTTAAAGTAGTCTCTTATGCTCATCAAGGCTGCATTTATTTGATTAAAAAAAACAGTAATATTGCTAAATGTTTTTACAATATAAAATAATGTTTTTTATTTTAACATACTTTAAAGTAGAATTTATTCCTGTGATGAAAAGCTGAATTTTTATCAGCTGTTACTCCAGTCTTAAGTGTCACATGATCCTTCAGAAATCATTCTAATATGCGGATTTATTATTAGAATGATCAGTGTTGGATAATATCAACAGTTGTGCTGCCAAATATTTTTTGGAACCTGTAATTTTTTTTTTCAGGATTCTTTCATGAATAACAAGTTTAAAAAGTATAGTGTTTATTCAAAATATAAATATTTTATAACAATGTAAATTATTTATTATTAACTTTTAATAAACTTTTAATTATTAACTAATTATTAATTTCTTAAAAAAAAAAAAAAAAAAGAAAGAAACAATAAAAATGTACTGACCCCAAACTTTTGAACGGTAGTGTATATATATATATATATATATATATATATATATATATATATATATATATATATATATATATATATATATATATATATATATATATATATATACAGGGTGGGCCATTTATATGGATTCACCTTAATAAAATGGGAATGGTTGGTGATATTAACGTCCTGTTTGTGGCACATTAGTATATGTGAGGGGGCAAACTTTTCAAGATGGGTGGTGACCATGGTGGCCATTTTGAAGTCGGCCATCTTGGATCCAACTTTTGTTTTTTCAATAGGAAGAGGGTCATGTGACACATCAAACTTATTGGGAATTTCACAAGAAAAACAATGGTGTGCTTGGTTTTAACGTAACTTTATTCTTTCATGAGTTATTTACAAGTTTCTGACCACTTATAAAATGTGTTCAATGTGCTGCCCATTGTGTTGGATTGTCAATGCAACCCTCTTCTCCCACTCTTCACGCACTGATAGCAACACCGCAGGAGAAATGCCAGCACAGGCTTCCAGTATCCGTAGTTTCAGGTGCTGCACATCTCGTATCTTCACACCATAGACAATTGCCTTCAGATGACCCCAAAGATAAGAGTCTAAGGGGGTCAGATCGGGAGACCTTGGGGGCCATTCAACTGGCCCACGACGACCAATCCACTTTTCAGGAAACTGTTCATCTAGGAATGCTCGGACCTGACACCCATAATGTGGTGGTGCACCATCTTGCTGGAAAAACTCAGGGAACGTGCCAGCTTCAGTGCATAAAGAGGGAAACACATCATCATGTAGCAATTTCAAATATCCAGTGGCCTTGAGGTTTCCATTGATGAAGAATGGCCCCACTATCTTTGTACCCCATATACCACACCATACCATCACTTTTTTTGTTCCAACAGTCTTGGAAGGATCTATCCAATGTGGGTTAGTGTCAGACCAATAGCGGTGGTTTTGTTTGTTAACTTCACCATTCACATAAAAGTTTGCCTCATCACTGAACAAAATCTTCTGCGTGAACTGAGGGTCCTGTTCCAATTTTTGTTTTGCCCATTCTGCAAATTCTGTGCGCCGATCTGGGTCATCCTCGTTGAGATGCTGCAGTAGCTGGAGTTTGTAAGGGTGCCATTTGTGAGTAGCTAATATCCGCCGAAGGGATGTTCGACTAATGCCACTCTCCAGTGACATGCGGCGAGTGCTACGCTGTGGGCTCTTGCTGAATGAAGCTAGGACAGCCACTGATGTTTCTTCATTAGTGACAATTTTCATGCGTCCACATTTTGGCAAATCCAACACTGAGCCAGTTTCACGAAACTTAGCAAGCAGTTTGCTAACTGTAGCATGGGAGATGGGTGGTCTCGTAGGGTGTCTTGCATTGAAATCTGCTGCAATGACCCACACTCGTTTTCGACTGCGTTCACCAGATATCAACACAATTTCGATCCGCTCCTCACGTGTTAACCTCTACGACATGTCAATGGCTGTGAACACTGTAAATAACTGAGAAACTTGTAAATAACTCATGAAAGAATAAAGTTACGTTAAAACCAAGCACACCATTGTTTTTCTTGTGAAATTCCCAATAAGTCTGATGTGTCACATGACCCTCTTCCTATTGAAAAAACAAAAGTTGGATCCAAGATGGCTGACTTCAAAATGGCCACCATGGTCACCACCCATCTTGAAAAGTTTGCCCCCTCACATATACTAATGTGCCACAAACAGGACGTTAATATCACCAACCATTCCCATTTAATTAAGGTGAATCCATATAAATGGCCCACCCTGTATATATATATATATATATATATATATATATATATATAATTTTAACTAGTGGGTTGATATTACATTTAAAATGAATGGCCCAGTTTCACAGACAGGGCTTAGCTTAAGCCAGGACTAGACCTAAGTTAAATTAAGATATTTAAGCAGCTTTTATAAAAATGCCTTAGAGGAAGATGTTACAGGTGTGCATCTTGAGACAGAACAATGGCACTGACATATTTTAAGACATGTCAGAGCAAGATATTTTTAGTTGAGACAGCTCGAACATGCATTTTGGTCTGGGACTAGCCTTAAGCCTTGTCTGTGAAACCGGGGCTGGGGTATATATTTTAAAAGTGCTGAATCACAACTTCATCGTAAATGTTAAGGAGTGAAGGCGACGCGAAGCGGGTGGATCCAAATGCAAACTTTTATTAACATTAGACATTGACATGTTCGCAAAATGTGTAATTGTAAGTATATTAAAATTCAGAACATACACGTTTCAAAAGAAATTAAATAAAAGTGTATTTTAGTTTCTCTTGATTGATGTCAGTACATTCAGCAGTACACTCAAACCGTATTTCAAAGACAGTAGAAGCAAATCTGAAATTAATTATAAAGATGTACTTAAGTCCTGCTTCAGTGGGTTAAAAATCACTCTGAAGTTCAAATAATTGCATTTATATGAATAAATATAAATTTAAACCATAATGCATTGTAATTTAATTGCAAATTAAATGCATTTACAGTAAGTGCCTGAAAACATTAAATTGTGTTCACAAAAGTATATTCTTTTAAAATGTATTATTATCATAGTAAGTACTTTTTTAATGCATGCTAGAGTTTACTTAATTTTCAATATAGTAAAAAAAATGTAGTTTGAATTTGGCAACATTTGATGGTGTGTTGAGTCACCTCTTGGTGTCTTCCTGAAGCAAATCCAGATGAGAACTACTGACAGAAATTAGGTTAAAAATACCCTGTAACATTAAACTGACACCTCAGTGCTCATCACCGTAATCTCACTCACTTTCCATTCCACCTCTGTAATCTAGGAGTTTTTTTTAGGTTGCAAGTGATTTCATCCCCTGCTAATACGATAATGCACCGGTGCACACATCTCACCATGATTACTGACCTATCATGATGAAAATATTGTTAGATATAGTAAGCTTAAAAATATTTACCCATTGATTTTTTTTTAAGATCTCTCAGGTGACGAGGTTCCGCCCACAAATGAGCTCAAGCAGTATTGCTGATAGAGACGGATATGATGTTACATGTTTGGGGATTTTAAACTCTATTCTCCTTATTTTGCCTTTTTCGTATGGAGCTCTGCAAATGACATCACAGCTAATAAAACAAGAATGGTTATGAATTAAGAATTTGTTCCCATGACTTACTAATTTGTTTCATTTTAGTTAAATCATGGCCACGATTTAGCTGTATTAATAGTTTCTTCAGTTTAGAATCATTGCCATGAAACAAATGAATAAAATGTAGCCACACATTAGCTATGTTCCCTAAGAAATAATTCAGCCAAAAATTTACATTTGCTCAAAATATGCTCACCCTCAGGCCATGCACTTATATTCAGCAAAATTTCATTTTTGGGTGAAATGTTCCTTTAAATCATTGCCTCTGTTTAACTTAATTGAAACAAGTGAACAAATTAGTATAACACAGTTTAATTAAAATGAAGGAAGCAATTAATAAAGCATGCCCACAAAGTGGCAATTAAATGTTAATTCGTGGCCATCTATTTTTTCTTCTGCATGTCATGTGTAGGGCTCTGTAGTTTTGTACTGAAATACTATATCTGTTCTTTTTTTTTTAGATTTCAGTCATAAATCTGGTGGGCTGCAGAACGTCTTCAGTGGGTTTGCTCAGGAAATTTCAGTTTGAAACCACGCATTAAACATGAGAAGGAAGCCAGCAATTGTAAAACAGATTATATGAAATGTGCAAGGGTGTATTAGTTCTAATAAAATTGTGTTTTTGACATTATACCATGATGGTAATGCTGTGCTAATCTTTGAAGTGCCTTAAAAACATTTTAAGCACCATGACCTATGAACATGTTAAGAATGTTAATTTATACCATAATTTATTTATCAAAATACCATGGGAAAATCGATAACACCACAGTACTGTATACAGTACTATACTACTTTGTAAGTTTTTTGTTTCGTAGGATAATTCATTACATTGCTGTACATTGCATAAAATGTCTTTTAATTTTTAAAAGCACACTTAAGTGTTAAGAAACAGTCATGAAAATGTATCTCTTTAAGTAAAATTACAGTTTTTTTCAATTGCTAACATCCCTTTGTCCAATCTGTAGTCACATTTTCAAAACTCTAAACACAATTAGCACAACATCTCTCTGTTGTGGCCGTACCATTAACACAATTCATGTTGTTTTCACACAGTATTCAGTAATTTATAAGTTTCTAAAATGCTTACATTTTCTTTTCACACGAGCTTACTTCATACCAAAATCATAGATCTTTCTTATCTTTTTTACAAATGCTTAAACACAGCATGTCAGAAATGAAGATCTAATGTTCCAAACCTTAAATACAGTATAAAGCTT
The DNA here is from genome assembly GCA_036247105.1 of Cirrhinus mrigala. Classification (NCBI taxonomy): domain Eukaryota; kingdom Metazoa; phylum Chordata; class Actinopteri; order Cypriniformes; family Cyprinidae; genus Cirrhinus; species Cirrhinus mrigala. The sequence continues at coordinate 2,409,609 of CM070011.1, read as the reverse complement.
CTACTTCTGCAACAACAGCAGCTCAAAAGTATTGAAAAATATTTCTATATAAAATATTTTAACAACTAATACGCATTTTTAAGTAACAGATCAATGAAGTATTTAGAAATAGCTGATTCCATTCTCATTTGGGGGAATAAACAGGTGTTGAAGCTCTTTCCATTACATCAACATATAAAGACCTCTTTGAATTGGTTTTGTGGATGCAGAACAACACAAAGAATTAAGGAGAGAAAAAATAATGTCTGGGAGAGGGAGAGAAATAGTTGTAGGAGGTAGAGGAGTAGTTGGATCAAAAAAGGCGAGAAGAAAAGGTAGGGGAGAGGAGTAAGAATGTGTGCTGGACTGTGCATTTTTATGTTTGTTTTTTTCCCCTTACACATGTGGAACCTACGAAAGCTTATGTCTGCATGGAATATAAAGGGTACAGGGGAATTGTGACTTTTTTTATCTCACAATTCTGATAAAGTCTAAATTGCAAGATGTAAACTTGGAATTTCAAGAATATACGTCCGAATTGTGAGATAAGAATGGTCACAATTATCGTATTTTCTTTTTTTTTCTGTGATGGAAACAAGCTTGCATAGTAACCAAAGGCCACGTATGTTGGAATTTCTGTTGATCACTGGCATCAGCTATCATAGGGCACCATCCACATCCAACCTCGACCCACTGGAAAGCAATTGCAATCAATGTTCCAATCGAATTTCTGCATAGAGGACCCTATCTTTTTCTGTTGTACATTCTATAAAGTAATGATGACTCATTACGTTTTAGATAGTATATTGCCAAAAAAGAACACATCCAACACCTAAAAGTGTAAAATGGGTTTCAGTTTAGGGTAAAATCAAATTACAAAAAACAAAAACAAAAAACAAAACAAAACAAAACAAAAAAACAACCAAAAAAACAACAATAAATTTAAATATTGTCTGTTATATTTGGGTAGAACTGAAACATGACAATCAATGCAGCTTTGGTAAAGCCATCAGCTGTTAGTATTTTGACAGTCACTGTGCTATGATTGACTACATGTTTCTGTTGGATAGAAACTAGTGCTAATGTTTTGACCGAATGACTCATTTTTGAATCGGGTTTGCTGTGTTTTGATAGAGTTGGTATATGTAGAAAAAGGTATTCAGCATTTTGAAATGTAGAGTTTGTATTTATTTAACAAAACATGGTTTTGGCCAGAAAATGAACAATTTGGCTAATTATGTGATGTAGGTGTGTTGCTGTGTTTAGAGTTTAGAAAAAGTACTTCAAGTATTGGTAAATGCTTGTTAGCAATTGAAAAAAACTGTAAGTGGCCGTTTAATATTGTATTATATGCAAGTACAGATTATATAGTTTTATATATTTGAAGTAATTACAGGTACATTCAATACAATTAAACACTTGCTTCTCACAAGGATAATGTGCAATTCAAACACTTGTCTTTAGTATACAAAGGATGTGTATGTTTATTGGATTGGACAGCCATAAAAATGCTTCTTTAGTTTACATGTTAGATGTTGAGGGTCAAAACGGCTCGCCCACAGCACGTGCACACACACACACACACTCACACACACACACACACACTCGTTTTCCCTGTGGCTGCTCATCTCTCTCAGATGTGCCTTTCCTTGGGCAGTGGAAGCCGTGGGGCAGTGAGCACTTGAATGAGTTTCTGTCAGCGTGTGTAGTTGACTGTGTGTTAATGTGATCATGTGGGCGGCTGCAGCGCCCTGTAATAAAAGGCAGTAGTTTGGAACTGAGCTGGAGGCATCACTGCTTGTTTGTGTGTGTGTGTGTCTAATCACATTTATTGGAAAGCAATAGAGGTGCTAGCAGATGTTACAGTTGTAAATTGCTTGTAGTGTGTGTGTGAGTTGTAATAGAGGGTTGTGCACGATGTAGTACAGCTCATAAGTAGATGTATGTGCTGTTTGCGTTTGCATTATTTCAATGGAAAGACCTGCAAAACTACAATCTTGGATGTTTTGAAAGAAGTACTGGTTTACTGCTTATGTATATGCAAAGATGCATTCATTTTTATTAAAAGTGACATTTGAAATGTTACAAAAGATTATATTTCAAATAACTTCTGAAAAAAATGTATTACATTTTTTTTACAAAAATATTGGGCAGCACAACTGTTTTCAACATTGATAATAATCAGAAATGTTTCTTGAGCAGCAAATCAGAATATTAGAATGATGTAATGATGACACTGAAGACTGGAGTAATGATGCTGAAAATTCAGCTTTGATCACGGCAATCAATTACAGTTTAACATACATTCACATATTTCATGATATTATTGTTTATACTGTATTTTCGGTCAAATAAATGCAGCCTTGGTGAGCAAAAGAGACTTGAAGTACGTTCAAAAATCTTACCAAGCCCAAACTTCTGAACGGTAGTGTAGTAGGTCATCAGGATATTCAGCATGCATACAGAAAAGTTGCTTAGTGCGCACAGTATGCATACTGTGTCCAGCAAATTAGGTCCAAGTAGTAACGCGGTGTATTTCAGACACAGTCATTATGTCTAATAAGCGCTGTGCTGAACATCTCTCTCTCTTTCCTCCTGCAGGCAAACTCTCCACCAGTAGTGGTAAATACAGACACGCTGGATGGCTCACCTTATGTAAGTATTGTTCATATTTTAGGCTTTGGATCTAGAAATAATTAGTGGTGCAGACAGGAATGATAGCTCAAACCAAGAATACCCTGACAATGATAGTAATAATGCCCTGGCAGACACCCACAGTGCCCTTGTGTGAGCTTACAATACCCTAGCAATCACACATCAAGTTTTAAGTTTTGGGTCGGCGTGATTTTGCCACACTTTGTTGATTCCCGTAGCATTCCTATCCAAAAACATAGTCATCTAATCTAACCCTAACCATAACCATAACTCATCCTAAATAATTGGCAAACAAGAATGGTCCATTCACGCAGAATGAAGTGCATTCACGCAAGTTTTGAACAGTAAAGCAACACTTATATTTTCTTCAGAAAATAGTCTGTGTATGCATTATAATGGCTGTTGTGGTCTCTAGTGTGAAAATAAATGCAATGCTTAATATAGAAACTGTAGGAATTGACTTCCCACCTTTCATTTAAAAGAGCCAGTCGGGTTTGATAGGAGTATCACACGTTTAATGTACAAGCCAGTTTTAGCATGAAAGGAGAAAACTGTATGATTTAGTTGTTGTTTTACCGCTGATTGGAAATTGCATGTCTATTACTGTATAATACATGTCTTGAGCTGACGTCTTAAAGGGGTTGACATTGTGCATGTGTTGTCTTGTAGGTCAATGGAGCAGAAGGAGAGATTGAATATGAAGAGATTACGCTGGAAAGGGTAAATCTTACAAACAATTACAGTCCTGTATCATAGCATTATTATTATTATTATTTTTAACATTAGGTTATTCTGTGTAAAGAGTGCCTTATCCAGTTTGACATGAAGTTTGAATGAAGTGCGATCAGATATGTATTTGGTCACACTTCATTTTAAGGTCCAATTCTCGCTATTAACAATTCATTAACTATGACTTTTGCCTCAATCAACCCCTAGTTTGCTGCTTATTAATAGTTGGTAAGGTCGTTAAAGCAGCAGTCCACTTCCAGAACAAGAATTTACAAATAATGTACTCACCCCCTTGTCATCCAAGATGTTCATGTCTTTCTGTCTTCAGTCGTAAAGAAATTATGGTTTTTGAGGAAACCGTTACAGGATTTTTCTCTATATAATGGACTTCATTGGTGCCCTGAATTTGAACTTCCAAAATGTAGTTTAAATGCAGCTTCAAAGGGCTCTAAATGATCCCAGTTGAGCAAGAAGTCATCTCGGGGAGTGATTCGTTCAGTCGTGCATGCGCAACATCCTATTAGGTTCTGTACTGGAATTAGTCTGCATCCCAATGTGCATACCATCCATCCTAAATTCTATGTGACAGTAGCGAGTTTCAATACTATTTAGGGCAGATGGGGTGAATAGTATGCACATTGGGACGCAGGGTTAGTTCACCTGTTTCGAGTCTTCGGGTTTTTCGAGTCGTTCATTCATCTTATGGGTCTGTCACGTGATGAACGAACAACTCAAACCCGAAAACTTGTCAGATAAGAGGTGAGATGAGCTAATCATAGACTAAAGACCCAGGTAAACAATGAATTGATCTTTTCTGTTTCTTATAGCATTATAGTTTTGTCTCGTTTGTAGTGTGATCAACGTTTGTGTAAGCAGTAGATGGGTTAGGGAAGTAACACGTAACATTTGAATTATATTTTGCTAAAATGAATGAAATGACTCGAGAAAAGATTTGACGCAAAAAAGCGTTTGACTTACTTGCACTTTCTTAGTCTTTGTGTGTTCACTTTGTAAACACTGGGTCTGTAGTTCCGCCTACGTTCTGCGTGACCTGTTGACGAGATTCTATAGCACGTAGCGCCGTGGACGCGCATCCCAGAGCCTGTGCTACACAAGCTTTTGTGCTTAAAAGGTATACACATTTTTATTTTGGCAGATCGCTTTGCTAGATAAGACCCTTCTTCCTCAGCTGGGATCATTTAGAGCCATTTGAAGCTGCATTTAAACTACACTCTTAAAAATAAAGGTGCTTCACGATGCCATAGAAGAACCTTTTTTGTCTCGATGGTTCCATAAAGAACCTTTAATATTTGAAGAACCTTTCTGTTTCACAAAAGGTTCTTTGTGGTGAAAGAAGGTTCTTCAGATTATAAAAAGGTAAGAAAGAGATGGTTCTCTAAAGAACCTTTGACTGAATGGTTCTTTGTGGAACCAAAATGGTTCTTCTATGGCATCGCTGTGAAGAACCCTTTAAAGCACCTTTATTTTTAAGTGTGTACATTTTGGAAGTTTAAAATCGGGGCACCAGTGAAGTCCATTATATGGAGAAAAATCCTGAAATGCTTTCCTCAAAAACCATAATTTCTTCACGACTGAAGACAGAAAGACATGAACATCTTGGGGGTGACAAGGGGGTGAGTAAATTATTTGTGAATTGTTTTTCTGGAAGTGGACTTCCAGAACAACAAAGTTCAGGCATTGGGTAGGATTAGGGATGTAGTATCTGGTCATGCAGAATATGTGCTTTATAAGCGTTAATAAACAGCCAATAGGTTAATAATCGGCATGCTAATAAGCAGCTAGTTAACAGTGACAATTAGTCTCTCCCTATACTAAAGTGTTACCATATTTTTTTATTTGTAACATAAAGCAGTATTTTTAGTAAGATTTGTAAGATTTTAAATAACCCTTGTGAAAAAGAAGCATACTTAATTATATTAAATGTGCATTTGTTATGCACTTCAAATCTTAAAAGTGTATTTTATTTTTAAAATTTAATATAAATGAAAAAAAAGGCCACTTAAGTGTACTGAAAAGAGACACTTATAAGACTTTTTAACACACTTAAGTATACTTTTAAAAAATTCACTTGGTAATCAAATGAAAAGATTTGCTTGATGTTTTACTAGTTCCATTTTAAATAATTGTTTTAATCTTTTGTTGTGATTTAAAAAAAAGTATATGATATAATATATTTTAAATATAATAAATTACAACTCTATCCAAATCATTAATTACAAAATAAAATGACACAAAAATATATAATTTAATTACATTTTCATTCAACTGCAATTAGCAAGCAGTTCTGCAAGTGCCTGAAAACACTGCATTTAGTTTGCATTTAAGTAATATTCTTTAAGTATATTATTTAAGCTTTTAAATAGCACACTAAAAATACGACTTTTCAGGGATTCATGTAACATGCTGCGGTGTGAATAAACTGTTTTTGACCTATAAAGCCAAATGAAGGCATTAGAATATATGTTGCACCCACAGCAGAGTTTCAGTCCATGTAAATGAGAGACTGTTACTCTGTTGAACATGTGTGTGTGTGTGTGTGTGTGTGTGTGTGTGTGTGTGTAGGGGAACTCTGGGCTCGGCTTCAGTATCGCTGGAGGGACTGATAACCCTCATGTCGGAGACGACCCCAGCATCTTCATCACCAAGATCATTCCAGGAGGAGCCGCCGCACAAGACGGGAGACTCAGGTAACGCACACACACTTGTGGATTGCATATACAGTGACCCCCAATACATATTTATACACTTAAATCACATTTACAAATGTAACAATGTCATTGCATTAGGGTAACATTCATTTTTTTCTTTGAAAGTTATTAAGCATGATCGTATGTGATATTTGGTTATTTATACTGAAAACGTGCTATTTTATTTTGGCATTCATGTTATCTTGCATTAGCAACAAGCCTCCACAAGCTCTTCATGGTTGTGGTTGCCAGATGTCAAGAGTTTAAATCCCCCAATCAGAGCTTGTTTCTATCCATTTAAGAAAAAAGCTTCTGCTTAGTGATTTACTTAATCTTCCCAACCTGGCAACCGCATATGCTCTCCACATTACAGAAAGAGCGCTGATGAGCTGAAAACGCCGCCAAACATGTACGAAGGAGTTAAGCAATCTCTACTGAGATATTCTACTCAAATAAAAGTGTAATACAGCCAGCCTTTCTTGGAGGCATTTGTGCGGTTTGCTGCAACTAAATCTGTGCAATCTAATGTGAAAGTGCGATAGTTCTGATTAAATGTAGAAAATCATGACTGATTATAACTAATAATCGTGATTATATTTTAGAGCAAGATAACTGTGATTAACTGTTTAACCACTATTGTGCAGCCCTAGACTTAACGTTACAGTCACTGTTTGTGTACTGTCTATGCTCACACTCATAATCACATAGTCGCAATTAAATATCTCAGTGGATGTACTAGTGATGCATTTATAATGGGACCAGCTGGGGTTCCTGCTAACAAATGCAGTTTTACCCCAGAGCTTTCCAGCACATCCACACACACATTCGCTCAGACTGCAGGAGAAATTAAGCAGACGGAAATAGCACAGAAAGAAAGAAAGAAAGAGAGACAGAGACAGAGAAAAGATGGTCAGAAATAGCAGAGCGGTAAGTTCACCCAAAAATGAAAATTCGGTCATTATTTCCTCACCGTCGTGTTGTTCCAAATCCGTACGAGTCGGATGTGTTCGGTGATCCAATTAACACGGCAGTCGGAGTGATCGCTGCTGGAGTGAAACAGCTCACTGGAGGTGAGGACTGTCAGTGAATAATGACTTATTTCGATCTGTTCCTCAAAATCATACGGGTTTGTAGTGACATGTTGGTTAGTTAATGATAAGAGAGCTATTGGCTTTAGCCACACAGCCTGAGTCAAACACACACACACAGTGTCAAAGCTGACGGACTGTCAGCTGTTTTATGCTGTCCTCTGCTCTTCTCTGCAGACAGTTGGGCTTCACTACTTACGGCAGTGCTGGGACCAAATGGACTGTAGTTTAGAAAGACAGAAACATTTCTCTTTTCCCCCCACAGTGTGATTTTACTGGAGAATGAGATTACTCTCTGTTGCAGAGCTCGAGCTACTTTGAAAAGATACTTTGTGTATCTTCATTCTCTGTACTGCAAGTATTTACATAGCACAAATTATAAAACTATAATCATAATCGCACATAAAACGCTGAGAAACTATTCAAAATATTGAGACATTGCATAATTGTCACATTTCACAAAAAAAGAATCTCATATTTTTTGAGTGACATGGATAAGTGATAATATAGTTTTCCATTCACATGAAATGTTTCTTCAATTAGTATATAAATGAAGTCACACTGTAAAAATTATTCAAATCAACTGTGAAATACCCACAAAAGATAATTTAAAGCTATTTTTGTGTTAAATGAGAAGTATCAAGTAGACATTACAAAGAACTATCCCTTTAATGTTTTTATTTTTATTATAATTTTTCATAATGAAATCATACTCTAAATAAGAAACTAAATCTGCCAGCAGGTGGCGGTAAATGTCTTTGAGTCATTTATTTATTCATTTAATTCATTCAAATGGCTGATTCTTTCAGAAGTGAAGTAAATGGCTCTCTTTTTGCTCTCTTTGGCCCTTTGAATCATTGATTCACACGATTTGTTCAAAACACAGATTCATTCAGAAATGAACCACTGCTGTGGTTCAAAGGTAACATGTTCTCTGCAAAATTGAGCAAAAGCACATAATACTGTGTTTGAAATATAACACAATATCAACTTCTTATTTACTGAACTGTTAAAATCACATGTAAGCTTGTGATAGATCGGGACAAAATCAGCACTCGTGTCATATTGCTCTTGATGCCACTGTGATATCCTGTGATATGTCATATATATAAATATGAGACAAAACACATACAGGGGCGTTTTTTTTTTTGCATCAATATCTTGAATTTCAGGGCGTAACTGCATTTGTGGAGTTGTTGCCCTGCATCATATTTGTCAGCAGTCAACTACATGAAATATGAGATGATGTACAGGTCTGGGGGCGGGGCCAGCACGTTAAATGCATTAAACTATTTTAATTGCGTTATTTTTTCATAGCTAATTAATGAACACGTTAAACTGACAGCCCTAATTTTTACAGAAAATTGCTACAATAAAAGCATGTTAATTAGTTAACTGTTACAATATACAATGGAAAACTTCAAATGGTTTAACATTGCAGAATTTTACTGTAATACAATGTCAAATTTATGGATTTTGCAAGTAAAAAGTATGAATTACCATATTATTTAAGGTGGAAAACCATAAAAAGGCTGTGCATGGCACATAAATGTATTTTCTTCAGTGCATTTTATTTTAATGTATTTTAACGTAATTTCATTTTCTGCTGTTAGTTCATGTTCTTGCATTGTTTTAGTAACGTGTGTGTTACCCTGAATGCGTGTTTGACCCTGTGCAGTGTCTATAAACAAGTATTGTCCATGTTTAATGAACTGTGATTCATCATGTGACTTTCTGTTTAACATCTGTATTAGTATGTTGTTGATCAGTACATTACAAGGTTAGTTTAACAAGTAGACTGCCATTTAACCAATTAATGAAATATGGGTTTATAGGTTGTAAAATATACAGGTGCCAACATTCCATCCTGTAATATCTTAAACTTTGTGACTGCATTTTTTGCGGTGAATTTCTGGCAACCACAGCTGCCGTTTTTTCCCTCATAAATTTAACAGGATATTCATATAGTGCAATAAACTCACAAGTGATACATGTGCTAGGCATACGGTTGGATAATGGGATTGTATAAAGTTTATCATTTATATGGTGCTTTATACAATACAGATGTTTCAAGAGCAGCTTCGCTCCAGTAAACAGGAAAATAGCAGAATCAATGATGCAAAATTCATCAAATATGAGACAAATGCTGTAGCTTATTTTTATACTACTGTTCCCTAGTAAAAAAGTAATAGATTTAAATTGCATTTATTTTATACTAAGTATAGTTCAAGTCTATTAACATATTTACTGACATATCACTTGAGACTTACTGATATAAAAATTATGAAAAAAAAAGTTTTAATTACGGCACTGATGGCCTCGTGGTTGCTGTGCCGTCATGCAGCGCAATTGCGCTCACGGCGACCCGAGTTCGATTCCAGGCTTGTGGTCCTTTGCCAGTCCCACCCCCCTCTCTCTTCACCCGATGCTTTCCTGTCTACTCCACACTGTCCTGTACAAATAAAGGCATAAAAAGCCCATAAATAAATCTTAAAAAAAAAGAAGTTGTAATTAAACTTTATATGGGTACTACTTGTGCACAATGCACATTTCTTAATATTAAGCCTAAAATATGTTTTTATGTCACTATTGATGTGGATTGTATGATCTTTGAATAATATCGGTCTTTAAATGCAAAATATTTAAAGTGTACCTAAAGTATCCTTGCAGTAGTTCCACAATTAAATATACTTCAGTATATCTTTAGCTGGACTTCAGCACTACTTCCGGACAATTTGCATTAAGTACAAAATTAGTTGTTCCAATTTAGCGGACTTTATATATACCAGTTTAGTATACTAAAAGTACAATTGTTTTAAATGAATGTGAAATAAATGTATTTTAAGTACATTTTAGTATCTTTATTTTTCACTAGGGTTAATAGTTTATAATAATGTGGAGGTTGCACCTAGTGGCTTTGTTTGCCAGAGTCCGGTGTTTTTCAGTTTGTGGTTTTGAAGGATGAAGGCAGGACATGCAACCTGTCTATGCTGGCATTTGTGTAATTGGACTAGATTCTACCAAGTGACAGATGAATTTAGCTAAAAATAACATATCTGATTTGACTCATTTGATTTGTCATTAACTAAAACATTTTCTCCTCCTTTTTAAAAGTCTATTTGCGTATTTAACCTATATTGCTGAATTGTAGGGTTGCACGTGCATTCAACATTATTTTTCCCAGCTGCCTTGAACTTATCAGAACACACCTGCAGCCCATTTTTGGCTCTATATCTTTCAGTAATGTGATATTTAAATGTTTAAATTTATGAGCAAAACTTATGCAATGCAATACAATGATGACTGGGAGATGAACAAATAAACATTCCCGATAGATATTTGATACCCACATTTTAACATGAGAAAAAAAAAAGTGATTCTTATGCTTACTTTATAAAAATCTTTAAAGATTTTATGACAAAAAGACACATGAATAACCTGAAGAGGGATGTTTTTACATTTACACTAAAAGGCCTTCACCTGTTTCCAGCTCATTTCTGGATAACGTTGTTGTAGTCCATGTTAGAGCTGTAATTCGGCCCGAGCCCGACAAGTACATTTTGATTGACAGCTTTTTAAAAAGCCCGAACCCGTTTACAGCCTGACATTATTCAAATGTGCACAAGCACACAGCTCTTTTGCCTTTTGTCAAGAATGAGTCATTTATACATGTTTTAACATAATTTATTCATGACGAACTTAGGCTATAGGCCACTTGGAAGTTGGAACAAATAAATAAAACAAGTCCTCTGTAACGTCGTAACATCTCAGCACTCTAAATAGGCCTAGGCATACACTAGGCCAACGCGCCAATAAAGATTAGTGTTTCTTAACAAATTAAATTAAGATAAATTCTAAATTAAGATGGGTATGTGGCAATAACGAAAGTAGGCTCTGCAGGATTTGCTTCGCTATTTCTCTCCACAATCCGGCCTCAACGCGACGCGCAGTGAATAGCAGGTGAAATTTAATAAAAGAATAATGCCAACATTAACCTATATACTCTGTCTACATTATGCATTTAAGACTCAATTAATATCTAGTTATAATTTGAAAAACCTTTACTCACCAAGATTAGGCTACATGTTTTTGTGCTGTCCCCGTCGGGTCCTGTCCGGTTCGGGCAAAGATCTTCAGCTCTAGTCCATGTAGACCATAAGGAAAAGGCTAGAACTGACGAAACTAACAGAAAAAGCATCCAAAATACGTTAATTCTGTTTTTCTACTTTCTTGGTGGTCAGTGGTAATTAGAGGGCTTTACGATGAATATTTATGAGCAGTTATTTCCAGAAATGTGTATTGACAGTCAGTCGTCACAGCGGCACTTATACTCCCACTCTCTGTAATCTCTGCTTTATGTTTCTGCATGACAGCACAGCTACTGCTGCGTTTGCACTTCTGAAAGCTAAGGAATATTTGTGATGTTTTGTTGAGTTGTCAGTTTCAGTGAAATGTCTTTTGTCAGATGCTGTTGAGCTCTGCTTGGAAATGCTTTGCTTGGAAAAAAAAAGCAGGTAAAAAGAGAACACGGTGTAGTTTACTGTACCGTAACAAACACAATATTGCTGGTGTATTAAACAATTCACTTATTTACCTGTCATATACCCTGACCCCCATGTCGTTCCTAACCCGTATCATTTTTTCTTTGGCGAAACAAAAAAGAAGACGTTTTGTAAAATGCCCTGGCTGCTCTTTTATATAAACTGAAAGTGAATGGCGCCTGGTGCTGTTGAACTCTACTAAGGACAAAATGTACTATAAAATGACTCATGTACTGTAAAACAAATCTTCTAAAGTCATACAATAGCTTTGTGTGAAGAACAAGACATTTAATCTCGGCCTCCCCATAGCTCTCAAATCTCAAAGCATGACATAACAAGAATTATCCTGGAAAGGCAAAAGCAAGGCAGCAGAAACAAATGTCAGAATCAAATGTCATGGGAGCATACAGACTGAGTCACATATTTCAGTACCTTTTAAAACACTTTTACAGTATGTCATACATTTTTTTTTTTTTCAGAACAGTACAATGAGAAACATTCAGATGCAAAGGAAAAATAGAAAAAGATGAACAACATCAATATAATGAAACAGTGCCAGAGGACAGTAACAAAATATAACAGACCAAAATAATAATAATAATAATATAAAATTGGGGCATCACCCTATTCAATAGCATACCTGCTTATAATATTATTCTAATAGCCTTTTTACTTGTGCAATTACACAGGACCTTACAATACAGCTTGAAATAATTTATAAAATGAGAAAAGTTTGGTTTGGAGCCTGACCACTTCATTTTATGAAACTTCCCCATTAAAATATGCTGATCAATCGTATACTCATAACAGATGTTTCAAAATTGCGATGATTCTTTACAGTGATTTACCTCTGAAACCCAGGAAACTGATCTCAGGTCAATTTTGTAATGTAGGTTTAGTTTTAATAACAGACGTGGATTATGAAAAACAGAGGATGATATAGTTAATTGTTTCCAAACTCTACCTAAAAACATAAAATAAACACTACAAATCAATACAAACAAGTCGGTACAAACTATTTTTTTATTATTTACATTAAACACAAATTATACAGACACTTCATATTTAACCTTATATAGCCTGACATCTGAAATAAAGAGTCAGAAAATCTTTTGAACCACTTATTGGACCTTTAGACAAAATTTAAGAAAATCTAAAAATAAATAAATAAAAATAATGCAAAATAAATGTACAGTGCCCTCCACGAATATTGGCACCCTTGATAAATATGAGCAAAGGCAGCTGTGGAAATAAATCTGCATTGTTTCTGTTTGATCTTTCATGCAAAAAATTCACAAAATTCTAACCTTTCATTGGAGTAAAAAGATAAAAAGTGGGGGGAAATCTCATTATGAAATAAATGTTTTTCTCTAGTTCATGTTGGCCACAATTATTGGCACCCAATTATTACAACGTTCTTGTCCCAAGATAACAGAATTTTCTCCTATAATCCCTGATGAGTTTGGAGAACACCTGACAAGAGATCAGAGACCATTCCTTCATATAAAATCTCTCCAGATCCTTCAGATTCACAGCTCCATGTTGGTTCTTCTCCTCTTCAGTTCACCCCACTCATTTTCTAAAGGGTTCAGGTCAGGGAACTGGGACGGTCATGGCAGAAGCTTCATTTTGTCCTCAGTGACACATTTTTGTGTGTTTTGGATCATTGTCCTGATGGAATATCTAAACACGGCCCATTATAAGATTTCTAACAGTGGCAGTCAGGTTTAGACTTTTTTTTTTTTATCTCTTAGTATTTGATAGAATCCATGATGGCATGTGTCTGAACAAGATGTCCAGGCTCTCTGGCAGAAAAAAGGCCCAGAACATTAAAGATCCAGCAGTTTATTTAAATGTGGGCATGGGCTACTTTTTATCCCTGTTTGCACCAAACCCATCTTGAGAGTTTGCTGCCAAAAAGCTCTTTTTTTTTTAGTTTCATTTGACCATTGAGGCCAGTCCCGTTTGAAGTTGAAGTTCTAGTCGTTTCTGACAACTGAATATGCTGAGGTTTGTTTTTGGGTGAGCGAGCAGGATTTCTCTTGAAACCCTCCTAAACAACATGTGGTGATGTAGGGGCTATTTGAATTTTTTATTTTTAGGCTTTCTGGCCCCAAGACTCAACTAATCTTTGAAATTCTCCATATGTGATCCTTGGAGAGTCTCCTCCTCACCATCCATTATGATGATTTAGACACACGTCCTCTTCCAGGCAGATTTGTAACATTTTTTTAGTTGATTGAAACTTCTTAATTTTCAATGTTTTAGCTCTTTTCTTACAGCCACTTTCTATTTTGTGAAGCTCAGCAATCTTGTTCTGCACATCTGAACTATATTCTTTGGTTTTACTCCTTATGATGGACAATTAAGGGAATCTGGCTTTTGTGTTCCTTATATTTATAATCCTGTGAAACAGGAAGTCATGGCTGGACAATTTCATGTTCCTAGTCACCCTGGTGTGCTGAAACATGTAAATATGGACATGAATATACTTCAGAGATATTTTACTCATAAGAATTTCTAAGGGTGCCAATAATTGTGGCCAACGTGAACTAGAGAAAAACATTTATTTCACAATGAGATTTTCTCCCCACTTTCCATTGTTTAACTTCAATGAAAGGTTAGAATTTTGTGAGTTTTTTGAATGAAAGATCAAAAGGATAAACAATGCAGATTTATTTCCACAGCTGCCTTTGCTCATATTTATCAAGGGTGCCAATATTCGTGGAGGGCACTATGAATTTAATGCATTGCAATACAATGATGATTGAGAGATGAACAAATAAGCGTTCCTCAAATGCCTGATGTGTATTTGATGTTTTCTATTCACATTTTTACTAAACAAGATTTTACTAATTAAAAAAAAAAAAAAAAACTTATCAAATATAAGGATTTAATAGGCTTTAATAGGATTAATGATATTTAATGACTTGTACATTGCATTTACTAGATTTAATTGACTTCCTGCAATTGGTTTGTAAATTGTTTCAAAGTTTTAAAAAACTCAGGTCTCTCTTATCACTCTGATTTTTAACTGAATTAATAAGATTTTGCAGGCCAACATAAATGGTTGAAACAAATTATTTAGGAAGTTGTGTTTCACTAAATAAATGCCAGAACAATGGGAAGCACAAGGCATAAATAAAAAACATACGACGCAAGACTTAAGAACATGAACTTTCAAAATTAAAGGCATATCAAAATACATGTTCTCCATTAAACCAGTGAAAACAACCCACTCTGAAACAGCCAGGGTTCTGTCAGTGAAATGTTTCAGCCAAACATGTCTTTTTCAGTTTTCAGCACAAATAGAAAATATGCCGAAACCCATAAACCATCCAGTAAAATAATCTTTGGCGTGGAGAAAAAGCAGCATGCAGGATGAAATTGGAAACAGAACTTGTTTATTATACATTGACAAGTCTGTCATTGGATTCTGGAGCTGAGACTGACAGTCAGCCAACGGCCGTGGTTATTGGCTGATGTCGATAATCTCAAAATGGCCAAATATCAGCCAATTTGTTCCTGTGTAAATACATTTCTACTGCCTCAACGTCTGCGGAAACACACTGAATGTTAGCTGTGTAATCTGTGTGAAATAAAACCTCTTTAAACAGTCAAATTTTACTTAATATAATTTGCAAATAGCATCTTTTGTATCTTGTACATCAGTGTTGCCAGAAAGTAATGTCATTTTTAAATTCAGAAATTCCAATTTTGTGGCAGCTGTCAGTTCAAAGGTTCATTTATGGCTGAGCACGGGCAGCTGCTGACAGATGTTGCCTTAACTTTTTTTCCATTTCTCTCTCTCTCTGTCTCTCTCAGAGTAAATGACAGCATTCTCTTCGTGAATGACGTTGATGTTCGGGAGGTGACCCACAGTCAGGCGGTGGAGGCTCTGAAGGAGGCGGGCGCTATCGTCAGACTCTATGTGTTACGCAGGAAACCCGTCGCTGAGAAAGTCACCGAAATCAAGCTCATTAAAGGGCCAAAAGGTACGGACTTGTTTATCAGATGACTGATATTTATCATTTACATTTATTCATTCAGCCGATGTTTTTATTCAAAGTGACTGAAAAATGCTGAATAACAACAGAGTGATTCATCACTTGAAAACCTGCTGTGAGCTTCAGCGCTGTTAGTCAATGGTATATGCTTTTGTTGAAGGCATTTGTTTGCATTTTTTGCAACATCAGTGGAATTTGTGGTTGAAAACTACATTACCCATAATGCTGTGCAGAACGCTCCACCGATCAGAAAGTCTTAGTAAACAAATAGTGCTCAAAAAAGGTGGCAGGGGAACCCTAGTCATTAAGTACACAGTCTTAAAGGAACACTCCACTCTTTTAAAGAAATAGGCTCATTTTCCAACTCCCCTACAGTTAAACAGTTGAGTTTTACTGTTTTCGAATCCACTCAGCCAATCTCCAGGTCTGACGGTAGCACTTTTAGCATAGCTTAGCATAGATCATTCAATCTGATTAGACTGTTAGCATCTCGCTCAAAAATGACCGAAGAGTTTCAATATTTTTCCTGTTTAAAACTTGAGTAATCAAGGAACTTTGCTGCCGTACCATGGGTGCAGCAGGCGCAATGATATTACGCAGCGCCTGAAAATAATCTCCCTGTGCAAGCAGGTGGTCACGTTGTTATGTTGACGGAAGTTAGCCTATATTGAGGCGCTGCGTAATATCATTGCGACTGCAGTCTTTGGTCATTTTTGAGCGAGATGCTAACGGTCTAATCCAGGGGTGCCCAACCCTGTTCCTGGAGATCGACTTTCCTGCAGAGTTTAGTCCCAACTCTAATAAAACACACCTTTCTGTAATTATCAAGTGCTCCTTTAGATCCTAATTAAATCAACTGTTTAACTCTAGGGGAGTTGGACAATGAGCCTACTTTCAAAAAAAAGTGGAGTGTTCCTTTAAGTCCTGTTCACAACAAAAACGATAAGTATTAAGATAAATACTCATAGGTTTGGAATAGAGCTGCAGATTCGTCAACGTCATCGATTACGTCAATTATGAAAATATGTCGATTAGCATGGAATGCGTCGAACATATATGTAGCCAAACTGATGCCTTTACATTGTCAGGATTCACAACCGCATTCTTGCATTCAAAGCTGCGCTGAATGAACGGAACAGCACGGGACATCAAGTTACCTATTTAATCATGATGGGTTTAATTCACCCACATAGACGGAGGAAAAGAAATGATTCACGTTCATCTTAAGATCCACCAGAGCTGCCGTCAGTACCGTGGGCGCGATCGCGCCAGATTTGAGACGTGAGCTCCAAAGGCGCTCTCTGCACTCGCTAACAAAGATTTAAAGGCATTTAAAACTTCCTGGTGTTGTGACGCCATTTTTGATTCTGTCGCTCTAATGTCCTGAATGCGGTTGTGACTTCATCTGTTCATTCAAGCCCGGTCTCATGAAAATGCGTATGAATAGTAGGCTAGGCCAAATAAAAACAAAATCTCCCCCATCCTACCCATCGCGTAGCATATACACACCAGTCAAATTTTGCGTATCAATACCACATGTTTTTTGTTTTTCTTTCTTTCTTTCTTTCTTTCTTATTATTATTTCTTTCTTGCTTCCTTGCTTTCTTTTTCTTTCTTTTGTATTTCTTTATTAATTATTTATTGTTATTATTTTTCTTTTTCTCTCTTATTTTTATTGTTATTTTCTTTCTTTCATTTTTTGGTTTTATTATTTATTGTTGTTATTATTATTATTAATAATATAGTTATAATATAGTAATATAGTTTTCTTTATTTCCTTTTTCTTTCCTATTTTCTTTCTTTCTTTCTTTCTTTCTTGTTGTTATTATTTTTTGTAAAGTATTAATTGAGAAAACGTTTGAATAAGATGTTAAAAGATTAATAGCAGAAGTTACTATTATTTATTGATAGTTTAACTAGAGAATTGATCAACTGAAAAGGAAATAATAAATAGATTAATTGAAAAATAATCGGTAGATTAGTTGACTAATTGAAAAAATAATCCATAGGTTAGTCGACAATAAAAATAATCTTTAGCTGCAGCTCTAGTTTGGAACAATGTGAGGGTGAGTAAATGATGACAGAATTTTTATTTTTGGGTGAACTGTTCCTTTAAGTGGTTTTGCAATTGTGAGTAAAGCATCCAAATGGTTACTTAGTGGACCTTTTACAAATAATGGAGAAGTGAAAGCTCTGTTTGTGAAGAGATATGTCACCGTCGTTTCTGTCTCAGGGCTAGGCTTCAGTATAGCGGGTGGTGTGGGGAACCAGCACATCCCTGGAGACAACAGCATTTATGTCACAAAGATCATCGAGGGAGGAGCAGCACATAAGGACGGACGACTACAGATCGGTGATAAGATACTGGCGGTAAGACGACACACGTACATCACTGATGAGGACTGACACGTGCAAAGTTAGACTGTATTAGACTGGAGCAGCATCACATAGCTGTAGCTGTGATGCTGTGTCAAACTGGTTCTTCAATGCTGCCACCTGCTGCTCACAGGAGGAACTACAGGCAGGTTGTGCAAAAGCACATTTATCTGATTTAGCCTTCACTTCGATTTGCACGCATCCCTGAATATGTTCTGTTTTGTTTGTTGCCACTAGTGATGCGGAAATTGCACACAGCAGCTTTAAACACGACTTTAAATCTTCATATGTAATTGAATAATTATATTGCCTTTACAACTGAATGTACTGACAAGCATTTATGGTGAACTAAAATATACTTTAATGTAATTTTTATTCAATGAATTTATTTTAGTTATGAATTTAAATGTATTTGTAATTATACATTTGCTATGATGAAGCTGCAGTTTACCTGTTATTTTAGTGTCATTAAGATACTGTTACAGTTTTTATTAATATTTTAACTGATTTTATATTTTCTGTTTTTATTTTAATTTGTTAAAGTTTAACTTTCAGTTTATTTTAGTTGTACTGTATTATTTCAGTAACAGAATTTTTGTTTAATGGTTTCTGTTAACTGTAATAACTCTAGTACATTTTAAATACTTTAAATACTTTAACTTAACATGTAATGTCAAATACCACACTACAGTTAAAATTTGAATCATGTGCTTTATATGTGCTTCAGTATGTTAGTCAACACATCAGAATTTAAAGCATGACAAAGGATTATTAAAATAAAGATTTCAAATGTACTCTAAAGTAAAACTTTTAATTTGACATTATTGCAAAGTGCTCTTATGTATCCTATATACACTTATGTACTTAAGTGTGTTGAGAAACATTCATGAAAGTTTACATTAAGTATACTTCAATGGCCTTTTATTTCATTAATATTATATTATCTGCAAGTAAGATTTTTTTCTTTTAAGATCTAAACAGGTTGATCACATTCAATATAATGCATTTGTTTTTCACATGATGTCACTCTGTGCATCTGCAGGTGAATAATGTGTGTCTGGAGGACGTGATGCACGAGGACGCGGTGGGCGCGCTGAAGAACACGGCAGAGGTGGTCTACCTCAGAGTGGCAAAGCCAAACAACCTGTACCTTACCAACAACTACAACCCACCAGACCTCACAAGCAGTGAGTACTCAGCACACAGAAACGCTGTTTCACAGATACAATACTGCAAAGTATGTTTTAAAGAAAAAGTCTTGAATAACTTTCAAGATTCGATGGCAGTCCTTGGTAAATCCAGATTTCACTCACTCGCCCTTCAGCGTACTCTCCGCATCTGGACACGGACCTTGGACATCCAAACTTCCTGGCCTCGGATTACCCACAAGCCCTCACTCCCACCTCACCAAGCCGCTTTTCTCCTGTGCTGCATGGCTTGATGGGAGACGACGACTTACCCAGGTAATGCGCTCGCGGTAACTGGCAGCTCAGGATTCAGCAGTTCATGGGAAGGATTTCTTATTTTAGTATCACTGATATACTATTTATTATCATAATTTTCTTAACATATTGAATTAGATTTTATTGTTATATTTTCTGTTTACATTTTTATTGTAGTTAGTTTTAGTCATTTGGTGTATTTTATCATTTTTAAGAGGTTTTTTTATGTCTATGTATACATATCTGTGACCCTGGACCACAAAACAAAGCCTTAAGTCGCTGGGGTATATTTGTAGCAGTAGCCAAAAATACATTGTACGTGTCAAAATGATCGATGTTTCTTTTATGCCAAAAATTATTAGGATATTAAGTACAGATCATGTTCCATGAAGAGATTTTGTAAAATTCCTACTGTAAATATATCAAAACTTAGTTTTTGATTAGTAATATGCATTATCAAGAACTTAATTTGGACAACTTTAAAGGTGACTTTCTCAATATTTTGATTTTTTTTGCACTCTCAGATTTCATATAGTCAAATAGTTGTATCTCGGCCAAATATTGTCCTATCCTAACAAATGGAAAGCTTATTTATTCAGATTTCATGTGATGTATAAATCTCAATTTCGAAAAATTGACCCTTATGACTGGTTTTGTGGTCCAGGGTCACATATATATATTAGGGGTGTAACGGTACACTGATGTCACGGTTCAGTACGTACCTCGGTTCGGGGGTCACGGTTCGATTCTTTTCATTCATTTTGAACACACAGTACTACAAATTACAATTTTTTTTTTTCCACCTAGATGTGAAAATGCTAAATATTGTATTAAATTATAATGTTATATATATAAAATCTGCAGTACATGCGTACAAGGAATAAATACTTGAAATATACTTGATTTAGTTAACAGATAAACAAGGGTAAAAACAGTGTGACACGTAACGTAGCCTATATGTGCTGAGGTTCAGTTCATTTTTGTGACATGCTTAATTTGTTCACAGAAAGGAAAATCAAATGGCAGAAAGCGACATCCTTTTTTACAAAATCACAATGTTTTGTTTTCATTGTGAGTTTACACAAATATATATTATTATTATTATTATTATTATTATTATTAATTTTTCATTAAGTTCTAGTTTTCATTTTTTTAGTACATGAAGTTAAACTAAATCAAAATGAGAAATGTTGCTTTGGCAACTATATTTTATTTTATTTTATTTCAGTTCATATTTATTTTAATTTAAAGTTTATTATTGTTTTCATTTTATTTGACTATAATAACCCTGTCTTGGGTAAATAAAATAAAATTATTTGGCACCTGAGATAATAATTCAATTTTAGATTTTCAAATTGTTTTGAGGGTTTCTTTTTAATATTATGGATTCAATATTTGGAATTTTTTCACTAAACAAAACTGATTCAGAGTCGTGTTATAGTTCTTATTAGTTATTCAAATAAGCTTAGCATAGATGCCACTGATCCCAAAGGGTTCATTATATTCATTCAGTTATGGCAAATTCATGATGGAAAGTAAGTTGATAAGTAAATCCTTCAGAATAAGTCGGTTAAATCCATTCTGCAGATTTGCACAGATTTTCTCCATAATTAGAGCAGAAAATGTTTACTCTATCTTTGTTCTGTGCCTCTGGCGTCCTCACTGAGAGACGAAAGGACTAAAGAATTACGGAATAACTTTCTAGAAGCTCCCTGACGAGAAATACTTAGAGGTGGCCGATACAACCAAAGGCTTATAAACACTTTTTATCTTTGTTTTTATATTCTGTAACAGAAACAAGCTTATGCAACTGCACTTGCAGCGAGAATTGCATGTTATATTTCACTGTTCTGACTTTATTTCTCACAATTGCAAGTTTATATCTTGCAATTCTGAAAAAAAGTCAGAATTGTGAGATAATTGCAACTTTTTATCTTTGTTTTTATATTCTGTAACAGAAACAAGTTTCAAGCTTTTGAAATGTTAAATCTAAACTGGCTGATCAGTAATGTTATTGATGTATATTATCATATCACTGAACCATAAAACTGCTTAGTGCAAATTATAAGTCATAGAAACAACAGTATGGTTTTCAGAAAAGCAGTTTTGAAAAAGTTTGAAAACTTGTTTTAATAAAACAGCATGCTTTAGCATGTGTATCTAGTTAAAAAATATATATAAATAAATGAATAAATGTTAGCTTGCAAGCATAAATGCATAGTGAATCTGCACTGTGCCGCCTATTCAGGTTCAGTCACATATGAAATAATGTGTATTATACTGGAAACGATTGTTATTATCATCCTGGAATTCTTTTGTAATTTATCTCTGCCTTCTGTTATTTCTGTGCTCTGTCTTGTGTGTCTCAGGGACCCGAGGCGTGTTGTGATCCACAGAGGATCGACGGGTTTGGGCTTTAATATAGTTGGAGGGGAGGATGGAGAGGGAATATTCATCTCTTTCATCCTGGCAGGAGGCCCTGCGGACCTGAGCGGAGAACTGCGCAAAGGAGACCAGATCTTGAGTGTGAGAACATGCAAACACATACAGATGTGCTCATGTATGAAAAGCATTATCACAGTTTGAAAAGAAAGGCTCTGTTTTCGCACCGTGCTTTTGCATTGTGGGGATTTAACCAGCAGGTGCGATTAGTTCATGCCAGCATACTGGGATCTGATATTTACAATGCAATAAAGAACAGAAAAGTAAATATTGCACTGCAGCAGTATTGAAAGTGGTTTAATGTTGCTGCTATTGTCTTGTTGAAATGTAGTTTGACAGAAATGTTAGGTAAGGAGTGCTGCTGTAGGGATGTGTGTGTGTGTGTAATGATCTGCATGTGTTTCTCAGGTGAATGGCGTGGATCTGCGGGCAGCTACACATGAACAAGCAGCAGCTGCCCTGAAAAATGCAGGACAGACTGTGACCATCATCGCTCAGTACAGACCAGAAGGTCAGAACACGCACACACACACCCCTGATCTTGCACACTGGGTCCAAAGTTGACACACGCCAAATGTGGATGTGAAAAAAATATATTAATGGACAGTTAATCTATTAGGAACTGCAAAATAACACACAATATGTGTGATTGAGCTGTATTTCTTTAAAATAAATGTCACTTCTTAGACCTTTTTGTTACATAATCTAGATACATTTTTAATTCTGGCTCAAGTTTCCAAACACTTTTGAGTCCACTGTATACATTACCATTCAAACGTTTGGGGTCAGTAAGGTTTTTTTTGTTTGTTTGTTTGATTGTTTTTTGGGTTTTTTTATTCATCAAGGATACATTATTCGGATCAAAAGTGACACTAAAGCCATCTATAATGTTATATTTCTATTTCAAATAAATACTGTTCTTTCAAACTTTCTATCCATCAGAGAATCCTGAAAAAAAAAAATTGTATCACTGTTTCCACAAAAATATTAAGCAGCAAAAACAGTTTTCAACATTGTTAATAATCATAGATGTTTCTTGAGCACCAAATCAGCATATTAGAATGATTTCTGAAGGATCATGTGACACTGAAGACTGGAGTAATGATGCTGAAAATTCAGCTTTGATCACAGCAGTGAATTACATTCAGGGCCGTACCCACCATTGAGGTCCCCATTGAGGTATTTTTTCCGACGAACGTTCTAAGGTGTGCAGTTATTTTTAGGGATATGCACAGGGAAAGTAGTTCCAGGCATGTCTTGACTGCATATATATGATTTTAGTTATTTCAAGGGTCTTACAACAGCAAAATAACCACAACCCACAACGACACTGGCCAAACAAATAAATATAGTAAACAAGATAACAGGTCTGCTCATCTGAGTTGCCTCAGCGGTCTTACAGCACTCATCAGTGTCAAAGTGTTTGTGATTATGGCCAATCAAATCAAAGTAGGCGGGGTTTATGTTCACAGGCGCTGAGTGTAAAAGATCCAGCTCGACGCCTCAGTTATGAAGTGCAAGATGTAAGCTAAACCAAATATTTCCTATTTGACCACTGTTTTACGATAGAAATGTTAGACGACCGACAGAAATATTCAGGGATGTTAACTAATACATTTTTGTCTAATTTTGCAATTTAGATTTATGTACATGATTAGGCTGATGTACTTTTTTCGTAATTGTCAATGTGACGTGGCAAGTGACGTTAACAAATCTGTTTCCATCATATAGGATTAATAAAATGAGTGCACATATTGTAAATGAATTTAATAAACTTTAACTTTAAACTTTTAATAAGTTATAATTATCCTGGCAGCCTTCAGTAAGATTGCTTGTCTAAAATGATTAAACATGAATATCAGCTGACCCAATATTTACATTCTTCACTTACACAGGAGACAATAAAAAGACTGTATCAGTCAAAGCTCAGCTTTGGGAAGGGAATAGATACAGAGAAAGAGAAGGAGACTGTGATAAAAAGAAAGAGAGGTGGTGATGGAGATGAGACAAGAAGTGTAGGTAGAGATTAGCATTATTATAATCATGGTATTCCTAATTATCACAGAGATTCACAATCTTTGTTAATTGCAGTGGAAACTGTAGGCTCAATTTAATGACACCGCAAACAAATATATATATATATATATATTTCCACTTTTGTATCACTCTTGGTCAGTGTTTGCACATTTCTTACATACTGTTACATCCATTCAAAATATTCCTTCAGGTATTTCTTAAGACCATTCCTGTTTGGGATGCTATTGTGTTTTTTCATTAATTGCAACATTTAATCTGACTCTCATGTTTTAAGAATCTGTTATCTTGAAAAATTATTTATGCTACTTACTGCCCACTGACTTGGTTTTAAGCCTATATTGTTATCCAATTTATGAGCCTCAAAACATCTTAAAATGCACACATGTAGTTCAGGAAAATCAAAATGTTCTCGGGGGAGCATGCCACCGAACCCCACCAACCAATCTCCATTTTGGGACCTTGGTATTTATAAAAACCTGCGTACGGCACTGATTACATTGTAACACATATTCACATAGAACACAGCTATTTTAAATGATACAAATATTACACGGATTTACTGTTTTTACTGTATTTTTGAACAAATAAATGCAGCTTTGCTGAGTTTAAGAGACTTCTTTCAAAAACATTTAAAAATCTTACCAACCCCAAACTTTTGACTTCTAGTGTATATGGAATAGATATTTTAGACTCTCTCTCTCTCACACACACACATCACATCACATCACATCACATCACATCACTGTCCAAACTGACACAAAACGATTGATTTCTAACGACTGTAGCTCTTCCGTGCTGTGCAGTGCTGAATAACAGCTGTGTTTGTTTGTGCAGAGTACAGTCGATTTGAAGCTAAAATTCACGATCTCAGAGAGCAGTTGATGAACAGCAGTATGGGCTCTGGAACAACTACATTACGAAGTAACCCCAAACGAGGATTTTATATCAGGTAAACGTACAGCACGCACACTACAACTCCAAATCACCAGATCTTTAGTCTTTTAGTCTTCCATTACATTTGAATGGTAGATGGAGCTCTGGACCGGCAGTTAACATGCGCACACTAACGAAGATGTCACACAATAAAAATTGCAACTAAACTTTATTTGGAGTACTACTTGTGCACAATGCACATTTTTTAATATTAAGCCTAAAATATGTTTTAATGTCACTATCGATGAGGATTGTATGATCTTTAATTAATATCGCAATGATATTGCAATAGTTCCACTTCAGCACAAAGATACTTCAGTATATCTTAAGTTGGGCTTCAGCAATACTTCTGCACAATTAAAGAGCATTATGTACAAAATTAGTTGTTCCTGTTTAGCGGACTTTAAATATACCAGTTTAGTATACTAAAAGTACAATTGCAGGGTATTTTTATTAAGTACATAATATGTAAATGTATTTGTAGTATACTTAAAATAAATGTTTTTTGAATACATTTTAGTATATTTACTTTCACTAGGGTATTAGGGAAATAATATGCTTTAAAAGAAAATACATAATGTGACAATCTTTTCTGACATTTCATTTCATGTTAATTGCAATTACATGAAAATGCATTATAGTGTAATTTTTTTGCAGGTAGTTAAACTTTAAAGTGCTTTTCTCACTCACTTAGGACTTAAGTGTGTTTTTATATGCAACTGTACAATTACTTCTGTTGTCTTTGAAATATAGTTAAACTGTTCTACTGAATATATAATATACTGTAAATATAATAAGATACCAAAATGCAATATCTGTTGAAGCTTAAATGTTATGTATTTAAATATATTTGCAATTGCTCATGAAGTTGCAATTTAGTACATTTAAAATATATAACATTTAAACATCAAATAACACATAATACAGTGGTCTTGTATTTCATTAAGACTATCTACAATTACATTTTTACAGTCTTAAAATATACTTTTAAGATTTAAAGTACACTACAAGTGCACATTCAGTACAATTAAGTGCACTTCAGTTGAAATCATAAAAATATTTGTACTCAACATAGCTGATGGGCAAATAATATACTCCTGGACAATACATCACTGGAGATCAAATATTGAAAAAAATAAGACATTTACCATAATGAAAGAAATCCACAGTGGTGGATCCATAATTACCCAGAAAACCTACAACATTTGCTAAAATGGTCTTAGTAGAGCACTCTGTATATACTTCATCCCATTATCCACTGCACTCAACTTGACCTTCCATCTCATAGTGTGAAAAATGAACTGGATGCTATAAACACAGCGATTTTAACGTCTTGTTCTCGATATTTAAGTGTTCATTTTTAAATGAGCTGCAACACAATGGGATCATGTGAGAACAGTGTTTATCTCTGCATACTGCATGCTGTTTAACATAGTCAACACTGCACAGTATGCAGAAAGCAGAGGGCTAGTGTTCCATTCTGAACAGAGCCAATGAATAAAAATGAAAAGAGGCCAAAAATAAAAGGTCCGTGTTGCTCAATTTCAACCCAATTCCATGCTTTTCCTTTGATGTTCTTCCTTTTCAACCCCTCTCTCCCTCTCTGTCCTCCTTTATCCTCTCTTCTCCCCGTGACTTATGTTCTCTCTCTCTCTCTCTGTCTGTGGTTTGGCAGGGCTCTGTTTGACTATGATAAGACAGCAGACTGTGGTTTCCTGAGTCAGGCCGTGGGCTTTAAGTTTGGAGATGTGCTGCATGTTTTGGACTGTGGAGATGAGGAGTGGTGGCAAGCCTGCCGAGTCAGCCCACAGGGGGATGAGGAGGAGGTCGGCTTCATCCCCAGCAAGAGGAGGTGTGTGTGTGTGTGTGTGTGTGTGTGTGTGTGTGTGCGCGTGTCGCTGCTTTCTCTTGTGTTATCTCCTCTGTTGTCCTTGAACAAAATAATATTCAAACGGCTTAAAGAGGCTTTTTAGCTTTTAACTCTCTCTCGTTCTGACACAAGGACAAGCTCTAGAGACGTTTATCCGCACAAGCATTTCTCTGCAGTCATTTTGAAAGAAACTTCTGGGATAAATGCTTCATTTAAGCTCTATTGACAGCATATGCAATGTCAAAAAGGAATTTTGACTCCCTCAGATTATAAAAATGAAAATTACACTATACTATTCAAAAGTTTGGTGTCAGTAAGATTTTTTAAATGCTTTTGAAAGAAGTTTCTTCTGCTCACCAAGGCTGCGTTTATTTGATCAAAAATATATTAAAAACAGTAATATTGTGAAATATGATTGGGTCATTCCACAAAATTGGTGCCTTTTCCACTTGGAAAAATTGAAAATAAGTTTATTCAATATTTTTTAAATATCCATGAAATGAAGACACCTTAACATGACAAGAAATTGCATTGTGCCATCTCAGGCTATGTAATTTATTATTTTATGACAATTTTTCTACCTCGTGTTTTGGTATTTTTGTCAACCCTGTTACCGACACAAGCGTTACTAGATGCTATAGTTTAATTAGAGCTCATATGCCACTGAATGATATAGGCATTAGCTCAATAATATACCAAGGGTGACCTTTAAAATGTTTGAATTTTACACAGACAATCGTTAAAATAGGGTCAGACCTAATTAATGCCATCCCTGTTACCAACATCAAAACCTGTTATTCGAAAGTAACAAGTTTGACGATTTCAAACTAATTAGCTAATTGCTAGCTAATAGTCAAGTTCAGAAAGGCACATGTTGTACTCTTTGAAAGGATTTTACATATAGATATTGATTATATTAGATGTAAGAAATATTTATTTTTATTTATATTTTAAAAATATAAAGCCTCATAAGTCATCAAAAGGATTGAGAGAAACATGCTTGTGTTTGAAGTGTTGTAATCCTGGTTGAGAGATGATGTAACCTTCTAGAAATGATGTCGCTTGAATGTGCATTTTTTACAAGGGTTTTTTGATGATAACATGGCTGACATGAAATCAGGGGACACCAATAAAATAATTTATATTTTATAGAAAAAATGCTATAAAAATGACATACTTATGCCGAAAACATTGCTTAACAATGAGACTATATTTAGAACAATATGCAAATGTGATTTTATATCATTCTGCCTTCATTTTGCAAATTAAAAGTCCTGCTGAAAAAGAAAAATCATAGTGAGGGACAGGCCAAAAACCTTACCCTTACCAGCTATTTAAATTATTTAAAATAATATTTAGTTGACTTTTGAAAGCATACATAGTATTGTTATGTTTTCAAATTGCACTTTTTTGCTATATTAAATCTATGTTTGACTATTCTTGGGGATGCAAAAGGCACCAATTTCATGGAATGACCCTTTTACAGTTTAAAATAAAAGTTTTCTATTTTAACATTTTAAAATGTAATTTGTTTCTTAGGCACATAATTTTGGGTCCATTTTACATCAGGAAAAATATTGAAAAAACAACTATTGGTTTTCGTTTATACAGATTTTTTGTGGACATAAATAAAACAAAATATGTTGTTATTTAAAAGAAAATTCAATTTAAACCCAATCTATTTTAAGTATTTAGACTGTAGAAATACATTTAATATACAGGTGCATCTCAAAAAATTAGAATATTGTGAAAAACTGAAACTTTCATGTATTCTAGATTCATTACATGTTTTTTTTTTTTGTTGTTTTAATTTTAATGATTAGAGCTTACAGCTCATGAAAGTCAAAAATCCAGTATCTCAAAATATTAGAATATTTACATTTGAGTTTCATTAAATGTCCATCCCTACAGTATAAATTCTGGGTATCTCTTGTTCTTCGAAACCACAATAATGGGGAAGACTGCTGACTTGGCGATGGTCCACAAGACGATCATTGACACCCTCCACAAAAAGGATGAGTCACAGAAGGTCATTACTGAAAGGGGTGGCTGTTTACAGAGTGCTGTATCAAAGCATATTAAATGCAAAGTTGACTGGAAGGAAGAAAATGGGTAGGAAAAGGTGCACAAGCAATAGGGATGACCACAAGCTTGAGAAAACTGTCAAGCAAAGCCGATTTAAACACTTGGGAGAGCTTCACAAGGAGTGGACTGAAGCTGGAGTCAAGAGCGCATTAAGAGGCACCCTGCTCAGACGTCTTCAGGAAAAGGGCTACCAAGCCACTTCTGAAACAGAAACAACGTCAGAAGCATTTTATCTGGGCTAAGGAGAAAATGAACTGGACTTTTGCTCAGTGGTCCAAAGTCCTCTTTTTGGATAAAAGTAAATTTTGCATTTCATGTTGAAATCATGGTCCCAGAGTCTGGAGGAAGACTGGAGAGGCACAGAATCCAAGCTGCTTGAAGTCCAGTGTGAAGTTTCTGAAGTCAGTGATGATTTGGGGTGCCGTGACATCTGCTGGTGTTGGTCCATTGTTTTTTATCAACTCAATGCAGCCGTCTACCAGGAGATTTTGGAGCACTTTATACTTCCATCTGCTGACAAGCTTTATGGAGATGCTGATTTCCTTTTCCAGCAGGACTTCATCACCTGCCCACAGTGCCAAAACCACTTCCAAGTGGTTTGCTGACCATGATATTAATGTGCTTTACTGGCCAGCCAACATGTCTGACCTGAACCCCATTGAGAATCTATGGGATATTTTCAAGAGAAAGAGGAGAAACAGTCGATCCAACAATACACAGACGATCTGAAGGTTCAATAGTGCCTCAGCAGTGCCACAGGCTGATCGCTTACATGCCACACTTCACTGATGCTGTAATTTGTGCTAGGAGCAAGGAATTTGCTGAAATTTGTGCTGCTGACCAAGTATTGAGTGCATAAATGAACATACTTTAAAGAACTTGAACTTTTCTGTTTTGCAAATTCATTTTTTTTTTATTGATCTTAAGAAATATTCTAATATTTTGAAATGCTGGATTTTTGACTTACATGAGCTGTACACTGTAATCATCAAAATTAAAACAAAAAACATGTGTTTTACTTCACATGTAATGAATCTAGAATATATGAAGGTTTCACGATATTCTAATGTTTTGACATGCTTTTGATTTTTTTGATTTTTTATGCATTGTATTGAGCTCAAGACTCAAAAAGCGAACATTGCAAAAACTGTCATTTAAGGGGCACAAGTTGCACAAAATTATATTATAGTATGTGTTCTCTTACGATATTTCTGAAGAAAATTGTTAGAAAAAAAAACATTTATCACCAATGAACATGAGCTGTACCCTAAATTCTAGAATGATTTTCGGCATCGTTTCAGTCTTCAGTGTCACATGATCCTTCAGAAATCATTCTAATATGCTGATTTGCTGCTCAAGAAACATTTATGATTATTATCAATGTTGAAAACAGTTGTGCTGATTCATATTTTTGTTGATACCATGATAGTTTTAGTTTTTCAGTTTTTGATGAATAGAAGAACAGCGTTTATTTGAAATAGAAACCTCTGTAACATTATGAAAGTGAATGAAAAGGAAAAACTTACATCTCATATATTGCAGTATTCATATATGAATCAGGCAGAAGTAACCAGGTTTATCAGCTTTACATTGTCATGACAGAAATAAGAGATTTGCTTACACCAGTCTCATGTTAACATGTATGTTTTTTGGCTATAATCTTAAAATAATGTGGGGTGAATTCACTAGAGGTGTGCCATTTTTGCTATTTCAGCTCAAATTTACTATTTCATTTACAGTTTAACCAGGTGCTTAAGGGTGTGAGCTGACATTATCCAGTACGTCACTGATTTTACAAAAACATGAGAGTCCACACATTCACTGCATGATGTTTGCTGATTAGAATGCAGTCAAAATGTAAGAAGATGTTGGGAAAAAATGAGTTTTATAAGATATGGTATAGTCAAGCAATATCACACCATATCAGCTGTACAGTCTTAGTAAAGTAAAGCAGATGAATCTCGCACTCAGAATCACAAAATGGTGAACGGCATTTTTTAGGGGGTGAGTGTTTGCATTTGCCTCATTTGCATAATTAAATTTGTGTGTGGAAATGAACAACAGCATTAGTGGGCACAATTTATTCTTAGTGAATTCCCCCCTCAGTGTTCCTCTTGCTGTTGTTTTCTTATATATCTCGTGTCGTTCATTCAATGAATCTCTTTTCCAGGGTTGAGAGAAAAGAGTGGTCGCGGTTGAAGTCAAAAGAAAGGGTAAGATCCCTGCTAAAACACAAACAGCTGCGTGCAGCTCGTCCCATTCAAACATTCTTCTTTAAATTACTCCAGAAACATTCGGGGGTCTCCTATGAGATTTGTTTTCCTTCTCTCTAATCAGTTGTGATTTGTGTTTAGAGTAGCAGTGGTGTGTGTTTGCAGCCCATGGGAGTCCATCAGGCAGTTGTTTTATGAAAGCGTTGAAACTCATGGGCATTGTGAGCTTGTTCTGCCTGTAGGGCTCATGCTGCAGATACAGATCACTGCGCTCGCAAACACACACGCACACACATCCAGCACATCCGTGCTCAGTGCTTTCTGTAGATTTTCCCGGGAAATTAATATTTAAAGGATTAGTTCGCTTCCAGAATAAAAATTTCATGATAATTTGCTTACCCCCAATGTCATCCAAGATGTTTATGTCTTTCTGTTTTCGGTTGCACAGAAATGAAGGTTTCCCATGTGAAAAAAAAGTGCAGTAAAATACGCTTTATTTCAGTACACTTAGAACACTTCCATAATGTACTGTATTTTCGCACACTTATTTTGTACTTAATATGCTAAAAAATATTCTTTAGTACTTCTTAAGATACTCTCAAGAACATCTAAGTGTACTCAACTGTGCTATTGTGGGATACCATGAATATGAACTAAAATGTGCTTTTAATGTAATTTCTCTGAAAAAAAGTATTTACCACTTGAAGTACAATTGAAACCGTCTTTCATACACTTTTAAATGTACTCATCAACATATTTTTATGGATGAAATAATTCATTTAAAATGTACTGTAATTATGTTAACATTCCCTTATATATGATATACTTCACTACATGTTTATGGTGTCTTTAAATAGTACAATCAAGTACACCATTACTGTCATGAGTAGCACTTTTTTTTCTGCATTAAAAATATAGCACTACCATGTAAATAGTGAATTTTGGTACACATCTAAACACATTCTAAAATTACACCTATTGTGTCACTTCATGAAGCTTAATGTTGTTTTCCATCATTAATAAATCAACTACTTGAATGTTAGAAATAATACATTTGATTAAAATGACTGTAAAAGTAATTCATGTACATGTAAACACCCATAGATTGAAAGGATAATTATCTCTAGTGAAAAATAAATATACTAAAATGTATTTTAAAATACATTTATTTCATGCTAAGTATACTACAAGTACGTTTACATATTATGTACTTAATAAAAATACCCTGCAATTGTACTTTTAGTATACTAAATTGGTAAATATAAACTTAATGCATTTCAATTATGCGGAAGTAGTGCTGAAGTCCATCTAAAGATATACTGAAGTATATTTGATTGTGCTAAACTGGAACTACTGCAAGTATACTTTAGGTACACTTTAAATATTTTGCATTTAAAGACCGATATTATTTAAAGATCAAATAATCCTCGTCAATAGTGACATTAAAACATTTTTTAGGCTTAATATTAAGAAATGTGCATTGTGCACAAGTAATACTGCAAATAAAGTTTGATTACAGTTTTTATATTGAGCAATATGTCAGTAAATTTGTTTATAGACTTGAACTATACTTAGTATAAAATAAATGCATTTTAAATCTATTACTTGTTTACTAGACCGCATAGATACAGCAATGCAGCACAGGTATGGTATGTAATCTACAAACAAACAACAGTATCACTTTCATCAAAAACACTCTTTTTTGTGACGTACAACAGAATCCCTTCACATGCCACACAAGTCCAAACAGACCTGAAGTAATACATTTCTACTGTGTTTTTCATGAAAATCCAAATAGAACTCAGTGATAGAACTAAAATTTTATGTAAAGGAATCATAGCACACTTTTAAGCAATGCAATTATAAAACACTTCTGATCTACTTCGTCTGACTACACTTCAAATCAATTTAAGTGTTAGTGCTAATTGATGTATTTATGTCAAGTGCACATAAGTAGCACGGGAAAATGTACTTATAACTATTACATTACTAATATATTTTAAATCAGATCAGTTTAATTTAAACTTAGGATAACTATATAAAAGTGTACTAACATCGAACTAATTTTTAAATCATTCAAAGCAAAAGCAATTTGAAGAAATACACTAATAAAAGTTCTCCAAATATTTTTGCCGCAGTACACTTTATTTCAATGCACTAAAAATCTATCTAAATATCAGTGGTACCAGCAAATGTACTTGTATTTTTTTTAGTGCATTAAAGGATACTTTATTTTTACTTGGGTTTCAAGGAAAGCATTCCATGATTTTTCTCCATATATTAGACTTCAGTGGTGGCCAATGGGTTGAAGGTCCAATTTGTAGTTTCAATGCAGTCTCAAAGGGCTCTACACGATCCCAGCCAAAGAAAAAGTTCATTTTCTACAAAAAAAAAAACGATTAAATATGTGTACTTTAAACCACAAATGCTTGTCTTGAACTAGCTCTGCGATGTGCATCTTCGTGAATTGTGTAATCACATTGGAAAAGTCATGCATGGGTAGTTCTTCGTCTGTGTACTCTGTTTCAAAAAGATAGGGTAGGGCAAAAATTCTCTTACATTCTCTTTCAAAATGCTTTTCAGTACATTCAGCAATACACTTTAACCATATAGCAAAGACAGTAGAAGTAATTATGAAACTGCATATTAAATGTACTTGAGTCAAAAAAAAAAAACACTCATATTGCATTTAAAATGAATTTAAACTATAATACGTTTTCATCCAATTGCAATTAGCATGCAGTTAACTGTTTTGAAACATTACAATTAGACAACACTTAAGTATATTGTTTGAAAGTATATTATTTCCATAGTAAGAACTTTTTTAAAAAGTATACTCAAGTGTACTTCTTTTTCGCAAGGATATTTATGGTTGCTCATCCCATAAACACGGTCATTCCGACAGCACTTGGGGGCAGCTTTAGCTCTGCGTCTCGTACACTTTTATTATTGGCTGTTAACCCCTTTAGGCCATGACAAATAATGCAATAACTGCATGTCTACATCGAAAGTGATGCAGGAAACAGACTGTTACAATTTAATAAGCACTATCCTCTATATTTCCTTTCGACAGGACCGAAGTCGAGACAGCACAGGTTCACAGGGTGAGTTACAACCGTCTTTTTGTCTTTTTGCTCTGCACAGTACAGCCCTGAATACTGACAACGAGTTGAATGTTTTGTTGCATGTAATACAAACAGAGTCTGATGTATGTGCATTTGTTTTCTTGTAGGACGGGAAGAGCCAGTACGGAGTTACGAGACAGTTGCACAAGTGGAAGGTTAGATAACTCGACTGAGTCACCGTATGTTGTGTCATTTATGCGCTGGCTCTGATCCAAACCCTTGTGAGATGCCTTGCGTTGTACGGTCTACGTATGCAGCATCCTAAATTAAATAAAAACCTCATACTGTATGTGATGCAATTCAAACACTCAACCACACAAACAGAGCAAAAAACTCACTAACGCTGACAGTTTACTCTAATACACTCTTAAAAATAAAAGTGCTTCACAATGCCATAGAAGGACCTTTTTGGTCTAATTGGTTCCATAAAGAACCTTCAACATCTGAAGAACCTTTCTGTTTTACGAAAGGTTCTTTGTGGCGAAAGAAGGCTCTTCAGATTATAGCAAGGTAAGAAAGAGATGGTTCTTTAAAGAGCCTTTGACTGAATGGTTCTTTGTGGAACCAAAAATGGTTCTTCTATGGCATCACTTGAAGAACCTTTTGAAGCACCTTTATTTTTAAGAGTGTAGTCGACATTTGATGTGAAATCAGATATTTTAGATGTAACTACTCATACGTTTTTAGTTTAAAAACCTCATTAGTTTTTGTGTGGAGAGTGTGTGATGTCTAAAAATACGTTTTTTGTAGGCAGCTCACTAGGGTTGGGAACACTGACTTTCTGCATGTCATGTTGTTGCTATTCTTTCTCTTCACTTCCATTTTTAGTTTAGTCTTCAAGTGTATGTACTCATGTAGTCTCTGTCGTGCCTCTCATCCCGTTTAGTGCACTACGCGAGGCCCATCATTATTCTGGGCCCGGTGAAGGACAGAGTGAATGATGACCTGCTGTCTGAGTTCCCAGACAAGTTTGGCTCCTGTGTTCCTCGTAAGTATTCTTCAACTCTGTTGTCACTCTCAGATGTATATTGCTCACAAACATGATAAGAGCCTTCCAAACAATGGCAAACTCCAATCTGATTTGGCTTCATGTAATTTCTGAGAGTCAGGGTGCAAAGGATTTAAATCAAAGTTTTAAGTAAGTTTGTGAGGTTTGTTAAATTTTAGTAATTACAAGACATGTGTAATTCATTGAATAATCCACAAATCACTTATTACACAATATAAGAACAATTCATTGTAATTTTTTTGTTTTTGTTGTTGTTTTTTAATACATTTTAGGGCTCGGTGAAATCTGTTTGAATTTTTCTGGATTCCACTGTAATAGTTCAATTAAATTTTAACAATCAAAAAGCATGTCTTTAGATTAGATTAGAATTAACTGAAGCAATTAAAAAAAAAATCAATAATTTATTACATTAAATTTAATTATTACTTTTTTTGGTTTTGTTTTGTTTACAATAAAAGAGCTCTATGAAATATTTAATTTATGTTTAATGGATTTATTATTATTTATTATGTGATTAAATGAAGGCATAAAACATTAACAATTTTATTGATCTCCTTAAATGTAATCCAATTAAAATTCACAGCTGTTTTTTTTTTTTTTTTTTTTGGCATACAAAGTGCTGCACAATAGTTGTGATATTTTTCCATTTTTAACAATTTAGTGATATTCCTTAAATTTAATGCATTTATTACTGATAATATGAATGTGCAATAATGACAAAAAATCTCAATATTTTCTGGCGTTTTGTTGACAACTGCAATTAGACAGTATTTTGCTGAGCATGTGATTGTGCTGGTATTTTGGCAGGTTTAGGACTGCTGTGGACAGCTGACTCCCAAAGCTCCCAAATTATATTCTTCATATTCTGTGCTGTGATTAGTTTGCAGGAGTAACAGAAACAAAACTTTCCCAATAAGTTTAAGTTGATTTTTACCTTTTATGGGCATTTTTACCTTTATAAGGCCAATTTTATCTAACCTAATTAAATGTATGCATCATCGTTCGTGTCAAATTCTTAAATTCAATCAATAAATTGAAATAGTAAGACACTATAGGACTGTTACCAAACAGAATTTGTGTTTGCAATACAGAGGTGGCACAGAATCTGCATATGAAGTGGCATTTAGATGCGTTTACACAGACTGTTTAATGCAGGACATGAATGCAGTTAACCTGCAATTACAAATGTATAAGTAATGTTTTGATGTTTAAAAACAAGGTTGAATACTGATATTTAAAATGATTTGGGGGAAAAAAAGGGAAAATATACTTTAAATATAAACCTTAAATCGCCAGTATGTGTCGGCAAATCACTGTTTGAGTGAGTCATTGAGTCATTCATTCAACCGATTCGTTCAAACGGCTGATTGATTCACTGATGAAACACCATTGTGTGTTGCTCAGAGATGCAAAACAGTTCTGCTGTGGCTTTGTTTGGAACTATTTTCGTTGACAAAATACAGCAAAAACCAGGATCTTGGGTCTAAAATGTAAAAAAGAATAAAATAAATAAAATAAAAATTCTAAATAATGCAGTGTGAACTCTAACCCCTGGTTTCACAGACATGGCTTAAGCCTAGTCCTAGACTAAAATGTAAGTCTGAGCTGTTTCAACTGACAGAAACTTGCACTGACTGATCTTAAAATACAACAGTGCCTTTGTTTTGTCTCAAGATGCACACCAGTAATGTTTTTTTTTTCTAAGCATGTTCATAAAAATGACTTAAACTGAAATGTCCTAACTGAACTATGGCCTAATCCTGGCTTAATCTAAGCCGTGTCTGTGAAATCGAACCCAAATGTGCTCACGCAGTAGCCTACACTGTAAAAAATAAAACACACAATTTGTTGAGTCAGCTTAAAATAATTTGTTACCCCGCTGCCTTAAAATTTTAAGTTCAGTCAACTAAAATAAGTTTAGTCAACTTGAAATGTTAAGTTGTACTAAGTAACAACTTAGATATTTGTGTCTGCTAAACTTAACAGATGGGTAAGTAACCCAGCTGCCTTAAAATTTTAAGTTGATTCAACTCAAATATCTAAGTTGTCACTTAGTATAATTTAACATTTCAATTTGAATAAACTTTTTTTGAGTTTAACTTAAAATTTTAAGGCAGCCAGGTTACAAATTATTTTAAGTTGACTCAACAAATTGTTTTTTGCAGTGTAACCTACATCTTATAGCATGTGCGTGCAATCTGTGTGTGTTTTTTTTTTTTTTTTTTTTTTTTTTTTTTTTTGGTTTGGTTTGGTTGATATACTCAATAATGTCAAGCTGCATTGTTTAATCAACAATTATGATATCATCGTAGACAATATATGTGGCAAACCCCTAACTGATAATATTATTTTTATTACTATTTTGAGATGTAGTACATTCTATTATATTAAAATTATGAACCAAACTTTTATTTTGATGGGATGTCATGAAGAAATTTGGGTTCCAGTGTGTATTGGATATGACGATAGTTTTTGTCAAGTGAAATGCTTGTGAAGTGACTCTAAGAAAGGTTATGAAGATAAAGTTCATGTCCTCGTATAGCGCGACGCCAGATGCCGAAAGCACCTCAAGCATCATGTGTGCTTCAGTATGTGTGTAGGTGATGAAACTGTGCCGCTCATTCACACAGAAACACACAGAACAAGCAGACTTCATATTTACATACCAGTTTTTTTTGTGTTTTAGTATTCACAGACACTAGACAGTTTTGTGATTTAATTCATTATACAGCCCTGCTTTTCATTATTCCTCCAAAATCTACCAAATTTTGACATCCTGCGTTTACTGT
Organism: Cirrhinus mrigala; assembly: GCA_036247105.1. Classification (NCBI taxonomy): domain Eukaryota; kingdom Metazoa; phylum Chordata; class Actinopteri; order Cypriniformes; family Cyprinidae; genus Cirrhinus; species Cirrhinus mrigala. Next base: position 2,371,581 of record CM070011.1, on the reverse strand, counting down.
AAATTCTGTTTTAATGTCGGATTCCACATTTCTGGCCAAAATCCAATTCCGTTTGGAATCATAGGACACTATACATAAATAATCTGTCTTGCTCTCATCTCATTTCAGTGAATAATTAAAAAAATAATAATAAAAACAAAGCTGTCTTTAGATGCTTGCCCAAAATGTCTCTGCCAACAGCCTCCTCACTTACGATAAGCAGTAAACAACTCGAACAAAATGAGTCACTTTCAGCGCACCTGTCATGTGCTGCCATTAGGCATAACTGATATTATGTTTCCAAAATATTGTCATTGCTCTTCTCAGATACGACACGACCCAAGCGGGAGTATGAGGTGGATGGGCGGGACTACCATTTTGTGTCTTCGCGGGAACAGATGGAGAAGGACATTCAGAACCATCGTTTCATCGAGGCGGGCCAATACAACAGCCACCTGTACGGAACCAGCGTTCAGAGCGTCCGAGAGGTGGCCGAACAGGTTAGAAGACGAGTTTATCTGGACAAAACAGTGAACTTGTGGATCATTTTTGCAAATCTTAATATTCATGTCTGTATGTTTGTGAGCAGCAGGGAAAGCACTGTATTCTGGATGTGTCCGCAAATGCGGTTCGTAGGCTACAGGCTGCACAGCTCCACCCGATCGCCATCTTCGTGCGGCCCAAATCACTGGAGAACGTCCTGTAAGTAATGGCAAACATGAATGCAGAATACCCCAATTTAGCAATACCTCAGTGTATGTCTTATCAAGACAAAATGTAAAATTAGCCAAAACTGACAGTGGATGGGGTCTCCACTCTTTTATCCAGAGAGATCAACACACGTCTGACTGAGGAACAAGCCAGGAAAGGTATGGACCGCGCTATTAAACTGGAGCAAGATTTCCTGGAGTGCTTCTCTGGTAAGACAGTTTTACACATCTAGTAACTGCCTAATTACTAGGCAATGCCTACTGTAACTACTGTGGAGTTTTATTATTTAACATGTTAACATTGTTTAACTTTCCAGGTCTAGAATTCACACTTTTATAGTTTAATCATGGCAATTCTCTGAATAGTTTAAGCATGTTAAAGGAGAAGTCCACTTCCAAAACAGAGATTCACATATAATGCACTCACCCCCCGATGTTCATGTCTTTCTTTCTTCAGTCGTAAACAAATTATGTTTTTTGAGGAAAACATCGCAGGACTGATATGGTGCCCCGATTTTGAACTTCCAAAATGCACTTTAAATGCGGCTTCAAACAATCACAAATGTGGTTGTAAATGATCCCAGCCAAGAAAGAAGGGTCTTATCTAGCGTAATGATCGGTTATTTTAATAAAAAATAATACACAGAGTCAGAATACACAAGAGTTCAGGGAGAGAAAGGCAAGATGAGCGTTTGGCATTAAAAAGTATATAAATTGTATTTTTTTAATGAAAATAACTGATCGTTTTCGCTAGATAAGACCCTTCTTCCATGGCTCCCGCATTTGGGATCGTTTGAAGCCGCATTTAAACTGCCTTTTGGAAGTTCAAAATCGGGGCACCATATCAGTCCATTAAATGCAGAAATGAACATAAAAAAACATAATTTCTTTACGACTAAAAGAAAGAAAGACATGAACATCTTGGATGACAAGGGGGTGACTACATCATATGTGAATCTTTGTTTTGGAAGTGGACTTCTCCTTTAATAGATGACAATGTTAACATCCTGTATTTGGTCTTCATGCAACTAGGTCTGCTACACATGTTACTGCTGAAGAGCAAGTACAGACTTGCTACTGCCAGTAGATACACAGACATGCTGCTGTGAGCATGTAAAATATGCTCCTGCTGCTGCATGAAAGGCATGCATAAATCATGTAGCAGATCTAGACAGGTGGAGCTGGGGGAGGTGGAGGGTTTCAGAAGAACACTCAGCGATCTAAGGCTAAATGTTTACATGACAACGACGTAGTCCAAAACAGAAACGTTTTTCCCTTGCGTTTTTAAAAAGTTTCACGTATACACGACGTTTTTCAAAACAATTTGCATTTACACATATCTGCGAAAACTGCCAAAAATGCTGTATTACGCATGCCAGGCCAGTAGTTGACAGACTGTTTGTTCGCACTTGCCTTTGAAATCCACACGTACTGCGCATGTCTACATACCTAACACATACTATGCATGTGCATGACACCACCATTTTCCCGTATTGGGTGTTTACACAGATATGATAACGGTGGTATTTTCAAAAACCTGCACTTTGAAACCTGTTTTCAAAATTATGTGTTTTCAGTCCCCAAATTCATAGTCATTTAGGCTACCACATATGTCAAGGTTTTCCAAGACTTTAGGGACCCTTATTCTTCAAAGAAATATGCTGAGGGAGTCCATTAAAATGAGAAATGTATTGATTTTTAGCTTGTTTTAACATATTTTAAATCATTTTAAGTCACCTTAAGCCCCCCTGGTAGAAAACCCCTGATTGAATGGAGCATTGCATGAATGTGACAGTTTATGCAAGTTTTTATTAACTATTTAACTAAAAAAATGGTTGATTTATATACTTTTTTTTAAAATGCAGAAGTAAGCCTATGGGTGAGACTTCCGGTTCATTAGCTGCTATAAGGAAATAACGAGAAGAATAACAAAGTGCAGTAAACAGTAAAACAGTTTGAACTACAAACCAGTGTGTTCATAATTAAGATAATACGTTAAAACAATATGCTAAGACACACCAGTTTGCAGTATTAAGAAGCAAAACTAGTTGTTTTGTACAGCTAAAAATAGTTGGACGTGGATGAGACCAAAAGCCAGACCCATAATATTTAGAAATGGCCACGCCAACTCGTATGGGAAAAATAAGGTGGATACATTGCATTAATGCAACAGTTTATGATAAATTTTACATGCGGTCTAAAAATGTATAAAATTATACAGTAGTACCCTCAAAGGGACTCCTTTGTACCTTACATACTACTAAAAGATGCTAATGTGCACCTTTCAGGGGTAGATAGGGCACAAGGTAGTGTATTTGCAATTTTCTGACAGTGTTGCATTGTTGCAACATGTATACCTGCTTTACACATCTTTTAATTTCACGCAGAAATTGGTTCTGCTTGCGTTGCAAAAATGATGCCCGTTCAAGGTGCATCTGTGTGCATGATTTATTTGGGTAAATGGCGCAAAGATTTATTTTCTTCCGTTCTCTCTCTGCATCGCAGCGATCGTGGAGGGCGACAGCTTCGAGGAGGTTTACCACAAGGTGAAAACTGTGATCGAGGAGCAGTCAGGGCCTTATATCTGGATTCCCACCAGGGAGCGTCTGTGAGAGTCCACCCAGAGCCGAACCACCTCGCCCAGTCACCATTTGGCCTGCCCGCCCTGGACTGAGGAGCTCCGACTCGTCGAGCTCACGAGAAACAGACAGAGAGAGAGAGGGAGAGATGGAGAGAGTGAAAGCGAGGGAGAGAAGTCACAGAGACGCTGGCAAATGATGGAGCGGAACAGCAACAGGAGCTGGCCACACCGCATCTGCCTCTCTTATCCTCCTCCGTTTCCTAGCTTTGTAACTTCCTGCTTTTTCTCTGCCTTTCTCTCGGTCCTTCTCTGTTTCTTTCTGGCTTTCTCTCTGAATAACGTCCTTTCACGCAGGACTGGTGAGCTGTTTTTACTCTGTCACGAACTGGGATGCTACAAGGAAATTTTGTATATTGTCCGATTCCCTCTCGCTCTCTCCGGAGAGAGACGAGCGACCGCCTTGGCTTTTACTGGAATGAGACGTTTCGAGAGCTGTTCCTGATTAAGGGAGCTCGTTTTACAATACTAAAGGCGAATCGAACTGAAATACGAAAGTATATTTATCAGTATCAATAATGCGCTGAATTCTTCAATATCAAAGATATTACGACTACTCAGAGACTGACGTTCACTCACACTTATCAGCATCAAGGGCAACGAATTCCTTGCAGAAATTTGAAGTGCTTGACGCGTGCTTCCCGAAAGCCAGGAAGCGCCGAGCTGGCCGATCTAAAACGTTTGCCTCAGTCCTTCGAATGTTCCCCTCAAATAGTTTGCAGCTAGTTCATCACACCGAACGGGTGATTAAGGAAGGGAAACGGCAAGACGCAGACTGCGACTCTGGCTCTGCGCACCACAGAAAGCCACACGCTCGATATTCCGGGGGCTGTTTTCTGTTGATTTTCTCGCGCTTACATGTAAACATGCACAGTTAGACACACGCCAACATAGATTTTGTAACGTTTGCCTTCTTCTATCTGGATCTTCTTGCAACAGCCAGATTGATGTTTTCCTTTGAGCTGAAATTTATTTGCTCGGCTGGATTATTTCCCCGAGCGCCGCGGCTCTCAAACACAATGACTCCAGGCTGCTCTTTAATGTGCAATATCGGGCTCTTCCATAATCTTCTCGTAATGGAACGAATTTTAGCCATGCTTAGATCTTGAAGTCGTCGGTAAATTATCAAACCGCTTCAAATGTAATACGTTTGCCTTTTTTTTTTACATGCCCGTTGGATTTCAGTTCAATTTAGATCACACTTGTGACAAGTGGCTACGTTCACACCGCAATCCAGTTGAACTAAACATATATATAAAATTATTTATTTATTTAAATGCATTTCTAAAAAATATATATATGCAGAAATTATATTGGGAGTATTTATTAATTATTTATTTATGAACACCTCGCCATCACGCCGTCGGTTTTGTTTCCACTGTCCTCTGTCTTTTCCTCAGCTAAGGTCAATGAAATATCATATTCCGATGAGTAGTAGCTTATTTTGATGAAATATATCTTAAAAATGATTTAAATCTTAAGCATTTCATTGTATAATAGTAGATGTTTTGTTAGTGGCCTTTCTTTTTTCGTGTCACAGCTCAGGATAGTTGCTAGTGAAGGCTTTGGGATGGTCGGAAAATACAACGCAAACTCATGGCACATTCATAACTCTTTTATGTTTTGGTGAATCGGTGGCTAATTCGTATGAATTCGTACTATCCCATTCATACGGTTTAGGGTTAAAGCTTTGTGCTTTTTTCTAAAAAGAGGTACGTTTTTGTACAAAATACAACGTGTGAATTCATGCTTAATCGCCACCTTAAAATAGTTATGTTTTCTCATGAGATCAGGTTGGAAAAACAAGAACGGAGTTGAATTCAGTGTTATTTTTCCCCATTCGGCTGCAATGTGAACGTAGCCTTACTGGCCTCAGCCCATCTCTGGACTGTCCGTACACACACACTTACACACTTACACACACACGAATACTATCAGGAAAACGGTGTTGTATGATGTTTTTTTATGCTGTGTATCAGATTCTAATTAACTCTTGTAATCAAACCAATGAGGCTACTTTGATGCATCTCAATGGCCGGTCAGTGGACATCATCGCAGCAGTTAATTGGTGGGTCGATGATGTTGCCGTCACCGAAGTGAAGAGGAGCGGGACTTAATGATGCTGGAGTTATATTGGAATACGATCGTGGGTTCATTATGTTTGATGAGATAAATTAATGGCTGTAATGCCAGAGAATAATCAGCTTAGCTAGCTAAGTTCAACAATCTAAGTCTGCCTTCGACTAATTACCCTTCTCGGAGCGAAACGCTCATTTGTAAACAATTTTACCCAGAATTCGGCGCGGGATTGACAAAGCGCCCACTTCAACCCTGGCCGACGTGAGAACGGCAGAATGATAAATTGGCTTTTTTACCCTTTTGTGCCGTGACAGCGATGCTGTAAAAATCGATACGGTGCTTTGAGCTCAGAGGGCGTCATATTCAAGGTCTAAAGTGAGGATGAAAACCACGGTTCGTCCAGGGGTTTGCATTTGATTTAGAGAGATTTCCTGTAAATCAATGCCATGAACATTACTATGGTGATTTATGGAAACACACTTTGATTGAGACTGTTGTAATCGGAAAAAAAAAACAAAAAAAAACTGGCACCGTTTGTGTCAGACCAAAAAAAAAAAAAAGAGTCTGCTAAGAAGATGAAGTGAAACACATTTGCACTTATTAAAGGGAAGATTTGATCAGACGTGATGAACGCCAGAAGGTTTGCGCCGGAGAGCTGAGGAAAACAGAGCGGTCTGGTGGCTTGTTTTTCCTTACACTTATTTTCTTTTGATTTTTGCGTTTGAATTTCGATATTTAAGTGTGTTTGGAGTGCAGTGACAGTTCTTTTCTTGCCGTTATTTTTATTTAAAGATTTTATATAATTATTTAATTGTTTACTGCTTTGTTTACATCGGGGTTTTGTGTGAAGACTGAGATGCTTTTGCTGTGGTTTCCAAAGTGGAGCTGCACACAATCAAATGTGAAATCTCAAACTAAAATTAAACTTTACTGTGAAATGTAAACAAGATAATAATAATGAAAAAAATAATTAACTTGCACGCATTACACATTCTACATACTTTCACAAACATAGCCCATAAATAAATGTCCCAAATCTAATTATTGGCCACATAAGTAATAAAAATAAGAACGTACACTGCGCGCACACACACACACACACATGTATTACCGAGAGAAATATATGACTTCACTCTTACTAGAATGAATTATGAGTTGAATTTATTTATTTATTTGAAAGAATCAAATGTATTTTATCGATTTGTATTTGCCATAACATATTATTCTAATTATCCTGAACAGATTGAACATATTGCTTTTATTTTAAAAAAGAAGAATTATGAAAATACAACAATGCCATCTGATGCAAAAGTATATTTAAATGATTTATCTTAAAAGAGAGATTTACCAATGACAGTATCGGATTATAAAAATGTTTAATTTCAGTGAGATGCTTGTTGTAAATTAGCTACGAAAATAATAAAACTAATTATGTTAACAAGTGTCCTGTTGAAGCTTTTGTTATGGTGTGGATGAGTAATATCACTGTGGCTGTATTCTCAATTGCACACTACCATACTACACATACTATTTTTGCAGTATGCATACTTTATTCCAACATATAGATGAGCAGTGTTGGGGAAAGTTACTTTTAAAAGTAATGCATTACAATATTGAGTTACTCCCTAAAAAAGTAACTAATTCAAAGTAATGTGTAACTTTACTTTTTACGTTACTTTTTAAATCTGGGCAGGGCTTGCTTGTTTGTTTTTAATATAAAAAGTTTTATTTTTGGCAAATGTAAAAGCCTTTTCACAACAAAAGCCTCAGACTTTGAGAAAAGTGAATTCACATCCGTACAGAAGACCACAGAAGAACAAAATGTCAACTCTTCAGCAATAAAAAAAAAAAAGAAAACAAAGGTTAGATTATCTTGAGTAATTTTTGCTTATTAGTATGGTTGAATTGGATCATCGAAGGTTGGCAGCAAAGACATTGGTTAATAAAATGGGATTAAATGTATAAAGGATATTTGTATTATTTCACATATTTAATTATTGCAGGTTTGCATCATATTCCGAGTTGAATTTCACTGTTTTTATTCATTTTGAGGAATACTGAATCTGTTTTTTTGTGAGTGAGATGAATTAATGGATGTTCACATTTATTCTAGAACTAACATCTTACTCCCGATTTCTCTCAACATGGGGACAGGAGAGTTTTTAATCAACAAATGGGGGAAAAAGTAACTGGCGATACTTATTTGAAAAAAGTAACTCAGATATTTTCTTGTCAATTAAAAAGTAATGCGTTACTTTACTAGTTACTTGGAAAAAGTAATAATGTTACGTAACTCGCGTAACTTGTGATGCGTTACCCCCAACACTGTAGATGAGTTTGTTTCTTAGGGAAATGCAGCATTGCATCACTTGCTCACCAATGGATGCTCTGCAGTGAATGGGTGCCATCAGAATGAGAGTCCAAAAAAGTTCTAAAAAGAGTCTAAAAACATCACAGTAATCCACAGCACTCCAGTCCATCGGTCAGCATTGGGTCAAGTGAAAAGCTGTGTGCTTCTAAGAAACAAATCCATCATTAAGACGTAACTTTAAACCATTGCTTCCAGCTAAAATACAAGTTACCCTATCCATAATATTGCTTTCTCCAGTGAAAAGTCATGAATCAGGGGAGAAATCTGCACAGATCAAACACTGTTTACAACAAGGTGAAACTGTCCAAAACAGCTCTGAATAGATATGTGGGTGAATTTTGATGTGAGAGACAAGAGGGTATGGACTTTTTCACTAGAGGAAGCATTACTATGGATTATAGACTTTGGCCAGAAGCAATGTTATAATGTAAAATCCTCTAATGATGGATTTGTTTCTTACAAAGGTGCAGCTTTTGGCTTTGCAAGATGTTAACTGATGGACTGGAGTGGTGTGGATTACTTGTGGATTATTGTGATGTTTTATCAGCTGTTTGGACTCTCATTTTGACGGCACCCATTCACTGCAGAGGATCCATTGGTGATGCAATGCTTCGTTTCTCCAAATCTGATGAAGAAACAAACTCATCTAGATCTTGGATGGTCTAAGAGCGAGTAAATTCTCAGCAAATTCCTTAAATTTAGTGAATGTCATTCAGTTAGCATTTTGAAAAATACATACATTTTTGAGGTTTTTTTATAATAGTAGAAATTTTTGAACGTAATCATTAAATGAAGAGAAAGGTTGCAACTCATTCTGGATTCATCCATCACACTGAAAATGGAAGGTCAAGTTAAGAACTTTGCAGAAGTAGATTTACAATATTAAGAGTAATAGTAAAGCTACTGTATCATAACGTCACTGTGATGACCAGCCAGCAGGGTGAGCTGTCGAGCTACTACAACTTCCTTGTGCACTTTCACTGACCTGAATTTTCCAGGCCTCTTCTGAAAACCAGCTGAATTGAGTCTGTATTTATTTGATACTCCTAATTTACTCTGAACAAAGGCCTAAAGAAAAAAAAAAAAAAAAAAAAAAAAAAACAACAACAGTCTATTCTGTGCTTGCTCAGCTATGCTCAACTTCAATGTGTATATATTCAGTGTGTCTCTCCATCAGCTAAGTAGGCTGCACCCTCTTCCTGTGAGGAAGTCAAACAACAAAGATGCTTCCTTGCCGCCCTGATATACAGTAACCTGTGTGAGAGGGTTTTTCATGGCTGCTGCTAACCTTCAGGGCACGACAGATGAATTACCAGCCTACATATGGCTTTCAACCTATCAGTCCGGTCAAACGTGATTAGCCGCAACACACACAAGCACAAATGGTGATGTTGTGGTATATGCATTTCATCTACTGCACTACTCAAATCAAGTAGACGTCTTGAGGTGTGTGTGTGGGTTGTACAGTATAGGTAAAATTAAATCATATGGTGAGATTACAGTGAAAGTGTGAAGGACAGATTGGATGAGTGTGTGTGTTGAGTCTCACCTGAGGGAAGCATTCAGACTGCCAATTGCTTTATTTATCAGCTATGGCTGTCAGAAAGCATTCAGTCATGCCTCTCAGACTAAATGTGAATGGAACAGAGAGAGAGAGCGAGACAGGACTGGAGTATAAAAAGGAGCAAGACTGGAAAAGAGGTCAAGGAGAAACATAAAGAGTGAGGAACATGAAATGGTGTTTTCTAACAAACTTGCACAGACATATGGAAGAAAACTGCCTGGGATTTGATCTTAAAACTACTGATGTTATGATTTATTTATCCTGAAAATTAAAGAAATCTAATAACGCGTAAGGAATAGTTTGACTAGAAATGACAGTTCTGTCATTTATTCGCCCTTGGGTTATTCCAAACCTGCATTACTTTTCTTTCTTCAGTGGAACACAAAACATGTTAGACAGAATGTTATGGACTGACAGCCTCATTCTTCGTTATTTACCACAGCATCATTTTTTTTCCATACAGTGAAAGCAAGCGGTGAACGAGGCTGTCATTCTTCCTAATATTTCCTTTTGTGTTCCACAGAAGAAACACATATGGGTTCGGAAGAACATGACGGTGAATAAATGATTCTACTAAATCAAATTCTCATTTTTGGAAGAACCATTCCTTAGATACAAAGCAGTGAAAAAATTTAATTTTAAAATGAATCAACTTACGTAAGTGTAAAAGTAGAACGGTAAAATGCAAGCTGGATGAACATTTTTTTGCTATCCTAATTCCTAAAAAAGTGGTTTCTCAGTTTATTTATTAATTAATTTATTTTGTTTCTGTTGCTGATGTTATTCAAACATTCAGATATTTTTTAGTGCTGGGCAATGATTAATCGTGATTAATCACATCCAAAATAAAAGTTGTATATATATATATATATATATATATATATATATATATGAGTATACTTATTATGTATATAAAGATACACACATACAGTATATATTTTGAAAATATTTACATGTATATATTTATATTCATATCATTTATATTATAAATAGATTTAATATATACATATTTATATATTTTAACATATTTTTCTTAAATATATACATGCATATGTGTGTATTTATATATACACAATAAATATACACAGTATACACATATGTAAACTTTTTTTTTTTTTTTTTTTTGGATGCAATTAATGGTTGCACAGCACTACTATTTTTAATGATATTATTAATATTAAACGATTAGTTTACTTGCATAACAAAGATTGACATATAATGTACTCATCCCCTTGTCATCCAAGATGTGTATGTCTTTCTTCATAAAGAAATTATGTTTTTTGAGGAAAACATTTCAGGATTTCTCTCCAGGTAATGAACTATTCTACCGTTTATTTTGTTTCAATATTATTGTCGTTGTTATTTAAATTATATTCAGCGATTTATTATGTAATTGTAGTAATAATATAGATAATTAGTTTTAATAATAAAAGGCTGTTAATAATCTTAAAACCACACTATGTAACTTTTTTTTTTTATTTAAAAGTTATTAAAAAGTTATTCATGAGAGAGTGCAAAAATCTTCCAAACCCAGTTTTAACCCAAATACATTTTGATAAACTAACAATAATAATGTATATTTTAGAGTAGGGATAGGCAACGTCGGGTTTTGTTTTTGTTTTTTGTTTTTTTGTTTTTTCAGGGTTGGAACTAAACTCTGCAGGACATCGGCACTCCAGGACCGACGTTGCCTATCCCTGTTTTAGAGCTTTCGGGACGGATTACGCGGGAATTTGCATACATACGTCATCCAACATAGCTTGACTGTGGGTAGCTTGCAGCTGAAAGTTTGTTGTTACAAAAAACAGGAAGAATTGTATCATTCACAACAACAAAACTCATGGGAATTATCGTTTGTAAAACAAAGAAACCGTTATTTACATGTCCCACTGAGATAAGATGTCGTGTATGTGTGCGGCGCGCTACTTCTAACCACTTTCTTTTTGATATTTTTTCATCCGCGCAGACAAGCAGAGCCGAAGCACAGCCAAAACAACGTTCTTCCGCACGACGCACGGATGCGAATTTTTTTTTTTTTTTTTTACCCACTAGAGGGCCAAAGGTCAGCGTAGTTTTAAAATGGGATTTTAAAAGAATGGTTGAAATTCACGATCTCGATATAAAAAAGACCTATATTTAAGGTTTATGCAGTTCAAATTCGTATAAAATTTCCATTCAGTTGGACTAACAAATAACATTAGTTTTAGCACTAATAAACTAGATTCATATTTGTCAGTCATATTTAATAAAACAAGTATGGGAATAATATTTCTGTAATAGTATACACAATAACCAGGTTTATATATGAAGAGTTTGGTTGCAAAACGCGATAAACGCCATTTTTTACAAAATTGAGTTCCTGCCAAAATCAATATTGTATCTGGTCGGTTTTGATGAGGCAGTTTTTAATTTTACGCAAAATGCAGTATCCGCCGTGTTATTCTGTCATGTTTTCTCCTTTTTTTCCCAAACGCGACAAACGCCAGTCTCCCTTTTCTGCAAAATGCGATACATCCGCTCAGCCAATAACAGCGCAGCATTTCACGCATTGTAAACAGTAAAAGCAGCGCTTTGAATACACCCCGCATCCATAGTTTTCAGCGTTGAGTAATGTATCACAGACCTATCTGACGAATCCTTTCATAAACAAAGTGTAGAGAGAGTGTAAATAAGAGATTCATTGAGTTTGTAAATGAGATATTGATTTAATACAACAGTTAAATAATCAAGAAATTAATATTAAGTGACCCGCATTGTCTGACTATAACACTATTGCCTGATTTTGCTCATCTCATCTTCAAAAATAGCTTGAAACAAAGTCACAAATGAGCCCCTGCGCATCTCCATTCAAACACAGTGGTGTTTCGTTTACGAATGAACGTGCATTTTCTACTGAGTCAATGAATCAATTACCCATTCATAAAAAGAGTCACTTGCTTTATTCCTGAATTAATCAGCCGTTCGAACGAATCAAATGAATGATATGATTCAGAAATTAAATCAGTGACTTACCGCCACCTACTGGCAGTATTTCATTTTTATCTTCTTTTTAGTTATTAAAATCATTTAATATTTCTATGTTCAAAATTGTATATTTAAAACATTAATCTCAACAAGAGTTTATGAATTTGATTGCACTTATGCCATCTTCTTCCATCACTTATACTTTCTCTAAAAAGAAAAGTAAGCATAGACCCCTAATGGATTTATTGCATTTCGGAAAAAAAAAAATAATCCGTTTTTATAATAAATCTTTGAAAAATCAAAATCTAGATTTGAATTTTTAATGTTATTATAACCTAAAGATGCTATGTGAAAGTTTAAAACAGAAAATAGTGGTTCTTATCTTGCCACTTTCTTGGTAAAGAAAACACATTTTTACTCAAATTAATCAAAATGGATTTATAGCGTTTTGGAACCAAACTCTTCATATTTATCATGAATAAATCCAATTATTCGCAAACCAATCTCACATATGTGAAAGAACTGAATATTGCTTGTTCCAGGGCTAGCCATAATTGCTAGGAATTTAAATAAATACATATTAAACATTCTTATTTAAATAAAATCAAATAAATGCAAATACTTAACAATAAACAAAGCCATGATAATTTTTTATTTATTAATTAATACTTTTTTTTTTTTTTTTTTTTTTTTGCAACTGGCCAACTTGGTAGAACAGTATCGGAAACAATGAGCGTAATCGCCTCTCCCTAAATTTAATGTAATTCCTAATGGTGTTTGAAATGGAGGGGAACCTTCCCACACACACACACTCTCATAAACACAGTTTCCAGTGCCTTCTGATTGGGTCATCTGCCCATTGTTTGAAACAGGAAATAGGTCATGCGGTGTGAACAGTAGGGGGTGGACGGTGGTAAACGTGTGTGTGTGTGTGGGAAGGAACTGCTCCGTTGCCCTTTCTCTAGATTATGTCACAATTTAGCTTGTAAAAAAGGTTCTTCAATGGTTCCTTGCAGTTCAAGGGTTCTCGAGATGGCTATTTAAAAGTTCTGAAATTTTTTCAGTAGGTTATTGAACTATTCTTATCTCTCAGGCCAGTTTAACTATTAATATTTCTCAGGTTTTAGGTTGTTCTTTCTGCTCTTGAGGTGTTTGTAGTCAGAATGGGGTCAGTCTACAAGTGCAGCAGTGTGTTCTGGGTAATCCTGCAGGGAGAGTGAAACCCACACACACGTTTCTTTCGGTATGCCATCAAACAGGTATGATACTGATACCTGTCACCAGATCAGGTTGAAACGAAGCTTTTGAGAGTGAGTGTGTGTGTGTGTGTGTGTGTGTGTGTGTGTGTTTGTCCCACAGACACACAGAAAATTCCTCTCGCTACACCTCTCCATCCTGGCTGGTCACCATGGCAACAGAGCATTTTCATGTGTCGTCTCCATTCTAACATCCCTAATTAAAATGGGTCTGGTTGGGTGTAAGCCGGCGTGTACGTTTTGCGCAGGCATGCATGCCTGTGTATGCAGATGTTTAAAGGCCACTAAGGAAAAGTATATGTGGCAGGTTTGCTGCATTAAACCATTCGAAACATTTACATAACATTCCTGACTGAGGCGTCAGACACCGATTACTCCCTCTGGCACGGATCACCAACAACACCTCGAGTCTGTGCAGTCCAGTAATTAAAAACTGACTAATTAATTGGACATATTTATCACAATCAACATTAAAATATAATCATAAATATATTTTCACATTAAATCTAATGGACCAAACTGCAAATTATCAGGTTCTTTTTAATTATAAAATTTAATTTAATTTAAAATCATTTTGAATGTATGTGATCTTAAAACAGTATTTTAATAAATGTCACATTTAATTGTGCCTTTTATGTAGTGTTTTGTGGTGTTTTAGCTGTTTGAATGTGAGCTGTCAGCGCATTTTCCCACACTTTCATTTTGCACATTCGTTTTCACGAAATATAAGTAATAAAATTCCAAGTTAAAAACACTTATATTTTACACAATAAAAAAGAAGGGGATTTGAACACATTCTTCAGTCGACCGCTTCACGGTGCTGGTGAGTGGCGCTCAGAAAGCGTGATTACATATAGTCTACTGTAACGAGGAAAATATATCTGCATTAACGCACTGAAAGAAGACATTTGCGTTATTTAATAACGTGATTGCATGACTTATTTTAATGTGTTTTTAATGCATGTGTGATTAACCGCAGAAATGACTGCCATCTCATGAATGTTCCCTCGCATACATCACAGAGACGTTTATATGACATCTGCATTTACATCTGAAAGATGTATTTTTTAGAGTAATTGCTAATCTGCAATACGTCTACAGGATGTTTCCTATCAGATGTCAAATAGACACCTATTAGATGTTTTTAAGATGTTTATGATTTAGAATGTATGTAAAACTAACATCTTACAGATATCTGTCAGATGTTTGTACACAGCAGATGCTTTCCAGATCAAGTGATCTTTAACAGACATTGCTTTGACACAACCTTTTTTGCTTAAACCATTCCCAGCTAACAGGGAACATTCTCAGCACTTTCTGGCAAAGTTATTTCACAGTTATGAACAAACGTTCTTCCAGTAATGTCCATAGAACATTTATGCAAAGTTATCTGGTCTTTATGTTCTCACACAAAACAAATAATAAAATGTAACATTCTCCTTAATATTTACATAACAAAGGAAAAACGTTTTTAAACATTAAAAAAAAAAAAAAAAAAAAAAAAATGGATGTTTTAAACATTCAGTGAACATTCAGAAATAATGTTAACGTTAGACTTAATGTGAACTCTTGGAAATATTTTTGTTAGCTAGGTTTCTATAATTTCCTAATAAATCAACATTGTTGAAGTTGACCATATTCATCAAGTAGGTGTAACATAATGCAGATCAAGCTTGTTTTGCAAGTCATTTTTAGTGTTCTCTATGGGTTGTAGTTTTGCTAATCCCAGTGTTTGCTCCCCAAATATTTAATCCTAACGATCCTAAGAGAAAACTTAGATACGCTTTGGATAAAAGATAATTAAGTCACTTAATTCACTTATTATTGAGGCAATTACCCCAGAGTAATCAAGGGCACATTGCTGATAGCTCATGGTTTGCTCAAAATGTGGCTGCTGCACGTTCAAATATGATGTCACTGCAATCAAACCAGGCATAATGCGTCTTGACATGCATATTTGAATTTATGCAAATGCCTGTGAATTTTCAAAGCTAGCGTGGAGGGATTTTCAGAGAACAGTAAATTTAGGCAAACTATTATGTAGCTTCAAAAATCTACGATACAGAGCAAAAGTCAAGTTGCCTTAGAATGATTTGCATATCATTTTGTCATTTTGTCAGCCTTCATCCTCATTTACTTTCATTGTATGGATAAGAGTGATTTATCAGGCATTTTGCATAACTTTTATACACCATTTCATACCGAAGCTCGAAATTTTCATTCATGGAGCCACAACAGACAAAGTTTGAATTCAGAATTGCATACTATCATTATTTCAGCCACATTTATGCCATATGACAAAAATATTAAGTGTAGTAGACTAGAACGTATTTTTGAATTCAGCCTAAACAACTGGCAAAGTTGTGTTTAAAATTATTGAAAAAAAAAAAAAAATTTGCATTTTTGCATTTAGAACTGCTTTATCAAATGTGCATTCAGTAGTTTCTTAGCTAGCATTAGCATTGCTGTTCTTCGTGTACTTTAAGTACCAATCAAATGATGGTGTTAGACGCTGCACTACCATCTATCAGCATGGATCAGCGTAATTGTCTCTGAGTTTTATGTAAATTACACTGATACTAGTGTGTTTTATCTAGCAGTCTACACAATAATTAACTTACCTGCCCAGCAAAAATTGCAATTTGGGCAAACTCAGGATCTTTCTACCTTGTGTGTGCCGTACTGGTATTTATGCTTGTTTTTATCTTAGCAGCAAATGAACAAATATCCATGCCTGCTTCTAAATTGCAGGAATATGCCCATTTTTATGTTCCCCTGCCTTTAAATGTCCTACAAAACCAACAAACTGTGGTTTTTGGTTAAAAAAATGTCCTCTAAGACTGATGATCATATTCGATGCTCACTGATTTATAGATAATGAACTAAACTTAAGTTGCCTCAGTCCAGTAAGTGTTCATCTAGAAATATTACTGAAAATATTAAAGTTATTTCTACATTTGCTTTATAAAAATAAGCAAAGATTTCTTAAGAAAAAGACATGTGTACCCCTAGTGAAAAATACTAAAATGTATTTAAAATACATGAATTGCATGCTAAGTATACTACAAATACATTTACATGTAGTGTACTTAATAAAAATACCCTGCAATTGTATTTTTGGCAACTGACATTCCCAGAAATCCCTGTGTTACTTTTTTTTTATTTTTTATTTTTTTTAATTTGATGTTTTTTTGTTGAAATAACCCTTTCTTCTTAAGTTTTTTCTTAGCTGTTTTGTACATTAGGGTTCTGTGTTACATCTAATGTTGTTAAATTAATGTTTATGCATTATTTCAGTTTGATGTGTGTTACCATGATGGTGTTTAGTGTTTGTGTGAATGACACTGTGCACCTTCTATATGTTAGTATTTAAAAGCTGTTTGTGATGAGCTTTGGTTCATCATTTACTTTCTCATCACCACTTGCTTTTGGTGGTTATCAGTGTATTACAAAGGTACAAAACAGATTTCAGTACTTCAGTAGGTTGGTACATTAACATTATATCAGTTAATGAAATTCTGGTATTTATCTGTAACTTTAAGTGAAAACCGCAAAACATAAAATGTTGTTACTGTATTTTTTATGGTAAAATTCCGGCAACCACATCTGCCGGTTTTTTACTGTAAATTTTACAGAATATTTTTTACAGTGTAGGTTAAATATTTTACATTTAAAGACCGATATTATTTGAAGATCACACAATTCTCATCAATAGTGACATTAAAACATATTTTAGGCTTAATATTAAAAAAAAATATGCATTGTGCACAAGCAGTACTCCAAATAAAGTTAAATTTAAATTTTTATATCATTAAGTCTCGAGTGATATGTCAATAAATATGTTAATAGACTTGAACTATACCTAGTATATAATAAATGCATTTTAAATCTATTACTTTTTTACTAGGGACCACAAGGTGGAAATTTGTAGAATTATACTAAAAAGCCTATTACTTGGTAAAAATGACACTAAAAAATGCTGGGTTGTTTATGCAATGTTGGGTCAAACATGGACTAACCCGATAGTTGGGTTGGGAAAAATTTAAACCCACAGTTGGATTAGTCCATATTTGACCCAACGTTGGGTTAAAAAACCCCAGCATTTTTTAGTGTGTATCAATCAGACAACAGAAGGCATGAAGTAGGTTGTGTGAAGCAGGTTTTTCAGCAAAGTTTTGTTAATGTCAATAATTTGGGCATTAGAAATTTGTGTATGAAATATGAGACAGCAGGTTTTATAGGGTTAAGGCAGTGCTGTCATATGAGATGCAACTGCCGCATCCCAGAGGAAACGGTAGCTGTGAGCAGAACTAAAGCTTTAGGGTGTGATCAGCTACTCATTTCACTTGAACTGTATAGACGAGAGTAGAAGAGAAGCAGGGTGCGTTTATATGTATGTGCAATATAAAAATGGCATAAATTCATAAAATAACAAAAGTCCCCCTATAGAATAGAATTAAGACAGTATATCACTCCTGGACTGTGAAGAAAACTATAACAATGCAGGTTTCTATCTGTCCTGTCCCTTGCCTCACACACACTGTAGTTGAACTCGTCCATTCACGCTTTCCTCTCGCACCTCTCTCCCTGTGACTCCCAGGTCTTCACGCCGGGTTTCTCCTCAGGCACGTTTGTCATTATCCTGCTCTTCACACTTACTGGAGTCCAGGCCCAGCACACACTCCAGACAGACAGTGAAACTTCCATTGAGAATTCACCACAGACTCAAGACTGATACTACAGCCATCATGATGATCAGTCCTGTTTGCATTGATATTAAAGTCAATGTGTAACAAAATTGTAAGTTGGCGTAACATATGCAGGATTGGAAGGGATGTAAGCCGAAATGGAAAGTCAATTTAGAGACAGAGCATGTTATTATCAACACAATCTGACTGCAATTCGTAATTAGCCAACAATTTTACAATCTCATTTGTATGTTGTCAAACAGTCTGCTTGTCTCACACTGACGGTTATGTTTAGGGTTGGTGTTAGTGGAGGACCTTCATGCTCACTTTCTGCTAAAAATGTTGTTTTTGTATAATTATTATCAAATGCAAAATTGCCACCTCATAAAAGTCACATTTTCACATGAGACTGGGCTGTTATTACATCTTAATGACAGACACAAAGACAAGCATTTTTCTTTTTAGAACAACAATCATGCACACTAGAGTTGAGATCATTTGAACAAAATGTAGACTAAATTACGCAGACACAAAGGTACGTATACACAAAGTATGAAGCACTGCTCACACTGACGTCAAATTCAAACCAAGCAGCTTTCTGTTGGTCAGTGCGGTGAATTTGGAAGGGGATTTTTTTCATCCTCATGCAAAACTCCCAATGCACTGATTCCAATTTAAATGAATGGAATTCACCACAAAATGTCCTGAAAATGTGTGTTTTAAAAACAAAACAGGGTCCATTTTGATGTTGACTTTAAGGGCAGAGCTCTAGCAAACCCCATTTCTTTTTTTTCTTAACTTATTTAACGCATTCACAAGCGAAATGTCTCAAACATGAGTATTTCTGTCTTTTTCTTCCTCCTTGTAATCTTTGCATTAACTATGCTAGTTTTACGTTGGTCACAGCAGATAAAGTGGATGTCTGGCTGTGCTTCATGCTGTCAGCATAACGTCAGCCGAAATGGAAAGTCAGTTATTATATTTTCATCAAAGATTCTAAAGATTTTTTTCAATGGAATAACCCACTAATGAATAAGATATGTAAATAGACTTGTTTTGTTTTCATGCTAAAAGCAGTAACCAGCAAAGGCTACAAAGTGTGTGTGTAAAAATATGCATTTCTTGAGTGTGAGGTGTGTATACTAGCTTTGACCCATGTACTCACCAAAGATATGATTATAAATAGTTTTTGAAGGAGGACAACAAAGCTGAGACATTGAGTTCCAAACACAGTGAGACACTTCAGCTACTTTGTCATCCATAAGCATCTTATTCAGAAGATCTGCGACAGCAGCCACATTCAAGTGTGAAGACGCATTCGGTCATTAAATGCTCATATACTTTACATGTGGTAGCCTCAGATTTCTCACACTTGATTGCATAGTCCTCATATGCATTTGACAACTTGTTGAACATAAAATATAACGTGTCAGGGCATGATTTCGCTTCCTTTTCCAGCGGCTCTTCTCTCAAAGGCCCTCGCACTTTCTCCCTCCAAGCTTTTCAAGTCTCGCACGTCTCCTTCATGGCCTTCCTGCAGCAGCTAATGGTTTACAGTGAGAAGACAAGTGGTTGAATTAGCATGACAAGAACCTGAGTGAATGTGCAATCCTTGAGCCAAATAACACGCCAATCCGCATAGGTGTGATGAAGAGGGCTCCGGAGATGCATTAGCATCGGAATTAAAGGGGGAAAAAAGCTCCCCGTGTGTGGTTTCATCCCACTTTTTAAAGAAAAAAGGTTGTGACAGCTTATTTGAAGCGGTTTTGCGCTAAAGTCAGTGGTTGTTGTGATCTGGGTTTTCAACAGAAACAGCTGATCCAAGCGCTGATAAGACATGTTTACAAAAAGTATTGCATGATAGTCTGATTTATACCTACCATGATACTGAATGCTTATCGCTTACGGTACAGTGCTTTTAAGGAACTCCAAGATGCCATCATGCCAATCGTGAGAAACAGATAATGATATATTCAGCTGATTTCCATTACTTTTCCAGGGCTAAACAATGTAAATCACAACCTGAAAAAATTCCCTAGCTGCGTCAAGGAATATGGTAGCCCACATGGACAAAACAGCTATGAAGCAATCACTATTTGACTTTTCTTGAAGATGCTGATCAGGGTGCAGGACATTTTGTCAAAAGGGAAAAAGTCAGTTGAGGTTTGTATAAACAGTTCGCTAATCATTACAGACAGAGCAAACAATCACGGCATAACTTCAGGAGGAACAAATGTGCAACTTTACACTACCTCCAAACAACACTCTGATTAACTGGATGGACAAAATATTATCATAAACGCATCTATCTTTCGTCCAGATTGGCTTTTTTTGACCGGCGTGATGAATTGGCCTACAGTGGAGGGGGTGCTCATGGAGGAGGTGCTTTGAGAGGAGGAGACTGCTCCTCAGTCGCATTGACCACCTCACATCTACTGCGAGCGCCTGAAGACTCAACGCCGCGTACCAACTTCTAGGATTTGCCGAGATTTTTTTTCCCCCACCTCGACCGCGCATGTTTCGTTATTATTTTGACGAACTGCTCCGCGATTTGCCTGCATTCGCCATTGGATAACAGCACGATGTTCGCTCGTTGAGTTGGCGTGTGATCGCATTCAAGCATCGCTTTTATTTTGCAGAATATTCATGTTTTTAAAGATACAAAGGACGCGGTGGATTCACTGACGAAAATCAGAATTCGGTCGCTGGAGGAGGACGTCGATGCGATTTAAACCCCAGCCGAATACGAACATTTCTTCTCGGACTGTCAGTAAATGAAGTGGCCTGTTGGATTTGTTACATTAGGTGGATTTTAAAAAGCCATCCCGTTTCAGAGTGCAAAATTAGGACAAGTCGACCTACACCCCTCACAAAGGGGTTCCACGCAGCCGAGCGTACGGCATGTTGTTGCTCTGTATGTTTTTGGCAAAACTGGCACACGTTTGCGTGTAGATAAAGAGGTCGTTTGAGAGATTTTGTTCGGTTTTGCGTTCTTGGACGGTGTTTTGCCATTCTATTAGCACAGAAAGTTATAAATTCGTTTTTTTCACACCATCACTTCATGTTTTGATCTGCCGAATCTGTATTTCCAACTGATACAGTAGTAGATTTTTTTCCCCATTGAATTTATCTGTTTATTTTTTTTTTAAGTTAAAAGTTTTTTTCTCTCATGAATTGGTGGCTTTTCTCTGACTTGTGACGACTCCCACCGTGCGATTGTTCGTTCCTGATGGGTACAAGACCCAGCTGACGGTTCTTGAACCTTTGCTCTGTTTTCCCATCTTTGTAAACATTCACCAGTAAAACACTCGTGATTCCACGATGGAGCTCTTCTCCAGGAATGTGGCCGCGCTCTGGATTATCTTGCTGGAGTTCCTGCTGGAAACAGTGGCGGAGGAAGGTAACTCAATCATTTTATTAAAGGCAACTACCTGTTGACTCCTCATAGTGGAAGACCTATTGTTACATATAAAAGTGTCATAACATTGGGCGTTAACCTATGATCTATATATACAAAACAGAAGCAATGTTATTTTATTCACTGTGCATTGTTTTGACTGGGCATTATGCCCACTGCTCTGTTTTTATAAGCTCATACGACTCGGTGGCCCTTACTGAAAAAGCATTCATAAATCCCATTTATTCGATGACTAGCTAGCAGTACTCTGGGTTATGTCTAGCAAAGACTGAATCTATTACACATAAGTGTGCTCCATTACTTTGTGATCAGAGGCACTGCGAGATTGAGGGTTTGTAAAAGGCTTCTGTTTGTTGTAGTTGGCGTAATTGTTGAGCTTTATTGGTGCAAAGAACAATTGAATAGCCTGGATTTGTTGAATTGTTTTTTCCTAAACGAATCAGTTTTACAAAGAGACTCCTCCAAACGGGAAGAGTGGGGGTGTTGCTTTAAAAGTAATAATTATCTCCCCGAAAGTGTTTTTTATTTATCTTTTTTTTTTAAAAGCGCGCTTATAATGGTTGCTACGTCCCTGCTTTCACAGTTTAAAGTGCTTTTTAATAATCAATATAATTACTGTGCTCCTGTAATCACTATAGACTATGCACTTAATAACATTGATTTCATTCTTAAGGCATTCCTTTGTCTTCTTTCCTTTCTGAAAATCGCCCTTGGGTGGATCAAACAGAGGCACAATAAGTGCATCTCAAGTAACACGCAAATGTTAAATTACAAAGAGCATGGGCGAAGTATGGATGGCTTGGGTCGATAGAAATTTGAGTCCTGTATTGTCAGGGGACATTCCATCCAGTAACCTCAATAAGTAGTCATTTTGATCAATACAATGATGAATGTCTCTTCACGGAGATTTCAGTCTGCAATGGCAAACACAGGCTGGTAGATTTGACTAAAGGTGACTACGTACCTGTAGTAAGTCTATCAGTTTGCCGCAGGCTGCTTAATCGATGGCGGACGGACGATTCGGATTAGTTCCGCATTATATGGCGCGGTGCACACACCTGCTCCCCGCTTGCCGAAATCAATTAACCGACCTGTGTGACAGACACACGCAGGTGATGCTCCTCCAACAGCAACACTGGGTCCAATTAATGAGTTATTGACGCATTTCTGTCGCGGTAATTAGCTGATGAGTGTCAGAAATCCCGTAGCTTGCGCTCTCAAGTGAGAAGGCGATAAAGCGTTTAATCCGGAACGGAGAGGCTGTCTCGATCTGTAGAATAGATCAGTTTATGCTGTTTAGGAACTTTAATATACTGGCCACGAAGCAGTATTTTGCGTTACTTAAATAAGACACAGGCTAGTTGTGTTTTAAAACAATTCAACTAATTTTGTCTTACCTTTTTGTGTGGAAAAAAAAAAGAAAGTCGCAGCGCTTGCTGAAGCCGGCTTCGCGGTAAATCGGTTTCGCGCTTTTTCAAATATTCGTCTCAGTGACTCCACAAACTTTTTGTCCGTTATTTTTAAAGCAACTCTAAAAAACTGACTAGGCTAGAATTTGGCCTTTCTTTATTGGTGTATCTTATAGTTCTTATCACTTTTCTAGTTGGATTTTCTAGCAACAGTGTGTTTTAACACATTAAACTTCTCTGGTAAATCTTCTCTGTTACTGTTATCAGTTAGTTTTTTAACAGTTTTTGGAAAATGTAATGAAAAGCTGCTGGGTAATAAGTAGTGTGAAGACTTAGTCACTCATCTTTTGATTGTTTATGTGTCATGAAGGCTTTAACTGGCATGTCTGTTAGATTTCTTTTAGCGTTTAATCTGGAACGGAGACGTTGTCTCGATCTGTGGAAGAGATCAGTTTATGCTCTTTAAGAACTTTAATGTACTGGGCACAAAACAGTATTTTGAATTATTTAAAGAGAAATAGGCTAGCTGTGTTTCAATATAATTAAACACTTTATTTTTTTGTAAAAAAGTCGCAGTGCTTGTGTCAAGCCGGATTCGTGGTAAAACAGTTTCACGGTTCTTCAAATATTCGTCTCAGTGTCTCTTGTGACAATAAAAGAAAACAATTGGTTCCAAATAAGAACTTTTTGTCCCCAAGTCTAGAACTGACTAGACTAGAATTTGAATTAACTCTTGACTAGCATTAACTCTTTATTGGTGTGTGTTAGTTCTCACCACTTTCCTGTTGGATTTCTGTTCAAGTGTTTTAACGCATTGAGCAGTGTTGGGAAAGTGTAATGAAAAGCTGCTGGATAGTAGTGTTGAAGGTAGCATAAAGGCTTAGTCATTCATGTTTTGACTGTTTCTGGCCTTGCCTCTGTTTTGTGTGTCATTAAGGCTTTTAACTAGCATTTCTTTTTGATTTTTCATTTTTGCTTGTCTTTGCCAAGTGTTAATTTTGGCCCATGTTTCGTACCAGAATATTGCTAAAATCAATATGACCTGATTGGGAAACTGTACCTGAAAATTCGCTGGGACGGGGGGCTGGGGGGAGCTGCTTTGGCAGTGGTAAAGACTAATATGGTGAAGTCAGTAACAGAAGCAGCAGGGGGGAGATTGGATTTGATTCTGTAGTAACTCAAACCCCTGCGTGAGATTAAACTAATGCCAGATCTGTGAGGATCACTGCACTGATCTCTAATTCCCTTTGTGAGGAAATATCAGCTAAAAAAGAGAGAGGTAACAATGGCTTTCATGTGAGGTCAGAGCTCAGGAACTCTTCTGTCTTCCGTCTTCTGTTAGCCTGGAGCAAAAAAGAGGCTTATCCATTCCACCTTCTGTCACTTATTCACTTATTTCTCTCTGTCTCACTCTTCTCATCTGTGTCTCTCTACGTGCATTCACTCTCACAGTCATGGATTGGCTATGTTTGGAATGGAATACTGTATGCTAGTTTTTTTTAAATGGCATGCGAAGCAGCATGCGATGAACTTTTCATGCGGTATCACATGGCCGCACTACAAGCGATAGTTGTTTTCTGTTTTAATCTGGCAATGCAGTCATGTTGTGCAATATTAAAAATCACAGTTGCTTCTGTTTCAAAAGTAATTCTAAATAAAACTTAATAAAATAAAACTTGCTTGCGGTGAAAAGTAGTCATATTGCAATAATAGAAAGAACAGTAGTTGTGTGTTCAAAATGGTACACGATCGTATGTGTCAAGTGATGCAAAAAAAACGAAAACAAAAAAAAAATCGATATTGGCACATGGCGCTTTTTATTCTTCTCTCTTCTTTTTGTAGTTGACTTGGCTGTGGCGAAGTTTCCGCTACTTCTCTCCCGCTGCAGAAATGCACATCCCTGCTCAGAAATCCTATTAAATGGAACTGATTTTTATAAGACAGGGATTTGCATTTAAAGCAGCACTCTCCTCTCTCCCCCGCTCCTCACTCTCTCTGTGGCTGTTAATCCTGTGATTAGCCGCTTGAAGATTTAAACTGCAGCTCCGCTTCTCATCTCTAATCATCAATCCCGCACCTTTACTCTCTACAGAGTTACCACAGTACGTTTGTCTCAAGCCCAGAGAGTTGCGTATGCATGGTGGATCTCATGTGGAAGGAATCCTTTTTCAACTTTCATTCTTTCATGTGTGTTTTTTTTGTGTTTGACTGTGTGGTCTGCATTGCCCCGGTTGCAGATCCAAACACTGTGCAGATTGATAGGATGATAACAGCGCTCGAGCAGCTCTTGTTGGGATTGGACTCCCTCTCTCCCTCTCCCTCTCTTGCTTTCATGTCTCTTCAGCCAGTGCATCAGTGTCAATACCGCCCTGATGGATGAGGGGCTGACAGACTAAGAGTCTCTCGTTTTATCTTTTTTCTCTCTGTCTCCATCGTTCCCTCCTACACGCCTCTAAAAGTGGTTGAGAATCGCCATTTAGCATGAGAGGAGACCTTTGACCTTACAGAGACAGACACAATCAGGGCAGAAGGAAGAGGAGCGATCAGGTGATGGAGGAACTCCAATAATATGGTGGGTCATTTCTGTAAGTGGACAGGCGTTTGTGTGGAGACACATTTCATAATGGAGTTGCAAAGAAAGGTTTGGAAGAAGCGTGCTCATGTAATCCAGCCAATTACAACTTAGCTCGTCCAGCAGTTGTTCAGGATTGATTGCAACCAACTTATAGAGCCGTTTAGAGACACTTTACAGCCCTGATTGGATTCTTGGCAACCCTCACGCACTGCAAAAATGATATTTTCAGTCTAGTTTCCAGTAAAAGTGACTAAATCTCTTTAAAACAAGATAACTATAGCTGAGCAGCAAAATTATGTAACATAATCAAATTTGTTTTTAGAAAATTTTAAATTGAGTTTGTTCCTAACACATTGTTTTCTCTTGTTTTATGGACGTTTAGATATTTGCGTGAGCTGCTAGTCGACTTTGGAAATACTATTCAACTAGTCGAAATTCAGTCATTTTAAAAAATACATTTGTTTGAAATGTGCATATGTGGAATGGAAAATAAAATCATTCTTCCTTCAGACCTTGCATGCATGCATGCGTTTTCTTCGTGTCATTCGTTGCAGGCTCAGAGAAATGTCCTCTAGGAAAAGCAGCGAGGTGTGGGAGCTTATTTCTGTATTTCTGCTTGTTCAAAAGCGCCAACTGCAGTCAGAAAGTGAATCTGCATTTTCATTCATCCCATCTGCTGCTTTTTTTGCCATCAGTGTTGCAAATTTTAACATCTGATGGAAAAATTTGATTTGTAGTTTATTTCAGATGGATTGCATTCACACTTTTAGACTAGACGACTACAAAATTTACAAATTAGTCACAACGCACATCCCTATGAGGTTAGTGGTGATGACAGATTAGTTCTGCCTCTAGTTAACACATAAGGTCTGTTTCTACTAGTTGTGTCAAACAATGCAAATTGTAAGACTTTGGTTAATCTTCAAAACACAAATGAAAACATTTTAAATGAACCCTCTGAGATTTCTGTCCTTCCATTGAAAGCCCACTTCACCAAAACTCTCAGGTTTCATTAAAAACATCTTCATTTGTGTTTTGAAGATGAATGAAAGTCATACGAGTTACACAGGGGTGAGTAAATGATGACAGATTTTTTTCATTTTTGTGTGAGCCAATCCTTTAACACAGTTTACTCAAGAAGAATGAGTTCCAGCTTCCTTGTTGGTCCTGGAACAGCTTTCTTATTAATCAGGGATTTTGGGGCTAGACTTTAGTCTGTGGTTAGAGGCTTGAACAACTGCCTGTAAGGTTTGTGGTAGGACTAGGGTCATGATTGGGGTTGAAACTAAGAGCGTTCGATAGTAATGTTGTTTCTAAACCAACAAAAGACTTGTCCTGCTTGCGTAAATCACATTGTATCCTTTGCCAAAGAGTTAGGTGGCCCGCTGTTTGTAGTTTTCACTCTAATAAATCCCTTCACCGCCATGTTTTCAGTCGACTGCTTCTGGTATCCGTTTATTGAGCAGATCCTGAAATATGCTTTCGCCAATTGCTTGGCTTGTGTGATATGTGATATTCCGCCAAAATGAGATGGTCTGTTTATTGATTTGTTGCTTATACAAAGACATCAGCACCTGAATTCATTCTCTTCAAAAACAAGCCTTAATTGCCCAACACATTTTATACACACAAACCATAAAAGCCGCTTTGTATATTTTATATCCACGTGTACAGATTTCCTGTAACAAACACTGAGTTTCTGTCCATGTCTTATTGCAAGAGCTCTAAAAAGTTCTTGAAACATTTCAGTCTCCTTCAATTCATTACAACTCTATTAATCTCTCAGCCGCCTATGGGATCAACAAATGACTTAACCAATTTTCTAGAAGAACTGTGTCACGTACATCAACAAATCTGCAGCCCCGTCATGCTTTGCAGGAAGTTTCTTGAAGAGATAATCAGAGCAATGTGTTTCCAAATAAGGTATATGAACCTTTCCACTAATCTTGTCATACATCACGCTATACTTTTCAAACAGCACAAGCTTTCTCGTCTGAATCGTGTTTTAGTTTCCCCATTAGGGCCCAGTGTGAGATCTCTCTTATCCCAAAAATCCAGAGCCTCTTTCTGTGCTTCTCCTGAGCTTGCACTCCCCCACTTGCCCCCCGTTGGTGACTGCACATTCAAAGCCATTCGTCTTCTCTGCAGTTCACAGCACGTGCCTCCTGCTTCTACGCTTTCTCTCTCTCTCCATCCTGTATACCTGCACGACCCCCTCCATTTCCTTCCCAATGCAGCCTTGCTGGTCACATTTTTGTTGTTTCTTAATTAAATCCATAACCGGCCATAAACCTAAGATTAAAATTTGATTGGTTGATAGGAATGTTGTACACGTTCTACTTTGATAAATCACATTAAACACTATAAACATATTCCCCTGTGAATTAATAACCCTGATTAATGCATTCACAGATAAACTGGAGGGATAATTTACTCATGAAGCCCCTTTGTTTAGATGGATAATGTAAGATAGATGAGACATATATTACTAAAAGATCTGCACTAAGGTCTCTGGGTGCTCTTAAAATAGGTCAGGTGTGTGTGGAGCGAATGAAGTGTGGGCACTGATGAAAACATGGACGCTTGTTTCCACACACATGAGCTGCGGTGTATACATGCATTCTGAGTGATTCTTAGACATGTTTGCTTTTAAATACACATACTGAAAAACAGGAATTGTTGAGAGAACGTAAAAAAAAATCAATGCATGATGCATTCAGATTTTAAACTATTGTCTTAATTGTTCCACTCCTTTTGCCAATTAGAGTTTGCTTGTTCACTTAACGCAAAATACCTCATTCATCAAGGCGACTATGTTCAGCTAATTTTCAATTATTAACACACTTAATGAACTATTGTGTCTTTGTTGTTTGAAGTTGCAATCACCATACAAAGCAAGTTATATATCTGAAATATATGACTATATCTGAGGTATAGTTTTAGAGGATTGTACATAGACTTGAACACTTGACATGCAAACTTGAAGACTGGTTAAAAAAAGTAAAAAGATGAGCTCCTAACATCACAACATATAAATAACTAATAATAATGACAAAACAACAACAGCAAAAGTTTCACTCACAAACACATGACATTTCTTAACAAAGCTTAGTTCAGACAACTGCATTTGACTAATTGGGGTAACATTTAGGAGAATTGGTTGGTCTAACATAGGTTTTTATGTAGTTTAACCCTCTTTTTGCCTTCCAGAGAGGAATTTATTTTCCTGAAAATGCTAGTGAATGTTATCATGAAATAAATGTATTTTAAATACGTTTTAATATATTTATTTTTCACTAGGGTTGTTTTGATAATTTTTGTACTTTTTTGAGTTTTTTCCCCCCACATTGTTAAACTTTTGGTGCTCAAAAATGGCAGCCTACAAAGAATGCTTATTGATTTTTTTTCTTGATGCTGGGAATTTATTATGAGTGAAAATTGCCAAACTTTTTCACTCAAAACTGAGTGATCAGTGAGGCTTACGATCAGTCAGCTCCAAAAAGAAACAAAAAACCTGTGCCAATTGAAAGAAAACAAGTTGTCAAAAACATTTAATCCAAGACTTGATGATAATATAGCATGAAGAGAAATTTGTAAGCAGTTTTTAAAAGGTTGGTCATTTTGGTCACCGAATTAGGTAACGGATTTACAGTACAGCAAAAGGGTTAAAATAAATTCATTTCTTATTGTTTGTGACTCAAAGGTTGGAAAATATGTAGTTGCTTTGTTTACAGCGCAAAAAAGCAACCACTTGGACACGCATTCATTTAGCTGAATGAGAACATGTCAAAGTTATTTTTTATACACACTTAATTATCAATGCTACAGAATAGCTCGCACCCCAAGTATATCCCATTTCCATTTAATTAAAGCAAAAACATTTAATATATGACACATTAGGACGTCCCCACAGGGGAAGCTTTTGTCATATTTAGCTCACTTCTGGGGACAAATTTGTCCCTAAAGAATAGCTAAACAAACACACATGAATGAAGAGGTCAAATAATACTTCATTATAATGTGTTTTTATGAAATTGCTCTGTGTAAGCACAAACGTTTTCATCGTGCACAGCTCTCTGATCTTCTGTGAAAGCTTGGTTAGAAATTGAGGGATCAGGAAAGAAAGGAGATGGAGGAAACAAAAGATTGAAAGAGGAGAGTCATGCAGAGAGTGTATTATGTATCAGATATCTGCTGGGGTTATGCTGGGCCAATGTGTGTGTGTGTGTGCGTGCAACAGACAGGAACAGTCTGCTTTCTCTGTTCACACACCGATCAAACCAGCACGCCTCCTGGCTCCCACTGACACTTACTCAATGAGTGTGTGTGTGTTGGAGTGGATATGATTAAGGGTCAGTTTTTGTGTGTCTGTGAGTGTGTGTGTGTGCTCATGATGTACCGTGTGAGTAGCCATATGGGGATGTAATGATAATAAAAGCTGTGATGGTAGCTGATGGCCTGCACATCAATAGAGCTCAGGAGTTCAACAGATTGCAAAGGAAGTCCTTGGCTATGCTGGGAATGAAAGATTAGCTTCCAGCGTACTGTGCACTATATACTGCACAGTACACTTTTATGAGTGCTTTTTGCTTTTTATCCAATTTTTGGTAAACAATTTTAGCTTATACAAGCTTTCCAATTAATAAATTAAAAAAGCGGTTGATATTACTATTAAGGGAATGCAAGGTCAGGTTGAGTGCATTGCACAGTAGTGTATGTATGTACATATATATGCATGCATGCTTGATTTCAAGCATCTTCCTTCCAAATGAAACTCTTAAGGCAATGCAAAAACACACAGCATTCTGCGTGTTGCCATTGCAGTCAGTTTTCTCTTTCAGGTTATGTATTATTATACAAAGATTAGAAGAAATTCAATAGAGTGCTGCAGGGATGATTTATTTTCATAGGCCAAAACCTGGAAATTAACCTGTAGACTACATTTTGCTTTCTGCAAATTGTATTTAGACTTCAAAATTCATAAAAGTTGTTTCTTTGTGCAGATTACTCATGACGAACAAAACTTGCATGAATCATTAACTTTCGCTGATCACAGAGCTTATTTTCCAATGGATAAATCCTGCTGGGTTTTTCTCAAGGGAACCAGGGTGATGCAAACTCGCATGTTGGCCTACAAAACGTATTGTACAAAAACTATTGCCTATGAAGTACTGAACTTTGCCACTGCCACAGTAACGCAATAGCACAAGTTAAATATGTACATCAGAGCGTACGCTTTCAATGCACTTGGCAGATATTTGCGTTTGCATACTTAGAGTATGTTTCTGGCCGTACCGTTTTTTGTGTCCAAATGCAAACAATTTCAGTCTCTTTGTCATTTCTCCCAACAGCCTTACAAGTACAAACACCATCTAGTGTGCGTTTGCTCATAGGCTGACTGCTAGGAAACCAATCCGCACTCAAAGATGCGTCAGCCTAAATGAAGTATGTAAACAAGTTGAGACGAGAGATGTGTTATTCATTTGTTTAGCGTGGGCTTAGCAGCGATCCGCTTTCCTTTCACATGTACTCGTCCGTCGACAGCATAGTAACAGAAGCAAATTATTTCTCATGGTGGTCTCTTTCAGAGACAAAGCCTTATTTTCATATGACAGCTTGAGAAGTTGGATTTTGTCTGTACAAGCTGCAGATGTTTCAGCGCTTTCAGTGAGTTAGGCAGGTCGGCTTATCTGCTTATGTTGTAAAAGGTGTGTGTGTGTGTGTGTGTGTGTGTGTGTGCGTTTTGGCAAAAATGATCAAATCCTCACTGGCTGTTCTTTCAAAGCTCAGTATTCAACTGAGATATTAAACATATTGTAGTTGTGGTTTCTCTTGAAAGCTAAGAACCGTATGGTCAACTTTATGTCAAGTACCTGGCTAATTGATTAGTGAGGTTGGCTAGTGAAAATATCTAGATTTTATTTCTTAGTCTTAAGTGAATTTATACTGTCTTTTAGCATGCTAAAACCTGAAAAAATTATTTCTAAATTCATCCCATAAAATTAGTACACTGTAAACGGTTTCTGTAAACGACCACAAAACCAGTCTTAAGTAGCATGGATATATTTGGTGCAATAGCCAAAAACACGTAGTATGGGTCAAAATGATTTTTTTTTCTTTTATGCCAAAAATCATTAGGATATTAGGTAAAGCTCATGTTCAATGAAGACATTTTGTACATTCCCTACCATAAATATATCAAAACCTAATTTTTGATTAGTAATATGCATTGCTAAGAACTTCATTTGGACGACTTTTAAAGGACATTTTCTTAATATTTTGATTTTTTTTGCATCCTCAAATTCCAGATTTTCAAATAGTTGTATCTCAGACAAATATTGTCTTATCATAACAACCCATACATAAATGGAATATGTATTTATTCAGCTTTCAGGTAATGTATAAATCTCAATTTACAAAAAATTATGACTGGTTTTGTGTTCCAGGGTCACAAAGTACAGGTTTCAATAGAACATTTTTTTTTCCACCATAAATGCTTGTCAGTGCGTTCAGCAATAACTTTAACTATATTGCAATACCAATAGCAGTAATTCTGAAATTACATATAAAAATGTACTTAAGTCCTACCTAAGTAGGTCAAAATAGCACTCTAAAGTTCAGGTGGTTGCATTTAATGTAAATTTAAGCTACAGTAAATTCTCATTTAATTGCAATTAAAGGAATTAAAGTCCACTTTCAAAACAAAGATTCACTTAATGTACTCACCCCCTTGTCATCCAAGATGTTCATGTCTTTCTTCAGTTGTAAAGAAATTGTTTTTTGATAAAAACATTTCAGGATTTTTCTCCATGTAATGGACTGATATGGTGCCCCGAGTTTGAACTTCCAAAATGCAGTTTAAATGCGGCTTCAAACAATCCTGAATGTGGTTGTAAACGATCCCAGCCGAGGAAGAAGGGTCTTATCTAGTGAAACAATCGGTTATTTTCATTCAAAAAATGTAAATACTTTTTTTTAATCTCAAACGCTCGTCTTGTCTTGCTCTCCCTGAACTCTGTGTATTCTGGCTCAAGACAGTTAGGGTATGTTGAAAAGCTCCAATCGTATTTTCTCCCTCAACTTCAAAAATCATTTCAAAATCATCCTACATCGCTGCGGAAGTACTGACCCAGTCTTTGCAAAGTGAACATGCAAAGAAGATCAAACACCCTTAACAAAAAAGGTAAAACGGCGATATAGGAAGATTTTGAAGTTGAGGGAGATAATGAGATGGGAGTTTTTCGGCATACCCTAACTGTCATGAACCGGAAAAACAAAAAACAGTCCAGGCAGAGTAAGACAAGACGAGCGTTTGACATTAAAAAGTATATAAATTGTACTATTTTTATGAAAATAACCAATCGTTTCGCTAGATAAGACCCTTCTTCCTCGGCTGGGATCATTTACAACCGCATTTGGGATCGTTTGAAGCTGCATTTAAAATGCATTTTGGAAGTTCAAAATCGGGGCACCATATCAGTCCATTATATGGAGAAAAATCCTGAAATGTTTTCCTCAAAAAAACACAATTTCTTTACGACTGAAGAAAGAAAGAAATGAACATCTTGGATGACAAGGAGGTGAGTACATTATCTGTGAATCTCTGTTTTGGAAGTGGACTTCTCCTTTAACATTACAAAATATTACATTATGTTTGCACATAAGTACATTCTTTTAAAGTGTATCTTTTTCATAATAATAACTCTTTGTAAAACTATACTAATAAAAAGTGTGAAATTGTATTGCTTTATATATGACAGTTAAACAAGATATTAAACAAGAAAAACTGTAGACCAGGACTTTATGCATCATAAATTAATTGACATATGAAAAATGGGCATTAAATGTGAATGTAGTCTGGTGGTCGGAGGGAATGAAAAATAAGAGGCCTTGATGATATTAGCCGGAACGGAAAGTCATTTGAGAGGCTGAATAAGTTATCATGCTTGATGAAAGATTACAAAGACGAACTTTTGTTTTCTTTGGAGTAACGCGTACAGACGAATCGCTCACAATGAGACCAGGAATGTTTGCTGAGAAAGTAAATACGGACCGTTTTGATCTCCGGCTAATCGTTTATACAGCGTTTGTGCAAGCGTGCGGATTCGTACATTCCTAGTGGAAGCATCTGCAGTCCAGGTGTGCGTCAGTAATAAACCATTAGACACACAAACACGTCGTCACGCTACAGTACTCGTATTAAATGCTCATCCCTCTTCGCTATCTGTTCATCTCCATCCATCTCGTCCTAATCCCTGTTTTCCCTTTCATCTCCTCTCTGCCACTCTTTCTCCTTGGCCTCCTTTTTTTCACCTCCTTTCCATTTTCTATCCCTCCCCCTCCTTTCACTTTTTCTCTCTCGCTCTCTTTTGGTAATTGGCACTGTCTCTTTTCCTTAATTAAAGTGAAAGACTAATTGTAGCCCAGTGCTGGTCTTCTGTCATTTACCTTTGAGAGAAAGTGAGGATGTGTCTATAATTAAAGAGGTCTGAAGTGCACACAGGAAACACTCAAGGCATGATATCAGCTCAAGGTCACGTACCACAGTGCGTGTTTTACAATCAAGATTCCTGTAAGATGAAAAAAAAAAAAAAAACCCTCTGCTGAATATCTCAACTGTTTTTCCAAGATACCTATGAGATTACATGAAGAATAAATGTAGACCTGCTTGAGTCTTGGGAAAAATCTGAGTCATTTCACAATATCGTCTCCAATTTCACATTGATTAGAACTTTCTCATCCGAATCTCCCTTAACTCTGCTTACTGTATGTCAGCAGTTGTTCCATTCGATTATAAGGTTGTTATTTTAATGAATCATTTTGAGAATTAAGTTTCCCGTACATTGAAAAAAAACAAAAGGGCAATACCATTTTTCAATGAGCATTTCTAGACACACACTCATACAGAAGATAGACATAATCAAGACAGAAACATGTAGCAGACAAACACTCATACTTTACCTGTAGAGCTGAGAAACAAAACGAGACGCTCATGCACACGTCTAAACACGCCGACGTGCTCAGGCACAAACACAGAGTCACGTTTGCCATTATTCATACAATAAAAGTCAGGTGATATACACACAGACGTACCCGCATTGGGTTTCCATGTTTTATGGGTTCATTCTGTAGGCGTAATGGTTTCTAGCCCTTCACCCTCACACAAAAAACTCTCTGCATTTTTAGATTTTTAAACAAACTTCATTCTGTATGATTTATAAGCTTGCTTCCTCATGGGGACCAAGAAAATGTCCCCACAAGGTCAAAATTTACTGGTACTCAGGGTTCGTACAAGGTGCTTAAAGTGCTTGAATTTGACACTTTGAAATTTAAAGCCTGGAAAACCCTTAAAATTAGCAATATTCCTGAAGAGGTACTTGAAAAGTGCTTGAATTGTTGAAAGACAATGTATCTGTGAAATAAGTGTTTAATTTTGTCAATCAGCACATATGTTTTCACGCAAAATTCATGCAATTCAAAAAAATATCATACCTTTTTTGACTTATTTCAGTTAATGTTAGAAAACAATCAAGCTAAGCGACTAGTAGTAAAGATAGTGTCGTGTAAACGTGGCTGTAGATGTGAAAAGAGGAACGGATGAACCAAATCAGTTGAGTCATTTACGTTGGAACCGCTCCGATTGATTCAAACTCGTGACTTGGATCGTTCATTTCAAGCGATTCACTAACAAAAGCCAGATCAAATGAAAAGAGCCATTCATTTTTGAATTTTAACATCGCGTATAGCGATTTTAAAAAGCACGTAGTGATGGGTGAAACAGAGCTTTTCGAAACTCCAAATCAGTTAAACTATTCCAACACAAAATGATTCACTGAAGCGCGTTTTGAAGCGCTCCAATTGGATCGCGTATCACAAATCATTTGATTCAGGTCGGGACTTCAGAGCACTTATTATTGCAAATCAGTCCCGATCCAAATCAAGTGATTCGCGATACGAAAAGTTACAATCTAAGTCAAATGATAAGCGCTCCGTCCTCCGAGTCCCGATCTGAAATGATGGTTCATGAATTGTTATTCAGATCAATACTTCAGAGTGTGGATCGTGAATCATTTGATTTAGATCAGAAATTTGGAACGCAGATTGCAAATCATTTAATTTAGATCTGGACTTCGGTTCAGGTTTGCCAGTCATTTGTTTCAGATCAGGTTTTCAGAGCGATTTATTTTTTTACTTAAACAGTAGAAAACATCAAACCGTTAATGCAGTACAATTATAAAAGCAAAACAAATAAAAAAGAAAGTATATAGAAATCCCTTCAGAAAATGAACTGTGGTTTTACTATAGTAAAAGTGTAGAATACTTTGTAATACTTAAGTAGCATATTTTGCATGTGCTTTATTTTTGTCATTTTTTCATTAGTATGTTTTTCTTTTTCTTTTTTTTTTTTAGAATTTGAAATAGAAGATATTTTTTGATAAGTGAGATCTCTGGTTAAAGTCCTTGAAAATCAAAAAAGTAGTGCTTGAAAAGTCCTTGAAAGTCCTGGAATTTCATTTTACAGTATGTGTATGAACCCTGGGCATTACTGTCTTTGTGGGGATGTGTTACAAAATATAAAACGCTGTTCTTTTGAATTTTATATTCATCAAATAATTTGGAATAAAATATATCATGGTTGAATATAGGTTGAAAAGTCCTTGTTGAACAAAACAGACTTCTTTGAAAATCATTTTGAAAAGCGCTTTTGAATGGTAGTGAACACACCCGGTCAAACCTACTCGCGTCACAAAAGCCTCATGTTAGCTTTCATTTCCTAACCTGCTTGAATATTATATTGCTCAGAAGTTGTTCTTTCAGAGCTCAGGAGAGATAATGGACTGCACAGTTTCTCAGATCTTTCTCTTATAACAGATTGATATGTCTGAATAACGAAGCTCAGACAACTTGACAGACATTCTGATTTGTGACCCTGGACAATTTTTTTTAAAATTGCGATTTATACACCATATATATCTGAATAAATAAGCTTTCCATTGATGTATGGTTTGTTAGGGTAGGACAATATTTGACCAAGAGACAACTGTTTGAAAATCTGGAATCTGAGGGTGCAAAAAAATCGAAACGTTGAGAAAATCGCCTTTAAAGTTGTCCAAATGAAGTTTTTAATGCATGCTACTAATCAAAAGTTAAGTTTTAATATATTTGCAGTAGGAAATTTACAAAATATCTTCATGGAATATGATCTTTACTTAATATCCTAATGATTTTTGGCATAAAAGAAAAATTGAAAATTTTGACCCATACAATGTATTGTTGGCTATTCCTACAAATATACCCGTGCTACTTACGACATTTTTGATTGCACACCTTGGCATGTTGGCAAATCTGAAGCTCAACACAGAGATAATCAGGGTCTTTTTCACAAAAATGGTCTTGAAGTCATCATTAGCTCTCCATTTAATCGTGTTGCTTTCTAGGAGACACAGCTGAGATATTAAAGAGTCTCACTTGTGCATTTGCGGCAGGTTTATCACTGAGGTGCACTGAGGTGAGATTTAGTGTTAGAGTCGTGCGGTACGGTGTGTCTAAACGGGACTACTGCATTAAGCGGGTCAAAAAAAACAGGCGCGGACAGAAATTGCCCACCAGGAGCCTAATCCATCAGAACAGCAGCCGCTACTGATGATATCAGGACGGAGACTCACGGACAGATGTGCAGGTGTGTGTGTTTGTGTGTGTGTATGTGTGTGTGTGTGTGTGTGTGTGTCAGGTGAGTGATAATCCTGGTGTCAACTTTGGAGTCTCGCTGTGTCTAACCTATTTTTTGAGGCAAGGCATAAGGAGAAACACACCACACTCGCTCGCACAAACACACACACACACACACACACAGTTTTCCTGCCCCATTATAAGTAATGATAGAGTAGACAGCAGGATACGGACCACTGTAATTACATACAGGCACACATACACACACACACACACACACCGTAACAGACCATAATCTATCACATCACACACCATGGTCCTCACTAACTTGGCGTTCATACACGCAAACTTCACGGATGAATCTCCAGGTCATATTTCATACCAGCAGGAAAAGAAGAAGAAAGAAAAAAACAAAACAAAAACAAAAGCCAACAAGAAATTATATTTTGAGAATTAGAATTTTTTTAGAATTTGTGCATTCAGAACTTTTTTCTATTTCCATTTCAATGATACAGTTTAAAAATAATGTTATAAAAATTTATTTTAAAACAAAAATAGTGCCAAGAACTATAAAAACTAAATTATTTATTCACATCAGTGTTATTTTTAAACTACCTCTATACAACTCTCATTTTTATTAATATTTTGTTATATACTGAGCTTTTATATTTACTGTTTTCATTTTACGTTTTTTTTTTTTTTTTTTTTTTACAAATTTTGTTATGTGGTTTTGTCTGTTTTATTTTTTTATATTAATTTTTATTTTGGATTTATTTTTATTAAAACTAACAGTTTTACTTTAGTTTAAGTTTTTATTTATTTCCAATTTCCAATAGAATTTTTATTGCTTAAACTATAAAACTACGAACTGTAATAAGCTTAAAAATATTTGTATTTCATTTTATTTTGGCTTAAATTAACAACATTTTTAATTGTTTCAATTTCAGTTAACAATAATAACCCTGATTCATATTGCAGTAGTGACTTTATTAATTGTAATATTAAATATATTAAATATATTATTATTGTAGTAATGATAACAGGAAAAATAATATTTACATTATGCAAATGAGAGTTTGGGGTGAAAATAATACATTTTTAGAACTGTGACCATGCAAAAAAAAAAAAAAAAAAAAAACTTCACTTGCTTCACATGTAGTTTGTAATCTCCAGGACATGTTTTACACCAACAAGAAAAGAAAAAGAACAAACAAAACAAAACCAAAAGCCAACAAGATATTTTGAAAATTGAACTTTTCTTTTTAATGCATTCAGAATTTTTACTTCTCATGATTTTTCTCCCTATTTCAATTATACAGTTAAAAAATGTTATTAAAAATATATATTTTTATAACAAAATATAGTACCATTAACTATAAAAACTAAATTATTTATTATTTATATATTACTTATATACTAGTTTATTATTATTTTGATATTTACCGTGATTTTATATTTCATGTTTTCATCTTATTTTTTGTTTGATTTGTACTAACTTTGTTATGTGGTTTTGTCAGTTGTGTATATATATATTTATATAAGTTTTCATTTATTTCCAGTTAGAAATTTTAGTGCTTAAACTGTACTAAGTTT
This sequence comes from Cirrhinus mrigala, assembly GCA_036247105.1. Classification (NCBI taxonomy): domain Eukaryota; kingdom Metazoa; phylum Chordata; class Actinopteri; order Cypriniformes; family Cyprinidae; genus Cirrhinus; species Cirrhinus mrigala. The sequence continues at coordinate 2,332,667 of CM070011.1, read as the reverse complement.
AAAAATATTTATATTTAATTTTATTTCAGCTTAAATGAGCAACGTTTTTAATTGTTTCAGTTTTAGTTTACAGTAAGAACCCTGATGTTTATTAATTTTAATATTAATATTTGTTTTTATTATAGTAATGATAAAAGGAAAAAAATATATATTATGCAAAGGAGAGTTTGTGATGAAAGTAAAACATTTTTAGAAATGCAAAAAAAAAAAACAAAAAAAAAACATGCTTAACTTTTTTTTTTTTTTTTTATGAAACATAATTTCTGGATTTGTGGGGTGCAGTATGAGCTGGGCATGTCGTCGACAGGTTTCATGAGATTCACCCGTATGTGTGCGTGTGCATTTTAATGTAAACGAGCCTATAATTTGCTCTTCCTCTGAACTCGTAGCAAAACTCACAGTGGGAAATCACCGTCAGATATCCCCCCCTCTCTCTCTCTCGCTCTTTTTTGCCCTCTCCTCCAAAAGCTCCCGCCCCGTGTCCTCCCTCGCCCGGCACTCTTCCCCTCTCATCCCTCTTTCATCCTCCCCTCCGGCCTCCCGGGCGCCGCTCGCTTTGATTCTCCGAGCTGGACGGCGGTTATCAGCCGGCCGCAGCCTCTCGACATCAGAGGCGGGAGAGGGATAGAGGGAAGAGCGGAGAGATAAAGAGTGTGACGGGGACATATGGAGTTATTGAGAAGAGAAATGGAAACGGACGGATGGCAAGAAAGGAATGTGAAATTTGAAAGCAGGAAAAGCAAAAGTGATGGGGAGAATAATGAACGCGAGAGGGAGAAATGTCTGGAAGATGGATGGCGTGAGGGAGGAGCGTGCGGAGGTGTCACCGAGGGAGAAAGAGCACATGTCAGTGTTCTCCCGCAGGCCCTGAGTGCTCAGATATGGGGTTTTGATTATTATTTTGAATATTGATGCGGTTCTGAGGTGAAAACCAACAACAGGAAGCTTCCAGTCCTCAAGACAAGTTCCGACCCAGATACATACAGATAGAGGCTCGTCGGCTGTGTCGCGTAGAGTGGCGTACTACTGTGCTAATACTAGTCTTGCGGCATATATACTTATTTTTCGTACACACAAAATACTATCATTACATACTATTAAGGTTTTTGTTAAAATGTAGGATTCTGTTTTCAGTTTTTGTAATTTTATTGCATTTTTGTCATTTTTATTAGTTAAAAACAAACAAACAAACAAACAAACAAACAAAAACAGCTAAAACCAGTCTAAGCTGGTTTCTGGTCTTAGCTGGTTGTAGCTGGTCTGCAGGCTGGTTTTAGAGGGGGTTTGGCCACTTCTGGGAGACAAGCTAAAACCAGCTACTTCCAGCTTAAACCAACTAAGACCAGTCAACCAGCTTAGGTTTTAGCTGTCTTTAGCAGGGTGTCTGTATAGTTTTAGTTATTTTATTTTAGATCATGTCTATTTTATTTCAAACAGCGGCAGTTTTTAAATGTAAATAATAATGCATTTTTAATTAGGTTTTAGTTTTACATTTGTACTAGATGAAATAAAATGTTGTTATTATTTTAGTTTTTTATTTTATTTTGCCTCTTTAACTAACCTGGGCGAAAATGAGAACTACAATTCTGAAATAAGTTATTTTATTTTATTTTATTTTAGATTATGTTTATTTTATTTCAAGCAGTGGCAGTTTTCAAAAATAAATAATAATGCATTTTTAAATCAAAACTAAACTAAAACTAAAAGTTTTAAATTTGTGTTTTAGTTCTAGCCATTTAGTGCTTTGACTAAACTAAAATGAGCAAATTTGCCTGAGCAACTAGATGAAATAACATATTTTTATTATTTTAGTTTTTTATTTTTATTTTTTTTTACCTCTTCAAGTAATGTAGAAGAAAATGAGAAATACAATTCTAAAATATCATACGTTTTAATTTAATTGTATTTTTTTATTGTAATTTATTTTAAATGATGTTTATTTTAGTTAAAGCAATAGCAGTTTTTAAATTTAAACAATAATTAATTTTTAAAAAGTTTTAAATTTGTGGTTATTTAATTCTAGCTAATAAATAAAATTCTGAAATAAAGTAAGATTTTATTTTATTTTGTTTTGTTTTATTTGATTTATTTTAGATCAAGATCTTTTTCAAGATATTTTATTTCGAGAAAATGCAGTTTTTAAATTTAAATAATAATGCATTTTTTAATTAAGCTTCAGTTTTAAATTTGTGTTTATTTAGTTCTAGCTATTTAGTACTTTGACTAAATTAAAATGAGAACATTTGTCTTAGCAACTAGATAAAGTATTTTTTAATTTTATTTTTTAATTTTATTTCACATAATATTTATTTTACTTCAGGCAGTGAAAATGTCATTATTTGAAAATGTGATTTGTCATTATCTATTGATCAATTATCAATTTCCTTTTTTTTTTTTTTTGACTTTGTGATTTTTATTACTGGTAAATTATATTTTATTACTGGTAACACATGCAGAATTTCTCCAATCATTTAGTCCACTTAAACTCCGCCCCTTTCTTATGTTTGACTATAAGCTTGCTTTCAGCCAATCAGCAATCAAAATATTTTTTTTTTTTTTTTTTTTTTGAGAAACCATTTAACATAGTGATGTCATACAGTGGCAACGTAGCATACTAAAGTTTGAAATGATGGACTGTTTTACATTATAAAGTATATACTGAACAGTGTGCAATACCCATTCGGAACATAGCCAGTGTTCTCCCTGCGGCCGTATGGGCTTAAACAACGTCTTTTTCTTCATGTCACTGATGCTTTTCTGAGGTTTAAACCAACAGAAAGCTTCCAGTCCCCAAGACAAGTCTCGACCCAGATACATACAGACAGAAACACATCGATTTCATCTCTGTATGCTAAACTCCAACACTCATGGGAAAAGCACATGCAAAAAAGAGCAATAAAGGTGTTCCTCCTTAGAGACACGGATAAGAAAGGAGTTTGAACAAATAACGGCAGTGGAGAGAGAGAGTGAAGAGAATATATTCTGCGTTATTATTTTTAGATCAAAGCATCTTTGTGATTGGAGCCGGTTTGAAGCGTGCGGCGGCTCCGGGTGATCACGTGACCGGCGCGGCTCCCATAGCAAGAACCCCAGGGCCAGATATGTGCGCGGAAGTCTGGAGGGGGTGACTGAATGAATGCCTGATTAAAACCCATCACCAGCATCAATAAGTAATGACCAACAGCCAGTTCAAGCAAAAACGCAATCAGGAGAGAGAGAGAGAGGAAATGGATGAAAGGAAGGATGTTCGCTGGAAATTAAATGACCATCATTCACCGCTGGGTTGAAACTCTATATAGTGATTTGGTGTTGTCACTGTATATGTGTGCGAGTGTAAAATTAGGCTGTGCCCTTGTTCCCATGTCCGTCGGTTTCCCTGTGGGATACTGCAGCTACGCAAGTCGCTCTGAGAGAGAAAAACGCCCAGCGTTTCTGGATTTGTTTTTTGCTCAAGCCTCTGCTGGCCATGATTTGATAACCAAACCGTCAAACCTCAGGGAACTTCCCTCGCCCTCTGTGCGCTCGGAGGAAAAATGTCATTGCTCAGATGTTCCCGTGCTGAAAACACAGCGGATCTGCATGAATTTCCATGGGTTTTAATGGGCGCTGCTGCTTTTGCTAGTGGACCGGCAAAAACAGATGCTCTGGTGAAGCTGGTTGACTAAAGAAGTCATGCTGGCGAAGCCACACTCGATAAAAAGCATCATGAGAACCATGTGATACTCAATAACACACTACAGCTAAACTTATAATCCTGTAATTTACAAGTGGTTTAGTATGTTAATCAACACTACAAAAGAGATTATTTAAACAATGATTTAAAAATTTAAATTTGACATTGCAAAGTGCGCTTTTTTAAAATGAGCATTTAAAGGGACAGTTCACCCAAAAATATTTTTCACCAAAAAAATTTGCTCGCCCTCAAATTGTTCCAAACCTGCATGAATTTCTTTCTTCTGCTAAACACAAATAAAGATAACCAAACAGCTGACGGTAGCCATTGACTTCCATAGTGTTTTTTTTTTTTTTCCCATACTATGGAAATCAGTGGGGACCAACAGCTTTTGGTTCACCCACATTCTTCAAACTATCTTCATTTTTAGGGTGAGCAATCCCTGAAAGCCATTTCTCTTTAAGTACTCTTAAGTAGCCTTTTACTGTATTAATATTTTATTATCTGTAAGTAGTATTTTAATATGCTTTTATGTGTGTAATTTTAAGATTATACTACAAATGCTAAATTAAAAAAAAAAATCCTATTGGTTTAAATTGCATATCCATATAAGTGTCTTTCTTCTCTTCAAAAAAAAAAAAAAAAAAAAAAAAATATATATATATATATATATATATATATATATATATAATTTTATTTATTTATTTATTGAAGAATTTACGTAACCAAACAGTTGACGGTAGCCACTGATTTCCATAGTACCTTTTGTTCCAATACTATGGAAGTCAATGGCTACTGCCATGTTTTTGGATACCAAAATTCTTCACAATATCTTATTTTGTGCTCAACAAAAGAAAGAAAATCAGTCCAGTTTTTTTTTTTTTTTTTGTTTTGTTTTTTTTTAAGGGAGACACTGCAGACAAAAACGCTGTTTTTTCATGCACCTGTAAAGTTTGAGATTTTGGGCTTTTTGTTTTTACATAAAGTGTTTTTTCAGGCTAAAAAAAAAAAAAAAACACTGTTAAGTGTTTCTTTTATAGCACTTTATCTATTTGTGTCAATATATTTCAATTACAATCCATGTTTTTAAATGTTGTTTTCGCAAAATGAGTTTTTTTCTCCTACGCTGAGCCATAAATCTCTACTTCAGTAGTACTTACACATACCAAACTTTACATTTTTTTCCTGCCTATATCCTGAAGGTTTTTACAGAGGGATTTGTTCATATATAATTTACTTGATTTTATACAACATTGTATTCCCTCAAAAACTGTAAAAATATATTGTTTTCTGTCAGTTCTAAGTATTTTCCAAATTATGGAGTGACAAACATGAGATTCCCAAAATGCCCTCTGTAAAAACATTTGACCAGTGTTTAGATTTTTGTACTAGAAATGTATGCAAATTAGCACATATTTCATTAAATAATGCCTCGTTTGCATATTTAAACCTAGCATATTAGAACAATTGTAATACAAAAAAATGTTTTCAGTTATTTTTTTACCCTGTTCACCTGCAGTGTCTCGCCTTATATAAAGATCTGAAGTACACTACAAGTACACATTAAATACAATTAAGCACACTTTTAACAGACCTCTTTCTCTATCTTGTGTGTTTGACAGAGGTCCTGATGAATACAAAAACAGAGACGTCAGATCTGAAGTGGACGACGTACTCTCGCTCTAAACCGGAGGTGAGTCCTGCGGCTCCAGCGTCTGACCCTACATGAACAGCAAAAGCTTAGTCAAACTGTATGTTATTACAACTGATGTCCTTCTTTTGCGCAGTGGGAGGAGGTCAGCGGTCTGGATGAGGAGAACAACAGCGTGAGGACCTATCAGATCTGCCAGGCCGAAGGCTCGTCCAGTCACTGGCTGCGCAGTAAGCTCATCGAGCGGCGCGGGGCGTCGCAGGTGTACGTGGAGCTGCTCTTCACCATGATCGAATGCTCATCGCGAAACACGCACCACCGATCCTGCAAAGAGACCTTTAACCTTTACTACTATCAAAGCGACACGGACGACGCGACGGCAACCCACCCCGCCTGGATGGAGAACCCCTATACCAAGGTGCGCACATGCAGACCATCATACACACCAAAATACGCAAGAAAAATTGTATAAATAAGAGATGTTACTGAAAGGAACATCTGTCAAATGTTTCTCCTCATTTGGAGTAATCAAAAAGACAGAAATATGACAGTTGTAGACCTTTGTGTGCATACTATAAAAAGAGTTTACGAAAATAATATCTGTTAAAGGAATATACCTGTCTGATGTTTTCAGACACATAATTGCATGAAAATGTTTTATGAAGTTATATTCAATGCAGTTAGCTGACCTTTGGAGCACTTCTTTGACTCACTCCTTAAAGACTTAAGTAAATCTCTTCATCCACCTTATTTTTTAACGTGGAAGTAAGCTGTTTTTTTTGTGAATGTGCAAGACTTCCGGTTCATCAGCTGCTGTAGGGAAATAGTGAGAAGAAGAACAAAGTGAACTGTTTGCACTACCAACCACTGTGTTCATAATTCAGATAATACATTAAAATAATATGGTAAGACACACCAGTTTGCAAAACAGGCTGTTTTGTACAGCTAAAAATAGCTGGAAGCAAATGACACCAGAAGCCTCAAACATAAAATTTATAAATGACCACACCCACAAATAAGGTGGGTATAATTTCATAATTACTTCTATTCTCTTTGAAATATGGTTAAAGTGCAGTGCTGCAAGAATTTATGGAAAAATTTAATTTCTGTTGAAACCTGTATGTGAAGTATTTAAATTTATTTGTAAATACACATAATGACGTTGCAATTTAGTGCATTAAAATATAATATTGAAAAACACAATTATAATGAAGTACCTTAGATGTGCTTTAGTATGTTTAGTCAGCACATCAAAATAAGTGTACTTCCTCCAAACAGTGACAAAATATTATTAAAACAGTGATTTAAAATATGCTCTAAAGACATTTTTATGAAAGTTGTCTTGAAAGTGTATTCTAAGTACACTTAAGTGGCCTTTTATTTCAATAACATAATTTTATCTGCAAGTACATATGTGACCCAGGACCACAAAACCAGTCGTAAGTATCACGGGTATATTTGTAGCAATAGTCAACAACACATTGTATGGGTCAAAATGATAGATTTTTCTTAATTTGGACAACTTTAAAGGCGATTTTGCACCCGCCGATTCCAGATTTTCAAATAGTATCTTGGTCAAATACTTAAGTATCATGGTGATACTATTGTAGTTTTTAATAATATTTTTAATATGATTTTATTTTTTAAAATATTTTATTTTGTAATTTTTATTTTAGATAAAGTTTTAGTAATTAGTAGTACTTTTTTATTTGTTTTTGTTATTTAAAAAAATGTCTATATATTTTATTATTAAATTTTATTTTAATTTTAATTCTTTCAGTACATCAAGTTAAACTAAATGAGAATGAGAAATGTTGCTTTGTCAACTAGCTGAAATAAAAGTTTACATTTTTTTTAATATTTCTGGTTTTGTGTTCCAGGGTCACAAATTTGAAATACATTGCAAGTGAGCATTTCCAGAGAGAGTATAACTCTGTAAAATGAATGCAGATACCATAGATCTCACTGGATCTCATCAGTCTTTACCATATCTCTGTCTCCATTAGGTCGACACGGTGGCCGCCGACTTCCTGCTGCGTAAAGGTGGAGAGAAGAAGTTCAATGTCAAAACGCTGCGTTTGGGCCCTTTGACCAAACGTGGATTCTACTTGGCGTTCCAGGCCCAGGGCGCCTGCATGGCCCTTCTGTCTGTGCGCGTCTTCTTTAAGAAGTGTCCGTCTCTCACGCGCTCGCTATCCGTCTTCCCGGAGACAGTTCCACGCTCGCTGGTCCAGGAGGCGGTGGGCCAGTGTGTGGCCAACGCAGCTCAGCCTGGACCCAATCCCAGACCGCCCAAGATGTTCTGTGGAGAAGATGGACAGTGGGTGGACCAGCCCACCACCACCTGCACTTGCCTGCCGGGCTTCGAGGCCAGCCATGGAGAACTGGAGTGTAGAGGTGAGTGAGAATACAACAGGCTTCATTGAAGATAATTCGTGCTGTTCGTGTAGACGATGATGAGCTGGAGCCAAAAATCTAGCTATTAAACAATTCTTTGATGTATCTTACAGTATTATTTAAAGGAGAAGTCCACTTCCAGAACAACAATTTACAGATAATGTACTCACCCCCTTGTCATACAAGATGTTCATGTCTTTTATGGTTTTTGAGGAAAACATTTCAGCATGTTTCTCCATATAATGGACTGATATGGTGCCCCGAGTTTGAACTTCCAAAATGCAGTTTAAATGCGGCTTCAAACGATCCCAAATGCGGTTGTAAACGATCCCAGCCGAGGAAGAAGGGTCTTATCTAGTGAAACGATCGGTTATTTTCATAAAAATAATACAATTTATATACTTTATAATCTCAAACGCTCGTCTTGCCTTACTCTCCCTGAACTCTGTGTATTTTGGTTCATGACAGTTAGGGTATGTCGAAAAACTCCCATCTCATGTTCTCCCTCAACTTTAAAATCGTCCTATATTGCTGTTTTACCTTTTTTGTTAAGGGTGTTTGATCTTCTTTGCATGTTCACTTTGCATACACTAGGCTGGTGTTTCTGCAGCGATGTAGGATGATTTTGAAATGATTTTTGAAGTTGAGGGAGAAAATACGATCAGAGTTTTTCAACACACCCTAACTGCCAGAATACACAGAGTTCAGGGAGAGTAAGACAAGACGAGCGGTTGAGATTAAAAAGTATTTAAATTGTTTTTTTAAATGAAAATAACCGATCGTTTCGCTAGATAAGACCCTTCTACCTCAGCTGGGATCGTTTACAACCGCATTTGGGATCGTTTGAAGCCGCATTTAAACTGCATTTTGGAAGTTCAAAATCGGGGCACCATATCAGTCCATTATATGGAGAAAAATCCTAAAATGTTTTCCTCAAAAAACACAATTTCTTTATGACTGAAAAAAAAGAAAGACATGAACATCTTGGATGACAAGGGGGTGAGTACATTATCTGTAAATTGTTGTTCTGGAAGTGGACTTCTCCTTTAAATATCATGGAATATAATTGCATTCATCACTCTTCTACTCACCAAGGTTGCATAGATGTGATCAGAAAAATTCAGTAAAAGCAGTAAAATTATTATTACTTTTTAAATGAACTGTGTTCTATTTGAATGCATTTTAAAATGTAATTTATTTCTGTGATCAAAGCTGAATTTTCAGCATCATTACTCCAGTCTTCAGTGTCACATGATCCTTTAGAATCATTCTAATATGCTGATTTGCCCCTCATAACATCAAAGTGTATATACCACTACCTCTGATAATAAAAAAATGACAGTGGAGCATTTCCAGTTTATTAACAGTGGCGTTAATTATGTTGCAAATAAATACTGTTGTTTTGCATTTTTAACACAATCTGATAAACAAAGAAAAGACGAGATGTAAAATAAAAATTCCTTGCAGTCCGTCCCATAGGAGACAGAAGGTCAGGTTGAGCACACTGCATTGTGGATACAGTATCACACACACTGTGCTCCGGTTGAATGATACACATTTTGACAGATGTAGCTGGTCAACCGGGTTTTCCATGCATATAAAACAATTTCTTACTGTGCGCCGTATGCGGCAGAGAGCAGTTCGCTGTTCTGAACATAAACTTCCATCTTTATAACTACTATTACAAATGTATGAACCTGAGAGACTGTCGAGTACAGAATATTTTGCGCACGCACACACAAACTTTCCGCTTGTCTACCTCAAGAGTAAGTCTTGAGGACATTTATACTGACAACGGCTGCAACTTCAGTGCTGATAAGAGGCCAGAGAGACAGTAAAGGACAGATGGGACTGAATTAGACAAAGACTGTGACACTTGAGAAGGAGGGAAAACAGCGACTGAACGCGAGAGGTGAGATGAAGGTCTCGCTGAAAAGCCGTTCAGACTAGAGACGAGATCAGGAAAGAGGATTACGGCGTATTTCATCAGTGTCCTACGGCTGGACACGTTTTCATTCGCTATTACATTACAGGCCTGTGCATCTGGGCTACATTTACATTTCTGCATATGACAGACACGTTTATCCAAGGCGACTTAAGCTACACGTCTGGACACGGTACTGCCGTTTGAGACGGACTGCAGAAGCGTTCTTTTTATTGAAGGGCAAAATCTGCAGTCTTTGAACGTTTCGTGTGACGTGCTCACAGATGACAGATTAATTGCTTTTCTGATAAATGTTAGTCTTCAATGTGTGCGATTATTTTAGGTCACAAGACTTCCAGCGGGATTGCAAAGACCGCCGTCTTTTGAAGAATGAATAAGACTACAGCGACACAGATAAGGCATACGCCAGCTTTAGAAAATTTGGGCTCGGCAAGATTAAAAACCGCAATGTTTTAATGTTGTCGGAAGTGTCTAGCGTTCGCAAAGGTTGCATTTAAATGCGGTAAAAATGATAATATTGTAAAACATTACATATTTAATATGTGACCCTGGACCACAAAACCAGTCATAACGGTCCATTTTTTTTAAAATTGAGATGTATACATAAATAAGATTTCCATTGATGTATGGTTTGTTAGGATAGGACACTATTTGGCTGAGATACAACTATTTGGAAAAGTGCAAAAGGGTGCAAAAAATCTAAATATTAAGCAAATCACTTTTAAAGTTGTCCAAATGAAGTTCTTAGCAATGCATATTACTAATCAAGAATTAAGTTTTGATATATTTATGGTAGGAAATTTACAAAATATCTTCATGGAACATGGTCTTTGCTTGGTACCCTAATGATTTTTTGACATAAAATCAATAATTTTGATCTATACAGTGTATTGTTGGCTATTGCTACAAATATACCCAGACTGCTTTTGTGTCACATGATCCTTCAGAAATCATTCTAATGTAATTTTCTGCTCAAAAAACATTCCTGATTATTAGCAATGTTGAAAACAGTTGTGCTGTTATATTTCCAGATTCTTTGATGAATAGATTGTTCAAACGAACTGCATTTATTTGAAATAGAAATATTTTGTAGCATTAGATTGTTTCCTTACTGAATAAAAGAATATTACATTTGTTAAAGTAAATAAATAAATAAATACTGGCCCTAAGCTTTTGAAATAGTGCAAAAACATGCTTTTATGACAGAAAATAATTTCTACTTGTGCCTCAGTTTGTGAAGAAAACATTAATTAATTTACAACGGAAGCCTAGTAGGCAATCATACAGCACTGGAATAAATATGCATACATTATTTAATTGTCATTGTTTCAAAAGTAGAACTAAAACACCAGCATTACTTATTTTTACATAAGACAATAACAGGCATTATTGAACTGCACGGCACAAACGGCACAAAAAAAGTAAACTTAATAATTTTTAAACCCCCAGCTTTGACTTCTGTTGTAAATTAATGACAGTAAACACATTTTTCCTTCATTTTTCCACCGTTCAGCAATTCCCAATGATTTTTTTGTAGTAATGGGCGGCACATGTTGCGTGTGTGTAGGTCTAGCTTAAGTTGACCGGGAAAAGGGTTTAACCGGGAAAATTCATTTAAGGACACGACTGATCTCCTTTAATTCAAGTAATCGGCGTCTCTCAGCGGAGTGGATCAGTCCAAATCCTCCCAGTTTTCAAATATGACTTCGGCACTTTAATGAAGTTTCTTGCGATGGGTGGGGTGTTAAAGGCTGTCCTCGTCTGTTAAACACTGCAGCTGTGCTTTCTGTGGGCGTGAACCCCTGGAGTTCACACACACTCAATGACTTACTCAGCATTCATCCACTCAAACACACTACATCTGCTGTTCATCCCTTTCTTTCACACACCCACACACACAAAGCCAGCGCAAAGCCATAATAGTGGCGCCTGCGGCCAGGGATGTGTCCAGTACAAAGGCGCTCTAATGACATGACCAATTAGGTATGGGCAGAGAGAAAAAGAGAAAGAAAGAGACAAATAAAAGAGGGAATACCGCAGTTTAGTGGGCAGGTGAAAGGCTGAATGGAGAGTGTGTGGTCACGGGGGTCACAGGTGACGGGCTGTGAGGTCAGACAAGTTGTGTGTGTGCGTGCACGTGTGTGTGAATGTGCTGGTGGGTGGGTGGGAGGATAGGTGTGTGTGAGTAAGTGGGTGTGCTGAACAGTACTAATGACTCTAATTAACCACATGCAGATTTGCACATGTACGATCTCTTCTTGTTGAATGTGAAAATACTGCGGTAGTACCAGTGATGGTATGGCATGATGTACAAAGATTTGGCATCAGTAAGATTTTTAAATGTTTTTTCAAGAAGTTCTTCTTTTCATCAAGGCTGTATTTATTAGAAAAAAATACAGTAAAAACTGTAATAATTTGAAATATTTAATAGGTGCTTTCTATATGAATATATTGTAAAATGTAATTTATTCCTGTGATGGCAAAGCTGAATTGTCAGCATCATTACTCCAGTCTTCAGTGTCACATGATCCTTCAGAAATCATTCTAATATGCTGATTTGCTGCTCAAGAAACATTTCTGATTATTATCAATGTTGAAAGCATTGTTCTTTGATGAATAGAAAGTTCTAAAGAAAAGCATTTATTCAAAACGGAAATCTTTTGTAACATTACAAAATGTTTCACAGGCTTTTTTATAATTATTATTAATTTAATGCATCTTTGCTAGTTTTCAACAGTAGTGTGGTAGCCTTTACGTATAATGCGTTATGAAGGTATTCATAATGTACATTGTAATGCATTATATCTTTTAATAAATAATTGTAAGCAAAGTTAAAATGCATTATGATGGAAGGTTTGTTTGTCATGTGTTTTAATGCATTATACTTTTTAAAGGTGTAAGAATGATAGACAAGTATTACAACAGTGGTTCATGAGATCATACAGTGCATTATAAAGTGCATTACAACACATAATTAATCCATCAAAACTACACATAATGCATTATACATATAAAGGCTTTAAGTAAAGTGTTACCTGTTTTTTCGCTAATCACATTATGCTGATGGTGGAAAATATCAGACTTTTTTTTCAGAATACATTACGTCACGTTTTATTTATACAGGATTTGTTTTATAAATGGCATTTGATTGTTGTCATTCGCTGCACAGATTCGGATGAGACTGGACCCTTTGTGGTTGTTAATATGATGGGAGTGTCGACTAGAAGATCATGTGCTCTGAATGTGTCTCGAAACCCAATTAATTAATTATGTAATTAACACATTATGTATATAATTAAGGGAAGGAATGCATTAAGATAAGGATCGTACCTGACGCTCCTCCGAGCGTTTTCTGAGATCGCACTCACTGTACGATGTAATTGTCTTTTAACCTCAGCTCGGTTGCCAGCAGCACTCGCCGGACCACCAACCCAGAAAGTTAGCAAAAAACGGTTCTCCAGGCAGTTTAACAAGAAAATTAGCTTTAGTTATAGTATTCAACAAAGGTTTAAAATAAATGAGGAGAAGAGCTGTGAAAACAATAACACACCGCAATCACAGACATTCCTATCTGGACAAGATTAGTTTTCTCTGAGGACCCTCTAGTAGGAAAAAAAACGTAATTTGCTCAGTAATTTGTTCCTGAGCTTGTGCGAGAAAAACAGACATGTTAAATTTGGATGGGATTAAAATCAGTGTGTGACTATGAAACACAAATTTGCCTTGAGCAAAGGTACTCAGAAGTTAGATACACTAACATTCAGTAAGATTTCAGGTTATTACTTATTTATTGATTTATTTGCTTGTTTAGCAAGGATGCAATAAATTGATGTGACAGTAAAGACATTAATAATGCTGCTTTTTAAATAAATGTCGTTCTTTTGAACTTTTTGTATTAACCAAAGAATTGTGAAAAAATGCATAAAATATAAAGCAGTTTTCAATATTTCTTCATTATTTCTTTCTCAAATCAGCATATTAGAATGGTTTCTGAAGAATTATGTGACAGTGAAGAGTGGAGTAATGATGCTGCAAATTCAGCTTTGCATCACAGGAATAAATTACGTTTTAGCCTAGATTCACATAGAAAAGAGTTATTTTAAATTCAAATAATATTTTACAGATTTACTGTTTTCACTGAAATGGATTACTGTTTTTCTAAATCTGGCCATCTGTAGTGCACCTCCTCAACACAAGACACCGATACGGATGTCAACAGTAATAACATCTTTGTGTCTATAAAGCCACCAGAGGCTTGAAGATCTTTATCCTTCAGCGAGTAAATTCACAGACGTTCATTATGGAAACGTTTCAAATGACACACACACACACACAAACCATGTAAAGCTGCTTGAACTAGGAGGATAATTCAAACCACATGTTTTGGTCGCAGTGAAACTGATGTTAATCAAATCCAGATGTGTTTCCATCAATACAGGGGTTGTGGAGAACTGATTATGAAATGAAACTAGTCAGGCAAGCTCGTCTGTAAGCCCGTCTGTTCCTGTCTCATGAGACTCGGCATTGCTCCTTCATACGTGTGCGGGTAGCGTTGTGTGTACGTCATGTCAGCTACTAAAGTTTCTTGGGTAACCTGAACGCGTGTGGGTTTTTCTGCTGAAAGTGTGTGTTTGTGTCAGTCACAAGGCTATAATTACGTGATTGAGTGGCTAAACATGCAGAAGAACATGATCATATTTCATATCACACACCAGACTTTGCCACACAGAGATTCAGAGGCGGTTTAAAGCCTGAATCAAACCAGCATCAACTGAAATGGACACCGGCACATGTTTGGATTTGTTTAAATGATTGTTTAAATGTTGACGCAGAAGGACAAATGAGCTTTGTGCTTAAGACAGCAAGTTGTGTGTGTATGTGTGTGTGTTTGTTTAATGATAATTCAGCACTCATTCCCACAAAACGTGTTGTTTCTCTACTGAAAGGTCCAGACTGGTTAATGCTGGTTAATGCTGGTTGAGCTAACAAACCAGAATAGCCATGTGAAATTTGTGTATGTGTGTGTGTGTGTTTTTTTTTTGTTTTTTTTTAAAGAAATTAATACATTTCGTCATCAAAGATGAATTAAATTGACCAAAAGCGATAATAATAAAGACTTTTATAATGTTACAAAATATTTCTATTTCAAATAAATGCTGTTCTTTTAAACATTCTTTTCTTTAAAGAATAACAAAACAAAATGTATCTAAAATAAATTACACTTTTATTGATTCTCAAAGGGGGGTGTAAACTTTTGACCTCAACTGTAAGTGTACTGTTTCTTAACAAACTTAAGTAGACTTCTAAAAATTGCACTTTGTAATTATGCCGAATTAAACGTTTTACTTCAAAGTACATTTAAAAATATTGTTTAAATAATCTTTTGTGGTACACTTATTTTGAAGTGTTGACAACACTTAATTATAATTTTTAAATAAATGCTGTTCTTTTAAACTTTCTGTTTCTCATAGAATAACAAAACAAAATGTATCACCGTTTCCATAAAATAACTGGCAACACAACTGTTTTCAGCACTGATAATATGTGTTATATGAGCAGCAAATCAGCATATTAGAATGATTTCTGAAGGATCATGTGCCACTGAAGACTGGAGTAATGATGCTGAAAATTACACAGGAATAGATTATATTTTAACATAGAATCACATAAAAAAGAGTTATTTTAAATTGTAATAATATTTCACAATTTTGCTGTATTTTTGATCAAATAAATCCAGTCCTGGTGAAAGCTTGTTTCAAATACTTAAAAAAAAATTTGATTCCTATGCGTATGTATTTACATGTACTTTCCCTTCCTGTGAACAGTGGATGATTTAAAAACAGCATTTTTTGATGTATCTCTGTGTTTTGTTCTCTCTGTCCAGCGTGTCCGGTGGGTCAGTTTAAGATGGGATCCGGTCCCGGCCCGTGTTCTGTGTGTCCTGACTCCAGTCACACAGGAGAGATGGGATCTGCCTCGTGTATGTGTCGCTCTGGTTTTCACCGTGCCACTACCGACAGTCCAGACACACCCTGCACACGTGCGTACCGCTCCTCTCCTCTCATGAGTCTGAAACCCTCCCACCCCTTAAGCCTATGAAGCCTGCGGGATCATATTTGATATGCAAATTTTTAAAGTCTATAAATGATTAACATGATCAAAAACATCTTAAAATGTTAAAAATCAGCAACTGCACCAATTGGTGTCTTTTCACTCAGTGAATAAAATGTTACTCCTGGAATATGAGCTCTATATTTTCACTATATTATACTATAAAAGCCTGATTTATCAAATATGATACTTAAGGGAGAGGTTCACTTCCAGAACAAAAATTTACAGGATAATTCACCCCCTTGTCATCTAAGATGGTCATGTCTTTCTTCAGTCGTAAAGAATTATGTTTTTTGAGGAAACATTTCAGAAATGTTCTCCATATAATGGACTTTAATGGTGCCCGTGAGTTTGAACTTCCAAAATGCAGTTTAAATGCAGCTTCAAACGGCTCTAAATGAAGAGGATCTTATCTAGTGAAACGATTGGTTATTTTCTAAAAAAAAAAATTTACAATTTATTTACTTTTTAACCTCAA
This sequence comes from Cirrhinus mrigala, assembly GCA_036247105.1. NCBI lineage: Eukaryota > Metazoa > Chordata > Actinopteri > Cypriniformes > Cyprinidae > Cirrhinus > Cirrhinus mrigala. The sequence continues at coordinate 2,316,412 of CM070011.1, read as the reverse complement.
ATGCTTGTCTTTCTCTAGCTCTGCGATGCGCATGTGAACTCTGTGCACTCCGGGTCAATACAGTTAGGGTATGTCAAAAAACTCCCAAATCATTTTATCCTCCAACTTCAAAATCATCCTACATCGCTGTTTTACCTTTTTTTGTAAAGGGCATTTGACCTTCTTTGCATGTTCACTTTGTAAACACTGGGTTGGTACTTCTGCAGCGATATAGGATGATTTTGACGTTGGAGGAGAAAATGAGATGAGAGTTTTTAGACATACCCTAACTGTATTGACCCGGAATACACAGAGTACGCATGGCAGAGCTAGACAAGCATATGAGGTTAAAAATTATATAAATTGTAAATTTGTTTGGAAAATGACCGATCGTTTCGCTAGATAAAATCCTTATTTCTCAGCTGGGATCGTTTAGAGCCCTTTGAAGCTGCATTTAAACTGCATTTTGGAAGTTCAAACTCGGGGCACCATTGAAGTCCACTGTACGGAGAGAAATCCTGAAATATTTACGTCAAAAAACATAATTTCTTTACGACTGAAGAAAGAAAGATGTGAACATCTTGGATGACTAGTGGGTGAGTAAATTATCTGTACATTTTTGTTCTGGAAGTGGACTTCTCCTTTAAAACTTAGGTGTTTTTTCCTCCTTGGAAATGAGCTCCATATCTTACTGCTAAAAAACATTTTTTTGACTGATTTCAAATGTCAGGCATTACAGGGTTAAACTTCTCTCTTTGTCTTCCTCTATCCCTATACTAGTCAGCTTTCCCTCTGTTGTGTTGACTGTTCTGTTTTCTGTGTTGCATTCTGGGTATTACAGATCAGTCCATGTGAATCAGTCGTCCTGTGTTTGTTGTCCCGTTCAGGTCCGCCCTCGTCCCCGCGCAGCCCCGTTCCCCAGGTCAACGACACCTCTCTCACACTGGAATGGAGTGAGCCGTTAGACAGCGGGGGCCGTACGGACCTCACATACAACGTAGAGTGTCGAATGTGTCCGGCCCCCGGGGGCCCCTGCATGGCATGCGGGGACGGTGTGAATTATCGGCCGTCGCAGACTGGGATCCAGGGCCGCCGTGTGAGCATTTGGGGTCTCCGACCTCACACCACCTACAGCTTCACCGTGATGGCCCTCAACGGGGTCTCTTCTCTGAGTCAGCAGGGGCCCGCGGGGGAGACCATCAACATCACCACCAGCCCCAACGGTGAGACGCAAAGACAGTGAAGGTGTATGTGAAGGAAAGGTGGTGTTTTAGTTGAGTGTGTTAATTGCTCCTGTGTGTGTCGTGCAGTTCCTGTACTGGTGTCGGGTTTGAGGAAGATCACAGCCACAGAATCCAGTCTGACGCTGCACTGGAACACACCCACACAATCACACTACAGGATCCTACAGTACCAGCTGCGCTACTGCGAGAAGGTGAACGACTACACTCTACTAGTCCATACTGCACTTTACAATACAACACCATAGTAGAAGTGTGCTTGATTGTATTTAATGTGCACTTGTAGTGAACTTTAATTCTTAGAAGTATATTTTTTATAAACTGTATTTGCGGATAATGTAGTATTAATAAAATAAAAGGCCACTTAAAGGAGAAGTCCACTTCCAGAACAACAATTTACAGATAATGTACTCACCCCCTTGTCATCCAAGATGTTCATGTCTTTTATATTTTTTGAGGAAAACATTTCAGGATTTTTCTCCATATAATGGACTGATATGGTGCCCCGAGTTTGAACTCCCAAAATGCAGTTTAAATGTGGTTGTAAACAATCCAGTCCATTATATGGAGAAAAATCCTGAAATGTTTTCCTCAAAAAGCACAATTCCTTTACGACTGAAGAAAGAAAGACATGAACATGTTGGATGACAAGGGGGTGAGTACATTATCTGTAAATTGTTGTTCTGGAAGTGGACTTCTTCTTTAAGTATACTTAAGTGTACGGTTTCTTAACACACTTAGGTAGACTTCTAAAAATTGCACTTTGTAATTATGCCAAATTAAACGTTTTACCTCAAAGTACATTTGCAATCATTATGTTTTAATAATCTTTTGTTGTACACTTATTTTGATGTGTTGACAACACTTTATTGTAATTTTAACTTTAATGTGTTCAATATTACATTTACGGTTAAAATATTTTAAATGCAACTTCATTACAAATGTCTCATTATGAATGCATTTTAATACAGAACATAGATTCAATAAACATAACAGTTTACCATAAATGGTACTGTGAGAAGAAAACTTCTACACTATACCAGTCTATACTATTCAATGTTTAATATTTAGTATATTAATATAATATGTTTGTGACCCTGGATCACAAAACCAGTCTTAAGTATCACAGGTATATTTGTAGCAATAGCCAACAATACATTGTATAGGTCAAAATGGTCCATTTTTCTTGTATGCCAAAAATCATTAGGATATTAAGTAAAGATCATGTTCCATGAAGATATTTTGTAAATTTACTACTGTAAATATATCAAAAATTTCTGATTAGTAATATGCGTTGCAAGAACTTCATTTGGACAACTTTAAGAGCGATTTTTCTCAATATTTAGATTTTTTTGCACCCTCAGATTTCAGATTTTCAAATAGATGTATCTCGGCCAAATATTGTCCTAGCCTAACAAACCATACATCATTTATTCAGCTTTCAGATGATGTATAAATCTCAATTTCGAAAAAATTGACTCTTATGACTGTTTTTTTTGGTCAAGGGTCACATTTTTTATTGCATAGTTAATATATTTTAAATGTACTAAATTGCAGCTGCATCATTGCAAATGTATAATTACAAATATGTTTAAAGACATGACATGCAAGTTTCAATAAAAATGTAATTTAAGTATTTTTTTAGTTACCATAAATGCTTAGTAATAATAGCAGTAATTATAAAATGTATATATTAAAATCTATCTAAAAGTCCTACCAAAAAACATTTTAAAGTTCATCTAATTGCATTTAATATGAATTGAAATTATAATACATCTTAATTTAATTGCGTTAACATGCAAATGTGTTTAAAACATGACCCATGACCTAAGAATATTATTTAAAATGATATTATTTCAATAATAATTTTTAGTTCTTTAGCAAATCTATGCTAGTGTACTTTTACTTACACTCTTTACCTCTTTTACTCACACTCCAGACATCTCACATTGGTTTCAGTAAAAAGAGCACACAGCTTTTACTCAGGAAAATGTGATTTCTCATCTGTTTTTCTACCTCCATTTTCTCTGCTCTCTCCTCTATTTTTATGACCTCTCCCTGTTTCTCTGTCTCTGTCCTCCCCATTCACTTCTTCTTTTTTTTTCTCAGCGCTTGTGTTTTATTGATCGCTCCCTGGCGCAGATGTTCACTGTTTACACTACAAACCTGCCAGACTAATTAACAATTACTATGTTCAAATAGCTCAGAAATGGCACGTGAAGAGTCAACAAACTGATTTTAATGTACATTTTTGGTGCATGTTTTTTCGACAGGAGCGTGGCTCTGAGGAGAACTCCTGTCATTTTATGGAGAGCGGCGTCAACGAGGTCGTGTTGAGCGATTTGCGCAGGGCGACGCAGTACGAGGTTCAGGTCCGCGCTCGCACCTTGGCCGGCTACGGCAGCTTCGGACAGGCCGTCGTCTTTCGGACTCTTCCTGACGGTAAGAAAAGTTCTAGTCGGAGGCGTCAGCTCAGTGTTGTGGTAATTTATTAGTGCCCAACTTTTTGTGCCCTAGAGTTTTGTTCGAGAAGGCGTCTTATTGATTTTTTTTTCCCCTCCTCGTGTAGATCGAAGCCAATTTTTTTTTTTTTTTTTTTTTTTTTTTTTGAGATTGTATCGCACCTTTTTCCATTTTTAAAGCATCTCTCTCTCACTCTGGCTGTCTGCCTCTCTCTGTTTCCCTAGAAGATGATTCCTCGTCTCCGCTGCTTGTTACCGGGATTCTTATAGCCATGGGCATGCTGCTCCTCATCATCGTCATTGCTGCCGCGATCTACTGTATAAGGTAAAACAAGAGGCCAACAAGAAAAAAAGAGTGTTGGGATGTTATAATTGGGCCTGCGTGGAAACTGTGAGCGCAGAAAGCTCAGGAGATTTCACAGAATCCAACAGCCATCATTCACACGTCCCCTGCTTGTTTGCTTATTAAATATTTTGCCTATTTTTAATAATGCTTTCAGCAAACACTAAAACTACAAATCTCAGCTGTGTTGAACGCATTTTACTATTATTAATTGTGCTGTTGAGAGACCCTAGTGAAAAATAAATATACTAAAATGTATTTAAAATACATTTATTTCATGCTAAGTATACTACAAATGCATTTACATATTATGCACTTAATAAAAATACCCTGCAATTGTACTTCTAGTATACTAAACTGTCATATTTAAAGTCTGCTAAACTGGAACAACTAATTTTGTACTTTAAGCAGTGCTGAAATCCAACTAAAGTTATACTTAAGTGTATTTGATTGTGTTAAGGTGGAACTATGCCAAGTATACTTGAGGTACACTTTAAATATTTCGCATTTAAAGATCATACAATTCTCATCAATAGTGAGATTAAAACATATGTTAGGCTTAATATTAAGAAATGTGCATTGTGCACAAGTAGTACTCCAAATAAAGTTTAATTACAATGTGCATATTAGTAAGTCTCAAGCAATATGTCAGTAAATATGGTAATAGACTTGACCTTTACTTAGTATAAAATACATTTTTAATGAGTAATATAAAGTTTTATTGAGTAATGCATGAGTTTGGCAAACCTTTTTGGAGGTAGTCATTGTGTTTGCACAAATGACCAGTGTTGTTATTGTTAACTAAAAATTTGTAATAAAATTAAATGAAATAAAACTAAATATAGAATACATTTTTAAACATTAATTTCCAGTTTTAGCTAAAGTACTAAAATAACTATAATTAAATAAACTAAAACCTCATAAAAACTATATGAATATATTTAAACTAATAATAATGACAAAAATACACAAAAAATGTAAAATATTAACAGATAAATGATATTAAATAACATTAAAACGATTGAAAATCATTTTTTGTAATTAAAATAAAGCTGAAATAAAATAAAAAATGTAAACATTTATTAAAACCTTCAACAAAATTTAGAAATGTTGCCTTGCAAATTATAAATAACTGAAATAAAATCATTTTAAGTAGAAGTACTAAAATTACTAAAACTGAAATAAAAAATAAACTAAATAGAGCTATTAAAAATAATAAAAATTACAAAAGCACAACAGAATTACTAAGAGCATCTTTTTTTTTCTTTTTTTTCAAACTAATTTTGTAATATTATAGAAATAATACCTTAATGACACAGCGAATGACATCCCTCGCCTTTACTTAACATTTACAGAGTTGCACTGATTTTTCCACATAGCCAGTGCAGAAAAAAAGTGGTAACTCTGTGTGGACCTAATTAAATGGAATATCTAGAAGAGACAATGACTTAATTTGCCTCTAGCCTTTGGTACACCAGCCTGTTTGAGCCAAAAGACCTCATGTACCTTTCCAAAGCGATCAGACTGTGCTAACAGTTATTTCAGCTACATGAATTTGTGGGAATTGAGAGAGAGAGAGAGAAGAGAGGAGAAAGGGGAAGTGGAGACAGGATGCAGTTGTCCCACCCCAGTCTCCACAGGCCAAATCAGCAGAACAATAGTCGTGACCCTGGGGTAGCACACACACACACACACACACACACACACACACACACACACACACACACACACACACACACACACACACACTTCTTTAAGCACAAGTGTACTTACACAATGACCAAACTTTTTTTACATTCTTACACTCCATTGGACACGCAAACTCAGATATTGCTGATAAACGAGACGTATGTATGCCCACGTATGCACAGCTAAGATTACAGGAACATGCATGTTAGGGGTTTACATATATTGTTCACATTTACACACATTGCATATACAAACTTTCACACCCAGTTAAACGGAGAGTCCCTACAATTAATCTCACACAAGCACACTGGGAGCCTCCGGTCCAGACCCGCCATCAGCGCTGGGTGGGACAAACGCGGCTATTTTAGTCCTGGGAAATCAGGGAGAAAGACAGATGTGGAAAAAAATGTTGCTATTTCTAATCTCTGAGATTCTCAGTTGTGTTTTTGTCTAAATATTAACTTCTGATTTAGATTGTTTCTCCTAAAATGCCTTAAAAATGCAAATCTGACTCAACCTGGGTGTCTTTAGGCTAAAAAACAACCTTTTAACCTTAAATCACAAAACTCTTCTCTGAATACAGTTTTGTGCCATTAGCAAGTGTCCACAAGTCCAAAGCACAAAGAAGGAACAAGAAGGACAATCAGTGAAATGAGAGAAAAGAACATAACAAGAATAACAAGGAGAACAGGCTAGAACAAAGTGAGTAATTTTAGATGGCGTTAGAGTATAGTACACTATGAAACGGTCTGAATAAGGAACCAGAGCCTGAGGTGTGAAACGGAGACACAGGAAGGGGAAGAATGGGGTGGAGAAAAGGATTTTGTGTGCATTCAGTTCATTCTTTGCTCTGAGTAATACGACAACACAGGATAAAAACAAAAACAAGCACAAAGCGTCAAACTGTGCCCAAACCAGGCATGACACAACAAGCTTCCAGTGTCAAGTGGTTTTTACACGCTTGCTAAAAAACTACAGATTGCACACAAAGTTAGGGTCCCAGTTGATGCGGTTTGACATTAGCATGTGGCTAAGCTAACAACACAATACACACTTGAATGAAATGCATTTTTTATCAGCATTTCTTAACTAATCACCCATTTTTTATTAACAGAAATCGTTCACACCATTTTAGCATTTATAAAAAATAAGTTATATAAATGTGAAAACAAAATGTTCTTAAAATAATGTTACCATAAATGTATTTAATATTTTACATACGTTTTATAATGTTGAGAGAAAATGTTCTAAAATCAACATTCTCTGAACGTCCTTATGATTTCCCTAGTAAAAAAAAAAAAAAGTAATAGATTTTAAATGCATTTATTTTATATGTATAAGTAAAGTTCACCTCTATTACCATATTTACTGACATATCGCTCGAGACTTACTGATCTAAAACTTCTCTAAACTTTATTTGGAGTACTGCTTGTGCACAATGCACATTTCATAATATTAAGCCTAAAATATGTTCTGATGTCACTATTGTTGAGTATTGTGTGATCTTTAAAAAATATCGCTCTTTAAATATATTTAAAGTGTACCTAAAGTATACTTGCAATAGTTCCACTTTAGCACAATCACATATACTTAAATATCTCTTTAGTTGGACTTAAGCACTACTTCTGCACAATTAAAATGCATTAAGTGCAAAATTAGTTGTTCCAATTTAGCAGACTGTAAATATACCAGTTTAGCATACTAAAAGTGCAATTGCAGGGTGTTTTTATTAAGTACATATGTATTTGTAATATGTTTAGCATGAAATAAATGTATTTTAAATACATTTTAGTATTTTTTTTATTTTTTTTTTTAATTTTCTTGACGAAAGTTTTCAGAATGTTGAGACTTTTTTTTTTTTTTTAGAATTTTAAAAGAAACCGTTTAAATGACGTTACATTTAAAAAAAAAATAAAGTTAGTAGAATGTTAAAAGAAGATCCTTTTAGGAACATTTAAATAACCCTGCTGAAAAAAAACAAACAAAAAAAAAACAGCTAAAACCAGCCTAGGCTGGTTGGCTGGTTTTAGCTGTTTTTTTTTTTTTTGTCAGGGAATGTTATAATCATGACAAGAAAACTGAACATTTCAAAACAATGTTTAAACACTAGTTTTATAACCTAAATTTATTGTGATGCCTTAAAGCTGTCTAGTTAAGCAATAAAGTGTGTTGGTGTTCCAACCTGATTTGATTACTAGCTTAACCAGCAAGACTTCCATGGTCAGCCAAAAACACCTTGCTAAGTGGTTAGCTGGTTTTAGCTGGTCATCCACTTTGGTCTTAGCTGGTCAGCAGGCTGGTTTTAGAGGGGTTTTGGCCACTTCCTTAGCTTGTCAGGCTGGGAGATCAGCTGGAACAACCAGTTAAAACCAGCTTGACCAGTCTAGCCAGGCTGGGAGACCAGCTAAAACCAGCTACTTCCATCTTAAACCAGCTAAGACCAGCCAACCAGCCTAGGTTGGTTTTAGCTGTTTTTTTTTTTCTTTTTTTTTTTTTAGCCTAGCAGAACCAGCTAGACTAGCACCAAACCAGCACTTCACAAGCTGTTTTTGGCAACTGGTAGCTTGGGATGTGGAGACAGTCTTATTAAACTGAAAAGCTCGACACATTAAGTCGAAATTTTAACTCACTCGGCTGTGAAATGACTAACAGCTTGAAGCCTCGGCTATGGGTTTTTCCCCAATCCTGAAAATGCAGTCAGTTTCACTGCCCAAATGTGTTTTGTATTGCATATGCATATTATGCTGTTCCTGCACAAAACATCATAAAAAGATACATTTTGTAAGATTTTAACATTTGTAACTATCGCTTTTGTGTTCACAGGAAACAAAATCATTTCAAAGATCCAGAAATGAGTGACAAAAATGGCCAGTATCTCATGGGTCAAGGTGAGCGCAGCACACACACACAACATCTTATTATAATTATGCATTCCGGTTAAGCTGTGGGTTTTTGATTAATGGAGTAACTGACATTTTTCCTCTCCAAGGAGTGAAAGTTTACATCGATCCATTCACTTATGAAGACCCTAATGAGGCCGTGAGAGAGTTTGCTAAGGAGATTGATGTCTCGTGTGTCAAAATCGAGGAGGTTATTGGAGCAGGTAAGAGTTTCTCAGCTCTACTTATGGAAATATGGAGCTCAATTTAGTTAAGTGTTGTTTCATTTCAGTTCAACTGTGTCAGTGTTGCAACTTTCAACAATTATGAAACAAGTTATAACACAGACTAGGAGATTTCACAAAAATAGACACCAAGCAACCAAAAAAAGTCTTTGGATTAAAAAAAATGATTTGGATAAAAAGATTATAAAAAATCCCAAAGCTAAGTCTCTTGTTTTGCCGTTCTCAGGCGAGTTTGGAGAAGTCTGTCGTGGGCGGCTGAGGATTCCGGGTAAGAAGGAGAACTATGTTGCCATTAAGACCCTCAAGGGTGGATACACGGACAAGCAAAGGCGAGACTTCCTGTCCGAGGCCTCAATCATGGGCCAGTTCCAGCACCCCAACATCATCCACCTGGAGGGCATAATAACAGCCAGCTGCCCGGTCATGATCCTCACCGAGTTCATGGAGAATGGAGCTCTGGACTCCTTCCTGAGAGTGAGTTTGATCTGGATCTAGCGCTGCACGTTTGTTGCTCTTGTTCACAAGGACTGTCTGACACGGATCTTTCTTTCTCTCCAGCTCAATGACGGCCAGTTCACTCCAATACAGTTAGTCGGGATGCTGCGTGGCATCGCGTCGGGAATGAAGTATCTCTCTGAAATGAGCTACGTACACCGCGATCTTGCCGCGCGGAACATCCTCGTCAACAGCAACCTGGTCTGCAAGGTGTCTGACTTTGGTCTGTCAAGATTCCTGCAGGAGAATTCGTCTGATCCTACATACACCAGCTCACTGGTAAGATGAAATGCTGATGCAACATCAAGCACTTCACATGAACTCAGTATTATAGGGGGGAAAAATACAAGCGAGTATGTCTAGCAACACAAGAATGATGATTTATCCTGAAATTTTTTTTTTTTAGGGTGGTAAAATTCCTATCCGTTGGACGGCACCCGAGGCGATCGCATTCCGGAAATTCACCTCCGCATCAGATGTGTGGAGTTACGGAATCGTCATGTGGGAAGTGATGTCGTTCGGAGAGCGGCCGTACTGGGACATGAGCAACCAGGATGTAAGTGTTTATGATTTTATGTGATTGCATTTTGTTTTACATCAAGTTTTACATTAGATTCAATCGATATTTTGTCCACTACCAGTGGCTGATGGTTATTTTTGTTATGGCCAATAGCCGAAATGTTTGCATATATATATGCAAAAAATGGAAAAAATAAATAAATAAATAAATAAATAAATAAAAATGTTGCAATGAAGTTCTTAGCAATTCATATTACTAATCAAAAATTAAGTTTTGATGTATTTATGGTAGGAATATATTATCTTATATATGATCTTTACTTAATATCCTAATGAATTTTGGCATACAAGAAAAATCAATAATTTTGACCCATACAACGTATTGTTAGCTATTGCTACAAACATACCCGTGATACTTAAGACTTAAGGTTTTGTTATTAATGTTATGACATTAATGTTATAAAATATTATATTTTACATAAATGCTGTTCTGTTAAACTTTACATTAATCATTACATTAATGTCTCCTGCGCTGATAACCAGTGTCAAAAAAGTAATCAGTTACTAGTTACTAATTACATCTTCAACAGTGTAATTGGATTACTGTACAAATGACTCTCAAAAAAGTATTTAATTACTTATTACTAATTACTTTCTAAATCTTATATCAACCTCGACAAGCTAATGATACAAGGGTAGGATATGAAACAGTTAATTCTTTCAAATAAATAATAGATAACTACATAGATTATTCTGGTCATACTTTAGATTAGGGTCCAGTTCTCACTATTAACTATGACTTTTGCCTCAATATACTCCCAATTACTGCTTGTTAATAGTGAACCAATAGATAACTGCTTATTAATAACCAACTAGTTAATAGTGAGAAATGGACAGTAAAGTGTTACCAATATTCCTATTAACTCAAAGTATTTAAAGTGAGAAGGGTACATAAAAAGCATGCATTTTAAGGTAAGAGTTTAAATTTTGATGTTAAATCCATTATTGCATTGTATATAACATTTTTTGATCAAATAAATGCAGCTAGGGTGAGCAAAAGAAAAAAAAAATCTCACCAGCCCAGTCAGAAAGAAGCTTATATTTTAAAAGTGCTAATATAGACATTATAGGTGTTTTTTTTTCATTAATATATCTTCCTTTCATTAAGACAATCTGTTTGACCCAATCAGGTGATCAATGCCATCGAGCAGGATTACCGTCTGCCGCCTCCTCCTGACTGTCCCACGTACCTGCACCAGCTGATGCTGGACTGCTGGCAGAAGGAGCGGACGGCACGGCCACGCTTTTCCAACATCGTCTCAGCGCTCGACAAGCTGATTCGCAATCCTGCCTCGCTTAAAATCACCGCCCAGGAGGGGGCAGGGTACGTTTCATATCCATTATTGTCCTATATCACATATTATTTGAGTATTTTTTTACTGTTTTTGTTTCTACGGAAAGCATGCATCAGATTTCCCATTGATTTCTTGATTTAGAATCAAATTCTAGGACACTTTATGTTTTGGTTCTGTTGCTACTGGTTTTCTGTTTCTGTGTCAACCCCAAAAAAATCAATGTTAGACAGTAACGAAATCACTGAAGAATAGTCCAAACATCGTCACAGGAGAAGTAATGTGATTCCAGTAATGCATTTACCCAACAATGCTTGTCAATCAAGAACATAGCGGTTCCTGTTTTAGGTTTAGCGGCGTCCATCACTTCATTAGCTTGGCTCTCGTACGCACAGTATGGCCTCTTGTATGTTAGTCTTGCTCCGCCCCTCTCAGCATGTCGGCCTGTCAGTCTGTCAATCAAGACTTGGTATGAGCACACATCTGTCCGTCACACGCCCTCCCCCGCTCCTCAAAGGAAAACTGTCCGAGTCTTCCTCTATGGCAGTCTTTCTTCCTGCATGTTAATATGGACAATTACATGCGTTTTAACACTTGGCTGTCTTCTTGCTCCTCAGACCCTCTCACCCGCTGTTAGACCAGCGCTCCCCTCTGACACCCGCATCCTGTGGGACGGTGGGCGACTGGCTCAGGGCCATCAAGATGGAGCGTTACGAGGAGAGCTTTCTGCAGGCTGGTTACACGTCCATGCAGCTGCTCGCCCACATCACCACAGAGTGAGTGGAGATAACAGCACCTTCATTTCATTCACAAACAGCTTTCATTTCTCAGATATACTGATATACAGGTATGAGAGAAAATAAATCATTAAAAATTCATGGAAGAGTAAAAAATGATCTATGGTGAAAGGTAAATAATCAATCATCAAATTTATAAAATAAAATTATAAAATTAATTTAAAAAAAAAATGAAAAAGAAATTAAATAATTGTACTGTAGAATTTTAAATAATTATATTATACTATATTATATGTTATTTTATACATTTTATGCAACGTTTTGAGATTTTTTTTAAGACTAAGTTTTAAAATAAGTCTCTTAACTTCACCAAGGCTGCAAGTAAGTAATTAAGGAAATAAAAAAAGTTGTATTATATTATATTATATGATATTTATTATATTTTATATTATATTATATTATATTATTGAACATTTTTTAATGCTTTTGAAAGGAGTCTCTTATGTTTACTAAGTTTGCATTTGATTAAAACTATTTAGTAACAAACAGACAAAGAAATTAATAAATAAAATTATTTTATTTTTTTTAGAATTTGTTTTTGTTTTAGAAAGGAGTCTCTCATGTTCACCAAGGTTGCATTTGATTAAAAATCTACCAGTTTACTAACAAACAAACAAATAAATAAATGTTGCAAACAAAAACAAATAAATTAGGTTGCATTTGATTTAAAAATCTACCATTTTACTAAAAATAAATAAATAAATCAGCCAATAAATAAATAAATGTTGCAAACAAAATAAATAAATTAGTTAAGATATTATATTATATTATATGATATTACTTTTTTTGTTTTTGAAAGAGTCTCTTATGTTCACCAAGGTTGCATTTGATTAAAAATCTATCAATTTAATAACAATTTAAAATAATTGTTTTCTACTGTAATATATTTTAAGATATAATTTATATCCTGTAATCAAAGCTGAATTTTCAGCATCATTACCCCAGTCTTCAGTGTCACGTGATCCTTCAGAAATCAGTCTAATATGCTGATTTGAACTGATTTGTAAATATTTTGTAACAATTAAAAGGCTTGACTGTCAATGTAATGCATCCTTGATTAATAAAATTATTAATTTCTTTCTTTATTAATCATTTCAAATACGTAAACACCATCATTTAAATTTTTCACGTTCATGTTTTTTAAGCTAAGATCTGTTTCTTTATCTAATTGTATTTCTGTCTCTCTTTGCGTGTGTCAGGGATCTGCTGCGTTTGGGAATAACTCTGGCTGGTCATCAGAAGAAGATTCTGTCCAGCATCGAGGCTCTCGGGATTCAAAACAAAACTCCGGGGAACGTGCTCTACTGAGTGAACCGTCCACACATGCGCAGACGCTTGCGTTCTGAGTTCGCCCGAGAACCTTCATGTAACCTACACACTCACAATCAGGAACATTTGTACTTCCTTTTTTACCGGGTCGCTTCAGGATCGAGAGTAGACTTACTTGCTTCCAAGACTACCTAAAGGAAACCACGCCAGGAACCTGTGGGAACTATCACTGTAATACCACTAATATTACAAAGCGTCATTTGTGATATCAAACGGGTCTCGTAGGGATGTTACCTCCACCATTTCAACATTTTTGGGAGCCACTTGATGTAACCCAAAAGGAAAGACGTGACATCTCAATGCAAAGACAATGATGAAGTATTTCCATTTTTGCAGAGTATTTTTCTAAAGGAGACTTTCATACTGAGGAGACTGATGGAGGATATACAGCGAAAGATGACCTTTATGACCTTTATAATGCGAGAATTTGGATACAAGTATCAGATTATCAATGACGACTTCTTCATCCTTTGCGTTAAGGATGTGCTGTGCGCGAACGGTCGCATACTCACACGCGCTAAGTGCCAAGTAATTGGTATTTTGTTTTTAACGATGCACTCGGTGTGTGAGTGTGTATGTGAGCAGCAATAAGAAAACGAGCACAAAAGTCCTAGCACTTTTTTTGGAAGAGAATGAGGCAGAGGGTCCAATGGTGGACGAAATATGCGAAATGTATGTGCTTTATACAAACACACACACACACACACGTTTAGATCTGCAACACTTGACTGGCACTAAAAAGAGACCAAATAAAAGGCTGTCTGTTGTTTTATGAGTAGCCGAAAGACTAGAAACGACCTTTGAACGCGTGCCATACTGTTTTGTTTATTACGGGAATGTTGTGCTGGTTTGACTCATCAACTTGAAGCTGGTGTCCTTCATCAACTAACCACAGGATACAAAAGCCACCCTTTCATACCACACGTGGGTTTATGGGTAGGAGGATTTGGTCTTCACATTGGAGACCCACAAGAACAAACCAGGGACTTTTATTCTGTTGCCTCTTTTTTTTTTATTATTTTTATTTTGTATAAATATATCTTGATTTATGTAAAAAGATTCATTTTCTTTGTCAGTGTAATCTGTGTTTCCGTTACAATAAAAAGTATACATTTAGTCTCGTTTTGAATCGTTTTCTTTGCTTCTTGCTTCTCTTTCAATAACGCAAGGAATCACATTATTCTTAGGTCCCACTTAGATGTCTTTCACTACTGTTTATTTATGTCAAAAAAAGAGCCTATTTTGTTTATGTTGAATTGAAAACGCTTTCGCAGCTATTGAGGTGGGATACGGTTAAGGACAGGTTTGGTGGTTTGGGTAGGTTTAAGAGTGGGTTAAGTTAAAGGTGTAGGGATGACAGTTTAATTCTAGATGTAATTACAGATATAATTACAGGAAGATATTTTTATATTTGTATAAGGAAACACACTGCTGTTGAAAAGTTTGGGATCGGTAAGATTTTTCATATTTTTAAAGAAGTCTCTCATGCTCATTCATTTGATAAAAAAAAAAAAAAAACAGTATTATTGTGAAAATTTTCATCAAGCGCTACTCCAGTCTTTAGTGTCACATGTTCCTTCAGAAATCATTCTAATATGCTGATTTATTATCAATAATTGGGAACAGTTGTGCTGGGTTTTTTTTTTTTTTTTTGGGAAACTGTGATATTTTTTTTAAATAAAAAAATTACATAAAAAGTTAAAAAGAACAGCATTTATTAAAAAATAGAAATCTTTTGTAACAATATACTGTACACTACCATTCAAAAGTTTTGGGGTCAGTAGATTTTAGAAGAAATTAATACTTTTATTCGGCAAGGATGTGTTAAATTGATCAAAAGTGATAGAAAAGACTTGTTAGAAAATTATATTTTGAATAAATGCTGTTCTTTTTAACTTTTTATCAAAGAATCCTGAAAAAGTATCACAGCCTCCCAAAAAAAAAAAAGTAGATTGATTTCTGAAGGATCATGTGACTCCGAAGACTGGATTAATGATGCTGAAAATTCAGCTTGAAAACTCAGCTAGAAAAACTTTATTTTAAATTGCAATGATATTTCACAATGTTTTTTTCTGTATTTTTGATCAAATAAATGCAGCCTTGATGAGCATGAGAGACTTATTAAAAAAAAAAATCTTACTGAACCCAAAATTTTGAATGGCAGTGTATGTACACAAGAAGTGCTTTGTATCAAATTATTAATTTAAATGTAATTATTTAATAGTTAAAGACAATTAATATAAAGTGGATCATTCTCATGATTTTAAAGAGGTCAGTAAGATACTGCAAGGTCCTCCATAATCCAAAAAGAACATTTATAGAAAAAAAAAAAAAAAAAAAAATTTAAATGTATATATATATATATATATATATATATATATATATATATATATATTTTTTTTTTTTTTTTTTTTTTTTTTTTTTTTTTTTTTTGGTCACATTGCAGTGTTTAAAAAAACAAAATACACTAGGGCTGGGTAAACAAACAAACAAACAAAAAAAAAAACGATTTATCGATTTTAATATATTCTCATTTTAATTAAGCAATATGGATTCTTAAATCCCAATCGATCTTTTGGTCTGTGCTGTTTTCTGTTGATGAATAGACAGTACATAGTGTGCCTTCGTTCCAATAAATAGCAACAAGGCTAGGCTTTGTGTTACTTTTGATATGAAACAAAGTCTCAGATTTAAAATTATGTCCATTTCATAGGAAATTCAAGCAATAAATATCGTTTTGACGCTCTTTAATGTGGCGTGATAGATCGTTGCAGCTTCTGTGTATTCGCCTGTGCATAATCAAATGTATAGGAAAACATTCGTGACAATTTCATTTTTGTTCTGGATCCCCTGCTCTGGTGCTACACTGGAGCGCACTCGCCACCAACTGGACAGGGGTGGGAATTACAGCTACAATTTACAATAGATCACGCTCACCATATATATGAAGCACCACTCAAACAGAAGTCACTCTCAAACCAAGCAACATTTTGTTGGTAAACGCAGTGAATCAATGTGACCAATTTGGAAATTTACATTAGGAAATCATTTACCCCAGTAAAATTCCCAATGGCACTAGTTTCTATTGAAATTACTGGAGTTTGCCTGTGAAAATGCGGCAAACAATAAATGTGACGTGTGAGGTAAGGAGGTAGTATGATAGATGCTATTATTCATAAACACCAGAGGAACTATCAATAAAAGTACATTGTGGTAAAGTCTGTCAAAATCTGGCTGTGTGTAGCACCTTCAACTCTGCAGAACCTTTTGAAGGATCCCCAAAATGTTGGAAATTGGTAGCTGAATTTTACTTCAGTTTGATGATCGCCATTTGAGTGGAACATTTCAGACTGCAGATTTTTGGGGGAAACTTTTGCAATGTTATGCAGTTTGGCAAAGAGGATGTTACCGAAAGATGGGGCAGCGACACTGGACTCTGAAGCAACAGCAACCTGTAGGCACAGCAAAGCTAAAGAGCACATTTACATAAGCTTTCACAGCAGAGCAGACAAGATAAACTGCTGAATTAAGATGTCTGTTTAATTCTAAGGGTCAGAGAGAGTATAAAAATGGTCATGAAAACTAAATTAGGCCTGTTCTTGGCACATAAAATCCTTCACAGACATTCTAAGTCGCCCTCAGAGGAAAAATCTAAATAAATAAATAAAAAAAAAAATAGATATGACCCTTTTAATTCTTGCTCTTTTCCCGTTTCACAAACTCTCTTTCTCTCGAGTTTCTCCCTGATCCTTTTATCTGTGACTGAATACGCCGCTGTCTGCGCACACGTACGCACACGCACCTGACGGATGCATATTTCCATAATTGTTTTGGGGTGATCCGATTTCGTGGACATTTTTGTTTTAAGCATTCCTCCCTGAAGATACAATGACCTTCTCTGCTCGGCAGAGGTGCGAGTGAGATTTGGGAATGGGGCTTAGAGTTCCCCTCCCCCCGTTTGTGCCTCCACACCAATGGATCTCTTGTCCCCAATCCCTTCAGAAGAACCAGTTCTTTCCCAAGACTCCTTGAAAATGTCCTTGACTTAAACCTTCCATCTTCTTATGACTGCTTCTCTTTTTTTCCTCCTATGCTGCAGCTTCATTGCTTGTCTGTTTGTAAGTTTATCCTGTTTTTGCAAACACATCTGCCACTATTTGGTGAATCTCATGAAAACGTGTCCAGGTAAACTTTCATCCCAAAATCAAAGGGGAAAAAGAAATTATATTTTGCATAAAGAGGCAAAGTAATTTAGAACAATTAAGATTGTTTACATTCTTTTAATGGCAATTATCAATTATTATTTCCCCCGAAATTCGTTAATGTAATTCGCCTTGATGGTTTACTTGTAAGTTTGTTTCTAATTCTCATAGCTAATTATCTATAATATGTTCTCAAAGATAATTATCCTTATCCTTTCATTACTGAAACAGAGTAAATGGATGCAAATCACTGTCCCAACTAGAGATGCACCAATAATTAGCCTAATCTCTATTTTTTTCTTAAAAGATTCAAACTTTTCTGATCAAGTAGCATTTCAAGATGTTGCCCAAAACGAACAAACATATAAATATGCTACCATTTAGACTGTAAAATAGCATTGCAATAACATCAACAAAAACAACAATAATAAATATTTATAATGCATATGTTGAATGTTGAAATGTCTCAGTGCTTATGTAATTGATATTTATCAAAAGTAAAATTCATTATTATTTAAAATAAACAGTTTGCATATCAGTTATCATAAACTTGTATATAATAACTGAACAGAATTTGTATAGTTCATGCCAAAAAATAATACCAGTTGATCTCTATTCTGGAAACAACAATAATCGAACTAAAAATGACATACATAAAAAGTAGTACAGCAAATATGATTATTTTATTTTATTACAGTAATAAGATTTTGGGGGTAGGGTGCTGTCACAAGAAGAAATTATGCTATTTTCTTATTTTGATGATTTTTTTTTTTGGAAAAAAAAGAAAAAAAAAAAAGCTTTTTAAATGTCCAAAATGCTGTCAATATTTCAGAATTTAAATATATATATATATATATATATATATATATATATATATATATATATATATGGATTCTGAAATATTGACAGCCTTTTTGACAATATAAACTTTTTTAGCATTTTTGAAGCTGCATTTGAAAGCTGTATAATTCAAGTTGTTCATCTGTGAGAAGCTGAAACAAGAAGCGTACTTTAGAAACTGCTGTCAAATAGTTTGTTTGGGTGGGTCCGTACTATTAGGGCGGGAGAGTGAATAAGAGATTATGATTGTCCTTATTGTGGTAAGCTCTTCTGAATGCTTCGGTAAATTAGACGTTGCTGCGTGAAGTTTTTGGGGTCTGTGATTGCCTGCATTAGCTGCGTGCCTGTTTGCTCCAGGAGGCTTTATCTTTTGAGGAAGAACACAAAGCACATTCCTCAAGTGTCCCACCCCACCCCCTTCTCCAATCTTTGTCTTTAAAACAATGCCTGCCAGCCTCTCCTCTTACTATGCATCCCTTTACAGGACAAAAGACAGCAGTCAGCACACTCCTCTCTTACTTCACATATGGATTTATCATTTTGCTCGGTCATTACTCAAGCCAAAAATCGGAACATCTCATCTTTAACAGATGAAGTGTCTGCATTCAAGGCTGTGTTCTCAACTCTGTACTAAAGCTATAAGCCACGAGAGGCCATGCGTTTCAGTGATTTGATCACAATTAAGGGCTGTTGTTGTTGTTAGGCTTGCCACAAAGCAAAATGTAGACTATGTATATGAAAAGGAATAGGAATAAGTATGTTTTAAAAGTAAAAGCTTTTTTAAAAAAGGGAACATATTTCACTGACAGTTACCATTCAGATATAGCATCATTAAATAAAAGAAAGTCACATTTCAAAAAAGCCAGCATGGCCTTCAGTACTAAAATGTGAATTTTGTGGGTTTTAGTCTATCTTCTTTTCTGGCTTTTCTGACTACAGTGCTAGTCAGCTAAGTTTAATTCAATCATTGATTAGTTAGGTGAACTCAGTAGATGTATTTAATAGTCAGAGTAAAATTGAAAAATATGATTGAATTGTAAAATAAATGATTAAAAGTTCATAAGGCCCATTTGCACAGTTTACTGAAACGACAATGCATATAGAGTTGTGCTTTGCAGTCTTATTGGTGGTTAGCAGTGGTTTGTTATTCATATGTTTACTATGACTGAGGTAATTCTCTGAAATAATCCATACAGGAACCAAGGAATGTACAACACCAAGAAATCAAATTATGGACGATATTTTCAAAAAGTTATAGGCGTTGAGGTGAAAAACTGTGTATCTTTGGAATGCTAAGTGATGTTGCCTTCCAACTTCTCATATACCTTCAGGTTATGCTGTCAATGATCTGTACCAAATTTTGTGCCAATTTGTCAAAGCATTTTAAGGTATCAATATTTACATCAAAGTCTCAAGATGGTGCATGGTTGATTTGTCCACATCTGGCAATATAGTTTAAAAGCATTCAGCAGGGCTTAAGGAATCCATAGAAAAACAAGTTATAAGCACACATTTTAGGATTTCATGACCTGTAGGTGGTGCTGTCAGTAAATTTAGCAGGTATCCTCATAAATCACAGGGCTAATGAAGCTCACTCTAAAAAATGCTGGGTTGAAAACAATCCAGGTTGGGTTAAATACGGACAAAGCCAGCAATTGGGTTGTTTTGACCCAGTGGTTGGGTTAAATGTTTAACCAACCTGCTGGGCAGTTTTATCTAACTCAGCTATTGTTAAAAAATTACTATATGGTTGGCTTAAAATGAACCCAAAACATGTTGGAAATGAAAAATTAGATGGTTAATTACTAGACGCATCAGCAGTAATCAAAAGGTGAACATTTATTAAGCAATTTAATAAATGTTTATAATTTATTTATTAAACATATTAATAAATGTACATTTTCCAACCTATTTCAGGTTCCTTGTAAGCAAGAAATATAGTCATTTTTAAACAATAACTGAGTTAGATAAAACAATCCAGCAGGTTGGTCAGAACTTTTACCCCAACCAACTTGGGTTGTTTTTAGAGTGATATACCTGAAATTGCAACATGGGTTTTCATTTTCAGGACAAAGTATTCAACAGTTTTTTACCAAAAGAAAAGTGAACATTTGAACTGATGGTGGCCCAGTACAGTTGGTTCTAGAGACCTCAAAGTTGGCCAGGGGTCTATTCATGTCCACCCTAATAAGCGTGCCAAATTTTATAATTTTCCTACAAATAATTCTAAGACTCACATGGCAAAGGAAGAAGAATAAGAAGATAACTAACATAAAGTAACTTCGCTTGGCACCCAAATACATCAACACAAAGTAAGAAAATTATATTCCCTAAACCATTTTAGGATCAGGTCTTTCATATGAGCATTGTGGCTCTAGCTAGAAAGCTAACAGAACAGAAATAATTCCCAAAAATTCCTTTCTCAAACACAGTGGTTATTCGGAACAAACAACATAAGTCTTTGTCAAGCAGTTTAGTAGGTTACATTTTGTATAAAATCCCTAAATGATGGGTTTTCCAAAACAAACTTGTTTCACAAAATTTCGGCAGACACCATGTTCTTTACGTAATGACAGATATCTCTGTCTTCCAGTTTTAAGCCTTTTATATGGTTACTCCAAACTTAGCTGGTCCATTTTATTTTCCAATCAAAATGTGGGTAATGACATGTAATTGTGTGACTGGAAAAGCATTCTCGCTGACAAACAATCTGAAGCGCCGTAATTTCGTTTTTGAAGTCTCTTTGTTTTATTGGTCTGTTTTATAGGAGGTCGTTCCCTTGTGTTTCAGTGTGTATTTAGTGTATACTTCTGTGTGTGACACACTTGTCAGAGGGACGTCTCTGGTGCCTGAGTGTTGACAGAGTGTGTATGTGACCTTTGTGTGAATGGCCATCCATTATAGAACGACGGGGAAGATAAGGACAGAGGTCTGTCCTATTAGAGAGCTGTGTGTGTGTGTGTGTGTGTGAGAACACTCGGCTCTTTATATCTAGCCTTCATTCTTGTGTGCACTGAAGCATATGGGTAGACCTGACTGGTGAAGGGATGTAGATAAGAGCGATATAAAGCCAGACTCTTCATAAGGTGTGTGTGTGTGTGTGTGTGTGAATTGTCTGTGCATTATTAACATTCCACGCTTTAGGGCCATTCATTGGTCATTATAAGGGTCAAAAGAATGTTCCGGGTTGAATACAAGTTAAGCTTTGTGGACGGCATCTGTGACACCGCTGATTGACACAGAAAACTATTGCGACTTGATTTGTGTAAAACGAGGAGGAAAATCCATAATGTTGCTAATGCATGGTCACAAATTAGTACACCAAAAAGTAGTCCTACGTACCAAAAAAAATAGTGATGTAGCAGGGCTGGATTTTGAAGTCTTTGAAGTCTCAAGACTTTCTGCCAGTTCTGCCAAAGACAGTTGTACAAAAGGGCCCTGAGCTATAGTCTGAGTCTGAGCTGAGTACTAGGGCCCTGAGGTCCCCCAGAGCATGTAAACTTCAGCACACTAGTGATGATTTTGTGATGAGAAAGGCAAAAAGACATACTATGTAGGAAAGCTTGGCCTAAAAAGTGAGAGACTGTACTCTTTTTTCTAACTGTCCTAAAAATTGGTTAGGCCTCCAAAGACGTATGCTCAATCTAGACAACTTTTAAACAGCTCACATTATTATATGGTACACGTTTCTGCTTTTAAAACTTCCTGTACACTTGGCTAGATAGAGATCTTTTATAACAATACTGTTCAAAGTTTGGGGTCAGTAAATCTTTGTTTGAAAGAAATTAATACTTTTATTCAGCAAGGATGTATTAAACTAATAAACAGTGATAGTGAAGACTTTTATTGTTAGCAAAGATTTCCATTTTTAATAAATGCTGTTCTTTTAAACATTTTATTTATGAAAAACATACTGAAAAAATATTACAGGTTCCAAAAAAAAAAAATAAATAAATAAATTAAAAAAAAAAATAATTAAGCAGCACAACTGTTTTTAACATTCATAAAAAAAATAAATAAATAAATAATAAAAAAAAATCATCATATTAGAATGATTTCTGAAGGATCATGCGACACTGAAGACTGGAGTAGCAGCTGATGAAAATTCAGCTTTGAATCACAGAAATAACTTAAATATATACTTTTTTATTAAGCATATTAAAACAGAAAACTGCTATTTTAAATTGCAATAATATATTTTTTTCCTGTATGTTTGATTAAATAAACTGAACTTTTATGAGCATATAAAACTTCTTTAAAAAAGCTCACATACAATTTTGAATTATGTGAATCATGATGATAGCCTGTATTTGCAATAGACCCTTTTCATATTTATGGGATTCTGGGATATTAACTTAAACTGTATTGGTGAACAAAATTACAACAAATATAATTTTTGCATTTGATTACAATGGACATTTTATATTATTATTATTATTATTATTATTATTTATTAATATATATATTTTATTTTATTTATTTATTTATTTTTTATTTTTTTTAGTTTTCATCTTTGTATAACAATGCTATCGTCAAACAGTTATTTAGCAATTTTAGCTTGTTCCATTTTACACTGTGATCTTTCTGTCAAAATTCACTTTTAACTTTGATGAACAATAAAGCCCATCTTCTTTAATTTGATTGACCATCTCAGTCAATTTGGGATCGACAAGCACTTTTATACCATTAGACCAGCCCACTTTTTGTCATCCTAACACCAGATTTTTGCTTAATTTTGGTGCAGAAGTGCAGCATTAAGAAAACCATATAATGGGGGCCAGTTTGACCACATCTGACTGATGTTAAGGACTTACTGCCCTCACTGTCTGTGGTGGTTACGCTCCTGTCTCAGCTCACAGTAGCCCATCATAACCAGGACGAACCTGATCAGCTCAGCTCAGCTGTTTGGCTTCACTCTCAGCCTCAGGTTATCTTTACTTCTCTCCATCAATCTGTCCATGCCTCCCTCAGTCTGTGTACGGTTTAGTGTTTGCCGACCTCTATCATTTCTTCAATCAGTCAGTCTTTGCTTTAAAGCCCGGTCTATTTGTCCTCTTTCATATCACTCCATTTGTTTTCACTTCCTCAATCCGTCTTCCTTGTCCACACATCCACCTCATCAATCTGTCTTCCTGTCCTCCCTCTGTCCACCTGTGGTAATTCGGTCTGTTTTTCCCCTGCTTCCCCACCGTCCCACTCTTCGGCGACTGCACCTGGCTGGGAGCCGTACGCTAATGAGAGGGTAATCAGAGGGATTTCAGGTGCCCCGCTGCCTGAATCGGCCCGCTGTGGCCCCAGGCTCTTGCAGGCCCTCGGGGACCCGAGCTCGGTGGAAAGTGCACAGTTAAGACTGTCTTATTAAACTTCCCTCAAGGGGCCAAAGCTTCACACACGCTCTCAGTCCCAGAGTGAAGAATGCCATTGTCAGCTGACCTCTGATCCGCCGTCTTTCCTGCGGATCAGCAAGTCTTAATGTGATTGTCCTGACTGCTCAGGCTCGGCCCAGGGCCCTGCCCCGCTTAACCTGGGTGGGGGGTTGGTTTTAAACTCCGATACGGGATCAGCTTTAGCTAGTCTAAATACTTTTTATCCTTGTAAAGATAGCATAAAGATATCAACACGCATCTCTGTTGAGTAAAACCCACAGTAATGCTGCAGAGGCCTGTCTTATGAACCAGATGAATCAAATCCAGGTTCAGTGGCCTCACAATGTTTGCTATAAATTACCTCAGCGTTTGATTTTGAGTTTCTGACAAACTCTGAAACGTGCACCTGAACGTGTGACCTTTATAATGAACAGCCAACAGAGGGTTTGCACTTACATTCACGGTTTGGTCAGTTACCCAGATGCACAACCAATACTCGGATGTGAACAACAGCATGGATTGCACGGTTAATGTACTACTGAATATGTTGTTCTGCTAATTTATGCTGTCTAAACCATGGAAAAAATGTGTGGAAGCTGCTAAATCATATAGAGAAGGACTTAGTAAGCAGGAAAGGACGCAATGTTTTTTTAAACTAAAGTTAAAAGGTGGTATAGATACGTACGAACAATACTAAGTAAGATATCAGCCTAATATTTCACCTACCTGACCGGAAATGATAAGAACAAACACAAATGTTGTCAAGATTCTTGCCCAGGAAATCCTGGTTCAGTTTCGCCAACCACAAACGCCTTTTGTTCCTCAGACAGTTTTTTGCACTCTTCTCCTCGATTTGTTATAACTTTTGGCAATCTATAGTACTCCAAATGTTTTCCTTTTTCCGACCGATTAGTACAACCCAAAACATGACAATTATTGACCAGTTTCAGCTGCAATAATCAGCAAAATATGTGAGTTTCATTCAGTTCAGTTGCATTGTTTACATTCAGTGCTGCCAGTATGGCCCATTGATGACGTATCGTGAAAACACTCTATTGACTACAGGGTCATTCCGTGTCAAATCAACCAAATTTCAGAAACTTCCTTGGCTCAAATTTTTGATTTTGCTAATATTTTTTCTAAAGAAAGATAGACATGTATAATGATGAAAGCCAAAATATTAAATGTCATGGATGAATATTTGCTGAGTAATCCACTATTTTGTAGAGGGAGGTCAAAATGGCAATTTTCACCTTAGATTCAGAGTTACAGGGAGGTAAAAATGACTTCAGAAAGATGGCAGCATCATTATCTTATTTTTCATCAGAGATTAATAGTTCTAGTAGTAAAATATGTTGACTTTAGCTATCTTCGTTGCATTATGTACCAACGGTGACCATTCAAAAATCTTAATTTTTAAGGCCCTATATGGTTCAGTTCCAGAGATAATGGAATTTCAATATGGCTCCAGGAGTAAATCATTAAAATGTACACATTTTCAGTGGTCAAAAAACAAATGTGGGTCAGTTTGAAAAATGTATGATACTTTTTTTCTTTTAAAGAGGAATGTCTGAAGAACAAATAATGTATCTTGTTTCTTTCTGTCAAGACAATTGCCTTGAACATACCAGTCTGAGTGCCATAAATATTCTTTTTCCAAAGTTTGCATTAGAATCTTAATTTTCAAGGCCCTATATTATTCAGTCCCAGAGATATATGGGGATCTCAATGTCCATGCTCCATGTCCAAATTGTTGGATATTACCCATTTTCAGTGGTCAGAACCCAAATGTTGGTCACTCTGTATACAGCTGATACTTATTTTATTTAAATAATAATGTCCAAAGAAGAAATAATGTTAAAAATTATAATTGTATCTTGTTTCCCTCTATCAAAACAATTGCATAGAACATACCTGTTTGAGTCTCATAACCATTATTTTTCCAAAATTTGTGTGCTTGTAACTCAAGTAGTATTAAAGTTATCTTAATATGGTTTTAGATTCTGGTTCTTAAGAAACTTTTCTTTTGGAATCTTCATTTTTAAGGCCCTGTGTGGTTTAATCCCAGAATTTTAGTATCCTACCCATTTTTTAGTGGTCAAAAACCAAATGTAGTTTTGTGTTTATCTAGTCATTACTGTTTACAATGCAAATATGCAAAAAATAACAGCAACTAGGGATTAGGAATGTGCAGTGTGACAAGTACAGTGCATTTTTAGCATTCAGACAGCTATGTTCTATGCAATTGTTTTGATAGAGGGAAACAAGATACAGTTCTAATTTTAACATTATTTCTTCTATAGACATTGTCTTTAAATAAAATAAGTATCAGCTGTATACAGAGTGACCCACATTTGGTTTTCGACCACTGAAAAAGGGTAATATTCAACAATCTGGACTTGGAGCCTCATTGAGATCCCCCATATCTCTGGGACTGAATGTTGTAGGGCCTTGGAAATTAAGATTTCAAAAGAAAAGTTTATTAACAAGTAGAATCTAAAATATTGCAATATCTTTAATACTCCTTGAGTTATAGACATGCAAACTTTGGAAAAAGAATATGTTACTCAGACAGGTATGTTCAAGGCAGTTGTCTTGAAAGAAGGAAATTTGATACATCTCTAGTTTTAACATTATTTGTTCTTCAGACATTCCTCTTTAAAAGGAAAGTATCATCATATTTTTTCAAACTGACCCACATTTGGTTTTTGACCACTGAAAATGTGTACATTTTAATGATTTACTCCTGGAGCCATATTGAAATTCCAATATCTCTGGAACCGAATCTCATAGGGCATTAAAAATGAAGATGCCAAAAGGAAAGTTTGTTAAGGCCCAATATCTAAAAGTGCATTAAGATACCTTTAATATTTCTTGAGTTACAGGCATGCAAACTTTGGAGAAAAACTTGAAAGGTGCTGTTTCCCCATTTTTGAGTGGTCACCATCGGCACATAATGCAACAAAGATTTCTAAAGTCAACAGATTTTACTAATAGAACTATTATTCTCTGAGTAAAAATAAGATGATGATGCTGCCATCTTTCTAAAGTCATATTTACCCCCCTGTAATTTCACTCTAAGGTGAAAATGGCCGTTTTGACCTCCTTCTACAAAATAGTGGATTACTCAGTAAATATTCATCCATGACATTTAATATTTTGGCTTTCATCACTATACATGTCCACCTTTCTTCAGAATAAATATTAGCAAAATCAAAAATTTGAGCCGGGGACCTCCGGTTGAGATGACACGGAATGACCCCATAGACAAGCAGGGATGTTAAGCACCCTCAAGCGAGCGCAAGAACGCCCTCAGATAAAACTACAGAGCGCTGCAGATGTATTTTTGTAGGCCAAACTGGAAGTTCACATCACCCTGGTTTCCTCAACAGGATTTTTCCATTGGCTTTTGGATTATTGCAGAAAATAAACTCTGTGACCAACACAACTTCATGGTTCTTACACAATCTGTTCATCATGTTAATCTTCACAAATGAACAACTTTTTGGAACACAACTTTGAAATACAATTGGCAGAAGTAAAAAGCTAAAAGCTACAAACAAACTAGACCGTGGTGACATGACTTCAGCATCAACACCTATAAGCTTCAACAACTCTTTCAGTCTTTAAAAATGTTTTCCCTAAAAGTCTGAGTTAGAAAGGTTTGCAACGAGGCTGTTAAAGTGGACTAGTGAGTGGACGGGTTTATCCGTTTTTTTTTTTTTTTTTTTACCTGTCCACATAACATTTAGCCACTTGTTTTCACTTGTCATCTTTTTCAGGACAAGTAGAATCTTAAAAAAAAAATGCAAGTGGGTATTATTTTGTCATAGAAATTTAAAACATTGAAATATCTTTAGCTTGTTCACCACAGACCTTATTTTATGCTTTTTGACCAAAAGCCCATTAATGGCAATGGAACCAAAAGTGCTAAAATGCTAATTAGTTTGCAGGTTCTGGCCTACAAATGTCATCCCTGCAGCCCTTTATATAAACGTATTGGAAAATTAATTACCCATTTATAGACACTGCGGTGTGTTTTTGTGTGCACTCTGAAGGGAATAGAGGATATTGTATTTTAGTTTTGTGTATATAACACTGCACCATATGAAGATCTTACCTCAGCTTGTAAAAGAGCTACTCGGAAAAACTACATGAATCAGTTCATCAGAAACTGTTTTTGAAAGATGGCTTTCAGTATCACAAATGGTTAGGTTTTACTTTTTTTTTTACCATAACCTTAAGTTCAACAATGTTGCTACTTTTTACATTAAAGTTCTGACAACCATGCTGTTGATTAAACATTTAATAACATTTTCCCTGAAAATTTGACTTAGAATAGTTTGCAACGAGGCTGCTAAAGTGGACTAGTGAGCAGATGAGTTTACAGTTTTTTACCTGTTCACACACCATTTAGCCACTTGTTAGCAACCACCTTTTTCCAAAACAAGTGAAATATATAAAAAAAAAAAAAGTCACAAAACTTAAACATTGAAATATCTTGAGCTTGTGCTCACCACAGACTAACACTTTTAACCAAGAGACCATTGATGGCAATGGAACCATCAGTGCTAAAATTCATGCCTACAAACATCACTCCTGCAGCCCTTTATATATTGGATTCAATTCATTACACATTTATAGATGCTGTAGCATGCACTCTGAAGAGCTTCAAAAGATCATATTGTATCATTTTAACCTTGGGTTTTCAACAGTGCACCATATATACAAAAATCTTAGTTCAGCTTGTAAAAGACCTACTTGAAACCAGTTTGTCAAAACCTGCATTTATAAAAGGTGGCTTTCAGAAGTACAAACGGTTAGGTTTTGGTATATTAACCCATTAAATACTTTCACTGTGACACTCAACTTTTTTTTTTTAAAAAAAGTAAAGTTCTGGCAACTATGCTGTTGACTGTACTGCAACTTTAACAGATTTATAGTGCAACACTGACATGTCTTCAGCAACCCTTAGGAGCCGACAGTTAACCATGTACTAAATCACCTCCAAAACCTTTAAACCACTGGCCCTCCCCCACCAAACTAGTTCAAAGAAAACCCAATTCCACAGTTTTCTTGAAAAGAGGTAAAAATCTTTATTTGGTATACAAGTGCACGAATAAAAATGACGCAGTGCATAAAAACAGCTGAAGTCCCTACATCATTTCTTTCCTCGTTTCCCCGGGGCTTTCGTAGTGGCTGCAGCACCTTTCTCTCCTGATTCGCCCTCCTCTGCCTTTGCTGCAGTTTTCTTTTCGGCTTTCTTAGCTGCTGGTTCCTTAACCCCCTCTTTTGATGCTTTAGAGGCTTTTTTAGCTTTGCTCGGTTTGGGCTCAGTTCCACCCTCCCCTGCAGCATTCTTCGCCTTTGGCTTCTTAGCAGGGGCCACCTTTGAGGCAGTGCCATCTCTCTCAGGCGTCTTAGGCTTAGCATCCTAAGAGAACGGGAGGAGAGATAGAAAGGGGGTGGATGTGTGTTCAGACTTCACAGCTGAGTGTCTGCTCATGTAGAAGGTGAAAATAAGACATAGAACTCACGTCTGCGGCCTCCTTTTTCTTCGTGGGCTTCTTTTCTTTGCTTGCTCCTTGAATGGAGAAATGGGGAAGAAAAAGCCAGCATGGTAAAACTTGCACTAAAAGTGCATGGTTACACAAAGCCAGTCTTCCATTAAAAAGATGGTAGCATTCA
This sequence comes from Cirrhinus mrigala, assembly GCA_036247105.1. Taxonomy (NCBI): domain Eukaryota; kingdom Metazoa; phylum Chordata; class Actinopteri; order Cypriniformes; family Cyprinidae; genus Cirrhinus; species Cirrhinus mrigala. Next base: position 2,286,986 of record CM070011.1, on the reverse strand, counting down.
GGAATAACTGTCATAACTACTATAAATTTTAGTACAGACCAAGTATACAACATTGAAAAATGTCAACGGCTTTGAGTTCTAAGGCCCATTTACACCAATAACGAATATCAAGCACAACGATTGGGTTTATTATAAGCACAGGCTTTCAAAATCAACATAACCGTAGTGCACATTTCAAATTCAGATTTGAGCCAATTCTTGGTGTGAACAGGCCTTGAAAAACAAGTGACTGGAGAAAGTCTTGCAAGAAAATGACACCTAAAGTGACACCAAATTAGACACCCACACCAAATTAGAAGCTGTAAACTTACCTTCATCCTTGGTTTTAGCTGCCTTAGTTTTCTTAGGTTTAGGCGCTTTCTGTACATTGGGATCAGCATTTTCCTTTGACTGAGTCTTGGCCTCCTTTGTTTTGGTCTTTGCAATCTGAAATAAGACAGCAATCATTACATAATATTAAATCCTTAATGTTTCAGAAACTGGTGTCAGAAACTGGAAGTTACCCGAAAACGCCCTTGGGCACCGGTTGTTGTTGACCCAGAATTTGCAGGCCTCACAAACACACCAGTCTCGATGCCTTTGTTCAGGGCTCGTCGCACCATAAACTTCAGCCGTGTCTCATCCACAGTGGTGTATCTCTCCTTGATGTAACCCCGAATGGCCTGAGCCGAAACACCCTTTCTGGAGTCCAGCTCTTTCAGAGCTTCTTTCACCATCTCCATAGTGGATGGGTGTGGAGAAGCTTTCCGTCCAGCGGCCTTACTGCTCGAGCTTTCAGGAGCATCTGAAAAGATTTAAACTAGTCATTAAAAAGGGGAACAGGAATCATACTAAAACAAATCCTATTAGGAACATACAAGCATTGATTTAGGACTTGGCAAAAGTCACAAAACTGCTTACAAACCTGGTTTTGTTTCAGCGGCTTCATTCTCAAAATCTGTTGGGATTACAGCAGTTGGCTCTGCAGAGGCTTTTTTGGGAGGCATTTCAAAATACAAATGTGAGCTCAAAAAACTTAAAACACACTTAAGTCACTGCAGTATGAATCCAACAGGCTTGTGTGTCTGTTTTAATACCGGAAAGCACCCTTTGTTGTTTGTCTTTCACCTGTTCTTCATTAAGTCGTTTGTCCCCAATTAATTAGCCACATTAACCTGATTGGTCGAGTTGTCAGAGAAGTGATTAGTTCAAAACTTAAGTGAATGGATTTGCGGTTTCCAGTCCAAATGCTCTGTTTATGTACCTTGTCAAAAATATTCTATAAGAGCTTTTACAGGACAGACCAAATGGATCTAATGTTTTTTTTCTTTTTTTTTTTTCTCTCTCTGGAATATTAACGCTTTAGGTTTTATTGGTTAAAGTTAGGTAACATGAACTAGCAAATAACAATACAGACAGAGTTATTATTAATTATATATTTAAAGGTAATTTTAATATTTAATAATGTTTTCATCAAAAAAATAGTTAATGCAATGTGATCAAACACAGTAAATAACTATTTCAAATTATTCATTAACAAAGATTAATAAATGCTATAAAAACATAGCTCATTTTAGTTCAGGTTAACCTATGAATTAAATCATGTTAACACATGAAATCTTAATGTACAGTGTTACCTTTGGAATTATAACATAAATACGCAAACAAACAAGCACACAAAATATTTTATAATACATGTCCAGTATCTTCTTGAATTTTCAATTGATTATGAACCTTGAGCTGAAAACAATATGATAGCCTACATTTTCAAAATACAGAATTTCCTTTAGAAATGTAGGCCGTTTGTGAGTAGGATTTTAAATTTTTTTTTTCTCATGTTAAAGTTACACTGTAGCCTTTGGCCTTCTAGCGGTTAAAAATAAAACCGCATGCGTGCGTTTGCGGAAGAACATTGTTTTGGTTGTGCTTCGGCTTTGCTCGTCTTAAGCGGATGAATATGGTTCGAATCGAAGCAACGATCTACAGTCCATCTTATCACAGTAAATTAACGGTTTCTTCTTCTTTTCTTACAGCCGGTAATTCTGCTGAGGTTTGCCGTATTTAATGATCAATGGCCAGTTTTATTTAGTTCGCTGTGACAACAAACTTTCATCATCACGCTACTGTGTACGGATATGACGTGACACGTGAATTATGACATTAAGTATGTAGCAATTTCCCAGCTTTAAACTATAAATCATTACGTTTATAATGATAATGAAACCGCGGAAACAAAACCAGGGTTGTAAGCAGTCACCGGAAGTTAAAATAGCTAAACATGACTATATATATATATATATATATATATATATATATATATATATATATATATATATATATATAGACAGAAAAAAAAAAAAAAAAACAGAGAAAAACATTAAAGGTACTGGTATTTCTCTGCCAGGACAATATCAGAGAATATCCTTTAACCCTAAAACAAAACATAATGCATAATTCAAAATGTGGTAAAACAGATGTGAAAAAAAAAAACCCAAAAAATTAAACAATATGCAACATTCTGTCATATAAACAGTACATTGATTTTTATTAGAATGTGAGTAAGCATTATTCTAGAGTAATTATACAGCAGTCAACATTTGAAATGGATCAACAAAGGTGTATTTGGGTAAAAACATGGTTTGGAAAAGGGGTTTTTGCCCTTTTTTTAAATAATAAAGTAACATAGTGTAGAAGTTCAGTGTATATACTTTTGTATTGCTTTTTACTTTCCAAAAATGTTTTCCCTTCAGTAAGTTTGTAATGTTATGATTCATCCTGGAGCTTCCTGGAGCTAGCTGTTTTGGTTTTATTGAAAAATTGTTAGAAATCCCTATGGAGAAAATGAATCTGCAGAAGAAAAAAAAGTCACTGCTTTTCCCTCTGTTTTCTCTTTCTCTCTCTCTTTTTTTTCTGTAACACCTCATTCTTTCTGTTCTTCGTTTACAATTATTCTTGTCAGAAAGTAGTTTACCATAAATTCTTAAACTCCTCAACACTGACCGCAAATTGACCAGTGCTGACCAAACGCCTAAACTCCTCTTTGAAAAGCTAACCCCAACGCAAATAACCGCCATGCAGCCAGAACGCCTTATTAAAGTTGATTTACTACCTTGTTTTGGTCCTTTAAAATTACTTCAGCAAAGACAAATTGACTTTGCCAAGGGTTATGTGAAGAAAGAAAAGTAGAAAGAAAGAGAAATTTTTGTTTCATTTGGAATTAAGATAGAAAATAAACCACAACACGCAGAGCCACTCTGATGCAATTCCAAACAGTGGATTGGATTTAATGATAGAGGAGTAATCAGGGAAATGCTGATTAATACTATAATGAGCTGAAGAGTACTGGCCTTTGTCTCAGGAGTTAATTTGATCATGATGCAATCTGTCTTTCTGTTTATTATTCATTAGGCAGTAACACATGCTAACTCATAACTGACGACATGTAGATCCGTGTCTTGCACATGTGTGAGTTTCGATGCATTTGCACACACACACACACACACACACACATTCATGCACTGATCATTTGGTTTTGATTTTTCCCAACATCTGGTTACAATGTGACTGTTTGTCTTTCAGTAAGTGCCGTTTGTGTGAGTGCGTGTGCAGTGAGTGTGATTCGAGCTCAGTTTTTGTGTATGCACATGTTGTGTGAGATTGCATGTGTGTGTATGTGTTGCTGTTTTTTTAACCCATTTATACGAGAGCCATGTCACACTCCCCATGAGATGAGATTACTGTTATCCATAGCACGGCTTTAACCAAACTCCATTTCTCTCTCTCACTCTCTCAATCCAGATGTTTTCCAACTGTACTGCAGAAATTCTGATTTTTACAAAACACACTTAAGGCTAGAATACACTACATGACTTGTGCCCAGATTTTTACCACAATTTACAGTCTGGACAAGGCGACACTAGTTGCCGAAAGTCAGAGCCAGTGCAGATTTAAGTTGATAGATTTCATAGAAGATCGTGTGGACCCAGACTATAATTCCATCCAGACCAAACATGTTTGATATTTTAAGCAGATTTTAGAAAACCAATTGTTTTCAGTTGTCACGCTTCTGCTAGCAAGAAGTCACGCATTTCAGCGTGAGTTTGTTTTGTCTGGAGCGACTTGAACGTCTGCTATTGTGTGATCCTCAGTTGTTTAGGGGGTGTTAAAGGAGAAGTCCACTTCCAAAACAAAGATTCACAGATAATGTACTCACCCCCTTGTCATCCAAGATGTTCATGTCTTTCTTTCTTCAGTCGTAAAGAAATTGTGTTTTTTGAGGAAAACATTTCAGGATTTTTCTCCATATAATGGACTGATATGGTGCCCCGATTTTGAACTTCCAAAATGCAGTTTAAATGTGGCTTCAAATGATCCCAAATGCAATTGTAAAAGATCCCAGCCGAGGAAGAAGGGTCTTATCTAGCGAAACGATCGGTTATTTTCATAAAAATAATACAATTTATATACTTTATAATGTTAAACGCTCATCCTGTCTTACTCTGCCTGGACTGTTTTTGTTCCGGTTCATGACAGTTAGGGTATGTCGAAAAACTCCCATCTCATGTTCTCCCTCAACTTCAAAATCATCCTATATCGCTGTTTTACCTTTTTTGTTAAGGGTGTTTGATCTTCTTTGCATGTTCACTTTGCAAAGACTGGGTTGGTGCTTCTGCAGTGATGTAGGATGATTGTGAAATGATTTTTGAAGTTGAGGGAGAAAATACGATTGGAGTTTTTCGACATACCCTAACTGTCTTGAGTCACAATACACAGAGTTCAGGGAGAGAAAGACAAGACGAGCTTTTGAGAATAAAAAGTATATAAATTGCATTATTTTTATGAAAATACCGGATCGTTTCACTAGATAAGACCCCTCTTCCTCAGCTGGGATCGTTTGAAGCTGCATTTAAACTGCATTTTGGAAGTTCAAAATCAGGGCACCATATCAGTCCATTATATGAAAATGCTGAAATGTTTTCCTCAAAAAACATAATTTCTTCATGACTGAAGAAAGAAAGACATGAACATCTTGGATGACAAGGGGGTGAGTACATTATATGTGAATCTTTGTTTTGGAAGTGAACTTCTCCTTTAAAATGACACCATTTTTAACTAAAAACTATAAACTTTTTACGTGTTTTGGCCATTTATTTACATGACTACAATGTTTGTGAAAACTTTTGATAACTTGGGGGTGTTTCATAAAATAAGTTATAAGCCAGGCTTATTTCCGTTAGTCTGAAATAAGACTTGTCACTTGATTTGGCTCGAAATAAGTCAGAGTAACTGAATTAAGCCTGGCTTATTTGGTAAACTTATTTTATGAAACACCCCCCAGGTTTCAAAATGCAAGTTTTTAAAAACAGTATTATCATCTCTGTGCAACCTGCAAAAGTGCACATTTGTGAAAACGGTGACATCATATTCATGCGTGCATATTACTAGTTCAGTCTATAGACCAATTTGGAGTAGACGTCACAGTGGCGTTATTTGCAGCTGCACGCGCATAGTGTTGCAAAAAAAACACTGGTAACAAGTGGAGGTAAACAGGTAAATTCCATGGAATGAGAGAAAAAAGTATATTTTGTGCCTTTTGATGTCAAAATCGGAATGCAAATAATTTTTATAGAATACTGTCATCAAAGACGCCATTTGAAGCCAAACGCAGACATTTAATTGGACATACTATGGATGAAAACTGCTATGATTACTCTACTGTTAAGGCATAAATTTGATTTAAACAACAGGTCTACATAATATTCACATATGTGGTTCATAGAGGGCATATTGTATTAGCCCTACAGTTACAGCATGAAATATTATTTAAACCTACTACTATTAACATTTTTCATTACATTTATTTATTTTATCTCACAATTTGGATTTTTTTTTTCTTGCAAATGCAAGTTTATATCTTCTAATTCAGACTTTATAACTTATAATAGATTGTTTTGACAGCATTGTCATCTGCACATGAAACTTTTCAAAAACCCAAAAGGACATACCCTTAGTTTATGATGCCTAGTTTTTCCTATAACTGTTTTTAAAGTCATTGTATGATGCCTAGCATTTTAAAATCTGTTCCGATTTTAGTGTTTTTGTGTGGTGTTTTCCAGCCTTAAATGAGGAGACACCATTTTAAAACACAATACAGTAGTAAACATTTGAAGTGCATCAAAACCTCATCAAAGTTGTCCTAAAACCAAAACAATACCCATCCTTTTCTTAGGACAACTTTGATGAACTTTTTTGATCCATTTCAAATGTTGACTACTGTATAATTACTCTAGAATAATGCTTACTGTTCAACGTACTGTTTATATGACAGAATGTTGCATATTTTTTGATTTTCTATTTTCACATCTGTTTTACCACATTTTGAATTATGCATTATGTTTTGTTTTAGGGTTAAAGGATATTCTTTAATGTACCTTTAATGTTTTTCTCTGTTTTTTTTTGTTTTTTTTTTTTGTCTGTAATATATATGCATTATATATATATATACACACACACACACACACACACCAGCATTATTTCATTTATGCACTGTTTTTTTTTCAAACGAGGATGTCCCCAATTGGAGGTTTTGTCATGTTTAGCTATTTTAACTTCTGGTGACTAATTTGTCTCCACAGTGTATCCACACACATGTTCTGTGTTTCTTTAAGCACATATCTAGAGGGAGTGTGTTCAGGCGCTCAGGCGTTATCTGGACGGGTGTACGGTATAAATGAGCGGCGTTGATCAGTGATGACTGGGGAAGTCACAGTCTCACTATTTTCTCACAGATGTGCTTTGCGCAAAGTGAATTATGGATATTTTGACCTTTGCAGGCTTATTGGGGCCCCCAAGACACCATTTGTGTGTGTGTAATTGTGTCCTCTCCTTTACCCCGCTCTCTTTTTCCACTGTAATAGAAACCAGGTTTATCTTAACTCACAAACCAGCTCACTGCCCAGAAACTCAAGTCATATTTTTTTGAAAACGTGCGCCTATAAGCCCTGTGGCATGAATCACACACAGTTTGTGTATACAGCAACTAAATATGCTCTTTTAACATAACTAGTGTCTCATTGTAATGTCCTAGTTTGATTGCTAGTAGTGTAGATTACAGTGCTCGTCTCATATTCTTCTGATATTTTTCTCTTGATTTGTATATTTTTGAAATAAACATAAAGGCTCTTTATTGGCATTTTGGTTTCAAAAGTGATTCTTCTTTGGCATCAGTGTAAAAACCTCCTTTTGAAACTAATTTGTACACTTAGCAAATGACTTTCATTTAACGTTTTGTTGTGGCTGCTTTGGTAAAGAGCTTCTTCTCTGTGATTAACATGCTTCTTCTGGGCGTTGTGTTTATTCAGCTGCCTGTCTTTGTATTGGCCAGTACAGTGATTTGTACACTTTAATATAAGTTGTTTTGGAAAGAGCACATCTGCAAAAGATATAAATCTAAATGGTACTTTACAATAAGGTACGGTTTGGCCCATTACAAGCTCAACCACTCAACCCTGTTACCAAAGTTATAGTAAGAAAAAATTATGTAACAGTTTTTTTTTTTTTTTTTCTTTTTTTAAACCATTTGGTGGCAAACTAATAGAGAATACTGCCCTAGTAAAAAAAAAAAAAAAAAAAAAAATGTGTGTATATATATATATATTTATATATATTAAAATGCATTTATTTTATACTAAGCGTTGTTCAAGTCTATTATCATATTTACTGACATATTGCTCAATATAAAAATTATAGAAATGTTGTAATAAAACTTTATTTGGAGTACTACTTGTGCACAATGCACTTTTCTTAATATTAACCCTAAAACATGTTTTAATCTCACTATTGATGAGGATTGTTTGATCTTTAAATAATATCGGTCTTTAAATGCAAAATATTTAAAGTGTACCTAAAGTATACTTGCAATAACCCCACTTTAGCACAATCAAATATACTTATAATATCAATATCAATATCAAATATACTATATATCTTTAGTTGGACTTCAGCACTACTGCTGCGCAATTAAAGTGCATTAAGTACAAAATTAGTTGCTTTAATTTAGCTGACTTTAAATATACCAGTTTAGTATACTAAAAGTACAATTTCAGAGTATTTTTATTAAGTACATAATATGTAAATGTATTTGTAGTATACTTAACATGAAATAAATGTATTTTAAATGCATTTTAGTATATTTATTTTTCACAAGGGTGAGCTAATGATTTTTTTTTCCAAAATCTTCATGCAACCCTATTAACAGTTCTGATATCAATTAATTATTAGAACTTTTAACCTATATACATTTCTATAGATTATTTATTATTAATTTTTTTGAGTTTAGGTTTTTACACTTTTCTCAGATTTAAATTTTCATATAACTTCATATAAAAATAAATGTGAAACAGCACATAGAGTTATATTTAATTTCACCTCCTGAGGTAAACAAACATCTTTTTAAGGACCTTCTTTACTTGGTTGGAAAAATAAAATAAAACAAAAATTGACTTTAGGTCATATTTTAATCATTATTTGTGAAAAGTCTCAAGTGTATCTGAAAAACAGATACATTACAGTTTTTCTCAATTGCTTAAACACATTTCTTGAAATTATGCCTCTTTTTTTCAGGTCAAAATGAAGTTCTCCACTCAAAACAACTCAATCTTGCTGAAAAAAAACAAACCTTGCTCTCAGACATAACACACAAACCCTCAAACACACACACTACAACACAGTTTTACACACTGATGAGATCAATTCAAAACAATACTACGAAAACTGGTAATAAGTGTTGCTTGGGGGAAAAAAATAAAAAATAAAAATCACATGATGAACACAACAAATATATGCATTTGCAAGTTGTAGAGTACAGCACAAAACAGCAAGCAACAACAAAAATATTTATTCTGCCCCAGCATCCTGTCTTTGGTCTGGGACAGGCCAAGGAACCTCCTCAACATCACAGACTAAATTGGCCCTGGACAGGCAGTGGGGGTAAAATCCTCTTGCATGCCTGATCCAACCCTGGCACGCATCAACTAAAATATATGAGACTGCTTGTTTTCTTGCCCTTCCTGTTTCTCTTCCATGTTGTTGTCGTCGTCCTCCTCCTTCTTCTCCTCCTCTTCCTCTTCGAAATTACACTTTACTAGTATGCAGCATATTGATTGAAAAAGACCGGATAGGATTCACAGTTACACTTTTACTAGTGGTCTGACAAAAAAAAATATGAAGATAAAGAAAAAATAATAAAATGAGAATACATTACAAAGTCATAGTGAAATAGAAAAAAAAAAAAAAAAAAAAAAAGGGAAAAGGCGGAAATATAAATTAGAAAGTGCACTGTCAGAATTTGTAAGTCCTGTGTTGTCCTCTGTCTATATATGCTTTCCAGTTGAAGGTTCATGAGATGTTGAGATGTACTTTTGAGCTATTTCAGAGAACTGCTTCATCATTGGTTGATCTGTAGTCTCTACATTAGTGAAAGTCAATTTTCACTTGAACAATTCATGGCAAATTTACAAAAAGTCTAATAGAAATGTGTAGAATATGCTGGACAGTTTATGAAAACTAGATAAAAAATTTAGTATAATTTTGATGTTTTGAGGGGTAAGACTATAGCACAGAGAACTATATACATGTAATACATTTAGAGCAACATGACAATGAACTGATAATGTAGGAAACCAAATCGGTTGCATAATCAGTTGCATGAACGTACCAAAGCAAACGCAACTTGCTCAAAAAAATTAGAAACGATTTATGATGTGCACAAGTGACTAGATCGGTATGGCGAACTCCAGTCCTGGAGAGCCCTGCAGAGTTCAGCTCCAACCCTAATAAAACTCACCTACCTGTAGCTTCTTAGTAAGCCTTTAGACCCTGATTAGCTTGTTCAGCTGTGTTTGATTAGGGTTAAAGCAAAACTCTGCAGGGCAGCAGCTCTCCAGGACCGACGTTCACCACCCCTGGACTAGATGATGTGGAGGTTGAACAAATAGTTTTGAGAATTTCATTTCTGATTTGAGAAATGCACCAAACTGTAAGCTGACTTTGGGCCTTTTCTCTCCATCGAAGGTTCTGATTGGTGTGTGATAAATTTTGACTCCTGGTGTTTCCACTTGGGTAATTGTGTGCTAATTGAGCTCAAACTTTGCAGACTTGAGTGAACAATATTGAATGCTAGTGCTTTCTAAATGACCACATGGTGTAAGCACTGAGAAATGTAGGGATTTGTGTGTAGAGTTTAGCAGTAACAGTTCACCAAATCTGACTCATGTGTTAAAGCAGGGGAATAGTGTTTAAAGTTCAGGGAAATGGGTGTGCTTTTTGAAAAATGGCATTATGGTTTTGAAATTTTAGTTCAAAAGACTGGTTATAGTGTTTTAGAAATCAAGAAAAAACTGTAATAAAATGTATTAAACATAATTATATTATTAACTTTCAGCTACCATGCTGGTCCAGGCTAGTTTATGATTATAAATAGACATATCAATAAATATACCTTGTGAAACCGTGTGACTACATTCTTAAAAATTAATTTTCAAAAGGACATTGGTTTTCACAGTGATGCCAGAAGAACCATTTTTGGTTTCCTAAGAACTTTTCAGTGAACATTATTTAAAAGAAAAGGATAAAATCTATGTAAAGAATATTTTAAAAATCTAAAAAGAACCTTTTTCCACTGTAAAAAAAAAAAATAATAAAAAAAAAAGTTATATGGATGTTTAAGTTTGTTTTTGTTTTTTTATGTAACCATAGATGCCAATAAAGAACCTTTATTTTTAGATATATTTACATTTATTCACTAAACAGACACTTACTTCCAAAGCAACTTACAAATGAGAAACATAACAAGAAAAGGAATAAAATAAAAGAGAAAAGAACAACAGATTGTAGTTCCTTGCATTGTTAAATAAACAATGTTTAATTGTCTTAAAGGAGAAGTCCACTTCCAAAACAAAGATTCACATATAATCTACTCATCCCCTTGTCATCCAAGATGTTCATGTCTTTCTTTCTTCAGTTGTAAAGAAATTGTTCTTCAGTTGTTTTTTGAGGAAAACATTTCTGCATTTTTCTCCATATAATGGACTGATATGGTGCCCCGAGTTTGAACTTCCAAAATGCAGTTTAAATACGGCTTCAAACGATCCCAAATGCGGTTGTAAACGATCCCAGCCGAGGAAGAAGGGTCTTATCTAGCGAAACGATCGGTTATTTTCATAAAAATAATACAATTTATATACTTTTTAATGTCAAACACTCGTCTTGTCTTACTCTTGCTGGACTGTTTTCCTCCGGTTCATGACAGTTCATGATGAAAAACTCCCATCTCATGTTCTCCCTCAACTTCACAATCGTCCTATATCGCTGTTTTACCTTTTTTGTTAAGGGTGTTTGATCTTCTTTGCATGTTCACTTTGTAAAGACTGGGTCAGTACTTCCGCAGCGATGTAGGGTATGTAGCGATGTATTTTGAAATGAGTTTTGAAGTTGAGGGAGAAAATACAAGTGGAGTTTTTCGACATACCCTAATTGTCATGAACCAGAATACACAGAGTTCAGGGAGAGTAAGACAAGACGAGCTTTTGACATTAAAAGGCATATAAATTGTATTATTTTTATGAAAATATCCGATCATTTCACTAGATAAGACCCTTCTTCCTCGGCTTCCCTTTACAACCGCATTTGGGATCGTTTGAAGCTGCATTTAAACTACATTTTGGAAGTTCAAAATCGGGGCACCATATCAGTCCATCATATGGAGAAAAATCCTGAAATGTTTTCCTCAAAAAACAGAATTTCTTTACAACTGAAGAAAGAAAGACATGAACATCTTGGATGACAAGGGGGTGAGTACATTATCTGTAAATTTTTGTTCTGGAAGTGGACTCCTTTAATATGAATGTCTAAATTCAATAGATCATCTGTTACTCAAATTTAAAAAAAAAAAAAGGAATTCTTAAAGTTTTCAGAAACTTCATCAGTTTAGTTTTACAGCAAATCTAGCTTGTCACTTCTCTTTTTTTTTGTTCACAGTGCTGCTGTCCTACAGTATTAATTAAAGGCAAACATCCAGTAAAAATAACAGAGAAAGCTGCTGGGACCAGCAAAATCCCCCACTGTGGAGCAGCATCCACAACATGTCCCGGTGAGCAGCTGTAGTGGCCTTTGCAGCAGAGAGGTCAAGGGACTAAAGGATTTGGTTGACATATTCACACATTGGGGCAGAAAGAGCAGCAAATGCTTTAGCTGCCATTGCTTTTATACACCTGCATTCCTCTAATGCCTCTGTATCAGTAGTTTTGTGTGTGTGTGTGTGTGAATCCCAGAGGACAGCGGTCCTCAGTGGGGACGGCAGCTCTCCGCAGTAATTGCATTCTTCCCCTGTTGAGACAGAGCTGGTGGAAGAATGAGGAAGAATTTCTCTTTTTTCTCCACTGCACTTCCTCTGAGGACCTTTCCCTCTTTCATCTCCAAATGTTAATATGTCACTGGATCCAGTCTATCGCCCCTGACACACACATTCCCTTAACAATCTCATTCACCCTCATATCTGCATTAGGGCACATAGTTGACCTTTCTGTCTCTCACTAGGGGGCTCAAATCCTTACCGGGCCTGTAACATTGTTTTCTTTGACCGTTTCCTCTCTCTAAAGTTCACGTTAATGGGATAGTTAATCCAAAAATGAAAGTGCTGTCATCATTTACTCACCCTCATGCAGTTCCAAACCCATAAGACTTTGGTTAATCTTTAAAACACAAATTAAGGTATGTTTAATGAAACCTGAGAGATTTCTGTTCCTCCATTGAAAGTCCAGATAACTAAAAAGGAACAGGGGATATTGGGGGGAAAAAAGCCAAATCTATAGTAAAGGTATAGTACACAGCTGAGGAAGTCATCTAGGCGCTGATGCTAACAGGATGATGATATTCCCAGGACATGTGAATGTAAGTATCTGTAAGGAAATGATTCACAATGTGAGCTGAATGAAGAATGAAGATTGTCAGAATGATCAAGTGAACACACACACAAAACAACCCTGTACAGCTATCTTTGTGAGGACATTCACTGACACAATGCGATCTCTAGCTCCTTACCCTAAACCTAAACTTTACCCAATTATAATCCGATCCCTAAAACCAAGTCTTGACCCTCAAACATGCCTTAAAATGGTCTCAGATAACCAAAAGGCCATAATCTGTATTAATCAAATGGTTTAATCCAAGTCTTGTGAAGAGATTTTGTCACTTTATGTGATAAATACATTTAATGATGCCTTTGTGACGTTTTTAGATCTTCTACGTTTTGGTTATGGAGGGACAGTGGATATTAAAAATGATGAAACTGATAGTTACAGTCCTTGATTCTGATTGGTTGAGCCGCGTTCAAAGCTGTTGTAAATGGACTGCTTGCATTGAGCCTCGAGGCGCACTTCCGTTTCGAAATGTCACGGCTCAGTTATTTAGGGTTATGTACATTTTCAGTGTGCTGTAGTCATCTAGTTGACTTAAACGCCTAATAAAATGAGAGTTCACGGGATGATTTCTAATCCAACATAAACCGATCTGAGAAAGTGGTGGCTGGTAATCAAACGTGATTGTTTCACCACAGGGTGTCAGTGCTCTACGATAGTGGCCTAATCGCGACGCTGCAGTGCTTGAGAGATCTGATGAATAAGGTCATAATGAACCTTTATTTATCTGTAATAAATATGTTAGTCACTATTCTGTGTCATATGCTCTGTCATCATTTCACTGTTTGGAGCCTAATGCCAAAATATGAATATTCAAAGCAGTCGCAATGTCAATGTGTTACTGTTAAAAATGATTTCAATGTTTTAAATGCTTAAATAAGGTAGTTACCGCACATTCATTCATCCATTTTAAACAATGGAATAAGCAGTATGGGAGCACCAACACACACAAACAAATTAGCCATGGTTTTACTACAAAAATAAAACCAAATAATTGCAATTGAAGTTAAACCATAACCACAAAATAACTCGGCTTTCACTACGCTGACCATAGTTTAACGATGGTAGGCCTTTTGTAGTAGAAGTGTTGTTATGCAAATGGTAAAAACTGAAAAAAAAAAACATGGCACTTTTACTATAGTAAATCCATGGTTAATTTTCGTAAGGGTGTTTATCAGTCAAACTCATTTAAAACTTGCACATTCAACAGGTATGAAATATGATCAGTCAAAGAAAAATACTGTTCATGAGAATCCAGCAGGTTAGTGGGGAAATTATTTTTTTATTTTTTTATTCAGAATGCACATATACAGAAGGGAAATATATTTATAGAAACATTTCCGCAAGTTGAAGATAATTCATGTTAACACAGAGAATATGACTAATTGTTTTTTTAAAGAAATGCCAGATGTAGTAATAAGCTGCGTTCTCATGAGGGACTGTGTGTATGTAGGTGCGCTGAGCGCTAACCGGAAACTCCCGAGCCGTAATAAGTAGAACGCGGAAGTAGTTGTGCAAGTAGTCCATTACTCTACAAACATACACCTTTGTTTACGTCTGTGTGTTGCTCGGCAACAACTTTGCTGCAACCACAAGTTGTTTCTAAACAACTACATTGTTTGGCAGAAGAATAATGTTTTTATTAATATCATTACACTCAGTGTTGGGGAGTAACAGAACAGTTACAGTTACATGTAACAGAATTACGTAATCCCACATACAGATTTAATTGACTTCTTTCATAAATTGCATTGAATGCTCTAAAATGCTTCAGGAGTTTAGGACAGAATAGGACGCATGCTTATTCAGTATGTTTTATTTTCTATTTGGGTTTATGCAAATAGTTTTTTAGTTTTTAAATTATTTATTTTTTTTCCCAAGGCATTGTTGGATGCCAGTGTTTCCTGTCATAACTATCCAAACATTTAATTTTAAAACCAGTATCATAGCTATTAAACTATTTCTTATGATTTTAAATCTGTATTTAACCCCTGAATTATCTCAATGTAAATAAGAAGTGTTAAGTCTGAATTTGTGGTGGCTGTGCTTTAAATTAAATTATTACACGGCTCTGTGGAACACTTGATTCTGATTGTTCAGTCATGACGTTCCAAGGTATGTTATTCCCCGATAACAACTGGTAAAAGCTAATAACATGGACACATCTGGGCAACTTAAGTCGTTGCTATATGCTTGATAGTTTTTCCTTGGTGGAAGCTTTGCGTTTGGTTAGCTAATAAATTATTAAGTCTCAATTCAATGTTATGTGTACAATTTCTTAATTCTGTCAACTTGCCGCATGCTAGCAACTGATTTCTTCATGGAAGTTTTATGTTCAAATATTTCAACTCAGATCAGTGTTTTGTGTCTAATTATTTACTTTTGTGGCAATCAGCTGTGTAATAAGTGGGATAATGTACGTCCATCCAGTTGTTATCGCAAAATATAGATGTATATTATCCCTTACTTATTATAATCTTAATTCAAGTGATAAAGGATTTTGAAAGTCTGACAGTAATCAGTGTTGAGTGCTACTGTAAGGTTAACTCTGCCTGGTTTAAATGTTTTAAAATGATTAACAGTTTAAAATATTAGAAATTTAGAAAAGTAATCAAATGTAATAAGTTACATTACTTTAATAAAGTAATTGAAAAGTTACACTACTTATTACATTTTAAATAGAGTAACTTGTAATCTGTAACCTATTACATTTCTACAGTAACCTTCCCAACACTGATTACACTTTATTTGCTCTGTTTTATTTTGTGAAACCGTTGTACGTATATGGAATAACCATTTTATAAAAGCAGGAAAATGCATAAATGTAGGTCTCAGTGTGGTGGAATAATATGTATATGTGCTGCTCTTCACAAAGAGAGTAGACTACAGATAGTGATTTTGTTTAGTTTGTGTGTGTGTTTGTTTGTGTTTTAAGAGTGAGAATGTGAGAGTGTGTTAATGGTTTCACTTCAATCACTTCTTTCTCATGAATAATAAGCCAAGATAAATATTGTGCAGTTATTTATGTATGAGGCTTTGGTTCACTCCCACAGATTTTATAAGCCCTTCCCTTCCATCAGCAGCTCTCTCTCTCTCTCTCTCTCTCTCTCTCTCTCTCTCTCTCTCTCTCTGTGTGTGTGTGTGTGTGTGTGTGTGTGTGCGTGTGTGTGTGCGCGCGCACTTGTACAGCTATCTTTGTAAGGGCCAGTTTCAGTTTTAGACCATCGGAGTGAGGACAAAGAGTAAAGTGAGGACATTTTGGCCAGTCCTTACTTTCTGAGACCATTTTAAGGCATGTTTGAGGGTCAAGACTTGGTTTTAGGGATCAGATTATAATTGGGTGAAAGTTAGGTTTAGGGTAAGGAGCTAGAGATCGCATTGTGTCAGTGAATGTCCTCACAAAGATAGCTGTACAGGGTTGTTTTGTGTGTGTGTTCACTTGATCATTTTGACAATCTTCATTCTTCATTCAGCTCACATTAGGAATCATTTCCTTACAGATACTTACATTCACATATTCTGGCAATATCTTCATCCTGTTAGCATTAGCTCCTGGATGACTTCCTCAGCTGTCCACTGTACCTTTACTATAGATTTGGCTTTCCTGCCCCCAATATCCCCTGTTCCCTTTTTCCCTGCTGGAAAATCCATCTAAAATCAGATTCTGGTCATTAACTGGTCAAAACTAGTCTAGATCATTGATCTACCTGTTTTTGGATTTACTCAACTTACTCAACCTGATTTAGTTCCAAACCCATATGTTGTTGTTGTTGTTGCTGTTGTTGTTGTTCCTTTTTTTTTTTTTTCTATTGAACACAATTAATTTTTCATCATGCTTTGGACAGATGTCTTCCACTAACCAGTCTCTGACAGTCTTAAAAAAAAAAAAAAAAAAAAAAAAAAATTAAATGATTCCTGAGAACATAGTGTAACATAAAATTATTTTTTCATGATTTGCCACTATATTGAAAAGAGCTGCAATAATAATTAGCAAATAAATTAATATATGAAGAGAAGCAAAACCAGCTAAAAGCCATCTCGGTCAAAAATGAGATAATGATACGGAGTGAATGCTCTTGACACATATTATACGTCCATCAAATACTTTTACTTCAGACTTGCTAAATTCCAGCCTCAGGCCAATCAGAAGTACCAGTGCTTACACAGAAACCTATACAAAGTAGCCAGAAAGAAATGCTCATTTTAAAGAAATACGTCAGATGGATTTAGCTGGTTTTGCATCTGAACTCTTCATATATATAATATATAATATATAATATATAAAAGCATCCAGATTGGAAATGTGTGATGTTTAGTAAATAATTTCAGAATTTTCACATTTTTTGTGAACTATTGTTAAACTAAGCCAGGATTAGGCCATTGTTCAATTAGCGCATTTAAAACATTTTTATAAACATACCTTATAAAAAAAAAAAAAACTTTAAAAACATTACTTTGTACAGACAAAACAAAGGTACTAATACATATTAAGATCAGTCAGTGCAAGTTTCTTTCAGTTGAAACAGCTCAGACTTACATTTTAGTCTAGGACTAGGCTTAGGCCTTGTTTATGAAACCGGGGGTATAGCTTATAGTTTAAGCCTTATAAGCGTTTTTTTGTTTTGTTTTGTTTTCCCAATAGGGTTTCTAAGAGAAAGTATCATGTACCATAGAAAAGTTTAAGGTCGCTAAAAGTGCATTAATTTAATCAAAAACAGTAATATTGTGAAATATTATTACAATTCAAAAATAGCTGTTTTCTATGTGAATATCAGTTAAAATTTAATTTGTTTCTGTGATCAAAGCTGGATTTTTAGCATCATTACTCCAGTCTTCAGTGTCACATGATCCTTCAGAAATCATTCTAATAGACCTTTATCACAGTCCGCGTGTCGTCACATCCGGCTCCGATTAGTAGCATAAAGGAATTTCCGCCTGTATGATTTTCAATGAACAGACGCCAGTCTAGTGAGGAAAATTAAACTAATTTAGCTGGACTTCGCAATAAATGGCAAAATGCAAAACTGTTTATTTTTTACTGACACCCTACTATGTGTCATCCTTCATTTTAATGTGTAACTTCATCTGATTGACGCTATTGTCAGTGCTGCTGCTGTTGCCTGTCATGAGATTAAATGAATATCAGCACGCTGCTCAAATTACTGCCAGAGGAATAATTGGAGTGATTCATGTTTATTTTTAACATTTTTTTGTTTATTCTTGCAGTATATTTATTATGATTTACCTCCCGTTTTTGTGTTAAGTAGCAAGTTAATGGAGAGCGTTGGAACCCCCCCACCCTTTGTGGGCGTGGCCTAAATGCACTCTGTCTCTATATGCTGATTTGCTGCTCAAGAAACAGGACCTGTGCGTGTATGGATGCATGTATACTCACGCTATCTCTCACACATACTAATATGAGTATTATACCTATTTCATCCTACCTTGAACTGCGTGCAATATGCTTTTATGATAACTCTCACTGTGATAAACGTCTCACACGCTCAAACTGTCTTGCCTTTAGCCTAGGTTTTGAGGCTTTCATGTTCTCACAGAGTAGACGAAAGTTTACTAATAAATGCTTTAGCACAGAGAGAGCTTCAGCTTGTTGTTCCATGATATTGTGTGCAGGATATATATAACTAAAATATAACAGTTTTGGTTTGTTGTTCCATGAAATGTTATAATGTAAATCATCAATGTGTTCTTTCTTGAATGTCACGATGGTCAGATTTAACAGGAACAGCCTAAGTTTTACTTTGTACCCCTTTTTAGAAAATAAAATCATTTCAAAATAAAGATCCTGTTTTTTTTTTTGTGATCTTCCCCATTCACTTTCAATGGCTGGCCATTTTTGACGAGTGTGACTTTGTGCAATTTTGACCAGGAACACCACAAGTGTGACTAGGTGAAATAAAACCCACAAAAAATTATGAAAATTTGAAAAAAAAATTCTGAGAAGTACTTATAGAAGTTCTATATATTCTATATATTCTATATATTATATGTATAATTGTATTTATTTGCATCTTTAAAATTGTACTTTTTGTATTTAATGTTACGTGTATGCACCTAGGGTCTGAGAGTAACTCAATTTCAATTCTCTGTATGTCTGGCACATATGGCAAAATTGACAATAAAGTTGACTTTGACTTTGACTTATAACCTGTTTGAACAAAGTCAGTATGTTTGAGTCCAATGCGATAACATTAACTAGTATTTTCGGGAAAAAGAAAATCTTTTCCGGGTCTGACCCGAACACAACCAGAGGGTTAAAATAACTGTTTCCAATTTGAATATATTTTAAAATGTAATTTATTTCTGTGATCAAATAATCTATGATTATTGTCAGTGTTGAAATACTTCATTTTTTTTTCTGAATTCTTTGATGAACAGAAAGTTTAAAAGAACAGCATTTATATGAAATAGACATAAATGTCTTTACTGTCGCTTTTGATCAATTTAATGAGTCGTTGCTGAATAAAAGTATTACTTTCATTTTTACAAAATCTCAGCTTTATGAATGGCATGGTAAATTGTCAACGTTTCATCTGCAATTTGCTCTGTAAAAACATGACTCATATTATTATTGCAGATTTTCCTCTCCGTGCTTTCTTCCCTGTTTCCTGTGACTCTGTCGTTTCCTCCTCCTGCTCCAGCCTCATGTGTTCCCTCCGGAACGCTCCAGTAGATGATTACAGTAATTGACTGCAATGACTTCATCTTTGTTTGTCTAATTGAAGCCCCTCATACCAATAAACCCCAATCCCTGTTGGGATTTGTGTGTGTGTGTGTGTGTGTGTGTATGAACACTGTGCTTATTTAGTGTAGAGGACACATTTTTCACATGCAGTTATGCTACACTGAAGTATCAACTTTTCTCAGGCATTTCTCATTAAATTTCTTTGCAGAAATAAAAATACAGTAGACTCAGTGAGACAATTGTTGACGTTTTCTGTACAACTGTATTTAAAACTATCCAAACACAAAGATAGACTATAGACTTTTACAAGACAAAAAAAAATCCATCTTAAAGTCAGTCTGAGAGTTTGGTGGATGGCGACAATTGCTTAGGGTCGAATGGTCATTAAACAGAAATGAATGCTGATTGCAGCTGACATCGTTTGGTCTTGGAAGAATTTGATGAGAAATGTTCATTTTGAAACCTAAATCTGAGCACAGCTTGAGATGTTCTTAAGATCTATGCTGAAGTCAGATTTCTGCGTTTTTTGGAAAAGTAAACAGACGTCTCTATTTGCTCTGTTCAATTCATTATTTTTTGAAATTTGTTTCTTTTCGTGTGTCTTTCTCCTGCCTGTTTTGTTTCTCCTAATTAGTTTTCGTTCTCTTCCTCTTTTTCCCACATTACCACAGCACTGATTCAACCGCCAGTTTGAAATGGTGAGGCTCATGAAACAAAACAACCCGTGTTTCTCTAATAGCAGATAAATGAATGAAGCCATTTAATGCTCCTCAATGTCACCTCATTCATTTCACGGCCGACCTCACGCATATATCGCCGAGAAACGACCTTCAAACCGCCGCTGTTGAGCTCCAGTCAGAAATAGCTTGTGAGTTTAATGCAGACATTATTTTCTATTAGTCTAAGGAGGTATTTTTCTTTGCTAGTGAAAACATTTTCTCAGCCGTTCGCTGGCAGTGAAACCCTGTAGTCCAATGAGACGGGAGGTGTCTCGTTCTTTCTTTCACTCTACATCAGTCCTTTTTGGTCTTCACGTCTGTCCATTACGTGGATATTTCTGTGTCGAACGTTCATACCTATCCTAATATACCATAACATTTCTGCCTTTTATTAATACTGGACTACGGGACAGGTCACATGGGAAAAGTTGCTTGCTGCATTGAAGCTCTACCTCATTTATATGTGTGAAATATTAAAATCTAATTATAATGTATGTTTACTAAAAGAGGTGGGTGGGTGGGCTGGTGCTGCAGATTATAAATAATTACCTGAGCAGTTTGAGATATAACTAAAGAGATATTAAACAATTACAGTGCAGTTTTCCTAATTTACATTTAGTTAGCCAGTCTGATGTGAAAGTGGAGTTTTATAAGAGTTAGTAACTGGAGACGTAACTGTGAGTAGATGTTGTAAATAAATCCTTCCTGTCACAAAATCGCCATGAATGCTTTTATAAACCAATGAATATTTCTAAAGTTCAATAAAAGATCTTTATTTATTATATGATGGACTTCTCTCACATAAAAGCAGTTTATTCGGGCATCTACTCCTTGGTCTTCCATTCAAGTAGGTGTGATGTTAGATATTCATTTTATAGTGGGGTATATTTGGAGTCTGCAGCCGAAAACAGCTTTTTATAAGAGTAGTCACAGATTTGAAACACCTATGGTTCGGTTAATGATGTTTCCCATTCATTTCTGTCAACCCGAGGCTCACTGGAAAAGGTGCCTGTGGTGACATTTCTGCAAAATGATATTATGTGGCTTTTTGTATATTTCATCACACTTTCAAAGTTAAATGTCCAGTGAGTGGCACTAAAAGGTTAATTGCATTTGAGGATAAATTACCACCTATACTAAACCTAAGTATGAGATAAAAATCCATTTGCAACCACACCGTTTTAGCTTGCCTCTACAAGTCTTATATTAGCCTATAATCTGCCCCTGTAATCATAAAAAGGAAAAAGGTTGTTGGTGTTTTACTGCCTCTAGTGTTCATTTCAGATGTAAACTGCAGTCCAGTCAAAAGTTTTTTGAACAGTAAGATTTTTAATGTTTTTAAAGAAGTCTCTTCTGCTTACAAAGCCTGCATTTATTTGATCCAAAGTACAGCAAAAACAGCTACATTCTGAAATCATTTTTCTATTTGAAATAACTATTTTCTATTTGAATATATTTAAACATGTAATTTATTCCTGTGAGTTCAGAGCTGAATTTTCAGCATCATTACTCCAGTCTTCAGTGTCACATGATCCTTCAGAAATCATTCTAGTATTCTGATTTGCTGCTCAAAAAACATTTATTATTATTTTTATTATTATTATTATTATTATTATTATTATTATGTTTAAAACAGCTGAGTATATTTTTTTCAGCTTTCTTTGATGAATTGAAAGAACAACATTTATCTGAAATAGAAATCTTTTGTAACATTATTAATGTCTTTATTATCACTTTTGATCAATTTAAATCATCCTTGATAAGGAAAAGTACTAATTTAAAAGTATATATAATATATAGTATATAACAATAATAATAAATCTTTCTTGAGCAGTCAATCAGCATATTAGAATGATTTCTGAAGGATCATGTGACACTGAAGACTGGAGTAATGATGCTGAAAATTCAGCTTTGATCACAGAAATAAATTACATTTTAAAATATATTCAAATTGGAAACGGTTATTTTAACCCTCTGGTTGTGTTTGGGTCAAATTGACCCGGAAAAGATTTTCTTTTTCCCGAAAATACTAGTTAATGTTATCGCATTGGACTCAAACTTATTGACTTTGTTCAAACAAGTTATAAGTACTTCTCAGAATTTTTTTTCAAATTTTCGTAATTTTTTGTGGGTTTTATTTCACCTAGTCACACTTGTGGTGTTCCTGGTCAAAATTGCACAAAGTCACACTCGTCAAAAATGGCCAGCCATTAAAAGTGAATGGGGAAGATCACAAAAAACAGGATCTTTATTTTGAAATGATTTTATTTTCTGAAAAGGGGCACAAAGTAACACTTAGGCTGTTCCTGTTAAATCTGACCATCGTGACATTCAAGAAAGAACACATTAAGATGATTTACATTATAACATTTCATGGAACAACAAACCAAAACTGTTATATTTCAGTTATATATATCCTGCACACAATATCATGGAACAACAAGCTGAAGCTCTCTCTGTGCTAAAGCATTTATTAGTAAACTTTCGTCTACTCTGTGAGAACATGAAAGCCTCAAAACCTAGGCTAAAGGCAAGACAGTTTGAGCGTGTGAGACGTTTATCACAGAGAGAGTTATCATAAAAGCATATTGCACGCAGTTCAAGGTATGATGAAATAGGTATAATACTCACAATAGTATGTGTGAGAGATAGCGTGAGTATACATGCATCCATACACGCACAGGTCCAAGCCCTTTATGTTTGCAAGCACAAAATGCTCCTGAACACTAGTTGTTTCTCTTACTTTCATTCTTCCCCATTGACTTTCAATGGCCGGCCATTTTTGACAAGTGTGACTTTGTGCAATTTTGTACAGTTTTGCCTACTTTCGGATAAATGAGGCCTACAATTAATCAGATGCAAATAGAAACACAAAACCAGTCCTAAATGAAAGAAAGCAAGTTGACAAAAAGAATGAATCCAATATTAGCATAATGACAGATTTATAAGCAATTGATTGGAGTCCGGTCATTTGACTGGGAAACACCACAAGTGTGACAGAAATCCGAACACAACCAGAGGGTTAAATCGTAAAAAAATTCATCAAAAATGTGCTGCTTTCTGCTGTACTTTGGATCAAATAAATACAGGCTTGGTGAGCAATAGAGTCTAAAAAAAACATAAAAAATTTTTACTATTTAAAAACTTTTGACTGGTAGTTTTTTTTTTACTTTTTTTTTTTTTTGACATTTTTCCAATGAGCCAATGTTGATTGGTGTATAATCTGCGAATGACATCTGACTGTCACAAAAGTCATTTCAGTAATATTACAGGTATTAATAACCACCAGTATGCCTACTAGATTAGCATACCATTAAACAGTGATGTTTTAATGTGGTTTCAACTTAACAAAGTCTCCACTCCAGCACTGCTAGTACCACTTTGCACTGAACACTGCATGCTACAACTCTGAAGAACCCAGAATGCACCCCTGTACCTCACTTAATTGGGTTAATAGCACAGAGAGCCATTTCAGCGAGAGAAAAAGCAAAAAAGAGGGAAAATGTGAAGCTTCTGTGAGAATGACACATCACAGGTAGTCTGGATACCATTACCCTCCTGCTGCTGCCTGCAGCTAATGTTTACCACTCTTCAGCACTTTGTGGCCTAGTCGTCTGTGAAGATACCCTAGTATCTACACGTCTAGCTTTCTCACTTCCTTTAAAAGAAAGAAAAAACCCTCTCCCTTTTATGTATGCAACGCACACATCACTACGGTCCAATCAAAGAGCCAGCGGCTAAAAATAGAAATGTTTAGAAATGTCTCTGAGTGGCAGGAAAAAGCACACTTTTCACTTTTAAGTGGCAGTCTGGTTTTGAGGACAGGTTCAGTGAAACTGTCCTTCCAGACTCGGTCTTTTCGAGAGCTGGAGCTGAAGATACAATCACACAGATGCTGTGAAGTGATTTCATTGATTATTGGTGCCTGGCAGCGGTTCAGAAACCTGAAGAGCATCACATGTTCCTGAATTCACCGCTCCTAGTCATAGAAAATATTCATTTCAAATTTCAGTGGTGCAAAATATGCTGCAGATTTTTTGTTAGATGGTTAATAAGTCAAATAGACGTGATGATATTCTGGTTTCATAGACTGCAAGTCTATGACATTTAAGTTTTATTCATGCACTCATAGAAATACATCTTTTAACCATTTTTGTCTGGGTCAAATTGACCTCCCGTTGGTTTCCTTGCATTTTGCCACCCATCAACACTATGAAAAAGGTTCTTGTAAAAACCAAATATATAAAATATGTGAAAAATGTAACAGTTTTCATGTATTTTTGTTTTGTTGTCTGTGTTGTTAGAGCTGTCAGTTTGACTAGATTCAAAAGTAGCTGGTACAAATAAGTAATAGTATCTAAAATTATTTGTACTTAGTGTAAATAGCGTCTGCCTTTTTATGTTTGGCTCTCAAATCCTTGTGAGGGTAAAATTAGTTTCAGACACTTTTTTTCAGGGCTGCAACAAATTAGTGACGGAGATCCAATAAACTAACAACCAACAACATTGTTTGGCAGATTTCTTGACTGTGAAACTCAAATAGTGGAATAAACAGGGAACTCTCCTTGGAATGATTCAGAAAATGAGTCTTTTGTCAGTTGCATAAGTAAGTCATGTATTTCTTAGTTCAGTGTTTGACAAGCTACAACAAAAGTTTCATGTTTTTGTTACCTGACTCTTGCAAATTGCATGGAAACCAATGATCCCTAAAACCAGTTGATCCCTAAAACAACTGATATAATGTTTTTCCAAAACACATCCATGTGTCAAACTGAGCCCAACACAATATGACGATTAGGAAATAAAAGATTCCTCTAAGAACATTTCAGTGAACAGTTCTTTAAAGAACCTTTTTTTTCTACATATACCATTTATAATTTGAAGTACCTTTTGTGCAATTCAAAGATTCAATGAATGTTAAAGCTCCTTCACTGAACCACATGAAGAAGCTTTAGTATGCACATCAGTAATAGCGATGTTTGACTTAGCAAACACCACCAGTTAATTTCTTAATGCAAAAGATAGAAATCACAGTGTGTTAAGAAAGGCATGACACAACAAGTTTTCAGCATAACAAATTTTCTGTTCTCTGTGAAAGTGAAAATGCTGCATGAAGCACAAAATCGCAGCTCATGAGAACATATTTGATGATTTTAGATGAAATTGGAAGCACAAGATTCCATTATAACGTGTAGCATTAATATTTGTTTTAATAAACAAATGGAATTACTTAAACAGCCAAACTCAGAATTACTTGCCAACTCAGGAATTACTGGAATGGACAAATTAATCATGAGAGGGTGTTCATACATTTTTGGGCATAAAGTTCACGTCTATTCATGTGAAATGCCCCTGACGGATGTATCCTGCTTTTTATCTGATTGCTTGGGTTATGGTCAGGCTATGGTGTCTTACCTTTGACCATGACATTCTGAAGAACTGGCAAACTTTTCCTTAAAGTTCAGTTTGGTCTTGAAATTTGATACATCCACATATTTTTGCGATTGTGGGCGACGGCCCTCAAGGATCTCTGCCTTTTGCCAACATTTGGAGAAAAAAAAGAAAGCCAGAGTCTCTAGGGTACATAGGCTGTGCGCTGAGCTTTTTCCAGCCTCATGTCTGATGTCAGATAAGCAGTTCATGCCTCATTAAGCACACACTCTTAGCAAACCCTACAAACACACCAGAAGAACACTGCTCTGATCACTACAAGCTGCATGTGCAGCATACTAGTGTGTGTTGGCGTGTAAAAACTTTAGTCAGGAATCAGCTTTTGAAGTTATTCACAAAATTGTGAGTGAAAATTAAAATGTTTTCATAATTTATTCCCCCTTCTACTGAACACAAAAGGAGATGTTCTGAAGAATATTGATAAATGAACAGTTGCGGTAACCTTTGACTTCCATAATATGAAAATTGTATTTTCAGTTCTTTGTTTATAATGTAATACCACTTCCAGCCCCAAGGTTCTGCACCTGCAGAAATAAATACATTTTGCACATTGATGTAATTACGAATATGAATACCGTGCATTTAAAAAATAAATAAATAAAAAATCACAATTTCAATTCTGATAAAAATATAATTGTATGTGATATATGTAGGATTTTAATACATTTATATTTCAATTTAAAAGCAAAATTAAAAAACTATTTTCTTTTCCATTTAAAGTGAAAATTTTAGACTATTTTTCCATTTCCGTTTTTTCTTTTGCACTCTGATGTGATGCACATGTTAAACGCACTTCCTCGCCTCCTGTTAGAACAGACCTATTTGAAAAATGGAAATACCTGAATTCCCAATATTTCCTGATTAGAATATAACTGTAAAATAGTATGTGCTGGGAAAAGAAAAAAAAAAAAAAAAAAAAAAACTGCCAGAACACCTCACATGTCAACCTGGCCTCATGAAACTATCAGCTTATGACATTTACAGAATTATGAGATTTTTTTTTTTATATAAACCGCTCCCACGCTTTGGACAACTAATGACCTGGCATAATGTGTCAAGACACCATTTCTGGACACAAATATGAATCTGGTCATGAATCCAAATAAGATTTCATGGCTTCAGCAGAAAGCTGAATATTTTCAGAGCATAAAAACAGCATTTTGGTCTGTTTCCCCACACAAAAGCTATGGTTTGGCTATAGAAGACTTGGAATGTAGTGCATATGTATGAATGCAGACATTTTTATAGTACATGTATTATAATTGCCACTGATATATAGAGACAGAATTTGGTTTAGCATGTAAAGGATACTGTATTGGAATTCATCTTTGCACCACAATATTCGCTGAGCATTAGCACGGAATTATTAAAGGATGGATGGATGGTAGTAGAAATAGATCAATAAAGGAAAACCCTCACACGTCGCCATGGAGAAAACAGCTGTAATCTACAGCTCTCACAGACATCTGTCTTTGCTCAGACACTGGATAGGAAATAAACATGGATTAAAGATGGAACCTGCTTGCTTTCTTGATGCATATTCTAGGTATTATTATGCTCATAGGTGCATTTTATTCACAACAATAACTTGATCTGCATTTCCTTTTCAGCTGATGGCACAAATCTCTAATATTTTTATCCCCCTTCAAAGACTCAGTTCCATTCTGGCATGTAACACCCACTTTTCATTATCTAATCAATAGAGCGCTGCAGTGAGTGATGATGTATTTTTGTAGGCCCATTTTGTAGGTATTTTTAAAAACCCAGTAGGATTTTTTATTATTGCAGTAGTAGTATTATTGCAGAAAAAAAAGGTCTGTGACCAAGAAAAGTTAACCCTCGTGTGTCCTTATGGACATTTATTTTTTCTTTTTATATTTTGCCTGTGGTAATGCCAACAGCATTCATTTTGGCACAAGTGTGTATTTTACGTATTGGAATTGTATTATTCCATGGTCAGTCTGAATACTGGATTCTGATTGGCTGGCAGGTATGCAATAAAACCGTTTAATGCACAGGTAGTCCCAAGTCAGTTTAATCACTGTTCTATATTAATGTGTTGCTTTAATTAATGCACACTAACCAACACACTTCACTCACAGAGAGACAGAGAGAGGTCGGAAATCACAGATTGCACTGGGCACACACATAAACATCCTGCGATTTTTGTTAATAAAATAGTCTAGATACTAGATTGCTACATTATACTCCTCAGCAATGAAGTGGTAAAATGCCGTTTTTGAAGTAAATGTTTGTAGAGAGAGGCATTCAGCAAGCAGGTAGCGCACACACAACTGTCAGTTAAATGCACTTCATGTCGAGCGGTTCTTTGCCTCCACGTCGTGCATTTAGAAACCTTTAATGCACAGCAAACCGTTGATTATCCCTTACATATTTCACCCTCATTTCCTTTAATAATCTATTTTACACTACTTACACAAAATAGTTATAGGACCTTGAGGACTGATGTTCCCACTGAAACCCATTTAAACTGCAAATTTGAATTCATTTAAGCCATTTAACTATAAAATGATGCAGTCTTTGTTAATAGGCTTTCATTCTGTTTGCATGGCTTTAGAATTTATATTTTTACCAAACAAAATCTTACTGAAAGCTCAGTGTTTTGAGATATCAACCTCATTCATACATATATATATATTTGCTCATAAATCATTTTCATAAACATGCTTTTTTTTTTTTTTTTTACTGCAACAATAATCTGCTAAGATTCTTCTTTCTGTACTTCCAAGCTTCAAATTTTTATGACAGTTTTTTTTGACATGGACCTCAGATGCACTCTTTTAAATTTAAAAACATTTTGCAAAAGTGCAATTATAAACAGTAAGTCCTGTTAACGTATACTAGTGTGTAGATGAGTTAGCAACCTCTAACCTCATCACAAGGGGTTTTCCTGATCTACTGCAAACTCGTTTCTGCCTTTTGGCCTGCAAAAATACATCATACCTGCAGCAACTCCAATTCCAGATGGATACAATTAGGTCACGCCCTACACATTTTCCCTTGAATATGCCAGATTATAAAAGCAATATGTGTTCCGATCAGTGTTTTACATTTCCTTTAAGCTCTACGGCCAATACTTCTCTCATCTCTTGACTTCATTTTTTGAGAGATCCAAAAGTGCTTTTCAGTCAGCGTTTACCTTTCTTGCACGCTTTAATAAGTCTGTTTTCTTTTTGAAATGATCGACTGCTATGTCATTGGCCTACTGTTTACATTCTTTAAATACAAATTTAAACCCAATTTGAGAAAGATCAACCAATCAGTCAGTCTAGAAGCAGCTCTGATTGGCACTGACCTTCCAGCGCACGCTGGTATGCGGCTGAACCTTTATAGTCCGCCGTGCCTTGTCCAATTACGCGTTCACAAATGTTATTTTTTCCTGCTTTCCCGCAATTACACTTCTGCTAGTTCGGAGCTATTGTCTTGAAATGTAGTAATGCAGTACCGCTAACACCGTCGGCTCCTTTAAGATAAATTGCTTGCATTTTGCCTCATTTGCAAGCGGCTTTGGATAAAAGCGTCGGCTAAATGAACAAATGTAAATGTGAACCAACAATGCATAAACACAGAGTACTGCAGCCGTCTGAAATGTCCTTAGAACAAAAGGCCTGTGATTGGTGTGAGTCACCAGGTCACCCAGACACTGCACTCCAAAATCAATTAATTTAACACACTTGATTAAAACAGCATGCTGACGCTCTGATAGCGGTTCGTTCAAGATGAATGCCGCACAGGCTTGTATTGAAACGCCAAACCCCAGCGGCATTATCACAGCGCTAATATTATTCACCCGACACAAAGGGCTGAGAGTTGTCTCCAGCACAGATCTATAAAATATTGCATTGAGATGTTTGTACACGTAGTAGGAAAAGGTCACTCATCCACGCGGCCCTTGAGCTCACAAGACCTGCAGGAGTCGTCCTCCATCTCAGCAGTCTCTCACAGCCAACTGACCCATCGTAAACTGAAAATGCTGGGTTTCTCCACAGGGAACCCATGTCCAGTTTTACCGCGTGTGTGCGATTTCTTTTCCGCCACCTCTGTGCTCTCTGTCGGAGGGTGAAAGGGGAAACAGGGAACTTCAAACCAAATATGAGAAAACACATTCCTCAGAGGCAATTTGAAGAGTTTGTGAAAAGGTCGAGGACAAAGTTCAGGAAATGGACACACTCAAGGGGGAAGGACTGAAGACTGAGAAGGAAAGAAGAGGAAGAGTGTTTGCAGTGTCTTGGGTTGTTTGTCTCTTTAATGAATGTGTGTGTGTGTGTGTGTGTGTGTGTGTGTGTGTGTGTGTGTGTTTGTGTTTTTAGTTGAATCTCCGCTCACAGTGTTTCGCCCTGCTGCTGTGAGCCTGTGGTGAAGGCATGTTTGTTTTTCCCTTTCTTGGTCACATCCTCAGAGCAAACACAAGAAAGAAGAACGAACGAACGAATGAATGAATGAAATACTGTTTACAGTTTGGGGTGGAAACATATTCTAGGATAGTACGCCAATGCAAACCCTTGGCCAACATCTTGCCGACGCATTGCAGGAGTGCAGCACACATCCTTGCATAACTGTGGTGATAACAAACCTCAGTATCTCAGTTATACAAACAACACTTGTGATTGGTCCGCTATGTAACCCCAGGATGATAAAAAATGAAAGGAAAGTATGTGGTAGCTTCACATCCGTTGGGAATGAACGTAATAGAGCCTGATTGCTTGAAGCTTCTAATGAAAGTGGTGAGGCTGGTTACACAAACAATAAACAGTAAGCGAATCTAGTGATCCAAAAGAAAACCTCCGTAATGTATTTGTTTATCCTGTCCTACCGTGACAGATTTAAAAGAAAACTCCTACAAATGTTTATTAACTCCATCTGGAACAAAAACAAAACCTGTCTATTCGTCCACACTGTTGTTGCTTCTCCAACAAGCATTCACTACGGTAAACAAATGTGATCTTTTGCTTACGCTTTGCTCCTGTAGTCCATATAGTCAATTAGCATTATTTTGCGTTATGCTTTAAAGACGTACACTTATTTTGACGTACGCTTATAATTTAAAATGTAGTATGTTATTCAATATTACATTTAAAGGTAGGCTATGTTTTAAATGCCCCTTCATCATCTGCAATTACAAATTATTTAAATACATAGTAAGTTTCAATAGAAATTACATTATTATATAGTATATTTAGTAAATTTTATATATGTGTACTGTACTATATTACTGTATTTACTATACTAAGTAGGCCTAAAATTATTATTACATTATATTAGTAATATTTCGGGGACAGAAATGACATAGGTCCTAAAAAAAAGCACCGTGTCAAAAACAACTGTGCCATTTTAGCTCATTTTCAAATGCAATTTGAAAATTTGAAAGCATTTTCTTTGTGCCACTCGCACTAAGGAATGCTCTTTGTTCTGTTTCTTTACCTGCAGCAAGATTTTTTTGGTCTTCTTTATTTGGTAATATCTCTTGGGTTAAAGCATGGAGGTTGCCAAATAAGTTTTGCATCAATAACAAAATTAAGGAAGTGTCTTACAAAATGCTTCATATAATTTATCCTGCTAAGCATGTTTTGGAAAAAATTGAGCTTAATATTTTATATACCTGTGATTTCTGTGGTCAAGAAAAATAAACTATTTTGCATCTATTTTTTTCATTGTATTTATTTACTCAAGATTATTTTGGAAGGATGTGGAATTTTATATTAATAAAAAGATGGAATGTATGATAGAATTTTTTTATATTTAATGCGCTGTTTTGTACAGAAAACAAACATTTGAAGTGTAAATAACATATTATACAATTGCTTATTTTGTTAGGTAAATACCAAATACATAAGAAAAGGTGGGCTCAATGTAGACCACATAATCCCCATTTTATTAATGACTTTACATTATATGTAAATCTTTTGGAACAATCAAAAAACAAAAAAGCACTGAAAACGTAATGCTCAGAAAGCATTGAATTTTATGTAATTTTCTTTTTTCTCTGGCAGCTATTGTAATTTGACATGAATGTGTAATACCTCTTGTTCTCATGGCATTGGAATTATAAAGCATTATTTAAAAAAAAAAAAAAAAAAAAAAAAAAAAGTTCATCCAAATTTATCTTTAGCGCCACCCACTGGACATTTTATTTCCGGACAGTCGTCATACGGATAAGAGCGTGCGTAAACGTTGCCAGAATCACGTTAATCTTTTCAGATTAAACTGAACGCCCTTTAGCACCATTCACTGGACAATTCACTTCTGAAGTGTTTCAAAACGTGCGTGTTTCGAAAAGTCGTGTCAACGACACTCTAAGTTTCAGTTAACTGCATTTAATGTAAATTTCAACTATAACACGTTTTCATTTAATTGCATATAACGTAATGAGGTTACATTCAAGTAATGTTTAGTATAAAACATATTATTTCTGTAATAGAAGTATGCTGAAGTTTACTTTTCTCAAATGTGCATGCACCCCTAGTAAAAAAGTAATAGATTAAAAATGCATATTTACTGCCATATTGCTTGAAACTTACTTATATAAAAATGCAATTAAACTTTATTTGGGGTACTACTTGTGCACAATGTACATTTCTTAATGTTTTAATGTCACTATTGATGAGGATTGTATGATCTTTAAATAATATCGGCCTTTAAATGCAAATTATTTAAAGTGTACCTACAGTAGTTCCACTTTAGCACAATCAAATATACTTCAGTATATCTTTAGTTGGACTTCAGCACTACTTCCGCACAATTAAAGTGCATTAAGTACAAAATTAGTTGTTCCAATTTAGCAGACTTTAAATATACCAGTTTAGTAGGCTATACTAAGAGTACAGTTGCTGGGTATTTTTTATTAAGTACATAATATGTAAATTTATTTGTAGTATACTTAGCATGAAATAAATGTTTTAAATACATTTTAGTATATTTATTTTTCACTAGGGACACCAACGCAGAACTACAACCATAAACAGCTGTAAAAAGCATACATCCAAGTTTACGTCTGTAGTCTGGTTAACATGATTTCCCCATTTGTTGTCTTTGTTTAATTATTTCCTCTTCAGCATTGAAAACAAAAAACAGTCAAAATAACTTAATAATAAAGATAGCTATACGCTGCTTTTTCACTCAGCTCTTCTACAGTTTCATGTCTGCTTACAATCCCCAAATTAATAATTACGGACACATCTCCATCAAAACACAAGCCTCAAACCCAGCGAGGAGCTCTTTGAGAGAGACTTTCATTTCGCTCATCTCCACCAGTCCCACTTCTTATTACACTTCTCCTCATCCCCTCGGCCTCTTGTTGTTTTTACAGCAAATTACATCCGATAATTGAGCCCGTGTTCCCTGCGTAGAGTAAGATTGAAATAAAATTGAGAGGAGATGTTTAAGATGTACCCAAATCGAGAGCTGTGGCTACTGGTGTGGAACAGAGGTCGTTGAACACACACACAAACTCACGGCCCAGTGTGTGTGTGTGTGTGATGGCTATGTAGACGGTTTCTAACTATAGATGATCTGTAAAACTGAGCTGGTTTGTGTGTTTACAAATAAACCCTGATCGCGCGCGGCTGGGCGTCGAGTTACTTGCTTACAAAAATGCATAAACTTCCTCGGCTCTCCTCAAATTGTAAACAAAATCGCAAATGACGCTCTGTGAAGTTACAATGAGAACATTTCCTGTTCTGAGATTGAAAGGAAACAATAACCCGCCTCGTACACCTCTGGCAGTGACATCTGCGTAGGAGGCCAAAAATGTCATGTTTTGTCATGATGGGGCAGCAATCGGGTGTAAGCGATCAATCATATGAAAATAAACAATGAAACTTTTGCACAGCATGTGGCTGTGTGCTCGTGGGACGCAGGTTCAAATCTGGTTTACGTCATTGATCCTCCTGCACTCTTCTATTACTGATACCATGAAATTAGTATTACCAGTACTGCAATAGGAGTTTTGATGCTTTTAGCTGCAAGATCATCTTTGTTCTGGAAACAAAATAAACATGTGTTGTTTTAATGGTATTTTTTAATACATTTTTAGTATTTTTAGTGTTATTTAGTGCTTGGCATTAAAGGAGAAGTCCACGTCCAGAACAAAAATGTACAGATAATGTACTCACCCCCTTGTCATCCAAGATGTTCATGTCTTTTTCTCTTCAGCTGTAAAGAAATTATGTTTTTGAGGAAAACATTTTAGTATTTTTCTCCATATAATGGACTGATATGGTGCCCCGATTTTGAACTTCCAAAATGCAGTTTAAATGCGACTTCAAACCATGGGCGTCGGAAGCAAAATAAATGTGGGTGGGTCCTCCCCCCTAAAAGTTAACATGACAACATTACAAAAGACGGTCATTCAAACACGTTTCCAGTGGCATAAGTGATAAATCCAGTAATTAGTGTTGTTTGACGCAAACGACTCGAGTTCGTGTCTGCCTTTTGCCGAAATTGTTCTTCTGCCTTTTCGCGTCTCATTTTACATCAGAAAGGTATTTGTTTTCAATAAAAATAAAAATGAAGGAAATAATCGAAAACTTTGGATAAAGTATCGGGAAGGATTAGGTGTATCTGAGCAGCAGATACGTTCAGATGCTTTGTTTACTTTGCTGTGATTCGGGAGTGCAGCATGTGCGAATAACTAGTGAAAACACAAAATGGAGTTTAATTAACATGCAGTGGTGTAGTGCAGGGTATACCCAAATATAAGGTGTATACCCACTTTATCAGTCGGCTTTGCGTAGCCTATACCCCCACTTCTAAATCCCCTCTGATGCACAAATGCAAATATTCCCTAAACACACCCAGTAAAGACAGCGATGTGGTCAGGACTGTGGCGCGGACTTCCTTTGAAATATGTTTGATGGTTGCATCTGATGCGCCTGCGCCCGCTCCGTCCACTCCTCCGCCCCAGATGCTGCCTGTTCATACACGTGAGCATAGAGCTTAATCTATTATCTCATTCGTCATGTGGGATGGATTTGACTAATGGCACTGCGCAGACATATTCGCTGAATTAGAGACGGTAAAAGTGGGTGGGTCCGATATCACAGGTCTTCAAAAGTGGGTGGGTCCTGTCCCACCAACATTCAATGGTTCCGACGCCCATGCTTCAAACGATCCCAAATGCGTTTGTAAACGATCCCAGCCGAGGAAGAAGGGTCTTATCTAGCAAAACGATTGGTTATTTTCATAAAAATAATACAATTTATATACTTTTTAATGTGAAGCGCTCGTCTTGTCTTACTCTGCCTGGACTGTTTTTGTTCCGGTTCATGTCAGTTAGGATATGTCGAAAAACTCCCATCTCATGTTCTCCCTCAACTTCAAAATCGTCCTATATCGCTGTTTTACCTTTTTTGTTAAAGGGGTCATCGGATGCTAAGTTTACTTTTTCATGTTGTTTGAACATTAATGTGTGTTGGCAGTGTATGTACACATCTGCCCTATGATGATAAAAATCCATGCAGTGCTTTTTAATTAATTTGTAAAAATAATATCCCCTTTTTCAAATTGAGCCGTTCTCAGATGCCTGTCATTGTGCCGTCACACAGAGGATCCGCTCCCACAATAGTTGATTGACATGAGCTCTCACCTCAGACCAGCTGTCACAGTCCAGTAACTTTCCATGTTTTGATGCCAGAGCAGGGATGTAAGTTAGACAAGAATATCTCCAATTGAGCGATTGAGGTGTTGTGTTGCTGGATGTAATAATGAACATAGTGGTCGTCATTTACTCCCGACATCTGAGTCGCTGAAGATGCAGTGGATTTATCTTTGTTTGTGAAGGGAATGCGCCTCCCGACCTACATATATCCGTCTATGTTCGCACGAATCATTCATGATCCAGCTTCACTTACAGCAGAAGTGAGTAAAAGGTTTTTTCATGAAAATGGGCATCCGATGACCCCTTTAAGGGTGTTTGATTCTTCTTTGCATGTTCACTTTGCAAAGACTGTGTCGGTACTTCTGCAGTGATGTAGGATGATTTTGAAATGATTTTTGAAATTGAGGGAGAAAATGCAATCAGAGTTTTTGACATTCCCTAACTGTCTTGAGCCAGAATACACAGAGTTCAGGGAGAGAAAGACAAGACAAGCTTTTGAGATTAAAAAGTATTTAAATTGTATTTTTTTAATGAAAATATCCAATATTTGCTAGATAAGACCCTTCTTCCTCGGCTGGGATCGTTTACAACCGTATTTAGGATCATTTGAAGCCGCATTTAAACTGTATTTTGGAAGTTCAAACTCGGGGCACCACATCAGTCCATTATATGGAGAAAAATCCTGAAATGTTTAATCCAAAAAAACATAATTTCTTTACGACTGAAGAAACAAAGACATGAACATCTTGGATGACAAGGGGGTGACTACATTATCTATAAATCTTTATTCTGGAAGTGGACTTCTCTTTTAAGCCTTGACATGTGCTTGTCTTTCAGATAAGTAAATCAGTCATTCACTTGTCTGAGTAAAAAAGTTATAATCTATTCTGAAGCAATACTCTCATCACTGCTCTGTGAGGTCTTACTTTAATCAGCATAATTGTGATATTTGCCTTAAATTGATTTCTAGGACACTTTTTAACTGTATGAAGGGCAATATTTTCCTAACTTTACTAAATGTACATGTCATGATTTACATCAAATTCTTAAATTTTATCAATACATTTAGTTGGAATAATTAGACTCTGTTACCATTCAAATGAAATGAGTAACAAACTCCATCTTTCCACTGGAGAAGAAACACTAAAGCTAAAGCTGTGCCGTTTAGATGTATTTACTCAGACTGTTTAATGAAGATAAGAGGTTCCATAAATGCATTTACACAGTAAAACTGCAAATGCATAAATAATATTAGAAGAGTAATGTTTTACTTTTTTTAACATATAAATCTGAAATGTTGGAAAAATGCAATAATTTTAAATATAAAACCAAACCACCAGTAGGTGGCAGCTAGTTACTGTCTTAATGAGTGAGTCACTGATTCAACCAATTTCTTCAAACAGCTAATTCATTAAATAAATAAAGCAAGTGAGTGTCTTTATGAAAGGCTCACTGAGTCACTCGATTCATTCAAAAATGCCACATCATTCAGTATTGAAACACCGCTGTGTGTTGCTCGGAGATGCGTGTCTGTGGCTTTGCTTAGAACTATTTTAGTAAGTCAGTTAATCTGCAGTTACTACTACTAACTTCATTTAGTCAGTTATTGCTTGTTTATTGAGCTACTGCTGTATAATATCAATGTCACATTCGTGTTTTGCATACAAATAAACTGATAATATTATGCTATTGTAGATTTTGTACCCACTGTTGTGTCCACTGTTTCGAAGAACTCTTAAAGGGGAAGTCCACTTCCAGAACAAAAATGTACAGATACCCTTGTCATCCAAGATGTTCATGTCTTTCTGTCTTCAGTCGTAAAGAAATTGTGCTTTTTGAGGAAGACATTTCTGCATTTTTCTCCATATAATGGACTGATATGGTGCCCCGAGTTTGAACTTCCAAAATGCAGTTTAAATGCGGCTTCAAACAATCCCAAATACGGTTGTAAACGATCCCAGCCGAGGAAGAAGGGTCTTATCTAGCGAAACGATTGGTTATTTTCATAAAAATAATACAATTTAAATACTTTTTAATCTCAAAAGCTCGTCTTGTCTTGCTCTCCCTGAACTCTGTGTATTCTGGCTCAAGACAGTTAGGGTATGTTGAAAAACTCCAATTGTATTTTCTCTCTCAACTTCAAAAATCATATCAAAATCATCCTACATCACTGCAGAAGTACCGACCCAGTCTTTGCAAAGTGAACATGCAAAGATCAAACACCTTTAATGATTTTGAAGTTGAGGGAGAACATGAGATGGGAGTTTTTCAACATACCCTAACTGTCATGAACAGGTAAAAAACAGTTCAGTTAGAGTAAGACAAGACGAGCTTTGACATTAAAAAGTATAAAAATTTTATTTTTTTTTTTTAAAATAACCTCAGCTGGGATCATTTACAACCGCATTTGGGATCGTTTGAAGCCGCATTTAAACTGCATTTTGAAAGTTCAAACTCGGGGCACCATATCAGTCCATTATATGGAGAAAAACGCTGAAATGTTTTCCTCAAAAAATATAATTTCTTTAAGACTGAAGAAAGAAAGACATGAACATCTTGGATGACGGGGGGGGGGGGGTGAGTATATTATCTGTAAATTTTTATTCTGGAAGTGGACTTCTCCTGTAAAAAAGTTTAATTTTCTAATCACATAATTTTAATGATACAGCATTATAAAATGGGTAATGAAATAAAAGCAATGCGGCTGTATAAGATAAGTCAATACAGGAAAGAAAACTGCAAGCCATTTCATGGCATCTCTAGAGACAAAAATCTGCCTTTCTCACTCCAGAGATCTAAATGCCATTAGATTATCCACTTTCCTATTACAAAAATACCAGTAAGCCTCATTAAATTCAGACACACTCATTTAAGTCATTTAATTTTTACATCAACTAAAGGAGCACAGATGCATTCCTCACTGATCCTGCAGCCAGATTACAGCTCCAGCCGCACGGACTGCAGCCCAGTGTTTATGGCAGAGCCTTTGCAAGATAACAGCCCATCTCATTCTCATTACGCAGGGATTTTAATAGGCATTGCTCATAGCGGGTGGTCCGCCGGCCCTGGACTTCAGTGATGGATGAAGGAAGATCACGATAAAGGGAGAACAAAGAGATCGCGAATGCGATTTTGAGAATTCTAAA
The DNA here is from genome assembly GCA_036247105.1 of Cirrhinus mrigala. NCBI lineage: Eukaryota > Metazoa > Chordata > Actinopteri > Cypriniformes > Cyprinidae > Cirrhinus > Cirrhinus mrigala. The sequence goes on along the minus strand of CM070011.1, from coordinate 2,248,398 downwards.
CACGAAAATGAAGAAATGGGAGATTTTTTTTTTTTTTGTTTGTTTTGTTTTTGTGTGTGGTTTTATCTCACAATCTCATTATCGTAGTAGGTTATAATGACTATTTAAATGAGGCTTGATGAATGCAGTTTGCTTTCTTGTGTTGATGTATTTCCTCCTGAAACAGGAAGTGCATGTTCATCTGTGCATGCTCTTATGTTGCCTTCAAGGGGTCTGTAGCAGCATGTCAGAGCATCTTTTTTTTCTGTAGTTTCTGAGTGATCAATCACATGGAGTTTACTGTTTTGTGGCAAAAGAAAAAAAAAAAAAAAAAAAAAAAAAAAAAACATTTTAAACACTCTTCAGCAGCGCAAGATGGATCAGTCAATAATTTTGATCTGTTTTTCTGGATAAAAAAACAAAAAATCAAAAACAAACAAACACTGCAAAACGTGCCTGCCAAATCTGCTAAAAGTTAGTTCAGGCAAATCATGGTCCCAAGGTGGACTGGGGGGGGGGTCCTGGACCTCCCATATGAAAGAAGATAAAATAAAATAAAATTGCTTTCCAAAAATCTAAATATTGAGAAAATCGCCTTTAAAGTTGTCCAGATGAAGTTCTTAGCAAGGCATATTACTTCAACCATATTATAAAAATTAAGTTTTGATATATTTACAGTAGGAAATTTACAAAATATCTTCATGGAACATGATCTTTGCTTAATATCCTAATGATTTTTAGCATAAAAGAAAAATATATATATATATAATTTTGACCCATGCTATGTATTTTTGACTATTGCTACAAATATACCCGTGCTACTTAAGACTGCTTTTGTACTCCAGGGTCACATATAATGTAAACATGAATACATTTTAATTTAATTGCAATTAGCATGCATTTACAAGTGTCCAAAAACATTACATTTGTGCTTAAGTGTATTGTTTCATGTGTTTAATGTCTGTAACTAGTACTGTATGCTGAAGTCAGCTTCTTTTTTCACGAAGCATGAGTCTGTGTGACCCACTCATCCGCCCCTACCCATATAATTCACACACCACACTGCATATACATGATCTTAAAGCGAATGGGCTAAAAGTCTCAAAACCCCAATTTTGCTTTCATAGGGCCTTTAACAGATTTAGCTTCTACAAAAACAGGGAGAGATTTCAGTTATAGAGACAGAAAAGTAGAGAGAGAGAAAAAATGCCTGTGTTGCAGTATTAGTAAAGCATCACAGAGACAGCCCGAAAAGAAAAGTGAGAGGATTATTCAGGATTTTGCTGAGGAGAGAAGTGCTGGAGATTTCAGTAATGAGAAATTTGAGTATTTGTGTGTGCAAAAATGCATGATTATTTGTTTGCCTGTAAGGATTATCCACTGTGTGTGTGTGACTACAATGTAGACTGCAGGTCTGCTCACATCTGCAGCCAATCAACCTCTACCGTACACCAAACCAGGAAACCACAAACAATAGGAGACTGGGCTACTGCCAAACACTCGAAGTGTGTGTGTGCTTTTCTTGCACAATTCAGTGTAGTTGTTCATGTGTAATAACATGCGCAAATTTTACAAGGGTGTTCTTCTGGGTGGACTGTTTAAAGCAATTTCTGTCTCTAACTTTGAACGGAAATTGTTGAGATTCGTTTCTAACAGTTGCACAAACGTCAACACTTTTAAAGATAAAACATACCCTCAAAAGACACAAAGCACATGAAACACTTGAGATATGTCAGTCTAATTAAACAATGGCAGTATTTATTGTTTGTCAATGTATTGTCTGATACTGATCTTAACAGAAAGCACTCATGTGGTCTACAGTAACCAGTATGATTATTTCCTCAAAGCATTTCAACATTCACAAATGTACAAAAAACGAAAACCACAGGGTAAAAAAGTGTCATGCAAAAAAAAAAAAAATAACATTGTATGCAAAAAAAATCTGCTCATATTTTGTACTTACTTTAATGGTTATGAAGTTAATGTTAAGTGGGATGACAGAATTAAAAATATGCAATTTTTTGTCAGCAAAAAGTTTTACCTTAATTATTACAATTGCATAAATTATGAAAAATAAGGAGAATAATTGTAATTATTCTAATTGCATAAGGAGAAAAATGATGCTGGGTTTATGTTACATTTTTTTTAAATTCCAAATTTATTTGCCCATTTTCTGTTGCTACAAACTGTGAAATTAAATTCTTAATGAATAAAATCAGGACTTTTTTGAACGTACTTTGTGTAAGTATGTAATTTAGGGTTTTCATTAAAAGCCTATTTGTCCAACTTACGATTTAACTTTTGTGGTTACTGAAAGATTGTTTGAAAACACTGTCGAAACATTCCTCATGCATTATGTAGAATTATAACCGTTTCGTATACAGGCTTTTTTAGACCTCCAAATCTTTGTTGTGACTGTGTTTGGGTGGCGGGGGTGGACGGTGTTTTTTCAAGCCCTTAATTAGTAGGCGTCGGCAGGGGAGTCAGACCCCCCGAACTTTATGGAAAACTTTGCGTCAGCTGTTAAACACCTTTGAACTGCCGATAGTCTATGAAGATTGTGGAATACGTGGCTGTGCTCTGGGATTCCACCATCACTGAAGTAGAAATCCTTTGTTCATTCAGTTTGTAGAAGTCAGAGACAAGAAATACCTGAACACAAATGGCCAAACTGCAGAGCTGTTGCAATCACATCCACATCCCTATGATGGTTTCTTAACTGCTCTTGTATTGCTCCTGTAAATATTGCTCTTAGAGCCACTGTGTGTCACTGTGGTGACTGCATTGTTACTTATAATGAACTGAAGTTACCCTTCTATTGTCTTCAGTTCTACTTCAGGGCTTTCTCTGTTTCTCTGTTTTATTGACTTCCAGCTCTATCCAGTCTAGTCATCATGCTCACGGAATGTCTGATGCGAACTGCACACAAAGAAATGGCAAGAGCTTTCTCTAAACTGAAGCAACCTTCTAAATTAAAAGTAATGAGTTACTTTACTAGTTACTTGATCAAAATAATCTGATTACATAACTCGCCTTACTTGTAATGCGTTGTCCCCAACACTGACTACACTTTACAACTTCACACTCTCCAACCCAACCTGGCAACCTCCACCCGATCTGCTCAAACCATCACAACATTCAAGAAACACTTAAAAATGTTGTTTCCTTACATTTCACTTCTGTTCTAGTGTAGGCACTAATCAAGTTTATACCTGAAGCCTGGCATTGTGTATGACAATTATTGTTGCCTCTTATGACAATTCACTTGTGATGCTCCTTATTTATAAGTCACTTTGCATAAAAGCATCTGCTAAATGAGTAAAAGTAATGTCACGCAAGTGTGCGGTTCTTTGGCCAAAATAAGCTCAAATGTGGAACAGACGTTACACACATAGTCAAAAGTCTCAGGGGACCAGTCGACCTCCCATTGTGTGTGTGAAGTTTAAGGGACAGTTATTAAAGAATGTATTGTTTCTGACCAGTTGTTGTTAACCTAGAAAACATCCCAGTAGAGGAAGAGAGTGGGAAATGGGGGGTACAGGAATGTTCTGGGAGAATGGAGAGGAGTGATCTTTGTGCCTACAGTATCATTTACTTTTCCAGCTGCCCCGGGAGCTTGTCATGTCTTTATGATTAACATTTGAAGTCACAAACTGTAGCTAAAGACATACATTGCCATACAAGAAGCAAGCCTGTCTTACACATGCATAATTGCAAACATCACTGTTGGTACATGAAATATGATGTTCTGTAAAACTGAACAGAGATCATCCCTGCAGGCACTGTCATCTTTGGCTTCAAAATCTATCAAGCATAAACTGAGATCTGCTTTCAATAACTACATATATATAAAAGTCCCCACGGGGTTTTCCATATTGCATATCTTGCTGGAAATCCCATCTAAAACTAGTTTCTTATGGTACTGTAGCTTGTTTAACATGGCTGGATTTGTTTTTTTTTTGTTTGTTTTGTTTTGACTAGGACTTGAGAAGTTTGACCTCCTTAGACAAGCTATCATGTTCCATGATTTTTCTCCAGCATAGTGAAATTGTCTAAAACACACATAAATTAATGGGTGATTATGAAGCTAATGTCAGGAAGGACATAGTATTAACATAGAACACACAGTACATTTGCATTCACATTTATGCATTTAGCAAATACTTTCATCCAAAGTGACTTACAAAAGAGGAACACAAACAAGTTGTCACAGAGCTAACAATTACTTGAATGGAAACAAGCTATAGCAGAAGTGAAATTCAGAAAAGAAGAAGAACAAAACGTGCATTGGTGTAAGGCTGTGCAGTTTTTAAGTGGTTGCAGAAGAGATTTGTCTTCAGCTGCTTCCAGAAAGTTGTGATGGTTTGAGCAGATTGGGTGGAGGTTGGAAGCTCATTTCACCAGAAAGGTTTTGAATAGTGACTTTGTGCCTCAATGTGAAGGAACAGCAAGGGTTCCTAGTTTAATTTAGGGTGGTGTGGGTCCAGTGGCTATTCAGTGTCAAAGCACAAAAAATAAAATGCTGTCATCATTTAGAGCCAGTGAAGTAAGAACACTAAATGTGCAAAAATTTAACCTTTAGGGGTACAACAGCTTGTCACTGGGGCAGTACCCTCAAAAGGACACTTGTGTCATTCTTTGCTTCTAAAGGATGCATATTAGTACTTTAGAGCAGTACTAGCGGGGTTAAAGGCACACCTTAAAAAAAGATGTGCTTTTCACTGCGCCCAAAGTGTATGATTGCAGAAAAATATATACATTTGTATTGCACATTTATGGAGCAACAGATTTTGTGTGAAAATAATTCAATCCCTCAAAAGACACAAAGCACATGAAACACTTGAGATATGTCAGTCTAATTAAACAATGACAGTATTTATTGTTTGTCAATGTATTGTCTGATACTGATCTTAATAGAAAGCCCTCATGTGGTCTACAGTAACCAGTATGATTATTTCCTCAAAGCATTTCAACATTTACAAATGTACAAAAAAAAGAAAACCACAGGGTTAAAAAGTGTCATGCAAAAAAAAAAAAACGTATGCGAAAAATATGCTCATAAAAATATATACATTTGTATTGAACATTTATGGAGCAACAGATTTTGTGTGAAAATAATTCATACCCTCAAAAGACACAGAGCACATGAAACATTCATGATATGTCAGTCTAATTAAACAATGACAGTATTGTTTGTCAATGTATTGTCTGATACTGATCTTAATAGAAAGCCCTCATGTGGTCTACAGTAACCAGTATGATTATTTCCTCAAAGCATTTCAACATTCACAAATGTACAAAAAAAGAAAACCACAGGGTTTTTAATGCAAAAAGTATGCTCATAAAAATATATACATTTGTATAGAACATTTATGGAGCAACAGATTTTGTGTGAAAATAATTCACATAAGTAGTTTATTTTTATTTTTTTCATCTTATAAATGTATGAGGTGGCAAGGGGGGCCTTTTATCTGACACACGGGGTAAAAGGCATACAGTATTAATACAAATACTTTAGCTTAAATAATGTTTTTTTTTTTTTTTTTTTTTTTTTTTTTAATAATGTCTAAGTTAATACTTGTTCAAAACAATCACTTTAGCAAAGTTTATACTATTTTCTGTTCATTTTGATAAATAATAGAATTGATTTTTGTTCAATAAATATACTGTCATTAATATATGATTATAAAACATATTTTAAAGCACTAACGGAGATCCCATAATAATTTAATATAGATTTACAGTAGTAACAACAAATAATATTTTATTATATGATATAATTAATAGAACGTTTTTAAATATGATGGTTTCATTCTAAACATGGTGATTATCTCTAAGATGGACACACAACATAATATATGATATTTACCATCTGAATCTGACCATGTCATTTCAACAAATGGAAAAGTCAGCCTTCTGTTAATTATCATGTTAATTATTGTGCCTTTTAGTCCCAACAGCAGGGGCACTTTTTACCCCAAATACTATACTTTTATTCTTTTGTTATTTAAGAACTGTTGCTTCAATTATCTTTAAAAAAAACTGAAAATCATTAAGAAGAGCTTTGTCTCGGAATATATTCTATAATTTTAGAGGTTCTCATTTGCTACTTAAATCTACAGCATTTTTAAAAAACATCAAGTAGGCGCAGAATCAACTTTGCACTGCTGATAATGTCAAGCATCAGACAACTTTGCATGTGTATGTCGAAAAGCGAATGTTTTGGAAGGTGCTACTCCACGTTTTTCTGCCATCTAGTGGTTAAGAGGAAAATAATATCAAAGGTGCCTAATAGGATACTAATATAAACCTTTTAGGGGTCAAGAAGGTAAGGTGTCCTTTTGAAGGTACTGCCCCAGTGACAAGCTGTTGTACCCCACAAAGGTACAATTTTTGCACATTTTTTTCTCAGAGTGAATCCTCTGAAGAGGTTTAGTCATGTTGGCTGAAAGGCAAGCCAGTAGAGCATTGCAGTAGTTCAGCAAGAGCTTGGGTGAGGAGCTGCACAGTGTACTTTGACAGGAGGAGTCTGGTTTTTCTGCACAACCAGGGCTTTGTTGAAATGTGGCTGGTAAAGCTCTTGGCCATCAAGCACTAAGCAGAATCCTTGCTGTCCTGAGGTATGTTTCCCATGCAACAATGTAACTCGCTGTTAAACACTATAGTATGATGCATTATTGTAGAAACTAACCATCTAGTCACAACAGTTTCCCGAACATGGTCGCACACCTCTGTCATTTGAACAGAGTGACTTTAATGTCACGTCACATGTGATGCATCGATTTCAGATCTCCCAAGATGCAGCTATAACGAACATGACATCTGATGACTACTTCATCTTTTTTTTTGTTGATCCTTGTCATTTTGCTTTATTTGATGTTTGATTCATCACATCTTACCTCGTGCATCATACTCCCGGGTTCCCTTAACCACAGGTTGAAAGTTGTAGTTTTAACCATGCAAGTCTGGTAAACACCAAATCATTAAACTATATTGGTAACAATGAAACTTGTGACCATAGTTGGCTAACGATGCTTTTGGGAAATGCATCGGGGTTGGCATTAGTGTGTAGACCCCAAATTTAACAGTGATGTTGTGCTCATCTGATGGGTTTGCAGGGATTACAAAGGAGCTCCATGTTCTAAAGTTTATGGTAATGATGCTTCATCCAAGCCAAGATGTCCAACAGCTTGGCAGAGATGGGAGCTGAGATAGTAGGGTCATCTTGTTTAAACGACAAATTAAAAAAAACAAAAAAAAAGTATCATCTGCATAGCCATAGTAGGAGAAACCATGTGCCTTTATGAGGTTGTGTAAATAGAGAAAAGAAGAGGTTTATGCTGGTCCTTAGCTGGTCATGTTGCTGGACAAGGACCAGCATAAACCAGCAAAGGACCAGCATAAACTAGCTAAGGACCAGCTTAAACCAGCATCAAAACCCACCTACCAGCATATGCTGTTTTTTCAACAGGGCTATGCAAATACATGTTTATGTAGAGATAAAAAAAAAAAAAATGTTAATCACTGTCTGTCACCATCAGTTTAGTATAGTGATTGTGTGCGTTTGTGAAGACACTGATGAATGTTACACCACAAATGAAAACAAAAGTTTCTAAGCAGTTGTACACATCTGATTTTTTTTTTTTGCATTCAGAATAAACCCTTCAGGTTTTAGCCTAAAGGGATACCTGCACTGGATGGCTAATGTCATATATATCTTGTGTATTTTTTAAAATACAAAATACTGTCTTTGTATTTAAATACTTTTTTCCACAGTATTTTGTGTTTTTATTTTAAATACATTTTAATGTATTATGCCCATCTCCGGTCGGAGTCAGATTAAATATAAGAGGTAATAAATATAAGAAAATGTATTTATTTTATTCTTGCTGTGTTGCATAAAAGCAGCAGTTCTCAATTCCTGTCCTCGAGCCCCACCACTCTGCATATTTTCCATGTCTCCCTTTGTTAACGCACCTGATTGTGATAACCAGCTCGTTAGAATTGAGCTCTGTGCATGAACTGTGTTCCGACTGACATGGTCCCTACACAGTATTCATTGTTCCCTAGTACCTGAGCAGGTTAAATCCATTGAAGTTTACTTCACTTCGGAACGTTCCTTCATGGATTTGCGCTGCGCTGCTGCTTGCGGCGTCTTCACACACAAACGAATCTTACTAGAGAAGTGTGAAATAAATCATCTGTAAATAAATTTAAATTCATGTCTCACACACTTTAATGACCTTTAAATGGAACATACCCAGCCAACATGTGTATGTGGGCCCCACATGGTTTCTGCTGGGTCTTCATGGGTACCAAGTGGGCATGGTCCCAAAATGGGCATCTTATCTGGGGCCCACTTGGGTCAGCTAAGTAGGTCCCACATGGGCAAAAACAGATGGGCTCCCTATGTGGGACCTAGTTGGGTCACAAATGGTAAATGAGTGCTTGGGCTCGAAATGGGCAGCACAAATGGGGCCCATATGGGTTTAACAAATGGGTTAGACATGGGCAAACACAATTAATCCCATATAGGCTGCCTGCACTGGCCCAAGGCGGTACCCACAAAGGCTACCTCTATATGGGCTCAGAATGGGGAAACACATATGGGGCCCTCTTGGTCAAACCATATGGGTCAAATATGGGCTGACACAATCAGTCCCATATAGGCTGCCTACATGGGCCCAAGGTAGTACCCACAAAGGCTACCTCTATATGGGTTCAGAATGGGGAAACACATATGGGGCCCTCTTGGTCAAACCATATGGGTAAAATATGAGCAGACACAATCAGTCCCATATAGGCTGCCTGCACTGGCCCAAGGCGGTACCCACAAAGGCATCCTCTATATGAGTTCAGAATGGGGAAACACATATGGGGCCCTCTTGGTCAAACCATATGGGTAAAACATGGGCAAACACAATCAGTCCCATATAGGCTGCCTACATGGGCCCAAGGTAGTACCCACATAAGCTACCTCTGTATGGGTTCTGAATGGGGAAACACATATGGGGCCCTCTTGGTCAAACCATATGGGTAAAACATGGGCAAACACAATCAGTCTCATATAGGCTGCCTACACTGGCCCAAGGTAGTACCCACATAAGCTACCTCTCTCTGGGTTCTGAATGCTTAAACACATATGGGGCCCTCTTGGTCAAACCATATGGGTAAAACATGGGCAAACACAATCAATCCCATATAGGCTGCCTACATAGGCCCAAGGTAGTACCCACATAAGCTACCTCTGTATGGGTTCTGAATGGGGAAACACATATGGGGCCCTCTTGGTCAAACCATATGGGTAAAACATGGGCAAACACAATCAGTCTCATATAGGCTGCCTACATGGGCCCAAGGTAGTACCCACATAAGCTACCTCTCTCTGGGTTCTGAATGGGGAAACACATATGGGGCCCTCTTGGTCAAACCATATGGGTAAAACATGGGCAAACACAATCAGTCCCATATAGGCTGCCTACATGGGCCCAAGGTAGTACCCACATAAGCTACCTCTGTATGGGTTCTGAATGGGGAAACACATATGGGGCCCTCTTGGTCAAACCATATGGGTAAAACATGGGCAAACACAATCAGTCTCATATAGGCTGCCTACACTGGCCCAAGGTAGTACCCACATAAGCTACCTCTCTCTGGGTTCTGAATGGGGAAACACATATGGGGCCCTCTTGGTCAAACCATATGGGTAAAACATGGGCAAACACAATCAGTCCCATATAGGCTGCCTACATGGGCCCAAGGTAGTACCCACATAAGCTACCTCTGTATGGGTTCTGAATGGGGAAACACATATGGGGCCCTCTTGGTCAAACCATATGGGTAAAACATGGGCAAACACAATCAGTCTCATATAGGCTGCCTACACTGGCCCAAGGTAGTACCCACATAAGCTACCTCTCTCTGGGTTCTGAATGGGGAAACACATATGGGGCCCTCTTGGTCAAACCATATGGGTAAAACATGGGCAAACACAATCAGTCCCATATAGGCTGCCTACATGGGCCCAAGGTAGTACCCACATAAGCTACCTCTGTATGGGTTCTGAATGGGGAAACACATATGGGGCCCTCTTGGTCAAACCATATGGGTAAAACATGGGCAAACACAATCAGTCTCATATAGGCTGCCTACACTGGCCCAAGGTAGTACCCACATAAGCTACCTCTCTCTGGGTTCTGAATGCTTAAACACATATGGGGCCCTCTTGGTCAAACCATATGGGTAAAACATGGGCAAACACAATCAGTCCCATATAGGCTGCCTACATGGGCCCAAGGTAGTACCCACATAAGCTACCTCTGTATGGGTTCTGAATGGGGAAACACATATGGGGCCCTCTTGGTCAAACCATATGGGTAAAACATGGGCAAACACAATCAGTCCCATATAGGCTGCCTACATGGGCCCAAGGTAGTACCCACATAAGCTACCTCTGTATGGGTTCTGAATGGGGAAACACATATGGGGCCCTCTTGGTCAAACCATATGGGTAAAACATGGGCAAACACAATCAGTCTCATATAGGCTGCCTACACTGGCCCAAGGTAGTACCCACATAAGCTACCTCTCTCTGGGTTCTGAATGCTGAAACACATATGGGGCCCTCTTGGTCAAACCATATGGGTAAAACATGGGCAAACACAATCAGTCCCATATAGGCTGCCTACATGGGCCCAAGGTAGTACCCACATAAGCTACCTCTGTATGGGTTCTGAATGGGGAAACACATATGGGGCCCTCTTGGTCAAACCATATGGGTAAAACATGGGCAAACACAATCAGTCCCATATAGGCTGCCTACATGGCCCAAGGTAGTACCCACATAAGCTACCTCTGTATGGGTTCTGAATGGGGAAACACATATGGGGCCCTCTTGGTCAAACCATATGGGTAAAACATGGGCAAACACAATCAGTCCCATATAGGCTGCCTACATGGGCCCAAGGTAGTACCCACATAAGCTACCTCTGTATGGGTACTAAATGGGGAAACACATACGGGGCCCTCTTGGTCAAACCATATGGGTAAAATATGGGCAAACACAATCAGTCCCATAAAGGCTGCCTACATGGGCCCAAGGTAGTACCCACAAAGGCTACCGCTATATGGGTTCTGAATGGGGAAACACATATGGGGCCCTCTTGGTCAAACCATATGGGTAGAACATGGGTAAACACAATCAGTCTCATATAGGCTGCCTACATGGGCCCAAGGTAGTACCCACATAGGTAATCTTTGTATGGGTTCTGAGCAGGGAAAGACGTGTAGGGCCCTCTTGCCAAACTATATGGGTCAGACATTGGGCATACACAATCAGTCCTTTATAGGTTTGCTACATGGGCTCAAGGTAGTACCCACATGGGTAATCACTGTATGGGTTGTGAATGGGGAAATACATATGGGGTAGTGATGGGTCATTTGTGATGATGATCTGTTTATTGCGTCTGTTATGTGACAAATGAATGAAAGACTCTGAAGGTAAAGTAATTATTCATGTTCCCTACAAATTATGTCTAGGTGCATTATAATAATTTCCTCATTTAGAATATGATCAAGATTGCATAGGTAGGTGTTTTCAGGGAATTTGGTTGGTAAAAGTAAAGATTCATTCATTTTGATGAAGGACATCAAACGAGAGAGTCAGTAAAATGACCCAAACTTCCCATCACTAATATGTGGTAGGGTGACCAAACGTGCCACTTTCCGGGGACACATTCGAAAGGATGTAGCGTCTGCTCTGCTCTCTATAGTTGTTGCGGTACTTTGATGTCATACAATAATCAATCAGCGCAGCGAAAACAACCAACACCTGGTTATTTTAGGCAATTTAGAAATCATGTGCTGAACGTGTCCCCGGGTAGTGCCATGTCTGGTCATCCAAATAGGGCACCCTCTTGGGTAAGACATAAGCATTCTGGGTAAGACATGAGCAAACATAATCAGTCCCATATAGGCTGACTGCATGGGCCCTAGGTAGTACACATATTGGTACTAGGTGCAGAGTGGGCAGTGGGTGTGGTATCTATGTGGGTACAGTATTAACCTTATTCTCCAGAGAAAGAAGTGCATCACCATCTTTAAAATATTGTCTTTAAACTTCCATTTGTGCGGTAGCTCTGTATATTTCTATGGCATTTCTGTCTAAGTAATTTAGTTAGTAAAGTGGATTTATGTATTGTAGAGTTAACAAAAGTTATTGTAAACACTGTAATGTTTAAAGCAAATGTCTTATCAAATGTCAGTAGACCAGGAAGATTTTAAAATGAGAGGTTTATTCATAAATCTGTTGTGTTTTGTGTTCAGTTTTCTTTTTGGACCAACAGTACAGACTTTTCTTTTCAGTCTAGTCGGCACATGACCGACCTTCAAAGTTGAAATATGATTGAAATAATGTCAGCTGCTGTTTTAACATTGACACAAATTGATAATGTATAATGCTAAATCATTCAAATTTGGTTTTAACAATTTAAATCTTAAAATAAATAAATAAATAAATAAATAAATAAATAAAAAACAGATCTGTATGTTGAATAAATGTAATGTCTTTAACAAGAAATATCTGCCTTTTGAATGATTATGATGATTAATATTTTATTTATTAGCATTTTATGATATTTTGATCAAAACACCTCTTCAAAATCCAAATGTATATGAACAATTTTAATTATTAGCATTAGTAACAATAATTATAATAGATACAGCTTTAATCTCAAAAGAGCAGTGAAAACACTGTTTGACCAATTAATCAAATAATACAGCCAAAAATAAATAAATAATTAAATAAAACTAAATACACACACGTTTGTAACCAAGATTGGTTAATCTGACTGTCATTCACAAAACTGGCCAATGACAGCCTCGCGCGCCTTTTTGCTCGTGCAGTTTGAAAATATACTAATCAGTTTGGTGATGTACGTGCCACTGATCCGTAAGATTACTCGCTCGCGCAGTTCCTGATTATGTGCCTGTTAAATTCATTGTAAACTAATTTGAACTGTGACATGTCAGCGGAGAACAGAAGATGGAATGTGAACACAGAGGAAGGGGCAGACTGGATGTGTGAGATCCCGAAAACATATGGCGATGTCAGGTAACAAAACATTTTTCAGTCAAACCATCATAAAGTTATGATTTGTGCCCATAATTAATGAATGTGAGTGAGAGGAAAAAGGGAGAGGCTAATCGCGATTAGCATATTAGCGCGCTGGCTATATTAGCACATATTTCAATGTAAATTAGTGTTTGAAGTTGCTGTGTGTTTGTGTGTATTAATGTTTAGTTTAAAACTCAAACTCATGAGAAGTAAAGGAGCACTGGAATAAGTGAAGTGAATGATTAAACTGTAATTTACACTCGAAAACACTGGAATATATGGGAGAGTTGAGAGTGTTGTATGAGAATGTAATGTTTGTTTTTTTTTACTTCACCTCTTCAAATACTGGTAACTTCTAATGATAAGATATTGACAATGATAAGACATTTTTAGATCAAGCACACGTTTTTCAGGGAAAACAGACACCCAATACAGAGACTACAGTAAAATGTTAGTCAGTTTTAACCACTGTTTCCAGACCTGAACTATGATTATAATCATGATAAGTACATTTGTAAGACATTTCCTCCACTGGTGAAAGAAAATCTGAGTAACTTTTTTTCCCTGTTGTCTTTCTTTTTCTGAGGTGGCACAAAGAAAGGGAAATAGGTCTTGTCATCATCTTCAGTCCTTTATTTCATTCACTGGAGAACATCACAGCCTTCAGATGTGTCATATCAGGATAAATGCAACTGCAGGTAAAATTCTATTATATTAGATGTAATTGTGGTGTACAAATTGGCTTTTTTAAGATACAGTTGTATTTACCTTGCAAAGATATATATGGGAAGAGTCCATTTTTTTGTGAATCCTCTTTGTCTTTCTTTTGGGGATTTACATTTTTCTGATGGGATTGTTATGCATTAAGTTCATGTTTCGATCATAACTAACAGTTTCAAAGCTGACAATTTGTTTATGTTGCCAAAATGGCTGATAATGGCAAATTTCAGTACAATTTAAATATGTTTTGTTAAAGAATGTTTAAAGAAATGGTAAAAAAAAGAAAAAAAAAGAAATGTTTTTTTTTTTTAAGGACTCGTCGGGCCCACCCACTACAGATTCACCAAGGATCCAGCTGATCACTGCCAATTTGGAGGAGGATTTTCCTTTATCTGCTACATTGCATCCTCACTTCTGGTATGAATTCACTGACTTTTTGTGATATGTGAGATGTTTTGGTTTTACTAAATGTAGTGGTTTTGCTTAATTTGATTTTACATAACTTTCTTAAAGGGAACGTTCACCCCAAAATGAAAGTTCTGGCATCATTTACCCTTAATCACCCTTATGTTTTTCCAAACCTGTATGAATTTCTTTCTTCTGTTGGAGACAAAAAAGATTTTTTGAAGAATGTAGATAACCAAACAGTTCATAGTAGCCATTAACTTCCATAGTAGGAAAAAAAAAATACTATGGAAATCATTAGGGCCCGCCAACTGTCACCAAAGTGACCAACGTTTGGAACAACATAAAGGTGAATAAATGATGACAGAATTTATTTTTGAGTGAACTATACCTTTAATACAATGTATAGTTATGATTCTGAATGTGTAATGTTTCTCTTCAAATATTATCATAAATAGATGGAGACACATTATCAGAAATTAGAGCTGCGCGATTAATCATTTAAAGATCATAATCTCGATCCAAACCCCACTTAATCTTATTCGTATATGACTAACACCGTGTCTACAACAGAGGTGACAGTTGTCATGGCGTGACAGTCTGTCTACACTAGATGTGACCAAGCGAACGCTGAAAATCATTTAAAGGGGTCATCGGATGCAAAACTCCTTTTTACAAGTTTGAACATAAATGTGTGTTGACAGTGTGTGTACACAACCACCCTATAATGATATAAATTCACCCAGTGGTATTTTATTAATCTTAATATGGGAAAAATCCAATGTAATCCAGATAATATGCCTTTTTTCAAATAAGGTCATTGTCAGCGTCTTGTCGGTGTGACGTCACACCGACCAAAGCCGCTCCTACGATAGTTGATTGACATGACAGTTTTATCTTAAACCCGCCCTAAATGAGCCGAGTGAGCGCTGAGAACAGTCTGACCACCATTATTGTTTCGACTCTGGTGCAGGGGAAGACAAGACTGTCTCCGACTGAGCGATTGAGGTGTTCTGTTGTTGGATGCAGTAATGCACATAGTAGCACTCATCATTTACTCCCGACATCTGAGCTGCTGAAGATGCAGAGGATCAACGTTACTTTTGTTTTTGAAGGAAATGCGCCCGGCAGCCTACATAAATGCGTCTATGTTCACGCGAATCATTTGTAATCTAGTTTCACCTACAGCAGAAGTGAGTATATGGGAGTTTTTTATGCATCTTTGGAATTCGCCTTTTCCTAATAATGTGCTAGTTAGCAAGTTATGCGGTTAAATGCGGCTAAAGTAAACATTACTGATCGTCACCCCACAGAAGAGAGGGGTGGAATGGCAGAGCTCATTAGCGTTTAAAGGAACATGCAACAGAATGGCTCACTCTAAAAAGGGCTGATTTTGACATGGTAAAATGGGTGGGTTTTTTTACACTACCACTGAGAAATTTTAAGCAAAATTTGTAGGTATAAATTTGTGGAAAATGGGCACCCGATGACCCCTTTAAACTTTGTCAGTATGTCATAAATAAAACGAGGCATCAGTTTGCCAGCGGGGATTTGTTGTGTCGTGCCGCGCCGCATCCAGTGTAGAGAGTACACTAGGTGCAATTCCATCACGGATTTGCACAAAACTTTTGTGATGTTGTCAATAAAACAATGTTGCGAAATTACAGCGTTTTCATTAACCAGTGTTATGAGACTAAAACGTAATTTTTTTCCGTCTCACGATAAGTCATGGCATGGATGTTCATAGGTTTACGTATGTCACAACCACCGCACTAGCCATTAATTTTAATTGTAGGAGACGTAGGCAACTATCTAAACAGGTGCAGCATGGAGAGCTGGTGTAAACACAAGCTTTGACTAGAGTGGCCGCGATCAGTTCCGCAAACTTTTGCAGTGTAAATAAAAGGTTATCCAAGCTTTAATGGCAAGGAAAGCCCCTTATTCAAGCATTGTGTAGTCAATGTTTGTATAAGCAGCCACATATGAGGTGTTTTTTTTTTTTTTTTTTTTTTGAGGTTATAGAACATTAAAAATGATCAATGTGACTTATGTACGCAAGGTAGCCTGTAAATGCAAAAAAGCTGTTTTAATTGCAGTTTTGCAAAATATACCTTTTTAAATTGCCTGTAAAACCACCTCATGCGAGCTTAAAAAAAAAAAAAAAAATCGATACATGGGACTTTTTGCGAAATACAGTATTGTTTCACCAACAAAAAAATGGTTTTAGTTTTGTAGTGTGTCAGTAGGAAATATCAGTTTACATTTCTAAACATTCATTTTGCCATTAATTGTAATAATCCAGTGAGATTTTTGTTTGCACAAGGAGTCTGCCAACAGCCAGTGCTCCACACAGAGATCTGATCTGACCATCATCCAGTCTGTCTGGAATGACATGAAGAAACAGAACAAACTGAGACAGACTAAATCCAGAAGAACTGTGACAACATCTCCAAGTTGCTTTAAGAAACCTACATGCAAAGTACTGTTAAATGTTTTAGGCGCTTGTGTAAAAATGCTGTAAAATGAGGATGCTGTCAAAAATAATGCCATAAATAGATTTTATCAATTAACTTCTATTACCTAAATTAAATCAACATTTGGTAAACCATATTTGCGTTTAAAACAGCTTTTGCCCTAGGTACATTTGCGCATAAGTTTTCAGGTAGCTTTGCATGTAGGTTTCTTAAAGCAACTTGGAGATGTTCTTCTGGATTTAGTCTGTCTCAGTTTTTCTGTTTCTTCATGTCATTCCAGACAGACTGGATGATGGTCACATCAGATCTCTGTGTGGAGCACTGGCTGTTGTCAGACTCCTTGTGCAAACAAAAATCTCACTGGATTATTACAATTAATGGCAAACTGAATGTTTAGAAATGTAAACTGATATTTCCTACTGACACACTACAGCAAAAGATAGAAATAACTGACTTAAAACCATTTTTTTGTTGGTGAAAATACTAGTGGGCTAAGACTTTTGCACAGTACTGTAGATGTTTCCATTAGGCATATTTTCAATACGCAATTTTAGTTTGCGCAATTTGAAGGGTAATGGAAACACAGCTACTGGTTATAATGGTTTCTGTTGTATTTAGTCACGCTGTGCCGTGCTCCGCCACACCACGCTGCTCACGTCTGGTGTTGACATGGTGTAACCATCCATTTGTTTTAAAAAGCAAACTTAACATCTTATCTTTTTCGAATCCTGATTACGAGACGATGAGCCACAAAGCTTTGTGTTGTGCTGCTTATACTAACCAAGCAATAAAAATACCCTTTCTCATGCTTAAAACAAGGTGTCTACAAATCAGAGTCTGAAACAGTCACTTGGACAATGTTGTCCTACACCACTTCACAGTTGATAAGTAGAAAGAGAATTTTTGATTGACATTGCAGTCATTTATTATGTTCTTTAATATAATATTACAACAACATCAGCTCATTTTGTGCATCATTTTGAATAGCTGGCAAAAACAAAAAATCTGTCGTCATTTACTTGCCCTTGAGTTGCTCCAAGTAAAAGTTATTGTTTTGTAGTATTTTAATGTGTAAGTAACATAATATTTCACGTTTACTAAACACATTGTAGAAAAGTTGGCTATTGGAATAGCCTGTAAACGAGCACCTTTACTTTTACTCTGTTTTCCTTACTGTAGTGGAGGGCAGCATCTTCATACCTCATCTTCCTGACAAATTTTAAAATGTCCTATTTTTAAATATATTTGTATATATATTTGTTTTGCAGAGGCTCTTAAGAATACTGCACTGATGTCAAAGATCAACCAGCAAGAATCTGAGAGGGAACTCTCAAAATGGTTTACTGGGACAAGAGACAGAGGATGTCTAGGGTGTCTAGAATGCACAAATGTCTGTCTGCAGTGTAAGCAGTACTGAAAAATGTTTAGTTGCTGCTGCTGCTTCTGTCTCCATTTTCTATGTGCAAATGTTCAAACCTTTCAGTAAACACTGGTTCAAATACAAGTTCAAAATATTTGTTAACTTTAACAATTACATAATTTTAACAATTAGGTATCAGAATATAGCATAATATGATGGGTAGTTTCAATAAAATTGAAATTTGAAAAGATTTTAATCTCACCGTGTACTGCTGTATGCTAATGCTTTAAAACTTTAAAACTTCTTTTTTTTTAATCCCACTTGCAAGCCATAATTTATCCCATGTAGTTCCCACATAGAGTTTGAAGATGGGACCTAGGTAGGTTTTGTGTGTGTTTCATAGTTGGGCCCCACCTTAAACCCAGTGAAATCCTAAATAAAACACACATTGGTAAATTGCATGGGGCCAACATGGAACCCGTGGACAAACCCATGTAAAACCCATATTTAGATAGAACCCAGATGGGTTTTGCATATGTTCCCTAGATGGGCCCCACCTAAAGCCCAGGTAAATCCTGCATAAAACCCACATGGGTATGTTGCATGGGGCCAACATGGAACCCGTAGACAAACCCATGTAAAACCCATATTTAGATAGAACCCAGATGGGTTTTGCATATGTTCCCTAGATGGGCCCCACCTAAAGCCCAGGTAAATCCTGCATAAAACCCACATGGGTATGTTGCATGGGGCCAACATGGAACCCGTGGACAAACCCATGTAAAACCCATATTTAGATAGAACCCAGATGGGTTTTGCATATGTTCCCTAGATGGGCCCCACCTAAAGCCCAGGTAAATCCTGCATAAAACCCACATGGGTATGTTGCATGGGGCCAACATGGAACCCGTGGACAAACCCATGTAAAACCCATATTTAGATAGAACCCAGATGGGTTTTGCATATGTTCCCTAGATGGGCCCCACCTAAAGCCCAGGTAAATCCTGCATAAAACCCACATGGGTATGTTGCATGGGGCCAACATGGAACCCGTAGACAAACCCATGTAAAACCCATATTTAGATAGAACCCAGATGGGTTTTGCATATGTTCCCTAGATGGGCCCCAGCTAAAGCCCAGGTAAATCCTGCATAAAACCCACATGGGTATGTTGCATGGGGCCAACATGGAACCCGTGGACAAACCCATGTAAAACCCATATTTAGATAGAACCCAGATGGGTTTTGCATATGTTCCCTAGATGGGCCCCACCTAAAGCCCAGGTAAATCCTGCATAAAACCCACATGGGTATGTTGCATGGGGCCAACATGGAACCCGTGGACAAACCCATGTAAAACCCATATTTAGATAGAACCCAGATGGGTTTTGCATATGTTCCCTAGATGGGCCCCACCTAAAGCCCAGGTAAATCCTGCATAAAACCCACATGGGTATGTTGCATGGGGCCAACATGGAACCCGTAGACAAACCCATGTAAAACCCATATTTAGATAGAACCCAGATGGGTTTTGCATATGTTCCCTAGATGGGCCCCAGCTAAAGCCCAGGTAAATCCTGCATAAAACCCACATGGGTATGTTGCATGGGGCCAACATGGAACCCGTGGACAAACCCATGTAAAACCCATATTTAGATAGAACCCAGATGGGTTTTGCATATGTTCCCTAGATGGGCCCCACCTAAAGCCCAGGTAAATCCTGCATAAAACCCACATGGGTATGTTGCATGGGGCCAACATGGAACCCGTGGACAAACCCATGTAAAACCCATATTTAGATGGAACCCAGATGGGTTTTGCATATGATCCCTAGATGGGCCCCACCTAAAGCCCAGGTAAATCCTGCATAAAACCCACATGGTTATGTAGCATGGGGCCAACATGGAGCCCGTGGACAAACCCACTTAAAACCCATATTTCAGCCCATGTAGTAAAGATGGGGCCAAGATGGGTCTTTCGCATGT
The DNA here is from genome assembly GCA_036247105.1 of Cirrhinus mrigala. Lineage (NCBI taxonomy): Eukaryota > Metazoa > Chordata > Actinopteri > Cypriniformes > Cyprinidae > Cirrhinus > Cirrhinus mrigala. The sequence goes on along the minus strand of CM070011.1, from coordinate 2,228,362 downwards.
TGCCCAGTTGGGACCCACCTGTTGGCAAGTGTGATCCCACATGAAACCCATGTGGGCAATTGGCATGGGGCCATTATGGAACCCACGGACAATCCCATACAGAGCCCATTTTTCAGCCCATTTCAAACCCACATGGGCCCCACATGTAAATGTTAGCTGGGTTAAAGCTGGGACCGAGATGGGTCTTGCACATGTTTTCCAGTTGGGTCCCACCAAGTGGCAAGTGCAATCCCATATGGAATCCATGTGGGCAATTGGCATGGGGCCATTATGGAACCCACGGACAATCCCATATAGAGCCCATTTTTCAGCCCATGTCAAACCTACATGGGCCCCACAATCAAATGTTAGCTGGGTTAAAGCTGGGACCAAGATGGGTGTTGTGCATGTTGCCCAGTTGGGTCCCACTTTGTGACAAGTTCAATCCTATATGAAATCCATGTGGGCAGTTAACATGGGGCCATTATGGAACCCGCGGACAATCCTATATGGGGCCCATTTTTCAGCCCAGTTCATACCCATATAGGCCCCACATACAAATGTTGGCTGGGTATGCTTGCTTCGAACTGAAATCATGGAGGAAAATCCTGTGATGTCCACTTTGCAGTGCACTTACATTCAAATAGAACAAAGGTCGTACGTGATAAGAGATACATATGAAATATGCAGAGCGGTGGGGTGCGAGGACTGGAATTGAGAACCACTGCATAAAAGGAAAGACTTTAGCAGGCAGGAACCCTTCTGCCATGCTATTGGCTGCCTTCCTCGGACCAGGGTGTGGAGCCTACACTGTGTTTAGTAGTGGAGTCCTAAATAGGAATGAAATTAAATGAGACTGCACACCTCTGAAGGGGACCGGGCGCTGATATTAGCATATACCACTGGAGAGGAGGATGGTTCAGTAGACTGAGAGGAAGCTACAGAAGTTATCAGACTCGAAAGGGAACAAGAGCTTTAGAAACAAAGTGATGTGAAGTCACACACACTTGACAGTGTGGATCCTGAGGAAACTGGACGTACATAGAAATATTGAGAGTCCTACAATAAAACACAGTAACATAAGAGACATTACTGCTGTCACATCACATCGACCAAAGATATTAGTATATTGATATTACAGCCAGAGATATGAATGGACAACTGATCATAGATTAATAACAGTAAATGATCAACAACTCTCTCTTAATCACTTACACACAGAGACACTGGAAGAGATTAAATATTCATACACTGTAAAAAAAAAAAAAAAATTGTTGAGTCAACTTAAAATAATTTGTTACCTGGCTGCCTTTAAAATTTAAAGTTCAGTCTACTCAAAAAAGTTTAGTCAACTTGAACTGTTAAGCTGTACTAAGTGACAACTTATATATTTGAGTTGATTTAACTTAAAATTTTAAGGCAACTGGGGCCAGTTGCACCAGCTAGACATAAAAAAGCTGGGTGTAAGTCCTACACTGGGCTTTGCAATGTGCAACTTTACGATAAATATTTACACCTGTTGCACCAGCTAAAACTACGATCAGGCGCAGCTACACCTGTCAACGCCAACACATTCTCCTGCAGTGGCAGCTGAGACGACATCTACCCTGCAATGGCAACAACTACTGAATTGCTCAAGACATCATAACAAGTGAAGCCAGAGCAAAATAATTTAATTAACTAAGTATTTCCTAACAAGTCCGCGTTTTTGTATCTGAGGTCTCCCTGCACATTCCCATAACATATTTCTGCAGACTAACAGTAAAAATAAAGGCGACAGGTTAAGTAAAATATAATGAATGTAATACAACGCTTCTCTCTAGAGTTATATTTTCTAGCTGACTATCGAGTTTATGTACATTTAATGTCTTTCCTGAGGTAAATGTGATTTTACAGATTTTGCCGAGATGGTGCAACGGGTATAAATTCTATGCACGATTTAAAGCGCATTTTAGGTCCAGCCTAGTCTTACAACCGGGTATACATCCAGCTGGTGCAACCGGCCCCTGGGTAACAAGTTTAACCAACCAAATTTTTAGTTTAGTCATCTCAAATATCTACGTTGTGACTTAGTACAACTTAACATTTCAAGTTGACTAAACTTATTTGAGTTGACTGAACTTAAAAAAAAAATGTTCCTTTTCTGTCATTCACTGCAACATTGTGTCGAGTGTACAACACTAGGGGTCACTCTTGGGAGCCCAAACACCTCTGACAACATTGAGAAAAGGCCAATGAAATTGGGTGTGCAGAATTTGCATAGCAGGCCATGCCCTGGGTATAAATAGGCCAGCGTAGTATCTGCTCACTTGTTCTATTATTCGGAGCCGAATACAGCGTCTCTCTGCGAGAAGCAGCACCTTTTCATTGTTGGATCTATGGCACAACCAGCTGTCTCTCCCTTTTCAAACACAGATAGGTGTTGTGAGGGTTCCCCTGGGTGCTTTAATGGCGATCTTGAAAAGCAAATCTTCCTCCTAAAAGCGTAATTGCTCTAAAAGAGCGGCTGGGATTGAATGTTGATAAACTTGCCTTTCCTTCTGTGCCCTTCTGGTTGTGGCTTTACCTCTCCCCGAACTATCAACATGATCATTGTGTTCAGTGTTGGGCCATGCTCACACTGAAGCAGCGCTCGTTGATGGTTCATGTTGTGCTTGCGAGAACATGGCCATGGGCACGCTCTGCTCATGAGTCATGTGCTTTCACATAAGGCCGCAGCTTAACTCGACTGCCTCCTGTTCCGGTCCTTCTACTTCCACGTACGAGGCCGCTGCGATGTGCGTCAATGGGGAGCAATAGGAAGCAAGAAAACCCTGCAGACCTCTCACTCCTCATGTCCCTCGGTCGAGCTTCCAGATGAGTTTGATAGTCTCAGCATGGCTTGATTTTCTCATTCAGAGCTCCTAAATAGGTAGAATGGGCAGCGGAAGCATCACTAGGAGGGTGTGAGCCATCTGAAGCTGAGGCCTCTGCTGAGCAGGCCTCTGCAGGGGGCTGATACTCAGTTGGAGGCGGATGCTAAAATGGCGGCCGTGCTTAAACGGGCAGCCAGATCGGAGTTCCGTAACTTCATGGCTGAATAATAGACATCTAGGTAACGACCATCACGCTCGTTTCCAGTGCCTGTTTTCCTGGAAGTGCACGAGAAGTTGACGTAATCGCGGATGGCTCTGTTTTCGGACAGAACGTGATATACCAACTCCTCCTTCACCATCCTTGATCGGGGTCCAGGAGGTTCCCCAAGCAGAGAGGGCGACTGTGGTGCACTCCCCGCAAAACACTGCCGCTTGACAGGATCCTCCCAGGCTCCCATCCAAGGCCTGTAAATTCGCTCCGGGCAAGGGCTTACATGGTTTCTGGACAAGCTGAGGGAGGAGAGGTGGATCTGGCCCCATTCCGACTGTCTGTCCTTTGGCAGACAGCCACTACATGATCAGTAAGAGCATTTCCTCCTCCTCTTGATTATCTTACAGCACTATGGCCCTCCATGAGACAGCCAGATGCTGAGACTGCAGACCAGGATGTGTTGGGCCTGGTGTCTCCACATGTTGGCAAGGCACTCCGTGTTCCTTGGGGCCACAACATCCCCACTCCAGGTACATCGGGTGTAGTTTCTCTGAGACTGCTAGTGGAGTCCTGGGATGATTGGGGGGTCCCCAATCCCTCCTGTTGGCTTCTCAGGAGCACCCGACTCGGCTATGCGATTCAGTTCGTGAGGCATCCGCTCAAGTTCAATGACATTCTCTCACAAAGTCGGTTCAGGGCGAGAATGCTGTGGTCCTTTAAGCGGAAGTTGCAACCATCCTGGGAAAGGGTGCGACAGAGCCTATCCCCTCAGCCGAGATGAAGAGGGGGTTTTTCAGCCCCTACTTCATTGTACCCAAGAAGGATGGTGGATTTACACCAATCTTAGTTCTGAGGATTTTGAATCGGGCCCTTCACAAGCTCTCGTTCAAGATGTTAACCCTCTAACACATTGTCACACGAATCAGGGTTCAAGATTGGTTTGTGGCAATAGACTTAAAGGACGTGTACTTTCATGTCTCGATCCTTCCTGCGGTCTGCCTTCGAAATCAGGCTTATCAGTACAAGGTTCTCCCCTGAGGCCTATCCCTGTCACCCCGCTTCTCACAGAATGGCGGCAACACCGGAGCCTGTTCACAAAATGGCAGCGACAAGAATGCTGCGTCATGTCACTGCTGCCATGCCCGAGTCATGTAATGTCACAGCAGTGTTTCCTAAGTCAAGTTAAGTCAGAGCTGCTCTTCCTAAGTCAAGTCCTGATACAGCTGTTGTTCCTGAGTCAAGTAAAGTCAAAGCTGTTGTTCCTGTGTCGTCCATCTACAGCTGTTGCTCCTGAGCCAAGTAAAGTCAAAGCTGTTGCTGATCTTCTTGAACCAAGTCAAGTTGTTGTTGTTTCTGAGCCAAGTCAAGTCACCGCTGATCTTCATGAGCCAAGTCAAGTTACTGCTGTGGTTTCTGAGTCAAGTGAAGTCACAAATGACCTCCCAGAGCCTCATCACGTCTCGTCTGACAGTCCAAAGTCTTGACCTAGCGTGATGGCCAATGTGATGGACCTACAACTGACGCCACTCCGCTCGCCACCAGACGTCGCCTTTTTATTTCACATTACACAGACTGTTGCACTACACCCCGGACTACAATTCCCATGCTCCACCTCACTCACCGTGCTCACAGCTGCAGCCAATCACGTACTGTATAAATACGAGGCCCTTCCCACTATTCTGGGCCGAGTATTGGACTGTGTTTAGCACTCTCTTTGTGTTAGCTGCTGTACGGAGCCACTTTGTTTATCCTTAGCCTAGTTCAGTCATGTTTTCTTGTCAGTTTATCTGAGTCTTATTTTCTAGCCTGGTAATATTGTCTTGTCTGCCTTCAGCCTGCCCTGGCCCTTTCGCCCGTCATGGATTTAACCTTTTTCCTTGTTGTTTCGGACTCTGTTCGCCCCTCAGATGAACTCTGGTCTGTCTTCTTAAATTACCCGTTTGCCTCGCCCCTTGGATTACATTTGCCGCTGATCAACCCTTGCCTGCTTTACAGACACACTTTTCCTGTGTCTTGCTCTAACATACCTGTTTGCCGATGTCTGACCTTGCCTGTTTTTTGACCATGTCTTTGTTTCCGATTAATAAAGCTTTGCATTTGGATCCGCCCGCTTCCCGTCTCCCTTGCTCCGTTACAGCGTCAGATACTTTATTTCCAATTTTTTACAATATTTTCTTAATTCTTCTTTAAAATAAATTCATCTCCAAGCTGTTATGTAATGGAAAAAAGGGAGAAGGATCAGTTCAGGAAAAGGCAGATTTGTACTCGGGTTGGTGTCAAAAGCGATGTCCTGTCTTTATGCTCCCTCTTACAGTATTGGCTGATTTTGTTTGTAATCTTTTGTTTGTAATTTTTGTAACAGTGAACACAAAAGTCCACACATGTACAAGAAACAAAGTTGGTTACACATTTTTTTTACTTTCTGTACATGACTTTCTGTATTCTGTTTGCAAACAACAGAGCGGTGAATTAGTCTTCCGGGTTCTGACATCATACCTGCACCACACCTTTCTGTTTTATATGACTTGCCATTGCATTTTCTGGCTTAATGTTTGCAATTTTTTGCTTTGTTTTTGTACTTTGTATTTATTGTCTTCAAATTTGTAATTTGAACTTACATACAGTATATTTTACATCATGTCATATTTGATTTTACCATAGTATCTCCAGTTTACAATGAGGATTTTGTAGTACATCAGAAAGCAGCTTTACTGAATCTCCTAGTTTATTCCATGACAGATTTAGTTCTTTCAGGTGTGAGGGGTTTGATTTCAGAGCTGAAGCCAGAGCAGCACAACCTTTATCTGTGACAGCACAATTATACAACCTGTAGAGAACAATGACACACTCTCTTAGATTAGATTAATTTAGTTGTGAATCCATTAATAAAGATAAAGTACAAACTTAAATCACAAATTAATATGTTTGATGGATCACTGAAAAAAAATAAAAAATGCCACAGAGCACAAAACATGATCATAAAACATTCTAAGTCTCATTCAAACAGTTTACATAATATTTCTTAAATGTACTATATCTGTATTTTATGTAAAATGTCTGTCTAATTAAAAGTCTGTCTCAGCTGATGACACTATCATATACTGTATGATCTTACCATAGTTTACAGTGAGGATCCTCCAGTATAGCAGAGAGCAGATTCACACTAGAACTTCCTAGTTTATTCTCAGACAGATTCAGTTGTCTCAGGTGTGAGGGGTTTGATCTCAGAGCTGAAGCCAGAGCAGCACAACCTTCATCTGTGACACCACAATTATACAACCAGTAGAGAGATGAAAATCATACATGAGAAACACTACCAAATAGCTAGCAAATAAGCCATCAAACAGTTCGCTGCAATGAAAATCAACTTGCACTCCAGTACAGTTTAATCCATAGCATAAGGAAAAACTACATACACAATCATTTCTTCATGTCATATTATCCACGTTTCATGGGCAAATTCACACACACACACATTGAGTGTGACATTGTGATATTGAGCGTAGAGTTCTCCGCTCAATCTGAGAGTCGATTACTCTGCTCCCAAAGTTTTTTGTCTCCCTGTTGCTGCCTTTATGGTTGAGCTTGGCTCCCCTCACTGCAGGAGGGTTACATGCATAACCTGAGATGTTTTAAGCTACTCTATAGATGAGCTGCTTCTCCACTTGTTTGGTTGGTCTTTATTTCTGCTTTGATAACATATGCACATAAATATGGTTAAAATGTTAGTTAAGCGCTCTAACGACATGACATTCACAAAGCAGTCTGGTTGTAAAATGATTTGCGCAGACATAATGTATTTAGGTAAATTTTGAGGCACATTAGCTTCAAAAATAAAAGTAATCCACGTCCCCAGTGGCTCAGATGATTAAATAATAAGGAGTTGATTTTGTCCCTTAAATGTGATTTTATACAACAGTTCAATAAATAAGTAGTTGACATTGTGTTATATTTTAAACACAATATTATGTAAGTTTATTTATAGTATAATTTCATTAAAGGTGCAATAGGTGATTGACATCATCATATGCTGGTTGAAAGTCTATTCACATCCTGATAGCACTCATTAAGTTAAATGGTCTAAATGTGTCTATATGTATTTATATATTCTGTGGAAGGTCGTCCAATCAAAATGCTGGTTCCGAACATTATGATAGGCTGTCGTACCTGCCTGTCAACATATGTATTTGCATACCTTTACGCACCCTGTTCGCGCGGACAGAGGCAGGCAAACATCAACAACCTGATCTTCCTTCCTGGTACTGAAATACTTTTACTAACTGTACTATAAAGTGTTCTCATGGTTAATGACATATGCTGCTGTAGCGGCCACTAGAGCATTTATGGTAGTTTTTTAAAATAAAACAATTATGTAACCAAAATAAAACATTTTAAAAACGTTGTAAACGTTGTTACCTGGCACGTTTTCTTCTTAAAGTTGTCAAAAAACGTAAATATCATGTTTGTCTACTATGAAAATGAAACCAGACCAAACTGCAACTTTTGGGGGATGTTTTATTCAGGTGTTAAAATAACGTTGGAATAAGACATGTTAAAAACTTCATGAAAGTACCCAAATACAACCTTGCAAAAACTTGCAAAAAATGTGCATAATGTATGTCTGTACGTTCTGGAAGGGTGAACAGGTGACTGCTCTACCAAGATCTGTCCAACACCAACATTTATTTCATTTATTTCCTTTCTGTTTGTGACCTGAGCTAGGCTGTTGAACATTTCCGCTTGGTGTTACAATGTATTGTGGTAATGTTGTCTCTGGCCGTCTGGTCTGTGTGTGTAGATGCGTTCAGGGGCGTGGCTTTGGACGGCAATTTGCAGGGAGGATGGGACGTTCATTTTCTGTGCTATCAGGCTAAAGTTAGCATTTTTACAAGATGTCCCATTGCACCTTTAAAAATTCTATTTCTATTCTATTTTGAATCGAATAAAATAAATTTTATTAACAAATTATTTCTTGCTGAAGCTACTTTTTGTGATGTCTGTTTGATGCTTTACACAACAATGACTTTAAATTATCTTTTGGGAGTAATTTCTCAGCCAAATTTGATGTGCGATTAATTTGTGATTCATTAGAAGAAAAAAAAAAAAAAACGCTACTCATTTTCTTTGTTAAATAAACCTAACTTAGGTAAAATAGATTTTACTTAATTCTATATGTGAAATTAATTGTAATTATGTAAAATTTACTTAATTTCTATATGAATGTTAAGTTCAATAGTAAATAAATGTGTCACATTCACAAAATCAGGTGACTGTGTTAACCCATCTGTGCAAATGTATGTTTATGTAGAGACAAAAGAATTGCCTCACTGTCTTTCACCAACACGTTCAGTGGTTTAGTGTAGTGATTGCATGCAAGACACTGATAAATGGTACACTACAAAAATCTTTGTTTTCCACACAGTATTTTGTATTTTTGTTTGAAATACATTTTCATGTATTTATGCCCATCTCTGGCTGTGGGTAAAGAGCGTTTGAGAACTGGTTGCCACAATAGGTGACATCAGCTGTCAAAGTCATCAGCTGTCAGAGAAGAACTGGGATGGGGTGGGGAATGACAGAGCCGAGAACAAAATGCTGTGATAGATTTCAGGTGTCTGGGGTGTTGCTGATTTTGTTTTTTGTTTTTTTGTTTTTTTGTTTTTTGTTTTTTGTTTTTTGTGTAGTAAGAGAGCTTGGTTTGATGGTCGTAAAGAGCGTCTGTGAGCAAAGGGTGTTGTGTGTGCTGACCTGAACCTGAGAGGACACATGCTGTCAAAGTGGGATGTGGAACAGAGTATCAGTAGCTTGACTGACATCAAGAGAAGTGGTTAGTGGCGGGAAGGGATGCACAGAATAGAATGTAATGCAATAAAAATTGTTTGTTAGTGTTAGAGTTATGTATGAGGATGAGGTTTAGCTGTCTGATTGTTCTGCGTGTCGCAGGGCTGTGCTTTAATTGTAAGACTGAATGAGGCCAGAAGAGCTAGGAAGTCAGACGCTTGCGGTTTGTCAAGATGGATGTTGAAGTCACCAAGGACCACTGTACCAGCAGGCCACCAACCTCCGAGGACAGAGGACAGCAACATGTCTAGCTCTTCCAGGAAGTTACCCAGTTTAACTGGAGGAAGACAGATGACAACAAAATAAATCTCTCCATTATGAGTTACAGTAATGGCATGACATTCAACAGATGTGTATGTGAAGAGAGAGGGGTGAATTTCAAAGCACTGGAAAACAGCAAACCTGCTCCATACCCCTCCCAGTTAGATGAGGGGTGTGGGAGAAAACAATGTCAAAAGTGAGGACTGAAGGAGTCTCTGTGTTGTCTGCTGAGATCCATGTTTCAGTCAAAGTTAAGTTGCCAGTACATGACATAGTTTAGTGCGATTAGCACTGATTGTGCGCATCAGTGAGCATGAGTCTTATGGATTGGTTTTACTTTGGCACATATATAGCCTACATTTGAAGAATGTCTCTGTCTGTCAGCCTTGTTGGATGGGATTTTTTCCTAGTAAGCTTATTGCTGTGCATTATGGGATTATTTTCACCATGAACCATGCAATTTTAAAAACTGTCCAAAAGAAGATATCTTAGAAGGCAACATATTATGCTACCTACCTTTTGGATTAGTGTTGGTGTTATAAACACATCTAGGACATCTTACAATGCTGGCTATGCTGGGTCTAAATATACTTATATCTTGCAAAAAGAATGCAAGGAGAAATTTGTAGAGAATTGCTTTTGGAGGTTGTAATGGAATTTTTTTGGAATTTGTTTTTAGGATAAAATCCAATGCAGACCAATGCAGTTGGATTACAGAAACCATTGGCACCAATGATCTCTACGATGAACTTAGGCTCACTATATTTCTGAAAGCACTGCCCTGAACATATTTTTGAGAGGTTTGTGAAATTTACCCTATAGCATTCCAACATAAAACAAAAAATGTACAACACTATGGTGATTATTAATGATAAAATAGCCCTGTAGAACATTATAAGGAGTTGGACAAAAAAATCATTATTTTGGAATTTCTAGAACCTTGAGTGACCCAAAAGCAAGATATTATTTAAAACAGCATTTTGTTAAAGTTTGTTGTTTTTTGTTCAAAGCATCAGATACAATCCTTTTGCAAGTAGATCTATTGTCCTGTATTTGTATGTGCTATGTTTTTTTTTTTTTTTTTCTTTTTTTTTTTTTTTTAGGATTTGTAACAGAATTAACATGTTTTCGCTAGTGCTACAATAATAAACAGATGTTTATATATGCTAAACTCCATTCCATACACACACACACACATTAACTTCTCTCTTTCTGGATTGACATTTCTATCCAAAACTCCTCACAGACCACTTATTGGAAACAGATGGTGAGTCTGAGAAGTTCCGGGAATAGAACATAAACATTTTAAATATGATGTACAAAAATGTTGCTAAGTAACGATAAACAATAACATTGTGGGAAGACTGAGTTCGTTTGTCTTTCAGTGTCTTCTGAAGGGTCGTCTTTGTAATTGGTTTGCTGAAGCATTTGAACCCTGCGGCACATAACTCATGTGCCATTTGTGCTATTACGTTTTGTACTTTTCATCTGGAAGATGATGAAATGGGCAAAACAATCCCTTAGATTAACGCTCATGGAAAAAACTTTAAGTGGGCTCTTTTGAACCTGTGAGCAACAAGAAACCAGCCAGAACATGTACTAACAACCTGACGAGTTTTGCACGTGTAAGCGCACTCCTATTTTCCTTAGAAAATGTAATCTAGACGACGTAATCTAATCTAGAAAATTTGGTTTTACATATTAGAGTTTGAAACCCAAGTGCCTCTGTAACTTCCACCTTCTATTCCTTTACTGTTCTGTAGTTTGTTTATCCTTCAGGACACACACTCAAATATGGCTGCCATCGTTTCTATTGGATTTGACTTCAGACCACAATCCTTAGAGAGAGAGAGAGAGAGAGAGAGAGAGAGAGAGAGAGAGAGAGAGAGAGAGAGAGAGAGAGAGAGAGAGAGAGAGAGAGAGAGAGAGAGAGGGGAACAAGAGCAGAGGAACACTTCATCTTTAGCTCTGAACCCCAGAGAAAATGTGTGTGTATGTGTGTGTGAGAGAAATAGGAAATGTAAGAAGTAGCACAAAGTTGCCACCTAGTGTAGATATGAAGCTACTGTCAATAGTTTCCTGAACTAGTTGGTTTTACAGCCTTTCACCAAAGTTGTCCTAAAACCAAAACAATACCTGTTCTTAGGACAACTTTGATTAAAGTTTTTGATCCACTTCAGATGTTGACTACTGTAGTAATTTTGTCATCTAAACATATGCATAAGAAAAAGTTATTGATCAGAGGTTGCTCTCATATACTTCAGGCTACCTAATGGAGTTCTCAGATATGTTTTATTGAAGTATAGGAGTTGTGTGAGATGTTTCTCCTAAAATAGAAACAAACAGGGCAACTGTTGACAAAAATAGGCATTTATAGGTTTCAAATAAATGTGGATAGCATCCATTGTCAAAAAGAAATGCATTTAATTGTAGTGAATGTGCGCTTGCAGTGTCTTAAAAGTATATTGTTAAAAACTGAAATAATAAATTATGAATTAAAATTAAAAAAGCCACCTAAGGTGCACTTAGAAACACTTGCAGGACTGCTTCTTACACTTAAGAACACTTTTAAAAAGTGCACATTTTTCACCTCAAAATACATTTCAAATCATTATAATGATCTTTTGTCAGGCTTTAATGAAGTACACTTATTTTAATGTGTTGACTAACATACTAAAGCACATGATTATAATTTTAAGTGTAGTGTGTTATTTGATATTATTACACATAAATGTGACCCTGGACCACAAAACCAGTCATAAGGGTCTTAAGGATAGGTGGTTTGTTAGGGTAGGACAATATTTGACCGAGATACAGCTATTTGAATATCTGGAATCTGAGGGTGCAAAAAAAAAAAGAAAAAAAAAAAACTATATATATATATATATATATATATATATATATATATATATTGAGAAAATTGCCTTTAAAGTTGTTCAAATGAAGTTCTTAGCAATGCATATTACTAATAAATAATTAAGTTTTGATATATTTATTGTAGGCAATTGACAAAATATCTTCGTGGAACATGATCTTTACTCAATATCCTAATGATTTTTGGCATAAAAGAAAAATCAATCATTTTGACCCGTTCATTGTATTTTTGGCTATTGCTACAAATATACTTGTGCTACTTAAGACTGGTTTTGTGGTCCAGGGTCATATATAATCATAATTTAGAAATGTGTAATTAAATTGTACTTAAATACAAGATTCAACAGAAATAACATTAAAGTATATTTTAGTGTATTATAAATGTTTTAGATTACCAAAGCATATTAAGACGATAGAAGTAATTATGAAATCATATATAAAGATGTACTTAAGTCTTAATTAACAGTTAGCTAATAGTCAGCTAATTGCAGTTAATATAAATTTAAACTAAAATGCATTTTAATTTAACTGCAAATGACATGCAATTGCATGTCTGAAAACATTACATTCAGTTCATGCTAAAGTATGTTCTTTTGAAGTGTATTATTTCTGTAATTTGTAATACTATGCTAAAGGGCACTTCTTTTCCACAAGCGATACTATACCATTATGCGACTTTGAAGAGAAATCTTTGAGACACTGTTGAGTTTCTCCCGAGAGGACACATGTACAGTAATAGGTCTTTTCTCAGAAGAAACGTTTGAGATGCAAGGCCCCATTTAATCACACTGCTGTCTATTAAAGATCTCATTTGTGATTGTTCTGTCCTACAGGATGTTTGACTCTTTTAATTTAGATTTGTGCTCTCAGAGTGGTGGAAAACAAGGCCCCTCAGGTGATCGAGTCAAAGAGAGGAAGTGTGTGTGTGTGTGTGTGTGTGTGTATCAGACTGATGAATAACTGTGTTTGTATGTAGCGCCACATTCACCTCTCCCCCTGTGTCTTTCCATTGTGTGCATTTCTGCTGAGTGCTACAACTGCAAAAATATCTGTGACGCGACTCTCTGTGGGAAATGCAGCAAGGCCACGACCATTTATCAGCATATCCCGCCATACCGTGTGCATTTACTCAGTGTGTGTGTAAGCGGCTATGAATGTCATCATCTGGGTCACCCTAAACTTAGTGCACTTGATTAGTGTGAGAGAGGACGAGACGACGTGGAGAACGAGAGAAAGCAAAGCATAAAAAACAAATAAAGAGCTCGCTCACACCTGGATCGCTGCAGGCAGGTGCATCACACACAGCCGATATGAATTAGTCTCACACACTGCCGCAGTTTGCACAACAACTTATATATATTTCATCAGCAAGGTTTCAGTCATGCGGTGTTGCCTCGAGAAGAACTTCTTCCAGTCTCATAAACAGATTGTATTTAATAGATGTGTTATTATTGGTAGATCCATGGTATAGTGATATATGCTATTGTACAAAATGATTATCATATTCATGTACCACGGTATTGTTATTCCAAGCTACTTCAAAGGATATCAAGGTAATGTTACAGTACAAATCCCCTCTGAAAATTACAAGTGTTATTTCCATACTTACAAAACATGTGGCATGTACAAAAAAATGGTTTTGTAAAAATAGCATTGTCTTAGCATGGTGATGATAAACAAAAATAAAATAAAATAAATAAAAAATAAAATAAAATAAAATAAAGGCCTACATTTAAGATTTATACATTTCAATAAGCAGGTTTACATAATTATCATCAATAAATTCATTTTGTTTCAGTTTCATACATTTGAAGTAATTGAATATTGATTGAAAATATATTTGAAGTATGTTAATGCTTTTTAATTGTATAAATGTAATGTTTTTCACAATGAACAGATTTATTGTAATTCTAAGCAATGTGAATAAATGCATTTTGAAAATATGATAATTAAAATAAAATCAAATAGATGCAAATAGTTAATTAAAAATATGCAGTGATTTTTGAGAGATCTTATATATATTATTATCAAATGATAATGCTGTTTTACTTGTAAACCATGATACTAAAATAGCTGCTACTGTTGTAAATGTCCAAAAAGTAATAACACGTTAAGTTAAACCACAATACTGCCATAGTATAGGACCTAAAAAGTGTATAAAAAGTGTCTATTATGTTCAAAAAAAGATGGTGTTACTGAAGCATAATGAACATTTTAGTGCCATGATACATGTAAAAAAAACAAAAAAAAAAACGTGTTTTATTTTATTTTATTTTATTTTATTTTATTTTATTTTATTTTATTTTATTTCAGTAACAAAGTGTAAAACACAAAAAGCAAATAGAAGTACTGTACCATGGTACTTAGTCCAAGAATGTAATCATAGCATTGAAATGGTGCGGTGAGTGTCTGACGGCTGCTTTCCTCTAGTCAAAACTCCTTTGAGTAATGACAAACACAGTCATCCTGTCAGGAGCTGCAGCGGCGGCCAGGGTGTGTGTGAGCGCACAGAGCCAGTGTGTGTGTGGAAATGACATCAGCAGCCACAAACCTGACCCTGCCACACAATAAAGGTCACCCTGAGTGCCAGCCACCAAAATGGGAGGAAGAGGCAGCCTTTCATTCCTATTCTGTCCGTTCTCTTGTGTTTTATTCCTCCGAGTGAAGGCCTTCCTGACTTCTGCATGCAGGAACAAGCGGTAAGGAAGTTTAAGCTACTGTATGAGCACTGTGTTGGTCTGCAGTGAAGCACACACTGAACTCAACATAATGCTGCTGATGACATATAGCTTCCTGGTTTGTACTTTTTGTACATTTACATACAGTGACTTCAGTTTTGGACACTTCTGCCACACTAAAAATTTATAAATATTATTGCATTAGACAACAAAATATCAAACCAAGTGGCATCAAATTTTTGAATATATATATATATATATATATATATATATATATATATATATATTAATTTTTCTTAATTATTTTTAGCACACTGAAAAAATGTTTTCGAAAAAAAAAAAAACATCAACGTAAAATACTTCACATTGTTATAGCCAAGTTTGTTAGTTTTTCTCAAATTATATTTATGTTTGGTTCAAAACATTTTGATTTATTATTAATCAACAATATTTATTTTCCCCAAAGCAAAAATATCCACACATAGTAAAAATATTATTTTTTAGAAATACCATATACCAT
This sequence comes from Cirrhinus mrigala, assembly GCA_036247105.1. NCBI lineage: Eukaryota > Metazoa > Chordata > Actinopteri > Cypriniformes > Cyprinidae > Cirrhinus > Cirrhinus mrigala. Next base: position 2,213,143 of record CM070011.1, on the reverse strand, counting down.
CATGATCAATATTATTTTCTTTAGACATAAGTCAAAATGACACTTTTTTTGCAAATTAATTTTACCATAAGCAAAACCTAAATTACTGTAGGTAGGAGAACAGAATTTTCACTTACGATAAAATTAAAAACATTTTTAGCCACTTTTTAATTTACTTTACTTTCTATAGAGAAAAAATTAATAAAATCCACAATAATTTGTCCAGTCAGTAAAACTAGTCAGTACGTGTTTTGCACATCTGGTATTTAAACAAAACTTTCTTTCTTTCTTTCTTTTTTTTTTTTTTCAGTGTGAATGAAGTCAGTTCCTGTCTAATTCACACAGATATTCTACCAGAGACTGTCCAAATACTTTTTTCTCTCTTTAAAATAAATGCTCCACAGTATGACATTTTGTTTTCTTATGGATTTGAATTACATTTTGGTGCCACTCTATCTACATCTGATTAATTTAGATGTATTTTGGTTGGTCCAAAGAGTTTCCAGGTCAGCAGCACACAATGCAGTCTTAATGATTAATGAACAATGGTCAGAAAATGCGTGAGACTGAGCACATTCACATTTTATATCGGGTCAGGGAGGTTATCTCAGCAATGATGGGAAAAGGTCAAGGGGCGCATCACACGGTAACCGGCTGAGAGTTCAGTCCAGTTCACTCAATTTCTATCTAGCTATCCATCTACAAATGCAAGAATAGTCATTTTTTTATTAGATTCATATTCATGATAATTTTTGTCTCTGATGTTGAAAGGAACCATTTTATTCATGTGAAGTGAACTTGTACAGATATCTCCTGCTCAGTACTGTATGTAGGAAGCAGTGAAGACTGCGTAGGGACCCTGTGAATCAGAACACGGCTTATGTGGGTCATTGACGTATAAGGATTTTCGACAGGCCAATTTTAAAGCACAAAAAATAATAACATCTGTTGTAATTGTTCAAACATTAAGAATGTTGTGTACACATAAATTCATATTAAAATTTAAAATTAAGTGATTTTAGTGTTTTTTTCATCTCAATGAATTGGCCATAGCCTTATAAAGTGTCATGTGGTGTGACCATGATTTATATTAAAATAATTTATTTCCTTAACATTTTTTTAGATGTTCTCAGTAATTAAAGTGTTTATAAACAAAGTATTTGCATTTCTTTTGAGTAAATAATGATCTCATAGTTTTGTTTTAGAATTTCAAAGTTTCTTTCTTAAATGTAGTTAGCAGACTTATTTTTCCTGTAAATTGCATGAAACTGATAAAAATGATAAAATAAATAAATAAATAAATAAACAAACAAATAAATAAATAAATAAATAAACATTCACTTAAGCATGCTGTAGCAGCGATTCATATTTCAACCACAGAAATTAGATATTTTATTTTTATTTTAATACAATTATTCCTATTATCGGTTGCACCACATGAGTGGTCGCTCAAAATGATGCAAAGGCCTTATATCATTAAAGAGACGTGTGAAAAGTGCAACACATGGCATTAACTGGCTGCTTAATTACCCTTAATGACCCTTTGCTGGGAGTTTGATTAATAGGCGATCTGACCAATCATAACGCCAAATACATTGTTTTGTTAAAATATAATTAAATAATAGATTAAAAATAGATTAAAATCGGTAGACTTTGGTCAATATAATGGCGTGTACTGACATCTTTTCACGGGTGAAACCTTCTGATATTCATTCATGTATATTTTGTGCTATAACTAGTAAAAACGAAGAGATGATCACTTCATGTGCCGCTTAAACTGAGGCGCTACAGTGATCTGTCAGGACACATGAAGAGCCACAAAACAGTATTTGTTGTTTGAATTTCTTAAAAAAAATAACAAATTTTGAACAGGTAGTCTTTGTTTCATACCAAAAGTAACCATCTCTGTCTTGCATGTCAGCGCATTGTCAGTGTCCTCTTTGCTCCGTGATGTATTTTTCACTGCATGATGTGTAGCATAATAGTGCCATGGTTTGTCGGACGTAGTAACAGTAACTAAGGGGGGCGGGTCTTTGCAAAGGGTCAATTTAGAGTAGCGTAAAGTTGCTGGCTCAGATTCTGAGATCACAGCATGAATATCTTTGTTACAGTAGAAAATGAAGTTTGTGCTCGACTACAGGGTCAGATTTAACATGCTGCCTGTGGCGAGTATTTATTTTACTTTGCTTGGCAGTGGAATCTGGTAAAATAGATTAAAATAGTTTTTAATGAATAAATAATAAATGACTAAGAAATGCATAATTACCAAACTAAAATTATATGCTCTAAATTAATTTTTTGCATTGCATATTGTACAAAGATTAAACATAAACAGTTTGAAATGAGCCAAATTGCATAAAAATATGTTCCAAATAATATTAAAATAAAGTTTTTTATGTATATAAACCATCAGTTGAATATAAAAACACAAAAACTGCCAATCTGGGACATATATCTATAATGGGAAACACTCTGCAGTGGTCGCACCACATGATATTTCAAATTTAGTCAAAATTTACAAGCACAGAATTGGCCACAAAATAAACAAAATAAGCTATCTTCCCACAAAAGGTCACTATGAAATTTATATAAAAATAAATACTTGTAGAAATAACTTAATATTCATTGTTTTGTTTGTTTGTTTGTTTGTTTGTTTTGAGGTCATACCACATGACATCCAAATGTGGTAACTACATACAAGTTAAAAAGGTTTTGTTTTGTTTTGTTCCAAATTTGAAATCTGCTTGACACTTCCATGGGTCATTGGCAAATTGCTATAGTCCTATCTTTGAATGAATTTTAACACAAAAGTCCCAAAATGTTAGTTTCTTGACGGTCGCACCACATGGTATTTCATAAAATTTAATCACTGGACAAAGGTTGTTTGTAGATTATGATGGAAATATAAATACAAATGCTTTGCAATTTTACGCAGGATTTCAAATCACTTCGGAAATCATGCCAAATAATGCAGACAATTTATCTGACTAAATTTAGGGTAATTACAAAGATGTTTTCAAAACAACAGTTATGGCCGGAAGGTTGCACCACATGATATTTTGATACTTTGAATAGCAGAAAAATGACAAATAACTGGGAAAAAAATATCAATAAAAACAAAACAAAACAAAACAAAAAAATATATATAAAAAATAGCTAAAAAAAATTGATTTTTTTTGCAGACAAATAGCTAAACAGCACCACATTTTGTTGTTTTAATTATTTTTTGTGTGCAGAAGAACAAGTGAAAAAAAAGAATTAAACATGTTACTTGGTTTTACATTTATTTGTAATGTAAGAAATAATTAAACATATGTGAGAGAACATTGCAGCACTTGCAAACCATTTCTTAAATGCTAATGATTATTTTTGCAATTGGTAGTTTTTCCAAAGAAATGTGTAATAAATAATAACAACACACACTGTGACATGAGAAGGAGTACAGATGACGGGAAGCAAGACAGCAATAGATTGTGATTCCGAGCAATTTATTTGGACAGAGAATTATTAGCTATTTCTTTTCAGCGTTTGCACTCAGGGGAAATATTGCATTGTGTCCCAGTCACGCCAGACAGCTCTGAATTTATTTTGAAATCAAAATGCGGTGGCTACGCCATGGGTTAACCAATACTGATGACAATTTGTTAATGCTATATTTTCAATAGCCATGAAACAAATAAAGTACTATGGTGGTACTATGATTGCATCAGACAGTATCATCTTGGCATTGATATACTGATCAGCCACAACATTACAACCACCTGTCTAATATCATGTGGGTCCCCCTCAAGATGCCAAAACAGCTCTGATGTGTCAATGCAAGACCTCTGAACGTGTCCTTTATTATCTGGCACCAAGACTTAGCGGCAGATGCTTTAAATCCTGTGAGTTGCAAGGTAGAGTCTCCATGGATTGGAATTACTGGTCCAGCACGTCCCATAGACGCTCAGGCAATTTGGAGGCCAAAGCAACTGTTTATCATGCTCCTCAAACCATTCTTGAACAATTTTTGCAGTGTATGCTGAAAGAAGCCACTGCCATCAGGGAACACCATTGCCATGATCCATTGCCACTTTAGGTGGGTATTAACCGCTGTGTACCAAGAACATCCCAAAAGACTTGCTTTTTTGTTTTGGAGATGCTGTGACCCAATGGACATCACTATTTGGCCCTTGTCAAAGTCACGCAGATCTTCAGACTTGCCCATTTTCCCTGCTTGCAACACATCAAATTCAAGAACTGACTGTTTACATACTGTCTATACTATATCCCACCCCTTGAAAAAAATGTAATTATTATGAAAAATGCCATTATAATGATATAATCAATGTGAATAACTGTCAGTGGTTTTAATGTTGTGGCTGATCCGTGTATACTATGGTACTGAATACCATATCCATATTACATGATATTTACATTGCACACAGTATATGTCCAAAACACATGGTTTTACCATGATACCAGTTCCAAACATAATAGTGTCATATTCATTTTTCTTTTTTTTTTTTTTTTTTTTTTGGTACATGCAAGTACCATTTCCAACATGCCAATGCTTCAATAGTCCACTAGGTGGCACCCATTCACCACATAAAAGCATGAGCGTATGCAAGAGGATAAACAGGGTTTTTGTCAGTGAAGCATGTAAATCACGTCATATGTTGAAGAGGCCCATGAAGGTGGCGTGAGCTGTCAGGATGAGCTCTGCAGATTTGCGGGGAACAGAGAGCTGAAGGGTGGATCCAGACTCCAGGAAGTAAATTCCTACCAGAGCAACACACACTTCATAATCAGAAAGATTATATTATTAAATATTTTTGCAAATAGTGAAAAATAATCCAGTGATTTTTGTATGAACAACAACTTGTACAGCAGATGGTATGGTCCACACAGAGATCTGGGCCTGTATGCACAAAACATTTTATCTTACCACTAAGAGTTCTCCTAACTAAGAGTTTTCTCTTAAAACCCGTTCACAAAGCTGCTGAGACAAACTTTTACTAAGGAATAAAGAGAAGTCTTAAGCTAAGAGTAAGGGCAGCGTTGACCGTGTTGCTATGGATGACGTCAGCACGTTTACTAACTATGCACACAGTGATTGGCTGATGGGGGAGGGGTCTCCGTCAAAGATTTATTCATAGAAATATTGTAGACTGCAATATTATGTTGCCTTTTTCAAATTAAGATTTAAAAATAAAATTGTTGCCACATCCAAATAAAGATTTTAAAATACAGGCTGCCACTAATTAAACAAGTATATGTTCAGTTTAAATGTCAGCCTCTTACACGTGTGCTTCTACTAAACAATTAGTGAATATGTATATAAACAGCTTTTTAATTATCAGAGTAGAATTATCATGGTTGATAGTAAGACATGCAAACATTCAAGAAAACCAAACGGGACACAAGAAAAGCTGTTACTTCTTGCCCAACTGGTTAATGAAAACAAGGATATTGTCAAAGGAAAATCTGGAGTTGGGATAAACTCCAAAGGTGATACCTTTTTAAATCTCATAATCATCAAATGTTTCTAAAATGTTTGCATTCTATAGCAAATGGTCGGCAACAGCCATTTTAGGATAGTTCGTGGCTTGGTCTTAGTGACTTCGGAGTCCTCTTCACCTCTTCAGATTTAAGAGCTAGTTTTAGAGTTAAAACGCTTTGTGAAATACTTTTAGAGGAGTCCTGAATTTTAAGATTTTCTCCTAAATCTGCAAGTTATGAGCTACTTTTAGCCTTAAGATGTTTTATGAATACGGGCCCTGATCTCACGCAATGGAGAGTAAAGCCTGAATCGATTCGAGAACTGTGGCGGCTTCTCCAGTCAGCACAACTCAAACTCATCATCTGCTGATCACTACAGAACATGCTTTAATTCACACGCTTTCTGTGAAGCTTAAGACACCACATGTGAACAGGGTAAAAACGGCTAGATATCACCATACTTCACTGGTTCTGAACCACAGTTCATCAAGGCAACAATTTTTTTTTTCTGAAATATTTCAATATACAATAAGAAATGATACTTAAATATGCACTAATTTACATACATTTCCAGAGCAGAAATTGAGCATTGGATAAAGCAAGTCAAAAATATTTGTTTTATTTTGTTAACATAAAGGTTTTTCCTTTTTCCCATTTTGTCAACAGCCAGAAAAAAAAAAAAAAAATGGCGTTTTTAGGTATTAAAGGTTATTTTAATCAGGTAAATGATACATGAACAAACCTCTCTGTAAAAATAGATGGGATTAAAATGGTAAAGTTTGGTGTATGCACAGTAAGTGTTGATGAAGTGGAGAAAATGATTTTGAGAAAATGCTAGAAAAGATATGCATTGTAACTGAAATATGAAGAGTTCAGATGCAAAACCAGCTAAAAGCCATCTCGGTCAAAAATGAGATAATGATACTGAGTGAATGCTCTCAACCCATATTATACATCCATCAAATTTTTTCCTTCAAACTCGCTAAAATACCAGCCTCAGCCCAATCAGAAGTACCAGTACTTACATAGAAACCTATACATCTGAGCCTGATAAAAATGCATTTTTTAAAGAAAGATGTCAGATGGATTTAGCTGGTTTTGCATCTAAACTCTTCATATACAGACACAAATTAAAAAAGAAGCTTTTAAAAAAAAAAAAAATGTATGAAATGTTTTATGAAATGTTGAATGTTTGAAAAAGACATGCTATGGAGGCTAAATCTCAAAATTGAGATTTTTCCTTTGTGTTTTCCTTTGTGTGTCAAATCATTTTTACTGTTATATCTTAAAGTAGGCTGGGTCATTCTTAGGAAATGGTGCCTTTTGTGGCCCATTTGTGTCCCCATTATTTACTACAGATACAGTATATACTGTAATAATAAAAAGTAATAATAGAACACTGAATTTAGTCACATTATTTGAGGGACCTTTCAAATTAAAACTTTTTTATCATTAGTTATTATCAGCATTATTATTATTTTTTTTTTTATGTTTCCTATAATCATAGCCTTCTAACCTGGTTTTATTAAAACTGAAATATCATGCTTTCAGCCGTGTTCTTAAAAATATAATTTCTCTTAGTTCCTTAATTTTTAACACTGTGATGCAGTGACATTTAAATAATGGTTAAATCTTTCTGACAGCATATTTGAGGGGGGATGCAGTCTGACTGATACTATCTGGTGCATAAACATGGCAAGAGTTCATTCATTTTTGAACATTATTGTCCTGATAACTCACCGGCAGTGTAGCAGGTGTTGAGTGGCTGGCTGACGTTAGTGGGCATGCTTTTTAGACACTTCATCAGCTTAGTCTCCGCCCCCTTCAGCCTCTTGGTGATCACATGACCCATGACCCACGTGGTGTCTTTATACAGCACCTGTGGTGAGGAACAGAACAAACCCTAATCCTAAAGTCATTTATCGTATTGAGTAGGGGACAATTAACCATCAATACTTGAAAAAGCAGTTGAAATTAATGAAGCTTAATTAGTTCAGCCAAAACATTCATACCAGGCCATCCAAGATGTAGCTGACCATTATGATAAAATGGTTTTATCCTCTGTGATTCATAAAATGCAAGTCCACATGGTACAGGTAATAATATTGTAAATCATTTTTAGTTTCTTGCACAGGCCGATCGTTTTGCTTCATAAGACCTCAATACATCATCAGGAGCCACAGCGATTCATTTTGTGTTGCCTGTATATTGCTGTATAACGCTGACTTGCATTTTATGAATCACCAAGGACCATGGTTTAAAAATATTTTTTACTGTTCTACTGAAGAAAAAAAGTCATCTGCATCTCAGACAGATCATGAGAATGATTGATATACTACTTCACTCGCTTACGCTATTGCGCTGGTGGTGTTGTCTCTGGTGTTTATTTGAGTTCTGTTACACTATGGCTTATACATTTACAGAGCATTTTTGCATTTTTCTACTTTAGCAATATTGTGTGTTACACTTTACATTCAGGTCTCATTTATTAACATTAGTTAATGCCAGTGGTGTAATGTAACGATGTAATAATACTTTGTTACAGTACTTAGGTATTTTTTGGGAGTATCTGTACTTTACTTGAGTTTTTATATTTCAGCCTATACTTTTACTTTTACTCCACTACATGCTACAAGCATATTCATTACTTGCTACAAAATAGTCAGAAGTCAGAAGAACACGGACTGCAGGAGAGCAGGTTTGATGAATCAGTGGACTGGCGCTTGCATGTTAGATTCCTAAAACACCTTTGCTAATCATGCTAACAACATGCTAGTAACTTGTTAATCATGTTAACAATATGCTAGTAACATGCTAATCATGCTAGAAACATGCAAGTAACTTGCTAATCATGCTAGTAACATGCTAGTAACTTGCTAATCATGCTAGAAAGATGCTAGTAACTTGCTAATCGTGGTAACAACATGCTAGTAACTTGCTAATCATGCTAACAACATGCTAAAACATGCTAGTAACTTGCTATTCATGCTAAAATCATGCTAACATCAGGCTAGTAACATGCTAATCATGTTAACAACATTATCTATCTACCTATCTATTCTTCAAAACTACTTCAAACTGAAAACCTTCTAACTTCCAGCTTTTAAAACTTTTTAAACTTCCTGCTTAGCTTTCTCAAGCCAACTTCAAAACATGCTGGAAACATGCTAGCAACTTGCTAACCATGCTAGCAACATGGTAGCAATTTGTTAATCATGCTAGTAACAAGCTAATGAAATGTTAATCATGCTAGAATCATGCTAGCAACATGCTAGTAACTTGCTAATCATGCTAGTAACATGTTACTAACTTGCTAATCATGCTAGAAGCATGCTAGCAACATGCTAACAACTCGTTAATCATGCTAGTAACATGCTAAACATGTTAGAAACAGACTAGCAACATGCTAGTAACTTGCTAATATACTAACAACGTTAATTATCTATCTATCTATCTATCTATCTATCTATCTATCTATCTGACAGACTGAATTCAAACTTTAAAACTTCAAACTATTTCAGACTAAAAATCAACCATCCAAACTTAAAACTTCTTAAACTTCTTAAACTTTTTAAACTTTTCAAACTTTTTAAAACTTTCTGGTCCGGCTTTCTCAAGCCAACTTAAAGTTTGTCTTGACAAACTTTTTTATCTAGTTATTCTATTAAAACTCAATTGTAGATGGCAAAAATGCTTCTGTATGCTTTTTTTATTTATATAATTTAATATAGTTAACAATCTATATCACACAGAGAGTACCGTTTTTCTGCAGATATCAGCATGATAACATATTTAATAATCATTTTATACAAGTTCAGTAAAGAAATATGTGACTTACATTTTAGACATGATATTACTTGTTTTTCGCTCAATTTTGCCAATAAAACTAGTTCCAAACAAAGATCACAGCACTGCTTTGCATCTCTGAGCAATGGACGGTGTTTACTGATTGAACAAATCAGGTTGATATGAATGATTCAGCGATTCACTCATTAACACAGTCAAATGCTTCGTTCTTGAATGAATCAGCCGTTTGAATGAATCGGTTGAATCTCATTGACTCACTCATTAAGAGTCACTTGCTGCCATCTACTGGCGGTTTTAATTTCAACTATTTTTTCATGTCTTAAATTATTTGAAATATCAGCATTCAACGTTTTCTGTTAAAAACAAAACATTAGGCCTATTTATGCATTTGTAACTGCAGTTTATGTGCCCTCTGAGGTACATTAAACTGCGCAAATACACTAAATGCTATTTTAGATGCAGATTCCAGAAATGTTTTCTTATGTTGGAATGAAAGATACTAAGTACCAGATGAAGTGCTTCTTATTCTTACCCAACAATACAAAATGGAAGAAAGAGTTAAAACTTAACACAATGTTGCTAGCTGTGTGTGAACATTATATATATATATATATATATACTCTTACTTTCAATGCTTAAGTATGTTTAGGATTTTAAAAATGCTTTTTATACTTAAGTACAATAAATATCACATACTTTAAGACTTTTACTTAAGTAATATTCTAAACAGTGACTTTAACTTCTACCAAAGTCATTTTCTGGTAAGATATCTGTACTTTTACTTAAGTATAGCTTTTAGGTACTTTATACGCCACTGGTTAATGCATTAGCTTGCATTAACTAACAATGAGCATTTTTTTATTTTTATTTTTTTAACCGAATTTATACTTTTTTTTTAATGCTTGTTAATAAAAATACATTTGTTCTTGTTAATTTACAGTGTATTAACTAATGTGAATGATACAAATTATGTTTTAATTATGTTTAATTAAATAAGGAATTAGTAAATGTTGACATTAGCCTGACATATATCGATGATAAATAGCGTAAAAGTATTGTTCATTATCTACTGATGTTAACTAATGTGGTTAACTGATTATTACTAGTTTTGTACTTTGGTGCTGGTATTTAGTGAGTGGGTGATCTTATGTATTTATTTTTTTTTATTTATTTATGTATACAAAAGATTAAGCAACTTATGTAATAACTTATGAACTAACTTATGTAATAAACGAATAAAACATATAAGAACATGTTCAGTTGATATAGTATGCAATATATTCCCAAGCTTTATGGCCATAAATTTTTACTAACCAGCAGATGGCACTGTTTTGAGTCTCATAAACCCCCTGTGATTTGTCAAAAAGTTTTTAACACAAATCACAGAATACAAAAATGCTCTCTTAAATGTACATATCATAACATGCAACTCTAAGGAAGAACAGAAACAACAACACAAATGCAATAACCTAAACAATAAAAAAACTTGTTAGGGTTTACAGTTTAGGTTACTTAGATTAGTTCACACAAAAATTTATATTCTGGCTTCATTTATTCACTCTCATGTAGTTCTAGAGATTTTTGCTCATCTTTGAAACACAAGATATTTTTAATGAAACCTGAGAGATTTCGGCCTCTGTTTATTTAAAGCCTATTCACACAAACTGTGACGCTTCAAAAAGATGAAAAAAAAAAAAGAAAAAAAGAAAAAAGAAACAAAATGCAATCCATATAAGTCTTCTGAAGAGAGACAATCACATTATATGATGGACAGACACTTCCATAGAGCCCATTAAAAATGGTAAACGGAAGCTCAAACATTCTTTCTTGATACACTAATCAGGTTTGTTCTAGCACATTAAGCAAGAATGGTTGAGCTTACATGAGTGTGAGTAATTGATGAATTACCATTTTGGTGAACTGAACCTGTATTTTGATAATGCACTAGTATCAGCCACAAACAAGACCAACCTGACTGTAAATGAAGTAAGTGCCCTCGGCCTCAACTGTTACAGTGTCAGCTGATACCTGAAGCCCCTCCCCTCTGCTCTGCCCTACGGCCCAAGACAGAACAGTGGTGTCATGATCATCTGAGAAAAACACAGAGAACAAGTCAGAGTATGTCTGTCTGTCTATCTATCTACTGTTGCAATTAATAATGTAGCGGCAAGCAGCGATTACTGGGGTTCAGTCGCTTAAGGCATTTATGCATATGTGACCCTGGACCACGAAACCAGTCTTAAGTAGCACAGGTATATTTGGACAACTTTAAAGGTGATTTTCTCAATATTTATATATATATATATATATATATATATATATATATATATATATATATATTTTTTTTTTTTTTTTTGCACCCTCAGAATCCAGATTTTCAAATAGCTGTATCATTTATAAATCATTACATATTACTTAGCAAGGCTGTACCCACTGAATCAGTCATTAAGAAAGCATCATTTACCATAGAAATACAGTGTTTTTGAGTCCTTTTTAACTGTTATAGTGCCATATGTGGTCTGATCTCCTTAAAGGTTTGCTTGCTTGTTAAGAATCGTATGTGCTCAGTAGATTTTGTGAAATTTTGAGTTTTTCTTTAGGCTTTATAGGATTTTGGGATAATTATAGACCTAGAGAGTCAAGAAAATTGTTCTGCGGTCTTTGTGTTTTTTTTGTTTTTTTTTTCCAGACTGATCAAAAAACCTAGGACTAGATTGCAAAAGTAGGTTTTTGACATCTTCTTAATCATTTAACAAACAATTTGGTTGACAGCCATGGTTTTAGAAGCAAAGTTGTCAGGAATGAGGAGTTCTATCATATGACATGAATATCACGCATATGTGCAAAAAAACCTCCGCAACGTACAATCGTTTACGCTCTTGAAAAATTTCTTTAAAATTTTTTCTCAAATCTTTGGGGTCATCATTCGAACAGGCCCACTGAGTTTCATTCCAATTGGCCTCCGTCAGCCTTGTCTAACAGGTGCTCAAAATTCATTGGCCATTGGCGGCCATGTTTTTGAGATACACAAATGTCCTTAAAGACACTTGTGGTACTTTGGAACGAGGTTGTGCACACAGATTTTCATGTTGATAGGACAAATGGTTGTGTGGGTATAGCCATTTTTATGTTTGTTTGTTTGTTTGTTTGTTTGTTTTTCCTACAATAAAAGTTTGGCAAAGATATCTCATTTCATTCAAGAGTTATAAACATTTTACCAAAAGTGGCCCTTCCCCTTTCAAATGGTTGGCATCCCTTTGCGACAGTCGAAAGTTCAACTTTTTTAGGCAATTAATGATATTCACTCTCCAGAGAATCATTCTGCACTGGTTTGGTTCCGATCTGGCAAAAAACCTAGGACTAGCTCACAAAAGTATGTTTTTCATAAAATGCAAAATAAGTGCTACAAGCTTGAACCCCTAGTTGAGCAACCCCCTTGAACTGCAAGACATTCTGCTGCCATGAACAAAATTTTATGAAAATTTACCAACACGTTAACCAAAGTTAGTGTTTTGAAATAACATATGAATATAGACAAGTCAGCTAGACGTCTGTCTAAATATAATAACCATAACAACCCCATGACTTCAGTAAGAAGCTGAAGTAAGCAAAAAAAAAAAAAAAATACCGTAGGGTGGGGGGGGGGGGGGGTTGAGATGACTTTGCCTATCTATCTATAGTAAAAATTACAGTATGTTTACAAATGACAGATTAGTTTAAAGTGGCAGTTCATACAAAAAAAAAAAAAGTACTTACTGTACGACTGCGAGGACACAGGAACTAGATGGAGAAATGTGTGCTGCTCTGCTAAAGGGAACCACAATTCACATGAGATATAAAACATAAAAATGTGTGTTTGTGTACAAGACAGAGCGAGAGAGAAAGAGTTGACAGAAGTTACTCACTTTCTCGTCTCTTCCTCTGTTTCTTCTGTTTTGTCACATCTCTCTTGTCTCGGCCCTCTGCATGTGTCCGTCTCTCAGCGAATCTGTGATAACAGCTTACCTTATAAGACGATGTAGCCTATGGGAAATGAGACATCATCACACACTAAAGCTCAATGATTTTGCTTCAGAATTTTACATTTTACATCAGTCATTACTTTGTACTAAAGAGTTCAATAATGGGTTTGACAATGGCAGTAATTCCTGTAAAAACAATATCATGCAGAAGTAGAACCCTGCTGGACTCTTCCCAAACTATTGCAACAAAGCTAAAAACCATTCTCGCTCACTGTCCTATTACTGGAATAGCCCAACCCATTTAAAGGAGCTATGTTCCCATAGCTTTGGCCAAACTACCATGGGCTGCACAGGCCCAGTAATATGCCAGATTAAACAGACCTAAACTGTTGTTTAAAAAGCTAATGCTTGGAATGAATTTAAAGAAGACTTTGGTAAACATGGTGCATTCTGACTGACCGTTTGGTTTTGATTTAATATTATTGCATGCGTTGTGAACATACGGCAGACACAAGTTCTGCAAGTGTACTATTCTTTTTTACCACAGATGAAGAAGTGAAATCAGTTGCACAGTTAAACTCCATGGTACCATAGCACCACTATGATTATTTTGGAACTGTAAAATGTTATTGTTGAAAATGTTTTGGAGTACCATGTAAATAACCATGTTCATATACCATGACGGTGCTTTAAAAAGACCAGGTTATACATAACCACTGAACTTTGATATATACCATAATACTGAATCCTTACTATATTGATTACATTTTACTCTCCAGAGAATACTTTGGCATAATCAGGTTACAGGTGCAAAAAAAAAAAAAAAAAAAAAAAAAAAAAAGCCATTTGTTGGTGACGGAACAATGACAAACGTTAAGCAGTTAAAATAGCACTCGTTAAAGCACTCACCTACCCCGTCGCACACGGCGGAATCGCAGCATATCGCACCTTCGTTTCCCGCTGTATCCAGAGCCCTGAACCGCTGCGTGATTTCAGCCATTTCAGACCTGAGCATCCAAATGTATGTCCACTGTATGTACATCACACCCACACAGGTGCAGGCAGCAGTACACACGAGAAAGCTCTTTAACACTTCCACGTTCACCCTCCAGACAGAAGCAGGACTGTTGTGATTGTTCATTACTGCCTAAACGCTGATATGATGGGACAGCAGAGTTTAGAAAAGCGGTAATTTTCCCGTTCTCAATTGATCCGTTAACTTTCGGTTTCGCAACTTCATCAGAAAGCGGTGGGAGTGGAAAAAAAGCAGTCAACACACATTCGTCCCGTTCCCTGATGGAAATGCTTTATTGAGTTTAAACCAATGGTAATCTCAAATGATATCCTAGTGGATATACCAGGATTCTGAAGAAACAATGAATGAAATGCCATATAATTCCAGAGAAAACAGTCATAAACACTATGGATGCGAGCTGGGAAAATGTTTCTAGTTATGCATGGCAGGGTCTGGCGTCAAGGGGGGGTCTTGGGGAGGCTTAGCCCTCCCTATGACGTCCTGAAGGACCGGAAATCCCTTCACCCCCGGAATACTATTTTAAACGCGAAAAGCTAAACCGAATGCGATTTCAACCGAGGGGTACCTCTCCGATTTGATTTGTGCCACCTCAGATTCAATTTGACCCACTCTAACCCAAATTCAAAGTAATGTGCTTTTGCGCCTTGTCTGGCTTTTCACAAGGATTCAGTGTTTTCAACCACATAAAAAATTAGACATTTAAATTAATTACTAGCAAAAGACATTTGTTAAATAGCTTACACACTGATGTTTGTGAGTTAAATGCACTGGTGTGTAAGAAAAGCGGCAATAATCCTTTCAACTAAAAATGACAACGTATTTTATTCATATAGAACACCCTATATATATATTTATGTGTGTGTGTGTGTGTGTGTGTGTGTATATATATATATATACACACACACACACACACACACTCACACACACACATAAATACATATATCAGTCCCTCCAGGATTTCGCGAATTTTTTTCGTGAATTTTGCGATATCTGATTTTGTGGTGGCAATTTCTAAAAAAAAAAAAAAAATTCAAAAATTTGCGATGTTTTTTTTTTTTTTTTAATAATAATAATTATGATAGCACATTATGATAATTATGACATTATGACATTTTTTATTTTTCTAAGAAAAAAATGACAACAGGACAAATAACTACAATATAAAGGTAGATAAAACTTCAGTAGGCTTACAGTAATGCGAGGCTCCAGTAGTGTAGCCAGAATTTTATTTTTGGGCGGGCCTGCAGCAAGGGTAAAATCTTTGCGTGGCAGGGGCAGCTGCCACAAAAACCTGCCACTTGACCCGTCACCGCCAAAGGCAGCTGCCACTCGACCTGCCACCGCTATATGCGCCTGCCACTCGACCTGCCACCGCCACAGGCAGCTGCCACTCCACCCGCCACCGCTATACGCGCCTGCCACTCCACCCGCCACCGCCAGATATGCATCAATCGGAGTGTATACAGTGGAGATGTTGAGGCAGGCGCGACGCTTCGGTGCTGCGCGCGCCATTGTGGTTTTAAAGGGAGGAATAAAACATAAGTTAAGGTAGCAAATATGTAAATAAATGTAAACTTGCACTGTTTGTTTATATGCATCAATCGGAGTGTATACAGTCAGAGATGTTGAGGCAGGCACGATGCTTCGGTGCTGCGTGCGCCTTATGGATTTAAAAACCTAAAGTAACGTAACTAATAGGTAAGTATTGAATTGCACGGTCTGTTTACTTAAGTGCATCAACCGAAGTGTAAACAGTAAGAGGGAGCTGCCACAAAACCTGCCATAACGTACCTTGTTTTATTCCTTGCTGCCTTAACTTATGCTTTATTTCTCCCTTTAAATCCATAATGGCACGCGCAGCATCGAAGAGTCGCGCCTGCCTCAACATCTCTCACTGTTTACACTCTGATCGATGCATATAAACAAACACACAGTGCAATTCTACATTTATTTACATATTTATTACCTTACTTTTTTATTCTTTTTTTATTTTTCTCTATTCTTCTGTTGAAATCCATGCACACAGCACTGTACACTGTTCACACTCCGGTTGATGCAGGTAAGCAAACAGACCTTGCAATTCTACACTTATTTGCCACATTATCTCATGTTTAATCCATAATAGAACACACAGCGCCTATGCGTCGCGCCACGTGTTTGCTATAGCGGTGACGGGTCGCGAGGCAAGCCCATTCAGTGGTAGCGGGTCGAGTGGCAGGCGCAAATATCGCAGAAGGGTCCAGTGGCAGGCGCACATGGCGGTGGCAGGTCGAGTGGCAGGTCGAGTGGCAGGCGCAAATATCGCTGACGGGTCCAGTGGCAGGCGCACATGGCAGTGGCAGGTCTTTGTGGCAGCTGCCCCTGCCACGCAAAGATTTTACTCTCTCTCCGGGCCTGGGCAAAAGTGAGCGGGCACTAGGCTAACTATGTGGAGGTATAAATCAGTCTTAATGGACCGAGTCCAATGGCGCAGCGCGAATGCGCGGCCCCCAACCGCGAACTCAAGGGGGGCTGGCTGGTTATATCGCAATATTGTAAATATTTGTTTTAAACCAGGAAGGCGAGCCTTGTATCACACAAGCAAGGTGCAAACTTTTTGCAAGGGTTATGCCGATGAAACTCTTAATCTCAGTCAATTCACTAGAAAGTGAAAGTAAAAACTGACAGCGCTTTCGGCATCTGACGCCGCATTAACAGCTTAACAGCGCATATTCCAGCATAATAAACCTGTTTTGACTTTTTTTAAAAAAACATTTAAATGAGGCGTAAGCTAGCCTAATCTTTTATCCAAGTTATGCACTGATGAGCTATAAATGATTGCGCAGGTCTCTAAAGGAAACCTCTTTCGATTGACACTTATCACCATACTACCGAGCCATATAAATGATTCCATAGAATTCCACAGATTATGTGATGATTCCACAGAAGTCCATAACAAGTCGCGGATGTTTAACCAAATTTTAAATTGCTTCCGCGGAGATAGCAACAGCACATTTTCTTTTGTGGTCTGTTACCATTCACATTTTATTTATTATGAGGACTACAAAACAATTTACCCCTACTGTGTAAAACTTTAGGGAAATTGCTTTGCCGGTCCAATGGCAGGCTCCAGCGAAAGTTTTTGTTTCAACATACACCAATGCATATCTGTATCTTGAAAATAACACATTACAGATTCAGTAATATATTCAGTGTATTTCAGTTAATAATTATAATTTAGTGTTTTTCATGGTTTAAAAATGGGACATGTTGCTGATTTTTTTTTTTTTTTTTTTTGCAGGATCACATCCAGTTTTTCGCGATTCCGCGATCGCTGAATCAGCAACACGTCGCATTTTGTATGTGATCCTGCAAAAAAAAAAAAAAAAAAAAGCTGGAGTCTGCCATTGGACCGGCAAAGCAATTTCCCTAAAGCTTCACACAGTCGGGGTAAATTGTTCTGTAGTCCTTATAATAAATAAAAAGTGAATGGCAACAGACGACAAATGCGCTGTTATCTCAGCGGAAGCAATGAAAAATTTGTTTAAACATCCGCGACTTGTTATGGACTTCTGTGGAATCATACACAAGCAGTTAATGATGTCTGAGATAAGACGACCGCCAAGTCAAAACAGGTATATTATACAATGAATTATAGACCTATAACTAAATTTATTAACACTGCAGTCATCAATGAAAAAGCTTATTTCAAGCACCGACTTTTAAAAAAAAAAGAAAAAAAAAAAAAACATTTAACAGGAAATACATTCTTTCTTTCTTTATTATTATTATTATTATTATTATTATTATTTCCCCACTATGTTCGGGCCAAAAGAGAAATATTAAGGGAGTAAATTAAAACATTTAGCTATATACTGTCATCAGCATATGAAGTAGATTCGTCTCTTATTAATATTACGCCACACCGACAGACATCTGAGAATGGCTCGATCTGTTTTTGCCATGAGACCAGGTAGATTTATTTAGTATCTTCATTCATGTTTAGTTGTCTATTATCTATTAGCAGTGCATATTCATTTATTGGTACCATCACTAATTGTTGTATTTACTTTTTGTTAATCTACAGGTGCATCTCAAAAAATTAGAATATCGTGAAAAAGTTCATTTTTTGTTTGTAACTTATTTCAAAAACTGAAACTTTCATATATTCTAGATTCATTACATCAGGTGTCTCGATGCATAAGGAGGAACCAGCTGTTTTTAGGAAAGTTTCGTTGGGATTACTTTTCATCTTCGCACCCTGTAATGCGCAAACTTGAATAAAGCAGTGCTCATAAATTCAGCGCTGCTTTGTTTACAGCGATTACCAGGGAAATAGCTTTATTTGTTCCACTTGCGCCATCTTCTGTCAAACAGTGGATTTACAATTTTATATTACCCGAGGTGTTTAAATTTTTAGAAAGCCTAGTAGCTCATGTAGAACTGGTTGTAGCAGATAAAATGTAATTTATCATTCTGACTCGTCCATATTATGCATAATAGGTTGGATTTATACATTAGGCCTATTTAAGAGATTTAAGTATAGCATGGGTAGCTCTCAGCCACTATTACAGGGGCGTTTCTAGGATTTGAAAACATCCGGGGCTAATGCCACAACAGGGGCAGGTGGTGGTGGATGGGTCACATCATACTTAAGTAACATTTTGTTAGACACAGGTGGGTGAACCTGGATCCTTCGTTTCCAGACTCCTTTTTAATGGTAACATTTTTAATTTATTTATTTATTTTTAATTTTTACATTTAATTTTATTTTAATAAAAAAAATGTCTAATTAATTTAAACAATGAAACTTATAACATTTAACTTCAATTTATTAAAAGTTAAGTTAAGGCCTATGAAATGTTTTTCTCACCGATGTTTTAATTTGTTTTAGCATGTCTGCTTATTTGAATGCATAAAACAACTTTTATTTATTTCTACAACAGCCTTATGAAATTTTGTGTTGTGTATTTAAATTTTTCTGGTTATCAAATAAAGGCAAAAATATACATTTATCTTTTAATTAAAGAAAATTAGCAAATAAAGGATGTACTATTAAAATTTAAAAGATGGAAGAAATATTGTTTAACAAAGCTTTATTAATTTTTCAACAGTAGTAGTAGTAGTAGTAATGTAGGTATGTACATTCAATAGAATATATATAGTATATTAATATATTTCTGGCACAATGTCTACAAGCTAAACCCAAACTTTTTTTTTTTTTTTTGATAAGTTGCCGTAAATACCTTTAAATTCTGTGAGTATATCACTGTTACGTGTTTGATGTTTAAAAGGGATGATAGCGTAACATTTAAGTGAGACAATAGCTGATGAGCGTGAGGCAGATCAAAAGATGACAACAAACAACAGAGTACGTTTAAAGTATTTACTTTGGTAAAAGTTGCGTTATGAGTGTACAATTAAATAAATGAAAAGAGAAAGATATTAATACAAATAACAAAAGAAAAAGATGTGAGTGTCACCCAAATCAAAGAAAATAAACAACACAAAACAGCCTTACATCTAACCTCTAAACTAATTAGAAAAAAAAAAGAACAAGAAAAGAAAACCGAAATCTTCAGCGTATACGACGCCCTAACTAAACTCAACTAAACTAAAAAGCAGAAGTACAACAGTGGCGTGACACACACAAACCTAAACTAACAGCGTACAAACTAAACTAATCAAAGGGACAAAAAACAAGCAAAGTCATGGCAGATGACTAATTGTTCGAGTTGTCAAAAAGAGAAGGGCATTTAGGATTAACTCAACGCCCAGAAATCCAGGTGTATTCTTAACTTTAAACTTGGCATGTGATTCTAACGCCATACGGACAAAAACCTCGCTCTAAATTCGATACAAGTCAATAGCCAAAAACAAACCTATAAATAAATCAAAGTACACTGCACAAAGCATTACTTCGAAAATCAGGAAACTTTAAACATTCAAAGACACACAAGACTGACTGCTGACCGCGTGGAGCACAAGGTACGCTGGCGTGGCGCACCAACACGCTCTGAGCGCGAGGCCTCAAATGCAGCCGGCAAATCAGTGGATTGGCAACATGATGACGTCATAACGATGACTGACAGCCTGGTCAGCCAATAAACACAGACCTAGAAATGAGTAAGAAATAATACAGAAAGATGGGGAAGTGATGAGAAAAACGAAATATACACAAAAGCACACGTGGAACGTAACACTTCCCCCCCTAGAAAAAAAAAAACTATATATGAATTAAGGAAAATAACATATAGTTTTTTTAAACAATTCTTACTCCAACCATCTTCTTAGACTCTAGACAAAGCATCAGCCATTATATTTTCAGAACCTTTCTTATGTTCAATCTTCAGGTGGTAACCTTGAACAACCAGAGACCAGCGCATCAGTCTCTGATTTTGGTTATGCATACGAGACAGGAACACTAAAGGGTTGTGATCAGTAAATACAGTTATAGGCAGATTGCTTGAACTCAAATAGACGTCAAAATACTGTAATGCCAAAAGTAAAGCTAAAGTTTCCTTTTCGATAGTCGAGTAGTTCAAATGACTTTTATTAAACTTACGTGAGAAATAACAGACAGGGTGATCAATACCATGGATATCTTCTTGAATGAGCACTGCCCCAGCGCCAACAGCACTCGCATCAATCTCCAGCTTGAAGGTTTTGTCATACACTGGTGCTGCCAAAACAGGAACACTACATAATAGAGCTTTAACATTCTCGAAAGCATCCTGGCATTCATCAGACCACAGAAAAACACGTGATGGGCTGAGGAGTGATGTCAGCGGACTGACAACAGTAGAGAAATTTTTACAAAAGTTTCGATAATACCCAGCCATCCCTAGGAATCTACGGAGTTCTTTTCTGGAAGCTGGCACGGGAAACTCTATAATAGCGCTTACCTTCGCCTCTATAGGCCTCACTTGACCTTGACCCACTTCTCTACCCAAATATGTGATTGTGGCTTGACCGAAATCACATTTGGCAAGATTTAACGTTAGAGAAGCGTTCTTGAGACGAGAAAACACTTCTCGAAGGGTTGAAATGTGTTCTGACCAATCAGTAGAGTAGATCACAAGGTCATCTAAATAAGCGTTACAATTAGAAACTCCTGCAAGTACAATGTTAATGAGTCTTTGAAATGTAGACGGTGCATTACGCATGCCAAAGGCCATTACAGAATATTGCATAAAGTCATCTGGGGTTACAAATGCAGAAATGTCCGATGCACGAGCTGTTAAAGGCACTTGCCAATAACCCTTTAACAAATCCAGTTTACTGACGAATTTTGCGGAACCTAGGGTATCCACGCAATCCTCCATGCGTGGCAAAGGAAAACAGTCAGGTACGGTCAAGGCATTTACCTTTCTGTAATCTGTACAGAATCTAGCAGTTCCATCACTCTTAGTTACAAGTAAACATGGAGAACTCCATGGGCTACAACTCGGCTTCGCCAACCCATTTTCAATCAAATACTCCACCTCGGTTTTCATCACAGAACGTTTCAAAGTGTTAACCCTGTATGGGTGCTGTTTCACCGGAACGGCATTACCGACATCTATGTCATGTTTGAGTACAGTGGTACAAGAAGGAACATTGTGAAAAAGTGAGGGAAATGTGCTAATCAAGTCTTTAATATCACATCTCTGAGAATCAGACAGGTGAGCCAAAGGAAAGTCCAAATCAGCTAAAATCTCAGAGTTTTTAAATCTAGCGCACTGTTGGTACATGTGTCGAATGATGACTCCATCATCTTCACAATCAGGAGTAACGTCACAAACTAATGCAAGCACAGGTACATTAGCAACTTCAGGTTGCTTCACCGTCTCAGTATCCCCCAACGGCGGTTCTCGAACGTGATATGCCTTCAGCATGTTCACATGACATACACGAGATTTCTTTCGGCGGTCAGGAGTGCGAATTACGTAATCTGTACTACTAATTTTTTTCTGTACTTCATACGGTCCAGAGAAACGTGCAGAAAGAACAGAACCGACCACTGGCAATAAAACCAGCACTTGATCACCTTCTTTAAAATCGCGCAATACAGATTTTCGATCAAAGTGACTCTTCATAGTGAGTTGTGCATTTAACAATGCCTCTTTAGCTACTGAACAGGCCTTGTGTAATCGTTCGCGAAATTTGCTTACATACTCCAACACATTCGATTTAACGCTTGTCTGTACAGATAACATGTCTTCTTTAAGCATCTTGAGTGGCCCTCGCACAGAGTGGCCAAATACAAGATCTGCAGGACTAAATCCCAAGCTATCTTGTACTGCTTCTCTGACAGCGAACAAGAGTAAAGGTGTACCCTCATCCCAATCTCTACCCGTATCCAGGCAGTATTTACGAAACATAGCCTTTAAGGTCTGATGGAATCTCTCCAAGACTCCTTGGCTTTCTGGATGATAGGGACTCGAAGTCCTGTGAGAAATCTTCAAGGTCTTTAACACTTGTGCGAAGAGATTTGACATAAAATTTGTGCCTTGGTCAGTCTGTACAACTCGGGGAAGACCAAACATTGAAAAGAACTTTACCAGTGCTTTAATCACTACGGGTGCTGTAATTTTCCTAAGTGGTAAAATTCGGTGATATGTTTTCTTGATACCCAGGTGCCCGGATAAGTCGTGGTCATGAGCCAGAGAAAGTACAGTCTGCCTATAGCAAACAGGAATGACTATCTGGCTTGTCACATTCCATTTAGCGTCACTCGAATCGTCAGGACACCACCTACGCATCAACACTCCATTCTCCATGTAAAAAGCAGTTTTTCTCTCCTGTGCCACCTCTGGAGAAACAACAGCAGAGAAACATTTATGCAAAGTTAAGTCATCTTTTTGGGCAGTGATAAGGGCATCACGTGTTACATGTAACTTCGGCTCATCTGACTTTAAAACGACAGATTTTTCTTCAGGTTTACCATCGCCAACCATCAACGTATCGTTTACTAACGTAGGGGCCATGAAAGTAGAAAGTAAATCAACGGCATCAGCAAATTTACGAGCTTGAGCACGTGTAATGGCACAGACAGGGAAGACTTCTGGGAACTTTTCTGACAGTTCATCGGTGGATGCAGACAACTCAGGTCTATCACAAACCTCCAACAATGGCATAACTTTCCCACCAGCTATGTCATCACCTTCCACAGGTAAACTGTCCCGCACCCCAACTTTTACTGCTCCAGTGAACAAGTCTGATTTCAAATAAATCTCATGCAAAGGAACTTTGACTGTGCTCATCTCAATACCTCGGACTAGCACATGACTACCGCAGAAAGTTTGCTCAGGACAAGGCAATGCGTCAGTCCTTATGAACGACTGCATGGCGCCAGTGTCACGAAGCATAGTTACTTTTACCAGATTAGTAAGCGTGTCATCAACAGATACCAACCCTTCCATCAGAAAAGGTTGATAGCTAGCGTCAAACTTATCACAGCGCTCAACTTTAGCGACGTCAACGGTTTTTACGAAAGCCACAGTTTTAGTACTAATGCCTTGTTGCTTGCGTTTCAATGCAAGACAATCAGCAATAACATGTCCCGATTTGTGACAATAATAACACTCCCTAGCCTCTCTAGCTTTTGTAGGGTTACTTTTCGAGCGTGACTGATCTTTTAAAGTGAAGTGAACAGGTGAAACTTTCTCAGTACGAGCTGAAGAAAAAACACCTTTATGCGTCAATGTGAACTCGTCAGCAAAAACAGACGCTTGAGTCAAAGAGGTTACTTTTTGTTCATTGAGGTGAACTACGATGCGTTCAGGAATACAACTCTTAAAATCCTCCAAGAGAATTAACTCACGCAACGTCTGAAAATCTGACACTTTATTCGATGTGCACCACTTGTCAAACAACACACACTTTTCTCTAGCGAATTCTACGTAAGTCTGAGCGGCACTTTTCTTATGATTCCTAAAACGTTGTCTATACGCTTCGGGTACGAGTTCATACGCTCGCAAAATTGCCGTTTTAACAACGTCATAATCTAAACTGTCTTCTAAAGACAGAGCAGCGCACATTTCCTGAGCCTTTCCGGTTAACCTACATTGCAGAAGTAAAGGCCAAACATCTCTAGACCACTGCAAAGCAGTAGCAATTCGTTCAAATACATTAAAATAGGAATCAACCTCGGCTTCCCGAAATTGCGGTACGAGTGGTATGTGTTTACTCACGTCAAATGTAGTTCCAGAAGACCCCGAGGCAGTCGACACTGCAGCATTATGCACAGGTGGAACCGGTGTGTGTCTAGCGGTCAATTCAAGCTCTCGCAGCCTGACTTCCTTGTCCGCTTCGATTTCAAGTCGGCGAATTTCAAGTCGAAGTTCCCTTTCGGCGCGACTTTCCGCTTGTCTCTCGCGCTCCTCCCTTTGAATTCTAGCAAGGCGCGTTTTAAGACGCGCATCGCCTCCAGACTCAGACTCTGTTGGGGAGAAAGGCTCGAAGGGCGGTAGAGCAGCTTTGGCTTCGGAACCCTCCGCCGCAGCAGCTCGACTCGTTTCCCCCTTACCTGCCCCAGAACGAGCGTCAACGCCAGGCGAACTTTCAGCCAACAACAACACACCCAGTTCCCCTAAATGCTGCACAACACTGCTTTTAATGACTCGCTTTAACTGCTGTTTGTTAACTGGAATGCTAAAATGTTCAGCGACTTTTAACAAATCATCCTTGCGACACGCATCTAATTGTTCGACAGTTGGTGCACTAACGAAACTATCCAAATCAAAGTCAGCCATATAACCTATCCTCAACAAATGCGCTAAACAGCCTCCAATTTACTGTTTGAACGATACTCTGTTAAATTTTTTTTTTTTTTGATCCGTCCTCACACCAGCAACAATGTCTCACACATCATCCCAAAGGGGATTAATCTATCCCACCGCTGCCACCAATAAATGTTACGTGTTTGATGTTTAAAAGGGATGATAGCGTAACATTTAAGTGAGACAATAGCTGATGAGCGTGAGGCAGATCAAAAGATGACAACAAACAACAGAGTACGTTTAAAGTATTTACTTTGGTAAAAGTTGCGTTATGAGTGTACAATTAAATAAATGAAAAGAGAAAGATATTAATACAAATAACAAAAGAAAAAGATGTGAGTGTCACCCAAATCAAAGAAAATAAACAACACAAAACAGCCTTACATCTAACCTCTAAACTAATTAGAAAAAAAAAAGAACAAGAAAAGAAAACCGAAATCTTCAGCGTATACGACGCCCTAACTAAACTCAACTAAACTAAAAAGCAGAAGTACAACAGTGGCGTGACACACACAAACCTAAACTAACAGCGTACAAACTAAACTAATCAAAGGGACAAAAAACAAGCAAAGTCATGGCAGATGACTAATTGTTCGAGTTGTCAAAAAGAGAAGGGCATTTAGGATTAACTCAACGCCCAGAAATCCAGGTGTATTCTTAACTTTAAACTTGGCATGTGATTCTAACGCCATACGGACAAAAACCTCGCTCTAAATTCGATACAAGTCAATAGCCAAAAACAAACCTATAAATAAATCAAAGTACACTGCACAAAGCATTACTTCGAAAATCAGGAAACTTTAAACATTCAAAGACACACAAGACTGACTGCTGACCGCGTGGAGCACAAGGTACGCTGGCGTGGCGCACCAACACGCTCTGAGCGCGAGGCCTCAAATGCAGCCGGCAAATCAGTGGATTGGCAACATGATGACGTCATAACGATGACTGACAGCCTGGTCAGCCAATAAACACAGACCTAGAAATGAGTAAGAAATAATACAGAAAGATGGGGAAGTGATGAGAAAAACGAAATATACACAAAAGCACACGTGGAACGTAACAATCACCTTGGTTTTAATCAAATGAAACAGTGAAATGCTCACGAACTACAATCAGAGCAGTTCTGGAGATGTTGTTCATGCATTTTTTTTATGGCAGACGCTGAAATCACGGGAGCGTCACGCGAGCTTCAATGTGTATGTAGGGAGTGAAATTGAGGGTTAAAATGAATGTTCTATAACTTTAAATAAGATGTAGAGATAATATCGCGAGAACAGAGATCCGCGATTAGGCTCGCGAGAAAATAGTTGGGCCACATTTTTGGGGAGAGCGTAGAGGGAGAGATGACTCGCACTGTGTAATCGGATGTGGCTAATGTACGATGTTCACCTTCTCATGTTTAATAAATCAAGTGTTATGACTTCCCGAGCTCCCTGTCGGTGTCCTCCTTGCAACAAGGCCAAGAACCCACGAGCCAGCGCGCGGTAAGAACTGTGAAGCTCGCATATAGAAACAACACGCGTTACATGTATAAAGGAAACCGCGAGTGCGTCTGCAACATTCATTCATAAAGAGACACGCAGAACATGGAGGATTTATGTTTAAATGGTATTTTGCGGCGTAATATTTACAGATACTAGTCCATATCGCGATCCGATTGAAGTGTAATGAACGGCTTTTTATTAATTCATTCAAACTTTGACAAATTCCGTTTATTTCTCGGAAATTATAGGGCGATACAAAAACATTCGGGGCCCGAAAGATTTTTCTCTAGCCCCGAATGTTTTTGTATCGCCCTATAATTTCCGAGAAATAAACGGAATTTGTAATTACCCCTAGCGACGCCGCTGGCCACTATATTTTTAAAAAGTAGCTATCAAATGAAAAAAGGTTCGAGACCCCTGCATTACATGTAAAACATTTCTAAAGTTTTTTTGTTTTAATTAAAAAATAAAAAAACAAAAAAAAAAAACAGAAGTTTAAGTTCTTTAAACTATGTTCAATACTTGGTCGGCAGCACAAATTACAGCATCAGTGAAGTGTGGCATTTAAGTGATCAGCCTGTGGCACTGCTGAGGCGCTATTGGGCCTTCAGATCGTCTGTATATTGTTGGATCGACTGTTTCTCATCTTTCTCTTGAAAATATCCCATAGATTCCCATAGATAAATCATAGATTCTCAGTAGGGTTCAGGTAAGGCATGTTGGCTGGCCAATAAAGCACATTAATATCATGGTCAGCAAACCACTTGGAAGTGGTTTTTGCACTGTGGGCAGGTGCTAAAGTCCTGCTGGAAAAGGAAATCAGCATCTCCATAAAGCTTGTCAGCAGATGGAAGCATAAAGTGCTCCAAAATCTCCTGGTAGACAGCTGCATTGACTTTGGACTTGATAAAACACAGTAGACCAACACCAGCAGACGTCATGGCACCCCAAATCATCACTGACTTGAGAAACTTCACACTGTACTTCAAGCAGCTTGGATTCTGTGCCTCTCCAGTCTTCCTCCAGACTCTGGTATCATGATTTCAACATGAAATGCAAAATTTACTTTTATCTGAAAAGAGGACTTTGGACCACTGAGCAACAGTCCAGTTCATTTTCTCCTTAGTTCAGGTAAGATGCTTCTGACGTTGTTTCTGTTTCAGAAGTGGCTTGGTAGCTCTTTTCCTGAAGACGTCTGAGCATGGTGACTCTTGATGCGCTGACTCCGGCTTCAGTCCACTCCTTGTGAAGCTCTCCCAAGTGTTTAAATCGGCTTTGCTTGACAGTTTTCTCAAGCTTGCGGTCACCTCTGTTGCTTGTGCACCTTTGCCTACCCAATTTCTTCCTTCCAGTCAACTTTGCATTTAATATGCTTTGATACAGCACTCTGTAAACAGCCACCCAGCAATGACCTTCTGTTTAAAATATTTTAATATTTTGAGATACTGGATTTTTGACTTTCATAAGCTGTAAGCTCTAATCATCAAAATTAAAACCAAAAAACTTAAAAATGTTTTACTTCACATGTAATGAATGTAGAATATATGAAAGTTTCAGTTTTTGAAATAAGTTACAAATAAGGCAGTTTCCCAAACTAGACTTTGTGAAGGAACTGAAGGCATTTGTGAGTTTGTGAATAGCTAATCATCAATTAAACCATAAAAAAAATGTTAAAATAAAAGAAATAAGTAATTATAAAATAGAAACAATAATACAAATGATGAAAAACAACTTATCACAAAAAAAAAAAAAATCATATATTTAATGTATCTGCATGTCATGTGACCTTTACCTGATATCACATGCAAATGTGTTCTTGGAGCTTTTTTTTTTAACCTTTTTTTGTATGCTTTGAAATATATTTCAAAACTTATTTGAATAGACCACTTAACGAGACACTTGGGCGAGACATTCCGGTTCATTATCTGCTATAGAAAAATAACGAGAAGAATAACAAGTGCAGTATATGGTAAAGCTGTTTGCACTACAAACCAGTGTGCTCATAAAGACAAAACATTAAAATAATATGTTAAGTCACACCAATCTGCAATATCAAGCAGCAAAATGAGCTTTTTTGTACATCTAAAGAGGCAGCTATCATTTTATTATTTACTGTTTCAGTTTACCTGTTGAATCAAGAAGATTCAAAATCATACAGTCAAGCATAAATGCCAGTGCAGTGAACATGTATCTCCATTAATATACATTTCATTTGTAAATAACTAAGCAGAACTGAACTTTGCTCTGGTCCTGAGAGCAAAGTCAACATGCAGGTCTTTTCTTGTTTAAGATTCACAAGCTAATGCATCACGCACTTGAAATTTTACACCAGTTTTCTGACAAAGTGTTATGAACTTTTCATAAACACAACACTAAAACATTTGCAACCATAAAAAACAATTATAATTACACGTATAAAACTGCTTCAAGATAATAACAACAGTAGATATTAAGAGAAATAACCGTAGAACCATAGGCTAACATGGCTCAAACAGCAGAGACTAGTAAAAAAGGGACATCTGGTCTTCGTCGTTCTTGAGGATGCCATCAGATGTCTCAGAATTCACCGTGGCCCAAAATTCATCAGCCGTCACTTCATCAGCCGTCGAGAGCGATCTATGGGCTGTTCCCGAAACAAACGCCTTCATGGGGTTCCCTACTGGAGTGAGGTCAAGAAACTGCCCATGTCGTGTAAATGAGAACTGTAGAAGAAAAAAAAAAGAAAAACATAAAATAAAATTTCAGATTAAACAAAAACAGTTCCTTTCATAAACTGCATGTTACCTGATGAGTCGGTGTGGGAGCAGCTTCGTGAGGCATTGCCGTGGTCTCATCAAGGTCCATTAGCATAGGACTGATGTTAACACCAGCTGTCGGACCGAAGAGCTGCTCATCCCCGGCCTCAGGTAGTTCCTCTGAGCCGCTGCTGCTGGCCACAGCTGTGGCACCCTGCCATCTGTCCCCCTTCAGCCTGGAACATTACAACATAGACTCATCTATCACATATTTTCTAATCCATAAAATGCCACAATCGTTCTGTCTCCCTCACTCATTGATGTAGCGCTGTTTCATCCTGAGTTCTCCTAAATGTTCCAGAACTATTGGAGTGTGTTTCTGTAGTCTGTGATCTCTCCTCCTTCTACCCATCAGCTGTGAGGGATGCGGAAGCTTCTCGTGAGTCAGGCCTGCTCTCGCTCTCTTATGACCGCTCACCTGAAAGAACGAGTTGGCTACCATAGTAAAGTGTACTGTATACTGTAAAAAAACAAAAAACACGATTTGCTGAGTCAGCTTAAAATAATTTGTTACTCTGCTGCCTTAAAATTTAAAGTTCAGTCAACTCGAAATGTTAAGTTGTACTAAGTAACAACTTAGATATTTGTGTTGGTTAAACTTAGCTGGGTAAGTAACCCAGCTACCTTAAAATTTTAAGTTGAATCAACTCAAATATCTAAGTTGTCACTTAGTATAACTTAACATTTCAAGTTAAATAAACTTTTTTCGAGTTGACTGAACCTAAAATTTTAAGGCAGCCAATTATTTTTAGTTGACTCAACAAATTGTTTTTTACAGTGTAGGACATACATTTCCAGAGTTCTGCAACTTAGTAGTTATACTGCTTAGACTGGTCACTTAGATTACTTTTATATTATATTTTTATATTGTTTTAGATTACTTTTGATATTTATTATTTGAAGAAGACAGAGAAAGAGAAAGAAAAAATTCCACTGTTTAATGGAGTGCATTAACCCTTTAACTGTCACTCCCAATTTTGAACACAGACATAAAAATGCTAGACTTAAATTTTTATAATTCATGAATGAAAACATTTTGTAATACGATTTTGATGTACATTTTCCGTGGTAATGCAATGTTTAATTTTAAAATGCCTTTCAAAGGATGAATTTTGAAATTTTAAGTTTTGAACTGATATATAATTACTTATGATTTCTAAAGTGTGATCGGGAAAAAGGCAATGAAGAAAATCTTTTGTGACAAAGGTCAGAACTCATGTTATGATGTAGATTTTTTAAGTTGTACTCTTGACGTATATTAATCTATTACATTTCCTACATAATTTGTAACACAAAAAAAAGCTGATCAATAATTCACCATAAAAATGTTAAAATAAGGTAAATAAATAGTTTTAAAATTAAAACAATAACACAAATAAACCACTTGAATGATGAAAAATCACTTTAAAAATAAAAAAATATATATATGTAAGAAAACCAGTCTTAAAACATTTGTAGCAATAGCCAACAATACATTGTATGGGTCAAAATTATCTTTTTACTTTTTTTTTTTTAATGCCAGAAATCATTGGGATATTAAGCAAAGATCATGTTCCATGTATATATCAAAAAATATGGAAATATTTATTCAGCTTGCAGATGGTGTATAAATTTAAATTTCAGAAAATGGACCCTTATGACTGGTTTTGTGTTCCAGGGTCACATATTTGTTTACCTGCATGTCATGTGATCATTAACTAACATCACATGCAAATGAGTTGTTAAATTGTTGACATTTTATATTACTATAAATCTAAACTATATTTTGTTGTTTCAGCTGACAGAAATGTTTGGGAATCCCTGCATTGCATACAGTATAAATACGAAATGGTGTAAATTTGTGTGTTTTAATGTGTTCAATAGACAAAATTCTTTCAGAAAGAGGTAAAAGACTGAGTGATAATTGGAACAATGATTAATAAATGTGATTGAGCTTTGAGCTGCAATGTGGAAAAAAACATTCTTTAAAAGGCAGTCCTGTGTGTGTGTTTCCACACATCTAGTCTCTCTGAATGTATATAACATGTAATGAAGTAAATTAATTAAAAAATAATAATAAAAAATAAAATTCAGGCACTCACCATCCCAGTTGGAGTGGAGTACCGAGCTACAGCAAGAAAGGGGTCAAATGTGAAGGACTCCTCACTGCCAACAAACATACAAACACAGTCAGTTCAAAGCTTCCTGAAGTACTTTAATAGTGGTTATTACATTAATAATCTTACCATGGTAATGGCACATCTGCCCCCCAGAAAATCTCGTCATATTGAGGCTGCACAGGTAACACAGTCTCCTCAGTGTAACGAGTCACTTCCTTTGATCGCCTGTAGATGGCACAACAACATTACTGTACCCGTAAAACCCAGTAGACCACAGAGAAACATATTAATATAGAAAACATGCTTTATTTTAAACATACTGACAGAAACTCTTACTTTGCTAAAGGCGGAAACTGGTCAAAATCCTCCGTTTCAGTTTGTGGTGACAGATAGCTCGTGGTCCACATTTCTTTTAGCCATATAGCTAAAAGCAGTTAGTTAAATTAGATTTTAATCGTTTAGTATAGTAATATTTTAAGACTGAAATAGGTCCGCTTATATATTAACAAGAGACTGAGAATATTTTGCCATAAATTGGGTTGAAAATATAACTGGTAAACAGTATAGTAACAGAATGTGTTTTTAAAAGCGCGTTACAGAGTTTGATTTCTGAGAAATTTTCGCGCCACTGACATGACTGCGCGTGAAAGGGTAGATAAAGCACTCGGTTGTCTGATGATTTACATACGTACAATTCGGTGATATTCGATTATTATTATTATTATTATTATTATTATTATATTGTTGTTGTTGTTAAATAAACTGAAACTGGGCCTTTTTTCCTTCCAACAGTACAGAAATAATATAATATAATATAATATAATATAATATAATATAATATAATATAATATAATATAATATAATAAATTATCTTTCTAACTGTTTTAACTATATTATTATTATTATTTTTGTTGTTGTTGTTGTTGTTATTATTATTATTATTATTATTATTATTATTATTATTATTATTATTAATGATAAATAAACTAAAATTGGGCAAAAATTTTTCTTTCAACATTACAGAATAAATGAAATTATCTTTCTAACTATTTTAACTATAATAATTATTTTGTACTTGATGATTAATACAATTTTATTTCCAACAATACAGAATAATATAATATAATATAGTATAATATAATATAATATAATATAATATAATTATCTTGCAAACTATTTTAACTATATTATTATTATTAAATAACATGAAATTGGGCCTTTTTCATCCAAAATTACTAAATACATGAAATGATATATCTAACTATTGTTATTATTGTTGTTGTTGTTATTAAAACTGAAATTGTTTTTTTTTTTTGCAACAATACAGCATAGATGAAATTATCTTTTAAACTATTTGAACTATATTATTATTATTATTATTATTATTATTATTATTATTAATAATAATAATAATAATAATAATAATAATAAATAAACTAAAATTGGGCCTTTTTTCTTCCAACATTACGGAATAAATGAAATTATCTTTCTAACTATTTTAACTATATTATTATTATTATTATTATTATTATTATTATTATTATTAATGATAAATAAACTCAAATTGGGCCTTTTTTCTTTCAACATTACGGAATAAATGAAATGATCTATCTAACTATTTTAACTATAATAACTATTTTGTACTTGATTAATACAATTTTATTTATTTATTTATTTACTTACTTACTTACTTACTTACTTACTTATTAAGGTGTAGCAGGCGGGGGACTTTTAACTGCTCTGTGAGTCTGCTCACGTCATGCTCTGATCTTTGGGAAGAGTGACGGCAGGGCTCAAAACTTTCACATACCGGCGGTTGTTTAATTCTCCCGTCTTCATTCAGTAAGATCTGTCAGTGTTCTGAAGAGTGTAAAATAGTTTTGTTATCATTCACAAAAGTGTTAGATTTGTTTGACGAGAACGCCTCTCCGGATTTTAAAGCTTTTTGTTCTGTTTGAGGTGCGGAGATTTGGGATAGCCACAAGTTAAATGGACGCATGCGGATCACGTTTATGTATGTGAGTGTGTGACAAACAACCTTTCGGCACGGGGAAGAAAAACGAAGAATTAACTTTCTGCTCCTTTTGGCCGCGTCTGTTGTGTTGGGTTTTGTGCGTACGAATTCCAGTGAACGGAAAAACTTCCACCCAACTTTTCCTGCTGCTGGTCGTCGTGTGATCCAGCAGGTGGAGAAACACGAGCTGCTGTTTCATCAGGGAAAAGAACACTGGAACCGGTTTTCTTCTCAAACTCCCTCTGGATTTAAATTTTACGACTTGGTGGCTGGAATAAGCAACTATCCAGAACTAGTAAGTGGTACCTCAGCAAATACACACACAAGTAAACATACAAACAAACAAACAAGAGTTTCACTATGTACATCACGTACTGTATATGATCAAAACCTTTTTAAGGAATGACAATGGAATTATTATCCTAATATAAAACAAATCGTAATGGGATCTCTTTTAAGAATCACATAAGATCCTGCTGGTACACTGATATTCCTATTTTTGTTGTTCAAAATTGAAGTGTATCCAGTAAGACTTTAATTCCATACAGTTCGTTCTAAATTAGCTTATGTCAGACAATCAGCATTCCTTAAGGATCCCTTCACGGTGTTTTGACAGTTCATTTGACTTCAGTTGTTACCCAACTTATACAGAAACTTTTTATGACCATTCATGGCCGTTTTAACTAGTTGGGAACTCAGCTTAGTTTTAAACCAGTTTCACTTTGTCAAAAAATTGTAAAGGAATGTGTACATGACTCATCTTAGAAGAAGATCTTTCTGGATAACCAGACATTCCTGCAGGATTTTACTTCTTACTCAAGCTTGTGTATCTCTTGAACTCTGTTCATTAAAATAATTGAAAGAAATGAAAAATAAATAAATAAATAAATAAGTAAAAATATCAGGGAGAGATGGAGTTATAACATCATGAAACATTTTCTTTTGATTCGTTTTGATTGGGGTATTTTGTCATTGTAGGGGTCATAATTGTTGATTTGTGAGCTGTTTTATAAAATATGTACTTTTTGTTAGACAGTATATTGGAATCATTTGAAACAATTCCTATTAAGATCTATTAGATTTTCCCTGAAAGCATTCATGATGTGTAAACAAACCTGTTGAGCTGTTTTAGATGGCTCCCGGCACTGCTTGAATGATTTGGCAGCGTACAGAAAATTACCATGGTATTACAGTTGTGTTTTGGACATGATGTCACAGTGCTGCCATTGTTTCGGGACTTACACCATGGTTATACCATGCATTTTGGACATGTAAATAGTGTAGTATATATTCAGTAATATGGTATACCATGGTATCTCTGTACTATTTTACTACCACAGTACATTGTCTAGAAGAATTGTTTTCATGGTGGCCATGACATCTCTGAGGTTACAAGAGGGAAGTAATATTTTCTCAGTTCCGGTTCAGGTGTATTAATACACTTGATTTAAACTTGTATGTATTTCTGTATCTCTCTCCTTCTTTTGTATTGTCTGAGTTTAGCGTGGTATGTCTGGCTTGCTGAGATGATCTGTTTGTACTCTCTGCCTTGTCTCTGGCACTTTAATTGAAAACTGTGTTCGCATGCCTGTATTCTGCACTGCAGCTGCTTGTCTTTAGGGACTTTATTACAGGACACACACACACACACACACACACACAAACTTAATGACAGACCAGCATTCCTCAGGCTCACAAAGGTATGCTGTCTCTGTCTTTCTCATTTTAGCTGTCCACCTCTCTCTATGTCTTTCTTTCTCTCAGATGGCTTGACATGTTCAAGTGTAGAATCTGGCTGAAAGTTAATTATAAGAGTTGTTCAGTCTGTAATGTGGCATAGTTTAGTCTTTAAGTACATAGTTTGGAGGAAATGTCTGGGAACATAAAATCAGATACAGGGATGCATGGTTTGGAGAAATAAAAATTGAATTGCATTGCAATTAAAAACTGTGATTGAGGTTTAGGTTTGCTATGTATGTTTGTACTCTGCACAATTTGGCTAAAAGTTTCAATTATATAAATATGACTAAAATGATAATAATAGCAATAATAATAGTAGTAGTAGTTGTTGTTGTTGTTGTTTTATGATCATTAATAAATAAAACTATTAAGTAAGATGTATTACTATTGAAGAAATGTAACTATTGTAATGTTCCACTTTAAAATAAAAAAAATTGTATAAATAAAAACTGTAAAACATAATATATTATAAAAAAATATATATGTTTTATAGTACAACTCTAAAATTACAATACTAATAATTATGAATTTTCACACGTTAAACCATTAAGCTTATATGGGTGGAAAACCAGCATTTACTGTAAACGGAGTCGCTTCAAGACACTGAAAACACCTGAACAAAATATAAATAACTATAGAGTGTCACACTTCACTTTGAAACATGCAGCCTTTATTTTTAATTAAATCAGCTTTTTCAGTTGGATAGCTACACTACCAGTCAGAAGTGTTTAAACAGTAAGGTTTTTAATGTTTTTAAAGAAGCCTCTTCTGCTCACCAAGCCTGCAATTTTTTGATCCAAAATACAACAAAAACAGTAATATTGTGAAATACTTTTTTACTATTTAAAATAACTGCTTTCTATTTGAATATATTTTAAGATGTAATTGATTGCTGTGATCAAAGCTAAATTTTCAGCGTCATTACTTCAGTCTTCAGTGTCACATGATCCTTCAGAAATCATTCCAACATGCTGATTTGCTGTTCAAGAAACATTATTATTATTATTATTATTATTATTATTATTATTATTATCAATATTTAAAACAGTTGAGTACATTTTTTTTTTCTTTAGGATTATTTGATAAATAGAAGGATCCAAAGTGCAGTAAAAAGGTTTTGTAACATTATACAATATATACATTATACATTATACATTATACAATATACTAATATGCTTGGAGTCAGTATAATTTTTTTTTTTTGGCAAATAAATGATAGAAATGTATATTTTTCTTTAGCAATGACGCTTTACATTGATCAAAAGTGATGATAAAGACATTCTTCTTAACTTTCTATAAATTGTTTTCAACATAATAATAATAATAATCATAATAATAATAATAAATGTTTTTGAGCAGCAAATCAGAATATTAGAATGATTTCTGAATGATCATGTGACTGGAGTAATGATGCTTAAAAATGAAGCTTTGAAATGGCAGGACGTATATTTACATAGAAAAGAGTTATTTTAAATAGTAAATATATATATATATATATATATATATATATATATATATATATATATATATATATATATATATATAAAAACTTTCTGTACTTTGGATCAAATAAATGCAGGCTTGGTGAGCAGAAGAGACTACTGTTGAAAAAGTTTTGACTGGTAGTGTACGTAAAGCTATATTCTGGTTTTGGTTTTAGTTTGATTAAATGTGCAGCCCTACTCGGAGGAATAGTTCACAAAAAAATACATTTACAATTTACTCACTCTCATGTCTTTTCAATCCATATGTGGATTGAACCAAACAAAAACAGTGATGCATTTTAAGTTAAGCTAATTTCCTGAAGTGTGAGGAGCAGACAAGTCAGTATTCTCTGAAAATCTTTCTATCTGCCGTACCTGTCAAACCCCATTCAAACTTCCACATATTCAAATGAGCTGTCACAAAAGGTTGAGTCACATGAAAAACAGTGCTGCTGTTCAACATGGTGCAGCCTGTCTTCATGAAATACATTTGAATATATGTGAAAAGAGAAATAAATTTGAGATCTGCAACAGAGGCAAGAGACTTCAAGCAAAGAACAAATAAAAAATATATATATATTCTGTTTCTCACACAAAGACTTCAGAAGAGCTGTAATGTAGCTTGAAAGTCAGGTGGATTATTTTTATGATACTTGATACTTGATTTTTATGATACTACTTATGTGCCACAGAGGAAAAACAACATGTTTTGAGTGCAATAGGAGTGTTAGAAGTTTCATGATTGGGTGAACAACCCCTTTAAGTGGATCAAAACAAAGTTCAGAATTGACTGAGGAATATTTGCTCTTGGATCAGCGTTTCTCTTTTATCAGTATGGAGCTCTGAGCAGCTGTTTGTGTTTGCAGCTGTGTTGTGCTGTGATTTGCTTCTCTGCTCCAGATTCCACCCCTTATCACTAAAATGTGACCAACATTAAAGTTGCAAATGTTACAGAAGCACTGTGCTAGAGGGGAAAGAGAAAGTGAGGAAAAGGGCAGAAGTGAGGGCGTAGAGGCCTGGTAGCAGGAAGTCCTTTGTTTTGACAGGGGTGTTTTTAAAGTAAGTCCTCTTTTAGGGGTTGATGTTTGTTTTTTTTTGTTTTTTTTTAATTGATATTACAACAAAGCAGACATTTGAGTTTTTTAAAAGAATCTCTCATCACTCACCAGTCAGAGGCATTTTGCTGGTGTCATTACAAAATACTTTACTGGCTATGTTAGTGCGGGTCACCTATCATAGAGGCAGACGTGTTGAAATCATATGACCAGCCAGATAAGGCTCACTTTGTCTCATGAAAACCCCTGTTATTAGAAACTTTATGATGTAAAAAATTTCAGCATACACATCAAAACCATTACTAAAGACAAGTGTAAAGTCACTTATAAAATAAGAACAAAAACACAAATTACAAGCGCAGATGAACACAATTAGTGTTGTCACATTACCAAAATTTTGTCTTTGATACGATACCTGACTAAAATATCACGATACTACTGAACTGACACTATGAAAAAAAATACATAGAACAACAGGAAAAGTAATTGCATAATAGATGATCCAAATGGAGATCATAGATATTTTATCTATAAAGATAAAGCATTTCATTCAAAAAAAAAAAAATTAAAAAAAAAATAAAAATAATAATAATAAATCACATGCCAGTGCCACTACACAGGATTATGGTGCACAGCTACCGAGCCTACAGGTGTGTAGAGATCTTTGCTATATTGGTAAATTAGCTTAAAGAATAAAGCCAAATCTTATTTCATAATATACAAATTTTATTTCACAACAACAGTTTATATCGTGATATTGTCATTTTTTTGTTATTTTATCTTTGTTATTAATAATAAGAACTTAAGAGGCAAGTAACAAACTAAAGGACATCTACAATAAAAAGGACACAAATGAAATAAATAGGGGCCTATGAAAACAGTTTTATTTTTTCCCTAAATTCCATTAGAATTTTTCTAGACTCTGTTTTTATGGTTGCATAAAAAAATGTATCAAAAAGCATGTCTAATTAATTGAAATCATGAAACTTGCAGAATTTAACAGCAATTTATTCAAAGTTTAACAAAAATTATGTTTTTAAGGCCCTATGAAATACGTTTTATTGTTTTTCAAATTCAGTTTTGTTTGTGAATCTCTGTTTTCCATTAATTTTCTGGTTTCTATTTTAATCGTTTCATTACATTTTACTAATCAAAAGCATGTTTAATAAATTTATAAAGGATAATTAAATTTGATAAATAATTAATTTATTATAGGCTATTCCATTTTTTTTTTTTTTTTTTCTCAGAAATACTGTGTTGTGTAGTTACCATTTTCTGGTAAATAAATTCTGGTAAATATTTTTTTTCTTGTAAATATTCCTTAAACATTATTTGAATAATATTTTTTATTAGTAGTAGTAGTACTATCTTTACATTAAGTAATATATTAATATATTTCTGACTGTCAAATTAAACCGAATTTTTATTTTGACGGGTTGCTGTGAAGAGGGTCTTCATTATATGACGATAGTTTTCCGCAAAAGAAACTGTAAAGTGCTCATGAAGTGACTCTCAGAGCAGCTCTAGAGATGATGTTCATGTGTTCATGTACTCATATATTGAGGCGGCAGAGGCTGAAAACACCGCCAGCGGCACGCGTGTGTGTGTAGTAAACAAAACTGTGCGTCTGCGCCATTCACTAACACAGACACGCAGAAATATGGCTCTTATTAAAATGCATTCTTAAAATTCCGGTACTAGTAAAATGTGGAATCGTACCGCTTTTAAAAGCAGGGTATTGTGAAAAGTATGGTGCAACACTAAACACAATGCAACAAAGTTAGATATATATACTGACACATTTCTTAAATGTTTACGTTTACATAACTGTTTAAGAGAATATGCAGAGACAGGTATTTTAACATACCTTTGTGTGTATGCGTTCAAGCGCAAGAAGATGTGAAAGAGAAATCAATTTGATGTCAGTTTGATCTGAAACGCGCCCCTCTTTCTGTGTGTGCGTACAAGTACTGATTTGAGTTCTCCTTCACCTCCTTTTTTCACCTGAATGGTTTAAAATCGCTTGAATGTGTAAATCAGCATGACAAAACACCTAGCGAATCGCATGTGTGCCAAACTGTGGGGCCGGTTCTTATGTATCATGGATCAACTGCGATCTGTTGCACCCCTACACAACATGCAACGTTCTGGCATCTCGCTTGTTTGGCATCTGCTATTTTTGAACAAAGTAATATAACAGTGACCAAAGACTTGTTATGTTTGGCAGTTTTATCTAAACCACTGTTGAGAGAGCCGCTATGTTTTGTTTATGTTTGAAAGTGCTCCTTTGAAGTGTTGCCATGTCTACTTATTATAAGCAACGCTTTTTAACATCTTCCAGTTTATGGAGTTAAGAAAGTAGGTGGGTGAAGGTCTGCAGCATGTAAATTATTTTATTAAAAACAAAGTAAAAATGCCAGGGTGATACATCTGTCCTGGAATCATAATGAAGAAAAATCCTCATTAAAGGAATGAAAGTATTAAAAAAAAAAGAAAGTGTTTTGCCACAGTCTATCGTTCTTAAATATTTGAAAAACCTAAGTCGCCAAAACTAAAATAATGTGATGCATCAAAGTCATTATACAGAAAAAGCTGAAAATTATGCCATAGAGAGCAGATATGTCAGCCCTGCAGACCCTTATGACTGATTTGACCTTGTGGTGCTTGTGGTGTTATTGATATTTATAAGTCAGTTATTCTCATAACTGATATGTAACATGTAAGTAGGGTACAACGGGGCTAAAGGCGCCCCGGGGTAAACGATGCCTTTGATATTATTTTTCTCTAAACCACTAGATTACAGAAAATGTGGCATAGCAATTTCCAAAACATCTGTTTTTCGAGATACACGTGCAAATTTGCCTGATCTTTGACGTGATCGCGGCCGCAGCGCAAAGCCGATTCTGTGCTTGCTTGATCTAATTTTTGATGTTTTTAAAAATGTTGTTGATTTAAGTAGCAAATGAGAATCATTAAAATTCTTGAATTTATCTTGAGAGAAAAGTCTTCTTAATGTTTAAAATAATTAAAACAGCAGAAAGAAAGAATATGTAAAAGTATGATATTTGGGGTAAAAAGCACCCCTGCTGTTGGGGCTAAAAGGCACAATATTAACATGATAATTAATAGAAGGCTGACTTTTCCATTTGTTGAAATTACATGGTTAGATTCAGATGGTAAATATCGTATGTTATGTTGGGTGTTCATCTTAGAGATAATCACCATGTTTAGAATGAAACCATCACATTTAAAAACATGATATTATTCATATCATATAATAAAATGTCATTTGTTGTTACTACTGTAAATATATTTAAAATGTTATGGGATCTCCTTCAGTGCTTTCAGAGTCTTTACATTTTAAAAAGATTTTGTTTCTGTATTTTAAAATATGTTTTATGTTAACATATTTTAATGACAGTATATTTATTAAACAAAAAGTAATTATTTTATTTAAAATAGTACAGAAAATAGTACAGACTTTGCTAAAGTGATTGTTTTGAACAAGTATTAA
Source organism: Cirrhinus mrigala (assembly GCA_036247105.1). Taxonomy (NCBI): domain Eukaryota; kingdom Metazoa; phylum Chordata; class Actinopteri; order Cypriniformes; family Cyprinidae; genus Cirrhinus; species Cirrhinus mrigala. The sequence continues at coordinate 2,171,948 of CM070011.1, read as the reverse complement.
CTTAGCCACCTCATACATTTATACAATTTTTAAATAAAATAAACCATTTTTTTCACACAAAATCTGTCGCTCCATAAATGTTCAATACAAACATATATATTTTTCTGCATTTATACACTTTGGGTTCAGTGAAAAGCACATTTTTTCTTAGGGTGTGCCTTTAGCCCTGTTGTACGCTATATTTTTTTGTCTTTCTTTTTCTTTTTTTAATAATATTAAATAAATAACGTATTACATATATTCTTTTTTTTAATAAAATTAAATAATATATTACATATCATTTTTTTTTATCATATTTAATAACATATTCAAAGTGTAAAGAAAATGTGTGACTTTTTACTTGGTTTACACCACATGGCATTTTTACAGTCATTAAACTAAGCTTTTCTTGAAAATGTTGTAAAGCTTTTTTAAAACTCAAATACACCAACATGAATTAAATAAGATTCATAAGATTAATTAGAATTAAGTAAGTAGCTTGCCATATTGTTTTAATCTAGATTTTTTTAAATATACAGTCTGTTTAAAAAATGAAAATGTATATGTCATTAGCCCAAATGCATATTTGTTAACAATATTATTAATAATAATTTCAACACTGGGTGATTAATATTTTTCTTTTCGCATGTAAGCAGACTAATAAAAGTGTGCAGTATGTAATCTCATTTCAGTGTATGAGTCAGAAGTGTGAAACTTTAGATGTACTGCTTGGCTGACAGAGGCGCCGTGTCACCTGCTGCGGTTGCATAAGCCAGCAATATGTGTGTAATGCAGACTATGAGTGTAATGCGGGCTGTGTCACAGTGGCAGAGCGTGTGTTTGTGTTGTCTGTGCTAAAGGGTGTAGCTCTGTTTCTGTAACCTGACTGTAATGCACATCTTTGAGTGCTGGAAACGCGTCCAGGGCGGTTTTTAGAAATCACAGCCTCTACATGGGTCACATGCTAATTTTACTTTAGCCTTTTTTCTGTACTCTTTCTGTTTTGTGTAAACTTCTTTTCACCTAAAGTACAGTATCAACAAACAGCTTTTGTTCATGTGTGTTCAAACTTGTACTGGAGACACACATACACACACACACACACCGAGTCCCTCAGGGTGCATTGCTGACTAGCCCATACTGTCCCTTCATATCAAGCTGCTGATGCCTGAAATACACTGGAATGTGTTTACAATGGCCAACATGCATGTGCAGTCACACTAACCCCATAGAGAACAAGTGTGGGTAAAAATATGCTGTAGGGATGCACATTATTTTAACAATATTGGCGTGTTTATAATTCTTGTAATTCCGCCTGATTTTTATAATGTCAGCATGAAAACGGTGTGTCTGGAGCTTGATGGAATGAGTTTCAGTGGCTGAGCAGCTGCATGCAAGCCTCACATAACCAAATACCATGACAAGCATTAAATGGAGTGAGTAAATCACCCAAACCACTGGACTCTGGAGCGGTGAAAACCTGTTCTGTGGATCAACCCATCACACTTTACTGTTTGGCAGTCTGATTCACCTGCCTCACTGCATTGTGCCAACTGTAAAGTTTGGTGGAGGAGGGATGATGGTATGTGGCTGTTTTTGAGGGGTTGCGATAGGGCCCCTTTTACTTCCAGTAAAGGCCAATCTTAATGCTTCAGCATACAAAGACATTTTGGACAATGCTATGTGTCTAACTTTGTGTGAACAGAAGGGCCTTTTCTATTCCAGCATGACTGAGCCCCAATGCACAATGCAAGGTGTGGAAAAAAAAACATGGTTGGATGAGTTTGGTGTGGAAGAACTTGACTGGCCCGCACAGGACCGGTTGCATAATGCACCTTAAGAGTAATTTTCCCTTACACGTAAGGGCGTTGCAGAAAATATCCCTTAAGTGTTACTTTAGGTTTTTTTTAATGTGAGACGTCAGTAGCATTCAATCTTAAAGTCTTCTAACGAGACACGATTGGCTGCTTTATGTGTGACCCTGAACCACAAAACCAGTCCTAAGTAGCACGGCTATATTTGTAGCAGTAGCCAAAAATACATAGGCCAAAATTCCTGGTCAAAATGATACATTTTTCCTACCATAAATATATCCAAACTTAATTTTTGGCACAACTCTTTTCTTCATCTTCTTCTTCTTCTTCTTCTTCCTTTTTTTTTTACACCCTCAGATTCCAGATTTTCAAATAGGTGTATCTCGGCCAAACATTGTCCTATCTTAACAAACCACACATTAATGGAAAGCTTATTTCAGCTTTCAGATGTATAAATGTCAATTTTTGTGTGTGTCAAAATGTCAAAAATTGACTGGTTATGACTGGTTTTGTGGTCCAGGGTCACATATCATAAACAGATTTTAATTTAGTTTAATAAACATTTTAATTTAATAAACATTGATCAAATTACATATGTAACGTATATATCATATGGTCAACGGTAGCTGAAAGGTGTGTCACATGCAAGAACAAATTTATATTCTATAATATTTTTTTTATATTTCTCTATTTATTTCCTGGAGATGACTTGAAAAAACACACATAAGCCATATATTGTTGCAACTGTGTGTTTGTCTTCATGTTTCATCAGTCAAAACAATTCTGCTGTTTATTCAGCTTAGCTGCAGCGATAGCTGGATGCCTTTGTCCATAGATATGTATAGGTAGATGCCACATTCCACCACTCCAGGCACATCACGCCATCTTGGAACGGTCAGTGTGTCGTCACTTATGATAAAAATCAGTGAGTTTCAAGATGCCACAAAAATGCGCAGCCTCTGGTTGTAAAAACGGCAAAATTTAAATTCCTGACGAAATTGGATAAACTTTCTTAAGTAAGGGCTGCACGATAAATCGCATGCGATTGCCATACGCATCTCGTCAGTAAAGCCGGTTCTGTGATTAGTGGTAAATCTCCATCACGTGTGTTTAGCTGGAGCGGTAATGAATACACAGAGCCGTAGATCGCTGACAAGCTACGCAAAATTGTGTTCATAATCGAATGTGATTCATCTGCGATTATGAACGTGATATTGCGTAGCTTGTCAGTGATCTACGGCTCTGTGTATTCATTGTCGCTATTAACTTAATATTACAGGTGTTTAAAGTATAGTATATATATATATATATATATATATATATATATATATATATATATATATATATATATGTATATATATACCTTTATATATTTCACTATACTTTTAAATGTTGTGTTAGTTAACAGCTTTGTATTCTGTTAAGGTGCGTCCCAAATTGAGTACTTATGCACTATTCTATGACGGTTTGTAGCATAAATAGTGCGAGTAGTGTGTTCACAGTGAAAATTCCAGAAATAAAAAGTGCACTTTAAATAGCCGGATGATGCATTTAAATAACCAAAAAAACAAAGTGTGGAATATTCACACTTCATGCACTCAGGGAGAGGGGCTATCAGACTCAGATCATGAATGACAAAATAACCTTCTATTATTCATATACATGGTTGAGTACATAGTGTGTAAGTGCACATTGCGTCATTTAGGACGCAGTTTTAGTTTAGCAAAATCATCTGCTAAAGTCTGTTGCAGATATACATGCGTATAACTTGCAGAAATACAGGCAGCTTGCTCGAGTGTTCACAGACTGGCTTACGTTTAGCGCCCCATAGAAACAGCCACTAATAGAGCATGTACCTATACATATCTATGAATATGTGACACTTTCTGTGGGCGGAGCTTAGGTGGAGGCAGAAAGATTCTCCTGACCGCTTGACTAACGCTCGCTATTAAGTTTTGTTAGCTTGTTTTTTTTTTTTTTTTTTACAATAACTGGAGAAAATCCAATTTTACCTGCGTATGTGAGGTCACTCACAGCCCGGGACCACGACTGTCATGAAGATGCAAGAAAAAGTTAAACATTCAGTGTGATGAATATACTGTTTAAATATGCATGAATCATTTAAGTGGACAAATAGTTATTTTAAAGTATATACCTCCTGTAAATGATGTAAGTTTACAGTGACAGACAGCACCTTTACATTACTTTACATACAGTAGATTTAAAGTAAGTAAATATTTTCCAGAAATAAAAATTCCAGAAACTGCTAATTTTCACACACAGACATTATTTCATATACGACATAGTCGTGAGATGCATAAGAAATCTTTAGATGCGTAACGCAAACCATTACCCATAACAACAAAAGACAATACTTTATTTAACCTTTTCTGATAAGAAGTGTGCACTGCAAACGTGAGCATTTTTGACAATCGCTTCTGTCCAGTCTGCTGGTTTTGTAGTGTTTAACCACAGCTGTCATTGGTGTTTTATCTGGCAGTGGCAACAGGTATGCGATTTAAAATGTCAAATTGGAGCCTGTACTGTGTCCATTCTGGCACCCGGCATCACAACAAGATGATATTTTAAGCTTCTTACGTGGCCGAACGTGTGCTGATTTAAATTGGCCGCCTCCAGTTTTCCCTCCAGCTAGTGCCGTGACATGATTGTGACGTCGGCACTAAAAGGGTCTATGGATTACTTTTTATGTCTTTCAGTGCATTGACAGAAATAATGAGAGACTATTAAAAATACCTTTATTTGTTTTCCAAAGATAAATAAAAGTCTTATGGTTTTGAAATTACATGAGTGTGAGTAAATGACGATAGAATTTTCAGTTTAAAGTGAATTATCAATTTGAGATTCAGTCTTGTCTGGTGCTTCTCTTTCATGTTTGCTGTTCTCCATGTTATGTTGTTTTCTGTGAAAACTTACCGCTATCTGCATTAACACACGTAAGTTCTTTGGGAAAGTCTTCCCAGAAGAGTGAAAACTAATATTAGAATTAGATGTCATTAAAGTCCCTGTTGGTGTATTGTCCCAATACTTTTGTCCCTATGGCGTACATAGCAGACACTTTTATCCAAAGCAACTTACAAATGAGAAGTAAAAGCACTTTGTCGAAGAGCCAAGTACACAATGGCAGGTTTATTAGACAACTAGATTAGAAAACAAACTAGAAAAATGCAGAGGGAAAAAAATGTCCTTTTTCTTATGTGTAGGAAGTGCATTGGTTAAAGGGTGTGGAGTGGTTAAGCGCTTGTGGAAGAGGAGTGTTTTTAGCTGCGTCTTGAAAGATGTGACATTCAGCATATCGGGTGGAGGGTGGCAGCCCGTTCTACCAAAGAGGAATACAGAGGGTGAAGGTTTTGGAACCTTTATTTCCATAACGCTTTATATAACACTGATTGTGTCAAAGCAGCGTCACAGTGATTAACAGGAAAACATCAGAATCAGTTATATAAACTAAACTAAGAAGATGATTCAGATTCTCCTAGTGTCATTATTTAGCTTAAGTCAGTGTGAGTTTTGGTTCAGTTTAGATCAGTTAAAAAAGTGCCATGTTAATTCTGAGTACAGTGACTCAGTGAGTAATGATATGATCTGATCTCTGTTCTGATGAAGAAACAAACATCTTTAGTGACCTGGGGGTGAGAACTTTTTCAGCAAGTTTAACTCAGGTTCTAGATAACTAGCCAAATTAGCTACAAACTTTTCTGTGTGTTTGCATCCTGTGCATAAAAGCATGTGATGCACAATTCCTTTCCCAAAACCAAATTCAATGATCGACTCAATCGTGCAAAATCCTGTCAAGAAAAGGTCAGAATTTATAGGTTTGTTTCAGGAAAACTGATCTAATCACAACAAACAATAATGCTATCTATCAGCTGTATTTGCAGGTAGCGATATGATGATTTTTGATTGTGGATTATAAAAATGTTTCCACGATCTGCTTTTTGAGAAATATCGTAGTAATGTGCTATTCTCTCAGCTGCAGTTCTGGCGCCTCTGTCTCAATATACTGTACAACGTGACATACATTCACTTCAGTGCTAACTCAGCGGTAGTTACACTCATAAAGTTTGCATATAAAAACAGTTTATAGAAGCTTATGTCTAAAGTGAAAGTAAACAATTGAATTGAGAGAGAAAAAACAGATGCCTGCCTGTATATTAGATGTGCAGCTCTTAAAGGGGCAGCACTAAACATGCTGCCGCTTGTCATCAAAGGGATAGTTCACCCAAAAATTATAATTCTGTCATTATTTACTCACTTACATGTTGTCCCAGACCTGTATTACTTTCTTACTTGTGCTAAACACAAAATAAGATATTTTGAAGAATGTGGATAACCGAACAGTAGCTGGTCCCCATTGATTTTTAATAATAGAAATGATCAAATAGACAACGTTCAACAGAAAAAAGAAACTCATTCAGGGTTAAAGTGTGCCTATTATGCCTTTTCAAATATGATCTTTCATGCAGTGTGTCATGTAGCTGTATGTGAACATAAACTATCTGCAAAGTTGTGAAGCTGACAGTGCACGATAAATAAAGTTATTGTCTATCAAAAAAAAAAAGAGTCTGTTCACCATCGCCTGAACGAGTCGTCAGGAATTCGAATCTTTTTCTGTTACGGCCACACGTCACAAAGTAACACATTTGCATAATGTCCGTCCACGTTCTATGTCGCGAATCACCTGCCCGCCCACAAACAGTAAAATTTACATGTGGTTTACGTGAAGACGCTGTATCCTAAGCTGTGAGTAAATTTGTTTTATATTCACTTCCAAAAGATGAATCCACAAAGATTGTATTTTCTAGCGATCGTTCAAAATACGTAGTTGTGTATGTTATGTTGTGTAAGAACCCTGCACATGTCTTGCTAACTGGCTAACTCATGCTTCTGTAGTTCTGTTGTTCAGCTGTGGACCCGCTGTAGTCTAAAAATTTGTGATTGATGCAGCTTGACTGTCTGTCTGTCTCATTAGTTGGAGTAATGATAAAGGATGGCGCACAAAGCGGCTTTCACACCGAATGTGGCAAGCGCTGCGCTATGAAACCCATTCATTTCAATTGCTTGCGCCACGCGAGGACGGCTTGTTTCTGCTGGCGCGCACACCGTGCTTAAAGTTCAAATTAGTTGAACTTTTGTGCTCTGAAGGGCTGCACTGAACCCAGCGGCCAGTGCAGCGCTTTCTGTGTTCAGTGTGAAAGCTCCAGGGCTGTCATTCAGTTATGGCAATGGGCATTTCGTTCTCCGACACGCTGTACGCGGTAGACCAATCATAAAGGACTGCGCCATCTGACCAATCACAGCAGTGAGGGCTCACAGAAAGGAGGGGTTTAGAGAGACTGATTCTTCGAACTGCTTCGTACGAGTCGTTTACGAATCATTTAGAAATTAGGTAAAATTAAATCTATTTTTGGAGAAAACTAAAGTGTTTTTTGACCTTGCATACATGTGAACCTGTTTAGGAGTCTCGTAAAACAATATTAGCAACCTTTAAAATGCCATAATAGGAGCAGTTTAAAACAACCTGAGAGTGAGTAAATGATGGTATTAAAATAAAACACTATGACAGAATTGACAGACAGATGACAGAATTTTTATTTTTGGGTGAACTATTCTTTTAATTGTTTTTAAAACAAAACACAAAGAGAAAAATCACTCACTGCTTTTGACTGAAGAACTTTAATACAGTTGCTTTAATAAGAATCAGTGTACAATTGATGTGTATATATAGTGTATAAGTATACAGTTTCACTTTTTATATTTGTTAATTCAGTTTCTTTAATGCTTTAAATACACCTACTTTACCTGAAAAATAAAGCACTGTTTGTATTCTTTGTTTATATCTTTTAATAACAAAGATAAAATAGTGGCAAAGATTTTTATCTTTGCTCACTTCGGCCTAAATATCTGCTATTCTTTTTTTATTTTTTACTTTGTTACCTTGAAAGGAAATTAGTTTGGCTGTACTGCTCAGACAGTTTGCAAAATAGTAAAACCAACATGACAAAGAATCGTGAATCTTGATATTTTTGAAAAAAATCATGATATGATATTTTTGCCATATCACCCACCCCTATTTGTGGGTAACGTGTAAAGTATTTTAGAGGTTAGTATTGGTTTCAGTGTTGTGTATTCAATCCATACTGTCATTGACATGACCAGTAAATCGACTGTAATATCTGTATCTGTATAATTAATGTGCTTTATAAATGTGTTTTTATGTACAGTGAGTTCTGCTGTAATAATTAGTCAGTCTGTAATATAAACAGAGGCAAGTCTCAGGTAATTCCTAATTTTGGCAGGTTGGCGGTGTGTTGACTGAGCTAATGTGATGGTACAATAACAGTAGCATGTGTGAATGCTCTCTGTGGTCGAATTGGCAGAATAAGCATTGTTTTCCTCAGCTGTTTGCTGTTTCATGTGTTTTGTTGTAGCTGTTGTAATGGCACGCAGCCGTAATTATCATCTTTTATAGTATCAGTGGGTGTTCCATCTTTTTATTGTAGTTAAAGAGGTAATGATGTCCTGAGGTGGTTCCCGTCGAGTGCGTCTTTGAGATTTCTTTTCATCTGACAAGTGTACACGGCCCGTTGGCTGCTGGCCAGACTCTCGTCTGCACGCACAAGACACCTTGTTGTCAAACGGTCGGGAGCAAGTGATGACACATGGAGTGCAAGGGAATAGGGAAATATTGTGAGAATGCAGAGTGTTTAGATAATGTGATGATAAAAATGGACAGTGCTTTCTTTATAGTTGAATATTTGCAATAATAGCAATTCATGTGCACTTTTAATTCCACTCACACATTGGCAGATCGAATAAAATACTTTACTCAACTCTAATAATTATGTAATGAACTTATTAACTTATTAAACTGTATTTTTTTTTTTTTTTTTATGTAAACTGGCTTTTATTTTCTTATTTTCAGATCTCATTTTAATTTTAGTTCAAGTTTCAGTAATGTTAAGTGCTTTTGTATTTTTAGTTTTTTTTTTTTTCAGTTTTATTAATTTTAGTTATTTAACAAATTTATTTTGTTTCAGTTTTAATTTAAGTTCCAGTTTTAATAGCTCCAATTTTTAATTTTTTTTTTGTCTAACATTTTTATTTCAGCTTTATTTCAGTTAGCTAAAATGATTTGTAATAGTTGTAGTGTAAGTTAACAGTAATACCGTTATAGTGAACAGCATTTTATACTGTGTAAATGTAAAGCTCTATGAATTTGTTACGCTTTGTGTGACTAATTATTCAGCCGCCAAAGAAAAAGACGTGACAAGAATGAATAAGCTGCCAAGCCTTCACTAGTAGTGACTATCCTATTTTCCAGGCCAAAAACAAAGAAATTTTAAACTTTTAGACTGACTTCATTTACATATTTAGTGTGAATACATGGCAGTGTTTGAATGGCCTTCAGTAGAGATAAATGCATTTTGTAGCCGGATATTTACAGCATCTAACAGCATGAGCTGATGTCATGCCAAACAGCAAAACTTTGACTCCTTGCTCATAATGCAGAAATGTTAAGTATATCAACCAGCATTTCTGTATTCATTTCTTGTATAATTTTTAGTTTTGCATTCTGAGAAATGGATGAAACTGTTGAAGAATAGAGTATTTTTCAGCATTTCATGTGTGGTTCATGAATAGCGTTTAGTGAATTTTAATCATTGTTTGACTTGTCTTTCAGGTGCTGAGCAGGTTGGTCAGTAGTGATCATGGCGTCTTCCTCGGTGAAGGTAGCGGTGCGCGTGCGGCCGTTCAACAGCCGAGAGATAAACCGAGGAGCCAAGTGTGTGATCCAGATGCAGGACAAGAGCACATGTGAGTGCAGTGCACAGAGTGATGTGTTTTTTTTCTTAATTTTTCTGTCTACATTGTGCGTAGCTCCACTGCCTTATCTTGGTCTTCAAAAAGAACATTCCTTTCACGTGAGCGCATGAATTCCAGACATTCTATTCACTGTAGTTCATGGAGGTGGTTTAATTTTTAAACTAAACATGCATCAGACTGTTAGTTATGAAATAAACATTTTGCTCTTTTTCCATAAGTAGACCTGCACTCAATTTGTTGCCACAATTCTGCCAGATGATTATCATATTTCAAATGAATTTTGTACAGTTATTATTCAGAGAAATCCTACTGCCTGCCCTTTCCACAGGGCTTGCCACTTCTCAAGGAGTAACACATGTTTTCTGAAGTTAAAAAAAAAAGGAATGGAAGCACATGAAATGTCTTAAATAATGTGCTTTTTTAACTTGGGGAATATGGGGAGACATGTACAAGCAATATGATTTAATTTATTAGAATAGAAAAAGTAAATATTTCTGCTTCAGGGTGTATTTAATAATTATGTAAATATTTATAAGCCTACTTTAAACTGTGTGCATGTAGGTACGCACACACTCACACTTTCACACACACAGAGTTTAAGTAGGCTTATAAATATGAAGTATAGTATAAATATAATAAAATCTATATATTGAATAATACACATTCAGTGAGGATTACCTAGTCTCTCCTTCCCGTGATGGGAGAGGCCAGACAGATGCTAGCAAGGTTTATGTTGAATGAAATATCAAATACAGTTAATTGTTTAACTAAATGACCCATAATAACCAGGATAAAAATAATAATGCTGGATTTAATTATAAACAAGCCTGAAATACACTAGGACTCGTATTATGAAATGTGCATGCTGTACTATTACCGACTGCTCATTCAGAAAGATGAGCAAGATAAAATATGAACTCTGACAACAATTTACAACATTACAATTAAACATCATAAAGTAAAGGTGTTATACTTTAACAACAGTAAATCATAAGGAAGCTATTGGCATAAAGTATGGCGTGAGTATTCATTGATTGTAGTCTGTTCTGAAAGCGTGAGCCTGCAAAATATAAAGACTTTAAAATGTGCAGTGATATTTATGTAATGAAATCATAGTCTTTTGCAGTTTAATAATAACCTCGGGTCATATTGTGGTTTCTGTTTTTCCACCACCGAATTTAAGCATTTTTAAAATGATCATTAAAGGAACACTCCACTTTTTTTGAAAATAGGTTCATTTTCCAACCCCTCTAGAGTTATAAAGGTGTGTTTTACTGTTTTTGAATCCATTCAGCCGATCTCCGGGTCTGGCGGTAGCACTTTTAGCATAGCTTAGCATAAATCTTTGAATCTGATTAGACCATTAGCATCTCACTATAAAATGACTAAAGAGTTTCGACATTGTTCCTATTTAAAACGTGACTCTTCTGTAGTTGCATCGTGTACTAAGACTGGCGGAAAATGAAAAGTTGTGATTTTCTAGGCTGATATGGCTAGGAACTATACTCTCATTCCGGCGTAATAATCAAGGAACTTTGCTGCCGTACCATGGGTGCAGCAGGCGCAATGATATTACCCAGCGCCTAAAAGTGACCGGCACTAAGTTTGTGTAGATGCAGAGTTGCAGCCGGCAGAGTTGACGGCTGCGTAATATCACTGCGCCTGCTGCACCCATTATATGGCAGCAAAGTTCCTTGATTATTATCGAAACTCTTCAGTCATTTTATAGTGAGATGCTAATGGTCTAATCGGATTCAATGATTTATGCTAAGCTATGCTAAAAGTGCTACCGCCAGACCCGGCGATCGGCTGAATGGATTCAAAAATGGTAAAACACATCTGTATAACTCTAAGGGAGTTGGAAAATGAGCCTATTTCAAAAAAAAGTGGAGTGTTCCTTTAAGATGTTTTTTTACGTCATTTAAGATATTTAATTTGACCTGAACAGGGCTCCAGATTGCGACTAAAACGGACGCATTTGCGACTAAAAATATTAATTTGTGAGTGAAGTTTTTTGCTGAGGTCACCACTGGCGACTAGGGATGGGCAATATCTTATCGTTTGCGATATACCGGTAAAATTTTTCCCCACGATAAGAATTCGTCTTCCCACGATAATAACGATTAAGTCTACAGTAGCACATGTGCCATACAGTTTTACATGTATGTGAGCCTGTTTACAAACCTGTTGTCCAACAAGGATATCATTTATTGACATGCTTTTTGACAAGTTAACTTCATAACATAGTCGAGTGTTTGAAATAAACTTTTGAGGTCAGACGTGGTTTTATATCATAGAATGAGACGGAAATCATACTATTTTATAGTATTATAAAAGCTATGTTGATTAACATTGCATTATAAATATACTTTATCCTTATAAAAATACCCAAGAATGCTTGAAGAACACGGACAAACCATATATTGTAGCAATTGTATGTTTATTGTCAAGTTTCCTCAGTTAAAATTTCTCTATCTGCGTTTTATTCAGCTACAGCGATAACCTGGAGCATCGTCAGTACTGTTACTTCTGCTGTAAAGCATATGTGGAGTTTCCGGCAAGGGCGCCCTCCGGCTTCCAGTATGAATTAAACAGTCATTACATTGTATGTGTGTACTCAGTTACGTCTATTTTGGGTAAAAATAGGAAAGATTATACTTTTCTCTAAAGAAACAGGATTCCCTGAATTATCGTCTTTGATATCTTTATCATAATAATACCAGAAATTGTTGTGATACATTTTTAAGGCCATATCGCCCATCCCTACTGGCGACTATATAAATTTACATGTTATAGACTTAAAAAATCGGATGTAATGTGCAGCTTGAGAGAGATTGAAATTAACGGTGGCGTGCGAAGTGTCCATTTTGTGCACAACTTAAACTACAACAGGTAAAGCTGTGTGGATATTGACAATATCATTAACAATTCTCATTTATAATTGATACTATGGCTTCTTGTTATCAAGATCTTAGTCTATATGCTGTGTTCTGTTAAAGGGGTCATCGGATGCTAAGTTCACTTTTTCATGTTGTTTGAACATTAATGTGTGTTGGCAGTGTATGTACAGATCTACCCTATAATGATAAAAATCCATACAGTGGTTTTTAATTAATCTGTAAAAATAATATCCCATTTTTCAAATCGAGCCATTCTCAGATGACTGTCGGTGTGCTGTCAACACCATCAGAGGCCGCTCCCACAATAGTTGATTGACATGAACTCTTACTTTAGACCAGCTGTAACAGTCCAGTAACTTTCCATGTTTTGATGCCAGAGCAGGGATGTAAGTTAGACAAGAATATCTCTGATTGAGCGATTGAGGTGTTGTGTTGCTGGATGTAATAATGAACATAGTGGTTGTCATTTACTCCCCACATCTGAGCCGCTGATGATGCAGTAATTACATTTGTTTGTGAAGGGAATGCGCCTCCCGATCTACATATATCCGTCTATGTTCGTGCGAATCATTCGTGATCCAGCTTCACTTACAGCAGAAGTGAGTATAAGCATTTTTTTTTTTTGTAATCTTTGCGATCCCCTTTCCTTATAACGTGCTAGTTAGGAAGTTTAGCGGCTAAACGCGGCTAATGTAAACAAGACCGTCTTTCCACAGAGAGAAGAGAGGGGCGGGGAGAGCAGAGCTCATTTGCATTTAAAGGAACAACCCCTTAGAATGAGATGATTTTTGCAGAGCTGATTTTGGCAAGGTAAAAAGGGTGTTGTTTTACAAAACCATTGAGAATTTTTAATCAAAGTATATTAAAGACTTTTCATTAAGACCCTAAAGAATCATATCAACTTAAAATAAGCTTTGCTACCTTTTAATAAACAAATTATCAGCTTTAAAATTCATAATGATTCTAAAAATAAATACGGTTTTGGCGCTCTTTAATGCGGCAGGAGTGATCACTTTAGTGCCTCAGTTCAAGCAGCAAGTGAACCCATTATATCTTTCTCTTTACTACTATAGTATGAAACTAACATCAATTAACATCAGAAGTTGGCTCTGTTATAAGAGAGCCTACAGTACAATGTACTGAAATGTCTCATGTAATCGCTCATTCAGTGTTTTTAAACTGCGGAAACGTGTAAAGCTTAAACAATGCCACTTAACAATATATTTACTTCAGAACAAGCATTCAGTGTCCAAAAGCTCATCAGTCAGCTGGAAAAATGATTATAAAGCCAAGCATTTTGCTCTATTTATGTGCTATTACATATTAATATTTTCACTTATAGGAGAAGTCCACTTCCAAGACAAAGATTCACATAATGTACTCACCCCCTTGTCATCCAAGATGTTCATGTCTTTCTTTCTTCAGTCGTAAAGAAATTGTTTTTTGATAAAAACATTTCAGGATTTTTCTCCATATAATGGACTGATATGGTGCCCCGATTTGAACTTCCAAAATGCAGTTTAAATGCGACTTCAAACGATCCCAAATGCGGTTGTAAACGATCCCAGCCAAAGAAGAAGGGTCTTATCTAACGAAATGATCAGTTACGCTCGCCTTGCCTTTCTCTCCTTGAACTCTGTGTATTGTGACTCAAGACAGTTAGGGTATGTTGAAAAACTCCAATCGTATTTTCTCCCTCAACTTCAAAAATCATTTCAAAATCATCCTACATCGCTGCAGAAGCACCGACCCAGTGTATTCAAAGTGAACATGCAAAGAAGATCAAACACCCTTAATAAAAAAGGTAAAACAGCGATATAGGACGTTGATGGGAGTTTTTCGACATACCCTAACTGTCATGAACCGGAAAAAAAAAACAGTTCAGGCAGAGTAAGACAAGACAAGCCTTTGACAATAAAAAGTATTTAAATTGTATTCTTTTAATGAAAATAACCGATCGTTTTGCTAAAGAAGACCCTTCTTCCTCGGCTGGGATCGTTTACAACCGTATTTGTGATCGTTTGAAGCCGCATTTAAACTGCATTTTGGAAGTTCAAAATTAGGGCACCATATCAGTCCATTATATGGAGAAAAATGCAGAAAGGTTTTCCTCAAAAAACATAATTTCTTTACAACTGAAGAATGAAAAACATGAACATCTTGGATATTTGTGACTGTATATAGTTTTGAAGTTGGAAAAGATGTTTAGTTTCCATTTTAAGTGAACCTTAGTTCCCAGGACATCTACATGGTTTACTGGATTAAAATGCTGATAAATTCAAGAAAAGATGAGATGAAATAAAACACATTTATTCTGTGGCATCTAAACTTACAGGAGCCAGTGGCTCCTTGCTCGATTTTAATTAATTAATTAATTGGAGCCCTGCTTAAATTTTCACATTTTTTGCATTTGTGCTCCTAAATACATTTTGCACACTTCTGATTTGTGTTTTTCTTTTACACTGTCAAGTCTTGTTTAATACTTGTTTACTAAATATTTTAATTTTAACAAATTTCACAATATTTAAATCTATTCCACTGTCTAAATGCATGACAGTCTAGCATGATTTAATTAGTGCAATCAACTCCAGATATCAAAAGATCCGTGAGAATTTGAGCTCTTGTGCTATGACCCTGTTAAATCCTGCTCCACACTTTTAGTGGTTACTCTCCATGAACTTTTCCATGGTCATATCCAAAAATACTTGTCTCCACCCACCCGTTGAAAGAGGGGGAATTTCTGAGTGTTTGGAAACCACAGTCCTGAACCGCTGTAAAATCCTGCCGTTTGCAGTACTGGCTGCCAGACCTCACATTCCCATCTTCCTCAACGCAGCGTTTCCAGCTCACACTCTGTAGCACCGCCACTGCGTTTGCCTCACTCCTCTCTCTCTCTTTCTCTGTCTCTCTCACTCTGTTTCTCGTGCTCTCTATCTAAAGAATCTGCCGGGCTGGCAGTCTGTTTGCTTTGACCCCCCTCCAGCACAAACACTGAGCCGTGTGAGCTCAAGGCAGCAGTGCTCATTGTTACCCAGCAGTGCTTTATTCTGCTGGGGCCTCTCCACCCTTTGGCTTCCTTTTAATGACCCCACTCACTGGAGTTTCACTTTTACACCCAGCTAAAATTAATGACACCAATCTAAATTTTAAAGAGGGCAAAACCGATCCAGGTCTGTGCATTGTTTTAATTTTTTAACATAAAGACAAATGTCCACCCTTACTAAAAACAAAAAACGAAATCACAGCCAATCAGAACAAGCAGCGCCCTCAGTATAGTGGTGGGAGGAAATGATTATTCACTGATGCATCACTATTTAGACTGAGTTCTCAAGAAGTGCAATTGTGTTCATTTCTAACTGCAGCAGTGCTGTTTGTGTGCTAAAGACAGCCGTTTTCTGCTTGCTGCCATCTAGAAATTCAAGTTTAGAAAGAGCAAATCACTTGTGCAGTTGACTCTGTTTACAGCCTGTGAAGCATTTCCACAAGTATTAATATTGCAAATCTAGTTTCTAATGCATTTAACACACCCTGTCCTGGACTAGACCTGTATGTCGCCTTACATTGCATGCAGTTACTGATGATGCGTGATTATGACTGACTGCGTGATGTAACCTATGAGAATGCAATTCTCTAAATATTTCTGCCTAAAGCTTCTCAGTGCTTTTTAAGGAAAAGAAAATTTAAAAAATACTGCGAGTGTGTTTCTTACATGTAATGCTTGAGAAAGTGACCATAAATTAGACTTATTTTTCTCTTCTTACTGCAATAATTATAACCTGCTCCTTTCTTTTTTTTTTTTAAAAAAAAAACATATTTCGTGGTTTCTGAGGTCCTTTCTCAAATCAAGGCCTTCAAAAGTTCTTAAATTGGAGCAGAAAGTCTTCTCAATCAATCAATCAGTCAATAATTAAATAAATAAATTCTTCTTTGTAAGAAAAAAAAACTTTGAATTAAGTTGATTTTTCTGAGACCATTGTCACCATTGTGACCCTGGACCACAAAACCTTGTGTTTTCTTATGTTGCACAGGTATGTTTGTAGCAATAGCCAAAAATACACTGGATGAGTCAAACGTATCGATTTTTCTTTTATGCCAAAAATCATTAGGATATTAAGTAAAGATCATGTTCCGTGAAGATATTTTGTAAATTTCCCACCATAAATATATCAAAACTTAGTTTTTGATTAGTAATATGCTTTGCTATGAACTTCATTTGGACAACTTTAAAGGTGATTTTGTCAGTATTTTGAATTTTTTTTTTTTTTTTTTCAGATTCCAGATTTTCAAATAGTTCAGATGTTGAAATAAATCTCAATTTTGAGAAATTTACACTTATGACTGGTTTTGTGGTCCAGGGTCACATATTTGTTCTTGTTTAAATCACACTCAGATACTCACTTCATTTTGATAAATTTCTCATAAAACAAGAATTTTTATTTTAAGTCATTTTGCTTCTCAAGTAAATGTACCTTCTGAATCTTTCGACATTTGCTCTGAAAAATGAGATGACAATTTTAAAGATCATTTTCATTGTAGACAGGGTCCGGTAGGATTAGCATGTCAAAGGTCATTCTGAAGCTACTGAAAGAAATGTCTATGTAAGAGAAAATGCTGTGGCCCTGCAGTGTTTGCCGAGCTGGGACGTTTCCAAACTCATTATGATGGCTAGACAGGCCTGTGTGTTGACATGACTTGGAAAATACGATGACCTGAGAAAATCTTGCATTGCTCGTTGATATTCTAATTCACTTCTTATACAGTTAATCACTTTTAAGAAGCAAGGACTGCTTACTAGTGTAAATATAATATGAATAGTTCTGGTCTTTGATGCTGATTGGGCAGTACAACATTCCAGATGTGCTAAATTATGCAGTATATTAACAGCTATGACACCTCTGTGCAGTATGCAGAGTAGGGATGTGCAAAACTTCACATGTTATGAATTGTCTGTAGGTTGAACTATTAGCTGACTAGTCTGTTCAGGAAGACCTGTATAATTGTATCTGTATCATTAGATGCACATTTCTTTTGAATGTGTGGATGTGAGACACAGCCTTTACGTTTCAAAGCAGCTTTACTGAAGGTTGTACTGTTATGTCTATAATGCTTAACTACAGAGCCTGTTTAGGGCTGGGCAATATGATGATATAAAGTGATGAGACAAATGATCCTCTGGATTTAGTTCTAGCTATATTGTATTTATAGTGCTGTCTAGCACATATAAGCCTGAGCATTCAAATGTAATTAAGAGATAACAATAATAAGGCACTCAAGACTGTGCTTTATTGTGAATATAGTCACAACTGAAGGGGTTGCAGGAACTCCACTGTTGTGTTGTTCCATGATCTTATTTGTCTCTTTATTTATATTACATTTACTTTACATTTCATAGTGTGAAGTATCATTTTAATGAGCAAATTTGGTAACAAAAGTATGCTATACTAAAACAGTGTGTGATATTATTATAAGACAGCAATTTCGTATTGCGTATCATTTATTTCTTTTTACGGAAGTGCAATTTAATTAAATGACTGTTTACAGTACAGTGTGTGAAATTAGCGTGCTAAATTTAGTCTCTGTTTTACAGGTATTGCTAATCCCAAACAACCCAAGGAAGCACCCAAGAACTTCACTTTTGACTATTCATACTGGTCACACAGCTCAGTAAGTTTCTGTCACTGAATACATAATATCACAAAATAAATAAAAACCAATTTGCAATATAAATGGGTGGGGGAGAGGGTGGAATTGAATGCAAGACTATAGCTGAAGCAATATTTTTAATTGTATGAACTTTTCAATAATTAAAAAAAAATTGTATAGCACTTTTAAAGCAGCTTTACAGAAAGATATAGACCAATTCAGAGTAGACGTCACAGTTACGTCACTTGCAGCTATGCGTGCATGGTGGTTGCAGAAAAACACCGGTAACAAGTGGAGGTAAACAGGTAAAATCTATGGAATAAGAGAAAAAAAAAAAACATTTTTTTTCATTTTTTCTTTTGATGTCAAAATCGGAATGCAAATAATTTTTATAGAATACTGTCATCAAAGACGCCATTTGATGCTAAACACGGACGTTTAAACACGTAATATGAATGAAAACTGCTATGATTACTCTACTTTTAAAGCATATATTTGATTTAAGCAATAGATCTACATAATATTCACACATGCTGTTCATAGTGGACGTATTGTATTAGCCCTGCAGTTACAGCATGACATATTATTTAAACCCATTACTATTAACATTTGTACATAACATTTATTTATTTTATCTCACAATTCAGACTTTTTTCTTGCAAATGCAAGTTTGTATCTCCTAATTCGGACTTTCTAACTCAATTTAACACTAATAGTGAGTTTGTCAATTCTGAGGGGAAAAAAGGCAGAAGTGTGGGATATAAACTCCTATTCTGAGCCGAGGGGAAAAGGGAGAATGACAAGTTGTTTTTCTTTATTAGAATTGTGAAATATAATCTCGGAATTGCAAGAATTTTGTAATATAAAATCAAATTTACCTTTTTTTTATTTATTTTTTTCCATAGCTCCATAGACTGACACTTTCATTCCACCGTCATTTTCTGCCACCAGATAGGCTACGCCCAGAGTTGCCAGGTTTTCACAAGAAAACCCACCCAGTCGCTACTCAAAACGTGCCCAAAATAGCCCAGTCGTGTTCCGAGGGGGTCCCCCATTACAAATTGCATTCTGTGGGATAAAGCACACATTTTTTTTTTTTTTGTTGGGGTTCCTCTGGTAAATTCGTTTTTCAGGGGCTAAATATGACGTTATTGGGGTTGCTTCAATCCGCGGCAACAGTGCTAAAGTAGCCCGATTCTGTGGGAAAAACGTCATTTTTGTTTCGGATCTGAAAGACTATCCCACTATCTAACGTCAATTTTGTTGAATAACAGTGCTCATCACTGAGTGACAAGCTCTTGTAATATGTGGAGAACATTTTGAAAATGACATCTAAACAATATAATCTTTAATCTTTTTAACTCTAACTATTTTGTACCATATCCGTGTGATTCTCTAGCAGTAAAGGCCATCTCTCCTGGGTTTTCTGCAACCATGATGCGCGCGCATCCCGAATGTTTACAAACCGATAATTGGTCTATACTGTAAGGTCTGTAAAGTCCCTATTTAATCAAAAACATGATGGAAAGTCATATCACAATGCATTTGTCTTATGCTGCCAGTGAGTATGTTAAAGGCAACTGTAGCAAGAAACGGACAAAAAAAACAAAACAATAACTGTTTATTTATGCATGCAACTGCAGACGGTACACAACAAAAAGGTGCATAAAATCAAGATGCAATTTTATGTATGGTTTATTTTGTACCAAATACTAACATTCATCTTCCTCAGACGTTCCCTCAGACTGAGTCCCTTTTTTTTCCTCTGTGTTTGCAGGAAGAAGACCCATCCTTTGCATCTCAGAGGAAGGTGTATCAGGACATTGGCGAGGAGATGTTGCTTCATGCTTTCGAGGGCTATAATGTGTGTATTTTTGCTTATGGACAGACTGGAGCAGGAAAGTCGTACACAATGATGGGAAAACAGGATCCGGGACAGCAAGGCATCATACCACAGGTAGTTTTTCCAGATAGCATGAATTAAAGCATCCAGCAACAAGTCATTTCTCTGTCCACAAGTGAAATTAGCAAAGCAATGGAGTCAGTATATATTTGATGTTTAATGTGTTGCTATGTAAGATTTCACGAAGTGACTGAAAAACTACTGTTTTGAATGATACGGGGCCAGATTTACTAAATAGTGCAAATTAGTGTTGGAATGCAATTCCGTAAAAGTGCAGATGGGAGTTGGAAAATTTTGCAGGTGATTTACTAACAATGCACACATTAAAAAACACAGACGTAACATCTTATTTATTTTTTAAATAGTGGTGCAGATACCAGTAATTTGACGAGTGCAAACGTTAGTAAAATGCTGTGCTTGATTGGTTTGAATACTCTGCTCCCAATACATTTGCATCTGAGAGGGAAACTCCTACAAATGCATGTTCAATAAGATCAGGCATGAAAATAACTGTGTCCACAGCTTTCCAGCACAAATTTTTCAATTCGCATCTTTAGTAATCCTGACAGTACTATTTTATCGTCAAAAAGACTGTTTGTGCTGGATGCAAGCTGTTAGTAAATCTGGCCCTTAGTCTGAATGACTGGTCTATGGTTCAGAGTTTTTTTTTGTTTGTTTTTTTTTCTTTCCAGTTTGCAGTGAATGAACAGCAACTGAGAAATGTCTTGGCATGAGTAATCAAGTATTGTACTAAAAAATACAGTGGGTTTCAGACCCCAGAATTCCTCTTCATTGCAAAATGATCATTTGTTGAAACCAAAGTGCCAAAATGTCATTAAAAGGAGAATCTAAAAGGAGATGTAGCACCAAAACCAACCGTTTCTAACAGAGTGCCAAAATAAGAGTGGAAAACAACTGTTTTACCTTTTTTGTTTTTTTTTTTGTTTTTTTGTGCAAAACAGTTGTGCGATATGCTGGAAGTATCACAATACTAAAGCTTCAAAATACTGTTACATTATTACAGTTGTCTGAAGTCCTATTTAATTTTCAGTACAGTTGATAATTGAGATGAAAGTAAAGTTTGTATTTAATGAGAGCTGCGGTGATGCAAACGGTTTAAAAGCAGGATCAGTTTCATTTATGCTGACGAACAGTTAGATTTATAGAGTTGCTATGAATGATGGTTAATATAGAGTACAACAGTTGGTTTAAAAAAAAAAATAGATTTCTGAATAGTGGGTGATAGTGCACTTTATTAGGAAATATTAGACTGCTGACAGCCCTGATTAACTCATCATAATCAAGTATTTCTGAGAGTCATTCAGTAAGTGTACTGGGGTCATGTGTGCCAATGTAATTGATTTTTTTTTTTTTTATGATAATTATGTAGTTAAAGATCTACATTCATAATAAACAAAATAATGTAATAAAACATACTGTAGTTGGTCCGTTTATTAGGGTGCAGTGGGCAGTTCTTCAAATGTACTAACAGAGTTGTAATTACTTGAAGTAGTTATTGGTTTATTCTGCACTTGTGTTGAATTGAGCTCTTTTAGTGATCACACCTCTCTCATTGTGCATCGTTTCGTTCTTCCCCACAGATGTGTGAGGATTTGTTCAGACAGACGGCAGATAACACTGACCCTGACCTGTCCTTCTCTGTTGAGGTATGTTTGTGTGCGTCTGAGCCACTGTGTGTTGGCGCTTCCTTTTACACTTTTTAAAAGAACTGTGAGAATTGTTTTAGACATCCATTGATGCATGACCTCATAAAGGTCAGATTGAACTGTGAATAAACTATTTCTGAAATAAAATGAGCTGACTCTTTATGCATTATACAGTCAATAAAAGATCTGATATAATTTGATGTATATTTTCTGTAGGTTTCATATATGGAGATTTACTGTGAGCGCGTTCGGGACTTGCTCAACCCAAAAAGCAGAGGGTCGTTGAGGGTCAGAGAGCACCCTATAATGGGCCCTTACGTAGAAGACCTCTCCAAAATGGCCGTTACCAACTACAGTGATATTGCAGATCTCATGGACACTGGCAACAAAGCCAGGTATTATGATTTTCATTTTCAAAGCCAGCTGGAGAAAAAAAACAAAAAAAAAAAACATGTTATTCTGCAGCTTGCCCAATGAACTCATTCAAATAAGATGCAAATAAAAGGCTATCAAATGAAACAAAACAAATATTTCAATTTATGTTTTTATTGTGCACAGAACAGTTTTGAAATATACATATTAATAAAAGTGCAGATAACAAACAAACAAACAATAGATAAATACAAATAATACCGGTAATGATAACAGTAAAAACAAAATCACTAGCTGAGGGCAGAAACACAAGGCCTGTGCGTAAACAAAATTATAGGCATGATTTCTTAAACTGCTGTGGTGGTAGTTACAGTACCCTCCACAAATATTGGCACCCTTGATAAATATGAGCAAAGGCAGCTGTGGAAATAAATCTGCATTGTTTATCCTTTTGATCTTTCATTCAAAAAATTCACAAAATTCTAACCTTTCATTGAAGTAAAACAATTGAATTTGGGGGGAGACTCTCATTATGAAATAAATGTTTTTCTCTAGTTCACGTTGTCCACAATTATTGGCACCCCTAGAAATTCTAATGAGTAAAATATCTCTGAAGTATATTCCCATTTTTTTCAGCACACCAGGGTGACTAGGAACATGAAATTGTCCAGCCATGACTTCCTGTTCCACAGGATTATAAATATAAGGAACACAAAAGCCAGATTCCCTTAATTGTCCATCATAAGGAGTAAAACCAAAGAATAAAGTTCAGATGTGCAGAACAAGATTGCTGAGCTTCACAAAATAGAAAGTGGCTGTAAGAGAAGAGCTAAAACATTGAAAATCCCCATTTCCACCATCAGGGCAATAATTAAGAAGTTTCAATCAACTAAAAAAATGTTACAAATCCCCCTAGAAGAGGACGTGTGTCTAAATCATCATAATGGATGGTGAGGAGGAGACTCTCCAAGGATCACATATGGAGAATTTCAAAGATTAGTTGAGTCTTGGGGCCAGAAAGTCTAAAAAAAAAATTCAAATAGCCCCTACATCACCACATGTTGTTTAGGAGGGTTTCAAAAGAAATCCTGCTCACTCACCCAAAAACAAACTCCAGCGTATTTAGTTTGTCAGATACGACTAGAACTTCAAACGGGACTGTCTTCTATGGCCAGAAATAAAAAAAAAAAAAATAAAAAAAAAGAGCTTTTTGGCAGCAAACACTCAAGATGGTTTTGGTGCAAACAGGGATAAAAGGTACCCCGTGCCCACATTTAAATAAACTGCTAGATCTTTAATGTTCTGGGCCTTTTTTCTGCCAGAGATCCTGGACATCTTGTTCAGACACATGCCATCATGGATTCTATCAAATACTAAGATATAAAAAAAAGTCTAAACCTGACTGCCACTGTTAGAAATCTTATAATGGGCCGTGTTTAGATATTCCATCAGGACAATGATCCAAAACAAACACAAAAATGGTTCACTGAGGACAAAATGAAGCTTCTGCCATGACCGTCCCAGTTCCCTGACCTGAACCCTTTAGAAAATGAGTGGGGTGAACTGAAGAGGAGAAGAACCAACATGGAGCTGTGAATCTGAAGGATCTGGAGAGATTTTATATGAAGGAATGGTCTCTGATCTCTTGTCAGGTGTTCTCCAAACTCATCAGGGATTACAGGAGAAAATTCAGAGCTGTTATCTTGAGACAAGAACGTTGTAATAATTGGGTGCTAATAATTGTGGCCAACATGAACTAGAGAAAAACATTTATTTCGTAATGAGATTTCCCCCCACTTTCTATCTTTTTACTTCAATGAAAGATTAGAATTTTGTGAATTTTTTGAATGAAAGATCAAACAGAAACAATGCAGATTTATTTCCACAGCTGCCTTTGTTTATATTTACCAAAGGTGCCAATATTTGTGGAGGACACTGTACCTTCTAATAACCAACTAGGTGTGTTATTCAGGATTTTAACATGTTGACAGTTTACTGACTAAACACTTGCTCCAGTATGACAGTAGTGAACTTGAATTGCTCTTGGACACATTTCAAACACATTTTTTTATATTGAGCTCACATAATCACGTGTCTGAGTACTTGTGTGAAGTAGGGTTGAAATAATTAGTTCTAGACAATTCTAGACAATGATGCACTTTGTGTGGTGAAACATGGCTGTTGGACAGCTGGAGCTGGCTAGTTAATGTTAAAGCATTAATGATTTTGAGTTAATACATGTAGTAATTTGTATAATTGTTAAAATAAGTGACAGTATTTAGGTTTATGTGGCTGAAAGCTGTGATCTCGTCTACCAAGTGCTTTTCAGCATCATACACACATTACATTCATAAAAAATATGTACACAATAATGTAATCATCTCGGGTTGTTTCAATTCTTGTAACGAACTACCTTATTTTTGTAAAGGTCTTGTTCTGATTAAACCTATTACTTGTGTTTAAAGTATGATGTCTCTGTGCTCCAGCTGTTCGACCCACATGTGCACTCTTTATATGAAGTATTTGATGACATTTCTGGTGACATTCATGTGCTGTTTGTTTGTTTGTTTGTTTGTTTGTTTGTTTACCTGAAGGACGGTCGCTGCTACTAACATGAACGAGACCAGCAGTCGCTCACACGCCGTCTTCACCATCCTCTTCACACAGCGTCGACATGATAACATGACCAGTCTGGACACTGAGAAGGTGTGCGTCAGACATTAGAAAGCACTCGTTTGTTGCTGTTCTGTACTCAGTCTGGTTTCTTGTCTTCTGCTCAGGTGAGCAAGATCAGTCTGGTTGATCTGGCAGGAAGTGAGAGAGCAGACTCATCTGGAGCCAAAGGCATGAGGTTAAAGGTCTGTCAGACGTCATGTTAGCATCATGTTATTCCTGTGATTTCAAAGCTGAATTTTCAGCATCATTACTAAAAGTCACATGATGCTTCAGAAATCATTCTAATATTCAGATTTGCTGCTCAAAAAACGTTTATTATTATTATGTTGAAAACAGCTGAGTAGATTTATTTATTTATTTATTTATTTTTTCAGGTTTCTTTGAATAGAAAGTTCAAAAGAACAACATTAATCTGAAATACAAATCTTTTGTAAAATTATAAATGTTATAAATTATAAACGCTGGGTCTCTCATACTACACAAATCCAAATGTTTCCGTATTTGACATGTATTTGAATGCCAAAATATTATTTGTTATGTAAACCTGGTTTTGTACTTCTCGCATTCCAGTATCCAGAAAAAAAAAAAAAAAAAAAATGTTTGGCATAATATCACAGCAGTACGTTGATAACGTTTAAGCAGTGTGTTTTTTTTGTTTTGTTTTGTTTTTTTTCCCCATATGTTTGGCTGACTGTGTGTGCGTGTGCGGCGCCGGCGCGATCTCTTGATTTTTCCTTCTAATGGAGACGACGACTCCTAGTCATAAAGATAATCGAAACGGTAAACGATTTGCAGGGAAAAATAGGATGCCCCTTTCAGCCGTCTTCCTTTCGCACAGTACAATAATGAACCAAAACTCTGCATACTAGCTACTTGTTGCACGTTTTTTTTTTTTTTTTTTTCATTTTGTTAATTAAGTAAAAATATTTATCTTATAGGGATATTCATTCATTATATATATAGCCTAGTTTTATGGTGTTTTTCTCCATTCGCAGAAGCGCTGCAGGTGCATGATATGATGTGTCCATGTGAATCCTCATGTTTGCTGCTTTTTGCGCATGTAAAATTAATCTCGGGAAACAAATTTTGGCATTTTAACGGGTCACAGACACTTATCCTTTCTAAAATAATTGCTTTCTAATTTAAAATAATCTTGTCGGTTAACGGTTAATAATCGGTTAACGAGCATTGGCTAGGAAAAATAACCGAAAAGAACATCCCTAGCATTTAAACAACACAAAAAAAAAAGAACCGCTCGTTCTGTGCGTCATACGTCATTACGCTATTTCTGCGTCATTGCACTTGCACAGTCCTTTCGGTTTTGGTTTTCGATCCGATCGAGTGCTTACATGCACTCTCAATCGTATTAGAAAAGGAATAAACCACCCCCTTCAATCCAATCGAAATTTCATTCCGATCCAGGTCAGTCAGATCTATTAGGGTGTTTACGTGAATGTTTTTCAATCCGATTGAACGTCAATCCGATTACAAGTGGATTATTTTGGTGCATGTAAACGTAGCCACTGAAGACTGGAGTAATGATGTTGAAAGTTTAGCTTTGATCACAGGAATAAATTACAGTTTAAATAGTATTCAAATACAAAACAGCTATTTTAAATAGTAAAAATATTTCACAATATTGCTGATTTTAGGAGGGAGCTAATATTAACAAATCTCTGACAACACTGGGTAAAGTCATCTCAGCACTGGCAGACATGGTAAGAGCATCTTATTCTTATCCTCATGAGTTTTTCTGTCTCTCCTTTGTTTCTTACTGCTGCTTCAGTTCAGTTCTTTACCTCATTTCTCATCGGTGTCTTCATCTCTTCAATTGTCTTTCAGCGTTTCTCTCAAATGTCGAGTTCTTTGTCAAGAGTAACAATATGTTTCCTGTCCACAGCACGGCACAAAGAAGAGACGCTCTGATTTCATTCCCTACAGGGATTCTGTGCTCACGTGGCTATTGAGAGAAAATCTAGGTATGTCTTGCTGTCTAAAGGCCTATTCACAGACCGTGAGCTGAAACCGTACATTCCTACACATCTGCTCACAGCAGGGAGGAAAATTAGTCTGTCAGGAGAACATTTTTTTTTGTTTAGAGAGTCTTTTTTCACTGAAATGAATTCATTGAGCAGTAAAATGCTTTTGGATCATGTGTTGTTAGATCCTGTCAACACGTCAAGTATGTCCCATCAGAAGATCTGTTTGTCTGGCGTCTAAAACCGGTTCAGTCTGATAGCCAAAACCAGTCAACATGTTTATCTGATATCCAACTAGTCATTAAGTAACTGTTCTGTCATGTCTTGTGACATGAAATCTTGAGACTGAGACATTCTTGCTCTCTAACTTGTCTGTGAAGACAAATGCAACTAAACATGAGATTAAAAAGTAACAGAAAAATTATTTTGTGATCCATATTTTTCATGTGAGGTTCTGATATATAGAAGAGTTCAGATGCAAAACCAGCTAAAAGGCACCTCGGTCTAAAAATGAGATAGTGATACTGAGTGAATGCATTTGACACATAGTATACATCCAACAAATAATTTTACTTCAAACTCGCTAAATCTCCGCCTCAGCTCAATTAGAAGTGCCGGTACTTACAAAGAAACCTATAAAAATGCTTATTTTAAAGAAAAATGTCAGATGGATTTAGAGGCTTTTGCATCTGAACTCTTCATATATATATAATATAATATAAAAGTAATCTGGTTTTAAGAAAATTCCCATATTTAAAGATATCGTTCACCTACAAATTAAAATTGTTTTCATTTAGGTTAAAAATAAGGTCTAATAGACATGCAGTGCTCTATTATGTTATTAATAGAAAACGAACAACTTCCTGCTCTTCACTGATTTGTTCAGCACTGACAGACAGTTTATTTGAAAAATTTGAAACATTGCTTAGTAAACGTTTCAGAAATGAAGAAATTGTTGAGTGTTTTGAATAGCATAGTAAGTATTGTTTTAGTCAAGCTTGTGTTAACTTTTGTTAAAGCAGTGCTTTTGTTTCATTCTGGTGTGAATAGACGTGTTGTCGGTGATTCATTGAACTTTTGTTTTTGTTGCGAGCAGGTCTCTAACCAGCTGTTGTCACTGCTGCTCACAGAGTTTAATTGTGTGTTTGTGTTTGAAGGTGGAAACTCTCGCACGGCCATGATCGCTGCTCTGAGCCCTGCAGATATTAATTATGAAGAAACACTCAGTACTCTCAGGTTAAAACACACACGAGAAAGCATTTTTCTTTATGAACATACGTTGTCCTGTATGGACTGTCTAACCAGCACTATGCGTGTCCCACTGCAGGTATGCAGACAGAGCTAAGCAGATAAAGTGTAACGCTGTCATTAACGAGGATCCAAACGCACGGCTCGTCAGGGAGCTGAAAGAAGAGGTCAACAGACTCAAAGAGCTCCTCCTGTCTCAGGGACTCAGCAACCTTATCACTGCCTCAGGTACATACACACATACACACGCTCTATACACCTGTCATGAACCGCTGTCTCAGGAGCTCCCGTCACAAGTGGACAGTGCTAAATTAGATATAAACATGGCACTCGGGGACTCACTGTGTTCCTTTAAAGCAAATTTTTAAAAAAAAACTCTAGATAGCATCTAGGAACATCTTTGGTACACCTTATATCAACATGCAGTGACATGAATTGGATCCATGAAAACATATTTGGGTTATATTTCAGTACAAATGCAAACGAAAAAATTATTTTAAGGGTCGATATCACCATAGAGTGCCTTTCAACCCTCACAAACAATACTCACAAATTTTGGTCTTAATTTCCCATTTGCTTTATGTCATGTCATAAATAGTAGACACTCAAGTCCTATAGAAACATATTAGCTGAGCTCCCACACATTTGTTTAGATAATTATGGGCCATTATTTGAACATGTCCACCCTGCCACGGACATATTTACACGGACAACATTAGGATGCAAATGATATTATCTGAAAGGGATGATGTCCCTTTCCTAAACAGGGTTATTTGTTTGCTTTCAAATTATACGTACAAAACAGATTTTATATAAACCCTGTGTTTTTGAAGAAACATGTATTTTTTTTCTTATTTGGAGAAAACTGTGATATTTGGATGCAGTTTTTTTGTTTGCATGTCATTGCCCCCACACCTAGCTATTGAACACACTGGATTATACAGATATGATTGAATTATTATTTAAAATATCAAGATGACAGGGTGGACCAGCACTTGACGGAGTGGACACCCAAAGCAGAACACACAAACCATGACAAAATATGACAATGAAACATTTATTCAACTTAATATAATATAATAATAATAATAAGTAATATAATTACATTCTTAATCACATTTATATACCCCCCATTTTAATTCATTTTAGTTTTTAGCAGCAGTATTAACTAGAAATGAATGCTAGTCCACCCTGTCATGTGTATGTCCGCCCTATTGAGTCCGACAGGGTGGACATTTTGAGCTTCACTTAGCATATTAGCTTAGAACAAACTGTGACTAGCTAAATAGTTAGTCTGGTTGTTGAAGTGAATTTGGTATATTTAAACATACATATTTTGAAAATACTGTATTCTAATCACACAGCATAATTTATGTCGGCAAGGTGGACATGTTAAGCTTTGGCAAAGCAAGTAAGCAAGCTTGTATGAAGAAAATCTGTCAGTTG
Organism: Cirrhinus mrigala; assembly: GCA_036247105.1. NCBI lineage: Eukaryota > Metazoa > Chordata > Actinopteri > Cypriniformes > Cyprinidae > Cirrhinus > Cirrhinus mrigala. The sequence goes on along the minus strand of CM070011.1, from coordinate 2,142,476 downwards.
AAAAGTCACCAACTTACTCACCTCAGCCACTGAAATTGCTGCCACTGAAGAGACAAAAAAATCTGTTGTCCAGATGTCACTAAAGGGATTGCTTTCTCTTAAAGGGGTGGACAGGGTGGACAACCATTCAAAGGACATGGACAAACTTTTATTAAATAAAAATATTGTTTTTATTACCAAATGATCAATACATTTAAATTAAGTATTTTCTTATTTAACAAAATATTAATAGGATAACAACATTTTTACATTTTATGATCTGACTATACTCTACTTTCATTCACATTTAATGAGCAGTGCAAAGGACATAGCAAAATAACACACATCCTCCTCCTACACAAAACTAAAAAACATCTATAATATGTATCTAAAGAGCCAAGTAATGCTTATGAATTCATGAATATAAAAACTTTGTCTAATATAACACACCTTTTCTTAGTCATTTTTATGTTAAGTTATCATATGAGTTATTTATGTACAGGACACCAGAAGGCACCCTACAGTGATACTGACCCTTAAGCCTTTTTTGAAGCCTTTGAGATTTTCGCATAGACAATTTTCCATTCATTTTCAGTGGTGATTCTCATTAGACTCTCCTTACTTAAAATAAGAAATTACTGTATTTGTAATTAGAAAAAAAAAAAATTATTTAAATAAGCATAAATAAAAGGCTGTTAAATGTAATATACAATATCGTTCAAATTTTTGGGGTCTGTATGATTTTTTTTTTTTTTTTTTTTTACACTCACCAAGGCTACATTTATTTGAAATTTGTAAAATATTCTTACAATTTGAAATAACTGTTTTCTATTTGAGTATATTTTAAAATGTGTATTTTTTTGTTTGTTTGTTTTTTTTTTTGAAACTGTGATAGTTTATTTTATTTTATTTGTCAGGATTCTTTGATGTTCAAAAGAACAGTGTTTACTTGAAATAGAAATCTTTTTTAAAGTATTAATATTTTTACTATCACTTTTGATTGCCTTAATGAATCCCTGCTGGATTAAAGTGAATACATTAAATTGCATTAAATTAATGAGTACTGGGGAGGGAAATCTGATCACATGGTCACAGGATGCACAGACATTAACAGACGTGGACTAAACTCCTATTTTTCAACTGTAGGCACACCAATTACTCTAACAGTCACTTAATCAATAACTGGCACACTCATTGTCAGGGTCTGAATCGGGCCGTCCAGTTTTGGGAGGAGCATCAGGTGAGCTCCATCAGCCCTCGCTCTCATATGAACCGTCTACCTCTGATGCCCCAATGGAGGGTGTGACGCCCACCAGTCCGACTGCGCACATTAGCAAAGAGGAGGCCGCGGAGAGACTCAAGGTACATGATATCATATCAGACTTTGTCTTACAACATCAGCCAAATACCAGAACAGCAATGCTGGAGATGCTACTTTCATAGTATTAAAGGGATAGTTCACCCAAAAAATAAAAGTTATGTCATCATTTACTCACTTTTACATTGTTTCAAATCTGAATGAATTTCTTTCAGCTTTTGAACACAAAAAAAAAATATTTTGAAAAATGTTGGTAACCAAACAAGTCAGTGGCTAGCGTCAAATGTTTGGTCCTCTTTTGTGTTCAGCAGAAGAAAAAAATTCATACAGGTTTTGACCAACTTGAAGGTGAGTAAATGATGACTGAACTTTTGCTTTTTGAGTGAACTGTCCCTTTAAAGTAGGTAAAGCTGTTGTAATTTTAGAACTTCATCTTTACAAGATGACTTTCAAAGGCGTGTCAACTAACCCAGTGTTACCAAAGTCCAAATGCAGGGAGTGTTTCTAACTTTATATGCGTTTTGTATGTAAAATGTCTGTCTAGCATTGTCTTAATGTATTTCTAACAGGAAACAGAGAAGATAATTGCAGAGCTGAATGAAACATGGGAGGAGAAGCTCAGGAAAACCGAGTCAATACGACAAGAGAGGTGAGAACAGGCACAATAGAGCGAAGTGTTTCCAATGTGTGAATGGTAACATAAACGGTTGTAATGGACTGAATCAGGATGTCATTTAAGGAATAACTGTACACTGTGAATGTTAAGACACAGACAGACCAAACCAACCTAGCTATCCGGGCTGAAAAGTTGCTGTTGACTACAGCCAGCGACCAACCAGCACATTTATTGTGCGCCTGTGTGAGAGAAAGATAACTCTCCATACCAGCAGGTGGCAGTAGTCAGCATTCATTTAAAAAGGGAGACTGAAAGAGTTAGGATGTGGATGTACTAAACTGTAAACAAAGCAGTGCTTGCATACCACTTTCACACCTGTCTCATTCAGTTTCATGGTTTGATTTTGTCGGATACATTTTTACCGTTTTGTGATTTGACTACTGTTGACAGTGAGGAACACACTGCCGACAAATGCTAATTATGAATTACACACTAGATGGCCTTTAGTATTAAAGATACATGTATTAAAGTAAACATGTTGCATTGACAGTATTTTAAATAAGACTAAATAATTTGAAAATCACTACAAAAAATATATTGTAAAATCTGTTTTAGATTTAAAAATGCAAAAAGATTTTATAAAATAAGAATAAATATTTAAAAAAAAAAAAAAAAAAAAAAAACTTATTTCTACTCCAGATAGCAACTTTTTGATTGTGTAACACTAGTATGTAGGGTTGCCAGGTTTTCACAACAAAATCTGCCCAATTGCTATGCAAACTAGCCCAGTTGCATTAAAAAAAAATCCCCCGGTCGCCCGTTAAAAATTGTGTTCCAAGGGATAAAATATACATATTTTTTGTCAGCGTTCCCCAGATAAATTCGCATTTCAGGGGCTAAATACGACGTTATTAGGGTTGCTTCCACCCACGGCAGCAGTGTTAAAGTAGCCCAATTCTCTGGTGAAAACCACAGACTTGGCAACACTGCTAGTATTGTATAGTATCGTATTTTTCAGAAATGAAAAAAAATGTTAAAACACTGTAGCTGTTAAATGTATAGTTCACCCAAAAATAAAACTTCTGTCATTAATTTCTCACCCTCATGTCCTTCTAAACCCATAAGACCTTTGTTCATCTTCAGAATGCAAATTAAGATATTTTTGATGAAAGCTGAGAGCTTTCTGAAGCTACAAGAATAATTTTTGTGTGCAAAGAAAACAAAAATAATTTTATTAAACAATTCTCCCGCAAAAAGTATTCTCATAGCTTCGTAAAATTACGATTGAACTACGGATGTCACATGGACTATTTAAACAGTGTCCTTACTGCCTTTCTGGGTGTCTGTGGAGGGCCAGAAAGCTCTCAGATTTCATCGAAAATACCCTAATTTGTGTTTCGAGGATGAACAAAGTCTTACGGGTTTGGAATGACATGAGGGTGGGTATTTTTTTTTTTTTTGGGTGAACTGTCCCTTTATTTATTAGGCAAAACTGTTAAACAAAGAATATTATGAAGACAGAGAATTCTGGTGCTGGCATTCTCAGCGCTGTCAAAATAAAAGTCTGAGACTCATCGCAATGCAATTAATTTAAAAAAAGTTAAATAATAGCCAGTATATTTCACACGTGGCAGTATATTGGTCTTCCACTAATCAGAGGCCTTCTGGGATGAGTATTTGCTCTACAAATACTATTATTTGCTCTGTCACTGCTGTCTCATTGTAATCATTCAAAAAGTTAAAGTGAAGACCAGACAAACGTGATTATGGCTAACAGTCATTGCATTTTCTGTGAGAAATGCTTGTATCAGACTTGAGCAGGACAGCCGCTTGTCAGGTCATTGGTCACGGTCACAGACACATCTTTGAGTCACATCAGAAGTCTCTGGCTCTGTGAGACTAATGCAAGTGTGAAACCCACACCCACACCGTCTCTCTCTCTCTCTCTCTCTCTCTGTGTGTGTGACACATTAGGGAGGCACTGCTGGCTGAGATGGGTGTGTCCGTCAAAGAGGACGGAGGAACAGTGGGTGTCTTCTCGCCCAAAAGAGTGAGTCAAGTCATGTTTATTTATATAGTGCTAATCACAATGCATTTTGTCAAAGCAGGAAGTGAAGGTGCAGTCACGTTTACTGTTGTTTGGCATATGTTCACAGGCCCAATCCAGTCATTTTAATAGGAATTCACACGAATGGGAACTTCACGTGAGGTTAAAAGATTTCCTCGGGCAGATTTTGCATCAGATTTTAGTCAGGCAAATTTGACTCACTGACCAACAGGAAGCTGCTTGGTTTAAAAGTGTAATCTAAGTCAGCTGTGCTTTATGTATAGGTAATGCCTGTGAAAATTTTTGGCTGAAAATTTCCTGTGACCGCACCATATGATTTCTACACAGGATGCATTTTTTTTCTTCCACTGTACTACTTTTCCATTGTCTTCTTATGTAAATGTACAAGATGGTTGTGTTTGACCATTGCATTCTTGTCTTTTGCAGCATCTTGTACATGTTGTGCCATTCTAAAAACCCATAGCCAAAAACGTCTCAAGACCTTGCATTTTTTTTCCCAATTCCACTGCCCACGTCTCATATTTTTAAAAGCAAAAAAGCATTCTGTGTGAATAGCCCCAATACTCACTATCCCAGCACTTCATGCGTCCTGTTTGGTCCAAAATGCTTCTGCGTGTTTAAGCATGTTTTTTTTTGTTTTTTTTGTTTTTTTTTTCCTCAGACGCCGCACCTGGTGAACCTGAACGAGGATCCTCTGATGTCAGAGTGTCTGATCTATTATATTAAAGATGGAGTCACCAGGTGAGCAGTGAGTTGCTGAAGGAGTGGTCAGTTTCTGTTTACATACTGCACTGTGTGTCTCACACCTGTGTTCATGTGTTGCAGGGTTGGTCAGGAGGATGTAGATATTCGTCTTACCGGTCAGTTTATAAAGGAGCTGCATTGCGTCTTCTGCAGCGAGGTCAATGAGAACAACGAGGGTGAGAGTGATCACCTCACATTCGTTACATTCATCGTTTCGCGCAAATGTGACAGTAAAGACAATGTTACAAAAGATTTCTGTTCTTTTGAGTAGCCTCAAAGAATCCTGAAAACAACTGATCAAGGTTTCCTCAAAAATGTGAAGCAGCTCGACTGTTTTCATCATCGATAATAATCTGAAATATTACTTGAGCAGCAAATCAGCATATTAGAATGATTTCTGAAGGATCATGTGACACTAATGATGCTGAAAATTCAGCTGTGCATCAAAGAAATAAATTAAACATATATAGAAAACAGTTATTTCAAACTGAAATATTACTGTATTTACTGTATTTTTGCTCAAATAAATGTAGCTTTGGCCAGCATGAGAGAGTTATTTCAAAAACATGAAAACGAAATCATACTGACACCAAATTTCAACCAAAGTTTGTATGTCAAAAATCATATAATAAATTAAAAAATCATATAATCAGTAAAATCATATACAGTAAGTAGATCTGTAGTTATATCTGACCCTGGACCACAAAACCAGTCGTAAGTTGCACAGGTTGCACAGTTGCACATTTGTAGCAATAGCCAACAATAATGGGTCAAAATTATAAATTTTTCTTTTTTGCCTAAAATCATTAGGATATTAAGTAAAGATCATGTTCCATTAAGATAATTTGTAAATTTTCTACCATAAATATTTCAAAACGTATTTTTTGGTTAGCATTGCTTTGCATTTGGACAACTTTAAAGGTGATTTTTCTCAATAATTAGATTTTTTTTTTTTTTTTTTTATTTATGTGTTGTTTTTTTTTTTGCACTCTCAGATTCCAGATTTTCAGATAGTTGCATCTTGGCCAAATATTGTCCTATCCTAACAAACCATACATCAATGGAAAGCTTGTTTTTTTTTTCATCATTTAGATGATGTATAAACCTTTATGACTGGTTTTGTGGCACAAGGTCACATAGAATGTGATCAAATTTAAAAGGCTGGGTGTTTTGCTACATCAACAAATGATATTCTGGACATGAGAATGACAAACCTTTTTTTTTTTTTTGGTTTTCAAATAATGTTCATATAATCACTTCTCGCAACCAAATATCTCTCATCTGTTTGTGTGTATGCAGTGGTGGTGACTTTGGAGCCGTTAGTTGGAGCGGAAACGTATGTCAATGGAAAACGAATCACTGATGGTGTTGTACTCAAACAAGGTGACTTTTTTTTAAGTTCAGTTTTAAGCTGTTTTTATTTCCATGGCTCAGAATGGAAAGCTAGTGTATTGTTTACTTCTGTACATGCCTGCTGTTATTTTAAATAAATTATGTTATGCAGGACATCACATGCAGCAGTACATTTCAAATGCATTTGGATGTTCTATTAATACAGAAAATTTTCATGCAGTGCACAGTTCTGTGTTGCAGAATTCTGAACATATCCTTGTTATCATCTTATCCTCCTACACAAACATACTAGTGCTTGTAAACATGCATTCTGCTTTGTCCTGTGCTTGTGTAGGTAACCGTATAGTGATGGGGAAGAACCACGTGTTCAGGTTTAACCACCCTGAGCAGGCCCGCTTGGAGAGAGAGCGCAGTGCCACACAGGAGCAGCAGGGGGAGCCGGTGGACTGGAGCTACGCACAGAAAGAACTGCTGGAGAAACAAGGCATCGACATAAAGCAGGAGATGGAGAAGAGGTGAAAAATCATTTTAACAAATCCTCCTATGTGTATGGGTCAGTGTTCAGGTTGTAGTTTTGTAGTGCTGGTCCAAAGTGATCCTCTAGCTGAGACTAGATTGCCTGTGATGGTCTACAGGTCAGTCTCAGCAAAGCCAGTTGGTAGTCCATCTAAACAACCTTCTAGACCTGTTCGGACCAGCAAGAAATCATGTAAAACCTGCTTGTTTTCCCCCCTTGCTAATATGTTGTTTTTCTTTGGACCTTTTCTCTTAGACTGCAGGATCTGGAGAATCAGTACCGCAAAGAGAAGGAGGAGGCCGACCAGATACTGGAACAGCAGAGACTGGTAAGAAAAGACACTGTTTAAAGGTGCAGTAAGCGATTTCTGCAAAACGCTGTTGATATTAGAAATCACCAAAACAAACACACCCCTATCTAAAAAAAAAAAATCACAGCCGTCTCGATAGCTCCGCACCCAAATTCACAAATGGACACGCCCCTTACTGCTGATTGGCTACAGGTGTTTTTTGGCCTGAACCACCTTCATCAGCGTTTCTCAGAAATCGTTTACTGCGCCTTTAATAAACAGTTTAATAACATTTGTAAGCATTAAAGGAGAAGTCCACTTCCCGAACAAAAATTTACATATAATGTACTCACCCCCTTGTCATCCAAGATATTCATGTCTTTCTTTCTTCAGTCGTAAAGAAATTGTTTTTTTTTTTTTTTTAAAAAAAAAAAAAAAAAAAAGAAATTGTGTTTTTTGAGGAAAATATTTCAGGATTTTTCTCCATATAATGGATTGATAAGGTGCCCCGAGTTTGAACTTCCAAAATGCAGTTTAAATGCGGCTTCAAACGATCCTAAATGCGGTTGTAAACGATCCCAGCCGAGGAAGAATCTAGAATGTATCTAATGTAACAAACATTCATTTAAATGGATAGCTTCTGTGCACAGTAAAAATATGAAGCAGTAACATTTACCAGTTTATCCATGCAAACTAAAATTTGTCTATCCACAAATTTTGTTGGGCTGTCTTAAGGATGGGTTCACTGATTTTCAACCAGCTTTCTTTTGTTATAATGTAAATGAGTGATACGTACACTTTCTCTGTTACCTACGTACACTCCGATATTCAGGTTTATCTGTCAGCTAAAATCTTTTCGTTCCTTCTACATTATTGGATCCTCACTTATAGCAGTTAGATCGAGCCCAGTGTGTTATGGGTGTTCACATTTGCCTGAATTTATGGCAAAAGGGAACACCACAGCCAGTTTTTCTCTGACGAATCACCACTTTTAATCATTCTTGTTTACAAAGATCAAGGTGGGCAGGGGTCAGTCTGGTATCCAGTCACTTAAAGGTAAGGCAGCTGACAAAATGCATCCCAAAGGCACAGATGCTTCTTATTTATTTATGTATGTTTTATTTATTTAAAGCTAGAAATAAAAAATTTAACTGAAAGAATCCGATTAAATCGGATTGTTGTTCAATCATGCAATTCACAGCTGCTTCCTCATTCGGCATCTGTGGCCACCACAGCTTCTGGTGCAAATCACTGTATGGAAATTGTGAGAAAATTTAGTATAAAGTTAAATCTTGATTCACCTTCGCACTAAAGATATTTAAAGGGGTCCTATTATGCTCTTTTACAAAGTCTTGATTTGTTTTGGTGGTGTACTAGAACATACGTTCAGGCTTGATGGTTCGAAAAACGCATTATGTTTAACATAATTTACATTATTAGAATACATTTCTCCCAGCCTGGCACAAATGGCTCGAATAGTTCCGGGTTTATTAAAGGCCCGCCTTCTGAAAAACGAAATGTGTTGTGATTGGTCAACTGTCCCACTGCGTTGCGATAGGCCAACAGCTTAGATGGTGTTTCAGTACTGCTACGCCCCTTGACAAAGCAGCAAATTCTGTTTACAACTTTTAGCGCAAGCTAGATTAAAGTGATTCTTACGTTTTAAATATGGATCTTTTTCTTAGAAAAACGCATTGATTCGCTACAGGAGGCCTTTATTGAACCCCCCGGAGCCGTGTGAGGCATTTTTCATTATGGATGGATGCATATTATTGGACTTGTTTTGGACTGATGAAGAGAAACACCCGTTCTAACGCTTGGGAGTGTCAGGATAATTTTTAATATAACTCCGATTGTAATCGTCTGAAAGACGGAAGTCATATACACCTAGGATGCATGGAGGGTGAGTAAATAATAAACTACAGTAGCGTTGGGTCCTATCGTCAGCCTGCCAGATCGTGCTAATTTATTTAATTATTTACATATTTAGTTTCATTGCCCGAAACCAGCTCCAGCATAAGGCTAAAAGCAGCCTAACATTATCAAAGAACATCATCACTGATTAGCCTAGCCTAGTCTAGTGCAAATTTATGCATTTTAAAAAACACTTGCCTTATAAGTGAAGCTATCTACACTATATGATGAATAAATCTCTTACCACACACTGCACACGTCTATGGCTCCGACGCGGCAACCAGAGTAGATCAGGGCTTCGGCATGTGTTTCGACCCCCTGTACTGCACACGTCTGCGGCGTGTTATTGCTCTGACGCCGGCCACTCTAGTCAATGCTCGTGTTTATATCCGCCGTGCTGTGGCTCGTTGAAGCGTCTCTCCGCGCTGCATCGCTGAAGTTAGGCTGATCCCCCACCTCTCCCCTACCCACTCCCAACCATTCCAATTTCCGTAGGTGGGTTTTAATTTAATGATATGCCAATATACCATGTTGTGACATCATTGCATGCGGAAAACAAACGCTGTAGTCCAAAGAAGACGTTTGTTGTAGTTCTTGAAAAGAGATTTTTTTAAAAAAATGAAACCTCTCTCTTTGGAGTGGACTTTGAGATTTGTAAATTTTGTAGATCTTTTTTATGCCCAAAGATACACACCACACACTGACTAACATTCAAAAAGTGAAAAAGCATAATAGCACCCCTTTAAAGCTTCTGGAACTCATTATTAAAATGTTATGGTTTAATATATAAAAAAAGCTATGTTCACTTAAGTTAATAATGCCCTATGTTATAATGTGATTATTTGTGATCGACAGTTATTAGAAATAGGACAGGAAGAGTTTGCTGCTCCCACAGTTTGCTGTGGGAAAACACTATACCGGAAGCTCACGTAGCACTGAGATTTTAGTGGAAATATGTAGGCAGTGTGCATGAATGGAGTCCATTGTTTTGGTCATTCCATCAATGGTCTTAACCTCTGAATGCAGCCAGATTGGGGGTGTGTGACGGTACATGTATGTTTATGTAAAAACACGATAATCTCTGTTATGCAGCATGTTTTGATGTTCCAAAGACCGCATTATGTTTCTATGGAAGAAACAGGAATGCTATGGTCATGGAAAAACCTAGAAATAATTCCTGCGTTGAGCCTCATTCCAAACTTCAGCTGTTTGTACATACAGTAATTATAATTGTTTAAAACTCCTAATTCTAAGCTTTGGTGCCTGACATACAAATTCTCATGCAGAAATGATGAATGACTGGAACAGTCATGCAAATTAATTAGTCCAAATGAAAAAAATCAAAATTTGATTTGTGGAAAGTAGTTCACATTCTTGGTGTCAAAAAACTTGTACATTTAATTTGTTTCCTAGATAAAATGGTGCATTATACCTTTTCTGTGTTTTAATGTAAATGTTTTACAATACTGCAAAATTCAGAGTCTGAATTCCAGGATGTATCTTGGCATCATGCTAACATCAGACTCTATTGTGAGTTGAGTCTCCCGTGTGTTTTGTGTGAGGAGTGCTTTTGTGTGGTTTGCAGATTGCTGCCTATATAGAGCGCTCCAAATGAGTCGCTAAGAGCTCCCATGACAGTCAGGATGTCGTTGCCATAGAAGCTACAGCAAAGGCAGCTCACTGGGTTTCAGAAGCAAGCTAATGTGTGTTTCTGTCTCTCTGTGTGCAGTATGCAGACTCAGACAGCGGTGATGACTCAGATAAGCGGTCCTGTGAGGAGAGCTGGAGACTCATCTCTTCTCTCCGAGAAAAATTACCAGCCAACAAGGTCAGACACACACACACACACACACACACAAACACATCACCATAACACCAATATGTTGATACTGAACTCCTTTGACTTGCACTTATTTACTTGATTTGGGCCTTTTTCACTGAAGTTTTGCTAACATGCTTTTTGTCTAAGGTAGACATTAGTGGTCAACTGATATGTTTTTTTGTTTTTTTTTTTGATGGCCGAGCAGGGTGGCCAATATATATGATTACAGATGTGACGATACATCCCGAGCCAGTTGAAATAATGTACGAATATAACGATTTAAACAAATCACAGTGCAGTTGGGGGTGAGGAGTTTGTGTGAATGTGTCTCTAAGGGGAACTGACTGTCTTCAGAAAAGTTTAGTCTTGTCTCTGTATAATGCATATTAAAGCAGTGTTTATAAGCGCAGCACTGCTTTGTTTACAGCAGAAACCAAGAAAACAATGTATTGCTGCTGTTCAATAAGCGCCACCTGCTGTCAGAGATTGAATCTGCGTCTCATTCAGTTCATCTGCTGTTTTTTGTAGTATAGTTTTACAAAGCTGAAGTCAGGCCGTTTTGTTTTTGCTTTAAATTTGCAATTATACAATCAAAAACTGCTCATGCAACATGTATGCAGCATGTAGCGTCCTGGTTAATAAACAGTCAACTCTTCCACTGATGATTCACAATTTGTTCATTGTTCACGTTCGGTACAGCTATCACACAATAAAGCATCATGAAGCATTGTGAAATCTATATCATGAATCGTATCATATAATGAGCATATGATATCGCGATATTTCATTTTAAAGATAGTAAAAACAAATGTATAACAATTACTGAAATTGAATTACTGAAAAATGAATAAATACAAAAAAAAGTGAATTTGTAAGATTCTATTATAGTGTATTTCACAATTAAAGAAACTGTTAAAAATATGAATAAAAAGGAAGTAAACACTGTATCCAACAATGCACTCAATGCACTAATCTGGTAAGTTTGTGTACACAAGGAATCATATTTTCTCAAATAAAGACAAGTCTTCATTATACATAAAGCACACAGTGAATATGCCATTTTGAAATATCTAGCAGCGCAGTTTGAAATCAAGGATTGAAAGTTTGTCTCTCACTCCCTTGTAAGCATTCAGTGTGCATGGACCAGCCCTTATACACTCAGTACACTCGTTTTTATGCAGTCTACAAAGTACAAATGCACACTTCAGAAGATCTTACATTTGCAAGCTTATAGAAATTAAACTTTTATTAGCTATTCAGAGACTCGTTCAAATGAAACGTGTATTTACTAAATGCTGCCAGTGGATAAGAAAATGTTCTAGTGTTTGCCTTTCTGTTACTAATAACTGAAAAGCAAACACTATAATATTTTTAGTGTACCCTTTACTAACTGTAAAAGTTTTGTGTAATAATTTATTAGTCAGAACTGGTAAACAAAGACAGTAACATAAAGAAGAGCTCTGTGCACTCAGGCGTTGGTGTTTTTAACTCTGTCAAAATAAAAGTCCCGCTTTTGGAATATTAGTAGCCAGTTTTGATAATTACAAAATGCCAAATATCAGCTAATATGTCACCCTTGGCAATATGTTGGTTGACCACTAGTAGACATGCACTCTAGACTGATGTCTTTGATGGTTTCATTGCATCTTGCTGTAATTTAAAATATATATATGCACTGAGTTTTGTGTTTTGGAGATGCAGTCTTAAAAGTGCTCCTATTATGCCTTTTTTAAATATGACCTTTCATGCAGTGTGTCATATAGCTGTATGTGAACATTAACTATCTACAAAGTTGTGAAGCCGACAGTGCTCGATTTTATTGTCTATCAAAAAAAAAGAGTCGGTTCACAATCGCCTGAACGAGTCGTCAGGAATTCGAATCTTATTCATTAGTTGGAGTAATGATACAGGATGGCGCAGGAAGAGGCTTTCACACCGAATCCGGAAAGCGCTGCGCTGTGAAACCCATTCATTTCAATTGTTTGCACTGGGTGAAGATGGCTTGTTTCTTTCGCAACGAACGCGGAAAGCGCTGCGCTGGCTGCTCATTTGAACTTTGAGCGCGGCGTGCACGTCTTGCGCGCCAGTGGTGCGCTCCGTGTTCGTTGTGAAAGCCACTTAGTGCATTATACCATGTTGTAGTTTACAACATAGAGGTGTGGCCGGTTTGCTTACATAAGCAAATTGCGATCAGCCACTTAAACCGTTTCATCGTCAGACTCTGGCTCAAATTGGTATGGTAAAATCGATACCATCTTTTCTATGTATTGACAAGTATCCAGGGCTGTCGTTCAGTTTATGCAATGAGCGTTTCGTTTTCCGACACGCTGTGTGCGGTAGACCAATCATAAAAGACTGCGCCATCTGACCAATCACAGCAGTGAGGGCTCACGGAAAGGAGGGGTTTAGAGAGACTGATTCTTCGAACTGCTTCGTACGAGTCGTTTATGAATCATTTAGAAATGAGGTCAAATTAAATCTGTTTTTGGAGAAAACTAAAGTGTTTTTTGACAATATTAACAACCTTTAAAATGGCATAATAGGAGCACTTTAAAATTCAGTTTTGAAAGCTCTTCTTGAGACATCTGCGTTCTGTTCCATTCTGCTTCACTTCATGTGTTACTGAACAGTTAATTTCTGACAGGAAGTCTTCGGTTCTTCTGATTGTTTGCAGATGCAGTCTATCGTGAAGAAGTGTGGTTTGCCCAGCAGTGGGAAGAGGAGGGAGCCGCTGCGTGTGTATCAGATCCCCCAGCGCCGCCGCATACCCGCCACTCAGGAGTCCAAACACAGACTCAGCTTGGAGGAGCTTCGCACACAGGCTGTTAAAGAGATCTGCTATGAGGTGCTTCACTGTGTTCGAGAGTAAATCTGAAATAGGGAATACAAGCACTGTTTTAATTCATGTCTGAGTAGATTTGGCCTCAGATGGGCCGCCCGCAGACGGCCTAATGCATATTACGCAAGAGCTTTCTTTGATTTGATTGGCTAATCACTGTTCATACAATATGTCGACATCTAGCTTATATGCGCAGTAGTTTATGCGTTAACAAGAGTGTATCTTTTTATTTCTCTTCTTAAGGTGGCGCTTGGAGACTTTAGACACACGCGGCAAGAGATCGAGGCCTTGGCCATTGTCAGGATGAAGGAGCTTTGTCGCACATACAGCCAAAAAGACCCTCAGGAGAGAGAGAGCTGGAAAAGTGTGGCGAAGGACGTATGTGAGACGGTGGGCATCGGAGAAGAGGAGGGAGACAGGGAGGAAAGAACGACGACAACAGCATCTGGAGGAGGAGGAGGTGAAAGAGGAAAGACAGATATGGGAGAGCTTAAAGCTCATATCGACAAGCTGACTGATATACTGCAGGAAGTCAAGTTGCAAAATAACATGAAGGATGAGGAGATCCGATCACTAAGAGATCGCATGGTGAAGATGGAGAAGATATTCCCAGTCGAAGTTGAGGTAACACTCGTATATCTAAAAAGCACCAGAAAATTTACCCACACATCTCCCCAGTCCATTTACTAACAGTATGATGCACGTTACAAACAAAACTGGCAAGATTGACTCACCTTATGCAACTTCCAAGTAGGGCTGGGCGATAAATCAATAACGATTATTATCGTGTAAATGTTCGATATAATGTTTGTGCGGCAAAGGCAAATTTTCTGTGATTAAACTATAGAGTTTATGCATTTATACTAAAAGATAAATTTACTAAATTTATACTTTTTTTAGACTACTTTTGTGGTTTTAACTGTTATTATTATGATCTATGGATGATACTGTGGAAGAGCAATGGTTAATTAAAAAAAAAAATAAATAAAACTAATAATTAAATTTCACCATATAAAAGCGAGGTTGCTACAATTTTTACAGATATTACTGATTTTAATAATGAACATAAATCTTCATCTGCATCCAAACTCAATCTATCAAATGTGCTACTATCAAATGTGCAACGTTTCTAAGAGACAAAAAATGTGATATTATTATGATTAATATTATCAGGAAACACAATTTTTTATTTTTTTTTTAAATTATTATTAAGATATTTATTTTGTTAAGGGAAAATGACTGGAAAAAGTGTAAAGAACATGAAGTTTTTGTCATGTTCTGACCATAAAGAATATTTTAAAGCCACATTTAACCATCTGGTTTTTACAACTTTCACATTGTAGCAAAAATCTGCCTTTAAACTTGAAAGAAATAAAAAAAAATGGACATTTATCCTGATAATTATCAATATCAACTGATATGAAAAAAAGAATTATCATGAAAATTTTTTGGCCATATCACCTACTTCCAAGATTCATCTGTTAATGTCGTATCAGTTATTTCCTATAAATGTGCTCATAAATAACATTTTAAAAGAAAACCTGTGCTCAGAATTTAAAACTGAGATGCTGACTTTCTATAATTAGAATTGCTTGTGTAATAAATCACCACTTTTTCTTTTTCTTTTTTTCAGTCATAGTTGTGAAAGCTTTTTGTTTAAGAAATGCTATAAATTTAAAGACATGTGACCCTGGACCACAAAACCAGTCATAAGTGTAAATTTCTCGAAATTGAGATTTATACATCATCTGAAAGCTGAATAAATAAGCTTTCCATTGATGTATGATGTATACATGATGTATATATTTGTTAGGATAGGACAATATTTGGCCAAGATACAACTGTTTGGAAATCTGGAATCTGATGGTGCCAAAAAATCCAAATATAAATCACATTTAAAGTGTCCAAATAAAGTTCATGGCAATGCATATTACTAATCAAAAATTTCGTGCAATTTATATTTCAGGGAGATGAAACTGACTTCGGGTTGGACGGGGCCAGAGGCGACGACTCACCTGTACAGGTCAACAGACGCGATGAGGATTCTGGGTACCGGCGGGGCCGCCATCGCTGGCAGTACCCGGAGAAATACCACGACCCGAAACGTCGCAAAGGAGCCAACAATCAGCCAAACAACGCCCTTTACCCGCCGGCTCCTTCGGGACACTCTCAGAACAACCCGTTCAGTTCGGCGTCGTCTCGATTCAATTCTCAAACCCCTCGCAACCCCAATGGGCCTTTCTTGCCAGGCACCGGACGCTTCTTGCCGCCTCAGGAGAGGAGGCTACAGTTCCCCTTTAAGAATAACCCCCAACATCGAAGCTTTATCTGGGGCCCGTCGTCGGCGGGTGAAAGTGGAAATGATCCATCCGCTCAGTCCAGTACTGATTCGGTTCATACTTTCCAATCATCTCCCTCACCGAACAAAGGCCAGTGGCCAAACAGCCATCACCAGCAGCGGCGCAATCACGGAAACAGAGGCTACGGCAACTGGGGAAACAGGCAACGATCCAGAAACAGGGGACGGAATCCGTTCGATGGGTATTTAACCAACGAACAGGCTGGAAATGTTGAGCGTAAGGACTCGGTCCAAGGGCAACACAAGCAGGGCAGAGCGCGCTACACCTGGTACAATCCCGATTTCGCTTCAGACCAGTCTGCTGGAGATGGATTCCAGCACAACTACAACCAAAGCAGACAAGGTGTCTACAAACACCCCAACTCACACTACCAGCACCCTCAAAAGCAGGACAACCCTCCAGAGATGAGCCAGCATGGGTCTGACGGCAATCCCAATCCACAATCCATCCCAGATTGCAGCAGCACTCCCATGGAGACTTGATTTCATCTGTGGAGACCAGAGGAGCAACAACGCTCTGTGTTTCTAGAAACCTTGAACTCTGATATACCTTGTTTTGGTTTGTTGTGGAAGGGTTATCGATGCCGGGAGCGTTTTTTAAAAGAAACTCCTTAGTGCAATAACACCTGTTTGAAAATATTTTATGCACCTGAATTTTTCTGTAAATATTGCAGTTTCGTACCTGCATCTACGGAGTGATGTTTTTATGTGCGCACATATCTATATGTTATTCAGATGTGTATATAAATAGGTTATAAATTGGAGGGGTATGCATTTGCAAGAGAATTGAGCTCCTTTTAACGCACAGCGTCGACGTTTTGGCCTGAGAAGTGCATGGCCTACAAAACTATTTTAGAGATTTCTGTTTTCTGGATTTCTGATGATTTTACATTGTGCCTGCTGAAAAGCCAAAGAACTTCGATTTAGTAGCCCTCAGGCTCATATCAGCTTTGGATGCCATTTTTATAGCTGACATTTTTTTTTTTTATCTTGCCATTCATGTACTTTTATTCTTGCATCCTGAGGGGCGTGTGTTTCATCAATTGTGTTGTTTGGTGATTAAAAAAAGACATGGGATACATAATCCTAAAACAGTTAAGTGCAAAAAATCAGGGTGACAAATTCTTTGTGTGTGTGTGTGTGTGTGTGTTACCTTGTCCTGTTTGGGCACAACATAAGGAGACAATGATTCTCTCTCTTCTATGTTAAGGTGCAATCACACTGACAATGTTTCGCAGCAGCAAAGCGACATAAATGAAAGAGACTGTTGGCAATCCAACAGAGTTCAAGCGGAGTTCAAATCCTGCTTCACACAACTGTATACTAAGAGTCAAATGATCTGAATTGCTATCCATCCATGCATCATTTCGTTTGATGATTATTTCTGGGCAGAATAAGCTGCAAAGTGCAGCAGACCTTATGGCACTGGCTCCGTGACGCAAGCCAAATCCTGCACCTCAGTCACGGCAGCACCGTATTTAACGTTTGGCAGGAATGACAATGAAGCAGTGAGGGACTGAAGTACAGCGTGTTCGACTGTTATTTAACAGCATTCCAATAGTTTAGCTGACAAAACATCTTTCCAGAAGACTTTAAGTCAACCGTTTCAGTTGTGAGTTTTAAAAAGTGACGTGATCTAAGACTTTTTTTCAGTGCATGTTTAGACTGTAAGTCTGTTCCTCACAGCCTCTTTGTCATCCATGTTACATTTATTATGGCGTCCGCTCTGACTAAGGTCAGTTTTTGATTGCAGAATAAATCATGGGTGACCGCTGTTGAGTTTTTGTCTGTTTGTGCCACATTTTGCTGAAATTCTAGACAATTATGACTTCTTGCTGGATTCTTGTGTTGCATCTGGTTAGGACAGGCCGTTATTCCCATTTTGGCCCCTTGTAAGTTCCCAACTGATCTACAATTGGAAAAATAAATAATTTTACCTTAACTACCCCAGTTGTTTTATTTATTTAATAAAAGCACAATGATTTGTGTATTGTATATAACTTCCAAAAATACAATATGGACAAAAAAAACGTAAACCTAAGGTGTCTTAAGGTTTGCATTTGACCCAACCAAGTATACTAACATAAAAGTATTCTCCACCCTCTGCACCATTAGAGAGCAACTAAATTAAATTGAATAGCAGTTCTAGATATTTTTTTTTTTTTTCCTCAGAATTCTTAGTCTGCGTCTCACAAATTCAGTTTTTGTTTTTACCATGAAATTAAAAAAGGTAATTGCAATACAGCATTTTTTGTTTCACCACAGCATAAAAATTGTAATTGCAAGTTCTTATCAAAAAAAAAATCTGAATTGTGGAATATAAACTCAGAATTGCAAGAAAATGTCAGAATTGTGAGGGAAAAGTATCCATCTATCTGTCTATCTACAGTATCTGTCTATCTATCTATCTTGCTGAAACAAGCTTCTATAGCAATCTAATAATCTTCATTTCAATGCTTCTAGTTGTAGCTTGTAGCTTGGCATGCTATTTTTACCCTGTACTTAAACTGATTTAAAATAGCTTGTAGCTTGACAAGCTAGTTGCTTTTCCAACATTCAGACATACACAAACGAGCATGTGTGAAGACATACTAACATGCTCACACATGGAATGATTCTGCTGACTGTCTTTCTGTACTATAAAAGGCACAAAATTTAGCCCAATAATCTGCAGTTGATTTATTTAGGTTATTCTTAAACTGTGTGTGTACTGTACTGTATTATGCACATTCAGCACGTTATGTCACTGGTGCAGATGATCATAACAGACTCTCAGTGGGGCATGAGGCACATATTTAACAACTCACAGCACACATTTATCTGCCCACTCTCTGCTTTCTGCCGCATGGCTATTTTCAACCTTTTGCAAAAGAACTGGGTCAGCTGTGTCATCCAGGGCTGATGTTACACACTCACATACAAGCAAAATACACACAGATACATTTCAGCTCAAAATTTTGCATTCTCGTTACACATACTACAAGTTGATGATCACTGTTTTATGGGGCATAAAAAATGCATTTTTATTTAGATCCTGATGAAGCTCTTCCATGTAAGAGATATAGACAAGACAAAATAACTGAATTTAAAGAAGTGTGCTCCAAATCATACAAGTACATATTTTAAATTATGTACTTAAAGATGATATAATATTAATAAAAGGCCACTTAATTGTGAGATTTTCATGACTATGTTTCTTAAATACTTGTGCACTTTTAAAAAAGGATCAGGAAAGGTCCTCGAGCCGGGATTCGAACTTGGGACACACGGTCAACGCACTTGCCCATAAGGTTATCAGCGTTGACAGTACTTTACTATTTTTACTTTAGTGTTATTTGATGCGTTGCATGTTTAAAGTTAATATATTTTAAATATACGGAATTGCAACTTCATTTCAAATATGCAATTACAAAAAATGTTTAATTCATGACGTATCAATAAAAATGACAAAGTATATTCTAATTTAACAAATGTTTGTCAGTACAAGCTGCTTGACTTGACTTTTGAATATTGCCTCTGGTTCCCTTTCATGAGTAACTCAGTGCTGCGTCATGACATTAATGCAATAGGAACACTCCTACGTGAGTCTGTGTGTTTAACTCCTTTGTGTTCGTTAGGAGTAGAAAACATTTTGGAAGAAGTCCGACCATCTCTTTGGGGTTTTATGTGAAAGATGGCATCCACGAAAAAGTGCAGGCAATGTGTTCCACCATGCCCTAGCTACCTTAAGAGGGTTGACAAGCGGGGTGTGTCATCTGCCGATTGCCCTCATTGTAAACATTTCACTTTGAGGAAGCTCCGTTCAAGCCTGGCTCTTTTCATGAGCAATGGCAATCAGCCGTCTGCACCCTGTTGTTGGGGTCCCAAGTCTGCCAAGGTGGTGCGCCAACTCAGGCCATGGGTGTCCCAGATGGAGTTGGCTTATGAGCTTGAGGCGGGCTCTGCCCTTTCTCTTGCCAGAATTCGGAAGCTTGCCCAGTGATTTCTTCCGATCTGCATGAGGACCTACTGTCTGCTGCCTCTGGCTCTGAGGAGCAGGTTGGTAGTGTGGATGCCCCAGGTACTCCTCATAAGTCAACACAGCAATCTCATGCCATTGAAGTGCTGCTTGAGGTGGTTAATTGAGCAGTTGAAAATTTAAGTTTGGAATGGCCGGATACGGAAAAAAAAGAAATAAAAAAGAAATTAGATGAATGCTTTCTTACAAGTGGGCAGAGCCAGCAACCCCAGAGACATCTGCCATTCTTCTTGGATTCAGGTGTTGAGGTCTTAGGGCAGCCCATACATGGCATTCACAGTTGATGGGATGCTCGCAAGCTATCTCCCCCTACTTCTGCATCATCATTTAAAAAGGTGTACCAGGCTGACCTGTTAAAGAACTGGGCTCTGGGAAGAGTCAGTCAAGAAACTCCGCTGGACCACAGAATTAGCCCTCTGTGCCAGTAAGCAGACAGCCCACTCCAGTTCAATGGCTGCTTTGGTTTCCATGGAAGGCATCTGTGGCTCAAACTGTTTGGCATCAGACAGAAAGAGAAAAGCTTCCTTCTGGACGCCCCGGTTTTGCCGTCTAGCCCAGGGGTGACCAAACTTGGTCCTGGAGGGCCAGTGTCCTGTAGAATTTAGCTCCAACTTGCTTCATCACACCAGTGGAGAAGTTTCTAGTATGCCTAGTAAGGACCGAGTTTGGGCACCCCTGGTCTAGCCTGTTCCTCAGTGCAGTTAATACTGTCATCAACAGGTTTCAGGTGGCCAAGAATCAATTGACCAAAAAGCACCTGAACCAGGAGCCATAAGCTTCCACAAGCCATTCCCAGCCAGGCCCTAGCTCACCTCTTCAACGAAGGGAGAAGCAATAGGCCAGTTTAGCTGCCTGCATTCCTCCCAGCAAGATTGGGGGGCACTGTACACATCCATCCAAAGCAAAGGCTGATTTGAGGACAGCCATCATTGCTAGGATGGCTAAAAAGAAATTGGACGTGTAGTAAGGTTGTGACTGCAGGGCGATGAGAGTGCGCCCCCTCAGGGGGGAGATCAAGGCACCATTACATCAAATCTCATCTAGCATTACACCAAACCCGCTAGCAGCAACAGCCACCGCAGTATCGTTCGCACAACTTAAATGTCTTGCTTGAAAAAAAAAAAGAATGGCGTTTGCGTCTTGCATTTACAGTGATGTCACGGCAGTAGAGGTGGCGCAACTAGTCTATATTCCCACCCACTTTTAAGCGGTACTAACTGCAGTGCAAAAGCAAATGTGCCGAGCCGTGTCGTGCTAAGCCGTGCTACACTGTGGAAAAGCGAAGCGAGCTGAACTGCGCCGAGCCGTACCGAGTTGTACCACGCAGTCGAAAAGCACCAAAACTCTGCAGACTTAAAGGTTCTAGAGGCTAACACAAAATGATTGTGTCTCATATTCAATCTGAGAAATGGTTTGTCAAGATAGAGTTAAAGGATGTGGTCTAACTCAGGGGAGTTAGTGGTTTGGCATCGAGATGTCATTCTTGTTTACTTGAGACAAGAAGAGCATTCTCTTGCTGAGTCAGAGGACAATTTCTGTGGGCGGTCTGGGTTTTTCAATGCAGGCATAATTGTCCCCTGCTTGAGTCAAGTCCATACTTGCCGCCTGGAAAGACTTCAGGCTGGGTCAAGAAATTTCTCTCTGATAATACCAGAGATACCAGAGTGTAGTGTTACACGCAGAGGTCTTTGTTTTCTTTCTGTGTGGAAGGAACTCCGGTTTCTCACTTTGTGTCCCACACTGGGTGCAGGGTGCCACAAGACAGTGGCTGCAGATGCCATTCTTACGGGTTGGGTAGCCATCCTGGATTGCTGCCCTGCCCAGGGGATCTGAGAATGCTGACATCTCCTTTGGCACATAAACTGCCTGGAGACGAAGGCTGTATTTCTGGCTATCAGGTATTTTATTCTGGACCTGAGAGGCTATCATATGTTGATGTGGGCGGACAACACAACAGCAATCTCATATATAAATCACCAGGGAGGTCTGCATTTGTGCCCCCTGTTCAACTTGCTCCAGCAGATCCTGCTCTGGGCTTAAGTCAAATTTCTCTCCCTGAGAGTAGTTTACATACCAGGCTTCCATTCAAATATGGAAGCAGACATCCTGTCGAGGTGAGGACTGAAGCCTGGGGAATGGAGACTCCATCCCGAGGTTAATTTGGCAGATGTTTGGCAGAGTGTAAGTGTACCTGTTTGCTCTGAGAAGATGACCCACTGTCACCACTGGTTCTCCCTCACACATGTGAATTGGATTCCATGTGAATTGGAATTGGATGTCATTTTACAGGTGTGGCTGTCCATACGCATTTCCCACTATTGCTCTGCTCTTCTAGCCAGTGTTTGTCAGGATGGAGTTTACCTATTGCTAGTGGCTCCATTCTGGATGGCCTGAGGATCTAAGATATTAGATCTTTTGGATCTAATATCTCTCCTGGAAGGTTCTCCTTGGAGGATTCTGAACAGGTGGAACTTTCTTTCCCAGGCACTGGGCACAATCTCTCACTCCTGACTTGAGATAAGAAAGCCATGAGTCTGGCCCCTGTGTAGTGTCAGCTCATAGATTGCAAATTGAGACCATTCTGAATGCTAGAGGACTTTTCTCTAGTCCTGGAACGGTTGCAGTTAGCCTCAGAGAAGTTTTCAATCCTTAGATAGCTCTTTTATTGGCATTTGCCTTGCTTAAGAGAGGAGGATATTTGCAGGTCTTATCAGCTGCACCCGACTGTCTAGATTTCGCCCTTGGACTGGTCAAAGTGTTACTGCATCCGTGGCTGGGTTATGTTTCAAAGGTGGCACTTTTAACCAATAATCTGGTCATCCTTCAAGCCTTCTTTTGACTTTACTGGTTGGTCTTTGTATGAGGCATGTTTTGCGTCTAGGCACCACCACATTCGAACTGTGGGAATTACTGTGTTGTTGCTGGCCTGTCCTTTCCACACACATCTATGTTTGGAATTGATGAATCGGATTGACCCCAGGCTTGACCCCTTTGAGCTACTTCATTCCTCAGGCCAATGGGGTTGTGCTTGTGTATATTTCACAAATGCTTTGGTGAATTATTCCTTCAGTATGTGGATGTGGGTATTACCAATTCCATTGCGTCAACTTGATGCAACATTGAGTTTCATTTAAAGAGGAAATGTATATTTGGAATCTGGTGACATGCATTTCAGATGTCAATTTATAGTCTTAGTGATAAACTAACGTTATGTGACCTAAAATGCTTTTGTCCACAGTGAACACTGAATGTTGTTCACAATTTCTTTTGTGTTCCACAGAAGAATGAAATGTATACAGATTTGGAACGACATGAGAATGGGTAAATGATGACAGAATTTTCATTTATAGGTTAACTATTCCTTTAATATGTTATGTTAGCCTTTTGTGCATGAGTTGAGCATAATTGATTTTTGATAAATAGATGAATATGTTAAGAATCTGTCGAATAGCTTAATCTGAATGGTACTAAATAAAAAATCCAGGTTTTTTGATCCATCATAAAACAGTATTAAACATCATGTTGTTTCTGCATGGGCTATGTAAACGTATGAGCAAAAATGTGTCTGAATATTTTTTAACTCAGCGCCACTGTCTAATGTGCAAGAGGCGTAGTATGCAAGTATTGAAGTATGCAGTTGTGTAACATTTGTTTCATCAGATAAAATCATTGGTGTGTTAAACACACAGCTGCTTCATACAGTCTGACTACACAACCAGCAGAAAGCGTGACGGACACTGCATACAGTATGTGCTTATTTATACAGTGTTACATAGACATGGCATTCTCATTTTAGGTGAATCTCCCAGAAAACTGGCCAATTTTTTTTTTTTTTTTATTACAATTAACTTGCAACAAAAGGTCCTGAATTTTATGAAAAACATTTATTTATTCCCCCCCCCCCCCTTATTTTATGGGATTCAATTTAATGTGTTTTTGTTTTTGTAAGATTCACTTAAGCAGAGAATATGCTGAATTGTATACCACTTTTAAATTGTTGGATTTGTTTAAATGACCTTTTACATGTGAATCTATAATGACAATGCGCTTTCATTATGTGAGTTGTGATTTTGTGCTGGATGAAATTCACAACACAGACTTATGTGTGCATGATTTTTTTTTTTTTTTTGTCTGCGTGTGTGTAACATGCAAGTGCTGTTGCGATTGTCATGTTCCCCAGTAGTTGACATAAATGACACCTGTGACAATAGTTTTCTCCACACATTTTAAAGGCAAGCAAGATACATTCAGTACAGGGCTTGTTTCTTGTTTGTTTGTTGTTGTTATTTTTTTTTTTTTACTTTTTCATTTTTTTCTTGTTGCATGACAGTAAATTTAACATATTCAGGCAAAATTACCATATGAGGGAGTGCGCTAAATGTATATATACATTAGTTCAGGTTAACTAATGATAGTTCAGTCTTGCTAATGATTATGCTGATTAAAAAAGATCAATCATTTTGATGCCTTTCCAACTTGCCAACTCAGGTACAATACTTACATAAATCATTGAGCATCATAAATACAAAGAGACATTAGAACCAACCAGTGCTGTAGAGAGAATACAGAAGTGAACCAGTAAAGGGACTGGTGTTACCCCATTAAGAAGTGACCAGCTTGACCATTCGACCTTTACCTTTAAGTATGCTAAGAAAAGCAGCAAAACTGATCTCAGATCTGTCAGTGCTCATTATTCTCTCCAACCCCAGCTCTGTTTAACCGAGTAAAGCTTAGCTGAATAAATAGCAATCTCTGATTTTTTTTTAGGAAAGCAAAAGCATTCCAATAAAAATTCCAACAGCATAAAAATAAAGAATCAGAATCGAATTGTAATAAATACAGTGAATCTTGCTAGCTTTGCTGACCCAGGTCTGGTTTCTCCAAGGCAACATTACGCATATCGTCAAACTGATCTGAGTTTATTATAAAGGGTTTAATTCTATTTGTGCCTGTTTATTGTGCTGAACTAAATCTTTTTATGTCTTCTTGTTTTTGACTGGGCACACTAGAGTTAAAAGAATAGTTCACCTAAATGAAAAAAGTTTACTCATTCTCATTAGTTTATTGATTCATTACAAACAGACAGTTTCTTGCTGCTCAAGATGTTAATTGATGGACTGGAGTGGTGTGGATTATTGTGAGCTGTTTTGATTCTGACGGCACCCATTCGCTGCGGAGAATCCACTGGCGAGCAAGTGATGGAATGCAAAATTTTATGTAATGTAATGTTATGTAAAATTTCTCCAAATCTGTTCTGATGAAGAAACAATCATCTTGGATGGCCTGAAAGCGAGTACATTTTGAGCATATTTTCATTTTTTGGGTGAACCATTCCTTTAAGCGTAATCAATAGCATGCTGTCATTTACTGCAGAAAATAATTTTTTGCAAAAACAACATTTACAGTAATGCACTTGCAATAGTGGAAGTCCACGGGGCAAGGCACTGTACTGTTATAAATGTTAAAATACATACAATTTTCAAAAAGTAACTACAAGACTAGACACAAAGCTAATGTGAGAATATCAGTTACTAACCTTGTGCAAAGTATATAGTTTCATGTTTAAGCTTTAAACCTTGTGGTGCACTTGCCCCTTACACGTTCAGTGTAAATGCATTACTGTAAACCACATTTGTATTTTTACAAAGTGAGGGGCAAGTCCAAATGATTTTCTGTGGTAACCGACAGCATGCCATGCAATGTGTTTTGGGTTATGAAAGAGGCACTGCACACTGTGATATTCAATAATGGCTAATGGAAAATTGACAATAGTTATTTTAATCCAGCCAATCTGTGTCTTTCGATCTGAAATCATGGAATGACACAAACACATTTTAAAAGTGAAGCGCTTGCTTTTCATTGTCACTGACGCAGCTTGTATTTGTCAAACACACAAAGCAATACTAGCACAGTTCTCTGGTCATGTTAACCTATGACCTTCATGACTAGTTGTGAACTATGATCTTTAAAGTATGACTCTGTCCACTTAGTGCAAAGGATGCTGACCACTGAAGCCAAGCCCCACACACATGATGCCTTGCAAAAGTATTCAGACCAGCATCCAATTCGTAAATCATAATGAACTACAAATACTGCATACGAAGGTGAAGTGTGTATCTTGCAGAAAACAGATTTGCAAAAATAATGAATTTCCAAACACCTGCCACTATTCAAGCAAACAGTCCCTGCTGTATCATGCCCAGACAGACTTCTCAAACAGATTGCACTTCCATTTGGCACTGAGACTGGTGCAGAAGTTCTTTCATTTTTCTTAAACACAATAATTCAATACAGGATATATAGCTATAAGAAAAAAAAAATCTTTAAAATGATATATTATATTATATTATATTATATTATATTATATTAAAGAAAGTATATTTAAAATTAACCCTACACTATGAAAAATATTTACTCTACTTATAACACAACTGTCCATGGAAGCTTGTTTCATGAAATAAAAGAATAAATAAAAAGGCTAATTGCAACTACTTTTTCACAATTTTCATGTTTTTTTTTTTTTTTACCCCTTGAAATTCAAACTCAGAATTGCAAGAAGAAAATTTTAAATTGTGCATAAAAAAGTTTGAATTATGAGATAAAAAGTTGCAATTAGCTTTTTAAGTTTTTATTCTGTGCCAAAAAATGGGGGGGCGGCTGAGATGTAAACTTAGAATTTAGTCTGCTAAAATTGCTGAAGCCTGAGAGAAAACTCATTCAGCACTAGCTGAAGAACCGAGAGCTGAATGTCCTGGAATGGCACAGCTATAGCACTGACGGCACAATCCGTGGCACTATTGGAACATTGTAATGCAGAAGGAACATCTGACTAATCTCAAACAACCTGGAGCAAATCCGCCTGGAAATAAAAACAGGCCAAAATGGCATCTGGACAGTGTGTTCATGCAATCATACTCCAATAGTATTCACAGTCTGAAAGCTATCATTGCTGCAAAGACAGCTCTACAAAATTTAAAATGCGAGACCTAATCATTTTCTTCTTCTTATTTTTTTCTAAATGCATATTATAGATTTTACTGTGAATTCATATGTGCATGTTTCATTTTTATCTATCTATTCATTTATTTATTTTAACCTCATAATGTTTAATCATAACGTAATAACGTATGCAGGTTTTCTACGATCATTTGTCCACTTAAGGCCAAGTCCCACCCTACATTTTTTCTTTTTTTTTTTCAGTAACATGTTTTGCTCGGATGTGCATCACATTATGGAAGAAAAGATCTACCACTACTTCCATTTCATTGCAACTTAAACAGTGTTGATGTTTATGATGCATTCAAATTTTGAGTTTCAGTTCAGTAGATTTTAGTTAGATTTAAAAACTAGAGTGAGCGAAAGCTGTTCCAGTTAATTCATTTTTTGGCAAATTGGTCCCATATGAAAATTAACCATGGTATTATTATTATTATTTATTTATTTATTTATTTGGCTGATTGATTACCATTTGTATAACCACAGTTTTGCTGCAAAGATCATGGTTAAACTATGGTTAATGTAGCAAAACCATGGTTAATTTGTGGTTACCATGGTTTAACTACAATAACTGTTTTTTTTTTTTTTTTGGTTTTAAAATCATGGTTCATTTTCGTAAGGGGTGGCACTCACTAGAAAATTGTATTTTTCTGTATGAATCACATCTTATGA
This sequence comes from Cirrhinus mrigala, assembly GCA_036247105.1. Lineage (NCBI taxonomy): Eukaryota > Metazoa > Chordata > Actinopteri > Cypriniformes > Cyprinidae > Cirrhinus > Cirrhinus mrigala. The sequence continues at coordinate 2,114,972 of CM070011.1, read as the reverse complement.
ATTCATATGAAATGTCTATGTTATAAAATTATGATTTCTTGCTAAGGTGTCTGAAATGGTTTACATCACATTGTCATCCAGCGCAGCGCTTCAGATTTAATGTTAACATTTAATATTTGACAACCGTTTCATGACAGAATTGTTCGTGATCAACAGCAATATCGATTGATGCAACTACTCAACTTTTTGTCAAATTTTTCTGTTCTGATTTGCAAATCGTTCATGTATGTGATTCACGTAATTCATAATCAACTGTGACGAGACAAGAAACGCTTCTCTGTTTTGCATTTTAAACATATAAGAATATATGTGTGCATAATTTAAAATAAAAATATTATTTGCAAACAGTTCAAATTGAGTATTTTACAAAAATAGTAATAGTAGAGTTCAAGATTGGGTTATGGCCTTGGTCGATGATATTCTGGTCCCTAAATGTGGCTCGAGTCCCTCCTTCAGTTTAAGTCTATGAGATTTTGTTGCCTGTTTTTTTTTTTTTTTTTATTTAAAATCACTTAGAAACAAGCCACATGATTTGAGGTATCTTTCCTGTCACAAACAGATGAGTTATGCATCATTTAAAGTTTACTGAGAGTTATGTGTTTGCTAGTAATAGTAATAGTGAGTAAAAGTGACTATTTTGAAGTTAAGTGAATTGGTGAGAGTCTGAATATATTGGCAAGGTACCGTACACACACTCACACGCCCCTCCCCCAACTGCACAGATTCTCTTAAAGGGACAGGTGCACCGTTGTAAACACGAGGAGAGATGGAAAGGAGGGAAATGGAGGAAGACTTGTGATGTGTCCAAACAGCTGTTTGCAGTCGCTGCATGTTGTTCCTGTCACACGCCGGAGTCTTTGCCACGCTCTCCTGCACCGCGAGAATGAAATATGTCAGGCAGTGAACGCCCCAACAAACGGGACGGGCGGCTCTCAGAAACATCCTCGCTTGGCGTCGCCCGGCGTCCATTTTCCGAGTCACTCGGGTGCAACACCAGCAACCGAGAGTTTGATTCAAGGTGTCACCGCATGCACACGCGTTCATACTTTCTTGAACGCGCACCCGCTCAACCAGGCCCACGCGGAATCTGCGCAGATTTCCGCGAAACGCCCGTGATTCGGCAAGTCCTACACGTCGTTCGTCCAGCGTGTGTTCGTTCAATAAATATTTTGGCAAATTTGAAAATGCTTCCAGCTGCCAATGAGAATACAGCACTCTCAACTCAACTCATTGTATCACATTTGATCCATTTCACAGAATTCTAAATTGGAAATTCCGCAGCGGAGACTGCAAAAAAAAAGTCTGCAGATTCCGTCTGGGCCTGCTAATGAATAAGCTTTCTGACACTTTCATTCACCTCCTACAATCGGCAGTACTTCCTCATGGAAGACTGAAACTTCAGTCTCTCTGAGTAAAGAAACATCAATAGTTGTTGTTCGTCGCATTTCCGTGATCTTGCGCACAGCCGTTTCCGTGTTTAATTGGTAGGTTATGTTGGGATATTTGAGCAGGGTTACAGAGAGCAGTGCGGTATGGGCTGGAAGCATGTTGCAGAAGGCATGCAGGTGTTGTAATATACGGGAGAGCAGAAAAGCGATGGTACGCCGTGTTCCGTCTTTTCCCCCTTGCGTTCTTTCTCTTTTCTGGCTGCACATGTTCGCGTCGTCTCTCTGGTTCCCTCACGCGCGGGACTCTTTCTTGGAGTGAGGCTTGTTGCCCAGGAGAGCATCTATCTCGCTCACAGTCTGAGGCGTCATCTGAGACAGCACCTACAGAGAACAGAAAAATCATCTTATTAGGACATCCGTCTAATCGTAAGATGCCCCTTTTTTTTGAAAGATTCATTCAACAAGGATTCATTACATTGATCAAAAAAGTCAGTAAAGACTTACAATGTTACAAAAGATTTCTGTTCTCTTTACCTTTCTATACATCAAAGATTTAATATTACACAGCACACTGATAATAAGAAATGTTGCTCATTTGAGCATCAAACAAAGCAAACTTTTAAAAAGATTAGGGTACAACAGGGCTAAAGGCACACCCTAAGAAAAAAAAAAAGTGCTTTTCACTGCACCCAAAATTGTATGATTACAGAAACATATATTCGTTTGTATTGAACATTTATGGAGCAACAGATTTTGTGTGAAAATAAATCATACAAGTCATTAATTTTGTTTAAAAATCTTATAAATGTATAAGGTGGCAAGGGGGTAAAAGGCTCACAGTATTGATACAAATACTTTAGCTAAAATAATGTCTAGTTAATCAAGTCAAGTTAGTACTTGTTCAAAACAATCACTTAAGCAAAGTTTGTACAGTTTTTTGCTTATTTTGATAAATAAAAGAATTGATTTTTGTTCAATAAATAGGTTAATATAAACTGTATTTTAAAATATTAACACATATCATCATTTTAAAATGTAAAGATTCTGAAAGCATTGAAGGAGATCCCATAGTAATTTAATATAGATTTACAGTAGTAACAACAAATGATATTTTATTATATGATATGATTAATATCATGTTTTTAATTATCTTAAAACTTAAAATCATTAAGAAGAACTTTGTCTCAAGATATATTCAAGAATTTATCATTTGCTACTTCAATCTGCAACATTTTTTATAACATTAAATATTAGATCAAGCAAGCACAGAATCGACTTTGTGCTGCTGCCTGCGATCAAATCAACAATCAGACAAATTTGCATGTGTATCTTGAAAATGTTTTGGAAAGTGCTACGCCACATTTATCTGCCATCTAATGGTTTAGAGGAAAATAATATCAAAGGCGCCTTTAGCCCCGTTGTACCCTACTTATTATGAACATACTTTAAGAAAATACATATGTGCAAACTGAATGTCATGTTTTTAGATACGTTCATTAATCACAATGAAAATGAAAATGTTTTATAGTTTAAATTTACATTAAATGCAGTTGAACTTGAGTGTTTTTTTTGACCCACTGAAGTAGGACTAAAGTATGTAATTTTATAATTATTTCTTTGAAATATTGTTGAAGTGTATTTCTGAATGCACTTACAACTATTTATTGTAAACTAAAATATACTTTAATGTAATTTCTATTGAAACGCTCAAATGTCGTGTATTTAAATATATTTGTAATTGCACATTTGAAATGAAGTTGCAATTTAGTGAACTTAAAATACATTTTTAATAACTTTAAAACATTTTAATAACTTTTAACAACTTTAAAAAACTTTGAATAGATCAAGTAACACACTATAGTTAAAATTATAATTAAATACTTTAAATGTGATTTAGTATGTTAATCTACACAACGGAATAAGTGTACTTTTTTAAAACATGACAAAAAATGTATGGACTTCTTTGGCATTATTACAAAGTGCCCTCTTTTTTAAAAATTTTATTTTTTTTAGACAGTCTCAGTGTACTCTCTTTAGGTACACTTAAGTTGTCTTTTACTGCATTAATATTATAATGTCTACAAGTACAGTTTTTAAAAAATAAAATGCTGCCCACAGCGAGCAGAAGAGACTTCTATCAAAAAGATTAAAAAATGTTCCTTTCCAATCCCAAACTTTTAAATGGTCGTGTGAGTGTTTTACCCGCAGGGCTCCGAGGTTCTCAAGAAGCTGGTCTGTGTTGGAGACACCAAGAAGTACAGAACTGACCCCTTCACTACGCAAACACCACGCTGAGTGAGAGATTTCACAAAAACTTATTGTACACAAGCACTGGTTTGTATAAAGAAAATCATGCATTTGAAAGCATTCAATGACCATCTGATGAATACTGCACACAAAAATGACAAGCACTTTCTGATTCTGGCATGCTCTAATCTGAATGACTGACATTACACAGCTTCCAAGAGTTAGAGAGCACATATAAGTGGCCAAAATAATCTTAAAAGTGGACCAAACCACCTTAGGCCAACAGTATAGACTAGAAACACTCACCAATGGCGAGCTGAGCAGCCGTGCAGCCCAGCCTGTCAGCCACCAGATGGAGCTCTTTGATTTTTGCCAGCTGTCTGCGCCCTTCTTCACTGTACACGCGCTCCTTTAGCCACTGGTAGCCCTGAAACACACAGTCACGCGCTGAACATTTATCATCGCTCACACAGATTTATCACGTGCAGGACTGTAATATGTCAGTGAGTTGGAATTAGCGCTAAAAGACTGAAAAGAGATTAACAGGGAGGAGAGAGACGATCTACTGCTGCTGACAAACTTTTCATGACTCACTTTCATCGCGGCTCTCGAACAGTCTGGAACACCATCGCTGTATTTCCCAGTGATCAGGCCGCACGCGAGAGGAGACCAGGTCATCGCGCCAACACCTGACAATCACGAGACGTAATTAAACCTCAAATCAAACAATTAAAATCATGAAATCAAGTAATTATTTAAAAAATGCACTAAACTGTAAATTAGCTCAAATGTTGCGCATTAAAAAGGTTCAAGAGCCAGAAATGCTCTTGAAATGCGTTAAATAGAACCTGGTGTTATATTCTGTATTGGCAAATTATATCTTTGTAGTATGAAACATAAAAACATAAGAATTTATTCATTATATTGTAGTATATGTTTCACTAGTGACTGATTTTTGGCTTTAAGCTTTACAATTTAAAAGTGTGTTAAATTATGTTTTAGTAAATGTTTTGTCGTGCTTTAAAGAAGTATGCTTATTTTGATGTGTTGATTAAACTACCTGATTATAATTTGATTTATAAGCAGTCTTAACTTCAGCTAATTCCATGATTTACATTTCATTTAATTGCCGTTAACAAGAAATCAAGTGTCCAAAAGCATGACATTTCAGTTCACACTTGAGTGAACTGATTTATAGTATGACATTTAAAAGTATGTTAAAGTGCACTTGTTTTTGACGAAAGTAATGTCCGGACTGAATTCATTTTTAAGTAACTCTTGTCGACTGACCGATCTTGTGGTAGAGCTCTGGCAGCTGCACCTCCACTTTATCCCTCTGGAAATAGTGATACTCGGCCTGCTCACATACCGGTGGGATTAAGTTAAACTGCCTCGCTACAGAGTAAGCCTCCTAAACACACAAACACACACACAACAAGGGGTTAAACTCTCCTTTCAGTGGTTAAGGTCTTAAAGGGTTTGTTCAGCCAAAAATTAAAATTCTGTCATTAATTACTCACCCTCATGTCGTTCCAAACCCGTGAGATCTTCGTTCATCGTCGGAACACAAATTAAGATATCCATGGTCAAGGCACAGAAACAAAGTAAAGACTTTGCTAAAATAGTAAAATATGTTTCAGTGCCTTGACCGTGGTAGGACCCTTGATGTCTATGGAGGGTCAGAAAGCTATTGGTTTTAATCAAAAATATCTTAATTTGTGTTCCAAAGATGAACGAAGGTCTTACGGGTTTGGAACGACATGAGGGTGAATAATTAATGTCAGAATTTTTGTTTCTGGATGAACTATCCCTTTAACAAACTATGGAAACAGCAGTTTTGGAGAGTAACTAATAGTAGCAACACTATCAGTTTATTGTGATTTTGTACAGTAGTTCATATATAACTGTGTAACTTTTCCAGTAACAGATAGGATACTTTTTCTAATGAGTAGAAGTGTGGACAACCAAACATTACATTGCTTTTTTTATATATATATATATTTCACAATTCAGATTTTTGCAATAACTTATAACTTGCAATTCTGAGGAAAAAAAAAAATGCTGATTTATTATTAGAATTATCAATGTTGGAAACAGTTGTGCTGCCAAATATTTTTTTTGGAACGTGTGATACTTTTTTCAGGATTCGTTAATGAGTAAAAGGTTAAAAAGAGCTGCATTTATTCAAAATATAAATATTTTCTAACAATATAAGTCTGTGCTATCACTTTTTATCAATTTAACACATCCTTGCTGAACAGAAGTATTAATAAGAAAGAATAAATATTTACTGACCACAGACTTTGAACAGTAGTGTATATTTTTAAAAAAGATTTCTATTTTAAATAAATGCCATTCTTTTTAACTTAAGAATCCTGAAAAAGCATCACAGGTTCAAAAAATAAAAGTAGCATAACTGTTTTCAACACTGATAATAAATCAGCATATTAGAATGATTTCTGAAGAATCATGTGACACTGACTACTAAAGTAATGATGCTGAAAATTCAGCTTTGATCACAGCAGTGAATGTATTTTTAAAGAAATAAACAACCTTGATGAGCATAAGAAACTTCTTTAAAAAACATTAATAATCTTACTGATCCCAAACTTTTGAAATGCAATGTAAACTCAATTTTGAGAAGTCAAAATTTTGAGATATAAACTCACAATTTCAAGAAAAAAGTTGAAATTGTGAGAAATCAACTCACAATTTTGAGTAAAAATAAATAAATAAATTTATTGAGTTAAAAAAAATAAGCCTAAATTATCTTTCTTTCTTTCTTTCTTTCTTTCTTTCTTTCTTTATTATTCCATCACAGGCTTCCACAATAAGAATTCCACAATTGCTTTTTTTTTTTTTTATTTGTATATGTAGCGTTGAAGTAAGTCAGTTCATTCAGACAGATCCGTTAAAAGAAAGGTAACAATTTACAATAAGGTTCATTAGTTAACATTAATTAACTACATTAGTCAACATGAACTAAGAATAAACAACACTTCTAGAAGCTTCTATAAATAGTGTAAGAAATGTATTCATTTATGTTAGTTACTACATTAATTAAATTTAACAAATGACACCTTATTGTAAGGTGTTACCAAAAAAAAAAAAAAAATTGAATTGAATCCCTGAATCATCTTATTCATAATTTGAAGTCAAATGCAGTCTCATCACTAAAGTATGTTTATATGTAAATATATTTTTGCAAGTTAGATGCAGTCAACATACTTGGGAAAAAAAAAGGAAAAAAATAAATTAATATATAAAATGATATTGCTGAATAATACATTTAGTAGCTTGTAATGTAATGAGCTACTTTCTCTAAGGAGTTGCAAGTTGTGCAATTTTAAAATTTGTGGCTTGACTTACATGCATCATATTATGAAAAACAGCTGCGACACAGGAATGAATTTTGGCATATTGAGAGAGGATAGAGCGTACCATGATCTCCATGGCACTCCAGCGTGACGTGCCCCAGTACATGGCCATACCCTGGTTTATAACAAACGTCATTGCACGTACTACCTCTGCAAAGACAAACGCACAGCAGTGCTTGTGATAAGCGATACGCCATAAATTATGCATTCGTCACACGTGCCGTGAGAGATGTGAAAGAAATGACAGACCTTCCATGGGGCTGTTCACATCGCTTCGGTTGGCAAAGACAATATCCACGTAATCCAGTTGTAGTCTAGACAGGGAACCTCTGAGACCTGTAGACACATCACCATCACTGTCCGTCCGCTTTATTATTATCATCCTCATAGTCATACACAGCACTTTACCTTCTATGATGTGCTTTCTGGACAGGCCTCTCTCCGTCTCTGCCCTGAGGATTAGGAATGCAAATGTCAGAGAGGAAAACCATCAGAAAACGTCTCAAAATGAATCTATTCACAAAATGCATTAATTTTGTGCTGAGAATTAACATGCTGGACAAAAAAAAAAAAAAAAAAAAAAAGAATAAATAAGGGAATTTTTATCTTACTATTTATTTCAAAATTCTGACTTTTTTTATTTTTTCAAAATTGCAAGTTTACATTTCACTGCCTTATATAAACTCATACTTCTTACTTTTTTTTTTTTTTTGCAGTTGTGATGTTATTTCTCAGAATTGCAAGAAAAAAGTCAGAAATGTAAGATATAAACCTGCAATTTAGTGAAAAAAGTAAAACTTGCAAGTTTATCTTCCACAGTTTTTTTATAGAAAAAACAAAAAATAAGTTGGAATTGCAAGTTTATACTTGCAATTCTGACTTTATAATTTGCAATTTCCAGTTGATATCTCGCAATTCTGACTTTATAACTCATAATTGCAATTGTATATGATGCAATTGTTAATTTTGACACTATTCTGAATCATTTGTTATGGTCTGAATAAACTGCATGATGAAACTGAACAAATACTCACTGTCCTCCCCAGTAGATCTTAGTCGTTACTACATAACTGGACCGTCTGAAACAGATTTTTGGGGAAAAATGGTGGTTAATATATTGAGGACAGGCCCAATACTGTCCCAATTTATTTTTTATTTTTTTCCTAAATTGATCCAAGATTGATCATAACCAGAGCACAGGAATACAGAAAAACAAGATAAAATGTACAAATATTTTCCATAAATCAAGACTGAGAGGAATATAGTAGGCTGTGGTATTCATATACTCAAACAGTTTTGACACAAAATTAATCAAAAATGAAAGACATCAGAATAAAAGCAGGTCACCTCCAGCCTTTCTTCTTGATGATATTCCCTAGAGTGATTTCAGCCCTGCGGAAAAAGAAGGACACACAATCTGAAAATATATTTTATTATTATTACAATTACACTGCAAATTAAAAAATAGTAATGATAATAATAATTAGTCCTAATCTCAGTCTAGTTTTCCATGAGTACATATTATGTACTCAATTAAAATACATTGCAATTGTACTTTTAGTATACTAAACTGATATATTTAAAGTCTGCTAAATTGGAACAACTTATTTTGTGCTTAATGCACTTTAATTGTTTCAGAAGCAGTGCAACTAAAGTATATGTTATTGTGCAAAAGTAGAGCTATTACAAGTATACTTTAGGTACACTTTAAATAATATCGCCCTTTAAATGCAAAATATTTAAAGATCATACACTCCTCATCAACAGTTATTAAAACATATTTTAGGTTTAATATTAAGATATGTGCATTGTGCACAAGTAGTACTCCAAATAAAGTTTAATTACGATTTTTATCAGTAAGTCTCGAATGATATGTCAGTAAATATGTTAGTAGACTTGAACTATACTTCAAAACTTTTTTTTTTTTTTACTACGGTTAGTAAAATATATAATATTATATTATATTATATTATATTATATTATTTTATTCAGAAATTGTATACATGCATTTTATTATATTTGGCATGCATAAATCATAAATGCCACTTAATGAACTATTTTTTTCTTATTATCACAGCTATTTTTCAGTGTATTTAATCTGCTTTTATAGGGTTTATATGAAGAATGTGGGAAAAACTGTGATAGAAACAAATGAGAAAGGGGAAACAACAGGGGAATAAAGACTGAGAGCGAAAGATTCATAAACGTCTCGTGGCAAAGGAAGTCATGATCATACTTTTATCAGCTGCCCTGGATCTCGGAACACATTAAAACAAGTGCTGTTTACATGAGGACACCAGTGAATAAAGCAATGCTATCAAATAATCCAGCGTACAAAATAATAATCACTATTACTATTTCTTATGCTTTAGGTCAGAATGTAACACACCCTATCTAAATAAGTATTAGAGTATGTCTGGTTAGCGACAACTTGTTAAAGACAGATTTATTTTAATAAATGAACCGAAAATAAAATCTTCTAACATGAAATAAAAATGGTGCCAAGCCAATGACCTTGTGATTAGAAAGGAGGTTCATGCAGGTTTCTTGCATGTATTTGCAAGACTAATGTTTGAAATGAAATGGTGCTTTACAGAAGAGAGGTTGATTCCATTACAGTTCCATTTGTGAGGCAAATTCGATAAAAGCCCATGTAATGTCAGCACATTGAGGATTTCTGCTGATGTGAAAGCAGAACTGACTATGTGTGAGCATGTTAGTCCTAATGTAGGTCACCAGAGGCGTCTGCCAGCCAGATGCCCGCTGTATGCAGGACTTTGGAAGCGTGAAATGGAAAGACATGCTTCTCCAACTGTAGTGACCCTGTGTTTAAAAGTGACCTGGCTACTGGCACTCACTATTTACAAACTATTTCCTGAATAGATTCAAAAATGAATTGGTGTAAATGTGTTACAAAAACACACGGTGCAGTTGGGTAAATCATGCATGAACCCTGCATTATCCCTGTAAAGCCTGACATATGAAATGTGTCAAAACATTTAATTTGAAACAATTTATTCAAATTTTAGACAAGACATTGAATGGTAAAAGTGAAAATGTTTTTTTGTTTTTTTTTTTATTTCTTTGATTATTGTATTTGATGCATCAGGCATTTATGACTCATATAATACGTATAGAGGAATATGGAGCTTATATTCGAGGAAGAAAACACATACTGCAATACAGTGATGACTGAGAGATGAACAAATAAACATTCCTCAAAAGCCTGATGATCATATTTATATTTATGCTCGTTTTAACATACATTTTCTAAAAAAAAAAAAAAAAAAATGTATTGATAATCAAGTAAACTTTAGTTGCTTTAGTGCTGTAATATTCATATTTACGTATTAGAAACAATATAAAAGTTATTGGCCTGTGTATAACATGTGAAAATCAGTAAAGAACCACAACCTGAAGGTGCATATTTTTAGTATAAACTATCAAGCAGACAACAGAAGGCATGTGGTAGATTGTGTACAACCAGTTTTTTAGTTTTGGTCACGTTGATAATTTGGAGACCTTGGAAATGTATACATCAAATATGATACAGCACACTTTATAGCATTAAGGAAAGTGTATGCTGGGCAGTTTATAATCTATGGATTTTTAAATAATTAATATCAGATCATAAAAGATTAATGCATAATAATTATAATGGAAACAAGCTATTTGAAACTAATTTTACATGCCATGCCACAGGGCATGTTGACTGTTCAGAGGTTATTATGTAATCTACGCAGCTCCGCATGACAATGAGCATGTTGCTTTAATACTTCCAATCACAAAGATCCACCAACAGCTGTTCACTTCACTCCACCTTTATTTTAAACTGGGTTATATCACACTACATCAGGGCTGTCCAATCCGGCTCCTGGAGGGGCTCCATCCTGCGGAGTTGAGCTCCAGTCTGTTCCAGCACACCTGTTTAATTAGGATTGGAGCGAAACTCTGCAGGAAGCCCTCCAGGACTGGAGCGCTGCACCACTGCCTACAAATTGAGAGCTCAGCTCTCTCAGCTCTGTGAAGTCACAAAGTTGCATGATGATTGCAATAAAATGAAAATTTATAAAACGGATAGTTCCGGTCCTTGATTCTGATTGGTTGAGCCACGTTCAAAGCTGTTGTAAACTACTCTACAAAAATACACCTTTGTTTACATTTGTTTGTTGCTCGGCAACCACAACTGTTTCTGAAGAACTGCATAGTTTGACGGAAGAATAATGTATTAATTAATATCATTGCACTTTATTTGCTCTGTTTCATTTTGTGAAACCTTACCACGTATATGGAATAACCGTTTCATAAAAGCAATAAGCCCCGTGAAGCTGAGTTTTACAGTGAATTTATAACAACAGCTTTGTGTTGTGCCTAACAACGCCCTTAGCTGTTATAAATTTACTGTAAACCACGGCTTCACAGGGCTTATCGCTTTAGTATTACAGTTTATATTAGAGTTTAAACTGATAGTATGCAATTTGCTGAATTTAGAGTATTTCTAGACCCAGTTACATAGGACTTAAGTACATTTTTCTATGCAATTTAAAAAATATAGACATTTAGTAGACGCTTTTATCCAAAGCGACTTACAAAAGAGGACAATGGAAGCAATCAAAATCAACAATAACATGCAAGTGCTTTGACAAGTCTCAGTTAGCCTAATGCAGTACAAATAGCAAAGGTTTTTAAAAATTATATATAATAAATAAAAAGAAAACAGATAGAATAGAAAAAAGCTAGTGTTATTTTTTCTTATATATATATATATATGTATTTTTTTTTTTTTTTTTTTAAGAAAACAAGCAGTAAGTAAATGAATAGAGTATTAGTCTAAAAGGGCAGACTAATACTTTTTTTTTTTTTTCTTTTTTAAGGATAGAACTAGAAAAAATATATACTTTTGAGACACAATTAAGTGCACTTCTTTCTCACAAAATACATTCAGAAATAAATAAATAAAATCTACGTCTGTGGTCCAGTACATGACAGAATACAGTACACAGGATCTCTTATGCACTGCACTGGTGGGAATCGTACCTGCCTGAAGCGTACACTTCGGCTGTGTCGAACAGATTCACTCCATTCTCATAGGCTATCGTCATCAGACTCTCCGCCATCTACACAACAACATCCACACACAAACACATGCAGGAGATGACAAAGATCTGGATATTTAAACACACAATGTTGGTGAAAAATTATTTAAACTCGTGCAGTATCTGTGTTTATGTTTGCTTATTGACTATTGCATGTTGGAATAAAAAAAACAAAACACTTAGACCACTTAGAATATCTTCTTTAAAGTTACAATAGAAAGTAATTAAGATTTGGAATGAGTGTGCAAGTAAGTAAATAACATATTTAAATAATGTAGAAAGACACCCATAATCATGTGAAATTGTGCAACATTTATCCTGAACATTATGATTCACCTCATCAGAGATCTGAGACCCGAATGTCACCCAGGTACCTGTGGACAGAAAGAGAGTGTGTGAGACAGACTGATGAAGAAAATAAGGTAAAATATGGATCTTTATGTCAGGTATTAGACAGGAATGCTGTAGAAGAGTTGTTTATTGTTAGTTAACTAATGTAGCTAACTATTATTAATAAATTAATTCGAATTAAACTATATAGTGTTACTACAACTGGTAACATAATAATTGATTTCAACAGGTTTGTCTGCCACTGACTACAATACAGGTAACCTCAGGCCGATGTGTTGTGTTGGGCTGGTCCGGAGGCTCAGACAGAGCAATGCTAAAACTATAAAACTATTATTTATAGTTGTCAAGCATAAGCCAGGATGAATGAAACTATTTCAACATGCAAAAAAAGACGCTAGCTTTAAATCCCAGTTTAAACTTTGAACAGTTTCAGTCTTAAACAGATAATACACTCAGTGGTTACTCACCAAGACCCAAGCAGGAAACACGTAGACCTGACTTTCCAAGGTTTCTGAAAGAAAAAGTGAAATAGAGAGAGAGAATGTGTAGTCAACTGGACTATATTTTTGATATGGTTTTATCAAATTAAGATTTGCTTGAAGATTGTGCTGTATTGTCAACACACTTTAACTGTGACTGTATTGACTGTGTAGGATTTGCATCAAACAGAAAAATGAATGCAGTAATTCTGACCAAAACACATTTTGATACATATGTAGCATTAAATATGCATTATGCTGGATGTCACATGCAGGTTGAAAATGCTACACTTGCAACACAAGTCATTTTATTTTAATGAGAGCAGTAACTACTGTACTGTTGGATACTGTGGAAAAAGTACAAAATGTAATATAATTGCTATATTAGGATGTTTAGTCTGTGCTTCTGTTTTTCTTTATTACACTGTGCAAGCAGTTTTAAAATGTCACATTTATATTTAACTGTTTTTTGCACATTTACCTTATTTATTACATTTGTTTTCATAGCCTTCAATTTACACATTGTTTGTGAACAACAAGCAGGATGTCGAATAACTTCTTTTATTAAAATCCCATAAAATCTGATTGCTTAGAGGCATAATTGACAGATTAATTGATCATTAGAATAATAGTTGCAGCCCTATACAATTTATGGATGACAACTCTTCATCTTAACGTCGGACAGCATACTGTATATTGGCTAATGGATATGGAGCTGTTTTCAAAACCATTGTAAAGTAGCTCATAAAAAGTGTTGAAAGCTAGCGTAGCACCCTTGGTGTTTTAATTAGAGATGCGTGCTGTTTGCGAGAACACCAGTTGAAGATCAGCGACATTTTCCCCGTGCCTGCTTTTCATTTCAGCCGCTGCTCGCTTATGTGTCCGATAGAAACAGAGAGATGGAAAGAGACAGATTGTCAGCGTGTTTAGATCCAGGCGGCTGAACCACGCTTTCTCTTCTCTGCATCTATTTTTGTTTGCCCGGCCAGTCTATTTATAGAAATGTTGCAACTGTGCATTTGTTTGCGTCCAGCGTGTGTGTGTGTGTGTGTGTGTGTGTGCGTATGGAATGGACTATTCATTATATTGATATAGACATATTACCAGCCAAGACCGTGAGGAATTGCTAAATTAGTAGCATGAATCATTAATTTTGCCTAAAAAAGCAGAGAAAGAAGGCACATCTATTCATCACATGAGAGGACTGGGTGAGAGAGCTAGAGAAAGCTGCAAAGCTCTTTCTCGCTGACACAAATATTTTCACTTTCTCTGTCATCCTTCATTTTTATCTTTCTCCATCCTTCTCTCTTTTCCACAGCGCTGCATTAGAGCGTCTATAGGCATGTATATGATGAGAAGCCGCAGGGAAGAAAACATGATGATCATGGTGCTGAATATTCACAGTCAGTGCTGCGCACACACACACCACACACACACACACATCACAAACACATTCTACTATCATGGTGGGGACTTTTGTCTAGCCCCTAAACCTAACTCTTACAGAAACCTGCAATATTATTTTTGCATTTTACTTTTAGCAGTGTGTAGAATTAAAATTCTGTTATTATTTTCCCATCCTCGCATGTTTTAAAACTGTATTGAACACAAAAGAGAATTTCTCTTTTCAATGCAGTTCATTCCTTGTGTTGTATATATGTGACCCTAGACCACAAAACCAGTCATAAGGGTCAGTTTTTTGAAATTGAGATGTATACAGTATTTTGCCGAGATACAACTATTTGAAAATCTGGAATCTGAGGGTGCAAAAAAATCTAAATATTGAGAAAATCATCTTTAAAGTTGCCCAAATGAAGTTCTTAGCAATGTATATTACTGATCAAAAATTAAGTTTTGATATATTTACAGTAGGAAATTTACAAAACATCTTCACGGAACATGATCTTTACTTAATATCCTAATGATTTTTGGCATAAAAGAAAAATCGATCATTTTGACCCGTACAATGTATTGTTGGCTTTTGCTAACGTATTGTATTGAATGTATTAAATTCATCTGACTTTATACATATCCTATGATTGTTTAAAAACAGTCAAAATATATGAAACCTACAATACATATTCATTTCTAACAAAACAACATCTAAACAACATAAATTTTACGCATTTTCAAACTAAATAAATTTATTGTACATGGAAAAAATGTCACTTTCAGATGAAAAAATACATTTTTCATGCTGCAGTGGTCTCTCAACAGGCGTACATGTTCACATTTATCAGCAAAATTCAGTCACAAAAATGTGTGAGATGGGGAAAAAGCTTTTTTTAACATCATAATAATAATAATAATAATTATTATTATTATTTTAATTATTATTATTACTTTTAAAAATATATATTTTATTATTATTATAATAATAATAATAATAAACTATTATTATTGTTTTTGTTTTGTTTTTTTTAACATTGGTCCAAATTGCCAACACAAACATGTAACATTTTTAAAAGTGGTTATATCTCTTAAAATATAATTGTATAACCCTAGTGAAAAATAAATACACTAAAGTGTATATACAAGTGTAATACATTTATTTCATGCTAAGTACACTACAAATACATGTACATATTATGTACTTAAAATAAAAATGCAATTGTACTTTTAGTATATTAAACTGGTATATTTAAAGTAACTAATTTTCTACTTAATGCACTTTAATTGTGCAGACGTAGTGCTGAAGTCTAAAAGATATACTGAATTATATTTGACTGTGCTAAAGTGGAACTATTGCAAGTATACTTTAGATATACTTGAAATATTTTGCATTTAAAGACCATATTATTTAAAGATCACACAATCCTCATTAACACTGACATTAAAACATATTTGAGGCTTAATATTAAGAAATGTGCATTGTGCACCAGTAGTACTCCAAATAAAGTTTGATATACAATTTGCATATCAGTGTAAGTCTCAAGCAATATGTCAGTAAATATGTTAACAGACTTGAACTATAAAATAAATGCATTTTAAATCTATTACATTTTTTTACTAGGAACCTTAAGCACAGTTTTTAGACATTTTATGTAACTCTTCTGGGTCAGAATGGACCTACATGCGTGATGAGGGTTAAAGCTGTAAACACAAAAGCACCATCCTGTAAATCGTGCAAATAGAACTCATGCTCTGTGTTCAGCGTTTTATATAGCTGAATAGCATGTGTGAAAAACAGACTGAAATTTCCCTTCCAGTGGGCTGTTAAATGCTACGACTGAGTCACTGAGTCAGAGAACCAGATCCACTGAACGAGATCAACAGACTGATTGAAAAGAGCTCACGAATCAGACATATAAGTGTGCCAAGGAAAGAGAGGGCAGATGTCAAGATTTTGAGTGATCAGTGACTGAAATTTCAGTTTGACCCTCACGAAAACTATTGAGAAGCCTCTGAATGTCAACTCCTATTCAGTGTAATGACATGAAAAGAGTGACGGTGCACTAGCGCTCAAAAGTCTGGGTGAGTATGGTTTTTATGACTTTGTTTTTGAAAGAAATTAACACTTTTATTCAGAAAGGATATTGAAATGATCAAAAGTGACAGTGAAGACATTTATAAGAAAATAAATATTGTTCTTTTGAGCAACGAACGCTGAAAAATGTATCATTGTTTGAACAAAAAAGCAGCAAATCAGCACATTAGTAATGATATAGTAATGATGTTTTTACTGTATTTTTGGTCAGATAAATTCAAATAAGACCTTACTGACCTCAAACAGGAGCGTGTAATCACAACATTTGAATTTGTGGAAGAAACTAATCTTTTAAATGGTTTTCCTTCTTTGGGAACTGGTCAACACATGCACAATTTTCACTTTTTTGTACAACACAAATGCTGCTGACTCTTGTCCAAGACAAGTTGTATCTCTGCATGAGCTGATTTCCCAAACCACAGCAGTTGAGACAAACAATGAGCACCAGCACATTTGTGAACCAGTGAGTTTCTGTTTCTGCAGTATCATGCCAGGTAGTCCTGCTGCACACAGTTGTATATTACACATATATATTCTGATTGGTTGCGAATGCGTCATGCGGCGCAGCACTTCAGTTTGAGAGTACAAAGACAAATGACTTGACGCCTGGTCCTGCTTTGCTTTCCTCAGCATATCATCAGTGAACATTATATTTGTTAAAGGCATTTTAAAAAGATAGAAAAGATCTTTTAAAAGTCACACACTCTCTATATCTCTTTCTTTTGTCTCTTTTGCCTGTTTCTGTGAGACAGAGAGGTTTAATAATGCTGGGATCTTGGCTGATTCTCTTTTTTCCTACCATAAGCCTCACTATAAATCATCGTGTTGACACACAAGCACATGCTGTATAACACCGGCCTCTGCAACAACCACTGACTTCTGTTTACTGATATGTTTACAAAGTGTGTATATATAGACAGACACACACAATTATAGTTGGAATCCATGTTACTGTGTGAGAATTTGAGTCTAGCCGATGTAATTAGTAGTGGTTAACAGTGAAAGCAGCTTCACAATTACTATTATAATAATCTGTCATTCCCTATTCGTAGTGCAAATGGCAACTGTAAGAAGCAAACAATCACAAATTAACATCTCAGTTGTTTCCCATTGACAGCAATGAGAGCAAAAGTGGATTATTGCTTAACTCTTGAGAAAAAGACCCCAGTAATCTCACACATGCCTCTATATATAGACTTTGACAAAAATATAATGTCTTAAACTGTGCTCAGATTTGCAAAGATCTCAAAACCTGCATGTACGGTTTAAAGATTTTAATATGAACAATTAAGCTACAATATGTCAAGAATGGCCTCATCTGTTTTCTCAAGAATTTTAAGAAAAACATCTGAGACAAAGCTGACACCTCCTGTATCCCTATATAGCCTGCTGGATCGTATTTCATATGCACATTTCTAAGGTCTCTAAATGATCAACATGATTGAAACTGCATGCCTTTTGTCGAGCAGATTCATGGTTTATACATTTTTAGCAAGTAAAATGTTTTTAGTTGTAATTGTAAAAATGCCCACCTTCTGTTTGTGGTTCACGTTTTTTTTTTTGTTTTTTTTTTTAACTGTTAAATGTTTGCCGATTTCTGTAGCTATTGTTAGTAGTATTTCTAGATAAACACTTTCCAAATTTTTACTTGATTATCCATACACAAAAATCAAATATAATCAAATGTTTGAGCAACATTTATTTGTTCATCTCTCAATCATCATTGCATTGCATTGCATTTATATTTTCCACCCACAATAAAAAAAAACAGAGCTTTCATCATAAAACTAATTTAACTAATCGACTTACTAAGTCATATTATTGGAGCATATTATAGATATTGAGATATACAGTGACAACTGATATTTAGATGCATTTTATGTAAGTTATCTGTTATACTGTTAAAGTATGATTTATATTACAAGCATTTTATCAGAATATTTTTGCCCAGTTCGGTGTTTTTTCCTCCTTGAGTATGAGTGCCATATTCTCACTAAATGAGTCATCTTTTCTTTTTTACTTTCTTTTTTGTATTTTATTTATTTATTTATTTATTTTTAGAGTTTCTTTAAAGGTTCTATAAACTGTACCAAAAATCCATTCATTTAAATAATCCATTAATCCAAAAATTATTAGTGTTTTTTAAACTTGAAAATTAACTGTTTTAGAATTTTGAAGTTATAACAAACAAAGATAAATTTTTAAAGATAAACTGTAGAGTTTACATTTGCTGCTGTCATTAAAGAATAAATTAAATACCAAACACTAATACATTCTTAAATGTGCCTGTTTTTAAGAAATGGTTCACCCACATTGTTATGCTGATAATATAATTTGCAATGACACATATATTTACTCTTGTGGTCTCAGACGGATGGACCCCACTGTATATGCAAAGGTCACATCATACATCAACACAGACATCAGGCAGATTCATAAAAATCAGAAATGCAGAGCACACAACACCATCCAGACACACTCCTCTCAGAATACTGCAGTGCACCACAACAGGGTGGAGAGAGAGAGAGAGAGAAGCAGGGAGAGAGAGAGATGGAGAGAGCAACAAATGTGAAAATGTGAGTGAAGGCAGATAGTAGAAATGAAATAATGACGAGATGAGGCAAAACTGAGAAAACAGAAATAGGCAGAGGACAAAGAGTGAAAAGCAATGCGATAGAAAGACAGAGGGAACAATACCGAGAGAGAGCGATGCACATCGAGAGAGAGAGAGGAAAATGAACAGCAGTGGTGGGAGATAGCAGCGCACATTTCTCCACAGTGTGTCTGTCTGCAAGCCGTAAAAGGCCCATTCTGATTAATGTACTTTATAATGAGTTAGCATAGGCAATTACTGCACATGCTGAGAAGAGTAAAAAAACGAGTGAGTGAGCAAAAGAGAAAGAGAGTGGAATGGCTTTCTATCATGCTACTCCTTCTACATACTATTCTGCACTATATATATATATATATATATATATCTCAGTTCAGCTTCATCTTCCATTTCCTGTGTGACGAATAAACTCAGAGTAATATCACCCATAAGTTTGATCATATCCTTCATGCTTTATTATTTGATTGGACTGGCAAAAGTTATACTGAACAGATAACCCAACAAAACTGGAATAAAAATATGTTTCATCCTGTTTCATGTGCTGTGTGGAAGTATATACTGTGTATTATGCAGTATTTTAAATATTCACAGTATTTTCACTATTATTTTGCTAGAAATAGTCATATTGATTCACATTATTGACTTTTTTCTTAATGTTTACTTATTTTCAATATTTTTGACAAAAGCTTAAAATTCTGTTTGTTTGTTATATTCCCTCTCTTTTAACCTTTTTTGACAAAAAAAAAATGTCACTTTAAAGTGTTAAAAAACACTTCGGCACACTTTTAAAGGGTGTAATTTAGTGTTTTTTGTTTGTTTGTTTTTACAACTGAATAAAAATGTGATATAATTTAAATTTATATTAAATGTAATGCGCTGAATTTAAGAGTGCTTTTTGACCCACTTAAGGAGGAATTCAATCCTTCTTTTCATGCAATTACTTCCTAGTTCCAATTTCCTAATTACCACTATTTTCTTTGACATGTAGTTAAAGCAAAATGTTGAATGTACTGAAGCATTTACGGTGAACTAAAATACACTGTCTTTTGAAACTTGCGTGTCCTGTATTGACTTGTTTGTAATTACACATTTGTAATGATGAATTTGCAATTTAGTACAAAACATATGAACTGTAAATGTAACAGTGAATAACACATTACAGTTAACAATAAAGTGAATAATTAAATAATAATGAAATACTTCACAAGTGCTTTAGTATGTTAATCAACATCAAAATATGTGAACTTCTTTAGAGCACAACAAAAAATGACTAAAAGAGTGATTTTTAATGTACTTTTTGAAAAAGTGCACTTTTTAAAATTGTACTTAAGTATGCTAAGAAACACACAGGCCCATATTTTAACTATCTAAGAGCATGGTCTGAAGCACATGGGGCTGGTGCACTTAGGTCCGAATTCACTTTTGCTAGCTTAAAGATGGAAAAAACGGTCGGTGCACCAAGTGCATAGTCCAAAAGGGTCGTACCTAAGGGTTACTCCACTTCAAAATGAAAATGTTGTCATTAATCACTTACCCCCATGTCGTTCCAAACCCGTAAAATCTTTGTTCATCTTCAGAACACAATTTAAGATATTTTGGATGAAAACTGGGAGGCTTGTGACTGTCCCAGTGACTGCCAAGTAAATAACACTGTCAAGACCCAACAAAGTATGAAATACATCGTCAAAATAGTTCATCTGCCATCTGCCAGTGGATCAATCTGAATTTTATGAGGCAACGAGAATACTTTTTGTACGCAAAGAAAAAAATAATGATTTTATTCAACAATTCGTCTCCTCTGCGTCAGCGTAGCGCCATTGTGGAGAGTATCCACTGGACGCAAACTGCGTACGCCAGATATGCTGTTTTTGTTCAAATCAAAGTGTAAATATACATAGAAAACGTATCCGTGTGGTTCGGCTGACACAGAACGGTGTACGCCGTTCGCATAAAATTCAGATTGTACCACGGATGGCAGATGGACTATTTTGACGATGTCTTTCATACTTTTCTGCGTCTTGACAGTGGTATTTACCTGGCAGTCACTGGGACAGTCACAAACCTCCCGGTTTCCATCCAAAATATATTAAATTGTGTTCCGAAGATGAACTAAGCTTTTACTGGTTTGGAATGACATGGGGGTAAGTGATTAATGATAACATTTTCATTTTGGGGTGGAGTAAGCCTTTAAAGGAGAAGTCCACTTCCAGAACAACAATTCACAAAATAATTTACTCACCCCCTTGTCATCCAAGATGTTCATGTCTTTTTGTCTTGCGTCATGAACAAATTATGGTTTTTGAGGAAAGCATTTCAGGATTTTTCCATATAATGGACTTCATTGGTGCCCTGATTTTGAACTTCCAAAATGCAGTTTTGGAAGTTACACAGACGATAAACTTAGACGTGATTTGTAGTAGGGAGATGGGAAGATCGGATCATTTTACCGACTCTGACCTTTGAGTCTCGTTCAGCAAATGAACGAATCTTTTTGAGTCATTTCGTTCATGTCATTCATTTTAGCAAAATATAATTAAAATGTTACGTGTTACCATCCCAGAGCTAGTGCTACACAAGCTTTTGTGCTTAAAATGTATACAAATTTTGATTTTTCGGAAAAAAAAATAAACGATCGTTTCGCTAGATAAGACCCTTCTTCCTCGGCTGGGATCGTTTACAACCGTATTTGGGATTGTTTGAAGCCGCATTTAAACTACATTTTGGAAGTTCAAAATCGGGGCACCATATCAGTCCATTATATGGAGAAAAATCCTGAAATGCTTTCCTCAAAAACCATCATTTCTTTACGACTGAAGACAGAAAGACATGAACATCTTGGATGACAAGGGAGTAAATTTTCATGTACACAATAATAATCTTTTACATTGTAATCCTTTCATTTTAATATTTGGCATGTTTGTGTGCTGCTGCGTGTCTCTGTGTGTGTAATACGCAGAGCGTACGCCTATAGGCATTAGTAATATGCGCCTATAGGCATACGCTCTGCATATTACAAACGTGCCCTTTAAATAAAGAAAGAAAAAATACTGCACTATTGACTTTAGACCAGGTTTTAGTTGGTCAATGGCACAATCATTTTCAGTTGCCTTAAAATGGAAACGTGCCAACAATGTGCCTGAACACACCTAGTTTTCAGACCAGAATGCTCATGGGCAAACAGATGGGCACAAGTGCATTTGCTATTTAAATAATGTGAAAAAAAAAAAAACACTCTGGCTTTGGGGGATTTAATAGGGCCCATATATTGAAAGTGGCAATGCAAACAGCATTCACTATTTATTATCCAGGCTAAAAATCATTCTTACTTAGCGTGTTTCCATTAGGGACTGTCCTCTAAAAAAAGCAAACTCTTTGCAATGCAGCATCACAGCTTAAACGGACAGTTCACTCACTAATGAAAATTAAGTCAATAAGTCATGATTTACTCAGCCTCGGGTCATTCCAAACAACAGCATATGCATTTCTTTACTCAGTTAACTCAAAAGAAGACTTTGAGAAAAGTCTCAGTAGGTCTTTTTTTTTTTTGTCCATACAATAGCTTTTGACACCACTGACTTTAATTGCATGAGCAAAAAAGAGTTGTGGTACACTGGTTGCACTTAATTTTACAGTATGTGCACTTACAGTGGTACTATCCCAAGAAAATGGACTAAACATTGGTTAAAGCTAGGTTTTGGGTCAGTATGATTATCCAGTCTTCTTTTGTGTTCAGCAGTAGAAATAAGGTCATAAAGTGAACAGTGTGGACCGTGTGTACCATCCCTTTAACCCCAGAGGGTATTGTTTGTCATTTCAAAATAAAAATAGCGAAGGTATTTTAAATTGTGTCTCAGCATGGCAAGTATCTCTCATCTCATCTCAAAAATCAAACTCAGTTAACTGTAACAGCAGCTGCGACCAAAACGAATCAGCATTGAAAGAAGGGGCACATGTGACATGTCTGATCAATCCATGTCCCATAATGCATTTAAAGAAAATGAGGTCCATTCCCTGGAACTGCTTACTGTTCAACAATTTAATCTAGGCATCTTATAGCAACATAATCTTCTCCACAGTTGGCGGTATAATGCAGCTACTGCTTTAGCTAACCTAGTTAATGCTTGCAGTGCTATGGCGTTACATTGGTAATGGAAGACCGACCATGACGTGACTCTTATTGTCTGTGATTCTACAGCGTCTGAAGCAATAGCAGGCATAACAAAGGAATATTTGTAACAATATGAGGCAGGAATGACCGGAGATGTTTCATGACATTATACTGAAAAAAAATTGAATGTATTTAAATGTGACCACCATATACCTCTGAGATCAAATGAGTTCTGAGATCTGTGTTCATTAACATGACTGTTAGTGCCTAGGAGCTAGAACTAAAACTCAAAACACAGGACACTAAAACCTAAATACAAATGTGCAAAGTCGGAGTACTGGTCCTTTGGAGTACTCTGGAGGTTTGGGTCTTGGGTCAAGTCATGGTTCAGTTTTGGTCCTCAGGGGTTCTAGTCTTGGTCAGGGTCTCAGGGGGTCTGCAATTGGTCTGGGTCTTGTGAGTCTGGTTTTGACTCCATCCCTGCTATAGACACCCATATAGGAAACTGAACAAATTCTCCCTGTTCTTGTACTTACAGATAATGAAATAAAAGGCCACTTAAACGGGTACTATTTTCACTTTTTCACTTTTTGAATGTTAGTCAGTGTGTGGTGTGTATCTTTGGGCATAAAAAAGATCTACAAAGTTACAAATCTCAAAGTCCACTCCAAAGAGAGATGTTTCGTTAAAAAAAAACAAAAAAAAAAAAAAACACTTTTTTTAAAAAACGACGAGGTGGGGGATTAGCCTAACTTTAGTGATGCAGCGCAGAGAACCGCTTCAACGTAACGTGCCACAGACGTGTGCAGTGTGTGGTAAGAGATTTATTCATCATACAGTGTAGATAGCTTCACTTATATTGCAATGCAAGTGTTTTTTAAAATGCATAAACTTGCACTAGAATAGGCTAGGCTTATCAGTGACAATGTTCTTTGATAATGTTAGGCTGCTTTTAGCCTTATGCTGGAGCTGGTTTCGGGCAATGAAACTAAATATGTAAATAATTAAATAAATTAGCACGATCTGGCAGGCTGACGATAGGATCCAACACTACTGTAGCATATTATTTACTCTGCATCCTAGGTGTATATGACTTCCTTCATTCAGACGAATGTAATCAGAGTTATATTAAAATTTATCCTGGCACTCCTAAGCTTTAGAATGGCATAGATGGGTGTTTCTCTTCATCAGTCCAAAACAAGTCCAATGATATGCATCCATCCATAATGAAAAGTGCCTCACACGGCTCCGGGGGGTCAATAAAGTCCTCCTGTAGCGAATCGATGCGTTTTTCTAAGAAAAACATCCATATTTAAAACGTAAGAATCACTTTAATCTAGCTTGCGCGAACAGTTGTAAACAGAACTTGCTGCTTTGTCAAGGGCCGTGTCAGTACTGAAACACTGTCTAAGCTGTTGGCCAATCGCAGCGCAGTGGGACAACTAACCAATCACAACACATTTCGTTTTTCAGAAGGCGGGCCTTCATGAAACCTGGAACTAATCGAGCCATTTGTGCCAGGCTGGGAGAAATGTATTGTAATGATGTAAATTATGTGAAAAATAATGTGTTTTTTGATCCACCAAGCCTGAAAGCATGTTCTTGTACACCCCCAAAACAAAACCAAGACTTTGTAAAAGAGCATAATAGGACCCCTTTAAGTGTATTTAAATAGAAACACTTTCATGACTGTTTTTTTTTTTTAACACACTTTAAAAAATGTGCTTTGTTATCCTGTCAAATTAAGAGTTTTACTTTAAAGCACATTTTAAATCATCATGTTGTTTTAATATTCTTTTGTATTTGTTTTGATGTCTTGACTAGATGTGCTAGATTTCAGCTTCATCCTTACAAATATGTAATGATGTAAATACGGAAAAAGCACTGTAAAGTTCAGCTTTATTGCTTTCAACGTGTTGGCTAAACATTTTCGTTCATATGTTGTCTTGAATAAGTGTTAGAGATTTAATGGTAATCTTAGATATGGATTTTGTGTGGGAATCAGGGATCAGTGTCTCTGACCTGATTGATTTCTTGTCGACTAGCAGTCGGACCAGCGCTGGATCACTCACTGTTGATTATGAAGTTTGGTAAGGGAGAGGATTACTAATCCAGAAGATTCTGGCCAACATCTACCCACAGCCAAATGAACAGAGGGACCCAGCACACATTCATTTCTTTTGCCCATATTTTGCATCATATTAATCATTAGCCAAAACAGCAGTAAATCTTTCTTTGTTTTTACCTAAAAATACATTAAAATTCCAGACATGTATTTCCAAGTCAGCACTTAAGGTCAGAAAATGAATGCTTGTGCGGGACTGTTTCACTGCAGAAGACTACAGTGTTTTTTTCTTCCACTGGTTACAATGCCTGAGATCTGAATTAGATTAGTTCTACACATGCGCACAGCTAATTAAAAAGTTAAAAAAAGAAAGAAAGAAAGAAAATTCTGATAAGACTGTATACTTTTTTAAAGTAAAACAAAAGATTATTAAAACATTTAGTTTTTTGTTAAAACAATATTTAAACTAATTTAAAAATATACTTCAACATAAGACCTTTCATTTGACATGAGAACACAGTGCACTTTTTAAAAGTGTATTTAATTGTGTTATGAAAAATGTAGTCATGAAAGCGTTTCTCTTAAGTGTCCTTTTATTTCATTAAAATTATATTATCTTCAATTACAGTAAATGTACTGTACTTTTAAGATATGAAGTACACTACAAGCACACATTCAGTTCAGTTAAGTACACATCTTTTTCACTAAGGGAGATCCAAACCTTCTAACGTTAAAACGTGTCTTCTAGTGTTTCTTTACAGCACACACAGCACCTGCAATCATCCATTATATTTACACAAGGACAGATGAGCATGTTAAACATGTAAATCACTGCAAGCCACTTCAAGTCTGCAGGACCTGATATAAAAATCGAACATATGGTTTGTGAATAATTTTCTGGCTAATACAGAGCGCTGGCTAAGGACGCTGCTGCATAACCTCTCTCTGTGACAAGCACAACTGCGATATTCACAGATGATGTGCTATCAGACGCATATGTTTCTTAATGGCCTTCATCTCCCAGTGCATGAAAATGAAATGCTAGCTTTTTTAATCACAACAATTAGGGGTCATTAGCATAATTATAGCTGTTGTTATTCTGAATGTCATTAATGGTATCGCACAGCAAGTGTATTCTAATGTGTTGGTATACATGCCTTACATTTAAAAAAAATAAATAAAAAATGCATGTGGGTGCATTTAACTGCATTTATACAGGGATGCTCTGAATAACATGCTATCTACTACTAATTATCAAATTCACCAGTAAGGAAAACCATTATTGTTACCCACAGTACATGCTGTTTCAAAAATAGCGGACTGCAGTATTCTAGTACTCTGTCCTGAACATGCTACTGATCAGTGACAAAGAGAGAGATTTGGTGAAAATCTCTTCACCTTACCTACTTGAAACAGGTTTTGACATGAAAGCGCAGTGACCACAAACTGAAGTTACAGTGCCTTTGTGCCTATATTCATTAAAAACTGAGATGACAGTTTACTGAGAAAACTCCACAAACACAATCTTCCTCTTCACCTGCCAACTTCCACCCTCTGGCAAGCAATCTCCTGTCCTTTATACACCATTGGCACAGCTGCTCAATAGACCACACTCCAATAATAACATGATGTAAACTAGATCAAGAAAAAAGTTCACCAAGGCAAACTTTGAAGTTGGCTTTAAGTAAGTCTGGCCAAAATTCTTAAGTATTTTGAAAAGACTGAATTCTGAAGGTTTTAAGGCCATGCAGTCTATCAGACAGACAGATAGAAGGACAGAGCGAATGATAGATAGATAGATAGATAGATAGATAGATAGATAGATAGATAGATAGATAGATAGATAGACTGACAGGGGTGTTACTATGTGGTTACTAAAGAATTCTGGTGGTTGCTAGGGTAAATAGGCAGAAAGATAGATGGGAGTTTAAAAGCATATTGAATGTCTAGTGAGTGTTTCTCAAGCCAGCATAATGACATCTCACTTTCCAACACTTTCTGCTAGTGCATGTGTGTGTGTGTGAGATGACTAGGAGGAGTCTGTCCACAGTCTGTCCAAAAAGTCACTTGACCACACGGAGCACCACACAGGAGGTGAGTGTCTGTCCAACATGGAAAACAGCCAAGCAGAGTTTGCTTAAGGTCCAGGTGATCTGATGGAGTGATGTGCAGCAAAGTGGAAACTCATTTAAATAATGGCTCAGCAATCTCTGAGAAAGATCCGTGAACGATCCGTGGGTGTGAGTCTGAGGCTGAGATTAGCACAACACGCGCTCACACAAACATATTTCACAGCGAAGCAACATATTCAATGAGAAGAAATGTGATGTCGTACTGGATTTTATCCACCCAGAATTGATTAGACCATGAAAAGTGGGCATTTACACAATACTGAAACCAATCACAATGCAAGAACTATAGTAGCCCTTTAAAACAAGGAGTCATCATCATTCTGATCATGAACGTTTACAGTGTTTTTTTTTTCTTTAGGATAACATGCACTGATGAATCATGTAGGGATGTGTATGAAAAGGTAAACAGGGTCAATTCTGATTCCGTGTTGACTTTAAAGGATAAATCAGCATTGCCTCATGTTCTAATAATAACATCCCTCAGACAGTAACGCATGACCTTTAAAGACTTAATGGACAGCATGGATTGTCCAGCTGTGAAATATGTGCTTGTGTGTGCTGTATAATTGCATTCTACAGAATACACCTAATCTGGATAACACACTCACACACATATAGTTAAGCTATAGTAGAGAACTCCATCAACCAACTAAATGTTTACATTTCCTGAGGAAAATGCCACAATTCTAGATTGTTGCGAGTGACTGCCGGAGTGTTGCTATGCTGTTGCTAAGGTGTTTGGAGTAGCACATTGCTGTGTGGCACTTAAGAGTTTTCTGGGAGGTTGCTAAAGCATTTCTGGATGGTTGCTTTCAAATCAAATGAGACGACACTTATAATATTCTCTAATATTCTAGTGCCTACACTGTAAAAAGTGATGCTTGAAATATAACTTTCAATTGCCACATGCGGTGAAAAACTAATGATTTGATGTCACAATTTATGTAATTTTACTGTGAAATACTGTCAAATATATGGGTTTTACACATTTTACAATAAAAGGACATTCCCAGAAGTCCCTGTGTGATGACATATGAATATATTTTCTTTAAAATAGTCCTGCTTCTTATTTTTGATAGCAGTAATGCATATTAGGATGTTTTGTGTTATATTATCTGTTCTTTAGATGTTTATGCATCCGGCATGTCTATTTGGCAGGCCACTTATGATGAACTCCGATTCATCATACGGCTTTATATTTTACCACTTGTATATAGTTGCTGTCACTACTTTTTAATGTAAAAAGCAGATTTTGATAGTAGACTGAGATTTAATATTGTATCAAATAATTAAATACACTTAAGAGGTGTAGAATATACTGGCTCCAATATGCCATCCTTTAAAAACACTGTAAGTTTTGACTGAATTTCAGGCTGCCATTTTTTAATGAAGTTCCAAACGTGGGTTTGGGAGGAGCCTAATCATTCAGTCCTGTCAATCATCATTACGAGCCTATATAAGCAGCACTCATTACACCGTCCCATCGTCAATTCTTCCGGCATCCCTCCACCTCCCCATCTCCTCCTCTATTTCCATTATTCTACCGTAATGGGGGAGCTGAATGCAGAGCTCAAGCTGAGCCTCGGGTTTGAGTCTCCACTGAGGACAACTAGCCAAGCTTGTTTACCATTAAAGTGCCCCTATTATGGATTTTTGAAAATTACCTTTCATGCAGTGTGTAACAGCTGAAGTGAATAAAAACATCCTGCAAAGTTCTAAATCTTAAAGTTACTGTCACTCAAAAGAAAGAGTCGATTCCGAATCATTGAAATGAGTCATTTTTTAAACGAAATATTAGCATATTGCCCGCCCACTTTTTGGACACGCAGACCCAGGAAAACTTGAACCTCCCCTTCCTCAAACACCATAACAGATTCCTGTGGATAGCATCATGTCGAGAAGACGCTGTGCTGTGCACTGTGAGGGTAAATCTGTTAGGGTACAGTTAGGGTATGTCAAAAAACGCCTGTCTCATTTTGTCCTCCAACTTTAAAATCATCCTACATCACTGCAGAAGTACCGACACAGTATTTACAAAGTGAATGTGCAAGGAGGGTCAAACACCCTTTACAAAAAAGGTAAAACAGCGATGTAAGATGATTTTGAAGTTGGAGGAAAAAATGAGTTGGAAGTTTTTCGACATACCCTAACTGTCATGAACCGGAGTGCAGTGTAGGCATGCGCATCGCAGAGCTAGACAAGATGAGCATTTGTGGTCAAAAAGTGTATAAATATTATATATACACTAGGGCTGTCAAACGATTAATCGTGATTAATCGCAGACAAAATAAAAGTTTGAGTTTGCCTAATAAATGTGTCTGTACTGTGTGTAATTATTATGAATATATAAATACACACAAATTAATGTATATATTAAAGAGAAATGTTATCTATATAAAAAATATTTGTATTTATATATAATATAAATTATATAAAAATTATAATAAATACATATACTTGGAAATATTTCTTATATATGTACCTGAATGTGTTTGTATTTATATATACATAATAATTGCACACAGTACACACACGTTTATTAGGCAAACTCAAACTTTTATTTTGTATGCGATTAATCACGATTAATCGTTTGACAGCCCTAATATACACACGTTTTTAAGAAAATGACCAATTATTTCGCTAGATAAAATCCTTATTTCTCAGCTGGGGTCGTTTAAAGCCATTTAAAGTTGCATTGAAACATTTTTAACCTCCGTTGAGCACCATTGAAGTCCACTATACGGAGGAAAATCCTGGAATGTTTTCCTCAAAAAAAACAAAAAAAAAAAACATTCTTTGCGACTGAAGAAAGAAAGACATGAATATCTTGGATGACATGAGTGTGAGTAAATTATCAAGAAATTTTTATTCTGAAAGTGGAGTAAACCTTTAAAATTGTTGCTCTCATGTAGCATGCAAAATACATATTT
This sequence comes from Cirrhinus mrigala, assembly GCA_036247105.1. NCBI lineage: Eukaryota > Metazoa > Chordata > Actinopteri > Cypriniformes > Cyprinidae > Cirrhinus > Cirrhinus mrigala. The sequence continues at coordinate 2,084,701 of CM070011.1, read as the reverse complement.
AGTTGTATGTTGTGTTCGCTCCACACAGCTTGTTTGTCTCTGGCTAACCGGCTAAGAGCAATATCTGTTTGCTCGCAATTGTTTAGAAATGTGTCAGTGAATAGTGAATGTTTGTTGTTGTTATTACTTGGAGTTATGATAAAGAAAAGAGTAATAGGTTGGTGTACAAACTGCAGTGCTTTATCAATACACTTTTGCGTTGAGCTAAAGCATTTACCATTGCTGTTTGGGTGTTTAATGTAATGGTAATGGGCGCTCTGTTTCCGACATGCGCTGCACGCAGTAGACCAATCACAACAGACTGGGTCATCGGACCAATCACCGCAGATAAGCATCACACAAAGGAAGAAATTAATCATTGAGTGAATCGTTTGGGAGTCGTTGAGCAAATAAGGTAAAAATAAATGCATAAAACCCCAAAATCTCCCCCCCCCCAAAAAAAATATGAACCTTTCATAATCCATAATAGGGGCACTTTAACCATCAGGACTGGATGGGCAGGCGATCTCATGAACTGTTAATTTAACAAGATATTTTTTACAGTATAGACATGACTTGAAAACATCCACTTTTTTTATCATTGGCCAAACACAAATCACAAGTCAGACTGCCAAAAAAAAAAAAAAAAGTAACTAATTAAACTTCTGGCAAGTTGTGTGTTCTGTGTGTCATGTTATGAGAACTTATCGTAGACTACTACATAATATACTGAAATGTACTAAACACTGAAGGCATTAGACAAACTATTCAATAATGCAAGCAAAGGAGGCGATTCCACGCCTGCCCCTTTGACATCCAGTTTGCCATTCATTCAACTCAGCCACAACACAAGCATTGAAGTGAGCACACACGCACTCAGTATTAAAGCGGCTGTCAGTGGGCCCTCATGAATCTTTAAAGAAGCCATAAAACATCAGCCAGCACAGAATAACCCAGTCCCGGCCTGAGCTGCCACCCAACAGGTGGTGTTACACACACACACACACACACACACACACACACGCCACTTCCACCTGTCTCACCTGTATTTCATGCTACTGTGTCGTCCAATAGCCTCCTTCATGTGGGCGTGGCCTTGAGGCAGGGGCCGGGACCCCTGCGCGTCCCGTGTTTTGACCGAGCTCTGAGGGGCATAGTTGCCATTTCCCCCCTGTCCGCTCCCTCTTTCTCCTCCTCCTCCACCTCCCCCTCCGCTGCTGCTGCCCCCTGGTGGAGGGGCAGTTCGAAGGCCGCACAGCCGGTCCTCGCTGCGGCTCTTCAGATTGTGCTCCGTACAAGCGAATGAGACCTGCATCCTGACCGGCTCTCACACACTTGTGACACTTGTGTGTTTGAGTTTATCAGACTGGATCACTTTGTGTTTGTGATCAGATAGCTAGATAGACTCAAGTCAGGTCTTGCACCTGCCGGCACCAACTTGCAGCTGTTGCGCGGAGGGCGCGCGTCCAAACGCAACCCTAACGCGGTGGGGTGCGTGTTTATGTCGCCAGGCAAAAAGTCACGACTGGCTGCTGTCCAGGCCTTTAATGTTCCGCTGCGTGCACAGTCTGTCTATGCAGTCGCCCACTGCACTTCTCCAATACCCGGATCGACGCAACTTGAAGACGCTCCTCACCGTGTTGAGGCATTCCTCTGCAGAATCCGGGTGGTCTCTCTGTGCGAGGCGGGGGACCTCCTCAAAATGCGGAACCACCCATCCACACCGGGTTTCCACCGACGGGATGCGCAACAGCCGGTGCCGCTTTACCTAATGGCACTGAAGCCCAGCTACGCGGTGGTCGAACGCGACTGCAGAGACGCGCGTATACGCGCACGCTTGTGTTCAAGCGCGTCTGGCCATCTCCTCGTCTACAGTCGTACGAAGACAAATTCGCGCACGCAACCACGCGTTAGGTAGTGGTGGTCACTATCTGACACACAGCGCGCCCTCACACGCTCGACATACGGCAGCAAATGTCGCGCTGTTTTTCTGACGCGTAATTATTGCCATGGTGATCATCGCACGCGATCAAAAGAGAGTTTGACAGCTCCGCAGTGTCCATATTCCATCGTCACATCTGGCTATAGTAGCCGGTACGTCGCGTCATGAAGGCGGTATAACGACGGAAGGCTGTCGGTGGAGATGTGAAAGGAATTGTGCATCCGTTCAGAGCGACAGAGCCATCAAACGCGATACTGCCAACTCAGAACCCAATGAAACCCTCTGTGATCCCCCACCCTCTCTCTCTCTCTCTCTCTCTCTCTCTCTCTCTCTCTCTCTCTCTCTCGGATTTCTATTGTGATTAATGTGTGAATTGAGCAGGACCACTGCGGAATAATCACGTTATTGTTTGGGTCAGGACTTCACACACACACACACACACACACACACACACACACACACACACCAACACACACACACACGTCCACCCCCACACGCAATATTTTACAATAAATATACGTAGGCAGCAGACATTCTTTTAAACGCAATACTAAAATAATACAAAAAGGTTCTAAAGGTTAAAAGGTTACAAGCAGATCAAAACAGGAGTTTCCAAACCAGGGATTTGCCATTCAGACTGTCAGTCAACCTCTATGCTCCCTCTAAGATAATGCTATGTTTTACTGATAACGCTGTAGGCCTATATTCAATCTTGGCAAATGCATCACAGTTACTTTCAACCATAAACTAGTCAAATTTGAAAAAAAAATAAAAAATAAAATAAAATAAAAAAGGAATGAAAGAAAAGAAAAAATATACATATATAAAATATACATACATTTTTATATATATTTTTACATATTGCCCATCAGAACTTCTTCAGTACATTCAAAACATTCCGAATATTATCCAATTAGCTTCAAATTAACTAAAAAAAATCTAGTTCCATAATTTTTCATCTCTTAAAACATCAGTTTGTCACATAAAATGTTTAATATACACTAGGAAATATTTTACAATCTCTGGACACAATTAAACTACAAACACAAAACAAAGGAATGAGAGATCAAGGGAAATATCAAAGTTGCAATTGTTTGGTGCATCAGTTGTTAAATGGATGCTGAAATGTGGGGGGGATGAAACATATGTAAGGATGAATAGTTCACATTAAAATCTCTAACATTCACTTTGAAAATAGATATGATAAACAAGATTAAGCATGATAAACATAAAAATGCAAACAATCAAAATATGATTTGAACTCAAATTGCAACTCACACACACTTTGAACCAAACTTCAAGAACACTCTTTGCCAAGTCTCTCAGTTTGTCATAAAGCAGTATAATGAGAACCCTGACACAAATATGAATAACAAAAACACGCTCTTGGCTCTTCTCACAAGCTGCTTAAGAAGGCCGAGGGTGGTTTTTAGAGTCACATGTTTGTGCTTCTGTTGCTGATGGATGCTGCTGTTGTAACATCTGCACTGAACCACCTCTCTGATAACTGACCACAGGTAAAGGAGACAAAACCTCAAAAATATTCACACCAAACCATCCTGAATGATGTTGAATCAGTATTAAACTGCAACTGTTTCAGGAGACATGTAAGTATTCCTGCATTCTGAATCGTGGGAGTTCTGTGCGTTGTTCAACTGACTGTTGAAATGAAGCAACATTTGTACACTGTCATGCAGCTATAGCATGTTTTTTAAAGCTGTACTCAGTGCATCAGGGCGCACAGAGACTGCTGCCAACCAATCAGAGCGAGGCAGTGCAGAGGAGGCAGCCAGTGACAGCGCAGCGCAGCTGTGCTGTGTAGCGAACATGGGGGGAATAGAACAAATCTGCTCTCATCAGAGAACATCTGCATGCAGTCCAGAGCCAGAGAGAGAGCGAGAGGGAGAGAGAGATGGGGGTGTAGCTCCATGTCACTCAATTCATTTGCTTTCTGACAATGCAAATGAACCAATCAAGAATCCTCTTTTAGGAACTGTCCAGGGTTCTGAAATGCTCCAAAAATGCCCGATTAGCATGCATTTACAATTAATCAGCAATTAAAAATGGAATAATTTATTTAAAAATAACACCAGGAAGTGTGTAGGCTACTTTATATTTATATGATAAAATGTAATCTGTTCTTGTGATGGCAAAGATTTCCCTAGTCTCGATTGTCACATGATTCTTCAGAAATCATTCCAATATGCTGATTTACTCTGAGTATAGTGAACTCATCATGTTCAAGAAGCCTGATTGAGATGTTTTAAGATTTGTGATATGGCACATTATCCTGCTGAAAGCAGCCATCACAAAATGGGACACTGGTCATACAGGCATGGTTATGGTCAGCAACAGTACTTGGGTATGGCTTTTAAACAACGTTCAATTGGTACTAAGGGGCCCAAAGTGTGCCAAGAAAATATCCCCACACCATTATACTAGTAGCAGCCTGAACTGGTGATACAAGGCAGGATGGATTCACGCTTCATGTTGTTTATTATAAATTTTGACCCTACCATCCGAATGTCACAGCAGACATTAAGACTCAGCACAACAGGAAACCTTTTTCCAATCTTCTGTTGTCCAGTGTTGGTGAGCCTGTGTGAATTGTAGCTTCAAGTTTCCTGCAGTAGCTCATCTGTGTCAAGGTTTGATGTGTTGTGCATTCAGAGATGCTCTTCTGCAGACCTTGATTATAACGAGTGGTTATTTGAGTTACTGTGGCCTTTCTATCAACTCAAACCAGGCTGGCCATTCTCCTCTCAAATCTGGCATCAACAAGGCATTTTTGGCCACGGAACTGCTTTCTGAAATACTCAGATCACCCTGCCTGACAAGAACAACCATGCCACGTTCAAAGTCACTTAAAAGTCACCCCTCCACCCAAACCCCCAACTAGCCCAATTGGATTCTAGGGGGTAAAATCCATTTTTTTTTTGCCAGGGTTCCCATGGTAAAATTGGCATTTCAGTGGCTAAATGTCATGTTATTGGGGTTGCTTCAACCCGCAGCAACAGTGTTAAAGTAGTCCAATTCCACGGGAAAACTGCAGACTTGGCAACACTGATTCACACACACACAATATGGACAAAAGTACTGAGACGCCTGACCATTACACCAACAGGGACTTATTGCATTCTAAATACAAAGATATTAATATGGAGTCGGTCTCCCTTTGCAGCGATGCTTCCACTCTTCTAGGAAGGCTTTCGACAAAATTTGGGAGTCTTTCTGTGGGAATTTTCGCCCATTCATCCAGTAGAGCATTTGTGTTCTCAAGAATGCTTAAAGACAACCATGTCTTTATAGACCTTGCTTTGTGCATTGGGATTTAGTCATGCTGGAGTAGAAAAGGCTCTACCCCAAAGTGTTCCCACAAAGTTGATAGCATAGCAAATTGACTATAATGTCAAAATTAGGGCTGCCCTCGACTAAAGATTTTCTAGTCAACTAGTAGTCATTCATTTTAAGCGTTAGTCGACAATTAGTTGCACATTTATTAATAAACCATATAAATCATAATAATGAGCCTTTATTGCTTAAATAGCCTAATAAGTGCTCAAGCACAGACATAATGCTTGCCACAGCACACCGGCAGAAGTAATCATTATGAATGTGTCAGGGAAAAATAGTAAGGAGGCTGTATTAATATAATTTTAATAATTTATTGATAAACTAGTGCTTTCTGTGTTTTGATGTGTTAGTGATGCACCTATATGCATGTTTTCACTCTCTATAGATATATGTTAAGTATACACAGAGTGTTAAAGCTTTGCACTCAAGTTCACAGAGACTGAGACGGCAGAAAGAGCATTGCTTTCATTATTTTACAAAAGCGCAATATTTCGTTGTTATTCTAAATGCAAACAAATAAACATAGAGTCTTTAAAGATTTGAAAGATGTCTATTACTTTTATCTATACGACCAAAAATTAGGGAGTATTTTAAGAGCAAGGGACCGCACCGGCACCTCCATCTGTCATGCATTGAGCGCGCTACTATTTAGGCTCCACACTCCACACAGACACTTCAATAGCGCACATTCTAGGTTAACAGTAGATTGAATTTGAGGTCGATGAATAATAGGTGAGTGTTTGGATGGACAACAAATTCCTTGTGTGTTTGCACACACCTGGCAAATAAAGCAAATTCTGATTCTGATTTTGATTCTGCCCAATGTACTACATTACCACATAGACCAGCCATTAACGATCTGTTCGTCACAGACTGCATGACTTCGCAACTTCCTGTGGAATTTTTTTTTTGCGACTAAGCGACTAATCAACCAAGCCTCTTCTCGTCGGCCAACGGTTAGTCGACTATTAGGGGGAAACTCCAGTCAAAATGTCCCTTTCTTAGCCCACCCCCTGAAAAACAGCCTCATACCATTATCCATCCTCCACCAAACTTCACAGTCGGCACAGTGCAGTCAGGCAGGTAACATTCTTCTGGCATCCACCAAACCCAGACTCACCCATCAGACTTTGTGATTGGTCCCTCCACAGAACAGGTTTCCAGCGCTCCAGAGTCCAGTGGTTTCGGTGCTTTACTCACTCCATCCTGTGCTTGGCATTGTACTTGGAGGTGGAGCTGCTCAATGGAAACCCATTCCATCAAACTCCCGCCACACAGTTTTCATGCTGATATTAATGGCAGTGGAAGTTCATAACCCAGCAAAGCGTTGGCGACTTTTACACACCATTTACCTCAGCGCTCGGTGACCCGCTCTGTGACTTTACATGGTTTTCTGCTTCATGGCTGAGTTGTTGCTGTTCCTAAAAGCTTCCAATTTCCAATAATACCACTAACAGGTGACCATAGCAGGGATGAAATTTCACAAACTGACTTATTGCAAAGGTGGAATCCTATCACAGTACTGAGCCCTTCAGAACTGCCCATTTCTTTCACAGATGTTTGTAAATGCATATCCTATCTGGACACACTTTTAATCAGTCTGCACAACCAATATTATCATGACTACTCTATGTTTTAAATATTATATTATGGTTCATTTTGTATTTTGAGATGAAGTATGATATGGACATGTTCTCGATATGATTTGTGAGATTTCCTCTTTTTGTTCTGCTCAAACTGGCCATATTATAAGCTTATAAGTGTAGCATTGCTGCGATTAAGGTGTTCACAGCTGTGTCAGAGGCGATCCAAGATTTTCCACTGCTGTGTCCCTGAGCAAGCCACTAAAATAAAGCTCATCGTATCCCTATTGTACTTCTGTTAGGCTTCAAATAGTTGTCTCAGCTGCAAACAACGTGAGGTGCGGCGACTTAACATGTGCTTTGTGGAATCAGAGCACAAAGCACCTGGTTTACGAATTAGTCCATATGGCGGTAGAAGGATGGAAAGAAAGACAGAATATGCCCTCTTATTTGCCTGTAAGGTGTGTCCTACTAAAAGCATAATTAAGATATAATTGCAAATTAATTGGCAGAAAATGACAAAAGTAGGTCTCGACCGATAGCGTGAAGGGATTTATCAGAGGACGTAAAGCTCCACTTTCTTTCTTGATCTAATTTCAAAGAGTAAAACCGCATTAAATGAAGAGTGAAAAACAGTTTAATTCTCATTTGCTTTCCTTCAATAAATCTGTTGCATGGCCTCCAGTGGACAGCAGAGAGAACTGCATGTCAATTATTCATGGGAGTAAGAATATGTTTTTCAAAAGAGGAGAACTGGAAACAGATCGCTGTCCCCCCTGGAGAGACAGAGCTTTTAAGTGCTTCCATCTGGAGAAAACACAATATGCGATAATATAAAAGCGTACACAGATACACACACGTGCACAGATGCTTCGAACAGCGGCGTATGCAGTCAGACAAATGCTGCACAAACTCAAGACATTTTGTTTTGTCTCATTGCTTTTTTCTGTCACTCATCTTCCAGATCCTCAACATCCCTGTGGTACTCATTGCCCTCTTATTTTTTTTATTTTTTCTCTCTTAAAGCTGCTAAACATAAGCCTCTGCTTCCTGCATGTTCACCATCTTTATCTTCACAGAACCAGTATGTCATCATTTAAGGCAAGACTTTGACAAACACATTAAAAAAGACACAATATCAGGAATGGATTACAATGGACAACTTACAGCAAATAAATATATTTTTAATTATATTAAAATGATTAAAAAATGGCCTAAAATACATTTGCTAAAATATGTTTCAAAATATATTTCTGTAAAGATATATATATATATATATATATATATATATATATATATATATATATATATATATATATATATGTATATATATATATATATATATATATATATATATATATATATATATATATATATGCGAGGCTATGTAAAAATATATAGTCTATATTTTTAAGGATATATATGTAACGCCACGCCATGCTTGCCCTCCCGGAGCCAGTCCACAGGATGGCCGCCATCCCCAAGCCTGTTCACAAGATGGCTGCCATCCCCAAGCCTGTTCACAAGATGGCTGCCATCCCCAAGCCTGTTCACAAGATGGCCGCCCCATCTGAGTCCTCAGTCAAGATGGCTGCCACGCCTGAGCCTCATCAGTCCAAAATCATCTCATCCAAATCTCATCTCGCCGTGTCTGCTGCGCCCAAAGCAAATCAAGTGATGGCTGATCCTTCGGTGTCAAGTCAAGTCAGGGCTGCACGTTCAGTGCCAAATCAAGTAACAGCTGTGATTCCTGAGCCACATCAAGTTACAGCTGTTGCTTCGGAATCAAGTCAAGCTACAGCTGTAGTTCTTGAATCAAGTCAAGTCACAGCTGTTCTCCATGAGTCAAGTCAAGTTACAGCTGGGTTGTCTATGTTACGTCAAACCACAGCTGATTTCCATGAACCAAGCCAAGTTACAGCAGATCTTCATGAGCCAAGTAAAGTTGCTGCTGTCTTCCCCGAGCCAAGCCAAGCCACAGTTGATCTTCATGAGCCAAGCCAAGCCACAGTTGATCTTCATGAGCCAAGCCAAATTACAGCTGACCTTCATGAGCCAAGTCAAGTCACAGCTGGTCTTCACAAGCCAGGTCAAGTCACGGCAGACCTCCCTGAGTCACGTCAAGTCACGGCAGACCTCCCTGAGTCAAGTCAAGTCATGATAGACCTTCCTGAATCAAGTCAAGAAATAGCTGTGCTCCTAACAGCACCTCTTTACGTCATTGCTGCCAATACAGGGCCTTGCCAAGTCACGGCCATCCTGCCAGAACCTCACCAGGTCCCATCTGACCTTCCAAAGCCACGTCACATTTCAGCTGGTCCTCTAGAGTCTCGTCATCTCTCAGCTGATCCTCCAGAGCCTCGACACGTATCAGCTAACATCCCAAGCCACGCAGAGCCCACGCTCCCAAGCCACATGTCCACAGCGTCCACACCCTCAAGACCAGCAGGCATCCCACCATCTACTGTGCTGCCTGTAAAGGCTATTGCCATTTTGAGCGTGTGGGCCACACACTGCGCTCCAGAGGCCTCGTCTGTCCACGAGTCTGCTCCTGAGGCCTCGTCTGTCTACGAGACTACTCCAGAGGCCTCGCCTGTCCGAGAACTTACGCCAATACCTCCTGAGGTGTCAACATGCACGGTAGAACCTCCTAAGGAGGTGGCGTCCATTAATGAACTCACTGCCACGTCTGACCATGAATCCACACCTATGCCTCCAGAGGTGTCAGCTTGTGCTGTAGATCCTCCAAAGGAGGTGGCGTCCACTCATGAACTCACTGCCACGTCTGACCACGAGTCTGCGCCGATGCCCCCGGAGGTGGTGGCTCCGGCTGCAGAACCTCCGATGGGGGCGGCGTCTTCCTATGAACTCTCTGCCTGTCATGTCACAGCCAAGAAGGCCTATCATGAACTCTCTGCCCATCATGTCACGGCCAAAGAGGCCTATCATGAACTCTCTGCCCGCCATGTCACGGCCAAGAAGGCTAATCAAGAACACTCCGCTCTGTTATGGATGTCACTAGTTCCACTGTGGATATCTCTGTTCCTGTCTGCTCTGCTTGCTCTGTCTGTCTCACCATGGCTCCCTGTTATGCCTGCTCTGCCTGCCCCGCCATGGCTCCCTGCTCTGCCTGCCCCGCCATGGCTGCCTGCTCTCCAGGCTCCTCCAAATCAAAAATAGTGGACTTCTGCTCCAAGGTTCCACTGTCTGCTACAGCTCCACGGCCCAGGCCCTCCAGTGTTCCACTGTCTGCCATTGTTCCACGGCCCTAGTCCTCCAAGGTTCCACTGTCTGCCACAGCTCCACGGTCCAGGTCCTCCAGGGTTCCACTGTCTGCCACAGCTCCACGGCCCTGGTCTTCCAAGGTTCCACTGTCTGCCACAGCTTCACGGTCCAGGTCCTCCAGGGTTCCACTGTATGCTACTGTTCCATGGCCCAGGTCCTCCAGTGCTTCACTGTCTGTCCCTGCTCCACGATCCAGGCCCACCTCCTCTGCACGGACCTGGTGGCCATATAAGGAGGCCTAAACCAAACAGGCCTCTGCAAAGTATTGTTTTGCTGTGCGGATTCTACTAAGCATTTTCTCTGATTTCATTGCCTTGTTTATTTGTCACTTTTGGACTGCTCTCTGGTATTTTGACGTTCTGCCTGTTCACTGGATTACGCTCTTGCCTTGCCCTGGATATTTCTGTTTGCTGGTGTCCGACCCTGCCTGTTTTGACTACGATCTGTTTAATAAAGCTCGCGTCTGGATCTTACACGCTTCCCTGGAGTCCCGTTACAATATATAAATCTGTTTTTAAAAGCATTCATAAATATGTCAGTCCAAGAAAGTATATTTCCATACTTCACATGTGAAGAAAAACTTTATTTGTTGTCTTTAACAAATGTAACACATTTGAATAAAAATAAATAACAAAAGTCTAAAGGTAGGCTAATGTAAGATTGGAAATGTATTTTGGTATTTCATGGATATATTGATATATTTCATTGAGCCTCACTGTGTTTAGAACATATATTAAGCATATATTTCAACTATATTTTGGCCAGATTTTTTCTTTTCTTTTTTTTTTTAATAAAAAGAGATAGTCCAACTCCACCCATATAGCAAATTAATGAATAAAGTGAATGAATTTTTAAGTTTTAAAATATATTTATGTAAATATGTATTTAACCAATATATTTTCGACCATTTTTTTTGTTATTGTGGAAAATATATTTTAAAGATATAAATATAATGCATTTATAATATATGGATGTACAGGAAATATATTGACATGTTATGTTTAAAGAAAAAAAAAATGCTGTCTATAACATTTAAATAAAAAAAAAAAAAAATTATAAACAAATAATAAAATTAATAAAAAATACACAAGGAACATACTTTACAATGTTCCAAAAAATTACAATATTACAATATATGTGTCAGACCCCTTGGACTGTTTGTGTTGGTTTTGCCCTTTGTCACACACCCATTGGACTGTTCTGTTGGTTTCTCCCTCGTGTCCATATATGGTTTTTCCTGTTCCGTTCCTTGTTAAGTCATTATTGGTTAATCACCCACACCTATCCTTGTATGGTTAGCACCCCTTTATTCAGTTCAGTGTTTGTCGTCGGACCTTAAAGTATGTTGGTGTGTGTCTCCCTGCAAAAAATTTAACTTTATTAAATAATTATAAATTTACCTTTGACCTGTAGTAGGCTATTCCATTTACATTTGCATTTAGCCTAAATGCAGGCTACTGTTAGAAATGTGTAAGAAATTCTCATAACTGAAATACATTTTGAAATATATTTTGGTATGTGAATGTTAAAATATATATTCAACATTATATTCTATTTGGGAAGATTCATGTCATATACCAATATGAATGTGTTTGGATGCTTAAACAAAATCTCTGCAGTCACAGTATTTACACTTTTCAGGGATTTTTTTTTTTTTTTTTTTTTTTTTGTCTCTGCAGTTTGAGCTTGAAGAATCACTTCACATTCTGTTTTGACTGTGGAGTTCGCATGAATTCATGCTGAAGTGAGATGTCATAATGCACCACACCTGACACCAGTCAGGCCACAGAGGCCTGTCCTTCTTTCACACACACACACTGCGTTCTCTCAGGCTATATAAGGACACTGTAGCCCCTGAGCCTCAAACCAGCGAACCTTGAGCACGGCCGGCAGTTCCCATGGCAACCTGCATAGAACTAATCACCTGGGGACACAGAACAGCCTTATGGGATTTGTGGTGCAATTATAACAGGATCAAGTATTATAAACTTCACAAAATGGCCATTATGCCGGAAGTGTCTCAGTGTTTCTTTTGATTAGTGTTCCTTGTTATAAGGATATGGTGGAATATTCTAGCATACTACTCTTTCTGTTTCTGAAGTAAGTACACTGTGCATTGAATGCAGATTTCTTATATGAATGGAAAAACTACATTTGCCAGAAATATGCAATATATAACCAGAAAACCCTGTGTAATCCACTGCATCCCAAAATGCAATGTGTTCAACTCAGCCTTCGACAGGGTCAGAGCTACAGTACCTGAAACAGGAAAAACTATAGCTAATTTACCCCTTAAAGGTGCATATTAGTGCCTTAAAAGGCACCTATTATGCCCCTTATTACAAGATGCAGTATAAGTCTCAGGTGCCCCCAGAATGTGTCTGTGAAGTTTCAGCTCAGAATGAAATTGAATTGAAAATGCCCATTTTGAGTGAAAGCAGAAACAGACTGTTTTGGTGCATGTCTCTTTAAATGCAAATGAGCTGCTGCTCCCTGCCCCTTTTTACAGAGCAGGACTGTGCCTTTACAGTTCATAGCTCAGATACTCCAGCAAAAAAAATCTGTTTGGTTTTGATTATCATGTCTATCGTGCTAAAATCATGAGTTCATGTTAAAAACACACACAAGTGGCAAAAAACACAGTCGTTATGTCTGTGTACCCTAGTCAAAAAATAAATATACTAAAATGTATTTAATATACATTTATTTCATGCTAATTACACTACAAATACACTTACATATTTATGTACTTAATAAAAAAATACCCTGCAATTATACTTTTAGTATACTAAAGTGGTATATTTAATGTCTGCAAATTTAGAACAACTAATTTTGTACTTAATGCACTTTAATTGTGCAGAAGTAGTGCTGAAGTCCATCTAAAGATAAACTTAAGTATGTTTGATTGTGCTAAAGTGGAACTATTGCAAGTATACTTTAGGTACACTTTAAATATTTTGCATTTAAAGACCGATATTATTTAAACATCCCACAATCCTCATTAAAAGTGACATTAAAACATTTGTGTCACAGATGAAGCCAGAGACAACAAGTAAGTGCAACAGTGAGGTTCAAGGTTGCAGATCGTATGGAGTAACTGCAGGTGAGAATCAAACAAAATGGACAGTTCAAGAGTTCTTAGCTATTTGTTGACGAGTTGTGTTTCTTGTTGCAAGCATTGCTGAAATTGTTGGACAAGAACAAAGGAGTACAGTGTCTGAGGATTCATCGGAGGTAAGCATACCAGGGAGAGTCTGGAACAGTTCGGTATGTGAACGGTAGACCGGACAACGTGGGAATGTGAGGAGCATGCTTGTATAGGTGAGTTGATTGCAGTCAGCAGGTGCAGGTGATTAGAACTCTGGTGAGTGTGATCTGTTGTGTGTGGTGGCTGGTGACTGAGGTGACTGAGGCTGTGAGGAATCGCTGACATTACCCCCTCCTCCAGGGGCAGCTCCTGATGCCCTCGAACGGCGTTTGGTTGTGATGAAACTCCTCTAGCAGCATGGGATCAAGGATATCATCCTGGGCTACCCAGGATCTTTCCTCCGGTCCATATCCTTACCAATTTACAAGATATTCTAGCCGGCCACCCGTCACCGTGAGTCCAGGATGTCTCTGACCTGATATACACATAGTTGATCTAGAACCTCTCTGGGATGGTAAGTTGGAGTGGAGGAATGCCGGGCATCTCTGTGGGGTTCTTATGTCTCCACACAGCATGTTGAAGATGGACATGAGCTGAGTCCCACACTCTCTCGCTCGCTCGGAACCAGTGGTTCACAGCTGGAATCTCCGAAGGCTTTTCTGTGCACAGGAAGAGTGGGGGCTGGTAGCCGAGTATGTACTGGAATGGTGTAAATCCCGTGGTGTTCTGTCGGAGAGAATTCTGTGCATACTCTGCCCAGGGGAGGAAGCGGCTCCAGCTGTGTTGATCTTCTTGACAGTATGCCTGGAGGTAACGTCCGAGTTCCTGGATCTTCCGTTCAGTCTGGCCATTTGTCTGAGGGTTGTAGCCGGAGGACAAGCTCACAGTGACCCCTAGCAGGTGGAAGAAGGCTTTCCAAACATGAGAAATGAATTGTGGGCCCCAGGCAGAAACCTCAGGAATACCATCATTTCTAAATGCATGATTAAACAGGCACTCAGAAGTCTCTAAAGCAGTAGGCAAACCTTTGAGGGGAATCAGCCGGCAGGCCTTTGAGAAGCGATCTACTGTGACGAGAATGCAGGTATGTCCTTGAGTTGAGTAGGTCGGTGACAAAGTCTATTTCTATGTAGGACCAGGGCCTCTGTGGTATGGGTAGGGGCACAAGCTTGCTTACGAGGAGATGACGAGGAGTTTTAAACATGGCACAGACTGAGCAACTCTGGACGTACCTGTTGACATCATGGGACATACTGGGCCACCAGTACCGAGCTTGAAGGAGCAAGAGGGTCCGTTCACTGCCTGGATGTCCAGTACATTGTGGACTGAGCCCAGAAGGGACTGACGTTGGGACATGGGAACATAGATTTTCCCATCTGGGCCTCACTGCAGAGCAGGTTCGGAGACAGTGACGGTTAGGATAGCATTGTCGATGTTCCATTGGATGGGGCTTACAATCAGGGCTAGAGGGAGGATCGGTTCCGAAGGTGAGTCTGGAGAATGCAGGCAGGATAGAGCATCAGCTTTACAGTTATAATTTCCAGGATGGCAGGTTATTGTAAAATTGAACCAGGTGAAGAATAAAGCTCAGAATCTTTGCATCAATCTTTGCAGGTTCTTGTGGTCTGTGATAACTGTGAATGAATGATTGGCTCCCTCCAGCCAATGCCGCCACTCTTCCAAGGCAAGCTTGATGGCCAGTAGCTCCCTATTGCCGAAGTCATAATTTTGCTCCGCTGGGGACAGTTTTTTGGAGTAATATGCACAAGGCTGGAGACTAGGAGGCTCACCATACTGTTGGGACAGCATGGCCCCGACGCCGGGGGTGGAGATGTCCACTTCCATGATGAAGGGTAAGTTGGGAACCGGATGCCGAAGGATTCCCCTGGTCCATCTGGATGCCCTCCTGGCCGATGATGGATCTGAGGAACTGCACGGTGGGGAGATGGAACTCGCATTTCTCTAGCTTGAGATCTCTAGCATCAATGTAGACAACCACAAAGCGATGGAGAAACTCACAGAACACCTCGTTCATAAATCCCTGGAAGACGGACGGAGCATTGGCCAGGCCATACAGCATAATGAGGTACTCATATTGGCCAGATGGTGTGATGAAAGCCATCTTCCACTCGTTGCCAGGCAGCAGGTCGATAGCACAGTACCATGCGTGTGAATGCAATCTGTACCTTGCAAGGGGAATTAGCAGGTCTGGGTATGGCGGTACGACAGTTTTGATGGCAGAACTCGCTCCAGCGAGTAACCTCAAAGGAGTCCCATCTGATTTCTGGAGAATGGAGTATGAGCCAGGGGCGTCTCAGGATGATATCCTCTGTGGGCCCCTCCAATCCCAGAAAGGTGATGTTTTCCTCATGTCAGTGGCCAATCTTGAGTTTCACAGGGGGAGCGCAGAATCTCACCCGCCCACGGCCAAGTGGTTTTCCCTGGATTGTCTCGACTCAGAGCTCCCGAGCATGGTGTGTATGAAGTAGATGGAGTCGTCTCAGAAGATCTTGTAACATGAAATTGCCTGAGGAGCCCGAGTCAAGGAGGGCAGGAACTGTAACAGAATAGTCTGGGGTGAGTAGTTGTACTGACAACAAGGAGAGTGAAGCAATTTCGGTTCAATCTGAAGGGTACTCACCACTGGGCTTGGGAGTCTAACAGGGCAGACCTTAATGAAATGATCCGATGCAGCACAGGATAAGCAGAGTCCTGCTACAAGGCGGCGAGTCCGTTCAGCATGTGTGAGACAGTGGAATCCAACTGCATGGGCTCTGGTACTGGAGGGCTGGTGGCAGAGGCTACAAGTTGGTGACCTGCTTTGGTGGTATGGCGTTGGGAGATTCAAGTGGCTTTCTGCATAAACTTCTCCAGTCCAACAGTGTCATTGTAAATAGCCATTTGAGCACAAATTCGAGGGTCCAAACCTTGCCTGTAGGTGCTTAGAAGGGCCGCTTCATTCCATCCGCTGGTCACTGCCAGCGTTCGGAAGTGCAGTGTGTATTCAGAATGGGAGAAGGGGTCCACGACACAATGGAAACAAAATGTGGGAACGTGACGAGCGTACTTATATAGGTTATATACAGTTGATTGCAGTCAGCAGGTGCAGGTGATTGAAACTCTGGTGAGTGTGATCTGTTGTGTGTGTTGGCTGGTGACTGAGGTGACTTAGGCTGCGTGGAATTGCTGACAATATGGCTTAATGTTAAGAAATGTGCATTGTGCACGAGTAGTACTCCAAATAAAGTTTAATTACAAGTTTTATATCAGTAAGTCTCGAGCGATATGTCAGTAAATATGTTAATAGACTTGAACTATACTTAGTACAAAATAAATGCATTTTAAATCTATTACTTTTTAACTAGGGAACGTAAACAGGTGGGAAAGAAATCGCATGTTTCTATTAGATCAGTGCATTAAGTGATAGCAGCATAATATGCAGTACCTATACTGCTGTCTGTGCTGATAATATGACCCAAACAATAAAATAAAAACAGAAAATCACTCACTACTCTGGAGTGTACTCTAAAGCTTTAATAAGACTTCTATAGTCTCAATAAGACATTTCTTGCTTGAATGCTGTTTTTTAATGCTCTAGCGTGAAGATAAACATGGCGGACTTACACAGGGCGGGGTTTCTGCTATTACGGCAGTGTCCGTCAAGCATCGTGGGTGGGGCCTGTAAAGTGTGATGTCACTTTGTATGGATTCTGCGAACGGCTTGTTCTAAAACACTACTTATGATTCATGAGGATTATAAAAAGGAGCAGGCGGATTTTTATCATTATAGGGTGGTTGTGTGCACACACTGCTAACACATATTTATGTTCAAACAACATGTAAAAGTGAATTTACGTGAATTTAAGTGAATAAAAGTCAATGTACCCCTAAGAAGGGACAAATACACACCTTTTAGGGTTAATAAGATCTTTTTTCCACAGTTTGTGCAAATGTTTTTCTGAGAGTGTACAGCATTTTGAGTGTCTTAACCAAACAAAACTATTTTTAAAAGCAAAATAGCTATAATTATTCTAAGATGATAAATGTAAACATGCAACATAGTGAGGTAATGTGAGAAAAATTAAGCAATTCTAGCTAACTAGTGTCAAAAAACAATTATCACTGCATATTTAACACTTTTTAAAATAATAATAAAAAAAATCTATTAAATTACAATACAAATGCAGCTAGTTTCCAGCAATTCATAAGCTAAATAATGTTAATTTACCTTTAAAATCCAAAGCGACCATATTTGGTGTCAAAACGATGCTGCTCACTGAATTAAATATGCAACATAGTGTGTTTACATAACAACTGTGTAGCACATACTATCACTGCATATGGTTTGCTGTGCAACAGACAGTATGAATGCAGCTTCTGTTCTGCTGCTGTTATCTCCATTTTTATCCACCTTCATTTATTATCCTTTCACATTCACTTCATCAGGTTTGACATTTTGACACCACTGAGAGTGCATTTCCCCAAACACTTTCACACACAAACACACACACACACAGAGCCGCTCAGCTCCTCACTTACCGGTACAGCATGGCTTGTCTCTCTGATTGGCAGTCATTGATGCTGAGGCCACACTCCCTCAGGTAAAGCTCGAGACGCCGCCGCTCAACCAGTCTGTGCGCCGCCTCCAGAATCTGAGAGGCCAAGGCGTCCGTCTCTCCTTTCTGCCCCTTTCCACGGCCTTGCGTGGGTCCTTTCGCCCCGGCGCTGCTTGCTGGCCCAGATGAGGCTTTAGGCTTCTTGCTGATCCCGTACAGGTCCTCAACGGAGAACTTGCCCCCCTTCGCCCCACGACTCCCAAACACGGCCATGTTGCTTGGTTAGGTTTGGTTTGCGTTCGTCCTCGGTTTGGGCTCTCAGTTGAGTATTTAGACGCACTCCAGCGGGCAGGACTAAATGCACAAAGATAAAAGAAAAGCAAAAAAAGCAAAGAACAAAGTTTCAGGGTGTAGGTCCAAAATTAAATATATCATTTGGAGATGCCACATTTATCCGAAACGCACACAGACAAAAGGAAGAAAAGGTCCCATCCTGGATGTTTGTTCTTTTACACTATGAAAATGGTGCCAAAACATCTGTACATATCACTGTCAAAAAGCACACACACATTCCCTTGTGTAAAACATCTTCTCTTGCACTTGGAAAAAAAATAAATAAATAAATTTAAAAAAAAATCATTGTCTAGTTTCTAATTTTCTACTCTCTAAATTTCTCATTTTATAGTATAGGTTTCATTTTCTAGTAAATATATCTATACAATCCAAAAAAACAAGATGCATTTACTTAAGAATCAAAATTGTGAAAATAACAATTTGCTATAAAAGAATATCTCCTGATTGAATGTAATTTTTCTTACTTCGTAATAGTAAAAATAGTGTATTGTTGTTGCTGATGCCTTAAGCATAAACCTTTAATTTGATTTATGCTTAAAAATAAACAAATAAACAACAAATAAAAACAACCCAGGTAAATGAAAGTTAAAAATTCAAGAAAAATGCAGTTTTTTTCTTACTTCTGTCTCTTTTGCTCTTTCCCTCTTTTTCTCCCGATCTCTTTCGCTCTTTGGAATGAAAGATGACAGGGGATTTACAATGATGTCATTTAGATTTAAAACACAGACACACACACACACACACATAGACTAATGCACAAACAGCTTGCATTGGGCCTGATTGGCAAAAAAAAAAAAAAAAAAGGAAAAAAAAGAAAAAAAAACCTTGGATGAAAAGTGACCAGGTCACCCCTCCCTCATCCAACAGCTCAAACGCAGCATGTAGGAAAGCAAACGCTAAAAAAGACATGACACAACAAAGGACTGACATCCAACGGTAAACCAAAAATACCACACGCAGATCTAATTATAAAAATGGATGTTTGACATAAATGATTTCACAGGCATAATCTCAGTCGTCATAATATAATCTGCAAACAGTAGATCTCACAAAGCACTAGATACAGAATATGGCAGAATACGATATGAAGTAAATACAATACTCAGTATGGTATAAGTAGAGGTGTATGTTTCCATATGGGCAGAATTAAAGAACAAATTAAATTTGTTTTGCAACTCTTTTGTTGCTCCTAGATAGTGCTGGGTAGTAACTGATTACTGCAATCTGGATTACATAATCAGACTCCAAAAATGTAGTACTTGGATTAGGTCATACTATGTTTTAAAATACTCATATCAGATTACAGTTACATTTTGATTAATTGATTATGAATTATTCACACAATTGCAGCTCATAATTTAGGTTCATGAATTCACAATTCACAATTTAGTTATTTACCCTATTTTTTTCTTCTTTTAAATTTTCCTTTCTAAGAAAGGAAGACGATGAAGGTCTAATAGAGACCAAACAAAATCATAAATTCAGATATTTCAGATATTTCTCATGTGCTATACACATTTCTATTTATTGCATTTTATTTGTGTATATGCTTACTGTATGTAAATGCATGCATACATTCGTATTTCATATACAGGAGGTATACAGGAGAGTGGATCATTTCACTCAGCTGTTAATTTACTGTTATTCTGCGACATGCAGCACATGTTGATTCTGCTTTGGCTTCCTTTTAGGATTTAAATGTAAGTTGAAATGAACCTGTTTATACCTGTTGTGCAATATCAGACTTTCTATTGCAGTCCTTCAGTGTACTGAATGTCAGTAGGATTGTGAGTACAAGCAGCATCATGAAAAACATCTGAAACGAAGTTGAGACTTAAATGAGACATGAGATGAACTCCATTAGTCATGAAAAACCATAGTCTATAGACAGTGTAGCATTTTCCTCTGGATTGTTTTGAACAGCCTCTCTATGGACCGCTGAGCACTCACACACACACACACACACACACACAGATGTATTGCTCTCTGTCCCATTTGTGTCACAGGACACAGGAGGGATTGGGAGGGGATGAGAGACTAGAGAGCAGTGTAATAGACTGCAGCAGATTCACAGCGATTAATCTGTTGAACTCAGCACAGCTCCAGCTTTAAGCTCTACATTCTATTCATCCATCAAAGCACATCCTGAAAACATGCACAAAAGACTTGTTTATAAAGAATATATCCTTCATATGAATCGATTAAGATGTACCCTTGTGAGAAAGAAGCACTTTTGAAAAGAGTATTATTATGGTAATAAGATATGTTGCAAGAATATACTTAAAAACAAACTCAATGTAATGATTTTGGACACCTAATTGCATGTCAACTTTTTTTATTTTTATTTAGTAATTTCATAATTATTTCTTTGAAAATATGTCTTTCAAATATGGTTAAAGTGTACGTTTATGATTAACTAAAATATACTTTAATGTAATTTATATTGAAAATTGTATGTACATATGTATATATTTGTAATTACACATTTGTAATGATGAAGTTGTAATTTAGTACATTTAAAATATTAACTTTAAATGTAATATCAAATACAGTTAAATTCTAATCATACTTTACATGTGCATTATATGTTAGTCAACACAACAAAATAAGTGTACTTTTAAAGCATGACAAAAGAGTACTAAAACTATGATTTAAAATATACTTTAAAGTAAAACTTGTAATTAGACTATTGGAATACTTACTGCCATTTTAAAAAGCATACTTAAGTGTGTTAATACATAATCATAATTATGTAAGTGAGCTCTCTTTAAGTACAGTTAAGTGGTCTTTTATTTCATTAATATTATATAATCTACAAAAAAAATTATAATAATAAAAAATACTTTAAAGATGTGAAGTACACTATAAGTGCGTTATTTAATACCGTTTCTTTTTCTCTGAAAAATTGCTCAGTTTAGTTTTTTCAGTTATTTTGCGGACCTTCATTTATACAACATGTACTTTTGCACAAGAAATAAACAGGATTGTCCATATTCTTCTTAAACCTGTGAACTGTGAAGTGGAACTTCTGTAAAGCACTGAAGTCATCTGAACTTCATATTGTTCATTCTGCATCCGCTTGGTCCTTGTTTCCTCTGGAATGTATACCTGCCATTAGTGTTGTAGTTTCTGATTATGCACTTGTTTGGCGATTACTCCCTGCTTTAAACCAGTGTATTGATTATTACCTCGGTCTGCTCAGCGTTTTTAAACCCTCTGTTTGTTTCGATTTATTGTCTGTTCTTTTCTATGCATTGCTGGTTTGCAGTTTCAACAACAACTTTATAATTATTTGATTTTTGCCCCCATTATGTGCGACAGAAAAGTGACAAACACAGTCATTTTTTCAACCAAATTTTTTTTTTTTTTCCCACACGCTGCCACAATTATATGAGGGAATTCAAATAAGCCATCATCTAAGCATCTAATTAAGCATTTTTTAATGTAAATTGTTATGGCTAATCCATTCATATTCTAGGTTGGATTAGGTGAATAACAAATACATGAACACTATGCAAAGGTTGCCAAGTAAAAGACATCTTGCTCTAAAAACATTAACCTTTACATTAAGAATAGATCATCTGAACTTCAAAATGCAGGTTTATTTTTTAATATAACATACTAACAATCAATCAATCAATCCATAGAATACTAACAAATTATTATTTTTTAATTTGTGATCTAGTTGTGTATCAACTTTAACTGTTAAACTGATACAAAAAATTTGCTCTAAAGTTGAAGATACTTTTTTAAAAATGCTTGCACAAAGTTTTGTTTTTTATTTAACATTTTGTTTTGTAATATTCTATATTGTAAAAAGTCACTGCGCACATCAATAAATAATTGCTTCATTAACATCTCATGTATAGTGTTAATTATCAGTGCTTAATTAATATCCCTCTCACGGTTGTGCTCTTAAATGATGTGAGGTGATAAATAAATAAAAGTTGCAAAAATAAATAATGAATGCAAACACATACAAAGCATTATAAGTGTACATAATGTCTTAACTGTATACCTGTGCCGACTAATTAACCAAAGTTTGACTGGTAGTTCACGCAATCACACATGCAACAAACTCATAATGACTAATGAGATTCACTTAGTGCGGAAAAGTGAATTAACTTACAATAGTAGTTTGAATGAACAACCATTACACTTAAAAAGAAAGTATGTTTGCACGACTACAGCTACTAAATGCTTTGTGGATAGTTGCTTTATTTATTTATTTTTACTTTTTGAACATCACTGTCAGGACAGTGTTCACCCGTCTGATTCGAAGTGAAACATCACAGAAACACACAGGAAGTGAGAGCGGACGCTGCGCTGCCCTTGATCCATCATCCGCTCTGAGAGGCTCAGATTATCAGGGATTAAACCCTGCGACTGACTGCAGTTCCTCTGGGCACAGCTGTTCCATCTCATCTCTTCTCTTTCATTCAATCAATCACTCACTCTTCACGCCTTCATTCAGGAACACTGGGTTCCAGCCAAAGTGAGAGAGGTTTATGCTGTGTGTGTGTGTGCGTCTGTGTGTGTGTGTGTGTACCTGGTATTTATCACGTTATGGGGACCAAATGTCCCCACAAGGATAGTAATACCAGTAAATTTTGTGGGGTCCCCATGAGGAAACAGGCTTATAAATCATGCAGAATGAGTTTTTTTGAGAAAGTAAAAGTGTCCACAGTCTCCTGTGAGGGCTAGGTTTAGGTGTAGGGTAGGTCTAGGGCGATAGAAAATACGGTTTGTACAGTATAAAAACCATTACGCCTATGGAATGTCCTCATAAATCCTGGAAACACAACGTGTGTGTGTGTGTGTGGGCAGAAAAAGCGAGATATTCCAAAATTCTGCTCTTTTGACTTCACAGGTTATTTTTTGCAAATGTCCCATAAACTGCTAGTCCACATGAAACTAGTGGTTGCTAAGATGTTCTGAGTGATATCTGAGTTTATCTTGGTACTGTGCAGTTGCTAGGCTAATGCTGAAGTGAAAATACTTTAGAATATTGTTCCATCAAGTAGAGTCTTAAAAATGAAGATTATAAAAGGGGTTCTTTGCAGTAATGCCATAGAAGAACCATTTTGGGTTTCCCAAAGAACCTTTCGGTGTACAGTTCTTACAAAAACCTTTTTTTCTTCTTATTGTGAAGAATTTTGTAATAATCTAATGAACCCAAAACCCAAATACTATAAAGATCCTTTGGTGGAATAGAAATTTCCTTTCTATTCGTACTGAAAGTTTCCATGGATGTTCAAGGTTCTTCATGGAATCATAAATGCCAAAAAAGGACCTTTACTTTTAACCTCATAATGCATTCAAAATTGCATTCCAAGTCCATTTAGACCTGAACCGAAGAATGATTGTTTTATAAAACAGTTATAACTTAATATTTTTCAATTAAAACCATCAGCAACTTAATAAGTGAATATAAAAAAAAAATCCAAGTTTTTAATAATGGCATGTTATTACCATGTTATTGCACTTTTTTGATTGTTTAAAAATTTTTGAAATTCTTTGAAACTTAAAATTTGACATGAACCATAGGCTTCACTTTATTTTGATGATTCCTTTAACACATTCTGTTGACTATATGTAACGTTGCATCTACATGTCAACTAACTCTCATTAGAGTGTTAGTAGAGTATTAGTAGACTGGTAGGGTTAGGGTTAGAGTAAACTGACATGTACTTGCAAAGTTATTTATAGTCAGTAGAATGTCTTTTGGGAGACCATCACAATAAAGAGATATTAAGCAGACAGTCTACTAATACTCTAATGAGTTGGTTGACATGTACTTAGCGTCAACAGAATGTTCGAAAGGGACCATCAAAATAAAGTGATGCAGAAGTAAAAAATGTTCAATTGCGATGAGAAATCGTATTTGAATATATCATTGCATGAAATTTATAAGAACAAACCGTCTGAGATTAACCAGTATTAATGCCATTTGAGTGAATGGAATTTTATTTAAATTCCTTTGACTTTATAACTCATGATTGCTCAAAGTCGTCATTCACAGTCCAAATCTTTGAAACCTACATTTTAATTACTAACAAAACAACATCCAGCACATAAATGGTATACTCTCTTTACGACTGCGTTTTAGTGCCACGTTAAAAAATAAACAAATCGAAGAATATGGGATTAAAATTGTAATATTTTGTGAATAAAGTCAAAATATTTTAAGAAAAAAGTCAAATTTATGAGGGGGAAAAGTCAATCTATTTTGAGAAAAAAAAAGTGAAAATTACAAGAAAAAAGTTGTAGCAAAACGAGAATTAAGTCGAAATACTTTGATTTAAAAAAATGTCAAACTTATGAGAATAAAGTCAAAATTCCAGTGGCCTGGCAAAAGATTGGAATATATGTGGGATTTTTATCAAAAATCATACTGTGTGCCATTCACAAAATTATAACTTTAATCTTGTAACTGCTATGACTTAATTAGTGCATTTTAATATAATTTTGACCTTATTCTTAAAATATTTTGAGTTTAATCTTGTAATTTCCAGTTTATTCTTAAAATATTTGACTTCATTCTCATTATTCTGACATTATTTTCAAAATATTTTGACTTTATTCCTGCAATCTTAGTTTTTTTAACATTAAAATGCTAAAAAGCTGTCTAAAATGCTGTCATACTCTCATAGATAGTAATGCATGCAAATTAATTTCACTTGCATAAACTTTCACATTTTTAGATAAAAAAAAAATCAATTTTTCATGCTGCAATGGTTTGTCAGTAGGCATAAACATTCATGTTTATCAGCAAAATTCTGTCACAAAAGTGTGTGAGATATGGGGAAAAGGCTAAATATATTTTAAGAAAGTTATATATTTAATGTGAAACTAATTGATTACAAATGCAGGACGAATCGCTAGCACTACATTAACATTTATCCACTACTCTTAATGCATGCAGAAGGTACATAATCAGTAGGTAATAAACTTAGTACATACAGCCATCTATTATCTCTCTCTCTCTCTCTCGGCTTGCTCCCTTAATCAGGGGTCGCCACAGCGGAGTGATCCACACAGCCGATTTGGCACGTTTTACGCCGGATACAGCCATCTATTATATAAATATGAGAAAAAATTAATTAATAAATAAATACACATGCTAATTATTTATTAATGACTAATTGAAACAATAACACAATCAGAGTAGAACAGGACTAAAAACAAAACAGAAGAGTCAGAAGGTACAAAGCAAACAAAACACAGTGAATCTACATGACAATTTCTTTGCTAAGGAGCGCAGTGAAATCCCTCAAATGATTTAGTTTTAAGGTGCTAAATGAGAAGGGACATGTAAACCCCAGTAATCCACAATACTATATGCAGAGGCAAAGTCAGTGTCACTCCAGCTTCCCCAGAGCTCATGCTATGATGCCATGGCAACTACAGAAATCCATGTGCAAAACAAGGGCCCAAGGTTCGGACGGCTAGTACGGTCCCGTTTGCCCCTGCTGGTGGATGCCATAACAGCATCTGGCAGCAAAAACACCTTTCTCCATTAGAAAGCATGACCTGTGAAAGCAGCCATGCATTGTTTCAACATCCAATTTTGCAAGTAAATATAAATCCCATTTAAACTGCAACTATGTCATTATATCATTGCCAGTGACTGATTTTCTTTGTCAGTCTCTTAAAAGCATAAAGTGGACTTCAGTGAAGGGCTTGGAACTGTATGCGTTCTTGCAGTGCCATCAGCCAATCAGAGTTTCCATTTTCTGTCACGTGAGCACAGATGGCAAAATTCAAAATATCACCCTTTTGCCAGCCAAGCAACTACCACTGATAGCTAATACAACTCGAATATACGCAGAATGTAGACAGTAAAAACATAAAGAAAAAAATACTAATGATTCACAAAAACAGTGTTGTGACAAACAAAAATAAAACAACAAAAACACTCTTTGTAATTAACATTCATTTCTTTACCAAATACATCAACCCTGTGAACAATATAATATCTATAATCAGACAAATGATTTTAAAATTTATTTTGATCAAAAACATATTTAATTAAGACACACAGCCATGAAGAATCAGCGTGAGAATCACAACAACGGTGACCATCAAAAAAGCATGTTCTAGCCAATCAGAACTCACCCATGGCTAAATTATGAGCTCTCTTTGTAATTTCTTTTATTCTTACTATTTTCTTTTGTTTTTGCTGTTTTTATGTGACTTTTTAGTAGCTTGTTTTGTGATGTTCAGAGTTGATCTGTTTATCTGAATATGCCGTTTGTCACCGTTGTTGAGATTCATACGCTGCTTCTTGATGTCTGTGTGCCTAAACAAAAGATTTCTTCAGAAAGTTCAAAATTCTGTTCCCTATTCTGAAGTGTTACCAAAAATGTAAGTGTCAGGAGCCAAACTAATGCAAACACTGACCACTATAATGGTGATATATATAAAAAAAAAAAAAGTGATTTTCTCCTTTGGTGATTCTGCTTGTTAACATCAGGTGTCTTCAATAACGGCCAATCATCACTCAATTAATCACTAATTATCTCATTAACTTTAACTGCTTCAGTGTTCATTTGACACTCTTGAGTGTGGAGTCAAATAAACTCCCAGAAGAGTTAATTTAAAGTGCCCCTATTATGGATTATAAAAGGTTCATATTTTGGTTTTGGGAGTCCCCAACAACAAGCTGATATGCATGCAACGTCAAAAAACACTTTTATTGTCTTATAATATGCATTTATTTTTACCTTATTTGCTCAAGGACTCCCAAACGGTTTGTTAAAACGAATCATTTGTCCAAACCACTCCTTTGCTGACATTAATCTGCAGTGATTGGTCCAATGACCCAGTCTTTTGTGATTGGTTTAACGTTACTGTGTGCAGCGAATTTCAAACACGGAATGCCCATCACCGTTACTCTAGCCCACAACTCGGTGTAAACAACAACACCCAAACAGCCACAGTATATGCGTCAACCCAACGCAGAAACGTATTGATAAAGCACTGCAGCTTGTACACCAACGTATTGTTCTATTCTTTATCAGAACTTCAAGTAATAACAAGAGACAAACATTCACTATTCATCGACACGTTTTAGACAATAGCGAGTGAACAGATAAAGCTGTCAGCCGGTTAGCCAGAGACCTACGAGCTGTGCAGGGCGAACACAACACACACACAACTAAATACGTATTTTGCATGATACAGAGTAACGTTACATGAGAGCAACACGTTTTAAATAATTACTCCACTTTCAGAATAAAAATGTCCCGATAATTTACTCACCTCCATGAGCGATATAGGACAATTTTGAAGAATCGCTAGAAAATACAACCATCAATTATGAATCACACTTACAGTTAGAGGTTCGGAGGAGCAAGCCGGTCCAAATAAACGGGGCACTGATGCATCTTTTAAGAGCAAGACTTTAATGAATCCTGCATTGTACTTAGGATACAGCGTCTTCTCGACATGACATAAACCACATGGAAATTGTACTGTGCTTATGGACGGGCAAGTTGTTTGTGACGTAGAACGTGGGCGGACATTATGCAAATGTGTTACTTCATGACGTGTGGCTGTAACAGAAAAAGATTCAAATTCCTGACGACTCATTCAGGCAATTGTGAACCGACTCTTTTTTTTTTTTTGATAGACAATAACTTTATTTATCGTGCACTGTCGGCTTCACAACTTTGTAGATAGTTTATGTTCACATACAGCCACATGACACATTGCATGAAAGGCCATATTTGAAAAGGCAAAATAGGAGCACTTTAACACTGGGCTTTTTGCTGTGATTGCTTGTTATATTTATTTTTATGGTCAGATTTATTCCTTAATGTACTACTTCACTGTTACTTCACTTCTTTTGTGATTAGCAGAAAACAAGATAATGCATGTTCATTTGTTTAACATAATCAGCTATTTATAATAACATTATTTTAATTTTAAGCACATTGTCTTTCATAGCTGTTATTGCTGTAATTCATCCAGATGATTAAACATATTAAAGGAACAGTTCACCCAAAATGAAAATTTGCTGCAAATTTATTCACCCTCAGGCCATCCAAGATGTAGATGATTTTGTTTCTTCATCAGATTTGTAGAAATGTGTCATTCCATGACTTACTCACCAATGGATCCTCTGCAGTGAATGGGTGCCATCAGAATGAGATTCCAAACAGCTGATAAAAACATCACAATAAACGACAAGTAATCCACACCACTCCAGTCCATCAATTAATGTCTTGAGAAGTGAAAAGCTGTGTGTTTTTAAGAAACTAATCCATCATAAAGATGTTTTTAACTTTAAATGTCACTTCTGGCCAAAATAATTAATAATCCATAATAACACTTCCTCCAGTAAAAAAGATCATTTCCTGTTTCCTGTTCCTGTCGTCTCATAACAAAATCCTCTGACATTTTTTTTTTGTTTTTAAAAAGATTGATGTGTGCATATTTCTCTCCTAATTCACATGAGACAACTATTTCACTGGAGATTGTAGAGATTGTGTTGTTTTTATCAGCTGTTTGGACTCTCATTCTGACGGCACCCATTCACTGCAGAGGACCCATTGGTGAACAAGCAATGCAATGCTACATTTCTCCAAATCTGTTCCTTAATTTTCATTTTGTGATAATTTTCTAGTGAAATATGACCTGGACATGCTCTTGACTGGCTTTGTATAAAGTATATATTCTGACAAGGCTGATTTTATAAACACTAAGTTTAGTGTTTGTCTTTGGCTGGAAATGTAACAGAATCCGTGGTCAGCAGCAAAACAGAATAACAAGATCTAAGCTGAGTGGCTTTTCAGGCTGCTGTGACTCCTGAGAAATCATTTGTCTATTTATATCTCCAGTAGGTGATGTCATAAAAGGGTCTATCGGTAAAAACGGGAGGGCGGTATCTAGAACCCATATATGTGATGGAATAAAAAAATAAAGGTAAAATGAAGGTCATTTGAACTCACGCATCAGAGACTTAAAAGCATTTAATAACGCATTCACTGACCAATTCACCGGTGTATACACTGACACACACACACACACACATGAATGAGTAAAAGAGTCATAATGCATGGTGACAGGGAGACGCCAAAGGCACCGCACAGCCTTCAGGAGAAACTGTGATGGGTTATCATGATGCACCAAAGGAAAAGTGCCAACCAATATATACTGTCAGGGGAGCAGAGCCAGAACTGAACACCATCAGAACACACACACACACACACACACATAGCAAACAATAAACTTCTAACCTGGTATGAAAATCAAATGGACACATGTGTTGAATGGGTTTGTGCATTTCATCATTGGTTACACAGATGGCTGCAAAACTCTTAAAAAAATAAAGTTAAATATTTCATGCCCGA
Source organism: Cirrhinus mrigala (assembly GCA_036247105.1). Taxonomy (NCBI): domain Eukaryota; kingdom Metazoa; phylum Chordata; class Actinopteri; order Cypriniformes; family Cyprinidae; genus Cirrhinus; species Cirrhinus mrigala. The sequence goes on along the minus strand of CM070011.1, from coordinate 2,055,143 downwards.
GGCATAAACATAAATAGGTTATGCAATGTATTCACACATTTTACACTGAAATAACACAAATGCCTCTTCTTCTGTGCAAATATCAACATTCAATACCAGCATATTCTATTGTTCAACTACATAAGATTTAGCACACAATTGTTTTTTACTGTTGCATTGAAAGAGACAGATCTTTTTTTTTTAATTTATTTATTTAGCATATTGCATATTTTCACATTTGTATATTTTCTCATTCTTTATGTAAATAAGTATGTATTTGCTCCAGGGAAAGCATTAAGTCAGATTTTAATTGTACAGTGTACTTTTATGCATAAATGACTTGTGTAACTTGACTGGAGTTGAATATGTCCATGCAGCCTGTCACCTCCACCTCTGTCGGTTCTGTGAGACTGTCTGTGCTTGTTCCATCAGATTCATCAGACAATGAAAGAACGACCTTGCTTCTCAAACAATGTCAAATCACTGCAATATCCTGGGATGCCCCCTATTGTCATGCTACAGTTCATTTATTGAAGACTTTCATCTGTCTTAAGATAAATCTATGATCTTCCCAGGATGGCATTAAACCTCAGATGATTATACCATTTTAATCTGACATATAGTACTGAATCATCATATTCTTAAAAGATACCCATGGTTTTACCAAATATGTAAAAAAAAAAGCCCTTTTCATAGCCGCATGGATTTAGATACGATGCAAAAAATTGACTATATCATGTCAAAGACAAAACGACTTCTGTCCACAGGAGGCATATTGCATTATTTTAGGAGGCAAATGTTGCTAAATTATTTTTTATGTGGAACTATTTGATGAAAGTGCTATTCTTTCAGAGGGCACTTTGAGTATCAAAAAGCGAGAACTCAATTTAATCGCTTTCAGTTCTCAGTGTTTTTCATATGTTTTTGTTGATGCTGCTGTCTTCCTGGGACTGGTACCTTTGATCAGGAGCGAGAGAAAATATCAATGTATAACAACCCGGCGCATGGCACTGAGAAATTGAACAGTCATGGAAAAACATCCAGTAATCACAGATGTTTAAGATTGGTCCATTCTGAGCAGCGCTGAGAAAAGTAACAAAATTATATTCAGGGTTGCCAACTTTTAAGTTCAGCTTGGAGTGAAATTTTTTTTTTTTTGTTTTGTTTTGGAGTGGGAGGTTGGGGGGGAGGGGGTGGCGATTTCGATTCCATATCTATTTATATGTATATACTGTACATTTAAGGGGATAAAAATGCATCTGAATGCTTTTTTTTAGAACCATTTTAAACTTGTTTTAAATTCAGTATTTGCTTGCATTCATTGTGTGTTCTTATACGAGTATCATTAAAAAAAGGATGTAAGTTATTAACTTTTTAAATTTCGCATTTAAAAATATAGTGTTTAATCATTTCTAAATAATTATCCAAATGAAAAACTTAAAAATAATTAAGCAGGTATGACCTGCAATATTCTAGATACATGCACATTTAGTAAAGAGCCATACAGGTATCTAGTGGGTAAACCATGGCATTACAAATGAAAATTATTTTTTCTGACCACAAAATGACTCTAATTTGCCTCTTTGCATTGGAATTTAAAACCCTTTTCTTTATTTAACCTTAAATACTTCACTAATTGTAATATAAGCAACAGAAATATAAAATTATATATATATATATATTATATATATATATATAATATATATATTAAGTCATTAATGGACCATAATTATTTGACAAATAGTAAATGATTTCCTTAAAATATTAAAAATTATTGGACTAAAATATAGAACATTTATTTAACTGAAAAATAGTTCAGCTGTATGGTCACATTATAAGTAAATACCTGAGGGTTAAATACAAGAAAACCATATTAACCCTTATGAAAATTAACAATGGTTTTATCATAGTAAAATTGCTGTAACCATGTTTCTTTGGCACACTGATTACCATTTGTATAACCATAGTTTTACTACAAATACCATGGTGGTTAGTGTAGCAAGACCATGGTTAATTTGTGGTTACCATGGTTTAACTATAGAAACCATGTTTTTTTTGTTTTGTTTTGTTTTGTTTTGTGTTTTGTTTTTGTTTGCTTTATTTGTAGTAAAACCATGCTCATTTTTGTAAGGGTTGCCTCTCCATCACTCAGGAATAAAATTATACTGTAAATGTCATCGACCTAAAAATCAATGCAAATACCTGTATAGTGAAGCTGTCGTCTCTATCCTACTTAAACACGTTCAAATGTACTGTCAACGTTGGTTTGTTTGGAGAGCTCCGTGAATCACGTGACCGCGTGGCGACGACGCCGGCGAGATCAAAGCTTGTTGCAGCTGTTTTTCAATGGCTCTGGCGTTAACAAAAACGCTACATTTTACGATTTACGCCACATTAAGTGTGCCAAAACGGTATTTATCGTTTGAATTTAGTATTAAAACTTACAACATTTGAAAGCTGAAACTTTGTTTAAAATCTTGTTTACATGGGCAGAGTGAGAGCGTGAGACAGAGCCTGAAAGCGTGTGTCTCACGCTAAATGCGTGAGAGTTGGCAACCCTGATTATTATATTAAGTATAGGCTATTGATCTGGACAACATTTTACACCTCAAAACTGACACTGAAAAAATGGAGCCGTCACTGAAAACACAGTAGGGTAGAGTGGAGGAAAACGCCCCCTACTGTTTTTACCAAAATTACAATGGGCAATTACTCTGTTTTGAACATCAAATGCTTTGTTTTTCCATCAAATTAATTTTAACTAGTTGGTTGAATAAAACTATTTGGACTTTATGTTTAAAATTACCTCAAGTTAGCATCAGGCAGCTTGTTAGCTAGACAGTTAGCATCAGCTAACACATTTTTTTTTTTTTTTTTTTCAAATAGGCTATTATAATTTTGCAATTCATAATTACTGATTATATTCTTTTTAATTTTAAGCTAAAATGCCTGTACTCTGATTTTGCTCTAAATGTTTAAAGCAAATTACTTTGTCAGAGTTAGTAGGCTACAGGTTTAATTTTTGTAAAAAATCTAATAACATGAAAACTCTAGACGTTTTTCATACTTTATTTATAATTTGCCATTTTCACTAAAACTATGATAACTTTTCTGAACACATTTAACTTCTGTTTCACAGAAAAAAAAATGACACAGTCCATAAGCGGGGCGTTTTCCCCCACTCTACCCAAGAGTAAAGAATTTAAATCAAAACATTATATTTGGATAGTCAGACAGAACAGAACAAAAGAATTAATCAACAAGTCCGTAATAAACAAGAATATTCGATATTCGGATATGTGTATTCGCTATAGAAATAAAAGTAAATTGTGCATAATTACGAGCAATTTAACAGTAAATCTATAGCGAGTAGTCTACGTTGTTAATTTGTATGTCTTCGTAGCCTATAAAAAACGGTTTCATAATATAATTACATATTATAAAACTAAAATATAATTATATATTATATAATAAGAATATAATTGCACCCTAACACTGTAAAAAAAAAAAAAAAAAAAAAAAAAAAAAAAAAGAAAAAGTTTTATATAGTGTATAAAACTGGAAACGCTGGCTATTTTTGTGACTGATCATAGACTTCAGACAGCGTCCCTAATTCAGTTAATTTTGTTAGTCCTGCCCAGTTTTTCCCACACTGTTCCATACTAATTATTACCTTAGTAAGATTTTGTTCAATGTGTGAGAATTATGTTACTGTATCTGTAATCACCTCAAGAGGGCGCATGGCAGCTCAGAAACCCGAATCCTCCATCGAGCCGCATTCAGGACCTTTGTCTTGCTGTTTACATTAGGCTACAAAATATAATAGTTTAAATCCATTAATCCCAAGGTCTGGTGCCTGACATATAAAGGATTTCAACAAACGGAAGTAATCCCTATAAAATACATTACAAATATTTTTCCAGTAATCAGAGATTGTGATTGGTTCGTTGTGAGCAGCGCTGAGAAAAGTAACGCTGTCACTCAGCAGCGGTTTGGACAATATTCAGTAATGGTAATGTAAATTAATAATAACAATGCACAATTCAATACATTAAAACACAACAGAATAAAAGAATCGTTTGACAAGACAGTAATCAACTTTATTCCACTGCCGTTCAAATGGCCAGTTAATCGTAACTAAAACAAAAGCAAAAGCTTTTTGAAGGTATACAATTAAAATCTGAATAATTGTCCTCCAGCAGTAGCATTTGAATTATTTTGTTTTTCAAGACGTGTCTGTGTCTTTAAGAGAAACTGACACGAGAACTCACACGTCACTTACGTGCTCGGCACCGCGACTGAAAACTCGTACGCGATTGGTCCAGGCGTGTTCCGCGTGACGTGCGCGGTCCAGGCGAGTCACCTTGCTGTACACAGCAGCAGCCCTGTATCAGCGGAGCGGCAGAAGCGAAGGTGTCCTACAGAAACCCAAAGCAGCACCGCAGCCATGGCAGCCGCAGCGGACACGGCTAAGGCCAGGCCTAAAACATCGCCCAAATCTATTAAGTTTCTCTTCGGTGGCTTGGCTGGGTACGTACGCGCCTATGAGTGCAGCGGGGCTCTGTCTCTGTTGCCGGGGCTTCATTTGAATGAGCGATTGATTGCAGGTTATTGATAGGGTTTATCCGTTATATCAGTTATCCGCTAGGCGAGGTAAGTTATCTATAAGAGGATCGTCATAAAGCGTACATGTAGTGTGTTGTGAATTTTCCTCAGTCTTTCTGTTAGTTCTGTTGTGAATGAATTTGCAGGCCCAGAGGAAGCCTGGTAACCCCGTGACAACCTGAACTTCAGTGTAAATGTCAAATGGCATGTGTTTGATCTGCTGTCACTGAGCAATTCCTGTCAGAATTGGTTCGTAAACTCTGTAGGCCCTGTTTGTACTCTATTTGTGGCGAAAGGCTTTTATTTGTCGCTGCTTTTCTAATGGTTATAATAGTCAGGATTATTTAAGTCGTGTTTGAGACCGTTAACGTTACATTTGACATTGTGTCCTTAAAATGACCATACACATACAAAACTGATGTAATCTAAACAAAGTGTAATGAAACGATTTCAGTAGTTAATTTTGAGAAAAGTAGTTGTAGTTTGTTTACACAAATGGCTGCTGTTTTTTTTATACTGTTTCCAAAACCAAATTTGGCACTAGTAAAGTTGCAAAAAAGTTGTTGCACTTAGTTAGCAAAGAAACAACAGTGACATGTTCAGTGAAGGGCATGCTTCAGATGAAATATGATATGTCATGTGTAACAATAACTGAAAAAGAACAGAACATTCAGTGTTTACATCACATGTGAACACATTTACAACTTTTTTTTTTTTTTTTGTCAGATTATCTAATAAAAAGTGACAGTCACAGACTATGTTGATGCAATTTCACAATAATAAATATAAGTATAGCAGTCCTCTGACTGCTGTATTTAACTTAAGTCATGGAAACGCAAAAGTGGATTTTTCTTGTGCATTTGGAGTGAATGGGTAATGTGATAATAAAAAAATGTAAATGTAAATAAAAATTTGCTATTGTCTCCCAATCACCACTACCGAAGTCTCTATAATAACTTCTGCGAACCCTAGAAATGTGAAAACGGCCTGTATTGCTTAATTTAAAGATTGTTTAAAAGATTTAAATCATACATATAATAATTAAGAAAATAACAGAAAATTGAATGTTCATATCACATTTCCAACTTTTCTTTTTTTTTGTCAAATTATCTAAAAAAGTGAAAATCACAGACTGTCTTTATGCAGATCCACTATAATAAATATCGTAAATATAGCATTTTTACATATTTTACTAATATAAATATACCCCCCCATATTTTTTTATGTTTTTAGTTTTTACAAAATGTAATTTTATAATACTGTACTTTGTGTTATTAACATTTAATTACAAAAGACACATTTGTGATGGGGTTTCTAAGATTTTTGAGATCTTTCTCTCTTTTGACTGCTGTAATCAGTGTTTATCTTTTTACAAGTCACAGAAAAGCAATAGTGGATTTTTCTTGTGCTGTTGGGGCAAATGGGAACATAATATAAAAACGCTATATTTTCCCATTCACTACTACAGAAGTTTTCTATAATGACTTCTGCTTCTGAGAACCCTGGAAATGTAAAAACAGTCCATATTATTTCATTGAAAACATTTAAATCATAAATATAAAATTATTTGGCTTTCGTTAAAAGGACGAAAAGGACAGACTTCTCTTGTGATTTATGTATATGCACTGTATGTTGTTGGTAGCCAAGTTAAACTTGTGTGAGTGTAAAAGGGTCTGTTTAAGTGAATTCACATTCTAGATGTCCACAGGAGCAAAAGTAGCCAAAGAAACATGCAAAAATGCATTTAAAACATCGTTTTTATGAAAGGGAAATTTTATGATATTGGGGATCATTTGGAAAATCCATATGGTGGAAAAAATAAATAAAGGATTATTCAAGTACATTTTACCAGAAAATACTATGGCAGGCTTTCTTTTTCAAAATTTCACGTTTAATGTAATGTGTTGCTTTGCATTTCTGTAATTATTTGTGAAATTTACTAGCAATTTCTGAGTGAAAATCGTTTTTGCTAATTCGTATTCCTTCTGACTTCAGGATGGGCGCCACAGTGTTTGTGCAGCCGCTGGATCTGGTGAAGAACCGAATGCAGCTGAGCGGTCAGGGCTCCAAGGCTCGCGAGTACAAGACCAGCTTCCATGCCGTGGCCAGCATCCTTCGCAACGAGGGCATCCGCGGGATCTACACCGGGTAAGAAAGAGTGGCGCGGCACGCCACACTGACGCAAGCCAACCAGAGCGTTTAGATAGGGAGGTCCATATTTCAGAAGGCAGGAATGTGTTACTGCAGTTCAAGTACAGATAAATGAATCTGAGTGAATTATTGAATGGATGTTTTTTTTTTTTTTTAAGATTAAATTTACCAGACACTGGAGGTGAGAAACTAGGGAGCTCTAGCTGGACATCCTTACTGAGTGACTGTAGATGGAGCCCATAGCTTTACACGAGCAGTAAATATCTGATTAGGTTTATATCTGATTATATATCTCATTCTTGTCTGGCTGCGCGTTTATTGTATTCATGCCTTTGTCTTTTCTGTCCTGTGTTTTTCATTGCAGACTTTCTGCGGGTCTGTTGAGACAGGCTACCTACACCACGACCCGTTTGGGCATCTACACGGTCCTGTTTGAACGCATGTCCAAAGCTGACGGCACACCGCCCAACTTCTTCATGAAGGCTCTTATTGGAATGACCGCTGGAGCCACGGGGGCGTTCGTCGGGACTCCGGCTGAAGTGGCACTTATTCGAATGACGGCTGATGGGAGGTAGAAGAATATAATTGCATTATATGATTGCATTATATGAACATTTTTACACTTTGTTTGTAATCTTGAAAGTGACAAAATTAAGTAAACACTGCTGCTTCAGGACAGTGTTAGGATAATTCTGAAGATGTGTCCTTTTAGACTTGTGAAACACTAGGTTTTTGTAATAATCTGGCTGCCTTAGACAGAAAGAGATTGTTTAATTGACATGTAAAGTAGCCAAACAACAAAAAATGTTACATTTATTGATGCCCCAAAAATAGGCTGGTGTGGAAAAAAAAAAGTAATTGAATATGTGTCTATTCAAAATAAACACATAAATTTATTTATTATATAACAAATTAATATGTAAATAAAAATGTGACTATAATATGCAGTTCTGCATATGGGTATCTAGTTAACTTGCTAATATATAACTCAAAATTACTATATCCTTCAGGGATTTTATGGCTGTAGCTCTATTTCAGTGCTTGTTTTATCAGCGTCAGCAAGTTTGTTAACTCCTAATAAGATCTTAGTACCTTCACCCTAACCAGAAGTTTATGCTTTTATGTTCAGTTTGTGATTATACATTCTGCCTTGTTTATACTTAATCATTCATAAAAAAAAAAGAGTTCTGTCCACAATATATATATTTTTTTTAATATATTATCAATAAAAGTAATTGTTTTTGGTAAATAAAACTATTCGCTTCTTTCGCTATTAAAATAACGAAACATTATCTTTTTCTTGTCTAGGTTGCCTCCAGATCAAAGGAGGGGTTACACTAATGTCTTTAATGCCCTCATCAGAATCACTAGAGAGGAGGGAGTCACCACACTCTGGAGGGTAAGTGTGTGTGTGTGTGTGTGTGTGAGTGTGTGTGTGCATGCACGCACGCGTTAACATTTGTATGTGCGTTAAAACTGTAGATTGAAGACGTTCAGTTGCTGCATTTAGCTTTTGCTTATATCTGGTTTGTGTTTGAGATCATGTACTTGTAAATCACTCAGGATTGTGATTAGGGTTAAAGGAGAAGTTCACTTTCAGAACAAAAATTTACGGATAATGTACTCACCCCCTTGTCATCCAAGATGTTCATGTCTTTTTTTCTTCAGTCATAAAGAAAAGACTTCTGCGGTGCCCGTGAGTTTGAGCACCCAAAATGCAGTTTAAATGCAGCTTCAAAGGGCTCTGAATGAAGAAGCGTCTTATCTAGTGAAATGATTGGTTATTTTCTAAAATTGTAAAATTTATGTCATGTCTAACCTGAAATGCTCATCTTGTCTATTTTTTGCGATGCGCATGTGTGCTCTGTGCGCTCCTGTTCAATACAGTTAGGGTATGTCGAAAAACTCAAAATCCTCCTTCATCGTAGGGCTGTCGCGGTGAAGGAATTTCCCTTGTGGTAATTTTGAGTGGCTCAATAGTGCGATATGCGGTATTACCGCCATATATATCGTCTACATAACAGAACATTAACCTGACAATAGATTTTTAGCCTATATGTATAACAGTTAGTGCTGATCCTCGAATCTAACTGGACAAGAAACTTCTATTTGTCCATCTATTAATATTCTATTGATATTTCATTTGCGTGTTCTAGGCGGGCTGACAGTCAGTGCAGTTTCACTGCAGTTTCAAGGGACTGCATTACGTGAGTCTTTAAACCGTTCATTCAACTACATGTTCAGAAACGCTGATTCATTAAAAGAGAGATGAAATGAAACACGTTGTTAAAATCATTTTAACTTCGAGTGCCACTTTTAAAGGCTTAGCTGACCAGCAGAGCGTCAATGCTAAGACAGAGATCTTGCTTTTCTTCATGGCAACCTATTTTCACAAACATACATGACGCAGCCTGAAGGAAAGACGCAAGTAATCGCATGCAATCAGTTGATCTCTCTGTCTGTTTAGGCTTGTTATATGCAAATCTACTGAGCCTCTGTACAAATCAGCATGGTACACATTATGTTATAATTACTAACTTATTCAATAAGTTAATGCACAAAGTGTAAAACGAGAAGGGTATAACCTTACGGAAAAAAAGAAAACACGCAGATATCGCGGTTGTTGCATTCCTCTACGGTTATGCTTGTCAGTAGCGCGGTAATGCAATATTGCGGTTATCGCGACAGCCCTACTACATCGCTGCAGAAGTACCAATCCAGGGTTTACAAAGTGAACATGCATAGAAGATCAGACGCCCTTTACAAAACAAAATCGGCGATGTAGGATGATTTTGAAGTTTAGATGTGTTTTTTTTTTTTTTTTTTTTTTTCATGATGTTTGATGTAATTAACCTTTCTTGAACATCTGCATTCTTAACACCAATGCAGGCATAACATTGTACTAAAATATACATATGTCAAAGATTGTCAAACACTTCACAATTCATAAGTTCAGGAAGCTTAAATTAGGGTTCTCACTGGATGACTGTTTATATGGCAACGTATTCCCAACTGTTCTTTGTTTTTTTCTTTCTGTATGTTGAAACTGTTATTTTGAAACTATATGCAGGGTTTTTGCATTTCTTAAAAGGGTTTTAATGTACCCTTGCACAAATTAAGGACTTACAAGGTCTTAAGTCAGAGCTGAAAGTCTTAAATTCATAAAGTCATGGCATTAAATGTTCCATTCACTGATAAAAAAAGGAATGAGAACATGTTTTCCCCTTGATTTTTCTGACTCCATCAGCAGATATTTGTTCTTGATTTAATCATAAACTCACCTCATTTTGTTCAGTTTTTCTGAAAACAAGACTTTGTCTTATGCCAAGTAAACGTATCTTCACTTATGAATCTTTAGACATTTATACTGGAAAACGAGACAAAAAAGGACACACTTGTTTTGCGGTGTGATCAAAAGGTACTTGGGAAGAGAGTATTTAAGCTTAAGCTATTGTTTTTGTAAAACGAATTAAAAGTCCTGAAGATTTGTAGGAAGTTGTATTTTCAATGTTGCTAATATATCTAATAAGACGCAATGTGTACCTTTCAGATTTTCCCATAAAAGTTATTTAATGGGTCTTAAACTTTTAAGTTTATCTTCATAAAACCTGCAGAACCCTTTTTATATGTAATGTTGTGTGTGTTTTGTTTTATTGTTCATGTAGGGTTGCATACCGACCATGGCCAGAGCAGTTGTTGTGAACGCAGCCCAACTCGCTTCATATTCCCAGTCCAAACAAGCACTGTTGGACTCTGGTACGAACCTTCATTTATCTTATCAGTCACAAACTTGTACTGTCAGCCCTTCTAGAAAATCTAGCTAATACCAGATTCAGATAGTATTATAATATTTATTTATTTAATATTTACCCTGTTGAGTGCAGATGTAGCATTCTGTGTGTGTTTTTCTGATTGACTGAGTTGTAGAGCTAAGGTCAAACTGAAATGTGCTGCAGTGAACTTCAATATCTTTCTCTTGTTTTGTGTTTGTCCAGGATATTTCAGAGATGATATTCTGTGTCATTTCTGTGCCAGTATGATCAGTGGACTGGTCACCACTGCAGCCTCCATGCCAGTAGACATTGTTAAGACCAGGTACACTCAGATTTAATTCCTCTAATTTATTACAAGACAGTCAATTATGATATAAAGGCATTGTGACGACACATCATGGTGACGATATAAAGTGTCTGTTATGTAATATAATATGTAAATATATTAAGTACATTAATATATAGTTATTGACACTTTTAAAGTGATAAAAAAACATGCTTCAATAAGCAAATGAAGAGCAGGATGTGCATGACTGATGATAAAAAGTTATTAAGTGTAATAAGCTGTGAAAAAGGAACCCATCGTGGTAGTTTTGCTGACTGACACACAGCTGAAGCACACAGAAAGCCGCCTCTCTCAGCCAGCTTCACATCTTATTGCGCTTGAATGATCAAATACACACACATTTATATTAATATTCACAGTATTCAACAGCCAGTTATGTCTGAAGTGAACATAAACAGTTGACAGAAAGCCCTGTATGTGTCAGTTAATTGGATCCATGCATTTGGTCTTAAAGTGACTGCAGCCTAATAAACCTGCTGCTGTCATTGATGTTAATTTACTGCTCTTCAATAACTTTTGCATATTTAATCAAATTATATTTGATTCATACAGTGAAGACTATGCAGTGTTTTATTTTTACATATGATTATTCAGTATTCTGTAGTGTTTGTTATTACAGGTTAATAAACCTACTGTATCCGAAAAACTTAGTTTATTTAATGTATATCTTTGTTCTATTGTATTTGTCTTATTGTTTGTAATCTGTTTCTTCGTTCTTCTTACTATTTTGTTTTTATTCTTATTTTTAATAACAAAAATAAGTATATTGTGATCTATAGCATTGGCATTTAAATTATTTCTCAGTTCTTGAAATAAGATTTTGGTCATATCGCCCACCTAATTATGACATTTAAACAGCTAGTAATGCATATGTTGACTAATGCCAAACATTAGTCAAAACTTCTTGTTAATTTTATGGTCCTTCACCGGTCTGACAGTATATGGTATTTGTAATGATAATATTTCTGTACTGTTACTTGCTGTTGCATTGACTGTAAATGGATAAATCTAATATTGATTTGTGCATGACTAATGTATTTTGTATCCCCAATGATAACCATATCAGCATCACTTTTTTTTAAAGGTTTACCAGTGTTACAGATCTAAACATTCCCCATATGCATTCATTTTGTTGAAATCTTGGGTACCAAAAATATCAAAATCTAACATTGGTGGAAGCAAGAGTGTAGGTCAGAGCAGGTGACTGACTGAGCGTGTTTTGTTCTGTTGCGGTTAGGGTTGTAAATCATGGATGGAGCTGATAATTATGCTGCAGCAACTAATCTAATGGGAACGTGGTTATTTGTTATGCTATATCTTATCTTAAGTATACATGCTAAGTTGTCAAACGATAAGGGTTCTTTATTTTTAAAAGCCTGATACCACTACTCATATGTAAAGAGAAAGGTGGGTGATACACGTATCACAAAATACAGTCTGTATATATGAAATGATAGCAAATGAGAGTGATATGACCAAAATCTGCATTTCTGTCACAGTAAAAGCTCGTTCACATCAAGAACAATTGGATGCAAACCAAAAGATAACATTACACATCTAATGAATCACTCATTAATAGGATCCGACTTAAAACAATAAAAGTCTTTCTGCTGATCCTGGTTGTTTTGTGTTGAAATAGTTGAATATGTAATGCTGACATAAATCTCCTTCTTTCAATAGAATCCAGAACATGAGAATGATTGATGGGAAGCCGGAGTACAAGAATGGTTTGGTAAGTTCTTGATTCACTCATACTCTCTACTCATACTTTCGCCACTTTTCCCTGTTACGTTGTTTTAAGCAACCTATCTTAGACTGTTGGAGTTGTGACCTTTCAGTCACCTTGATGCAGGGAGAACATTAGAAATGGATCAAGTTTCAGTAAAACCTCTTATCTTGGAGGAAACCCAGAGACGCAGTAAACAATTGATTTGTGCTGGGTTGCAGGTATTAGTGCACCAACAGTAAGTTGTAACCAACAGGTCGGGGTGGGATGATGTTTTTTTTAAACACTAGTGTGTTCTGGTTGTGTTGGATAACATGCCAAGTTAATTGTAAATACACTTGTGCAATATTTAATCCCACCAGGATTTTTTTCTTTTCTGATTTTGTGGCAGTGGTGACACCAACACATAATTCTGTTTTGCTGAAAATACATGCTTGTGTTAGGTGTAGTAGTTCGCGCATTGTCAGTGACACTGATCAGAGTCATGTTATACACTACCAGTCAAACGTGTTTGAACAGTCTCTTTTGAAGTCTCTTCTGCTCACCAAGCCTGCATTTATTTGATCCAAAGTACAGCAAAAGCAGTAATATTGTGAAATATTTTTAACTGCTTTCTATGTGAATATATTTTAAAATGTTATTCCTGTGATCAAAGCTGAATTTTCAGCATCATTACTCCAGTCTCAGTATTACATGATCCTTCAGAAATCATTCTAATATGCTGATTTGTTGCTCAAGAATTTTAGTGTCATTATTTAATAATAATAATCTATATATATTTTTAATTATTATTATTATTATTATTATTATCAATATTTAAAAAAGTTGTATACATTTTTGTCAGGATTCTTTAAGACACTATACCATTTAAAAGCTTGGAGTCAGTATACTTTTGTTTAGCAAGGATGCTTTAAATTGGTCAAAAGTGATGATAAAGAGATTTATAATGTTACAAAAGGTTTCTATTTCAGATAAATGCTCTTCTTTTCAACTTTCTATTAATCAAAGAAACCTGAAAAAAATCTACTCAGCTGTTTTTAACATAATATTAATAATAATAATGTTTTTGAGCTGCAAATTTGAATAAAATATATTCGAATAGAAAACAGTTATTTTAAATAGTAAAAAATTATTTCAAAATTTGACAATTTTTGCTATACTTTGGATCAAATAAATGCAGGCAGATGATGGTGAGCAGAAGAAACGTATTAAAAATATGAAAAATCTTACTGTTCAAAAACTTTTGACTGGTAGCGTAGTTCAATTAGTTTAACTTGATACTAAATAACTAAAATAACTGAAATAAAAATTAAGGAAAAACTATGTAGGCATATTTAAAAACAACCAAAGCAAATAAAAATAATAAAACACAACAAAATTAATGAAACTTTAACTAAGAATAACATGAAAATATAAAAAATGTAACCTAATTCAGAATATTAACAAAAACTATATAGTGTATTGTATCAAATCATATCTACACTAAACTAATCAATTATATACTGTGCACTTTAAACGTTATAATTCAGTGTGTATATATATATATATATATATCAGAGGTGTGGCGCATTTGAAAACAAAGCCCACTAGACAGTGACCATGTGCTGATTCTGAACATGTCTCTACAAAAGGAGTATAACGTTACTTTAAAGACTTGCACACTCAACTGTTTGCGAAATGGAGCTTTGTGCTCGTGTATCCTACCTCTCATTCATCAAATATATTTCAAGTATTTATTACTTGTATGTATATATATATACAGCGTATCGAACCGTGACCCTCGAACTGAGGTACGTACCGAACTGTGACATCTGTGTACTGTTACACCCCTATTGTACACCCCTATATATTTTTTATACATATATATATATAAAGTTTTAATAATATCAGTACAATACAATCAAACATTTGGAAGCAAAGAGGTTGAAAAAAAAAAAACTAAAGACAGGTGTAGGTTATGGATTGTAATGTACAATGAATTGTAAAAACCTGGAGGAACTGAATAATTAAATGTCCTCTATTGTTATTATCGTTGTTGTTGGTGGTAAAGACCACCCTTTCTGTTTATTTTCCACGTTTTTGACGCATCCACCCTCCATCTCGTTCTTTTTCGCTCTCTCTTTCTCTTCCTGTAGGATGTATTGGTGAAAGTCATAAGGAAGGAAGGATTCTTCAGTCTGTGGAAGGGTTTTACTCCTTATTACGCTCGTCTCGGGCCACACACAGTTCTCACCTTCATCTTCCTGGAGCAGATGAACAAATTCTACAAGATCTATTTCCTTGACTCCTAGATTTGCCCTTACGGTCATCGGTGGACAGCACCGGCCATATTTCCACATTATGTTTCTCTCACACATCCGGTTTCCCAGTATAGTTTACGTTTGTGATGGTTGCTAAAAGAACCACTATACCAGCTGAGTTGTGACCCTTTGCTGTGGTGGTAACTCTGCAGACAATTTGGACTCTTATGTTACACAGACTGACTAGCTCAACTATAAATTAAATTGAATGAAGGGATCATTCGCACCGGTCATGTCCCTTTTAGTTTTTAATGATATTTATGTATCTAACCCTCTACACAAATATTTCCACCTTAAAGATCAACAGCTGTACTGATCAGTCAACAGACGTACTTGTGAGGAATCTTTGTTAATACAGATGCTGAACCTGTGTTCTGAGTGAAAAAGATTTTTGTCTTTCTTATTTCATAATTCTTTTGATTCTTACCAACATGGTGGGCAAAACACACTTATGATCCCACCGCAGTGATATCGTATCCTCAGATCACCATGTCCACCATATGTCCTACCATAAAGGACTGCTTTGCAGTGAACATTTGGTGATGTTTGCTAACGTTGAGCACAATTAACTGGAAATTGTGTTGTAATAAAGATAATGTGGTGTGTAAAGGCCAATACCACACCAGACAGCTTGTTGTGATGTATTAAATCATGTAACTACGCATTTGAGAATTCATTTTCTGGTCTGAAGAGGAATGAAAGTAACTAGACACAACTTGGTATTTTCTTTCTAGTATGTAAGGTGTAGTATTTTTGTTTTTAATGAAGAGCAGTATCCATCAAAGAGCCCAGCTTTTTATAAAAAAAACAAAATCCTGTGGTTGTGGCTTTCATCAAGTAAAAAAAGCTATTTAAAACATTGGCCATTGTTGTGTTTCTCATTTGCTTTCTATGCAGGAACAACAAACAAATTATGCAATCTGAATAAAACTAGTCCAACTGATAGTTTCAAGTCAGGTAACCTGAAAACATGGTAATTAAATTGTATTTATAGTGCTGGGTTTCAGGTTTAAACATTTAAAAAATGGGTTTACTCACACAACATTATTACATATGCACAAAAAAGAAGTAACAAAGTGACAACTAATCAAATATTACTTACAAATATTCTATTGTGAAACGTAATTACTAAAACAAACCTAAAATTTAAGAAAAAATAAGCTAAAGACCAGAATAAACTAATTACTGCTTCTGAATGTGGATCACAAAATAATCAGTGCACATAATATTGTTCACATCAAAAGCAGTTTTGTGGTTTTGCAAAAGTTTTAGTAGTAGTATTAATAAGCAGTTCTTAATTCGTAGTAGTGTGAACTGCTGTAAATTCAAAATAATGCTTTAATGAATCAAACATGATACATTACAATGTGATAAAAGCTGTGTAACAAACATTTGCACAACTGTGTGTAAAGACAATATATATATATATATATATATATATATATATATATATATATATATTTATTATTATTATTATTATTATTATTATTATTACAATTTATATTATTATTATTATTATTTTATTGCATAACAAGTTAAAAAAAAAAAAAACAAGAACAGGGAAATGAGATGTTGATGTATGCCTGCAAAGAACAATCATAAAAATAAGGACAGAAAATTAATATTCTGGATTTGCGTACATCAAATTATGGTTTTATCCATACAGTAAAGAAAAGTACGAAAAAAAATAAATTACATCTTGTTGTCATAATGCATCAAAAATTTGCCACTTTTTGTTATTTGTAAATCTAAGAGATTAAACAAGAGAATCAAATTCAAGATTAAACTATTTATTATTATTATTATTATTATTATTATTATTGTTGTTGTTGTTGTTGTTATACAATTATGCACATGTTAATACAAATATACACATCTCACAACAGTAATAGAAGAACTGAAAAAGGGTATACAAAGAAGAAAAAAAAAAACTAAAATAAAGCAAAAACAAGTGCATGTACATGGGTAAAAAAAGATCTATGCCAGGGATAAAAAACAAACAAACAACAACAACAAAAAACATTTCATTAGTCAAATTAAAGCGACAGTCTTTTTTAGCTTTTCTGTTTCTGATATTTTGCAAAGTAGAACCACATTGTTTAATTTCTTTAATAAAATGTTCACAATTTGGCTTAGGTTTAGTCAGTTTTTTTTTTTTTTTTTACATGAATGTGATACTTTCCAAGTAAAATAATTAGTTGCGTAAGAAAAGAAATTGTCAAAATTGTATCTTTCAAGATTAAACTAATAACAATACAGCCGCGTCTCAATGACGTCATTGTGAAATCCCGCGGTTGGACGACATTACCCATAATGCCATTTCAAGAACGCAGCATGCAGTGGCAGCGAGCTTCCGGTGAAAATTAGACAGTCCAAAGATGGCGGACCTCCTGGGCTCGATCTTGAGCTCGATGGAAAAGCCTCCAACCGTCCACGACCAAGAAAGCCGACGGAAAGCGAGAGGTAGAAAGTTTTAATCCTACGAATACACTTCCTCATAGTCTACAAAACGAGACTGAGCATACTTGTAGATTTCCAAGTGAAACCTGAGCAGTATCCGAGTGCCCTCTGCGACACTAACACTGAAATAAAAGAGCCAATCACCGCCTGAGAAATGATCGATGCAAGTACATACGTCATATTTCTGCACGTCTGCCGTTTAAAATCCCCTCGACGTCATAGCTGTTTTGTTTATGTCTTTTTTATACATTTTAATTTACTAAATTGCCTCATAAATAGGCGGTGCGTTGTGTTGAAACACACGTGCCTGTATGCAAAGCGACTTTCAAAATGAGGCAAAACAGAAGGGAGCCAACAAGATGCCAGTC
This sequence comes from Cirrhinus mrigala, assembly GCA_036247105.1. Classification (NCBI taxonomy): domain Eukaryota; kingdom Metazoa; phylum Chordata; class Actinopteri; order Cypriniformes; family Cyprinidae; genus Cirrhinus; species Cirrhinus mrigala. The sequence continues at coordinate 2,037,435 of CM070011.1, read as the reverse complement.
ATACAGCAATGTCATGAACAATGACTATGTTTAATAAAATGTTTCTCATTTCTCACTAATAGTTCACATACATGTGGAGCATAATACACATTTTTTGTGATTTTATGATATATTCTGATTCCTCTCTGCTCTTCCTATGAATGTGTAGAACAAGCTGCCCGACTGAAGAAAATTGAGGAGGATGAAAAGAGGAAGAAAGCTGAGTTTAGGAAAAAGGTATAACTGCATCATCCCACTTCTGCTTTCCTTGGTCTCTCACATAAACTAGCTTTTGTTTATGAAAATGAGGGTTTTTCCATTAGATGGAGAAGGAGGTGTCAGACTTCATTCAGGACAGCACACTGCAGAAGAAGAAATATGACCCAATGGGCAAGATCGAGAGAAGCATATTGTGAGTTCAACACAGTGTTATAGTAGTAGCGAGAGATTTTCAAATGTCAGGTTCAGTTTCTGGGTTTGGGTTGAATTTGTTCAGAATGGCTTTAAAAGCTGTGGTTTAGAAGTTTGTGTAATTTGATCAATGTTAAAATACATTTATTTTAAAAACATCACTGTTCTAGTTTAATATTATGAGACAACTAGAAGTAAGCCACTGCTCTCTTTCAACGACTGGTTTAACAAGTGGCATGAGTTTTAGGCAGAACTACCTGTTTTCCCATGTGCCGTACAGCTCATGCTAACGCCTCCGTCTCTTTTAGGCATGATGTGGCCGAGGTGGCTGGACTGACATCCTTTTCCTTTGGTGAGGATGAAGAGAGCAGATACGTCATGCTATTTAAAAAGGTACGTGTGGACCACAGGCCACTTCCTCTCAGAAGGATCTGTTTCCTTTTTTTTTTTTAGTATTCTGTGTACTGTTTAAGTTGATGTACAAGACAATGTTTACTAAATCTGAAATTAAAAAGAGTTAAAGCTAAATAGAAAATTATAAGAGTTAAAGCTAAATAGAAACATAAAACAGACAAAAGCACATAACATTACTAAAACTGAAATGAAAACTCAAAGAATTAATAAATATTTTAATAGTATACTGTATAACGCTAAAATAATGTGAAGCATAAATCAGCAGTAATATTTAAAGGATAAGTCCACTTCCAAAACAAAGATTCACAAATATTGTACTCACCCCCTTGTCATCCAAGCTCTTCATGTCTTTCTTTCTTCAGTCATAAAGAAATTATGTTTTTTGAGTTAAACATTTCAGGATTTTTCATCATATAATGGACTGATATGGTGCCCCGATTTTGAACTTCCAAAATGCAGTTTAAATGCGGTTGTAAACGATCCCAGCCAAGGAAGAAGGGTCTTATCTAGCAAAACGATTGGTTATTTTCATAAAAATAATACAATTTATATACTCTTTAATGTCAAACGCTCGTCTTGTCTTACTCTGCCTGGACTGTTTTTGTTCCGGTTCATGACAGTTAGGGTATGTCGAAAAACATTTTTGTCTTCTCTCCGAGATAAACTAAATCACGATGTTGGCGTTGCCGCAAGGGCGAGTCATTTAAGCGCGAATGAGAACCGTTTCACGGGGATCGATGTCACGTGTTAAATTTTTGTTTATTTATTTTTATTTTTTTTCCTCGAATATTCGAATCTCAAAATGAAAAATCGAATGCCATCCCTCCAAACGAATATTCGAATATTCTGGTCCAGCCCTAATGACAAGGGGATGAGTACATTATATGGGACCCTGGACCAGAAAACCAGTCATAAGAGTCAATTTTTCAAAATTGAGATTTATAAATAATAAATAAAGCTGAACAAATAAGCTTTCCATTGATGTATGGTTTGTTAGGATGGGACAATATTTGGCCGAGATGCAACTATTTGAAAATCTGGAATTTGAGGGTGCAAAAAAATAAATTTTGAGAAAATCGCCTTTTTAATTTGTCCAAATAAAGTCTCTAACAATGCATGTTACTAATCAAAAATTAAGTTTTGATATATTTACAGTAGGAATTTTACAAAATATCTTCATGGAACATGATCTTTACTTAATATCCTAATGATTTGTGGCATATAATTATATTGATAATCGAAAATCGATAATTTTGACCCATACAGTGTATTTTTGGCTATTGCTACAAACATACCCGTGCTACTTAAGACTGGTTTTGTGGTCCAGGGTCACATATGTGAATCTTTGTTTTAGAAGTGGACTTCTCCTTTGATAATGCAGAATTAATCAATTATGAAACAACTTCAACTTCATTATTCAGCTCAATTTTTGGTCTTATTTGATAGTGTCAGTACAGTCAAATAGATAATATATCAATTATCAGTATAAGTGTAAGTATCGGTGGTCTTTGAAACCCCAACTGAGCAGGCTGTGATAGTGACAAGGAGCCAAAATTGTCAGGTGACCGAAATGGATTAAAAAAAAAAAAAAAAATCCTCAGAAGAAACCAGGCTCAGTCGGAGGACCAGTTCTCCATTGGCCTGTGGAGTTCTCTGCATTAATGTTTAGTGTGTTTGATTGTGTGTGTGTGTGTGTGTGTGTGTTTTGTTATGAAGGAGTTCGCTCCATCAGATGAAGAACTGGAGGCTTATCGAAAAGGTGAGGAGTGGGACCCGCAGAAAGCTGAGGAGAGACGTCGGCTAAAGGTAAGATCCTGAATGCTGTGCAAGAACCTGTTCAAAACCACAAAGAAGAAAGATGAGGAGAGAAAGACTTTTCATGATCTTGCAGAGCTTTGAAAAAATATTTCTGTTAGTTTATGCCCATCTAATTGGATATGTTTTATTTTACTGCTTAGAACACCATGTTTAAGCTGAGTAATTGTTTTACTGCACTGTTCAGGAACAGGCTGCACTGGAGATGGAAGAGGCCAGTCGTTCTCAGAAGAGGCCTGCGTCGCCCAATTCAAACTACAGAGACAAATACAGTCATCTGATTGGAACATCTGCTGCTAAAGACGCCGCCCACACACTTCAGGCCAACCGGGCATATGGCTGTGGTGAGTGTATTTGAACAAACTAGACACTTAGGAAAAACACAAATATATATATATATATATATATATATATATATATATATATAAATATATAAATATATAAATATATATATTTATAGATTTATTTATTTATATATATATATATATATATATATATATATATATATATATATATGTATATATATGTATATATATATATAGAGACCAGATTTATATCCCCTGAATGAATAAATGAACAAAGCTGTGTGTTCAGTAGTGTAGATGCCTACCAAGTCACATAGGAAAAATGCATAACTCGAATGATTTTTGCGACTTTTTTTGTTGAAACACTGCCCACGAGGTTATAGCTGCGTCCTCTGGAGGTTGCTTTTGTCTGCCACATATGTCATTAAGATGGTAAGAAAAGTAATGGTAATACAATTGACTGTTATTCCTTGTGAGGTGTAAAATAGTGTAGTTTCTTATATGAGGCTGATTTTAAAAATGACCTCCAAAGGACACAGCCTCCGAAATGAGATGCAGTTTGATTTTATAGTGATTTTACCACAGCAGTGTTATTGTTAACTAAAAATATTATAAATTATTCATTGTTAATCATTCATTTGAAAATTCAAAAACAGCTGAAATGAATAAATACAAGACAAAAATAATAATAAAATAGAAATGTTGCCTTGCCAATTATATAAGTTTATGGTGAAGTAATTTGTTTTTATCTCAGTTTTAGTAATTTTAGTAAAGCTAAAGCCAAAAAAAAAAAAAACTGGCAAAAGAACTTTTGAAAAACAAGATTACTAAAGCTAAAATTAAATTGAAAACTTCAAAAATAAAAATTAAAGGTAATTCAGTGTTTATAAATGCTGTAATGGCATGCAAATAATACTCAAATAACACTTTGCCACAGTTAAAGGAGAAGTCCGCTTCCAGAGCTAAAATTTACAAATAATGTACTCTCCCCCTTGTCATCCAAGATGTTCATGTCTTTCTTTCTTCAGCCATAAAGAAATTGTTTTTTGAGTTAAATATTTCTGCATTTTTCTCCATATAAAGGACTGATATGGTGCCCATATTTTGAACTTCCAAAATGCAGTTGTAATGCGGTTGTAAACGATCCCAGCCGAGGAAGAAGGGTCTTATCTAGCGAAACGATTGGTTATTTTGATTTAAAAAAAAATGCAATTTATATACTTTTTAATCTCAAATGTTCATCTTGTCTTGCTCTCCCTGAGCTCTGTGTATTTGTATTTTCTCCCTCAACTTTAAAAATCATTTCAAAATCATCCTACATCGCTGCAGAAGTACCGACCCAGTCTATGCAAACATGAAAGTGAACATGCAAATGAACATGCAAAGAAGAGCAAACACCCTTAACAAAAAGGTAAAACGGCGATATAGGGTGATTTTGAAGTTGAGGGAGAACATGAGATGGGAGTTTTTCGACATACCCTAACTGACATGAACCAGAACAAAAACAGTTCAGGCAGAGTAAGACGAGCGTTTGACATTAAAAAGTATATAAATTGTGTTATTTTTTTATGAAAATAACCGATCGTTTCGCTAGATAAGACCCTTCTTCCTCAGCTGGGATTGTTTGAAGCCGCATTTAAACTGCATTTTGGAAGTTCAAAATATGGGCACCATATCAGTCCATTATATGGAGAAAAATCCTGAAATGTTTTCCTCAAAAAACACAATTTCTTTATGACTGAAGAAAGAAAGACATGAACATCTTGGATGACAAGGGGGTGAGTACATTATTTGTGAATCTTTGTTTTGGAAGTGAACTTCTCTTTTAAAGAGTTTTAAGCATATGAAAGCGTGAAACGTAGCAAATATAAAAAAAAACAAAAAGTGTTTGCGTGTATTATTATCATCATTATTATTATTATTATTATTATTATTTATTTATTTGCAGCATTTACAGTACATCATTTTTGCAGCTGTTTAGAACTCATCCATCCATCACATTTGTGGGCCAGAATCATCAGAGAGATAAAAGACAGGACTTAATTTTATTCAAATGCATTTGCAATAACATGTAGTGGCGAGTTTTACAGTCCTAACATAAAGGTGAGGTTGGCGTGAAAATTCTGTGTAACATTAAAAATGTTGAAAATATTGAAAATGTCAGATTCCCAGTGATATTTATGTATGCGTGTATTTATTTATTTATTTATTTATTTATTTATTTATTTATTTTAACACTGTCATACAGAGAGAGCCGTCCTTCATGCATTTGCCTTGATTTATTTATTTATTTATTTTTTAATGATGTTTGTTGTCTGGTTGTTACAGTCCCTGTGGCCAATAAGAGAGACACTCGCTCCATTGAGGAAGCCATGAACGAGATCAGAGCCAAAAAAAGGCAGAAGAAAGGCGAGGAGGAAGGCGCTGGCAGCGGCCGCAGTAGTGTGTGAGAGCGCTGTGTGTGTGTGTGTGTGTGTGTGTGTGTGTGTGTATATGATCAGAACAGAAGAGTGATTGAGCAGTATTTTAATCCTATAACGATGTTTTACATGAGCAGCGGGGTTTGGTAAAGATGAATTGTCATGCACATAAAGGCAGTGCAGAACTGCTGCAATATAAGCGAGCTCACTGTTCAGAAATGCTTTCACCTCTATATTACTGTCCCAAATAATGTGTTTTTAGAGCTCATCATTAGAATAAACAGAAACATGTGGTGTTTAATAATGCAAATTCCTTTGTATTTTGGCATGGTGAGCGACTAGCTCTTTTTAAAGTAAAGCCTCAGTTGGTTTTGGAGTAGTTTTTATTTGCATCTCCATTGCTTGAAACGGTCATATTTATTGCCTTGACATAACTGTGGTAGATATGTTTGATTCCATGGCCATTTTAATGTTTAAGTCATGAAACATGATGTCCTTAAACTAGTAGTTGTTTCTTGTTACTGTTTATTTGCTTTGTTTTAAATAAATTTGGTTGAGGACAATTTGAAGTGCTCCTTGTCTTTTATGTACTGGTGTTGTATTGTTTGCAGCATATGTATATCATCTCTTCTGTATCGAATTTAGCTTTTTATCCATTTACACTGGCCAATCATTCTGGGTCGTGAACCATTGCATCTTTGTTCATATGGACTAGATGAATCAAGTAAAGCAAAATAAAGATTCAGAATCAGCTGTGCTTAAGGCAAGCCATATTCCTATTCATAGTCTCTTTAGTGATTAGTGTGGTTCTTTACCCTTATTTTACTTTTGTTTCACAGAAGGTTTGGAAGACAAATTAGGCAAATAAAATTGTGTAAAGTCCTACATTTCATGTCATAATTTTTATTTTGTTTTGTTTTTAACGTGGTTTACTTAACATTTCTGTCAGCTTACTCTTTAAAAAAAAAAAATAAATAAATAAATAAATAAAATAAATAAAAAAAAAAAAAAAAAAAAAAAAAAAAAATATATATATATATATATATATATATATATATATATATATTTTATAACCCTTTCTCTTATTTTAGATTTATTGTAATTGTCATTTTTTCATTTATTTTACTTAATTTTGCTTTTGCACTGTCAACTTCCAAATACAGTATTCATTTAGTTAGAAAGTAAAAAAATAAATTTAATTCTTAAACTTTGTAACCATAACTCGACTTTAGAATTGTCTAAATTTTTAATTTCATTTAATTTATTTTAATTCAATTTAGTTTTATTTTCCTTTACTGCAATTTATTGTCATTTTATTTGATTTTAATTTATTTAGTTTTACTTAATTTAATGTAATTTAATTTAATTTTGTTTTATTTTGATTTATTTTATTTTGTCTTTTAATTTCATTTTATTTAATTTTACTTCATTTTATTTCATTTTATTGTATTTTATTTTATTTTGTCATTTTATTTAGTTTTATTTTTATTTATTTTATTTTGTCATTTTAATTTTTCTTCATTTTATTTAATTTATTTTTTTCATTTTTTTTTAGTTTTAAGTGAATTTTATTTAGTCTTATTTAATTGAACTTTATCTCATTTATTTTTTTATATTATTTCATTTTGTTTTATTTAATTTTATTTTTTATTTAATTTTAATTTTAATTTTTTATGTAATTTTATTTTATTTTATAATTTATTTATATATATATATATATATATATATATATATATATTTTTTTTTTTTTTTTTTTTTTTTTTTTTTTTTTTTTTCTCCATCAGCCCTTGCAATTCCTTCATGATTCTCCAGGTGGATCCGCGAACCTTTGGGAAACTCGATCGTCTGTATCGCGAGAACTGCAGTTTTCGCACTTCCGGTTGGCCTTGCGGGATTGTAAACAAACGTGTGATCGTAGTTCCACCAAGGGCCGAATCAGCCGAGTTCCTCGAGAACAGATACAGGTCAATGAGCTGTAAGCTTCGAGAAAGCGCTTTTGTGAGAACAAGCGCCGTTTTACAACGATAACAGCTGAATCACAACGAAGACACGAGTGGGAGACATTAGCTGGGATACGAGTGATAAGCCAGCTAGCTGGCAGTCGTTTGTACAGTAAGTAAACAATTACAAACCTCTCAACTACATTTGAATAGACTCTTTGCAATAGTTACATTTGAATATTTAGTACATTTGGGATATCATTTCGGTATTTAGAAATATTGTCATCTATGAGACAGCAGGAACCGGGAAATAGTAGTCAGCAGTCTTCAAGTCGGGGATGATCAGTTACTGATGGAATGATTGTATTTCGTACATTATCATAGTCACCAGTGAGGATTTGGGGCGATTTTATTTTAGTCCCGTTAAAGAATTCGCGGTAGAAATGGGCTCAGAAAGTTGTAAATAAGTTGTAATTGCTGGTTTTAAAGTGCTGATACATAGCAATAAAGTCTGCTAGGAAATATAACTTAAATTTGTTTCACTTTTCTCTATAATTATCTAGGGTTTGGCGTTAAAATACGTAAAGCATCTATGTCATAACTAATGCGCATTCTTTGCATTTCATTTTGGAAACAAACAAAAAAGTGTTAGTTTTTGTGAAATTCTAGAATAATAGATGACAAAACAATGCAGATGCGTCTATTTTGCGACCAAAATAGGGAACGCAACACACAATGCGCTTTGGTTCCTGTGAGAACTTGAAGGCAGCAGACAACAACACTAACCGAAAATGACCAAAAACTATCAAGTTCTTCACCCATCTAGTATTTTAAGTGCTAAGTATCTAATAATGTTGATGATTAGTTATGATTAGATGATTAGCAAAATTCCACGCAAATGAAATGCTACCGTTGGTAATTGGCTAAGTGCACTTAATAATTGGTTGGTGACATTAATCTCCAAATGGCCAAATACTAGACTAACCTGTCTTGTTGATATGTAAGGACAGACTGAATGTTTACAGTAGCAGAATCATAACTGGAAAATGTTATGCATTCTTTCTTGTTGTTCTCTGAATAAACTTTGCTAAAGCACACACACAGATCACTTAAAACAGTGCTTTTGCTGTTTTTTTGTTTTTTTTCTCAGGCTGAGGTTAAAGGGGTCAGATTTTTATATTACATTTCTCGTGGTTAGTTTATAAAGTTTGCAAGGTTTTCTTGCACTTAAAGGTGCAATATTGGTAGAAATTATTTTTTTCCATCCTCATTTTCACTCTTTGTGAAAAACACCCAATTTTACGGAGCGTTACCTCCTGTGGAAACAGAAGTAAATGCACATATTCATGGCCCCTCAGCATGCCGTGTGTTTTGATGCTCGGGATGGCCAGCGCTGTGATAGAGCTGTATATGTTTGAGGCAGAGGAATTTGAAACAACACAATCATTTGCAATGCAATGCAGCATAAATGTAACCAGATATCAGATTACTGTAAACAAATGTCTTAAAAGACGATGACAGTAAAACAGTAGCGACACATTGTGTGAAGGATTAATAAGGGTTTATTAGACAACAGTAACATCATATTCAACTTGCATAATGAACTTCTTGAACTCAGTATTTCTGCAACACTCAAACAATGATACACTTGGTGTCTTATTAGCATAAAAAGCTAGTTTGATGTTTATTACAAACACTAAGATTGCATATAATTGTAATTACATGTGTTGCTTGGCACTGCCATATCTTTTAGTCTTCAGCATATTTAGAATCATTCAGAAAAAAAAAGCTGTGAAATGTGAAAAACGAAATATTATCTTTCACTCACTCTTGTGCACCATTAAAGATAAACTCTAGGCATGCATTTCTAATGTCCTGATCATTAGAAGACTTATGTAAAGTTTCTGGAAGCGCAGTTTCTTTACATCCACTGACAGAACAACATCTGAGAATTGTGACGTCACGACTTTTGATAGAATAATTCGTATTGTAAACTGGAGTTTATTTTGAGTTATGAGACTTAACAACTTTTGATTCCTTTTTTCCTGACCTTTATAAGTAGGCCAAGACTAGTTTAAAGTGACAGTGACAGTTTCTGTCTAGAATCTCTTTAGTCTCAGCATTTGATCTTGCCATGATAATAAGGAACCAAAACTTCCTATTGCAAATCTAGCGAGGCCACTTTTCATTTGAGGCACCAGCTACAGAACACGTCGGATGACTGTCAGACACACCTTGTGTTGCATATCTTATCTATTGTTTTGTTTTTCTTAAATGAATACTCCTGTTGTCGTTTTACCGACACGTTACAGGGAGTGTTTATGAAATAAACCCAGTAAAAAGCATGTCTTTAAGCTGGTATTAGACTTTTATAGAGGTATAACACACTTTAGACAAGTGAGACTCAAGTAGTTTTACTTCCTTACAGGTTGTTGATGAGTCATGTAAACAGCAGATTCCTCACAGTGTAGTAACCCTTGAAATCGCTGAATGTGCTACGCACCTTTCATGGTTAGAGTTAATCATTTATTGGAAAAATGAGTGAATTGCAATTCTCACAATGATATGCAGAGTGGTTCACTTTAAAATGGCTTTTAAGTAATAGTTCACCCAAATATTAGAAGTTTTTCGGAACACAGAAGATATTTTGAAGAATGTGGGTAACCAAACAGTTGACGAGAGCCATTGACTTCCATAGTATGGAAAAATACGATGTTCAGTGCCTACCATCAACTGTTTGGTTCTTCAAAATATCGTAAATATAAAATACTAGTTAGGAAAAATATAACAATAATGTTATTTTACATTTCAACTGTAAAATGACAATATTAATATTTATGACTGTTATAATTTCTTCATTTTTAAATGTTTTCAAACCATTGTTTTTTTGTTTTGTTTTTGCTGCGTCATACCATATTATTTTAATGTATGTATCTTAATTATGAACACTGGTTTGTCGTGCAAACAGTTTTACCCTTTGCTGCATGTTGTTATTTTTCTCATTACTTCCCTATGGCGGTTAATGAACCAAGAGTCTCACCCATAACCTTACTTCCACATTGAAGAAAAAGGTGGATACTTTGTACATCCACGTTCTTCCACGTCCATGCACCGTTCGTGTGGTGTAATTTTTGTTTTTTGAGCGTCCGTGCGCTTGTGCAAGGTTAATGTTGAGACAGAATTTTGTAGATCTTATTTTGAACGATTAATCTGTGCCATGTTTCATTTGTATTTTTATTTCCTCAACTTTTTGGCATGAAAATTTCTTATCACGATTATAGTGACCCAAATTATTATGGATATCAGTATTATCATGGTATTGTTAAAATGTGCTAGAAATGTTTAAAAAGTACTGACACATAAATCGATTAACCAAGTTTTATATTTAAAATCAACAAACAAGAAATAAAATGACTTTTTGTTTGCGTAAACACTAAAACAATAACATTACCAATGATTTCCAGATTTTAATTCACAACATGACTGACAACAGTTTATCTAATAACATGTTCGAAATGTTCAAATAAAGCTTTGAAAAGATTTCACAAAATGGGAAACCTCTCATATCAGCTTTGAAAAAAAAAAAAAAAAAAAAAAATTAATAAATGTATATGTATTTTATCTGCTTCATAAATAATTCTAGATACCTTATCTGAATTGTTTAACTGTGTGGAATCCACATAAGCTTGTTTTTCATCAACCGGTCGAAATTTACAGCAGGGCATGCAAATCCGGTCGGTTTTAGCTAGAAAAAAAGCTGCACACAGGCTGAATGTAAATGTAAGTCTCTGTAAATCCACTTTCTGACACTATGGAACAGCAAAGTTACAGCCGTTTCCCGTAAACGACGTGGACAAAGCAGTATTGTGATTAAGAACACAGCTTTATTAGGTATTACGTGGAGCAAAGATGAAAACAAAATGCCATTACATTTTTTCTGAGGACAGTCAGAACATTAATTTAATTTGTTCATCCATATAGTCATTTGTATAATTCCCTCAGCACCCTTATAAAACCTTCCAGCTTTCCGCCATGCTCTCACACAAAACGAAACTGCTCTGCATGCTGTGTGGACATGAGACTGTTATTTAAACTTTGCTTTATGCGGAATAGTATTTATTACCGCGAGTTGTTCAAATCGGGGTAATCGAATATTTTAATGATAATTAAAATATTAAATGGTAATACTAACCGTGGGGAATTTTATTATGGTTTATTGTCAAAGTGGTCATTCTGGTTAAAATGACTTCATTATACTCATACTCATTATACGTATACTGGATTTCTCCAGTCATTTAGTCCACTTAAATCCAGTCCCTCCAATAAAAACTGTAAGATGAGCGCCACGCCCACATTTCACAAGCCAATCAGCAGCCAACAGTTAGATCCAAATCCCAGCCTTCTGTCACTACTTCTGTCCTATTGTAACTTTAAAAGCTCATTCGTAACTCACTGCGGCGCTTAAACTCACGCAGATGAAATCATTCGTAATTCCAGATTTTTTGTGGTGTTAGCACATGACAGATCAGCCATTGCTTAACAGCCTGCAGGCCACTTATGAAAACCGGTGATAATCAAGACTTTATCCTGAGGGGAGAAGTGTTTAATCATGAGTTGTTATGTGCTTTCTTAGAATCCATTTGTAAGTCAACCATTCTGAAGTTTATCATTGAAGTTATAAAGCTATAAAGAATGATTAATGTATTGAAGAGATTGAACTGTCTCACGTACACTACCACTCAAAAGTTTGGGATCAGTCAGACTTGTAATGTGTTTTCTCTTATGCTCATTAAGGCTGCATTTATTTGATCAAAAGTACAGGAAAAAACAGTAATATTGCAAAATGTTATTACAGTATAAAATAATGTTTTTTTATTATTTTAACATACTTTAAAATATAATTCATTCCTGTGATGCAAAGCTAAATTTTCATCAGCTGTTACTCCAGTCACATGATCCTTCAGAAATCATTCTAATATCCTGATTTATTAGTAGAATTATCAATGATGGAAACAGTTGTGCTGACAAATATTTTTTGGAACCTTTTTTTCAGTATTCTCTGATGAATAACAAGTTAAAAAGAACAGCATTTATTCAAAATATAAATCTTTTCTAACTATATTAAATCTATGCTATTATTTTTTATTAATTTAACACATCCTTGGTGAATAAAAGTATTAATTTATTTTAAAATAAATTTACTGACCGCAAACTTTTGATCAGGATATTGTTAGAAAACCTTTCTATTTTAAATATATGCTGTTCCTTTTAACCTTTTATTGATCAAAGAATCCTGAAAAAAGGTTCCAACCGTGTTCCATCACAGGTTCCAAAAAAATATTAAGAGAAGTCCACTTCCAAAACAAAGATTCACATATAATGTAGTCACCCCCTTGTCATCCGAGATGTTCATGTCTTTCTGTCTTCAGTCATAAAGAAATTGTGTTTTTTGAGGAAAACATTTCAGGATTTTTCTCCATATAATGGACTGATATGGTGCCCCGAGTTTGAACTTCCAAAATGCAGTTTAAATGCAGCTTCAAACGATCCCAAATGCAGTTGTAAACGATCCCAACCGAGGAAGAAGGGTCTTATCTAGTGAAACGATCTGTTATTTTCATTAAAAAAATACAATTACTTTTTAATCTCAACCGCTCGTCTTGTCTCGCTCTCCCTGAACTCTGTGTATTCTGGCTCAAGACAGTTCGGGTATGTCGAAAAACTCCAATCATATTTTCTCCCTCAACTTCAAAAATCATTTCAAAATCATCCTACATCACTGCAGAAGTACCGACCCAGTCTTTTCAAAGTGAACATGCAAAGAAGATCAAACCCCAAAAGGATAAGACCCTTCTTCCTTGGCTGGGATCGTTTACAACCTCATTTGTGATCGTTTGAAGCCGCATTTAAACTACATTTTGGAAGTTCAAACTCTGTGCACCGTATCAGTCCATTATATGGAGTAAAAAATGCTGAAATGTTTTCCTCAAAAAATATAATTTCTTTACAACTGAAGAAAGAAAGACATGAACATCTTGGATGACAAGGGGGTGAGTGCATTATCTGTACATTTTTGTTCTGGAAGTGGACTTCTCCTCTGGAGACTTCTGAAGGATCATGTGACACTAAGACTGGAGTAATGATGCTGAAAATTCAGCTTTAATTACAGATATAAATTCAATTTGAATGTATATTAATATAGAAAAACAGTGTTTTACATTGTAATAATATTTCACAATTACTTCTTAGTCTTGATAAGCATAAGAAATGTCTTCAAAAACCATTAAAAATCTTACTGTTCCCAGTCTTTTGAGCAGCAGTGTATGTTTGTAAGAGTGAAAATGTTAAAAGTTGTAAACTCATGCATCTGTATGCAGGTCTTCGTCACCCCTCATCAGGGCCCAGCCTAATTCAGGATGGCGTATGTGGGGTCGCGGCTGGGCGTTTCGGTCCTAGTCTTATTTTGCACTATGACGCCGTCTCCTGGTCAGGCATACATATATGCGGTAAGTGTCTGGTTTCAGGCGTTCATTAGTTTTATAGATGTTTTTATGGTTCAGAACATTTGTTGAGTGTTTGGTTACATCAAATCCACACACTGCTCTTTTCAGCAGTCAATGTAAATGTTATAATGTGGGCGTTTGATTGCTTTATAATGGCTTTATGCTGCAGTCGCTAATGGCCTATTTTCTGTTCCATGCAGCATCACAGTAACATGACCTCCATGCTGTTTGAAGATCTGCCCGCTCTCTTTGGCCCTCCTCTGCCAAAAGATGGACTCATGGTAATAAATCTCCACTTCTGGACTTGAAGTTTTACCCAGTAAATGCATGTGAGCGATTAATGTGTCTCTCTTTTGCTCTCTCTCTCCCAGGGTGTGCTGATTGAAGCTCGTCCTCAAAACGCCTGCACGCCTATAGATCCTCCGCCAGTTTCTCCCACACCCTCTGATCCCAACAGCACTACAAAATACATTGTCCTCATTCGACGCTACGACTGTAACTTTGATATCAAGGTTAATGTTCTCGCACAGCTGCGCTATTACAGCAGATTCTAAAATATGGGCTATAAAAGTTGTAAAGAAGTGTAAAATATTACGGTTGACTGACAAAAGTACATGTACAACTAAAAGCATGTGACAATAGATAAGCTACTCTTGTGAAATAAGCACACTTTAGCTTGTGAATACTTAGTACTTATTATGGAAATAACATACTTTAAAAGAATATATTTAAGTGTGAAGTCATTGCAATGTTTTCCTACTCGTTTTGACCCACTTAAGTAGAACATAAGTGCATCTTTATGTGTAATTTCATAATTACATCTTAGAAATATGGTTACTGTTTAATGTACTGACAGGCATTTATGGAAAACTAAAATATACTTTAATCCCTATAGAAACTTGTAAATATATTTGCAATTATACATTTGCAATGATAAAATCACAAACAGTGTTGGGTAAGTTACTCTAAAAAGTTATTAATTAATTACTAGTTGCTAATTACATCTTTCATTACATTACTGTAGAAATTACTCTCTCCTGAAAGTATTTAACAAGTATATGTATTTATTACAATTTTTGTATAATTTATTGTACATAACATATTTCTCTTAAATATATTATTTATATATGAAGAGTTCAGATGCAAAACCAGCTAAAAGCCATCTCGGTCAAAAATCAGATAATGATACTGAGTGAATGCTCTTGACACACATCATATACTCCATCAAATACTTTTTCTTCAAACTCGCTAAAATACCAGCCTCAGCCCAATCAGAAGTACCAGTACTTACATAGAAACCTATACATCTGAGCCTGATAAAAATGCTTTTTTTAAAGAAAGACGTCAGATGGATTTAGCTGGTTTTGCATCTGAACTCTTCATATGCATAATAATTACACACAGTACACACACATTTATTAGGCAAACTCAAACTTTTATTTTGTATGCGATTAATTGTTTGACAGCCCTACTTATTGCTAATTATTTTCCTATATCAACCTCTACAAGTTAAGGATACAAGGATAAACATGAAACGTTCTTTTAATTGTTTCAAATAAATAATAGATAACTAAATAAATTATTCTGGTCACACTTTAGATTAAGATTCAATTCTCACTATTTTCTAACTGTTAACAGTGACTCCTAATTACGGCTTATTAATACATAGTAAAATAGTTGTTAATTTTAAGAACTGGGTAGGATTAAGGATTTTAAATAAGGGCTTGCAGAATGAGACATTTAAGTAATAATAAACAGGCAATATCCCAGTAATATTCATGCTAATAACTAGTTAATAGTGAGAATTGGACACTAAAGTGTTACCAATATTTGTATTAACTCACCAAAGTGTTTAATGTGAAAAGGGTACATAAGCATGCATTTTTAGGTTAGACTTTAATTTTTTATGTTAAATACACTATTGTGCTGTGTATATAAATGTCTATGCACAGTATCAAGTTCAGTTACATAAGAAGTAACTGTAATTAGATTGCAGAAAAAAAAATAAGAGTAATCCCTTACTTTACTAGTTCAAGGGAGAAGTAAATAAATTACAGTAACGAATTACTTAGTAACTAGTTATACCCAATAACGGTCCACAATTTAGGCCATTTAAAATATATTAGCTTTAAATGTAATGTCGAGTTCAGAATGTTAGTCAACACATCAAAGTAAGTGTGCTTCTTTGAAGCATGACACAGAATTAAAACAATGATTTAAAATGTGCTTCAAAAGCAAAACTTTTGACATCACAATGTAAATATACTTAAGTGTGTAACAGTCATGAAAGTGTCTCTTTAAGTACACTTAAGCAGCCTTTTATTAATATTACATAATCTTCAAGTAGTGTATTTTGTGAATAATTCTAAGATTTCAAGTACACTAAGTGCACATTCAGTACAGTGAAGCACACTTCTTTTTCATAAAGTCAGAATCTTAAATGGCCACATTTATGTTTAGTGCAAAATGAATAACAGAATATGTGAGCAATATTGCTTTTTTATCTTATAGGTGTTTCATGCGCAGCAGGCCGGTTTCAGTGCAGCCATAGTTCACAACATGTACTCTAATTCACTTCTCAGTATGGGATACAGCAATGGTGAGATTGACACACACAAACACACTGCTTTTATTGCGACATTATGTGAAATAACACCTGTACACCTTCATAGGTTTGTTTTGTATTAGTATTGAGAGTACTGCACTCTTATTAGCAGCTGAAAGCAATCAAAAAATTATTCATAAATGAACCTATAAGCAGTGGTGGATGTACAGAACGACAGTTGACCCCTGTTGAAAGGGGTTTAAGACAGTTGTTGTAAGACACACACTTTATCATGTATGCAGTCTAGTCTGATGTCCTTTTTGTTTTTGTTTAGACACCATTGCGGAGAGGATCGAGATTCCTTCTGTGTTCACAAGCTACTATGCCTCTCAGATACTGCACAGCTTCATCATACCAGAGAAAGGGTGAGAATTATAGTCTACGATCAGTCTTACAAAAAGGGAAAATATATAGATGAATGAATAGAACAGATTTGGACACACCTACAGTCTCATAAAAAAGGTACAAAAACTGTCACTGGGGCAGTGGCTTTTTGAAAGGTACAAAAAGTACTTTATTTACTCTTAAAGAGTGCATTTTAGTAACAAAATTAAACGTATTAGTGTCTTTTGAGAAGGTACTTCCACCATGACAGATTTTGTATCTTTTTTCCTTAGGAGTGTTCTCTATTATAATTACTATTTTGTATAATTTAACTGTAATACAGGTAGAAAGTGATCAAACCTATGGACATGTAGAAATAATGTAAAATAGTCAACAAATGAAAACTATGTCATACTTTAATATTTTCAAATACTAAAATACCTTTGCATAGATCTTGTCTGCCTCAGCACATCCAAAAAATCGTGCTTGAGCGCAATTTAAATGTGCGTACAAATGTAATTTCATTCGGAGAGCATTGTGACCAGACTTTTAACTGGTATTCACACATTTTGAATGACTTTATTTAGCTGACTGTCTTTCGGGGCAAAGGTTATCATAAAGGTTGGTTTATGTTTTTAAGGCTGTGTGTATAACTTTGTTTGTTGACCCACTTTGCTTTAGGGCTTACGTGATTCTGAAGCCAGAGTTCTCCTTCCCTCTGTCGTACTATCTCATCCCCTTCACTGGAGTTGTCGGCATGATCATCATTATCATGGTCATCATACTGGTCAGTGCTGCCATGACTGCTTTAGAAACCCTTAAATCGCAGTTCATAGACAAGAATCATGCATGAAAGTGCAGGTGTCTAGAATATTATTTAAAATTCACAAATCACTTCATAAAGCATGTAAAAAGTGTAGAGCATAGTTTTGCTTGCATCAGGAGTGCTCTTATGAGGTCAAAAATGTTGTCTAGTATATGCTCTGCTTCTGATTGGTCCAGATTGTGCGGTGCGTGCAGCACAGGAAGAGACTTCGGAAAAACAGGCTTTCCAAAGAACAGCTGAAGAAAATCCCCACACACAAGTTTGTTAAAGGTGAACAAAAGAGACTTTATTAAAGATTTATTCAGGGTTAAACGGGACGTAAACTCTATGGGACACATCTGTGGTGTGCTCTTTATTACCACAGGAAATAGACCTGACACCGAAACGATGCAATATGTACTGACAATCAAGTCCAAAATCTGGCCAAGTCTGAGAAATTCCACATCATAGCAAAAGAAAGGAAAAAAAAAAAGATCACAACTGCTTGTTGTAAAACATAGAAGTTAGGAGCATATAAAACTAATACTAAAAACATAAAACAACACTTTTGTTAGTCAAAATAAATTAATTGTGAACTGAAGTAAGATTTAAAAAATTTTAAGGTGTTGTCCAAGGCAACATTTTCACTTAATGTAAAAAAAAACAAAAAAATTAGGCCCGGTTTCACAGACAAGGTTTAGACTAAGCCAGGATTAGGCCATTGTTCAATTACCACATTTAAGTAATTTTTATAAACATGCCTTAGAAAAAAACATTACTGGTGTGCACCTAAAGACAAAACAAAGACACTGATATATTTTAAGATAAGTCAGCAAAAGTTTATTTCCGCTGAAACAGCTTAGACTTGCATTTTTGTCTAGGACTAGGCTAAAGAAGTCCACTTCCGAAACAAAGATTCACATATAATGTAGTCACCCCCTTGTCATCCAAGATGTTCATGTCTTTCTGTCTTCAGTCGTAAAGAAACTGTGTTTTTTGAGTTAATCATTTCAGCATTTTTCTCCATATAATGGACTGATATGGTTCCCCGAGTCTGAACTTCCAAAATTCCAGTTTCAATGCCGCTTCAAATGATCCTAAATGTGGTTGTAAACGATCCCAGCAGAGAAAGAAGGGTCTTATCTAGCGAAACGATCGGTTATTTTCATAAAAATAATACAATTTATATACTTTTTAAATGTCTAACGCTCATCTTGTCTTACTCCGCCTGGACTGTTTTTGTTCCGGTTCATGACAGTTAGGGTATGTCGAAAAACTCCCATGTTCTCCCTCAACTTCAAAAATCATCCTATATCGCTGTTTTACCTTTTTTGTTAAGGGTGTTTGATCTTTTTTGCATGCAGCGATGTAGGATGATTTTGAAATGATCTTTGAAGTTGAGGGAGAACATGGGAGTTTTTTCTACATACCCTAACTGTCTTGAACCAGAATACACAGAGTTCAGGCAGAGTAAGGCAAGATGAGTGTTTGAGAATAAAAAGTTTAAATTGTATTTAAAAAAAAAATAATAATAACCAATTGTTACACTAGATAAGACCCTTCTTCTTCGGCTGGGATCATTTGAAGCTCTATTTAAACTGCATTTTGGAAGTTCAAACTCGGGGCACCATATCAGTCCATTATATGGAGAAAAATGCTGAAATGTTTAACTCAAAAAATGTAATTTCTTTACGGCTGAAGAAAGAAAGACATGAACATCTTGGATGACAAGGGGGTGAGTACATCATATGTGAATCTTTGTTTTGGAAGTGGACTCTCCTTTAAGCCTTGTTTGTGAAACTGGGGACATATGTTCTAAAATAATTAAAACTGAAATAAAAATTAATAAAATAATGTATAGATATTTTAAAAACAACAGAGACTAATAAAAATGACAAAAACACTGTAAAATGATTAAAACTTTATTCAAAATTAACATGAAAGCAGAAAATCAAATTCAAAATAAACTGTAATAGTATACTGAAATAATAGTGGCGTACACTACATACTTAAAGAAAACTCAGTGATCACTGATGTGTCGCACTGTACGCATTTTCAGATTGTGTTCTGATTGTTCTATTGGATCATCTTGCACTTTAATAATTGCATATTTTTCTCAGGTGACAGTTATGATGTGTGTGCGATCTGCCTCGATGAATACGAAGAGGGAGATAAACTGAGAGTGCTGCCGTGTTCACATGGTAGGTGAGCTGCTCACGCCTGTGTTAGTAAAGTGTGTGTTTTAGTTGAACCTGTGTTGTCATTATGCTTTCTGTCTAATAATTTAAGGATGTCAAATGCATAGCTGTTAAAGGTAAAGTGCACATGTATGCAAGTAGCTATATGTTTTAGTTTGACATTCTGTTTGATGTGATTTTTGAGGAAAAAAAAAAAGAAAGAATTTGAAATATTTAGAGCTGATTTAAAACTGATCACACGCCAAACCAGTCAGTCTTTTTGACAAAAGTCATTTTTAATGCCAGCCTTTATATGGAGAAATTTAGTAATCATTGAAGTTGAAGAAGTGTTAAGTCACCCATTCATAAAGTTTACCTGCATTCATTGAAAACAACAGCAAATGACTGCTGTATTTTCTGTAATTTCAAATTCAAATTCAAATTCAAATTCAAATTTATTTGTATAGCGCTTTTCACGATACATATCGTTGCAAAGCAGCTTTACACCAAATTGACATTTTTACAATATATGTAGTAGTAGCTTGATGTACATATGGCAGAGATGTGTGGTAAAGATCAATTAATGACGTAATCAAACAGACAAAGAACACTATAAATTAGTAGCAGAATTCAGTAGTGCTGTATGTTTTCAGGGTTGGCATCATCTGAAGTCCTCTGAGGGGTTGGCATCATCTCTTCTTAAGTGTTCTGGATCCACACTGGAGCTTGTGAATTCCTAGTTACCATGGGATGTCAATCCCATGGCAAAAACAGAGAACAAATAGGAACATAATTAGCGTAGCTGCTGTTCAAACTAAGAAAAGAAAGATTTGTTAAACCAGAGCTAAAAGATTAATAATGAACATTTGATCAGATATAGCTGCAGGAAAAGTTTATGAGATGCATTATTTGAATGCTTGGCTAAAAAGATGTGTCTTTAATCTAGATTTAAACAGAGAGAGTGTGTCTGAACCCCGAACGTTATCTGGAAGACTGTTCCAGAGTTTGGGTGCCAAATGTGAAAAAGCTCTACCTCCTTTAGTGGACTTTGCTATCCTAGGTACTACCAACAGTCCAGAGTTTTGCGACCTTAGGGAGCGTGATGGATTGTAGCGTGGTAGAAGACTAGTTAGGTACGCAGGAGCTAAACCGTTAAGTGCCTTATAGGCATGGAAGAATGCTGTTTTTGTAACATGAGAAATATGATTTTCAAAAGACAAGTTGCTGTCTAATATAACACCCAGGCTTTTGACTGTAGTGGAAGTAACAGTACATCCGTCTAGTTGTAAATTGTAAGTCAAAAGATTCTGTGTATTGTTTTTTGGTCCAATAAGCAATATCTCTGTCTTATCTGAATTCAATAGCAGAAAATTGTTGGTCATCCAATCTTTTACATTTTTAACACACTCTGTTAACTTTGATAATTCAGAAGTTTCATCTGGTCTTGTTGAGATATATAGTTGAGTATCATCAGCATAACAATGGAAACCAATCCCGTGTTTTCTAATAATATTACCAAGGGGCAGCATGTATATTGAAAATAGTAGAGGACCTAGAACAGATCCTTGTGGCACTCCATACTTGACTGGTGATAACTGAGATGACTCCCCATTTAAATAAACAAAGTGGTAGCGATCGCAACAGGTAGGATCTAAACCATCTTAAAGCCTGCCCTTGGATACCTGCATAATTTTGTAGTCGATCTATTAGTATGTCATGATCTATAGTGTCAAACGCAGCACTAAGATCAAGTAAAACTAGCAGTGAGATGCAGCCTTGGTCTGACGCAAGAAGCAAGTCATTCGTGATTTTAACAAGTGCAGTTTCTGTGCTGTGATGGGGCCTGAAACCTGACTGAAATTCTTCATAGATATCATTTTTTTGCAAGAATGAGCACAGTTGAGCAGATACAACTTTCTCTAAAATTTTAGACATAAATGGAAGATTAGAAATGGGTCTATAATTTGCCAGTTCACTAGGGTCTAGTTGTGGTTTCTTAATAAGAGGCTTAATAACTGCCAGCTTGAATGGTTTAGGGACGTGACCTAAAGATAACGATGAGTTGATAATATTGAGAAGCGGTTCTTCTGCGACAGGTAACAATTCTTTCAGTAATTTAGTGGGTACGGGATCTAATAGGCATGTTGTTGGTTTAGACACAGTGATGAGTTTATTTAACTCTTCCTGTCCTATAGCGGTAAAGTACTGCAGTTTTTCTTTGGGTGCGACGAAAGAAGTTGACATATTAGATGCAGTATAATCTACATTGGCTATTGTATTTCTGATGTTATCTATTTTATCAGTGAAGAAATTCATAAAGTCATTACTATTAAACTGTAAGGGAATATTTAGATCAGGTGGCGTCTGGTTATTTGTTAATCTAGCCACTGTGCTAAATAAAAACCTTCGATTGTTTTGGTTATTTTCGATGAGTTCGCGGAAATGCTCAGCCCTAGCAGCTTTTAAAGCCTGTCTATATCTGGACATACAGTTTTTCCATGCAATTCTAAAAACTTCCAAGTTAGTTTTTCTCCATTTGCGCTCAAGATTGCGAGTTTCTTTCTTGACGGAATGGGTATTACTGTTGTACCATGGCGCAATACGTTTTTCTCTAATTTTTTTCAATTTGATGGGGGCAACAGCTTCTAACGTATCGGAGAAGATGGTGCCCATATTGCTAGTCATTTTGTCTAGATCCTGTGTATTAAGGGGTACACAGAGCAGTTGAGATAAATCAGGCAGGTTATTTGTGAATCTATCTTTGGTGGCTGGAACAATAGTTCTGCCAAGACGATAACGCGGAGCCCTACAGTTAATATCAGTGATACGCAGCATGCACGATACAAGGAAATGGTCAGAAACATCATCACTTTGAGGTACGATATCTATATCAGTAAGATCAATTCCATGCAATATAATTAAATCTAGCGTATGATTAAAATGATGAGTGGGCCCGGTGACATTTTGCTTGACTCCAAAAGAGTTTATTAGGTCAGTAAACGCAAGTCCTAACGCATCATTTGTATTATCAACGTGAATGTTAAAATCACCGACAATTAGCACTTTATCAAAATTAACCAATAGTTCTGAAAGCAATTCTGCAAATTCTTTTAGGAAATCTGGCAGTCTATACACAGTAGCTAAAACAAGAGATATGAGAGATTTCTTTTGTATATCTGACAGAGTAACATTAAGTAAAAGTATTTCAAATGAATTAAACCTGTATCCTGTTTTCTGAGTAACATTGAGAATATCACTATATATTGTTGCAACACCACCACCACGACCACTCTGACGGGGCTCATACTTATAGTAGTAGTTTGGTGGAGTAGACCCATTTAGACCAATATAATCATTAGGTTTTAGCCAGGTTTCGGTTAAGCAGAGTACATCAAAACTATTATCTGTGATCATTTCATTCACAATAACTGCTTTGGGTGCAAGTGATCTAATGTTTAGGAGCCCAAGCTTAAAAAATGTTTTTTGTTCGTGTATTTTGCTTTTTTCTGGTTTAATTACGATCAGATTTTTTCTAGATCCTGCATTAAATTTCCTGTCTAGTTTACTGTGCTTTTGTCATACAGTAAATACGCATTAATATAAATAAATGCATTCCTTGACTATTTCTAATGAACATTTAATGCCATATTTTATGTCATTTTCTTTGTACAGAATGTAAGATTAGCATTACATGGTGTTTATTTGAGAAAAGATGATTCCCATTCTAACAAACTTGACAGATAACAGTGCACTGTTGATTACAGTGATTACTTACTTTTTATTAATGTCTTAAAAAATCTGTTTGTGAAAAAAAAAAAAAAAAAAACATAGCATTGATTACGTAATAAAGTAGCTGCATGTTTACACATTTTTTCAATCAAGTTCTAATTTTTTAATTAGCTTAATACTGAAATAAGTAGAAAAAAACTTACAAATTAATAAAATGTAAATGTCATTGCAGAAACTGTTATGCATGAATGCATGAATTTGAAACCACAAGGAAAATTTATTTTAGTAAAAGTTATGTAAAATAAATATATACATGTGTCATTTACTGTCTTTAAATTAAAGAGTGTTTCATCATTCATTACTTGTCAAAAGTTTGGAAACATTATGATATTTCAGTGTTTATAATGAAGTCTCTTCAGCTCGCAAGGGCTGCATTTATTTGGCCATAAAATACAGTAAAAACAGTAATATAATGACATATAATTACAATCTGAAATTATTATTTTCTATGTGAATATCTGTTAAACTGTAATTGATTTCTGTGATCAAAGCTGAATTTTTAGCATTATTACTCCAGTCTCGAGTGTCACATGATCCTTCAGAAATCATTCTAATAGAAAACAGTTATTTTAAATTGTAGTATTATTTCACAATATTAGTGTTTTGGTGTAATTTTGAGCACCTAATTGCAGCCTTGGTGAGCAGAATTTCATTTAGAAATTTTGTATTTTTTTTTTTTTTTGTCCCTGTTCAGTATACCATAACACAATTATTTTTGTCCCATCATTCAGCTTACCACTGCAAGTGCGTGGACCCCTGGCTCACCCAAACTAAGAAAACCTGCCCCGTGTGCAAGCAACGCGTGACCCGTCCCAACCCGGAGTACTCCGAGTCTTCAGATTCCGACGGAGAGTCGGGGCCGCACGAGGCTGACGAGGAAGAGGAAGGAGCGACCAGCGAGGCCGATTCCGAGCGCACGCCTCTCCTTCGGCCCTCCAACCCGGCGTCCCCCGCCTCCTGCAGCCCGCCGCCCACCTACGCCTCCACAGTAACATCGGAGGCAGCCGTCACTACGGTAACGACCTCCGCGCAGTGCTTGCCGCACACGCCGCAGCCCGACGTGCCCCTGCTGGGATACGACGAGTACTACTCGCCCATTGAGGACTCGGATGAAGGTACTGATGACGAGGAGGGTCACCCCTCGGATAGCGACACCGCAGAGCTAATCGGACGGGGCGCTGTACGAGTCTGAGGCTGTTATCGGGTGTGTTTTGCAGAGCTCATATTTACACCCTTTATTTTGTCGCTGAGATATGCATCCGTCTTGTTTTTTAACTAGCTAGAGCGACCAACACTACACGGCATATGTGCAACAGATTAGAGCTTCTGACACCAACATAGATTGGTGACAAAATCTTTTTTTTCCCTGAAACTTGGTCCGTGTCCAAAAAGGAGTTACAAGTAACTTTTTGAAGTGAATGAAACGGTTTCTTAACAAAATAGTCCATCCATAAGTAAATGAATTAAAACGGATCGTTTACTCACCCTTGTGTCATTGCGAATCAATAAGAATTTCTTTTGTCCGTAAAACACACAAAGATCTTTTTTGTGATGTTTTGTAATAGCCCACATGACAACACTGCAGACTTTCTAGTAATGAGTTGATTCGTTGTGCTTGATTAGGGAGACTTGCAAAGCGCTGTTATACAAGATGACAACAACAACAACAACAACACTCTCAAACCTGGACGTGTGAAACATGAATATATGGAAGTGCAAATGAGAAACAGTGCATATAAGTGAATGATGACCTAAAGTGGTGGTTCACACAAAAATAAAAAAATCTGTCTTTAATTACTCACTCTTTTGTTTCAAACCCATAAAGCTTAGGAAAGAAACCTATTGAAATTCATTGCACACAACAATTTAATGCATTAAAAACATGACAAATACATTATAAAAGTAAAGTCAGACTTCAAAATAGTTCATAAAGAGGCCTATGTTAATCAGGTGCTTAAATCCAAGTCATCTGAAGAATCGCTTTATGATGAACAGATTTAATTTAGGCTTTTATTCACAAATCTACATCAAGATCAACTAACATACATGGAGAACACCAAAATGTGGTAAACTCAACTGTACTTGTGTGATGCATATGAACAAACCTCACTGATTTTTACGTCAAGCTTCCATTTACCATATTTTGATGTAGGTGCATTTATTAATGTTTATATGTGAATAAAAGTCTAAATTCAACATGTTGTGTCTCTTCAGAAGACTTGGGTTAAGCTGATCAGTTCATATGGATTTTTTTCATGAAGTGCTAAGTTTTGACTTTCAGTGGATGAACAGAAATCTTTCAGGTTTTATTAATAATATCTTCATGTTTAAAAATGTGATTTAAGTAAGAGGGTGAGTAAATGATGATGATGATGAATTTTCATTTTTGGGTGAACTGTCCCTTTAAATTCTGCTTTATCGCACAAAGCTGCCTCCTGACTTCACAACACGTCGAATATAGTTCATTAGTCATATGGACTAATGTAATGGTGATTGATTGTCATTTTGGGAGCTTGGTCATCTTATGCAAAAGAGCAGCCTTAGGATATTCTGCTAGATTTCACTAAAACAAAATCAAAACGAGGGCGAGTAAATAGTGACAGAATTCTCATAATTGTGGGTGAACTATTTGTTTAAGTTGGTGGATCTTGGCTGGTCACCGTTTATGTGCAATACGGACAGGTTGCCAGTTTGTAAATGAACACTTTTTATTTTATTTATAATCCAGAGGCCGCACAGAAATCATTGGAGGCTTCTGAATTGGCGTCTTTGATTTAACTTGTTTTATGTTATTTTTAGGAAACGACGCCTGCATAAATCAACCCGTTTAAGTGATCAAACATTACCATTCCTGTCAGATTCACATTTAGAGCCTGGTGATTTAGAATTTGCTTGGGTTATTACAACAATGCACATCCTTTATAATCTGTCATTCGTGTTATTTTAAATACATAAACTGACTTTCTGAAGCAGTTTCTTGCAGATCTACATCATATAATGGCATTATTCTCTCTCATACTCGTATACAAAGGTTGCAGTTTAAATTTTATTATCGTTATTGATGCAAGCTGTAAAGCTGAATGGACAAGCAGTCTTATTCTTTGTTTAATATAGACATTTACCATTTAAATGCTAGCTGCTGTTTCAAATTCAAATTGACTTTGATCATAGCTGACAGTGTATAGACTTAATGGCAGTGTTTATAGCCTTTTACTGTCCTGCTAGATGACATCTTTCATCTCGAATCGATAGAAAACTGTGTCGTCTGTACTAAATAAACCTGTGCCTCCTTCACATTTTCATTTGTAAATGTAATGTCGTCCATCTCTTCCTTTAAATCACTAATCGGTCAAATGAATGTGTCATGTGTCTGGTTTTCTTTCTCTAGTTTCATTGTGGTTGTAGTTTCAGTTCAATGTTTAAAACCAGTCTTTGCCATCACTGACATAGAGGTTATAAATGGAAAGTCAATAAGACAAAGCGTTCAGATATGTACATGTAAAACAAATAACACTGTGAAGAATCATAGGGTTTGCGCCTGCTGTGCCCTGAGACTGGGACCAAATGCTTGTATTATTTTGACTTAGTATATCATTTTATTTTATTTTATTATCATATTGTTATACTTTACTGAAGATTTCTATAGGACCGTGCTAGTGCTTCATTTTGTGCCATAAAAACAATTCTCATATTTCCTGAATCAAATGCAGTTTAATTCAGTTAATATTTGATATCGTTTCTAAATAGAATTGCAATTGTTCTACCGTATATAGTTGAGTGAAGCTGTTAATGTACTAGATTTTGCTCCTTTCACATCTGTTCAAACACAAGCGAAACGCGTAAAGCGTGATTGAATGTGAGCGGTCGGAAAACCAAGCACACGCATGACGTTTTTACCAGTATGGAGAATGTAAATGACACAGATTGATCTCTTGGCTGAATTCAAAGAAGACACAAACGTAAGGCAAGACACTACAGGCAAAACCGTTGTTTTTTCCCCCACCCACTGGTCAGTTTTGGGACTATTTTGTTTCCATAACATGTTTTCTGTCAGACTAATGGACTAATTTAAGTGTTTACCTGGTTTACACTTGATCTATTTGTGTCTATAAAATTTAATTACAGTAAATATCCTTAAAGGACATTTTCTCAAAATGTAAGAAAATCTTCATGTAAGAAATCTTCATACACACACACACACACACACACACACACTTTACAGTTTAATTCCTAACTACATTCTGAAGGTTTTACCTCCTGGGTTCAACTATCAACTATTTGTTCAACTGTCATTCACCTGTTTTATATAACACTTCATTCATAAAACATAACGGAAAAAATGTTATATATATATATAATGTTTTTTTCTGGATAGATGGGTTATGGATTTATGAAATGATAAAAGGAGTTGCAAATAAATTGTAGAACTACTTTTTGAGATACTAAATGGCATATTCTTTACTTTCGCTAATGGCAGGTGTTCTTTACTGTGACGATGACTTCCTTTTTTTTTTTTTTTTTTTTTTTTTTTTTTTAAACAGAAAATCATGGTGAAATACACATAATATCACAGGATTCAACTCATGCTTTGTCGTATTGTGGAATAAAGCATAAATATCAATTTAATGATGGATTTAATACCTATACAGTTTGATTTTATGTTGAACAGATTATGGTAAATACGTAGATTTGCAAAAATATAATTTATACATGTTTTCTTTGAATAAATATAAAGTATTTAAACTACATAAATTAATTCTAAAATTTAACCATATTTATTTAACAAAAAATGTTTCAATATTTGAAATGCCTTTTTTTAATGCATGTAAGCATTTTTGCCCTTAAAATATCCATTTAAAGTTTAAAAATATTATATTTTGTAATCAATTAAGAAAGGATTGCAAAATGTATGCCAAATTATCATCAAATACTGAGTTTGCAGTTTGAGAATATGTGTTTCAAGTGAACGTTATCTTAGTTAATATGGTTTCCGTAATTGTCAATAGTAGTATCTTAAGTGTATTACTATTTGTTTGTCCTGCACTAGGCCTACTTCCTGTATCGTTACCTATTAATTATGCACCATTATTATTAACAAGTGTAACTACTTTAGCTGACATAAAAAGGTTTTCACAATTGTAAACAAACGAATAATTTATCCATACACAACATTTAAAGGTCACACACTGCATTAAGGTCACTACTTTGTCACGGCATGTTCAGTATGGCTCCATTAGTGTTTGTAATGGTCAATACTTCATTTAAAAGTGGTTTGTTCCTGGAGCCGAGCCAACTTGTTGCTTTTACTTCTCCAGCTGTCACTACATCCCCAAACCAAACCTTTTATCAAGCCAAGTTGTTTTGCTTGTTTGTTTGTTTGCTTTTGTTTATTTGTTTTTACAATGACTTAATCATCTCGTGCCTCTGTGATTTTTAGTAGATGAACTCAAGAAGTCAGCTCTCCTCAAGTTCATGTAATTGTCCTTGAAGAATTACCACAGGTGTAGATCATCACATTAACTGCTTCCACAAAACGTAGAAACCAGATTAAATTCTTAAATGTTTTTTGACTGAATTATGAAAACTTTATTTACTGTTTTATATTATTTGCATTTTGCTTGAAAAGTGTCTTTCTATATTTCTTTAAAATGAATGCCGCTGATGCCAGTGTCATCCAGACACCGTTGTGTCACACCATATTTAAAACAGAAGTGTCCATTTCTTGTGTGGAAAATGGTAGTACATCCCCATATTTTCACTGTATCAAGTGCCTAAAAATCACATGCAAATTAGTAGAACATCATTTAAAGGGAAAAGCACACATTTTGAAAACATCAATAAACTGCCTGGTTTGGTCACATACTTAAGTACTTGGCAGCATTATGCTAAGATCACAAGAGCAGCCAGAAGAAGTCTCAGAAGGAAGGCTGGTGAGTCTGATGAGTCTGGAAAGAAACTTAAACCCCACCATTTCACCCCAGATAAACTAGCTTTTTGGACTCTCATTCTGACGGCACCCATTCACTGCAGAGCAAGGAATGATACATTTCTCCAAATCTATTCGGATGAAGAAACAAATTCGCATATATCTTGTATGGCCTGAGGGTGAGTACATTTTCAGTAGATTTCCATTTTTGGCTGAACTATTCCTTTAATGGAAAAGGTTTCACACCAAGATCAAGCTTTCCCACCAAATTTACACAAAGAGCACAAGATACCTCAAGAAGTCTCCAAAGACCACCATCAGTGAATCTACAGGCAGATCTGAAAATAATCAATGTAAAGCATTAGAAAGAGACTGCTTAATTTTGGTAATGAGTTCAGCAAGGACCAAGCTTCTGTTTTCTGAAATAGAGGGTTTTGAACGGCCAAGTCCTTCAAGCTAACATGCACGAAACCCTACCGGTATCACACAGTTAATAGATATTTTCTTTACAATCTATATAACTTTTCAGTTGTTTCCTACATATCCTCACCATTTTATGATGTTTTATTAACAAGGTTTGGGAGGAGTGCGTCAGATACCTACCCTAATTAACACAGGAGCTCACTCAAGTTAATCAACGCTATAAATTCAAATACAGCTGACTTACCTCTATCCTTTTGATGGTTTATCAGCATCCCTCCACCACCCCATCTCCTCACTCCGAGTTCTCACTGCACCCAGGGGGGTTCACCTTGGTCATTCTCAAGCTCGAAGCCCTTCCCCGGACAGCACGCAAATATGAATTTCTAAACTCCAGCTAATTATATGTAAGCGTGAACTTGTGAAGTGCACAACCCTGGTGAAAAAAAAACAGCATATGCTGGTAGGCATGTTTTGATGCTGGGATGCTGGTTAGGTATGTTTTGGTGCTGGTTTAAGCTGGTCCTTTGCTGGTTTATGCTGGTCCTTGACCAGCAACATGACCAGCTTGAACCAGCAAAGGACCAGCATAAACCAGCACACTTCATGCATTCAACTTTTGCATCTTTAATTATGTAAGGGATGAGGATTATGAATGACAAAATAACCTTATAAATTTCACACACTATACAGTTGAGTACATAGTGCATAAGTACATACTGTATTAGTGCATAGTGTATAGAGCATCATTTGGGACACAACTATTCGTCGCGACAACCTATGGTTGTTAACATGCTAACCTTTAGTTTTGCCCTTCATCTGAATGACATTGAAATATTGATCTGGACTTCTGTGTGATTATGAGGAGTCAGACATCCAGCATGTGCAAACATCCCAGCTATTACTGCAGGGCAAAATACGGACAGTAGATGATGGATCAGCATAACAATATAGTGGGTGAAGCAAAAGGATCTATAAATACGAAAACTGGTAAAAAAAATAATAATAAATAACAACAACCGTAATCATGGTTACATTAATAACAACGCAACTGCATTTCAAGAAAATACACCATAAAACAATGTAAGTTTTTATTTATTTATTTACCTTTGACAGGCTAAAAGGAAAGTCCAGAGAGCTCGTCACACTTCTTACCCCCGAGTATATTTATCAGGGTAGGTTTATTTTAAGAGGGTGTAGACACATACTTAAATGTCTTGGCAACAAATAAGCTTTTTAAACATTTATACACAGCTGTTCCCCAGGAATACATTCATTTGATGCATAGTGAGCTTTTGTGAGAACATGTCCAACAGCAAAATGTACAAAAATACAAAAAAAAAAATGCATGTTTTAGTATAAAGAAAGAATTTGTATTTGGACCTTTGACTGTATGTTCATACCTTTTTTTTTTTTTCTCTTGTATCCCACCTTTTCCTTTTCCACACGACTACTTGTTTGCAATTAAGCACAAACCTGATTGGCTCTCACAGTTTTAATCCCAAAAGATCCAGATGCTGAAATGCGATTGGTGCACAGAACTGCCAATCAACACGAGAATCCCGCCCTAATACGATGCCCTGATGTCAGCGCAGGCAGACGGTCCGTTTCATCTTATCTACATTCAAGACACTTTTGGTAAGCGAATGTTTTAAAATGCATACAGAAGTGCTTCATTATTACAATATATTTAATCTTGTGTTTGTTGAAGTTTATCTATATACTTTCTTTAGGACATAGGTTGATTAACAGTCCCCTATAATAAACTCGAGTGCGGTTGTCTGCGTCAACGCGGAGCGCCACTCCTCCTAATTCAGTGGAGCATCGCGTCATTAATGCTAGACCTTATATTAATCACGGTACCGTCATCAACTTTACTACGAATCAGCGTTTTAGAGTTGGAAGTGCTTTGTCAACACCAGTTCCCAAAAAGTACTTTGGTGGAATGATGCTACTGTGCTAGAATGGTGATGTTAGGGTGATACACACCATGTACTGAATTATTATCATGATGATGTTGATACTGACATGGAGTACTTAGGGGTAAAAAAATACCATGCCATGGCACATTTTCAAGAAGAAAAATATAGGATAATCAAACAAACTAGGTAACATCTGCAAAAATGCATGGTACTACTTTCAAATACTTCACTTCTATAAGTTAATTCTCTGTTTACCTCTGGTAAAGGTGTACAGTAAAACCCTATTCAAGGTATCTTGCTGGTTTGTCATATTTCTACTCTATTGCATTTTAAATATAGTATGGTCTCCAGTAATTTCATCTAATGATGCTTGCTGTTATCTTAGAAATATTTTTTCTCATTTGTTTGGTCATTAACACATAATTAGTGTCATGTAGTACGATGTGATAATGCATGTTCTGTGCTTTTACTAGTGAAATGGAGCGCCGTTGAGTAGTGAGCCATTGATTTCCATTTGAGTTAATGGACATTTCCACAAGCCTGCCTGCCTGATTGGTAGCTAACAGAGAGCTGCTGACTAATTATGTTTGCTCTTAGTTTCTCCTGAAACCTGAAGCCTAAATTTAGCTATAATGAGACTGGGAATGTGATTTCAAACCTGCATTATATATAACACATATCCAATAATGGAAACCTTGAACCTTGATTGAAATAAACATGCCTCAGTACAGTTATGTTCTGCAGGAAGGTCACCTTTGGGTTCACGATAGACATGTGGTGGATTTTATGTTTTAGCTGAAAATGATTTATTCTGTGCACATTCTTGGTTTCATGCATTAAAGAGTAACCTTATGAATATGGAGGAATGTGTTAGATCTTTTGATGAGTCTAGCAGCGTTCTCTCTCGTATGTGTCATGGGAGTTAATGTGAGTGAGCGGGTAATCCAGAGAACAGTGTGTGTGTGTGTGTGTGTGTGTGTGTGTGTGTGTCTGTCTAATAACTTAATCCTGAGAGGCTGGGAACACCAACCTCCCCCTGTATAATCTTCTGATGACATACAGTTACCTTACTCGTTTCTGGATTGTAGGCCACAGAGTGAAACTAACAGAACATGTGGAAGCTTCAAAGCTACCCTGTGAGGTGCAATGGTGTTTATAGGGGATCCTCTGTGTAAAAAGTGCACTTAATTGTACTGAATGTGCACTTAAAGTGTGCTTCAAAACTTTATAAAAAACTGTACTTGCAGATAATTTAATACTAATGAAATAAAAGACCATTTGAAGGGATAATTCACCCAAAAAATGAAAATTCTGTAATCAGGAACTGTTACACACGTTCTTAAACTAACTTCTGTTGTAGTCGGTAAAAGAAAAAAACTGGTTTGGAGAAAATTATGACATATTTTTAATTTTTGTGTCCTTGTAAAGTGTCTTTAAATAGAGACACTCATAACTGTTCAACACACTTATGTAGATTTTGATGTGCTGACTATAAGCACATGTAAAGTAATTCATAAATCTAACTAGTAATTTATTCAGTATTACATTTAATATATTTTACGTTTTCCTAATTGCGACTTCACCGTTACAAATGCCTAATTTCTAAAATATTAAAACACATTTAATAGAAGTAGTAGAAATTATAGGTAAATCTTCCTTTAGGCTCCAGCCGCCTGCGCTCCTGCAGAGGATAAATCAGTTTGGAAAATGCATGGATGGATATATTTAACTTCAATATAAATGCTTGTCAGTACATTCATCAGTACACTTAAAGCTTATTTTAAAGACAATAAAGAAACTGCATATAAAGATGCACTTAATTCTTCCTTCACTGAGTAGAAAAATCTCTAATCGTACTAGCTAATTACATATAATATAAATCACTATAATTTGTAGACAAACATGCTTTCATTTAAATGCAATTACAAAAATTAGGCCCTTTAAGTGTCAAACAGAGACACTTTCATAATTGCAATTCTAAAGTGTGTCTGTGTTTCAGAAGGGACAGCAGGTGTGGTTGTAAATAAATAAATAAATGTAGATATGTGAACATATTTGACCATTTAACCATTTAAATTTATAACTTAATCAAGGTACTATTCAGTTAAAATAAACATACACAAGGTTTATTCATAAGCATAGCAAAAGAGCAATTTGATGTCAGTGAATTTGATAGCAAAATATTAAACCAAGTAGCATTCATTACACAAAAGACTAATGTTAAGTTTCAATAAAACAACAGTAAAAAAATAATTTTGTTTACTTTTACATGTCATGTGTACTTTTACATTTTTAACATGTCTACAGTTACATAATAGATAATATAGATAACGGATAGATAGTAAAAGGTGTCTTCTTCATCGTTCCATGGTTTTCAAGGCTGCCCTCTTAAAGAAAAAGCAAAACATTACGAAAATTTAGGAGAAGAAAAATGTACAGATAATTTACTCACCCCCTTGTCATCCAAGATGTTCATGTCTTTCTTTCTTCAGTTGTAAAGAAATTATGTTTTTTAAGGAAAACATTTCAGGAATAATATACAAGTTTGAACTTCCAAAATGCAGTTTAAATGCGGCTTCGAAGGGATCTAAACGATCCCAGCTTAGAAAGAAGGGTCTTATCTAGCAAAACGATCAGTTATTTTCAAAAAATTACAGTTAGGGTATGTTGTAAAACTCTCATTTCATTTTCTCCACCAACTTCAAAATCGCCCTGTATCGCTGTTTTACCTTTTTTGTCAAGGGCATTTGATCTTCTTTGCATGTTCACTTTGTAAACACTGTGTCGGTACTTCTGCAGCGATGTAGGACGATTTTGAAGTTGGAAGAGAAAATTAGATGGGAGTTTTTCAACATACCTGAACTGTGTTGACCCGGATTACACAGAGTATGAATGTGCATCGCAGAGCTAGACAAGACAAGCATAATTAATAAATAAATTGTATTTTTTTATTTATTTATTTATTTATTTTTTTAGAAAATAATCGTTTTGCTAGACAAGACCCTTCTTCCTTGGCTGGGATCATTCATAGCCCTTTGAAGCTGCATTTAAACTGCATTTTGGAAGTTCAAACTTGCAGGCACCATTGAAGTCCGTTATATGGAGAACATTCTTGAAATGTTTTCCTCTTTAAGACTGAAGCAAGAAAGACATGAACATCTTGGATGACAAGGGGGTGAGTACATTATCTGTAAATTTTTGTTGTGGAAGTGGACTTCTCCTTTAAGAGCTGAAGCCATGGTTGTATGTAATAAGTCAAGTTAATATAACTCATATTAAAATGGGTTATTAATGGGACTTTCAATCTGTCATGTTCATATTTTAGTCTTATGTGACATTGCGAATGATGTACAATGGATGGTGTGAGGATTTTGGTCTAACTGTCTGCCTGTTTGCGTGTCCTTACAGGTTTGTTTGTGTGTATGCGGTGAGGTGCAGTCATGCCGCTGGTGAAGAGAAACATCGAGCCCCGGCACCTGTGTAGAGGAGCTTTACCTGAGACCATCAGCAATGAGCTGGAGTGTGTGACCAACAACACTCTCTCCACCATCATACGCCAACTCAGCAGCCTCAGTAAGACCTACTTCATTATATTAGACAGAAACAGAATTTCATTTTTAAAACTAGAATAAATAATTGGCATGAAAATGTTATCAATGCCCTCAAATTCATGATTTTCTTGACAGACCTTATACAAAAGGGGCTAATGAAATTAAAGGAATAGTTCACCCAAAAAAAGAAAATTTGCCGAAAGTGTACTCTCCCTCAGGCCCCCCAAGATGTAGATGAGTTTGTTTCCTCATCATATTTGGAGAAATGTAGCATTGCACCACTGTCTCACCAGTGGATCCTCTACAGTGAATGGGTGCCGTCAGAATGAGAGTCCGAACAGCTGATAAAAACATCACAGTAATCCACAAGTAATCCACACCACTCCAGTCCAACAGTTAACATCTTGAGAAGCCAAAAGCTACCATTGCTTTCAGCTAAAATGCAGTTCCTCTATCCATAATATTGTTTTCTACAGTGAAAAAAGTAATCTGGTCTGAATCTGGAAAGAAATCTGCACAGATCAAGCACTGTTTACAGTTCAAAACAGCGCAAAACAAATATGTGGGAGGATTTTGATGTTAGAGGACAACAGGAGATTAACTTTTTCACAGGAGGAAGTGTTAATTTAGTTTATGAACTCTGCGTTTTGGACAGAAGCAACAGTTTGAAGTTAAAACGCCTTTATGATAGGTCTGTTTCTTACAAACATGCAGCTCTTCAGTTCACGAGGCATTAATTGATGGACTGGAAATTGTCATAACGGGAATGTGCTGTATTAACACTGATATGAGAATCTTTTTTCTGAAATAGTATTTTAAGTAGAAAAACAAAATATATTTAAAATCTAACTTTACTTAAATGTGTTATAGATGTTTTTTTGTTTTTTTTTCAGCAAAATTAAAACAGTAAAACAATTTAAAAAAATATAGCAAGCATTTGTTTCGTCTAATAGTAATTGCAGCAGATAAAAAACTGGAAACCCAGTTTGACGTTTCGGTTTACTTCATAATATAGTTTAATCTTATGCATGCAAGTTCTGTTCTCCACAAATACATTATAAATCGCCAGAATAAATGAGATGGGATAACAATGCTTTTTAGTTCACTGGTCTAATGCTCTAAAGCTTAATCCGACGAAGCGCAGAGCGATCGACAGATGCGGACGCAGAGTACATGCGTGTATGGGTCAAAAATGATGAACCGGTGAATTCATATTTCGCATATTATATGTGTGTTTGTGTGATTTGCAGTGAATCAGCCTGTGTGTGTTTTGCAGTTCTCCAGTAGATTAGAGCACGCAAATGAATTATGAACACAACAGCTATGACTATAAACAAAAGCTGAGAAATAACCACTATTGAACAGGTTGCTTCAAGAGGATTGTTCCTAATAAGTGTACTGTAAGATGGCTGAATGGATCCAGTAAATGACTATTTTAAAACTCAGTCTTTCTTTCTCATCTACTATAGGTAAACATGCAGAGGATGTGTTCGGTGAGCTCTTTAACGAAGCCAATACGTTTTACCTGCGTGCTAATTCTCTACAGGACCGTATAGACCGTCTCGCAATCAAGGTCACTCAGCTGGACTCTAGTGTGGAGGAAGGTCAGTCGAAGGTCAAAAGTTAAAGATCACATGTATTTTACCAGACATGGGATGCTTATTTAACAGGATATTCCAAACTAAACCTAACATACATACAGTATGTGGGTCAAAGATGATCTATGCATCGCCTTTCTTTGGTATTCTTGATGTACAGCAAGGCATCTGTGATTATATAAACCTTTTTTTCCCCATGTGTGTTATTTATGTAAGTTATAAAGACTTTTGTACCATTACCACATGACTGCTCATATAGATCACTGATGATTAAAAATTATTGTCAGTGGTAAGCAGCAACATGCCTCATACAGCATGTTGTCAACAGTTATATAATTCCTGTAAATTACACAAGAAGGTCAACCAAACAACATTGCATAGTACCACTGAATAATTCATAGCATGATACAGAAATGACAGACAGGCCCAGAGTTCTTTTTTCCCCCACTGTTTTTAAGAAAAACAAGTGGAATTGATTTAAACATGGTAAATTTGTTAAATAGAACTACAGTAACACAAGTTGTTAAACCAACATATGAAGAGTTCAGATGCAAAACCAGCTAAATCCATCTGACGTCTTTCTTTAAAAAATGCATTTTTATCAGGCTCAGATGTATAGGTTTCTATGTAAGTACCGCTACTTCTGACTGGGCTGAGGCTGGTATTTTAGCGAGTTTGAAGTAAAAGTATTGGATGGATGTATAATATGTGTCGAGAGCATTCACTCAGTGTCATTATCTCAATTTTGATTGAGATGGATTTTAGCTGGTTTTCCATCTGAACTCTTCATATATTCAACTCATAGATAAGTATAGATCAGGAGCAGAATTTGTAAATGTTGGTTAGCTAATTGTGAGAAAATCTGTGGAGCGCTGATTTCATGTGTACCTAGAGGTAGTTGATGTATAGATGTGTAATAATCTCTTTGCTTCGTTTTTGTCACAGTTTCACTCCAGGATATTAACATGCGTAAAGCCTTTAGGAGCTCTACTGTTCAAGACCAGCAGGTGGTGACAAAGAGCAGCATTCCAAACCCCATCACAGAGATTTACAACACCAGCGACAAACCTCCACCTCTCAACATACTCTCTGCCTACAGGTGTGTGTGTGTGTGTATGCTTTCTTCTTCATCTTCTTTTATATATTAAGATATTTAATGTGTATTATTGTTTTGCTTGTTTCATTTAGGGATGACCATACTGATGGAATTAAGTTCTACACAGACCCCTCATATTTCTTTGACTTGTGGAAGGAGAAAATGCTTCAAGACACAGAAGACAAGAGAAAAGAGAAGAGAAAACATAGGGTAAAAAAAAAAAAAAAAACCTTTTATGAAAGTTTTTGGTCTATAAATCTGGTAACACTCTTGTAAAAGTAGTTGGGTTTGCATCAGTGTACGATCTAAAGGAAAAGCTCACCTAAAAATGAAAAGCTGCTGAAAATTTACTCATCCTCAGGCCTCAGATTTAGAGAAATGTGTCATTGCATCACTTGCTCAGCAATGGATCCTCTGCAGTGAATGGGTGCCGTCAGAATGAGAGTCCAAACTTCTGATAAAAACATCACAGTAATCCACAAGTAATCCACACCACTCCAGTCCATCAATTAATGTCTTGAGAAGTAAAAAGCTGCGTGTTTGTAAGAAACAAATCCATGTAAGCAACAGTTTGAAGTTAAACAAATTTTAATGATGGATATATTTATTTTTGGTTTATTTATTATCTACCTGGTTTACTACAAACACGCAGCTTTTGGTTTCACAAGATGTGAACTGATGGACTGGAGTGGTGTGGATTACTTGTGGATTATTGTCATGTTTTTATCAGCTGTTTGGAACCTCATTCTGCTGGCACCCATTCACTGCAGAGGATGCACTGGTGAGCAAGTGATGCAATGCTACATTTCTCCAAATCTTTTCTGATGAAGAAACAAACTCATCTATATTTAGGATGACCTGAAGGTGAGTACATTTTCAGCAAATTAAAATTTTTGGGTAAACTATTCCTTTAAGAACTTTTTAAACTATTCCCAGTCTCTTTTCTATATGATTCACTCAAACTGATCCACTCCCAGATGAAATTTATATTGCTTAGAAGTAATTTGCAGACTTTTTCCCATCGTGCTCAATATGTCCTGTCTTTCTCTTCTCTATAAACGCTCTCATACACAGGAGCAGAAGCGTTGTGTCGATGGCACGTTGCCTCGTGAGGTGAAAAAGGTTCGTAAGGCTCATAACCGCAGACAGGAATGGAACATGATGGCTTTTGACAAGGAGCTGCGGCCGGACCACCATCATCATCATCATCATTCACTTCACAGGGGTGCATCGTCTGAGGGCTCGCTGTCTCCAGATGGCAGGTTTGGCAAATTCATCCCTCATGGTATAAATGCCTGCTATTTTAAAAAGCACTGATGCCATGATCACATTGCCACTAACTGGCTACAGTAATGCACTAAATGAAAGTGAATAGGACAATGCAGTGCAAACATTTGCACGCACAATGCGAAATGCACAAGGTATGACATGGTATGCACAAGGACGCAAGAGCAGTTATTTAAAGTTACAGTTAAATCAAAATAGGCAATTCTTATTTTTATGGAATACTGCAGTGTATATAAATAATTTCTTAACCTTCAGTAACCTGTTACTCACATCCAGCGATTAAATCAATTCCTGATTAACAAAATCAAATCCCACCTTAGGTTTTTTCATTCCAAAAGCTCTGTTTGTAAAAGATAATTCAATTTCCGAATCGCGCTAACACGCTAACTCCGAATCAAGTGCTGAAACAAAATAAAACAAAAAACTTTTTTTTTTTCCTTTAAACTTTGAGGAAACATTTTAATTTTTATAGCTTTTTTTATTTAAATTTGGAATATTCATTTAACTGTGCAGATATTTGCTTTCACAAGATTCCTCAAAATAATGTTTAAATTTTGTATATTTACACTAATACATTAAAGTTTGAAATAATTAAGATTTATTAAAGTTTTTTTTTTTTTTTTTTTTTACTTCTGCTCACCAAGGCTGCATCAGTAATAATTAAAAATACAGTAAAAACAATATAAAATATTTTTACAATTTAAAAGATCTGTTTTCCATTTAAATATATTTTAAAATGTAATGTATTGCTATGATGAATCAACAGGAATCATAACTCCAGTCTTCAGTGTCACGTAATCCTTCAGAAATCATTCTAATATGCCGATTAGAATGAACATTTATGATTATTATCAATATTGAAAATAGTTTTTGCTTTTTAATATGTTTGTGTAAATCATGATACACTGCTGTTCAAAGGTTTGGAATAAGTAATAATTCTGTTGTTTTGAACTTTATATTCATCAAAGAATCCTTAAAAAATGTATCATAGTTTTCATAAAAAATATTGGGACTGTGTCCAACATTGATAATAATAAGAAAGCTATTAATAATAATTGGTATAATCGAGAACCAAGTCTGCATATTAGACTTGTTTTTGAAGGATTGTATAACGCTTAAGACTTTTATAACTGTTTTACTGTGTTTTTGATCAAATAAATGTAGCTTTGATGAGCACAAGAGACTTCTTTTAAAAGCATTTAAAAAATAGCAATTATTTCAAACACTCGATTGGTAGTGCAGATTTGTATTGAGTACATTATAATTATTTTAATTAAAACTTTTTTTTTTTTTTTTTTTCTGGTTCAGTTCCTTAAAATCATTATTGCAAAGCTTTGCATTAATCTTCTTTCCAACAGACCACATCCAGACAACTCAGACTATCCAGTCCCAGCGTGTCACGCTCAAACATGGGCACATGCACAGCCGCATCCCTTCATGCCTGTGGACACAGCGTCATCTAGCGCAAACGGAGGGGTGGAGCACGAGTACCACAGCATTGGAGGGCCTGTGGGCGATGTAGGCTACAGAGTGGGTGTACTCGCTCGAACACATCCAACCCCTCCACAGTACCCACCCCCTGAAAATGGAGTCAATGGAACCATCACGCTTCCACCAACAGACTATGGGTAACAGCAAATTCAAATAAACAAGATATCGTAGTTATGTCTTGAAACATTTCTCTGCTGATAGTCTGCTGTGAAGCACTAGCGTCCCACCTTCCACACACACCATATAAACA
Source organism: Cirrhinus mrigala (assembly GCA_036247105.1). Classification (NCBI taxonomy): domain Eukaryota; kingdom Metazoa; phylum Chordata; class Actinopteri; order Cypriniformes; family Cyprinidae; genus Cirrhinus; species Cirrhinus mrigala. The sequence goes on along the minus strand of CM070011.1, from coordinate 1,996,407 downwards.
TGCAACTTTAAACCATACAACATTCTGTACAGTGTAGCTTATTAAATATGTCTACAATTTAAGGTATATTTCTAGTGTAAATTTTTAAAACTTGATGTTGTATTTTTTGCTACTCCTGACAATCACTTGTATGCTTTTAAGGTCAAATTGTTGTATTAAGCCATATTCATTTTGACCAGGGGTGCCTAAACTTGGTCCTGGAGGGCCGGTGTCCTGCAGAGTTTAGCTCCAACCCCATTTGGGCACACCTGAACCAGATAATCAAGCTCTTACTAGGCATACTAGAAACCGAGATTGTCTTACTATTGGGAGATGAGAGGGTCTGTATTACTTACTATCGGAGAAAGCATAACGGCTAACTTGGATCACATGCCCCTTCATAATCGATCACATTACAGCCTTGACGTCACTGAATTTCAGTCAGGGTTGTGCGACACTCATTCGCCATTTACGGATACCATAGGAATGAATGAGAAGTGGCGTGAGCTGAATCCCACCTGTCACAAAAAGCTAGTGACTTCTCTTATAAAACAACATTTTGAAGATTAGCAGTCGATTCATTAAATGATAAGCCATTTCTCTAAAAAGCTGTTTATTCAGCGTAGTAGAGCCTCTCCTCCATTGACATCCATTAAAAAAAACGGCCTCTGGTCTCCTTTCCCACGTACTGCCAGACCGGAAGCGTTAGCTTTAGCCGTTACGCTTTTTCGCCTAATGGTTGCAGGCTTGCCATCTAGTGGCTTTGCTAGAAACTTCCAGCCAGGGGTGTTGAGGCAAGTTGGAGCTAAACTCTGAAGGATGACGCCCTCCTAGACCAAGTTTGGGCACCCCTGATTTTGGCCATGAACAATGCAGCGTCACTTTAATTCAGCATGTCCATAATAACAAATGTGTAATTACAAATATATTTAAAACAGGTGACATACAAGTTTCAGCAGAAATTTTTTAAATTGAGCCAATATTGGAATAATATGTTGAGCACTTTCAAAAAAGGTAATAGGATTTTGGAAAGAAAATTTGTAGTTCAAATGGTAGTCAAATAATCAGTAGGGTACAACGGGGCTAAAGGCACCCCCTAAGAAAAAAAAAAAAAAAGTGCTTTTCACTGAACCCAAAGTGTATGATTGCAGAAAAATACATACGTTTGTATTGAACATTGATGGAGCAACAGATTTTGTGTGAAAATAAAGCATACAAGTTGTTTATTTTGTTTGAAAATCTTAAAATGTATAAAAGGTAAGGTTCACCAGCATGGGGTAAAAGCCACACAGTATTGATACAAATACTTTAGCTAAAATAATGTTGTTGTTTTTTAATGTCTAAGTTAATACTTGTTCAAAACAATCACTTTTTGTAAAGTTTGTACTATTTTCTGCTAATTTTGAAAAAAAAAATAATTATTTTTTGTTCAATAAACATACTGTTATTAAACTATGTTAATATAAAACATATTTTTTAAAATACAGAAACAAAATCATTTTAAAATGTAAAGATTCTGAAAGCACTGAAGGAGATCCCATAATAATTTAATACAGATTTGCAGTAGTAACAACAAATGATATTTTATTATATGATATGATGAATATCATGTTTTTAAATATGATGGTTTCATTCTAAACATGGCGATTATCTCTAAGATGAACACCCAACATAACATACGATATTTAACACCTGAATTTAACCATGTCATGTCAACAAATGGAAAAGTCAGCCTTCTGTTAATTATCATGTTAATTATTGTGCTTTTTAGCCCCAACAGCAGGGGTGCTTTTTACCCCAAATACAACACTTTTACATATTCTTTTGTAATTTAAAAACTCCTGTTTTAATTATCCTAAACAAAACTGAAAATCATTAAGAAGATCTTTGTCTCAAGATATATTTAATAATTTTAACGATTCGCATTTGCTACTTAAATCTAGAACATTTGTAAAAACAACAAATATTAGATCAAGTAAGCACAGAAATGACTTTGCGCTGTTGCCTGTGATCGTGTCAAGCATCAGACAATTTTGCACGTGTATGTTGAAAACTCCGTACACCGCTACACAGTGGACCAGACTTTATGGCAATAGTCAAAAGCCTGTATCCAAAACAAAATATATGGTGGTGACCATGTATGCTGGTCCATGTAGAGGTTTCAAAAACTAGGTTTTTCACGCTCTCTTTTTCTCCCTTATAGTATGATGGAGTACTATGCCAGTTCAGGCCCGCCGCCGCCTCCAACAGGTCCTGTCATTCCATCTGCACAGACGGCTTTCGCCTCACCTCCAGCTACTCCTCATCCTGGACTGATCACATCAGCCTTACGCTATCCTCTTCCACCTGTCCCACCTCCTGGACCTGCTTTAGCTTCACCTCCTGAAGGTCCACCTCCTCCTCCAGCCCCTCCCGTCCCACCTCATCCAGTAGTGCTTGGAGAGGGACGGAGACTGACTCTGCAGCCTGTCACAGACGCTCGCAGCGACCTGCTCTCGGCAATACGCATGGGTAAGTGGAGTGTGTTTGTGCATATTTTGCATATGTCGACAGCAGAGGACAACAGTCCATAGTGGCACACTTTAACATGACCACAGTACAGTACACTCTTGTGAAAACGAAGTACACTTCAGCATACTTTTAAAAAGAGTACTTATTATGGAAATAATATACATTAAAAGAATGTTCTTAAGTGTGAGCTGGATGTAATGTTTTCTGACGTAATTGTGTGTTAAATGCAATGAAGTGAAAATTTATTATAGTGTGAATATATATTTCATGCAGTTGAATTAGAGTGTTTTTGACCAACTTATTTAGAACTTAAGTACATCTTTATGTGTACTTTCCTAATTATTCTGTTGTCTTTGCTGTCAAATATACTGACAAACATTTATGGTGCACTAAAATATACTTCATTTTTCATTGAAAATGATTATGTATTTGAAAACATAGTTATAATAATAAGGAAGTTGCAATTTAGTACATTTAAAATGCATTAAGTTTGTAATATTACAATATTACATATAAAATGTAATACTGAATTACACTACAGTTAAAATTGTAATCAAGTGCTTCACATGTACTTTAGTTCGAAATAAGGGTACTTCTTTAAAGCATTACAAAAGATTATTTAAACATTGTTTACATTTGTAATTTGACTGCATTTTAAAGTGTACGTACATGTGTTGTCATGAAAGTGGACTCTTGTTAGGTACATTTAAGTTGCCTTTTAATTCAGTAATACATCTGCAAGTACATACTTTTAAGATTTGATGTACACAACAAGTGCACTTTCGATACACGTCTTTTTCACAAAGGCATTCATGATATAGCACATAATCCGAAATGGATTATGACCATGTTTTGATAAATATTGTAATATTCTATTTTTTGTTGTTTAGTCCAAGCTCAACAGCTGCTATGTATGTTAAGATTTTAAAAGTGTCAAACTGCTATGCACAAAACGTGTTTACATGAATGTTTTTTTGTGTTCAGGTATTCAGCTAAAGAAAGTACAGGAGCAACAAGAACAGCAGGCTAAAAGAGAGCCTGTGGGAAATGATGTGGCGACTATACTGTCTCGCCGCATTGCAGTGGAGTATAGCGACTCAGAAGATGACTCAGAACTTGATGAGAACGAATGGTCTGACTGATAATAGTCAACCACACACACAGGAGAAGATAGAGACCTTCCTCATAAATATGAAAGTACCTTCACCTTCAGACAGCCACAAGTAGTTGATCATTAAAGGTGCTGTATGTCATTTTTTGACTAAAGCATAGAAATACCATAATATGTTCACGAATATTTAGGAAATATGCAAAGTTCATATACTTGTTTCCCCCGAATAACAGTGCTACAGCCAGTTATTCTGCTTTGAAATGTGCGCTCTGTGTCAGAATGTCTGTTTTTGTTTTGGGCTGTGTGACTCCACCCACTGTCAATTTACGTAATAGTATTTAGACACCCCTGGTTGCCAGTTGGCAGAAAGCACAGCATACTGCAGCCATGGAGGCCAGTAAACGGACTGGGTAATAGATTACAGATTTAGCCCAACCTAAAAAGTCTTAATGTATATATCTAAAAAGATCTGTGATCAGCACAACTGTTCATTTAAAATAAACAAATAAATAGAAAGAAATTGCAAACCATTTGTACAGGAAAATTGTATTAATCAGAATTTTTTAATTAAAAATCTGGAGAATAAGCAATCATGGTATTGTAAGAAACTAACATGATCTGCAAAGGTGTTGCTGCAGTATTTTCTGTTTTTATTAATTAAATATTAATTCAACTGAATAATCTGTTAATGTAATTTTATTATTTATTACCTCTTTTCCTTAGCTTGTACCAAGAAATGTTTATGTGGAAAAATTCTGTGAATAACTTGAGCTCTCTTCCCCTCTCCATCTCTTTGCATGAAGTCTTATCCAAATTCCATGACTTTTTGTTGCTGTTAAGGGAATCCTTTTTCAGTGATTAACAAATTAATTAAAATGTGCTTTCAAACAATAAATGTGACATCTAAGCAGAATGTGACAACATTTAATACTATTACAATTTTTTCATAAAGCATTATAGAATTGCAGATTGACTTCTCTTTCATTTATGCCAAAGTGAAATGTTTATCAATTTGAGTGATTACAAATTTAAATCTTCAGGGCTAATAACAGCTTTAGACTTGCTGTCGACAAGATATACACGTTCTAAAAGAAAACGTAAATAAAGAAAGATTAACAAAATAGTGCAGTACAAAAAATGATAAAGAATTCATATTAATGGAGAGCTAAACTGTGAAAAATGCTACTGTCTGTCTTTATAAGTGACACTACAATAAACACTTGTGTATGATGTTGAGATTCATTAACTGCTATAATTAAATAACTATAAGAGTAACAAAGTGCATTAAAATGATAAAATTACTTACGCAACACAATGGCATGTTAATGATTAATTATTTCATAACAAATACAAAGTTTGCAACATAAAATAACTAGAAGCTAAAATACCAAGAAGCTGCTGAAACTGACAAGTAGCCCGCCTTGTTGGCAGAGGCTATTTAGATGAACTCCTCCCACTAATGTGTGTTTGGGCAACAAAAGACAATACATTAACAATAAATCCAGTGCCGTTGATAATAAAATGCATGCTATAGTCATTTTTGGCGCGATTTTTCCCCTTTTCAAATTTCATATCACATCAGAAAGGCATTTATTTGTTATATAAAATTTATTAAAATAATCGAAAAGTTGAAAATAAAGTATCGGGTAGGGTTAGAGTAGGCATAGGGAGGGCTTATAGTATCCCAATAAGGTAGCATCCATTTAATAATTTGAATTAAAATTTACTCTCAATACATTATTATTATTAGTGCAGATAATTGCCACTATTTGCAATAAGAACATAACCAGGTATACACATACATACATATATACACATGACAGAACTCCCCCACCCAGAAGGCACATCCTTGTGCCATAGAACAGTCCAACACAGGTAGGAGTGTGGGGTCTCTGGAGGAAGATGCAGAACAGGCAGAGGGTAGGAAACCAAGGGAGACGACTGGTGGAGAGGATGGTGGGAGGAGCCAGGAGCAGGAGGAGCCAGGTGGGGATCCAGAGTCCAGCCAGGAAGGAGGCCCATAGTTGAGTCAAGGGAGGAAGGAGCCATGGTGCGGATGCAACTGACAAGACCATGGACAAGAGCAATGGAGACGGAGCTGCTGGAGATGGAGACCGAGGTGGAGCCAAGGAGACACGGGAACCTGGAACACAGTTGTGGAGCTGGAGAGACCAAGAACAAAGGCAAAGACAGAGGGAAGGAGGAGCCAAAGGGACGAGGCAAAGCCAGAGGAGTGGAGTACTGTAGTGGAGTTAGGTTAGGTCAGGTTAGATGACTGACCAAGGTGGAGCCGCAAGGATGAAGGAGGCCAGGGGAGCTGGTGGGATGACAGGTCATGGTGGAAATGCCTTGACAACACCATGGGGACGAGCAATGGAGATGGAGCTGCATAAGATGGAGCCCAGATGAAGCTGAGGAGACACAGAGCCAAGGTGACACTGCAGACCTGGAGGGCCATGGTGAAGCTGATGGCTCATGTGACCAAGGGACCCAGTACACCTTGGTGGAGCCGGAGTGACAGAGGACAAAGACAGACCCAGAGGGAAAGAGTAGTCCGATGGAGCCAAAGGTATAGAGGGATGAGGCGAAGCCAGAGTGGTGGAATCCCGTAGTGGAGTCAGGTAGATGACTGACCAAGTTGGAGCCAGAGGAACAAGGGAGCCCAGTGGAGCCAATAGAATGAAGGGTCATGGTGGAGATGCCCTTGACAACACCATGGGGGCGAGCGATGGAGATGGAGTTCCTTTTACACATATGTAAAAATAAATTGTGAATAAATAAGTGGTATGTACAGCTGTGCTATGGATAATAGAATAGAATAGAATAGAATAGAATAGAATAAGATGCAGGGATGTATTAGGATGGAGGTGGTAGCAAACAAATATTAGGTTATTGCACATTGTTACTGCATAATGGGGGGAACATTTAACTGTTCATAAAATAGATTGCCTGGGGGTAAGAAACTGTTCTTGTGCAAAATTCATTCAGATGATTGAGGACTTCATCTGCATTTTTAGATGTTGTTAATCATCTAATATCAGTCACTAACGGTAGCAGTGCACATTAAGGAGGCCTTGTAAAATCTGGTCCATCACCCTTTGGAAAATTGCTGGAGCCAATGCAATCCCAAATGGTTACAGACTGTAACAGAACAGCCCCTTTGACGTGGTGATAGTGAGGCACTTACATGAACTTTCTGCCCCAGGAACTTGTAGGTATGCGTTTGAGAGATCCAATTTGGTGAAACATTGGCCCCCTGCTAATGATGCAAATAAATCCTCTATTTGTGGGATTGGGTAAGGTTCAATGCAAAGGGCAGGATTCACTGTTACCTTAAAATCCCCACATTTACATCCCTGTTTCTTTTTACAACTGGCACGGTCGGCATGGCCCATTTTCTGCACTTGGGATACGACCCCCCCTCTCCAATAACCGATTTATTTTAACCTCAACTTTTGGCTTCAAAGCATAGGGGACACTGCGTGCTTGGCAAAATCATGGTTGAGACTGTGGCTTGAGTGGAACTGTGGCTTTGAAACCTTTCAACAAGCCCAATCATTTCCTAAAGACATTTTTGTGTTTTGCTAGTAGTGTCTTAACTGCGTCCCTTTTCACACTCTTAATTTTAATGTCAGTTCAGCTTGATTTTCTGTTTTTCACTCTTTAGCGAAAAGTGGTGGGGTGATTCCTTCCATGAAATAAAGTGGTAATTTCGTTTGTTGCTTGTTCATTTCCACTTTGACTTTGATAACCCCTACTGGAGACACCACCTCTCCTGTATATGTTTACAGGATTTCATCTGTTGTACACAGCGGTTAGAGTTAATCATGCATTGTAAAATTTCTCTTGAAATTAGGAAAACATCAGCTCCTAATTCCATTATCTAATTCCATTTCCAAGATTTCTCCCTCTACTTTTGATTTAAGACAAACGTGTGACACATTTGGTAGAGCATCTTCCCATGTCTGACTCATCAAAGGCATCCATGTGACCCATAAACATGGCCATTTCATCAGGTGTTGTTCCACAGGTTCACTACAGTCATCCAATCAAATGATTTCAGTAGTCAGTCCTTCACCTCACACAACTCAGGCGTTCAAAAAGACAATCTTCGTTGCCAAAATGTTATATATTTATCTTTTATATAACATGAAGGATACACTGAGACGATTGCTGTCAACTCACTTATTGTTTACAGAGAACTTTCTGATCTGATTTCTTCAATGACAAAATACGCACACAAGGGCAAAATCTAAAGCGTCCTCCAGTGCCTAAAACATCAAGTGCAATTATCTTCTTTACGTGGGTTGTGCATTGGCACGGCTCCTCAGTCTGGATGCATCTAATGTTTTGAGGTATATGTGTGGCTGTCAGTCACCACACCGGTGTGGATATTGTCAAAGACTTTGATACTGTACTTAGAAATCACAGATTCTATGTCTTGGAAGTATGACCCAGATAAGAATTTTCACTGGATATTGTCATCTAAACAACCAATTAAATTTCTCACACTTTTGTTCTGACCAACTGATGAAAAAAAAAATTACAATAAATCACGCTGCCAATGGTGATTAAATCAAATGATCGCTTAGCTCATATCACATCAGAACGTGCAAATTTTTATGACTGTTATACCTTGTTCAGCATTGCCTGACTGTGCAGTGTGTATTAGTGTTGCCTGTAGATTTTCATTTTTAATCTCTAATTGTCATACCATTTGAATTTTATATAAAGAAATTGTTAAGGGAGAAGTCCACTTCCAGAACAAAAATTTATAGATAATGTACTCACCCCCTTGTCATCCAAGATGTTCATGTCTTTCTTTCTTCAGCCATAAAGGAATTATGTTTTTTGAGGAAAACATTTCAGGATTTTTCTCCATATAGTGGACTTCTATGGTGCCCGAGTTTGAACCTCCAAAATGTAGTTTAAATGCAGCTTCAAACGATCCCAAATGTGGTTGTAAATGATCCCAGCTGAGGAAGAAGGGTCTTATCTAGCAAAATGATCGGTTATTTTCATAAAAATAATACAATTTATATACTTTTTAAAGTCTTTTGTCTTGCTCTGCCTGAATTTTTTTTCCGGTTCATGACAGTTAGGGTATGTCGAAAAACTCCCATCTCATGTTCTCCCTCAACTTCAAAATCACCCTATATCGCTGTTTTACCTTTTTTGTTGTTCTTGTGGCACCATAGCAACCAATTATATGGAGAAAAATCCTGAAATGTTTTCCTCAAAAAACATAATTTCGCATGACAGAACCTGTGCTACACAAGCTTTTGTGCTTAAAAAGTATACACATTTTTATTTTCCGAAAAAAATGACAGGTCGTTTCGCTAGATAAGACCCTTCTTCCTCGGCTGGGATCATTTAGAGCCCTTTAAAGCTGCATTTAAACTATATTTTGAAAGTTCAAAATGGGGGGCACAATTAAAGTCCATTATATGAAGAAAATCCTGAAAATCCTGAAATGTTTTCCTCAAAAACCATAATTTCTTTACGACTGAAGAAAGAAAGACATGAACATCTTGGATGACAAGGAGGTGAGTACATTATCTGTAAATTTTTGTTCTGGAAGTTCTGGACTTCTCCTTTAACCCAAAAAGCAAATAAATGTCTGTAATCCTACGTATATGTAATCAGATGCACATCTAAAACTGGAATATAATCTAATTTCAGACACCTATATATATATATATATATTAAGAATTTGTTCTAGGAATCAACTTAGACATCTTCCCAACTTAGACTGGCTTCATTTTTTACTCTGTGTCAATTTTTTACTTCACTTAGTTAAGGACTAAATGTATGCTTGGTAAAATGACACAAAAAAAGGTCAGGAAATGCATTTTGGATATTCCCTATTGAAGATCTTGCTGATTTAAGACCTAAAAACGTAGTGTTGTCTGAACACAATGGTGGGGGATTACAACCTTTTAATGATTCAAACCCACTGTCGGGTGCATTGAGAGCTCATGAATGGGATAAGTTAACAGACCACAATAGTGGCATTAGTGCTAAACTTTTTCACAATTCTAGACATGTCACATACTTCACATATTTTAGTGTTGTACTTCTGGGTATGATGAAAGCTTTATGACATTTTATGAATGTATTTAAAAAGAGTTTCACATCTTGTAAGCATAGATTTTACATGTCAGTTGTGTTCAAACTTGATTTTTAGATGTATTTATTTTTTTATTGGTCCCTTTTCACATTAACAAAAGATAAGCTTAAAAGAATGTCTGTTAATCCTTGATTATGAGAGGAGAAATAAATTATACAAACTGAAACACATCTATTTAGATTGAATGATGCGGTCATCTGCAGTATAATTGATTTAAAGCTGAGCATTATTGTGATTACATGGCAAAATAATAAACAGTCTGGTGAGCGGATACATTCCTTTCTTACATTGTTTTGTTTACTGTCTGCATCACACACACAGAGCACCTGGTGGTCTGTCTGTTTTTTTCCCTGAGAACATTCTTTCTCACACTCTAACTCTGTTGTTTTCAAGTATTTGAAATTGTTTTTTTTTTTAGTGGAATTAAAAACCCACAGCCTCAAAAGCCCTTGCCTGCTTCCATATGGCTCAGAAAAGTTCCCATAGCGATCTCCCACTGGCCCTGCTTATTTGCGATAGTGGTTGAAGTGCGGCATGCTGCCATGCAAAGTTCATTAAATCACTGTTTTACCACTCAGCTTAATCCCTATACCAATACAGCAGTACAATCCCAAAAGACAAGAGAAAGACAGACAGAAGAAGAGGGCTTAAAGACTTGACAGATCAGATCTGACATTTTGTTTTCCCACCGTTGCCAGGGAGTGCAAGGAATCTTGTTTCTGAGCACTAACACTGCTCTTAAGGAAAAATATGTAGGGGTTCGGGACATCTCCTTCCATCCGCCGTGTGAAATGTCTCCTCAGTCTAGGACTGTCCTTGATTGTGCCCATCTGCCAGTGAATTCAGAAGGGCATCAGTTTTAAAAGCGCGCATCCTATTGTCCTGTTCTTGTATTAAGTTTGCATTAAAGTTGAACTCGGGTGCAGGAACACTTTAGAGATAAAGCAAGTCTTATGTTTTTGGCAGTGCTGCCCCCTCCCTATCCTATGCACACACAGCAGCTCCTACTGTAGGGGACGTCTTCACCAGCAGGGAGTCAAAGAGGATCTCATGGAATGCCTGTCCTCTGTTTTGTTCAGTTTTGTTTTGTTTATACATTGACAATGTGTAATAGCGCCTTACTACGGGGAGTTGGGGAGGGTGGGATGTTGAGAGATGGTGTTAAGAAAAGAAAAAAAGCAGTGGTACGTGCCAAGTGCCAATTGTCTCCTCGTAATAGGCATCAAAAGACCAACTTCTGTGTGTTACCATACAGGTGAACTCACTCCTGGGAAAGTAGGGTTTTTCTCAGCCTCCACAGAGAGCCAGCGTCGCTCTTTTCTCTCTTAGCAGTAACGGGATTAGTCGTGCCATTGCTCTCCCGGCTTTCACGCCACTGTCTACTTCCCATCTTCCACTAATGTGATTATCCCAGCCCCTGTGGTCCAAGCAGAAGGACGAGGGACTCCTCTTCAGTTGCACATTCACGGTGCCTCACAGAACCCCCCCTCCAGCACCACCACCCAAATTCTCTAGCACCTCTGTAAGACCTGTTGGGCACAATTCAGATGCCATCTCAGTCAAAACAAGACAAAAATTAGACTAAAATTGCATTACGCCTCCATGCCTTGAGAATCACTATATCTCAACAGCTATTACTCCTACTGTGCAGTTCCAAGATTAGTCCATTACTTATGACCTACTACCTACTTGTTATTTCACACTGGTGTGCTTCATGTCAAGTTAGATTAGATTCAACTTTTTTTGTCATTGTGCAGAGTATAAGTACATGGATAGACATGGAGTTGTGGCCATAAGTTTACATATACCTGGCAGAATCTGTAGGTTCTTAGAAATAAGAAATAACAAAATAAAAAACTAAAAAAAGGGATTTTTTTTTACTATTATTTTTTGAGCTAGTCACAAGACAAATAATTATTCAGTTTCAATAATGACAACTCGTTGAATCGTTTTAGCATGTTAAGAGATCTGACAGTGTTGTGGGCTTGGCAGACTGGATGTGCTATGCTGCTGCTGCAGTGCAATTCCTTGTCACTCTTGTTCAATGCCTGTAACTGTCCTTATGATTGGCCTGCATTAGTTGGTGGTCACTTCCTATTGAGAATGCCTTGCCAGCTACATCCTGTAGTATTCTGGAGTGGATGCACAAGATGTAGTCAATCTTATTCTTTGTCTCATCATTTGGGGAGATCCATGTCCACTGGCACTGTAGATATTACTGATGAATAAGTGTAGGTGATGAGGTAGGTGCAGTGTACATTAATCACCTCCTCAAGGTCTTTGTAAAACAGTACAACCACTTCATCTTCTGCTGCCGCAGTGGGGGCATAAACTTGTTTAAAACGGAGGCTTCTCTGTCGGGACTAGGTGAGGGTCAGTATGCTGATACGCTACTTGTTCACGTATATATGGTTGATTCACCTTTTTTCTTGACGCAGTAATTCCAGGCACTCCTACACTTCTGAATCCTTCTCCAGCTTCAAGTGCTACTGTTGATCCATCTTTCTGTTCTGTGTATAGTTCTTTCTGGCACTGTGTTTCACAGAGGTAAAAAATGTCAAAGTGGATGTCACTCTTTTCTTTTCGATGATCATTGACAGATCTGTCACCTATGATACCATTCTAGCATTTAAGGTGGCGATCAATAGGGGAAATCACTGGGCCAAGTGTCCAATCCCTTGCCTACAGCCCTTGTCATTTCGCTGCTGTATAAAGGGCATGTAGGCACACAAGGTAGTGGGGCCCATTTTTAATACAGGGGTTGGACAATGAAACTGAAACACTCGCCAATATAGTATTGGAGGTTTCATGGCTATATTTGCGCTGTCTGGTGCCCAATCTTCACTTATTGTACATTACACCAGTTAGAGCAGAGTGTAAAGTTTCATTATGTGCACCCAATGGTTCAAACATTGTACCTTGAAGGTAGTGCTCTGTATCAGGATAATAATGCACCAATACACACAGCAAGACTGGTGACAGACTGGTTTAATGAACATGAAAATTAAGTTGAACATCTCCCATGGCCTGCATAGTCACCAGATCTGAATATTATTGAGCCACTTTGGGGTGTTTTGGAGGAGTGAGTCAGGAAACGTTTTCCCACATCAGCATCACATAGTGACCTGGCCACTGTTCTGCAAGAGGAAAATGGCTCAAAATCCCTCTGGCTGCTTTGCAGGACTTGTATTTGTTACTCCCACGATGTTGTATTAGCTGCAAAAGGAGGCCCAATATCATACTAATTGTGATCTAAAACCAGGTGTTTCAGTTTCATTGTCCAACCCCTGTAGATGTTAGCTGGTTGGGATTCTTGTCCAGAATTATTTAACAGACCACCCGGGGAATATATATATATACCGATCAGGCATAACCTTATGATCACCTTCCTTATGTTGTGTTGGTCCCCCTTTTGTTGACAAAACACCCATGACCCATCGAGACATGGACTCCACTAGACCCTTGAAGGTGTGCTGTGGTATCTGGCACCAAGATGTTAGCAGCAGATCCTTTAAGTCCTGTAAGTTGCGAGGTGGGGCCTCCATGGATCAGACTTGTTTGATCAGCACAGATGCATGATTGGATTGAGATCTGGGGAATATATAGGCCAAGTCAATACCTCAAACTCCTTGTTGTGCTACTCAAACAATTCCTGAACCATTTTTGTCTTTGTGGCAAGGTGCATTATTCAGCTGAAAGAGGCCACAGCCACCACCGAATACAATTTCCATGAAAGGGTGTATACAGTGGGTACGGAAAGTATTCAGACCCCCTTAAATTTTTCACTCTTTGTTATATTGCAGCCATTTGCTAAAATCATTTAAGTTAATTTTTTTTCCTCATTAATGTACACACAGCACCCCATATTGACAGAAAAACACAGAATTGTTGACATTTTTGCAGATTTATTAAAGAAGAAAAACTGAAATATCACATGGTCCTAAGTATTCAGACCCTTTGCTGTAACACTCATATATTTAACTCAGGTGCTGTCCATTTCTTCTGATCATCCTTGAGATGGTTCTACACCTTCATTTGAGTCCAGTTGTGTTTGATTATACTGATTGGACTTGATTAGGAAAGACACACACCTGTCTATATAAGACCTTACAGCTCACAGTGCATGTCAGAGCAAATGAGAATCATGAGGTCAAAGGAACTGCCTGAAGAGTTCAGAGACAGAATTGTGGCAAGGCACAGATCTGGCCAAGGTTACAAAAAAATTTCTGCTGCACTTAAGGTTCCTAAGAGCACAGTGGCCTCCATAATCCTTAAATGGAAGACGTTTGGGACGACCAGAACCCTTCCTAGAGCTGGCCGTCCAGCCAAACTGAGCTATCGGGGGAGAAGAGCCTTGGTGAGAGAGGTAAAGAAGAACCCAAAGATCACTGTGGCTGAGCTCCAGAGATGCAGTCGGGAGATGGGAGAAAGTTATAGAAAGTCAACCATCACTGCAGCCCTCCACCAGTCGGGGCTTCATGGCAGAGCGGCCCGACGGAAGCCTCTCCTCAGTGCAAGACACATGAAAGCCCGCATGGAGTTTGCTAAAAAACACCTGAAGGACTCCAAGATAGTGAGAAATAAGATTCTCTGGTCTGATGAGACCAAGATAGAACTTTTTGGCCTTAATTCTAAGCGGTATGTGTGGAGAAAACCAGGCACTGCTCATCACCTGTCCAATACAGTCCCAACAGTGAAGCATGGTGGTGGCAGCATCATGCTGTGGGGGTGTTTTTCAGCTGCAGGGACAGGACGACTGGTTGCAATCGAGGGAAAGATGAATGCGGCCAAGTACAGGGATATCCTGGACGAAAACCTTTTCCAGAGTGCTCAGGACCTCAGACTGGGCCGAAGGTTTACCTTCCAACAAGACAATGACCCTAAGCACACAGCTAAAATAACGAAGGAGTGGCTTCACAACAACTCCGTGACTGTTCTTGAATGGCCCAGCCAGAGCCCTGACTTAAACCCAATTGAGCATCTCTGGAGAGACCTAAAAATGGCTGTCCACCAACGTTTACCATCCAACCTGACAGAACTGGAGAGGATCTGCAAGGAGGAATGGCAGAGGATCCCCAAATCCAGGTGTGAAAAACTTGTTGCATCTTTCCCAAAAAAACTCATGGCTGTATTAGATCAAAAGGGTGCTTCTACTAAATACTGAGCAAAGGGTCTGAATACTTAGGACCATGTGATATTTCAGTTTTTCTTTTTTAATAAATCTGCAAAAATGTCAACAATTCTGTGTTTTTCTGTCAATATGGGGTGCTGTGTGTACATTAATGAGGAAAAAAAAAAAAAGAACTTAAATGATTTTAGCAAATGGCTGCAATATAACAAAGAGTGAAAAATTTAAGGGGGTCTGAATACTTTCCGTACCCACTGTATGGTCTGCAACAATGCGCAAGTAGGTGTTACGTGTCAAAGTAACATCCATATGGATGGAAGGACCTAAAGTTTCCCAGCAGAATATTGCCCAAAGCATCACACTGCCTTCACTGGCTTGCCTTCTTCCCATAGTGCATTCAACAGACCAGGCCACCTTCTTCAGTGAACAGGGGCACCCTGACGGGTCTGCGGCTATGCAGTCCCTTGCGCAACAAACTGTGATTCATTGTGTATTCTGACACTTTTTCCATCAGAACCAACATTAACTTCTTGAGCAGACTGAGCTACAGTAGCTCATCTGCTGGATAAGACCACACAGGACAGCCTTCGCTCCCCATGTGCATCAGTGAGCAATGGCCTCCCATGACCCTGTCGCCGGTTCACCACCGTTCATTCCTTGGACCACTTTTAATAGATACTGACCACTACAGTGTAGTGAATTTCACTTTTGCCAACCTAGGGAGGTGAAATAGGGTAGTGATTGGTACTCATGTCACAGCTGATGTTATGATTCTTGGATCACGTGTCAATTAATGTGTGTACATCACATAAGAAAGTACATCACATAAGAAATTATGAGTACATCACATAAGAAAGATTGGTGGGACCTCTAACTTGTAGAACCTCTTCTGTATTATTAACACAAGGAAGACACAAGTTGTAATAAGTTGTAAAAGTGCATAAGATGGATAAAATGCAAGTGATTATGTTGGGTGTTGCTATGTCAGAGCAACATTATCTGGAAAGATAAACTGTTGCTACTCTGAACAAATAAGGTGAAGAACCTTATTATGCATCAAACAAATACGTGTAAGATTTGTTATCAACTGCAGTCAGCTATATAATATCTAATGTAAATTAGAAAATCATATACTGATAATACACAACAATGTCAAGGTCTCTGGAAGAGGTTTGGAAGTGATATTTACGTTCGCTGTGGTTGAGTGAGCAGTCCGGTGGTGGCGACTTCTTCCACTGGTTGCGCTGGTGGCAGTACAGTGGGGAAAGGAGCAGGAATCCGTTTCGACAGCCTTGAAGATGAAGTGCTGTAGGATGCTGATCTCCTGGAGCACCAAAGGGTCCTTAGATCTGGAACACGCAGATGTGGCCCTGGAGTAGGTGGTGAAGGTCCTTAGCTTGGAACACGCAAGCAAAAGTACCTGAAGTGAAGGTTTGCTCGCCGGAGCTTAACCTTGTTGCAAATGTCTGTGTGTCTTCTGCCTCTCTGGGCTAGTGACTCAGAACTTGGTCAATCTGCTTTGTCTCTCTAGGATGGAGACTCAGGATGCTGCATCAGTTGTTGTCTCACTGGACGAAGAGTCTGAACATAGATTATCTCTTTCCTCGCAGGCTGGAGGCTCAGAACGTGGTCGTATCTGTTGTTGCCTCAAAAGCTGGAGACTCAGACTTGTTATCTGTTGTTGTCTCACCCTTGTGGGTCACAGACTCAGAACTGGTTGTTCTGTTGGTGTCTCATGGACGTGCCTGAGACTCAAAACGGGGTGTTTCTGCTATTGTCTCACCCTTGCAGGGCTCAGACCCAGAATGAAGGTTGATCTGTTGCTGTCTCTTCCCTTACAGAACTGAGACTCAGAACTGAGGTTGATCTGCTTGTGTCACTTCTTTACAAGTAGCAGGTTTTCCTTCACAGGTAGCAGACTCAGAACGTTGGTTGTCCTGTTGCAGTCTCTTCCCTTAACGGACGGCAGACTCAGAATGTGTGTTTCCTCAACCGGCCGCAGACTCAGAACTGGTTGTTCTGTTAGTGTCTTTCCCCTATGGGACTCAGACTCAGAATGTTGTTGATCTGTTACAGTCTCTTCCCTTAACAGACTGGAGACTCAGAACAAGGAGTGTCTTTTGGAAGAGTACCTTTATCCCTTTCCGATGAGGAGGAGATTGCAGTTTGCCGCTTCTTCATTTCCATGCTGTGGTTGGCTGGTTCCATCAGAGTGAGGGGACACGGGGTGGCCCATCCTTCTTTCCTCCTGTGGAATTTATTTGCATAGTCCAAACACAAAGCTAGAAAGGTGTAACTAAAGTTTTACCGGAGCATTTCTCACTTCTCAAACCATAACCAGAATGCATTTGGCAATGTTACGAACACATTAAGTCTAAACATGATGGGAAAAGATTGAACTGTCATGCATGCATTAATTTGTCCATTAACAGCTGAGTTTGTGTAAGATGTTGCACTACACGTTGCTGTCACAAGGAATATTTATTTCTCTGAATAAGTATAAAATGTGTGTGTTGTAGTGTGCATCAGTTTTAAGATTTGAAAACCTAGTTATGATTGGATTTGGATGAATTTTTGTGATCTCCCTCTGGTTCACCCAATGCTGCTGCATCTGGAGGTCCTAAGGAATTTTTATGGTCGGTCACAGGCCAAACCCTTAGGAATCAGTCTCAAGGTGGGTGAAGGGCACAAACTGCATTTTGACCAAAAGTCCTTTTATATATATATATAATATATATAGTGTATTTGATGCACACTTTTGTTACAATCTCTCATTCATTTATCGTTTACATTTATCTGCCGTCAGACTATCTGAGATGTCGTTGTCATAATGTGTTGCTATGAGTTGCGTCTTGCTTTGGATTTGACTGATATTCTGACACCGCAACCTTCATGCTTTCTAACGCAGAACCTGATATTACCAAGTACGACATGTTCCTGGATCAACATCTTTGTTGACTCTGGAACAACATTGTGATTAACCAATCAGATTTGAAAAAACTGTTTATAGTTTTTGTGAAGTTTAGGCTTACAATCAGTGTTTAGTGCTTGCACATCAGTGTCATTCATCTATCATTTCCTCTGATTTTAGGGATTACTCATGGGTAGTGTTAGGTTTAGGTGTAGGGATGTGGTCAAGTTTAAATTTTTGGATTAAAATGTTGTTCCAGGGTCAACAAAATATGTGACCCAGGAACACATCTAACTCCACAAAATCAGGACGTGCCTTTCTAACCATCTAAATTCTTACATTAAACTCTAACTAGGATATATTTTCAACTACTCATGAACTGTTTAAAGACATTAATACTGAGTGGAACAACATTGCCTCTTCTTCTTTTAAAATGCATGAGTAGACACTATGGGGTAGTGTCATATATCACCAAACAGATTGTGTTGGTGCTGTTAAAGACCAGCTAGAGCTATAATGGAGATTGTGTCTGTATGCACATTTCATTATAACACTGCTTTCAGAATAACCACTTACTCTTTAAGTGGTTCAGTTTAAAGTGTTAATATCACAAAAAGTTTTGCAGGCCCTTCAATCATGGCATCCTGCTTGTATTTTGCTCCTAGTCTGGTCAAAGTTACCAGTCTAGGGAGACCAGATTATATTCCAAAGGGGTTTTCCTCTCCCAATCAGTCAGTTATTCTTTATCAGTTGTACTCATGATGCAGCATCCTAGTTCCCTGAGTTTCGTTGCCATACTTCAGGCATGTCTGCACATCTTGCTTTAGACAAATAAATCTGAAAACATGATGATGCAAATTTTTGCTCTTGGTAAAGGTAAAACCTTTATGGTCTTGGTGATGCAGCATGCTATGTCACCAGACCGCATTATTGGCCAATAGAATTGGTGTGATTACACATATGCTTCAGATACTCTCACACCCTGAGGTGTTCCCCATACCATCATATCAGTAAATGAAAAAAACATCTGGTAAATGATTTATCTATCATCAAACGCTCCTTGCAGCCTTGCAAGTGGGCTGTATGCATGTTGAAGACATTTCTCTAATAATTCTGGAGGGCTTAACCGTTGATATTATCCAAGGACGTCCATGACAGTGTAGACACTCTCCAGTCACTTCCTGGAAATCAGGTAAAGTTTGAAAGTGGTGTAAAGATTGTTTCAATGTTGTTTGCCCTGTCAGTCACTGCAGCCCAACTGAAGTTCTTCCCCTGTCCTGATCTCGTCCTGTTATGCTCTGTGCCACTTCCATAGAGAGTGCAGTAAGGGACAGCCCCATGGAGATTCTGGTCTGTTATCAGGATTATCTTGATGTCTTCTGGCTCAAGTGAGCATCACAACTCATAGACCACAAGACTGTGCCATCGATCTTCTGCTGACTCTCAGAGTACAGAGGACGTGTTTATTCTCTCTCTCTCCAAAAACAGTATGTGGACAAGGCCCATAATCATCACCTACCGCTTCAAGCTTTTTGTGGCAAAGAAAGACGGAGGCCTGTGGCCATGTATCATGTTCTCAACAAAGTCACAGTCAAGTTCCGCTACCTTCTTCATCTTGTCCTGGCTGCCCTGGAGTTGTTAAGAAGAGCAAATGTCTTCATCAAGTTCAGCCTACGCAAGGACTATAACCTCATTTGAATGAAGGATGGGAAAGAATGGATGACCATTTTTGTGATACCTATCAGCACTTTGAGTACCAGGTCATGCCATATGGCCTTGTCAACGTCCGCGCATTTTCCATGGCTTCATGAATGACCTTATGCCAAGTGCGCCACTGCCCAGAGGATGTTTTTATCCTTGCTATCCCAGAACTGTTGCTGTCATAGAGACGGAGTAATTACAGCCAGGTGAGGATTACTCATGTTACCTGTTTACTGTAAGTAAAACCAGGACTGAGAATACAGAGACTTGGTTTGTGAAGTTGAATGTGAAAGGCTCCTAAGTAAAATTTTAAATGAACACTGGAACCGACAGCACAGTTATGAATGAAGAGACTGTCAGCTCACTTTGAAATAAAGTGAAATTGAGTTAAATTCTGGCAAGATATGACACCCCAGGTGGAAGGATAAATTGTTTGGGACAATTTGAAACAAAGTAAAGACAGAGAGTTCAAGTTCACAATTTGTGTCATGGAAGATGAATCACAGTAAACTATTTGCTGAGCAGAGAACAAGCAGTAGAGATGGCCTTAGTTAAGAGAATCACGCAAGTCAATGCAGCATTCTGTGAACAAGGAACAATGAGAATTTAGCAAGTTAAAATAAGCCTAAAAGAGAATGTATAGTTTTACACCATTCACACCGCAAGAAAAGTGCCTTTACCATTACTCCTGAAAGTCAAAGCAGAACCTTCAACAAATAGAGAAGAACGGAGTGATTGAAAAGATAATGCATCCTACGGACTCATGTGGCCCGATGGTAATAATGAAACCTATCAGGAAAGTGGGCATTTGCATAGACGAAAACATAACAAGAGAATGGCACATGTTACCCATGACCGAAGAGTGACCGACAGGTGGTCCGAGGTATTCTTGTCACTGGATGCCACTAGCAGCTTTGGCAAGAGCAGTCTCCTCACTAAGTTTGTAAAGCACTTTGCAAGATATTGCTTCAAAGGCCTCCCATTTGGCATAAGCATATCGCCCAAAATATTCAGTTGAAAAATGAATGGACTCCTAGGAGATTTAGTGTATATGGACAATTTAATCATGCATGGCAAAAGTCCAGAAGAGCACAACAAGCATCTGAGACACGTTTCTGGAGAGGATAGAGAGGGCAGGGCTTAAGCTCAACAAAGAGAAATGTATCTTCAGACAAAAAGAGCTTTTTTTCCTGGGGGATGTTATAGATGAGAGAAGAGTCAGGCCCAACTCAGGGGAAAGAAATGACTATTGCAGTGCTACAAGCACCATGAAATGCGAGTGAGCTGAAACACATGGGATCAGCAAGCTCAAGTAAGAGTATATAAAAACTAATAGAAACTCCAGGAAAGGCCACATTGTACTGGAAGGAATCCTGCTACAGCTGCACAGGGACAGCTGGAAGCCTGTGGCATATTGCTTGAAGAGGTTAAATGAGGCACAAATTGAAAAAAAAATGCTTAGCTGGAGTCTGGGCATGCAAGAGATTTGAGACATATCTCATAGGCCTAGACAGATTTTGCCTTATTACTGACTACAAATCTCTGGTACCTTGGATTAATAAAAAAGATCTGCCTGTACTCTGAAAAAGACTTTTAATGAGACTGATGCAATTCACAGTAACCACCAAATATGCACATTAGTGGCAGCAGATACACTGTCGAGAAGCCCAGTAAGCAGCAATTCTCCAAGCAGCACAGTGAATGAGGTAGGAAACAGGGTCTTAGCCAGCTTGCCCATGTCACAGTCAAAGTTGAGCCTGATTGAAGCAGCGACTGAAAGAGATGAACAACTAGTTAGAAAACAAGTTCATGAAGCATGGATGTAAAGAGCATGTGAGAAACGTACCAGACGCGCTGTCAGTCAGTCAGTGACTGATAATACTGGGCAGACGCATCTGTATTCCATGTGAATTGAACAGGACATACGGGAGCACATCCATGAGAGACATCTAGAGCTAAGAAAATGCAGAGAAAAGGGCAAATTCGTCTGTGGGGTGGCCTGGCATAACATCTGACATAAAGAACAGGATTGATTTGTGCATGTTTTGTCATGAAAATAGTGGAGTGCAAAGGAAGATCTGATAAATAGTACTTGGGTTTTGTCAAGTCAAGTCAAGTCAAGTCACCTTTATTTATATACCGCCTTTAACAATACAGAATTGTGACAAGGCGGCTGAAATATCACAGTGAAATGTGAAATGTTTTGTCTGTTCCATCTTCAGAGACAGAAATTCAGAGATTTCTTAGGTAAGCAAATATCAGGTTTAGGTTTGCAAACTTTTACTGTGCATTCATCAGAGATTCTTCTTTAAGCAGAATAATTTATTCTCTGATTTTCAGCATGCATATCGAAATGGACACTCAATAGGAACAGTATTAACACAGATGACTGCTTAGCACAAATTAATGACAATAACTTAGTAGGAGCAGTATTGGTAGATTTTAGCTCAGATTTTAATGTAATGGATCATAAATGATTGCTGGATCAATTAAAATGTTATAAATGTACTTCTCATATTGTACACTGGTTTAAATGTACAATCTATATATATTATATATCTGTATAATAGGAGACAATGTGTAGTTTATAATGGAATTATTCAGAAGTGAAAGAGTTGCAATGTGGTGTACCTCAAGAAAGTCGTTGAAGACTAATATATATATATATATATATATATATATATATATATATATTCTATTTTTACCAATCATCTTCGTCTTGTTTTAAATTCTGCAAGGACAGTTATGTATGCATATGATACAACATTACATTTACCAAATTAAACAATTGTCTATGGCTTTGCATGAGGAATTAGTTGTACAATGGGTATGGAATATTAAGTTGGTTCTAAATTTAACAAAAACCAAAAGCATTTTGTTTGAATCAAATTGTAAATTTAAATTCAAACCACAGTTAAATCTGTCTGTAAAGAGTGTGCCTATTGAACAGGTACAGGAAAACAGATTTCTTGGAGTTACATTAGACAGCAGGCTGAAGTGAAAATATGGTAATAGTTATGGAAAAAAGCTGGACAATCATTGAGAGATGTGCAAAATGTTGATCACAACATTGCATTTCTCAAATTGTGCATGAACAATGGTTCTTATTTAGATTACTGTCCCGTGGTGTGTTCGACTGCATCAAGTAAAGATTTGCAAAAATTACAATTGGTCCACAATAGAGGATGACTCAGTAGAGTTCCCAATGCCATGTCCTGTCAATTTTTGTATAACAGTAGTAGTCATTTTGCCAGCAGAGCAAAACTATGATTTTAGCAACCAGGAGCTACTCATCATCAAGGAATGGCACCACTAACATCTTTTCTTGGTCATCACAGGTTACAGAAACATTGAATAACAAGTCTTTTAAAATTTTGGAATGCTGGAGGATATTGTGTAAAACTTTGGAATGCTTTGGAAAGAGGAAGATCCAGGAAAGTGGACACTTCCTGCAGAAATACTGCCATTCCAACAGATCGGCTGGAGCTGATTCCTTCAGTGGGTCAAGTTTTCACAGAACTCCCTGCATCAGTCAACCTCTGGACTCACCCCTTTCCAGTGCATACTTGGCTTCCAGTCTGAAATACACAGATCAGGCATTACATTATGACCACTGAGAAGTAAAGTGAATAACACTGATTATCTCTTTATCACGGAACCTGTTAGTGGTTGGGATATATTACACAGCAAGTAAACATTTTGTCCTCATAGAAGCCGGAAAAATGGGCAAGTGTAAGGATTTGTGCGAGTTTGACAAGAACCAAGACAATGGCTAGACAACTGAGTCAGAGCATCTCCAAAACTGTAGCTGGTCTTCAGTGGTCAGTGGTCCAAGGAATGAACAGCGGTGAACCGGCGACAGGGTCATGGGTGGCCAAGGCTCACTTATGGACGTGGGGAGTGAAGGCTGGCCCGTATGGTCCAGTCCAACAGAGAAGCTACTGTAGCTCAAATTGCTCAAGAAGTTAATACTGGTTTTGATCAGAATACACAGTGCAACACAATTTGTTGTGCATGGGGCTGCATAGCTACAGACCAGTCAGGGTGCCCATGCTGACCCCTGTCCGCTACTGAAAGCAACAATGGGCATGTGAACATCAGAACTGGACCATGAAGCAATGGAAGAAGGTGGCCTGGTCTGATGAATCATGTTTTCTGTACATCATGTGGATGGTCGATTGGTTGTGCGTTGCTTACCTGGGAAACACATGGCACTAGGATGCACTATGGGAAGAAGGCAAGCTGGCAGAGGCAGTGTGATGCTTTGGGCAATGTTCTGCTGGGAGACCTTGGATCCTGCCATCCATGTGGATGTTACTTTGACACGTAACATCCTAAGCATTGTTGCATGTACACTTTTTCATGAAAACAGTATTCCCTGGTGGCTGTGGCCTCTTTCAACAGGATAATGCGCCTTGCCACAAAGCAAAAATGGTTCAGGAATGGTTTGAGGAGCACAACAACAAGTTTGAGTTGTTGACTTGGCATCCAAATTCCCCAGATCTCAATCCAATCGAGCATCTGTGGGATGTGCTGAACAAACATATGGACCGTATCCAAGTGACTACTGTAACATCAAGATAAGGATGAGACAGACAGACTAATACAAGTCTAATATATATATAATAGACCGACAGACTAATATACATAATGCTTTGAAAATGCAATGGACATGGTGGACTATACTTTGAAAAGAGTTGCTCATGTGCTGAGGAGCAAAACCATTCAGGGTTTTATAAGTAATCAGCAGGATTTAAACATTTATACAATGATTAATAGGAAGTCAATGCAGTGTTGATAGAATGGGCTAATCTGGTCATATTTCTAGGTTCTGGTAAGCACTCTAGCTGCTACATTTTGAAACAGCTGAAGTTTGTTTATTAAGTGTGCAGGGCAACCACCCAGTAATGCATTACAAAAATCTAGCCTTCAGTTCATGAATGCATAAACTAACTTTTCAGTATTAGACATTGAGAGCATGTGTAATTATTTATAGATATATTTAAAGGGGTCATCGGATGCAAAGTTTACTTTTACCTGTTGTTTGAACATTAATGTGTGTTGGCAGTGTATGTACACATCTACCTTATAATGATAAAAATCCATGCAGTGGTTTTTAATTAATCTGTAAAAATAATATCCCCTTTTTCAAATCGAGCCATTCTCAGATGCATGTCGGTGTGGCGACCTCCACTGGTTTGATGCCGGAGCAGGGATGTAAATTAGACAAGAATATCTCTGATTGAGCAATTCAGGTGTTGTGTTGCTGGATGTAATAATGGACATAGTGGTCGTCATTTACTCCCGACATCTAAGCCGCTGAAGATGCAGTGGATTAGGTTTGTCTGTGAAGGGAATGCACCTCCCGATCTACATAAACGCATCTAGGTTTGCGCAAATCATTCATGATCCAGCTTCACCTACAGCAAAGGTGAGTATAAGGGGTTTTTTTATGAATCTCTGCAATCACCTTTCCTAATAGCATGCTAGTTAACAAGTTTAGCGGCTAAACGCGGCTAAATGTGGCTGAAGTAAACAGACTCGTCACTCCACAGAAAGAAGAGAGGGACGGGGCGACCAGAGCTCATTAACATTTAAAGCAACCTCGGCCAGAACAGGATGATTTTTGCAGAGCTCATTTTGACAAGGTGAAAAGGGTGTTGTTTACACTACAACTACACTACAAGAATTTTTAACCAAAGTATATTATGGACTTTTCATTAAGACCCTAAAGAATCATATCAACTTATGGAAAATGGGCATCCAATGACAGCTTTAAGATGGAAAACTTTACAAATGCTAGAAAGTGGCCTTCAAATGATAGATTATCATCAAATAACACACCGATGATGAAGTTTTACCAGAACATCCATTGAGATTTAAGCAGTATTCTAGATGTTTATGCAAGGAGGTTTTTGGTCCATTAATTAGAACATCTGATTTTCTGAACTTAGTAGCAAGAAGTTACTAGTCAGTTTTTAATATCAACTATGCATTATTCTAGTTTTGTAAATTGGTATGTTTCATTGGGCCTCAAAGAAATAGAGATGGGTATCATTAGTGTAACAGTAAAAAAAACTCCATATTTCTTAATGAAATCTCCCAAGGGTAGCATGTACAGGCTAAAAAGCAACAGTTCTAGTACTGAGCCTGGTGGTACTCCATATTGAACTTGTGATCAATATGATATCTCTTCATTTACTGCTACAAAATGTTAACGATCAGATCATTACAATTTGAGCCATGCCAATGCAAACCCAGCAATGCCAACATTCCGGCCCATACCGGGCCACCAATAGAAATTCTGGAGGAGCAATTCTTTCGTTGGCTGCCTGGGTGCCCGGATCCCGGAGAGGTATGAACTGAGTCCAGAAGGGTGAGGCGAATGGAGGTAGGTAGATAAGTCTTCCCTTCTGGACCTCCCGGTGGAGCGGGTTCGGCCTGAGTGGCGGCACGGATTTGATCATCCAGACTCCACTGAATTAGACACATAAAGACGGTAGGTGGTAGAATGGGCTCGGGCACGTCTGGGGTAGGATCAGTTTGATGTATGCGAGAGAGAGCATCCGCTTTGAGGTTCTTGTGGCCAGGACGAGACGGTGAAGCACAATCGAGTGAAGAATAGAGCCCATCTAGCCTGTCTTGGGTTGAGGCGTTTGGCGTCACGAAGGTACTGGAGATTCTTGTGATCTGTTATTACCTCAAACGGATGTTTTGCTCCCTCCAACCAGTGCCGCCACTCTTCCAGGGCAAGTCTGATGGCCAACAACTCCCGATTCCCAATGTCATAATTTTGCTCCGCCTGGGACAGTTTCTTGGACAAGTAAGCGCATGGATGGAGTACTGGTGGTTCACGTTTCCACTAGGATAAGACAGCTCCCACTCCCATGGCTGATGCATCTACCTATACCACAAAGCGGAGATCCGGGTGAGTGAGTGTTAGAGCAGTACAAAAGACAGTTTTTAACTGGTGGAATGCGTCAAGGGCTGCTGGTGTCCATGTAAGTGTCTTGGGTTTTTGCCGGAGGAGTGATGTGAGTGGAGCGGATACTTGACTGTAGTTGGCAATGAAGCAACGGTAGAAATTGGCGAATCCTAGGAATCTTTGCATCTCTTTGACTGTGGTAGGTTGCGGCCAGTTCTGTACCGCATCCACCTTCCCCTGATCCATCTGTACTCCTTCGGGAGTGATCACATAGCCGAGGAAGTGCACAGTGGTTTTCTGGAACTCACATCTTTCTGGAACAGGAACAGGTGATGCTGACAGAGGCGTTCGAGTACCTGGGTGACATGGTGGCGATGTTCTTCAAGATTTGGTGAGTAGATGAGAATGTTGTCTATGTAGATTATTATGAAACGGTTGAGAATATCTCTGAAGATCTCGTTCATGAAGTTTTGAAAGATAGATGGAGAGTAGGATAACCCAAAGGGCATCACCCGGTACACGTAGTGCCCAGAGGGAGTCACGAAAGCTGTTTTCCACTCATCACCTTTGCAGATATGGATCAGGTTGTATGCACTGCATAGATCCAACTTGGTGAAGACTCTGGCTTCTTGCAGAACCTCCAGAGAGGCAGGGATCAGAGGAAGGGAATAGGTGAATTTGACTGTCTGAGCATTGGGAGCACGGTAATCTATGCAGGGGCGCAGACCCCGGTCCTTCTTGGCCACGAAGAAAAAACTGGATGCTGCTGGTGAAGTAGACGGTCAGAAGAACCCCTGTTGTAAGGCTTCCTGAATGTACTCTTCCATGATGGCTTGCTCCGGGATCGAGAAAGGATAGGGGTGTCCTTTAGGAAGCTTGGCCCCAGGCAGCAAATCGATCGCACAATCCCATGGTTGATGTTGTGGAAGGTGTGTAGCTGCGACCTTGGTGAAGACGTGATGGGTACGCCTGGTACTCCCTTGGGATTTGGAAGGTGCTCTATGAATTGGGACTTTCGATGGTGGTGGAACAGGGAAATGGCTGAGGAGACGGACCTTGATTCTGAAACGTTCTTCAAACACTCTGCTTGATGCCTCTTGCTCCATCTGAGAAATTTCCCAGAGGTCCAATGAATGTCTGGATGGTGTTGGGTGAGCCAGGGGCGTCCCAGGACGATATCCACGTTAGCTTTCTCCAGCACCAATAATGTGAGGCGTTCGACGTGAAAGCATCCGATACTGAGGTTGAGTTCCCGGAGTGCGGTGGCATACCAACCCTTTGCCCAGCGTTTTTCCCTGAATATTCGATATCTGGTAAGTGGTAGTGGTAGTGGTAGTGTTGAGTCGTCGAGGGATTTTGGTCCATGCAAGGCAGAGAGAAGAGATGAAGTTGCCTGAGGAATCCACGAGCATTTTGACTGGAAAAGATTGTTTTTGTTGTACATTAGAATAACATCAATGTAAGGTACATTAGCGACGTTAGGAGTAATGTGGTCTGTACTCACCACGGTTAAGGCAGGTATGCCATAGATGATCCTTAGCTCCACAGCAGAGACAGAGGCCCTGGGTGATTCGACGGGATCGTTCAGCAGATGATAAATGGTAACAATTGATTTGCATGGGCTCTGGTGCTGGAGGAGGTGGGTTCAACGAGGTGGCTGCAGCGCGGGCGCTCTCGATGTGGCAAACCGTGAGATGTTGAGAGATGTGCAGAGCCTTTTGGAGGAAACTTTCCAAGCCTACTGTGTCATCGTATATAGACATTTGTTGACTCAATGTTGGATTCAATCCTCAACGAAACACTGAGAGGAGGGCAGTTTCATTCCATAGCGAACTAGCTCTGAAAAGTGCTCAGGTGAGATGGTGCCTCTTGTCTCCATTTTGTTGTTTGTTGGTGGGGCTGTTATACTCACCTTTGGTTTTCTGTCACAATACTGGTCAGGAGGCAGACACAGAGGGTTTAAGTATGATGCTTCATTTAATAATTTCAAACAAAGGATGACTTCCCAATGATACGTCTCAAACATAAATATGCAGAAGTTCGTTCAACAAAGGTAAACAGTTCTTATCTGAATTCCTTGTAGGATTTTGTCCATGACAACAAAGGATCAAAGCAGTGTGGTAAGCAGGAACAGGTAAGTCAGGAGCCACGAGAAAAGCTAATAACCTCGAAACCAGCCGACGAGGGAATGAGGTAAGTGTGCTTAAATGTGGTGCAGGTAAGTGGGTGCAGGTGTTCCTCATTAAAAGTCATGTGACTGTGAACAGGTGTAGTTGGCTGGCACGACTGGCAAGGTGGGCGTGGCTGGTGTCTCCGTGACAGTATGATAGACACTATAGCTACCCAGCTATTAAAAGAGATGTTTCCCAAAGTCATAGAACCTTTTCTTAATATTATTAATTCAACATTAATATAAGGATATGAGCCAAAACCTTTCAAGCTGAATGTTAATCCTCTTTCGATTATAAAGATTTAGTAAACTAAAAACCGATTTCAGATCTTCCTTTTCTATCAAACATAAGTGGTATCTTCACAGTTCTTCTTCTTGGAAAAATGGTATCTGCAAGAAATATACCAAACTGAGACAATTCTTCCTCTCCTATAGTAAAGAATGATTAAAATTGTTCCTTTGAAGATCTACAGTGTATTGTCTGGCACAATACTGTAGCAGACAGTTTCATAGTTATGTTTTCTTTGATATTGTCAATTTTGTAAGTAAAGAAATTCTTACAGTCATTACTGTTGTGCTGTTCAGAAGCATCTGCACCTGTGAATGCTTTGTTTATGGTTAAATTTGCCACTGTATCAAATACATACTGAGGGTAGTGTTTGTTAAAAGTCTGCATTAAACGTGGCAAGCAGTGCAAGTCGCAATAACAGAAGATGATGCCATAACTCATTGTGATTGTTGGTTGAATCTGACTTACCACAGTTGTTTGATGGACTTGTAAAAGAGAAGAGAAAAGCAAGAGAAAGAAAAGAGATCGTAAGCATGAATGACAAGTTAACAGGATAAAGAAATGCTAACGCACTGTGCCAGCAGTTTTAGCAGTTTAGATTAAAAAGCTACTGTTATCATCTGATATATTATCGTAGCACATAGTGCTACAAGACATTGCACCAGAAAGCAATTTAAAAATTTGGCATTCTAAGTTTACCATGCATGGCACACATGCTACAGCTGGCAGCACACGCAAGTGTCCTATCATGGATGCCGATGCCTTAGAAGAGGAAATGGAGAGGCATTTCAAGCAGTCACAACTTGCACGCAAGTCGCCTACAAGGGATACAGAAGGAGCTCAGGATACCAATAAAATGACTTCAACAAGATGTGGTAACTAGGTGGAATTCAGCAGTTTACATGGCACTATGTGCTTAGGCCACTGAACTTCCCAAATCTTTGTCAAAGTCAATGGGGTATTCTTGAAAATATGATCATATTATTTGCCATCTTTAAGCAACAGACCAGAAAACTCAGTCCTCAGTCCCTTGCTACTGATGTAATTCCCATGGTTACTGACATGATGCAGAGAGAAGTGTACAAACAACCTAAGAAATCTTGCTGAAAGCAGTCTGCCATCATTTCAATAGTGTGCAATGAAAAACATTTTATTTAGTTGCAACCATGCTTAACACAGAATACAAAGACTGTATAGGAAAATGAGTGTCTGCAACCTGCTGCTTAAAGTCGTGGTTGAAATGATGGGCTATGATAACTTGTGCAAAGATGCCAGCATAGAGAATCCACCAGAGAAGAAGTCCAAAAATGGATTACTGCTGGACATGCATGAAGAGATTTTGGAGGAGATTGCCTTGATGGAAGAGCGAATACGCACTAAAACCTTACTACAAGCCATTATTATTTGTTTCCAGCAAATAGGAGGTCTCAAAAAAAAAATTAATGAATGTAAAGAAAATATTTTTTGCTACTTTGTATGTCTGCACAGATACGTCTGGACTATTTTGTTCACATGCCCCTGGAAGAAGGATGGTGCGTTTGCACAGCCATATGGCATGACCCAATATTAGGAATAGCCAGTAGTGGTGATGAAGGTGATCTTCTATTCATCACCCTTATGAATGTGAATAAAATTGGAAGTGCTTCAAAGAGGTGTGTCTTCAGTTGCTTCTTGAAAGGTGTGAGAGTGTCAGCAGATCAGGTGGAATTTGTCAGCCTGTCCACCAGACAGGAGAAGGGAGGGTTAAAGTTTTGGAGAGTGATCATAACTCACAGGATGCATGTGATGGCCACGATGCAGTGACACATCAAGCGGTAACGTGCTTGTGCACACACCCACCTACACATCTATTACTGAGATGCTTCCCTTAATTCATCCTGCACATATTATTCTTAGTATCTTTTTCTTATATCAGATTTCGGAATCAGACAGTTTATTTCTTATTTAGCTATTTAACTGAATGTCTTTATACTGTACGTACTTGGCTGGCAGCCATATCACCTTGTAGTCCAAGACTGGTTGCCCACTGAAGCTAAGCAGTGTTGAGCCTGGTCAGTACCTGGATGGGAGACCTCCTGGGAAAACTAGGTTGCTGCTGGAAGAGGTGTTAGTAAGGCCAGCAGGGGGTGCTCACCCTGTTGTCTGTGTGGGTCTTAATGCCCCAGTATAGTGATGGGGACACTATACTGTCAAAAAGCACTTTCAGATGAAATGTTAAACCGAGATCCTGACACTCTGTGGTCATTAAAAATCCCAGGATGTCCTTCGACAAAGAGTATGGTGTGTTAACCTGGCATCCTGGTGAAATTTGTCAGTTGGCCTCTGTCCAACATCATGGCCTCCTAATCATCCCCATATACTGATTGGTTTCTTCACTCTGTGTCCTCTCCACCAATAAGCTGGTGTGTGGTGGGCATTCTGGCGCAATATGGCTGCTGTTGCATCATCCAGGTGCACGCTGCACATTGGTGGTAGTTTAGGAGATCCCCCCTCACAATTTACAAGACTTTAAGTACCCAGAAATGTGCTATATAAATGTAACAAATTATTATACTTGTGTTAATATTGATTATTTTTAGTTTAAGCTACCGCTAGGGAGCAGAGGAGTGGTTGGCTGGAGCTGCTAAATGTTGGTTGCCAAATTTCTGTGCATACTGAATTTTGTTTCTTTGCATTTTTGTAACTGTTGTTTTTGGCTTATTAAATACATTTTTGAAGGGAAACCTTTTTGTTCATGCCCCTTATTCCTTGACTGTGTGGTCCCTCAAACACTAGTAGTATTGAGAAAGAAGCTGGCAGTTCCGATGAAATGAGATCAGTGTGAAATGGGGAAATGTAAGTGGTAAAGTTGGTCGTCAAACACTGCCCCACAGGTGATAGCTGATAGATTCCAACTGCTGGATTAAGTGTTGTTGTTTTTTTGAGCAGTGGGCTTGCACAGGTTAACAATGTTGAGGAGATCCCCTGTAGAAGGTGGGAAACGATCAGGTCTAACAGTGTGTGTCCACTGGCGCGTAGCAAGCGTGGCAGAGCAGGCACTTTCAATTAATTCCTATAGAAGTTGAGTTTAAACGCTTGCGTGGTGCATTGTGGGATTGAAAGCAGCACAGAGAAAGCATTAGGTGTGTTCGACTTAACGCAGCGCTCCGCAGCTCGATCAAATTCTGACTTGAAGCAGTGAATGCTGGTTAGACATTTTGTCCGACTTGAGACAGCACGTGACTATCACGAGTGGCATCAAAGTACCGCGATAAAGATTTGAGAGCAGCCGGCTGACTCAGTCGCCGCAGTTTCTCCAGAGCGGCTGTAGGAGCTCTGATGACGACACAGCTGTTTCACGATTGGCCACGTGTGTTTCAGGTTTATTCTAACATCCTCAAGTCCAATAATCAGTGTTGGGCAGTAACGCATTACTGTGTAACGCGTTACTGTAATTTGATTATTTTTTTAGTAACGGAGTAATTTAACGCGTTATAATTTCCAAATGAGTAATTAGAGTATAGTTACAAGCATGCGTTACCGCTGCGTTACGTCATTGCCGACAGAATGTGATTTATCATGTAGATTATAAAAAGGGTGTTGGCTAGCACACACGACGTCCTTTACCTGAGAATTACTTTGACTGGAAAGCGCCCGTGAGGCGGATACTACCGATGAAAACATAGTCAGCATGGAGAGAGGAAAGCAGGCGTTCCGTAGCTGGAAATACAATCATTATTTTAGTTTATTTCTGTCAAAGGCAAGAACATTATTGTGCGTTGTCAATTAGAGGGAAAGAAATCCTTTTCAACCATGAAAAACTCCATATCCAATTTAAAACCTCTGAAAGGGCAGCATGGCACATTAAAATTTATTGAGAACATACCGGGTGCGGAGAGCAACACATCAGCTTCTATTGTCGTACCGCGCCGCTCTCTGTTGCGTCGAGTCCAGCGAGAGTGTTCTCTAATCCACTGGCACTGGACTCGACGCAACAGAGAGTACAAGACTTGCGCGGTACAAGACTTGATGGGCGAGTGCGGGTGCGGGTGCAGGTGCGGGCGCGGGCGGGCAGAGACTCATGTGGATGCGATAGAATAAAATGATTTGCGGGACTCCCGCGAAATAGAACTGTCGAAACATAAAATACCTAAAACAAATTAATTGCTATTCATGTATTGCACAAAAACAACAAGAACAACTATATAAAACAAAAACGATTAATAGGCGTAAGCATAGGCAGAGTTTCTGTTTATAACGTGTTTGCAGCAATGAACAATGTTGATTTCTGAAATGCAATGGACAATCAGAGAATCCACTCACCGCTCGAAATGCCGTGCATTCTGCAACCACGCATGCAGCAGCCTATTGCTTTTAGTTAAAATAACAGCGGTTTGTGACTGTTCATGCTTTAATAACAAATATTTTATCGGAGCGTTTATGCTGTGATGATAGGCAACACACAAGTTCACTATTTCACGTAAATTTCGTGGATGTACAGAAAAAAGTAACGTAACGAGTAATGTAATTAATTACTTTTGAAATAAAGTAATCAGAACAGTAATTTGATTACTTTTCAAAGGAGTAATCAGTAATTTAATTACATTTTCAACTTGCCCAACACTGCCAATAATGCTCACAAATCTGTTTTTAGAAGAGTGAAAGCTTTTTTACTGTAGTCACATTATGTTGTGTCACATTTATCATAGAACACTGATAAAAGCATATATAACCCCACTTTATTAGTATTTAAATAGTATATGTTTATGTTGAACTTTATTCTTGTTCAGTTGGCACTTTCGTATATTAAGCAGTATATGAAAAGTGTTTCTGTTGCTCATGAAAACACTTCTAAAGTGTCTGTGTATTTGACAAATATTGCATTTAATTCACTTCTTATGTTGCACTTAATTCACTTTGTGATAGAACATGCAAACACCGCGAGAGCTTCACTGAAGAGAGCAGAAAGTGTCCGACTTGAACTGAAGATTGATCTCATTTAGTTTCTCTGTCACATTAGCCAAGAATTCAAGATCAAGCAGCCACACAGCTTTAGACAACAGGTTGGTGGCTTCCCCCCTTGCTTTCATAAAAGCTTTAGGGTGCTTTCACACCTGTAGATCAATTGCTTTGTTCCGAAACAGGAATTAAAATTATTACAATGTTGCTTTTTATTATTGGTGTGGCTCGCTTTCACACGGCAAAGTTTCTAAACGGACCAAATGTGTTAATACAAGTCATGCGTGAGTAAACTGTCCTCTCATTGGTCAAAGTTCCAGGGTTTATTTTCTGGGATTCTGCTCAGCTGTCATACGTCAGGATGGAACAACAACAAATTTGCGGGTTTATTGTTGCATTTTTGTAGCTGTCGTTATATTAATTCATAATTTTGAGCAGAAGTCCAGGATTCATCTGGAAAACATTTTTAAAATGCACCTACTACAAAGAGAGCAACAAGACGGCATTATAAAATGAAAAGGCGTGCTTTGATTTTAAATGGTGCAGACGTGCCCACACACATACATTCACAGATTCATTTTAAGAGGTATTAACAAAACAACAAAACTACTGCTTTTCACATAACTGTAATTACCTATTATACACTGTGATATAGCCTGGTTTGTTGGTCCGTTGGATCGGATTGGTTTCTCACTATAACAGAACCGCTATGAAGTTAGACATCAATATACTCTGCAGAAAGTTCATCAAGAAATAGTTTGAAGCATCTATGTTCTTTGTACTGTACTTGAATTGAGTTGATAATCTGAACAACCAGTGTCACGACATAACCAAAGCACATAACCGCCTTCTGATGAATGATGCAATGATACTTCAGAAAAGCAGGAAAATTTGGGTCGTTCTTGCAATGTGCAATAAATCCGGATTAGTGCCCTCATGGTTGGAGCTCTGTCTGTTGTCATGCAGAAGAATGCAGTAGATTTTTGTTGCAATGTACATTGTTTTTCAAGATGCAACCCAATCTGTTTCCTACAGATTGATCCAAAAATGCATATATTAACTCTGTGATGTCGGGAAGAACGATAAACATGATCCAAGCAGAGAGGACAGTATCCATAACCAATGTGTAGTCACAAACAATACCTGACAACTAAGAGATGAAAGGCATTGACTTAAATACTGTAGATAATTGTCAAGTATTCAGTGTCAAAGATAAATGCACGAAGAAGATGAAGGCAAATAGTCTTTTAATAAATCCACAAGAAGGGTAAATCCACAGATGGGTAGGCAGGTAACACACGTAATCCACAGTAGACATACAGTGCACAGCATAAATGATTACACCCCCTCTGAATAAATATAAAATATGTATTGTCTTAATGATCACTAATATAATTCATGAAAAGATGGCAAAATTGAAATATAATATTACTCAAAGATGACGCCGAGCATGGCAGCCGTGTTGCAAGCTCAGGGTAAACTTTGCAGTTTTTCGTATGTTTTTCTTATTTTGTTGTTTTTACATGTTGAACGTTGTTAGTATAACTGTCTACAATAGACACACACTTTTGAACATTGGCTCCTTTATCGCGCAACGCAAACCGAACTTTGAGTTCTTGAACGCTGTTTTGTTCAAAGACACTGCATCAGAGCCCTTTGTCTGGGGCGCATGGTCTGGAAAACGCCGCTGGAAAGGAGAGCCGGCGTCCTTGTCAGACTCAGACGCCGTCCCCTCCGACCTGAACTACGGGTGCGCATCTCATACCAACAAGAAACAAGGGACTGCTGCATTATTTGCCTCACAGAAACCTGGATGTCTGCAGTGATTCCAGACTCAGCCATCGAGCTTTTGGGGTTCTCCATGCATCGCTCGGATAGAACGAAAGAGCTCACAGGGAAAAGCAGAGGTGGGGCCGTTTTTTTTTTTTTTTTTATCAATACACTCTGTTAAATCATTCTGCTCTATCGGAAATGCTTCTGTGTCAACCAATTCTGCCGAGGGAATTTACAGCGATTATATATAACTGAAACAGGAAGCACCCGCCCTCAGGACAATTCAATGCTGGTCGGACCAATCGGACGCTATACTACAGGACTGTTTTGATCACGTGGACTGGGACATGTTCTGAGCAGCATCTGATGACGGCATAGAGTCGTACTCAGACACGGTAACGTGTTTCATTAGGAACTGTGTAGAAGACGTAGTGCCGACAAAAACAATCCGCATCTACCCCAACCAAAAACCATAGATTAATAGTGATGTTCGAGCAGCCTTGTCAGCACGGACATCTGTTTTTAAATCAGGAAACCCTGACGATCATCAGTTACGATCTTAGGAAATCCATCAAAGCCGCCAAACGACAATATAAAAACAATATAAGAAGAGCAATTCAACACCAATAACGCAAGAGGCATGTGGCAGAGCATCAGTAACATCACTGAGCTTAAAGGGAATAAACCAGCTACTATGAACATTGCCGCCTCTCTACTGGACGAGCTTAATAATTTCTATGCTCGTTTCGAGGCTCACAACACTGCCCACATAGAGAGCGCTCCCGCGGCTGCTGCAGAAGAGGAGAGTGCACTCTCCATCTCTGTCGCAGATGTAAACCGATCCTTCCATTGGGTGAATATCTGCAAAGCTGCGGGTCCTGATGGCATTTCAGGCTGTGTGCTCCAAGCATGCGCTATCCAACTAGCTGTGGTTTTCACAGACATCTTCAACCTCTCCCTCTCTCTGTCTGTGGTTCCCTCATGCTTCAAAAAATCCACCATTGTGCCCATACCAAAGAAAAATAAAATAACATGCTTGAATGACTGGAGACCCGTTGCTCTGACACCCATCTTCAGCAAGTGTTTTGAGAGACTCATCAGAGACTACATCTGCTCTGTGCTGCCTGCATCACTGGATCCGCTACAATTTCCACAGATGATGCTATTGCTTTCACCCTACGTACTGCTCTCTCTCACCTGGAAAATAAGAACACCTATGTGAGAATGCTGTTTGTGGACTACAGCTCAGCATTTAATACTATAGTGCCTGCCACTCTTGTTGGAAAGCTCCAGACTCTGGGACTAAACAGATCTCTGTGCAGCTGGATCCTGGACTTCCTGACAGGCAGAAGTCAGGTGGTTAGAATGAGCAACAATACTTCATCCCCTCTGACCCTCAACACTTGTGCTCTTCAGGGCTGCGTTCTCAGCCCATCCTGTACTCCTTGTACACACATGACAGTGTAGCCACACACAGCTCCAACATCACCGTCAAATTCGCTGATGACACAACGGGGATAGGCCTGATCACTGATAATGATGAGACGGCCTACAGGGAGGAGGTGAGCACCATGACTAAATGGTGTCAGGAGAACCACCTCTCACTCAACATCGACAAGGCCAAGGAGCTGGTGGTAGATTTCAGGAGACAGAGCAGAGAGCATACACCCATCACCATCAACAAGACCTGTGGAGTGGATTAACAGATTTAAGTTCCTCTGCATTCACATCAGTGAGGATCTCATATGGTCCGCTCACACAGATGCAGTGCTGAAGAAGACACATCAACGCCTCTTCTTCCTGAGATGGCTGAGGAAGTTTGGAATGAGCCCCAGCATCCTCAGAACATTCTACACCTGCACTGTGGAGAGCATCGTGACTGGCTGCATCACTGCCTGGTTTGGAAACAGCACCGCTAGCAACTGCAAAGCTCTGCAAAGGGTAGTGCGAACTGCCCGCCACATTGTTGGAGGTGAGCTTCCCTCCTGTCAGGACATCTACACCAGGCGGTGTTTAAGGAAAGCCCGGAGGATCATCAGTGACTCCAGCCACCCATCCCACAGACTGCTCTCTCTGTTGCCCTCAAGAAAATGCCTCTGCAGCATCCGATCCTGCACTAGCCGACTGGGGCATAGCTTTTTCCCCCAGGCTATCAGGCTAATGAACAGTCAGAACTAATATACCCTACAGCATACCTACAGGTGCTGGTCATATAATTAGAATACCTTCAAAAAGTTGATTTATTTCACTAATTCCATTCAAGAAGTGAAACTTGTATAATGCATACATTCATTCCACACAGACTGATAGATTTCAAGTGTTTATTTCTTTTAATTTTGATGATTATAACTGACAACTAATGAAAACCCCAAATTCAGTATCTCAGAAAATTAGAATATTGTGAAAAGGTTCAGTATTGAAGACACCTGGTGCCACACTCTAATCAGCTAATTAACTCAAATCACCTGCAAAGGCCTTTAAATGGTCTCTCAGTCTAGTTCTGTAGGCTACACAATCATGGGGAAGACTGCTGATTTGACAGTTGTCCAAAAGATGACCACTGATACCTTGCACAAGGAGGGCAAGACACAAAAGGTCATTCCAAAACAGGCTGGCTGTTCACAGAGCTCTGTGTCCAAGCACATTAATAGAGAGAAGGAATATCTTTATTGTCATGAAAAAATGCCCAACAATCTTCTGTTTCAGGTTTTTGTATTCCATCACACAGTGGTGTGTGAATTGATTACAGCATTGATAAAGCACAACTCCCTCACACCTTCAGCACTCATACATCCCTATAGAAGAGCTTTACTACCGCTGAACATCACTGTGGGAACCAGGCGCTTCTCATTGTACTCCTCCTCTAGCAACATCACAACATTTTGGATGCCTTTGGATCCGAAATGATTGACTTGGTCTCTTGAGACCAGAGTATGAATTCCCAGAAGTCTATATTTTGTAAAAAACTACATGCGAAAAAAATGCATGAGTGTATTGTGCTTTACCTACAGTAGCTAATTCTGGTGGTGGCAACAACCATCCATGTCACTTCTGCAGGCTGCGTCGTACTCTGTGAGATAAAGCGTCACTCTGTTCACAGCTTTTGCCGGCTCTGAGACACTTGCATGGTATTTCTCCTGCTCTTTTTCCAGCAAAAATTCACTCATCACTAAATGAAAACTTAAAGTGAAGACCTGATTATTTTAGGAGCCTTGTCACAAGTCCTTTGTTTTTCACACTTAAAACAATAATTTGGTATTCCTTTTGTGCCATTGTCCTCTTTTGTGCTAAGAAATAAGTCACTTGGCAGTGGTTCGATTGTTGCCAGCATTAAGTTTGAGTATGATTCAGTATATAACACTTTTAATTGTCAGGAAATTACTTGGTTCAATATACTCATCTGTTGATTTATTTATTTATTAGCGTTTACATTGCGTCCCCAGCCACAAAACAGCATCTTGTTCAGCCAGGTGTAGAGCCTCGAGTCCGCCACTCATTTTGCAGCACAACATTTTATCACTTTGATAAGAAATTCTTCTTTGGTAATTGATCAAGCAGGCTTGTTGGAACATTATATCTTCAAAGAACCCAACATGTCTAGTAAGTGAAGAGTAATTGCTGAATTTGTCAAGTTTTAGAGGGGGGTGTACTCATTCGTGCTGAGCACGGGACAGACTGCAATTTAAATACTAAAGCAAATGAGGATGATTAATAAGACACACCTGAACCAAATGACACAGTCAAAGGGAGAAAGGAACTAGGTCACAGAGCACATGAGGAATGAAAACACAACAAAAAGTCCAAGGCAAATAAAAAATAAAAAAATTCATCCCTGCTGAAAAAAAAACAATAGAACTATTACAATAAATTCTGATGGTTTCCGCTACAAATACCATTACAAACATTACAAACCATCAACTTTTAACCTTTAAAACCTAGAAAAAAAGGTCTGATCCATCTACTTAAAATGTTTCTTTTTTAAATAGCCTACCACTTATACACATTCACAAAGTTTTCCAATGAACATTCACATACATGGTGACTTAATTACACAAAAAACTGAGAGGCCACACAGCATTTGACCACTAGAGTTACAATAATAATTTACATTTTAAGAAGTGTTTTCTCAATACTTCAACAAACTACTGATAAACACATTCATTTTACCAATCCTAATCCCAATACCAATTTATTCACTTACCAATCCCTGCAGTTTCTTCACAAACCCCAG
The DNA here is from genome assembly GCA_036247105.1 of Cirrhinus mrigala. Lineage (NCBI taxonomy): Eukaryota > Metazoa > Chordata > Actinopteri > Cypriniformes > Cyprinidae > Cirrhinus > Cirrhinus mrigala. The sequence continues at coordinate 1,956,610 of CM070011.1, read as the reverse complement.
TTTGGGAAACCTTGATGTAATGTAAAAATTATCCATATTTAAAACTACGTTGTAAACAGTAATCTCTAACTTCTGCTAACTGTGCTAACTATAAACTTTGTGCCTACAAGTTCACATTCATCTGTTTCTATTTTTGTCCGCAGAAGTCCGCAGAACAACTGATGCACACTTTATTGTTATTTATTTATTTATTTATTTATTTATTTATTTATTTATTTATTTTAACTCAAGTACTTAAATGTATGTAATGGAGAAGAGTGCCAAGATGAAAATTTGGTCATCAGATTACATGATGGACATGGATTAGCTGAGTTATGCAATCATTAAAATGAAAACAATTTACATAAAATATTTATTTAATATTTATTCAATTATACAACAAAACTAAATTTTAAAACTAGATAGATATAAAAATCATTTTATCCTTTCAATCACTTTCTTGTGCATTTTTAAGCTTTTGACCTCACTGGCGTTCCATACAGGATGGAACGTGTTGACGTACGTTGTGACGTCAGATGTTTCGTAGGCTGTCAAAATGAAGGCGCACACGCGGTAGCTTTAGCAATACTGTGTAACTGAACATATGACAATGCACGAAACCAATGTTAAACCTAGCGCAACATTTATTTGTTCGTTTCCTAACTGTCAAGCGTCGTACAACAAAGCATGGAAGCTAGAAGCGCATCTCTGCAAACATACAGGGGAGGTAAGTTAACCGGGGAGCCAACATGTGAGTGAAGATTGTGTGAATAAATCTCATAAATAAACGTTTCAGTTTTAAGCATGTATGACACGTTCTTGAAGCCATTTCAAGTTTGATTAAAAAGATTTATTAATTAAAAAGTTCAAACCAAGTCGGTTTGTCAAGGCTCTCAGCAGTTTGATGTGAACGGTAATTTTATTAATTGAATGTTTGCAGAGGCCATTTAAGTGCGAGTACAGCGAGTGCAGCAAATCGTTCTGCACGAAATATCATCTTGCTCGCCATACGCTGACACACACCGGCGACAGACCCTACATGTAAGTGAATTCATATATATATATGTGACTACGGACCACAAAACCAGTCAGAAGGGTCATTTTTTTTTTTTTTTAAATTGAGATCATCTGAAAGTTGAACAAATGAGCTTTCCATTTATGTATGGCTTTTTAGGATAGGACAATATGCCAATATGGCAGAGATACAACTATTTGAAAGTCTGGAATCTGAGGGTGCAAAAAAAAAATCGCCTTAAAGTTGTCAAATATAGTTCTAAGCATTGCATATTACTAATCAAAAATTAAGTTTTGATATATTTACGGTAGGAAGCTTACAAAATATCTTAATGGAACACGATCTTTACTTAATATTCAAATGATTTTTGGCATAAAATTGATCATTTTGACCCATACAGTGTATTTTTGGCTGTTGCTACTAATATACTCACGCTGCTTGTGACTGGTTTTGTGGTCCAGGGTTACATATACTGTGTGTGTGTGTGTGTGTGTGTGTGAGAGAGAGAGAGAGAGAGTGTTTAATAGCATAACTGTTATTTACTCATGCTGTGTTGACAGATGCACACAGGACGGATGCAGCGAAGGATTTACCACAAACTCCAACTTGAAGAAACATATTTCACGTATTCACAGACAAGAGACAAAACAGTACATAGTAAGTAAATGTAAACGCATTTAGCCACAAAAAAGTAACATGGTATTTCTGAGGACTGAATTAACTGTCTACACAAATTAAAATTTAGTTTAAAATGATAAGTGATGGTCATATTAAGATACATTTAAACATCCTTTTGCTGGAAAACAGTGGTGTGCAATCCAAAACCATACTGACTGATGCAACATTATTCCGTACAAATACTGGCAAGGACTAAAAATACATGTTACATGATCAGCTAATCTAAGATATACTGGAGCGTAAACAAGTAGCAAGTAACAGTTCTGTCAGGGGACCTCAGACGCTCTCACACTGTGGTCCATCCTTATTATTGAGCCCTGGCATGTACATGTCATTGTAAATAATAATGATTTTGTAATAGTATTACCATCACTGTACTGTGATGCCACTACTGTAATGTTAAGGGTTATTTATGCAATTTTTGTTGTTAAGTTGCTGTCTTCATAGTTCTAATAATTTTTTTTTTTTCTAGTGTACCTTTGAAGGATGTGGCAAAGCATTCAAGAAAAATAACCAGCTGAAAACCCATGAGTGCACACACACCCAGCTGCTACCTTTTTTGTAAGGCTCTATACGCTCATTCGTCTTATGTCTCCTTGTTGTTTTGTCTTTATTTATCTTTTAGTAAACTAGTGTAATATATCGCATGAATTAGAACTCTGTGTGTGTGTGTCTGATTCCCTTCATCTGATGTTGTGTACATGCTGCAATGGCTCTGATCATCAGGTGTTCGCATGAAGGCTGCGGAAGACAGTTTTCACAACATGGTAAACTGAAGCGCCACGAGAAGGTGCACAAAGGTATGTTCTCAGCTTGTTCTGTTGTTCATAACGCATTTCAGTTGCTCGGTTCCGTTGTTCATTCTGAAACCATGTTTCAGAGTTTTCTTTTCTGTGAAACTTGGTGAGTTTTTGAAGAAAACCCACTCTTTTTTTTTCATCTGCTGAAAATTAACTAAAAATAAACCCTCAGCTTGTGTGCTAGATTATCCACCATGTTTCAACATAATAGCAGGCTATTTTTAACTTGAATGCGGGAAACATCTGGTGGCATTCCCTTTCCAGTTATTTAGCTTTACAAAAGCATGCTGCTTCATGCTACAAACTGGTATTTGTTATCATATTGACGTATTTTATTAGTCATAAATGCACTGGTTTGAAGCAGTTTTACCATTTACTGTACTTTGTTATTCTTCTAGTCATTTACTTTTAGCAGCTAATAAATCAAAAGTGAGAAGTAGCAAGTACAAATGTCAGCGTATTTGATTGGAACACAAAGTTACAGTATTTTTTGGCTCTTGAAGTCATTAGATGTGTATCACCCTACCTTTCATGTGAAAAGCCTACTATTCTGACATAACTTCGCAGGCTATTCTTGCATGGCGGAGGGCTGCTCGTTTGTGGGAAAGAACTGGACAGAGATGACAAACCACAAAAAAGTTCATATAGGTAATACTATGTTTTGTTCTGGATGTAAGCAATCTAACCTTACAGAAAGTTACTACATATTACTTGGGTAATTGTTTTGTGTGTGTGTTCAGTCAGAGTACAGTGTGATCAGTGTAAGAAAACGTTCAGGGATAGCTGGTTCCTGAAGCAGCATCAGCATGTTCACTCTGATGAGCGTGTGGTGTTTCACTGTCCCAGAGATGGATGTACCCGCTCGTACACCACTGCGTTCAACCTGCAGAGCCACATACTGTCATTCCATGAAGAGCAGCGCTCCTTTATCTGCACTCATCCTAGCTGCGGCAAGTCCTTTGCCATGAAGGTAAGAGTGTTTTTTCCATTGTCAAGAGTTTTATCTGCCTCACTGACCAAATTTCCTTCCAAGGATTTTTTGAAAATAGTTTAACACATTAATATATGTATCTGATGGAAATGCTAATTATAGATGAAAAAGACTAAATTCTTATAAAAAACTTTATTTAAAAAAAAAAAAAAAAGTTATTTTATCATTCAAATTTTGGTGCATAAATTCTATACTTCAAATGTTTACAAAAAAAAAAAATAGTATTAAAACTAAAACCAGAAAAAAGCTAATTAATGTGCTTACGCAAATAAATGTGGTGTCACATAACAGAATTACAGTTCATAGTGTTGCTCCCATTAAGCTCTGTTTGTTGATTAATTTGAAGCGGACATTAAATCTGTTTAGACTTCATACATGGCCTAAAAAAATCAAAATTCTGAAAATTTTTCAGTGTATTTATAATATAAAGTCATTTTAGGGCAGCTTTATTCAGTCATTTCAAAACGTGGCCAGCTTGACTGTATGCTAAAGGGTGCGTTAAAGACTCTTGCTATGTATCGGTCATTTTATACTGTACCAATCTTATACCTGCTCCAGTTTAACATTACATTCTGATTTGTTAATATTTCAGAATTTAACAATGTTTAATTGGCCAATTTCAGTTGTTGTATTACTCTAAAGTTTTGGGGACATCTGGGATTGAAAATAATCTGTAATAATTTAATCGGTAAATAATCAAATAATAATTTGTGATGTACATAAAATTGATTGGTTAGGAAATTAGTATGGGTTTGGCCTTTGGCTTACTATAAAACTGTTAAGAGCTTTGTCTTTTATATATTTAATATTTTGTTTTAAATATATTTGTATACATTTGTTTTTATATAAATGTTTATTTCTTTGTTATAGCAAAGTTTACTGCGCCATGGTGTGGTTCACGATCCTGAAAAGAAACAGGTAACCATTTGCAGAATTTATTACTGATAATCTGAAACTGACTTTTAGGCCCGGTTTCACAGGCAGGGCTTAGACTAAAACAGGATTAGGCCATAGTTCAATTAGGACATTTTGGTAGTTTTTATAAACGTGCCTATGAAAAAAACAAATCATTACCGGTGTGCATCTAAAGACACAACAAAGGTACTGCTATATTTTAAGATCAGTCCGTGGAAGTTTCTTGCAGTTGAAACCGCTCAGACTTACATTTTAGTCTAGGACTACTCTTAAGCGTTGTTTGTGAAACCGGGGGTTCGTCTTTAGGTTGTAATAGAAAGTTTAATAAAATACTGAGGAAAACAACAGGTATTTAAAATGTTTTTAAGTCGAAAATAACTGCGCCCATTGTCTCTTTCAGCTGAAACCCCGGCCAAAACGCTCCCTGGCATCCCGTCTGAGTGGCCACAAACCAAAAAGCAAACGTCAAACAAAAACTTCACATCCAGAGGAATCTTCAGTGCCACAAAGTAGCCAATCAGAAACTACTATGAATCCTCATTTACTTGGTCAGTTGCAATCTTTCAGCTCTGAAAGCTGTAAAATGCTGAAACTAGATTTCCCAGAAACCTCCCAAAGTTCAATAAGTTCTGATTTAGAGCCCATTAAATCAGAGAGTGTTGTCAGCAAAACAAAATCTATTTATTCTGAGCTCAATGACCCAGCAAATCCAGTGGTTCACCTTTTAGAACCGCTCTTAGTGTAGAGTCCAGCAGTCACGAGTCGTGATTTTTAAAGCACAAGCTCCAACACAACACAGGAAACATGCCACTGCAGAAAAATACACTTTTGTATTGAATTTTGCATATAACTTTATTGTTGCTTCAAGTCTTTTGATTCCTCTGTAGAGGAGCTACGAAGAGATGTTGGTGTCTCGGAGTCAGGTTTTAAATTCTTGTTCGAAGTCTCTGCTCCCTTTTTCTGCAGTTCTTTAGCAGAAGCGAGCCGAAGGACGCACATGGCAGCACGACCCCCACGAACCACAGACGGTTTTGATACAAAACCAACATTCACTGATATCCTCTCCACCATCTGTGTTAAGACATTGTCCTGTTTAGGAAAAAAAAAAAAACAAGTGAAGAAAATCCTGAAATTTGCTGGGTAGCAGTGGATTGTACTGTGTCCATTTCCAAAGCAGCACTGTTAATTTAATAGTAAATTTACATTTTGTTGGCTATAAATTTACATTTGTACAGTGAATGTGTGGATAAATAAACTAATTATGTGTAAACTCAGATCACTGTTTCAAATCCAAATATTTCTGGTCTTTAAGCACTGGTTGCACCCTACTTTCAAGGAATGTTTCAGCGTCAATACTTGCAACAGCATCTATGACATAGTAAAAGCAAGAAAAATCATGCAATTACAATGCAATTCTGTGCCGCAAGACATAATTCTGAAAGTATAGCCACAAGTCTTGACAACATACTTAAATAGTAAATTGCTTTCATCAGTGACATGAGCCAAAAATGATAGTTTCACTGGTAAAAGGATGATTTAGACTTAACTTTTGTTTGGAAGAACTACAGTTGAGGTCAAAAGTTTTGTGTACACCTTGCAAAATCTGCGAAATGCTAACTGATTAGCCAGCATGCATTAATAGCCAGGGGGTGAAACCTTTTGAATTCAATTTAACTTATTTTGTCTTCTGGGAAACATGCAAGTATCTTCTGTAGCCACTAAAGGGCAGCACTAAATGGAAAAAAAAAATTATATATTTTTGCAAAATAAGAAGAATGTACACATCCTCCTTAATGCATAATTTTCCTTCTGGAGCATCAGTGAGTGTTTGAACCTTATGTAATAGTTGAATACGAGTCACTCAGTGTAAAAAGATGGATCTCAAAATCACACAGTCATTGTTGGAAAGGGTTTAAATACACAAAAATGCTGGAATACCAAAGCATTTGTGGGATCTTGAGGATTTTTCTGAAGAACAGTGGACAGTTTATCTGTTCAGGACCAACAAGGGACTCATGAACAACTATCACTAAACAAAAAAAAAAAACACAGCTGTGGATCATTCAGGTAACAACACAGTATTAAGAATCAACTTTTGAACAGGGTCATTCTTATAAATTCAACTATTTTCTCTTGTGGACGATATGTAAACATCTTTTATGTAAAATATCTTATTCAGGTCAGTACTAAATAAAAAATAACATGCATTTTGTATGAACCCTCTTATTTTGGTAAAATAATTAACATTTTGCAGATTGAATTTGCAAGGTGTATGTACACTTTTGACCTCAACTGTAAATAAATGCTATGAAATTCTGAGCTGCATATATTGGCGGCTAATACACAGCAAGTAGGAAATCACTCTCCTCTGTTCTTCTGTATTGCCACTATAAGCATATTAATATACAGACAAGTTATTACTATTTTTAAAGGCTCTGGGATAAAATATTCGTCATAACACTTGTACTGATTCTGAGACATTCCTTTAACTTAAATCTCTACAAACATTATTCACTTTACACAACACAACAGAGGATGTGCATTTGAACAATGCACTGATTTACAAATCAAATGCAAATGAAAGGAAACATATTCTGTTTCCATACCAGTGACGTGCCACCGCCAGCTCCTGCTCTGATCGTGAGTTTGACGTGGTTGTTCTTTTCCAGCCAGCTGACAACTTGCCGCAGTTTAGTGTCCAAGTCGTGCAGGGAGATATCGGAGGAGAAAATGAGCTCCTTTGATTGGACAGGCCCTGCAGATGCACCAAGAAAGGTCAGGGTGGTATATAGTGAGGTTAGGCTTAACATGAAATTTCTATTTCATCAAGAGAGCAATATGCAAATATCCACAACTATTTTGTGGAAAAAAGTTTGCATTCAAGTGCAACAAATAGTTTCTTCAATAAAGCACAATAGGGAGCTAGAGAATCAGACACTTTAAAGACAAAAAGGAACAGCTAACCCAAAATGTACCATTCAGTTATTTAGTCACCACTGTTGTTCGAAACCCATATTATCGTTAGAAAACGAGAATTGAGCATCATTTTTTCACGTTACAAGAGTTCATAGTGACCACAGCAGTCAATCTTTAAACAGGACCAATAAATAAATCATAAGTATAGTCCCTATAACAGGGGTGCTCAACCCTGGTCCTGGAGATCGACCTTCCTGCAGAGTTCAGCTCCAACCCTGACCAAACACTCTTGATTAGGGTTGGAACTAAACTCTGCAGGAGGGTCGATCTCCAGGAACAGGGTTGGGCACCCCTGCCCTATAACTAGTGCACTGAATTTACAAAGGTCTTTTGAAGCTGTATTATAGAATTGTATGAGGAAAAGACTAAATTATAAGGAATAGTTCACCCAAAAACGAAGATTTGCTAAAATTGTATTGACCCTTAGGTCATCCAAGATGTAGAAGAGTTTGTTTCTTAATCAGAACAGATTTGGAGAAATTTGGACTGGAGTGATGTGGATTGTGATGTTTTTATCAGCTGTTTGGACTCTCATTCTGACGGCACTAAGGTGACCACCTGTTCTGCTTTGCGTTGTACCTCACAGCATTTTCACCCTTTGTCCCACACGTCGCATATTGAGAAAATGTCCTGCATTTTCATCAGTCTGTTGGTTTTTAATGATCATATTAAGAAAACGTTCATGCATTCTTTTGCCTTTTAAAGAAAGCTTTTTATTTATTCTTTTTGTGGAACAGTTTATGCAAAAAGAATTTGAAGATCTCATTAAGTGATGTAGAACCACCGGTGGAAATGGTCGAGCGCACACAGAAAAACATGATATTCTCCATTCATTCAAAAAGGATGCAGCTTTCAGACGTGACTTTCTTTTTATTTTAATAGTTCGTTTGAGGTGGTTTCTATGGCGTTATTTTAATGACAAATGTCTAGAGCACATTATTGTAATGCAGGTGGATTCTCTTTACCATCATAAAAATGACGCGCTTTCTCTTGCTTGTATGTGCGCGCTCAGAAACACAGATCAGAGCATGTGACAACGGATGTAATCAGTATTTACATAGCATAACAGTAGAAAATGTATCAGTCTCGCACGTGTCCCACATTGTCCCGCAAAATCACATCTAAGTCCTGCAACAGCCCTCTTGCCAGGTGGTCACCCTAGACGGCACCCATTCACTGCAGAGGATCCATTGGGGAGCAAGTGACGGAATGACACAAATCTGATGAAGAAACAAACTCATCTTCATCTAGGATGGCCTGAAGTTGAGTAAAGTATCTGCAAATGTTTATTTTTCCTTTGCAAATGTATATTGTTGTTATCTGCTGAAAATCTACCTCTCCTCTGAATCTCTCAAATGAGACCCAATGACATTGTGATGTCAGTGACATCTAACCAAAGGTTAATATAATACACCATTAAAAAAGAAGAAAACAAAAACTTAATGCGATCATAAATGACACTGCAAAGCAAAGAAAAGAAGATATCAATGAATAGCAAATTAACTTTAGGTTTGTTCCTCACACAATTGTACGGCTTCAGAAAACTTGGAAAATAGCAATAAGTCTTAAGGACTACTTTTGTTATTTCAAATGATAAGGGTAAGTAAACAATGAGAGAATGTAAATTTTGGTAACTATTAAAGAAATACATTTTAAATGCAAATTGGAGAACTACAAGAACAGTTGGTTATCCTCACTGTAATATGATTGCAATATAGCAGCTTTGATGTGTTGTTTTTTTTTTTTTTTTTTACTGAAACCCACCTTTCTTGGCTTTCTGTGTGTCTCTAAGTTTCATCTGTTCTTCGTGGATCTGTTTCCCTTTCATCAGTCTATATAATGGAGGATCACAATTGTCATTTATGGCAACAAGCTTCAGGCCTGTTTGGTCCATCAGTCGTATCACATCACCACGGTGCATCGTGCCCAAATCCTCACCATCCTCACCCAATAACTGTATATGCCGCTGGCCGATTTTCCTACCCACGCTGGTGAAGGTGACTCGTGCTCTCGGGTCCGGCTTTTTAGTCTCCTTCAGGAAATCTGTTGTATTGGTGTCCCCGCTCTCAGTGTCTGTGGAGAAGGACATACATAGCCAGGGCGACACAATATGGCAAGAACATGCTGGCTTGAAGGTTGATGGGTTTCTTGCCAGGGGTGAGGCGACCAGGTTGATGGGTCGAAGAGGACTGCGGCTCAGTGCCTGACTCAAAACAAACCTCAGGAAACCCAGAGACATCCTAGAAGAGAGTATCATGAATATATGTGAATACAAATATATGTGAATATTAACATATACACTAATTGTCAAATGTTTTTGAACAGTACGATTTTTTATGTTTTTTTAAGAAATCTCTTTTGCTCACCAAGCCTACATTTATTTGATCCACAGCAAAACCAGGTTATTTAAAATAACTGTTTTCTATTTGAATATATTTAAAAAAATGTATTCCTGTGATTTCTAAGCTGAATTTTTAGCATCATTATTCCAGTCACATGATCCTTCAGAATCTAAGATCCTTCATTCTAATATTCTGATTTACTGCTCAAAAAACATTTATTATTATTATGTTGAAAACACTGTTGTTGTTGTTTTTTTTTGTTTTTTTTTTTTAGGTTTCTTTGATGAATAGAAGGTTCAGAAGAACAGCATTTATCTGAAATAGAAATCTATTGTAACATTATAAATGTCTTTATCATCACTTTTGATCAATTTAAAGCATCCTTGGTACATAAAAGTATTAATTTCTATAACAAGTATAAATTTAGCTTTGATCACAGAAATAAATTACATTTTACAACATATTCAAATAGAAAGCAGTTATTTTAAATAGTAAAAATATTTCACAATATTACTGCTTTTGCTGTATTTTGGATCAAATAAATGGAGGCTTGGTGAGCAGAAGAGACTTCTTTAACATTAAAATATGATAGCAAATGAAATGTGAACAAAACTGGTGAAACCAAACAGACACTGTAACAGGATATACAAAGCAGACAATATTTATTCAAAACCCACAGAAGTAGAGATTGTTCCTCCATTATTATGGTTTGTGATAGATCACGGGTCATTCACATCTGAACTTCGACAAACGCCAAACTGACCGAAGCTACTTACACTGAGGAGTCGTGCCGAACCGACGTCAAGGACGAAGAAAATGGTGTCAGTCAGGGGATTTCAAGACAAATAATCTGGTTCATATACACGAAATGTGCTCTCGGAATGAATAAATAAAACTAGAAACATACAGGCAAGTGACTTTTCTTACTGACAAACGAGTCTTGGCGCACACGTGTGACGTCACACCAACGCGCCGCTGCTGTGGAATTTAAAAGGTTTATCTTTTTTTTTTTTTTTAACTATTTAATTAATTTGCGTTTAATCTTTTTATTTGCTGTAATCCTTATGAATCTTGTAATTTGATATTACTGTTCATTTGCAGCCTGTTTTGTTGGTAATTTTCTTTAATTTCAAATAATAATAATAATAATAATAATAATAATAATAATAATAATAGGGTATTTATCAGTCCCTTTGAATATATACAATATAGCATGATGAAAGAAGAAAGTTAATTGGTGAGTTGCCAGTTCCTTGCACATTCAAAACGAAGTAGATGAAAATGCAATGTAAGGCAGCACTTTAAGAATATTTGAACATGGTTAGATTTATGCCGGAATCATTCAATGTTATTAATAATAATTACTATTATTATTATTATTAGTAGTAGTAGTAGTAGTAGTAGTAGCAGCAGCAATTTAGGGGTGCATTTTAATAAATAAATAAAGAGTTCTGAATAGCATATCATAGCGTAAAGAGACTGAGAACGTAAACACGTGGGTCAGTTTCTGTGCGCTGGACTGTGCTTAACTCGAGTTGACACAATTTGACCCGGAGCATAACGCTCACTGGTTCTCTTTATACTCCTCTCTTACTACTATTTCAAACCTCCGTTAGCTGAATTAAAAAAAAAATAATAATAAAAAATAAAAATAACTACTGCTAATAATAAAAGTAGTAGTAATAATAATTACAGCATAATCAACTATATAATAATATTAACTCCTTTTTATTTTGTCCTAGTTTTGTTCTGTTATATACTTTGCAAAACGTAGCACATAATGCTCTTTTTAAAATAATTCCACATGCAACAACATTGCACAATACTGCTTTTTAGATCCATGTATGTATTTATTTATTTTGTATTACCCTTATAAAGTGTTTTTTTTTTTTTAAAGAAATAGATCTCCCTTAATACCCCCATACATAAGCTCTTTTTATACACTTACTCCTAAAAAGCAGACAAAAACTTTGTAAAGGCTTTCTAATATGTGTTTTAGACATTGTGGGAAAGGCAGCATGGGTTGACCCTGTGGCTTAGGCCTTGGCTGCATTGAAACAGTAAATCTAGAGATTTTACAGTCAGCTGAGCAGCAATAGATTAATTTGTTTAACGCTGATGGGTACAAAGAGCCTCTAATCTTCGCTGTTCTCAATGGCTTTAACCTTCGTGTCAGAGAGAAGCTGCTGCGTTTCTAAGGCTCCATTTCTCCCAGGATTCCTCTGTCACCTGCCCAACCGCAGGTGCACCGACAGATCCCTCCCATCAGAGCGCTGCGCACAGGAAGTGCAAAGAGGCTGAGGTCAAAGGCCATAGCGGAGGCGCTTGTTATGTTTCCATCAACAAGGTTTGAGTTTCAAAGAGCAGGAATAGAGAGAAAAGCAAAGAAAGAGTTTGAATTAAAAAAGAGCCTAAATTTAAAAGAGAACGGTAGAATGGGACTATTCTTTTTTTTTTATTTCGTGGGGGTTGGGCAATTGGAAACTGTGCTCTCCAAAAAAAAAAAAAAAGTCTTAGAGTATTTTAAAAAATAATTCCCCTTTTTTTTTAAGATATAATTGCGCCATTTATTTGTTAATGTTTGAGTCTGTTTGAGTACACAGTAATGGTGTAATTGTCTTCTTTAACCTGTTAAATGTAGAAGTAATTTTAAAAGTTAGATGGCTACCGCAATGAGAGCGAATTTAACAATGCTGCCCTTTATTACAGAGCTAAAGTGCATAATGATGAACCTCCAGTCTATTCAGTGACTGGGACCTTAGATTAAGGAAGCCGTGAGGGCATGAACCACAAATGTTTGGAGAAAGAACTTTGTTGCAAAGGAGATGGCTGACAAAAAAATGTGCCGCCTGCGAGCAGCAGGTGGATAATTGTACACGCTTGACTGCGCCTACAGAAAGATGCGCTTGCAGAAAGAGCATTCATGAAGCAGCCTTAGGAGCTTCCTAGTTTGCTAATTAGCACAAGGATACCAGTTCTTCTAACAGGCACCCTGCATAGTGGCACACCTTTCAAACAAAAAGGATGTTACCATACAGAAGTTACTCAGTATCTTCTCGGAGGGAGTCGTACACCACCTTAAACACTGTCTTCTTTTCAGCTTGTCTTTGCTAGACTATTAACAGTACTTTGAGTGACATGTCTAAAGAGATTTTGTAAGGCTGTTCCTCTGGAGAAATACAGTTTTTAGGGTTAGGGATTTGAACAAATAATATATTCTAAAAATAATATATATTTTGTCAGGCAAACTTTATTTTACATGTCTTGACTATCACGTTTTTAAAAAAGTTGACATTACATAAAGCAATTTTATCACTGATGCACTAATAATTTGTTCATTTGAGGGAATGATTAGCTTAATTTAAAATGCAAGATTACTAAACTTGGATCAACAAGTAAAACATTACTTTTTTTAGGTTAGAAGGACCTGTAGCAAACACAGAGCAATACAATAAAAAAACACTCAATGCACATCACACCCTATATGGATCCTCTACAGTGAATGGGTGCCGTCAGAATGAGAGTCAGACAGCTGATAAAAACATTACAATAATTCACAAGTAATCCACCCCACACCAGTGCATCAGTTAACATCTTGAGAAGACAAAAGTTGCGTGTTTGTAATAAATACATCATCAAGATGCTTTTAACCATTGCTTCTGGCTAAAATATGTGTCTTACAAAGTGTCATACGTGATCCAAAATACTCTCTGAATCAGGAGAGAAATATGCACTTATCAAACACAGTTTATGAGCCAGTCCAAAACAGCTTTAAACAAATATGTTGGAGGATGTTGATGTGAGAGACAAGATGGACTTTTTCACCGAGAGTGTCTGCTTCACTCGTTCCATCATGCTCCTCATCTATTTGGGTGTTGTTTACACAGCATATAGGAAGTCTTGATAAATTAATCGATGTTGATGGAAATAATGTCATCACAAGAAAGCTAGGCTCATAATCTGCAGCAATTCATAAAAATGGCAAGCTCCTCTGAATATTGTGGAGTTTTCATGATTTTGTGATCAATACTGCTCTTGCAAAATCACAAAATCTTGAAGGGACTGTATATTACACACTGAAAAATAAATAAGTAAATAAAAGTTAATCTCAAAAAGTCTTTTTCTATTGGACATTTTGTGGCTGCTTGTTTTAGTTAGAACAAAGCAATGTTGAGTCAAAATACATGTATTATTGCAATTTCTTAAAAATCACAATACATATCATATCAGCACCCAAGTATCGTGATTGGGAGATTGGTGTACCATCCCAGGCCTAGGAGGAAGTATTATTATGGATTATGCACTTATATTTTGAGCCTAAAGCAACAGTTTAAATTTAAATTTATTTTATTTTTTTTGGTTTGTTTGTTTTTACAAACATTTTTTTTAGTATAAAACAGTGGTAATATGACAGGAAGCAAATGGGAGAGAGAGAGGGGGGGACGGAATCAGGAAAGGTCCACAAGGTGGGATTTGAACTCGGGACACACAAAGCACAGCTGCGCCATATGTCAGCACGCCGCCCACAAGGCTACTGGCGTCAGTTAATAATAATAATCTTAGTGAGTTCCAGGGATGTGTCAATGATTTACTAAAATCACATTTAGAACAACAGTTTTGTATAATGTAAATAAGTGGTTGCAACCAGGGGGCCAGAGGCCTCAGCAAACCTCCGGGGTAGAGTCAAAATAAGTCTTTTAGGAGACCTACTATGCCCCTTTTACAATATGTAATATAAGTCTCAGGTGTCCCTAGAAAGTGTCTGTGAAGTTTCAACTCAAACTACCCCACAGATCATTCATTATATTATTTTGAAAATGTTTATTTTAAGTGAAAGCAGAAATAGGCTGTTTCGGTGCATGTCTCTTCAAATGCAAATGAGCTGCTGCTCCCCGCCCCCTTTTCCAAAATAGGACTGTGCCCTTACAGCTCATACCTCAGATACTCTGATATAAAACATCTATTTGATTTTGATTATCATGTCTTTGTGCTGAAATCATGCGTTTTAAACCATATTAGTTTATACTTTTAATATACGGTTTTCTGAAATGACACCGTTGTGGGTGGAAACGTGCAGATTAAAGGGGGCAGTAATATTATAATAAGATCCCCTTACCACATCACAGGGGGAGTGAAATCTGAGCAGCTAGTTTTTTCACATGCTTGCAGAAAAAGGCTTACCAAAACAAAGTTACTGGGTTGTCCTTTTTCACATTTTCTGGGTTGGTTGATGCACTGGGGACCCGATTATAACACTTAAAGGGGTCCTATTATGCTCTTTTTCAAAGTCTTGATTTTGTTTTGGGGGTGTACTAGAACATGCTTTCATGCTTGGTGGATCAAAAAACACATTATTTTTCACATAATTTACATTATTACAATACATTTCTTCCAGCCTGGCACAAATGACTCAATCAGTTCCAGGTTTAATGAAGGCCCGCCTTCCGAAAAATGAAATGTGTTGTGATTGGTTAGTTGTCCCACTGCGCTGCGATTAGTGAACAGCTTAGACAGTGTTTCAATACTGCCATGCCCCTTACCAACATAGATTAAAGTGATTCTTATGTTTTAAATCATTTTCTTACAAAAACGTATCAATACGCTACAGGAGGCCTTTATTGACCCCCCGGAGCCGTGTGAGGCACTTTTTGTTATGGATGGATGCACTTTATTGGACTTGTTTTGGACTGATGAAGAGAAACACCCATCTATGCCTTTCTAAAGCTTGGGAGTGCCAGGATAATTTTTAATATAACTCTGATTGCATTTGTCATTGCTATCATCAGCCTGCCAGATCGCCAATACATGATATTATTGTGCAAAATTATTTAATTATTTACATATTTAGTTTCATTGCCCGAAACCAGCTCCAGCATAAGGCTAAAAGCAGCCTAACATTAACATTATCAAAGAACATCATCACTGATTAGCCTAGCCTAGTCTAGTGCAAGTTTCTGCATTTTAAAAAAACACTCGCCTTATAAGTGAAGCTATCTACACTGTATGATGAATAAATCTCTTACCACACACTGCACACGTCTGCGGTGCGTTACAGCTCTGACGACGGCCACTCTAGTCAATGCTCGTTTTTATATCCGCCGTGCTGCGGCTTGTTGAAGTGTCTCTCTGCGCTGCATCACCAAAGTTAGGCTAATCCCCCACCTCGTCCCTAACCACCCCCAACCATTCCAATTTCCGTAGGTGGGATTTATTTTAATGATATTCTAATGGTCCACGTTGTGACATCATAACATCAGGAAAACAAACGCTGTAGTCCAAAGGAGCCGTTCGTTGTAGTTCTTGAAAAGGGATTTTTTTAAAAACAAAATATCTCCCTTTGGAGTGGACTTTGAGATTTGTAACTTTGTAGATCTTTTTTATGCCCAAACATACACACCACACACTGACTAAAATTCAAAAAGTGAAAAAGCATAATAGGACCCCTTTAAACATGGAAAAAGTACAATTTTCATGACGTCACCTTTAATAAAAATGATTTAAAAAAAAAACAGGATGTACAACATTTATCCGACACTATATTTTTGAGTGTATTTATATTGCAATAGAAGTGCCAGAGTTAAATATCAGCTCAGATAGGAGGGCCTTCAAATATTGTTTTGGACAAATACGCACCTTGGAGTAAAAAAGGCTGAGAACCACTAATGTTGATGGAAAGCACATCATTGCCTCGCTCCACACAGTACGAGCAAAGCTCTTCTCCACAGCTCAAGTGAAAAACTATCAATCCCCTCTTGAAATTCTAAAAGAAACGGGAAAGAAATCCTTCCTTGCCAAGCACCACAGCACTCCAAACATATTCTGATTTACATCAGCACTTCATTGTGCCTCCAACTGTTTTAATCCAAATAAAATCAAAGGTAATGTTTCATTAGCTGTTATTTTTACATAATGATCCTTTATCAGCGGAATGATTTTTTTTGTATTAACATAATTAGCCAGCTCTCAGCGGCTTGCGGGGTCCGCGAGGTCTAATTGGCCCCGTGGCATGATGGGAAATAGCACAAGGTGTCGCGCTGGGCAGGTGTTGATGGTGGAGGTGAGTGGCAAACGTGGGGCAACGCAGAGGCGGGTAATTACAGGATGAATTTCACTTTAATAAATGTGGGAGATGCAGATAGCGGGGCTTTCTACCTAATAGCTTCTGCCTCTGGAGCCACTTTAGACAGCGAATGATCTGAAAGAGTGTTTAATTAACACATGCACTCTGATCCACAGCTAGAAAGAGAGAGAGCGAGAGGATGAGAGAAACAGAATGAGACAAAATGTAAAACGAGTAAATACAAAAAAAGAATAATTTAGAGAATAAAACAGGAGCAAATAGAAAAGAGAATGGATGAAGGAAAGAGGCAATAAGGAGATGTAGAGACAGAATATTATAGAATAACAGCTAAAGATATACAAATAGAGATCAATATACAAATAAATAAATATATAAAAATAAACATTTTCTGTGCTTGCCCATGCAAAGTTTGCTGCCTAAGTTAGGTGGTAATATGGGGACAAATTTGTTAAACAACATAAATTATTTTTGACTTGTTTTTACATAACCATCCTTCCTACAAAGGTGTTTAGGATGAATACAAATTGATTAATAATTGTTGATAGCACTAATACTTTTATCAAAATATATATTGCATACTTTTGCAACTGGAAATGAATGAATTCTGTGTATTTCTGCAAATTCTGTGAATTTATAGAATGTATAGGCTGTTGTTTGTCAAATGCAATGAATAGGCAGCTTAAAGTCACAACATAAAGGAAGTAGCAACAAATATGTTTTTGTCTTATTGTGATGTAAAACTAAGTGAAATGGATTATCAAAAAAGAAAATTTGTGTGATGGGGACTTGGTTTGATGTGTTATTTTGAGAGAGGCAGATCTGAAAGCAAGTTTGTAAGAAACGTCTGTAGGGGAGTGTGGGGTAAGTTGAGCCAGTGGGTAAATTGACCCACCCCCTGTATCTGGGCAAGTGTACACTTTTACTGTCTACCAGACTGTGAAAAGGAGAAACACTTGGGAGGAATCAGAGGCACCCATTTACTTTAAAAGCTGTTTTTGGCTTGTCAGAATAAAATTTTAGCATAACAGATGTAATGGCTGTTACATCAAAGCACATTTATCCAGGTCTAAAAATATTTATGATGCATATCTGTGATTTAGCAACATATGAAACCATGCAAATCATTTAGCTAAATATTAGCCAGAATTAGTAAGCTAGCAATTTTTTTTATTTATTTATTTTTTTTTTTGCCAGCTATGGGGCAAAGTGAGCCTAATGTTGTGGGGTGAGTTGAGCTAACACTTTGACTCACCCCACCATAAGGCACTGAAATTAAGTTAAATCTCTGAAGTGTAAACTGGTATTTTAATGTGATATTATGCAACTGGTTTAGTTGATTCTCTAAGAGACAGAAGATGCTTTTTACCACATTATAATCAGATATATCACTCCACCTATAGTTTCTTAATGTACGTGGCCTGTTCGACATTGCAGAAAAGCCTAAAATGTTTATTAGTTTTAGTGACATTTATTCCTTCATTATTCCTAATTCAGCTTTTATTTAATTTTACTCAACAAACTCTCTGTTTAGTCTGTTTTTGAGAAGGTTCAAAGAAGGTTGGTGTTCAACATATTGTTTCAGAAATGCAAACAATTAAAGACTGAAAATGAAACTTAATTTGATCAGATTTATTTCATTTAGGTTAGCTTATTTCTAAGAAAAGAAATATGACTGTTTGTAAAATGAAATTTTATTAGTAAGTTAGTTTTTAAAAGAGGTAAATTATCTTTAAAATTTCACATGAATCATAGTCAGTCAGATGGTCACTTTTCACCCACGAAAGAGTGCATCGTACCCTCTGACTTGGGTCAACTTACCCCCCTAACCTGTGGCAAATTGAGCCACAGGAGCATTTTTTCATAAGAAGCCATAATTTTAGAACCCTTTGTTATAAATACATTCCAAGATTTTAAAATAATAGGAAACATCCTGAGATTACTTAAGATACTTTCATTGTACTTCTGCCTCATTTTCCCATATCTTAAGGACCGGACCGCACAAGTAAAAAAATGCCTCATCTTACCCCACTCTCCCCATGCCTTTTACCGGAAGTTATGATATTTTGATTTAAATAAATAAATAAATAAAGTTTAAAAAGTAAAAATAAAACATGAATGGATGAACAGAATGAGTGTATTTCCTTTTCATTCCAACTTTAAAGGTTGCTAAGTCCAAAGTCAGATGTAGGAAAAGCGTTAACCTAACCATAGTTTAACTTTTTTTTACAGTGTAGTTTCGTTATCCTTCAGCATTATACGTTGCTGCTACAAAACAGTGGGCCTAATGCTATTTTGAAAATGAAACGCAAGTTCACTGCGGCTGCCACGGGTTCACATATAACGCGTCTGTGTTATCGGCGTCCTATGCAGACTTTTATGTGGGTGTGGTGATGATGGCGGCGGTGGCGGCGTTGTTCGCGTGTCTCACTCTCTGTTGGCGTCTGTCTGTGTGTGAGTATCCGAGTGTGTGTGTGTGTGCGTGCGTGTGCAGCTCCGTGGAGTACTCCGGGCCGCGCGCTCGCTCTCCCCACTCAGCTCGAGCTAAAAGCCCTGGAACGGGACGGTAATTGGCCAATTAGGCCTCTCGCTCGGCGGCCCGTACCGCTCTCTCCGCGCCTCCACGCCACCGCTCGCACCGATAATTGAGCTGAAAGCAAACGAACGGCCGGCAGACAAACAAGCTACTAGAAAATAATTACTTGGAGTGTTTCTTTTCAGTAGCTGTACAGCGGATTTCATTATCGTGAATAGCCACTAAAGCTGCTCGAAACGCCGGTAGTTGTCATTTTCATAGGGACTTGATAATGACATTAATTTGTCTTAATGGCTGGTTCTATTGTTATAAATAGGAAAATGAGCCGAAATTGTCTTGCTGTGGCGAGGCGAAGAGGACTCCGTCGAGCTCCCGGCAGACATGAGGAGTTAAATTGGTGTGCTTGTCAAATTTCCAATAATTTGTTATATGGAACACGAGTAATGCCAGTGCCATTAGGGTTCATTTTCCCTAAATTCATTACTGCCCTTGTTTCCCTTTTATGTTTCTAATGCCCAATCACATTTCTCTCTGCTTCAAGTGGTTTTACAAGGATTGGACTGACTGGCAGACAAAACACACACACACACGCACGGACACGCGCGCGCGCGTACGCCTTCTTGTGCAGTTATGCGCTCATACACTCACTCACACACTCTCTGGGAGATATGCATGCTGACACACAGGCACCACTACTCGCAAAACTATGATATTCATAGTAGCAGATGTTGTGAGATTACTTTGGTACCGATGTGGATGAGAACTGTCAAGTGTGTATTTCAGTGCTGTTAGCGCGCTAATGCAGCTGATTCGGGGATGCTGGAACCTTTCCCCCAATAATTTAAAATGACATTACAGCAAAGTAGACCTAATGGCGAATCAGTCCTGCCGAGATGACTGCAAGCATTAGCTTCAACAGACTACCGCGATCTAGTAGTACTTTAATCGCTGTTGCTTTGGTTTATCAACAGGGGGCGACGTAGTAACATTCAGCTGAAGATATTTCAGCCAGCCTGCACCGTGTAAACACATTTGTTTAACTTTTAGAAAACCCGCAGGTATGAATAGCCCAAAACGATCGCATTGTAAAAATGATTTCAGAATTACAACACCATCATTGTTTCCATCCATTCAGCTTGTTACAATCATTTCTTTGCTTTCTACAATTCTATATATATATATATATATATATATATATGAAGAGTGGTTTTTTTTAACAGTTTTCAAAAATCATGTTTTTTCACTGTGCATTCCAATTCATCTCAATCAAACTTCAGTTGGGAAGACACAGTAAAATTAAACAATTAACAAAATAATTTCATAAACAAACAAATGTTTAAAAACGGAGTTGTCTCTTCATATTTGCATTGTGCCTGTGCATTTGAAATGCAGTTTAGAAGACATCAGCATCAATAACAGAACAAAAAGAAGGAAAAAATGGTGAAAGTAGCGCGGTAGAAAGTTTGATCAAATTGATCCTTTCAAATGTCCCAATTAAAGCTTTATTTATGTGCCAAATACAAGGATGATTTTATGATTTTCATTTTCCTAAGCATAATATGAATTATTTAAATTGTGTTAGCTAATTTATTTTTAACAAGTAAATAAAGTGAAATTAAAGTTATCAGTTGCATTGTACTGATTCATCTCTTACTATCTTTCACCCACCTTTCTCTGCATTTTATTTAAATGCAACACAATGCAAAATAAATAAATAATAATAATAACGTGCTTAATTAGTCTAATTACCAACAACTGGATTGCAACTGTAATGAACTTCTCTCATTCATGTCTTCTGGAAGAGTGGAAACACAAGTCCCACCAATGAAAACACAAAAGGAACATTTTGGCAAGTCACTGTTTTCTGCGTGCTGTCATACTGAGTTGTCTCATGTTGAATGCTGTGGTTAAAGACTATTAAAGGCTTTTTATTGATATTTTAAATATATTATTACTCATATGGAAATATAGTGTAGGTGGGTTATTCTTACAATGCAATGCATTTTACATGTTTTTTTTTTCTTTGTCTTTATTTACCACCAACTGAAACGTTTTAAACAAGTAAAACATTTAATAATAATAATAATAATAATAATAATAATAATGATAATAATAATAATAATAAACATTTACCCAGATTCCTTAATGTAATTTTTGCACATTATTTTGCATTAAGTCTTATACTCTAAAAACAACTCTGACCTCCTATCTGTCACTATTTTTAAACATTTGAAATGAATGCATGCACACTTTCAGAAACCAGAGTTTCTGAGATTAATGCAAGTGCTTCAACAGAAGTACAAGCTTCACAATTCTACAATACTAGCAAACCCATTTCTGATCTTTTATACAAACTGGGGCACAAATTAAAATTTTATTCTGTGATAATCAACCACAGACCAAAAAGAGCTGAAAGAGCTCTAGACATGAAGACCTTCAAAATACGCAGTAATGTCTAAATGAAACTGCTGGTATTAAAAAGTATAGTATTTCATCTTGGAAATGTATCAATTTCAATAATAATGGTTCAGTCATAATAATACTTGAATAAAGAAACAAATCCTGAAATAAAACTTAATTATAATAGTGGAGTATAGTTACTCAAGTACTTCAAGTACTCTGTTTTCTTGAGAATATATAATAGGCTCAGTTTATAGAATATTTTTGTCCACAACATTGTTCTATCATGTTAGTCTTTTCTAATATTCCTTTAAATAAAAAAAAAAAATAAATAAAAAAATCCAATCATCATCCAAGATGTGAGAAAGATCCCATAATCAACAGACCATGTGAAATCTGTGACTTTGGTATGTTTCACTTTTAAACATTACAACTTGTGACAAAACAACATAATATAATAAATATAATGCACTATAATATCAAAATTGCAATGACCCAGTTACTAAAAAGCTCTCAAACCATAGATTTCAGAATTGCAATATTTATTTACAGTTCTGTGTATTTTATACTTTTGTTTCAGAGGCCAAGCAAGTTTATTTATTTTCTTTTAATAACATGGATTTCAAATAACTCACCTATCGTTTTTTGGAATAACCTGATGAATCGCTGAAATTGAAATGTGTATGCTCTACTTATATATAGCTTATACTTAAGCTATTCCCAAATCACTTGCATTTTTATTGAAAGCATACATTTTCTTTTCATTTTTAAAAGCCTTTCCTATTTTAATTTGTTTCATTAAAAGAACTGTTCTTAAGCGTCTTTGGCAAAGCCAGTTTTCCAAAATCGTTGTTCATACGTGCCACACATGATATTTTAAATATTTGCCACAGTACCTAATATT
This sequence comes from Cirrhinus mrigala, assembly GCA_036247105.1. Classification (NCBI taxonomy): domain Eukaryota; kingdom Metazoa; phylum Chordata; class Actinopteri; order Cypriniformes; family Cyprinidae; genus Cirrhinus; species Cirrhinus mrigala. Next base: position 1,933,996 of record CM070011.1, on the reverse strand, counting down.
GTTGTTCTTTAAATATAATTTACAATTATTAATATAGTTTAATCATTTAAAGAGCATTGTCATTGCTGAAATGTTTGTTATAATTGCATACATAACAGAATAGCAGACACATAAATGTTTCTATATTGCCTTATTTATGAATGTGGTCATGTTGCATTCTGTGTATTTGTTGTGCATTTCTCTATGTGATGTGTAGATTTTTGTCTTTGTATCTCAGTAGCATATATGCGTGTGTGTGTGTGTGTGTTCATGCACTCTGAGTGTGTTGGTTCAGTGTGACTCACTGATATGAGTGCTTTGACTCTGGTGGGAATGTTGTGCTCTTGTGTGCCGTGTGTTGTGTAACTGCTCTCTAATAATACTTTTTAAACAACTCTCTTTAAACTTCCCAACGGAACTGTCAGCCAACAGAGCTGACCTGCAGCTCAATAAAACACAGTTTTATATCCAGAGGGTCACACTGGTGCCACATTAGAGCCGAGCAAAGCTGAATTCAGCATATTAGTCGCCCACTGGGCCAGAGCATTAGATTAGAATGTTATGATGATTTTACATAAACGATTGAAACTCGATTGTGGATTTTACTGAATGGTAAAACCTTGTCTTTAATTGTGTGTAACCACTGGAATTAATCTTCTCAAAGTAGTGAAAGGTTCATATGCAGATAGATGTATACCTAAAAAAATCTTGGACAGTTAAGCTTAGTTTAAAAGAGTATGGATTTCATTGAATTTATGTCATACCGAGTGGAATTTCTCAGTCAAAACCAGGTGGCTTTAAGCTGATTTTTGGTACATATATGACATTACAAGTGTCCTAACTACAGGTAAAAGAAATGGCACTTCGCATTAAGGAATAAATTGTGTTTTGAAATGTATTTTTGAAATACAATGGAGTGAGAAGTGAAAAATAGCAACAACTAAACATACTCATTATAATGCTTTACCAGCGGAGACAATGGCAAAATCAGTACCTGTATTGACAAAGCATCAGAAAATGTCTGAAGCCAAATGAAAATCTGATGAACACGAAATCTGTAGTTGTCTTGATGAATTTATTTGCTAAATGAGGCAACAAATTCAAGCTGACAGAACAAATTTGAATACAGTAGTTTGAGAAAAACTAAAAAATCTGAATGCATCATATTGCATTGAATTTCTTTTTTTGAAATTACAAGCAAAAAATATGTAATTGTCTTGATGTATTTATTGGTTAAATGAGGCAGTTTGCATTTAGTGAACAAACAAATTCATGTTGACAAAACAAAGAAATTAGGACCATTTTAAGACAATGTTGAGACAACCGAAACGCCTTTGTTTGCATTGATTTTTGACGTTTTCTCAACTAGAGGAGAGAAAGTCAGATAAAAGCGAAATACATGTGTAAACAATGGTATGGCATGCAGAACCCTAGTGAAAAATAAATGCAGTAAAATGTATTCGACATACATTTATTTCATGCTGAGTATGCTGCAAATACATATAAATATTATGTACTTAATAAAAATACCCTGCAATTGTACTTTTGGTATATTGGCTAAACTGGTATACTTAAAGTCTGCTAAATTGAAACAACTAATTTTGTGCTTAATGCACAATACTGAAATATGTTTGATTGTGCTAAAGTGGAACTATTGCAAGTATACTTTAGGTTTAAATATCTTGCATTTAAAGATTGATATGATTCAAAGACATGCAGCCCTCATCAATAGTGACATTAAAACACATTTTAGGCACAGTATTAAGAAATGTGCATTGTGCACAAGTAGTACTCCAAATAAAGTTGTATTATCATTTTTGAGCGATATGTCAGTAAATGTTAATAGATTTGAGTATGAAATAAATGTATTTTAAATATATTACTTTTTTTTTTTTTTTTTTTTTTTTTATAACGGAGAACGTTCTGAGTAGTGATGCATTGCATTAGTATCAGTGTAGTTTACTGTACATTCAACCTTAGGTTCATGCTTATTTTTGTTGATAGCTGGTAATGCGGCACCTAACACCATCGTGGAATCAGTACTTAAATGAACAAAACCATGTTGTGGATGCACCTTTGATGTTTGGACTCTAATGCGGTTTGTGAGAGTCCAGATACTTCTGGGGCCACTCTCTATTTTTTGAGCCTCAGGTTTTCGTTTGACTTTTTGCGTAGGTGTTTGTATGCACATGACACACTCTCCACACAGCCCTCATCTCCAAGACACAACACGCACACTCAGATACGCAAAAAAAGTGAAGGATGGGTGACTTTTATTGGTGCGGCAATAAAAGAGTCTGATGAAAGGAGAGAGGGACCAAAAGAGAGAAAGAGGCATTCAGAGGGAGGGGCAGAGGAGTGTGAAACAAGGTCTCATCCATCAGTGGTGTGGAGGAGCGACATTCCAGCACTGTTAAACGGGAGGACACACTCACTCACTGCCACAATGGAGGGGGGGCAGCTGGGCTGCAGCTGGGAGGAGCGAGGAGTCAAAGCACAACCTCCCTCACCTCCTTCTTTAGCTTTCTGTTCTTCTCACAGCCAATTCAGCTAACTCTATGGCCATGACCAATGTAAATTTCAGACGCTCAAAGCATGCATACCAGCAATAGGCTCTTTGAAGACTTTGATATTTGGCTTTTGGCTGTCTTTGCTGGAGATTCTGAGTTGCAGTCAATGGCATTGTGGTTCTTCGATTGGGTCGGTGCTTACTATGCAGCTGTTTGTGTGTATTTCGGAAAACGTCCTCCCATTTCTCCAACTGATGGCTTTGCCGCTAAGATTCCTCGTTTCTCCTCCTCTCGCTCTTTAACTCCCGTCCGTCGTTTGGCGAGCCGATTCAGCGCACTCTATGGCCATGACCAATGTAAATTTCAGACGCTCAAAGCATGCAGACAAGCAATAGGCTCTTTGAAGACTTTGATATTTGCCTTTTGTCTGTCTTTGTTGAAGATTTTCAGTTTCAGTTTTGTGGTTTTGGTGTGTATTTTAGAAGCTCCTTTGGAAAACATCTTCCAGTTTTCCCCAGCTGTTGCCTTTCGGAACAAGATTCCTTGTTTCTCCTCCCTTGCCTTTAACTCCCGTCCATCGTTTGGCGAGCCGATTCGTCAAATTGTATGGCCGTGACATGGCATGACCAATGTAAATTTCAGATGCTCAAAGCATCCATACAAGTAATCGGCTTTGAAGACTTTGATATTTGGCTTTTGACTGTCTTTGCTGAAGTTTCTGAGTTTCAGTTGATATTAAAATATTGTTCTCCAATCTCTTTCAGCTGTTGCCATTGCAACTAAGATTCCTTACTTCTTCTCCTCTTGCTCCTTAACCACATCCATCGTTTGGCGAGCCAATTCAGCGAACTCTGTAACCATGACCAATGTAAATTTCGGATGCTCAAAGCATCTATACCAGCAATAGGCCCTTTGAAGACTTTGATATTTGGCTTTTGGCTGTCTTTGTTGAAGATTTTGAGTTTCAGTCAATGGTAATGTGGTTTGTCAGTTGGATTTGTGCTTATTTTGCAGTTGTTTATGTGTATTTTAGATGTACCTTTGGAAAATCTCCTCTCATTTCTCCTCCTCTTGCTCTTTAACCAATCCATCGATTCAGCGAACTCTATGGCCATGACCAATGTAAATTTAGGATGCTCAAAGCATTCATACCAGCAATAGGATCTTTAAAGACTTTGATATTCAAGTAAGCTCTTTGGTCAATTGTATTGTGGTTTGATGATTCGGATGGTGCTGAGGTTCACTTTAAAAAAAAAATATATATTATTATGCATTATTATGCAGCTGTTTCCAACCAGCACTGAAAGATGCGAACTCATCTTTCCATGTGTTTCCTTTATGACCAAGACTCTTCTCATTTGTCCCGATTTCTTACTCTCAATAAGTGCCTCTATCATATAGTGATCTGATTTGGTTAATATTGACATGGCAATGATGTAAATTTCAAACCAGCAATGGCCTCTTTGAAGACTTTGATATTTGGCTTTTGGCTGTCTTTGTTGAAGATTTTGAGTTTCAGTCAATGGTAATGTGGTTTGTCAGTTGGATTTGTGCTTATTTGGCAGTTGTTTATGTGCATTTTAGATGTACCTTTGGAAAATCTCCTCCAAGCTCTCTTATCTGTTACCTTTGCAACCAACATTCAAGTAAGCTCTCTGGTCAATTGTATTGTGGTTTGATGATTCGGATGGTGCTGAGGTTCTCTTTAAAAAAAAAAAAAAAAAAAAAGTTGCATTATTATGCAGCTGTTTCCAACCAGCACTGAAAGAGGCGAACTCATCTTTCCATGTGTTTCCTTTATGACCAAGACTCTTCTCATTTGTCCTGATTTCTTGCTCTCTATAAGTGCCTCTATCATATAGTGATCTGATTTGGTTAATATTGGCATGACAATGATGTAAATTTCAAACCAGCAATGGCCTCTTTGAAGACTTTGATATTTGACCTCTTGCTGTTTTTTTATTAGTGATGTGAGTTTGGCAAAGGATACTGTGGTGTAATGACAATAACAATAATCTATAACAGTCATTTAAGGGAATTTTGCAAATTATATGGTGTTAATGGACCTTTATCGCACCGGAATTGAACACTGGAAGCGCTTGTCGAAGCAGTGTATGGATTCTTGCGGTTATATATATTTTTCAATATGCTGTAATCACCTAGTTAAATAAAAGCCTGTTAAAATGAGCATCTGCAGGATGATTTCAAAATCCGGACATTTTCAGAGACAGGCAAAGAGATTTTCTGATGATTACTGTGCACAGAATTTCCCAAACGCAACAGAACTTGTAGTTCTAATCCAACGTACCGATCTGAGAAACGCACGGCTCGTAAACACGCGTGATTTCACCACACTGTGTCAGTGCTGCAGTGTGTGTGAGACCTGATGAATAAGATCAGAATCAACATATTTATTCATTTGTATTTAGTCTTTATTCTGTCATTTTTCATTCACAGTCATTTCACTGTATTTCATTTCACTGTATTCACATATTTACGGCAAAATTCTTAATTAATATTCAAAGTCACGCTGTCAAAGCGTTATACTGTGTAAGATTAATTAGCTAAAATTTTCAACATTGTTACATTTCTTTAAGACGGCGCCCGCGCATTCATTCATCCATTTTAATACCGCTCTTACAAAAATTAACCATGGTATGTGTGGTAAAACTGTGGCAATACAAATGGAAATCAGTCCACGGGAAAAAAATGTATAACGTGGTTACCACATATTTACTATAGCAAATCCATGGTTAATTTTTGTAAGGGTGTTTATTAGTCAAATTTATTTAAAAATATATAAACAGGTATAAAATATGATGAGAAAAATACTGTTAATAAGAAGACGAAATTGACTGCAGCAGGTTACATTTATTTATTATTCAGAATGCACATTTGGAAGGGAAATATATTAATAGGAACATTTCAGCAGGTGATATGAGATGTAGGCCTAAACATCCTCAGTTTCAAAATGCACACTCCACACGAACGTGCTCCCGCATAATATTTTAGAAGGACCTTAATTCATCCCACGCATCTCATCCGTGTTGTGTCCGGAAATTGTGAAAACTAAGGCAGTGTGTCATTGTTTAGAATAAAAGCAGCCAGGTACTCTGCAGTAACACCGGCGAAAGAGAGGATTCTCCCATTGCTTTTCATTGCGTTGTGATAGAACTGGAAGTGGCGATACACTGCTTCGCTTACCGGATATAGGAAGTGAGATAAAGGTCCATTGTAGAACCAACACTGGAAGATTTAATTTCACCTCTACATCTGTGATCAAGATTCCTCTCGTTTGTCCTTGTTTTTCATGCTCTAAATCCTGGGCCCAGTTGTTAAAAAATCTGGATCAGAGTGGTCCATTTTTGGAAATCCCATGTTTTGCTGTCCAGGATCAGGTACAGAAGAGACAGAAAATACAATATACCAATACAAACACTCCCTTCCCCATTCTTTTAAACAGTCAGACCCTTCATCTGACCCTCAACAAATGAATAAACAAAGACTTGATAGCCCACTTCTACATTACCTACTTTATCACTGTAATGTTTAAACAGTGCTGTGAAGGAAGGAAGGATTCTAAGTTCTGTCTGGGTGCTTTCGTGTTCCGGTCTCCATAGAAATCCATGTTAAAACGGTGAAACAGATTGACTACATTTGAACTTTTTCAATATAATTAAATTTAAAAATGTGTGCAGGTTTAACGTTATATTATTGGCTCTGATAATATGTTAATTTGACTAGAAATAGCAGAGACTGGACATGTAAAGCACCGCTCCAGTCGGACGAGGCTTCCTTGTTTGGAAAAAGGTGGATAATCAAATTTAATATGATGTTTCCTTATTTCATGTTTTAATAAGTACAGGTCAGAATAAGTATGTTGTATGTTCATTCATTATTTTGCCTATTTTGACATTTTATTTTCTAATAAGTTATGTGTAACATTAAAGCAGACACTTGACTTTTGTCAATTTAATTTAATGTGAACGCCGTAATGGGATACAAATGTTCTATTATTTGTCAAAATTGTATTACATTTTGGTTAAGAAATCCACCCTTTTTGTGGAATCATAAGATTTAAGACTTTTTGGGATCATAGGCGCTCCAGTCTCACTAAAAAGTTTTGCACAGCACATACTGATGGTTTGATTGAAACTGTATTAAGTGATCTAATTTGATATTGGAAACAGTCCTTTCCATTGCCTTTGAGACCAAGCTTCCTCTTGTTTGTCGCTCACTAACTCACGTCCATGTGTGGTGTGTGTGTGTGTGTGTGTATGCAAATGTTTTGCCAATCTGAAGCGTGATTGCTCAGCTCCTGGTGAGTAGGGATTGGTTGGATGTATGTCTGTGCATATTTAAGCGAGTGTTTGGTCAAATTGTAGGGAGCAGGTGATGGCTTTTTGGAGTGCACCCTTTCACACCCCTCTTATTTTGCGGTTGAGCAGCGTGAAGAGGTGGGAGAGGCAAAGGGCCTCCATCCCTCTCTCTCAGGGGCTGCACCTGCCCAGACTGTGTGTGTGTGTGTGTGTGTGTGTATATGTGCGCATGTACGTGTGTGTCTTAGACTAAGTGTGAGAGAAATGGTGAACTCTGACCAACTGACCTCAGAGCCTGGCTAAAAGCAACCTGCCCTGCATAACTGTAATACATGCAGATACACTGACGCCTTGAATTACAATGATCTTACCTAAGAGATGGTAAATGCAAAATGAAGCAAAAGTCCCTGAAATTCATGGCAAAGTACATGTGAATCCATGGTTAACCCATGTAATATACAGCATCTGGTTTATTGCTTTTATAATAACGTGGGATCAGCAATATGATAACACCAATGTTTAAAATAATTTCACGTATTAGTAACATAAATCACACTAAAGAAGTCTTCTGCCTATGGCAGCATATTAAAATAGCATGTTAATATAGAGTTCAATTAATGATGTGAATTTATACCAGATTCTTTATAATAAACCTCAAGCTTGTCTTCCTCTAAACATGTCAATTACAATATCCATTTTTTAAAAATGCTCTTCTTTCATGGTTCCAACACTGTAATATTTTACAGAAAATTACTGTAAAATGCTACACATCACATATGTATGTATTATATATAAACACTTTTGTTTCTTCTTATTTTTCATTATTAGTAATGCACATTAGGTTGTTTTCTGTTATTTATGTAATGTTATTTAGTTAATTAATTGGTATGAATTTAATTATTTTAGTGTCATATGTTTATATGTTTTTACCAAATGATGTTTTGTCTCTGTGTGTCTGACAATGTGCACCTTCTACTTATGCGTATTGGCCATGTTTTATGAATGCATTGATTGCATATTACAGATTTTACAGATTTTACAGATGCCTTGATGCTTTCTGTCTAGTAAAGATTCCTTCTGTATTTGTTTTAGTATTTTTTGTCAAATGTTCTGTATTATGTTAGCTTATAGGAATAACTCAACAAACACCACACTATATATATATATATAAATGTTGTCGAATTAGATCAAAATATGAAAATAATTGCCATTTTTAAATAAACATAGCATAAGCACATAGAAAAGGGAGTTGGCTGTGATTGTAAATTAAAAATGGTCTCACTTTATATTAGTTGGTTTTAACTACTATTTACTTGCATTTAAATTAATAATTTGATACAATGCACTTATTGTGTACATACGTGTTTTTGCATTGTACTTATATTTCAAAAAAAAAAAAAAAAAAAAAAAAAAACAACAGGTAATTACATTTAGAATTAACCTTAACACCTTAATTACACTAACACTGTAACCTTACCTGTAACCCAGCAACAAAATTGTTTTGCAATACAATATGAAAACAATAAGAACATCATACTTATTTTCTGATATAAGTACATAGTAGTTAAGGCCACCTAATATAAAGTGGGACCTTAAAAGTTAATAGAGCGCTGCAGTGATGATGTAAGTTTGTAGGCCAACCCAAACGATATTATTATCCTTAATAACAAAAACACAGAAAATAAACTCTGTGGCCAACAAAAGTTTATTATTCTCACATGTTTTTTTTCATCGTGATAATAGTTGCAAATAAACACAACCTTTAATAATTTTGAAGCCTAAATACAATTGCCAGTAGAAAGATAAACAGGCTGTAAATGAAGTCGTATGACATTTAATGTCACCACCATTAAGCTTCCGACAGCTCTTTTAGTCTTTATTTAAAACACATTTTCCCTAAAAGTTTGATGACGTTTATTGTCCCCACCACCTCTGTAGTCCTATTTAGCCACTTATTAGCAACTGCCTTTTTCAAATCCCAGGTAGGTTACTGATGTATTTAATGTCCTAGAACAAAATGTGGAGAAATCTTGAGCTAGTGTTCACCACAGACCTTATTTCATGAATTTAACCAAAAATTCATTCAAAAAACCCACTGACTTCAGAAAGATGGAACTGGAAGTGTTAAAATGCAAACCTGTTTCTGGGTTTTTGCCTGCAAAAATATGTAATTCTCTATAAACACACTGTTCAAAGATAACCCTAGTAAAAAAGTAATAGATTTAAAATGCATACATTTTATACTAAGTATAGTTCAAGTCTATTAACATAATTACTGACATATCGCACAAGACTAACTGATATAAAAATTGTAATTAAAACTTATTTAGAGTACTACTCGTGCTTATAATATGTTTTAATGTCACTATTGTGGATTGTATGATCTTTAAATAACATCGGTCTTTAAATCCAAAATATTTAAATTGTATCTAAAATATACTTGCAATAGTTCCACTTTGGCACAATCAGATATACACTACCGTTCAAAAGTTTGGGGTCAGTAAGACTTGTAATAGTCTTTAAAGTAGTCTCTTATGCTCATCAAGGCTGCATTTATTTGATTAAAAATATAGAAAAAAAACAGTAATATTGCAAAATGTTTTTACAATATAAAATAATGTTTTTTTATTTTAACATACTTTAAAATAGAATTTATTCCTGTGATGAAAAGCTGAATTTTTATCAGCTGTTACTCCAGTCTTAAGTGTCACATGATCCTTCAGAAATCATTCTAATATGCGGATTTATTATTAGAATGATCAATGTTGGATAATATCAACAGTTGTGCTGCCAAATATTTTTTGGAACCTGTCATTTTTTTTTTCAGGATTCTTTCATGAATAACAAGTTTAAAAAGTACAGTGTTTATTCAAAATATAAATATTTTATAACAATGTAAATTATTTATTATTAACTTTTAATAAACTTTTAATTATTAACTTAATACATCCTTGATGAATAAAAGTATTAATTTCTTAAAAAAAAAAAAAAAAAAAAAAAGAAAAGAAACAATAAAAATGTACTGACCCCAAACTTTTGAACGCTAGTGTACTTAAATATCTCTTTAGTTGGAATTCAGCACTACTTCCACACAATTAAAGTGCATTAAGTACAAATTTAGTTGTTCCAGTTTGGCAGACTTTAAATATACCTGTTTAGTATACTAAAAATTCAATTGCAGGGTATTTCTTTTTTTTAATGGTTTGTAGTATGTAAATACTGCAAATATATTTGTAATATACTTAGCATGAAATAAATGTATTTTAAATACATTTTAGAATATTAATTTTTCACTAGGGAAGACCAAAAATATTTGCACAATTTTTGGTTGTCAAAAGTTAATACAGCATGTCCACAGTTAATGTGATGAAGCACACCTCTGGTTAGTGTTAGGATGCCTGCGAAACACAAAAATCACTGTGGATTAGTTGGTTATTTTCACTTCTGAAAAAAAGGTCTAGTATTATTTGTTTGCAGATGTGATTTGTTTTTATATTTTGGGGGGGCACAGTATGTGTTGCGTGCAATATTAGTGAATTATGATCTACTCACATTTTCTGTTATTGTTTATGTTCAGATAATATAGTTTGCAAAAAATGACAGAAAATGTATTGAATAACCAGATAAAAAAAAAAAACTTTATTTATAATAAATGTTGTACTAATGCTTTAAAAATTGAAATATAGTCATTATGAAAGTGTGAGTCTGGTTTGTAAACAGGACAGTGCGGTCAGTGTGTTGTTTCTCTGGTGTGGTCTAGGCATGAGAACGGTGGCCACGGGATACAATACTCATTTATAAGGTCTGTCGTTCTCATGACGGGCTGTCACGGCGATGCCGGCGGCTCTTGTTATGTCAGACAAACTGGGTACAAATGGGGTATTATTTGGCACAGAGAGGTCCGTTCGGGTTTCATCTGGATCCGGGTCTGTGTCATTGCACCCCTGGTCTGCTCTGGTCCACTGAAAGCTGGTTTCCAGGGTGACAGAGAGGAGGAGGGGGTCGTCAGCGGCCCCTCCTCAGGACTGCGTCCCGCCGCGTGTCGACCCCTCAATAGAGCGCATCTGCAGAAAGGCAGGGAGCCTCTGCTTTTGCCCACTGACCCGTTCATACTGCAGCCACACAAAAACACACCCAACAAATTTTATACCCCAAGCGCAGGCCTTCTCTGCAACGCCGCCTGTTGCCATAACTCAACACACACACACACACACACACACACACACATACAAAAAAAGCCACTGCACACACACACACACAGAGTGAGAGAGCAAGAGAGAGAGAGAGAGAGCGGTTGCCCTGGTCATTAGTAAAGGGGGAAAAGTCAGATGCAGGAATGAAAGAAACCAAGGAGAAAAAAAATCAAAGGAAAACTTAAACAAAAGGCAGCTCCAAAACACAAAACACTCCATGGAGATTTGGGAAGAAAAGGGGATATTGGGTTATGAAAATGAATCAAGAGGCTTTTATTGCACATGCAAATGGGGCTTTTTAGATTTCTCATTTATTACCCTGAGAGAGAAGCTTTCAGCCCGCTGTCCGTACAGCCATCTCTGTATAGTCTCTGATAAATGCAACCCAACTACAGCTCTGCCCTGCGACAGGAAAGCACCACAACATTTAGTGTTTTGTAATATTTAGTCATTTATAACTAATTCCTTTCACATTTAGTCAAGCAAAAAGTTCATTATACTTAATAATAATAATAATAATAATAAGGCAAACAACATTGATTGCATATTTATTCATTATAATGATTAAATAATAACTTAATTTTCAATTAATAATTTTTACAACTAATAATTTCAATAATAATATGAATAAAAAAAATCTGTTTTAAAATCTTAAAGGGATAGTCTACCCAAAAAATTAAATAAATAAATAAATAAATAAAACTATCACAATATGGAAGACTTTCTTTTTTCTTTGGGACAAAAATAAAATATGGTGTAAAAAAATGGTGTAAAAAGTCTCAGTGTGTTGCTTTCTTTTGTTTCTTTTGTTTCTTATTTATTTATTTATTATTATTTTTCTTTCTTTTTTTTTTTTTTTTTTACTCCATACAATGGAAGTCAATAGTGATCAAAACTGGTTGCCAACATTCTTCAAAATACTCATTCATTCATTCACTCATTCATATTCATTTGGCATTGGAACAGCAATGGCTTCCAAATTTCCTGCCTTAATTAAACACAGTTAAGTTCTTTTGTCAAGTAACTTACAAATGTGTTTCACGTGACAGCAAAATTAAATCATTAGTTAATTTGATTAAATCAACCTTGAGTTACGCCAATCATATTTTTTAGAAATAGTAGAAACAGCTTTTTAAGTACCAACAGCACATTTTCCATATTACATTGATTTAAGCGTGGACATCAGATAGCAGGTGATTCCAATCAAACTCCCTCCCATCCGTCATCCTTTAATCCTATCCTGTACCTCCCTTCTGACCCCTCTGTCTGCTCCTCCCACCGTCTCTTCCCAAACGATGGACAGGATAAGGCCGAGGAAGAGGCTGCGGGACGGGCCAGTGAAGGGAAGATTTAAGGGGAGAAAACAACAAAAAGAAGGGCAATGATGAGAAAAGTCAAGCTCAGCTGTCTGTACGTTACAAGCATCTGAGGATCTTCTCAGAGCGGTTTTGCTTGGGCAGTCACAGTTTCCACTGAGAGGTGGAAAATGTGGTTTGCATTCCTTGACTTTTGTTGTCCGGGAGTGTTTTGGGCAGTGAAAAAGGAACTGGCTCAAATTGGGAGAACAATGGCGAAACCTCGGATGACAGGACCGTCACTGCCGTCCTCAACACTTTGAACAATCTTGTCAATGGGGACACTGAAGAGGTCTGCATTCTAAACATTGTCACATATGTGTACAAACCTCTTGAAAGAACTTTGCTGACCTGCCTATCCGCCTTTATGGGGGTTCAAATGGCAAAACACTTGCTTTGTGTTGGAGAGTTCATTAAATTCATTGGTTTGACCCACCATTTTTTTAAAGACCAAATGTCCACTGAATTGGAAACTAACTTCCATGGATAAAGACAAACCCCTTTTGAAGCATATGTCAGAGCTTTTAACACAAAATGGGGGGAAAAAAGATGACTTCTCAATCCTTGCTGTACCAGAACTAATGGATTCACATCAAATGGCAATTCACATTCACAATGAGATATTAAAAATCCTAGACATTATCTAGCAATCCAACACTAGCTCATAAAGTATCGACAGTGGTGACCTATTAACAATTATAACATTTTAAAAAAGATGAACATCACTGAAGGATCCTTAGATCCTCACATGCGAATTGTTTGTGTTGTGTTTTAATTTTATGTTTGGTCGTTTGTTTTTAATTCATTTATAATCATTTATTCACATAATTATTTATAATCATTGGTTATTCACATAATTAATTATTTGTTATTTAAGTGTTTTATCATTCATCATTTCATTATGTTTCTATATTCTATATTTCTTATTATTTTCCTTGCTTATGCATTTTCGTTATTGTTCGGTCTCATAATTGTGGGGTTTCATAAAAATTGTTTGGTCTGTATGAACGAGAAATAGATAAGATGGAAATCCAAGGTTTTATGGGATGTTGTCATGAATCAATTTGATATATCATTGTTTGTTGAACTGTGCTCCCCAGACGAAGTCTGAACATTGAGACATACGCAACTAAGACTGTTCGATAAACTCTGTTATACCCTTTATCATCATCACTTCGTCTCCTGCTTCTGCTCTTTCCTGGCTTCCATCGGCCAACTTCTTGACTAACAGAAGACTGTTTAACACTCGTTTTGGGTGTTTTTGGATACCAGACAATCTAATTATTAAAAAACAGGATCCTAATTATTTTCTTGGCGTGGGGACTTCATCTAACATTACTAATAATGTTTATTTGCCTATAAATCATGCTTGCAACCTGCATTGTGAGAAAAAATTTTACTCTTAAATTTTGTAAGCAATAAATAAAATAGCATTTACACACAACAATATTCATATATATTGTAATGTTTTCATGTGTCTCAGACATATCAATAATTGTGTGATCAGTGTTTCATAAACTGTTAAATCTGTTAGCAGAAATGCTGTATTGTGTCATAAATGTTATTTCAAATACATTGCCCCCAAATAGTATTTTAGCACACATAATATGTCTGATACATTCAGCATAAAATATATGCAAACATATTAATAAATGAACGAATGAATAAAAAGTTATTTATAGTTTTATAAGTTTTATTTTAAGTGCCATTTTTGCAATTACTTTCAACCAGCTAGCTTCAATGTGTCAGTGGATGTATGAAGTAGTTCTCAAGTTTGCACAGATGTCAGAGTATGGACATGTATGGACTACTGATGTTTCATTTGACTAGAAAGTGCCCAAATTAGTGCTCTCAAACAATTAATCATGATTAATCATTCAAAATAAAAGTTTTTTTTTTTTTTTTTTTTTTTTACATAGTGTATGTATGTATACTGTGTATATTTATTATGTATATATAAATACACACACATACAGTATATATTTTTAAATTATTTACATGTATATATTTATATTCATATAATTTATATTATATGTAAATACTAGATGCATATAGTTCTTTTCAGTTTCATTTAAAAAAAAAAAAAAAAAATGGTTACTGACAAATCAGCACTGTCAACATTAGTATTGAATTCCTGTTGATAGACTTACTAATTTACTTTACTAACTTACTACTAATTGCTCTTGGCAATGTTGCTTTCTCCTGTTGCTATCTCTCTCCTTTTCCTTATATTTTATTTTGTCTAGATAGCTACTTATTTTTGTATTTTAGTTATGATTTTTATTTTATATTCATGTATTTGTATTTACTCCTTTTTCTTTGTGGATGTGTATATGTGTGGAAGATGCTCTGTTTTTGTATTTAGGGTGACTTTTTAACATTCTGTCAAGAGTCTACAGATGAAAAATAGCCTTTTTGGCTAATTCTGGCACATTCACTGTCATGTTAATATTAATTACAATTAATATTAATTAATTAAAATTAATTGATATTATATTAATGTGCATCGCCCCTGTAAACAAATAAACTAAACTAAAAAAGTATATATAAATAATTTTAATAAATAAACATAACATTTTTCTTAAATACATACATGCATGTGTGTCTATTTATTTATACATAATAAAAATACACAGTACACACACATATATAATATATAAACAAAAACTTTTATTTTGGATGCGATTAATTGTGAAAAATCATTTGACAGCACTAGCCCAAATAGTTTTTTGTTTTTGTTTTTGTTTTGACAGTGTATGTATTGTTTCATGCTTGGAAAAACAAAACAAAACAAAAAAAAGAAAGAAAAATAATAAGAAAAAAAAACTAAAAACTCAAGGTATTGTTGAAAAAAAAATGGCCCTGTATGAGTAGTTGTTTCTTTACATTTTAACCAGACAGTATACACTGTAAAAAGTGAAAGGGATTATAATGATAAAAGACTTTTAAAAATGCTACAATAAAAACCTATTAATTAGTTAACGGTAAGTTTTTTTCTTATCAGTTGTGTACATAGGGTTGTGTGTTACATCTAATGTTGTTAAATGAATGTTTATTGCATTATTTCAGTTTGATGTGTGTTACCATGATGGTTTTTAGTGTTTGTGTAAATGACACTGTGCACTTTCTGTATATGTTAATATTTAAAAGCTGCTTGTGATGGGCTTTGATTAATCATGTAACTTTCTCATCATCACCTGCTTTTGGTGGTTATCAATATAAAACAAAGGTACAAAACATTTTTCAGTACTTCTATAGGTTGGTATATTAACATTATATCATTTAGTGAAATTACAGTATTTAAACGTAAATTTAGGTTAAATCCGTAAAACCTAAAATGTTGCTACTGTATTTTTTATGCTAAAATTTGTATTTTAACATAAAAATTTGTGTTTTCATGTTAAAATTTTATGTTTTTTTTTTTTACAGTGCAAACTTCAGAATTTCGTCAGTAGTAGTAAGTCATTCAGGGGTTTTTTTTTAGCCTACTGTTTGATGAACAAGGTACATTTGATGAAATACTCTTTTCACATACTATTTTTGCCCACTGTATAAAAGGGAAGTATGCATATTTAAATGCAGCCAATGGGTCTCATTCACTAATAAACATTCGAACTTCTCACGAAGTAAAAACTTTCCGCCTAATTCACAGCAGGTGCGTACACACATGAATTTGTTCTTATCCTCGTTCTGATATTAGTGAATTTGGAGTATTCTTAATGATCGGCTGAGGTCAGTCATTTGTATAAAACATGACCAGACCATCTCTATGTAAGGGCTTTCCACACACACTTTCCTTACAGCCTTTCGTCACTCAACATAAAAAAACTCCACGCAATGCAACCTCATATGACGCTGTCTACAGACCTTCTGTCACCAGATCTTTGTGCAATGCCAAGTGCGCAGTCCTCAAAATCAGTTCACAGACAATGAAACACCTTTTATACAGATCCAGTTGACAGAGTTTTCATTAGTCGGCTGTACATGCGCTGTCATTCAGAGAAACATCGCAGCTCGAGCTATAGTCCAACTCAACTTTTTTTTTTTACTCTTTCACTATATATGATGAAATCATTTTAAGATTAAATATATACATTTTATTGTAATTATATATAATCATATATAATATATAACTATTATCCTAAGATGAAACAAACATTATATATAGCTTATATATAGATTATATAAATTATTAAACTGGCCAGAGTGTGATTTTTTGCGTACGTGTGCTTTCAGTTGTACCTATATTTCTTCTTAAATTTAGAATAAATTTTAGTAGTTTTAGCAAGTCATGATTTGTTCGTGAAAATGTTTGTACACAGGTTTCACACACAAATGTGTGCGTACGCATTCTTAGTGAATGAAATCCATTGATTTTTTCATTGAGTCATTGAATCATTCGCTCAACCATGTAGGATTACTTTGAAAAATTACTCTCTGAAAAATCTTTTTTATAGTATATTCTCTGGCAAAACAGATGATTTTGTCACTTAATATTAATTGATGTATAAAACCAATATCACATTTGTTATTGTGCTGATATTTGGGGAAAACAGTACTCTTTCTTATGTGACATTGTTTAACTCAGTGGACACTTCACTATCCCATGAGGCCATGGGACAGGATTTGTTAAAATGAGTTTTCCACCACAGTCAGTCACCTGCTCCGTTCCTGAATCAGTCAGCCCTTTTGAACAAACTGGTTGAATGAATCATTCAGTGACTCACTCACTGTCACCTACTGGCGGTTTTGAATTTCGTATTTAAAAATCCACTTATTTTTCCCCTAATTTAATATATTTTTTATTTTTAAAATTATATATCTAAAATATTAACAGTATTATCTATGCATTTTAACGGCTGTCTAAATGCATTTATGTCCTCTGAGCTCAACAGCTTGTGTAAATACATCTAAATGGCTCTTCAGATGCTGCTTCTGTGTCACCTCTGCAGCATAATAATGGATTTTGTTGCTGGTGATTTGATTGATAACAGTCCTATAATGTTTTATTGAAATGAATTTATTGAATAAATGTAAGAATTTGACATAAAAGGTGACATATTTAATAAGGTTAAAAAAAAGACATTAGAAAACTGTAACTTGATACTTTATTCATCTTATTCAGTGACACTGTTGCATTCTTCAATGTGGCTTAAGTGTCCAAAATACATGTTTGCACGACAGTATGCCTAATGTAGGGTGATCACTCGCCCAACGAAAATGGAATGGTTGAATAATAAACAGCATCTGCATTAGCTTGCAATTTTGCGTTACATAAAAGATGGTATAAAAGGATGAAGATTATTTACATATTCATGTGTTTTCTTACCATCTGGTGTTTAGTTGTGATGTCTGGTGGTGACTCCTAAGCGTAAAACACACATTTAACAATCTATCAGCGGTCTCTCAGTCGGCTATAATGAACTGCAACAAGGGCTGGTGGCTGAGCAGCATATGAAAGATGCTTTTCAGAGCTTTTCAGCATCCAACCCTTATGAAAGCAGGGGAACCTGCAGCAGTCTGTGTCATAGCCCGAGGGGTAGATCTAGGAGGGGCGCCCACAGACAGCCAGAGCGGCTACGGCAAATCCCAGTGGGACTCTAAATCCTGTTTCACTGTTAGCTCACGACAGATCCCTCCATACAGACAAGTGGGGGCAACAGGACCAGCATGCACTTCAACCTGTCTCTAACCAATACAGTCTCCAACCATGAATAATTCACACCATACGGAAGCCATTGACCCCCAAACCCAATGAACTTAATGCTCACTTAATTTTATTTTATTACTCACAATTGAGAGGAGAGAAAACAAATGGTGTGAAAAAGGAGCCCGGTGAATCTGGCAGCTGCAGGCCTGCAGAACAAAAACAACATCCCAGAATAGCCCCAGGCATGACTTGAGTAGCTAAATGGGTTTGTATTATTGATATTTGAAACTTTTGTCAAGGACGAGGTATAAATTCATAAGCATAGAGATTATCAATGATCCGTTTATTTTTTGTTCCGTTGCCAGTTTGATGTCCTGACCATGAACAATTTAACATTACAGCTTTAACTGCAATGAAAAAAACTAATTTTCACTCAGACAAAGTTAGTAAATTGCACAATGACAAAGAAAAATTAAGTAAGACAGTGAATTAAACGTAAAATTTTGATAAAATGAAATTGTATTTTCTTGTCAAATCTACACAATCTGCACAACATTTTACAGTGTATCCTCTTGTTTTATGCAGAACCTGATTTTACCAAGTACGACATGTTCCTGGATCAACATCTTTGTTGACTCTGGAACAACATGGTGATTAACCAATCAGATTTGAAAAAACAGTTTATAGTTTTTGTGAAGTTTAGGCTTACAATCAGTGTTTGGTGCTTGTACATCAGTGTAATTCATCTATCATTTCCTCTAATTTTAGAGATTACTCATGGGTAAGGTTAGGTTTAGGTGTAGGGATGTGGTCAAGATTATATTTTTGGATTAAAATGTTGTTCCAGGGTCAACAAAATATGTTGACCCAGGAACACATCTAACTCGGCAAAATCAGGACGTGCCTTGTTTTATCGTTATTTACTTTATTGGAAAGAGTTAATAAAAATGTCAAAAAAATATTTTTAGAAATGTAGTGCATTGAGCATGTATTTATTTATAGACACATAGCAAATTACAATACAGAATTCGTGAGGATATATTTTCGTTGCCTTATGCAGATGATAGTAGATAAACCTAAATATAATTACAGTAATACAATGATCCAAATTGTATTAAACCAAATTTATGATGAAAGGGATACATATATATATATATATATATATATATTTTTTTTTTTTTTAGTTTACTTTGATCATAAGGTTATACTTGCACAATTAGAAGACAATTCAAAAACTAATTCAGCCAATTCCATGTAATCATTTCAGAAAGGAATTCCTCGCTATCCAGGATTGATCATATGTAACAAACGGAGCCCTTGCAGCGTGTTATAGATGCAACATTTTGACACGCAACAGTTTGCTTGCGCTTAAAGCGAGCACCTCTGGAGGGCAGTCGCCGTCTCCTGCGCGGAGGTCAAAGTTATTTGTCGGTCTCCAGTCGAGAGTACAAATGAGGATGAGCTTCCCTGAGCAGAAGCGCTCACTCGCTGATAAAGAGATCGCAGGTGCTTCGCCATGGGAGCTACCGTGGCTCATTGTCGATTTTCATAATAAAAAGTTATCAGCTATTTAATAGAAACGTGTGTTTTATTCAGTACGTTTCAATAATTCGACTGAAATACAAAGCCATATGCAGCACTCCCGCATCAAAACCACGAATGGGATCTTTTAAAATCTCAACTGTTTCTTCTAGACAGCAATGACATTAGAGGTTTCAGATCTCGTGTCTCAAATTGCGTTTAGCCTATTTCATGCGCTCTTAAAAGGAATTCAAACATTGCTCTTTGAATTCTTTGGAATGAGACCTCGTCTCATTTGTTTCTATTTGTATTTCCCCTAAGGAATTTAGCAGAAATGTCTCCTGAGCCATCATAGAGCAACCTACGCGCAATCAAACGACCTTCTTGTGGGGGCTTTATAGCCTAACTAACAAATCCCCAAGGAGGCTCTAATGGCCGTAATTGATGTTATCAAAATAAAGCAAAATGTCTTGATATTAAGTCCGCTTTACATTATAATAACATCATCAAGCCATTTGGTAATTATTGACTTGGAATACAACAAGGTCTGGTGGGGCACGGGTGGTGGGTATGGAGGCTCACTCTCTCCAATTAGTTAATGGTGAGCGCCTGGCATGCGGTGTCGAGGAAAATGAAAGGCTTAATCCCCCTATCTCACCATCCCTCTTTCACTCGCTATCGGATAACAGGCTCTTGTCCGTGTGACTCTGTACCTGCCGCTTGTTTAAGGGTTTAATTGCTCCTAATTTGTCCGGCAAAGACCTACTATTACGGCGCTGCGAAGTTGCAACCAAATTATACCCCTTATGCGAGTCGAGTGGTGATTCCAGTGGAGTGAGGTTTGGTGGGAGGGAGGGATAGACGAGGGTCCCTCGTCATTTTCCAGAAAATAAAACAAATGGCTGGGCCTATACAGTCCATTACCAGGCTCGAGGCTTGGTTCTGAACACAAGAGCTTTCTATTAAGCGCGCCGGCTCGGTTCCGGGCATATACAGTAAGAGGGCAAGAATAATTGTTGCATTTGTCAAGAACCATCAGTGGTACCCGGACTGATATTAACCGTGTTAGACGTATGTACAGGTCATACGTATACTCAGTGAGTACGCTCCAATAAACGGCACAGTTGCACGATCTGGTGTTTTGGTTGCATCCATCCATCCATCCATCCGTGGCGCGCATTTAGCGACTGTCCAAGCTTTCACTGCGAGTCCGATTTGTAAATCTGTCATTCAGATTTTTTTTTTTTAGTAGCTAGGCTATTCTCGTGTTGAAAAAGTAAACCACGGCATAGTCATAAAGGATGCCAGTTGAAAACGTTAAAAACGCCAATTACAGGCTAACAAACCTTTCAGATTAGGTAAACATAATATCTTTGTTGTGTACAAATGTTGTCTCACCGAAATTCAATTTATTTAAGTGACGTCGTTCTGTTTAAATTAGATGTGCGTTGTGTTACATTCCGTGTGCAATGCGTTAATGTTGCCAATGGCTACTCGCCATATAGTGCTTCTTTCTAAGTTTAAAATATATTCCAAATAGAAGTTTGAATGCGCGTTTCGCTGTTTACTCACACATTAGTCTCCCGTTTTCCTTTGAACATCTTGTTTAGCAAAGCTAAAGTGAAAGAAAATGTTTTCCTATTACTTAATTCAATCAGGGCGCGGCGGGCAGGGGCTTTCACTCGCTGCGCATTCGGGCCCTCACTGACAGAGTCGGCTTTGTGCCACTTTGTCCGCCGCTGTCACACACTTTAATTCGAGCCTTTCTCTCTCGCATTGAAAACTCTCCACAATGACATTCAATAAGGGCTGGGAGAGTGAAAACCTGGTTATTTTTATATATTCCTTCCCGGACTCTGCGGGGGCCCGCGCGCAGGAATTAATCACTGTTTTTTAACCTCATCGCTTTGAGGTTGTGACGCGACGCGTCTTTTTTTAGAGAGAGAGAGTGGAAATTATACATTTGCCTCAGAATGGACGCACACCCTTAGAACTCACATTTAAAATAAATCTTTTTGTTAAAATATGGTCAAATACTAATTGTAAAAACATAAATCTTTAAAAAAAATATGTCGTACATTTCTGTTCGTATGCGCGCATCCAAACGGAGATTTGCATGTATTGTAATTTAATTTAACCATTTAATTTCGTTTCATTTAGTTTTGTAATGCAGACAACAACAAAAGTACCTGCATAGAGGTAAAAATAGTAAATCGACATGTAAAGTTAACTTTTTAATTCGAGAAAGAAGTCCCTGTTTTATCAGATATATTTTATCCTCACTAATTGTTATGTCAGTATCTTAAATAAATAGACTAAAAACGATGCACTTCTATTTCTGAAACACTCTCTCTCTCAGAAACAAGTCGTTTAATTGTTGTGATAGTTAATGATGGGCTGAGTTGCAGGTGGAACGGGGCCGATGCGCCTTGTGACGTACGTCGTATGCAGCGAATGTCTAATGAGTTCACGCAGAACAAACGACGAGCCTCTTTGAATGAAATTAATTAAAAGAGCAATAGTGTCCATGTGATCCCGTGAGAAAGAAAATAAAGTTTAAAACGACACTAAAGAGTAATAGTATAAAAGGAGGGGAATTTTTAAAAGGGAGAAGGGGCAGTACCGCCTCTTGCAGTGTGGGTGGGGCTGACAAGAATGGACTACATTATGCAGTTCATTTAGTTAACAAGTGAAATAATAGGGAAGCGTGCAGAGTGAATGCCGAGAGAAAAGGCACAAAACCCTATTGAGAGCTCTCAGCCGCTAGTAGCGTAACCGTCACATGGGCGAACTGGCTCTCCAACTATTTAAGCAGGAACACTTTCTCTTCAGCACCATTCTGCCATCCAGCCTTGGGTACAGATCCTGGTACGAGACTGACAACGAGAAACTTTTGCGAACTCTCAGACGCTGGGTGAAGAAGCACATCGGGGCTGCCAAGATGCCGAGATCGTTTCTTGTGGATTCCTTGATTTTGAGGGAGAACAGCGAAAAAGGAACCGAGAACAGCCCGCCGTTGTTTCCTTACGCCGTGCACCCGTCTCATCCTCTCCACGGCCTCTCCGCCGGCTCCTGCCACTCTCGAAAAGCGGGCTTGCTGTGCTTTTGCCCGCTGTGCGTCACGTCTCAGCTGCACCCGTCGCCTCCGGCGCTCCCGCTCATCAAGGCTTCCTTTCCTGCCTTCGGCTCCCAGTACTGTCACACGGCGCTATCCAGACAGCACTCCACTTCTAGCGGTGTAAACCTCAACAGCGGCTCGGGGTTATACCAAGCCTCGTATCCAGTTCCAGATCCACGACAGTTCCACTGCATATCCATAGGTAAGCAGCTTGTGACCGACGTCACTCATCATAACAAGTTCGTTTCTGTTTTGATGTCAGCCATTAATCAACAAACGTAACTGAACTTATTTTTTGTCTTCTCAACAGAGAATAACAGCAGTCAACTTCAGAGCAGCAAGCGCATGCGCACTGCCTTCACCAGTACGCAACTCCTGGAGTTGGAGAGGGAGTTCACCTCCAACATGTACCTGTCGAGACTTCGGCGCATAGAGATCGCGACTTACCTCAATCTGTCCGAGAAGCAAGTCAAGATCTGGTTCCAGAACCGCCGCGTCAAGCACAAAAAAGAAGGCAAAAGCGGCTCCCACAGGACGGGCTCGCACAACTGCAAGTGCTCGTCGTCCCTGTCCTCCGCCCGTTGCTCCGAAGAAGAAGATGACCTTCCTATGTCACCCTCGACATCAGAAAAAGAGGACGCAGATCTGTCCGTTAGCCCTTGAACTCTCTCTAGCGCATTGCTCATGATGACCACCACCTCAAAAGACTCTGTACGCCACACCTGTGGATCCTTGAATGCAGCCAAAAAGCGACGGTATCTGTGCGCGCCGTCACCTGTAAATAGCGAGAAAGAAAGAAAAAAAAAAACTTTATATATGTTCGGGGTCTGCGTATCCCTTTAATGTTGTATATTTGTATACATGTTCTATGTTTGTAGTTTTTTTCTGAAAACAACTTAAGCCCATAGTTCCGCATCCAAATACAGATCCTGTCACCAAAAGCTTTTTTTTATTTTAAATATGTGCTATCAAACTGTCCAAAATTAATTTGTACTTTATTATTATTATTATTTTTGTAAAGATATTCAGTTGTTTTGTTTGTATGGAGGGTGAGTACAGGGTAGCTTTAAGCACATTTTGGGGACGGAATGGAAATGGGATGTACCCGATGTATGCGTCACTTCAGTGACAGAATTTGTTATTGTACTTTTATTGTAATGAGAATATTTATTTATTTAACAAAAAACCTTAATGCTGAAAATAAAGAATATTTCTTAGTGACAAAATGAAGTCTCATTTCAGTTGGTTTCATACCTGTCATACTGAATTTATAACGTTGGAAATCCAGAAGTGATTTTCTTTCTCTTTTTCTTCTTTCTTTCTAATATGCTATAAGGCTTAATTTAAGGTTTAACGTTCTGTACATTCTGACTCAAAACTCAAAAGCTTTTGGTAATATTCTGGTTAAAGTCTTCATTTCATATATATGTTTAGTTCTGAGTCAGACAGAAAACATTCTCTGTTCATGTCGTTTGTAAAAGCGCGGATGAACATTCTGGATGGGATGTAAAGGATGAACAAATTCTGACCATCTTCGTGCAGTTTTGAATGAAATTATGTTCCTTGCAAAAAACTAACATGCACATATACTAACATTAAATAACTAAAATATTTAAAAATAGCAGAGCAGCATATGCTTAATCATGACTGCTGGAGTATGAGACACGATGGGATCGCATTGCTTGAGAATGATAATTCGGGGGAAAGCGTCCATAAAACGTGTCCAATAAAAGGATTAATATTCTGCATTTTCACATTAATGTGTTTTTTATATAACACGTATCTCTACATAAAGTCTTCGCCGTGGGAAGTAAACCTCAAGGCGTAATTTAAAGCTCACCAAGATGACCAGCGCGTGTTGAGCGTGCGCCAACCCGTTTTAACAAACATTTATAAGGTCTTTAACGGGATGAAACAGTGTGTAAAAGATGACTAGAATGTCTGTTTAAGTAAAGATAAGAACTGATCAAATATATAACGTTTATACGAAATGCTTGCATTTAAATCGTTGTGTGAGAGTTTGGGTGCGCTGAGAGAAGCTATGTATGCTTATCTAAATCACAGCATCGCCGTGCTCCTACATTTACAACTCAAGTGCATCGGGATAGATCTCCGTCAAGAAGTCCAAAGAGACGCGTATTCATCGGGTTCCCTGTGGCATTCCCTGGGGACGCAGCTGAAAGCGCCTGGTGTCCCCCAGGCGCGGGGCCTCTCCGTTAAACACTGAGCCATTTAGCGCACGGTTCTTAACAGTCTCGTGAGAGCGGGTTAATAAAACCCAAAGTAGTGTATTAATACTCAGACAATAATGCGCAAATGAATAAAAAATGCGAGTCAACGAGAGCGATTAATGGACGTTTATATTTAAATTTATTTAAAGGGGTCTAGGCGGACACTTGGTGATGATGGTGATTATTGCTTGCTTAAACATGCTTGTTGCGTTTGTGATCGGTTTATTTATTATGTGTATTTTAGGAAAAGACTTGTGTGTTATGAATTGATATTGAAAGTTTATTAGTTCATATAATAAAACTTTTTTTTTTTTTTTTGCACAAGGTCTCCAAAATGATTTATCAATCAAAACTGATACCTTTAATAATTTAAGAAAAACATGCGTGTGCACTGTGGGGGGAAAAATGCACGTTATTTTATTTACGTAAAAAAAGGGGCATTTCAGCCTTTTGCCCATTTTTATTTTTCATCTTCTTTATGCGCAGCAGAACTGGAGCTCAGATAGAATTTTTTAGCTACGCAGAAGCACATTCTAGGACGCGGGTCTCGTTGCGCCCTCTGCTCCGTTATCACGGCGCTTTAAATCTTCGATTAAATGGTCGCAATTGGTTTTAAATGTTGTTTCCTTTGCTGGGAATTTATCATGAGCCATCGGTGTCAACAAAGGAGCCGGTAAGATGAGCGCATTTACTAAATTATTCCAGTCATTGTGTCCTCGGGATAGCGCGGTGCTCTTGGAAACGCGCGTTTAATTGTTCACTTAAACATTTTAACAAAACTCTAATATTTGCATTTGTGAAGATATAGGATTAGGCCATTTTGTTAATTACACCATACAGTCTGATTTTGCACCGTGCGTCCTCTGCAAAGCGCCCTTTATCCATTCAATAGCCCGGGGGTACGCGCCCTGGGGGAGTTTTAAGCCTGGTGCTCAAAATTCTCAATTTATTTATTCTTAATTTTGCGCCGATCAATTCATTGAAGCAAAAAGGGCTACAGTGTCTTTTTGGGGGAAGAAAGGCGAATTGTTGACGTGACCCTGACAGGGGCTGCTGAGAGGGGCTTGCCTGACGCTCGAGGGCCGCTTGAGTCAACAGACCCCCATCTAGCAGACTCGCCCTTGTCTTTCTTCCAACTAATTTTTCATTTACGGCTTTTCTTAGACTTGTCTCTTATCTATCAGATTAAAAGAGCAGCTTGTAACAAATCAGTCTGCCTGATTTACAAGAGCATTAAAAGCGGACAAAAGAGGCAGGCCGTCAGTACCTGAGTCTGGTAGACGGTGAGGCGCTGCAGCTGATTCGATGAGTTGAAAATGCGCACGAAACAAAATACTTGAATCCTGAAAAAGAGCCTTTGTATGTTTCTTTAGAAATCAAGCAATTCTGCATGACAAAGGACAATTAATAAGCCGTCTTTTCACGACCAGCAGCTGGTTTCCCTGTCAAGGAAAGTTGGAAAAAATTCGGACTGAATGCGCGCAAAAGCCCTTTGCGCGCAGACAGCTACCCAAGGTGACCCATTTGGCACAGTTAAAATAAGCAGGCTGAGGCAAAAGCGAGGGAACTGTCAAAAACATTTAAGCTGGAATATCTTGAAATTGCAAATCCCTTTATGTGGAGGGACGCTGCCGATCTGGGTTAGACGTACAATGGAGGTGGTTAAGTTGGAGAGGCTTTGGAAACGGACACGTGGCCTCTCAATGAGAGCTTCTTGGGAATCGCGTGGCTCGCAGCGCGTCTACAAACTTTAAACGAGGTTTAAACTTATGGTATTTTCCCAGATTCGAAAAGCACTCTTTAGAGTCCTTAGAGTGTGATACGGTGGTTTTTAAAAATGAAAAAGTGAAATATACGAACTTTAATAAATATAAACGTACTGAATAATCCCTTTGTGGCAGTGACTCCCTGTAGCTTCTCCTTTTTTTTAAAGTTTTTTTTTTTTTTTTTTTTTGTAAAAAAATCTATATATTTTCGTACAAGTTCAGACTCACAATCACATAAAATCAAGAATTCGAGAAAAAACATTACATTTTAATTAAACCACTTAATGTAACCTTAGTTATTTAAGTGGAAAAAAAGTACTTTATTAATGTACCTTTTTTTTTTAACTTTGGAAATGGTTTCTGGATACGTTTTGTGTAGATTTTTAAAGTTTTTACGGTTGTTTATCTATTCGCAAACATCTTTTTGGCGATCAACGGGCTCGGTAAAAGTGGAAAATCACCAACACTGTTGTTGTTTTTTCCTACAAACTCTAAATATCTACTCCTGAACTATGTAATGGTATGCATATACCTTTCAAATAAAGTTTAAAAAACAGCGGGCATAAATTATAATTATGTGTCCTGCATCCAGTCAGTAAATTTACACCTAGCATCCATCTGACCTTGTAAGAGCAGCTATTTACAAGCCATTTATCTTGCTTTTACCCAAGTTTACGCACAGAGAAACAGAAAAAAAATAACCCCAGGAAACATGTAATAAGACATTCCCAACGCAATGTGGTCTCACAGCTACTTCTCACAAAGAGAGAAAACAGTGTGACAGACTTAACGCAGGGCGAAACGTTTTTAACGAATTCAGCGTTTTTCAGTGAGCGTTTTACTCAGTATCACACAGTTTGATGTTGTTCATGCAGAATTTAATCACTCCATACCACAGAGACAATGCGAGGGAGAGAGACCGCTATTCGAATCTGCACCTGCAATGTCAAGAGGTCGAGAAATAATGAACAGGGCTGACTTAGAACTGCGCTTTCAAGTGTTAACTCTTGTAAACTGATATAAAGAGACAAGACATACAATAATGCTAAAAAAAAGCACACACACGCACACACACATTCGCGTATCCGCCTGTATGTTTTCAGCAGCGCTTTCCAAACTTTCACAGCCTTCTAAATTCTCTTTTTGATTGAATTTTGCACAGTTAAACAGTTCCAGCCACCTCCTACCCCCGGTGCCATTGATGTCTTTCTGACCTGATAAAATGCGCTTGGCTGCCGTCAAATGGGCCAGCTTTGCCTGTTCACATTTAAATATGGGAATTAGTCATGAGCCCTGTCACAAGCAGCAGAAATTGCTAAATTGTTGGCCTCTTTTCAGCGACGAGAGCGCCGGGGTCTGCATTCATTAGATTGAATTTAGCGTCGAGGTGAGAGACCTCTGTGGCTGTCTTTTACCGGGATGTCATAACAAGGAATCGTTCTGGAAATGAGGGGGCGTGCGCAAAAGACAAGAGAGGAGGGGGTCGGCGTCATCGCTTTTAAGCTGCGTCGTTTCGCCTCCAAGCGGATTCTGTCATTTAGCTGAGCAAATTAACTCACAAACACTTCTGAGGGTGGGCACACTGTATTAGTGAGGCATGGAAACATAATTAATGTAGCTCATGTCACTTTCAAGAGCTTTTCATAGCCGACCGACAGACAGATATCATCGACTAAATCGCAGCAACCACATTTTTAATGACAAAATGTATATTCAGAGTTGCAGAGCGCCACAGCCACAGTTAGCCACTTCAGAAGAGTCTCCATCTCTCTCTCTCTCTCTCTCTCTCTCTCTCTTTCTCTCTCTCTCTCTCTCTCGATCGATCGATTATACGCCCCCTCCTCTAGGCCTAAAGTTAATGCAGCAACTTTTAAAAACATACACTAGTATGAGGTATTCTCCAGTATAACCTTCAGGACCTTTCTGTCATTTTGTTTCATTTATTTTTGATGATAGGAAGTTACCAAAGTTTTATCGCTGTATATGATTATCCTCACTGGATAAAAAAAAAAAAATAAAAAAAATAAAAAATAAAGTCTCTCTTTCTCTCCTGCTGACTCATTGTCTCTCTGCCATTCATAAAACCACTGGGTAATAGAAATTTTAAATCAATTTCACGTGCATGCAGAAATGTAAGTATTTTTGTATAGATAGAGATAATGACTAAAAAATTATAACTTCTAACATCAATGGCTGAACAGTAAGGCAAGTTTGAGCCTCACTAACAAATGAGCATGTAACATGTTTTAGGTCAAAGCGTACCCACGTACTTACAGCCTAAATGTATTTGCCAAACACTTTATTTCTGTCAAGAAAATGAAGGTGAAATCTTTACCTGAACTTAGGTCGTCAATAGGCTGCTGTCACTCTCTCTGCCAATAATGCCCATGCAAATCCTGGTGCATCAGTCTTCAGGCGCAGTGCCAGCTCAAGCTCAAGAGAGGAACGCTTGCTCCGGCAGTGGAGTTGCAGCGCCACCTGATGGCAAAAATGAAAATACAATTAATGTGGCCTATCTATCTATCTATCTATCTATCTATCTATCTATCTATCTATCTATCTATCTATCTATCTGAACTGAAATGGATTTTAGCAGAAAAAAGTCTTATTGCCAAAGCTTAAAAAAAACCTGTTAACATTAAATTACAAACATCCACATTTAACTGTAGATTAAAAAAGACAGTTAAATAATGAAAGTTACTCTTGCTGCAGCAAGACTAGACTTTAACGAGCCAAAAAGAGCACGTCACGCCATGTCACACCTAATAATAATAATAAAACTTGACCGTCTAACTCTGTCACTCTCTATTCTATTTCTATTGTAATTGTTTTCTTTTCATTCATTGTAAAATAATAATAATAATAATAATAATAATAATAATAATAATAATAATAATAATAATAACTTCACCCTCTAACACTGTCACTCTCTTTTCTATTTCTATTATATCTACGTATTTGTACGTATACATACAAATGAAGACAATGGAAGCAATCGAAATTAACAAAAGAGCAATGATATAAGTGCTACGACAAGTCTCAGTTACCCTAATGCAGTACACATGGAAAGTTTTTTTGTGTGTTAATTGTATAATAAATAAAAAGAAAACACATAGAATAGAAAAAGAAGAGAGCAAGCTAGTGTTAGAGGCCGTTTTTGTTAATTATATAATAAATAAAAAGAAAACAAATGAATAGAATACAAATATGTCTGTCTTGATTCAAGTGGATTTTTACAGCAAAATGTCTTAACCTTGCCAAAACTTTGGTAACATTAAATACAGACATCCACATTTAACCAGATAAAGAAAGAAAGCTTGTGTTTTGAAAGTGAACGGCACATTGCAGTGTCATCCCAAAGAGGCAAAAAATCACTTTTACTGACTTTTACATCAACTGTTCTTTGCTGGTGAAATGACCTGCACAACTTCATCTTAGCAGTCTTTAGCCATCTTCTAGAAACAGCTAAAAACACATATTTTCCATCTACATTTCCCCTCTAACACTAGCACTTTTAACTGACCCTCTAACATTTACACACTTTATGCTATTTCTATGCTATCTATTTTTTTTATTAATTATATAAAATAATAACAATAACAACTTAACCCTATAAAACTGTCTCTCTCTATTCATATTCGGTCAATTGTTTTCTTTTTTTTATTAAAAAAATGACTGTCTACACACACTTTACACTATTTCTATGTTATTTACTTGTTTTATTATATAAATTATGTATATATATATATATATATATATACATAAAATTTTTTACTTATTATATAAAATAATAATAATAACCCTCTAACACTAGCCCTCTCAATTCTATTTTAATTCTATCTACCTGAGGAATATAATAAAGACTTTATCTTTGACCTTCGTCTTCATTCGCCCCTTCCTCGCACGGTAAGTGACAGAAGACCGGATCAGTTTAATTATGGAGGTTGCCACTCGCTTCTCGGCCTTAGCCCGCAGAGATCTCCCTTTCGTAGAGTACGCCCGGGAGTTCTGCGGGCTGGCCACTATGATGCTGCTGGACAACGCCACACTCAACTCTCTGTTCTGGATTGGGGCGAATTACTACCCCCCTGTGGACCTCCCAGACACCACAGGACTGAACTGGAGGGAAGGGATCCTCTGGTGTCTGGAGAGTGTCCGGCCCCAATCCAGAACAAGCCCGCCGGCCTCTCATGTGGCAAGACAACTTAACATTGAGGACCATATGGACCTGGCGCTCCCCATGGGGTTTGATGCCCCTATCCTCTCTCCTTCTCCTTTGTCTCCGCTGGTCCCGTCCAGCCCTCCTTTGTCTCTGCTGGTCCCTTCCAACCCTCCAGAGCCCGTTCCTCCTGAGCGCCCTCCAGTGCCAGCTCCTCCAGAGCGCCGTCCAGAGCCAGAGCCACCAGAGCCCGCTCCTACAGAACACCCTCCCGTGGGTTTGAGGTTTGATGCCCCTATCCTCTCTCCTTCTCCTTCGTCTCTGCTGGTCCCATCCAGCCCTCCTTCGTCTCCGCTGGTCCCATCCAATGGACTGGTCTCCTCCTGAGCGCCCTCCAGAGCCCATTCCCCCTGAGCGCCCTCCAGAGCCCGCTCCTCCTGAGCACCCTCCAGTGGCAGCACCTCCAGAACGCCCTCCAGTGCCAGCTTTTCCAGAGCGCCCTCCAGAGCCCGCTCTTCCTGAGCACCCTCCAGTGGCAGCGCCTCCTGAGCGCCTTCCAGTGCCAGCTTTTCCAGAGCGCCTTCCAGAGCCCGCTCCTCCTGAGCGCCCTCCAGTGCCAGCGCCTCCTGAGCGCCCTCTAGAGCCCAGGCCTCCAGAGCGCCCTCCAGTGCCAGCTTTTCCAGAGCGCCTTCCAGAGCCCGCTCCTCCTGAGCGCCTCCTGAGCGCCCTCCAGTGCCAGCGCCTCCTGAGCGCCCTCTAGAGCCCAGGCCTCCAGAGCGCCCTCCAGTGCCAGCTTTTCCAGAGCGCCTTCCAGAGCCCGCTCCTCCTGAGCGCCCTCCAGTGCCAGCCTCCTGAGCGCCTCTAGAGCCCGCCTCCAGAGCGCCCTCCAGTGCCAGCTTTTCCAGCGCCTCCAGCCCCCTCCTGAGCGCCTCCAGTGGCAGCGCCTCCTGAGCGCCCTCCAGTGCCAGCGCATCCTGAGCGCCCTCTAGAGCCCAGGCCTCCAGAGCGCCCTCCAGTGCCAGCTTTTCCAGAGCACCTTCCAGAGCCCACTCCTCCTGAGCGCCCTCCAGTGCCAGCGCCTCCTGAGCGCCCTCTAGAGCCCAGGCCTCCAGAGCGCCCTCCAGTGCCAGCTTTTCCAGAGCGCCTTCCAGAGCCCACTCCTCCTGAGCGCCCTCCAGTGCCAGCGCCTCCTGAGCGCCCTCTAGAGCCCAGGCCTCCAGAGCGCCCTCCAGTGCCAGCTTTTCCAGAGCGCCTTCCAGAGCCCGCTCCTCCTGAGCGCCCTCCAGTGCCAGCGCCTCCTGAGCGCCCTCTAGAGCCCAGGCCTCCAGAGCGCCCTCCAGTGCCAGCTTTTCCAGAGCGCCTTCCAGAGCCCACTCCTCCTGAGCGCCCTCCAGTGGCAGCGCCTCCTGAGCGCCCTCCAGTGCCAGCGCATCCTGAGCGCCCTCTAGAGCCCAGGCCTCCAGAGCGCCCTCCAGTGCCAGCTTTTCCAGAGCACCTTCCAGAGCCCACTCCTCCTGAGCGCCCTCCAGTGCCAGCGCCTCCTGAGCGCCCTCTAGAGCCCAGGCCTCCAGAGCGCCCTCCAGTGCCAGCTTTTCCAGAGCGCCTTCCAGAGCCCACTCCTCCTGAGCGCCCTCCAGTGCCAGCGCATCCTGAGCGCCCTCTAGAGCCCAGGCCTCCAGAGCGCCCTCCAGTGCCAGCTTTTCCAGAGCGCCTTCCAGAGCCTGCTCCTCCTGAGCGCCCTCCAGTGGCAGCGCCTCCTGAGCGCCCTCCAGTGCCAGCGTCTCCAGAGCGCTCTCCTCCAGAGCGCCCTCCAGAGCCCACGCCTCCAGAGCGCCCTCCAGAGCCAGCGTCCTCCAGTGCCAGCTCCTCCAGAGAGCGCGCCTCCTGAACTGTCCTGGGCCTGTAGCTCCCTGCTCTGCAATGGCCTCCCGAACTCTGTGCTCCGCCAAGGCTCCCCGAGCTCCCTGATCTGCCCTGGAGGACTTCCTTCTCTCCGCCCTGTGTCTGCCCCTCCAGGGCGCCCACCTCTGTGGACTGTTTAGTTTGGTTTCTCCCTCTTGTGCCCATATTTGGTCGTTCCTGTTTCCTGTCCTCGTTTAGTCATCATTAGTTTTCCTTGTATCACCTGTGCTTTAATTTTACTAAGTTTTTTTTACTAAGTTTATTGTTATCACCTGTCTTTATAAGTTGCATTCTGTTCAGTGTTTAGTGTTCCGGTCTCGTCAATATGTCAATGTATGCGTGTTTTTAGCCTCCTCCTGTGGATTTACCTGTTTTGGAATTACCTGTAGAATATAATAAAGACTTTATCATTGACCTTTGTCTTCGTTCGCCCCTTCCTCACACGGTATGTGACAGTTATGTGTATTGCGTTAGACTAACCGGGCCTTTCATTGCTTCTATATTGTCCTCAATCACTTTGGATTACAAAGTGTCTGTTAAATGATAAAATGTAAATGCAAATGCAAATTAATAGCAAAGAGAAGGAAATGCCAAATAATATGAATAATTAATAATAAATAACAATGAGAAGAAATCAGCAGAGTGTAATCAATGGTTGTCTGTCTGTCTGTCTTTCAGGATTCAAATGGCTTTATTGGCAAGGGAAAACGTCTTTACATTACTAAACGACTGGTAACATTCAATTTCAGACATTCATATCCACTTTTACATATATTTAGCTACAAAAAATAATAACACTGACATAACACTGAAGTCTAGCTCGCACTTGCGCTCCGCGGCAGTAGGCGGCAGTGAATGGCAGTCTGGGCTCAAATTGCTTCAGCACACTATTCGGACTGGATTCTTGTGTCAACCTCTGAGTCTCCGCTGAGAGCGGGGCAGTATGGCGTTAACTGTGCTCAGAAATTGCTCAGAGGTTCTAAAAATAAACGTCCGGAAATTCACCGCTCTCCCGCACGTTTCTACGGGTAAGCTGAGCCGTTACAAGACGTAATTAGGCAATAACTCTGATGTGTTTCGGCCAGGGGGCGTAAATGTGGAGGTGTGGCCAGTATGTCTACTGCCAAATAGTAGTGGATCAACATAAGGAGCGATACGCCTTTTGTATTACTTTCAGGTTTTTCCCCATTGCAACATAAATGTACAGATTGTAACATTGTGATGTTGTAATGTAACTCACTGTTTTCGCTTGAACTCTGCTAAAGAGGAGATACAAAGGCGGAAGAGTGCAAAGCTGCAGTGGACATGGCTGAGACAACAGAGGAGACATCATTTGTTTTTGATGTCCTGTCTAAGCGTCACCAACGACAATTATCAAGTTAAACCGTTTTTTATTGTAACAGTGCTTGCAAGGAAGAAAAAAGGAATACTGTTGTTTTGTATTAATGTATTTTATCCGCATTAATGCGCATTTGGATACTTTGTTTCGAGTCTTTGATTATCCAATACTTTTTCGGAAGATATAATAGGACGAATATCGATAGAATATAAGGTGTAATAGAAAGAATATCAGCATCAAGTGTCGCCTTGCAAGTACTGTAAAATTGACAACCACTGAATCTTATACGAATATATACTTTAAAAAGTAATTCGTGAAACCATGAATGTGTTTGCTGTGTTTTAGGTGTTCGACATAAGACCACAATTCAGTATGCTACACGGCCTGATCTACCAAAGCTGGCCTACAGGAAACTGAAAGGCAAGAGTCCTGGAGTGGTTTTCTTGCCTGGTTTTGCTTCAGTCATGGGTGGACAGAAAGCAGAAGCATTAGAAGAGTTCTGCAAGTCTTTAGGTCACTCATACCTCAGGTAATAATAACCAGAGACAGAGATAGACATTGGTAATTTGTAATCACGTACATTTAAACATAAAACAAGGTGTTGATTATTTAAATTAAATTAACCAGGGTGCAATTATTATCTTTGGTGTTAGGAAATTTAGGCAGTGTTTAAATTTTATGTACAGTGTTAATGTTAATTTAAAGTGTGTGTGCGTATATATAAATTCAGTTTAATCTAGTACAACTGTTGACTGGCCACATATAAATAATATACCAAAAATTATAACATAATATTAATATAATTACCTTACAACTGAATTTGTAACACTTTTTTAAAATACTGGTAGAAAATGTGTATAACCATCTATTGTTAGGAATGGGAAATGAATCCGTTAAAGCAGAAGCGGGGTTAAAATGTACGAAATGCTGCCGTTTCCTGCTGTAATCGGTGTACGGTGTTTCCTGTACTCATCTTGACATTGTAACTGTATTGCTGTTGTGATAAATGTACTTCCTGTAGGTTTGACTATTCTGGCTGTGGCTCGTCTGAAGGGGAAATGGGAAACTATAACATTGGTGCCTGGAAGAAGGATGTGCTCTATGTACTGGATGAACTAGTAGAAGGCCCACAGGTGAGTGGATTAACAGTGTGACAACACTAGATGGTCTGGATGAATTGAATTTTACCAGGACAAATATTTGTTTGATTATTTGAATACAAATTAATTAAATTATACACACAGCCCAGGTAAAATCAACTCTAGTTCAGAATTTGTTTGGCATGAGAGGTTGTCTACGGGAAGCGGTCGGATTCTTGTTCACACTGACATTTTTTCCTTACAAAAAAGGTTCTAACAAGAGTTTGGAAAAGTACCTGTTTTTTTCCTTTCTTTTTTTCCTCTTTACTCAAACTCGCACACAAATTGACAGTTTCTCTTTGGTGTTTCAGATTCTGGTGGGCTCCAGCATGGGTGGGTGGCTGATGTTGCTCGCCGCTCTCGCACGGCCAGAGAAGACGGCTGCTTTAGTGGGCATCTCAACAGCTGCTGATCACTTCGTCACAGCCTTCAACTCCCTTCCAATTGAGGTGCGAAAAACTTCAGTGTCATCTTCGAAACTTGAATGTTGCTAAAATAATAAAAATGAAACCAGTATTTATTACAAACTGTGTACTTTTGTAACAGGCAAATCACTATTAGAGTTTTACACTTTTTTTCTCAGAAAATGTCTTTTCACTCCTTTTTATCTCCTTTTACTTCTGTTCTATTTTTAGCTCCACAAAAAATATCTTTATTAAGGGTTGTAGGGCACTTTTTTTCTGCAAGATTGCTTTGGAACAGTATTTCTGGTAAAAAAAATAAATAAATAATAATTAAAAAAAAGCTCTACAGGTGCATTTTAAATTGAAAGCTTTATGAAAAAAAAAAAAAAAAACATTTTTCAATCAGAAATGAAATAAGAAGAAACAAGCAAGACTTTTTTATTAGCTGGAATATCTGATTGCCACATGTGGCCGGGCTTGAAACGCCCCTTTCCACAACCAGAAATCCTCGGTGTGCTGTCTAGTGGGTCACACACCTTTGCCAACCAGATTTTAATAGCTGGACAGCTAAATAAAACAGGCTATGTGTAGGAAGTATTCAGACTGTAATTGTTTCTCATGGGGACGTAAGTGATTTTGACCATTTACAGGGGGTAGTTTGTGATTTAATTGCAGTCCGAATCCAGGATGTTGGTGTTTTTTTCTTACCACCCTCTTAAAATTCCCCGGCCAAATTACCTACCTACTCTTTTTTTGATGAACACCAAGGTCGTGTGGTAAGTTAATTGCCGTCCGAATCTACATCTCTGAGTTGATGAGAAGAAATCGATTCAAAATTCAGTGTTTAAAACTATAAATACATAACGTTACAACTATAGCATGTTTATTTTCCTATGTTTAAACAGGAGATTAAAATAATCAAATAATCAATAGAATTATATATAATATGCTTGGAATAATATGAATACATTTTACATAACAGTATTAAGTATTTTTAATACATTTTGCACAATAATAAGAACAAATTTGTAAATAAAATTAATTTTATTTATAGCAGACAATCACGTGACTGGCCACGTGAGCAGCACGTTCCGGGGTTTGTAGGATCACAGAACTCGCTTCTCCACTGTGAATCCGAATCCATGAGTTTTATCACTGAGGTGATATGTCAATGTATTTTTACAGACGTCCATATGAGAAACAATTACAGTCCGAATAGGCCTTAAGAGAAAATAGTGAGAGCAAATGCAAGGTACGTTAATGTTTATGCAGTAAACAACTAATTATCTGGAATGCATAGATTGCTGAACCTATACAGAAAAAGTAAATTAAGTAAATTAATCGGATTGCGTTTTCATCAATTTACAGGCTATAAAGTTTATTGTCGCTATATGGGCAGTTTGTCTTGTTATTAATACATTTGGCTAAAATCTCATGACATAAAAGATACATTTTATGTCATGAGATACAAAAGACATAAAGTGTACAAAAGTATATTGGCTGCAAATAGATGGCAAATGCTAAGACTCTTCTCTGCTCTTTAAACACACAAAAACATTAGCCTTTAAAGATGGTGTTTCTTGAGTGAAAGAAAACAAAAAAACCCTACTTACTCAGTTACCTACTTACGAGGTTTGACTAACAGTTTGAGGATCCAGTGGCAAGGTTATGAGGTTTAGTCACAAGCTCTTTTGAATGCTTTCCATTGGTTAAATATTTGTAAAATCCACAAACAAACAAAACGATGACCAATAGCACTGATTTGAAAGAATAATAATGAAATACAATAGCGATAGGAAGTTTTTGACCATTTTCCACGGCACACCCAACAACCTAGCGTGCCGTAACACAGCAAAGAATTAAGGAAGAATGGATGTTGGCACAGGTTGATCTTTGATTGGCCATTCAGTGGAAGGGGTCGTGTCGTATCCGCACACATGTGAAATTTGTGCAGTTATATCCATTTCCTACCAACGAACCTAAAAATTTCATTTCAAATTTAAAAGCAAACTATCCAAATGGACACAGACCATATATCTAACATTAATTTTGAGCAGGACAAAATAAGCCGTCAACTTAATACACAGTAAATATTTTGTTCTAAATGATATTTAGCAAATCAGAAAATCAAAATGTTTTTAAAAAATGCCTGATCTATACATTTACCTTGCCCAAATAATTCTAACATCTCGTATAACTCCATATACGCATAACATCGTCTTCTCTCATTAGACGAAGAAGGAGATCGAGGAGCAGGGCTTTTGGAAGTTCCCTACCAAGCACAATGAAGAGGGTTTCTACACTCTGAGCGTGGACTTTCTGAAGGAGGCTGAGAACCACTGCATACTCCAGAGCCCCATCCCTGTTTCCTGCCCCGTTCGTCTGATTCACGGCCTCAGGGACTCTGACGTTCCCTGGCACGTCTCCATGCAGGTCGCAGAGCGGGTACTCAGCAATGACGTGGATGTCATCCTGCGCAAACATGGGCAACATCGCATGTCAGATAAAGATGATATAAAGCTCATGGTGTACACTATTGATGACCTTATCGATAAGCTGACCACATTAGGGTGAGAACGAGCGTGAGGACAATGTGAAAGATGAGTGGGGGAACCAGTGTGTACAGGTATCAGGGTTTTGGAGAATATGGCTTTGTGAAAGAAGCCACTCAATTGAATGAGAAATCACTCAAAATTCGCATTTCTTTCCAGAGCCATATGACCTTCTTTCTTCCATGGAGCACCAAACAGTGACCAGGTGCTGCCGTGCTCGAAAAAGTGTATTTGAGTCGTGTGCTGTATTCCTTCTATAATAATTTGAAGCTGTACAGCAGCTTTGTGTAAGGGACAGGCCCAAATTTAAAGGAATGGTTCACCCAAAAATGAAAATGTCCTCACCCTCAGGCCATTCAAGATGTAGATGAGTTTGTTTCTTCATCAGGTTTGGAGAAATGTAGCATTGCGAATGAATGGGTGCCGTCAGAATGAGAGTCCAAACATCTGATAAAAACATCACAATAATCCACAAGCACCCACCCCACTCCAGTCCATCAGCTAACGTCTTGAAAAGCCAAAAGCTGTGTTTTTGTAAGAAACAAATCCATCAGTTAAATGTTTTTAAGGTCAAACCATTGCTTCTGGACAATCTATCCATAATATTGCTTTCTTCAATTCTTCAAAGTCATCTGATCTGAATCAAGGGAGAAATCTGCACATTTACAAGCCAAAACAGTCTAGAACAATTCTAAACAAATATGTGGGTGGATTTTGATGTGGGAGACAACAAAATGGATTATGTACTCATATTTTAGCCTGAAGAAAAAAGTTGAAACACCTTTATGATGGATTTGTTTTTTACAAACACACAACTTTTTAAGTTTTTTAACTGATGGGCTTAAGTGGTGTGGATTACTTGTGGATTATAGTGATGTTTTTATCAGATGTTTGGATCTTATTCTGACGGCACCCATTCACATCAATTGGTGAGCAAGTAATGGAATGCAAAATTTCTCCAAATCTGGTGAAGAAACAAACTCATCTACATCTTGGATGGCCTGAACAAAATTGTGAATTTTTTGGTGAACTACTCCTTTAAATGGTCATTCGCTGAAACTCTTGTCCTCTCCAGTGGCTCTCATGCAAATGCCTCATAACCAAATGCAACGTGCCAAGTTTGAATATGCATGAGCATTTATGAGATATAAGAGCTATGATAAGAATTTCAGTGATTATTTACTTTGGTAACACTTTACAATAAGGTCTCTTGTGTTAACATACATTTTGTTAATATATTAACAAGAACTAACAATGAGCAATGTGTTTTTTTTAAACATTTATTAACCTTTGTTCATTTTAGTTAATAAACAAATTCATGCTAGTTGACAGTGCATTAACTACTGTTACAAAAACAAAATCTGACCTTTAAAAATTTGGTTGAATGTTGAGGTTAACATTAATTAAGATTAATAAATAATGTAGAAGTATTGTTTGTTGTTAGTTCATGTTAACTAATGCAGCCAACTTATGTTAACAAATGAAACCTTATTGTAAAGTGTTAGATCACTTCAATTTCATCACAAATCAAAATGCTGAACCAGTGTAACATAGTCACAAGAACTCCACATCCAACTTGCCTTGTTTTTTTTTTTTTTTTTTTTTTTTTTTTTATTATTATTATTGTTTCCTGTAACATTTTATTGTGATCATTGTTGTAATGCTATGTCATGTAGGGCCTTGCACATTTTATTGTGAGCTGCTTACTCAGACCAAGATTATAAGCAATCTTGGACAAAGAAAATGTTATATAAAATTTACCATAGAGGGACGGTAGACCAAAATAAGCCCAAGATAAGACACGTCACTTGGTGTATTTGCGTCTTTTATTTGGATCTGTCTTTGTGTGTATTTGAAAGAAAAATCACTACAGGCATTTTGACATGCAAGAATAGAGTGGCTAGTACACGCTTTTCATATAACTAGGGCTTCAGCTAATGGGACAGAGAATATTTAAACATTTTTAAATCGTTTTGTGTTCCATATTTTGATGAAAAAATGTGATGAAAAATTTACAGGTAGAACACTTTTGTGCTTCACACTACAAGATGAAGCTCACAGTATTATTACATAAAGTCTTTTATTTGGAATGGGTGTGTAAAGGGGTTTGATTTATTTGTTTTCAGCACCTGTTTTTTCCTTTAATGCAATGATGCAGCCACAGAACAATAATAGAGATGTCAGTGTCTACCTTTCAAGATCCTATTTTTTTTCTCTTGTTTAATATATAAATATATACATATAAAAAAGAACACTATATATTTTTATCTCTTTGAGTGTTTTTTTTTTTTTTTTCCAACTGTAATTTATGTGCTTGTCCTACAGTTATCCATTGATATAGTCTGATTGTGATTTTTCTAGTTACAAAAGTTGTGTTCTTTCATTTTATTTTATTTTTGGTATTTTTGGAGCACAAATGTTCCTAGAGTTTGATTACCACAGGTATTATCACCTTTCTCTTTCTCTCTGTCAGCATTAAATGCTTTTTTATTTATCTCTTTCATTTGTAGGCCTTACAAGCCCAATTTTTTGTTAGTTCATATTAAACGTTTTCAAATGTTATCAAATTTAAAATGTATCACGTCATGTTTTCAAATATGTATAAAAATAGGTCTTTTTATTATTAAACTGGATATTAAAAGACTGCAGCTTTTCTGTGGAATTTGATTTTCTCTTTTAAGTTTGCGACTTTTCAGTTTTACTTTGAATGCGTCTATAAACATATGGTAGATAAGAAAAAAGCAACTGCTAACCATGTTTTTATTTGATGGAAATAGAGTAATATGAAATTATCATGAAATTTCATTATTATGAAATCTGAAATATTATTACAATTTAAAATAACTGCTTTCTATTTGAATATATTTTAAAATATAATTTAACTGATAGACTACCACATCTGGAACATCTGGGGTATTTTTTTTATTTATTTATTTTTTTTAAGAGGAATTATTACTTTTATTTAGCAACACATTAAATTGTTTAAAAGTGACAGTATAAACATTAATAATGTTGCAGATTTCTATTTCAAACAAATTATTTGCATTAATTACATAAATTACTTTTATTATAAAATAAATAGATAATTAAAATAGAAAAGTTATTTTAAATTGTAACAATACTTTACAGTATTACTGTTTTAAAAATAGTAGTGTAGTGTATGTTTGTGCTAAACTGATATATTTACTTTAAGATATGTAAATATTGATGCTGTTCTGGTTGAATTTCCGTGGTCACATTTCCACAGAGTTGTGTATTCAGATCTATTTTGAAAGAGTTCTTCTATTCGCTCTCACACCTCAGCTCTAAATTCTGCTGGCCGCCTCTCGTGATCATTGCTCTGCAGACTTCAGCCTCCAGCAGCACAGGTAAAACTCCGAACACTGCAATACTCGAAAACTACCGTTTCAGCAAATCTTTTGTAGATAGCATAGTGATAGCATAGGTCAGTTTGGGTGGCTTTTTATACTGCAGCACAATGAATCTGGTCTTGACCATTTGTTTATTTATTTTCTTGCACAATACCTTTCCAAAAGATGTGTATTTTGATGTTTACATAGTTGAGACTATTTGGAAACTTCATTAGCTAAATGATTATTTTATACAGTACTGTTTATTGATAATGTGTATTGATTTTGTGTATAGAGACCACAGAGACATTTCCCCTGCTTGTGCACAAATGAAAAGCATGAGGCATATAGTGATTCTGATGACTCTCATAAGTGGTGAGTTAACCACCGCAATTTAATTTAGCCTGTACTGTATATAGCAAACGACTTTACAAAGAACTCATCACTGTGTGCATGAATTTGTACTGGACTCATTTTGTTAACAGATTAATAATCGAGTTTTCTCAAAGGTGCGTTTGCCGCTCCATTTGTGAAGGGTGAGCAGGCCAAGAAATTTTTACGTCTAAAGAGACAGTCTGGCTACTGGGACCCCAATTATGCTCAGAACCAGTGGGGTTACACCCTACAGGAGCAGGTAAACACTAGCGTGTATCACAGCCTCAGATTGTATGTGTTTGTAAAAACCACTTGCATTGATCAGCTGATTATAGTGTTTGTACGTGTGCATATGTATGATCGAAATGGAACCAAAAACCACATCATTTGCTTTATATTTGGAATCTATAAAAGCGACAGCACTATTTACATAAATTAAAAGAACCGTAGAGGTTTTGTTGTAGCCTGGAAAAAAGGTTTTATTTCTTCTCTTAGAGTTTCTAAACATGGAATAGCATTTACTGGATTTAGATTTTGTTTTATATTTATCCTGGATGTTTGAATTAATATGCCACTTTGTACAGTCGTTATTTAATTACTTAATAGTTCACCAATAAAATGAGAATGTGTTGAAAATGTCCTCAGCCTCAAGCCATCTAAGATGTACTGTAGATGAGTTTGTTTCTTCTTCAGATTTGGAGAAATGTAGCCTTACATCACTTGCTCACCAATGGATCCTTTATCAATTGATAAAAACATCACAATAATCCACAAGTAATCCACAAGTAATCCACACCACTCCAGTCCATCAGTTAACATCTTGAGAAGACAAAAGCTGCATGTTTGTAGGAAAGAAATCCAACATTCATGCGTTTTAACTTTAAGTCCATAATCCATAATAAATCTTCCTCCAGTCCTCCAGTCTGTCCCCTGTTGTCCTCTCAAACAAAAATCCACCAACAGATCAGTTTTTGACTGTTTTGGCTTGTAAACAGTGCTTGATC
The DNA here is from genome assembly GCA_036247105.1 of Cirrhinus mrigala. Classification (NCBI taxonomy): domain Eukaryota; kingdom Metazoa; phylum Chordata; class Actinopteri; order Cypriniformes; family Cyprinidae; genus Cirrhinus; species Cirrhinus mrigala. Next base: position 1,891,130 of record CM070011.1, on the reverse strand, counting down.
TGTGCAGATTTCTGTCCTGATTCAGATGAGATGACTTTTTGAATGAAGAAAGCAAGATTACTGATAAAGGAGTAATTTAGCCAATCTGAATGGTTTGTTGTTAAAAATGTTTTTTAAAACACTGATTTTGGTTTCTCAAGATGTGAATTGTTGGACTGGAGTGGTGTGGATTACATGTGGATTACTGTGATGTTTTTATCAGCTGTTTGGCACCCATTCACTGCAGAGGATCCATTCGTGAAAAAGTGATGGAATGACACATTTCTCCAAATCTAATGAAAAAACAAACTCATCTTGGAGGGTGAGTAAATTTTAAGCAAATTTTTATTGTTTGGGTGAAATATTCCTGTAAGACATCCACAATCAGAATGTTGAATAGCCTATATTTACAATAGAAAAGTGACTGGAAAACAGATCAAAGTATAGTGCAACAGATAAAAGAATGAATAAATTCATACGTGTTTCCAATGAAACTAAGCTAAATAATTAGAATATCACAGCAACTTCTTGTCTGTGTGGCAGGCCAATGAATACTATACTGATCTGAGAACAAATGCTCAGTATTACATGGACATGGGAAACCTGGTGTTTGACCGCTCTCTGGCTGAGTAAGCATCTTAAGTAGTCCAAATTATGAGATTGAGAATAATGCAATAAAATAACAAAGAAATAAATGTCTTTTTTTCTCTCCACAGTGAGACCAATAGGCTCTACATGGACATGCTGAGGGAAGTAAGAGCACAGCTGGATGCACACACAGGCCAGCAGTGATTGATATGGACAAAAACAATTGACTGATTGAGTCAATGGCGAGTGCTGAGGCAGCTTTGCTGATCTCAGGGTTGTGAGCAGAGCAGCAGCCAATTTTTAGCCAATAATTCTCTCAGAGATTGCATTTAGTTTACAGCGATGCTTATTAGCATAGTATAAAGTGCCTATACAGTAGGGAAGACTAGGAGAGCACTTAAAAATACAATGAAGGAATCCATTATCAATGCATTGTATCAGATATAGGAAAGCGACTGGGAAATGCTTTGTAAAAATAAAAGGTATTGTAATGCAAAAAGTTGAATTAAAAATGAGTTAGCAATTCATTTTATTGTTCTTTTTTATTTTTTAGTTCACAAATTAAACAAATTAAATCTATGTTTTTATATTTGAACATTTACTTATTTACATTTTTATTTTTGGAATTTTTCAGTGACACTTACAACCTTCCATAGATTATATGCCAACCAGTAACTGTTTTAAAGTATTGTAAACAGTATTTTAAAAAAAAAAAATAATACAAAATACATTTTGTATAATTATTGTGCAGTTCTTAAGACTATACGAAATATATGTGCTTAACAACTTTATTAGACTACTGGACTGGCAGATAATTGTAATTAATATTAAAAAGTCTAGAAACAGTCGACTACAAATTGAATCATGTCGGCAATTAACATTTTAACACACTTTCCTTTCCCTTTTTTAACATGCTGTAATCTACTGTTGTCTTCATGCTGAAAATGTGTATTCTGCTGTATATTATTTGCCAACTTCCTAGGCCTATTTATATTTTCAGTTCTGTGTAGCCTAATAGACACAATATATTTGCAATTACTTAGCAATAAAGAATTGGGCATTTTACACCTTTGTTGGATTGATCGAAATGAAAGTGCTTAATTTGCTATAAATATTTCTAAGGATCGGCATTTTAAAAATATGCCCAGGTAAAAAGTAGCCTATCTGTGCATAAATTCACGCGCGACCATATTATTACATCATTCCGTATCGGAGCATCATTGCATATCGCGTTCTTCATCATGGCCTATTTTTCCATGTACGTGATGCTTTCATATGCACACGAGCCATTCTTCTAAGCGGCTTTCAACGCCTTTTTTGGCTAGACGCTTTTTACATACTGCAACATGTCAAGCCAATGATGCGCGCATCCTTCAGCGTTACGTAACTCCTACTGTAGAGCTCCTAGCCAACCCTCTTTCCATCAGCGAGGATGATGATGCGTGATGCTGTGCTTGGGCTGCTTCCATGTCATGACGGATGCTGAGCTGCGTCACACCCCTCTGCCCCACACGAATGCTGCTGCTGCTCCATGGTGCCAACAGACGGACATTACACGGCCGAGGAAAACAACAAACAGCCTCCATCACTAGTGAGTAGATGCATGGTATCTCACTGCATTGAGGATAAATTAGGGCTTATTAAACAATCGGTTAGTGATGTAGTTGCCTGCTGTCATTTTGATCTAGAGTCTGTGGGGCGCAAGTTGGCGTTTATGTCAGTTTGCTGTTATTGATCATCTCGATTAAATGGAGACGCGGTCATTGTAGTCTATTTAACAGCGTAAATATCATGATATTGCTCGTTCATGTCTAGGAGGGACTCGACGTTTGTTGCATATCAATCAGTAATGGCTATACAAATTTAATTTATCAATACTTGACATGCAGTTCTAATCAGACAAATAGGGACAGGAAAAAATCATTGGCGATTTAGTTGAGCTCTTCTGTCAGTCTGGTTAGTCACACAGTAAGCTGTAGTCAATCTCTTTTAGTCTATAGGCATAGAGTGAAATAATAAGAAAAGAAAATAAGAAATGAAAGCCATATGTTCTATGTGTGTGTGTTTTCTCTATAGGGGTTGAGATTATCACCAGTGTAGGTCAGTTTTAATGTCCGAGTGCCGCCATGGCGAACAGGGGACCAAGCTATGGGCTCAGCCGTGAGGTCCAAGAGAAGATTGAACAGAAGTATGATGCGGATTTGGAGTCTCGGCTTGTGGAATGGATCCTGGTCCAGTGCGGTGACGACTTGGAGCGACCTGAACCTGGCAAACAGAACTTCCAGAAATGGCTCATGAGCGGAACAGTAGGTGTTGAATATAGGGAGGTACTTAAGGGATCATTTAAAATGGTCTTATTAAAGTCAGCAACTAATTTTTTTTACACGGGGAGCCTAAAACAGCATACAGTTTTGTAAACTTCCCTGTATCTTGCACATCTGAGAGCTAGAGCTGGCTATTTTCCACCTTGTTTTGGTATTTTTGTCAACCCTGTTACCGACACAAGCGTTACAGGATACTATAGTTTAATTAGAACTCATATGCCAATGAATGATATAGGCATTAGCTCAATAATATACCAAGGCTGACCTTTAAAATGTTAAAATTTTACACAGACAATCTTTAAAAACAGGGTCAGACCTAATTAACGTCATCCCTGTTACCCACGGCAGAATCTGTTACTCTAAAAAGGTTGACAGTAACAGGTTTGACGATTTCAAACTAATTTGCTCATTGCTAGCTAATAGTCAGGTTCACGAAAGCACATATTGTGGTTTTGAAAGGATTTTACTTGTAGATATTGATTATATTAAATGTAAGAAATAATTGTTAAAATTTACCTTTTAAAAATGGTAACAGGATTAACATAGCATGATGTCCCCCCCTCAGTCAAGCCTCATAAATCATCAAAAATAGAAAATTATAGAGGACTGAGAGAAACATGCTTGTGTTGTAAGTGTTGGAATCCAGGTTGAGAGCTGATGTAACCTCCTAGAAGTGATGTCACTTGAATGTACATTTTTACAAGGGTTTTTTGATGAGGGTAACAGGGCTGACATGAAATCAGGGGACACCAATAAAATGATTATATTTTATAGAAAAAATGCATACTTATGCCAAAACTTTGCTTAAAAATGTGATTTTTATATCATTTTGCCTTCATTTTGCAAATTAAAGTCATAGTGAGGGACAGGCCAAAAACCTTACCCTTACCAGCATAAATGCTATTTACATTATTTAAAATAATATTTAATTGACGTTTTTATGTAATACTGATGAAAGCATACATAGTATTGTTATGTTTTTAAATTGCACATTTATTGTTATATTAAATCTGTGTTTCATTATTTCTATTATTTACTATTACATTTCTGAAAAAAATTTGATTTTATAGGACACCTTTATAAGTATAAGAGACCTTTCTGTCTCAGTTATTGTTTAGTAAACCTAGGATGACAGGGCATTATTAAGGATCTGGCAGAACTAAACAGAAATGAAATATGTTCCTCATTTGTCTCTTCACTTTTCCTGTCTCTTAATCTCTTCCCAGATTCTCTGCCGGCTCATCAACAGTCTGCACCCCAGTGGTGAGGAACCAATTAAGAAAATTACAGAAAGCAATATGGTGTTCAAGCAAATGGAAAAGATTTCTCAGTTCCTGCAGGCTGCTGAAGAATATGGAGTCAACAGAGGAGACATATTCCAAACTGTTGATCTTTGGGAAGGTAACAGACACACACACACACACACACACACGCATCTTCCCTGCCATGATATCTAAACCAGCAGCCAAACTTTGTACATCAGTAGATTTACAGATCGACATCAGTTTAAACTTGTTTTACTAGTGAGGTCTGACACACAGGTTTGATTTCACTTTATTGATTTATTTACAAATAGTTTTGACATTTTGACCCTTAAAGGGGTCATCGGATGCCCATTTTCCACAAGCTGATATGATTGTTTAGGGTCTTAATGAGAAGTCTATAACATACTACATACTAAAACATATAACATACAAAACACCCTTTTTACCTTGTCAAAATCAGCCCTGTTCAGAGCGAGCCATTCTATTGCACGTTCCTTTAAATGCTAATGAGCTCTGCTCGTCCCGCCCTTCTCTTCTGTGGAGTGACGAGGCGGTCTGTTTACTTTAGCCGTGTTTAGCCCCGAAACTTGCTAAGTAGCACATTATTAAGATTTGCAAAGATGCATAAAAACTCTCATACTCACTACTGCTGTAGGTGAAGCTGCATCACGAATGATTCGCGTGAACATAGACGCATTTATGTAGATGGCCGGGCACATTTCTGACTCATCTCATGACTGCTATGATCATTATTACATCCAACAACAGAACACCTCAATTGCTCAATGGGAGACATTCTTGTCTTCTCCTGCACCAGAGTAGACACAATGGCCGTCAGAGTCTGACTGTTCACAGCTCAGTCAGGGCGGGTCTAAGGTAAGGCGGTCATGTCAGTCGTGGGAGAGGCCTCTGTCGGTGTGACGTCACAAGAAGCTGAGAATCGCTTGATTTGAAAAAGGGAATATTTCTTATAAAGACTACAAAAATACCACTGGGTGGATTTTTATCATTATAGAGTGGTTCTGTACACACACTGCCAACACATTTATGTTCAAACAACATGTAAAAGTGAGTTTTGTATCTGATGATCCCTTTAAAAGTAACTGTTTTACCTAAAGTATGATTTAAATTGATTTTTGATTAACTTATTTGACAAGTTGTACGAAACTGTAAAAGAAACACACTTAACCTGTATGTTTAAAAACCATCAGTGATAAAATAAACACAATAAAGCCTGTGACTTATTTCCATTGTGGTCTTTGAAGTTATTATTCTCTCTATCCTATATTAATAAAAAAAAAAAAACAGAGCCATCACATACTATACATTCAGAAAAATTACTAAATGAACACATACAAAAAAAAAAAGAAAAAAAAAAAAAAATAATAATACAAAATTCTCAATTTTTTAAACCCTTTAATTGCACTGGTAATTTATTCCATGCAATTGTGCTAGTGTATAAAAAAGTATTTCCCCCCCCAAAATTTAAATTGACATGGGCTGTTATAATTCCTCCCCCTTGAGTCATAGGTATGCTAACCATATCAGAATAATTTACTCAATAACTTGGAACCAAATAATTAAATGATTGATGCGGGGCAGCCGTGGCCTAATGGTTAGGGAGTCGGGCTTGTAACCGAAACGTTGCGGGTGTGAGTCCCAGGTCCGGCAGGGATTGAAGGTGGGGGGAGTGAATAACCAGCGCTCCCTCCACCCTCAATACCACGACTGAGGTGAGTCCCTTGAGCAAGGCATCGATGGCTACCCACTGCTCCGGGTGCGCTCACTACTGTGTGTGTGCACTTGGATGGGTTAAATGCAGAGCACAAATTCCGAATATGGGTCACCGTACTTGGCCTTACCTCACGTCATGTTCTGTCATACCTGACAAGACTTTCTATCCTGAAGGACCCTTTTGCTTTGATGAGACACTCAAATTGCTACATAATCAGCTCCTCCGACTTGTTTTTTTCAGGATAGGACTGTACCCACCTAACAGAATTTTCACTGCAACCTGTTGTCTTCCACTTATACAATAAATTGGAATTGATCTACAGTATTAAAGGACTGCTGAAGATCTAGCATAACCATTCCACATAATTTACCACTATCAACCACCTCTCTTATGCTATCAGTCATATATAAAATGCATGTCTCAAAGGAAGTCTAAAATCTAAACGGGAACTTTAGATTGTTATTTCTACTAATTTCTACTAATATATTTTTCAGTCTGGTCATAAACATTTTTTTCCCCCCATTATCTTTCACAACACCCATAGGACAGAAATGGACCTTTAATTAATATTATCCATCTTACTGACCTTTTCATACACTCTGGCACTCTTTAACTCATTAATAAATGGATTATATGTGATACCCAAGGTGCAACAGCAGTATTTTTAAAGCGGGAATCCCTAAGAAATTTTGCACAAATTATCAGTCACAGTTTTTTTATTTATTTTAAGCTCACAAATATATTAAAAAACTTGACTTACTATACTTAACATGAAAAACTTCCACACTGAGAATAAAACAGCTGCACTGGCTTTTCATTATAAATATCAGGTGGTCCTGGAAGTTTAAATTATATAATTTATTGGCCACCGATATTGGTTAAAAATCTCAGCAACCTTCCTCGAATTAGATACTAACGTTCCTTCCTGCTCAAGGTTCATTCTTAAAGACTTTTACACAAAAAAGTACACAAAATTTGAGATTATTGTGGAAATGTAATGTTCTTGTGTTTTGAAACAGTGCTGTTCTTTTCAACTTTTATTCTGTTAATCAAAGAATCTGGGAAAAACATGGTTTCCACAAAAAATATTAGACAGCAAAAACTGTTTTCAGCATGATTAATAATAAGAAATGTTTCTTTGATCATCAAATCAGCATATTAGAATGATTTCTGAAGGATCATGTCATACTGAAGACTGGAGTAATGATGCTGAAAATTCAGCTTTACATCACATGAATAAATTACATTTTTACAATATATTAAATAAAAAAGAATTATTTTGAATTGTAATAATATTTCACAATATTACTGTATTTTTGATTAACTCCATGTAGCTTTGGTAAGAGACTTCTTTCAAAAACTTAAAAAAAAAAAAAAAAAAAGAACAAATTGCATTGTTCTGAAGCATCTGTTTTATTTGGTAATATCAACATGACTGTGCATTGGGCTTAGGATTTAGCTATTGTCATTAACATGGTGTATATAGGAATGTACAAGATGCCTTTGGCAGGCACTGTGTCACAGGTATCATGTTTATGAGGCTTTTCGCTCTGTTTTAAAGGAAAGGACATGGCTGCAGTCCAGAGGACACTGACGGCTCTGGGAAGTGAAGCTCTCACAAAGGATGATGGACATTACCGTGGAGACAAAGACTGGTTTCACAGGTGAGCTGGACAAAGAAGGGTGTCACCCGTTTGCACTTTACCCCTAGGTGGACTGAGACCTCCGGTGAGCAAACTCTCTGGACCTTTGCAGCAAAGCCTTCTCTCCTGGTGTAAAGGGTCCAAAAATAAATTTTGTTTATCTGTGTATATCCAGTCACTTTCAGCTCCTGCTTAAGGCTTTGCCAACATACAAAGTGAAAAGTGGTGAAAGTTTATCTATCAGAACTTACCCATCACTCAGCCTGTACAGAATTGCCAACAGTGCAAACGAATAGAATCTAAATTCAGATTCATTAGCCAATCAAACTGTTTTATTTGTACCTGGTGGGTGTCGTCTTGCAGAGGCTGTCTAGCTGGCTTTAAGTCAATCACACATTAAGTGATGAAGGTAATTAGAGTGTGAACAGTGCAAGAAACCTTCTGTAAGAGCTGCTGATTTCTTACGAAGGAAAGGAGGACTTATTTTCATTACAAATAATTATTGGTAAGTGCTTCTGGTGTGTCATCTGAATTGGCTATTGCACAGTGGCCTAGAGAGCTCAACACGCTGCAACTTAAGATAACACATGCAAATAGAAAAAGCACCAGCAAATTAAGAAAACATCTTCATTAGTTTTACAGTACATGTGCTGCAAATACTCGCAAATACAGAAATACGCTGCAAAAACAGAATCATATGATTTCCAATGTAGTCTGTGCATATTTGAAGCACGCTTTTGTATTTGGTTGTGTTGTGAGTATTTGAAGCATGTTTCTATATTTGGCTGTGTTGTGAGTATTTGCGGCAAGTTTCTGTTTTTTGCTGCGCATTCTTGTTATGCAGCACGTTTCTGTATTGAGAGTATTCTGTGTTGTGATTATTTGAAGAGCGTTTTTGTATTTGGTTGTGTTGTGAGTATTTGCAGTGCGTTTCTGTTTTTGCAGCACTTATCTGTATTTGGTTGTGTTGTGAATATTTGAAGCGTGTTTCTGTATTTGGTTCTGTTGTTTTTTCTAGCGTGTTTCTGTTTTTGCAGCATGTTTTTGTATTTGGTTGTGTTGTGAGTATTTGCAGTGCATTTCTGTTGTTTTTTCTAGCGTGCTTCTGTTTTTGCAGCATGTTTTTGTATTTGGTTGTGTTGTGAGTATTTGAAACGTGTTTGTGTATTTGGCTGTGTTGTGAGTATTTGAAACGTGTTTGTGTATTTGGCTGTGTTGTGAGTATTTGCGGCATTTCAGTTTTTTTGCAGCACGTTTCTGTATTGGGAGTATTCTGTGTTGTGAGTACTGTATTTGAACAGCGTTTAGGTATTTGGTTGTGTTGTGAGTATTTGAAGCGTGTTTCTGTATTTGGTTGTGTTGTGAGTATTTGTCTGGTGTGTTTATTTTTTCAGAGCATTTTTGTATTTGGTTGTGTTGTGAATATTTGAAGCGTGTTTCTGTATTTGGTTGTGTTGTGAGTATTTGCAGTGCGTTTCTGTTTTTTTTTCCAGTGCCTTTCTGTTTTTGCAGCACATTTCTATATTTGGTTGTGTTGTGAGTATTTGCAACGTGTTTCTGTTTTTGCAGCACTTTTTTGAATTTGGTTGTGTTGTGAGTATTTGCAGCACATTTCTTTTTTTGCAGCGTGTTTTCAGATTTGGCTGTGATGAGAAGTATTTGCAGCACATTTCACTTTGCAATTACATAAAATGCTGTGGCACTACATTGGCTTAAACCAAGTGACGGAAAATAAGAAAAAACAAAACAAAACAGTGTTTTAATTTATATTTTTGTGTTTCAACACAATATAGGTACTTTATGTGGACTGGCACATGCAGCTGCATGTGTTTATACAGATCACAGTAGAGTGTCTCATTGGTTTTGTTACAGTGTGCAAAAGTGTGCAAGAGTGCTCTATTTGCAGCACAATACACCCTCAATGAGCGCTACTGCACACTGATGGGCCAATTACAGCTGTTCACTGCTCACAATCATGCATTTATGAAGAAAGAATAATTAGAGGTGAGATTAATGGCTTTGGATCTCTGAAATACACTCCGAACATAGTGGTAAAAACAATTGACATTGTTTTTCGAAAGAAAGACGGCAGAAAATCTACACATTTTATTTATTTATTTATTTTTTTTTGCTGTTGTTTGCAAATTGAGACAGACTTCTGACAGCCAGTAGTCAATAGTCAGAAGTTTGGATCTATGGGACTAAATCAAATCAAATGCAGCTGCTCCGTCTCGTGCAACCTCTAAGCACACACGTCCTGCATTTCAATATTTTAAATTGTGTTTTAGGAAAGCCAAGGGCCACAAGAGGGAGTTTTCAGAGGAGCAGCTGCGTCAAGGTCGCAGTCTTATCGGCTTGCAGATGGGAAGCAATCGTGGAGCGTCTCAATCTGGGATGGTAGGGTATGGCACCCCACGGCAAATTATGCGGTATGACTCTCCTCGACACAACGGACATCAGAACAATCCCTAAAAACGACACATTTCAGTATTTAAAATCTTTACTGGAGCCGAAAGCCAAATGTAGAGCTCCAGTTGTAGGAGGAATGTGTACATGTGTGTATATATAGATATACAGTGGACTGCTGCTGCTTACACCAGTCCTAGAATTACACACATTAGAGTGTTGTCCCCTCACCCACAATGCACCAGTGCCAACTGTTACTGTCTCTCAGGCAAGCTCTAGATCAAGGCCAGAATGTGCAAAATAAACAGTTTAATTTGAATATAATATCAAATGTAATAGATGAAATGTGCATCTCTCTAAAGATGTAGCCCTTTAAGAATAGTAAGCTGACAATCTGGTACTTGAACGTCTAACGTCCATGTACAATTATGCATTTGGCTGATGCTTTTACCCAAAGCAACTTAAGTCCTTTTAGGTATTGTGTCCTGTGAACCAAACCCCTGACATTGGTGTTGCAAGTGCCATGCTCTACAAGTTGGGCTGTATGAGTTGTGCATGCTGTGCAATAGGAAAGTACAAAGAAAAGACTATTTTTACTTAAAGCCATATGTAACCAATCATTGTGTCAAGATATACAAGATAAACAGTGCTCAAAATATAAATGTATTTGGTTAAGGTGATATTGTGCTATCAAATGTACACTATTATTGATGTATACTGTCTAACTATAAAGATTCCTGTTCCTGTTAGCAGAACGCGCCGAACTAATCGACTCAGGTCATTCTGAAATGTCTTCGCAAAATGTCAAGATTGTGCATAAATTTCTGATGTCACTGCAGAGAACTGATGCTATACATTCCAGTGAGAAAAGAAAAAAAAAAAAAACTGTGAGTACAGTGTGGCATTTATGAAAAGTCAGTTTAAGTGCAGCTATTTTCAACTTTTGTTTATGCATTAACTAACATGCATGGAAAGTAAATGTGCTTCTGATGCTAAGATTGTATTGCAGATTATTATATTTATTTATTGTGAAGTTTCATGTTTGTACCTGTACACAGTACCTTTGACAATCAGAGTACTTTCCAAGCATCATGACTGAAATGTTTTGACTGTTTAGTTCAGTGTTTCTTGTTTTTATTTTTGTGGATTGATTTTAAATCCATTTATTTGTTAGAAGAATTAAATTGTCTTCAATCTAATTTACACTTATGTCACACTTTACCATCTTTTAAACATTTCTGGTTGTTTTCTTTTTTAACGTAGCAATGTGTTAGTTTTAGTCTAAGTTGAACGAAATTTATATTAGTCTCAATTTTTAAGTGTGCACAAACATCAATTCAGTAATTGTTGCAAATGTATCTTGTTCACTGGTTTGTGTCTCTGCAAAGTAAACTCTTAACAAGACCATTGAGTTCAAATTCGAACATCTTTCTTTGGTTGTCTGCAAAAATTCAGATACATTTACACAAAAGTGATCAACTGTATTTTACAAATAATTGCACATTCAATTCTGACCTTCACAGACACAAGTTGCAAGGCATAATGTATTGGTTTGTGGTAAGATTCATTTGTCATGTCTGTTGAGCTGATGGTAAATTGTACACAGATTTATTAATAGTTTGGAGGCCAATTTCTTTACTGTGAGGTTTAACCATTTTAGATGGTGATCAGTGTTATGATGTCAAAGTAAACCTGCACTCACACACACGCAGTGTATTTCATTACAAATCATGACTTAAATAACTAAAAGTGACCTGCTCTTTTTAAAGTGGAAATGGAAATGATTGCATACCATGCACACAGGTGACAGTAAACAAACTGGAGTTTATTTCAAGAGCTTAGCATAACACTCTCCTTCAGCTGATATACATGTTCGTTCTGCTTACTGTTAAACATCCAAACCATTACAATAGCTTCACAATTTTGTCCACAAGCATCTTTCTCTCACACACACGCACACACTCACTCTCGTAATGCTTTGGAAAACAAAACATTTGAACAGAAAGAGTATGGAAACTAACTGGAATGAAAACAATTAAAAAACAACAAATCAAAAGTACAATGTCTTTGTCTTCTTTATGTTCTTTCACTCAGCCATCTGGGTGTCCATCTGCCTCTTCCACCACTTCAGCATGTTTAAGCTGAAAATCAAAGCGAGATTCAAGTTTATCCACATAACCAGGACAAGAGGCATAGAAAGCATGTCATTTCATTGGCTGCGACACCAAATGCCAGCTTGTGCCATACAGAGTTTCATGACTGGACCTAAAATCACGGATTGCACACCACATGACATTTATCTGTGCTTGTTATGATTTTGTCCTAAAAATTAACAGAATTCAATAAAGAAGAAATTTGCTAATATTTTATTAACACCCATTTTATTCAGGCCATTCGAGATGTTGACTTTTTTTCTTCAGTAGAAAAGTATAGAAGATTTTTAGACAAAACGGTGGTCCTTGGTGATTTATAAAATGCAAGTCAACGGCTACCATCACTTTGAGAGTCAAAAAGCATGTACAGGCATATTTGTGACCCTGGACCACAAAACCAGTCATAAGTAGCACGGGTATATTTGTAGCAATAGCCAACAAATACATTAAAGGGGTCAAAATTATGATTTTTATTTTTATGCCAAAAATCAATGTTCCATGAAGATATTTTGTCAATTTCCAAAACGTAATTTTTGATTAGTAATATTCATTGCTAAGAACTATATTTGGACAACTTTAACGGCAATTTTCTCAATATTTTGATTTTTTTTGGCACCCTCTGATTATCCTAACAAACCTTACATCAATGGAAAGCTTATCTATTCAGCTTTCAGATGATGTATAAATCTCAATTTAAAAAAACTGACCCATAGGTTTTGTGGTCCAGGGTCACATATCCTGACAACATTTTGAGGTCTTATGAAGCGAAACAATCAGTCTGTGCAAGAAACTGAACACTATGTACAATATTATTACCTGTAAACCAGTGTCTCTGGCAATGGGAAATTCTGATTATTTTCCATCAACTGCTCCTTCATTTCCTTTCAATGAACTGATTGTGAAAACAAATTTACCAGTTTATATAATCACGCAATGACATACATGCAAAGCACCCAAAACTCACTGTGAAATGTGAATGTTTTATACATCTAAAGCACATAAGGTGAACAAACTAGTGTTCGCTTCATAAGATCTCAATATATCATCAGGAGCCACAGATATTAATTTTGTGTTGCCTGATACATTTTTTTTGGCTCTCAAAGTGATGATAGCTGCTAGCTTGCGTTTTATGAATCACCAAGGAGCACTGCTTCAGCTTCTTTAATTTCCTACTGAAGAAACAGAGTCATCTACATCTTGGATGGCCTGAGGATGAGTAAATTAACAGCAAAATTTAATTTTTGCTGTCATTTCACCTTTGAATTATTTTAATATGCATGAGAAGTTTATATATATATATATATATATATGTATATGAAGAGCTCATCTGACGTTTTTCTTTACAATAAGCATTTTTATCAGGCTCCTATGTATAGATTTCTACCTAAGTACTGGTACTTCTGATTGGGCTGAGGCTGGGATTTAGCAGTCACCTTGAGGTTGTTGTAGTGTTCAAGGCTGCGGCAGTGCTCTGATTTTGCTCTGTTCTCATCAGTGTAGAATATGTTACACAGCTTGCAGAAGAAACCAGTTACTGGGATGACGTAGTTCACACCTGAAATAAGAGAAGTGTTTCCTGAAAATAAGCTTTACAGTTTTTGCTTAGACACTTAAATCACAATCCACTGGCATAAACATTTTAAACCACCACAAAGAACTGACACATACACTACAAGTGTTTTCACACAGGTTGCAAATTTTAACCCCAAAGAAAACATTTTTTTGCCAGAGATGCAAACTTCCCCAAAATGCACAAAGCGGATGGGGAATATAAAAGACCATTAACATTTGTGTTAAATTTTGAATAATCAGGTAGTTATTTCAGTGACACAATGATTTGCAAGCACACATCCAAATCTGTCAACAAGTCATTTTTTTTTTTTACTGCAATAGTACTTTAATAGTATTTTAGCATATGCTTTGAATGAAGCTCTAGTGGTTGTAATAATGCGGTGACCAAGTCTATTACAAGCAAGTGTGTGATGGACTTACCCACAGTTTGGTCTGGCTGATAAGGGTTCAGAGGGGTTTTGTCCAGCTGATTATCCTCCTCCGAACCTTTACTTTCGCAAACCGGATCCCCACCAACACCTTCACAATCCGGTAAAGAACTGTGCTGGTTCTGCAAACACATATTTTCTCTTACATGATTTTTTTACTGACAGAGATATCATACATGCCTGACACTTGCCTACTTTTCCTTTCCTTCAACTCACCCATGTAAAAAAGGTAAATCAAAATGTTATTCCAGCATTTAAGCATGACACTTGAGATTTAAATGTTTTTATTAAGATCACGAGGACATGTTTAGTCAAATGTTCACTCTTGATTACCTGGTCATTTTCTGTCCTTTCAGTGCTTGGTTTAATTTCTTTTATTTCCTTTTTTATCTCTCTTTCCTCTGCATTGTCAGGGTGTCTCCTGTGAGAAAAACTACAGATTACTACAGACAGAAAATCATTTCTTTGTTACTTTCACAATGGATGAATACTTTCACATGCATACTCGTGCAAAAAAAAGCATATTAAAAATGTTCTCTGCACTGGATGGTTTCAAGTTGAAACGCCTTTAATAATAGATATTTTATATTACAAACACGCAGCTCTTCGCTTCTCAAGATGTTAACTGATGGACTGGAGTGGTGTGGATTACTTGTGGATTATTGTGATGTTTTTATCGGCTGTTTGGACTTTCATTCTGACGGCACCCATTCACTGCAGAGGATCCATTGGTGAGCAAGTGATGCAATGCTACATTTCTCCAAATCTGATGAAGAAACAAACTCTACATCTTGAATGGCCTGAAGGTGTTTACATTTTCTTTTTCAGATGAACTACTCATTTAATGAGCTGAACTACAGAAAAGCGAAGTGGATTCATTTGATATCTGCTGCACTGATATTTTAAAGTGTTTTCAAACTGTCTGGGGCCAGCTGTACATAGGGATGGAAATGTACTGTATTTTACTATTTGTGCATCCACCATTCAGTAAACATTTTAATGAGATGACTGAAATTAAGGAAATGCATTCACCTACCATCTAATCAGTGAGTCCCCCTTCCTGCACATGGCAACCTTCAGCACCGACCCCCAAAATTTGCAAGGCCGCCGAGTGTACTGCGCAACCATCCTTTCGGCTGCCTTCGTACTTTCCAGTTGCATGTAACACTGAAAAGCAACAAGTTGAGGCACAGGAAAAATGAATAGCATGAAAGGGTTACGATGACATTCAAGAAACTGCCAAATTCAATATTCACAAATCCTCCTCTGTGCTGCTCACCACAGGTCGTGATGATGGAAATGTGTGTATACGTACCGTTCCCTGATACCTGTGCAGAGAGTAGCCAGTCACTCTTCCAAAAGGCTTAGTCAGTTTGAAGAGGGATTTGTGTGTGTATTTCTGTCGCAGGTACCGCTGGTTGGGAAGACAGCTGATGAAAACGGACCTCCCACTGGGGCTCTAAACATGTTGTGAGGGATCGAAACCAACGCAATCATTTTAGTTTCATTTTGTACTCATTTACATTCGATATAACTGTAATAACAGTTTTCAAAAAAGAAATATCCTAACCAAAAAACATGATTTTGCCCTTTATATGTCTTTGGCTGCATTTATTTGATCAGAAATATAGGAAAACCATAATATGTGATGCAAAGCTAAATTTTCAGCATCATTACTCCAGTCTTCAGTGTCACATGAGCCTTCAAAAATCATTCTAATATGCTGATTTGCTGCTCAATTATTTCTGGGGCTTCATTTTTAATGGTTATTATTATCGGTGTTGGAAGATTTTGCTGCTTAATATTTTTGTGTAAACTGTGAAACAACTTTTTAAGGATTCTTTTTAAATATAAAAAACATCGTAAATGTCTTTACTGTCACTTTTGATCAATTTGCATGCAATGAATACATGCTAAATAAAAGAATACCTTTTGTTTAAAACTGCACTTAGCCCAAATTTTTAAATGCTAGTGTATCATGGTTTTCAAAAAACATTAAGCAGCAAAAACTGTTAATAATATACTAAAATAATACAAATCAGAATAATAATCAGAAATGTTTCTTGAGCAGCAAATCAACATATTAGAATGATTTGAGTAGTGATCCTGAAAATTCTGCTTTGAAAATGACATTTTACACTTGTAAATTACAATAAATTACACTTTAGCATGTATTCAAAAACATTTAAATATCTTAATTCTTCTGAACTTTTGCCATAACTTTGTTTTAAAAAGTGGGCGGGACAGGAGTGTGTGTTTGGGGGTGCGGTTAATGTATTGACATAGAAGAACTCATTTTTAATGTGATAGTTTAAATTCTTACATGTACATAGATACAGATTCATTTTTTATATTCCCAAACAGTCTAATGGTAGAATATTCATCAGGTGTGTTAGCTGTTTTGGCTTCTAATCCGCACTCGCATAATTTTTTCCTCCTTATTAAAATCAAATATGCTTATCAGTGATCCTACATCAAGAGGAGGGAAATGTTTGTGTGTGTTTTGTTTAGTTTTTTTAACCAGAATGAATAGTCCACAACATCATTAAGCAACAGATTGAAGTGCTCACGTGTGAACACGAGCCGCACTGAGAATGTTCCGTCACTAATAACATTGCAGCGAACATTTAGCATGATTTCAGAAACAACAGATTTCAGTGCCAGATTGCATCTTATTTAACAGAAATGAATGTTTCATCAGCATTAGTGCGTCCATGCCAAGAGATGTTAAAAAAAAATGGTGGGGACAATATCGACCCTGGCAAAAAGTGGTGGGGACATGTTCCACCCATCCCACCCGTGAATT
This sequence comes from Cirrhinus mrigala, assembly GCA_036247105.1. Taxonomy (NCBI): domain Eukaryota; kingdom Metazoa; phylum Chordata; class Actinopteri; order Cypriniformes; family Cyprinidae; genus Cirrhinus; species Cirrhinus mrigala. The sequence continues at coordinate 1,874,231 of CM070011.1, read as the reverse complement.
ACACTGCTAGTGTATATTGACTGAAAAAATGGGATTACTAATGAATTATATGTTATTGGTGTGTATTTGTGTCTAGCATATTGTTTCTAAACACGTACCTCTATTGTTTTCATGGTAAGGCACATGGAAACAGACACCGGCCTGCCGCATATCGTTGCCTTGTGATCGCTGTAGAACTGCACCATTTCCTGGGCTTTTTCAGCTGTTTCCAGCTCAATCATAGCCTACAAGAATACAAACACACATAACTAGCTAAAGGCAAAACCTGAAAACTCTATGAGAACTGTGATCAGTAAAACTGAAAGCATATGTGGTAGCATGGTTAAACACAACTGGATAGACGACACAATAACTACTGAGAGAACCAACCTCTGCTGTTTTGGTGATCATAATATCTGATTCTTAAACTTACAATTTAATTTGGATTCAGTATTAGTTTTTAACTTTTAATGTGGTAAAGGTTGGAAGGAACGATTTTAAATTAACCAGGATTAATAAATGCTGTATAAGTGTGTGTGTGTTAACCATTAACCATTATGCTGACTAATGATAAAGTTAAATAGTGGAAGTGAAATAAACTACAAACAACTTGAAATAATGTTTTTTACTCATCCACTGAAAACATGCATAGCTTGAATAAACCATGTTGAAATTTCAGGAAACCATTTTTTTTTAAATGAAGATTGCATTTAATTGGAAAATTTATATTTTTGCTTGCAATGCACCAAAATAAATTTTGAATTATGTTAAACATTGCTGTTAACAATTTATTCAGATTTATTCAAATATAAGTTATATTAAAGGAGAAGTCCACTTCCAAAGAAAAGATTCACATATAATGTAGTCACCCCCTTGCTATCCAAGATGTTCATGTCTTTCTTTCTTCAGTCGTAAACAAATTGTGTTTTTTGAGGAAAACATTTCAGGATTTTTCTCCATATAAGGGACTGATATGGTGCCCTGAGTTTGAACTTCCAAAATGTAGTTTAAATGCATCCCATCCCGAATGTGGTTGTAAACAATCCCAGCCGAGAAAGAAAGGTCTTATCTAACGAAACGATTGGTTATTTTCATAAAAATAATACAGTTTATACACTTTTTAATGTCAAATGCTCGTCTTGTCTTACTCTGCCTGGACTGTTTTTGTTCCTGTTCATGACAGTTAGGGTGTGTTGAAAAACTCCCATCTCATGTTCTCCCTCAACTTTAAAATCGTCCTATATCGCTGTTTTACCTTTTTCGTTAAGGGTGTTTGATCTTCTTTGCATGTTTAGACAAGACGAACATTTGAGATAAAAAATTATTTAAATTGTATTATTTTTATGAAAATAACCAATCGTTTCGCTAGATAAGACCCTTCTTCCTCGGCTGGGATCGTTTACAACCACATTCGGGATCGTTTGAAGCCGCATTTAAACTGCATTTTGGAAGTTCAAAATCGGGGCACCATATCAGTCCATTATATGGAGAAAATCCTGAAATATTTTCCTCAAAAAACACAATTTCTTTATGACTGAAGAAAGAAAGACATGAACATCTTGGATGACAAGGGGGTGACTACATTATATGTGAATCTTTGTTTTGGAAGTGGACTTCTCCTTTAAATATAAATATATAAATATAAATATATATTATAATATTGCCATTTATAATGTAGTTTTAAATCAAATAAATGCAGCCTTGGAGAACAAGCAACTCATTTATATACATTTTAAAACAAGCAAAAAATAGCTGTTTAGGCTGAACATTTTTGTGCATCACTAATTTTTACCCACAAAAAAACCCCCACTGACCTCTTGTTTGAACGTGGATAAAGAATGCTTCACCACACTGCCAAAGGGTGCAGACAGGCTGTACAGATCCTTCATAAAGTCAGGAGTGTTCTTTACGGGCCACACCACCACTACTTTACAATCCTGTGAGCATGCAATGAAAAAAACAAAACAAAAAAAAAAACACATGGCTATTATCCATACTGCTATACATGCTTATTTCCTAAGACACTCAATATCTAAGGTAAATAAGAGATGTGACACTTACCTTTGGCACAGTAGAGTCTGGAACAAAAAGGGAAAAAGTGTTACTACGCTTTGAATTTGGCATGAAATGAAAATTCACTATTTTCTAAATGCATGTTAGTGATCTTATTGTGAATATGTGTTTAATCTTTTCAAAAAAATGTGTTTTGACCTCATAATATTGAATCAAAATGAATCACCTCCTGCATTGTTGTCCAGCTCATCTAATGTAACGAAATCTTCTATGTTCTCTGGAAATTCTGCATCATCCAAATCACCCTAGAGAAATAAGACACATAAAAGCACGCACATCGCTTTCAGTCACACGGCATGAACATTTTCATGTTGTTTTTGCATATTTTCTAAATGTCATATACCATAACACTAGAAAATCTGGTGAAATACGCTTAATATACTGGACTTAATAATACTTAATATTATAATGGACTTTTGTGATTAAACAAAGTGGATTTTTTGGGGTGGGGGGGATTTTAGAATTTTAGAAATAGAACACTGTTGTAACATTATAAATGCCGTTAATGTCAATTTGATGAATGTGATCCATCCTTGCTGATCGATGAACTTAACGGTAAATGATAATAGAGAGTCTTTCGCACATCCCAAATATCTGGTTGCGCCAACAAACAGAGCAATGATCTGGCAGCAGCAAACAGCAACAGTTGTTTACATCTGCCTATGATTGGCTTACTCATATTTGCTTCTGCATATTAAAAATGACACGCTTCACCTTTGAGGCATCAACTCACCTCTTCCTCTTGATTCTGCTCTGAACCTCGCTCTCTGTTCTCCTCCTCAGCGGCGTTAGGTTTCTCCTCTTCCATCTTTTCCTCGCCTTCCTTTTTTTCTTCCTTCTCAGTGTTAACCACAGTGTCATCTGTCCCCTCATCAAGCAGCCCAGGTTCATCCTCCAGCTGAATCCCCTCCTCATTATCGAGCACCTTGTCTTCACTTCCCATCAGCTTGTCTTCTTTCTCTGTGTTTTCCTGGTTTGAGCTGTCGCTTTTGTCCTTGCTGCTAGACGTGGACTCTTCTCTTTGTCTGCTGTATTTGCTCGAGTCGGATTTTCTGGTCACAGGCTCAGGACTGTTTTCTCTGAAAAAGGGTTTTAGTTAAGGAAGCATTTAAAGTGATCTTCAAAAAGTTCAACACATGTTTATTTTCCAAAATTTCCCCAAACATGCAGCACTCAGAAATGTTATTTTATTGCTACAACTGATTCCACGTGAAATAAATTTAGAGGTTAAAGGTTAAATTAAAATTTAATTTACTGTAAATTACATTAAAGTACTTAAAATGCAAGGCACTGCACCATAATGAATGTTAAAATACAGTTTTCAAAGTGCCAAAGGATCTAAACATTAAATGTCAAATATTTGTGCAAACTTGACCGACCGCATGTTTCTCATATTCTGAAAAACCTTTTGTTCTAAAAGCTTATGCTTAAACTGCAAATCAATAATATAAATGCTGTTTACAAATTAATTTCTTTACAAAATTATTTGACTAGCATGTAAATTAAAATATTTATAACTGAAAAATACAAAAAACAAAACATAAAATTGCATTTCTTGTCATTATTATTATTATTATTATTATTATTATTGTTACATAATATACTGAACTTCTTGTGGTGAAAATGTATTTATTATATTTATTTATATTATTTATGTATATTATTTATTTGCAACAAAAATACATAGTTTCAACAGACAATCTTGGATGACAAAAGATAAGACAAGATTGACAGTAAAAGATAAGCATTTCCTCCTCCCTTTTAAAGTAGTACTTTATATTTAGCATCATTTTTTTCTAAATCTCCATTACGCTTTCACAGACTTGCATCCTATTTTGCCCTGCAACCCACTGGTTTAAACACATCTTTAGGGCTTGAGATATCAGAAGTCTCTTACCTCAGGCTTGAGATGTGTGACATGGTTACTTTGACACTTTTGCCCTGAATCCGCAGAGGGTTACTGTGGTAATACTTCACCATGATGTCAGCATCACGCCAGTCAACCATCTCTATCAAGCCCTACACACACATAGACATAGCAATGTATTTGTACAAAGGCTATCAAAATTAATGCATACGATTAACCGAAAATGTTTTTTAATGACCTAATTCAATTTAAAAGTATAATCTATGTGATCTATTAACATCTATCAATCTATATGGGACAAAACCAGTCGTAAGTACTGGTAAGGGTATATTTGCAGCAATAGCCAAAAATACATTGTATGGGTCAAAATTTTTCTTTTATGTCAAAAATAATTGTGATATTAAGTAAAGATCATGGTCCATGAAGATATTTTGCCAATTTCCTACTGTAAATATATCAAAACTTAATTTTTAATTAGTAATGTGCATGGCTAAGAACTTCATTTGGATTTTCTCAATATTTGGATTTTTTTGCACCCTCAGATTCCAGATTTTCAAACAGTTTTATCTCCCAAATATTGTCATATTCTAACAGACCATAGATCAATGGAAAGCTTATTTCAGCTTTCAGATGATGTATAAATCTCAATTTTCAAAAAAATTGACCCTTCTGACTAGTTTTGTGGTCCAGGGTCACATATATACACTGAATAGACAGAACATTTAAACCACTGACAGGAGAAGAGAACAACAGTGATTATATTGTTACAACAAAGGCAGCAAGTGAAGAGTCAGATCTTGAATTTCACATATTGAAAGAAGCAAAAATGGCAAGTGAAAAAATTATAGTGGCTAAATAGTGATGGCTAGACAACGGTGTCAGAGCATCTCCAAAACGGCAAGTCATGGAAGCAGTGGTTAATACCCACCAAAAGTGGGGCAAGGAAAGACAACTCAATGCTCACAACACACAGTGTGTCACAGTTTGCTGTGTATGATCAGGGGTCTACGCTTACTTTTCTTTTAAAAAAAGGAAAACTTAAAGATTTAGGAGCACATTCAAAATTTTAGGAGCACCTTCTAATCAACAATCAAAAAAATCTGAAAAAAATTAGCCTTCCCATTACGAATTGACTCCTTAAAGTGATTTACAGGGGAATTTTGTTTTTACCTTTGTAATGACATTTTTCTAATTTTATTAAAAGTACGTCATCTTTTATGTCAAATTTTGTAAATTATATTTGTTAAGCTTTTTAAAATGTCTAATTAAAACAAAAGAATAAGAATAAGTAGACTAAGAATAAGTTACCAATCAAATGAAATCAGTATTAAAATTAATTTGTACTACAAGTACAATTAATAAATATTTTATTATTATTTATTTTTATTATTAATCAAATTCATAAATTCATGTTAAGATTAATGTTTTAAATATAACATTTTGAATATGAATTTAAATAACTGAAAATATATTTTGAAAATGAAACTAAAACTGCCAGTGGGTGGCGGAAAATCACTGATTTAATTACTGAATCATTCATTCATTTGATTCGTTCGAACGGCTGATTCATTCAGGAATTAACAAGTGACTATCTTTATAAATGGGAAATCAATGACTCATTAGATTCATTTAAAAACACACGTTCATTCATAAATGAAAGACAGCTGTGTTTTAAAGGGTTCATCGGATGCTCATTTTCCACAAGCTGATATGATTCTTTAGGGTCTTAATGAAAAGTCTATAACTGGGGTGCCCAATGCTGTTCCTGGAGATCGACCTTCCTGCAGAGTTTAGTTCCAACCCTGATCAAACACACCTGTCTGTAATTATCGAGTGCTCCTTCAGTTCCTAATTAACTGGTACAGGTGTGTTTGGTCAGGGTTGGAGCCGAACTCTGCAGGAAAGTCAATCACCAGGACCAGGGTTGAGCACCCCTGGTCTATAACATGCTTTGGTTAAAATTTCTCAATGGTCGTGTAAAAAACACCTTTTTACCTTGCCAAAATCAGCTCTGCAAAAATCAACCTGTTCTGGTCGATGTTGCTTTAAATGTTAATGAGCTCTGCTAGCCCCGCCCCTCTCTTCTCTCTGTGGAGTGACGAGCCTGTTTACTTTAGCCATGCTTAGCCACATTTAGCCACGAAACTTACTAACTAGCATGTTATTAGGAAAGGCAATTGCAAAGATTCATAAAAAAAAAACCCTTATACTCACTTCTGCTGTAAGTGAAGCTGGATCATAAATGATTCACGCAAACATAGACGCATTTATGTAGATCGGAAGGCACATTCCCTTCACAAACAAAAGTCATCCACTGCATCTTCAACGGCTCAGATGTCGGGAGTAAATGACAACCACTATGTTCATTATTACATCCAACAACACAACACCTCAATCACTTAGGAGCCATTCTTGTCTACGTCCCTGTTCCGACATCGAAACAATGGCGATTGGACTGTAACAGCTCATTCAGGGCGGGTCTAAGGTAAGACGGCCGTGGCAATCAACTATGGTGGGAGCAGACTCTGTGGGTGTGACGTCACACAGACAAGATGCTGAGAATGACTTGATTTGAAAAAGGGGATATTATTTTTACAGATTAAAAAAAAAAAAAAAAACACTGGGTGGATTTTTATCATTATAGGGTAGATTTGTACATACACTGCCAACACACATTAATGTTCAAACAAGTAAAAGTGAACTTTTCATCCGATGTCCGCTTTAATGGAGAAGCGCAGCGGCTCAGTTGAGACTTGTTTCAGACTATTTTTGACGACGAAAGAGAGTAAAATCAGACAATAGTGTTATAGTCAGACAGTGCAGGTCACTTAATGTTAACTTGTTTATTTTAATGGTTTAATTAAATCAATACCTCATTTACAAACTCCCTTAAAAAACATTAAAAGCTGTCACTCATCTTAGTTTATCACAATCTCACAAAGTTTCATTATAATCAACGAAGCTCTCTACGCTGCACAATCAATCTCTTATTTACCCTCTCGCTACACTTTGTTTCTGAAAGGATTGGTGAGATATGTCTGTGAGACATTACTCAATGTTGCAAAAACACGTAGAAACCTTTGAAGCTCCCCTCAGCACAAACACAAATATGCTGATCGGGTCAGTCGCACATTGTGCTCCTAAATCTTTTTTCATAGTCGCACGCAGTAGTTTTTCAGTTGCAAATGCAACTAAAATGGTCGCACTGCAGAGCCCTGATGATGCTGCGTAACTGCAGACTGGTCAAGAGTGACCATGATCACCCCTATCCACCATCAAAATCATCTGCATGTTACCAACACAATATTAATGAGCTGGTTTTAATGTTACAGCTGATTACAGTGTATATTTCCCACAGCCCTAGTTTGTACATTAAACAAAAGCACAACATTCAGCACAGCTTGAGTTTCAATACATCAGTTGATGACACAAGATCTTCAAGACGGTAATCCTCACCTTACAGTCAGCGAACTTTGACTGCCACACCTCACCAAACATGCCTGCGAGCTCCAGCACCTCAGCCTCAACGCCCTCCCCTGGAGGCAAACGTGAAAAACAAACCACCGAAGGTGCATTCGAACGCTTTGTTCGTTTTGGTGAAGGCACAGCGAACTTGGGTGTGGTCTGTCAATCGGATATATGCAAACAAAAAGTAACTGTCAAGGAAATTCATGATAAATAGATTGTTAAACTAAGTACAGAAGGTGTGATTTTTTTGGGTCATACTCACATAAATGCCTTCCACTGTTGGTGATAAGTAGAGAAATACTGCGTTCTCCTTTATGAAGGCTGGTTTCTGCTTGAAGTGACTGACCATATTCTGAGCCTCCCTGGGAGACTCAAACTCCAAAAATCCCTGTTACCCAGCAAACAAAACTAAATAATTGGAATGTGAATGCACGAATGAGTGAATGGGTGCCGTCTGAATGAGAGCCCAAACAGCTGATAAAAACATCACAATAATCCACAAGTAATCCACACCACTCCAGTCCATCAGTTAACATCTTGAGAAGCGAAGAGCTGTGTTTCCGCTAGTGAAAATCCATTAAGATGTTTTTAACTTCAAACTGTTGCTTCCAGGCAAAATGACAAGTATTCTTTCCATAATATTTTCTTTCTCGAGTGAAAAATTCATGAATGTCTGAATCAGGAGTGAAATCACAGATCAAGCACCGTTTACAAGCCAAAACAGCTATAAACAAATATGTGGGTGGCCTTTGATGCTAGAGAAAATAGGACATGATTTTTTTTTTCCACTGAAGGAAGCATTATTATGGACTGATGATTGATTTGTTTCTTTTGGTTTCTCAAGATGTTAACTGATGGACTGGCGTGGTGTGGATTACTGTGATCAGTTGTTTGGACTCTCATTCTGACGGCACCACATTTCTCCAAATCTCTTATGATGAAAAAACAAACATCTCCTCTGTACATCTAGGATGGCCTGAGGTGGATGAGAATTTTCTGCATTTTCTTCATTTCTGAGTGAACAATTCCTTTACTTAATGTCACTTCTTTACGGTGCTATCTGCTAAATTTCACCTTTCACATTCCATAGAAAGTCAGTCATGCAGATTTGGAGCAACGGATGATGAACTAACCCTTTTAAATATCACTGTAATAAAACCCTGTTAAACAGCTCATTAGTTAGGAGTCATATTGATACAGGACACTGTTCAACATGTCTACTGCTCAGTTGCAATACAATAATAAAACAATGGTGGGCAAAACAAAGTTGAATGAAGGCTGTATTGAAATTAGAAAATGGCTCATTGTTGTGTATAAATGTATAATGTCTTTCTGGTGTGTAATTACCTTTGCTGGAAACACCAGGTGTTTCACAACTGTGCCGAAAGGTTTTCCAAGCTCTAAAAGCTCCCCCACGGCCACAGCGCCCATAGGAAACTTGGCAACTACCACTCTTGTATTGGGCTGAGGATAATATAACCACATGACAAAAAGCAGACATTTCAATTTGAGTGCATAAACAGAAATTAACATAAAACTACAGCACACAAAATAAATTACCTTAGGAGGGTACAGGTGGTCTGATGAGGTGGACATGTACTGATCCCCTTAAAGATTTAAAAAAAAATAAATAAAAAAACTGTTAAATGTATACCTTTTGTGCAATTTTGTTGTTATAAAAAATGCATGCATTACCTTACATAAATTAACTTGCACAAGTAAACTTTAAAATTCATTTTTAAAATTTAAAGACCTCATCAAATGGCTTGGTAAGCCAGTTTCTTTCATGTGTTGATGCATTTCCTGTTTAAACAGGAAGCCGGAGAAGATGATACTTAAAGGCTTGGCATTTTATACCAATAGGTTTTAGCTTATTTAGCTTTAAATTGACAAAAATGAAACTATCCAGAGGCATTTACAAGGTCAATATTTTTGGTTCATCTCTTCCGTGAGCACTTAACTGCATCTAAATAAATAATTTAATAAATAAATATCTACGCTTTCACTTTCCCTTAATCCCTTCCTGTTCTAGCTTGTATTAATCTAAACAATGTCTGAAACTCCGTATTACGAGCACTATTTGCCTCTTTAGGATGATTCATTTCTTGTATTCCTCATTCGTAAGTCACTTTGGATAAAAGCGTCTGCTGAATGAAAAATGTCAATTGTAAAGATGGTTCAATTCCCAGTAAAAAAAAAAAAAAAATCTATAATTTGCTACATTTGTCAACTTTTAGGAGTAAACTAGTATGCAAAGGGCCTCAAATTTAACAAGCATGAACTAAAAGGCACAAATCCTTTTTCTGGGGTCTTTAGTTCTCTTTAAGTAAAGAAATAATTATTCTGACATTTAATCATTTTAAATGTGACAATGACTTTTTTTTCTTAAAAAAAACAACAACAAAACAAAAAACAAACAAACAAAAAAAAAACACTCATCTTTGTAGCAGCATCATCATCAAATACAGATGCAATGAGCAATTCTGCTGTTAAGTTCTGTGAAAAGGAAACTCTTTACCTATGACGGGGTCTGAGCTGTAGGGTCTTTTAGAGGGTGGAAATGAGCGAGAACTTCGTTGGGATTCACGTAATTTGTGGCGAACACCTGAAAGATGGTCTCTCCATGTCTGACAGTCAGGAAAACAGAACATAAGCACTTAAGATAAGTGTGATATGACAGATTATGATAAAAACCTTCCACCAAGAAAAAATAAATAAATGCATAAATACATAAAAAAACACATAAAATACTAGCCTGTATTGTTATGGTTGCCTTTGCTAGAGGTGGACAGAATCTCCAAAATCGTACATCAAGAATATAATACAATTCATTTATCCATATGATAATGCACTTTTGTATGAGAAGTCCACTTCCAGAACAAAAATTGACAGATAATGTAATCACCCCCTTGTCATCCAAGATGTTCGTGTCTTTCTTTCTTCAGTCCCAAAGAAATTATGTTTTTAGAGGAAAACATTTCAGCATTTTTCTCCATATAATGGACTGATATGGTGCCCCGATTTTGAACTTCCAAAATGCAGTTTAAATGCGGTTGTAAACGATCCCAGCCAAGGAAGAAGGGTCTTACCTAGTGAAACAATCGGTTATTTCCATTTTAAAAATACAATTTAAATACTTTTTTATGTCAAACGCTCGTCTTGTCTTGCTCTTCCCGACCTCTGTTTTTTTCCGGTTCATGACAGTTAGGGTGTGTTGAAAAACTATGATCGTATTTTCTCCCTCAACTTCAAAAATCACTTCAAAATCATCACTACATCACTGCAGAAACACCAGCCTAGTGTATGCAAAGTGAACATGCAAAGAAGATCAAACACCCTTAACAAAAAAGGTAAAACAGCGATATAGGGCGATTGAGGGAGAACATGAGATGGGAGTTTTTCAACATACCCTAACTGTCATGAACCGGAAAAAACAGAGGTCGGGAAGAGCAAGACAAGACGAGCGTTTGACATAAAAAAGTATTTAAATTGTATTTTTTAAACGAAAACAACCGATCATTTCGCTAGATAAGACCCTTCTTTCTCGGCTGGGATCGTTTACAACCGCATTTAAACTGCATTTTGGAAGTTCAAACTCGGGGCACCATATCAGTCCATTATTTGGAGAAAAAATCCTGAAATGTTTTCCTCAAAAAACAATTTCTTTATGACTGAAGAAAGAAAGACATGAACATCTTGGATGACAAGGGGGTGAGTACATTATTTGTAAATTTTTGTTCTGGAAGTGGACTTCTCCTTTAATCTCACGATGAGCTGGACCCAAAGAATAAGCATTTCATAAAATGATGACTGGATGAGTCGTGTGAAGTCTTAAAATATTCAGTATACATATTCAATAAAAACTTTACTTCACATTGTCTGTGTCTTGTTTTGACTTGTCTGTGTATTTTTGCATTCCCTCATTTCCCAATGCAATGCAGTACAATCCACTGATAGCAGCATGGATGCATTATATCCCCATAAATGTAAACTCTTTTGAACCACTGGTCACATCACCCAGCCCTAATGTGTGATTTTACAAAATGTTAATCATTTCTAGGTATTTTTGTTGTTCTAACTGAATAGTTTTGTCTTATGTCATATATCTTTTTTATTTTGCCAACTACCTTTATGGAATTCAGCACACATTTGCAAAGAGAGCATTTGTGCGGGAAAACAGTTGGGTTGACATCCGACTCCGTCTCCAAAGCCACGTGATCCCCACTTTGTCTTTCTCGAGATGACTTCCTGTAACCAAGGTCCCTTCTTCCTCCCGTGTACCTCTCAACCTTCCTATGCCCTTCCCCTTTCCCGTGATGTTCGTGCTCATGGCTGCCGTGACTCCCGGAGCGCCGCGCGGAGCTAGAAGACAAGGGGCTTCTGCGTCTGTCGCCGGCGCATCTCTCGGGTGTGCTCAGCTTGTCCTGGGAAATCTTGGACTTGTCTCTGTAGTCGGTGTCTGCGGTAGCTGACTCTTTATTGGCTCTCTTGGCTTTGAGCTGCATGATTAGATAAGGGAGGGTCTCCACGCTGATTTCACTTTCTGGAATCTGAGCAAGTGCATCCACATCCTCTGATGACAGGCCGAGCGTCGCATACAGGCTCTGCGCACTAATGGTCTCGGCTTCACCTGCGTCTTCACCAGCACCACCATCGACTGGGTCCATCGCCAACCTTTACAGACAGTACAGAGAGTCAAGAGATTTTGTCTGAAATTTCACACAGTCAAACACAAAATTGAAATCAATGAAATTTGATTATGGATGTAATTGTTTTCACAAACTGAGCAGATGAAGCGACTGAGATGGCACCAGGGGTTTTTAAAGAACTGATATAAGTTGCTTCAACATTTATGTATGTGAACTACAGACCCAACTTTATTTTATTATTTTATTTTAATTTACTTTATTATTTTCTTTTTTGCCCCCTTTTTCAACACAAACTAAATAATCATTATACTACAACAATACAAACATAACATGGAGTTTTTTCTTGACAACATAGAGAAGAAATTTAAAACACTTATTTTTACACTTATTAACAAAGACTGGGACAAAACTAGTATTGATGACCACATTATCACATCAAGTCTTGAGAGAGTCGCAACATATGACATATTAAGTAGCTGCCTGGGAACAAAAAAAAAAAAAGTCACCATCTGGATTTAAGTTAAAAAAAAAATTTATATATATATATATATATATATATATTATATATATATATATATATATACACACACACTTAAGTTTTATCTGCTGTCAACCTATCCCTTATGAAAATTAACCATGGTTTTATTATAGTAAAAGTGTAGTAACCGCGTTTTTTTGGCGCATTGATTACCATTTGTAAAACCACAACTTTGTTACAAATACCACGGTTAAACTATGGTTAGAATACTAAAACCATGGTTAATTTGTAGTTGCCATGGTTTAACTAAAGTAACCATGTTTTCATAAGGGTAACTGCATTGAAAAAAAAAAAAAAAAATATCTATATATATATATATATATAGATATATATATATATATATATCTATATATATAACTTGGAACTCGGAACCGACCGGTTTTTGCTCCAAACGTTTTCTCTGTTCCGGATTTGCACTGCATTGCAATTAGGGGTGTGCGATATAAACATTTTTGATTCTTGACGATTGAAATATCCCTACGATCTGCTAATATTGAAGAAATAAAGTAGGCCTATTGCGCTACAGCTCACGCGACATACATTCACACCAAATGTTTACTCAGCAGCAGAATTCCACTCACTAAACACTGCACTTATTTGCAATCACACAAGTACATTATTTGCATGTGCTTTAAACCTTGCTTTAAACATTTAATTCGCATGCTGTTCTGACATGCACTTACATTTGAAGTGTGCGCACTCAAAAATAAATAAATAAATAAAACTAAATAAATAAAAAGCCCGTCAAAAAGCACCTGATTACTGGAGTGAGTTATCTTTCATGTGTGGTTTGGCCCAGGTGTTTTATGTAGCATAATTTCACAAAGTTAAAGTCTGTCAGATCATTCTGTTTTTGCTTCAGATATTGAAATTATAATCTAAGTTAAATCAGAAACGGCTCATGCATGCAGCATCTTTGTGTGGATTAAGTTTAAAAATGCAGTGGTTGCCTCTAATTTAAATGGCTACAGAGAGTTTGACCTGTAATAGAGAAAATAAACATCTTGCTCATGTACTCATATTTTCATTCTTTCTTGTCCTTTTCTTAAGGCAATAAATAATTATTTAAAAAAAAAAGAAAAAAAAAATCAGCCCATTTGTTTGTAAGGCATTGGCAATCAGAATCAGCCATGAAGAATCAAGATCAGTGCATTACTAAAAAGAAGTGTGTGGTAAAGAATTCAGGATCATGTTCGACTGGTTCCTGTCAATTGGCAGTTGTGGTGCTCCTTAATATTAATTGGGTGCTCCTAAATTTTATTTGGTGCTCCTAACTTTTTGAATTTGGGAGCACCAGTGCTACAAAGTAAAAAAGTTAATTTCGAGCTCTGTACTATATGTTGAAAAAGCCATATCTTTGGTTCAAAAATGATGTTCATATCACATAAAACCCTGGTATTCAGCTGCCCGATTTTGTAAAGTTTCTCATTCTACTCTGCATGTAAGCATGAAAATGACCTTAAATATAAATTAATTTCATAGTTTTGCCCTCAGTTAGATTAGGTTATCAAGACATTTGGGTGTGCGCTTCAAAAATAATAAGTGTTTATCGTGATATAACTTGTTTTATTTGTGTCCGAAAAAAAAAAAAACAGTCAAGTGTCACCCCCCAAAAAGCAATGGATTGTCCCATTCTCGCATAATTTGTACAGTATGATGATATTTCCTCTAAAAGCACATGGATGAAACACTAGAAGTTATGTTCTCTCTCTTTCCACTAATATTGGTTTTACGTTTATTTAAGTATTACTGCTGCAAATTTTAACAAGACAGTTTAACTACAACTTATGTTTTATGAAAATATATATCTAAACATACCATATGCTCAGTAGTTCTAGGCTTCCATGTTGAGTATAGGCCCAAAACACTAAAAATGTCAACTAAGTTACCTGTCAACTGTGTTACCCAGTAAAGGTAACAGCAAACATAGATGGTATTTTATGCACATATTCCTACAGATCACCTTCATTTATATAGCATTTTATACAATATAGATTGTTTCAGAGCAGCTATGTAAGGTCATGTTTGGGTTTTTGGGAAAAGGAAAACTTGTTGTCAAATTCTAAATGTACCCCTAATCACAGAATGACCCATATGTTGGTTTATTGACATCACAGTCCATCACTACTAACACGTCACACTGCAATCTAAAGATTAGAGTTCACAACTGTTTACAACGTTAGAGTATACAACTGGCCTAACATTACATTTTAATGGCATACCTAGTTGACGGGATCTCACTGCTCAGTGCTCACAAACTTATGGCCCAACCCCTTTTTTTTGGAAATTTATGTGACAGGTTGGACATGTTCGAGGAATTTTCTTAAGCCACGTTTTGGTATAAAATACTATGGATATATGGATATTAATATTTTTATTTCATTAAAATTGCACCTTAACATGAAACATATCTTGAATTTCTATGGTTTACATTAAACCATCAAAATATGACCGTAACCAGCCTCCTAGCTACAGTTAGCCCCCAAGCTAACCCATAGCTAAATATGCTGTTTGCCAAAAGCATCTTCAAACGCTACAACTGCATCTCCACACCATGCTAACATTTGTCGTGAAGGCTCAGATGTAAACACGAGCACGAAACGTGTCGCACGCTGATAAATAACTGCCGGTAACTTCGCCAGATGGCTTGGTTAACTTTGGCACTCTTGATTATTTCATTTCTTTACGCCTGTAACAAATAAAACGAGCGTAAAAGGACGATCTGAAATTGCGCGTACACAACAAAATAATACAAATTGTTTTAATAATTACCCAAATGTCCGTCAGGAGCGCTCCTTGTTCAATTTGTAAATATCGATAGGACCTCCGGATTTCTTCTTCTGAAATGTGTTGGTTTCGATTCACTCGAATAGTCCAAACGCCGCCACCTAGCTCTCTGAAGCGGGAAACAGCGGAGACAGAAAGTGCAAGTGCGGTTAAGATTAATTAAAACTCTTAGAAGAGCCATTTCTGCTCTATTGCTTTGGGAGTCTGGCCCTAGAAACAGATTTTAATGTCTTTTATAGTTTTTGTTTTTTACGGACATGAACAAGAAAGTAACACCTGTTTCACGATTGCTGTGCCAGTCGAAATTTCCCTACTAGGAGGGACTGTTGATCCAGTAATAATAATAATAAAATTATTATTATTATTATTATTATTGTTTATTCTTAAGGAAATTTAGTTCTCTCATAAGTTAATAACCCTTGTCACTGTAAAAGTGGTCGGATTACATTTCACAGTAGGAGGAACAAAACCAGGTAACACTTTACAATAAGGTTCATTAGTTAAAAATAGTTAACTACGTTAGGTAACATGAACTAAGAAAGAACAATACTTCTACAGAGCATTTATTTATCTTAGTTAAAGTTAATTTCAACATGATTACTAATGCATTATTGAATTCAAATGTTGTGCTTGATAACATTAGTTAATGCACTGTGGACTAACGTGACCTAACAATGTATTTTCATTAAATAACATTAACAAAGATTAATAAATACTGTAATAAATGTATTGTTCATTGTTTGTTCAAGTTAGTTAATACATGAACTAATGGAACCTTATTATAAAGTGTTACCGATTTATATTAATGTTATCATTGAAAGAGGCCTGGGGCAGTCTTGCAACTAGCTTAGCCCATTTTACCATTGATTTTCAGTAGTCATTTTATTTTTTTTTTTTTTTTTTTTTTTTTTAGCATTTGGTCGGTCATTGAACACTGGATGTAACCAATCATTTTAGCATTTAAGCATTTTGTAAATTGTGAATTATGTTAGTTGGAAAAAAAAGGACATTGTAGGCTTCTTGCGTAGAATTAACATAATGAACAGTCACCAATTCGAGATATGATTTTGCCTGCGGTTGTTAGAGAATTTTGTTGCGCACATACTGTATTTCACCATGTGGCGGTGCTATTACACTTCCTATGAAAATAAAGGTAAACGCAAACTTTTTTTTTTTTTTTTTTTTTAAACACAGATAACATTACATGGGTGTTTATCAGTACCATATCTGATGCTTGCTCATTTCAATTCTAAATGAACTGTGAGGAGGAAAGAGGAAGAATGAGTTTGAGTGAAGATTCACATGCTGTATACATATGCTTTCATGTCAAAACAACTGATGTATGCATACATTCTCCTCCTTCGCATCTTTCTCAGTGGTTTTAAGACATGCTTTACCTTTGCGGTTTAAATAAACCACAAACATCTTGCTTTATTAATGTTTATTTAACACTTAAAAAAGACACAGTAGACAGAAATGGCAATCTGAGGGTTCATCCATGAGACAGCTATAAATAATGTGGTGTGGTGCAATGATATTTGCTAGCTAAGGCCATTTATACACATTTTTTGCATTGAATGTTTCCATTTTGAATGTCATGGGTTGATGCATAGGTCCCCGAATTTCTGTTAACAAACAGGCTAGATAAGTAATAATAATAATAAATATATAATAAAATAATAACTACTGACACGTAATAACTACTAGCACTGGGCAAGTACCTTCAAAGGTACTAATTACAATATATAGGGTGAATTCAGGTAAAGTGGGCCATTTAAGCTCAAAAGGTTTACACTTTCAGACCATAACAATGGTTTTTAATTAAAGGAATACTACAGTAGTCAACATTTGAAGTGGATCAAAACTTTTTATCAAAGTTGTCCTAAAACTAAAACAATACCCGTTCTTGTCTTAGGACAACTTTGATCCACTTCAAATGATGACTGCTATATTCCTCTAAATGATAAAATAGTTTTGGTTGATACAATACGATACTAGTGGGTGTTGCCACACCTCAAAGAAGGACTGTTTGATGGTGAAAGGTAGAAAACCCTTTGACATAAGATTTTTATTTGTAAATTATAAGATTGCTCACTAAATGCAAACAAACATTATTGTGACAGTTCCTTTTTCATTTGATACTGCCATCAACTGGGTATAAAATGCAAAGAATAATTGTTAGTTTTCTTGGACGGTGTTTAAATATTGCTGGCCCACTTTGGCTGAATGTGTTAGATAAAGTGGGCCAGTGGGATACAGGTAAAGTGGGTCGACCTTTAACCTTCAGTAATTATACCCAAATTCATTACATAAATTGATATTCACTGGTTATTTTTTTAGTTGACATTTATAATTATTTTTTTTTTTTTTAGAAAACAGAAATGAGGCTGCAGTCAGGAATTCAAGTCAGAGATGAAAGAAAGGAAAGACAGAATAGAAATGAAGATGAGGCATGAAGTTCAATCTGTGGAGTGAACAAAAATATAGATGTGGAATATGAATGTTTAAAATATGGACACAATTACAAATTTTAGCCAATTTGTTGTTGCTTGTGCTATAGTCACATCTTTAATATATTCTAGAGTTCATTTTTTAATCAACATTCTGATTTCATTAAATTTAATGTCAACACAATATGTTCTTTTTAGTTGACTGGAATTTCACACATGAACTGAGATGTGGATTTACACATCATTTACTTGCCTATATCTTGCAAATAACACATTATATAAACTGTATTTAAAGTGATATATATAGCTGGACATTCACTTTTTTCCTAGGGTCTATAATTTCTGAGCTTCTCTTCAGCAGAAGTTAACACCGGTTTAATGATTGCTGAGCCAAACCGCTGTAGGAAATTTCCCTAGGCACTCATCAAAACGACATCTGGTAATAAAAAAAATAAATAAATATATATATATATATATATATATATATATATATATATATATATATATATATATATATATATATATATATATAATAGTAATAATAATAAATTAATAATAATAATAATAAAAAGAAAAAATATTTAGAATTTAGTTCCCTCATAGGGTCAAGAGGGCAGCTAGAGAAGTTAATAACCATTGTCACTGCAAAAGTGGTAGGATTACATTTCACAGTAGGAGGAATAGTTTACCAAATATTATTACCAAAGTAAAAAAAGAAAAGAAAAGAAAAGAAAATCACAGTCATCATTTTGCTTTATAATTTGTAAAAAAAAAAAATCATCCTTGTACTCCATAATACATCCTTATCCTTATAATTCAAATTTTGGTACAGAACAAAAATTCTATTGTGGTTACTCTCTTTTAGGAACAAAGCACTAGACGTGAATGCTGGCTTTATAACTTTGTTTGTAGCGTTAGTGTAGTAGATCCAACTTTATTCTTCACCTCCATTTTAGCATCAATTGTCTGAACACTGATGGGATGTTTGGCAGTCTGGTTCCGTTTCTTCTGTAAACTGAAGTGCACTCCGAAACAGAAGTAGATGAGCAAGCCTATATTTCATCAGGAAATACAATTATGCTTGTTAAATAAAATTATTGGTTTATGCTGAAATGTGCATATACAGCAAACATTTGGATAATATTGGTAAAACACTCCTGCCAATGATATTCATTCATCACAGGGCACATCCTGATTATCGAATGAAGATCGTAGGACTAGTGTTCATATATGCAACAGTTGCATGCAACATGAATTTGGCAGTCCAAAATCACACGTTATGTTTGTATATTCATATACATTATGTCTTTTAGCTTGAAACCTATTGAATAATAATGTAACACTTTTGCTGACTGGTTTGTGAATGAAAGAGTTTCATAACAAGATTTGTTCTCCAAACCACTTCCTCACACACTAATTTCCAAACAGTGAATTTTAATTTGAATTATTGTCCTGTATATTTGACTATAAAATAGTCATGGTGTCTTACCCACTGCTATCCACACTGTATAGCGAATCCATGTTTCACCCCCCAGCTGGACCAATAAGTAGACATTCATGAATGCACTGAAAACGGGGAGTAGTGGCACAAGTGGGACCTACAGTATGCTTAGCATAATTTAAAAAGAGTACTAAGAAATATTATAGTTTAATAGAACATACTTAGGTGCAAACTTGATGTAATTTGAATGTAACCGCATGTCAACTGCAAATAAATGAAAACCTATTATAGTTTGAATTTATATTATGCAATAAGTTAAAGGATGGTAATAGTACATTAGCCATACTACAAGGTGATGGATAAATTTAAAACAAAATACCAGAGACTGCTGTATGTCATGTTAATATGAAATTGCAAATAATTTTGACCTGTGCATGGTAGTATTAATACATTTCATGGTTGAGTTTTTGTTACTATGGTACTGTGTTGGGTTGTCAAATCAAAAGAGCAAAAGTGCTTGAGAACCCCTGTTACCGTATTTTATCCATTCCTTGTTGTTAAAATGTTGTAATAAATTGCTTTTTTCACTCAGTAAGTGACAGGTTACCATAAATGTGGCCTTGGTACCATTCTGCGGTTGTCGCCAAATAATAATGATAGTCAAGAAAAATGCCACCAAAACCAAAGTGATAATCAGAATCATCCACCACTCCGCCATCATATCAGCATCTTTTATGACGGCCACACTCAGGATAACCTCAAACACAACTAGAAATCACATTAGAAGAAAAGAAAAATGAAGTGGAGAAAGTATGTTAGCATGAAATCCTTTTAGCATAAAATCAGGTTAAATGGTTAGGTTGAACTTTTTTATCATGTTATATCATTGGCTGTTATTGATTTTTATGTTGTTCTCATTGGCTACTAGGTATTTTAAATTTGGGTTCTGATTCCTATTTGTAAACAATGCCTTATGAAGGTCACCTGACTGAAACATTTATGAAAATTTGCAAACTCTAGCAGTGTGCAGGAGTCATTTTTATTTGCTTCTATACTACAGAACTTTAACTATGCACCTGCTCATATGACCAAGAGTTGCAGTGGCTTTTCATTTATAGCAAAAATAGCTAAAATACTCATTAAAACCACAACTATAAATGGTGCATTCATGTTGAAATTATAATATTTACAAGCTGAGTGCCACCATGCAGTCAAACTAGTTACTAATTTCTTTAAGCTAAGGTATTTTTTTTCCAAAGAATTGTGGTAGCAGCAAATTGTACATTAAAAAATAAACATGGTACAATTTAGTTTGCATTTCTTTTGTGTGCTATTGGAAGTTTTTATTTAGTTGGTTTATGAGAAGATAGGCTTGTGCGACTAAACTACACTTTCCATCATTCTCTGTGATTGTGCAAGAAAGACAACATTTACAGATACAACATCTGCAGATTACATGCTAATTTACATCCTCTGAGCTCTTTTTTTTTTTTTGCATAATGTTTCCTGTCCTTGACTAGATGTGAAAAAGAGAAAAAGAAATACTGTTGGTAGGTCCAGTTTAAGGAAACATTAGCTACTTTTACTTAACACAATCATACTTTTACTCATCAGATGCAAACATGAAATAATAAAAACTGAAACTCACTGGGAAATATGGTCAGCATAGATACAAGTTTAGAACTTGTAGCAGAAGGATTTTTAGGGGGCAAAAAGGATTCCATTTCTTCGGAATGTCTGGTTTCTCACTGATCTCAGCTAGCTCTGGTTGGTACCTGTGTGGAAATTTGTTGATTTTATTGTACAACTGGTTTTACTGTCAGTAATGTACATCAAATACTGCTGTCTGAACATTTGTGTTGGCTCTGGATATTGAGCAGGTTTGACCATTGCACATTGTCAGTACTAGCACAGCCATAAATGTTTTTTAGGGAAAATGATTATTTAACATTAGGAAGGGAGAGGAAGGGAGAACTGATGCGTATCTAAACCAGGGGGGGTCCAAACCTGTTCCTGGAAGATCCTCAGACTCACTAGAAACTTCTAGGCAAGCAAGTTGGAGCTGGTTGGAGCTAAACTCTGCAGGATGTTGGACCTCCAGGAGTAAGATTGTACAACCCTGATCTAAACACAGCACTTCATTACACAAGATGAAGATAATTCAGATAATCCTTATGGAGGCAGAGACAAAGATAAAATCAAAGTAACTAAGGACCAGGGAAACATCACTGATTCAAAGGACCAAGGTGGAGCTGGCGGATTGGAGGAACAAGGTGGAGAACGGCGGAGACAAAAAATGGAGGACCACTGTGACACCAAAGAAAGAAAGAAATTCAGAAATATGGTTCCGAGTGAACAATCAACCTGGGTAAGCAGGATTAAGGAACTGCTGAAACCAGAAAGTAAATACAGAAAATGGGAAGACAACAACAAAATAAGAATAAAAGTCCCTGAACAGAATCAAAACAAATCAGACATGACAGAGGAATAGATGCTGAAAACTTTAATTACATAATAATGTCATCAAATTGTTTGTTTCCAAATTGGCAAGAATATCACTTTAAAATGAACGTGGATTGTTATTGCCATATCATTACCTCCACAATGTCATGTTAAATAAAAAGAGTAAAAAGAACTTACAAAATGCTTGTCAGTTGATACTGCAAGATTATCTGTAGTGTATCTTTAGTCAGATGCGTTTACTGTGAGACTGTGCCTCAGATGTAAACAACAGAAACTGTCTGCAGTGGTGTGAACCAAATGGTCCATACAATTAGAATAACAAAGGAACAGCATTCCTCAGGAACTTCTTGTAGATTGCAGGATCTCCAGTGGGAGGGTCCCAACAGTATTGTTTGTAGCCCTTTTGTCTTCAGGTATAAAATTCTGTCTCACAGACAGAACTTTGGGAGAAGCTAGGACTCTAACAAGGGTTAAAAGGGTTGCTGACTGTTTTTTTTTTTTTTTTTTTTTTTTTTTCTAAGCTTGATTTTGTTTACAGGGTGCAGTCTAACATGTGTTAATGCTTTGTTTTTAAATAAACACATTATTTTTCACATAATTTACCTTTATTCTACACCGCTCTGTCCCTTTTCCTATGAACACTCTGATGATTTCCTGGTTTTATGAAGGTTCAGATTGGTTAGCTGGGCCAGTGTGTTGTGATTCGCTAAAAATGCAGTTGACGTGATTCGTAGTGTTGTGAACGCGCATCCCAGAGCCTGTGCTACACAAGCTTTTGTGCTTAAAAAGTATACACATTTTTATCGTTTCGCTAGATAAGACCCTTCTTCCTCGGCTGGGATCTTTTAGAGCCCTTTAAAGCTGCATTTATACTGCATTTTAGAAGTTCAAAACGGGGGACCAATGAAGTCCTGAAAATCCTGAAAGGCTTCCTCAAAAACCATAATTTCTTTATGACTGAAGACAGAAAGATATGAACATTTGGATGATGAGGGGGTGAGTAAATTATGTGTAAATTGTTGTTCTAGAAGTGGACTTCTCCTCTAACGCTCATAGCTATGTGAAAAATATCTGTGTAACCCGGGGCACCTAGACTGGACCGAAAGGGCACTTTAGCGTCGGAGCTCAAAGAGGCAAGGGCTCGGCCCCATGCACACCAATGGGTGAGAGAAAGGTAGAGAGAAAGACTCAGAGCAGAGCATGTGCAGAGCAGGGGGATGTGAGGAACAGGATTAAGAACCGCTGCTTTAGAAGATTGATTTTGAAACTCGTGAATCCATTAGAATCGTTAGAAGACAGAATCGCGATTCATATATGAACAGATTTTTCATGCACCCCTAGTTTTGACGGCATGGCAACAACTCTTCCTCATCATCAGCGCAATATGGCCTTGCCGCCTTTGTTGCATGGTTCTGGAGGCGGGGTTTGTGTACATTTTAGGGTTTGTGATGTCACCAACCCGGGAAATAGCTTGTTGTAGTCCCTACCAGCCGAATTTGTAGGCATTAAACTGCCATCATTTTAAAAGACAGTGTTTCTGTTTGCATTGAACTTTCAGTGTTCAACTCTGGTCACTTTCTTATTTTATGTATCAGAGAAATCTAATACATTGGCGAGCCACCCAAACCACTGCTCACCCAAAAAGAGATATTTGTTATTTGGCATATTATGTAATTATGTACATTTTGGAAATGATGTAATTTTTGGCATATTATATGTTAAATTAAGGTTGCATTACATTTTCTGGGGTGACTGTATATTCTTTGAGCTTCATAAAATCTTTGTGGGTACTACAGGGTATGATGTATTGTATG
Organism: Cirrhinus mrigala; assembly: GCA_036247105.1. NCBI lineage: Eukaryota > Metazoa > Chordata > Actinopteri > Cypriniformes > Cyprinidae > Cirrhinus > Cirrhinus mrigala. Next base: position 1,850,702 of record CM070011.1, on the reverse strand, counting down.
TTGAAGCTTACCGAATAAATAAGATGTAGATGGCTACAACAGTGTAGGCAAAGAGCATTCCAATAGACTTAATTTCTACTAGAGCTTTCATGTCAAACACCACAGCCAGTATTGCTGAAAACACAAATAGTTTCGGAAAATAAAAATTTGCTTACTTTTTAAGCACAAAAGCTTGTGTAGCACAGGCTCTGGGATGCGCGTCCACGACGCTACGTACTACAGAATCACTTCGAAAGGTCACACGGAACTACAGACCCAGTGTTTTTCGCCATACTCTACCTTTTTGAGCCGGAGTACACAGGCGATGAACTTTGTAGTGTTGTAGACGTGCATCCCAGAGCCTGTGCTACACAAGCTTTTGTGCTTAAAAAGTATACAAATGTTTGTTTTTCAAAAAAAAATGATAGATCGTTTCGCTAGATAAGACCCTTCTTCCTCGGCTGGGATCGTTTAGAGCCCTTTGAAGCTGCATTTAAACTCCATTTTGGAAGTTCAAATTCGGGGCACCAATGAAGTCCATTATATGGAGAAAAATCCTGAAATGTTTTTTCTCAAAAAACATAATTTCTTCACGACTGAAGACATGAACGTCTTGGATGACAAGGGGCAGATAGGAGTTTCACTTATCCAAAGATGTTCTGAGGGCAGAAAGGAAAATGATTGGTTTACAGATTCAACCAATGAAATTGAAGCAGAGGCGGGGCCAGGAAATTTGGACGTGTGGAGGGAATACTTCAGACAGAAACGTTATTGACGCTTCATGGGAGGCATTTGCTGCAAGGTAAGTAAATTGACCATGTATTTTATTTAAAAAATAATAATAAATCAACATAACTCTAACGTTTACTGAGATAATTGTCCGGCAAAGACGTATAGAACAAGTAATCATCGACTACATATCATATCATATGCATTTTCATTCAACTGCTTTATCAGTCGATCGCACCAAAGCTGCTTATGGGGTAGATTGAGTAAAACATGCTTTTCCAATGCTACCGCGCTGTCTGTGATACCGATATGAGCGACAACAGAACTCGTTCAAATCTCCGTGACAGTTAGCGGTAGCATTAACATTAGCGCTGCTCTCAGGGTAGGAGTAAAAATAACAGTAATAAACTGAATTAAGCACTGCTCTCAGGGCAGGAGTACTTAATAGGTTCGTATTTACTGTTATTTTACTAAACTATGCGCTGCTCTCAGGTCAGGAGTAAAAATAACAGTAATAAACTGAATTAAGCACTGTTCTCAGGGCAGGAGTACTTAATAGGTTCGTATTACTGTTATTTTTACTAAACTATGTGCTGCTCTCAGGGCAGGAGTAAAAATAACAGTAATAAACTGAATTAAGCACTGCTCTCAGGGCAGGAGTACTTAATAGGTTCGTATTTACTGTTATTTTACTAAACTATGCTCTGCTCTCGGGGCAGGAGTACTAATAGGATCGTATTACTGTTATTTTTACTAAACTATGCACTGCTCTCAGGGCAGGAGTATTCAGTAGGTTCGTATTACTGTTATTTTTACTAAACTATGCACTGCTCTCAGGGCAGGAGTATTCAGTAGGTTCGTATTACTGTTATTTTTACTAAACTATGCACTGCTCTCAGGGCAGGAGTATTCAATAGGTTCGTATTTCTGTTAGTTTTTTACTAAACTATGTGCTGCTCTCAGGGCAGGAGTAAAAATAACAGTACTAAACAGAATTATGTGCTGCTCTCGGGGCAGGAGTACTCAATAGGTTCGTATTACTGTTATTTTTACTAAACTATGCGCTGCTCTCAGGGCAGGAGTAAAAATAACAGTACTAAACTGAATCATGTGCTGCTCTCGGGGCAGGAGTACTCAACAGGTTCGTATTACTGTTATTTTTACTAAACTATGCGCTGTTCTCAGGGCAGGAGTGAAAAATAACAGTACTGAAGTGAATTATGCACTGCTCTCAGGGCAGGAGTACTCAATAGATTCGTATTACTGTTATTTTTACTAAACTATGCGCTGCTCTCAGGGCAGGAGTACTCAATAGATTCGTATTACTGTTATTTTTACTAAACTATGCACTGCTCTCAGGGCAGGAGTACTGAATAGGTTTGCATTACTGTTATTTTTAGTGTACTATTCGCTGCTCTCAGGGCAGGAGTACTCAATAGATTCGTATTACTGTTATTTTTACTAAACTATGCGCTGCTCTCAGGGCAGGAGTACTCAATAGGTTCGTATTAATGTTATTTTTAGTGTACTATGCACTGCTCTCAGGGCAGGAGTACTCAATAGGTTCGTATTACTGTTATTTTTACTAAACTATGCACTGCTCTCAGGGCAGGAGTAAAAATAACAGTACTAAACAGAATTATGTGCTGCTCTCGGGGCAGGAGTACTCAATAGGTTCGTATTACTGTTATTTTTACTAAACCATGCACTGCTCTCAGGGCAGGAGTACTCAACAGGTTCGTATTTACTGTTAATTTTACTAAACTATGCGCTGCTCTCAGGGCAGGAGTAAAAATAACAGTACTAAACTGAATCATGTGCTGCTCTCGGGGCAGGAGTACTCAACAGGTTCGTATTACTGTTATTTTTACTAAACTATGCGCTGTTCTCAGGGCAGGAGTGAAAAATAACAGTACTGAAGTGAATTATGCACTGCTCTCAGGGCAGGAGTACTCAATAGATTCGTATTACTGTTATTTTTACTAAACTATGCGCTGCTCTCAGGGCAGGAGTACTCAATAGATTCGTATTACTGTTATTTTTACTAAACTATGCACTGCTCTCAGGGCAGGAGTACTGAATAGGTTTGCATTACTGTTATTTTTAGTGTACTATTCGCTGCTCTCAGGGCAGGAGTACTCAATAGATTCGTATTACTGTTATTTTTACTAAACTATGCGCTGCTCTCAGGGCAGGAGTACTCAATAGGTTCGTATTAATGTTATTTTTAGTGTACTATGCACTGCTCTCAGGGCAGGAGTACTCAATAGGTTCGTATTACTGTTATTTTTACTAAACTATGCGCTGTTCTCAGGGCAGGAGTACTCAATAGGTTCGTATTAATGTTATTTTTAGTGTACTATGCACTGCTCTCAGGGCAGGAGTACTCAATAGGTTCGTATTACTGTTATTTTTAGTGTACTATGCACTGCTCTCAGGGCAGGAGTACTCAATAGGTTCGTATTAATGTTATTTTTAGTGTACTATGCACTGCTCTCAGGGCAGGAGTACTCAATAGATTCGTATTACTGTTATTTTTACTAAACTATGCGCTGCTCTCAGGGCAGGAGTACTCAATAGGTTCGTATTAATGTTATTTTTAGTGTACTATGCACTGCTCTCAGGGCAGGAGTACTCAATAGGTTCGTATTAATGTTATTTTTAGTGTACTATGCACTGCTCTCAGGGCAGGAGTACTCAATAGGTTCGTATTACTGTTATTTTTACTAAACTATGCGCTGTTCTCAGGGCAGGAGTAAAAAATAACAGTACTGAAGTGAATTATGCACTGCTCTTAGGGCAGGAGTAAAAATAACAGTTCTAAACTGAATTATGCGCTGCTCTTGGGGCAGGAGTACTCAATAGGTTCGTATTATCGTTATTTTTTTACTAAACTATGCACTGCTCTCAGGGCAGGAGTACTGGATAGGTACTGTTATTTGTCATGTACTATGCGCTACGCACGTCAAAGTTTTTCTGTATGACTATAGGCCTGTCATTGACTCTTTCATGTAGTTTTCCTTCTCTTTGCAGAAAAATTCTTGGAAAAAGCAGAAGTCATCACTGGTCCATACTTGGATAAAGGGAATCTCTGGACTTTCTTTGTAAGTACATCTAGTTTTAGTTGAGAATCTTGTTTCTTTTTTTTTTTTTTTTTTTTTGAAGTGCCCATATTAAGTGTCAGTAACTCCAGTCTAACTTCCTGTTACCAATTACCTGTTAGGTTTGTTTGCATAATTCCAGCCTATGGACTTCATTAGCTCCCCCTCAAACGTCTACTCTGATCTGCCCTCAATCATTGTGGTTGTGGCTGAGGCCAGAGTATAGTAGGCTCTAGGAGTAGCAGGGTTTAAAGATGTATTACATGTCCTTAAGAAATTGTCAATTTTGAGGTAGTTGTAAGTGATTTTTATCTTTAATCTTATGATTTTGCTGGTAATTCTGTTTGTTTACATTGCTATATTTCAGATGCTGTGCAGTGAGATGGTCAGTGATGTAGTGTTCCTGGCATGGAAGTTTCTTCCACAAAAGAAAGTAGTACAGAAAATATATGAAAATGAGGATGTTCATGATTCAATATCCCAAACTAAAGCCTTTACGATATTTTTTTTTCCTTTCTTTCTTTTATCATGACTGTCAGTGTAAATTGAAACAAAATTCTTTATGCATTTCAATTGCAGGAAGACCTTACAAACATTTCTGGAGACTTTGAGAGACTGGTTTTAAGAAGATATTTGGCAAAGCAACCTATGACCTTGGGCTTGATTTAAAGGGAGCCTGTTCAAATTTGTTGACTCATGTCTAAAATAAAAATAAAAAATACAAAAATAAAAAACCTCTAGGAATGATGATATCCACTAGTTAAGACTACAGCAGTTTAATGATACATCTTGCTGAACTTTTTTGTTGTGAAACGTTCCTGTGTTTAATACATGCATTTAATTCACTGGATTTGTTTGTAATTTGTAATTGTATAAAAAAGAAAGAAGTCATAATTAAACTTATTTTATTGTAATATTGGACCCGTAAACTGATTATTTTCAATCAACAGTTCTTTCATTTTGTTCTTAAGCAATATGTACAACAGACATTTTTTTATTATTAAAAAAAAAAAATAAATAACTCACAAGTTATAATTAAAATTACAAGTCTTAATTTCTCTGCAATAGTCCATGAGGAGGAACATTAAGTGGTTGCACAAAAATTGACTGGTACCCAGGAATGCACTGCTCATATGGCCTGTCGCATAGTTGTCTGCTATAAATTAAATGTCACATGCTTGGATTAAGAATACATTTAAATTTAAGATGTTATTTATTTAAATCTGAGGTTCAAAAATAGACCTACTATAGCTGAAATGGTTTTCTTAAATTTTATCTCTCAAAATGATAGGTGTCATTAGAAATGTGAAGATTAGCAGAAATAAGTTGCATGCAACCTCTTATTTACATGAGGTAAATCAATCAATCATGTTTATTGATACAGCGCTTTTTAAAAAAACAGTTTGTGTCAAAGCAACTTTACAGTTTTTAATAGGACAACAGTGTGTCAATAATGCAAAAGTTCCATGTTGCAGCAAAGTCAGATTGCAGAGGACTCATTTAGGACATTTAGGGATGTACAGGTCATCTCTAGGTGCTGATCCATCATCTCGTGACCTTGGAATAAGAAAGAAACATACTAATATTAGTGTAGATGCCATTCTTCTTACGAAGCAATGAGTACATCAGGTGTTATGGAAATCATTCCCGGTTCCGGTTGACCTAATTAATGCAGCCTAACCATCCTTTAATGGACTTGAATTATAGAAATGTGTTAATGTGTTGGCCGGGTTAATGAGATGGGTCTTTAATCTAGATTAAAATTGACAGAGTGTGTCTGCCTCCTGAACAGTGTTGGGTAGATTGTTCCAGAGTGTGTGCGCTAAATAAGAAATTTATCTGCCGCCACAGTTGATTTTGATATTTTGGGTATTTTCAAAGTTTTGAGAACGCAGCGGACATGAGGGACTAATTGTAAGCCTATATTTTAAAATTGTATTGCATACATATTACTGCCATAATAATGGCTAATTTAAAATGTTTAAGTACTTTTCTTGTCTTTTTGTTCTTATCAGCTCCTACCCGCTGTGCTGGAGAAGTTATGAAATATTTTTGTTGTAGTTCATTCTGAATCGATTTCTTCGACGACACAACCTTGGTGCCTAAAAAACAGCATGTAATTTGGCTGGGAATTTTTACGAGGGTGGTGGGAGAAAAACACCAACATTCTGGATTCGGATGGCCCTGTAAATGTTAAAAATCGCTTGCGTCCCCATGATAAACAGTTACCGACTGAATCTGGCTATTATGTGCTTTTATCAGGTGGATCCAAACTTGCACCATTTTTCATACATCTCCATTTTTGCACCATTTTTGACTCGGCAGTATCAGATCTTCAGTGTTGGCTGCTTTGATTTGTCCAGATTTTGCAACTCCTCCAGGTAACTGAAGAATAAAATAAAAGATCAATCAATCATACAGAAATTGTCTACTGTTTTATAAATATAATGGTAATGTAATAAAGACCAACTGAGTACTCCTGCCCTGAGAGCAGCACATAATTCAGTTTAGTACTGTTATTTTTACTCCTGTCCTGAGAGCAGCGCATAGTTTAGTAAAAATAACAGTAATACGAACCTATTGAGTACTCCTGCCCTGAGAGCAGCGCATAATTCAGTTTAGTACTGTTATTTTTACTGCTGCCCTGAGAGTAGTGCATAATTTAGTAAAAATAACAGTAAAAACTAACCTGTTGAGTACTCCTGCCCTGAGAACAGCGCATAGTTTAGTAAAAATAACAGCAATACGAACCTATAGAATACTCCTGCCCTGAGAACAGCGCATAGTTTAGTAAAAATAACAGTAAAAACGAACCTGTTGAGTACTCCTGCCCTGAGAGCAGCGCATAGTTTAGTAAAAATAACAGTAATACGAACCTATTGAATACTCCTGCCCTGAGAACAGCGCATAGTTTAGTAAAAATAACAGTAAAAACGAACCTGTTGAGTACTCCTGCCCTGAGAACAGCGCATAGTTTAGTAAAAATAACAGTAATACGAACCTATTGAGTACTCCTGCCCTGAGAGCAGCGCATAGTTTAGTAAAAATAACAGTAATACGAACCTATTGAATACTCCTGCCCTGAGAACAGCGCATAGTTTAGTAAAAATAACAGTAAAAACTAACCTGTTGAGTACTCCTGCCCTGAGAACAGCGCATAGTTTAGTAAAAATAACAGCAATACGAACCTATAGAATACTCCTGCCCTGAGAACAGCGCATAGTTTAGTAAAAATAACAGTAAAAACGAACCTGTTGAGTACTCCTGCCCTGAGAACAGCACATAGTTTAGTAAAAATAACAGCAATACGAACCTGTTGAGTACTCCTGCCCTGAGAACAGCGCATAGTTTAGTAAAAATAACAGCAATACGAACCTATAGAATACTCCTGCCCTGAGAACAGCGCATAGTTTAGTAAAAATAACAGTAAAAACGAACCTGTTGAGTACTCCTGCCCTGAGAACAGCACATAGTTTAGTAAAAATAACAGTAATACGAACCTATTGAATACTCCTGCCCTGAGAACAGCGCATAGTTTAGTAAAAATAACAGTAAAAACTAACCTGTTGAGTACTCCTGCCCTGAGAACAGCGCATAGTTTAGTAAAAATAACAGCAATACGAACCTATAGAATACTCCTGCCCTGAGAACAGCGCATAGTTTAGTAAAAATAACAGTAAAAACGAACCTGTTGAGTACTCCTGCCCTGAGAGCAGCGCATAGTTTAGTAAAAATAACAGTAATACGAACCTATTGAATACTCCTGCCCTGAGAGCAGTGCATAATTCAGTTTAGTACTGTTATTTTTACTCCTGCCCCGAGAGCAGCACATAATTTAGTAAAAATAACAGTAATACGAACCTGTTGAGTACTCCTGCCCCGAGAGCAGCACATGATTCAGTTTAGTACTGTTATTTTTACTCCTGCCCTGAGAGCAGCGCATAGTTTAGTAAGAATAACAGTAAATACGAACCTGTTGAGTACTCCTGCCCTGAGAGCAGTGCATGGTTTAGTAAAAATAACAGTAATACGAACCTTTTGAGTACTCCTGCCCTGATAGCAGTGCTTAATTCAGTTTAGTACTGTTATTTTTACTCCTGCCCTGAGAGCAGTGTATAGTTTAGAAAAAATAACAGTAATACGATCCTATTGAATACTCCTGCCCTGAGAGCAGTGCATAGTTTAGTAAAATAACAGTAAATACGAACCTATTAAGTACTCCTGCCCTGAGAGCAGTGCATAGTTTAGTAAAAATAACAGTAATACGAACCTATTGAATACTCCTGCCCTGAGAGCAGTGCATAGTTTAGTAAAAATAACAGTAATACGAACCTATTAAGTACTCCTGCCCCGAGAGCAGCGCATAGTTTAGTAAAAATAACAGTAAAAACGAACCTGTTGAGTACTCCTGCCCTGAGAACAGCGCATAGTTTAGTAAAAATAACAGCAATACGAACCTATAGAATACTCCTGCCCTGAGAACAGCGCAGAGTTTAGTAAAAATAACAGTAATACGATCCTATTGAATACTCCTGCCCCGAGAGCAGCGCATAGTTTAGTAAAATAACAGTAAATACGAACCTATTAAGTACTCCTGCCCTGAGAGCAGTGCTTAATTCAGTTTATTACTGTTATTTTTACTCCTACCCTGAGAGCAGCGCTAATGTTAATGCTAGCGCTAACTGTCACGGAGATTTGAACGAGTTCTGTTGTCGCTCATATCGGTATCACAGACAGCGCAGTAGCATTGGAAAAGCATGTTTTACTCAATCTACCCCATAAGCAGCTTTGGTGCGATCGACTGATAAAGCAGTTGAATGAAAATGCATATGATATGATATGTAGTCGATGATTACTTGTTCTATACGTCTTTGCCGGACAATTATCTCAGTAAACGTTAGAGTTATGTTGATTTATTATTATTTTTTAAATAAAATACATGGTCAATTTACTTACCTTGCAGCAAATGCCTCCCATGAAGCGTCAATAACGTTTCTGTCTGAAGTATTCCCTCCACACGTCCAAATTTCCTGGCCCCGCCTCTGCTTCAATTTCATTGGTTGAATCTGTAAACCAATCATTTTCCTTTCTGCCCTCAGAACATCTTTGGATAAGTGAAACTCCTATCTGCTGACAAGGGGGTGAGTAAATTATTTGTAAATTGTTGTTCTCGAAGTGGAGTTCTTCTTTAAATAATTAATTAACTTCTGTCCTGATATATCCTGCATCAACATCAATCCTTGTTAACAATGTTAGACAGTAAAGAGTCCTGCATCATGGGGTGGAGCTACAGGTGGGCCTAGGTATAGTAATATGCTAATCAGTATCTAGGGTAGAGAGAGAGTGAGGCTTCTATGTTAAACATGTTGACACATGTATAGCATAGCGTTCTCTGTCAGTGACGAGGGATTTACATGTGATAAATGCAGGGAAATAGTTAAGATAACAAACAAGATTTCAGAACTAGAGACACACATCCAAACTTTAATTGAGGGTATATCCCTGCAAACATGTCTCTGGCTTTTTGTGGGCACAGTGGGCTAGGGCCAACCAACACCAAACCAAAACAGGCCCAGTGCGGGCTTGCTCAGGTGGGGCCCACAGCTTTGGGCTCACCACATGCTCTCTGTGAGCAGCCCGCACTAGCGGGAGCTAAACAGGCAGGAAAAGCTGGAGCTAAACAGGCAGGAAAGTAGATCTCACGAGCCGGATTTGAGGATCCCTGATATAGGCCTATTTCTTCTCAGAAGCTGATTGAAAATGTTCCTTTCAATCAAGTCCTGATTCTGAAGTTGGAATTCAAGGAATTGAAGAGACAGAGCAGGCGGACGAAAGGAGCACTACCACTGTCTGCTGACTAGTTGAGAGACATTGGGGGAAGAGTGAGCTTTGCCAATGCGCACCAAAACATATTTTCAGCAGAGGTCAAAGTGATAATTTCGTATTTTTTATTTTTCTGTTCGTTTGTATCATTTTTATGTTTGTATAGATAATTTGTAGTCCCTTTCAGAGTGTTAAATCAGCAGTATTAACTTGAATTGAATGATCCCTGGCCCATATGAAGATTGTTATTCACGTCGGCACTAATGATGTTCGATGGAGATCACTAAAAATAACATTAAGGTTAAGGTGTGTGAACTTACAAGTATGATGTCAGACAATGTAATATGCTCTGGTCCCCTCCCTGCATACTGTGGTGACGAGATACATAGCAGACTGTCGTCACTCAGTGTCTGGATGTCTAAGTGGTGCCTGCAGATTGCCTGCCCCTCTTCTCTCTAGAAATATGGCACATAGCCTTAGAGTCTGTACTTGACTAACTGGGGCTCAGGTCAAGAAGCAGACAGACTGGATAAACCAACCGTGCAAGCTGCCTCATGTCACAGAAGTCAGTTATTTCTTAGCACATAGAGACTCTTTCACCTAGATATCATACTATAGAGACTCTGTCTGTTCCCCAAACTAGCAAATACAAAAAAAATTTACAAACACTGTTAATTATTTTAAAATATATGATACTAGCTATTAAAACATATTATTATATCACTTCAGACAAACCAAAAAATATTCAGAGACCAGATATAATTTTTTATTATTTTTTTATTAGTGAGTGCAGGGCACTATTCATTCCTGTATTTTATTAAGCTTCGATAAACTCAACAACAGTTGACCATAGTGCTGTACAAATAAGAAGAATAAAGACCAGGAGAAACAAGAAATTACATCAGTAGAAATAAAAATGAAATAATTTAACAAATTGAGCATAGAATTTTAAAAAGCCAAGGTAAGAATCAGAAAAATATGCATGATCACCTTGTCTTTTGCTGTGATCTAGGCTGAGCCAAAGAGTAGTTTCTTGTTGATCTCAGACATCTTGTTGGCTTATTTTCTTTTAATAAGTCAGACAGATAGGAGGGTGCCAGGTCATTTCATTACACCTGGAGTAGTAATAAAGAAGACTGGGGTAAACCAACATCTAAAGAATTACAGTAATCCAAACACGATAAAACTAGGGCATGTGTAGCTCCCTCAAGATCTTTAAGCGATAACCAAGATTTCACTCTAGAGAGAAGTTTTAACTGGAAAAAGCTTGACTTCACTTCTGTGTTAATCTGTTGGTCAAATTTTAGGGAGGTATCTATGAGGACTTCCAAGTTTTTCACAGTTGGCTTAATGAAGCTGTTCAAATGTCCCAAATTTTGGTTTGCATTAGCCTTATTCACCTTATTCACAATTTTACTAGAATTTAAACATAAAAAAATTGAATCTAATGTCCTCTAGACATGCAAACAAATTCCCCAACCCTTTCTTGTCTTTTTGCTTCAGAGGCAGATATATTTGTGCATCATCTGCATAAAAATTAAATGACACTCAATGTTTTCTAAGGATATTACCTAGTGGGAGCATATACAAGGAAAACAGGGTTGGGGCAAGAATGGACCCTTCAGGAACCTCACAAATCAGAGGAGCAACTGAAGAGACCATATTTCCAATGACTACTGAGAAGGTTCTCTCACACAAGAAGGATTTAAACCAGCTTAGGGCATGAACCTGAATACCCACACGTTGTTCTAAGCGTGAAAGAATAGTGTGTCAACTGTATCAAATGCAGCACTCAGGTCTGATAGAACTAGAATAACTGAATCCCCTGAATCGACCGACAACAGGTGTCATTTAAAACTATTAACAGGGCAGACTCCATACTATGATTTCTCCTAAAACCAGATTGAAATATCTCAAAAATATTATTTGTATCCAGAAATTTATGCAATTGCAAAAGTACTGATTTCTCTACATTTTTTGCTTTAAAAGGTAGATTAGAGAGAGGTCTGAAATTTGCTAAAACAGGACCTACCAGTTTTCACAGCATTTTGATACACAGTTAGAGACTCTTGCATAATTTCATAAGATACCTGTAATTTGTCCTTTTTCCATCGCCGCTCTGCACTTCTGCAGACTTGTCTAAGACAGCGAGTATCACTATTCAACCAGATTGATTTAGATTGATTGGGTCTCAGAGGAGCAATTGTATCTAAGACACTGTTACAAAGTGAATTAAACATATTGAGAAGTTCAACAACATTTAAAAAAGTAGCAAAATGTTCAGCTGAAATCATATGACATTCCTTTTTAAACATTGCAATGAAGTCCTCAGCAGCCGATGGGGCAGATAGGCCCACTCGTGACCATTTTACAGGTTTCCTAGTTTTAACAGTGCAGCATGGAAAGTCAATAGTAAACACGACAGGACTATGGTCAGAAAAACTTAACTCCTCAATTTGGACATTTAAAATATGTAATGTAATGTCACTGACCGGTTGTGACACTGACAGTGTTACACGACACAGTGGTTGAAGAAGACGATGATCCACTCCGCCGTGTTGCAGGTGCGGTAAACACCACCGGGAATGCTGCAACGATGAATCCACAGACAGATGAACAATCCATTGATAGGGTATTTCCAAAGAACGTCGAGAAAGATATAAGCAATGGTCCGATGCCGGCATGAAGGCACCCCGGCCAGGCTCATTAACCAGATGGGATTCCAAGTGCAATTTCAGCCTGACGGCTACACCACCGCATTTTCCTTTTCTCCAAGCTAGAGCACAGGACGCTTGGCGTAGCCACACAGGTATACAGTGTACAGCATAAATGAGTACACCCCCGTGAACGCGTGTTGTGTAATTAACTGCCATAATCGCACTTACGACCGGCATGGGAGAAAAATGTCAAATGACGTGCGATTTTCCACCTTTCCTGCCTGGAAACAGCACCTTGGATCTCAGGTATCCGAGTTAACGAAGCGGCGTCGCATGGCTTGGTTAGCAGCAGTAAGAAGAAAAAACATCACCTTCAACAACATTCCCCGACACATGTTTGTTTGTTCACGACATTTTCACAAAGGTAAGTTATTAAACACATCTAACGTTTTGTTTGTTTGTTTGTTTTAACCGCTAGCAATGCAAACACGAAGTGTTGAGTGTTCTTTTCCTTGCTGTGTGCTCTTCCCTGGTGAAAAAATGCAGCATATGCTGGTTAGGTATGTTTCCTGGTTAGGTATATTTTGATGCTGGTTTAAACTGGTCCTTAGCTGGTTTATGCTGGTCCTTAGCTGGCTTATGCTGGTCATGTTGCTGGTCAAGGACCAGCTTAAACCAGCATCAAAACATACATACCAGCATATGCTGTTTTTTTCACCAGGGTTGTCTCCAGTCTTTGTTGGTTGCGTTGTGATATTTTGTGTAGTAAACAGTTTGTGAGTTCTCATTGTGGGTGTGTTCTGGTTGTTTTGTGTGAGCACATGGCTTTGTTTTTGTTTCTATGCACCTGCACCAGTAGATGTAGCTGGCCAGAGAGTGATGGATGAAGCTGCAACAGCAGATGATGCTTCACAAATGGATGATGCAGATTCAAATGACAACACTGCAGAACAGCAGGAATGCCATCTTTGTAGCTCCAGGCATGCTGAAATTAACCGCTTACTGGAGGAAAACAGGAGACTGAAGGAAGAGCTCGCTCAAAAGAGGATAGATGAGGATTCTTTTAAAGATGACGACACAAAGGTGAAGTACTACACTGGGCTTCCGTGTTCTGTACTTCTGAAAGTGTAGGTTTAAGGCAATTTTTGATCAACAGGTAAATATATTAAACCAAAACTTTTAAAGTCAAGTAATTTGATGGGTGTGCTGACACAAATTTCTCCCTGCCTGCCACAGACTTGCAGAAAACCTTTTCAGAGGCTCCTTTCACCAATGATGCGCCTCAGGCTAAATCTCCCAATTCAGCACATTGCATACCTCTTCTCTGTGGATCGAAAGACTGTGTCCACCACATTCAGAGATACCATAGGTACAATGTTTAGACATCTGAAATCCTTGGTGCTCTGGCCCGAGAGACATTGCTTGCATGCCACCACGCCACATCAGTTTGTAGAGGCTTTTGGCAATTGAGTAGCAGTTATTGTGGACTGCTTTGAAATTCGCATTGAAAGATCATCAAATCTCAATGCTAGAGCGCAGACATTTTCCCACTACAAACACCATCACACCCTTAAGTATCTCATTGGCATTACACCACGAGGATCTATCTCTTTTATTTCCCAAGGATGGGGAGGTTGTGTCAGTGACAAGCATGTGACTGAGAATAGTGGCCTTCTTAATAAACTATTACCTGGGGACTTCAGAGACATCAGAGACAGTGTTGGACTCGTGTGCAGAAGTGAAAATACCTGCATTCACAAGAGGACGCAGACAGCTGCATGCAAAAGATGCGGAAGAAACACGGTGGACAGCTCACCTACGGGTTCATGTGGAGAGGGTGATTGGATGTGTACGAACAAAGTACACATTCTAAATGGAATTGTACCACAGGTGAAGGCATGATGTTCCTGGACAAGACTGTGACTGTATGCTGTGCCTTGACTAATATGTGTCCAGCGTTGTTATGAAACCATAAACTATGCTTTGGCATTAAATTACATAATTAAACTACATAATAATGTAATAAGTAAAATAATTAATTAGAAAAAGTATCAAGTATCAAGAACACAGATAACAATGTAATAAGTAAAATCGTTAAAGGGGTCATGGATACTAAGTTCACTTTTACATGTTGTTTGAACATTAATGAGTGTTGGCAGTGTGTGTACAAATCTACCCTATAATGATAAAAATCCATGCAGTCGTTTTTAATTAATCTGTAAAAATAATATCCCCTTTTTCAAATCGAGCCGTTCTCAGATGCCTCTCGTTGTGGCGTCACACAGACAGAGGCCACTTTGCATTTAAAGCAGCCTCGACCAGAATGAGATGATTTTTGCAGAGCTGATTTTGCCAAGGTATAAAGGTTGTTGTTTTACACTACCATTGAGAATTTTTAACCAAAGTATATTATAGACTTTTCATTAAGACCCTAAAAAATCATATCAACTTGTGGAAAATGGGCATCCGATGACCCCTTTAAATAGAAAACAACTTATTTAAGTTCTAAGTTCAGTGCCACTGTAGTGCAAGTACAAGAGGTTAAAGATGTAGCAGCAATGTAACCTTCAAGTATCAAGAACACAGATAATAATAAATGTAAAAATTAAATAGAAAAACACTTATTAAAGTCCTAAGTTTAGCGCTACTGTAGTGCATATGCAACAGGTGTAAGATATAACAACAGTTTAACTTTAAAGTATCAAGAACACAGATAACAATGGAATTAAATCCAAGTAAAAAAGGCAATTACAAAAACAACTATTGAACCAAGTAACTGAAAAGACAACTATAAGTACAAAAACACACTTGTGCTCCAATGTGTCAGTGTGTACAGGAGGTACAAAGCCACGACTCACTTTCTGGAGGTGCCTGACTGAGTCCCACACAGCTGAGGTGGAACCACTGGACTACACAGTTTTCATTGTCACAAGCCATGTCATCCAGATCTTCAGGCCCTCTGCAAATGCACCAGAGTTTTTTATGTTCTCATGTGCCTGTGTTTTTGCCCTTTTTCGGCGAGATGGCTGTGACTCTGTTGAAACAGGTGTCTTTGTGGAGGCTTGTCGAGTATAGTAAGAAGACACAAGCTCAGGTAGTGAAACTTTGTAGAAGAACTCCTGTGCCCTCTTCAGAAGTGTCATCCAGTAGTCTGCATCCGGTAAGATCCGGACCACAGCGCAGTCTTTCGCTGTCCACACAACAAAGTCACAAAACTGTGAGTCGGTAACAAACATCTGTGTTTGTACTTGGCTGTAGTACTTGTGGGTTTGCTTCAATTGTAACTTCCCATCAGTTACCTGGAGGCAGAAATTGCTGTCATCTGCGCAGGCCTGCCGGATGGAGCTGTTGCGGTGCTTAAATGTGCATTTAATTTCCAGACAGCCTTTCCCACAACACGTGCACTGAATGAGGCCGTCAGGTGATGCCCCAACCTCAGGAAATGATGCATGTATTATGAAACTACACTGCTCCACTTTTAGATGTGTGTGCTGTGGTGCGGTCAGTGTGACATAGACCTGCCTTGCTATTTCTTCATGGTCGATCCCCCATCTAATGGCAGCTGAGGTTGCTGTTTTTTTGGGATAGCACACTCTTGACACAGTTGACACAGCTGGTTTCTCAACACTAGTGGACATGACGGCATTCATGTTGGAAGCTGTTATTCGTCCTGCTCTTGATGTGTACCATACAGGTGATCGATGTTGCAGATCTCATCCGAGATTCCACTGCAGCTGCCCGTGTCTCTGTTACTGCTACCAGATGTGTGAGGGTGTTGCAGTGCTGGAGCAGGACAGGTAGCTCACATGTATCCTTTCCTGGGTTACGAAGATGCTGTAGGGACTTTGGCACTACATGTGGCTCAACAGGGTCAATATAATGATGGTAATACTCCTCCATCCCGGAAAGACAAACGGCCTTGCTATGACTGTGCAAAATCTGAAGCAGGGGTGACAGGTCTGAAAGCGTGGGCTCATGTGCACAGTGACTCGTGGAGCCTAAACGAGTACGTATCCCTGACATTCCTATTTCCCCACTGATGCACTTGTCAAGTGCCACCCTCTTAGCTGCACCAGAGGAGAAGTCAATCTTGTATCCCACCTCTGCTTGGACCTTGTCAACATTAGCGGGCATCATCCAGTAGGCTGGAACGTCAGTGACAGTCATGGTCCCCTGTATCCAGACTGCTGCTTCGATTTTAAAAAAGAGAGCACCAACATGTGTGCACAATTCTGCTATCCCAGCCATGCATGTGCAGTGTGCACAGTCCACTTGGCCACTGGAGCTAAGGATCACCCATGGCTTGAGCGAAGGTTCATTAAGACGTTAAGAGTGCAAAACCTAAGATATAAATAATACTAAGGTAAGTACAAAACAAATAATTGATAGCACAAATCTCTCTAATCATGCTATATAAACAGGCCTCACACTAGATAGATAGATAGATAGATAGACATACAGACAGATAGATAGGAAACAGCTTCACAGTCTTTTCAACCACACAGTGCAATCACTCATATTATCACAGAAATATTGTAATAAAAGTTTATAGTTTGGATATAAACACTGATGTCTATGCAAATCATCTTTTAAAAGTAATTTCCCTTCAAATAACGTTTGATTACAATGTTGATTACAAGTGACTGTTAAAAATGTGTTTGTCACTGAATCATTCGGGTTAGAAGAGATTCGTTCAAAAACACTGATTCATTCAGTAATGGAACGAGTGAAGTCGCTGAATCATTTATTCAAACTATTTTTAAAAATAATGAATTAACAATTCAATAATTTAATAAATAAACTTTTTTTTTTTTTTAATACAATGAGGCAATTAGTTTGTCTCAGACTTTAGTATATTACATGTTTTTATGCTTAGTTCAGAATCGTCATTCTCAATTTATCCACAATCATGCAGTTCAGATAGACAGATAGATAGGTAGATAGATAGATAGATAGATATACAGATAATCTGTCATGACTAAAATGTGCTATTATCTGTAAACACTCGGTCAAATCAGCCACCGCTTGGATTCGAATGCTCCTGTATTTGTGGAATTACAATAGGAATGTGTGGCATGGCCAAAAAGCTGAGAAAGAGGCGGCTGGCTTAACCGCGTGATTACAGATGACGGCTAACTTGACCGCGGTTGACAGAGGTGTGTGTTTGTTACATACCTTTGTGCGAACAACCGTTTTCTGCTCTTTGGCCAGAAAATCTGAAGGTCCTGCACCCATCCATTTGTGAACTGCATGTGGGCCGCAAGAGATTCATAGTTTCTAAACTGCTCAGATGTATATGCACTGACACCACAAACAAGGTATGAAAATACATCAGGGAAGGTTACGGGCGGTAGCTCGTCAAGATCATCAGACCACTCCGTGTGTTCGTAAGGGTCGAGTTCGTTGATTGTCTTGATTTTTTCTAAGTATCGCAACTTTGCTTCCTTGTTCAGTTTTTCTCAATGTGGAATCTTACACTTAATCAATGTTTGGTCCATTGTTGTTCCTGTTTATTATCGTTATACTAATTATCCTGACAGCTGACGAGCGTGTCATAAAAATGGCGGCGACTACCCAGAATGCAATGCGCAGTGATGTAAACTCCCGAGCTCTATTAAAAGTGTTATATAGCCTACTAAATCATACTCAGACTTAATGCTGGCAACAAAGCAACCACTTGGAAGGGAACTGTCAGGAGATTTACAGCAAAAGCATGAGGCTGAATCCAGCTTCTTATTCGCAGCTTCTTATTGACGTTATCCATTTCACCTTAAAAACGAGACGCTTCCGCCTTTCTTAGCTTCTTATTCACGCTCGACTTAGGGACTGTCTCTTTTTCAAAAACGAACAATAAAGTATTGTTATATGTAAATAACACTGAGGTAAGAGCAAAAATGGGCTGTCAACATGAAATTTAATTACATTACATAATTACATATGTGAATGTGGAATGGGCCATTGTACTGATTGCCCTATTGGAGGCGCTTTATCTCGGCTGTACTTGAGGGTGCATTGAAAGTTTCATTGCAGGCTCATATCCGGTGTGACTGATGAAAATATTACAACATATTTACTGTACTAAGTTATGGACCTATTGATGTATGTGAAAATATAGACTGGAACTATTGCATTAATGGCCCTATTTCTGATGCTATATGTCAGCTGCCTTTGATGGTGCTTTAGAAATTCCACTGGGGCCTCATTCCCAAGCCACTTGACTGTCACCATGCAAAATTACAATCATTTCTACGGTAGCATTTTGAAGTTATGGACCCATGAATTTGACAAATACGACAATTCAGTAACAGGTCAAACTGCATCATTGGTCCAATTGGTGGCACTATATCTCAGCTGCCTTTAAGGGTGGATTAGAAATTTCACTGGGGGCTTATTCCTAAGGCCCTTGACTGTCACCATACAAAATTACAAAAATTTTTACGATAGCGTTTTGAAGTTATGGACCCATGAACTTGACAATTATGACAATTCAGTAACAGGTTAAATAGCATCATTTGCCCAATTGGTGGCGCTATATCTCAACTGCCTTTGAGGGTGCGTAGGAAATTCCACTGGGACCTCTTTCCCAAGCCACTTGACTGTCACCATGCAAAATTACAATCATTTCTACAGTAGCATTTTGAAGTTATGGACCCATGAATTTGACAAATATGACAATTCAGTAACAGGTCAAACTGCAACATTGGTCCAATTGGTGGCACTATATCTCAGCTGCCTTTAAGGGTGGATTAGAAATTTCACTGGGGGCTTATTCCTAAGGCCCTTGACTGTCACCATACAAAATTACAAAAATTTTTACGATAGCGTTTTGAAGTTATGGACCCATGAACTTGACAATTATGACAATTCAGTAACAGGTTAAATAGCATCATTTGCCCAATTGGTGGCGCTATATCTCAACTGCCTTTGAGGGTGCGTAGGAAATTCCACTGGGACCTCTTTCCCAAGCCACTTGACTGTCACCATGCAAAATTACAATCATTTCTACAGTAGCATTTTGAAGTTATGGACCCATGAATTTGACAAATATGACAATTCAGTAACAGGTCAAACTGCAACATTGGTCCAATTGGTGGCACTATATCTCAGCTGCCTTTAAGGGTGGATTAGAAATTTCACTGGGGGCTTATTCCTAAGGCCCTTGACTGTCACCATACAAAATTACAAAAATTTTTACGATAGCGTTTTGAAGTTATGGACCCATGAACTTGACAATTATGACAATTCAGTAACAGGTTAAATAGCATCATTTGCCCAATTGGTGGCGCTATATCTCAACTGCCTTTGAGGGTGCGTAGGAAATTCCACTGGGACCTCTTTCCCAAGCCACTTGACTGTCACCATGCAAAATTACAATCATTTCTACAGTAGCATTTTGAAGTTATGGACCCATGAATTTGACAAATATGACAATTCAGTAACAGGTCAAACTGCAACATTGGTCCAATTGGTGGCACTATATCTCAGCTGCCTTTAAGGGTGGATTAGAAATTTCACTGGGGGCTTATTCCTAAGGCCCTTGACTGTCACCATACAAAATTACAAAAATTTTTACGATAGCGTTTTGAAGTTATGGACCCATGAACTTGACAATTATGACAATTCAGTAACAGGTTAAATAGCATCATTTGCCCAATTGGTGGCGCTATATCTCAACTGCCTTTGAGGGTGCGTAGGAAATTCCACTGGGACCTCTTTCCCAAGCCACTTGACTGTCACCATGCAAAATTACAATCATTTCTACAGTAGCATTTTGAAGTTATGGACCCATGAATTTGACAAATATGACAATTCAGTAACAGGTCAAACTGCAACATTGGTCCAATTGGTGGCGCCATATCTCAGCTGCCGTTGAGGGTGCATTAGAAATTCCACTGGAGGCTTATTCTCAAGCCACTTGGCTATCACCATACAAAATTACAATCATTTTTACGGTAGCGTTTTGAAGTTATGGACCCATGAATTTGACATGCCAATTCAGCAACATGTCAAATTGCATTATTGGCCCAATTGGTGGCATTATATTTCAGCTGTCCTTGAGGGTGTGCTGTAAGTTTCACTGTGGGCTTATAACCAGTGTGCTTGTGCACACTGGGTATAAGCACCTTCTGAAAGTTTCAGTACACCCTCAAGGACAGCTGGGATATAGCCCCTCCATTTGGCCCATGAATGCAATATATTGTCAGACGTCAAATTCATGGGTCCATAACTTCAAAACGCTACCGTAGAAATAATTGTAATTTTGTATGTTGATAGTCAAGTGGCTTGGAAATGAGGCCCCAGTGGAATTTTTAACACACCCTCAAAGGCAGCTGAGATATAGTGCCACCAATTGGGCCAATGATGCAATTTGACCTGTTACTGAATTGTCATAACTGTCAAATTCATGGGTCCATAATTTCAAAATGCTACCATAAAAATGATTGTAATTTCGTATGGTGATAGCCAAGTGGCTTGGGAATAAGCCCCCAGTGGAATTTCTAACGCACCTAGAAAAATCAGTTTTTGACCTCAAAATAAATCACTTTCCCTCTTTCCATGGCTGTGGGGACAAACACAGCCATGGAATTCTATATAATTAATTTAAAAACAAATATTGCCCCATTACTGGAGACAAGAACTGGAGATAAGGGTGAAGCAGGAAGCCAGGGTGGAGTCAGCAGAGCAGAAGACCACCAGGGTGGAGCAGGAGGAACTGAAGACTACCAGGGTAAAGTAGACATGGCAGATGACCACCACAGCAGAGCAGACAGGGACAAGGATTCCCACCGCAGAGCAGATGACCACCAGGGTGGAGCTGATGGAGCAGTAAACCACCAAGATGGCTCAAGCTGGGCAGATGACCACCACAAAGGAGCAGGTGGAGCAGTAAACCACCACAAAGGAGCAGGTGGAGCAGTAAACCACCACAAAGGAGCAGAAGACCACCACAGTGGATCAGGTGGAACTGTAATAGAAAACACAGAGAAGTAACAATGGCCTCTGTGGCCGTAACAGGCAGACAGTTCAGAGATGACCTCCGTGGTCACACATGGCAGGCGGAGAGTTCAGAAATGGCATTTTTGGCCATGACAGTGCAGGCTGAGGGTTTAGAGATGGCTTCCTTGGCCAGGACAGGCAATGAGCTCAGAAGCTGCCTCCTTGGCCGTGACAGGGCAGACTGTGAGATCAGAGATTATCTCTATGGCTGTGACAGAACTGGCAGAGGGTTCACAGATGACCACTTTGGTCAAAACAGGCCAGACAGGAAGCTCAAGAGTGACTTCTGTTTTCGAGACAGGACAGGCAAAGAGCTCGCAGGTTGGTACCAACTCAGGACTGAACTCTGGGGCTAGAGCAGGACTGGTGCTGGAATAGGTCCTGAAGCAGATGCATGGGCTAAAGAGGGCTCTGGAGTGGACTCATGGATTGGAGCAGGCTCTGGAGACTCAAAGGCCAGAGAGCAGTGTGCATCCCAAACACACAAAATGGTCATCATTCTAACAGGGACTGCAGGGATCTCTGAGACCCCCAGACTTGTTACCACAGCAGAGATGCCTGCTGCTTGCACCAACATTAGTGGTGTGTCCTCCAGACTCAAAGCCAGTCTCAAACGCCTATTGGCTACCCTAATGGCTTCATGTGCGACGTTCATGATGACATCATGATGGCATCCATGACAGCTGAAGACTCTGGCATAGCATCCTTAATGGCTGGAGGTTCTGATGTGTCAACGATGTTGGCTGAAGATTCTTATGTTGGCATTCTGCAGGATTCTGCAGCTATGTCGGGTTGAGACTCTGGAATGGTGGGTATGACGGGGCGAGGTCTGTAGTGGCGGCCATGACAGGATGAAGAGTGGTGGCCATTTTGCAGAGAGGCTCTGGACATGAAGTCACTACAAAGGCTTGTGACCCTCAGTGTAGTGTCCTCAGGGTGTGCTCAGCTTGTCCTGTGAAATCCTGGAGTTGTATGTATGTGGTCAGTGTCTGCGGTAGCTGACTCTTTATAGGCTCTCTTGGCTTTGAGCTGCATGATTAGATAAGGGAGGGTTTCTGAAAACAATAACCAAGAGTTCTGGGTTTATGTGATTGAAAGTCCTGCTTTCTAGAATATTCCACTGCTTTTTCCTCTCTATGCATTTTATTTCATGTTCTTAGCTGGCCACAAACCCTGGTCTTCTGTGTGGAGTTGATTCCCACCTGTTCCTTGTTTCTTCTGCAGAATTTCTCCCTTTCTATTCTCCGCTCACTCTCTGTTCTGTGTTAAACCATTCCCTGAGTTGGGTCATTTTTG
Source organism: Cirrhinus mrigala (assembly GCA_036247105.1). Classification (NCBI taxonomy): domain Eukaryota; kingdom Metazoa; phylum Chordata; class Actinopteri; order Cypriniformes; family Cyprinidae; genus Cirrhinus; species Cirrhinus mrigala. The sequence continues at coordinate 1,828,120 of CM070011.1, read as the reverse complement.
GCCTGTTCCAGTTGATCTAGTCTAGTCTTATTTCTTCAGTTGATTAGAATTCTTGACTGCAAGGTAACAGTCTGAGAGACAGAGCTTTTAAAGGTACACATGGTTACAATTTCCACAGATAAAAGTTTGTTTTTATTCTTATAGAAATTATTGTAAATATTACATATGTATATATACTGACATTCAACAATGAATAGCATATTGGAAACATTGTTTAATATACGATTCAAAGGTTAGTACAATAACAGTCATAACAGAGGTCTGGAAAATGCTACATAAGACCAAACATGCCCACAGTAGAGCCATATGAAGACATTTCTCTTACAGTGTTTCTTAGTATTTCATTGTGTTTACACTTACACAACATCTTCAAGCTCAACTAGAAGAACACACACACACACACAAGAAAAAAAAAGTTCATAGCAACTCTTTTTTTTTTTTTTTTTTTTTACAGATAAAAAATATATTGTTCACAACAACTAACTATAAATAATATGGTTTGGCGCAATGATATTTGCTAGCTAAGGCCATTTATATACATTTTTGAATTGAACATTCACATTTTGAATGTCATGGGTTGATGCATAGTGGTACCAGATTTTCTGTGTCAATAAATATATAATAAAATAACTTAGTAACTACTAACACTGAGTAATTCTAATATATACCCTTAAGTTTCATCATTTCATTACATAGAGAGTGTACATGTCAGTCAGCATCTGTGTTCAACATCTTGTTTTATAATTTGTTACAAATTAATCTTTATACTTCATAATATATCCTTTTAATTCAAATTTCAGTAAAGAAAAAAAAAAAAAAAACTATTGTAGTTTCTAACAAAGCACTTGACATTAATGTTGGCTTTAAAACTTGGTTTGTACTGTTGGTGTAGTACATCCATTTTTTTTCTCGTCGTCCAATTTAACATCAGTTGTCTCAGCATCGATGGGATGTTTGGAAGACTGGCTCCGTTTCTTCTGTACACTGAAGTGCACTCCATAACAGAAGTAGATGAGCAAGCCTATGTTTCATTAGGAAATACAATTATTATATACAATGATTGTTTTACACTGAAATGTGCATATACTGTATGTTAAATGTTTGTTTGGATAAAATTGGTAAAGCACTCCTGCCAATGATATTCATTCATCACAGAGCACATCCTGATTGTGTCTAATGGTCTAATGAAGGTTGTTGGACAAGTGTTCATAAATGCAACAGTTGGATACATTAAAAAAAAAAATGAATAATTGAATTTGGCAAACAAAAATCATATGGTATATGTGTCTATTCATATAACATTTTGTCATTTAGCTTTTAAGTAATATTGTTACAGGCTTGCTGACTCATTTGTGATCAACCAGATTTATTCTCCAAACTACTTCCTCATACTAATTTACTGGGGGTGTTCAATTTGAATTATTTTCTTGTATATATGACTCTAATATATTCTAAATATTCATGTTGTCTTACCCACTGCCATCCACACTGCATAGCGAATCCATGTTTCACCCCCCAGCTGGACCATTAAGTAGACGTTAATGAATGTACTGAAAACGGGGAGCAGTGGCACAAGTGGGACCTACAGGAAAATGTGTAAATGTTTCTGAGGACCAAAACCGTTTCAAAGGAATTCTAAACACAACATTGCCATGTTCTTAATAACAGCAGTTCTCAACTGTTGGATTTCAATCCAATAATGTCCCTGTTGAAAAAGTACCTTAGTAGACTTTAGCATACTTTAAAAAAAGAGTACTTAGAAATTATGTTCAATACACTTTAACAGAAAATACTTATTGTGTACTGAATGTAATGTTTCTGGACCCTCAGCTTTATTATACGAATTACATTATTTTGCCCAATGTATCAATACATTTCATGAGTAAGTTTAATGAAGCTTTTGTTACTTAATAATTTTGTCATTTTGGTACTACGTTGGCTTGTCAAATGTAAAATCTGGGCTCTGAAGCAAAACCACTTGAGAACCACTGTTAAAGCAACACATCTATGCACATTTTATGTATTCCTTGTTGCTAAAATGTTGTTGCCTTTTCACCCAGTGTGTGTCAGCTTACCATAAATGCAGCCTTCGTACTATTCTGCGGTTGTAGCCAAATAATAACGACAGTCGCAAGAAACACCACCGAAACCAAAGTGATAATTAGAATCATCCACCACTCGGCTATCACATCAGCTTGTACACCTTTTGTGATGGCCACACTCAGGATAACCGCAAACACAACTAGAAATCACATTAAAAGGAAAAATTAAATGAAGAGTGCATGTTAGTGTGAAATCATTTTAGCATAAAATCAGGTTAAATGGTTAGGTTTAACTTTCTTGTCCTGGTATGTCATTGGCTATTATTGATTTTTTTATGTTGTTCTCACTGGCTGCTTTGTATTTCAAACTTGGGTGAATTTCATTTCCTGTTTGTAAACAAAACCTAATGAAGGTCACATGACTGAAACATTTATTAAAATTTACAAGCTCAAACAGTGTGCAGGAGTCATTATTTTTTTTATTAGATGATTTGATTGTGTACTACAGTACTTTTACTATATACCTGCTCAAATGATTGAGAGTTGCAGTGGCTCAGTTTTTACAATTCAGTTTGCATTTATTTTGTGTGCTACTGAAATAAAAAGTAAGTAAAAAAGTATTTTAAAAGTATTAAAAAAGTATTTATTTAGCTGGTTTATAAGAAGACAAGCTTGTGAGACTAAACCATATTTCCCATCCTTTTCTGTAAGAAAAATAACAGATACAGCATACTGTAGATTACATGCTAATTTACATACTCTTTTTTCTAGTTGCATAGGCCTAAATGTTTTCTGCCTTTGACAAGATGTAAAAAATGAGGAAATAGAAATACTGCCAGCAGTTCCAGTTTAAGAAAGCACTAGCTACTCAACATAATCATACATTTACTCATCAGATGCAAGCATGAAATAATAAAAACTGAAACTCACTGGTAAGTACGGTCAGCATGGATACAAGTTTAGAACTTTTAGCAGAAGGCTTTTTAGGAGGGCGAAAAGGATTCCATTTCTTCTGAACTTCTGCTTTCTCACTGATCTCAGTCAGCCCTGGTTGGTACCTGTGTGGATAAAAATGTTTCATTCTGTTGCACACAACTGTTACTATTGTCAGTAATTTACATTAAACTCTTTTATCTTAACATTTGTGTTGGCTCTGGATATTGAGCAATGGTTTGAGCCAGGGCTGATCCTCCCTATACGCAAAAAATTGCCTGTTACATTACAGTACATTAAATGTCACTTACCACATAAACAGAATAAGAAGACATGATGAGGACGATGGCAAATGATTTGCAGATCCTGAGCACCACTGACAAGCATCTAATCTTGTAAAATAAGTGGTAAGAACTGCCGCTCTACTAAACACAGAGCATGTGTGATCGCAAATCTCGAAAGTGAAAGTAAAAAACGATCGTGCATTTAGAAGCAATGCCTGCATATAAATAGTGGCTCCCTGATGCCTGCTATTTATATACAGTGTATTTACCCAACGATATAACTGTAAAAGTACTGAAATATTTATTTTCCTCCCATCTCGTATGTCTTCTATTTAGGGGTTCCTGGATGCGGCGGGTTGTGGCGGAGACAAAAAAAATAAAGGAGGACCACTGTGACACCAAGGCACAGCCAAAGGACCAGAAGTCCAGGGGATTGACCAGAACCAGGGGATTGACAGACCATGGCGAGGCCAAAAAGACAAGGGATCCCGGTGGAGCTGGAAGGCAGGAGGGCCATTGTAGAGACAAAAGACTGTAGAGCCATGCCGGAGCTCAGGGATCAGCAAGGCAAGGCAGGGTAATGGACTGGAAGGGCACAGGTGGAAAAGACCAGCGGAGGAGGAAAGTCTAAGATTCTGGACAGAACCAGGGAATCCAACAAGGAGGAAGGGCTTTAGGGGGCAGACTTAAATCCAGGAAAAACTGAGTGGCGGGTACTGGCTCTAAGATCAGCTAAGCAGCAGGCACTGGCTCTCGGATAAACTAAGCCTGATGCTGCACTGGCTCCAGGACTGACTGGGTCTCTGGCTGAGGTCATAGGTGTATGATCAAGGGTTTGTGGTGGGCGTGATGAGAATCTGAGTGGCAACAAGGTGATTGAGTTAATTTTCCTCCTTTCCCACAGTGAACTGTTTAACTGGAGGGCCACATATGAAAATTAGCACAGCGTCCCTCAGTGAGCAGCCATGGTTTAAGGGGCTCATTAAATCCATCATAGAAATCTAAATGCATTACTTGATTAAACAAGATGAAGACAAAACAAAAATAAAAGCAGTCTAAGGGAAAACCACACATGGAAGGAAGTGAACAGAACACGGGAGTAAAAGAACAAGATAAACGTAAATAAACGCTTTCTCCTGGAAGCAAGACCTTGTACCAGAAAGAAAGACCAGGATTTAGCGGCAAATGGCCAGTGGTCCACACTGGAATCGAGGGTGGGAAGAGCGCAGACACGGGAGACTGGGCGACGAGATGGGGTGAAGCGGAGCCATTGGAGGCTGGAGGCAGAGACACGGGCTACTCAGGTTCAGTAGACAAAGACTCCCGGCAGGCCCAAGATAGAGCCCCACCACTGACAGGGGACAGAGATGACTGGATAGTAGGAGTGACTGAGGAGAATGGAGGAATACACAAAATCCAAAAAAGTGCAATTTGGAGAGGAAGTGGGAGAGGGAGTCTGGGCAGGACCAGTCAGACAGATGAACAGAATCAGGTGGGTTCAGGGGAAGCAAATTCTCAAACTTTCCAAACTGAAAAATGTCCATGTCCAGTAAACAGAGGAGGGTGAGCATGGCTCGCTTCCATACCTTGAAATTCCATGAGTATCCCCTCAACGATGGATAAATACTAGTAATAATGAGGTTTACACTGCTGTACTAAATGACTAATCAATTAACAACAGAGAAGACTGTTGCAAAGAAAGAAAACACAGTCCAAACAATGAGTGAGTGACTACACTATTCACTGGTTATTTATATATTTGTATTATTTATGTTATTATGTATTGTCTTTGAAGCTTACCGAAGAATTAAGATGCAGATGGCTACGAGGGTGTAGGCAAAGAGCGTTCCTATAGACATCATGTCTACTAGAGCCTTCAGGTCAAACACCATGGCCAGTATCGCTAAAAAAAAAAGAAAAAAAAAAAAAAAAAAGATAAAAATCACTCATTGAATAAAAACTAAATGAAGACAACCAAGTTTACATGTACTATACTGCAGTGGTTCTTAACTCCAGTCCTCAGGGTGCACTGCTCTGCACATTTTGTATGTTATTGAATCTGACACACTCAGTTCAGTTAATGGATCTTTCTCTTAATGAGCTGATGATCTGAATCAGGTGCATTAAATGAGGGAGACATACAAATGTGCAGAGCAGTTGGCACCGAGGACTGGAGTTGAGAACCACTGCTATACTGTATATTCAACTTAAGGGCTATGAGCCTTTGGGACGGCCTTAAATATCTTTCTCTGGTGTAGTAGTTAGGTCGTCTAAGTTGTGTCATGTAGATGAGTTACTATGATCATGGTGTATTACTGGTATGTGCTCTCAAAGACAATTACCTGCTATTATTCCAGAACAGAGTGTGGCGATGACAGGGCTCTGTCTGGAACTCATTTTACTCAGTGGTTTGAATAGCAGCCCATCTCTGGCCATAGCAAACAGGACACGAGGCATCGGAAACATGGATCCCAGCAGACTGTTGAACAGTAAACAAACTGCATTACACTAATGTTACAGTAGTTTAACTTTGTAATTTATTTTACAATTTTGCACGTTTTGATAAAATAACTCTTAACAGCTACAAGAGTCATCCCCATTCAAGCTGATGAGGCTATTTTTTCACTTATATATACACACTGTGTACATTTATAGAACTACTGTACGTTCTTAAACACCTATCTGTCATAGAGAACCAAGTGAACCTGGATGTACTGGTGATTTAGTAGACTAAAGAGCCAGTCTAACAATAATAATTATTTAACACATTGTGGTTTTGACTACAACGTGTTAAATAATTAACTTCTTCTCCGCTATATCCTGCATTAACATCAGTCCTTGACAACTGTGTTTGGCAGTATAGCATTATGCATACTACATTTGACTTTATGATGCTAATGTTACCGAACCAATGAACAGCTTTCCTTTTTAGTTTATAAGCATCTACTCTACTATCTTCTTACTGATCACGTAAAGCTGCTTTTTATAGTCCTAACAGTATGAGTCTAGCGTAGTAAGTGTTTTATGGGTCAACATGTGTTGCTTCACCTTGTTGAAAGAGCACATAAAGATCCAACAGCCACAGCATACTTTGCAGGATCCCAGCCCACATAGGTAAAGGCTACAGGTAAGGGACTCTGAACGTTTAGTTGATAGTAGGGCATCATGAGGGTGAGAGCAGCCGAAACTCCGAAATAAGCCAAGAAACAGATGAGAAGAGAAGCCACAATTCCTATAGGGATAGACTTCTGTGGGTTTTTGACCTCCTCACCTAGATACAGGAGACAGAGATTTAAGAAACAAAAATCATCAAGCAAAATAATTTAGACTAGTAAATTATACCTTATCGCTACTGTATGTTTCTAGCTATGCTTTATGTATATATTATGGACATTTTTTGTTCAAGAATTTTCATGGTGCTGTCTTCTATACAGTGACAAATCAAAGATCAAAGTGACCATGTCTGCCAAACTCCAAACAAGACAAAACACACACACACACACACTAAAAGTACCATAACAAGTATTATATTCCTTGACATCTGAAGCCATATGTGTAACTGTGGTGGTAACAATCTGTATAATGATTCGGGAACTTAAATAGTCTTTAGTCTGTTTTGTCCATTCATTTATGTGACAATGGCATTTTGGGGGCCTGAAAAAAGTTACATTTCCAAAAACAGTGATGCATGCAAATGTTTATTACATGTTCAGTTCGGCATATGTGCGCAGGAGCGTAGTGTTTCTTTACAAAGTGACGTCACCAACTGGCCGTTTTGATAACGGTATACATACATGTAGTGGAGAGCAAAATTAGAGAACAATCTATTAAAACCTTTTTTTCTGAAATATTGTTACTCTTCTTTGCTCAAAATTTGAAGGAATATTAGCTGTAGGCATACCACTGTTATATTAACATGCAAACAGTTTTGGAAAATGAATTGTTGTTACCTGTGGTTGCAATGCAGTCAAATCCCACAAAGGCGTAAAAACAGGTAGCGGCTCCAGCAAATGTTCCCTCAAAACCAAATGGAAAAAATCCTCCATTTCCAAAACTGGATAATGTTTCATTTGAGACTGAGAGATTTCTGTTTTAAAAGAAGAAGAAGAAGAAGAAGAAGCAATGTTTAAAACTATTTAAGTGTAGCAGGTATTGTAAAAAGTAATTCAATGTTAAATGTGTGTTCAAAGTCTTTCAGTTTTCCAGTTTATTTATTAACATTGATAATCCAAAACATACAGCCAAAAGATTTACCATTTCCACAGATATGCTCTGTAAATTTCATAATGCAACATACGCAGTTATTGTGTAGTTCCAAATGTCCTCTTCTGTTATCTTCCAGTTTCCAAGGTCACCCTTGATGAATCCAGAAATGATGACAAAACCCAGAACTAACATATTGATGGCTGTGAAGATCTTATTGACAATGGCAGACTCTTTCACCCCAAATGCAAGGATACCTGAGAACAACAATCAACATAAATTGAACCCATGTTGATTCAAATGGCTGTATATTAACATGCCTAATTTACTGACACTACAACAAATTTGCTGTAGCTCTTACTTGCCTGCCAAAACCACGATAAGTCCAGCAGCAAAGAAGTCCGGGTAGGGAGCGAGGCCAGGTAAATTCATTGGCGTATTTTCAGTCAAATAATTGGCAATCTTATTTTCAATCAAGTCATCGAAAGTGCCACTCCATGCTCTTGCCACACTAGATGTCCCTGTCATAAAGTCATTCAGAACAGTTCAAGTTACATAAACTCATTGTGGTTCTCAAACATTTGATAAGCAGATTTATAGGCCACGTAATTACAATCATAATTTAGTGAGTCATGCATGATGTCATGAAAAAATAATCTTTTAAGATTAATAACACTGATTAAAACGATTGTGGAACGCTAATGGAAAATCGTATTTGAGCTGGGCTGCGTTTCCTAAAAGCATTGCGAGTTGATCTTTGTAAAGTTTAGAGCTACACTATGCAACTTTTTGCCCTCTAGTGGTTAAAGACTAAAACTGCATGCATCTTGCAGAAGAACATTTTGGTTGTGCTCTGGCTCTGCTTCTCTGTGTGGATCCCTTTTCATTTCCCGTTTGCTGTTTGCTGTTACATTTCGAAAGGAGATGTTTTGACACTGCTCTTTTCCATTCAGAGATTTATGCATTCAGTCTTTAAAAACAGGCACAATAAAAGTCGTTCATATGACTTCTTCTTCTTTTACATTTCATGGAAGAACTAAAGTCGTCATTGTCTGAAACAAGAGTGAAAAAATGAAGGCAGAACTTTTGGCTGAATTATTCCTTCAAATGTCAAGGTGATGGGCACTGTCAACATTAATGAGCAACGGCAGCCAGCTCAAATAAAGCGTATTTGTCTGAATGTGTTGTTAATGCTGTGCATAAAATGTTTGTTCTTGCCTATGATGTACGACAACAGTAAGTTCCAGCCGGTGATGAAGGCCCACACCTCTCCGACCGTGACGTAGCTGTACAGGTAGGCAGAGCCGGTCTTGGGCACTCGGGCGCCAAACTCTGCATAGCACAAGCCCGCAAACACAGACGCCACTGCCGCAATGAAGAATGACACGATGATGCTGGGACCAGATACTGTTCTGGCAACCTCCCCAGAAAGGACATAGACCCCAGCACCAAGTGTACTTCCCACCCCAAGGGCCACTAGGTCGAGTGTGGTTAAGCAGCGCTTAAAGGTGGACTCTTCACCATCAGGCTCCAGTGGCTTTCGCCTCGATAGACTCTTCAAAAAGGACAGCACCTTGTCGCAAGACATCCTAAGACAGATAATGTTGGTGATTATGTAATATGTCATATATATGTCTATCCTACTCTATATGTTAATAATAGATGTATTTACGAGAAACATTGTTATTCATTCATTCCGCGGAAGCCTTGAACTTACACAGCGCTTCCATTATCAGGAGACAAAAATACTAGTTATACATTGTATTTGTAAGCAACCTTTGGTATATAAAATGCAGCTCAAAGTACTTTGTAGGTCAGAGCATTAACTGTTTATAAGGAAATCATAAAAAAAAACCCATCAAACCAGTAGCTATGGCAATAAAAAGAGGAAATGTGGGGATAAGTAAAGTGATGTAACATATATTAAGCATTTGCTCCTTATTGTTTTATTACAGTGCACATATTTAAAAAAAAAAAAAAAATGTATTTATTGTCTTTCTTTTAATTATTTTAAACTCTTATTAAGTTTTCAACCATTCTTTTTTCTTAGTCCACTTTAAATTATTTAAAATGTTTAAAAATTGTTTATTCATTTTTTATTTTTATTCATCATATTTAAAGCACTCAGAATTTTGCACCTTGTATGTAATGTGTTATACAAATGTGTTATCAGAGAGTAAAAAAAAGAACTACCTATCCTACATAAAATGCAACTCAAATTACTTTACAGGTCAGATCATAAACCATTTAGAAAAAATAAAAAAATAAAAATAAATAAATGTTATTTTTTATTTTTCATTTGATTGACAGAAATACATTTTAACTGCAATATCCAGTCCATTAAAATGTTCAAAAGTCATGTTACTTATCTCCACCATTTGCTTGTATGCACAGAATATCTGGCAATACTCTTATCTTGCTTTTATGATGTTCTGTTGAACAGACTAATGCATGTGTTCCCTAATGGGAATTACTTAACTCAGTGAACCCAACATTTCTGTCTTATTAAAATCCAAAGGGTGGGTTTTTTTTAATCAACTGCTGTTTTTTTTTTTTAATTCTACAGAATTGTACCAGTTATGAAATTGTGAAGAAAAAAAAAAAAAAAAAAACATCTTACACTTCTTTCATGTGATTGTGAGGCATAATAATGAGCCCTTGCTAAATATTCAAATAGAAGCAATTTTATCTTTGCATGAATCAAAGTATCTTATTAGAATGAATAATTAAGTATCTTACCTGCAGGCTCAGAATCCCAGCTGTGTGTGAAGGTGTGGTTATGGTGTGAGTGCTGTGGTCCACGAGTTCCTGAGCATGGACTATATCACAGGGCCCCTCCTGTAAACTCTCACGTGTCCAAAACGCCCATGTGTAATTTTTGACACACTCTGTTACATTTAGAAGACATGTGTGATTTCTGTAGAAGAGATAGGCACTTATAAAAAAGAATTTAGCAGTTGTAAGCTTGACACATACAAGGTAGGAATCCTACAAGTCTGTTGTGTGTCGAGTGTAAGATTATGATTTAAAAAGCTAAAAAAAAATAACAAAATGAAATAAATGAATCAATCAATGCTTGCAATTTTGCTGAAAGTTGACCCCGTGTATACAGTACTCAGAATTAACAAGGTGCTTCATCAGTATTTTCATTAATAACTTGCAATACCAAAAGGTTAATCTTTCTAAAACAGTTTGACCGAATGTTTATGTGCACCTCATCTCCTAACATCCCAAACAGCAATCTCATTCACAAACTTAAAAACTTAAAAAAAATAAATAATTCCATGCTGAAATTAATGCAATGACAAAGATCAATTTGAAAAACATGCAGTAAATTATACACATGCTTCTATATTACTTTTAGATATTAGTTTATATATATGTTTATGTATATATATAATATATGTTTGTACAAAAATATTGAGTATAATAAAACACTGAATGATGGACGTGATGGAAATAAAGATGACTGCCTGATGAATCACAGAAATACCGAGGTTCAGTCCACTGTCAAATCTGATACTATGGCTATTTAAAAAAAGATAAGGGGCAAAATCTGCCATTTCTTGCTGACTCTTAGTATTACGCTATCAGCGGCTGAAGTCCACGGTTAAATTTGGAATAGCAGACTATCACATTCTTAATATTACTGCAGCACGCAGTGTGTGTCCTGCGCAGGGCTTTCTCTCCCACAATGCAATGCGATCGACTTGAGTTAATATCATGTCTTTCTTGACTTACTATCTCATATTGCTTTTTAACAAGTAATATTGAGTAGTTTACATTTCAGACAGCAGCTGGCCAGTTCGTTTGTACATTTCTTCACTGCCAATGAAAATACGCCTAAAGACACCACAGCAATAATATAGCAAAATTATTATTATTCAGTGTATAATATTGAATAACACTGTGTATTTCACAGTAGTAGCCTCCAAAAAGGTGGCAACTTACCATTAGAATGAAGTAGCACTGGCCACTAGTGGTGGTGTTTCCTATTAGGAAACATTATTTCTGTGTATCATAGTCACATTCAGGTTCATTAAGGCAAAGGTAAAATAATCATTATTACTGCTACAGTTTACAACTTAACAACCCACTTACCACAGGTGTGGTCAAGCTGACATGTAATCTTTGTTGAGAGTGGCTGTAAGTGAGGTACTTTTCCTTCTTTTAAATGTGTGTACAATACATGTTGTATTTAGCCGGTAGACAGTTGGAGTGACTCACCGTGAAGTGAGTGGATCATGTGGAAAGATGTAGTTATTTGCTGAAGGAAGCAAAACTAAAGCAAAGACCCTTCTGAAAATGACCAAAGGTCTAATATGCCAACTAGAATGCGAAGTTAAACGACTAATCATTAATTTTTCTTTAATAATCTGCAATGATGAATCTCCTAATGCTTTGCTTCCTAATGAGTCATCTAAATACTGACATTCTTATGTAGCAGGTACATTTAATGCAATACTGTATATAACTACATATATAAAAAGTGTTGTGAAATCAGTCTGTTCCTGATTGACAGTTACTTTAACTGTCATTTGCCTGTTGCTCTGTGTATTGCATTCAATTGTTTTAGTTTCTTCTGCACAGTTATAGAGATTGATAGGAAATCAGATCGATTTCAGGGAGGTCTGGCGGCACAGGGTGATCGTGAGCCTCGTGCACCTTGCCCACGCCAAATGGGGATCCGGTTAGCTGGAGGGCCAGATCTAAAAATCGGTACAATGTCCCTTAAGAACCATCAACAGGCAGCCAGATTTTAAGGGGTTTGTTGAGGCCAGCATTAATAAAGGATATGAGGAAGCAGTCGGAACTTGTGTGGTCCTCAAGGAAACATTCACCCTGCGTAAGGAGGATGAGCTGAACTGCTGCTAGATCCATACTTCAAAGTAATCCAAAATGTAAATGCAAACATAACAGCATTGTATGACAAATACAATGACTGAAAACTCAACTTGTATACACACTGGGATAATTAGCCACTTAACAAGACTGTAAACCCTAACTAATTTGTATGATGCATTGGTTTAATGACAAATTAGTTTAATTAACATTCATTTAGAACTTTTCTTGTGAGTTTAATGAACTGGTCTCTAATGCCCTAAAAGTATATACTCTTTTTGGAGGGGAAAAAGTAGCTGCTTTTGAGTGTTTAGCAAAAGAGCAGGTGAGCTTTCCGATGCACGTCCTGATTTTGCTGAGTTAGATGTGTTCCTGGGTCAACATATTTTGTTGACCCTGGAACAACATTTTAATCCAAAAATGTAATCTTGACCACATCCCTACACCTAAACCTAACCTTACCCATGAGTAATCCCTAAAATCAGAGGAAATGATAGATGAATTACACTGATGTACAAGCACCAAACACTGATTGTAAGCCTAAACTTCACAAAAACTATAAACTGTTTTTTCAAATCTGATTGGTTAATCACCATGTTGTTCCAGGGTCAACAAAGATGTTGACCCAGGAACATGTCGTACTTGGTAAAATCAGGTTCTGAGCTTTCCGATATACTATCACGTCATAAAACTGGCTCTGTCGCATAAACATTGTGTCACAGTAAATGTCGTCTCAGTCTCAGTTAACTCAGTTAATTCCCTCAAATACACACTTGTTATATAATGAAACTGCACTACACACAATTCTCCCTACCAAATTGAAAAGAAAACAAGTACTATGTTAATTTTCCTGTTTGTTGCATAATAATTCATTATGTAACAGCTAATGGACAAATTTGTTTTGCTATTCTGCTCTTTGTATCTTTGTAATAGTTCACAATTATGCTGAAGAAGAAATTTAACAGATAAGCACAGAATTATGTTTTAATCAGATTAGATATTGATTAATAACCCCACTTTCAGGGTGTCTACTTAACTGTCAGTTTACCGAACATCCACAAACATGTTTGTATTTACTTATACAAAAACAAAGACAGAAAAGATTCTTCTAGCAGGATCATTTTAGTTAACCAGATATCTCACCATTTACTGTCGGCATCTGTTGGCGTTGGTCGACACTTGTTTACGCCGATTGAACATGTTGAATCGGCACTTGTCAGGCCTTGGAACGTCTGAGAAGTGGCATGCTGCACTCGGTCAGTTGTCTGCGTTGGTCTGCCTCTGTTTGCATAGTATGAATTGGCCTTAAAATGAAACTCATATTGCATACCCTCATATTTTTCTGCAGGACAGCAATTTTGAGTACATTTTCTGCAAAGGTGTAAAAAGTAACAAATCTTTAGCAACACTGTTAAAGTGAGCAGTACATAACAGGCACAATACAGGTTAAAAACAGATATTTATCAATAAGCATTACATGACTAAACATGCATCATAGTTTTCTTAGTTATCTTCGTTTTCCACAGTCCACACTACAATGTGCAGAATGGTGTTTTCAAATTCATCCAGTTTGGAGAGCGTCTTCACAGGACAAAAATATGAAAGGCCAAAATTCAGAAAAAATACGTATTTAAGATGTATCCAGACAGGACTGGGCACCCCTATACTAGACCATCTGGGAACTTTTATGTGTACATACTCTAGGGTCATACACTTTTCAACATGCTATGCTATTTAGGATGAATAGTATTCACAATGGGACACAGGGTAAATTCCCTTACCAAAAAGAAGTATACTTAAAGTTTATTTTATTAAGTATACTTCAAAAGTTCAAGTATATTTTTAAGTATACTTTATGTAGTAAGTATACAAATATCAGTGTACTAGTAGTATACTTTTAAATGTACTATTTCAATACTCCTTGTGACTAAATTGGCCCACTTTCTAGTATATAAAAGTATACTTTTAAGTATCCTTTAAGTATAAAAGAAGTAAACTTTGGGTACATAACTAGTTTACATCTATGTTTTTAGTTTACTTTTCTAGTATTCTTTTTAGTATTCTTTAAAGTGAACTTTACATTATACTTTAAGTATACTACTATGTCCCTATTTAGGTATTAATTCATATATATTTTGTTATTGTAATGATGGGTCAGGAACATGAGGATCCATTTGCAGCTTTGTTAAAATAGTATCGTAGTCAGACAGGCAATGGTCAACAACAACGTAGGGTACAACAAAGGCAATCCAGAGAGTAATCCGTAAACGAGCGTGAGGTCGGGGCAGGCGGCAGACAGAGAAACAATAGTCCAATAAACAATGCAGAAGGTCCAAAGGCAGGCAGCAGGCAATCGGTAATCGTACAGTCCAGGTCAAACACAGATAATCAAACACAGGGAAAAACGCTCAGAAATGCAGCAATGGCTAACAAGACTTCGCAGGGAGCTAGCGTTCAGAGGAGGCTTAAATAGAGGGGATAATGGGCGGCACCCGAAGGTAATCAGGCCTAGGTACGGGATGTATGGGAAATGGAGTCCAAAGAGGTTAATACTCTGGAGAGGGTGCCCTCCGGTGGCGATCGGAGGGAGCCACGGAGGCCTGATTCGTGACAGAGCCCCCTTCCTGCGAGCGGCTCCTGAAACGAGGAAGCATGCGACGCCGGGGCCTCCCATGAGGTCGAGGGGCTGGTCTCTCCGGGTGGGCTCTATGAAAGTCGGCCGTGAGCATGGGGTCCAGGATATCCTGGGCGTCAACCCAAGACCTCTCCTCCGGGCCCATACCCTTCCCAGTCGATAAGGTACTGTAGCACCTTCCCCCGGCGTCGAGAATCGAGAATCTCACGAACCCGATAAGCTTCCTCGCCATCCACGATGATGGGAGGGGTGCTCTCATCCACGGCCTCCTCCTGGTCCTCCACTCCTCTCGGGTCATTGGCGGGCTTGAGCAGAGAAACATGAAAAGTGGGTGAGATACGGTAATTTGCAGGGAGAGCCAAACGGTAAGAAACAGGGGTTATTTGTCTAAGAATTTTGAAAGGACCCACGTACATAGGACTGAGTTTCTGACAAGGCAGCCGGAGACGAAGGTCCCTCGATGAGAGCCAGACCCATTGTCCCGGGATGTAGGTGGGACTTGGCCTGCGAAGGCGATCGGCCTGTTCTCTTATCCTCCGGACAGCTCGTTGAAGGTGTACGTGGGCTGCGTTCCATGTCTCCTTACTCCTCTGTAGCCAGTCGTCGACTGCGGGGAGTGTTGAAGGTTCACCAGATCAGGGGAAGAGAGGTAGTTGAAAACCGAGTACACATTGGAAAGGAGTGAGACCAGTGGAGGGCTTGCAAAGTGAGCTCTGGGCGTATTCTGCCCATAAGAAGTAACGGCTCCAATCTTGCTGGTTCAGGTGGCAGTATGAGCGGAGGAAATGGATAAGCTCCTGATTGAGGCATTCGACCTGGCCGTTCGATTCTGGATGATATCCGGAAGTGAGGCTGTCACAGATATTAACGTTCTGGGGTCGGCTAAGGTGCAGGCGGGAGCACTCGCATATTTTCCAGATGACGGCTTGAATTGCTCCCTCAGTTTTAATTGGACACATAAAAGTAATACATCACCTGAATCTGTAGAAAGTTTACTTTTATTTTGGAAGACGGTGCTGAGAGGAAAAAGCCTTTGTATTTACTCCAGAAGAGGACGCGCTGAGAGGAACAGGCTAAGCTTGTTTATCTCACCAACAGAACACGAGCGCGGCTACAGGCAGCTGACGAGAGGATCTTGTATACAGTGTAAGTAATGTTTCTTATTGGCATTAGACAATGTGTTGTTGTTGTTGTTTCTTACCTGACAGTCACAGTCTCATTGATGGGCCATTAGGGGAGGGCCTTTTGTCTCTCAGGTGTGAATCACTAAATATTCAATGGCCACTGTCACTCCCTCGCATATTGCCTTTCGATCACAAAACACGTCTTAGAAATTTTAAATAAGTATATTGTTTTTTGTGAACGACTGAATGAGATGATTTTCACATTTTGTAGAAAAAACTCTAGACTACCACATCCAGTTCTCAAAAGTCTTGTGAACAAATGTTCTGTATGTGTTTCATGGCCTTATTTCAGTGACTTAAAAATTTTAGTTTTTTACTAACCACGCATAAATGTTGTTTTCTCAAAAACACAAACATGTACATTCATGTTGCTTACATATTATTGTAGCCCAGTTTGTGCTGATTACAATGTAATTAGACTTTAGCCATTAATTTTTTTTAAAAAATGAAAAAACCACCAATGTCAGGGCATGTCAAAACTTCTCCAGGGCCCCAAAACACCCTCAGACCCCAGAGGGTTAAGTTGCTGGCAGAAGGCAGACCAAACACGGGAGGTAAATTGCGGACCTCGGTCAGACACAATGTACTCAGGGAGACCATAGAAGCGGAACATCTGTTCCATGAGGACCTCAGCTGTTTCAAAGGCTGTGGGCAGTTTAGCTAAGGGTATCAGGCGACAGGCCTTGGAGAAGCGGTCTATAACTGTGAGAATGGTGGTGAAACCTCTTGAATTGGGGAGATCAGTGATAAAGTCTATGGAGACATGAGACCAGGGGCGTTGTGGAATAGGGAGTGGTTGCAGCAAGCCTGCCGGACGTTGATGAGAGGACTTGGAGATATGGCAGATGGAGCAGTTGCGAACGAAATTGATGACATCGCGTTGCAGGCTTGACCACCAGAAACGGTTGGTGATGAGTTGAATGGTGGCCGTAATTCCAGGATGGCCGGCACTGGGGGAGTTATGCACCCACTGCATCACTCGTCGTCGTAAGTTTAAGGGGACGTAGGTGTGGTCATGAGGGCATTCTGGTGGTGGTGGTTCAGTGTTTTGAGACTCTGTGATTTCAGTCATGATATCCCACTGAACGGGACCGAGGATGAGGGTAGAGGGAATGATGTGTTCGCCGGTGGCCGGGCTTTGGGTGGAAACGAGTGAAGAAGAGAGACCATCTTGCCTGCTGAGGGTTTAGTCTTTTGGCCCTCTTGAGATATTCCAGGTTGCGGTGGTCAGTGAGAACGACAAATGGAAGTCTAGCCCCCTCTAGCCAGTGACGCCACTCCTCAAAGGCCGCTTTCATGGCCAGAAGCTCCCTGTTGCCGACATCATAGTTTTGCTTGGCCGAGGTGAGTTTGCGTGAATAAAAGGCACAGGGGTACAACTTGGGTGGACTGCCATGGCGTTGTGATAGAACAGCCCCGATACCTGTGTTGGAGGCATCCACTTCCACAGTAAATTCTAACTCTGGGTCTGGGTGACGGAGGATGGGAGCTGTGGTGAAGCGTTCCCTGAGATTCTTAAAGGCCTCTGAAGCTGCCGGGGACCAGGTGAGGCGCTGTCTCCCCCCTCGGAGCATAGAAGTTAGTGAAGCTATGATGGTGCTGAAACCTCTGATAAAGCGCCTGTAGAAATTAGCGAAACCCAGAAAGCATTGGAGCTCCCTGACGGTGGAAGGCTGTGGTCATTTAAGAACTGCGTTGACCTTCTTATCATCCATTGCCACCCCCTCAGAGCTGATGACATACCCCAAGAACGAAGTGGCGGTCTGGTGGAACTCGCATTTCTCGAATATCAAGTCAATCAGTCTTTGGAGCACTGCTCTGACATGCTGCACATGTTGGTCCCTGGTGTCAGAAAAGACAAGAATGTCGTCAATATAAATGATAACCCAGCGGTTGAGCATGTCTCGGAAGGCCTGAAACACGGAATAATAAAGCCCTTGGCCAGTTCCTCCTCAATATAAGCCTTCATGGCCTCGGACTCGGGCTGTGAGAGGGGAAAAATCCTTCCCTTGTGGGGAATCGAGCCTGGAAGGAGGTCGATGGCACAGTCGTTGGTGCGGTGAGGAGGAAGTCGCGATGCTTTGGTCTTACTGAAGGCCTCGGCCAGGTCGTGATACTCGGGTGGTAACCCGGGAGTGGAAATGGCTTCGGAGTGCGTGTCGGGCTGGACAGTGGACCAGAGCGTGTTGAGGGGCAGACGCTCTCTATGACAATAGTCTGACCACTGCAGGATCTGTCTTGACAGCCAGGAAATACGTGGCTTATGCCTCTCGAGCCAGGGCAGACCCAGAATGATGGGGTTCTGAGGGGAGTTAATGGCGAACAGGCGAATGGTTTCAGTGTGGAGAGCTCCAGTCCTGAGTATGAGGTTGTCTGTGATGAATTTGATGTGTCCCACGCCCAGAGGTCTTCCATCTAGGGCTGCCACTGCCAACCGGGATTCACATTCAACAAGAGCAATGTTATGAGAATCAGCGAACTTCTTATCAACAAAATTTCCAGCCGCACCAGAGTCAATAATGGCAGAGGTATCGTCGGAATGTCCGTTAAACAGCAATGTTATCGGGATATCAAGAGTGGTGGGATTAATGGAACCGGAACTTACCACAGAGGACTTTTGAGAAGATGGTCGAGTAGGGCAGGAAATTCTCAGATGGCCAGACTGTCCGCAGTATAAGCACAGATGCTGTCTTATCCCCCTCTCTCTCTCCTCTGCACTGTAAAACCCAATAGTTTACCTTACTAAGTTACAATTAGTTATCTTTACTTAGTTACTAAACTTACTAGGTTGTATTGAGTTACAGCTACTTTAAAGGCAAATAAAACAATTTACTTACTTGCTTTGAGTGATGGTTACTTAAAATATCCAAGTATCCACAAAGAAACCATGACATTAATAAACCAGTGAGAGGCAGCAGTATACTAATATGTTGCTAATGTCCAACATGACAACAGAAGAAGAAGAAAATAAAGTTTTTGAGATGGGGCAATTTTTAGTAGAATTTTCACTCACGTCTTTCTTTCACTACTTGAATTCACTCATTTCCCAAAATCACCTTGAATGTTGAATTTTCAGTACAACTGAAATATTTGAGAGAACATCACATAAGCTGACTTCATAAATTAATATTGATTTTCCTGAAAAGTTTTTTTTTTTTTTTTATTTAATACTCACCATTATAGTGAATAGTGTTACTTTTGGTTGGGCATTTGGAACTTTGTTAATATTACTATAGTTTTCTTTCTATTGTTACAGCAATGCAAATCAGAGTTCTTTGATTTTGAAGAAAGAAAAGTAATAAATAGGTTGCTTTTAGAAGGTGATCTATATTCTAATTAAATCATTAGGTTGTGTATTTTTCATGTTGATTATTGATCTTTTACAATTTTACTGTTTTTCTTTTTTTTTTATGTAAACACTATAAGAAGCTTTTACCTGTGTTGATAGAATCTTTTAATATTTGGGGTAATTTGCATGAGTCACACACAGACTTCAACATTCAGCATGTGAATCACGACAATGGTAACAGCTCAGTTGTATTTATTTTTATTAACTGTATCAATAACCATTTTATGAGCTTTTTTTGTTTGTTTTTTGTTGTGCTACTACTGACACAAGACAGCAAATGAAATTGGCAAATACAAACAACAACAGTAAAGCAAAGCAACTGCATAATTTATTCATGTCGCAATGCACTCTGGGAGTCAGTGAGTAGCTATTAGAGGAATGGAGTAATTAGATAAATTAAAAGCATTAAGTAAATTCAACTTAAAATGGTTGTTAAAATGACTCTTATATTTAAGTAATGATTACTTCAGGTTTTTCAGTAAACGTTACTCAAATTTTTTAGGGCAACCAGTTTCCTTAAGTTTTTTAAGTAAATTCAACTTAACCGGGTTTAGAGTGTGTCGTCAGGTGAGTAAAACCAATTTGCATCGGCTCTGCCTCAGGAACAATGGCGGTTGGCTGGCTGAGCGTGGGTGGGTGTCGCGGAGGTCGCCGAGAACGAACCAGGTTGTCAATGCGGATGGAGAGCTCGATGTATTCGTTGAGGGTCCTATCCTCATTGCAACACGCAAGTTTGGACTGTAACTCCATAGAAAGTCCCTTGCGATAAAGCAGTTTGAGCGGCTCATCCCTCTACCCGGTCTGCGCAGTGAGCATGCGAAATGTGAGAGCGTAATCAGCGGCTATTCTGCATCCCTGTCGCAGAGCAAGAAGCTGCTCACCCGCCTCTCCTCCATAGGCGGAGTGTTCAAACACCTCCCGAAAACACTTTAGGAAATCGGCAAAGGACGGGAAAGACATCTGCTTACCCTCCCAGACAGCGGTAGCCCAGTCAAGCGCTCACCCAGTCAGCAGCGAGGAAACAAAAGAAATGCGATTTTCGTCCGTGAGGTATAACAGCGGTTGTTATAGAGTTGATCAACACCCCAAAGCTTGACAGTCATTATTACCTCTTTATGGGTTGAAATTTTATTCCATAACATTACACAGTTTTTCTTATCTATGGTTTTGATGCTGTTTTATGTCTGACGATTGTGTTAGATTACACGGTTAGATTAAGTGGTTTCATCTTCACTTGTGGTGTAGGTGGGGGGAGTGAATGACCAGCACACTCTTCCATTCTCAATACCACGACTGAGGTGAGACCCTTGAGCAAGGCACCAAACCCCAAACTGGATTACCTTCTTTTGTTTGTTAATAAGGACCTGCTGCCCTTAAATCCCTTAAAAACGTCTTCCTGTCAAGCAAAAATGACATAAGAGAACACAAGTATGGATCTAGCAGAAGTTCAGTTCCTCCCCCTTACCCAAGGTTTACATTACTGAGTTCCTCCATCTGGTTATCTAGGTACATTTTCCCAACCTCTCCTTCTCCTTCTTTCCCAACATTTTTTTAATAACTGAATGAACCTTAAAGCCTGTTTTCCCACTGATGGCCCTCAAGGCACACTGTACAAATATTTAGATCTGACCCACCAGCTATGTCAAGTCACCTTTATTTATATTGTCTCGGTTACGTATGGCAACCCTCGTTCCCTGATGGAGGGAACAGAGACGTGTCAAGTGTACGGCAATAGTACTTGCTCTTGGGAGCCCAAACACCTCTCACAACATTGAGAAAAGCCCAATGAAATTGGGTGTGCAGAATTTGCATAGCTGGCCACGGCCCGGACATCCTGGTATAAATAGGCCAGCATGGCATCTGCTCACTTGTTCTGTTCTGAGGAGTCGAGAAGTGTCTCAACCTACTGCCGTACCATAATTGGCAGTGAGTGGAATCCGGTGAGGCAACAGATCTACCTGCGCCTGGTCAAATCAACTTCAATCAGCTGGACCATCTGAGGGTGGAGCTTCGACTTGCCCCGGAGCGAAACTTGTTGTGAGAAAATCGGCCACACGATTGAGTTTGCCTGGGATGTGAGTAGCACACAGAGACTTGGGACTCTGCTGACTCCAGAATAGGAGATGGCGGGCCAGTTGTGACATGTGAAAGGAGCGGACACCACCCTGATGGTTGATGTTCGCTACAGTTGCTGTGTTATCTGCTCAGACCAACACGTGTTTGTCCTGAACAAAAGATCGGAACCTCTTCAAGGCCAAAAGCAAGGCCAAGTCAATTGATTGATATGCCAATTCAGCCAAGGGCCTGTCCAGACCCCTGAGGCTGCTTGCCCATTGCATAGGGCACCCCAACCTGTCTTGGAAGCATCTTTCATTACAACGATGCGTCTGGACACTTGTTCTAGGCAGCCCCTGCCCGTAGAAACAAAATATCTTCCCAAGGACTGAAGGTTTTGTGACACAGATGTGTTATGTTCACACGCTGTGTACCTTGGCGCCTTGCCATCTTGGGACTCGGGTATGAAGTCAGGGCTGCAGAGGTCTCATGTGCATCAGGCCCGGTGGTGAGAGCGGGGCCGAAGATGCCATATGTCCAAGGAGCCTCTGAGAGTCTTCAGGGGAGCTGCTGTTCTGAGTGTGAGTATTCTCACACACTCCAGCACTGACTGTGCATGATCCTGAAGGGGTGTGCAGTCATAGTGACCGAGTCCAGTTCCAAACTGAGAAAAGAGATAGTCCACACTGAAGAGAGTTGATCTTTTCCCAGCTGACCTGAAGTCCCAGTTGGGCTAGGTGGTTGAGAATCAAGTCCCTGTGAGCACAAACCAACTCCTGCGAGTGTGCTAGAATCACTCCCACTTCCCTGAGACGATCTTCATGAAGCCACGAGGAATTAGGGACAGCCTGAAGGGAAGGACCTTGTACCTTGATCAAAACATGAAGTATGTGTTCTTAAGGTCAATAGCCACAAACCAATCTTGAACCCTGACACACATGAAAGTGTGCTTGAGCCTTGATGTTCAATTCAAAACTCTTAAGTCTCGGATAAGTCTACCCACCACCCTTCTTGGGTACCAGGGGATAGGCTCTATCGCATCCTTTGCCAGGAGGGTTGCGACTTCCGCTTGAAGGACCACAGCATACTCGCCTTGAACCGACTTTGTAAGAGAATGGCATTGAGCTTGAGCGGACGCCTTGTGACTGAATCGCGTAGCTGAACTGGGTGGTCCTGAGAAGCCAACGGGAGGAATTGGGGAGGTCACCCAATCATCCCAAGACTCCACTAGCAGTCTACACCCAACGTACCTGTAGTGGAAATGTCATGGCTGAATGAAGCGAAAGGTGCCGTGCCTGGAGATGAGAAGCCCAAAGGAACACAAAGTGCCTCACCGATATGTGGAGACAGCAGGTGAGTGCCCAACACATCCTGGACTGCAGTCTCCGTGTCTGACCATCTTATGGAGGGCCATTGCGCTGTAAGATAACTAAGAGAAGAAGGATATTGCTTTTTACTGACCATGTGGTGGCTGTCTGCTGGAGGACAGATCCAACACTCATTCTCCCGTCGAGAGTGGATCTGGGTAGGTCAGTTGGCCCATCTTCCCTGGGTTGCTCGTCTCAGGAACTGATGGCCATCATATATTGATGGCCTCTGCCTGCTTCTTCACCGCGAAGAACTGCTGAAAAAGACCAACCTGGGAAATCGGGGATTCGAGAGCGGACTTCCTAACATCCCACATTTCTGCCAGGTTAAGCCACAGGTGGCACAAGTGGACATCGCCCTTCCCAGAGCCTGGGCCACGACCTTCGTAGCTCGGAGAGCGTAGTCAGTCGCTGAATGCAGTCCCTGCAGCAATTCTGGGTCGGGACCACCCTTGTGCAGATCTTGTAACACCTTGGCCTGGTACACCCGCAGGATGGCCATGGCGTGCAGGGCAGACGCAGCTTGTCCAGAAGCTGTGTAAGCCCTCACCCTTAGAGAGCTTACAAGCCCTGGACAGGAGCCTGGGTGGATCCTATCAAGCGACGGCATCTTGCGGGCAAGTAAACTACAATCGCCCTCTCCGCTTGGGGAACCTCCATATGCCCCCTACAGGAGGAGGAGTTGGTATATTGCGTTCTGGCCGAAAACAGAGCCATCCGTGATTATATCAACTTCTCATGCACTTCCAGGAAAACAGGCACTGGGAACAAGCGTAACAGTCGTTACCCAGATGTCTATTACCCATCCGTGAAGGTTCGGGACTCCATTTCAGCATCCGCCTCCAACTGAGAATCGGCCCCCCGCAGAGGCCTGCTCAGCTGAGGCCTCAGCTTCACATGGCTCACGCCCTCCTTCAGATGCTGCCACTGCCCATTCGTCTCCTTTAGGAGTTCCAAATAGGAAATCAGACTATCAAACACATTCGGAAGCTCGACCGAGGGATGCGAGGAGCGAGAGAATGGTGAAAAGGTGAATGGTGCTGCTTCTCACAGAGAGACGCTGCATTCGGCTCCGAAGAATAGAAAAAGTGAGCAGATGCCACGCTGGCCTATTTATACCCGGATGTCCGTGGCGTGGTCAGCTATGCAAATTCTGCACACCCAATTTCACTGTCCTTTTCTCAATGTTGTCAGAGGTGTTTGGGCTCCCAAGAGCGACCCCTAGTGTCGTACACTCAACACAACGTTGGAGTGGATGACAGAAAGGGAAAGCACTTTTTACAATACAGATTGTGTCAAAGCAGCTTTACAGTATTAAACAGGAAAATAGTGTGTAGATAACGCAAAAGGACAATAATAAACACTCTCATTTTGTGTTAAAGTGAGTTCATCGTTGATTCAGTGATGTCATTATCCAAGCTCAGTTTAGTTCAAATAGTGTATGTGCAATTAAGTTGATATCGCTGGAAATTAAGTGTCTCCAACTAAGCAGCCAGAGGCAACAATAGGAAGGGATCAAAACACCATCAGTGAAAGTGAAATAGAGAAAAAAAACCTTGGGGGAAACCAGGCTCAGCTGGGGGCCAGTTTTCCTCCAGACAATACCAGCAGTTTAATTCCAGGCTGCAAAAAAGAAAAAAAAAAAAAAAAATACGATTGTGCAGAGGACTTGTTTATTGTGCAGAGTTTGTTTATTAAGCACACAGAGCAACTGCCTAATAAAGCATTACAATAATCTAACCTTAAGGTCATATACACATGATTTTCGTTTTCTGCTTATGACACTGAAAGCATAGGTTGTAACTTAGATATTTTGGAGATGGAAAAAAAGCGGCTTTGCAAATGCTAGAAACATGACGTTCAAAGGAAAGATTCTTAGCAAATAGCACACTTAGATTCCTAAATGATGACAAAGAGTTGACAGAACAGTCATCAAGTGTTAGACAGTGTCCTAGGTTATTACATTCTGAGGTTTTTGGTCCAATATTTTTTTATTTATTTATTTAGTTTTTATTATTATTATTATTATTATTATTATTATTATTATTTTTATTTTTTTTTTTTCCAGAATTTAGCAATAGGAAATTACTAGTCGTCCAATTTGTATATCAACTATGCATTCCATTCATTTTTCAAATTGGTATGCTTTGCAGTCAGCATAACAGTGAAAGCTAACACCATGTTTCCTGATGATATCTCCCAAGGGAAACATGTAAAGCGTGAAAAGCGACAGTACTAGTACTGAGGCTAGTGGTACTCTATATACTGCACTTGTGGTAGGTGTGATACTTCATCATTCACTGCGACTGATGGTGGTCAGATAAGTATGATTTGAACCATTATGCCACTAATGGCAACATAATTTTCTAGTCTATTCAAAACAATGTTTTAGTTGATAGTGTCGAACACAGCGCTAAGATCCAGTAGCACTACTAGAGAGACACAACCACGTTCAAATAACAGGTTATAAAGTTTATCGTAGCTATATGGGCACTCCGTTTTTCTTGTTATTTAAAACATTTGGCCAAAATCTCATGATAAAATATGAACTGCTATGCACAGGATATTCAAAACGTGCAAAAGTATATTGGCTACAACTAGACGGCAAATGCTAAGACGCTTCTCCGCTCTTCAAACACACAAAACCATGAGCCTTTATAGACAGTGTTTCTTTAAAAAATGCTGTGCTTATTCAAACATCAAACATTTATTTACCCTTGCATTGCGAAGAAGTAGATGTCTGTCTTCAAATGGCGCATCACAGCACTTCATTCTAAATGGAGTTATGAGGTTTGACTGACAATTTGAGAATCCAATGGCGTTACCAGGTTTAGTCACAAGCTCTTTTGAATGCTTTTCATTGGTTAAATATTTGTAAATCCCACAGACATAATGATAACCAATATACTGATATAACAAAATACAGTAGAGATGAAGTTTTTGATAATTTTCCACAGCATACCTGAAACTAGTGTGCCGTGGCACAGTGGATGGGAAACACTGGATTAGATGCTATAGGGTCTAACATACATGTTGTTGGTTTTGATGATTTAACAAGTTCATACAATTCTTCCTCTCCTATAACAGAGAATGAGTGGAATTGTTCCTCAGGAGATCTACTCACTCTGTCACTTTTACATAATATATACCTATACATAATAGCGATATACAGTATTCAGGCATACAAGGGCTAGATTAGCACTTGTGAAAATGCCATCGCGTTCTCTGACACGTGAGCTCGGGAGAATCGATAAATATGGCTTAGATATTGCAACAATCTCAATTATACAGTAAATAAGAATGTAGACAAACTCAAACTGACTAAAAGTCTACAATAAAACACACCAATAATGCTATTTCACCATCTCTCATATGAATTCACTAGCGCCGTACATGGATGATGCAATACACAATGCGTGTGGCACACATACCTGATTATAATTAGCAACTAACGATAATACAACTTATGCATTCGAATAACAGCTGTTTAAAGATAATAAATAACATAAACACAGTCACTCACTTGTATATGAACGCACCTGGTAGAAACAACAACAACAGCGTCACGCTAGCAAAGATTCTCCATGCTCTGAACTGCGTACAGTTAAAACGGTTAAAGGGATCCTTAAAGGGAAATGCTGAGTAATCAGCGTAATACCTCTTAAAGACACAAGGCACTAATGTCTCTATATACATAGCAAGCTTTTTCTACAGCCGCCCCCACATTTGCGGTGTAAATGTGTAATTTAGAAAAGGCACTAAGGTAAGTTACGGGATAGTACTAAGGGGTACTCAATATGGTAACGCTGGGAGGCTGATAAGCCGGGTGACGAAGATAGGTATTCTTCTTGACTTCCACTTCTGCAGTTCGGGCTCTCCCATCTTCTCCAGGAAAGACTTTCACTACTTGTCCAACTGACCATAGGGCTCAGGGTAACTGATGATCAACAATCATGACAACTGTGCCTGGTTGCAGGTTCTCTTCCTCTTTGTGCCACTTCTGGCGGACTTGCAGTTCTGGGAGATAGTTACGGAGGAAACATTTCCAAAATTGGTCTGCTAGAAGCTGACTGTGTCTTTTTTTTTTTTTTTTTTCTCAGCATTTCTGAATACCAGGCTACTAGACTTGGCTTCGGGTGGGATGTGGTCCAGTACTTGAGGGAGGTTGCTGGCCCACTGTCTTAGATCAAACTAGATCAAACTTAATCTCGCAACTTGGCTGCATGTGCACTGGTTTCTTCCTCGGAACTGAAACTCTGAAGGAAGTTGTCCACATAGAAGTATTTCTCAATACTTTCTCTGACATCTTCGGCTGGCTGAGTAAGGTCGATGACATGCTTTTGGAGGGTAAAAGTTGCGCAGCAAGGGCTGCATGTTGTCCCAAATGGGAGAACTTGGCACTCGTAAACTTGGGGGGACTGATTTCGGTTGAGGTCCCTCCAGAGGAATCTTAGCAGTGGGCGGCCTGTTGGTAGCAGTCGCACTTGATGGTAGCGGTTGCACATGCCTCTAACATCACTACTCAAGGCAATAGTGTGTTCACGGAACCTCAGGAGTACAGACATCAGGGAGGGGCCCAGTGTGGGACCAGGGAGGAGCAGCTGGTTGAGATTTTTCCCTCCATGTTGGAACGAACAGTTGAAGACAACTCTGTTCTTGCCGTTATGTTGTGTCATATGGTGGGGGATGTACCACGACTCCTCAGCTTGATCCACTTGGTCGGGAGATATCACGTGTGCATATCCTGCCTCCTTTAACTTGTTCA
This sequence comes from Cirrhinus mrigala, assembly GCA_036247105.1. Classification (NCBI taxonomy): domain Eukaryota; kingdom Metazoa; phylum Chordata; class Actinopteri; order Cypriniformes; family Cyprinidae; genus Cirrhinus; species Cirrhinus mrigala. Next base: position 1,800,461 of record CM070011.1, on the reverse strand, counting down.
TCTCCCCCCGGTAGGCTGCTGCTAGGAACTCTGGCTAATCGCCTTTTTATTCCTTGGAGAAAAGGCAGAGTGGTATCTGGGGAGGCTCGCAGGAGAGGCATATCTTTCACTCGTAATAAGGGCGTGGCATATCTGGCTACTCCATCTACGATAAATCTGGTAGTCTTGGAGCAGTTTCTCCCTGCGGTATGGGAGCATGTCTAGTTGCCACAATTTCTCAACTTGCCTGTATAGGTCAGTATACGAGCCTGAGGTAGCTGTGAAGAGGCACTGCTGGCTGGGAAGGCGATGCTTGATCTCCTGAGTGGGACCTTGCAGGGTCCCACCAAGTCTGGTCTTGATAGTGGCAGGACCGTTGGGCGGGCCTAGACGAACTGGCTCTACTAGGGTAATGAGGTGAGGGTAATCCTATAAGGAAGGGTGTTTGGACAGATTCAAAGGGTGGCAACTGTAGACCTTGCAGATGGCTGTACTTGCGTTGTAACTCATCTACTGGATACGTATGCTCAGTTAACACCCAGTGTCTCCGCTGTAAAGGCTTGACGAATCCTGAATGAAGTCTTGGGCTGGGACGCTGGCGACACTGTAAAGGTTACTGAAGCACTGTGTAGGATGTGAAGGTCTTGGCAGACTGTACACAGAACAAGTTCTTCAAGTTGACCAGTCAGTCTGAGCTGCTTGGCCGCTGAATGAAGGAGGATGGTGCATTCTGAGCCATCATCCAAGAGGGCAAGTCTCTAATCACTGACTGCCATTTCTCAAGAGCACTTTACAGATCTTCAGTAAGACACGCTGACTGTCAGTGGGTCGATCTAGATACAGTGTCTCTGTGGCTGAGTTCACCAAGCACTTTCTGAAGGTCCGACCTTGGGTGTCTCAGGTGTCTTCACAAATGATCGATCATTAACCTCATGGAGGATGTACAGGTGGCGGTGACTGCAACTCTTGCAGGGTGTCTTAAGGTTACACTGTGCAGCCTGATGGGCTCTTCCACAACGCCAACATCTCGTTTGATTGTATCCACTGCACTTTCTGATCTCTGTTAAGTCTCTGGAAACTGGCACACCCATTCAGGTAGTGATCTTGAACATCACAATAACGGCAGAACATCTTCTTGTCTCTGGGCTTAGGGTCAGGCGCTTTAGCTGGCATCTCACTGCTGTCTTTCTCTGTACTGAGGAAGATACTTGGCCTTTGCTGTTTGTCTCATGTCCTTCTGATGTCCCTTCTTGTGTATGGGCACTGACTTACCTGCTGGAGAATAGAACCTGGTACTTTCTTCTTGAACTTGCAGCTCAAACTCTAACCATGCTAAGAGATCAAGCAAGGCAGGGATGGGAACTTGTTGGGGATGGACAGACCGTCTAGTCTGCATATCATGTGGAAGCTTACACAACAATCTTGATACACAGGAACCGCACTCTAACTCCATGTAGCCTTTATTCCCCAGTTGTTGAAGCATACTCACTAAAGAGCGAACTTTCAGTGCAAACATCCGGAAGGCTCTCACATCCCCTTGGCTGACATTCGGACCATCCATAAGCTCAGCTATTCGCTGAAGGGCCAACTGGTGAGGCTGTCCATACTGTTGGTTAAGCGCTTCCATAGTGTTTGAGAAGGGGTATAACGAGTTGCAGTAGGAGTCTGCAATCAGCAGGACTTCCTCGATCTTCAGGTGTTCGACGAGAAGCTGGTACTTAAATCTCTCTGTAGCGTCCACTGGAGGAATGTTCTCTAGAGCGATCTGCAGATGGGAAAACTCTCTCGGATCTGGCCTCACAAAGTTCGGGATAGTGAGAGCTGGTCCCCAATATGTGCTCTCTTGACTGGGAGGAACACGTAACTGGGTCGGCCTGTAGCCACTTCGGCCATCATCGAATCTGTCATAAGATCTCTGGGGGAAGGACTGGTGCAAGAAGGGTCGAACATGAGTTGGCGGTGATATCATCTCGAGCTGCCTAAGCCTCTGTTCGAGGTCATGCAGGCGATCTTGGTCTCTGAGGTAGCTTGGATCTAGGCAGAGGGATTGGCTTGGCATCTGTAGTGACCGGCGGAGCATGAACACGGGGTTGAGGGAAAATGTGTTCTGTGGAAGACGACTTGATCGATCACTTACTGCAAGTAGGCTCAACTGTGTTTCCAAGGCCTCATTCCTCTCCGTCAGTTTCCTTATCTGCCCATAGGAATGACGTCGCAGTTCCTCAGTCTCCTTCTGCAACTGCTGGAACTCTGCTAAAACTACTGACAACTGCTCAGGAAGGACTAAAGTATGTGCTCGCTGTTGTTCAGACTCTCTACTGGGACTCCACTCTGGCAGAGGCTGCCATTGCTGTATACTTGTTCCGTGCTCAGGGGAGGTGTCGGCAAGCTCGGGTGCAGCCGCTCCTCGCAATTCTAAGTCGTCACTCATCTCTGAAGTATCTACTCTCTGTCTTGACTGCAACCTCTGTTGATGATTAGTGAGTTCTAAATCTGACAGATGACTAGGGAGCTGCACCACTCGTCTGGGTCTGACCGTGGGCTCAGGAAGGTCAGGTCTGGGATCTGGATCACTCTGATGCATCGTTCTTATGACAGCTCTTCAGATCCGGCTCGAAGGACCAGTTGTAAGCTAGACTAGTGTGGATGCTGGTGGAAATTGAGCAGACATAAGTCCTCCGGTCAGAGACGAAGTAAACTTTAATAGTTTGCAGCTTGTAGAGGTTTTACAGTCCTTCAATTTGGTTGAGTGAATGATAGAGTATATGCAGAGTAGTACAGAGTAGTTTGAAGTGTAGCGTAGTATGAGTGGTTCTAAAACACAAAATAATAATACTCAATTAGTAATGGTCTGAAATAACAAATATATACTCACTCTGTCACTTTTACATAATATATACCTATACATAATATCGATATACAGTATAATAACAAAATAGCGATTGATTCAAGCATACAAGGACTAGATTAGCACTCGTGAAAATGCCATCACGTTCTTTGACACGTGAGCTTGGGAGAATCGATAAATATGGCTTAGATATCGCAACAATCTCAGTTATACAGTAAATAAGAATGTAGACAAACTCAAACTGACTAACAGTCTACAATAAAACACACCAATAATGCTATTTCACCATCTCTCATATGCATTCACTAGCGCCGTACATGGATGATGCAATACATAACAACTTATGCATTCGAATAACAGCTGTTTAAAGATAATAAATAACATAAACACAGTCACTCACTTGTATATGAACGCACTCGGTAGAAACAACAACGGCGTCACGCTAGCAAAGATTCTCCGTGCTCTGAACTGCGTACAGTTAATACGGTTAAAGGGACCCTTAAAGGGAAATGCTGAGTAATCAGCGTAATACCTCTTAAAGACACAAGGGGGCACTAATGCCTCTATATACATAGCAAGACTTTTCTACATGATGCTTTATTTTTCATTAATTTAGCCACTGTAATGAATAAATACCTGGGGTTGTTTTTGTTTTCTTCTAATAGAGATGAAAAGGATCTAATCCTCTAGTTTTGTTTTCTTCCAGCTGCACTCCATTTTCCGAACTGCTCTCTTTTGGGGCACAAGTGTGCTCATTATACCACAGTGTTGGACTGTTTTCCTTGATCTTCTTTAAACATAAAGTAGCAAGGTTAGAGTCTTAGGTCTGGCGGGGATGATCAGCGCTCTCATCCACCTTCAATACTACGACTGAGTTGAGACCGTTGAGCAAGGTCTCAACTGCTCCCTGCGCGATGCAGCAAAATGGCTGCCTACTGCTCCGGGTGTATGTTCACGGTGTGTGTAGATTTGAATGGGTTAAAAGCAGAGCACAAATTCCAAGTATGGGCCACCATACTTGGCCACACGTCTTTTTTTTCTTTTCTTTTCTTTTCTTTTCTTTTCTTTTCTTTTCTTTTCTTTTCTTTTCCTTAAAGTGCTAGAAAAGAGAGAGCCCATGTTTTTCTGAGCTATTAGATATGCTGTGGAATTGAGACAAGCCAGGAAGATTATTACAAAGCAGTCTTTTGTGGTATTAGTGATGGTTCTACCATATTTTTAACAAGGAGTTGAATTTACAGCTTTAGCTATATATACACAAGATTTGATAATGATCTGAGATATCGTCGCTCTGCCAGTATGGTGCATGGTGTCTTGTATACAGTAGCCAGTATAAACATCACAGTGGATTTATCATTAACACTTACTACTTTAGATAATGTTATATGAAACACCATTACTTGAAACCTGACTTCTGAGAAATACTGAAAATATTACTATCAATTGTAAAAACACCTCCTCCTTTACCTTTTGGTCATGGCTCATGTCTATAACAGTAATCTTTGGGTAGAGTAATGTAATCATTTGGTTTTATCCAGGTTTCTGTCAAACAGAGCAGGTTATGATCAGTGATCATATCATTTACAAGAAGTGCTTTTGTACAAGGGGATCTAATATTCATTAGGCCAAGCTTTATCATTTGTTTATCTGAATTATATCTGTTTTTTAATTGTTGAACATCAATTAAATTGTTTAAACCTTAAATTGGTTTGAACGTTTTTTTTGTATTTGATAGTTCAGGGAACAGCTACACTTGCAGTTTAGATTAAAAGCCAACAATGTCAAATTAGTTTGATAGATAATATCAGAAATGTGGTGATCATTAAGTTGTATTTCAGCAGTGTAAAGAATAGAGAGTCATAGTGAGAAAGTAACAGAAGAACAAAGCTACACAGAGCTACAATTGCAAACAATCACAAACCACTCAGCAGCACGGCAGGCAGAAACTGGAAGCATGTGGTTAGTGGATCCCCGTTCACCGTCCCTTCCTCCACTGGTTCTGCCTTCCATCGTGACAGCAATGGATTTGTCTGGGGCCACTGGCCATCCTTCTCTGACTTTGCCAGGGTCATCATATGCTCCTCCACCCCCTCCTCATCCTGCTGTGCCATCGGCTCTCCTTAGACCTAGTTCACACGTACACAGGTATTTTTACAAAAAAGGAGGAACTTTTCCTCCTTCCTTTAAAAAAATCTTGTTGACATGAAAACGCAAAAAGCACTGTCAAGAGCATGGCAAACCAACATGTGGTTATACAATTATAACTGTAAAGCCATGTTGGCCAATCAGAAGCCTGAAGAAAGCACGCATCTCAGAAGTCACAAGCCAAAATCTCCAGTTTCACTGGCTACACGACAACACTGCAACTGGAGTTTCTTAAAATCTTGACCCTCTCAGGAGTTTCAAAAAGGTTCCGTTTCACTGACCTGATACTGTGTTGGACAAACAGCCAAAAAACATAGAAATACCAGTGTTCGTGTGGACAGGTCTCCACCAGCATGATTTACCATGTTTTTTTGCAACAATGATCAGCTGTTGTTAATGAGCAGTAAATCCTTTGTTAGCTTGCTCAGGTGAATTTGTTCTTGGATGGAGCTAAACTCTGCAGGAAAGTGGACCAGGTGGGCCAGAGATGAGAAACCCTGAGCTAGCTAGTAAACATCTATCCAAGTTAGTGAGCAGCTAGCTAGTTTGTTAGTATACCTGTACTAACATTGGAAAACCATGAATGTAAGCTTGCTAGTGTTAAACATGTAGTAATATCAACTGCTGCAGACACATTACATCCAGCAGGTAGTTACTGAATTCAATGTGCCGGCTGATTGACTTGCTGGCCAGTGTCCTAGACCGGCATCCGTGATGTCAAAATGAACTCTTATGCTCTGTCCACTGCCAGTTCTGTTCATTTTTAGCTTTATCGGGGACAGGGGACCCAGATAAACCCACATGGAAAGAACCTATATGAGGATATATGCTCATATATGAAACCTATATGCAGTATATATGCACATATATGATAATATATATGCTGCATATATGCGTATGTATGCCACATATAGGCAAAATTGAGGTGCATATATGTCCATATACAGGCCATATAGGTCTCCTGTATTGCTTCTTTATATCCACAAAAAAGCCCTATATGTACATACAAGATATGTCTCCTATATAGCTCATGGCAGGATCTGGTCATTTTAGCTCATATCTCACTTTGGCAACTGTCATACATGATGCCTAGCTCATATTTTCTATTATCAAGGCAATAACTAAGAACTAACTAAAAAAAAAAAAAAAAAAAAAAAAAAAAAACTTATGTGCGAACACGTGAAATTGGTATCACATGTAATTGGCATGTTATGTAATTTAACTATGGCAAATAAGTGAGAGAAGATGGAAAGCTATGTTTTCCTGAAACATTTACAAGGTCAATTCTTTCTTGTATGAAAATAGTGAAAAAGAAGGAAATGTCCCACATGGAAATAACCTATATAAACATATATGTTTTAATATAGGTTTTGATATAGGTTTTTAATATATGTGACATATATAAAATTGGCCGTTTTCCTATATTATATGTACATATATGTACATATAATATAGGAAAACGGCCAATTTTATATATGTCACATATATTAAAAACCTATATCAAAACCTATATTAAAACATATATGTTTATATAGGTTATTTCCGTGTGGGAAGCCGGAGACATGATGGCCATGGTGGAGCTGATGAGTCGAAGGGCCAAAACAAATTCCTAGCCTTGGAGGGTTGAGAATAGCCAAAGAGTTACAAGTTGCCATGGTTTCAAAGTTCCAAAGACCACGGTGGCTGTCTAGGACACCATGGTCATTTCCCTGAATTTGGGTGACTGGAGAGGTTCGACTGAGCCAGGGAGCCAAAGAGGCAGGCAAAACCAGTAAGAGGGAGGAAGCCAGAGAACTAGGTGAGAAAAGCTAAGGAGGCAAAAACAAGACAAGACCAAGTGAAGGAGGCGCACTGTGATACGATTCATGACACTGATTTAACGATACAATTTTCCTATGATTTTTTAACAAAATGAGATGTAAGACAAATTATAAATGAAAAGGTGTCCTTTTATTATTTCTCAGACAAAATGCTACATATTTCTAATACAAAAAAGAGAAATCTCTACATATAAACAAACTAAGGCTTTGCCTGTGCTCTTTCCATTTAAATTTCAAGGTGACCACTGCATTTTAATCTTGATCCAAACAAAGATGCTGCACACATTCAGCATGAGCAGTTTTTGATTTAAATTTGGTTGTATAATTTCGAAGTTTGAAGCAAAAACAGAATGGTCTGACTTTAGCTTTGTGAAATTATTCTACAGAAAACATCTGAACTTAACAAAATCAGCAGATGGGCTGAATGAGATGCAGATTCACTCTCTTACAGCAGATGGTGCTTATGGAACAGCTACTTTTATAAACACATACAATACGCATTGTACAGAGACAAGATGAAAAGAAAATACCATCTGAACTTTTCTGAAGACCTCCCCTCAGAGATGCATTCATTTAAAACCTCACCCCAAATCACTATTCATTTAAAATCTTAACCAGCTTGAATTGTCACATAGTTTTATAGATTTTCAACAGTCTTGGCATGGATCGTTACATCCCTAACCTGGACAGGACCAGCGGTTATTATAGTAAAAGTGTAGTAAGCCTTTTGTCGTTGTAACGGTGAGTGAGAGACGAGAGGTGAGCGGATCCATTTGCATGCTTTTATTAAAGGGATGAGACAAAGACATGGTCGAAAAACAGGCAGGGTCGGCACAATAGCAAACAGGCATAACAGGGCGAGGCACAAGAGAAGTCCGTGAGACAGGCGTGGGTCAATACAGCGGCGAACGTAATCCGTAAAGGGTAGAGACGAGAGAATAATCCGTGAGGAGAGCAAGAGTCCAGAAGGCAGGCGGCGAGACAGACGAGACGAGACGGCCAGGCAAGAAAGCTAAACACGGGAACCAGGAAACTAGGGAACAAGGGAACTAGGAACAACAACAATGCTAATCACAACAACAATACTCCGTCATTTGTAAGGGGAAAGACCGGGGCTTTTATAGGGCACCTGATTGGTCACATGTGTTGACGCAATCAGTGTGATGGGTGATGGGAGTAGTAGTCCGGGGTGTAGTACAACAGTCAGTGTGTAATGATAAGGTGAGAGCGACATCTGGTGGTGAGTGGTCCGCAGAACACCGACCAGATTCGTAACAGTCGTATTGATTACTATTTGTATAACCACAGTTTTAATACCATAGTTAAACTATGGAAAGTGTAGCAAAACCATGGTTATCATGATTTAACTATAGTAACCATGTTTTTGGTTTTATTTGTAGTAAAGCATGATTAATTTTCGTAAGGGTGATCGGAACCAGAGTGTCCAACATGTCAGCAAGGAAGGAGAGATCTCAGGGGTGGGAGCCCATTCCAGTTCTAGTTCCCTTGATAGTGTTCATATACCGACATAAAAATTCCTTAGGACCAAGAATGCAGCAGCAGTGGGTGAAACAAAGAGACAGATCACAGAGATCCATCCAAAATTACCTTAAACAAACCTTAATGCTTATGCAAACTACAACACACCCATCTTACACTTACACTGTACTGTATAAAACGATTTGTTGGGTCAATTTAAAATAATTTATTACCTGGCTGCCTTTAAAATTTTAAGTTCAGTCGACTTGAAATGTTAAGTTGTACCAAGTGACAACTTATATTTTTTAGTTGATTCAACTTAAAATTTTAAGGCAGCTGGGTAACAATCCCAGCTTTTAAGTTTAACAAACCAAATTTTTAGCTTAGTCAACTCAAATATCTAAGTTGTGACTTAATACAACTTAACATTTCCAGTTGAGTGAACTTATTTGAGTTGACTGAACTTAAAATTTGAAGGCAGCAGGGTAACAAATTATTTTGAGTTGACCCAACAAATTGTGTTTTTTTTGTTTTGTTTTGTTTGTTTGTTTTGTTTTTTACAAGTATTCTCAGTGACAGTTATGTGTGGTGCAACATCTTACACAAACTCAGCTGTTAATGGACAAAAGAATGCATGCATGACAGTTCAATCTTCCGTCATGTTTGGAATTAATGCGTTCGTAACATTGCCAAATGTATTCTGGATGTGATTTGGTAAGTGAATAATGCATTGGCAAAACTTTAATGAATTTTTTCTAAATGTGTGTTTGGACTATGCAAATAAGTTCCACAGGAGGAAAGAAGGGTGGGCCAGACCGTGTTCCTCGCTCTGATGAAAACAGCCAATAACAGCACGGAAATGGAGAAGTGGCAAATTGCCTTCCTCGTTGAAAAGAGAAAAAGACACTCCCAAAGACACTCCTTGTTCTGAGTCTCCCATCTAGAGAGACAGTAACAAACACCAATGTTCTGAGCCTCTGGTCTGTGAGGGAAAAAGCAATAAAAGATACCAAGTTCTCAGTCCTGTAAAGGAAAGGATGTTAGCAGAACGTTCTGAGTCTCATTCTGAGTTACTTTTGTCTGTGTGTTCCAGGCTAAGGACCTTCTGCACATACTCCAGGACTGTGTCTGTGCTCCAGACTGTGTTCCCATGATCAGCATCTTACAGCACTTTGTGTTCAAGGCTGTTGAAACAGATTCCTGCTCTCTTCCCCACTGCACTGAAGAAGTCACCGTCACTGGACTGCTCACTCAGCCACAGAGAACGTAATATAATTTATCCAAACCTCTTCTTGAGACCGTGGCTGTTACATATTATCTGTCACGGGCAGTAACAGAGAGAGAACCTAAATGCAGATGAAGGATGAGAGTTTATTTGAAAAAAGCAAACTCAGCAAAAAAACAGCCCAAAATAGTCAAAAAATTAACCCTTAGCCAAGCAACAGTCACAGAATGGCATGAGAATCTTGGAGGCAAAACCACATGCAGAGTCCACCTCTAGAATTTTCTATATTTCTGCATAAATATGACGCAAATCATCAGATTTTCACACAAGTCCTTAAAGTTGACAAAGAGAATCCAATCAAACAAACAAGACAAAAATATATATTTTGCCATTTAGTTATCGAGAAAAATTATCCAGTGTTAAATGTCTGCGAGGTGCAAAAGCTTGTGAATCTTTGCTTTCAGTATCTGTTGTGACCCCTTTTTGAAGCAATAACTGCAGGTAACGTTTTTTGTAACTGCTGATCAATCCTGCGCAATGACTTGTAGGAATTTTAGCCCATTCTTTAGTACAGAAACACTTGAACCCTGTGATGTTGGTGGGTTTCCTCCTAAGAACTGCTTGCTTCAGGTCCTTCCACAACATTTTTATTGGATTAAGGTCCAGACTTTGACTCGGCTGTTCCATAACATTACTATTGTTCTTGTTTAATCATTTTTTGGTAGAATAACTTGGGCACTTGGGGTCGTTGTCTTGCTGCATGACCCGCTTTCTCTTTAGATTTTAGCTCATGGACAGATGTCCTGACATTTTCCTTTAGAATTTGCTGGTATAATTCAGAATGTATAGTTTCATCAATGATGGCAAGTCGTCCTGGCCCAAAAGCAGCAAAACAGGCCCAAACCATGATACTACCACCACCATGTTTCACAAATGGGATAAGCTTCTTCTTATGCTGGAATGCACTGTTTTTCTTTCTCCAAACCTAACACTTTTAATTTAAACCAGAAATTATATTTTGGTCTCATCCGTCCACAAAACATTTCTCCAGTAGCCTTCTGACTTCCACATGACCTTTATTAAACTGCAGACATGCAGCAGTGTCTTTTGGAGAGTTGTGGCTTTCTCCTTTCAATCCTGCTATGTACACCATGGTTGTTCATTGTTCTCCTGATGATGAACTTCAACATTAACCAATGTGAGAAAAGCCTTTAGTTGTTTATAAGTTATCCTGGGGTTCTTTGCAACCTCAGAAACTACTATACATCTTGCTTTGGAGTGATCTTTGTTGGTTGATCGCTTCTGGGGAGGGTAACTGTGGTCTAGAATTTCCTCCATTTGTACACAATCTGTCTGAATGTGGATTTGTGAAGTCCAAACTCTTTAGAGATGGTTTTGTAACCTTTTCCAGCCTGATGAGCAACAACAACTATTTTTCTGAGGTCCTCAGAGATCTCCTTTGTTTGTGCCATGATTCACCTTCACAAACATGATCAGACTTTAATACATCCCTGTTCTTTAAATAAAACAGGGCATAAACTGACACCTAATTGTCATCCTATTGACTGAAAACACTTCTGAACAGACAGACTCTAATTTCACCTTCAAACTAACTGCTAATTCTAGAGATTCACATACTTTTGCAACTCACACATATGTAACACTGGATAATTTTTCATAATAAATACATTACAAAGTATATATTTTCATCTCATTTGTTTGATTTGGTCCTCTTTGTCAATTTTCAGAACGTGTCTGAAAATCTGATTAACTTTGTAGTAAATTTCACTTTTGCCCACCCAGGGACACCAATAATGTAGTGAATTTCACTTTCGCCAACCTAGGGAGGTGAAATAGGGTAGTGATGGGTACTCACGTCACAGCTGACGTTATGATTCTTGGATCACGTCTCAATTAATGTGTGGTTATGAGTACATCACATAAGAAAGATTGGTGGGATCTCTAACTTGTAGAACCTCTTACTGTAGTATCAACACAAGGATATAGATATATATAACAAATAGATTTTATTAACAAAAGATAGACAAGAGTAATCAACAACTACTAAATGAATACCATGAATGATAAAAGGAGTAAAGTGCATAAGATGCATAAAAGGCAAGTGATTATGTTGGGTGTTGCTATGGCAGACCTACGTTATCTAGAAAGATAAACTGTTGCCACTCTGAAACAAATAAGGTGAAGAATGTTATTATGCATCAAACAAATACGTGTAAGATTAGTTATCAACTGCAGTCAGCTATATAATATCTAATGTAAATTAGAAAATCATATACTGATAATACACAACAATGCCAAGGTCTCTGGAAGAGGTTTGGAAGTGATATTTACGTTCGCTGTGGTTGAGAGAGCAGTCCGGTGGCGGCGACTTCTTCCACTGGTTGCGCTGGTGGCAGTACAGTGGGTAGTACAAGTCTTTAGCTTGTTGGAACACGCAAGCAAAAGTACCTGAAGTGAAGGTTAGCTCGCTGGAGCTTAACCTTGTTGCAAATGTCTGTGTGTCTTCTAGGGTGACCACCCGTCCTGCGTAGCGCGTGCGCGTACAGCGTTTGAAGCCCAATTCATGCGTCCCGCAAATTGAGACCGTGTCACGCATAATCAATGCTTGCTCAAAAAAAAAGTTGGTCACTCTATATCCTCGAGCCCCAGGCAGCCAAACGAACATTACTTGACAGTTCAGCACGCTACTGTTGCCACACCCACCCCTCACTTGAACTGCTGACTAGGTTGTTGTCAACTTTTTTCGTTGTTGTCATGACAGCGCTCTCACGTGCATACCAGACACACTGGGAAGGAACTTTTAGATGCGCGCTTTCCAATTCGAAAAATGAAGAAAGAGACTGAGTCTGAGGCATCGCCATCATCAATTAAAAAGAGAAGGTGTGGGTACAAGAAAGACTGGGAAAATGAATATTTGTGGCTGAAAGGTGTTGAGGGGGATACCGAGAGGGCTTTTTGTGACCTTTGCAAAACGTCCTTCTCAATCGGACATGGAGGGGAATATGATGTCAAACGACACAGACTCATGGAGACTCACAAGAAACGTGTCCAACAGAAAGAGACATCCAAATCTATGGATGCTTTTCTCCGACCTAAAAACGACTTTCTAGCTGACAAAGTGACTGCTGCAGAGGTGACGAGTGTGTATCACACTGTCCAACACGCTACATCATATCGAGCAGGAGATTGTGGCACAAAGCTAGCCCCGACGATTTATCCGGACTCGGACATTGCCAAGAGGATGGCCTGTGGTCGGACAAAGGCAGAAGCTATTGTCACGGATGTGCTTGCTCCCGCCTCCGTCGAAGATTGCTTGAAAGTCCTCAGAAGACCACTGAATGAGCAACGAGAGGCAACAACCAAAGGTAAAGTTAAAGTTATGTTCATGGATGTAACGTTGTGTGTTAGCTATTTGTCTAATGTTAGCTAGCTAATGTTAGCTAATCATCTTATTCTACTGGTATGTTAAAAGTCAACTTTTCCTTCAGTTCACTGAAATTGCATCAGAAGCTAACGTTAGCTAACATAATGCTGCTCATCCGTGCCTTCGTGAAACCAGGCTCTGTGTATCCTTACATGAGCAACTTGTGAGCAACATTTCACTATTCGTTATCTCCCAAACTAAACAAGCAAAAGCAACTATAATTTTTGAAAAGGTATAAATATTTCTATAGATAATATTTATATAAAATCAATAATGATCAAAACAGTAAAGCAGTATCTTGTATTTTTTATAATAATCTGTTTTTAGAGAATCTCTTTTAAGTTCATCCCATCTGTGTGTGTGTCTCCACAGCCCACACGCCATTCTTCTCAGTGGCTTCAGATGCCTCCAATCATGGGACCACCAAGCTCTTCCCACTGTCAGTGCGTTACTGGACGCCAGACTTGGGAGTACAGACGAAGGTCCTTGATTTCTATGATGACAGTGATGAAACATCTGCCGCGATCCACAACCAGATCCACAACCAAGCTGGAGGAAAATGGACTGGGACTAGACATGATATCTGCGTATTCTGCTGACAATGCTAGTCTGAATTACGGGAGATACAACTCTGTCTTCCAGAAACTGAAAGAGAACAACAATTGCATTTTGAAGGCAAACTGTGTGGCCAACATCGTTCACAACAGTGCAAAACACGCAGGAGATCGGCTAAATATCGACATAGAAAATGACGTCAACAAGACCTTTAGCCACTTCTCCTCATCTGTCAAACGCATTGAGGAACTTAAGTCAATTCACACCTTTGTGGAGATAGAGTACCAGTCCCTGCTTAGACATGTGCCCACAAGATGGCTGAGCTTGTGGCCTGCAGTGAAGAGGCTTCATGACAGCTGGGCTCCTATCAAGACCTACTTTCTCTCATTGGGAGAGGACCAGTGCCCAAAGTCACTATGGCAGCTGTTCAAGGATGACCAGGATGGTGAGGGCAACCCCCTTGATCTACAGGTAATTAATTTTAATTGCACTTAACTTTTTTTTTTTTTTATCTAAATATTATTACATGAAACAGGGATTAGTGAAATGATAATAGTGTAAACAGTGCCAGCACACAGGATCATTGACTCTCCTTACTTCTTGTAGATTTACCTGTCCTTCCTCAGCAAGATTTTCCACGACACTGTGCTGGTGCTGGAGCGAGAAGATGGGACTGTCTGTGAGCTCTACGATATGATGTTCACCCTAAAAACCAAGCTACAGCAACGACAGAGTGATGGTTTCTTTGGGGCCCAGACGGGTGTACTCCTCCAGCAGTTTCCAGACAGACAGGCAGCTGTGCTCAGAGAGGACATGTGCAACTTCTACCAGTCCTCTCTCACCTACCTGGAGCAGCGCTATGACTTCTCAGACTCCAACTACCAGAAGAAAGTGGCTAGCCTGGCACTAAAGAAGAGCCCGTTCAACTTCTCCCATCTCTGTGAAGCTGTAGAGGTCCTGCAGCTAAGCAAGAAGTTGGACATGGATGCACTATATGATGAGTATTGTGTCGTTCTGCCACACCAACAGGCCATCGTGCAGTCTGGAGCTACAGTCGTGGAGAAGTGGGCCACCTTACTCAAGCACACACACACACACACACACCAAACATGACAGCATTAGCTTCTTTCCTTTTGAGTGTACCAATGCTTCAGTGGAGAGGGTCTTTTCACTGATGACAGGATGCTGGACGGACACAAGGAACAGATGTTTGGTAAACCTCATCAAGTCAGAATCCAGGTGAAGAGCAACTTCACATTCAGTTGCAAGGACTTCTACACTTATGTAGTGAAAGAGAAGGTTCTCCTCAATGCTGTACGATCCAACAAGAAATACAAGTTCAAGAAGAAACCTGAAGGTAAGAAACCTAGTTATGTAAGACCCCATTTGTCTAAGATGAAGTTTGATTTATTTTGAACATTGGTGGACTGTCCACAGGGGTGCAAATGTGTCACTTTTAGGAAACAGTAGCTTTTTAGGTCAAAATATGTCATTATTTTGCATAGGATTGTATCTTGGCACCTTTTTGTACTGTTGTCACCTTGTGATGGTGATGGGTTTGCACTCCTCTGTCTATACTGGAAAACCATTTGGAAGCTTATCATAAAAATGAATGTTGCTTTAATTCTGTCTCTTATCTTTCTTCCTTATTTGATTCAGATGCTGGTGAAAAGGTTTGAGTCCTAAAGGTGTCCCCAGAACACTGAACAGTTTTTTTTCCTGCTCCTGCCTTTACTAACATGCAAGTTCACCATCCTTCCTCCCCGTTCTCGTTCCGTGAACCTCTGGAGTTGTGAGTTAAGACTTTTTTTTTTTTTCAACTGTTCCTGTGGTGTTGAGCAACTACAATTCCTGTTAATCCTACATTTTATATTCTAATTTATTTAAAGTGAATAAATTGTAATGAAAAATAAATAAAATTAAATAGCTAAAGTAAATTGTAAGTGGAAGTGCATCTGTCAATTCATTGAATGTTCAAAATATTATGAATCTTTATTTAGAAAAAAATACACATTGGTTGGCCTATTCATGAGCATACATCAGCAATTACACATGTTTAGGGGAATAGGGCATTATTAATATACCATTTAAGGTGGTATGTGCTAGAAATGGGTAAACCACTATCAGTGAGTCTGCCCGTGGGGTGGGGGCACCACCGCGCCAGGCAGTGTCCCACATTGTCCCTCAGAAACATACCCCTTGTCCCCCCTTGGGCTTATTAGCAGGTGGTCACCCTAGTGTCTTCTGCCTCTCTGGGATAGAGCTTGGTCAATCCGCTTTGTCTCTCTAGGATGGAGACTCGTGCTGCATCTGTTGTTGTCTCACTGGATGAAGACTCTGAACGTAGATTATCTCTTTTCTTACAGACTGGAGGCTCAGAACGTGGTCGTATCTGTTGCTGCCTCAAAAGCTGGAGACTCAGGCTTGGTATGCGTTGTTGTCTCGCCCTTGTGGGTCGCAGATTCAGAACGGTGTAGCTGTTATTGCCTCTTCCCTTACGGGACTCAGGCTCAGTACTGGTTGATCTGCACTGATTGTCTCACCTTTGCAGGCTGGAGCCTCAGAGTGTAGTTATTTCTGCTATTGTCTCACTGGATGGGAGACTCAGAGCTTTGTTGCTCTGTTTGTGTCTTTCCTCTATGGGATTCAGACTCAGAACGTTGTTGTTTCTGCTATTGTCTCACCCTTGCAGGGCTTAGACTCAGAAATGGTTGCTCTGTTTGTGTCTCTTAGACATGCTGGAGACTCAGAACAAGGAGTGTCTTTTGGAAGAGTACCTTTATCCCTTTCCGATGAGGAGGAGATTGCAATTTGGCGCTTCTCCATTTCCGTGCTGTGATTGGCTGGTTCCATCAGAGTGGGGGGACATGTGGTGGCCCACGCTTCTTTCCTCCTGTGGAATTTATTTGCATAGTCCAAACACAGGGTTAGAAAAGTGTCACTAAAGTTTTACCGGTGCATTTCTCACTTTCCAAACCATAACCAGAATGCATTTGGCAATGTTACGAACACATTAAGTCCAAACATGATGGGAAAAGATTGAACTGTCATGCATGCATTAATTTGTCCATTAACAGCTGAGTTTGTGTGAGCTGAGATGTTGCACTACATGTTGCTGTCACAAGGAATATTTATTTCTCTGAATAAGTATAAAATGTGTGTGTTGTAGTGTGCATCAGTTTTAAGATTTGAAAACCTAGTTATGATTGGATATGGATGAATCTTTGTGATCTCCCTCTGTTTCACCCACTGCTGCTGCATCTGGAGGTCCTAAGGAATTTTTATGGTCGGTCACAGGCCAAACCCTTAGGAATCAGTCTCAAGGTCAGTGAAGGGCAGTGCATTTTGACCAATAGGAAGTTCTGTCCTTCCCGGGCTTTGTACCAAAGGTCTTCTCATTGCCCTCTGAGAGATGTCTGGCTATTGTCCTGGCAATCTTTATCTGATGCCGTTGGACATTTTGCATAATTTGCTTATGTTAGTTCACCAAGATCCAGTCAAAATGTAGCAAACCTCTGTCCACTATTGTGGTCAGGGAGGGCCCGGAATGTGCTGTCCACTGCAACTTTTTGGTCATATTTATAGAAAATTCAAAACCAGAGGTCAAAACCAGTTGGGCAGTCAGTACCAGAAAATGAGGGAAGTATTTCCATTGGCCATTGGAGCCCTCACAGTGGCAGAGGTAACCAGATGAAATCTCCAGGAACAAACAGGTGTACAGGCTTGGAAGGCCAGAGTCAGGTAGGAGGGCGATCCAGATGACAAATCCAACAGATCCAGGCCTGGAGATGAAACCTCTGCCAGGAGCACAAATCAGATAGATGAAGCCTGGCAAGGGGCTGACAGAGAAGGAGGACAGGACAGGCAGAGAATCCTGGAGCCAAACCTGGACAAATTGACAAGAGAAAAAACAACTTAATGCCGAGCGCTCAAGAGTAAACAACAATCTAACACAGAACAATACACACAAAAGGAATAAGAGCAATCAATGAGCAGGATAACGAGCAATGACAGGTGAGGCAAAAAGACTAAAATGAAACGAGGGGGCAGGGCCAAGATGTGACAAACAAAGGAACACATGGCAAAAAAAACAAAAGCCATGTGCTAGACGCACTTGACAACCATAAACACAAACAGACAGACAAAGCCAGGCTGATCAGCCTGGAGTCGCAACATTATCAGTATTTGATTTTCTAATGTGCGTTAGATCTTATAGCTGATCAGTTAAGAACAAATAATCTCTCCGTTTATTTGAATGAGGCATAATAAGTTTCTTCACCTTGTTGGTTTCAGTTTATCTTTTCATTAGATAACGTAGGTCTGCCATAGCAACACCCAACTTAATCACTTGCATCTCATGCACTTTATTCCTCTTTCATTTATGGTATTCATTTAGTAGTTGTTGTATACTCTTGTCTCTTTTATTAATAAAATTTGTTTTATTACACTTGTGTATTCCTTGTGTTGATAATACAGTAAGAGATTCTACAAGTTAGAGATCCCACCAATCTTTCTTATCTGACGTACTCATAACTGCACTTTAATATTCATTTAGCTGTTGCTGATTACTCTTGTCTATCTTTTGTTAATAAATTAGATTTTATTACACTTGTGTCCTCCTTGTGTTGATAAAACAGTAAGAGGTACAAGTTAGATATCCCACCAATCTTTCTTATCTGATGTACTCATAACTGCACCTTAAGTGACTTAAGAATGTCCTTGTTAAGGTGAGTACCCATCACTACACTATTTCGGCTCCCTGGGTTGGCGAAAACAAAGTCACTGCTGCATTGAAATTCATTTTTCATTTGCTGTTTGTTATATATTTGTATAAAACATTTACATTTTTATATATTATCTAAAACTTATATTCTAAAACTTAAAAAAAAAAATTACAAACATATTACAATAAATTGAAATCTATTTATTTAAATATTTTAAAATATATTATGCTAGCTATCACAAAAAAAAAAAAAAAAAAAAAAACATTGACATTGCAAGTAAAAAAAAGAACAGTTCTCTATTCATATATATTTAATTATAACAATGTACAGAAATAAACGCCTGATCTAAGCATAGCATAAAGTCATTAACGTCTTTTGAATCATCATTGTGTGAATATTGAATTGTGTGGCATTTTAGAGTGTGTTCCAATAAGCGGGAGACAGAGACCTCTGGTGGTAAGATGAAAATACTGCACTGGACGTCACAAAAATCATTTGCCAAATTACCAAACCATGCCGTCACTGATTCTTAAGACATGATACAAAACATGTCACTTTTAAATGCCCCTTTTGACTTAAGAAAACTTAATCAGAACATCACATTACTCAAATGAATCATTTCACATGAATTTCTTTTGATTTTATACACAAATTACATTATCACTCACTAACCTAATACCCCCTGGTTTGATGAATGTTCATTAAATCTTTCTGATAAGTGGCTTTGAGAACTTGGAAACAATTGGATAAAATACCTCGTTTTTGGACAAAATATCAGTGTGAATGAATGAGTGAATAAATAAATATTAATTTTTATTTTTAATTTGTAATTAAATTATTCGTTTTTATGTTGTTTTGAAGGTTGGGTAGTTGAGTTTGCAAT
This sequence comes from Cirrhinus mrigala, assembly GCA_036247105.1. Lineage (NCBI taxonomy): Eukaryota > Metazoa > Chordata > Actinopteri > Cypriniformes > Cyprinidae > Cirrhinus > Cirrhinus mrigala. The sequence continues at coordinate 1,781,358 of CM070011.1, read as the reverse complement.
AGTCAAAAAAGTTGTTTCCTTCCTAAATCATAATTTTAAAACATTGCTCTGAACTTATAAATGCGCGCGCTAGGCGGGATTGGTCACGCTCGCGCGCTTCAGGATCGACATGGCGTCTTGTGCTGTACAGCTGGTGAGCATGTAATTAGAGCATTCATTTCACCGTAGTACGCGTGTCAGTCGAATAACATTTTTCTTTAACCTGCAAAAACCTAGAAAAACTTTTATTTACTGAAGCGATTTCAGGCCAGAAGTTTAACCGCGTCGAAGATGCGCCACGTGCGTTTCAGTAGTGCGGTTGTGCCCCGCAAATAATTCTTTACGTTTTACTAGATTGACAAAGTGACGAGGAAAAAGGTTGAAAAACACAAGTTTGAAACGCACATTTTGAAAGGCCCTTGTATGAAGCATCCTTTACAAAACAGGTGTGTTCAGTATGCTAACGTTTGAAAGTCGATTGAGACCCGAGCGCTCCCTCATTCTCTGCTTTTACTGTTGTTTCGTTTGTGTGTAGATGGGGTCTTTGGTTCTACAAGAATGATAAGAGCAAAATGTGGCAAGACAATCTGAGGCTTATCACCAGGTTTGATACAGTTGAGGACTTCTGGGCGTAAGTTCATCGTTATCTTAAGCAACTGGAAAATGAGTGTATCAGTTGCTTTAGAGCAACAGTTCAATATCCATTATTACAATTCACACTACATATTGTTTTTTTTGTTGTTGTTGTTGTGTGTTTTTTTTTTTTTTTTTTTTTTTTTTTTTATTGCAATCAGTGTTGGGGAAAGTTACCTTTAAAAGTAATGCATTACAATATCTTGTTACTCCATGAAACATTGCATTACTGTTTATGGAATAATGGAAAGTAATGAGTTGCATTACTTTTGTGTTCTTATTTGTGTTGTAATGATATAAAACCCAAAAGTTATGTTTTTGGCAACAGTAAAGGCCTGTTTATACCAAAAGTGAAATTAATATGCTTCTGGCTGAAGGAAGTACTTCTGCACTTACTCCAGATTTCTCTCAATACGTGAACAGGAGAGCTGTCTGTGAGTAAATGGGAAAACAAAGTTACTGCTGTTACTACTTTTAAAAAGTAACTCAGTTATTTTCTTGTAAATTAGTAATGCACTACTTTAATAGTCATTGTGGAAAAAGTAATCTGATCATGTAACTCGTGTTACTTGTAATGTGTTACCCCCATCTCTGATTGCAATCTTTCCAACTTTTGCTTGTACGTTTATAAAAATGTGTTTTGTAAGTTGTTCAGGTTTATGTTTTGAACAAATGCTGTTCTTTTTTTTTTTTTTTTTTTTTTTTTTTTTTTTTTTTTTAATTTTATTCATCAAACAAAATTAAATATTAAGCACCGTAACTATTTCCAACATTCATAATAAATCAGCATACTAAAATGATTTCTGAAGGATGTTGCACTGAAGACTGTAGTAATGGCCGATTTAAAAATTCAGCTTTGCATCACAGGAATAAATTATATTTTAATGTATATTAACATAGAAAAGTGCTATTTTAATTAATGTAATTTAAAATAATCATTGTTATTATTTGTAGATATTAGGGATGAACAATTTCAGTAAAATGTAAGTCATGATATAGCTTGGTGCTGAAGATTTTGTTAAATAACAGTAATTTAAATATTTATATATATAAAAAAAAATTGGCATTTCAGAGTGAAGCACAGAGGTGTGTTCATTTACACATGTGCAGCTCATGATGCATGATTTCTGTGTCTGAGTACCACACCTCTCTCTTAAGTTTAGGTCACTTGTACCATGCACTTGAGAATGCCGTGCACATCCCCATTTGACCAGATCTGTAATGAGAAGTGTTTAGAAATCCGTTGACATTGCTTCATTGGTAATAAATACTTTTATTTGATCTTTTTATATTTATTTTTATGTAAAACTTGTCTGATACTGTTACCTCAAGCATTTTAACAGTATTATTCAGTATACCATATCTTATTTTTGATCATTTTTTGATCCAATCATTATTGCCACACCATTACATGTATGCAAGTATTGCATTTGCTAGCGGAGTGTCCACTTTTTTTTTTTTTTTTTTTTTTTGTCTAAGCAGCAGCAATATGATATTATCATATGACTTTTTGGCCATATTATGCAGCCCCCACAAACAACCACAGCAATTCTGGACCTCTTAATCACAGTTTAAATCACAGTTTTAATCACAACTGTGTATTTTCTCAAATTGTAAATATAATTGTGACTATAGTCCTAGGAGCCTGGGGACCAACTCACTGGTTTCTTCACCAGAAGGCTTGATGAACTTTACATTTGACAGACCATTGTTTTTAAATTTATCTTCAGAATATGATTTATTGGTTCACTTTTGACTGTTCCAGATTGTACAACAACATACAGCCGCCAAGCAAACTCTCCTCTGGCTGTGACTACTCTATGTTCAAGGTGAACAAAGCATAACTTTCTGCCTGTAACTTTTTTTATTTATTTTTTTTTTCTTTCTTTTCTTTAGCATTGCATATAACGGTTCTGTTAATGACAATGACTAGTATTGTTCACATAGCTGTCTACATTTAGTTCTGTTAATGTGCTAGGAATGTATAAAAATAGGTTAAACATCAAAAAAACTAATTAGCCTATAAATAATTCATATTGCACTGATATAGTGACTCTTTGTAAAGCATTTTCTTTGCTTCTTTACAGGATGGTATCGAGCCCATGTGGGAAGACCGGAGTAATAAATGTGGTGGCCGCTGGTTGATTACTCTAGCCAAGCAGCATAGACACACAGAACTTGACCACTTTTGGTTGGAAACGGTCAGAAAAAAATATAAAATATATTGCATGATTTATTTAAATCCTTCAGATTTACTTTTTTTTTGTTTTATTTTTTTTTTTAAATGCTCATCATCCTCATTTTTCTGTGACATTTTAAGTGTATGAATGCCTTTCAAAATATTTTCTATGTCATGTAAAGGAAGTTGCTTAATTTAGAGCAAAAGAAAGACTATGCTGAATACATGTTTGTTCTCGTGGCAGCTGTTGTGTCTTATTGGAGAGGGCTTTGGCTCCTTCAGTCGGGATATCTGTGGAAGTGTAATCAATATCCGTGCCAAAGGGGACAAAATTGCCATCTGGACCTCCAATGCTGAGAACTGTGATACAGTGACATACATTGGGTAAGCATGCTTTGAGTCTTATGTAAACACAAACGTTAGCTTTTAACTGGCCATGCATTTTTTTGCAAATTAATTTTAACTTTAAGCTATATTGAATAAAGTGTTTTTAATGCTGTGCTGAACTGCATATTCTATGCTTGCTTAAATCTGGCTCTTAGTTTGTTCAAAAGATGTTCGGGCATGTAGTATTATATTACACGGTTGTGTGTGGTTTTTGATTTTTATAGATTTGAACATCTTTTGAGTGATGTCAGGCAGAGCCAGATGTAAGCGTTTGACCGCTCGTGGTGCTGTAAACATTAATGATCGTGGAAAAGGAATTTGTGCCTAGCAACCTAATGAGGCTAATTATCCATCATATCAGATGGATGGGGAACAGTCTGCAGTCCTCTGCTGCTAGGATATATTGTACATCTGCGAGATTCCCAATGCACTGAATGTATGCAGTGAACACAGGTGTTTTCTACTGAATATGAAAGTTTTATCCTGAAGTTGTTTAACAGAGCAGATTAGGGTTGGGGCACATACATTCAGACCACAGAAATCAGGAGATAACTTTTGCCAGTGTAGGTAGAAGAGTGCAGGTGTTTGTTTGTTTTTTTTTTTTTTTTTTTTTTTTTTTTTTTTTTTGGGGTCAGTTCTTCACCAAAGCACCGATACCTTGAACTTAATGTGGGCAGCCAATGCACTCAGACAAAAGAAGTGAGATTTGGTGATATTTTGTATGAGTTTGAAAAGAAACACTCTGGGTTTTTTGGTTATTATTATTATTATTATTATTATTATTATTATTATTATTTTTATTCTTTTTTTTATTTTCCCAAAATCCTTTTGGAAATGCGTTGTTCACTTCTCTCATATTACTTCCCTTTCAGTAAGAAGTATAAAGAAAGTCTCGGGCTCCCGCAGAAACTTGTCATTGGATATCAAGCCCATGCAGACACTGCAACTAAGAGCAACTCCATAACCAAAAACAAGTTTGTTGTTTAAAAGTGGGCTTTAGTTTGATGCTGTTGCAGAGGCCTGGATGTTTCTATTGATAAAAGATTAATAACTTTGTATTCATATTTTTTTTGTTACTTGACATGCGTGGCTGTAACTTGTGGCATTTAAATTCACCTTGATAATATGGAAGACTTTGTAAACGTTGAACTTGAGTTGTACTTTTTGTGCTATTGATGGGGTGTGTCTAAAATGCTAAGACCTGTTTTCTTTGAAAATTAAAACTTGAGCTACTTTTGCAAATGTTTCTGTGGCTGCATGCATGTGTGAAGAGAAGATGCTTTGGCTTTCCTCTAAATTGAAGTGTGGTTTCGTTGACCCCCTAAATTGAAGGGGGGTGGTTTTTTACTGTTGACGCATCTTCTCAACATGGCACCTTCCGAAATTAAAACTGATTACTGTATGGAATGGTGGGATGCCAGATAGAAGGGTAGTGTGAGATATGTGCCATTACCACCACCACAGCTGTTAAATAAATTATTCACAATTTATTTGGTCATCTTTATTTCCTACAAATAGCCTACAAAAGCAACAGTAATTTTTTTTTTTTTTTCCCCTGTTAGATTTTAATATTGGTATTGTGGCAATCTCCTCTTCATCTGTCAGTGGTGCTGGTGCAGGTTCTCCCCCCATTTTACAAGTCTCTGCTTTCTTGCTGTTGGCTGAATAGAAAAAGTCATGTAGACTACACCCATGAACCTTTTTTATATATATTATATTATATTATATATTATATTATATTATATTATATTATATTATATTATATTATATTATATTATTTATTAATTTATTTATGTTTGCCCGTGGGATACCACGAAAAATAAGTATTAGTTCAGAAACCATTCTGCCAGTTTTCACCTCTGATGTTTTAACCGTAATTACAAATTAAAGTGACGTATTTTCTGCAGTATGGGGAAGTCTTTTTGTCGGGTGCTGCTGCCATGGTGAATCGTAATTTCGTAGCTCCATTGATCATGACTTTTCATAGTCGTGGTGCGCGTGCTAAACTCTGAGTCAACTTACTTAGAGTGGATTGTTCAGCTGTTCTGTAATGGGAAAACTCAAGTTCAAGTTTAAACTCAGAGTTTGTTTAACTTCCTTTCTGGAATACACCCCTGAAAACTTAGCCCTCCCAGCCAAATTTGAATAATGATAAAACCACCCAGTAAATAAGTTATCAAAATCTTGAGAAAATAAGCTGTATGTTCTGCTCTCAAACGCTGGGGGTGTGTCTGTTGTCATTGTCTGCGCTGAAACCGTGCCCACTCACGGGAAAACATCAACTTCTCTCAACTGTCAAATACAAATAAATTTAACCAAGGAGGCAGAGCTGTTTTGTAAATTTTTGGAGACAGGTAATATGCGTTTGTGATGAAGGCATACCTAGCTAGCAAACTGTAGGCTGAAGTAACTAACGGTAATGACGGTCAAGCCCGGATTAACCATACGGGCAACTGGGCAATTGCCCAGGGGCCCACGACATCTAAAGGGCCCAGGACAGCAAGGGCACGAGCAAAATACTGCATCTGTAATCTCCCGCTTTATATTTAACAAACTGTCCACCCGGGCTTTTGCGCTGCACAGAGATATGCTGCGCTGCCTATGACTTGGAACGTGAGTTGAGAGCGGTTGAGAGTCAGTCTCATGCGGACTGACCAATGAAGAGAGGGCCTCAAGTTAAGACCCTCTCCTCATTCGTCAGTCCGCATGAGGTGGGTCAAAGCTTACGCCGAGCCCGAGCGCGTTACGTAACGTCAGGCGTTGCTACAACAGAAAAAAAAAATCAGACACAATGGAGAAGCTAAGTGGGAGCGTGAAGCGAAAATGAATATATACCTAAAATAGGTAATTTCTTCACTCCTGTTAATGTTGCCGACAGTTCTGTTAAGTCAGCTTCCGTCAACGACGAGGATAACTCAGCTAGCCGGGACTTTTCTACACCGCCTGCGGCAGCTTACGTTTACAGCCCGGAGAGCAAAGAGCCAGCACCAACTTCAAGCAACAACCCAGAGCCCGCGAGTCTGATCGTTGAGGGAAGCGGTGATGGCGGTGGCGGGTCTCCAGTCTCACCGCCGGCGCCACCTGAGCCGCTTGTCCAGTCTGGGAGCAGCCCCTGCATCTCAACGCCTCTACTCCCGGGGGATCCTGCACTGTGGGGAGCCGTTACGGAGCGGCTCCGGGAAGAAGCGGTTTACCGAGGGCCTGCAGCTTTCCAGAACCGGGCCTCCAAGTATCCTGCATCGGTAAGGGAGTCCGGACTTGGAAGTAGGACACGCTCCCTCACCAACGATCTGCTTCACCGCCGGCCCCCAAACAATGAAATTGTGCCAAGGGAATGGCTTCTTTACTCGCCATCAACATATTTAGGACTAAAGTTGTGTGTTTTGCCAGATTATATAGCATTTATTTTTTCTTGTCTTCTTCAGAGAAATTGTTTTGTGTATTTAGTATTGTGTAGTGTATTTATGTAGCACTAAAATGTTTAACTGGTTAATTGTGCTATAACATGTTGTTGTTGTTGTTGTTGTTCTATTTTAAAACAAGTTAAATGAGCTTAGGATCAAAATGTTTATGATCAAATAGTGATACTGCATTTTATTTTTTATTTTTTCCTTGAGGTGCCAGCTTTATGAAAATGCTGTAAATTGTTGTGGAGGGATAACTGGCAGATTTCAAACTGTTTGTGTTGGACTAATAACTTGATTGCCTTGTCTTCTGTGATAGCTCTATCAATTCCATACATTTCTATTGGGAATAAGTGTTGTTAAATAAACGATGGTTTGAAAGTGGTTGCTTATCTATTCATTTTTTGTGAAAATGGAGGATACTTCCCTCCCTCTCAATGTAGTGGGTCAATTTTACCAGATTATACACAGATGCTGATGTGTTTTGTTTTCATAGCATCATATGTGAGTGAATGTCTTTGATAGGGGACATAGTAGTGCATTTGTAGTTCTATGAGCATTTAAATATTTGTAAATCAAAATATGATGACAGTTAGGATTTGAAGTATTGAGTATATTTACTGTATATTACAGTAATATATTCTATATATGACCATATTATGGTGATCCTGGGGTCGTGATGATGGGGCCCTTGAATATTGTTGCCCAGGGTACAACAAAGTGTTAATCTGGCCGGTAACATCCTGAAAACAAAACTTTAATGGTCTAACTCAACAATTAGGTACTACATAGTTTGCAGTCTTTGTGATTTATTTTCAGCTATATATTTTTAACATTTATAATGTGTATGGAAACAATTCACTGAATTGCCTTTCCATAGACTTTAAGATTCTGAGCCTATTGTGCGAAGCTGTATTTTGATAAATCATTTCTCATGAGGTGTTTTTTTTTATTTTTAAAAAAGCATGACTAGTTACATTGAAGATTGTTGTCATGTCATGTTGCTCTGATTCATCACAAAGAAACCATAAATATGTAGATGAGATTGAATTTGTATAGAATTGGTGAAAAGGCACTTCCATGGATTGAGCAAAATCACACATTGAATTATATTAAATCCTCAACATAAATCTTATGTGTCTATAAATGCTGTTTAATACTTTCTGCACATCATGATCGCTAAGATTAGCTAAATTGGATTAGCACTATTAAAACTAGTAACTAATAATGCATTCAGTTTTTAATTTTTATTTCAGCCTTTGTTTCACCATGGGAATTTTTTTTTATTTACTTATTTTTTTTTTTTTTATTTTTTTGCTTGAGGTGTTCAGCGTTCTACTTTATACGTGCAAATCTGCTTCTTTAATAAAAAAAAAAAACCCAAAAACAAATTCCTTTATATTTGTTTGGGCTGGAAATATGGTGACCATTTTAACATCATTTCAGCCATGTTGTTGGCGGAGACTGAAATAGGAGTGACCACAGGATGACCATAACCAGCCAGAGGAAATGGACTGGTCTCTCTGGTTAATGATTCACCCTTCTCTTAGGAACAGCACACACAATCACACCACTCAGAATTAATGGAGGAACTCTACAAATGATCTAACATCAGAACTATCGTTCGGTATCAACCAGACAGTTGGTTGCTTCTATTGTAAATTGTTGTTTGTCGTGATATTCACTGGGAGTCATGAATGGTGATCTGGCTTTAATCTCTTTGTGTGGAATTCATGACTTGATGCTTTTAATAAGGTAAGTACCTTTGTTTTGCACATTTCTTAGTTTTCAATGCTTCAGTAACCTTTTAAAATGTAGTGTATTATTATTATTATATATTTTTTTTAAGTGTAGTGTATGATTTTTATTATTTTTTTTTTAGAAAAAAAACAAAAAAAAAACATCAGTTTTGATTTCTGCTTATGTGTGGGGAAAAGGCAAGAATATGCAAAGTACTGATCCCTCTGAGTTTCAGAGAGGTTTTTTTGTTTGTTTGTTTTTGTTTTTTAAAGATATAGCTTATGTCGTGTGTGACCCGTAACATGCAGCTTGGAATGTCTCTTTTTTTTTTTTTTTCATAATGTTCTTGAAGTCATGTTGCAGTACTTGTGTTTTACAAAGGCCCATTTTATTTTTTTTATTTAATATTTAATTACAGTCTAAGAAACACCACATGAACACCTATATTGAGTACAAAATTCAGACTTCTTTTAAACCTTTATTTATCAGCGCTGTCTGAATGTGCAGCTCGTGCACTCCATTGTCTTGCATGAAGCGCCCTGAACCTTTTTTCCAGGGACTTGAGCAGTGTTTTGTGGAATAGCCAGGTCCTGCTGAAGCATATTTCCAGAGTTAATGAGTTGGATTGTAAAACACTACACCTGGGAAGTGAGTCTAAACTGGCCATAGTATCACACAGAGATCCAGCAGTGGGAAGGTTAGCCATGTGGAACTCCATGTGGATTTGTCTCACTAACTCACAGCCTAAGAGAAACCGTTGGGATAGTTTCAGATATGAACAAAAGTGTGATTCCCACCATCATGGTGAAACTGAGCATGAGTTTAAAAAAAAATACAAAAAAATGCCACAGTTCATATTTAATTTCAGCTGGTGTCAAGTTGACATCTTTGAAATAAAATGACTATTGCATCATTACTTCAATTTAGTATAAAAATGTTTTAACTCTTGGCAGTCCATACATGTCCAAAAATGTTAAAAATTGTGCTGAATTCATTACTTCTGTTTCATTCATTATGGAAGGTCAAGTTGAGCTCATTACATCATGGGATACAGGGCCCAGCACTATGGAGCCCCTGAAGGGACATGGTGATGGAGAAACATGTGAGAGAGAAAAAATATTATCAGTATGAAATTAAAACCTGTTGTATTGTTGTACCGGTAACTGCATTTCACATTATCCCTAATTTGTTCATAATATATCAAATTTTAAAAAATAAAAAAGGAAGAATAAGCATAATAAGAAGTGTACAACATTGTATTTGTTTATTATTTAAAAAAAAAACAAAAACTTGCAGCTCCTATTCAGACTTGCTCTTTCTCGTGAAATGAGTGAACCCTACACAAAGTATAAACTTTCTTTGTGCATACTGTAGAATACCTGGATGACATGCTACATTTGCCAAAATGTGCAGTATACAAAAGAGCAGACTATCCAGAATACCGTATCCCTCAATTTAATGCATGCTTATTGATATATTTAGTGAGGTTTCAGGAATATCACACAAACAAGACAGCAGAAAGAGTCACTGCACTACCACACCACTGTTGCACAAACTGACAGCCTGTCTAGAACGTGCAAACACAGATGAATGGTGTGATACAGTGCAAATGGTGAAAAGTTCCAGTGCTAAATATCTGTAGGCAAAATATCAGTACTGGTGAAACAGTGCTGAGTGCAATAGTTGGGTTCTGGAAAAAAAGAAGAAAGCCAACATATTAAATCTTGTCAGTGTACCCATGCAGACATATCCACTAATCAGAAAGTCGTGACAAGCAAAACACAACAAAAGAGTGCATTAGTGGCCACCCACTTATATGGAAAAGCTCCATAAATGACATAGTCTCCCTATGCTGTGAAACTATGCATTGTGTATATATGTGTATTCTATAGGTGTGTTTCCATTACAGATTTGCACAAAACTTTTGCAATGTTTTATGTAAAAAAAAAAAAAAAAAAAAAAGTTGCGAAATGGTGCCATTTTCATGCTATGCGACTAAAACCTTTTTCCTCTCGTGATAAGGATTTTGGTACGTTTACGTATGCCGCAGCCACCGCACTAGCCATTAATGTTTATTCGTAGGAGACGTAGGCATCTGTCTTTACAGAAGTAGCACGGAGAGCCGCTTCTGAAACTGAAACGAGCCGTGGCGCGCCTGGTATAAACGCAAGCATTGACTAGAGTGGCTGCGATCATCTCCACAGACTTGTGCAGTGTAAATAAAGGGTTGTGTAGTTACTGCATGTGTAAGCGGCCACATATGAGGTGTTTTTTGTTTGAGGTTATAGTACATCAGTGGTTCTCAAACCTGTCCTGGAGTTCCCCCAACCCTGCACATTTTTTATGTCTCCCTCATCTATCACACCTGATTCAACTCATTAGTGAAGACTGCAAGACCTGAAGGGGGTATGTCAGATATAGGGAGACATACAAAATGTGCAGTGCTGGGGTACTTCATGGACAGGTTTGAAAACCACTGTAGTACATTAAAGAATGATCATGTGACTTTCATGTACACAAGGTGACCTGTAAATGCAAAAAAGCCATTTCCATTGCAGTTTTGCGAAATATTCCTTTTTCTAATTGCCTGAAAAACCACCTCATGTGAGCGTAAAAACTTGTTCAAGTCCAGAAGTGTACAATCACATTTACAGAGTGAACATTCTGGCATGAAGCCAAACAAGCAATGTTATGAGGCAATGGTGACATTAACAGTTAAACCCCCAACTCAGATCTCTCACACACAGATATCTGACTGTCTGTCTTCATCTACACGAGTGCACATCTCACTTCATGTGCACTTGCGGTCTTACGGACTTACAATGGCCGCTGCGTGTCTGTTAAGTCCACGAGACCGTAGGGTGTCCCATTCGTCCTTTTAGCGTTCAAAAGTGTGCACCGCTGTTCGCTCTCAATAAGCATTTCTGCCGAGCCTGTACTGGCGCGAGCTCCGAGCAGACTTCTACCCGACAGTCAAAGTGGCATTACATCACGAAAGTACGGACTCAGAGGAAGACCGTGAGGGTCCCTGCAGAGACAGAGCCGTCCTGCAGAGTTTACTTCCAACTGTAAGTAAACACACCTGATCCACCTAATCAAGATCTTCTGGATAACTAGAAACATCCAGGCAGGTGTTTTGGAGCTGGTTGGAGGCACACTCTGCTGGACACCAGCCCTTCAGGACATGCAGTTTAACAAATGTGTTGATACAACACATCAGACAATAACCCAATCACTTTAAAAGGACCCTTATAATTTTTCTGTAATTAAAAACAAACCCATCCTCATCCATGGCCAGCTAAGTCTTATTGAAATGTTCAATGAGCCCATCTGACTGAGGATGGTAAGGGGACATAGACGTTTTATTGATATCCAATAGCCTGGATACTTCCTGAAAAGGAAAGGACTCAAAATTCCATCACTGATCAGAGTAGAGACTCCATAATGGCACACTCACTCCTCTATTAACAACTTTAGCAACAGCCTTGATTCGGCAAGGCAAAAGCCTCAGTCCATTTAGAAAAAGAATGCCCCACAACCAAAATATAATGATTTTTGTCCATAGTTTCAGGGAGCGAACCTAATATATCCAAAGCAATATGCTCATAAAGGTGAGAAAGAAATGAAGGGCAAAGCGGGGCTTGAGGATTGCGAGCTGGAAGAATCCAAACGCTCACTACCCCACCTCCTCATATCTGCAAACCACCCTGGCCAATAAAAATGACCTTTAACCTTGCCCTGCAGTTTTTGCACCCCTAGATGACAGTAACCGTATTATGCAGCATTGTTAGAACTTTTGGAATCAAGCACTTTGGGAGTACCACCTGCACTTTATCAGCTGAGGAGGGACCCGAACTGGTAACTGGTCCTGTACTTGTAGCCGATTCTACACTACTGCAAATTCCCATAAATCTGAATGGTCTCCTATCTCCATTAGCATGATGTTTACCTGATCTATGAACAATCTTGCACTGAAATCTTGAGAATTGTTCTAGCCAGCGAGCAAGCTGCTTATCAATCCTTTGAACTGTGATCTGTCCACATTACAAACTGATCCTAAAAGATAATGTTTAAGATGTTTTGTGAAAGTCACCATACCCAACGATTCCTTTTTGCTGGTCAATACTTACGCTCTTGCTTCGTGAGAGACTGAGTTGCATAGGCCAGTACTCTTTCCATTCCTTCCCTCCACCTGAGATAATAGAACACCAATTCCAATGTCTGAGGCATCAGTATCTAAATTAAATAGTTACATAGGGTCAGGGTATGCCAAAACTGGGGCTGATATAAGACATGACTTGTTAAAAAGTACTTTGACAATCATCTCCCTAATGAAATGTCCTGCCTTTTTTGGTCAGTTGATGCAGAGGCAATGTGATTTTAGCAAAACCCTTTATAAAGCAATGGTAATAGAATGCCAGTCCCAATAAACTACGCACCTCTGTCTGGTTCCTAGGAAATCGGCCACCCCCTTACTGCTTCCACCTTAGAAGGATCAGCCTTTAAACTCTCTGCTGAAATTATATGCTCCAAGTAAGACACTTGTTTTGCAAATAAATTACATTTGGAAGGCTTCACCTTCAAGTTAGCCTCATGCAACTTCCTAAAAGCTTGCTCTAAACTCCCAGGTATTCCTGAAACACTTTTTCAAAAACAATTATATCATCAAGATATACTAGACTCCACTGAAGATCTGGCGAAAGCAGATCCATCAACCTATGGAAAGCAGAAGGGGAGTTACACAGGCCAAAACATACCATTCAATTCAAAAAGGCCTTGTCATATTATAAAATCAGTTTTAGGTTTATCTTTGGCCAGATCCAGAGTAGTAAACCAACAAAAATTGGCTAGATTATGGAATACATCATCCATCCTCAAAAGGGGACAGGCATCTTTCTGTGTAACCTCATTTAACTTCCTACAGTCAATACCAAAACATAGACTACCGCCTTTTTTCTGACTGGTACCACTGGAGCTGCCCAGGGACTGCAGGAAACATGAATGATGCCATGGCCCAGCATTCATGTGATTTGTCACTTTCTGTTGTAAATAGGGGCATCACCAGACCACAAAATCTTAACATCCCCCTCATGTTCTACTTCTGGCCAGCTGTCAATGAACACACCACACATGCTTCTAACACATCACAATGACAGGATCAGAATGACAGGAATCAGAATTAATACTTCACTGCGTGGGGGTATCTAGGTGTCTCCACAGACTATCACAGGCATGGAAGGAACTGGATAGCAGCATAATTTATAAAAATTATGCACCAAACTTGACTAAAAAGTCCCTCCCCATTAACACTTCTCTGGGGCTAATGTTCGCCTAAGCTACTACAGCCAAAGAAAAAAAACTGAAAAGTAGTTGTCCATTGACCTACAACTTTCATCTGATATCTCCATTCGCCACTGACAAACTACTATTATACTCTACTAAATCAACCCCCTCCCCCCACCCAAGGAGTTGACTCCAACCACAATGTCTCCTTGGGTAAAATTGACACTTGCGCCCCTGTATCTGCTGACAGTTTTAGCACCAAGCATATAGACCCCAGCTGTTTCCAGCTGAGGCTGATTTATCTCTCTAAGTACAGATGCAGTTTCCTGACACATATGGACAATAATTTTGTGTCGAGTACATCTGCACTCCCAACAAGCCTCACTCTTATCACGGTTCTGCAAGTCTACTCGAGAACTATCAATTTTCCTGACGGTCCCAGAGGTTGCGTTAACTGAAAATTCTCCGTCATTGACGGAATTTTTTGTCAGTGACGGAAAAATCTGAAGGCCATCCGTCATTTTGACAGATTACACTGAGGGTGATCTATTGTAGGTTGTAGCTGCAATCCAACCCCTGTCCAGTTGGTGGCGAGTGCGCTCCAGTCTGGCAGCAGAGCAGGGGATCCAGAACAAAAACGAGACTGTCAAGAAAGTTTTCCTATGCGTTTGATTACGCACAGGCGAGTACACAGAAGCTACAATGATCTATCACGCCACATTAAAGAGTGCCAAAATGGTATTTATTGCTTAAATTTCCTAATACAATGGACAGAATTTAAAATCTGAGCTTCATATCAAAAGTAACACAAAGCCTAGCCTATTGCTATTTATTGGAAGGAAGACGTTCTATGCACTGTTCATCCATCAGCTGAAAACAGCATTGACTAAAAGATTGATTGTGATTTAAGAATCGATATTGGTTCATTAAAATGAGAATCTATTCAAATCGAGAAATCTATTTTTTTGTTTGTTTGTTTGTTTGTTTTTACCCAGCGCATTTTGTTGTTTTTAAAAACAATGGTGTCGTCCTGTAGGTTCATGGTTAACAATGAAAATGTGAACAAAAATAAAAGCAATTAAATGTGGTATTCTAATTCAAATATGAAAATTAAAATGATGGGTAATAATAGATTATGACAGAATTTTTACGACCCTGTCCGTCAAAATGACGGACGATGTTAAAGTCTAGCGCAACCTCTGGTCGGTCCTAATATCACACCTATTAACTGCACTGATCTAATTGATGAGTCGACCTAGAAGATGCATTCACTGGCCCCACACTTTCATTTTCCACACCACAAACTTTCTTTTGTGTTTTTTATTTTACAGTACCTAAAGTGTTCCTTTTGAAATGGTACTGCACCTGTGACAGCTTTTATACATATATTTTTTTTTCTGAGAGAGTACTATGACTGTTGTATAAATAAGATTTCTTGTTTTTACTGTTCTGTTCATATAGCTAAGTGTCTCTTTTATGTTTTTTTTTTTTTTTTTCAGCAATATTCAACATTCAACCAAACACTGTGTGGTGAATCAAAAATAAAACACAATCTACTGTAAATTACTTTCATGGACCGTGTTTACCTCGATCTAACACATAATGAACAGGGGAGGAATTTACTGGAGGGACGAACAAAAGAATCAACATCTCTGCAAATAGACCTGTATTTGATCAGCGATATGGGTGGACTTCCCGGCTCCTTCACCGCTCAAGAATGTGTTGGTCTGTCTGACACTCTTTGCATATTGTCTGTTGATTCCATTAATTGAAGGAGGAGCGCTTTAGAAGTTTTTTTTTTTTTTCTCTTTTTTTTGACAAAGGAGGCATTTGACAAAACTTGTGGAAATTCTAAACCTACTACTACTCTGCCAACATCTACCTTGCCCCATGAAGACCACATTAGAAACCAACTGAAGCAATGAGGTTTCATCTGAGGTTTTACCTGCATTACCTGGTTCTGCTGGGATTCAGCAGTGTGATTTCGATCTATGGCCCAAACCAGAGGGCCCAGAAGACAGGTGACATACTGCTAGGAGGGCTTTTCCCAATACACTTTGGAGTGGCATCCAAAGATCAAGATCTTGCAGCGAGGCCAGAGTCAACTGAATGTGTCAGGTATAAACACAACATGGTTAGATTCTCTAAATGTGGTTCAAACTTTTAGATATAGATACACTTTTTTATACCTGGTCAGTGTTTGGTAAGTTTAGTAAATGTATGTAAATTTAGCTTGTCACACAGTTGTGTGTGTATATTTATTTTGCATTTGGGGGATTTTTTTTTTTTTTTCTACAGCCACTTTTAAAGACAAATAATCATCAGTCCTAACAGACCATTTCTTTTCTACACTTTCTTTTTCAGATATAACTTCCGTGGATTCCGTTGGCTACAGTCCATGATCTTTGCTATAGAAGAAATCAACAACAGCTCTACTCTACTTCCAAACATCACGCTTGGCTACCGTATATTTGACACATGTAACACTGTCTCGAAAGCCCTGGAGGCGTCGCTGAGCTTTGTTGCACAGAATAAGATCGATTCACTCAACTTGGACGAGTTCTGTAACTGCACAGGGAACATCCCATCAACAATTGCAGTGGTTGGGGCTTCTGGATCTGCAGTATCTACAGCCGTGGCTGATCTTCTGGGCCTCTTCTACATTCCTCAGGTTGTTTTGCAATTTCAAAACCATCTCTAAATGTATAAATAGATTAAATTTAATGTTTTTAAAGGCGAAATTTGTATTCCAGTGATTTTACCATACTTCCCAATGGGATCAATCACAGTACTGTTGTATTGTATTACAATCACAGAATTGTTTTGTTTTAGACGTTTGTTGAAATGTTTTAGTTAAATATGCAAATGGGATTTTTTAATTAAATGCACACAAATTTGCATACATATTCAAAAAGAAATTTAAACATTGGATAAAGCCAGGTTCAAAGTTCTTGCTTAATTAAAATTAGTTTTTACAAAGTGGATTTTGGTTAACACTCTCTGTTCATTCTAATAATAATTAATAATGAAAACTATATTTTCATCTTATTTTAGAGAGAAAATGTTACATATGATAAATCAGGCAAATAATATATGAAACCCCTCTCTAAAATGTAGATAGGAATAAAATTGGAAAGAAAAAAAATCAGTGCACTGAAAAACAATGTAGTGTCCTACCTTAAAAAAAAAAATCTATAGTTTACTCACTATTACATAATACTAAACCTGTATCCATTATTTATATCAAACACAAATCATATTGAAATCATAGTAGCTAATGTCTGAGAGGCTCCAAAAAAAAAGAAAAAAAAAAAAAAAACTAGGATACCTTTTGTTTGTTTGTTTGGTTTTTGTCCTTTTTGGAGCTTGTCAGACATGGTCACTGTGAGCTGTCATTTTAGGTGCTGCATGAAAAAAAAAAAAAAAACTAAATTATCTTAAAGTTGTCACTCTCCTCTACTGTTTTTCAGATCAGCTATGCTTCATCTAGTCGACTTTTGAGCAACAAGAATCAGTACAAATCGTTCATGAGGACCATCCCCACAGATGAGTATCAGGCTATTGCCATGGCTGCCATCATTGACCACTTCCAGTGGAACTGGGTGATTGCCATCGCCTCTGATGACGAGTATGGCCGTCCAGGTATTGAAAAGTTTGAGAACGAAATGTTTCACAGGGACATCTGCATTGATCTTAATATTTTAATTTCACAATACATCGACGAAGCTGAGATTCGCAGCCTGGCAGACCGCATCGAAAACTCGACCGCTAAAGTCATTGCCGTGTTTGCTAGTGGACCGGACGTCGAGCCACTCATTAAAGAGATGGTGAGGCGAAACGTCACAGACCGCGTCTGGTTGGCGAGTGAGGCGTGGGCCAGCTCTAGCCTGGTTGCCAAGCCAGAGTACCTTGATGTCATGGGAGGAACGATCGGCTTTGCGCTGAGGGCTGGCCATATACCCGGCTTTAAAGAATTCTTACAGCAAGTGCATCCAAAAAAGTCCAGCCATAATGAATTCGTAAGGGAATTTTGGGAGGAGACTTTTAACTGTTACCTAGAAGATAGTCCAAGGAATGAGGACAGTGAAAACGGCAGTACAAGCTTCAGACCTCTGTGTACTGGTGAAGAAGACATTGCAAGTGTGGAGACGCCGTACCTGGACTACACGCACCTAAGGATTTCTTACAACGTGTATGTAGCTGTTTATGCCATAGCACAAGCACTTCAGGACATACTTACCTGCACACCTGGAAAAGGATTGTTTGCTAATGGCTCTTGTGCAGACATTAGGAAAGTTGAAGCATGGCAGGTGGGTTACTTATCATGCTACATACAGTGAGGGAAAAAAAAAAAAAATTGATCCCCTGCTGATTTGTTCAGTCTATAATTTTAATGGTGGGTTTATCTGAACAGTGAGAGAGGGAATAACAAGAAAAAAGTCCAGAAAAACGCATTTCAAAAAAAGTTATAAATTGATTTGCAATTCAATGAGTGAAATATGTGTTTGACCCCTTTGCAAAACATGACTTAGTACTTGGTGGCAAAACCCTTGTTGGCAATCACAGAGGTCAGATGTTTCTTGCAGTTGGTTTGCACATATCTCACTCTCCTCTTTGCAGATCCTCTCCAAGTCATTAGGTTTCGAGGCTTACGTTTGGCAGCTCAAACCTTCAGCTCGCTCCACAGATTTTCTATGGGATTAAGGTTTGGAGACTGGTTAGGCCACTCCTGGACCTTAATGTGCTTCTTCTTGAACCACTCCTTTGTTGCTTTGGTCGTGTGTTTTGGGTCATTGTTATGCTGGAGTACCCATGCAAGACCCATTTTCAGTGAGGGAAGGAGGTTCTCACCCAAGATTTGATGGTACACGGGCTCATCCAAAGGCCTGTTTGATGTGGTGCGGTTGTCCTGTCCCCTTAGCAGAAAAACACCCCCAAAGCATAATGTTTCCACCTCCATGTTTGACGGTGGGGATGATGTTCTTGGGGTCATAGGCAGCATTCCTCCTCCTCCAAACACGGCGAGTTGAGTTGAAGCCAAAGAGCTCAACTTTGGTCTCATCTGACCACAACACTTTCACCCAGCTCTCCTCTGAATCATTCAGATGTTCATTGACAAAGTTCAGATGGGCCTGTACATGTGCTTTCTTGAGCAGGGAGACCTTGCGGGCTCTGCAGGATTTCAGTCCTTCACAGCGTAGTGTGTTACCAATTGTTTTCTTGGTGACTATGGTCCCAGCTGCCTTGAGATCATTGACAAGATCCTCCCGTGTTGTTCTGGGCTGATTCCTCTCCGTTCTCATGATCATTGAAACTCCACGAGGTGAGATCCTGCATGGAGCCCCAGAACAAGGGAGATTGACAGTTATTTTGTGTTTCTTCCATTTGCGAGTAATCACACCAGCTGTTGTCACCTTCTCACCAAGTTGTTTGGCGATGGCTTTGTGGCCCATTCCAGCCTTGTGTAGGTCTACAGTCTTGTCCCTGACATCCTTGGACGGCTCTTTGGTCTTTTATACAGGTAGCAAACTGAGATTAGGAGCGTTTTATTTAACAGAGTGCTCCAAATCTCAGCTTGTTACCTGTATAAAAGACACCTGGGAGCCAGAAATCTTGCTGATTGATAAGGGATCAAATACTTATTTCACTTACCAAAATGCAAATCAATTTATAACTTTTTTGAAATGCATTTTTTCTGCATTTTTTTGTTGTTGTTGTTGTTATTCTGTCTCTCACTGTTCAGATAAACCTACCATTAAAATTATAGACTGATCATTTCTTTGTCAGTGGGCAAACGTACAAAATCAGCAGGGGATACATTTTTTTTGTTTGTATATATATTTGTAAGCTGCACAAGAATGTCCTGCTGCAGTATTCCAGAACGTTCCCTTCTGATCTTCTTAGTTTTCTGTGATGTTAGTGAAATGATAATCACATGCCTCTTTTTATTCTAAAAGGTTCTGAAACAACTGAGACACCTCAATTTCATAAACAGCATAGGGGAGAGGGTGCGCTTTGACAATGGCAGTGAGCTCTCAGCAAATTATACCATCATAAACTGGCATCGATCACCTGAGGATGGTTCTGTTGTATTCAAGGAGGTTGGTTATTACAGCGTACATAACAAGAACGGAGCCAAACTTTCCATCGACAAGACAAAAATACTGTGGAATGGCCGTCTAACCGAGGTGAGTAGGAATAGAACATACAGGATCCAGATTCTTGGCTCTTAAGCACGGGACACACCAAGCCAGCAGTTGGCCGCTCTTTCTTTGTCCACAAGAAAAAGACCAAGGGCTGACAATGCCAGTGCCATTTGCAGCTTAGCAGACATGATTAAAAAAGCCACAGTTCTAGCTTTTCCGGTTTCCCTGTTTGAATGCTGAATACAGACAACTGCCACCTGCTGGTATGAGAAAATTCGTTCCCCCATGCAAGTGTAGAGTGTATATACTAGTTGGCCATCAACTGTAGTCTGTCTGTTGTGTCCTAGTGCAGTGGTTCTCAACTCCAGTCCTCGAAGCCCACTGCTCTGCACGTTTTGTATGTCTCCCTCATTTAACGCACCTGATTCAGATCATCAGCTCGTTAGGAGGAAGATCCATGAACTGAACGGAGTGTGTCAGATTCAGAAACATATAAAATGTGCAGAGCAGTGGGCCCCAAGGACTGGAGTTGAGAACCACTGTCCTAGTGCATTTTTGCACCAACGCAGGCAATGGTGACGGCACATTCGGCTTTGCTCATGGTTCATTCACACAGGGCGTCAGCGTTACCGCTTCTCATTTAATTTGGCATCATGCGTTGCCGAACTAAATTGTCAGTCCGTTGCATCACACCACTGCCATTACTTGAAAAAATGTCAACTTTTCAAGCACCAACGCAGGCATCAGCCAATCACCTTATGCAGATGCTTGCCAGTTGCTTTCATGCAATATCGGAAAAGTAAAGTGATTGGCTGTTGTCACTATGACGGTTGTGTCAGCACCAAGTTTCAGGTACGCCCTCCGTCAAGCGTTAACGCCCTATATGTGAATGTACGGTCAGCACTAGTTCTTTGGAGTTGGTTTGGTGTGTCCCTACTATTAAAATGTTATTTAATTAGCCTAGCTTTCATTAAAGAGGTCCTATTATGCCCTACGTAAGACTTGACTTGGTTTTTGGGGTGTTTTAGAATAGGTTTTCATGCTTGATTGTTTAAAAAAATGCATTATTTTCACACATTTTACATAAATGCAGTACCTCTCTTCCCAATCGGTCTCATTCGGCCTATTTAGTTCTTGTTTCGATGAAGGAATATGAAATGTGAAATATGAAATCCTAATCCAGTCTGATAAATTGCAGCATCAAATATAACTTCTTGTATTGCATGAGACAATACTTTGTTTCCCTTTTCTCTTCCAGGTACCATTTTCCAACTGCAGTGAGGAGTGTGAACCTGGAACCAGAAAAGGAATTATTGATGGCGAACCCACATGCTGCTTTGAGTGTACAGAGTGTTCAGACGGGGAGTACAGTGATCATAAAGGTTAGCAAATGTATGAATTAGCAACCCTAATATCTATAAGAAGCCTTCAACCCTTTGTTGCTGGTAGAAGAAGCAACAATCCTGGCAGGAGATGGTATCAAAATATACCTTAAGTCAAGATTTAGAGCAGAGGTGTCCAGTCCTGCTCCTGGAGGACCACCTTCAAGCAGAGTTTGTCTCTAGTCCCAACTGACCATATGCATAATTACTTCCTTGTTTTAGACAAGCCAGCTCAGTCATTTCTGGTCAACTGTACTGTGTCCACTGACAATTCAAAGAAAAATTTAGTTTGGTCTAAGAGGACCAAACGTCCACGTATATTTCAAGAATGACAAACGCAAGTGTAAAAAAATTACACGAGTAAATCAGCTAAATATGCTACAAGTCATTGCTATGATTGACAATAATAACTAAACATCTGACAAGCGGATGTCAAAAATAGAGCTGTGCATTAGATCATTCAGACTAAATTCAGAGTAACAAAACTACAGCAGTAACAAATTTGTGTTGGTTAATTATAGGCTATTTAATAGCTTTTACATTTCAGGATAAAACTTAAAGTATGTAGTTATTAAATTAATTCTAAAATATTTCAAATTCATATTGAATGCATTATTTAATTTTATACCATTCATATTTAACTTAAGTTGTAGCAAACTATATACATATTTAAATAATTTACCCTTATAGGCTGTTGGTGTCTGGGTTTATTTATTTGTTTATTTTAATGACTTTCTGCACTTGCTATACTATATACCCAAGTGTGGTAAAAGTACAAACATTTGTTATAATAGTAATTTTATAATAAATCGAAAAGCAAGACTTGAAAAAACTAGGGAGTTGAAATGGCAGCTGCAGCCAATGAGTGATCCTCTGCTGCCATCTTCTGGTTATAAAGGCAATTTCATGTAATTTTCAGCTTAAAAAAAAAAAAAATAATAATAAAAAAAGAAAAAAAAAAACTGTTTTCCGTGAAAAGACATTTTTTCCATGTCGTCTTTATGAATGAAAAGAGAAAGTGAATTTTACTGCACAACTGTAGAGTTGAAAAATAATGAAGGCTTTAAAATTGTCACAAACACACACACTGAGATGGAGGAGACGAGAGGTGAGTGGCAATCCAATCCAATGTTTTATTGACAGGTTTGTTTGATGAACAACGTAGTGAAAAGCAGAATTAAGAGTTCTTAACTGAATGATGTTGTAGCGTTGTGATGACACAGAGTCCAGGTATTGAGCCACACCAATCGTCAGAGCACAATCTAGAAGTCCACGTGGAAACAGCATAGAGCCAGGAAATAGCATGTGAACGGTAGACCAGACAATGAGAGTGTGCGTGAGTGATTGATTATCAAGAATACTATTACAATGTCATTGAAGTGATAGCATCGCTAGCTAGCTAACGTTAGCCTAAACAGTTATGATAGTGTTTAGCTGTCAGCATTTAAATGTACAACTACTTGTGTAGGTACACTTCTGGGATTACCAGGCTTGACGTTTAAATTATAGGAAAGGAAAGGAAAGGAAGGAAAGGACGTGACGTGTGGCCAAGTACGGTGACCCATACTCGGAATTTGTGCTCTGCATTTTACCCATCCAAGTGCACACACACAGTAGTGAGCAGTGATCAAACACACACACACACCGTGAACACACACCCGGAGCAGTGGGCAGCCATACTGCTATCGCTGCGGCGCCGGTTATTCGGTTATTAGTGCTGGTTATTCACTCCCTCCACCTTCAATCCCTGCCGGACCTGGGACTCGAACCCGCAACCTTTCGATTACGAGCCCGACTCCCTAACCATTAATGTTAATGCCACTATAATTATTTATGATGTTGCAATTATTATTATTATTATTATTTCTCAGTTTCTGATAGGAACAAGGTAGGAGAGGTTTCTGTGAGAGTCTAAAGAGTCTCTATCTATATATAGCACATATAAACTGAGCTTTACCAGAATTTTAACGAGCTGGCTTAGCATTATGCGGAAGTTCTAAAGAACGATTTGTGCATATGGTCAATTAAACAGGATTCTCCTTACTGCACTTCTCATTCATTTCTGTGGTATCCTGTCGTAACAGCAATTCAGTGAGGTCAAGGCTATAATGCAGGCTGACATCCTGCAGCTTGTAGCTCCAACCAGTTCCAGCACACCTGCCTGGACATTTCTAGTGAGTCTGAAAATCTTGACTAACTGCTTCAGATGTATTTAATTATGGTTAAAACTAAACTCTGCAGGACAGTGGCCCTTCAGGAAAAGGTTTGGACACACCTGCTAAAATGATCACTAGAAACTTCTAGGTTGGTGTGCTGAAGCTAAACTCTGTGGATTGGAAGCCCTCCAGGAGTAGGGTTGGCTACCCTTGGGTGAATGATTAGCATCTTGTGGCGTTCAGCTCTAACCCTAATCACATACCTGAACCAGCTAATCAAGGTGTTCAGGATTGCTAGAAAATGACAGGTGTTGCAGCAGACTTGTTCCTGTTCTACACCATTTTTTAAATATTAGTTTTATCTGTTAACGTTAGTTAGTGTTCTGAGTCTGATCCAGATGTAGTCTGGGACAAAAATGTGATTTTCTCAGCTTTTTTTTTTTTTTTTATGAAACTAACCCATATTCAAGTGTTGATAAAAAATGCATGAAGCTAGAATAAAACGTGTTATACATACAACTAAATATTCTGAGGGCTATGAAAGTTTTGTGAAAATTATGTTAACATGCTGGCAATGGCTGGCAAAAAACACTGATGAGGAAAGAGTCAATTAATGTAAAGACTGTATTCCTCATTGTTAAACGTAGGGTAGGTGATTTTGGAGAGGTTAGCAATAGCAAACTAGCTTTGAAAGCATAAGATCCCACCCAGAATCACTCTCCAAAGCCACACCTCCTCCAAAACACATGAACCCACACAGGCCGACCAGAGGCAGGAAAATACAAGAAAACATCACAGTACAAACCATATAATATTACAATAATAATGCCTTCACATGGAACACACTGATGACGTATCATGTCTGCGCAAACAGAGCATTGCAAAAAAATAAAAAAGGCTTATCTTACTTAGTATTTTTGTCTTCTTTCTAGTCAAAATGAGAAGCAAAATGACATAAGATATTTTGTTCCCAGGGGTAAAAAACTAAGTTAAGTGCATTTTGCTTAAAATAAATAAAATTACCTGCCAGTGGGGTGAGTAAAATACTCTTTTTTTAAGAATATTTTACTTACCCCACTGGCATATATATATATTTCACAGACAAGACTTAAGCCTAGTCCCAGATTAAAATGTAAGTCTGAGCTGTTTTGACTGAAAGAAACTTGCACTGACTGATCTTAAAATATATCAGTGCCTTTGTTTTGTCTCATGATGGACAGCAGTAATGTGTTTTTCTAAGGTTTAGGACAAATTACTTAAATGTCCAAATTAAACTATGGCCTAATCCTGGCTTAGTTTAAGCTCTGTCAGTGAAAACAGGTTCATTTTGCTTAGTAAATGCATTTTAATTTAAGAATTTTTAGATATTTTGATTAGAAACAAGACAAACATACCAAGTAAGATGAGCCTTTTATTTTTTTGCAGTGGGTGTGCAGTGGTATGCAAATGCATATTTTGCCAGGCAGGCAGGACAGCCTATCATAGCCTCAAACTGAGGAATATGATTGGACAAACATTTTATGGTCCTACACCTTCCACAGATTATATAAATACATTTCTGATACACACACAATTTCTTTAATGTTATACTCCCGTTTACCCCTAATCTGTTTATCCAACATACAAGGGATGTAACAGAGACATTAAAGGAGAGTTCCAAAACAAAGATTCACAGATAATGTACTCACCCCCTTGTCATCCAAGATGTTCATGTCTTTCTTTCTTCAGTCATAAAGAAAATGTTTTTTGAGGAAAACATTTCAGCATTTTTCTCCATATAATGGACTGATATGGTGCCCTGACTTTGAACTTCCAAAATACAGTTTAAATGCGGCTTTAAACGATCCCAAATGCGTTTGTAAACGATCCCAGCCGAGAAAGAAGGGTCTTATCTAGCAAAACGATTGGTTATTTTCATAAAAATAATACAATTTATACACTTTTTAATGTCAAACGCTCGTCTTGTCTTACTCTGCCTGGACTGTTTTTGTTCTGGTTCATGTCAGTTAGGGTGTGTCGAAAAACTCCCATCTCATGTTCTCCCTCAACTTTAAAATCATCCTATATCACTGTTTTGCATTTTTGTTAAGGGTGTTTGATCTTCTTTGCATGTTCACTTTGCAAAGACTGGGTCGGTGCTTCTGCAGTGATGTAGGATGATTTTGAAATGATTTTTGAAGTTGAGGGAGAAAATACAATTGGAGTTTGTCGACATACCCTAACTGTCTTGAGCCAGAATACACAGAGTTCAAAGAGAGAAAGAAAAGACAAGCATTTGAGATTAAAAAGTATTTAAATTGTATTTTTTAAATGAAAAAATGATCGTTTTGCTAGATAAGACCCTTCTTCCTCGGCCGCATTTAAACTGCATTTTGGAAGTTCAAACTTGGGGCACCGTATCAGTTCATTATATGGAGAAAAATGCTGAAATATTTTCCTCTAAAAAGGAAAACATCACTGAAGAAAGAAAGTCATGAACATCTTGGATGACAAGGGGGTGAGTACATTATATGTGAAACTTTGTTTTGGAAGTGGACTTCTTCTTTAACTAATGTTAAGATTTGAATGAAGATGTTAAGAATTGAGTGTTTGAATATTCTATTCTTTCCTGTTTCTTGTCTTTTCTTCACAGATGCCAGTGTTTGCTCCAAATGCCCAAACAACTCCTGGTCTAACGGCAATCACACATCCTGCTTTCTAAAGGAGATTGAGTTTCTGTCTTGGACCGAACCGTTCGGGATCGCTTTGGCCTTATTTGCAGTTCTCGGGGTTCTGTTAACAGCTTTTGTGTTGGGTGTTTTTGTGCAATTTCGTGACACTCCAATCGTGAAAGCGTCAAACCGAGAGCTGTCGTTTCTTCTGCTCTTCTCACTCATCTGTTGTTTCTCCAGCTCTCTTATTTTCATCGGTGAACCGCAGGACTGGATGTGCCGCTTACGGCAACCAGCTTTTGGAATCAGCTTTGTGTTATGCATCTCTTGCATTCTAGTTAAAACCAATCGGGTCCTGCTGGTGTTTGAAGCCAAAATCCCCACCAGCCTCCACCGTAAATGGTGGGGACTGAACCTGCAGTTCCTGCTGGTGTTCCTGTTCACGTTTGTGCAGGTGATGATCTGCGTGGTTTGGTTGTACAACGCTCCACCAGGGAGTTACAAGAACTATAACATTGATGAGATCATCATTATCACCTGTAACGAGGGATCCATGATGGCGTTGGGGTTTCTCATCGGTTACACGTGCCTGCTGGCGGCCGTTTGTTTTTTCTTTGCGTTCAAGTCTCGGAAACTTCCCGAAAACTTCACAGAGGCCAAGTTCATAACGTTTAGCATGCTCATTTTCTTCATTGTTTGGATCTCCTTCATCCCTGCATACTTCAGCACGTATGGCAAATTTGTCTCGGCGGTTGAGGTCATTGCCATTCTGGCTTCCAGCTTTAGTTTGCTAGCCTGCATCTTTTTCAACAAGGTCTACATCATTCTCTTAAAACCATCCAGGAACACGATTGAGGAGGTTCGTTGTAGCACAGCAGCTCACGCTTTCAAAGCAGCGGCGAAGGCGACGCTACGACACAGCTCTGCCTCCAGGAAGAGGTCAAGCAGTGTGGGTGGCTCCTCTGCCTCCTCACCCTCTTCGTCTATCAGCCTGAAGACCAATGGGAATGAAACGGAGTCCCCCTCCACACGGAGACATAGTCACAAACCAAGGGTGAGCTTCGGAAGCGGAACAGTCAGTCTCTCCTTAAGCTTTGAGGAAGCTCGAAAGAACTCAGTCAAATGAGTACACGAACTGGTTTGCGAATGATTGTACTTCCACTGTAATGCACACCTCGTTTTGGGTTTAAGGATATGGTTGGTTTTGTAATCAGTGGTGGTTGTTTCCGTTATTTCCTCCAAAGCAAGCTCCACTAAATATGAGAACAGCCAGAACCCCTCCCAGTGTTCAGGCACGGACTAATCTCTGTCAACAACACTAAGACTTGCCATAACTTATTGACACAAAAGAGTCATTTGTTTAGCACAGCATTCTTTCATAAACACTTTTTAGGTCACTCTGTTTAAGGCATCTGCTAAATGCCTTAAATGTAACACAGAAGCAGATAAATAAAACAAAAACACCTGATTTATGTCTAATGTGATTTCTAGTTCCTTGATAATAGTTTTACTAGTTCAAAGAAGAGCTTACAAGTAAAAATGGGAAAGTGACAGAGCCTGTGATCCAACTTGCATCAGACTTCAAAGGATTTCAAAGGGTTTGAAGCGGGTCCAGAGATGGCCTTTTTTCTTGCTCAACAAGCAGGTAAGATAGCTGTTGATTACAGGCTCTACACACTCCCTTTTTGACGGTAATCTCTTCTTTGAACAAGGTTTCTTTGATTTAAGAACAGATGACTCCTCACATGGTTGCCGTTTTGAATGATCCATTGTATTAACAATATTGCTCGTAAGTTATGACTACACGCTGTCAGAACTGACACACCCCTCACTGCACAACACACGTGCTGCAATAGCTGGACCTTCTTCTCACTGGAAGTAACGTAAACCAACGTAAAACTGACATTTCCCACGAAGTCTGATGCCTTAAACTATACATAATTATTACAAGCAAGGAGACAGTTTTGAACACTGACTTTTTACAAAGTTTGTCAATATATTTATATATATATATATATATATGTATATGTATTTTTTTTTTTTTAAATATCTGCCTTTCAAGGTACAGTAAGATCCCAGAGGTGTTTACCAACATTACCAACAGGTGGAGAACATATGTATAAATCGCAATTGTAATTTTCATATCAAAAATATTATTTATATAATATAAAACAATAGCTAGTTAATTTGTTACTAATCTGTTACATACAGAGAGATAACTGTGTCACAGTTTTGGTCTTGATATCCAAATACTAGTCAACAGAAAGTAAATTCTTCTTTCAGCCCAAGAGGCAAACGAAACTGGAAACAAAGAGGTGGTAAAATGAGCAAATAACTTTGTTCTTACTCAGTTTGATTTCATGTGATCAGCACAAGTTCAACAAGGGTTATACTAAAGCACAAGGAATGGAAAATTACTACTTCGCAACAGAGAAAGTGTACAACACAGATGTATGTTTGCGCTGTTTAATCAAGTGGATCAGTTGACTTAAAGAGGTCATCAGATGCAAAACTCACTTTTATATGTTGTTTGAACATAAATGTGTGTTGGCAGCGCGTGTACACACTCACCCTATAATGATAAAAATCCACCCAGTGGTATTTTTGTAATCTTTATAAGAAATATCCCTGTCCCCTACACCGACACAGGCCCCTCCCACGATAGTTGATTGACATGACCGTCTTACCTTAGACCCACCCTGATTGAGGTTTCGACCCCTGTGCAGGAGAGGACCAGAATGTCTCCAACTGAGTGATTGAGGTGTTGTGTTGTTGGATGTAATAATGATCATAGCAGTCATCAATTACTCCTGACATCTGAGCCGCTGAAGACGCTGAGGATTAACGTTACTTTCTTTTCAGAAGGAAATGCACCCGGCCATCTATATAAATGCATTAATGTTTGTGCGAATCATTCGTGATGCAGCTTCACCTACAGCAGAAGTGAGTAAAGGGGTTTTATGCATCTTTGCAAATCGCCTTTCTTAATAATGTGCTAGTTAGCAAGTTTCGCGGCTAAAGTAAACAGACCGGCTCGTCACTCCACAGAAGAGAAGGGCGGGGTGAGCAGAGCTCATTAGCATTTAAAGGAACGTGCAATAGAATGGCTCGCTCTGAACAGAGCTGATTTTGACAAGGTAAAAGGTGTTTTTTACACTACCACTGAGAAATTTTAATCAACGTATGTTACAGACTTCTCATTAAGACCCTACAGAATCATATCAGCTTGTGGAAAATGGGCATCCGATGACCCCTTTAAAATCTCTTCAGATGGCATAAATCTCACAAACACTAATGTTCAGATGTAATGTCAAGATTAATAAACGTATAACCATTCAGTGCTTGTGTTGAAATAAGATTTAGTGACATTTATGTTCAAGAAGGGAAATTAATGGTGTGGGGGCCAGTGTTGGGGGTAACGCACTACAAGTAACGCAAGTTACATAATATTATTACTTTTTCCAAGTAACTAGTAAAGTAACGCATTACTTTTTAATTGACAAGAAAATATCTGAGTTACTTTTTTCAAATAAGTAACGCCAGTTACTTTTAACCATGTATTGATTAAAAGCTTTGCTTTCTCCATGTTGAGAGAAATCGGGAGTAAGATGTTAGTTCTAGAATAAAATGTGAACATGCATTAATTCATCTCACTCACAAAAAAACAGATTCAGAATTCCTCAAAATAGTAAAAAACAGTGAAATTCAACTCAGAATATGACACAAACCTGCAATAATTAAACATGTTAAATAATACAAATATCCTTTATACATTTAATCCCATTTTATTAACTGATGTCTTTGCTGCCAACCTTCGGTGATCCAATTCAACCATACTAATAAGCAAAAATGACTCAAGATAATCTAACCTTTGTTTTCTTCTTTTTTTTTTTTTTTTTTATTGCTGAAGAGTTGACATTTTTTCTTCTGCTGTCTACTGTACAGATGTGAATTTACTTTTCTCAAAGCCTGAGGCTTTTGGTGTGAAAAGGCTTTACATTTGCCAAAAACAGAACTTTTTATATTAAAAACAAACAAGCAAGCCCTGCCCAGATTTAAAAAGTAACGCAAAAGTAAACACACTACCTTCCATAAAAAGTAACTAAGTAACATAATTAGTTACTTTTTTTTAGGAAGTAACTCAATATTGTAATGCATTACTTTTAAAAGTAACTTTCCCCAACACTGGTGGAGACATCTTACCTAACTGCTTACAGCAATGGGCCTGTCCCAATATCCAAGTGTATCCCATCATTCATCATGTTCAAGAACTCACATGCCCCAAAATTGTGTAGCATCTGGACCAATCAGACACAGTTATTTGTTACATTTAACAAATAATCTTCCAAAACCAACAACCGCAGCTATATGCTGGAGTTTTGGAGACAACCCCCCAAATCAACGAACACCCTGAAAGGGCTCCGTTGCCAGGGTGACCATCTGATATCATAGGTTTTATTGCTTCAAGGAATGCAAGCAGAGCACCCTACATTTCCCTATAGGAAAGACACAATGCCTATAGCAATGGACTCTTTCCTATTCATTCACAGACAAACCTTTGTTTGACCTTCCTATCACACATAGCCCAGGTCATTGTGTACAGTATTACTTCATTGTATTTTAATTTTGTCTGTTGTATTTGTCTTTTTACTGTTTTATGCATGCGTTATGATAGATGACTAGTCGTTTACCCACCTAGGTCATGTTTGGTTTCTTTGAATTCGTATTTTGATGATCTAAAAGATGGTGTAAATTAGATGTTGATACCTATGCAACATATTAGTGTTTTAAGAAACCTTACTAGTTTTTGCATCAACACCCAATCGAATTACATATGCAAAATGCCATGCTCACAGACAAAGAGTCGTAAACTTTCCCTCCAAAGGTGAAAGTTACCATTGGTTCGTGGACCTCCTGGAGGCGCAGCCTCCAGAGACCTTAAAGGCATCAAACATTTGACCGCCTCCTTCTCTTGACCCCCCTGACGCTCTTCTGCAAGATCTTCCGATTGCTGCCTGTGGAGGAACCCACAGGGAGCCTGAGCCGGCACAGGCCGTGCCCAGCGTGCCCGACAGGCCCCAACATCTAGAGCTGTGGCTCTTGACCACAAAGAGCCAGACACTTTCACTCAGCCCTGGAATTCATCCTCATGAAATGTCCTCAAACAGACATTTCTCTCTTCCGTGCTTTTAGCTTTCTTCACTCGTCTCACGTGAGTTCTTTCAGAACCTAAGAGGATGAGGAGGATGAGCTAGAACTCATCGGAACTCTAAGCTGCGCCAGGCCTTGCGGCCTTGTCTTTCCATTCTCCAAAGACCACAGGATTTCAGCTGGGTCCCTCTCAGCTCTTGGTTCTTCTTCAATTGTCACATGGGAAGAAACTCCCAGTCACCATCGAGTCAGAACATCTTTGGAGTTCATCACTCTTCGGACCCGGAAGAACGTGATTGCGATTCCAAACCACCACTGCTCCAAATCATCCAGACTTTCACCC
The DNA here is from genome assembly GCA_036247105.1 of Cirrhinus mrigala. Taxonomy (NCBI): domain Eukaryota; kingdom Metazoa; phylum Chordata; class Actinopteri; order Cypriniformes; family Cyprinidae; genus Cirrhinus; species Cirrhinus mrigala. The sequence goes on along the minus strand of CM070011.1, from coordinate 1,749,924 downwards.
GAGACTGCATTCGGACACTTGTTCATCGACCAAAGCAATGCAAGTATCGTACATTTAACTAAACAAAACAGAGGTTTAGTTCAAGCTGTAGACAGCACTGATGGTTTCACTCAGGTGGTTAACTGACTCTTTTCATAGCTACATTCTCTGGTCTCTCTAACTTCAGTTCTCACTGACCCTTCCCCCATGTATGAATGATTTCATGTTGTTTGTTTAGATTAGTTATGTGTTAGTCCTTCGTTAATAAACTCTTGTGCACAAATTACATGAGTTTTGATTCTGATTCTGCCTTGCAAATTAATGTCCCTTTACGATTCTGATTCGAGCTACATGCTCTAATGCAACAGTACTTTAAGAAAGTTATTTTCTGTGCCCAAGAAAATATAATTTCTTAGAGTTGATATAAAACTTATACTGAATGTTCGCTGGACGAACAGATTAGTTGATGGAAAATTAATTCTGCTACAGTTACTACTGGCAGCTGATATAAATAATTGTAATTAATCATAATTAATTGTAATTATTCATATACATTTCCCTTTGAGCTAAATCGCAACAATTGTGAGATACTGAGGAAAACTTTGCTAATGTCTAACTTTTAATTCAAGGTATTCAAGGCTAAGTGTATCCCATCATACATCATATTCTGTAAATATATAAATCATTTGACTTTTTGGAAAGATCTTCCAAGATAAATATTAGTTAAATATATTAAAAATATATTAATAATTAGATATTACATATAATTTAGTAGTAAAACATATTGTAACTTAATTAGAAGCACCAATTAAATAGTGTTTTCTGTTATGAACTATTAAACATTTAGTTCATTTATAAATGCAAGGTATTTAAAAAAAAAAAAATCAAGACAAGTGTGTCCCATCAGGTAATGAAAATTTCCACACACATTTGTGGTCTTCACACCCACTTTAACACTTGGGTCTACTCTTACGAAAATTAACCATGTTTTTTTATTAAAATATATAGTATATATAGTAAAAGTGGAGTAACATACATTTATTTATTTATTTTTGGCGTATTGATTACCATGCTTAAACTATGGTTAGTGTAGCATGACCATGGTTAATCTGTGGTTACCATGGTTTAACAATTGTAACCACTTTGGGTTTTATTGGTAGTAAAACCGTGGTTCATTTTTGTAAGACAAATACAGGAAATACGTCATGTATGTAGACAAGTGGTCAAGTGCAAACACCGCAAGTGTGGGTATTTGGAAGTGTATGGGATAGCCCGAGTATGTCATGTAAAAAGCTGTTGCTTGTGGGCAGTATGGTGTAGTTACCGCATCTGCCGGCAGGTGTTGCGATGCTGACCAGCCTCCTTTAGGAGGATGTCTCCAACCAGTGACGTCTCTCCAGCGTCTGTATTTGCGGAAATGCTGCGTTTCAGTACAGTGGTGGGCTTGAGCTGAGTGCATCTGCTTTCACAGCCGTAAGTCGTTTTAACCTTTATTTACTTTCTACTTTATTCTTTTCCAGAATGTCTGTGTTCCCTTCGAAAAATAGCAATTTAGAAGTGCGCACCTAGTACAGCAAACTAGCATGTGGACGTTCAGCTGAATCGCTTACTTTGTTTATTCTGTCGAATGTGCGAGCAAATACCTAAATCACGCTGTCAAATAATCATGTACAATCTGTAACATTACTAATTAAAATACAGTACTGTAACGACTTTGCTCTACACGTCTCTCAGTGCTGAATCCGTAGTTAATACATTAGAAACGCACTGTTACGCGCAAATCACTCTGTCTCAATTTCTGTTCATTTTTAATGATTGTAGATGCTTCAGGACAAAATAATTCATATTTGAACGTAATCTGAAGACGTCGTAATAAAGCACTTGATTTAGATACTAATTTTAAGGCATGATGAACCGATGACATTTCAAGTGACAGTCATCAAGGGATAATAAACATTATCGCAATAATGTACGATTTCTTATCTTATGCCACAGACCCGGGGTTGTCATCCTTTTGACCCCCACCCAGCCATGATATACAATGTTATTTCTTTCGACTGTAAAGTAAAAGAAAACAAACGAAAAGTGACTGATTAAACATCTTGAGGATACAGGAGGACCATTCGGAAGCACTAGCCGAGAACAGTAAACTTTTCAAATTGTTTGACGTGGCAAGGACAAGACAAGGTCCTGTTACAAAGGAAATAAATGATGAAATGCACACGGTTAAGTGTGTCAACATGAAACACGAGAAGAGGGGCGTAGAGGTGACAGGCTATGTAAGAAAGAAAAAGAACAGGATTGTTCAGGGTGAAAAAACCTGAAGAATGTGACTAGGAGGTAACACTTGCCAGTAAAGGAAGTAATGTCCTGTGTCTGTGTGTGTGTGTGTGTGTGTGATGATAGTATTGTACTGATAAAACAAAGTTTTGATTTATTTTACATTTTGCTCACTACATAATTCTTAAATTTCCATTTGTTATTTTATAGTTTTGAAACAAATTTACCGTTATGACTATGAAATGTGCTATAATTACATTCCTGTGTTTTTTAGCAGTTATTTAGCGTTTTTGCTGTTCACTTCGATAGCAGTGCAGAGTGACACATGCATGTTTAAATTTAAATCCACTTACTCATTTTAATCAAAATGTGTTCAAGAAAAAAATCAACCCAATACAAATGTCCTTTTTTGTGTGTTTCAGCTTCTCCTAACAAGTTACTTCAACTGAAGTATTATTCCTCTTTAATGAAAACATGAACGAAAAAACAGATGAAAGAGACTTTTGGAGGAACTCTTGTCAGCTTTAGGAGTGATTGTTTATCTTTGAGCAGATGCTCGGATGTGTCTTGCTTGCTGTTCTCTGGACTTCACCTCAAACTAAACTTCAGTCATGGGCCTCTTTCCATCCTTGTTCAAGATCATAAGGAAGGGGAAGTGTCTGTTTCTTCTGCTGTTGTGTCTTTGCGTTGTAGCGTGGATCGCAACATTCTCAAATGACGACACGGATAAGGCTGTCGAGGACGGATTGAAATCTCCCAACGATAAGGGTGTCGGAGGCTTTGCTCAGATGGAGCTGGAATCAGAGATGATGCAGAGCATCGAGGAGCGTGTAGAGGAGCAGTCTGCCAAAGAGAGCTGTCCAGAGCAGTCACCCCTGCTCCGTGAGTGTCGTCTGAGCTTATCTTTTTGTGGGTTAAATGTTACGCTTCAGGGAATGGTCTAAATTTGTTTCATTTTATTTTGAAAGGACTGTTCCACGCAAGCTATGTCATGATTAAGTAATTCTCTTGTCATTTCAACCCTGCATTGTTTTTCTTCTGTCCGCTCTCAGAAATAAAGGTATAAAATCTGTCACCTTTTACGTACTAATATGTACCTTCAAGGTACCAGTGCGGCCCAATTAGGTCCAAAGGTGTACCTTTTAAAAAATACCATCCCAGTGAAAGCCTTCGTACCTTTATTTCCAAGAGTGTAAAATGCAAGAGGCAGAATGTTCCAGCCTGTTATCTATCTAGGGCAAATGCATGATGATTTATCCCCAAGCCATATAATAGACAAAAATAAAGCTGCTGTGTGCCGCATAGCAGTCGGACACATTGTCATTTTTGAAAACGCAAATGTGACCCTGCACCACAAAACCTGTTCTGAAAGTTCTGAAACTTTCTGAAACATAAATCATCTGATGAAAGCTGAATAAACAAGCTTTCCATTGATGTATGGTTTGTTAGGATAGGACAATATTTGGCTGAGATACTTTTTGAACTTCTGGAACTTTTTGAAAATCTGGAATCTGAGGGAGCAAAAAAATATATAAATATGAATATAAAATATTGAGAAAATACGCCTTTAAAGTTGTCCAAATTCTTAAAAGTTTTTAGCAATGCATATTACTAATAAAAATAAATATATATATATATATATATATGATATATTTAGGGTAGGACATTTACAAAATATCTTAATGGAACATGATCTTTACTTAATTTCCTTATGATTTTTAGCATAAAAGAAAAATCGATCATTTTGACCCATACAATGTATTTGTTGGCTTTTGCTACAAAAATACCCGTGCTACTTAAGACTAGTTTTGTGGTCCAGGGTAAAATATTACACCAGTTAAAGTACTCTTTATTGTTTGTTAATTTTAGACTGAAACTTTTTTTTTCCTTTATCTGAATAGTAAAATCAAAAGTTACCTTGTGAAATCATCAAAAGTACTTGATTTTTAATGTATTTTAAAAGTACAGATTGATGTACTATTTTTATTTACTCTTTAGGGAACACATAATCACTATGAAGATGTTTCCCTCAATAAACTCCTAAGTTGCTGCTTATTAATAGTTAGTAAAGCAGTTGTTAAGTTTCCAGATAGGGTTTAAGGATTGAGGGCTCTAAAATATGGTCATGCTGAATAAGGCATTAATAAATGCTTTAGCCTATAAGTACTAATACAAAGCCAATGTGCTAGTAATATGTATGCTAATAAGCAACTAGTTAATACTGAATATTATTCCCTAATCTAAAGTGTTATCTGCTATATTTAAGTTGCTGATAATTTAAATTTGCAAACAAACGGAAACCACAAAATATACCATTAAAATTTATTGACAAATCAAGAAAAACAAAATGTGTAAATGTGTGGTGACATAAAAATAAATGTCACACGGAGCAAAACATTTTAAGAAGAATGCTGCTGCTATGCAGGCATACCAGTTTCATATCGTTAGAAAGTGCTACAGCAGCGGGGAAGATTTATGGATGATAATTCACTTAATTTATAGGTTTATATATATATATATATATATATATACACTACCGTACAAAAGTTTGGGGTCAGTAAGACTTGTGATAGTCTTTAAAGTAGTCTCTTATGCTCATCAAGGCTGCATTTATTTGATTAAAAATATAGAAAAAAAACAGTAATATTGCAAAATGTTTTTACAATATAAAATAATGTTTTTTATTTTAACATACTTTAAAATAGAATTTATTCCTGTGATGAAAAGCTGAATTTTTATCAGCTGTTACTCCAGTCTTAAGTGTCACATGATCCTTCAGAAATCATTCTAATATGCTGATTTATTATTAGAATGATCAGTGTTGGATAATATCAACAGTTGTGCTGCCAAATATTTTTTGGAACCTGTAATTTTTTTTTTCAGGATTCTTTCATGAATAACAAGTTTAAAAAGTACAGTGTTTATTTTATAACAATGTAAATTGTTTATTATTAACTTTTAATAAACTTTTAATTATTAACTTAATACATCCTTGGTGAATAAAAGTATTAAAGTTAAAAAAAAAAAAAAAAAGGTGATGACCCCAAACTTTTGAACGGTAGTGTGTGTATATATATATGTAGCCTAACCTGTACAGACAGCATGGAAATGTGGACATATTCATGCTATAGCATTTCATAGGTTTATATAAGTTTAAATAGCTCACCATTTTACAGCACACTGTAAGATCACAAATAACTTGTAGTCACGATCAAAATGTGACTTTCGTTTACTATAGTTTCTATTAAAATTTCGGTGAATGTCACCGATGAACTATTTTTTTTATATACCAGTACCCTTTAAAACTGAGCTGATAATAGTGGCAAAAGATCTGAACCATGAAACTGCAACACAGAGAAACATGTGGGAACCACCTCTATGTGAATGTCAATGTTTACACATCACTGTTTTTTCCTTCCACAGCTGCTTGCTAATTCGGGCTCGTTTCCAAAGATGGGGCCCTGTAATTAATGTGGGCCCCAGCTGGTGCTGTATTTAAGGACTGCACCTGGTCCGTGGGCCTTTCACTTACTTGTGGGCCTGTGTCCGTGTGTGTTTATTTATTTCTGATTGTTTTTCCCCACAGGAGGTGCTATCAAGCTGTCATTTGATCCCTCGCTGACGATAGGGCAGGTAGAGAGTGAAAACGGGGAGGTGGTGGAGGGTCAGTATAACCCCTCTGACTGTACGGCCAGACAGAGTGTGGCCATCCTGATCCCTCACAGAAACAGAGAGAAGCACCTGCTCTACCTCCTGCACCACCTTCACCCGTTCTTACAGAGGCAGCAGCTTCACTACGCCATCTACGTCATTCACCAGGTGGGCCAAACTCCCATTAGCCATGGCAGGAGCTTTTAAGGACGTACACTACCAGACAGAAGTTTTTGAACAGTAAGATTTTTAATGTTTTTAGTGTTTTAAAGTCTCTTCTGCTCACTAAGCCTGCATTTATTTGTTTCAAAGTACAGCAGAAACAATAATATTGTGAGATATTTTTCATTATAAAACGTATAGTTCCGGTCCTTGATTCTGATTGTTTGAGCCGCTGTTGTAAGCTGCGTCTCATTTGGAAGCTTGCGTCCTCCAGAGGTCACATTTGAAGGCTGCTTACGTCATTGGTGAAGAAAAGTAACCATTAAATTGCAAAGTAAAAAAGAAATTATAGTATTTTACACCTCACAAGGAATAACAGTCAATTTTATTATAGTTGCTTTTCTTAAATAAGACATCCTTAATGACGTGTGCAGTCTTCAAATGCGATCTCCGCAGGACGCAGCCTTCGAAAAGAGACACATATGTAAATTACACTACAAGCACACTCCTTTGTTAACATGCTGCAACCACAATCGTTTCTGAGGAACTACATTATTTGGTGGAAAAATAATGGTTGTATTAAAATCATTGCACTTTATTTGCTCTGTTTTATTTTGAGAAAACTTACTACATGACCTGGACCACAAAACCCAGTCGTAAGTGTTCTTTTTTCGAAACTGAGCTGAATAAACTAGCTTTCCAATGATGTATGGTTTGTTAGGATAGGAAAAAAAAAAAAAAAAAAAAAAAAAATCAAAATATTGAGAAAAATCGCCTTTAAAGTTGTCCAAATGAAGTTCTTACTAATGCATATTGCTAATCAAAAAATACGTTTTTCTATATTTACAGTAGGAATTTTACAAAATATCTTTATGAAACATGATCTTTACTTGATTTCCTAATGATTTTTGGCATAAAAGAAAGATCAATAATTTTGACCCATACAATGTATTTTTGGCTGTTGGCTACAAATATACCTCAGCGACTTAAGACTGGTTTTGTGGTCCAGGGTCACATATATGGATTGACCGTTTTATAAAATCAATAAGCCCCGTAAAGCCATGGTTTATAGTGAATTTATAACAGCTAAGCGGTGTTGTTAGGCATGACGCGAAGTTATAAACTGTAAACCACAGCTTCTTGGGGCTAATTGCTTTCATTTAAAATAACTGCTTTCTATTTGAATGTATTTTAAAATGTAATTAATTCTTCTGATAAAAGCTACATTTTCAGCATCATTACTCCAGTCTTAAGTGTCACATGATCCTTCAGAAATAAATCAGTATTTTTAATATTTAAAACAGTTGAGTACATTTTTTTTTTTTAGGATTTTTTGATGAATAGAAAGATCCAAAGATCCACATTTATCTGAAATAAAAAGCTTTTGTTACATTAGACACTGCACCATGCTTGGATTCAGTATCTTGGGATATCTTTTATTTAGCAAGGATGCTTTAAATTGATCAAAAGTGATGATAAAGACATTAATGTTATAAAAGATTTTTATTTCATATTTTTGAACTTTCTATTCATCAAAGAAACCTGAAAAATTCTACTCAGCGTTTTTCAGCATAATAATAATAATACATTTTTGAGCAGCAAATCAGCATATTAGAATGATTTCTAAAGGATCACGTCACACTGAAGCCTGGAGTAAAAAATTCAGCTATGAAATCACAAGTATAAATTACATTTTAATATATATTCAAATACAAAGCTGTTATTTATATAGTAAAAAATATTTCAAAATGTTATTGTTTTTGCTGTACTTGTATCAAATAAATGCAGGCTTGGTGAGCAGAAGAGACGTCTTTAAAAAGCATACTGTACAAAAGCTTCTGACTGGTAGTGCATGATGTTTATTGCTAGAATTTGGTGCCATTTTTAGAGGGTTCAGCGTTCATTTTTATGTCAGTAAAGGTTTCTTGGACAACAAACATAATTTAGTTTTTTATGAGCATTTCCTACTTTCTCTGACATTAAACGGCATCTTTATTGGTTCTATACCGTTGAGACTTAAACGTAAACGCCCTCTTCATATGTGAAATGCATAACAGTGTTTGTTTATGGCTTTGCTCCCGGGTCCATTATAGTTTGCACTGCCCCATCCTCAAATAACAGCCTGTTTGCAAAGAATGAAATACACTGTTACACGTTCACCAAACAGTCCGTTCTGCAAAAAGTGGTAAGACCTTGCAAATATTAAAACTCACTTTCCTAACATTGACTTAATGTGGAAGGACACTCTTTGTTTGTCAGTTACGTAGAAAAATTTTAATGGTAGTATTGTTGTCTTCAACAATAGTGTGTTACTTCCTTCTCATTATTACAGTGAGCAAAGCAAGGCCAAATTTCTGCCTCCCGAATGACCATTTTTGACAAGTAAATGTGGGCAGTTGTCTGTTTTTGCAGTTTTTGTTGTTTTTAGCTTCCTTCAACTTTAGTTCTCAATTGTTTTCATATTACAAATACGTTTTTTTTTTCTTTAACAACAATAGAGATAAATGCCACCAGCTGATGTTGGTAATATGAATATTTTAAGTTGTACAATTTTCATTTTGAGAAAATGTTCAGTTAGGAAAGTAAAAATGATGCTGAGGCTCAAGGTGTTATGAAAGGCATGCAACAGTGTTGTGCTGTTTCTCTTTAAGTTTTGCCAGTTCTGCCAGTTGTTGTGTTAGTAAAAACTGTTTAGGTCAGATTTAGAGCTTACAACAACAATTCTGTTCTTGCTTAAGCAAATAAACATTATAAAACCATTAAAAAAACACCTTTCCAGCTCTTCGTGTCACTGTCGGTATACACCTAAAATTAATTTATGCTCAAAACTTATTTGATTTTTGAAGTCATGAAATGAGAGTGATGGAAAAGACCTGGTAATCTACAGGAAATCGCAACAGAAGATCCGCAAGCATTTATAAGCGGCGTGTTTATAATGTATGTGTCTGTTTGTCTTGTAGGCTGGAGATGCCACATTTAACAGGGCAAAGTTATTAAATGTGGGCTACCTTGAGGCTCTGAACGACCAGAGCTGGGACTGTTTCATCTTCCATGATGTTGATTTAGTTCCTGAGAACGATCATAATTTATACATGTGTGAGGAACAGCCTAAGCACTTAGTCGTGGGGAGGAATTCCACTGGGTACAAGTGAGTAATGCTGTCTCCTTCATTTAACAAACACAGAGCAAATTACAGTACGTTCTTGGATTTAGACATACAAGATTTGGCTTGGACGGACAACACTGAAATCAATTAGCAGTACAAAAGCCACAGAAGTGTCGGGAGTAACTAAAAGCAGTGACACGACCGGTTTAACTACATTTTGCGGTAGTGATTAGTCGTTCAGGTACTTTTACTTGTAATTAACAAAGCGTTTTGCTGTGACCAAACATTTCCTTTTGTATCACATCAGGTAATGATCAAACACGCCCTCCTAAATTATCCATTCTCTTGCATGAAGCATTGGGGAATCCCATTTATTTTAAAGGAGATGTCCACTTCCAGAACAAAAATTTACAGATAATGTACTCACCCCCTTGTCATCCAAGATGTTTGTGTCTTTCTTTCTTCAGTCATAAAGAAATTATGTTTTTTGAGGAAAACATTTCTGCATTTTTCTCCATATAATGGACTGATATGGTGCCCCGATTTTGAACTTCCATAATGCAGTTTAAATGTGGTTGTAAACGATCCCAGCCGAGGAAGAAGGGTCTTATCTAGCGAAACAATCGGTTATTTTCATTTAAAAAAAAAAAAAAGTTTAAATACTTTTTTAATCTCAAATGCTCGTCTTGTCTTGTTCTGCCTGGACTGTTCTTTGTTCCAGTTCATGTCAGTTAGGTGTATGTCGAAAAACTCAGATCTCATGTTCTCCCTCAACTTCAAAATCATCTTATATCGCTGTTTTACCTTTTTGTTAAGGGTGTTTGATCTTCTTTGCATGTTCACTTTGCAAAGACTGGGTCGGTGCTTCTGCAGTGATGTAGGATGATTTTGAAATGATTTTTGAAGTTGAGGGAGAAAATATGATTGGAGTTTTTCGACATACCCTAACTGTCTTGAGCCAGAATACACAGAGTTCAGGGAGAGAAAGACAAGACGAGCATTTGGCATTAAAAAATATATAAATTGTATTATTTTTATGAAAATAACCAATCGTTTTGCTAGATAAGACCCTTCTTCCTTGGCTGGGATCGTTTACAACCGCATTTGGGATCGTTTGAAGTCGCATTTAAACTGCATTTTGGAAGTTCAAAATCGGGGCACCATATCAGTCCATTATATGGAGAAAAATCCTGACATGTTTTCCTCTAAAAACATAATTTCTTTGCAACTGAAGAAAGAAAGACATGAACATCTTGGATGACAAGGGGGTGAGTACATTATCTGTAAATTTTTGTTCTGGAAGTAAACTTATCCTTTAATTAATGGGCTTGTTTGGACACCACTGTTCAGTTAATCGTAAAAAGAATTTAATACATTTGAGTTTCTGCACCTGTGCAGCATAAAGGCCTCATACACACTGTGCAGTTGTGTGATGACAACATTTAAGTGTGGTCGTGAATCCCCTAAATCATTGATTCATGTAGAGTGTAAATGTACATTACAGACTGCAGGGTTTGTGGGGGACAAAACTACACAGAGAGACAGACTAGTGTTTCTGAATGGGTTAAATCATGTCCCCTTTGTAACAAGTTGTCAGTGTCCAAAAGAGTGAGTTTTTAATCTGCAATACTGTGCAAAAGTACTCGGCACGTTTCATCAAAAAAACATTTCAGTTTCACCAGGATTTCAATGGACCTTTTTCTAACTTCTGCAACTGAAATGTCTGATATTGCAGCAACTTTTCTTAAAAAAAAAAAAAAAAAAAAGATGGCGAAATTTATAGCATTTTTTGTGTTGTTTTGTCAGCAACATTCATGATGTGTTTATGTAATTAAGAGCTAGTTGCAGTAAAGGATAAAATACACTACACGACTTTACAAATCTGAACAGATTTTAAAACACAAGGCGTCATACACATCAAAAACTTTTTTTTAATAGCTGCAGAGAAAAACTTGTCTATTGACAAACTAGAAACATAGTTAACAGAGAAAAACTACAAACGATTGAGAATCACACACTGCCAGATTTACAAGTCGTTCCAAACACATCAAACTCATGCTAGAAGATGCATGACAAATGAAAACCATATGGGTTCAAAATTGTCTCAAAGTCTGTGATCATCATAAACGATTTTCTATGAAATCTGTCAACTCCACTAGTGTCGACTCATCCAGACTGTAAATCTGGGCAAAAGCGTTGTAGTGAATAGATAATAACTATAATAGTATTGTCAGTGGTTGCAGTCACTCGAAATATTTAAAAAGTGCAAATCCAGTAAATTAATGTACTAATTTGAATATAATCTGCTGGTGAAACCAGACATGATTAGGAATAGCAAATGTTTAATATTATGTATAGTAATTTAATATCATCATTACACCTCTAAAAACATTCAAAGGCTTCACAAGTTAAAGTAAACGCAGCGTTGTATTTCTTGTGCGGCCTTGCGTATTTCACTTTCGCTCTTTGGAAGTGACCAGGTTGAAAAGACAGTAGACAAGTGTAGGTCGTGAATGAGTGATTTGTCAGATACAACTCACTTTAAATGTGAAATATTACCTTCTCCTTTGATGGATTTTATGTCTTTTGATAAACTATTTTTGCTAGTAGCCCTCCAAGGTTAACATTTTTGTGTAAAATTTGCAAATCTGCAGAAAATAAGACAAAAGTTTGCTTTACTTTTGCGTTAAATTCTGCAATTGCAAAATTACAAAATCTTGGAAGGACTGACATTTGTTTTAAAACAATTCTTTTGCTTTAGTCTGCAAGTAGGAGCTGTGTGCATTTCCAGACTATGTTGCTAAATGTTACTAATGAACTTGCAAACCATTACAAGCAGTAACAAAGTTTTTAACCCTTGTATGGTGTTCATATTTTTGTTACTCAGTTTGTGGGTCTGGTGGACCCGCTGCATTTTTTGGTTTTTAATTCAACACAATTTAAAAAATTATGTTAACACTGTATATAACAAAAACTGTTGCACAGCATAAATGAGTACACCCCCTCTAATTTAACAAATTCAGCAATTACTCTTTACTTAGATGGCATGTTAGGGTTATTTGGAGATATAAGGTTCCAACAAGCCTGCTTGGTCAATTACCAAAGAAGAATGACAAAAGAATTCAGGAAAATAAGATTTTCTTATTGAAGTGGCAAAATGTTGTGTTGCAAAAATGAGTACACCCTCCTGAAAGTTACTAAATAAAAGTGTTTTTTTTTAAATAGTGTAGGTTTAAGGCAATTTTTGATCAACATGTAAGTATAATAAACCAAAACTTTTAAAGACAAGTAATTTCCTGTCAATTAAAAGTCTTTTATAGCCTACTGAATCCAGTGGCAGATTAAGACTCTTTGGTGCCCCTGGGCAACGACACCTAAAGTGGGACGGGAGTTGCGCGACACACCACACAGCATGCTCAGAGAATCTGGTTGCGTAATATATAGGCGTTGAAAGGAAAGCGCATGGGTTCTCGCAGTTTGTGTGAATCTGGCGATAGATTGTGCATCCACTGTGATTCACGCAGGAGGAAAAAAAAAAAAAATTCAACAAAATATTCAGGGGACTAAGTACGTTCTGATGAAAGGGTATATATAGGCCATGGCTCAACAGGCGTTTGAGAATACATCACTTGTCTTACCGGAGAAAATTTATTTGCGTGGTGCCCCCCCTGGACGTGATGCCCCTGGGCACTTGCCCAATTGCCCATATGGTTAATCCGGCTATGATTAAATCATACTCAAACTTAATGCTGGCAACAATGGAACCACTTGAGAGAAAACTGCCAGGAGATTTATTTTTTAGCATAAAAGAGGACAGTGGTGCAAGTGGAATACCAAATTATTGTTTTAAGTGTGAAAATATACCAGATGTAGCACCGACAATTAAAAACATGGACTTGTGACAAGGCTCCTGAAATAATCAGGTTTTTACTTTAAGTTTTCATTTAGTGATGAGTGAATTTTTGCCAGAAAAAGAACAAGAGAAATACCATGCAAGTGTCTCAGGGCCGGCAAAAGCTATGAAAAGAGTGACACTTTATCTCACAGAGTACGACACAGCCTGCAGAAGTGACATGGATGGTTGTTGTCACCACTAGAATTACCTACTGTAGCCAAAGCACAGTAAACTCATTTAACCTCTTCCAAGGCCCATATTTACAAAATATAGACTTCTGGGAATCCGTACTCTGGTCTCAAGAGACCAAGTCAATCATTTCGGATCCAAAAGCATCCAAAATGTTGTGGTGTTGCTACAGGAGGAGTACAGTAAGAAGTGCCTGGTTCCCACAGTGACGTTCAGCGGTAGTAAAGCTCTTCTATAGGGATGTATGAGTGCTGAAGGTGTGAGGGAGTTGTGCTTTATCAATGCTGTAATCAATTCACACACCACTGTGTGATGGAGTACAAAAACCTGAAACCGAAGATGCTACCCAACCTTCATTCCCAGTATTGTTGGGCATTTTTTCAGCATGACAATGAAGATGTTCATTCTCCCAAGGTGAATATCCTTCAGTGGACATGTATTTCACTCAGTCTTAACACTCTTGAGCAGCTGTGGGGGATTCTGTAGAGATGAGCTGAGCAAAACTCCCCATTAAAGACCAGGGCATTTAAGGAGGTCGTCCTCCAGGAGTTAAACAGGACAGATGTGAAAATTTGTCATGAACTTGTACATTCAGTGCCAAGAATGGTCAGAGCAGTGTACTTAGAGTTATAGAGGACATGTTAAGTACTAGAATATTACACATTTGCTAAATTAAATTTAGGGTGTACTCATTTCTGCAATCCTTCTTTTAAACAAAATTGGCTAATTTACAGAAAATATTGTTGTTGTTGTTGTTGTTTTTTTTTTTTTTTTTAATTAAGTATGTGCTTAATACATTTCAATTTTGCCATCTTTCCATGAATTATATTAGTGATCGTTAAGAAAATACATCTTTTATATCTATTGGGGGTGGGGGCACTCATTTATGCTGTGCACTGTATGTTTTACGAAATGCCAGTAGTTGAATTTCTTTAAGCAGCTTAGCGTCCTACAGTTTTACAGTAGCTAATCCATTCTCTAATGGTATTCAGCTCTGCTGAGTATGATGTGCACCAAGTAATTCCTTAATTGCATCATTGAATTATTTTGTAAAATGATATGCTATAGTTGTTGATGTGAAAGACATTCATCAATTTTTGCCTGTGACTTTCCAGACTCCGATACAAAGGTTATTTTGGGGGAGTTTCGGCCATGACGAAGGAGCAGTTCCTCAAAGTCAATGGCTTCCCAAACTCCTACTGGGGCTGGGGTGGAGAGGACGATGACCTGAGAATAAGGTAAGAGAAATTTAGGATGATATGGCTTAGGATGTGCACAGGTACTCATACAGTAGTCATACTTCACAAAATGGCTTTTTCTAATCTTAGAATGCAAATAAAAATGCAAAGCCACTTTATTCTTCATATGATGAGGAATGTGTGTCTTAAGTGAAGGGAAATGTCAGTTCCTGTTGTGGTACCATCCATGTCTGAACATTACTATCTCATTGTTAAAGATTTTAACGGAAGCATCTTTTTCAGGGTGACGCTGCAGAAAATGTCAATAATCCGTCCATCCTCACAAGTGGCGCGCTACACCATGGTCTTTCACAACAGGGACAGCGGCAATCAAATCAATAAAGACAGGTCAGTTTAAGTGCGACTGAGAAATAAATGTAAAATGTTGCAGTATTAGAGTGCTATTCTTGTCTTCCAAGAAATCATAAGTAAAGTGAGGAATATTTTTTGAGAGCATGCATTGTTAAATTACAACTAATTTAAGGAAACGAGCTCAGTACATCCAGTGATAATTACAATTTTTTATAGTGATACAAAAAAAAAACCCTGCAGAAATAGCCTAACTGAAATGAACTTTAATCTTTTTACCTTTCTGCTACTAAACTTAAGTCACCAGCCACTGAGAACTACAAGCCAAAACAAATATATCAGAAATGAACCAGATTATCAAATCCACAATTTTTCACGATTTAAATGTTTATTTTAAAAACTTGATTCTGAATAAGTGAATCAGTTTTTTTGTTTTTTCAAGATAGTCAGTGATGGTTTGCATGTAGAGTAGTGCCATAAACTTAATCCTACCTTAACAGCATTTATATAATGAATAGATCACTCCAATATGATTGTTTAATGGTAAAAATGTTGAAGATCATTGGACAGGCAAAAGTCAGTTTACTGTACCTGAATTGAAGCCTTTCTTTTATTGACATGAATTCAGAAAACTACAGCCTGTTTTCACTCTCAAGTCCATTGATGTTAGATGTTAGTGAAAGTCATGCCCCAAATGAGGGTGCTTTTGGCGTCTGTATAGTGATGTGCAAAATATTGGATATGCAACATTTCACGGATACCTAGGAAGTGAGATCAGGTTGGAAATTGGCCTCTTGTCTCCAATCAAGTGTGCTAGAGAGCAGTGGTATTTAAAGTGAATTTATGATTCATAACCCACCAAATTGGCTAGTGAATTTTAACCCACATTTGGTAGTTTGGTGGGTGTTATTTTTAAACCCTGATGCCCATGTGTTTGTTTATCATACTTTATGGGGTTTGTCTGTGTCTGTCCTGTGTCCTTCAAGCTCAGTCACTATATCAGTAATAACCAAATTCTTGTTGACTTACATGACAGTGCTGTCTGTCTTAATTTTTTATATTTTTTAACTTTATATAAATTGTATACAATTTGTAAAATGTCTCACATTTTGACATTGTTATATTATGAAACCAATTTCCGTAAATTTACCAAACAGGATGGAACAAAGCATGACTGAATTCAGAAATTCTTTACTAATACTTACTGATGCTTGTGGTGTTTTCCCACAGACATTGTAAGTGTAAAAAAGTAGTTTTACAAAAGAAGCAAAAAAGTGATATTTAGGACATAGGAAAGTCCTTTAAATTGAAACAGTAGTATCTGATTTGCTAATTTGCAGGTCTAAAAACATATAAACTGATCTACTAATGAGCAGAATTCTACTAAAGATCTACTAATGAGCTACTAATTTTTGGAGAATGGTTTACCTGTCAAACCCACAACGAAGCAATCTGGACATCACTAAGGATTTTCTGTCATCAAATCTTTCTACAGTCTGTATTGCTCATAAACCCTTTTTTCTGGCGTCAGACCTTTTGTTTCCCCTTGGTTTTGGTAACACTTTATTTTAAGGTCCAATTCTCACTGTTAACTAGTTGCTTATTAGCATGCATATTATTAGCACATTGGCTGTTTATTAGTGCTTTTTTAAAGCACATATTAATGCCTTATTCTGAATGACCGTATTCTAGATTCCTTAATCCTTAAACCCAATACCTAAACTTAACAACTACCTTACTAGCTATTAATAAGCAGCAAATTAGGAGGCAAAAGTAATAGTTAATAGTAAGAATTGGGCCTTAAAAATAAAATAAAATGTTGCCACAGTGTCTATATTATTACAGTCATGGCCAAAATATCAGCACCCTTGCAATTCTGTCAGAAAATGCAACACTTCTCTCAGAAAATTGTTCCAATTGCAAATGTTTTGGTATTCATGTGCTTATTGTGTTTTGTTTTGTTTTGTTTTGTTTTTTTGCACTGCAACAACACAAAAAAAACAGAGAAGAAAAGTCAAACTTGATAAAATTCCACACAGAACTCAAAAATGGACTGGGCAAAATTAAAGGCACCTTGTCAAAATTGTAAGAAATAATTGCTTTTCAAGCATGTGATGCTTCTGTAATTTGTATTTAGACACACCTGTAACAGGTGTGGGCAATATAGTAATCATTATTGCAACCACTTAAAATTGTGAAAAGTTGACTCAACCTTTGAAAGAAGTGTAAAGAGTTGTCTGTGGAGTTGCCTGTAGAAAAAAAACTGTGGAAAAACACGGACAATCTCAAGGCTACAAGTCCATCTCCAGAGATCTTAATATTCCTGTGTCCACTGTTCGCAATATCAACAAGAGGTTTACAGCCCATGGCACTGTAGCTAACCTCCCTGGACGTGGACGGAAAAGCAAAATTAATGAAAAATTACAACAGAGGATTGTTTGAATGGTGGATAAAGAACCCCAATTAACTTCCAAACAAATTTAAGCTGATCTGCAGACACAGGGTACAAGAGCGTCAGCTCACACTATCCGTTGAAAAGGGATGCTATGGTAGGAGACCCAGGAGGACACCACTGCTGACACAAAGGCATAACAAACAGGACTGGAGTTTGCCAAAACTTATGTGACAAAACCACAATCCTTCTGGGAGAACGTACTGTGGACAGATGAGACAAAAGTAGAGCTTTCTAGTAAAGGACATCATGGCACTGTTTACAGAAAAAGAAATAGGGCCTTCAAAGAAAAGAACACAGTCCCTACAGTCAAACATGGTGGAGGTTCAAAGATGTTTTGGGGTTGCTTTGCTGCTTCTGGCACTGGATGCCTTGACTGTGTGAACGGTATCATGAAATCTGATGATTACCAAAGAATTTTGGGGTGCAACGTACTGGCTAGTGTCAGAAAGCTGCGTCTCCACCAGAGGTCATGGGTCTTCCAGCAGGACAATGACCTGAAACACACTTCAAAACGCACTCAGAAATGGTTACAAACAAAGCGCTGGATAGTTCTGAAATGGCCAGCAATAAGTGCAGATCTGAATCCCACAGAACACCTGTGGAGAGATCTCAAAACAGCAGTTGGGAGAAGACATCCTTCTAATCTGAATGACCTGGAGCAGTTTGAAAAAGAAGAGTGTCCAAAATTCCAGTAGAGAGGTGTAAGAAACTCATTCATGGTTACAGGAAGCGGTTGATTTTAGTTATTTTTTTTCCAAAGGGGGTGCTACCAAATATTAAGTTAAGGGTGCCAATAATTTTGTCCAGTGCATTTTTTGGGTTCTTTGTGGAATTGTATCAGATTTGACTTTTCTTCTCTGTTTTTTGTGTTGTTCCAAATAAAATAAACATGTGAGTACCAAAACATTCACAACTGCAACAATTTTCTAATAGAATTGCAAGGGTACCGATATTTTTGGCCATGACTGTATAAAATTAAAGCACTTTTTATTAAAAAAAAAAAACTTTCATAAGGACAGTCTTGTGAGTGGCATGTGAGGGGCTAATTTTAAATTGGCACCAAACTATTTAATGCATTTTTGAAGGGCTCATGTGGTGGTCATGCATTATAGTCATATATGTACTATAAAACATACTGTAATTTGGAAAAAGACCAAGCTTTAAAAAATCTGTTTTATCTGCTTGGCCAACATGACATCACGTGATTGAATAAACCAGTTCAAGATTACTTCCACAGTGACAGATCTGCTTATCCACCATCACTTCTTTGGCTCACCAGCTGGTATATGGATGATGACTCAGACTGTGCTGTTGTGCTGTTTGAATCTCTTTCATTATCGTCTGAACATTAGGAAATAGTGGCTGATGGTTATGTGCCTAATCGCATCAGTAGAGCATTATTTGTTTGTTCAGCACATTTCGCTGTGGATTAATTTCTAAACCAGTCATTGTGCACGATTGGACCCGACAGTAATGTCACAACACGTGAGCAAGTTGTGACACTACTGCTTCGATGCCGGCAGGTTTATTTCAGTCTCATTGAGTTAAAAGCATCAGAGACTTCCACAAATGCACACTGCAATTCACCACTGCACGCATCAAAATGAACATATTATACATGGTTTTATACGTTACACAAATACATATCCAGTAGCTGCTGTAAATTACAATTTTTCTTAATTGCTTTGGTACAATCTTAACATTCTCTAAAATGAAAGTGCAATTGCACGAGTCATCGCATTTGGCAGACAGAACTGCATGTCTGCAAAATATAGTAATTGATCCAAAATATTTAATTCATGCTTCAAAACCCAGTTATAATGTCAGTGACTTGGCCAATGCCACCAAAATAAAAAGTCTTTTTGTCATGTGAGCCACACTGGTCAAAATATTAGAAATGTTTGTTATATGCAAATTTCATTTTGTTTCATATCGTATTGAAATTTCATTTTGTAATTTCATTTCATATTTGTCATATGGATTTTTTTTTTGTTGTTGTTGACAGACTGCATTTTAGATGCATGTTCCGACAGTAGATAACAATATATTGGGTGAAGTCAATACTATAGCACACAAAAAGAAAATGAACATTTTTATTTTTACAGTATATTTATTTTTGCAAAAAAAAAAGTGTTACATGTAAACTGAAAATTAACTATTGCTTATTTATTTTTACACCTATAACACCACCATCACATGTTTTCATATATTCCTATTGCTCTTCCACAACAAGCACTGTGAATGTTCAATCCACATGTAACATATTTCCACAGATAAATACAGTATTTCTACAGTACTGCTGTAGCTGTTGCTGTTTAGGGTTGTGATGTTCCTCCTTGTTCTAAAATGGTAGTGACTGTGCTTGACAAACTCCATATACACGCTTCCAAAAAAATGATTGACAAGATTGTGATTCCTCTTTCATTACAATGACAAGTAGGGTTGCAAAAGGGCCAAACATGTCTGATGTGACAAAACACATGCAATTTGTTTAAATTAATAAAAAATCTAATCCAATTTGAACAAGAAACTAATTGTTCAGACAAAAAAAACAAAACAAAACAAAAAGCACTCATTTGAGAATTAGCCAAAATGATTTAGAAAAACTGCATTGAAGAGAAATAAATGCACAGCTGTTTGCATTTGTACTCTGCATTAAAAATACATATGCACACACTGTTGTGTCTTTATTAACGTTGGCATTTGACAGCATTCAGCTGATTATATCAAGGACACGTAAAGAACCGGTTACACTCACGGTATAAAAGAATCACGTTTGTGTCAGAGACTCGGTGGTATAATGATAACAATTTATGTTATACAGAAAATTATACAAAGTTAAAACACTCGCTTGCAATCTACAAACACGTCTCTCACGTACAGCATGTGATCTCGCATTTTGAAGTGTCTGTCACAGGAAATTAACACTTGCTGTCATGAGTAATTGGAGAAGTGTCTTATAGAATAAGTACATGCAGTCTTATGAATAATTATGAGACACAGAGCAGTCATCAGTGTACTAAAGGTGTGAGAAAACACTGATGCTGACACAATGAAGATTTTAAATCAAGAAGCTCAAAATTAACAGACTAAATTTGACATGCTAACATATTCTATATATGAAGAGTTCAGATGCAAAACCAGCTAAAAGCCATCTCAGTCAAAAATGAGATCATGATAGTGAGTGAATGCTCCTGACACATGGTTTACGTCCATCAAATACTTTTACTTCAAACTCGCTAAATTCCAGCCTCAGCCCAATCAGAAGTACCGGTACTTACATAGAAACCTATACAAAGTAGCCAGAAAGAAATGCTCATTTTAAAGAAACCCGTCAGATGGATTTAGAGGCTTTTGCTTCTGAACTCATCATATGTACAACACAAATACCTGTCAGAAAACGTAGTTTAGTTTTTCAGAGTTTAGGGGATCATTTTCTTCTAGTTTGTCATCATACAGATTTTTAAAACATGCAAAAATGTTGCTCAGTCATAACAGTTGGCAAGCATATTGAAGCCTTATAGGGGACATAACTCCAAAACTGAGTGCTTTTTTCAGATGGCCAAATCTTAATAATAAGTGAAAATATTGTAAAATAAACAAAAATGCAGTGCGTGACTCTTTAAAAACTCGGGAATAGAATAATGTTACACTTAAAATTTGTGGTGTCAAAATTAGAGCGTTAACACAGGCAATACATTTTTTTTCATTTTAACACGTTAAAAATATTTAACACAGAGGCAGGGCTAGGTTTGGCCAGCCCACCCACAACCACTAAAGAATTGCGTTTATTTAGACGCAGAACATAATAACAAGCACATCAAACGGGAGACTTTTCAGACGCGTCCAACAGGCGTCCTCCAGGCGTGAGTCAAAAGAGCCCGGAAACGGTACCGGTGACGAGGAGCTTCAGTAGAACATCAGTGAACTGCGGTCAGATGAGATGTTGCCTGGTCATATGTCAGAAAAAAATGAATCTTCCTGTCCTGTCAGCCGTTATACTGTGCTCGTAGCGCGTGCTCTTCAGGTGCACTCACAAATATGCCGGCGGGCGCTGCCTATTAAAGCGCTGTATCATATTCAAACCCAAATGAAACTACGAGTATGTAGTTAGTCACAGTTATGTCATCAGTTCAGTCATGAAGTTACAAAAAAGGAGACTAAAGCTGCCTTAAAACTGTGCACGTAAGTGTTTATTATCGAAGAGTCACATTTAAAGCAGTGTCAGATCCGCTTCAAGTTCAGCAGCGGCAGCTTTTAAAGTAACAGCAGCCAAAATGTCCTAATAACCAGCTGCTGTTTGGTCTGTTTTGGTCTGTTAATCAAACAACTCAATTTAATAAGAGAAAATCAATAACTTCTGTAGTTTTAAGCTTTATCTTTTATGTAATTTAGATTTTAGTGTTTGATAACTTTATTAAATTTGGCTATATTTTCTTGCTGAAGGGCACAGGTAGCTATATGACAGTTATTATAATGGGTTTGTGTATAAGATTGTTTTAAGTTCACTAATAAATGTTAAATTGACAGCTCTCAATTATACTGTAATCTTGAATGGCTATGATGTTAAATGGCAATGGTTAAATATTAGGAAAAAATTCATAGAGACATCATCTTGCCTTCAGTCATAAAAAAATATATATAAAAAATATACTTCCTTTATGTTGTTTCTACATTCAGTTGAAGATTGCAATATAAAAGTATAATTCAAAAATGTAATGTTAGGTGGGATTAATGACGATTCATTTCATAAAAAAATGTGTGATTAATTTTTTTTTTTTTTTTTTTAATCGATTGACACCACTACTTAAAATGTATTTTTTTTTTAAGGAGAGAGAGTTCAGATATGTGATAGATTTCACTGTGGCATTTATTCATGCTTTCTTTTCACTTTGCCCAACACAGGATGCGTCTGTTGCGCCACACACATCATGCGTGGAAGACGGATGGTTTGAACTCCTGTTCCTACAAAGTTCTGTCTGTCCACAGAGCACCGCTCTTCATCAACATCACCGTGGACATTGGCCGGCCGGAGCGTGCTCACTGAGCTTTTGGAGACTGACATTCAAGGGACGGTTTGCATTGAAACCCAGCATTCACCAGTGCCTGGAAGATCTAGTGCTGGGTGTTGTTGTTGTTGTTCACACCAGGTTGCACTTTGGATCTGTCCAACGTTACTCTTTATGGCCCTGCAAGATAAAATGGACAGAATTCTGATCAAACACTACTTTCTAAGTATTACAGTAATCAAGTAGAATCAAATTAGTCTGATCAGGTAAACCTTTCGGGGTTGAAATTACTTTTATATTCATTGCCTCTAGCTATGAAGTTGTAGGTTCATATAACGTGGATGACTTGTATTCGTTTAGGTCATTACAGAATATGGCACAACATCCAAAGGTAATGGAAATCAGAGGAGCTGTACCTGAGAGGCCAATAGGTATATTCTGTGTAGACTTAAATATTGAAGTAGACATGAATGTATGTGGGCAGAGGAGGTGTACTTGAGTCTTTATAACAAATCTGCATGTTCTGTGATGATGATTCCAGCTCAACATGCTTATAATATCTGTCTGGTGGAAATTCGTAGATTTTGTAGTAGGTGTTCGGGTGATATGGTTTAATCAGTTCAGTTTCATTTCAGTGAAATGTAGCTGTAGATGGGTTCATTATTATACATTTTTACATTGTTCAGACAGAATGGATGTTCACTCATAACACTGGCTGGTGTTACCTTACCGAATTTATGATCAGAGAAAAAGAGATTTTGCCGACTTAGGATAATATCATCTTAGGGTGTGATCCTCTTCTTTTTTTTTAAAGATCAAATACTGTCACAGTCAGACTTGTTTAAAAAAAGAATTTTTTAAACAAAAATACACCTTAAAGATTATAGAAAATGCATGAGGATATTTTAAGTAACATCATATTTTCTGTGGACATTATTGGTTTAATTTAAATTTTATTTTATTCCTGAAAACCTGGTATCATAATTAAAAAGTGTCTTTCCACAGTTTTTCCTCAAATTTTACATTCTGTGGCACACATTTAAAATGATTTGGGTGTTGTAACTGTGAACATTTTATGAATTTGATACTGTGCAGAAATCATGGGCAAAGGTTTGTGAATATTAATGAGAACTTTCCACGAATAGGGTACAAATTACTTTTATTACATTTTGTAAAGCAGTCAAAAGGGCAGAAATCCCATGTTCTGTGAAACAGAAACTATTAGATAAAAACTGCTATCTAACATGAAATTACCACACGAGTATTTACTTTTAAAAACACTGAATGCCTCTACTCCAGCTGGCTCTCGTAATATTGTGGTTTTATTTTTTATTTTTTTAAGTATGTTTTGTTTGACCTCTTGAGGTTTCTTTGAAGGTGAAGCACTCCATTTTGATGAATCTTTGTTGAAAATGGATTGAAACTTTTTGCAAGAGTTTAAAGTCTGGTTTTGTACCCTTTTCATGGAAAGTGCCTACCACTGATGCAGTGTTGAGCCTGTGTGTGTCGGCTATTGATAAAAAGCCAGTTTACTGATGTTAATACTGCAATAAAGAATGATATTAAACCTACACAGTTGCTTTTTTTTCCTTTGGTCAAATATGTTGTATACAGGTATGGCTGTAATATGTGAATGTGATCTAGTGCCTGTATTGACTGACATGCTTAGGTTTCCTATGTATGGGGTTGCGTAGCTGCAGTTGGTCAGAGAGCTCATTATGACCCCGTTTACTCCTGAAAGTGCCTACAATGGGCATGTGAGCATCAGAACTGGAACAGGGAGGAATGGAAGAAGGCTGCCTGGACAATGTTCTGCTGGGAAACCTTGAGTCCTGGCGTTCACAAGTATGTTACTTTGACACGTACTACCAACCTAAAATATGTCTCTTTCAGCAGGATAATGCACTCTGACACACTGCCAAAATTGTTCAGGAATAATTTGAAAAACATGGCAAAGAGTTCAAGGTGTTGCCTTTGCCTCCAAACTCCCCAGATCTCAATCCAATTGAGCATCTATGGGCTGGGCTGGACAAATATTTCCAATCCACTGAGACCCCCACCTTGCAGCTTGCAGGATTTAAACGATCTACTGTACTGCTAATGTCTTGGTGTCATATACTACAGGACCCATTAAGAGTTCTGGTGGAGTCCATGCCTTGATCCATCAGAGCTGTTTTGGCAGAAATATCAAATATCCATTACTGTGTATTAACTTGTACAAAACTTCAAGTCATATACATTAATTTTTGCATTGTTTGGAAACTACTGGTCAAGTTTTTACAAAGCTACTGCATTGCAGAGCGAGCTGTGTTACACCATTTTCTAACTGACTAGTAATAGTAGCAAAAATATCATAGACAAGTGGGATTCCTCTTCCAAAACAAAGAACCACATTTCTCATCAGCAGCTATCATTTCAAATGGAGCTGTGCCAAGAATAGAGGGCAAAGTTGAATGTTCTACCTGGCGTGCCATTATAAAAAAAAAACAACGCCCAGGCAAAATAGGAACCTACTTCTTTAGATTCAAAACACCATCTTCAGATAATATCAGTGAGAGAGCTGATAACCTTTGCTGATAGCCGTAGCTTTTGTGGGAGTGCCAGTCACGAGTGCTATTGAATAGATGAAACCAGGTTACGTGGCTTAGGAGCAAGCGGGAAATGAAGCAAATGAAAAGGGTAAGGAGTGCAGGTGCAAGTTCAACTGTATGGTCCATTAATACATGGCTGTCACAACACAAGCCTCATATTATCTGTTATTTGTACCTTGGCCAGGCCGTGCCAACTTGCCATCTAGGAGTAAGCAGGTCACCAGCAGATGTTTATCACTTTTATGAGGGAAGACATCCGCCGTTCGGTCTGTGTTCAAAACAAGTCATTTAGTTCTCCTCCCATTAGAGAGCTCTGTTGCCTTCCCATCCCCTTCAGCCTCTGTCACCTTTCAAGTCAAGTCACCTTTATTTATATAGCGCTTTTAACAACATATATTGTGTCAAAGCAGATTTACAGTATTAAACAGGAAAATAGTTTGTCAATAATGCAAAAGGACAACAGTAAACACTCAATTTTCAGATAAAGGCAGTTCATCATTGAATTCAGTGATCTCATCATCCAACGCAGTTCAGCTCAAATAGTATCTGAGCAATCAAGTTGACGTCGGGTGTTATGGGACATGTTCCCGGTTCCAGTTGGCATATATTGCATGGTCATATATGGCCCTGGATTTCATTTACCAGTTTTCCTCCATCCAGTGGCAATACTTTGATTTTTACTGTGCTGTGGGAGACCATTTTCACTACAGTGGTTCACTTCATTCTTCACCCCCAACTCTTGTCTGCTTGCAAGACGACCCGGATGGTTGTGGACAGCATCTTTAGGGTACTTGGTCTCGACAGAGGGGTCCAAGCACTTTTTGATGGAATTCTGTTGGCGGATCGACGCTACTGCTAGTCTTTCACAGTCCAACATGCAAATCAAGACCTTGAGCAAACGGCCTTGGCCCGTTCCTGATTTTGACCAAGCTTGCTTTGCTTGTGCCAACCTTCTGCCTGCTTCTGACCATCTCCTCATTCTCTGTCTGACAGTCCTTTGTCTTCTGCATTGAACGTTTCTGCTCTTAGGTCCTTATTACAGATTCTTTCTCCTTCACCGATCACAAATGAATTCACTATCTTGAACTAATCTTGTCCATTTTGGTAGCTCTGGAATGAGGAAATGCCATGTAGAAACACATGAACAAAACAAGACCGAACAATGAATTAATGAAACAAAGGGCGCTCAAAGGGACCATGGTAAAGGCCTGAAGGACAAGGAACCCTGGTGGAGCCAAAAGGATGGAGGACTATAGTGGAGCCGGAGGGTCAGAAGTTCCAGGTTTAGGCCTTGACACAGTGGATCTAGTGGGGCAGGAGACTGTTGTTGCCCTGGAGAAACTAGAGGACTGGAGGAGCAGAAGGGTGAGAATTCAGGGGAGCCATTGAAGACTGGTGGAGCAGGAAGAGTCAACCAGGGAGTAATCCATTCTGGATGGAACCAGTGGAGGAGGAGGGCCAGGGATCTGGATGGAACCAGAGAGTCATTTTTTCTGGATATAACCAGCATAGGAGGAAGGATGGAGAATTGGACAGAAGCAGGGAGTAAATCAAGCTGTATGGAACTGGTGGAGGATAAAGGTAGCTGGCTTCCATGCCTGGGACAATTTATATTTCTTCATATTCATTTAATTTATATTTCTCAGGGGGGCCAGCGACTGCCCTGATAGATTTCTAAGAAATAATTTCAAGTTAGCTGTCCTGCAACAACCTACAAGTCCCAGCATAAATGGTTCAGATAAATTCTGAATACATATGATGCAAAATATATCACCTAAACAGTGTGCAAAGAGTGCTCCATTTATAATCACTAAAAACTCACTCAGCTCCATTCATCACAATCTCACAAAGTTTCATTATAATCAGTGAAGCTGACCACACAATAAGTCTCTTATTTACATAATGTCTGCACTTTGTTTGTGAGAGGATTTGTGAGCATCTACTCAGCACTGGACAAAAACTCAGAGTGGTGAGTGTATTCTGACTCTGATTGACCATTTTTCAAGAAATCAACAGATTAATTAACAGCTGTTGTGATGGGCAACATTACCCAATGCTGTGAAAACATGTTGTAAATGGAAACATTTGATGCAGTTACACGCCCCAACCCTATTTAATCAACAGGAAATTAACACAGACACAATGGAACTAAATACTATCAAAATAAGAGTCCTTGGCATATAACAGAACCAGTGTTAATGTATAGCGATGGGAAGTTCGGATCATTTTACCGACTCGGACCTTTGAGTCTCGTTCAGCAAAATGAACGAATCTTTTTTCGAGTCATTTCGTTCATTTTAGCAAAATATAATTAAAATGTTACGTGTTGCCTCCCTAACACATCTACTGCTTACACAAACGTTGACCACACTACAAACAAGACAAAACTATAATGCTATAAGAAACAGAAAAGATTAATTCATTGTTTACCTGGGTCTTTAGTCTATGATTAGCTTAACCTCGCCTCTTCTCTGACAAGTTTTCGAGTTTGAGTCGTTCGTTCGTCACGTGACAGACCCATAAGCTTAACCAATGGAGTCTGAGCCGGAAAGAGAATTGATTAGTTCATCTCTCGCGTCTTCGGGTTCGAGTCGTTCATTCATCACGTGACAGCCCCATAAGATGAACGAACGACTCCAAAAACCCGAAGACTCGAAACAGGTGAACTAATTCCAGTACAGAACCTAATAGGATGTTGCGCATGCGCGACTGAACGAATCACTCCCCGAGACGACTCGTTCGTCCCGAGTCACATTAAAGATTCGTTCAAAACGAACGAATCGTTCAAGAACGACCCATCACTATTAATTTAGTTAAACGAAGACGACGGCGAAAAAATATTCTTTAACGAACATTTTTTCAGTGACTAAGACGAGACGTTGACGAGCTTAAACTAATATCTGATGATAAAAACTATGACAATATTTATGCCGCGTCTTCGTTAACAAGACGAGACGGGACTAGAATGTTATTTGAGGACTATCAGACATTCAAAATACATCCTATAGACCAGTGTTTCTCAACGGGGGCGGTACCGCCCCCCAGGGGGCGTTCGGACAGCATCGGGGGGCGCTGGAAGCAATATTTTTGAAAGGGGGGCGTTGAGCTGTTCTTGGGGGCGTTTGGTCAAGACGAGTTTACACCAAAGATGTACGAGCTGGAACTTGCAAAAGAAAATGGTCTGTCACATCCTAACGCTGTCTGTACACTGGATACATCAAAACGCACTTTCTATATCTATTTTTCAGCTTGTCGGTAGCGCAGGCGTGTGGAATCCCACAGGCAGAAACAGAACGCGGCATCCGTTTATTGTAGCGCTCGCGCTCAGTTTTAACTGAACGACTGATTATAACGGGATCGATGTGCTTTAACACAACGTGTCGCGCTGTTCGCTGCTAGTTTACACCAATACTCCCGCTCCTAGACTAGACGGTGTATCATTTCCTTAGCAATGACTTAAGTACTTTGTTTTGCTTGACTTGTTTGCTTGACTTTCTGCAGCACAGCTGCTCCGTCAAAACAATAGCAACTTGCTTTATCATTTAAACACGATAAAGCAAGAGATGTTTTTTCTTGTTTAGAAAAATTAATATTAATACTTTTTGTTTGCTGATTGGCTGCAGTTGGTTTAAATACCACATTTCTAAAGAGTTTATTCAAAGCTCACAAATATAGCCTAATTTATACCCACGTGGCTTTTTTGCTCCTTTTTTGCTTCTAATGATAATGATACTTCAAATGATAAATCAAAAATGTGAGGAATATCATGTGGCAATTCACCTGCTTGCTGTGTTTCAAAGCAGTTTATTTGGTTATTCTTTAACCTTTTCACTTTTATTTTGCTTCTGTCCCAACTTTTTTGGAGTGGGATGCATACTTCAAATAAATAAATATTTTATAAATGAATGTGTTCAAATTTACAAAATACATTTAAGTTGGTCAGTAAAAACTTTGAAAATCTTTTCTTTGTACTTTTGTCGGTTAAATAAAAGTTAAATAGAATGAACAAATCACAGATTGTATCATTTTACAAAATGTCCCAACTTTTCTAGAATTAGGGTTGTACTTAGATTTTAAGTAAGCTTTGAAATATTCTCACAAAATCTATGAAATATAGTAAAGTAGGGTTTATATTTCTTCCATTTGCATGTGTAAATGTGGTATTTACTCACCAAAATAACAATGTCCACTATGTCATTTTTATGTAGTCTTTTTAAATTTGGGGCAACAAGATATATCCACATCTCAACAACACTGAAGCTGTAGCAATGAAAACCACCAACATGCTTAAAAACTCTGTAAATGAATGTTATTACACTTATTTTAAAATAATTTACTGTAAAAAAGTACTTCACAGTCTTTTTTTTTTTTGATCAATTCAATGCATCCTTGAAATAAAGTAATTTCCTAAAAATCATAATGACCCCATACATTTGAATTACTGTAAATATAATAACAGTCCTCATTATAAACACAAAATAATAATAATCAACTTTAATATTCAGTGAGGACAATTAGACTACGATTTATTTGATGGGGGGCGGTGAGGGGCCTGGATAATGGGTAGGGGGGCGCTGGCCCAAAAAAGGTTGAGAACCACTGCTATAGACTATAGCTGTCTTGTCTTTCAAAATGTGCGTCCCTGTGATTGGATCATAAGGGGCGTTTGCATATCTAGTCTCAGTATAACAGCCTCAGTGGACAGATAGGCTACCAAAACGCGAACTAGTGATCTGGAACAATGGCCTCAACACCCGAAGGGTTAGGGAGAGGGTGACCAGACATCTCGTTTTCCTCGGGAGTCACAATTTCGTTGTCGATTTGACTTAAAGTTAGAGTAAGCAGGATAGGCGGAATCGCGCTGATAGAAGGGCTCTCTCTCGTGCACACTACACTTGATTCTCAGTTCTCAGACAGTGCGCGATCAGTTCTCAGTGCTCAAGTACACACACACTGTAGTCCACTGAGTTGCATTTGTATCTCTACCCAGAAATGAAAATTGTTTTGTATTCCAGTTTTGCCAAATTAAATCCTTGATTCAAAAAATAAATGTTGGTAACTGCAGTTTGACTAAAAGTAATGACTAAAAGTCGACAAAAATACAATGACTTCTTGACGGCTAAAGCTAGACTAAAACTATGAAAGGCTCAAATGACTAAAATGTGACTAAGACTATTAAGCATTTTTGTCTCAAGATAAAGACTAAGACTAAATCAAAAATGCCTGTCAAAATTAACACTGAACAGAACAGTGAGAAGAGATTGTGGAGTAAGGCCCATTTAGAAAAAGCCAATGGGAGATACAGGGAGCTAATGAAATATAATTTATAGCTAGAAAAGTGATAAGGAAATTCATGACATTATAATAATAATAAATATAGAGAGAATCATGGAATTATCCAACTATCTTCCACGTACTCTGACCAAGAATCTGTGAAGTTACATATACTACAAAGGAAGTCTTAGTGAGTAAGGATAATACAGGAAGGAAATGATTAGAAAATGGGGGCAAAATGCTAAATCATTCCATAGATTAGAATAATGGATTTTGGAAATTGCTTGTTTTAGAAAATTAATTAAGGAACATAAAATCATTGCTGATTATTCCTGGAGCTTATATCATGCAGAAATAGCATTAGATGAGATCAGATTATGCAATATTAAAAGAGAACAAATCCCCTGGTAATGATGGACATACAAGTGTTTGGATTGTGGGGCAAACCAGAGACATGGGGACAACATGCAAACTCCACAAAGAAAGCACAACCATTTAATATTAATCAAGGTCCAATCTCACCTATTGTCTTGCTATTAGTTTTACAAATGCTAACATTAAAAATTGTATAAAAGAAGTCAAATTTAAGACAAAAAATGCAGTTAACTCACAGACAACACAAACTGTCATAATAATAATAATAATAATAATAATCAATTAAATTGTTACGCAAAAAAATGCACTCAGTATTTGATATTTCTGTTAGGAATTAAGTCATGCAGCTTGGTACTAAAAAAAAAAAAAAAAAAAAAATACGACTAGAAAGGCAATGCCAATAAAAAAAATTTTGCTCAATTTTAAAAGGACATACTATGGGTTAAGATCCCATCCCATCATCCCGAACCCTAGCAAAATCACATTCGATCTTCTTGCAGAAGCAAAACTGCTCCCCCTAGTGTCAGTTACTGGAATGTTAATATGCAGTCTACCCATGTGTGAAATCAAAGTAACAAACACTTATTGACTAATACATTTGAAGAGGTAACTTTCAAAATAGTTCATATAACATACTATGTTAGATAGTATATTATTAAAATATGTCAAATTGAAAGAAATAATGAATGTGTATTCTGTAACAATGAATCAGAATCATTAACCCATCTGTTTTTGAACTGTAATATTGTTAAAAAAAAAATTGTTAAATAATGTCTCTAATGTTTGTATGTAGAAAAGCGGATTATAATCTGTCCCTTGAATGAAACAATATTTTTTTTACTTTCAGCACACTGACTAAGATCTCGACCTTATGGTTACCAATTTCTTAATTATTTTTGAGGGGGGAGATAGTTATTTATTTTTTTTTTTTCATGAATTGAAATGGTCAGAAAATACACCATTTTCAGAAAATACATTATTTTATTTTATTTTATTCATTTACTTATTTATTTTTTGAGTAACATGGGAATTACAGAGTTATAGAATGGAAAACTGTAAAAATATTTACGCAAACACAGTATTGCTTATTTGTATTGAAAAAGTCTCTTCTGCTCACCAAGCCTGCATTTATTTGATCAAAAATACAGCAAAAAAAAAAAAAAAAGATAAAAGTAATATTTTGTTTTTTTGTTGTTGTTGTTTAAGTGATGTTTTCTATGTGACTATCTATTAAAATGTAATTTATTTCTGTGATCAAAGCTGAATTTTCAGCATCATTACCCCAATCTTCAGTGTCACATGATCCTTCAGAAATCATTCTAATATGCTGATTTTCTGCTCAGAGAAACATTTCTGATTATTACCAATGTTGGAAATAGTTGTGTATATTTTTTTTCAGGATTGTTTGATGAACAGAAAGTTCAAAAGAACAGAAATCTTTTGAAACATAAATGTCTTTACTATCACTTTTGATCAAATTAATATTTTATTTAATGTCTTCTTTTAAATTTCTTGTAAAGCTTTCTATTTCAGATAAATGCTGTTCTTTTGAACGCATTTACACACAAACTCAGACACTACTACAAAATGGCCGACACCCTATATAGTGCACTGTGTAGGGGATATGGAGTGATCTGAGACACAGCCCAAGCCGATGCATCCTCAGTATGAAAAACTACATTGAGGTAATTTCATTCAACCTCTGAACTTGCTTTTGATTACTGGAACTGAGTGTCAGCAAAAGAGCATACTGTAGCTGTGACTGTCTGCTAACATAAAGCTCTCCAGTCTCTTTTACTTAAGAGTTTGTTATTGAATTCCCATGGAGAAAATGAATGGGAAAACACTTATGGAACCAAGGCCACTGAAAAAGTGGGCAGTTTTGCACTCTATTACATCATGGACTGAGATTGTCTGACAGGCATCCCATTGAATTCGCTCTTTGTTGGCTTCTGTCACATGATGCAGGATTCCCCTATAGAAAGAAGAACAACCTTTGGCACATGGTGACCACACACAAAAAAGTGTCTGTTCTTATCCTCGAAACGCTTTAATCTGCCATCTGACTTTTTTATGTCATATTTGAAAGGATCCTTTTTCTGTCTGTTGATACTAATAATTTCTGTGTCTGTTAGGAAAAGCTGTTAGAAGAAATGTTGATTACTGATAGAAGGGCATTTGTCAAGTATAAAAGAGAAAACAGAAACATATTTCCCATCATTTACATTGCCTGATTATTTATTAACGATCAAGTGAGATTTATTAAAGAAATATTTATTTTATTCAGCAGTGATACATTCAATTGATCAAAAGTAACAGTAAATACTTTATAATGTTACAAAAATCTGTTTCACTTAAATGCTGTTCGTTTGAACATTCAATTCATTAAAAAATCCTGAAAAGAATGCATCACAGTTTCCACAAAATATGAAGCAGCATGGCTGTTTTTAACTGTAATAATAATAATAACAACAATCAGAAATGTTTCTTAATCAGCAAATCAGAATATTAGAATGATTTCTGAAGGATCATGTGACACTGAAGACTGGAGTAATGATGCTGAAAATTCAGCTTTACATTACAAGAATGAATTACATTTTTAAATATTTTAAAATAAAGAACAGATATTTAAAATTGAAAAACAACATTTTTACTGTATTTTGATTCAATAAATACAGTCTTCATGAGCAGTCTTTGTACATTTTTTTTTTTTTTTTTTCAAGTTTACTAATATCAAGCCTTTAATTGGTTGTGTACATTACAGACAAAACTACTCAGAAGGCAACCTTATCTTCCATCACAGCTATATTGGTTAACCAGTAATCGAAATATTGGGATTTGAAAGGGTTAGAATGTGCTCTGGTACTTTGCACCATAAAAGTTTACCAACAACATGTAGAAATTAACAACAACAACAAAAAAAGAGAAACCTCCTGAAGTTTTAAACAAATGGCATCAAGCCTTTTGGATGTACAGATTGTCTTAACATTGTAGAACACAGATGCTCGCTTACTTGGTGACTCTTTTGTGTTGATTATGTCAAGGTTACGGCTTATGCTTCCATGGCCAAGTTTGTCAGCATATACTGTCCTCGATCCTTCATACTTCCTTCCTCTCAGATCACAGCAAAATGACTCCTTGCAAGCTGTCTCAATTATGTTTTTTAAACACAGATATGTTTTTTTTTTTTTCTGAGCAGCTAGCATTTCATATATTCTAAATACACAAATAATATTTTCACAATTTTTAAAAATGGTTGGTTACAGTGCACAATGAAACAGTTTTCTTTTCACAAATATAAGGTTCTATCATGGTTTTCTTCAAACATCACCTCTCCTCTTCAGTCTCAAGTAGTGTTGGGGGTAATGCATTACAAGTAACGTGAGGTATGTAATCAGATTACTTTCGCAAGTAACTAGTAAAGTAACGCATTACTTTTTAATTTACAAGAAAATATCTGAGTTACTTTTTCAAATAAGTAACGCCAGTTCTTCCCCATTTATTGATTAAAAGCTCTCCTGTCCCCATCAATGTAAAAAACTATTTGTTGAGTCAACATAAAATAAATAATTACCTGGCTGCATTTAAATTTTTAAGTTCAGTCAACTTAACAAAAAAGGTTTAGTCAACTTAAAATTTTAAGGCAGATGGGTAACAAATTATTTTAAGTTGACTCAACAAATTGTTTTTTTGTTTTTTACAGTGATGTTGAGAGAAATCGGGAGTAAGATGTTACTTTAGTTCTAGAATAAATTCATCTCACAAAAAAAAAAAGATTCAGTATTCCTCAAAATGAATAAAAACAGTAAAATGCAAATCAGAATATGACGCAAACACTGTAAAAAAAACAATTTGTTAATTCAACTTAAAATAATTTGTTACCCAGCTGCCTTAAAATTTTAAGTTCAGTAAACTTAAAAAGTTTAGTCAACTTGAAATGTTAAGTTGTACTAAGTGACAAATTAGATATTTGAGTTCATTCAACTTAAAATTTTAAGGCAGCTGGGTAACAAGCCCAGCTTTTAAGTTTACCAAACCAAATTGTTTAGTCAACTGAAATATCTAAGTTTACACTTAGTACAAGTTAACATTTCAAGTTGGCTAAACTTATTTGAGTTGATTGAACTTAAAATTTTAAGTCTGCAGGGTAACAAATTATTTTAAGTTTTTTGTTGTTTTGTTTAGTTTTTTTTTTACAGTGAACCTGCAATAATTAAAGATGTTAAATAATACAGATATCTTATGTATTTAATCCCATTTTATTAACCAGTGTCTGCTGCTGACCTTTTTTTTTTTTTTTTTTTTTTGATGAAGAGTGTTGAACTTTCTTCTTCTGCTTTCTACTGTAAAGACGTGAATTTACTTTTCCTTCAGCCTGAGGCTTTTGTTGTGAAAGGGCTTTTACATTAGCTAAAAACAGAATTTTCATAATAAAAACAAACAAGCAAGTCTTGCCCAGATTTTAAAAAGTAAAGCAAAAGTAACGAAACCCAATACCTTCCATAAAATGTAACGCACAATTGTAATGCATTACTTTTAAAAGTAACTTTTCCCAACACTGATCTCAAGTATGTTTAACTCCTTGTACACTAACACCAAGTACACTAACTTTTGAAAGTATCTTTTAAGTGGCAAAAAATGTTGACTGTGATGGCATCATGCTTAGGGGGGAAGTCAAAAACTGATATAAAACTTTTTAATATGATAAATATTGAAACGGTCTGGGACAAAGGTAAAGAAATAAAATCTGGTAAACGGTAAAAAAGTTTTAAAGTGACATTCATTTATCAAAAAGCTGGAAATCTGCAAAATGGATTCTGTTAGTGTTAATCAGAATCAGCCCCTGGGACATAAAAGTGGCCGCAGATGAAGAAACAGGCAAAATGGCTAACAAGCCGTGGTTAACGGGAACCTTGTGTGCTCCCCTCTCTCATCTGCTCTGTTCTCCTGTTTTTTTTTTCACGTCCTCTCTATCTCTTTCTGCCTTTCTCTCTCCCCATCTTGCCGCCTCTCTCCCCGCCGTCCTTCTCTCGGTCTGTTTTTGTTTTCCAAACAAGGTTCCCTTTACAGGAAATTGTGTATTCTGGAAGCATTCAGGAAGGCAGAGAGCAGGTTTCCTGTTGGAGCCATGGTCACAAAAAGAAAAAAAAAACGGAGGGAGGAAGAGAGAAAGCGGGGTGGGGGGGGTTGGGTGAAAGGGGTTCAGTAATGTCCGAAGCACTGAAGAAAAAGCAGGCAGTTATTTCTCTCCCCTCCCCTCGCTCCTCTGCCCTCCCCTTCGCAAAAACTTCTGACATTTCAAGCCTCCACTCAACAGCAGCACCATGACCTCCTGAACAACGTGGAACCAAAAGCATAGATAGACAGACAGAGAGAGAGAGAGAGAGAGAGAGTAGAAAGAACAGAAAACTGTGTTTTCTGCTAAGAGTCTTGGTGGGACGGAGGCTTCGAGTCGTTAACTTCTGCCCCGAGACGCGACGCAGACCCTCACCTCACGGTCTGGAGAAGGGCACGAGGGAGGAGAGAGCCTGATGATGAAGTGACGTTGGGCGTGTACCGCGCTCCAGAATTCTTCGCCCACACCAGCTCTTTGGTGGCTCGGTCAAGATGTGAGCGGATCATTTCTTTTGTTTAACACCGTGGACTTCCTGATTTGGGGCTTTTCTTTCTTCACTTTGCCCAGATTTGCCCCTTCCCATCCCATGCGTCGTGGGGCCAATGGATCTGATCTGAAGGTGTATTTACTCTGATCTGGATTAGTTACTGAAGCCTGATGAAGAACAAGGCTGCCAAGCTGAAGTCCAAAAGGAAAGGAACTGAAAATGCATTCGGCTGTGACTTGACTGAACATCTGCAGAATTCGGGACAAGACGGTAAATTCCTCTTTTCCATACTCACTCCTCCTCTCGCCATTCATATAACGGCTGCCTCTCCTTTCAGAGCCCCGGCCGTCATAATAAGTTTACTTTATTACCGAGCCGCACCGGAGCAGCAGCCTGGGCCTCTGCGTAAACATTAGCTACGTGTAATAAACCAACACCCATTTCCACTGCTGGATGTGTCTATGTTTCTGAGCTTTTGAAACAGAAGATACTTTATTCAGAGTCCAGCTACAAACTTTTGAGTCCTTGCGGTCGACACTTTCCTCTTGTCTAAAACTACTTTCATGGGCATAAAATAAATCTGAATGTAATCTCAGCCCGACTAGTTCTGTAGCGCTTTGATTGACCAAACACACACTGAAAGAAAATAAAGAGCAAAGGAAATGTTCAGAGGAAGAGGAAGGGGGAGAAGAGGAGGAGAAAAAGGGACGACTAGATTTTAAAGATATACCGTTCGCGTTAAATGCCGACGTGCCGTTTATGAAATATCAAGGCAACTAAAAAGCTACAGTTCCTCTCAAAGTGAGTGTGTGTTATTGAGCGTATCACAGTTAAATCAATATTTCAATACGCCGTTGGACTTCCTTCATTTGTTTTGTTCCTATCCTTAACATAAGTTCAAATGTGTGTTATGATTATGAATTTTGATTGACATCAGCCATAACAGCATATGATTTGCATCCTCGTGCTGATCCAGAAGCAGCTTTTCCTCTCCATGTTCTAAGCTCTAACATTACAAGAGACAACACAATACTGATCTGGGAACAGTGTGATGCCACCGCTAGTTTGACAGATCCGTGTGACTTAACAGAGCTCAGAAGCCTGTGACTGTGAAACAGTCTTTTGTTTTAGATCGTGTCTGCTCGCATGTTTTGATCACTGCGACACAGAGAATAACCATAAATGCTCTTAAGATATTTATCTGGAAGAATTTGATTTTCATTCTTATTTTTATTTATTAATTCTTATTTAATTCTTTATCATGACAAATCAGTTATCAGTTAAGCCATTGATTTTTCTTCATTACTTCATTACTTCACATCTTGTGAAGTTTTTTTATGAAGTTTAACTTTTATATGAGCATAAAATAGGTTTATACTTTCTGGACAGACACAGTTGCTAAGCAGTATCCATTACCCCATTGTGCAATATCAAATAATGTTTCCAAAATGACTTTCAGGAGTTGAACTGTAAAGTCAGAATACATTTTGGATGAATTCAACTTCCTGAAAGGCCTGTTTATTCCGTGCATTTCCCAGACAGATCTGCAGGTTTTGCTGATAGAGAAGCCTTCAGGACTATATGAAGAGTTCAGATGCAAAACCAGCTAAAAGCCATCTCAATCAAAATTGAGATAATGATACTGAGTGAATGCTCTCGACACATATTATACGTCCATCAAATACTTTTACTTCAGACTCACTAAATTCCAGCCTCAGCCCAATCAGAACTTACACAGAAACCTATACAAAGTGGCCAGAAAGAAATGCTCATTTTAAAGAAATACGTCAGATGGATTTAGGGGCTTTTGCATCTGAACTCTTCATATATAATGACATACGAGGACTGGCATCCAAAACACAACATATGATAGTGTTTTCAACAAGACTTTATGTCAGATGTGTCAGCATCTCCTTACTGAACTTAACACTGGAAACTTAGCAGAATTTAGAACTGGAAAACATCTCTGCCGGCAGGTCAAAATGAGAGCTTTTCTCAGTCATCTTCCTGTCAGAGAACAATCATTCATTCATCCATCCTGTTGGAGGTCTCCACTGTGTCTCAAGCAGAATTTCTGAATAGTAAATGATCTGGTTTTTCCCTGAATTCCATATTTTTCTTGTACGTTCTTTAATGTTTCCTTTTTGCTTTCCTTAATTTTCTTTTTAAAATGTTTGCTTTTGCTCAGGGATGAGTAGTGTTGTGTGTACTCTGTGTGTGTTTGAGGATTTTTTTTTTTTTTTTTAATTCCTCTAGGCTGATCTTTCCACAGTTATAATGAAATTCATTTTATGAAAGAACTTTTAAACATAGTTCTGTGATGCACATTCTGGTGAAAGATCTGTGCTTCAGTTTTTAGATAATGATAGATTAAGTACACTGTAAAAAAAAAAAAAAAAACAATTTGTTGAGTCAACTTAAAATAATTTGTTACCTGGCTGCCTTAAATTTTTAAGTTAAGTGCAACTCAAGTTTAGTCAACTTGAAATGTTAAGTTGTACTAAGTGACAACTTAGACGTTTGAGTTGATTCAACTTAAAATTTTAAGGCGGCTGGGTAACAAATTATTTTAAGATGACTCAACAAATTGCGTTTTTTTGTTTGTTTGTTTTTACAGTGTAAGACTCTAGATGGTTACTGGTTTATTTGGTTTCAGACTGCTAATGTTCTGGTTACACTTTATTTTACAGTATATGTAATTACAGTTTGGGAAGTAATTACTTCTCACCCAAGAAAGTATTGGTAGTATAAGGCAAATACATGGGTTAAGGTTGGGTTTAAGGGTAGGTTCAGGATTAGTATTTAGTTATAACCCAGTTATTGTAATTACTGTAATAAATACATAATATCTGACCCTGGACCACAAAACCAGTCATTAGGGTCAATTTTTTGAAATTGAGATTTATACATCATCTCAATAAATAAGCTTTCCATTGATGTATGGTTTGTTAGGATAGGACAATATTTGGCCGAGATACAACTATTTGAAAATCTGGAATCTGAGGGTGCAAAAAAATCAAAATATTGAGAAAATCGCCTATAAATTGTCCAAATGAAGTTCTTAGCAATGCATATTACTAATCAAAAATTAAGTTTTGATATATTTACGGTAGTAAATTTCCAAAATATCTTCATGGAACATGATATGTACTTAATATCCTAATGATTTTTGGCATAAAAGAAAATTTGATCATTTTGACCCATACAATGTATGTTTGGCTATTGCTACAAATATACCTGTGGTACTGGTAAGACTGGTTTTGTGGTCCAGGGTCACATATGCACATGTGGAACAGGACTGTAAAATAAAGTGCAACCAATGTCTTTTTCATTACTGTAAATTATTAGGAATACAGTTCTCAGAGTGAAGCATTGTACAAGGCTTCTTTCAATTCTTTTGCAAATGGATTACGACTCAGTGAAGTGCCTGGTATTATATTGCATCAAGTTTTTGAGTCTACAACTCTATTTACTTCTCCACGTCTACCAGGCAAAATAAGCTCTTATTCCGAAATCCAGTCTGACAAAACTAGAGCATCCTTATCTGTTATAAGAACAAAACTCTATTGATAATCTCCAATAAAATGATAACATTAAGTATAAACTGTGGCCTAGTGGTTACTGCAGAAAAAGGCCAACAAATAATTTGAAAATAATACTGAATTCATTGTGGCTCAGCATTAACATTCCATACTCTTCCAACAGACTTTCACACAAACTGGAAAAGTAAAAAAAGATTGGAAAATATTTTACTCACCAGTGTATGTTTTTGTCCATACAGTGAAAGTCAATGTGGTTTAAAATTTCAGGGTCCAAAAAGGACACAAGCGTAGTGTTAAAGTACTCCATACATCTGGTTTCTGAATCAATAAAAAGATGACTTTGTATGATGAACAGACCAAATGTCACCGATCACATGACGATGCATTGATAACACCAAACCTGGTTCTTGCATGTTGCGACGTCATGACACAAGTACCACGGCAGTTTGGTGCTAGTGACATTTGGGAAATGATGTGGGAAATGAGACGATTAGAAAATGGATGGATGAAAGAACGGATGCGTATATGGAAGTGGTAGGAATGGAGAGGTCCTGATCTCAAATAGTCCGTTTTCCTTTGTTTCCTTCAGTTTCATGGTATGGAATGTCATTTCTCCATTTGTTTTCCGTGGTAGAAAGAAGCACGGTAAATGAAAGTGATAAACTTCAGTGTTAACAATGTATAAGCTGCTGTGAAATAGCTTAAAAATTGTAGCTCATTGTGATGATGTCTATGTGGAGACTTAAACATAATATTTATAAATAAATCTAAAGTTTAAAGATATCATGGCTGAAGGTATGGTTAGGAAGTGATGAAGCTGGGTGGGAACGTTCCAAAGGCCTTTTAGAATAAGAGGAAGTGTCATAAGTAATACCAGCTGCAAGGCCTGGGTGTGTCAGGTTTCCTCTGAAACAAACAAACCATTTTTAACTTCCTGCCCTGGCCCACCTTCTCCACAATAAGCGGCCTGACAGGATAAAGGAAGGACGGTGTAATAGTACTGTAGTCTACATGAAAAGAGGGAGAACAGACATGTACGTACAGATTATGTAAAAGGCTAATACACAAAGAACACAGACTTGAGTAAATATGCTTCATATATATATTGCAATGATACATAATAGTTGATGACTGACTTTCTGTATATTACTAAATTGTGATAAACATCATACAATGGAATTTTTAGTATTTGTAGGCCTCTCTATTGTACCTGACCACATAAAAACTGATGATTGCTTTCTGATTTCAAAGGATTACCTCCTTTAGCTTAAAGAGTTTTGCTTTTATTGTCTAAATTTTTCAAATGTTTTGTCACACAAAGCTTTGTCAGCAGTCAGCTACATACGCCAACATTCTCAAACGTGTCTCCTCAATAGGTGTTTCTCAATAATATCTCAAACTGTGCTACATTTGACAGTTAGAGATTTTACTGAACACTTCCAAATAATCCAAGCTATATTAAACACATTAATTGTATATAGCTCTATATTCTTGTATGTCAATAACTGTTACTCATGTAATAGTTAAAGCTCCCACAGAACTGGATGGTAACAGTTTTGCACATGGATAGAGAACAGTCTTTTAAATTTTTGGAAAAAAAAAAAAAAAAAATGTTTTTTTTTTTTTTTTTTTTTTTCCAAGTTCATCCAATCTTTGCCAAAATTGGCCCAGATGATCGAGAAGCCATGCTATGGAACGGATGAAGATATACCAAACCATTTTACATATAGTGGATCAGCAAATAATCTCCTTACATTTGTTGGGACTTGCACAGTACAACAATACCATGAACTACTTTAGCCAGTTGCTTGTAGGTCATTTGTCAGATCATAACAAAAGCACTAAAATAAAAACATGGGGTGTGTTTCCTGTACAATGGCATGATGTCGGATCATTATAGCTCTTTTACACAAACAACAGAAAGCCGCTCGTCGTTTTTAATCACGTTAACAATCATGTACACTTTACTCCCTTATACATGTGGTTCATTTCAGTCCTCAGCGTCGTCCACAGCATAATGTCTCCGAGACGCTGCTGCACGCCATCTGAGGCCTATACTGCGCTTTTTCCGTTGCCCGTCATTTCGCTTTTTTGATATTTGAGTAATTGCAGGTTCTCTTCTAAACAAAATCAACACAAAAGCACACACGTCACTTGTAAAACTGTCAAACGGTGCACGACAAAAAAATATTTAAATAATGAAAGCAGAAAAAAAAAAGCCGGAACACCTAGACTCCAAAAAATACAAAAATGTGATAACAGACTGTCACACAGGTGACGTTTTGAGCACGGAGGCTCTTCATCAGATGTTTTCTGAGTGGTTCTCTATTAAGTCATAATCTAGGGTTCCTTCGTGCTCACTCGTTAAAAACAGGGCTGATTGATAAGAGCTAAATATATGTAACCAAATGTGAACACAAATCCAGTCTTAAAGTCCCAGTCTTTTTGGAAATTTAGATTTATACATCATCTGCCAGCTGAATAAATAAGCTGTCCATTGATGCATGGTTTGTTAGGATAGGACAATATTTGGCAGAGATGCAACTATTTGAAAATCTAGAATCTGAAAAAGCAAAAAAAAAAAAAATCAAAATATTGAGAAAATCACCTTTAAAGTTGTCCAAACGAAGTTCTTAGCAATGCATATTACTAATCAAAAATTAAGTTTTGATACATTTACAGTAGGAAATTTACAAAATATCTTCATGGAACATAATAAATATACAACATAAATATATATTGTATATAAATATACCTGTGCAACTTAAGACTGGTTTTGTGGTCCAGGGTCACAAATATATTTATATTTCAGTGGAATTTAGGAATGATTTAGAAAGCACTGCATGTAAGCTTGCTTAATTTGCTCAAGAGCACCGACTATTTAAGTCCACATCTCATACTAACAAGAAAACATGCTTCTAACCGCAGGTTGAGACTTTGCGATGGTGTTGGCGAATGTATGCTGGAAATATGGTTTCAGAAATCACCGAAATGTTGAACTATTTTGCTAATGACAGAACTAATGATGCTTTTGAGGCACACATGCCTGGAAGGCTGATTTCTATTGTAGGGAAAATTATGACATTTTTGTTTCTGCGTACTGAAGGAACGCCGCCAAAAATGTGGATATGACTACCTCAGTCTGAGCACACGCCGAAAAAACTTCAGGGTCAGGCTAAAACGTGAAAATGGCTGCATTTGTCCGTACAGTTGTTCCAGTTGACTTCAATATTGGCTTGCAGTTCTTTTGTCTGAGTACTTGATGACAGTTGTGCATCTTGAGATAGATGGCCACCATTTGATAACAAAATGTCTGAACAAAAATAACGCACCTTTCCTTTGACTGCCATCAAAGTGCTCACAACCAAACCATACACATTTTCTCAGACTCAAAAGCCTCAGTGTATGACATTTTCTCATTCAGCACATCTACACTGCAGCTTTTCATGTCTATTACTGTCTTTTAGCACTACAGAAATAACAAATGCATTACATCTTGCATTTTCACAATCAATATGTTGCAGTTGTACTTTTACAGATGTAGATATTTATCATTGTTTTAGTCATTAAACAATCATTCAAAAGAATACTTTATCATTTACTCAGCCTCAAGCTATTCTAAAGAGCAACACAAAAGATGTCTTGAAGAACTTTAATGCTGCGTTTTTTCATACTGTAAAAAACCTCACTAAAAGCAGGTGGTGATGAGAAAGTCACATGATCAACCAAAGCCCATCACAAGCAGCTTTTAAATACTAACACATATAATAGGTGCACAGTGTCGTTCACACAAACACTAAACACCATCATGGTAACACACATCAAACTGAAATAATGCAGTAAACATTATTTAACAACGTAAGATGTAACACACAACCCTAATGTACACAACTGATAAGAAAAAACTAAGAAGAAACATTATTTTAATAAAAAAACATCAAATGTGAAATGTAACGCAGGGAATTCCGGGAATGTCCGTTTACAGTTATTCACTGTAAATTATACATTCTTTTTCACTTCCAAAAACTACTATTGTAAAATTACATGCATATAGTAAAGGAACTTATTGTTACCCAATTAATAGGTTTTTACTGTAGCATTTTTACAGTCTTTATCACAGTCATATTTTTACAGAGAGCTTACAGTACATGTATAGCAAACAAACAACATCCAGCAAATTTCATACCACCTGCGTGCTATATTACAAGTCTTCTGAAGCTCAATACACCTTTGTCTGAGGTGACTAAAATGTAAGCAGTTATTCACTAAAAAAATAAAAAAGAACACTTAAATCTCACACTCCATATATTCAGACTTGGTGCATGTAGAGGTGTCGACAAAACATTATTGATTCTCAGGTCTCTTGAACGATTATGACATGCAGTCATTTTATTGTCGGTGCTGTTTTTCTTTATTTGATTGATTGATTGATTCAATTGTTCATTGAAATAGTGAGATTTGAAAACTGTGGTGAAAGGAATGATTTTTAGTCAATTTAAAGCAAGAATTTTCGTCTGTTCCTCACACAAACCTGTCATGTGGCCTCACAAAACATGGGATGTAGCACACAAGACAAATATGCTATATATGCAAATGCAAGACATATAAGCTGCTGAATAATTTTCAGGCTAATACTTTTATGGCCTTCCTTTTTACACTGCATTTTGTGTGTGTGTGTGGAGATGATTAGTGCAAACATTCCTCAAAATATTTTATTCTGTGTTCCATAAAAGAAAGAAAAAAAAGGGAGATACGATGTCTTTGGGAGATACGATGATGACTGAAGTTTCATTTTTTGTTTCATTGTTATGATTTGTTTTGTTTATTTTTCTTTCTTTTTTTTTTCCCTAAATGAAGCTTTATTGATGTGTCTGAATGACTATTCATGAATTTGCCCTGTTTTTTTGTCTAGTTCCTTATGTTCTGAAGACTTGTGCAGAGTTCATCGAGAAACATGGCATTGTGGACGGAATCTACAGACTCTCAGGAATCACATCTAACATTCAGAAACTCAGGTGGGCCAATTTTTAGACTCGCCATATCAAACACATGAGTGTGTTGCATGATGGGAAATGTTTTCTGTAATATTGAACTTGTCTAAATGCTTGCTTGAATCATTTATACAATCATTAATTTGTAGTTTATGCATGTATCTGTGTGTGTGTGCATACAGACAGGAGTTTTGCTCTGAAACCTGTCCTGACCTCACCAAAGAAGTGTATCTTCAGGATATCCACTGCGTGGGCTCTCTATGTAAGCTGTACTTCAGAGAGCTGCCCAACCCGCTCCTCACCTACGAACTCTACAAGAAATTTACAGT
Organism: Cirrhinus mrigala; assembly: GCA_036247105.1. Taxonomy (NCBI): domain Eukaryota; kingdom Metazoa; phylum Chordata; class Actinopteri; order Cypriniformes; family Cyprinidae; genus Cirrhinus; species Cirrhinus mrigala. Next base: position 1,704,946 of record CM070011.1, on the reverse strand, counting down.
AAGTTTGTCAGAGAAAAAAGGGATGGGCTAGACTGGACTTGAATAGCAGAAAAAACAGACAGCTATGAGAATAATAGCCTAGAGTTTTGACTAACATGTTATTTTCAGTGTTCCCCCCTCAGATACTTCAGAAAAATCTTTAAATTATTTTTAATAGAGTATTTAGATGCCTAAAAATATCTGAATGTAATTGCAATAGACGAAATAAGTACAAGTGATATTTATTTTCGCGATAGCATGGGCCACTTTTTATTGATTGATTGATTGATATTTTTTGTACTACAGTACAAAAAGGAAAGGTAAAAGCAGACAAACATATAGGTTGCTTACAGATATTTTAGTGTTCAGTGATGTAAAGAAGAGGTTAAAAATGTAAAGCCTTAGCCCTGTCAAGCCTGCTGTATCATATTTCATACGCACATTTCTATGGCCTCTAATTTATCAACACGATCAAAACTTGCTGAAAAACCTGTTGTACACAATCTACCACGTGCCTTCTGTCGTCTGATTGAAGTAAACATAAGAATAATGTTTGTATTGTTATTAACATTTCGAAATGAATACTAGACTGAAGAAACCTATGTTTGCTTGATTATTCCTACATCATTTTTAGGCAAAATCATGTAAAAATGTGAGTATCAAATATGACCTGTCATGACTGTTTATTTCTCAATCATCATTGATATTTTTCACCCCACAATAAAAACTACAGTGCTTTGATCGTACAACCAAGCATTTAGATATCATCTTACTAAGACATATTATTGTGAGATAAAGAGTGACAACTGACATTTGTTTTGTTTATTATACTGTTATAAAGATCTCATGGATTTGCATTGCAAGCTATCAGAGTTTCACCTTACTTTAATCTTACTCATATAAAAAACAGAAATGGCACCAAACGGTATATTTTTGCTCAGTTTGGGCCTCTAAATAAAGTGTTTTCACCTCCTCAACTGTGAGCTCCATATTCATATTCAATAAACTCTATGTGTGTCATTAAAATGCTATTCCTCCAAATAGTATTTCATATTTCAGGCTTTACAAGTCTATGGTTGTTCTCATATAATGTAAATGTTTCCTGTAGTTATACAAATAACAAGTTTAATATCAGTTTCATCTGGAGCACTACAACCACCGACTTCCATGTTTAAAATGGTTATTAGCTTCCCGGTGATCCATAGACACACATTAAAAACATTAAAGGAAAATGTACCCGTGGATCTTATTAACGCTCCTCCATCTGTATTTTTGTGCGAAGGATGCCGTGTCATTTAAAGAGGAGCAGGAGCAGCTCCGAAACATCAGGAGTGTCATAAAAGAACTTCCTGTTTCACACTTCAGGTACAGCTGACATTTCTGAAATAATCTGTGGCTTTATTCTGTCTTGTTCTAGTCCCATGTCATTCCAAACCTGTATGACTTTCTTTCCATTGTGGAACACAAATGCTAAAAGTCTGAAGAATATCCTGGCGAGTTTTTCAATATTTTGGAAAGAACTGGTGCTGTCGAAATGACAAAAAAGCACCATAAAATTTCATGAATATCATGAATATAATTTGCTACCAACTGGAAATCTCGACATCCACCCTAGCTCTCTTAGATGACAGAAGTCTTATTCATGAACCAATCAATCAGTCTTTTGAATTCAAATGGACTCTTTTCAAAGAATCATTTGATCAATAGTTTCCAAAACTGATCTGGGATGCGTTTCCCATACAACAATCTAAGCGCTTAACTTCTATAGTGCAATGCAATACTGGAGAAATGAACTAGCTAGTTACTACTGTTTCTCAAAACTGTAGTAATTTGTCACACATCTGACATTCGACCCATGAACCACATCATACCAGAAAACACGCATGAATCCTTTATATTTGTCTTGTTCCTGAAATTGTTGTATGATGTTTGCTCAATTATATATAAACACATTATAAACACACACTGTTTGCAAATGTTCAATGGAACTCTGATTTGGGGAAAATGTTGATATCAACAGTTCATAGTTGGCTACTGATGCTTTAAGGAAATGAACCTCTGCATGAATCATTTACATTTAGACATTTAGCAGACGCTTTTATCCAAAGCAACTTGCAAAAGAGGACAATGGCAGCAATCAAAATCAACAAAAGAGTAATAATAACATGTAAGTGCTATGACAAGTCTCAGTTAGCCTAACGCAGTACACGTACACGATAGAATAAAAAAACAAAAAAGTAAGCTAGTGTTAGAGGCCTTACAGAAAGACCTTTTTTTTTTAGAGTAATTTTTTGCTAGAGTTTAGAGGGTCAATTAAAGATGCAAGAGATGTGTTTTAGCCGATTCTTGAAGGTGGCCAAGGACTGTTCGGATTGAGTCGGGCAGGTCGCTCCACCAGGAGGGAACATTTAATGTGAAAGTCCGTAAAAAACAAAAAAACAATTGTGCCTCTTTCATCAATCATTTACAAATCAGTCTGATCTGGTTCTGCAGGGGAAAATTATTATGTTGTTAAATATGTCATACAGGTTTAGAGGTTACAATAAAAGTTAAAACACAAACTAACAATAAACAATACTTCTACTGCATTTATTTGTCTTAGTTAATGTTTATACCATTTTCAAATCAAAAGTTTTTTAGGTAACATAGTTACATCACGGTGAACTAACATGAACAAGAACATTTTTATTAACTAACATTAACAAAGGCTAATAAATGCTGCAAAATATATTGCTCATTGTTAGTTAATGCAATAGCTAATATTACCAAATGAGACCTTACTGGAAAGTGTTTTGACTGAGTAAGTGACAATATCTTCATTTCTGGCAGAAATGGTTGAAGTTTTAAACTTGTTGAAATGGCTGAAACCTAAACTTACATAGTATGAATTTTCAACTAATCTTACCTGAAAAAAAGTGATGCTGTTAATTTAGTGAATTTATTTATTTATTTACTTTTCTCTAGAACTCTGGAATACCTCACCAAACATCTGACACATTTAGCTACCCTCAGTCACCAAACCAACATGCACGCTCGCAATCTCGCCCTGGTGTGGGCTCCAAATCTACTCCGGTGAGTCTTGCAGAGGTAGTGTTGTTCTCAAAGATCATTTTAGCCTTTTAGCCATATATGTGGTTATACCACAAATATGTAAAGTCTACAGTAAACTTGCAAAAGGAATAATTATATACAATTATAGATTTTTTTTTATACTCGTGCTATTATTATACTTATCTGTTGATGATGAATGGGATATTTTCTTCAAAGGCATTCATGCTACATCTCTGATTGCAATCTACGACCATAAACCATTGACTGAGTGCTCTCTTTTGGTTTTGGTGTAGCTCCAAGGAGGTAGAGGTGCCCTCCTGCAATGGTGATATAGCATTTCTGGAGGTGCGGGTCCAGCAGTCAGTGGTGGAGTTCATTCTCAACCACACCGAGCAAATCTTCAACCAGGGAGTTCAATCATCCAAGTCCAGAGAAGGTACAGCTCACATTAAAGTAACTGGAGCAGTGCAGTCGTGGAGAATGGACAGTGCACTGCATCTCTAAATATCTCTTAAAAATGTTTACAACTCTACTAACTGATGTCTGTAATTTAAGTAATAGTAAGAAGAGGTTTTATTGTAAATGTATGCCATCTGAGTGTATTCTGTAACCATGTTGTACAACTCGAAACAGGATACAGAGTAATTGGAAATTACAGCTCATAAAGGGGAATTAGCATACAGTTGGGCAGAGTGTAGATTATGCTCAGTGGAAAGCCATCCAGCCTTACACAGCTTGTGATGATTTGTTTAGCCCAGCCTCCTACATTAGAGCTCCTGCATCAGGCCCTGCTTTTACACTCATATTCCTATTTAGAAACCTGCCTATGAGTGTACTGACAAGAAATGAAGTATAGATGCATCCCAATTTGTCTACTTATGCACTAGTCTTTGCCGTTTCGTAGAATAAATAGTGCGAGTAGTGTGTTTGCACTGAAAATTCCAAAATTTTTAAATACCCAGATAACGCACTTAAATAAATGAAAAAACAAAGCGTGCAGTGATGGACACTTCATGCACTCAACTGTCGCAGCCTTAAAGGAGAAGTCCACCTCCAGAACTAAAATTTACAGATAATGTACTCACCCCCTTGTCATCCAAGATGTTCATGTCTTTCTGTCTTCAGTCGTAAAGAAATTATGTTTTTAGAGGAAAACATTTCAGGATTTTTCTCCATATAATGGACTGATATGGTGCCCCGATTTTGAACTTCCAAAATGCAGTTTAAATGTGGCTTCAAACGATCACAAATGTGTTTGTAAATGATCCCAGCCGAGGAAGAAGGGTCTTATCTAGCGAAACGATCGGTTATTTTTATAAAAATGTCGAAAAACTTTGATCGTATTTTCTCCCTCAACTTCAAAAATCATTTCAAAATCATCCTACATCGCTGCAGAAGTACCGACCCAGTCTATGCAAAGTGAACATGCAAAGAAGATCAAACACCCTTAACAAAAAAGGTAAAACAGCGATATAGGACGATTTTAAGGTTGAGGGAGAACATGAGATGGGAGTTTTTCGACATACACTAACTGTCATGAACCAGAACAAAAACAGTCCAGGCAGAGTAAGACAAGATGAGCGTTTGACATTAAAAAGGATATAAATTGTATTATTTTTATGAAAATAACCGATCATTTCGCTAGATAAGACCCTTCTTCCTCAGCTGGGATCCTTTACAACCGCATTTGGGATCGTTTAAAGCTGCATTTAAACTGCATTTTGGAAGTTCAAAATCACTTCATACATCTTGGATGACAAGGGGGTAAGTACATCATCTGTACATTTTTGTTCTGGAAGTGGACTTCTCCTTTAATTACATAGCAAAGGGGGAGGAGCTATCAGGCTCTGATGCTGAATGACAAAATAACCTTATTTAATTTATGATTAAATGCATAGTGCATAAGTGCATAGTGTTTAGTGCGTCAGAACTGTTGTGTTCAGTGGTCGGAGTAACGCATTACAAGTAACGCAAGTTACATAATCAGATACATTTTTTCAAGTAATTGGTAAAGTAACATTACTTCAATTTACAACAACATATCTGAGATACTTTTTCAAATAAGTAACACAAGTTACTTTGTTTTCCCATTTATTCACTGATATCTCTCCTGCCCCGTGTTGAGAGAAATCAGGAGTAAGTGCAGAAACTGAGGTGTTTCCTTCAATATAAGGATTTTGTTATTTAAAAACAAACAATCAAGCCCAGCCCAGGTGACAAAAAGTAACACAGAAGTGACGTAAAGCATTACTTTTGATAAATAGTAACTAACACAATTAGTTACGTTTTTTATAGAGTAACACAATATTGTAATGCATTACTTAGAAAAGTAACTTTCCCCAACATTGTATGTGATATTAGTATGAATGCAAGTAAAATTTCTGAACTGCTACACATTAAAAGTCTGGGTCTTTGCAGAAATTAATAATAATAACGAAACTAAATGAGTTTGAGTGTGCTATTCGTGACAGCTGTGATGATAAAGTCAGGAAATGGGGCTTAGAATTGGAGTGGGTTGTATACAATAGCATGAGATCTGTAGCCAAAAATGTAACAGCAAAACAATGGGCAAGTTACATACAAAAAAGCACACAGCTAATGACCGCATGCATGCAATTGTGTGGTAACTTGTTGATCACGGTGTTAAAGGTGTATTCACCACAGTACAGCTACTCGATGCGTTTTCAAAATTTTGAGCAGATACTGCATGATGAAAACAGGGTTACTGTCATTCGCTAAAACTAAAACTGTTTAAAACTATTTTGAAACAAAACTTTAAAAACCCTGCAAATTAGAACTGATGTTAAAACACTAAAATTACTAAATGTAAATAAATATAAACTTAACCTGAAATAAAACTGCAACCTCATTTCGAAAAAAAGTTGGGACATTTTTGTAAGAACAAGAATTATAATCTGTGACTTTGCTCATTCTCTTTTACCTTTATTTAACTGACAAAACTACAAAGAAAATATTTCCAAAAAACGTGGGATAGAGGCAAAATAAAAGTGAAAAGATTATACAATATTCAGTAACACTTTATTTTGATACACTGTAAAACGTTTTCACCAGTTTCAACTTAAAAACGTAAGTTCAGCAGCTGCCTCAAAATTTAAAATTAAATCAACTTAAAACTACAAGTCATTTTAACTCACTACAATACAATGGGTTAAAATGACTTGTACTTTTAAGTTGATTTAACTTCAAATTTTAAGACAGCTGCTAGTTTTTAGGTTTTTTCACCAGTTTTTAAGTTGAAACTGGTGAAATCTTTTTACAGTGTAGTTCACTTTAGACATTCTACTAACAGTAAGTAACTCTGCAACTGCATGTCAACTAGTCATTAGAGTATTAGTAGACTGTCTGCTTGACATCTTCTAACACTCTTCTAAACTTTGCAAGTATATGTCAACTTATTCTACTAACCCTAAACCTAACCTAACAGTCTGCTCTGAGAGTTAGACATGCAAATTAATGAGAATTAGTTGACATGTAGTTGCAAAGTTACTTATAGTTAGAAGAATGTCTAAAGTGGATTATCAAAATAAAGTGTCACCAAATATTCAAGTGAACTGTTTTGAAACATCCAACATTAAGCAGCTGCATTGGTAATAGGTGAGGGTATCATCATGACTGGGTAAAAACAACACAAGCATCCACTGAAGATGGGTCGTGTCTTACAACTTTGTGCCAAACTTAATGAGAAAATTGTCAAAACATTCAAAAACAGCATTTCTCAATGCATGATTGCAAAGAATTGTCATCTTTCACCATCTACCGTACCGTAGGGAATCTGGTGAAATCTCAGACCGTACAGGGAAAGGCAGGAATCCTCTGCTGAAAGTGTGTAACCTTCAAACCCTCATATATTGTGTTAAATATAGCCACATGGGCTCAGGAATACTTCGGGAAGATGATCCGAATAAAGACAGTGGAAATGTGTGCTGTGGTCAGAAGAGTCCACATTTCAGCTCGTTTTTGGGAGAAACAGACATTGAGTTCTACATGCCATCCTGGTTTGCACGCGCCAACATCTGTCATGATATGGGGTACATCTGTCCACAGCATGACGTGCATATGTGTGAAGGTACCATTGACGCTGAAGCATATATTGGGATTATACAGTGGCATATGCTGCCATCAAGATGACATCTTTTCCCCGGAAGTCCATGGTTATTAGAGCGAGACAATGCCAGGCCTCATTCTGCACATGCAACGACAGTGTGGTTTCATAGATGAGTAGATGTGCTTGACTGGCCTGCAGATCAGATCTGTTTCCTGCTGAAAATGTATGGTGCATCATGGAGATTTTCTTTGAATTTTGGTCAGTTAAATCAAGGTCAAAGAGAATGAACAAATCACAGATTCTAGTTTTTATGACATGTTCAGCCATTACTTGTTTCATCATGTACACTGCCGCTCAAAAGTTTGGGATCAGTAAGACTTGCAATGTTTTTAAAGTAGTCTCCTATGCTCATCAAGGCTGCATTTATTTGATCAAAAATACAGAAAAAAAAACAGTAATATTGCAAAATGTTATTACAATTTAAAATAATGGTTTACATTGTAATATGCTTCAATATATTATTTATTCCTGTAACGCAAAGCTGAATTTTCCTCAGCTGTTACTCCAGTCTTTAGAAATCATTCTAATATGCTGATTTATTATTAGAATTATCAATGTTGGAAACAGTTGTGCTGCCAAATACTTTTTTTGGAACCCGTGATTCTTTTTTTCAGGATTCTTTGATGAATAACAAGTTAAAAGAACAGCATTTATTCAAAATATAAATATTTTCTAACAATGTAAATCTATGCTATCAATTTTTATTAATTTAACACATCCTTGGTGAATAAAAGTATTAATTTCTTTTTAAAAAAGAAAGAATAAAAATTTACTGACCCCAAACTTTTGAACAGTAGTGTATATTGTTAGAAAACCTTTCTATTTTAAATAAATGCTGTTCTTTTTAACCTTTTACTGATCAAAGATTCCTGAAAAAAAAGTATCACAGGCCCCCCAAAAAAAAAAAATATTAAGCAGCACAACATTGATAATTCTAATAATAAATCAGCATATTAGAATGATTTCTAAAGGATCATGTGACACTTATGACTGGAGCAACAGCTGAGGAAAATTCACCTGTGCATGACAGGAATAAATTATATTTTAAAGTATATTTAAATAAAAAACATTTTGCAATATGACTGCTTTTTTTTCTGTATTTTTGATCAAATGAATGCAGCCTTGATGAACATTACAAGTCTTCCTGATACCAAACTTTTGAGCGGCAGTGTATGTAATGACAGAATAAGGCTTCAGCCTCGTTTGAGCGATGCACTGTATGTTTTTCTCAAGACATGCTACATCAAGCTGGTTTTTATGGTTTTGTAGGCCCCAGCATGGCCTGTGGGGAGAAGTACGCCACCCTGCCTGCCAGCACTCAGCACTCGTGTGGCCCCATGAAGCTCATGAGTCTGGAAGAGGCGCAGGCTCGCTCTCTCAGTCCCAACCACCCAGCAATGAGAGAGAGACAGAGAGAGAACAGCCTTCCAGATACCAGCACTGCTGCAATGTATCATACAGTAATAGACCTGTCTGACAGCAGGTATGATATACATACCATATACATTTATGCAAGCCTAGACACACTCCTTGGCATGTGTACTTTTGACTTGAACGATACTGAAACTATACAGCATACACATAAACTGTCAATATTTACAGTAATCAAGTTTCTTGACCCACAGAACAATTCATAAACATTTTTCTTTTTAAAACGTTTCGCAACCCAGAAGAAAATTCTCAGGAAAATCTAAGAAGTGGAAGTCCATCTTCAGTCTTGGACGATCCGTCATCGACTCTAAAGGGAAGCTGAGTCGCAATGGGAGTGTGTTCATGAGAGCCCAAAATCCCTCAGGTAAGAAAGAAAGACACAGAGAGAAAAAGAAAGAAAGTGTCTAGTGTTTAGAAAAACAAAGTTCCCAAAAAGGGAAAACACAAAAGAGGAGGGTGCAGCCAGAAATTAATGACATTTCGAGCACCTACTGTACATCAGAACAACAATAAGAGCATGACGATGCTCTTGACATCTGATGAAAGCGATATAGATAGCCAAAGCATCATGAAGTTCAAACCGTATTTACTCCTGTAGTATTTAGAGTGTTGCAGAAGGTAAAACACTGAAAAAACTGAAATGAGTGTGTCATTTAATAAAATGCATTTTCATATTGGTATAAATGGTTTCTGCAAAAGCAAGTAACCCTCCTGAAAGGGGAAAAAATTAAAAAGAAACTAAATCCTTGACACCAATGTTAGAAAATATTATACATACTTAATAAAATAAAATGCCAGCATAAAAATGGCGAATTTAGTTTAAAAAGGCAATATATGTATTATGTCTAAAAAACGAAAACATATTGATTAAATATGGTATTTATAATAAATAATACATTTTACTTTGTATGAATGTTTTTTGTCCTAGGAAAATATTAAATCAAAATGAAAAGTTTGACCCAAAACAATAAATACAATATGAGAAAATCTCATACATTTTACTGTAACACATTACAGCATTTTTTTTTTTTTTTTTAATCAGTGCAGAGTAAAGAAGAACAAATAGCATGACAAGATTTATGTTTAATGTTTGTTTCCTCTCTTAAACAGAAAAACCTGCTATACGGCCATCCAAAAGCATGGACTCTCTCTGTTCCTTTCAGGCAGCAGGTGGGGCTAGATCTCCAAATATACCTACTGTACAATTCTGTCATTTTAGAGTTGAAGCTTTTTTCCTGAAAAGATTTAAGCATGTTTTTAAAGAATAATTATATATAATAAATGTATGCAAGTACACTTGTACAGCGGAAATTAAAAGTTTATATACATACAATGTTAATTATTTTACCAAAATAAGAGGGGTCATACAAAATGCATGTTATTTTTTATTTAGTACTGACCTGAATAAGATATTTCACATAAAAGACATTTACATATAGTCCACAAGAGAGAATAATAGTTAAATTTATAAAAAGGACCCCATTCAATGATTCTTAATACTGTGTTGTTACCTAAATGATCCACAGCTGTGTTTTTTTGTTTAGTGATAGTTGTTCATGAGTCCCTTGTTAGTCCTGAACAGTTAAACTGTCCACTGTTCTTCAGAAAAAATCCTTTATGTCCCACAAATTCTTTGGTTTTTCAGCATTTTTGTGTATTTGAACCCTTTCCAACAATGACTGTGTGATTTTGAGATCCATCTTTTCACACTGAGGACAACTGAGGGACTCATATGCAACTATTACAGATGGTTCAAACACTCACTGATGCTCCAGAAGAAAAAAACATGCATTAAGAGCCGGGGGGTGAAAACTTTTGAATTTGAAGATCAGGATAAATGTAACTTATTTTGTCTTCGGGGAAACATGTAAGTATCTTCTGTAGCTTCTAAAGGGCAGCACTAAATTAAAAAATATGATATTTAGGCAAAATAAGAAAAGACATCTTCATTCTGTTCAAAAGTTTACACCCCTGGATTTTTCTGAAGAACAGCAGGCAGTTTAACTGTTCAGGACAAACAAGGGACTCATGAACAACTATCACTAAACAAAAAAACACATCTGTGGATTATTCAGGTAACAACACCGTATTAAGAATCAAGTGTATGTAAACTTTTGAACAGGGTCATTTTTATAAATTCAACTATTATTTTCTCTTGTGGACGATATGTAAACATCTTTTATGTGAAATACCTTATTCAGGTCAGTACTAAATAAAAAAATAACATGCATTTTGTGTGATCCCTCTTATTTTGGTAAAATAATTAACATTTTGCAGATTCTGCAAGTTGTATGTAAGCTTTTTTTGACTTCAGCTGTATATACATGACATGTTAGTAATGTAAGTAATTATTTCATATAAAAGAAAATTAGTATGACACATGGTCTTTGGGTAAAAATGCATAGAATTACAGAAGAGGTTCATGCCAGGTTTATTTCTCAAAGAAGGCTTGATTTCATCTGTTTGTTAGTTAAATAATAATAATAATAATAATAATAATAATCCTTACTCAAATGGTTTCAAGTTGAGTGTATCAACTCCAAGTTCATGGAAGATGTATTTTTTTCCACATTAACTAATGGCATGCTTCGTTTTCCAAACAGAACATTTAATGATTTATTTGATTCATTCGAATAAATATTGCTATTATTTTTGGAACCGCTGTACATTTATGTGTCACCACCAGTTTTCTCTCTTTTTCTCTTTTTCACTCCCATTCAGACGAGGACAAAGCGCCAACAGAAGGAAGCAACGGCATCTTTGTCCCAATTCTCAAATCCCGAACCCTGGGCTCGGATATCGACTACGATCTGAACAAGAGGGATCCAAAATGGGACTCAGATCCTCACGCTGCTTCAGGAGGATGTCTGAATGAGAAAAGAGAAGGAGCATCAAATGCCTCCTCCTCATCTCCATCTTTGTCCCCATTGCAGAAAACTCTTCCAGAACAGCTGAAAGTTTTCAAAGGCGACGACCGCAGCGGCTGCCAGCCCACGTCTCCCAAAAACCGCCGGATGTTGTATTCTGGGTCTTCCAGTAACGGATCGTCTAGACCCTCTTTTCCGGGCAGCCTGTTTCCGCTGGAGTCGTCGCCACGCCACCAACGGAAGGCCCTCAACATCTCCGAACCCTTCGCGGTGTCCGTACCTTTGCGTGTGTCTGCAGTTATTAACTCGAACAGCACCCCCTGCAGGGCGCCAGGGAAAGAGCGGGACAGGAGTTTGGGGGCACTCTTTAAGCCCGCTAAGGAGGCTGGACCTCTGGAAGGCCATCGCGGCGAAAGCGTCGGCCCTGCTGGATTGCACGTCCCCAGCGGTAGCAGCAGCGGAAACTTTACGTTCACAGACTGGGAGACTGGACTGGCAGGTCACACCAGCTCTACTGGGTACAGGGAGCACCCGCTCAGCGACAGCAGCGGAGGCAGCGGATGCAGTATCTATAGCAACAGCAGCTCTTACCCCGTGGAAAATGAGGATCAGACTGGGGAAAGAGACGTTACAGCAGACACGCTCACTCTGGGGACGGCAAAGAGTATGACGATTGTAGTGTGTGTGAATGTGAAAGTATATTTTCATTTAATGAACGTTGATTCATTAAATGTCAATGCTGCATTTAAAAAACAGAAAAAAAAACAAAAAAAAAAAAAACAATTTACTGAGCAGTCACGTAAAGTAGAAAATAACTGCGATCCAATTTTTTTAAGCAATAACTCTATCCTAGTTTAATAAGCAGGGACAACTGGAAGTAAAACATCTGTAGGTTGTAAATACTGTGGTGCTTTCAGACACTGCTTTGTTTTAAAACCCAACCAGCCTGGCACGGCAACACCATCTCAACCAATGGTTGTGTGCGTTTGAGCTGGGACTGTCAGATAACTCAGTAATGGCAGATGGGGGAAGTGTTTGGGAATCACATTACTTTTGCAGTTCTGTTTGCTGATGCTAGTGCTGCAGAAATTACACACTGCACCGTTAACTCGACTACCTTAACTGATAACATTCTATTGATTTCTATGAATCTTCTCAGGCAAGGACGCCGCAGTGAGAGAGCTGATAGCCAGCGTGGAGAATTTTGAAACTCAGGTGTCATCTGAGACTAAAGAAACAGGGGAGGAACTGGAAACGACATCAACACAACAAGAAATGGCAAAATTGGACAAACTGGTATGATTTAAATTGCTAAAACACATGGAATTGTACTCTTGTATTTTTAATAGCACTGACATATTACTAGTACAGTGGTTCTCAAACAGGGAACCAGGACCTGCTAGGAAGCCTCAGAAAATGTCCAGGGGGGCCACGGGATGACTTAAAGGAGAAGTCCACTTCCACAACAACAATTTACATATAATGTACTCACCCCCTTGTCACCCAAGATGTTCATGTCTTTCTTTCTTCAGTTGTAAAGAAATTGTGTTTTTTGAGGAAAACATTTCTGCATTTTTCTCCATATAATGGACTGATATGGTGCCCCGATTTTGAACTTCCAAAATGCAGTTTAAATGCGGCTTCAAACGATCCCAAATGCGGTTGTAAACGATCCCAGCCGAGGAAGAAGGGTCTTACCTACTGAAACGATCTGTTATTTTTATAAAAATAATACAATTTATACACTTTTTAATGTCAAACGCTCGTCTTATCTTGCTCTTCCCGACCGCTTTTTTTCCGGTTCATGTCAGTTAGGGTATGTCGAAAAACTCTTCACTTTGCAAAGACTGGGTCGGTACTTCTGCAGTGATGTAGGATGATCTTGAAATGATTTTTGAAGTTGAGGCAGAAAATACGATCAGAGTTTTTCGACATACCCTAACTGTCTTGAGCCAGAATACACAGAGTTCAGGGAGAGCGAGACAAGACGAGCGCTTGAGATTAAAAAGTATTTAAATTGTATTTTTTAAATGAAAATAACCGATCGTTTCACTAGATAAGACCCTTCTTCCTCAGCTGGGATCGTTTACAACCACATTTGGGATCGTTTGAAGCTGCATTTTAACTGCATTTTGGAAGTTCAAACTCGGGGCACCATATCAGTCCATTATATGGAGAAAAATGCTGAAATGTTTTCCTCAAAAAACACAATTTCTTTATGACTGAAGAAAGAAAGACATGAACATCTTGAATGACAAAGGGGTGAGTACATTATATGTAAATTGTTGTTCTGGAAGTGGACTTCTCCTTTAATATTATATATTTTAAAAGTATATTACTTTAAAAGGGGGGTGAGGGAGCACAATGTACAATGGAGGGCCTCTGAGTCAAAAAAGTCACGAAGCACTGTACTAGTAATAAACCCTAAGATTTCTATTCAAGCCTATTAATTCCTAATTGTAATCAGAGCTGCGGGCCCCTCCCAGAGATTGCTCAGGGCCCCCCATAATGTAAACCATTGTTCAGAACAAACAAGTGTACCAGTGTTGTAGTGTTAATTTTGTAAACGAGAACTATTACTAAAAATGTTTGACAAGCTTTTTTCCCATGACTAAGACGAGACGAAGAGAAGACGGCAATAAGGTCAATAAATAATAACTATGACTATATCAACATGCAATTTTGTTAACAAAGACGGGATTAAAATGTATTCAAAAAAATGGAAACTTTACAAAAAAAAAACCTTTTATTTTCGCCAAGGAAACAAAACGTTATTGCGGACTGCTCTACTACGCGAGCTTTCATCTGTGTGGTTGCCAGATATCAGGAGTTCAAATCTCCAAATCAGAGCTTTGCCGTTCCAAGGATACATTTTCTGCCCGGTGTTTTGCTTATTTTATAAAACAGATAGTTCCGGTCTTTGATTCTGATTGGTTGAGCCGCCTTTGAAGCTGTTGTAAATTACTTTACAAACATACAGCTTTGTTTACTTCTCTGTTGCTTGGCAACCACTTTGTTGCAACCACAACTATTTTTGAGGAACTACATTGTTTGGTGGAAGAATTATGTTTTTATCAATATCATTACAATTTATTTGCTCTGTTTTATTTTGTGAATATTACCTTACTATGTATATAGAAAAACTGTTTTAAAAAAGCAGTAAGCCCTGTGAAGCCATGGTTTACAGTGAATTCATAACAGCTAAGGGGGTTTTTATTAAGCAATCTGGCATCCATACAATTTGGAATTAGTGGGATTACTATTAGGAATTTCACTGTTATAATATTTTTCTTTGTTTTACCAGTTTTCATAATGTATAGATAGAAGCATAAGCCTTTGGTATTATTTTATCTAGTAAAAAGCCTATAATAAAACAGTACACTAGAGGAGGTAAAATCGACCATGTGTATGAGTCCACATTCTATTGCTTTGCACTTAAAAGTGCAAAAAAAGTGAATTTCTCAAATAACAACAATTACGATTATAATTTTGAGCAAAAATCATTTTTATCAGTTTAACAATTATACAGCATGACGAAAATGTGACTTAAGACTCCATTGACTACAACCTGACTAAAATGGTCATACATTTTGGAATTAGAATTGGAAGAAATTAGAATTTGCAAATTGGAAATAGCATTACAAGTAAAGCGAGTTACGTAATCAAATTACTTTTTTCAAGTAACTAGTGAAGTAACAAATTTACAAGAAAAATATCTGAGTTACATTTTCAAAAAAGTAACGCCAGTTACTTTGTTTTCCCATTTGTTGACTGACAGCTCTGCTGTCCCCATGCTGAGAGAAATTGGAAGTACAGTGTTGTGCGCAGTGTAAACATCTAGTTCTAGACTAAATGTGAACATGCATTCATTCATCTCACTCGCCAAAAAAAAACAAAAAACAAACAGATTTAGTATTCATCAAAATGAATTAAAACAGTGAAATGCAAACGCAGAATATGACGTGAACCTGCAATAATTAACATTTTTAAATAACACAAATATCCTTTATGTATTTAAACCCATTTAAACCCTGCTGACTTTTGATGACCCAGTTTAACCATACTAATAAGTAAACATGACTTTAGATAAACTAACATTTATGCTTGATTGTTTTTTGTTTGTTTGTTTGTTTTATTGCTAAAGAGTGTTGAACCTTCTTCTCCTGCGTTCTACTGTACAGACGTGAATTTACCTTTCCTTCAGCCTGAGGCTTTATTCATTTCACTTTTTGGTGTGACAGGGCTTTTACATTTGCTAAAAATGTAACTTTTTATATTAAAAACAAAGAAGCAAGCCCTGCCCAGATTTAAAAAGTAACGTAACACATTACAATCCATAAAAAGTAACTAAGTAACATAATTAGTTACTTTTTAGGGAGTAACACAAGTTTCCCCAACACTGTCCATTACTGATTACAGATTACATGATAACTGCAGCTAGTAACATAATCTAGGTTCCTTAGTTTAGGTTATGTATTCTGACTACTTTTTAGACTACTTTTAGATTACTTTTTTATCCAACTTGTTTTAAACTTATCATTAAACTTACAATATTGACATAAAAAAACACATTCCTTGAAATATTTTTTCTCTTTCTTTCTTTCTTTCTTTCTTTCTTTCTTTATGTCTGTCTTTGTGAATATGGTCAAAGCTGAATGGTATGACACAGTAGGTATTTTTAGAAAGTAAAATTTAAACGAGGAAAAAAGAAGAATGAGGGAGAATCAATAAATTATGAATAAATTACAGCCATTGTGTGAATAATATGTAATCATGTAATCTGTAAAAGAAAAAGTAACTGTAATCTGATTATGAGCAGTTTAAAATGTAAAATAAAACTGGAATATTAAAATTGGAATCTGATTACATAATCCAGATTACATGTAATCAATTATTACCCAGCACTGATTGTAATCAAGACATAATTTCTAAAACTAGTTAGTTTAGCTTAAAAAGTCTGACTTCTGAAATGTCATTGGAACAAATGTCTGTAACCAGCCCTCACTTTTTTTCTCTTTTTCTTTTTTTTTTGTTCTTTCTTCGTGTTTCACAGGAAGTAAACAAAAAGGTGCCATCGTCTGGCATGCATCAGAAAGTTTCAGTCAGTGAGGCTAAAACAAGCATGTCAGATGAACAGGTGAAGCCCAGCTTCACCAAGATGACTGGAAATCAGGACACTTGCAAGCTAAGTGCCCAAGCACAGAGAAGAAGTAGTTTGCCTACAAACACTGTAACATCAAAGGGACTCTTTATAGACCTTGGCAGAAACGTTACGTTTGATCATTCTGGTGCTACTACGTTTAATTCTGTCATGAAGCATTTCCCCGATAGACTGCTGTCATGTGATGGTGGCTGGAATTACTTGGATAATGAAGCCGACAGGACAGACCACAAGCGCCTAGAGTCGCAAACCATAATAACAACCAATCTAGAGCTTTCCCCATTTCTCCACCTGAAGGAAACGGATATTCTCCAAGATGCAGAGCCATGCAGCGAAGAGGAGCCAAGAACAGATGCTGTTAGGAAAGACAGCACTTCCAAACGTGACTTGTCAGATAATCCAAGCAGCTATGTAAAACCAGAAGTTCACTCTGACACAAAAGAACCATTAATAACAAAAGATATCTGTGAACATGCAAGTAAGGAGATTAGTGACGAACCAAAGAAACTTGACTTAGCAGAAAGAATCAAGGGAAGTTTGGAAAGGCTCTCGACTTGTCTGAACGAACAACGTCGCACGTTGGAAAGTTTTTATCAAGATGATTTGGACACATGGGCGAGTAATTTGGGTGGTTTGGATCAGGTTGAACCATGGGAGGACTTGTGCTCTGCCAAGCAGTGGGTAACCAGCCCTCTGCACTCACCAAAACTTGAGGATCTCTTACCTAGGCTAAGAGAGACCGTGCCATGTCAAGCAACACCCAGCCAAATTCTTGACAAACCAAAAGTGGACGACTTGGCCAACAGCAAGAAGGCTGAAGCTAAAGAACCAGCTGTGCTTAGTGACATTACATCATCTCAGACTGAGGCTGCTGCGACAGCTGCCTGTGAACTTGGAAACTCTGACTTCCCGACAGGAAACAAAAATGCAGACACAGATGTAGCTTGTTTTGCACAGATAACAGAGCATTTGGAGAGTGATAACCTCAAGTGGATGGGAGACAGAGATGACAGCAAACTGGAGAGTCCACAGGTTAAGATATCGAAGACATACACCGATCCAGATGAGCCCGCTGGACCGCAGAACGCGAGCAAAGCAAAACAGAAACGCTCTTCCGCATCTCAGAGATTTCATCGACAAACATCCCACGAGTCCGGCACCGTGGAGAGAAGTCATGAAAACTTTAAACCCAAACTCAGGCCGTGCTCCCTAAACCTTGATTTAGGACACCAAGGTGTCAGAGACATTGCAAATAGTCACTATCTGAAAGGTGCAAAACATTCGGTGGCGCGGGAATGCGCGACACCCGAAGCCAAGCACGGTAGCTCATCTCTGGAGTTGGAGCTGTTCCTGAGCGGCCCCAAGGCACCCGTGCGACGCAACTCGGCGCCGGTCAGCGTGTCGTCAGTTCGCACGGCGTTCATGATCAAAACGTGCAAAGCTAAAGCTGTTCCTGTTATTCCACCAAAAATTCAGTACAGCCACATACCTCACGCTCTACCCGAGGGGAGCACCGATCAAGCCAATAAAAGCACACCTGAAAAGAAACCTGCTAAGAGCAAGCTGGGAAAAACAGGTTCTGCACCTCCCCTCCAGAAGGTCAAGGACCACAGAGAGGAGCTGCCAAGCAGCGATCCAGCGTCAGCGCTCCAACGACAGCTTCCCACGAACGAGAATTACGATCCGACCTCCATTCCGGACCTTCCGGTGTTGAGGAGGAAGCGATCTGCAAATGGAGACACCTTCATGGATCGTCCTAGGCCTGAGCGCTCATCGCTTCTCCAGAGATCGTCCTTCAGAAATCGCCCCAGACCTCAAAGTCTCATCCTGTTCAGCCCTCCGTTTCCAATCATGGACTACCCTCCGGTAGGGGACGATGGTAAACTGGTCCTATCTCCTATTAAAGCCGAAGCGTCACCATTTGACGTCTACGCAAATGAACTAGCCGAAAACCTCAAAACTCCCGAGGGAGTGACGCTGCGTAACAAAATGACTTTGCCAAAGAGCGGACAAAGGCTTGAGACCTCAACCAGTTGCTTTTACCAGCCACAACGGAGGTCGATGATATTTGACAACAGAAGTAACAGGCAAATTGAATGAGATAAGACTGACCCGTTACTGGCCGCCATGCGATAACTAGCGAACTTCTTGCTTATTAAATGTGACCGAGTGTCAGTATACTTTATAGAAACACACAGTGATGCTTGGAAATCGTGGTGGCTTTAATCCTGATAATACAGACCTGTAAGTATTAAGCTTTGTGTAAGATGCTGCTGCTAAGGATTTATATCAGAGATTTTTTTTTTCTATCTTTGCAAGGAAAACTGAAACATGCCTTTGGATAAACCTGGGAAACTCAGCAGGCTCCTACTGTCTTTGGAAATACAGACTGTGCAAGCACGTCATGTGGAAATTAAGGTTTTAGCATCTGTCGTTACTCTATATCGACTGGAATATTAAGGTTACAATTGGAGGCATTTAAAAATGATCTACAAATCTGCATGATAAAATCAGGTGTTGCATGCCAGCAATAAGATAAGAAAATAAAACTATTAAGGCAGTTCCAAAAATGGCAAAAACAAACATTTATTTATTCCATATTGTCTCGTTTTGTCATTGTTATACAAATCTGTACTTCCAAGTCCATAAATAGTAAAAATCAATTTGTACAAATGTTTAGAGTAAAAGTCCACCGGCCTGAAGATAGTTTAAAGGTCAATGTTCTTGAATAATTCAAACAATGTTTCAAGCTGTGTTGTTCTTTAGTAGAAACGGTTTCAAATCTCCTGATTACTTGGTTAACAGAAGTGTATGAAAAAATGATGTCATGCTGAGGTCTCAAAAATGAGAATATATATATATATATATATAAAAAGAACTGTCAATGTTTTATATAAACCATAAAACAGAGAAGTTTTGACAATGTATACTGAAGCAAGGCAGAGACAAGGATGAAATATCATGACATTGTCAGTTATTGTAATCAAATAACACTTTGTAATATGCTCTTTTTTTTTGTATTCAATCAAATTGGATTTATTGTATGTATTCTAAACAAAATAATAAAAGTATTTCACATGTAATGTGTACACTGTGACATACACTTAAGCATTTAAGTTATTTCAGTATGGAACTGTTATAAAATTATAATGCCATATTTCTATTTGGAAGTGTCTGTAATACAGGTAATATATGAATAAAGTACTTCCTCTCTCTCTCTATATATATATACACGGTTGTGCCACTTACAGTTGTCTTGTAGTCAAATATAAATTTGACAAAAAATTGATATAGGGCCACAGAAATGTGACCCTATATAAGTAAAGTGATCCAGGGACACAACTTGCCTCATGCTGTAAGCCGTGTCATGTTCAGGGTAAGTTGAATCAATACAGAACATATAAAACAATGGCCATACTGTATATGAGAACAAAAATCACATTCTAAAGTCTAAAGTTGCAGGACAATATTCACATTTTCATAAACCAGCCAGGAAATCCTTTAATAGTCATCATATTTGAATGGAGTAAAACAATTTCTCAGCATGTTCTGTAGTTATAGTATTTCCTGGAGTTGGAGGCAATGCTCAGCTATTACTATTAGATTAGCCACTGACACACTTTTACCCCAAAGCTAAAAGACAAAATGTATACATACCTTGAATGCGTTTAATGTCACACTGAGTAACTGTTTGTCAAACGTGTAAATGTAAAGCTACTATTCTTAAAAATACAGATAAAAAGAGACTAATTTAAAAATTCACGCCATTTTTTTTTAAACATGGTTTAAAATATGCATTTACCAATTATTTTTTAGGCCTGGATACGTTTGAGATGAAGCCTGATAATTATCTGCAATGTTTTACTGTACAAGATGGGTCCTTTCTAATGTTCACGTGATGGTCAAAAATGTGGCTTTCTCGTTGATCTTAATCTGCTCTCCTTTATGGATATGGATTAAACATATTTTGAACTTACTTTAATTTACAAATGAAATGACTGCATGCGATACACCGGTCTTAAAACACCAGATGTTGCTCTAGTGTAAATGCACACTAGATAACTATAGAAATGCACTGTAAGAAGAGCCTACTGTAAACAAAGACTTCCTTTACTTATGCAGCCAAAATCCACCATGGAAATTCGAGTACAGAGCAAAAGCCAGCTACTCTTGTCCAGCTAGCATTTTATTTATGTATTTATTTTGGAGAATACTTTATTCTACAGAAGTAGCTTTATCCTACAAAACACGGTTAATTCATTAAACAATAACAATCTGAGAATTGTGAGTGCAAATCCATGCATTCTGTGTCTTCGAAATCCAGAGAAAGCCTCTCAGTAATTCTTCTTAAGTTAAATTTTTTCTTCACATTTAAAGCTCTAACTTGCCACTTGAGTGTGTTCATCGAGATATTTAGGTTAAAGACACTCACAAGCTACATTATGAAGATTTCAGTGCTGTTTGACTGAAAATGAATGCAAATACTGTCTTCTAAAAATTGTGGCAAAACGTGATAAATTTGGAGATGATGTTAAAAAAAAAAAAAAAAAAAAAAAAAAACCTGAAGACAGTTGCTTGGAAACAACAATGCAGAGTCACGGAATGACCTGCAGCAACCGATACACCTCATTTACAGAAATATATAAATAATAGTACAAACTTGGATTCAATTCATCGCAAAGCCCTTGTTGCTTTAGAATTCATTATGATTTCACAAATGTGTTGCTTGACTCATCACGGATTTTGATCTTCATTTGTACCTGCAAAAGTCAGTTGTGATTAGAATGGTTTACAACTATTAAAAAAAGGCTTCTTATTATATATATAAAAAATGATAGTAATAAAATAAAAACATGTTTATAGGGCCAAGTGAAATGACAGTGGCTACAGTATGGAATATACTCTTTATCTTAAATCAGTGCACTGATCACCAGTAGATCAGGTCGTATCCTTTTTTAATGTACTGTCATCAAGAAATATCTGAGAAAAACCCACAATTTCTCAACGCAGTCATGATTTTAAATATAGTTTATGTTTGTCTAAAACACATTTATATAAAATACATTTGATAGGTAATATATTTCTGATGAAAGGTACAAAAAATCTGATTAAAAATACCTGTTCTAACATGAACTGAAGTGGATCATCTGGTCTATCAAAAACCAGTTTCTCTGTGATGTCCTGAAATAGCACAAATGAGACTGTGAGTGAAAAATACAATGAACAATCTTGTCCTGGATGTCTAAAGCACCA
Source organism: Cirrhinus mrigala (assembly GCA_036247105.1). Lineage (NCBI taxonomy): Eukaryota > Metazoa > Chordata > Actinopteri > Cypriniformes > Cyprinidae > Cirrhinus > Cirrhinus mrigala. The sequence continues at coordinate 1,683,078 of CM070011.1, read as the reverse complement.
AAATGTGTCTTCTGCTGCTAAAATGACATCGGTAGTTAGTCAGAGCTCTTTTTTTTCTGTTTTCGTAATACTCACAAAACAGTATGCAGCTTTATGAAATAAACCGGAGTAATGCACTATTAACATGCTCAGCCTTTTTTTTTTTTTTTTTTTTTGGGAACTTCTATTAGTGCTCTGAATTGTCCTTCGCCATTTTGTGCTGAGCAATTCATCACTGTCTACCATTTTCTTCGTAAGAAAATATATCCGTAGCTGCAGCTTTGTTCCTTCTCACCTGGAAAATCTGAAGAATATTGTGAGTCTCCATATAGTTAACAGAGCGTTCGTAAGGGTCCGTGAACACTGAGGCGGTACGCCTGGTCTCCGCACTCTCGGTGATCAGCACTTTTTCTGCTAGACCAGAATCTGCCATCTCACAAAGTTTATGTTGTTGTAGGCTACTAAAAACGATGTATACACAAAGTAAGTTGCGAGAAGTATACTTCCGCGAAGCATTATTTCTCACACAGTTAAGCGTTCGTTCGCTCTTTATGAAAGGACATCGAGTGCATTACCTCAGTTCAACATAAACAGCAAACTTTAGTCCGTTTTGTGTTAAGACAGAAATGGGAGCGCGTATCTCGAACAGGACTGTTTGAAATGTCACCCCGTAACCCCTAGCAACTGTATACAAAAGGCTTGGATGATGTCATTGGGCACAGTTCCCCGGGACAGCGCCTTTGATAAAGACTCGTGAGGGGTCTCGACAAGGACTGTTGAAAATGGAGAAAACCGTGCTCGCACGGCTGAAACAGCGCTTCTGCGGTTCATGTCAGTTTTACGATCTATTTTCGGAAAAAAGAATACCTCAGAAGACCTCGGGCTAACGTTTACAATACGACTGACAAAGAGAAGGAGGGGCCAAACCGCCGTTTCTAGGTTGCAAGTCGTCCTCAGCTGACACCTCGGCCTACAATGGGTGCATTTTATGTAGGGCAGACGGTGTGCGTGTCCCCCGGTGAACCTCTCGGTAAAACGTTGCTGTTCATGTTGATAACCGAAAGGGGGACCTCACTGTCAAGAAGAGCGTGCAAGCAAACCGGAAACCTCATACTAAGAGGAATGATATTATGGAGGAGAGGGATTGTTACATGTGACGAAATATTTACGTGAGCCAAGGTCGAACAGCCTTTGGCAAAATAATATTGAGGATATATACGCAAATAAAGGGCTTGTTGTTTGTAAACATGCCTCGTTGGACTTCAGACATCACAAAATCGTAGTGGGAGGTTGTAAATTATAATTGTATCGCTGCCAATATCCCGACCCAAGATATATGTTAATTATTGTTCACTGCTACGAACGGGATTGTATTCTTCATTCATTCATCCATTCATTCATATATATATATATATATATATATATATATATATATATATATATATATATATATATATATATATATATATATATATAGTGCACACACACACCTTAACAAAAGCAGCGCGTCAAAAAAAAATCACTTAGGCTCGAAGGTTGATTATTCCTCGTCTAGACCACAGACGACCGCGCGCGCGTGCACACACACACCTGTCATTGTCTAGACTGGGGGGAGTCGGGGGAGGGGGTGCTCAGCGTAGCTGGGGACTCGGGAGCCACTATTGCATTATTTCGTGTCAGTCACAACGGCTCTGTGAACGCATTGGTGAACAAAAAAGTTCGGTGTCACTTTACACGATCTGATTGGCCAGCAATACCGTCAGCAACTCTCCTTACGTTTCCTTGAGGTCAGCTAGGGACGTTAAAAAATAAATAAATGAGAAAATAGAAATGCGTAGAAAGTAAAAGGCACGGTGAACAATCTAGCTTGTTGGTCCCCCGGTCTGACGGGCACCGTCCTCATCCAATGTGGGGCCAGATGTAATTGGGAGAAATTTACTGACACCGTCTCTGACCAATCTAAAGTGGGCTATCTACAAATGATCAACATGCAGGATTCTCGGATGACTGGCCTTTTGATCGGGGATGGGACATGGATTTTCAGGCGGTTTAATGCGCGCCCACAAAACACCAAATAAGATTGCAACGCGTAAAAGCAGAAACTCCTCAAAGAGGGAGCACGACAAGCGCACCGAACACACTCAGCGGAAAACGGTGCACTTGTACAGTGAGCGATAATTAAGAAACTGAGGATGCACAGTGTCCATGCCGGTTCAAGCACAACAATTGCGATCAGGCAGAATAGTTTCACTTTCAGAGCCACAATGGAGCCAGTTTCAGCGTTCCTCGCCGCGCGGAAGGGAGGGCGTGCGGCTCACCGATTGGGGTAAAGTCATGCTGAACGATTTATATCACAACCTACGTGCTTCAAGAAAGTCCATTCTGTTCCAATCGCCAGTAGAAAGGCGTGGCTGCCCAAAATCTTCGACGAATAGTGAAAAAATGGGAGGGCACGAGTGAGCTGCGTGATGTCCTCTCCGAAGGTAGGCTGCAGCGTGTGTTTATTGATGAGATGAAAGAAGATGGAAGTGAGAAATGAAACAAAGTAAGGGACAATATTAATAAACTCAGTCCTTGCCTGGGGAAAACCGGGGAAGCTGTGAAGCGCTGTAGCCACTGGAGAGGAAAGACCCTTAAAGCAGCAGGTAAGAAATAGGGAGAGGGAAGGGAGGGGGAGGGCACTTATACTATTTATGTTAGGCTATTTATAAGAGTAATAGCAGTCATTCCCTCGATAAGAGGTGAAGAAGAAGAAAAAACGAAAAAAAAAAAAAAAAAAAAAAAAAAACAACTGCTTGAAGCATATACTAATAGCTCAAACGCAAGACTTTCGTGCTTCTTCGTCAATATTTCATGCACGAGGCAGCCTTGAAGAAGATAGCTAGAGAAAACTTGTGAAATCACATTTAGTTGTGAAAGAATTGCCACTCCGCGTTATAGGATCTGTAGGCAGAGTTCTCTCAAAACAGCCCGTGCTTGTCTGAAATTAAACAAAAAAGACCCGTGGCTGCCCGAAGTGACGTCTCAGGTAAAATGACCATATAATTCCCTGCTTGATCGCTCGTTTTCTAGTAGTCGAACAGTTGTCAGGCTACGAGGACTTTGTCGGTAGTTTAAATGAGTTGTAATTATTTTACTGGGTGTTTGAAATATTTTGCGAAGTGCTCAGAGCAACACTGAACCGTGACACGAAAAGCACAATACGACTCCACAGAGCCGCTAGGGACTTCCCTACGTACGACCAAAATATTTGATAGAATAACACCGCTCTAACCGTGTGTTAAGTGTCAAGTATCACCGATTAAAGCCCGTCAGCGCTACCCTACGAAATGTTCTGTTTAACCGGAGCAACGGGCGAGATAGAACTGATGATTTAAACATTTCAGCCGCTTATCTGGAATGCTCGCATTTTCCGGGCTATTGCTAATATTTTATTGACCCCGGTAGATTTGCGCGCTAGCCTCTCTGGTCTCGGGATATCTGAGACAAACAGAATTGTTACCTATGTTGCTGTGGTGCCTGGACTTTCTCAGCGGCTCGGACAAATTTTGTACGAAACTGTGGAGTTTTGTAGGGAGTGTATCTGGCGCTTTACCACGTCCGTTATTTGTCATCATTAAATCGGGATACGCAGCCTGAACGAAGTGACCGCAATTTTAGCCCTCGCTCCAAGTACGCAAAAGGAGCCGAAATGTAGTTTTAGTTACAAAAGATAAATGGCCATCTGTTCCGTATTCTAATGCCTGTACTTACTGAATGACCTCTTTTTGACTCCGTGTTGTGAAGTGCCAGCTTGTTGCCTATAACGCACGCGTTTGTAGGCTAGGCAAACAATAAATCACTCGGCCATTTTAACACACACAAAAAAACTTAATATGGCAAAACGTAGAGGAGCTCGTCTTCAGTTTTTGGAGGTAACGGGGCCTTCAAGCAGCGGTCCGATCACAGCGCTGATTGTATTGTTATCTCTGTGTAGTACGAGACGGCGGCTATGAGAGCCATGGCATTGGCCCGTAGTGGAAAAACAGCCCAGACGCATTTTTTTTTTTTTTTCAATTTATTAATTTAGCATATGCCCTCTGTTTCCCGACGCTGTATTATAAAATGTCTGGCTTATATAATCTGTTTATTTATAGCAAATGACATGAAAAGCTTGTCATTCATGTGGGGAGATTCTATTCGATGTTGGCTACTTTGATGATTGGAATGTTTTATCTAAACGGATGAACTGAAAGAAGGAAAACCTTGTTATTTTACCATATAAACAAAACGCGATACTCTCATTTTATTTAGCATTATTAGCAGTGTGTACGTTTGTTAGCACCTTGGGCCTTTTTGGATTTGCTGACCGCTCTCAGACGCTTGGCAGTGCGGCCTTGGAAGTTTGACTGTACCTCTTTACTTATTGGTAAAAAAACATACATTATCCATATGTTAACGGCCAAATTGTACTTTATTAAACGTCAAGGATTTTTTAAGCGAAGTGCTGGCGTAAATAGAATACAAGCAATGAATATTAAGACGATTTTAAGAGTTGGTAGTTATAAATCATGACCTCTGTTCTGTTAACCCTGTGTGCGGCTCTGCGTTAATACATTTGTTGCTAGCTTAGAACTGTTAGCCAGTCGTCAGTCTGTGGATGTCTGAATAACTACTTTTGGCTTTAGCAACTCTTGTTAAACGTTTCACGATGAAAATCTTAATCTCTCCCTATGCATTTCTTTGTGTTTCAGTCACTTTTTACATGGCTATAAGTTATGACGTATAGGCTAGGCACACATTAGCGTAAGACAGTTTTACTAGAAAACATCGTAACATATGATAGCATTCTCCAATCATTTTTTCACTCACAAATATATAGCCTATGCCAGAACCAACATTTTCTGTGTTTTTATTTTTTTCACTGGATCTTTTTTTTTTTTTTTTTTTAAGCTGATACCGGCCTCCTTTTCACAGAACTGTTTTGTAAAATTCTTCGTGGTCCTGCAGGTAGGGCAACGACGGGTAAATTAACTTTTTCTATATTCATGGCAAATAGGTTTCCATTTTAGTAAGCACATTTAATGATAATATAAGTTATGTATTAGTTTACATGTACACGACTGCTCCGCTTACATTTTAACACGTTGTTCCTTATTCTTGTGCACCTGTTTAATACAGTTGAAGTCTGTTTTTAGTCGGGGACTGTTATGTGTATCAATTAAAAACGTGTGTAGTTTGATGTCTGATTTGTACAGTAGATAGAATAGGGAGGAGGGCCTTGGCTGCATGCAGGGTGTTTGTCTGTCAGCTTTACCGACTTTTAAGTTGCTGTACATGTGAACAAGACCTTGAGATGTATGTTTTATGTTAGTTTACTGCTGTGTATACCAAAACCGAAAATAAACTTTTTAGTTGTACTTGAACGTGTTGCAAGTACAAATACACGTTCTGGGAGTCACAAGAGTCGCACTGTATCCCTATGCCCGTATATTCTGCAGTTGCTTTTCACGTGTTAATGCACTGTAGTTTATTAAACGAGATTTTTCTTATTACTTTTTGAGTATTGAGATTAGCTTTATGCTATGTACGTTATGTGGTGCTTGGAAATATGCGCGTGACACGTTTGTCTGTAAAGACGTTAAACTTTTAAGACGTTATGTACCTGTGAGTGGTCATTCTTGCTTTTTAAGTATGGAAGTACCACAATAAGGTACTGTTAGTAAGTGATATCACATAAACATTACCTAAGACAGCTCTAGTTTCTAACAAAATGCTTTGTTTTTGTAGGAGCTTTTCCCAACATTAATATTAGCATGTAAACCTGTATTTTTATGTGGCTTATTTTTCATTTCTTTTTTTTTTTTTTTTAACTTATTTGTTTGCACTAAATAGTAATGTGTTTATTGATATGTTTATTAATCTGATGTGTATATTGATTGTTGCTTATATAATGATCAGCTCATTGAGTTTAACCATTATTGTGGCAATATAACAGGTCATGATCATAATATGTTTAATCATAATAGTTGTTTGACTTCAAACATTTTTTTTTTTTTTTTTTTAACATTCATGCTCCATGACCTTTGAATATTGTTTGTGGATGTTTAATGATACAGCAAAGTGGCTTAATTTCTGTGCATGATTATTTATTTAATTACTTGCATGCCATTAATGTGGTATTAATACATTTAGACTCACAGTTAGTATCAGCTTCTGTAATTTTACTTTTTATTCCTATTCTTAATGTTTACTAAAGTTTTTTAAAAAAATGTTAAACATATTCTTTTGTCTATTTTTGGTGAGATGGAACTGATAATTGTGACCAAAAGACAACAAATGAATCATGATCTTAGGAATATTGGGATTCGTAGATCAAAAGGAGGCATTGTGTGCTGTTTATTTTGGAAACATCAAACCCTCTTAGTGCTTCAAACGTAATGCTCACATGCCACAGCGAGAGACTTTTAAGGAGTTTGTCAGTTGGTTTGCAATTGATTATTCGACAGAATGATGCTTTAGAAAAATGCTAAATTACAATTAAACAATTACAGGTCTACAAATTTACAATGCATTTTGCAAGATGATCTGTGACAGTGGGAAGGGCCGTTCTAATTATTCGGTACTTGATAGCATTGTTTACTGTTATGCTGTTTGCTGTACCGTCAGTCCAGAGGTAACTAAGTCAGATTACAGGCATATCTTAACCATCTCCCCAGTTTGGATGGTGACCTTCACTGATGTAATTGAATGCCAAGGTCAAAGTCAGTTAATTTGTCTATAAGGAACCGTGTGATCAGACAATGCCAATGTTTATTTCAGTGCAACACATGTTGCATTTTGATGTAGTAGTATCACATGTTGTATTCCAACTGTAGTCCACACAGGAGAATGGGAAATTAAAACAAAGCCAAACATGCAGATTAACTGCATTACATAGAAAGAAAACTGACGACCAGCCATACATTATATACAAACCTAGATATGAGCGTTGACCAGCTTGTAGCGCAAGGGTGAATGTGCATACAGTTTGAGGCAAACACACGCAGGAACTGAAAATAGCACATTTTGGTACCTCAGCTCACATAAGTTTCCAAATCCCCATTTTTATGGAATGCAGTGTTGACAGTAGGGGAGGAAGGGTATTCATTTTTACATATTATTTGGCATTTGACCTTTTGGCTTAGCTTTCTTTATGATGTAGATGCAACACCTACATTCCAGCCTGACATATGCTATGATATTTCTTATCATAACAATTATCAGTTTGATTATTCCGGTTTTTTATTGCTTGGTATCTCGCATCTGGAGGCCTTCACACGGCTTGAGGAAATCCTTGACCATGGGATGGTCAACGGCACTCCCTCCCGAGTTGATATTGTGTTGCCTATTATTTTTACACAATGCAGATTGTGGGGTTTTAATTATGCGAGCATGCATGACAACAGTTCTTTATTTATTCTGATGTTCTGGGCCTAACCAGTAGGAGGAGTCATTTTACTTTAGGGCTGTTTATATTGGTCTCTCTTGATTTTCCAAAACAGATTACACTATTTACTGGCAACATGCAAATATGGCAAAATGGCATTAATGTGCAACTTAAAAAGAAAAGAAGAAAACTCTGGAGCTGAAAGTCTAGATGAGTTGAGAATGATGGCTTATGCGGATCCATTGAGAATTTTAGTGCATGATGATGTTTCTCTTACGTAGAAGAACGGGTTTGCATCAAAACTCATGACACAGCCAGAGGGGAAACCATGGTAACAATGGTCAGACACAGACGCAGGCAATTTGTTCACACTTTGGTTTTCTCTGCTCTCCTTCAAGGGTCTACGACAATAAAAAAAAAAAATATGACTATGACAGAAGCACATACGTGAAATTGATCAGTATTTCAGTTTGCTTCTGTAAATAAGGTAAAAATGGCTTGAGATTGTTATTAATCCCATTGTGTTCCATTCAAACCCAGAAAGCACACTCAGAAGCACAGTAGCCGTTTACTGAACTCGGAACAGTTTGGAGAAAACGTCTAGAATTGGATTGTAATTGGGCTGTGAAGTTGTGTGCTTGTTTTTTTTTTTTTGCTTTTAGTGAATGCTCGCAATGTAATTACTTGACAGTTTAATCTGAGAGATCTATCAGAATTAGTGAGCTATCCACTTTTCCTAATTGAGCTGAACATTCCCTTACCCTTAGGCTTTATCTTAGAGGAATAAAATCTATTCTTTTTTCCTGAATACGAGGTTAGTCTCGATGAGTGATTTCCTAATTTTCACGCAGTTTTTAAGAATGTGGTCGGACTCACCGTATCTTTGATTCATGTCAAATTTCCTGTGTGCGTGTGTGATTTTTTTTTTTTTTTTTGCTGTGCAGACAGTGTTAGTTGTCAGTGGGAATGCCGCACGCAACAGCTCGCGGGTTTAAAAGGGAATTCTTAATATAGGCCCGGACTGTATGCTAAATCCAGGTCAAAGTTGAGACCCTCTTTGTCTTTCCTGCAGGCGCAATTGTGTTCCCTCGAACGGCAGCTGCGTCGGTCCTCGCGTCGTTGGCCTCGCCCTCCCGATTCGCTGGCTGTGATGCATTTTTTCCCAGTTGTAACGCATCGCAGGTTGTACTGTGAACTGTACGGCGCTCACCTCAGATGACCCGAGCGAGAGGCAGCGTCACCTTATCTTATTCACACACCCACATAGATCAGGAAAACCAGTTCTAGCAGCGAGGTTTGGACCTCACCTGGCAGACTGGTAACATTTACCTCAGAACGAAGAGTGACTTTGGTACAATGGGGATTTTCCACAGCGAGCGTGCCAGCAACTCTTTCCCGCCCTTTTGCATACATAATTGTCAGTCATGTGTTGCAGCATTAACTCGGTGAATCTTTTTCTCTGAATCCTTTTGGCTCCCAAAGTTTGCTGCACAGCGAGGCTTGCGAAACGAGCGAGAATATGTTTTCCGTACGACTTTGTCACAACGTAAACACTTTTGTTCGGCTGCACGCTTTCCCAAGGTCTGTCCCTATCAAACGTGCAGTTTGTTTTTGTGCTGCATGCAAATAAAAGCCCTCTTGTGCTTTTCTCTTATATTTTAGTTCGACGAGGCAGGCACGTCGCGAGGATCTTTTCAGCGTGTCTCTTTAAATGCATAAACGAGTACACAGGCATTTCACTGATGTGAAAAATGTATCTTGGATTCTAATAGGGAAGTTGTATGTTTGCCAAGGTGCTTTCGTGTCCTCAGCTAACCCCGGCGCTCATATGGTTTTCTACAAGTCCTAGTGAGATCACTGCCATTTCTAAAGGAAAATATCTGGAAATGGTTTGTAAAAGAGAGATGAAAAAATAAAACAGAGGTAGTCAAAGAGTTCTCTCTCTCTCTCTCTCTCACTCTCTCTCTCTCAGAGTTTGGCCAAGTTTACTTCTTATTTGTTTACAACCGGGCTGTATAAAACGGGCCTGACGAACGCGAGGGAGGGAGCTGCTTTGGAGCACAGCAGAGCACTCCGAGATAGAATGTCCTCCATTTTGGAGAAAAGGGCAGCTCCAAACGTGTTCACCGCTCCAACTGGAGGAGCATTAGCGGACGCGTAGCCCGACCGAGTAAAGGCTGTAACAATAAAGGCTGTTTAACACATTACCACTCCACGTTGTTAACAAGTCTTTATTGTTCCTGGCAAGGACTAGTTTTTGAAGACGATCGCTCGCTGGTGTGCCGCGCGAAACGGCGCAGGATCTGGCGGGACAAATATATAACGTATCGCGTTTCCGGGAAGACGACAACTGTCATCGCACACGCGCACGTGCGGGCGCTAGCGATGCTTGATCCGGTCCAGAAATGTAAAAGTTACTAAAACAATGCATACATTTTGCTTTCCAGCTGCTAAAAAGGAACTTCAAAACCTGCAAGGTCACGACTGTGTATCTTTATGTAAATATTTTAAAGGCGTATTCTTTCCCCCGAGACCCTGGATTTAAACAGGATCACTCTGTGTGTGTGTGTGTGTGTGTGTGTGTTGCTATAGTTTGAGGACATTCGTCTGTGACTTGTGTCTGGTTCAGAGGGGAGGGAACAAGCCTCACGTTATTGCAGTGTCTCTATCCAGGTGTTGTTTATCCTACTCTGTATTATGTGGCCATTTTGGAAAGAGCACTTGACGTTTTTATGGGTATGTATGAACTGGGCCAGCTTAAAGAGGACAGCTGCAGAACTGAGGAAACGTTTCGAACGTTTTCAAGTAGGAATGGCCTTGAAAACTGTGTGCATAGGTGTACGTACCTGTTGCCAGGACGGCTATTGTTGCCAAGGCAATTTGGCAGAGGGGCAAGCGTGTGAACTGTTCGCTGGCCGGTCTAGCGCAATTTTTCACATTTTTTAATCTACAATTTGCTCACTAATTGGAAAAAGCAGAGAATATGGAATCGTAGTTGTTTTATAACGTGAATCGTTTAGTAGTGCAGTCACTGTCAGCGCTGTTGCTAATTCTGCCAACTATATATTTTTAACCACCCGGACAAATGCAAGGTATACGTGTTGAGCCATATGGATACTTTTTTTTTTTTACGCTAACGTTCGGTGGACGTACCAGTGTCCAGGACAGTTGTTTTTACGAAGGCAATCTGACAGAGGGACTGAATTGTTTTCTAGCCAGTCGAACACAATCTGCAATCTACAAAAAGCAGAGAACAAAGAGTGATATTTATATTGCCTACTATGAATCATTTTGTTGGGTGGTTACCTTTTTGATTAGGACTGCAACAAGGAATTGATTGTAATCGATAGTTGCAGAGGTCACAGAGCAAGATACGATGCGAAAAAGTGTACGGCGCAAGCATGAGAGCAATCTGCAGTCGGTTTTTTTTTTCTTTTTTTTTTTTTAAAAAAGGAGGTTGCTGTGTCAAGTGCTTTGACAGAGTTCTTGTATTGTTCAATGCACATGCAAGGTTTTCCACCAACCCATATGGTTGACTGTTCTTATAATGCAAGGATTTTCATTTTGCACTAGAGCATGTCCCAAATGAGATAAGCTATAAGCTTGTTTTATATTTATTGTTTTATTTATCTGCACTTTGATCTTTATATTGTATAAAAAGCGTACCATACATTTTATAGTCTTCTTTGCACAGATTATTGGGCTTGATTTGGATGTGGGATAGCACATGTTCTCAATATAATGATACAAATAAAATCTGTTCTTTTTATCGGGATAATCACAGAAATAATGACCAGTTCACATATCAAAATAGCTGCTCATATTAGTGATTGTAATTCAATAGAACTGTTATTTAGGAACCTGCTGGGGAAAAGGTAGTGTGTGTGTACCAATATGTGTATGAGAATAGCATTTACACTATTTTCTATTTATTTATTTTTTTCCTACTGTAGGTGTATGTAGCTTGATCAGTAGGTGCTTTCACACATGCTGGCTTTTTGCTAAAATTGTTGACATTTTACAGTTCAGCTATCATGTTTGATCAGGACCTGCTGGAAAATACTGTTAAAAGAGAACCTGTAACTTTACAGTTGTAAAATTGCTGTCTTGATGCTTGTGTGAACAAAGCCATATGACTACTGGTATGAGCATGTATGCGCTGACACGAGAAGTCCGCTTTGAGCCATTCATAAAGTTTGGACAGAAATGATGCAATTACTCTGCGCTGTTTTCATTAACGCCCGTCACTTTGGCAGTAAAAAATTGGGCAGATATTGAGAGAAAAAAAACAAGTTTTTCCAGGTGAATGAAGAATCCAGCACAGTGTTTAAAGATAATTTTCGACGACTGAATTCACAGATTTTACCGGTATTTGGTGCTGATGCATGAACAGTATCTTTACGGTAAAAAGACAGATCCTTATGCGAACAGCAGATGTGGTACATTTAGGGAAAATAAATGCAACCCAGCAATTTTACAGCAGGTTAGTTGTGTTAAAGCATCTAATGATAAATGGTCCTAGAGTGTCCAACATAAAGAAATGGAAATATTCTTCCTGACCTTGACACACAGTCATGAGGCTGTTCTTGAGGGTCCGCTCGCTCAGATCTTTTCCTGTTTTTATGTTGTTTTCCTGCATTTTTTCTGCATGTTTGTTGAACCTCATGACATTGTTGGTCACACTGCAAGGCTTTTGACTTGTTTTTTTTTTTTAATTTTCATAGTATTTCACCAAAACTGCTCTGCTTCTTTCTACAAAATAATAATAAAATATACCTAATAGCTACTTGATAATAATTTACTTTCAAGAAATTAATTATTTCAGTGAGGCGTTTTTACTCTGACGTCAGACTTTTTACTCGGACTTTCTGCTTTATGCCCCAAAAAATATCAAAATGAATTTCAATTGAGAAATTAAGAACATGTTTGTCATAAAGGATGGCTTGAAATTGGCTCCATTCAAGTCACTGTATGTATAAATGTCATTTTTAATGAGTTTTCATATAAATGAATAGATCTGGAGAAAAAAAACAAAAATTGTGCCATGTCAGTGACCCACTCTTAACACAAATGAATTGTTTAGCCAGCTTAGCCAATTGTTTTAATCTATGCTTTTTGTCTCTGATTAGCAAAAGCAGTTTGTATATATATGTTACTTATCATATTTATCATCAAAATAATAGTTTTTTGCAGCCCTGTTTTAACACTGTCCATGCTGCTGTTTATATTGATGCTAACAGCTCTATAGCATTATTTTTCATAAGCACTTAGGTTGTGCTTAAGTTGTGCACCAATGTGTGAAGTTACACAAGCAACACTTTTGCGGAAGCCGTCTATAATATTTAAAATTATTTTAATGAATACTTTTGTGTTTTTTGTCTGCCGACATGGTCCTCATTATTGACACGTTTAAAAAAAATGTTTTATTGGATTAAGAAAAGCATCTTTTGCAAAACTTTCTCTCTTTATTCATTTGGATTTTCCAATGTATGCTCCCTTAAATAATACTGTGCAGTGTGATGACCCGCTATCAAAAGACTCCTCAGATTTGTTTTAAAATTCACACTTGCAATTAAGTCACATTCTCATTTTCATTGATAAGGTGAAAAGCATTAATGAGATTTTGGCAGTTTCTGTGCAAGTGTTGTGAAATGGTTGGCTGTTTTAACACGTCGCAATTGCAACATGGTTATTAATCTGACGACTGAAGGTTTCTAAAGGCCTTACATTCTGACACTGGAGATTTGGCAGACTGGGGATATTTTATTGGAAAAACAATACCATTGTTTAAGAAAGAAAGAAAGAAAGGAATGTTTCCTGTTTACAGTCCAGTGTACTGACAGCGTATCCATTTTCTTGTATGTAAATATAATGTCAATAAATATGTACACAGCTTTCAAGGGTGTTCCTGTTTGCTGTCATTTCAGGATTCTAGCTTGATTTCATTTAATCACATTAAGCTTTGCATCAAACGTTTTTTGTTTTTTGTTTTTTTCGCCATCTGTAATACATCTGATTATGTCTGACGCTATGACCTTTTTTTTTTTTTTTTTTTTTTTGCTTTTGTGTTTTACTGTTGTGTTTGACTTTGGTTATTCCTTTTGAACCTTACATTACCTTCTTAGCGTTTATTATTCAGGCTGATTATTTGTCATGATTTGCATAGCACATGTGAATATTAACGGTATCATCCAGTGTCTCTCGCACGTAAACGATTAGCGGTTGGCCGTCTCTAGTCAGGTGCAAGGGTGGCCACAAAAAACAGCATTACATTAATCGCCAATCATTTTACTACGTGAAAGGCTGCGTTACGTTCAGGAGTAGTCTAGAACGAAGTCTAAATGGCTAGCATTATTTTCTCTGCCTGTGTAGCCTGGGTGAAATCAGACGGAAAAAAGAAAATCATGTTAAAGGCAGAGCGGGTTTCAACTTTATCAGCATTTTTGCTCTGATTGTTCAGAAAACACCACGAAAGCGAACGGGTCAGTTTTGATTGCACGTGTATGCGACGTTATAAATCAGGCTTTTTACCTATTTCGGATCGCCATACGTTGATTAGAACACGTTGATTGATGTTGTTACAACGGCTCTGTAATGACATCCAGAAGACTGAGAAATACGTTGTCCGTATACAGCTACAGTGAGCCCATCGTAATGGAGAGCAGCTTTGGTGAAGCCCGCTCAATTCAGAGTCCATTTTCATAGGCTGAAGTGTGTTTGCTTTGACTAACAAAGACAGACAATACACAACAGGCATAATTTTTAATCTAAACCTTCACTTTCCCTGTCGACGGCATGCAGCGAGGGACCGAAGCACTAGTCGGTGTACAGCTATCTGATCCTTTTAGGGATTCTCATGACTTTCCTCTTTCTACCGGCTATCCCCCTTTTGCTCATGCTATGATTTTTTTTTTTTTTTTTTTTTTTTTTTTTTTTTTAATTTGGCAGTTGCCATGGACATCTGTACCAACATGATAAGACGGTAATTGTACCAATATCTGCTCCAGGGTTCAAATAATTTTAAAGACGGTCACATGAACAGTCAAATGGTCCATCTTGAAAATATCTTTGTGATGTATTCGGTTAAATCGGCATAGAAAAACGGCTGTCACAGGGCTCTTTTCCCTCCCTTTTTTTTCCTTTTACAATTTTACACCAAATATAATGCAATATGACTACAGTGACTGAAGAGTTGCATTAGAATGGGAAAAGATGCATAATGAGTCCTATAAATTAACATAGGGATTTACACTTTAATGAAGGGGGCAAATGGTATGGAATTAGTCATTTCCCAAGCGCGTGATGCTTGAGATATTTATTCAAATGGATGTTTTCAAGTGTACTTGATATGTTACTTGGAAAATATGCGTCATATTTCACTAAAGCATGTCAAGAAGCGCTATCTCAAGATGCCAATATCACTAATATGCACGAAGGACCTTTTGAATCAATTGCACGATATCGTTTACAAAAATAGGAACATTATGCACAACCTCAGCACAATTGAGGCCTTTTTACAGTGCACGACAAATAAAGAGAAGCAAAACATACGAATCGTATACGCTGAGTGTAAACACATCACACAAAACACATCAACGGGGCTTTTTTTTTTTCAAATAAAGGAAAATAAATTTATCGTTGACACGAAACCTACACTGGCTGGACCTTTAGAGACGCTCTACAGGTGGTAATCGTATGGGCCTATGCCTATAAGCTGCTAATATGTGTTTATGGCATTTGATTGAATAGCAGTAGCTGGTAAGCCAATTAGCAGTAATATGCACAAAAGCAGGAGAAATGCGATTGTTAATAAGCGGTGACTCAGAAGTGCCATTTAGCGCTCGCAAAAATGTCAATGAACAAAATGAAGCAAAAACTAAAAGGAGAAAAATAAAAAAACATCCATACTGTGTTTCAGCAGTCGATCGATTGGTAGAACGCATCCCAGAAGAAGCATCCCAGACCGAGCCTGAAAGTTTGCGTAGTGACGACTGGTAAACTATGTCATAATTCAGCCTGGCAGGACGAATTTGAGAGCAAAACAAGAACGAGAGCTTCAGATAGAGCGGGAACACGCATAACTTTATGATTAGATGGCAAAAGGCCATAAACACACAATTTAAGCTTCTCTCCGGAAGACTTTCTTGGCACTTTGCCTAAAGAGCGCGGGGTCGTTTCAGGTCAGGCCTGGCGTGTTGTTGTAAAGGAAGTGCAGAGCATTCGACTCGCTGTATTTCACTTCCTTGTTTTTCACGTGCCGGAATCACATTTGAGAAATCAGACAGTGAGAAGACGGCGAAGCGCTGGAAGCTTGAAGAGTACGTCCAGAAAAAAATTTGTAGGCTTTCATGTAAGTCGGCAGACATGTTTCATGCATCTAAAATGCACAAGGAGTCGCCGTGCACGCTCACTGGGGATCAGTCTGAACAGGTCAGGATGTTTAACATGGCTTGTTGTTTTTTCCCCGCATTTGTTTATGCCATTATTTGTGTGCTTTAGAAACGAATGATATTCTTGTTTTCAAGGTCTATTTATGTAGGAATTCTGCTTCTCACGTTTTGCATTTGAATGCTTTAAATACTTTCAGCCTGGCGTAAAGCAAAAGACTTTCTCTGCAAACAATCACAAACTCTTTTAATTTGTTTTTTTTTTTTTGTTTTTTTTTTTAAGCTCCATTAATGTGCATCCTGTACTCAATTTGTGCATTTGTGCCCGTTAAAAGGGTTCCCAAAAGCAGTTGCTCTACATTTAGTGAAGCCGCCTATTCAACTCGAAATGAACGCTGGCTAAATAAATGAATAAATAAATGAATGATGAATGCCGTCAGGAGGACGGCACATATTTTGCCATCTCTTTCGGCGACCGGTAACACTCCGTTGTTTTAGCTTGCTAAGGAATGTTTGTATTGTACAAAATCATGACCAAAAAAAAGAAAAAAAGAAAGAAAGAAAAGAAAAGACAAAAGTGATATTTTATTCATTAGGACTGTCTGTCTTTGTGTATTCTCATGCAGTCTGGTCTGCATTTATATGCTAACATAATTTACTCCTCTAACCTAAGGCAGAGTTTACCATCACCTCGACAGACCTCGACAGTGTGTGTGTGTGTGTGTGTGCAGCCAGTGTTACTAATATCTCATGATGAATGTGTGTGTGTTGATTTCAGATTCACTAAGGAACACAGGGAGCCATTTCAAAATGTAGAGACATTTCTCTGCCTGTTGTTGGGCTATAAATCTTTCTCTTGATTTAAATGTCACCTCTTCTTAACAATAAATATAAAAAATGACACAAAACGGAGTGTAGTTGTTGTACGTAGCAATGTATGTAGTTGTTGTTTTCCGCAAATGGCAATAGCATTTTGCTTTTTTTTTTTTTACAACTGATGCGTTGTTGTGTAGGTGTTTTTAATGCAAACCTGACTGTAGGGTTCACCCGGTTGGACCCAGCGTAATGAAATCCTGAGATTGATTGATCATTTAGTTATTCTTTCATCAAGGATGTTTTGATGCCATATTTTCATCTCATTTTAAATTGCAAGCAAGTCAAATTTCACAGGGCGGTTTAGTGATATGAGTGTCGTACTTATACAGTGTGCAAGAATTGTACCTGTAGGCCTACAACATCTTGGGGGGAAAATACCTTTAAAGCAACACGTTTGTACCCTATTTACTCCTGAAAGGTGCATATTAGTAACTTACAGTAGTAATATTTACCCTTAAGGTACTGATGTGCACCTTTTACGGGTAAATAAGATACAAAGATGTGCCTTTAAGGGTAATTTCCTGAGACAAGATGTTGTAGGCCTAAAGGTAAAATGTTTGCGCTTTGTTGAACTGTTGACTTGACTAATGGTATGAACTGAAGATGGAGAATGAATGGGGAGACTGGTTGAAATTGTATACATGGTTATCGGAATGGTTTCACTTACAGGTGTTTGCATCAAGCCTGTCAATCAAGCAGTATCTGAACTATGTGGGTTTTTAAAGGCAAATGCTGGTAATTGGAGAGCAGGGTGGGAGATGACCAGTGTGACGGCCTTATTTACACTCCAGATGAGCTGCAAATGTCACCAGTGAAATTGCTTCTATTAATGGATTTTATTTTATTTGTGGTTTAATACAGATGTTTTCATTACAACTTGAACAGCCTAACAGTTACGTAGTGTTCGGTGTGTCCCCGCATTTGAGCAAAGTCTGGCGATTCATGCTGTCGGTGCTTAGTGACGTGTAATGCTGCGGAATCGTTTAACGTCACGACGTTTCTAAAACTTTTCTTACTGTTGAACTTTTTCACGTGGTTTCTAAATTTTGAACCCCCTTGCGCGTAGTTCAATTTATTTAGAGCAATTAAGATGGACGCAAAATAAAACCATGTTTTTCATCATTTTTAACTCACTAAAAATCTAAAAAAAATGAGTAGAAAAGGCTCTCGAACTGACAGGACTCGTCCGAGCGCTCCGTCTGGTAATAGCCTGCTTGATTTCTGCGTTCGGTGTGTTTCCAGAAAACATGGACGTCTGCGTTGCGTGTGGTAGTTTGCTGCATGCGTGCATGTGTGTAGTGAAGACATTTTGTCATTTTGACCTTGGCTAAAACCTACGAGCAAGGAAAAGTATGTCACAGCGAGTATCAGTGATTCATTGGGTCTGAATTATTCTTGTCCACGAGTGCTGCCAAAATCTAGACAAGACAGACGCTGTCAGTTTCGTTTCTTGCCCTGTTCCTTACTTGCTTCCTTTAAGTTATTTTTTTGTGGTTTTAGACACACTTTCACCACGAGCGGCGTGACGTCGGGACACGCGTGTTGCCGGCTATTAACACCTATAAACAAACAGCACGGACACCCCGACATCAAAAAGCACTTAGTATTTGCCCAGGAAAGCAGGTCAACGGCGCGTTCGGCGTCATAAATATATTTATGTAGGTTTTGTACGGATATAGTTTGGTAGCGTTATGAATAAATTCTCGGCACCAGCTCTTTCTCTCTCTCTCTCTCTTATTGTTTCTGCTGTGTGCCATTAAAGAGCAGGCTCAGAGGCAAAGGACAATGTGTGAATGCCGAGCATTGTAAGTCACATTTGCATATTTGAGATTTATATTATTCAGATGCTTGACATCCTTTCCCAGAAACCCCCCATCCCTCCCTCCCTCCCTCCCTCCCTCCCTCCCTCCTCGTCTCTGCCCGACACCCCACCCTCACCTTTTTCTTGCCTTGCCTCTCTGTCTTTGTTTTCCCCCCTTCTCCCCCCATCCCTGATAAAAATGATTTCCAGTCACCGCACGGCATGCTTTATGAGATGGCCGCCTCATTAAAAAGCGTCTCTGATTAACCTGAATTTCGGCTCCTTTCTTACTTTTCCTCTCTGCCTGTCCGTCATCTGCGTTATTATTCTTTTCTTTCGTCTCGCTCGCCCCGTGCTCTTTGTCGCTGCGGCGGGGCACGGCCGTCTGAGCGTCTTCCAGACAAACTGACCTCTAGGGACGTATTGACAGTTTGTGTTACTGAGTGACAGACGTGCAGAGCCACAGAGCCACGGTGACGGAGCGGCGCGCGCAAAACCGGCCGTCTCCCGGCAGCCGCTTCGTTTTTTTCTGTGTCATAAACTCAGAAGATTCCCTTCTAAGATTAGAGAATTTTGGGAGAGGGAAAACAAGGCTGGCGAAGGGGTGGAGGGGGGGTGCTCGTGTGGAGCTTTTTTTTTTTTTTTTTTTTCCGGAAAAAGGGGGTGGGGAGGGATCTAATTAATTTTGAAGGATCATCGGCCCCTTTCGTCCAAGGCAGAGAAAGAGGCAGGGCGGGAGACGGAGGGGCGAGCGAGTGGGTGGAGCGAGTCTGAGCGAGAGAATAAGTGAGACGGGGGAAGGCGGGGGGGACAGACAGACCCCTGGACTGATTAGAATTCTGGGCAGGTAGCAGGCGGCTGCTGTGCACCCACTGTGGGCCAGGCAGAAAGGAGGGGAATGGCTGCCCGCCCGCCTGCCCATGTGTGTGCGTGTGTGTGTGTGTGGGGTGATCTCTGGGAGCAATTCTTGACGTTCAGGTTCCTTGCACTTTTGTTACCTAATTTCACCTGCGATCACTCTTCCATTTTCTCAACGTTTATGCGAGGAACTTACAAAACTCAGATCTCCCGCGTGTCCCGGAATTATAGAAACGGTGTCACCACATCAACGCAGCACAACGGTGGCTTCCCAAAGTAAAGTCCCTTTCGTTTTAAAACACTTTCTTCTATCCATGCTTAATATGCACAGACGACTACAAACGCCGTGCCTCTGTGATGCCTTTTGAAACCTCGTCTAGTTTGTTCGACTCGCCCTACCTGTCTGGCATAGCAGCGTGGCACATCCACTGGCATGAGTTTAAGGCTGGACTCTCTGCTGGCGGACGCGGGGAAACCTGTAAGAAAACAGTCATTATTGCTGAAGTTACGTTAGGTGGCACAGAAATTATACAAGAGCATCTAAACCTCATATAATATATGTAATTGAGTCTTCAACTCTAGCTTACTTTTTGCTGTGTTACTAATGTGCTTTATAAGAATATACTGAATGCAATCTTTTCCGACACCTAATTGCAATTAAATAAAATGCACTGTAGTTTAAATTTATATCAAGTACAGTACGTAGTAAGTACACTGTCATATATAAAGTGATAATTACTTCTATTGTGTGCTGCTGAAATATGGTTAAAGTGTACTGCTGAATGCATCGGCAAGCATTTACGTTAAACTAAAATATGGATCACTAAAAGCTGAATAAATAAGCTTTCCATTGATGTATGGTTTATTAGGATGGGACAATATTTGATACAACTATTTGAAAATCAATCTGAGGGTGCAAAAAAATCAAAATGCTGAGAAAATCACCTTTAAAGTTGTCAAAATGAAGTACTTAGCAATGCATCTTAATCAAAAATGATATATTTTGATATATTTACGGTAGGAAATTTACAAAATATCTCCATGGAACATGATCTTTTTGGTCCAGGGTCACATATTCTTTTTTTTGTCACATACATATGACATGCACGTGATGTAACGCAGTGAAATGTTTACAGCAGGTTTTCGTCCCACAGTGCAACAACAAACAGGACCAACAACAAATAAAGGGCATACACATGCATAATAAAACAAGAAACAAGAAATATGTCATAAATAAAAAAAAAATAAATCAGATAAGATGGAATATTGTAGAGAGAAGGAAACTGTAATTATACAATGTATTCAGAAGCTGTACAGTACTGTGTTTTTTAATGCCAATTCTGCACGTGTCCTTGTGTGAGGTAGAAATGTGCAGACTCTCTCAAGAGACTTTCATTCTGTTGAAACTTGTGTAAATCTGTTTGTAATGACACATTCATAATGATGAAGCTGCAATTTAGTACATTTTAAAATGAACTTCTAATGTAATATCGAAATAAAACAAGTCAAATACTTTACATGTGCTCATAATTATACAAGTGTTGTCCTTTAAAGCATGGCAAACAGTTAGTAAAACTTTAAATTTGACCTTAATACAACGTGTACTTTTTAAAAGAAACAGTCATGAAAAGTTAATTCTCTTTAAGTGCACTTAAGTGGCTTTTTATTTCATTAATATTATATTATCTGCATTATATATTTTTTTCAACATGCTTTTAAGATTTGAAGTACACTACAAGTGCACATTCAATACAATGAAGTGGCCTTTTTTCGCAGGGTGTACTTATAGAAATATTAATTAACTAATATAGTTTTTATATTCATACAATGACTATAAATCAATCATTTATACTGTACCGTCATCTTAAAGCATGTCATTCACAGTGCTTCATGGGATAAGTAGTTAAATAAAATACGCAGTTATGTCTTTTGTTCGGATTTTCATACTTTTTTGCTTCAAATCATAGTTGGTCATGTTGCGATTCATTTCAGAGCTGGATGGTTTGGTTCAAGGCCTAGGACTCGTTTCTGAAGAATTTTTGCAATCCAGAAAAATACTTGCAAAATCAAGGCCACCGAAAAAGTGGGCGGCCACTTAGTATGTAATGTTACGCTTCACGGAATATATGAAATATTCGAGAGGCTAATGGAGTGTTTTGTGAAGCTTTTATGTCTGTTACATCTAATGTACCCCTAAAAAGCTTTTGAAAGATCTTCATACTACGCGCCCTAATGAGCTCCTTTTATTAAAGTCTCGCCGCACGCGCGTACGCGAGCGTGTTTATCAGGAAACGTTTACCTCCTCTACCCGTATCAATATGCATGAAGTATTCATTGTCTGCGCTGTTTGTCATGCTGCATGGTATAGACAAAGCACCTTTTCTTTTTGTTTATACCGAGAACGTGGCTTTGATCATGGCCTCTGTTCTCTGCCATTTATATTCATATGCATATATTCTGGCAGCGTGGATGCTGATCAAAAGGATGCGCGCGCAATATATGCAGTACGGTATGTATCTCTGACTACATTAGCGTTAATTCGTCACCTTTCGGGGTCTTGTTACCATGCTGTTGTTAATTAATGAGTATTCTGATGGTGATGATGATACGAATAACAGCATTAGAGCTACGGCGCCTGCTAAACAGCACATGGCACTGTTGGACTGCTTGCTAGGGAAAGCACAACTATGATCGCTGTATAAAACTTGTGCATAAATGTATCGTATACGCATCATACAGAACATACTGTGAACGTGAACAATTGTGAGGCTTGTTAACCAGAGGAAATAAGATTACTAGTTTAAGTGGTTGGACTCAGATGATTCCATGTGAAAAAGAAGTGTGCTTTAATTGTAATAAATGCGCACTTCAACTCTTGAAAAATGTACTTGCATATATTAATAAAAAAAAAAAATGACCACGTAATGCTGCACCATGTAACTTTTTACATTCAAAATAAAAAAATTATTTTTGAGATGTGGGGATGGATTTCCTAGGAATCTGCATACTTGTGCCATTTTTCCGTGCTTGTTTTTATCTGTAACTAAAGAAAAAAAAGGTTAGGCTACTAGTGGAAGGTGTATATATATATATATTTGAATATCTTTAAGACCTGTTTCACATCGAAAGCGTCAGTGGAGCGTGAGCAGCGGCGTTTTGTCGGCGTCCATATCAGTGAATGACAGCGTTCACATCGGAAGCGTAATGATGGCCGACCCTCTGATTCATTAACATGGGCAGCGACAAAAAGTGCTTCTTACACTCCAGTGACACTTGCGATGTGAATAGGCATAGCTAAATCGTTGTCATTCAGGAATAAGATCATGTGGGTGTTTGAATTGAGATCTGGATCTTTTAAGGATTAATCGTGCAACTCTAATGTAAACACTGCAATGTTTTGGGAGGATATCTTCACGAGATCTAGCAAGACCAGTCGTGCCACGAGATCTCGTCACATCCCTAATATATATATATATATATATATATATATATATATATATATATATACTCGTCACATCCCTTATATATATATATATATATATATACAGGGGTTGGACAATGAAACTGAAACACTCGCCAATATAGTATTGGAGGTCTCATGGCTATATTTGCGCTGTCTGGTGCCCAATCTTCACTTATTGTACATTACACCAGTTAGAGCAGAGTGTAAAGTTTCATTATGTGCACCCAATGGTTCAAACATTGTACCTTGAAGGTAGTGCTCTGTATCAGGATAATAATGCACCAATACACACAGCAAGACTGGTGACAGACTGGTTTAATGAACATGAAAATTAAGTTGAACATCTCCCATGGCCTGCATAGTCACCAGATCTGAATATTATTGAGCCACTTTGGGGTGTTTTGGAGGAGCGAGTCAGGAAACGTTTTCCCACATCAGCATCACATAGTGACCTGGCCACTGTTCTGCAAGAGGAAAATGGCTCAAAATCCCTCTGGCTGCTTTGCAGGACTTGTATTTGTCACTCCCACGATGAAATGATGTTGTATTGGCTGCAAAAGGAGGCCCAATATCATACTAATTGTGATCTAAAACCAGGTGTTTCAGTTTCATTGTCCAACCCCTGTATATATATAGTAGCCAACATTTGAAGTGAATCAAAAAAGTTCATCATAGTTGTCCAATGCAATAACACGTATTGTTTTGATTTTAGGGCATCTTTGATGAAAGGTTTTGATCCACTTCAAATGTTGACTACTGTATATATATATATATATATATACATATATATATATATATACATATATATATATATATATATATATATATATATATATATATATATATATATATATATATATATACAGGGTTTGAAATTAACACCCAACAACCCACCAAATGTGGGTAAAAATCAGCTGTGGTGGGGAGGGTTGCCCAATTGCTACTCAAAACTAGACCAAAACTAGCCCAGTGGCATTTAGAGGGGAGTACCCCGTTAAAAATCATCTTTTCTGGTGGGGTTCCCCTGGTAAAATTTACATTCATATCACGTTTTAACCCACAGACCTGATCTCGTGAGTCATCATGATATATTAAATACAGCCTAATTGCGCAGCATGTACGCATATCTAGCTTACTTGAACATACCCGACAAATAACAGCACGGCGGCCGCGCTGTTCAATGTTTCCTTTTGCATTGAAGCAATAACATGAGCGGCGCAACAAAATACAATAGAACCCTTTATGATCAGTGATGCCGTATACACTGGATGCGGCGCGAGATGACCAAACCCCGACAGTAAACTGATGACTCATTCTATTTATGATGTACCGACACAAAGTTCAAATGATCTGCAATGCCTGCTTTGTCGCATCCGGCGTGGACAGCCTTACTTGTACACAATGCACATTTCTTAATATTAAGCCTAAAATATGTTTTAATCTCACTATTGATGAGGATTGTATGAGCTTTAAATAATATCAGTCTTTAAATGCTAAATATTTGAAGTGTAAATAAAGTATACTTGCAATAGTTCCACTTTAGCACAATCAAATATACTTAATTGAATTTTAAGTTGGGCTTCAGCACTACTTCTGCACAATTAAAGTGCATTACGTACAAAATTAGTTGTTCCAATTTAGCAGGCTTTAAATATACCAGTTTAGCATACAAAAAGTACAATTGCAGGGTATTTTTATTAAGTACATAATATGTAAAAATAAATGTATTTTAAATACATTTTAGTATATTTTTGCACTATTAGGCAAATCTCACGAAATGACAATATCATGATATACCATATTTACTGCGGTGTAAATAAAATAGACAAATGAAGAATTGGGAAAAAAATTGTACATTTTAAAAAGTTAAATTATTCCATCTAATGCATTTTGAAAGTTCAAAATTAAGAGCTCCAACACGTTCTTAACTAAGTACCTGAACTTTAAAAGGGGACTCAAACCTCTTTTTAGTTGTGGCATACTGTCTCTAAATTACCTTCACACTGATGTTTTAGGAAGCCAGACAAATTAAAATATAATAATAATAATAATAATAACAACAACAATGACAGTAATAGCCATATATTGTTAAACAATTGCACAGCAAAATAAATGAAAATTAATTTTTTAAAGGTGTATTATTTTTGCTTTACACTATAGTAGGGAAATTACAATAGGTCTTTTCTAATTTCTACACTTGAAAGAGATGTTTTGAATTTGGACTGCAGTAACGTCACCCATTTAAACTGCTCGCTGTCAACAATTCATACTGCACTTTTAAGCTTTTTATTTTGATGGAAAGCTTCAGCTTCAGTGAAAACAGGCTTACAAAAACACGTCTCACTACAAATCTAGCCTTATTTTCTTAAGCCTTATTGCGCTTTTGGTTTTAGTTTGTTTGAAAGATACTGTGCCAAAGCATAATGGCCCAAAACACAACTTTCAACACCTTTTATGTTAGAATAAGAAGTTTAAATATATTTTAAAAACTACACGTTTTGCATTTCATTTCTTCATGTGACCACAATAATATCGAGACATAACGATATTGATAATACCGTTACATCCCTATATATTAATCGCGATTAATCGCGTCCAAAATAAAAGTTTTTGCTAATATATGCGTTTGTACTGTGTATATTTATTACGTATATATAAATATACACATGGAAATATTTTCAAAATATATACTGTATGTGCGTGTATTTATAAGTACATAACTATACACACATATATTATGTAAACAAAAACTTTTATTTTGGATGCGATTAATCATTTGAGAGCACTAGTAGTTTGAAGTGGATCAAAACCTTTCATGAAAGTTGTCCTCAGATGAGAACATTGCTTTGGTTTTAGGACAACTTTGATGAAAGGTTTTGATCCACTTCAAATGTTGACTACTGTATACATAGTTGACGGCACCTGTAATAAAACACGAATCAACATAGCTTGCCTTGCAAAGCTTCACATGTGCTGTGCATTGACTAGGTTGACAAAACAGGATCATGTTGGTGAGAATGGCAGTTTCTAAACCGGTTAGTGATTTGGTCTATTTGTCTATGATATGAATAGCTGTCATGATGTGTAATGTCAGTGTGGCCAAACTTTTGTAGTGTTATTTTAAAACAAGTCAAAACAACAGCGGCATATTAGAAACTCACCTGCTTATATTTTTGGCATATCTGTCTTTTGTCGTAATTGGGGGAGTTTTGATGTCGTTAGTGAGATTTGCACTGATAAGGCGATCATCTGTAACCATGGGCACAGCGCCTCAAGACATAATAACCATAAGAACCAAACAGTGTTCCTCCGCCAGTATTTTTGTGCCTCAACCGCTAATGGGCCAAAAGTTCTTAACACGCTTTAATACATGATTAAAAAAAAAAGGGTTTTTTTAATTAAATTAAATGTTTTAATTTAAAATTGTTTAAAAACATTCTGTCATGCTTTAAATAGGTAAATTTAATGAACAGGTGAAAAACAAGTGCTTCTTCATAATGTAATTAAAGTGCTTTATTTTCACGCACTAATTTTGTACTTAATATACTAAAAAATGATAGTACTTCTTAGTACTTCTTACTTTTCGTATTTCTGCTGTTTTGGGACACCATAAATATGAACTAATATGTGCTTTAACGTACTCTCTGTATTAAAAAATGTAATTAGTTACCACTTGTAGTACACTTGAACCCATCTTTCATACACTCAAGTGCACTACAAGTGGTAACTAAATACATTTTTTTAAATACAGAGGTAGTATGTTAAAAGCATATTTTAGTTCATATTCATGGTGTCCCAAAATAGCACATTGAGTACACATAGATGTTCTTAAGATTATCTTAAGAAGTACTAAAGAATTATTTTTAGTATATTAAAGGAGAAGTCCACTTCCAAAACTAAGATTCACAGATAATGTACTCACCCCCTTGTCATTCAAGATGTTCATGTCTTTCTTTCTTCAGTCGTAAAGAAAGTATGTTTTTTGAGAAAAACATTTCATTATTTTTCTCCATATAATGGACTGATATGGTGCCCGATTTTGAACTTCCAAAATGCAGTTTAAATGCGGCTTCAAACGATCCCAGTCGAGGAAGAAGGGTCTTATCTAGCAAAACAATTGGTTATTTTCATTAAAATAATACAATTTAAATATCTTTTAATGCCAAACGCTCGTCTTGCCTTTCTCTCTTTGAACTCTGTGTATTCTGGCTCAAGACAGTTAGGGTATGTCGAAAAACTCCAATTGTATTTTCTCCTTCAACTTCAAAAATCATTTCAAAATCATCCTACATCACTGCAGAAGTACCGACCCAGTGTTTGCAAAGTGAACATGCAAAGAAGATCAAACACCCTTAACAAAAAAGGTTAAACAGCGATACAGGATGATTTTGAAGTTGAGGGAGAACATGAGATGAGAGTTTTTCGACATACCCTAACTGTCATGAACCGGAACAAAAACAGTCCAGGCAGAGTAAGACAAGACAAGAGTGTTTGACATTAAAAAGTATATAAATTGTATTATTTTTATGAAAATAACCGATTGTTTCACTAGATAAGACCCTTCTTTCTCGGCTGGGATCGTTTACAACCGCATTTGGGATCGTTTGAAGCCGCATTTAAACTGCATTTTGGAAGTTCAAACTCGGGGCACCATATCAGTCCATTATATGGAGAAAAAATGCAGAAATGTTTTCCTCACGACTTTCTTTACGACTGAAGAAAGAAAGAAAAACATCTTGGATGACAAGGAGGTGAGTACATTATCTGTGAATCTTTGTTTTGGAAGTGGACTTCTCCTTTAAGCACAAAATTAGTGCTTGAAAATAGAGCACTTTCAGTATATTATGGAAGAGCACTTTTTCTCACCTGGGATATGCAAAGAACTTATTTATAATTTTAACTGTAGTGTGTTATTCAATATAATGTAAAAGTTATCGTTTTAAAATGTGCTAAATTGTAACTTCATAATTACAAATGTATTTAAATACATGCAGGTTTCAGTAGGAATAACATTAAACTATATTTTAGTTTATTATAAATGCATGTCAGTACATTCAGTGGTACACTTTAAGCATATTTCAGAAGTAGTAATTATGAAGATGTACTTAAAGTGCTACTTAAGTGGGTCAAAAAAACTACAGCTAATTGCATTTAATACACATTTGAACAAAATCATTTCTATTTAACATGTCATAAAGTGTCTGAAATCATTGTATTTGGTTTTCACTTAAGTATATACTTTTAAAGTATAATATTTCTGTAATAAGTACACAAGTACTCTTTTTATGCTAAAGGGTACTTCTTATAAAGGAGGAATCTGAGCCTTAAAAAAACGATCTGAGATGAGAGCACCACTTACAGATTTCTTCATACAAAAAATAAATAAATAAATAAATAAATAAAAAAAATACAGTAACCTGACAAGTGAGCTATTTTTAGACTCATTTGATAAAAGCCATGGAACGTGACAAAAAGCTGTTTTCTCACAAAGCAATTTCATTGTAAGAAAGTCTTGTGATTTGTGAATGGGACCATAAATTTAATAATTGCCCGGCGTAGAGACGAAGTTGGCTGGCAATAACACTGATTACAGGTTCAGGGTCGCTATATTGTCTTTGACGATAGATCTGACAGGCTTTTTCTCAAGTGTCAGACACTAATGTGGAAGTTGTCAATCACTGGCAGACACGGAGCTGTTTCAGCTGGAGTAAATCTCTGATCAAAGTCAACACAAACTTGTTCGTCCGGCCTCCAGAACAATAAAAACAACGCTGAGTACACAAAAAAATTAAGTCACCGATCAAAAGAAATATCACAACGGAATAATTATTTTGTTGCAGTCACAAGAATAGTGAGATGAGATCGGAAGAAAACTGCTTTTTTAATCTAGAATCTTTTCATCTAAAATTTGTGATCATGAGACAAAGAAAAATTAATGCATGACCTCTTGCAAACAAAACCTCATTTACCTGCGACAGCCGATCTGCGTTGCCTATCAAAATTAGCGTCTGTCAAATGAGCGTCTTTTAACATCAGCATCTGGCTGGAATGATGCTGGATGGATTGGGGTCACTGTCAGGAGTACTTGATGTTGCCTGCTGAATAGATCGTCTAATGTATTTAGAAAGTAGCCTGCTTCATTACATTTGATCAGGTGGCAATTCCAAGTCAAATACAGTATCAGAAGTGTAGTTAAATAAAAATCAAGCACTACAATGCATTAATATTACCATAAACTGCACTGGCCAACAATTTGGAGAAGTGTTCATTTGACACAAACCAAAGATTTGGCAGTTTTTTGTTTCTAATTGTCAGCTTTTTTTTTTTTTGTTTCTTCATGCTTCATGCTACTAGCAGTCAACAGTGAACCATACAAAATAATATGTTTTTATGGTCTGTCCATATTTATTTTTGCTTCAAGTGAACCCATATTTAAAGAAATATTCTGGGTTTACTGCAAGTTCAGCTCAATTGACAATTGTAGAATGCTTTTATTAAATTATAAGATGCACATTTCTGCTTTTGAATGCTCCAAAATTTGGCCCCATTCACATTTTTCTTAAGTGCCTTTGTTTTGTTTGGTTTTGTGATGATCAACATTATGTCACAAATACTTGACTTGTATTGAAGTGCAAAATCCTTTAATCTTGGGCGTATTTTCATTTAGCTTGCATCGTTCCATTTACGTTTTGCACAATCACCCTGTGTCGGCATCTGCCTCGAATGTCTTCCTGCTAGAAGATGAAATTGGCATGAAAAATGTGCGCCGCAGTCAAAATGGATAGCCAACAACAAGGTGTGTTGTGAACGTCAGTTTATTTTACTATCCTAACTACGCTTAGCACTAAGGTTCGTTGCATTTTAAAACCACTGTTGTAAAGCATTGTTTTCTTTTTCCCTATCGGAATAAACCGTCAACACATTTTTGGGTCATGAACCAACAGCCGAAAACCACTGCCATTGCATACCATAAAATGAGTCATCTGCTTATTTTTATACGTTGAGACATTCTTTTTTAGGTTCAGGAGTGTTGTAACTTGCATTATATGTCTAGTCATAACAAGTCATAGCTATCCGGCACACCAAAATTTAGCCAGTGCTGTAGAGCAAAACGTTGCACCACATTGGCATATACAGCAGTCCATTCATAGCGCTGCACGACAGTATAATGGATGACAAATTAACCCTCATTTATTTATTTATCTTGATTTCTGGTAGCATATTAAGCTCGAGTCCATTGACGTATCAGTGCGTGAAGGGTTAAAGCGAGGCATATCTGGGTTAAGGGCATTTTGTAATGTTATCTTACACAATGCCTGTGCCATTGCAGCAGTACGGGGAGGGTTACTTCTGCGGTTGTAATGCGAGGGCACAAACTCCAATAAAGCACAGGCCGCTACTTCACACAAATAACAACCTTGTCGTTGATGAGAACAGAGGAGAATACTGTATGTCTGAGTATGTATTAGACATCACATTATTAAGCAAATGCACCCTAGTAGGACAAATCTGGGAGGCATGATAAAGCGATAAGACAGCCATAAAGGAACTTTGATCTACTGAGGACTTTTTAGCGGTCATGTTTATTAATTTACCTTTAGTCCAGCGTTGCAGGAAGATATAGTATACCGTGGCATGCGTCGATCGCGAACGGCTTTGCTGTCGTGAGATGTGTCATCGTAATTTTAGCACGCAGGCACTCGAGTTAAACAGGTCTTAAGGGGGTTTGTACTGTCAATGATTCTGAGTAACCGAACATCGTTTTTTTTCAATGAGAGCCGGCGATTTCCGGGTGACGCGAGCGGCGCCGACCGTTGAGTAGAGTAGAATGAGAGTGAATGCACAGACAGATTTGAATGGTTTTTTAACACTGCTGTGACAGTACCGAATTCAGAGTCTCAAGGGTGCGATAATGTCAGCCATAGACAATGCAACACATACCTGCATTGCATTTTGAATTGCGGTCTGACACATTTCGAAATGCAGCAAACGTTTGCATGCATGTGCTTGCGTAAAGTATGGGCCTTGCACAAAGATACATTTGAACGTGTTGTATGCAGCACTGCTTATCACATAAAGTATGCCCTACAAAAAAAAAAAAAAAAAAGTGTAAAAATAGTGACTAATATTACTTGTGATTCATTTCTCACACTGAAAACGGAAGGTCAAGTCGATACAAGTTATGGAATACGGAGCGCGCGCTTTTGTTTACTGCACATTTTGACAAATGTAGTAGGCATTATACCGCACATACAGAAAATGTGCATACTACTCTTGTGAATGGCACAAGTACAATGGAAAGGAAAGCAGTGTTATGAAAAAAAAACATTAACCCATTGTTTTAAAAATAGATTAAAAACAAACAAGTTCTACAGGTTTTGAATTCTTTAGAACTCTAGTAAAGAAAATAAGAAAAACTTTGTCTGAGATTTCTCTGGCATTGGCGCAGAGCGTAATTGATCATAATCGTGTTTTTTCGAGTCCATAATAAATTCTAGTTGTCAGTAGGGCTGATTAGCGAGCGAGTTTGGTGAGTAAGGGGGAGGTTTGGCACCTGGCATGTGTTGACGGTTACTGGTTACTCTCCACACAGACACACTCTGCTATCAGGCAAATATGGTGTGGTCTGGCAAAGAGAACGACTTGTACATTACGGCTTGAATGGTTATCACAGACGAGGCTTATGACACTGTAAAGCCGTCCATCTTGAATTTTTTTGAAACATTTTAATCATGTGCTTTTTGTATTCTTGCTCATAAATATATATATATATATATATATATATATATATATATATATATATATATATATATATACGAAAGAGACTAATACAAAGTTGTAGAAAAAAAGTCTTGTCTTATGGGCACATGAAAAATTGATGAGATTTTGAGAATTCAAAGACTGCATTGTTTGTGGAAAGGTTATCTGTGAAATTCAGTGTTGCATCTCTGAAGGAAACAAAAAAAAAAAAAAAGAAAAATTTTTAATTGCATGCATCTGTGCTGTCTGCTAGAGGCGTGCAAATACAATGGAAAATATGCATGGGTAAATAAAACCAGTATTTGAAGAAACAAACATCAACCTTTTCAACAAATATCAACCTTTTTTAAGGACGCTGTGAATTATTAAAAGAAAACACAGATATCTAAAATGACTCGTCATGTGCCATGTCTGATTTCTCCCTGGCAACAAATTCATCTTGTAATTTGTATGTTGTTGGAAATTATGTTTTCCTGAGCTGTTTGTCACAGTTCGATTATAAGCTGTCTATTGGAATAACATGAGGAGCTTTTTAAAAGATTGATTAAAGCAATACATGGACCCACTTTAACTACTATGCAGTAACATTTCAGTTCATCTTTTTATACAGTACACATAAAATGAATGTGAACCCAGTACTAAATCGAGGAGTTAACTGCTATTATGAGATGTCGAATAGGTCACACAAAAACTGACTTCATATTTACTCCAAAAAAAAGTTTGTGATTTACATAAGAATCTTTTTGAGTATAAAACGTATTTTAACAGAATGTCCATTTTTAAATGATACTAGACAATGTTTTTATTCAGAAAATATATGAATGGACATTTTTGAAAAGGTTTCTCCAGAAATAATGTTAACATTTTTAAGTAAGAGAAGTAAGTTGAAAGACTCTATATAATAGATTTCATTTTGTATTGTTATTTTTTTGTACTTTTTAAGACAAAATTGTGAAATTATTGTAAACATTATATTGAAAGTATATTGATAGAATCGTTTTAATGATGCAATTGTTTTTGCCATGCCATTGCTGCTGACATGGCGTTAAATCGTAAAAAAAATAAATGACATCTAATTTCTGTGATTAAATTGTTTACCATACCCTTACCTCTTAAACCCTTAAACCTAACCATACCACCAAACCTGTCCCTAAACATAACCATATCTTTATCCTTAGCCTCACTGAGTGCATACAGTAGTAGTTAAAGACACCCGTGTGCGAGTGGGACCCAGCCATTCAAGGCCATGTGTTTAGGGGGTGTTACTGGGCATTAAAAAATAGATCATCCATAAATAAAAATGAAATTATTTACTCAGTGGCGTGGAGAATTTTCTGTGGAGAATTACTGAAGAATCTTCTATACCATGACTGTGCAAAAACACAGGGTGTGTCATAAAGTAGTCCATACGATGACACATATGCAGAGTCATATAGGGTTTTTATGTTTGTGTACAGACCAAACTTAATAAAACCAATGTAACCTGCTCTGCCAAAACTGTTGCTGTCAAAACTTTCCAACTGTCATTATATGGAAAACAGCAGTGTGAAACTAACATTTCTTCTTTTGGGTTCCATGAAAAAGAAAAAAAAAAAAATAAATAAATACAAATGCATCTGATATGTGAAGTGTTCACTCCATTACATCAAAATTAATGTCTGTTAGTTTGATTTAGTGCATATGATGACTCAAAAAATGACTCAAAAAAAAAAAAAAAGTATAATTTAGACATATAAGGCCCTGTGATTTCTGCGATGCCGAGTCCAGTCATAAAAACAGAATTTACTGTAAAACAAGGAAGATCACGGAATTTAACTAATTTTGGATGGATAAATCAAAAGTAGGTCAGTAGACTTGAATCAAAATGCAATACGGATTAGTGTCCGTAAATATTAAGCTGCAGAAATACTATTTAAATGTAAATCTTGCATGTTTGGTGTGAATGAAGTGCACATGACGCTCGCTGTGTTTTTAACCTCTGCCGCCTTAATAAATGAGTACATGAACACATG
This sequence comes from Cirrhinus mrigala, assembly GCA_036247105.1. Classification (NCBI taxonomy): domain Eukaryota; kingdom Metazoa; phylum Chordata; class Actinopteri; order Cypriniformes; family Cyprinidae; genus Cirrhinus; species Cirrhinus mrigala. Next base: position 1,649,534 of record CM070011.1, on the reverse strand, counting down.
ATATCATCTCTAGAACTGCTAGTCACTTCATAAGCATTTTATCATTTCTTCTGAAAAAATAAAAAAATAAAAAAAAATAAAATAAAATAATTGTCATATCATGTCTAAACAGAAACTTAAAGGTCTTAACAGCAACCCATCAAAATAAAAGTTTAGTTAAAAAAAAAAAAACATTACTTAATGTAATAATAATACTACTACTAATAAACTTCTTATTAAAACATTATTTTTAACCCTTTAACTGTCACCGTCCACTCTGTGGGACGCCTAAGTTTACTTCACCATATTACAAATAAATCCTAATCTAATCATGACAAACTATACATCGTTGGAAAGGTCTAATAGATTTTTTTGTAAAAAAAAATCTACATCATAACATGAGTTCTGACCTTTGTCACAAAAGACTTCCTTCGTTGCCTTTTTCCCTTTCATGCTTTAGATATCATAAGAAATTATATATCAGTTCAAAACTTAAAATGTCAAAATTCGTCCTTTTGAAAGGCATTTTAAACGCAGACATTGCATTACCACGGAAAATGTACATCAAAATCATATTACAAATTTTCATTCATGAATTATAAAAATTTAAATCTGGATAGTGTATTTTTATGTCTGTGTTCAAAAATGGGAGTGACAGTTAAAGGGTTAAAGGAATAGGTAACAGAAGAAAATATTCACCAACATTTATTTTCCAGAAAAATGCAAAAACACAGTATTTCTAAAAAAAAATAAATAAAATATTAATATGGATTTTTTTTTTTTTAATAAACCAATAAATTAGAGATGTTTTTGATTATTAAAATGCAATGAAACCATTAAAATGGAATCCAGAAAATTAATGGAAAACACAGAAGTGGGTGAAAAAAATAAATAAATAAAACTAAATTTTAAGAGGGGAAAAATGTATTTCATAGGGCCTTAAAAATGTAATTTTTGTTAAACTTTTAATAATAGTTTTAATAAATTACTGTTAAATTGTGTATGTTTCATGATTTCATTTAACTAGACGTGAAAAAAAAATAATAATAAAGTGGAATTTAGGAAAAAAAAAAAAAAAACAGATTTCATAGGGCCCTAGATATATTAAAAATGCTCATGGCATGAGATGCAAAAAAAAAAAAAAAAAAAAAAAAAAAAACATGCATGAAAGATGCATGTAAACAGCCCAAAGCTTGTTTAGAAATAAACACTTGTGTATTGTTTACTACAGTATAAACTTATTTTTTTTTTTTAATTTTTTTTTTTTTTTTAGTTTATGGTTATATTAACTGAAAAGGTCATCATGTACACTGCTTGTCATATGACCTGATTACTTGTGCATGTTTAATTTAGTCTTTCAGCATTTTGTGTAAAACTGTCCAGAAAAAAAAAAAAAAAAAATCTTATTATTTTAATGAAAGTGAGTTGTTTATCAATTAAAAAAATTGTGCAGGTGGAATGCAATAAAGCAGGCTGTTTATGGTTGCCAAGCAACAAGGCAACTTGCCGCATTAATACAGAATTTGACTGATGTGTGGTCACAGGTGCGCGAATATCGTTGTGCGAATTTTACAGCGTCTTTGGAGTGCGGCTCATCCCGAGTCGGATCTATTTAATCACATGTTCCGCACTATGTCAGCGTCTAACATGTTTTTTGCCTTCAATGACAAAATTATTGTCTTTTGTCATCGTGTAGAAGAAACGCTGAGGATACAGAAAGAATAAGAAAGAGCGAGCGGGACGAGGTTTTGCGAGGATAGCGCCACAGCTGCTGTTTTGATTCGATGGATGTGACTGTGACCTACTGATGCTGGATCCATTCACAGGGCCAGAACACGGGAATGACACACCGGTCTAGACAAAGACCAAATCGAATCTCAGCCCGAGCACTTCAACGCATAAAGGAGCATGAGAGAGGGAAGGGAAAGGCAGTGGAGTTAAGGGAATGTAAAGGGTCATCAAATCTCTAAGGACTGTGTCTTTTTTAGGGCTTTTAGTCACATTTGAAATGCTGCGAACTGACAGTGTCACACTGTGCCTGTCCTCTTCCTTGTTTTGAATGTAGGTTAGGCTTTCAAAAGAAATCCAAATGTATACTAAGCTCTTCTTGTGGAAGAGCACGGCCTGTAAAGTGCTTCAAGTCTGTGCGCGACGGTTAGACAGCATCAGCGTTTCGCCATAAGTTTTTCTGTGAATAACGACTTCACATTCGGTCTATTGGAATGAGACAATATTTCTGGCCGGCAACTATTCTTGTTAATTCTAACAATGTCTGACGACACAATATGGTTAAGCGCAGTTATCAAATAGCAAAGACAGCGTTGTCATTATATAAACGTGATCTGATGCGCTGCACTGTGACCTTTTCACACGAGCCGCTCATGGTAACTGTGTTTTCAGCATCTCGGAGCGACTCGCGGTAAACGCTGCTCCACACAAACTCCATCCGTGCAAGTCTTGTGAGTAGATTATACGCTGTAAAAAAAAATCCGTAAAATTTACGGTAAAAAAAAGGCAGCTGTGGTTGCCAGAATTTTACTATTAAAAAATACGGTAGCAACGTTTTAGGTTTCACAGTTTTCACTTAAATTTACATTTAAATACCGTAATTTCATTAACTGATATAATGTTAATATACCAACCTGTGGAAGTACTGAAATCTGTTTTGTAACTTTGTAATACACTGATAACCACCAAAAGCAGGTGGTGATCCATCACACTAACATATATAGAAGGTGCACAGTGTCATTCACACAACGGGATTGCCTAGCCCATTCATAAAAAACGGTATTGTTTACTACACAAATACTGAGGCGCACATGAAGCTCGCGGTGATATTCGGCCTCTGCGTCCCATTATATAACGATGTGAACACATGAACTTCATCTCCAGAGCTGCTGTGAGAGTCACTTCATGTGAGAAAACACAGAAACTTCATGACAACCTGTCAAAATAAAAGTACGGTTTAACGTGTAACGGAAATATATTACTCTTGTATTACTTTTGTACAGTATAATGTACGTCTTTATATATTTCTATTTCTGGCCAATTTAAATAAAACAATTAAATGTTAAAAATAAATATTACAACCAGATTAACCACTGAATTATTGAAATATTAAAACTTTTTTAACAGAATATTCACACAAATTTTCTTCCATGTATTCATTTTAACAATAAACCTCTGTTTGTTTGCCAAAAAATAAAAGGGTTTAATTTAATTAAGAGTTTTGGACTCTTTTTTTTTTTTTTTTTTTTTCACTGAAATAAATGTTTTTGTTAATATACAGAGAGTAAAGTACCAAAACAAAGTACCATTGGGCACCCCTGCCCCATCCAAACCCATTCCCAAAAGCTGAAATGAATTCTAAAGCTGTACACCTAGCAGAAACACTGCATTTTTTACAGTGTAACATACATTTGAAAACATTTGTAACATGCATTGGGAAATATCTTCCCAAACTTGTGATGAAAAGCATTTCTAAATCTGTTTCTGTTGCGATCAAATGAGAAGCATTTCAAAAGAAATGGTTTCCCACTATAAATGTAATAATTAAATTGAAAAATTAGTATTAGAATGTATACGGTTGCTCGATCTAAATAATAATAATAATAATAATTAGTAGTAGTAGTAAAATTAGTGCTGTCAAATGATTCATTTATATATGTGTGTATATATTTATTATGTATAAATACACACATATGCAGTATATATTTTGAAAATATATGTACATGTATTTATTTCTATTTGTATAATTGATGTTTTTAATTTATAAACATATTTTTCTTAAATATATACATGCATGTATGTGTATTTATATGTACACAGTAAATCTACACAGTACCCACACATATCTATTATGTAAACAAAAACTTATTTTGGATCTAATTAATCACAATTAATCGTTTGACAGCACTAAGCATAACATAAATTCAATAGTAATATTCATTTAAAAACTGCAATTAGATGTGTTACCTTAGTTTGCTCTGGCTGTTTTTAATTAAATGTTGCACATACTTTTTCATTGTTGGTAAAAAAAACATATTTATGGCTGGTAAATATACACAGCTCACTGGATATTGGCAGGTGTGGCAAATGTTCGTTTTAAGCTCTGCTTGGGATATGCAGCACCCGAATCTATAGACCACTTTTGTGATACTTTTATGGATCCTCTTACGATCTCTGAAGTCCTAACCCTTTGTGTGCAAAGGAATAACTGATTTGGAACATGAGGGTTAGTAAATATTGAGAGAACCAATCTTTTAAAATAGAGTATGGTAAAGGTGCACAGTGTTTGCTGTGGAGAAAGGAAGAGAGCGCCAAAGCCTGTATTCAGAAGCGAATACTAGCGTAGCTCATGCTGTCATGATTTCTTTAATTGGTCGTCTTGTAAATATGCTCGTTTCGCCACTAGTGTGCTGGTGTGCTTTGTCAAATGACCTAACTGTATTGCTTGTTTAATTCAGCTAAAGTGGTGCTCACTTATCTTCTCGGAAATTAATTCTACAATCGTATTCCTACTGTGTGTAAAAATGTCTTCATATTTTCAAGATCAAGATGACCACCTCCTCTTAATTTTTTCACCATTTTTATGATCACAGATGGCACAAAATCTCATCTCGACACATTTGATTAGGTGCTGTGCTCTTATTTTTGTCATTTCATCTCAATATCAAAATGTATAATATTTAATCAGTCAAAAGAATTTTGAGGTTAACTGATCTAATTTTGCATCTCTGTAAAGTAGTTATCTGTGACACTGTATTATGTTTAAAATCAGCTTTTTTGTGTCTAGTTGTTAATGAGCTATTTGTGGACTGGTCGTTTTTAGATTTGTGGACTGAAAAGATATTGTTTTTATTCTGACATGAAAAGATAAAATTACACCCTTGGGGTAATGAAAAAAAAAAAGGTAATAATACTATTTTATATATATTTTAATCTCTTACCCTAATGATCATGGTCTATACAACTTAGGATGTATATTCCTCCCAGAAGGGTTAAGTATATTATGTTGTGGGATACAATATTTCAATACAGTATGCATATGCAGGAAGATATTGTATTGACTATTCCATGTAGCCTATAGAGAACACTTGCATAATTTGCAGTATTTGGACTGTAAGCATAACACATACTGCAATAATTGTATGAGTCATATGAAATCATAACATGCCTAGAGACTGAATATTAGTTGCTAGCCATGCATGATCAGAGTTTATGTGACATTAAATAGGGCCGACTTCTTTAGTTTCACTGGTGAAATAATTTAACAGGCTCACTTTTCTTTACCTCGGAGAGAGCGTGTGTGTGTGTGTGTGTGTGTGTGTGTGTGTGGAATGGGAATGTGATCGGCTGTGGTGTGGAAAGGATGGGTGTGGCAGGCTGACCATTCTTTCATCTCTCTCTTGCATAATAACACCTGGCCCAGTGAGCATATGATTTCTCCTTCGGCAGAGTTTGACCCTGTAATTGGTGGTGAAGTGTGTCCACAAGTCTGTCACAAATGTGTCTTTGTGATAACCCAGAGGGAACTGCTTCCTGCCTCTATGGCAATAGACAGGAAGTTACAGTGTCACAACCATCTCTTTATACTGTACGTTCACAAAGGGCAAAGGATGGAGAACTGGTGTTTTTCATAGGTGATATATGGAGGCACGATGGAAAGATCTTACGTCTTATGTTGGGTTTACACCAAGGCTTTTCTGAGTCACTGGTTTTGATTTAGTGCTGCATTAATTCTGCTCTAAAAAAAAAAAAATCCATTTGTAATTATTTTGACAAATATTGCGATTGGGATTTCAACTGCGAACAGGGCCAGGTGATAAATTCATTATGAATAATTTCCTGATCCTGTTTTTTTGCGATCATGATAGTGTTATACTGTATGCTCTAATAGATGCTGTATTAGACTGATTTAATGGCAAAAATAATTATACACATGTTAAGTTTGCATTACCAAGTTTGCATTTTTATTATTAAAATAAAAAGGCAAATATTGTTTATCATTACTATGTCATTTTACTTTGGGGCATATAAATGATGTACTTTAAAAATGATATACATGTGCATATGATGTATTTATACATCATGGTAGTACATTTTGCATTGCCCTAAATTTATGCTCATTTTAATTTAAACAAATATTAATAATAATAAAAATGATAATAAAAATACCATTATATAATGGATTCAGTGCTTGATTATGATTGGCTGAGCAGTGTTTCATGCCATTGTAAAATACTCTATAAGCCACACCCCTGTGACCTCACTATATCTGCAACCATCCTTAACCATCCTGCTAAACACTGCTGGGGAACTACATTTCATTGTGGAAGAATTATTATTTGTTGTCAATAAATTATAACATCTTAATTTCTGCATGTTTACTTTATGAAACCTTACCTAGTGTATCTAGTAATCTTCCTATAAAAAGGTTGACACTAACCCGTACGAGGACTTCAGGTGGTGTAACTCTTAACCAGTTACGGGGGAAAGCTTTATGTTTAAGAAGTGAAAGTGTATGTCCCATTACGATTTGATCAATCCAACTTAACACGGTTAGATACTCCTAAAATTACTTTTGGAAAACTGTAATTTAAAGAAATTAAAATTCAGACCAAATACATTGATATACGAAAAATCAAATACGCAAGAAACTGCTACAAATATTAATGTATTCTGTTGTTTTCTTAGTTCTGCATTGTTTAGGGTATAGTTTAACATTTGACATCTCATTTTGTTTCTTGAATTTCAAGGATACCAAATGAAATGTATAAAATCACATTAAACAGCATGTTGAACAGGGTCTGAGGAAGCTTGCAAGTGATGCCTTTGGTCTCTAAGTTAAGTTATGTATACTTGGCTGCTAGTAGAAATAGATGCTCTTTAAGAGTGTGTACACTTGTTCTCTATAAAATACGCCCAGCTTCTTACGACTAACCCAAATGTGAACTGATCGAGGGGAAAAAAAACTCTTTGCATTCACATTGTATTTGGACCTAAGAGTGGACTCAGATCTCTTGTTTGTACAATGATTATTAATAACTTAATTTCTTAAAAGATGTAGTTCATCCGTTCACCCAAAACCTTGACACTAAAAAAAGTTCATGAAGAGAATGTAAAAGAAATCCATATAAACTGAGCAGTTAAATTTTTTTTCTGAAGAGACACAATCACTTTATATGATAAACAGATTTAATTTAGGCTTTCATTCACCTATAAACTTTGGTCAATGCGCATGTATAACATGCTATAAATATGAGCACATTAAGCACCGTTGAAGGCTGTCTCAATTTTAAGGATCCTTGCAACGCAGCCTTCGTTTCACGTCCTTTCAGCATATTTTGAAGTCATCAAGTGTATCCTTCACATTCTCTAGGCACGAATCATTCCGGTTCACAAAAAAAAAAAGATTTGGCGGAAAATGAATCAGCACTATGCTCGTCCAAATTCATTCTGTAATTCAAGACCAACAAAATGTGTTTTGGAAACATTTATGTAGGTGCGCGCAGAAGGAGTCTAACCTAGGAGCCTCAAAAGGACTGGACTAGAAAGGATGCCTTTTTAATTAAGAAGCACCCATGGTCAGCGAAAGCTTGCTCATCACACGAGTGCTTCTGCGGGAACCAATGAAGTTTGTTCATGGTCAGTTTGAAATACCTTATTCTTGAACGCAGAAGTAAGCCTATGGATGAGACTTCTGGTTCATTATTCCATTATAAGGACATAAATAACAAGAAGAATAACCAGTGCAGGTAATGGTAAAACTGTTTGCGCTACAAACCAGTAGATTACAGTACATTCAAATAATATAAGACACCAATTTGTACCAAAACGAGCTGTAAGCGGCTGCCACCGGAAGCCACACCCATAAAATTTAATGACCACGCCCACTCTTACAGCAACAATAAGGTGGACGGAATGAGTTTTTTTCTATATCCTTCTGTCTGAAATGTTTATTGGTCACTGGATGCCTACGTCACTGCACTTGCCAGGTTATCTAGGTGATTGCTAAGGCGTTGCTATGTGGTTACTAGGGTATTCTAAGTGACTGCAGGGTTAACATTTTAACAGTGTTATATATGAGCAATATCACATGAGCAGGAGTGCGATAGGGCTCTATATGATGAAATATGCTTTTATACAACAGTTCGATGGAACAAATATTTAAATAAATCAGGATATCTTTGTGTGTGTAACTGCTTTTCCCGCGTCACAGATTCAAATCTGTAACCAATGATATGCACCCAAGCCTCAGTTACATCAAAAAGTTCTGTTTACAGTCCTTGAAAATTATTTTATCGTAAATAAAACACGCAGCATCAAGGACAGGAAATATTAAAGTAATATGTTGAATAGACTGTATTTTGTGTGTGTGTGTGTGATAGAGGAAGAGAGAGAGAGAAAACGTGCGATTACCTGCGTCTGTTAGCGCTTTCATTCTCCAAGTCCAGTCATAAATTTGCAACGAAATGGCAAGCCACGTCCACTGAGGAAAGTGATATCTTTGTTGTAGTATCTTTTTAATGGACATCAGGGATTGTAATGGCTCGCGTTAGCGCTGCTTTAATCTCTATTAAGTGTTTCAGCGTCAGTTGAGCGTAGTTTTTGAATGAACGGTCTGACAACTCACTCGCAGTCATTAAGACAGTCCGTGGCCGCCAGCTACTGGTCAACGATGTAAACTGCACTAAAGTCGCCGTAAACTACACAGACTGACGGCCTGTCTAGAACGCGGAGTGACACAAACGGCGAAAAATCCCAGTGCTGATACTGGTGGAATATCCGCACTCTCGGAAGCCTTTCGTCCAATCAGATTCGAGGACCGGAACTTAACGTTATAGACTAATTTGGAGTAGACGTCACAGTTATGCCGCTTGCAGCTGTGCGCGCGTAGTGGTTGCAGGTAAACGGGTAAAATCCATGGAGTAAGAGGAAAAAAAAAAATGTGTGCCTTTTGATGTCAAAATCGGAATGCAAATATTTTTTATACAATACTGTACTCAAAGACGCCATTTGAAGCTAAACGCAGACGTATAAACGGACATACTATGGATGAAAACTGCTATGATTACTTTTAAAGCATAAATTTGATTTAAGCAATAAGTCTACATAATATTCATAATATAACTGTTCATAGAAGACGTATGTGTCAGCCCTACAGTTACATATTATTTAAAACTATTACTATTAACATTTTTACATAACATTTATTTATTTTATCTCACAATTCTATTTTTTTTTCTCGCAGATGCAAGTTTATGTCTCTTAATTCAGACTTTATAACGCGATTTAACTCAGAAATAGTGGGTTTGCAAATTCTGAGGGGGAAAAAAAGCCAGAAGTGTGAGATATAAACGCCTATTCTGAGCTGAGGGGAAAAGAGAGAATGACGAGTTGTTTTTCCTTATTAGAATTGTGAGATATAATCTCGGAATTGCAAGAATAAAGTCCGAATTTTGAAATATAAAATTAAATTTACAGTTTTTTATCCTTTTATTCCATGGCTCTTTAGACTGACACTTGAAATCCATCATTTTCTGTCACCAGAAAACGTCATCCCTGTTTCGGATCTGTAAGACTATCCCACTATCTAACGTCAATTTCGTTAAATAATCGTTTTGAAAATGACATCTAATCAATATAATCTATAATCTTTTTAAATGTAACTATTTTGTGCGCGCATCCCCAATGTTTGCAAAGTAATAATTGATCTATAAGATTAACCAGCAGTCTTTACGGCGGTTAAATAATTAAACTAGGCCATTTTGTGCATTCCTATTTGGATTCCTATTCCTGCTTTGATATTTGGGTACTTGTTGTTTGTTGATTGTATATAAATGTAACTTTATTAGTCAGAAAAGGGTAAATCTCCCATGTTGCGTGTATTGTCACATGCAATAATTGTTCTCTCTGCTTCTTTTTTTAGGGCGACTTTGAAGATTCTGCCTGAGGTTAGATTGTGGCCGGACCGAAATGAAATGAGTGGCTAACGACTGACCTCTTCCGCTGCACCACCACCACCAGCAACCTGTAGCATCTAACCAGTGCCTCTTCACCAGCCTGATACACAAACGCACCCACATACACACAATTACCTAACAGAACACCATCAGACTGTAAGTTTGCCCAGCTTCAATTTATCATCTTTGTACAAAAATTTCTCTCCGGTTGATTAATGCGTAATATCAGGCTGTTGTTGTGCTTGTTTAGCAATCACTTGAACACCCTCTCCCTCCCTCGTTCCTTCTTTCTGTGATTTAAAGTAATACTCCACTCCACTATCTGTTTGCACCATATACTTGTGTGTTAAATGGCCACATATATAGTCTTACCTGTATTTCTGTTCAGGCCCGGATCATATTTCAAATCAAAATCAATTCAGCAAAATTTTGCTGAATTAAGCGAAGCCTATTTTAAAACCGTTAACAAATTATATTTTTTTAAATTGTGACATTATTTACAGTTGAGCACATTTCCCTTCCAAATTCTCATTACTATAATGAGAAAAAAAAAAAAATGTAAGTGTCATTAATGGAAAAGCTTGCACTGTATTTGACATTGTGATGTCTGTATTTTATTTTACCATGTTCTGTCTGAATTCTCGATTCTGATTGGCTGGAATATGTGTCGTGGAGGAAAAACTGATTCTAGACCAGCAGTTACAAGCGGTATTATCATTGAGCTGTATCCGCTGTCACCTGTAGTCATGTATACACACGTCATGCCGTGGTCAGAGGAAGGCTAAGCTTTCACCAGGCTTACACACACTCCACCTGTGTTTATTACAGTAATGACAATATAATGAAAGTCATCACTGAAAATAATGAGAATTACGTAAAATCTCAACAGTCAAATGGATGCATTACAGTAATGAGAATTGGGGGGTGCGCTTAACTGTCATGAAAATAATGGCATAATACTTAAAAACGATTGTGGTCCTAAAACATGCTTCATTTGCTTTATGCAAAATATAAATCCTTATTTTTTGATCTTTTGATTGTGGAGTTACATAGGTTAAATAAATTCACTCATCAGCATTGTTGTGCTCCCAGCAGACTAACGTTCACACTTGCCTAAGTGCTATCAAATTGTCTGCCAGTTATCGTTCCTAAAGGGATACCTTTGTGAAAAGGAATTAAACTTTAGCATAATTTTAAAAAGAGTACTAATTACAAAGAATACGCACTTGCATATCATTTTGGATGTTTTTTAGACATTTATTTGAATGAAAATTAGTAGGATCTCTGCATGTCATTTTACAATTACTCCTGTTTGTCTTTGAAATATGTTTCATACATCATCCAAAAGCGTAATAAATAAGCTTTCCATTGATGTGACGATGTCAAAATTAAATAATTAACTTGCAATGACTTGTTAAGCTGTGATCATAATTCACGAATATCAAAAATGTAAATATTCTTTGGATCTACAGTCATCGTTATAATGTTAGGACAGGACAATATGTGCCTGAGATACAGCTATTTGAAAAGCTGGAATATGATGGTGCAAAAAATTCTAAATATTAAAGTTGTACAAATGAAGTTTTTAGCAATGCATGTTACTATAGAAAAATTAAGTATTGATATATTTGCAATGGGAAATTTACAAAATATCTTCATGGAACATGATCCTTACTTAATATCCTAATGATTTTTGGCATAAAAAAAAAAAAAAAAAAAAAAAGATAATTTTTGATCCATATAATATATTGCTACTGCCACAAATATACCCGTGCTACTTATGACTGGTTTTATGGTCCAGCCAGGGTCACATATGGTTAAAGTGTACTCCCGAATGCACTGGATTTTTGCAAAACTAAAATATACTTTAGCTTCTATTGAAAGTATGTTTAAATACATTTGTGATTTATACATTTGTAATGATGTAGTTGCAATTTAGTACTTTTAAAATATATTAACTTTAAATGTAATACTAAATAACACACTGCAGTAAAAACTTTCAACACATCAAAATGTGAACTTCTTTAAAGCACCACAAAAGATTCAAACGTAATAATGTAAAATATAATGATAAACTTAGTAATAAAAGTGTATTCTCTTTGAGATTTTTATTTAATATTTTATTATCTGCAAATTAAATATACATTATGAACACTATACACTGCAAATGCACATTCAGTACATTTAAGTGCACTACATTTTCACAGGGGATCATGTAGGATTGTCGTGTGAAGTGTGCAAAATAGCCCAGCAACCGCACAGCACTCAGAACACAAAAAAAATATTGTTGCCTATTATTATTATTATTATTTAAAACATTTTGCATGAGTAAAGTGTTGCGTGACGCTACCTTACTGAAAGTGTCGAGCGCTGTCCAGGCATTACACGTTTCAGTATCGTTTGGCAGATCACACCGAAATAAGACTTTAGCTGTCTCTTTGGTCATACTGTACTTGTGTACAGTACCACACTAGTATAGCCTTCGATTAAATCAGGACGTCCCCACCTGTTTACCAACGGTGTATATTTTTGCTCTGTTGGTGAACAAGCGTATGCGCTCTGAGCGTGTAGCGTGACACTTTGATTAATATCCAATAAATCATGCTACTGTAAAATCATCATCAGCCGCTTAACTAACTTTGCAGATCTAAAGATACACCACAATAGCTACATTTAGACATTCTCCAATCCAGATCAAACTAATTCTTTTGCAAACCATTCCAAATTTTGCATTACGGTTCAGACTAATACTGAATAATACGTTTATTTTAGGAATTTAGAGCAAGACTGTCTTAAAACTTCTCCCTTCTTTTTTAGAGGCACTTGAAACTCTTCTGTCTGATGTCATTATCAATCCTAAATCAAAAGCAAACCCGTCTTTAAGCTCGCCTCCAGGAAATCAAGCGCGAGACTTTTAGGGAAAACGTAATATAATAATATCTTGTCTATTTGTCGATCATCTCAGTGTGTGGCCCCTTCAACAATTTAAAGAGAACATTACCTATTCACATCCCACTCTGCCATGGTAAAAATCTGGGCTATGCGTGTGCCTTACAAACATAAATAGATATATTAAAATTGGAATCAGACATTAGAAGCAAAGCGTAGAATTTTATTCATAATTTTTTTTTTTTTTTGTATAAATTGTATTGCTTGCTGCCAACCTCTCTTTATAAGAACTACTCGGTTAGACGGTTTCACACCTACAAAAAAAAGAAAAACAGATTTTTTTTTTCATCATGAGGTTTTAAAGTTTTACAAAAACATGTCTAGACACACACAAGTACATGGTTTTTCTTCTTCTTTTTCTTGTACAGCACTCTGCCTCGATAACCTTCAGAAATGATGCATATTTCTTTGCAGTATCATCCTTTAAGTCTCAGAGGTTGCATACTTGAAATCTGCTGTTTGCCATGGATCCTAAATGAATGACCCGCTCTGCTAACCTGTCTTTTCACATCCTTTTTACGCAGAACTAGCTTTTAAATGCTCTTGAAATCGTATGAGTGAAGAAATGACATTTTAATGCTTTCTTAGGAATAGTAAACACTCGCTCTTTCAGAGTTTGCCGTTCTAATGAGCTGAGGGAGTAAGATGTGCTACCAAAATGACAATGCATAAAACGGAGAAGTGCTCAGAGAGCAATGCACGTGGAAAGGGGAGAGAGAAATATGAAAAGGAGCAAACAGCGTGTGCTGCTTTCAACTTTCCGTTCGACGGTGTTCCGCGAAAGGAAGCGACGTTACTGCCGTCCGCTGCTTTTCAAAAGTGTTAAAACTCTTCTGGACATTTTTTTTTTTAAAGAGTTTCAAAGCCTTCTGTCGAAACTGGGTGTAGCACCTCATAGAAAGTAGACATTTTGTGTTCTCTCCAAAACTGTTTGTATAGACAGCCGCTTTCTTGCAAATGCGGACCAGCACGAGTGTGAGCTTCAGAGAGGTCTGAAATGAATTTATTGCATGAATAATGATCCCATGGACCCATCGTGGCTTTATTGATTTGATTTACTCATTTTTCGATTGCATATGTAACGCAAAAGCGAAACACATGCTGCATATGCAGACTAGTGCTGGCTAGCACAAGGCTGCCCTCTGTCTGTGAAAGCAAACGCTTTTTTAGGTCACTGCTTTCCAGCCACTCCACTGTTCATAAATAACGTCTCCAGTGTGCTAATTTGTGATACAGTAGTTTAATGCTGTTTGGTAGGATTTGCCGAAACGGCCCGGCGACGCCACCTGTTAAGTTGTAAGGAGCGACATTGATTATTCAGTGTGTTTTGCAAGAGTGTTGCTATTAGGCTAAAAGCTACAGTACATATTTATAATTTAAAATCATCTCAAGACATGTGACAAAAGAAAAAAAAAATGCATAAATCTAATGTACCGAACCCTGAACTAGAGATTTAGAAATGACTCATTGTAGAATTATGTATTTTGCCATGTGCTTTATTTCCTGTCTTGATATTCTGTTTTCTAAAATTCCTCTTTTGTTTTGTTTTGCCCCCTTAAACATGGATAGTTGAAAAATAACATGGGCATTAGCTTTTTAAATAATTTACATTTTAGGTTACAGTGTATGTTACGTAAGGCATGGTGTGTATTAAATGCAGTAAGTGGGCACCACTTGCTTTCATTTGCATTCGTTACTTCCTTTAAATGGTTTTGCGGTGTGATAATACAAAAAAGTACAAATATGCCATGCAGTATTTACACTGTAAGAGAAGCAAGTTAAAATAAGCCCAATGTACTGAGTTAATATGAAGAATTATCCTCTTAAATGCTCCGTTCATGCAAATAAGTACAGCTTTAAAGGGATGGTTCACCCAAAAGTGAACATTTTGTCTTTACTCACCCAAACTTGTATGGCTTTCTTTCTTCTGTTTGACGTAAAAGGAGACATTTTGATGTAACCAGTGCTCACCAAAACACTTTGGTTCCCATCATTCTTCAAAATATCTTCTTTTGTATGTAGCAGAAGAAAGTAAGTAAGGTTTGTAATGACATAAGGGTAAATGATGACAGAATTTTTATTTTTGGGCAAATTATGTCTTTACTTATTCTGTGCGTATTAATGCAGAAAATATCTCTTTTTGTTGTGCAGGTGTTACATTACTGGGCCGAATAAATGAACACGAAACGGTTCCATAAAAACATTACACACTGAATTAAGAGTAAGAGATAAACACTCCCACTTCCCGAATTCTAAGCCTAAATGTCTTATTTACTTCCTGATGGGGGTTGATCAGCTTAAAAAACAACTTTGTTTTTTTTTTTGTTTTTTTGTTTTTTTTTAAATAGAGTTTTCTATTAGTTTTTTTTTTTTTTTAGAGTTTTTTTCAGAACAATGGCATATACATATATACATATATATACACACACACACACATTTACACAGATTGTTCTTCAAATCCATAGGGACACAGTGTTATTCTCAAAGACCAGTAAGTGCTACAATTTAAATCGATGCCTCATATGGTTATATATAGTTACAGAATATAGAGACAGAACAGACAGTAAACATGTTACCCGTATAGTAAGTGTTTTGGCCAGTTGTGGATCCTAGTGAAAAACAAATAATGTTTCGTTTTAGTATACTAAACTGGTATACTTACAGTCTGCTATATTGTAACAACTAATTTTGTACTTAATTGTGCAGGAGTAGTTCTGAAGTCCAGCTAAAGATATACTGAAGTATATCTGATTGTGCTAAAGTGCAACTATTGCAAGTATACTTTAGATAGGCCTACACTCTAAATATCTTGCATTTAAAATGTATTAAAGATATTTTAAAAATCATACAGTCCTCATCAATAGTGACATTAAAACACATTTTAGGCATAATATTAAGAAATGTGCATTGTGCACAAGTAGTACTCCAAGTAAAGTTTAAATGAAATTTTTATATCAGTAAGTCTTGAGTGATATGTCAGTAAATATGTTAATAGATTTAAACTATACTTAGCATGAAATAAATGTATTTTAAATAAATATTTTTTTGCGGACTGGCAGTAGACAGTAAAGAGCCCACTGGTTTTCTAGATACAGTATATGGCCTACTATTTCTTTAAAGAACAGAATGTGAGAGTATATATTATGCTGCAGTGTGAAAGAGTAGTAAACTACGCTACTTTGATGTCAGCTGACCTGATCATGTGTACATGTTTATTTCAGTAAGAAGAGTCCAGTATGAACTTAAATAGTGTTATTTTGCGTATTTAAAAAAAAAAAAAAAAACAAAAAAAAAAAGGATGAAATTGTCTTGAGATGAGGGATATCACAGTTAAATATCACAGCTTATATTACTTCCGTTTCATTTATCATGGTGGAAGTGATGAGTGAACTGCATTGTGGGATACAGTATTCTGTCAGTGTTTGTTGGAGTATTTGGAATAGAATTCTAGCTTACTACTTACTGTGTACTGTACGCTATACACTGTATACTGCCTGCTGAGTTTTGTAAAAAGAGTAGACGAAACAGTGCATGTTATTTCTCAGTAAATGTTTTAACAGTAGTACGCTACTGTACTTGGTCGTCACATGACCTCGCTATATTTAACAGATGACCTCATCGCATTAGCAAGTGGTGTTCAGTTACCTGAACATTTTGCATTAGAAATCCATATGTGTGCAATGAATCATTTCATGCGGTTAGCGTAGTTATTGCTCATTTTGACAAACTCGTCTGGGAATTGTATCTTACACAAAATGTTTACCATGCTATTTGAATCCTGATCCTAGAGATTAGCTCCGACCTGCTCCACCAAAAAATATTGCAAACCTACATCAAGTAATCACATGTAAATAAACTACCTGACTTCTCTTACTATTGCTGCAGTACAGTCATTGAGCTGCTCAAAAATTCTTACAGTTTCTGAAATACTCCACAGTGCATTGACAGAACATAATCTATTCTTCTAAACTCACAGTGATACTCAGTGCTGTTGGCTACATTCTGGCAAACAGCATCCCATGACCATTTAATTCATAAGGGTGGGACAGAAAATGAATACACATTCTACAGAAAATGTCAATAAACAAAGGCAATAAAAAGCCATAGACATTCCATGAGACAATGCAAGATTTAGCACATGCCTGTGGTTATCCATGCTTTATTCATTGGTCATCCTCGACCTATAAACACAAGGTAATTGACATTCGTGCCTACAGCAATGCCAATCTATATATTTCAAAGCCTACATTTTGTTTTACTGATTTTTTGAGGAAGAAACTATTGTAATTCTCCCATGAGGGAGTCACTGCATGCACTCTTTATGTTAGCTATTATATCATCATTTCTCGTTTAATCATTATGTCAAATAGATTTTTGATGGTATGTTTTAAATCCTAGCGTACTTGAAGAAAAATAAAGCAAATGTACATAGTAAAATGATCAAAGAATGATCAAAAGGGTGGCCAATGCGATGGAAAGTTCTATTTTTATCTTTAGTTTCTATTTTCCATACTGTATATTCTCTGTTTTCCATATGATCTATTTGCGCAGGTGTTGGCCTTCAGTATTTTCTCTGTGCATGTGACTGAAACTTCTAACAGGGGAATGGCTATGACCAGTTACAGCTAATCTGAGAAGATTTTGTTGAAGGTCAAAGTTGATCCTTGGACAGCCTTTGTCAGTATAAAGAGGCTGCATTGCCTTCTGAGTGTTAGATCGATCATTCTTGAAAGAATTAAAGGAACAATGACAAATCCTACGGCTGGTTTTTCAACCTCTGTCTTACATTTAATAACAGATTCAGAATTTTTTCCACAACAAGGCTTAAGTGTAAACCTAGAAGAATCGTTGATGTAATGGAAGGTTTTTGTAGTGGAAGGTAATCCATTCTGAAAATACTGTGACCCAACCATCCTTTTATCTGAAATAGCTTGAGAAGTTTTTAGAAAAGCTCTAGTATCATTTGCAGATGCCACATTTTACTACTTCTACTGCTGTGAAATTTATACATTTAGCGTACAGTAGCAGTGCAGTTTACATTGTAAGTGTCAACACGTTCTCACTCCCAACTTTTCATGTATTGACGCTTGGTCAGGAACCCTTGGCACCACTTTTTAATGCTCAGGGTACCCCTCCAGTATCACTTTTCAACACGCAGGGTACTCTGTTGCTTTCAGTTGTGTCAGATCAAGTTTAAATTCTTTGCCTGCATTTGTAAAAATAGAAATCATTTTATATGCATTTGTGACCCTGGATGACAAAACAGGTCAAAAGGGTAAATTTGAGATTTATGTCCATTGATGTTTGGTTTGTTAGGATAGGGCAATAATTGGCCAATCTTCATGGAACATGATCTTTCTTGACTTAAAATCCATTGATTTTTTTTTTTTTTTTTTTTTTTGGCATTAAAAAAAAACAATAATTTTGACATTACATGCAATGTATTGTTGTCTGTTGCTACAAATATACCCGTGCTACTTATGATCGGTTTTGTGTTCCAGGGTCAACTCCTCCCCTAAACCTACCCACTTCCGAACAATATAAAAAAACGTAACAGGCAAATAAAAGTACAGTCCACATATTTCTTTCAAAAACTGTTAACAAATAGTGTTGAATTGTTTTGCAGCCATACAATATCATTGTGCGAAGAATGGAGTAAACCGAAAATTCACATATAATGTACTCACCCCCTTGTCATCCAAGATGTTCATGTCTTTCTTTCTTCAGTCGTAAAGAAATTATGTTTTTTTTTAGGAAAACATTTCTGGATTTTTCTACATATAATGGACTGATATGGTGCCCTGAGTTTGAACTTCCAAAATGCAGTTTAAATTTTCATTAAAAAAAAAATACAATTTGAATACTCAAATGCTCGTCTTGTCTTGCTTTGCCTGAACTCTTGTATTCTGGCTCAAGACAGTTAGGGTATGTTGAAAAACTCAAATCCTATTTCTCCCTCAACTTCAAAAATCATTTCAAAATCATTCTACATCGCTGCAGAAGCACCGACACAGTCTTTGCAAAGTGAACATGCAAAGAAGATCAAACACCCTTAACAAAAAAGGTAAAACAGCGATACAGGATGATTTTGAAGTTGAGGGAGAACATGAGATGGGAGTTTTTCGACACACCCTAACTGTCATGAACCGGAAAAAGGTCGGGAAGAGCAAGACAAGACGAGCGTTTGACATTAAAAAGTACATATTATTTTTATGAAAATAACCGATTGTTTGGCTAGATAAGACCCTTCTTCCTCAGCTGGGATCGTTTACAACCGCATTTAAACTGCATTATGGAAGTTCAAAATGAGGGCACCATATCAGTCCACTATATGGAGAAAAAATGCAGAAATGTTTTCCTCAAAAAACATAATTTCTTTACGACTGAAGAAAGAAAGACATGAACATCTTGGATGACAAGGGGGTGAGTACATTATCTGTACATTTTTGTTCTGGAAGTGGACTTCTCCTTTAATACTTTTGTATGAATTTGACTAAAGTTGTATCTGCCTTTTTTATCCTGTGTTTTACATGGGCAAATGGTTAGGTATAGTAGTAGGAGTTGGGTTACGTGCTCAAAAATGTGTAAATAGTGTAATGCAAATAAAATTGTTGTGACGATATGACGATAAAATTGCCATGTCCTTCGGGTCCGCATATCGACGCCAAAGGTTTCTTATTTAAAGGAGTGCCCCGCACGTCAAAAAGTGACGCTAAAGCATGTTAAAGTGTTGTTGTAAGTGTAGCTTGCAGCATTTGTTAAAATGCTTTTATCTGTACTGAAATGTTTCGGAGAACACGTCAACCATGTGAATGACTCTTTCTACCTTTCTGTGTTTGTGTCTGGCACACAGGTGACATCAGGTGCAAGGGGATGACCGAACGCATTCACCACATTAATCTCCACAACTTTAGCAATTCTGTACTTGAGACCCTCAATGAGCAGCGAAACCGCGGGCACTTCTGTGACGTGACTGTTCGGATCCACGGTAGCATGCTGCGAGCTCACCGCTGTGTGCTGGCTGCAGGCAGCCCCTTCTTTCAGGACAAGCTGCTCCTGGGCTACAGTGACATCGAGATCCCCTCTGTGGTTTCTGTGCAGTCCGTCCAGAAACTGATTGACTTCATGTACAGCGGCGTGCTGCGGGTCTCCCAGTCCGAGGCCCTGCAGATCCTCACGGCTGCCAGCATACTTCAGATCAAGACCGTCATCGACGAGTGCACCCGCATCGTTTCGCAGAATGTCGGCATCGCCGGAGCCGGCAGCTTTTCCGTGGTCCCGGGCGACTCGGGGCAGGAGACGCCGCGGGGGACCCCCGAGTCCGGCACGTCCGGTCCCAGCAGCGACGCCGAGTCGGGCTACATGCAAACGTCCCACCAGAGCCTCGACCGCGTTTATTCCTCGCTGTATTCCAGCTGCTCGGGGCTGGGCCTGCAAAACGGCACGCGCGGAAACCGCTCGCACTACGCCGGCGCCGCCGTGACGGCCAGCTACGACTCGCCCCTTCCGCTCCAGCAGAAGGAGGGAGGGCAGGACCCCGCCTGGATCACGCGCATCCACGAGCGCTCGCAGCAGATGGAGCGCTTCCTGGCCACGTCGGAGACCACGCACTGCCGCAAACAGCCCCGGCCCGTGAGGCTCCACACGGGCGACATCCACATCAAGCAGGAGCAGGGGGACGAGTACAACTGCTACGGCCTGGAGGACTGCCGCGAGGACGGCGAACAGCTGGAGTGCGTCGAGAGCGAGCCCAAAGGCGAGAGCTTCGACTCGGGCGTCAGCTCTTCCATCGGCACGGAGACCGACTCCGTCGAGCAGCCCTTCCTGTCTGGGTTCGCCCGAGACAACTGTCCGAACAAGGGCCAGCAAGGCGAGCGGGGCACCCCCGTGCAGATCGAGGTCAACGACTCCTCTCCCGAGCAGACCCAAGAGCCGGTCGAAGACGCCGCTAGAAACGGCCCTTCTCAAGAGAGCGGCGAGCTGGGGATCCATCAGCCGCCGCAAGCCAACCTGGCGGCACCCCAGTCGATGCCCGGTGGGCCGTACCTGCGGCCAGGTGAGCCACTCACCAGCAACCTGCGCATGCCCCTCACCCTGACCAGCAACTCCCAGGTAATGGGAACCGCAGGCAACACGTACTTGCCTACACTCTTTGCAACCCAGTCAGCCAGCGACAACAAGCCTTTCCTCTTCAGTCTGCCCCAGTCCATTGGGAGTCAGCAGCCCCAATTTGTGGCAGTGCCCTCTCCCAGCATGCCTCCGTTCCCCGGCGGGCTGACGGTGCCGCCGGGCGGAAGTCAACAGCAAGGCGGTGCTGCCGTGGGGCAGCACGGGGAGAAGAAGCCCTACGCTTGCACTCTTTGTTGTAAGACCTTTACTGCCAAACAGAACTACGTGAAACACATGTTCGTGCACACAGGTGAGTTCCCTTCGCCTCTGCATGCCTAGCTAGTTAGGTTCTAAATTCATGAGCAAAGTCTTAGCTGTTTGCCAAATGCAGGCTAGTTCCAGCTTTGTCATTGCACATATGCAGGTGTGACCTCGTTTTATGAAAACGCCTGCACCATTTTTTTTTTTGACGTGCCACAAAACCGTTTTAGGAAGGTGCTTTTCAGTATATCCTTAAGCAACCTGGCTCTGGCGGTGACACGTCCACTCGCTAGAAGCCGACATGAGAATCTACAGTAGCAACTGTTACTGTTTTGGAGTCGACGGATTTTGCGAGCTATTTATTAGCAGAGCTTTTTCTGAACCCTTGTCTTGAGACTAAACAGTTCTGAAGCGCACTGTAAAATGTCCTGCCTTCAAAAAGCATTCAACTATGGCAATGTTGAGTTCAGTAAGATAACTCAATTTGACACTGCAAACTCCTGAAGTACATTACTATGCAATAATGATTTGTATTCAGGCCAAAAAACCTAGTCTGTGTAATCTTACATGTTTATGAAAACAGTCGGACTTTGATCCTTGCTATGTCTTCAAGCATGCAGCCTTAATTGAATCAGAGGAGCTTTTATTATTCAGTATAGCATTAAAGATATTTTACAATAACAACAGATGTTATTGCCTTTGACCTAGAGGATTGTGGCTGCCAAAAACACAAATATGTAAATAACAGGCCAGGTATAGCCTTGGAATGGAAATGATTTATACTGCAGAGTTTACAATATTTTTCACCTCACGTTTATGTACACTTTCTATGTATGATTTACAGATTACATTTTTTCTTTACTGTAATTCAGAACATCACTTGGTGGAATTGGCATCAGATTTGCTCATTTTAAAAAGAACCTTTACACCGATTTCTAGTGTTTTTTTTTTTTTTTTTTTCTTTACTAATATTTTAAAATTCACTTTTATTGTTTTCTACTAATGGATTTTAGATGTTCTGTGAATGTGTGGAACAGGCTGCAGACCGACATACAGAGTAAAACACAGTTGTAGTTATTTCTAATTAATTATATCTATTTAAATCAATTTTGTTTCATTTTTTAGAAACTAGTAGAAATTACTGCGTCACAAGCTTTACATGTGATTGTAATAATGATCATAAAAAAAATGTCCGATCGTCCACTTTTCCAAAATCCAACTAGTTAAACCGAAAACATATGTTTGGGCTGATGAAAGGACAGCCAACCTTGTAGGTGTTTTCAGATTTTCAATTAACTGTAATTTTTTATTTATTTATTTAATGTGGACCAAATTGCATACAGTAAAACCACACCAAGATCATTTATGCATTTACCGACATCGACTACAAACTGGTAATGTACCTTTAGATTAGCTCAACCGACATCACCGGTGCAAAAATCAAACGTGTTTTGGATGAGAACATGTATGAAATTTGAATGTAGCTAAAGCATGTTGGCTGTGCTGGCCTTTTTAGATTTCAAAATTTAACACTGCTGTTGCTAGGCAACCAGAGCACTAATTAATTCCATAATTACAATTAATGAATTTAGCAGCATTAGTAACCTGCATGCAAAGTTCAACTTTTCAGCAAAAGTTACAGATAAAAGCAAAAATGACAGAAACATATCTGTGCTCGTTTTTTATTATTATTATTATTTTATAATTTAGACGTTGCACAGATGTCAGATTTTGTATTTTCTGAAAGGTGTTCTCAAAAACCACAACACAGACATTATGAGTTCAAAAGGAATGTTTGTTCTTAAATAAAAAGGAATACGTACGGATCAAATTTCAGGTCTGCAGCTGTCGAAATGACCGAAATGACCTGCATGCAAAATACGGTAACTTTCAGCATACCGTCACAAAAAGCAGAAGAAGAACCTGCCGATCTCTAGTAGCGTGATCCACATGATCTGCTATACGAGAGTGTTTTATGCAAGAGGCTTTGGTGAAGTGTTCCTCACGAGTTTGCGCTCTGTGCTCTTTCAGGTGAAAAGCCGCACCAGTGCAGCATCTGCTGGCGTTCGTTCTCGCTGAAGGATTATCTCATCAAACACATGGTGACACACACAGGCGTCCGAGCGTACCAGTGCAGCATCTGCAACAAACGCTTCACCCAGAAGAGCTCGCTCAACGTCCACATGCGCTTGCACCGTGGAGAGAAGTCCTACGAGTGCTACATCTGCAAGAAAAAGTTCTCCCACAAGACCCTGCTGGAGCGCCACATGGCCCTGCACAGCACCGAAACCGGGGTCTCCGGGGTGAGCGCGGCGGGGAGCGCCGGAGGCCCCGCGTCCATCCCGGTTCCGATGGCCGTCCCCGAGCCGGGAGCGGGCGTGGTGGCACTCGCCATGCCGGTGGGAGCGGGCGGGGCCGGGGGCGGGGTCGGAAGCACCGGAGTGGGCGTCGCCGCGGAAGCCAGCTGCCAGGAGGGGACCACCTACATGTGCTCCGTGTGCCCTGTCAAGTTTGACCAAATCGAGCACTTCAATGACCACATGCGCAAGCATGTCTCCGACGGATAAGTACAAATGAAAAAAAAACTTACGTAAACATGAAAAAGAATGAAATGATAAAGAAAACGGCACTAGATTTTTTTTCTTATATTGGGGCATGAAGAGTAATGAGTATAGACACTGGCACATTAAGTTTTCTAGGAAAAAAAAGAAGCGTTTAATTTCTTTTCTTTTTTTTTTTCTTTTCTTTTTTTTGTCCTTGCTATTCTTAAAGAATAAAAAAAAAGATGGTGGCCTTAAGGCTGTGTAGTTGGATAATGATCCACTGGCTGGATCCATACTACTGGCCTCTAAATGTATGCTTTCCTTAAATACTGATTTATGTGTTGAACACTACCGAAAGGCCTGCGAAAGAACACACAAGAAAAAAAAAATTCACATGCGCACACACGCACTCAGACATACACGCAAACACAAATACACATACCCATGCATGCACTCACACGCACAAACTACTTATACACACACTTCTATACGGTAGAGGTATTTTGTACGTATGTGTATTTGTGCATGTGAGCGTGCGTGTGCACAAAAATAAGCATTGCAGTGAATTTTTTTAAACTTGTAGATCTTTTCCCATGTAGACCGTATTGGACACTATAAGCGTCCAAGCTTACTGTGGTATAGATTTAAACAAACAAAAAAAAAAAACTGAAAGGAAAAAAAAAAAAAAGATTTGGCTCTAGATTCACTCTAAAATAACGATGGTCACATGTTTGCCTTTTTACGTGCGATAAGAATAGGAGAGTTGTTCAATTTGACACTGGGTTTTTATTTATTATTATGACATTGAGGGATTATGATGTTGATGATGTTGTCAAGGTACAAGCCAGTTTTACTAACTGTACTAAAATGGGAATTTTTGAGTGGCTTGATGAATGAATGATTATTATGACATTTTCCTTTTCTCCCGCCACACTTTTTTTTTTTTTTCTTTTTTTTTTTTTTTTTTTATGGTTCAGGTCAAGTTTACAAAACAAAAAAAAAAAAAAGAGAGAGAGTTTATCAATGACAGTATTCGAGCAAAAACTTTGAATGCCGTTAATAATTTCCAATTCGTTTCGCATACACTGCCACTAAGAAGACGACTGTTAGTTGACCTCTTCCGCTTCAAAATGACAAAATGTGATATATATATATATAAAGTTTTGGGCAACCGATTTGTTCTTTTCATTTGCTCCATGGTTCTGTTTTTTATTTTCGAAAAAAAGGAAAAAGGAAAATGGCAGATTTCAGTATGCAAACAGGCCCAAAATCCAAGCTATTTGCTGCTCCTCACGTGCTCACTTTGAGACTGTTATCAGCTGTAGAATCCAACGTTACGTGGATGTTTCTCTAATTATTCTATTTCTCAGTGAACATGGGAAACGTTAAGCTATTTGGAGCCACGGGCTAGATTAGATCAAAAGTGAACTGGACGGAAATAACCTCCTAAAAAAAAAAAAATGATGTATTTCCTGTTAGCGGCGACTACTATGACTCAGTTGTTTGGGCCGGTGGGGTGACTAAAATGCACTACTCCTGTTCCTAAAGCCCCACCTAGTGGCTCAAACAGCCGTCCTTGTTTTCTGCCTGATGGGATATACAGGCGGGGCGAGAGATATAGGGACACAAGGCAACAGATTAAAAAAAACAAAAAAAAAAACCAGAAAGAAAGAAAGAAAGAAACATCTACTGAACCACAATAAAACCAACACGGTCATTCTTCTTTAATATACCACAGGGAGAACACTCTCCGTACAATAAGAAACATTCCCAGTTTTACCGCTATATATATCTATATCTATATATCTAGACATTGTGTGTGTATTTCGGAAGTGAGTTGAGAAGGTTGTATTTTCGGTGTTACGTCACTCAGAAGCTCTGTGTTCATATTTGGCTTTGTTCTACACGTGTTTTACGGATATAAAAAGACTCGTCTGCCGTGCAACTGCAATCTGGCAATTTTTGCTCACTTCTCCGAGTAGATACACGCCTTGGAAGTGTAGTTCAAATGATGACAGAATCGCAATTTATTTGGACTTTTTCCATTTCGGAATTTGCTCGCGTAAGTTGTAGGTTTGAAAACAAAACAAAACAACAAAAAAAAAAAAAAACAGTGCTACTTTGCACATTTACTTCAAAATCCTGTGCTTACACATTGAATTGTTTTACTTAAGAAATTAAATTCTATGATTTTCTTTTCTTGTTTTTCATTGTTTATAAAGGAAATATCTTTTCTTAAAAGCTTGATAAGAGGACTGCATTGTTTTCTTGCGTATATGTTGCACTGCTTAAACCAATAAGTGCACTACTGTTACCAGAGATGTTCTAGTTTTTAGAGATAATCATTTTTTTTATCAAATATTTGGTTCTATAGTTCACTTGTGTTTGAGTAGCTTTGTTCCTTTTTTTGATTAGATGATTCAATTTTTTCTCAGCTTTGTTATCATCACTTGCTATTGTATTTACTTTGTGCTGTTTATGCAAGCGTTTTTGTTTCTCTTCTCCTTATTTATATTTAAACCGCCGTGAGCTTATCCCCGGTCAGATCCTAATGACGTATCGCTTACACCACTTCCATCCCCGTCCCCATCCCACAGCGCAGTTAATTCATCGAAGCAAATGCTCGGTTTTCTTCTCATTCATACCAAACGAAAAAGAAAAAAAAGCAAAACAAACCAACGAAAAAAAAAAACATCAAAACCACAAAACCACAAAAAAAGACTTGTAGTGTGTGCCTAAATATACGATAAATGTCTTTTAGAACAAGTACGTTTCTACGAGAGGGTCGTCGTGCAAAGCTTTTTAGTGCTGTCTAGGGATCGAGCACATTTCCGTACGTGTTTGTTTGTTTGTGCGAGCGTGTGTGTGTGTGTGTGCGTGCGCGTGTGCGTATATTCCTCTGGTATGTCTCTCTGTGTGTGCTGTACAATTTGTGATGCCTGAACTGTAGGGCTTCCTTTGCAATATGCAGTACAGGTACGGCAACAGCGACAACGTGTTATTTTACATACTTAGGAGTGCATTTGGTAACTTTCTCAAGAACAATCGTGACTATATTCCCTACAATAAACGGCGCCGGGGACGTGGCGCCGAACGACGCGATCTGGCCTAACCCCGTACGAGTATTCTCCAGCGCTTTCAGACCAAACGCTTTTCGACTCAATTATGCTGCAGAGTTTGGCCACAGGCTGAGGTGTTGCCTTAGACTAGCGTCCGTGTTTGTCGGCCATTTCCGATCTCAATCTCGTTTCAGTCAGGCTTCGGACGGTTGTGCTGCGGAGGAACGTTCTGTCGCTTCGGGATCGTCGGCGTTTGTGATGGCGCAATCGAAAGAGTCCCGTCTCGTCCGTGTATAGCATGTGAATCGTCGTGGCCGGAGTGGATGTAGTGCATAGTAGATAATCAAGTTTATTTTTTAATTAGAAATGTCACGTTTCCAATTCAGCAACCGTCCGTGTGAATTTCAACACATGCGCGTGGGTCGGGCCAGCAGAAACGCGAACATTTCTACGCTTTAAAGCACTTAACGAGCGCTGCCAGAGAGCAGATAAATCAATATCACTTCCAAATAGTTTGCTAGTTGAGGTGTATTGTTCAAATGGCATCAGTTTGTACATTGGCCATCAGCTGTGTCTTTACAGATAGCCTTAATCGTGTTTGACTCAAGCGACCAAATGCACTATTTGCTTGTGAAGGTGCTGTTGCAATTTTTTTTTTACACAAGGGATAAACTATATTTCAGAGAAGGGCAGAGAAAGCAACCTTGCAATACAGTATTGGATAATTGTCTAGCGACGATTTCGAAGGACGTATGGCAACATGCAAACACCGCCGACTTCTCTTCTCATCTCGGTATCGATTCGCTCAGCGGCGTCACCGGTCCTAGTGTCAGGCTTCAGCTCGTGTCGAAGTGCTACGAGGCTTTAACGTCCGATATTACTGTTACTCTGTGTTTGTTCATATGTAAAAAGGAAAAACAACAACAGCAACAGCAACAAACAAAAAAAAAAAAAAAAAAAAAGATGTTTTATTTCACAGAGACTTTGTTTAGCCAAAATTGTGTAGTTTGTGAAAGTGTAAAAAAATCTGCACGAAGATGTTTAGACACAATTCAGATGCTTAAATGTCATAGTCCATCGCATCTAGACTGGACGCCGTTCTCTCGTGGGTTCTAAAAAGCACTATGACGATCACTTCTATGGGTAGTTCAGATAGACTTTTTACATTACTTACAGTATATATTTACAGTTCATAAATGTAGAGTTAGCTTTTATTTTTGTTCTCTGCTTAAAATTGTAATTTTACAAATACATATTCATTTTTTCTTCAGTGTACAGAATAGATACAGCATTCTCTTTGCTACTACAGTAAGTTTTCGTTGTAGGACTACCACCTTCTTTTCTCCTTGCTTTTTTTTTTTTTTAACGAAGGTACTTTTTTTTTTTCTTCTTTATTTATAAAGAATATCTATTCCTAGAGTATAGGCTTGTGGGCACAGAAAAGACCTTGGAAAACATCACCGATATTTCAGTAGGAGCGGAAGAGGTTTCAGCTGAGTGATTGGTTGCGTTGTACGCTCAGAGACTAAGCTTTTTTCGTAACTTACAAACTATATCGCGCATCCTGTAACAGCGGTTCGAGAAAACCCCAGTGAAGCGCCGATTCAGTCAGGCCATTTTGCCCATCTCCATATTGAAACAGTCAGACTCAATCTCGCTGCGGTGAAGCCTTTCATCTCGCAGTTGTTTTCTTCTCGGAACAAACAAAGACTTAAGCTTCTCTCTACACAATGGTCGAACTAATTCAAAACAAGCTAGAGTATCCATGTCTTCATCAGCATCTACAACAGATAGTACTGTAACCAAAACAACACCTAACACTGTACACGTGGAGTTTTACGATGCCTCTCCTTTGTAGAAGAAAAAAAAAATGATGAAGTGCCTCTTTTTACAGATCCAAGCTTAATAAAGCTCACAATAATACTGTTATTTTTATTCTCTAATAATAATACTTCACAAAACAGTAAAAACAAAACAATATTCACTGCCTAAAACGAAACACACACACACACACATAGTTTTCAACTGTCGACAGATCCCTCTATGAGGCAAGTGTGAGGACTACCAGCAATAATAATTACAAACTAGATCTGACATGTCACAAAAAGACTTCTTTTAAGGACCACTAATAAGTAAGGGTGTTTTATTGTGTTTTAACCCCTGAAATCACCAAAATGAAGCTTATTTTCTACTACAATATACAGTGTTATATTGTGTCCAAAGTGCCCCGTCAAAATGATTCATAATAATAATAATAAAAAAAAAATAGTAATTGTTTGCGTATGTTTTGATTTCTTTTCATATTTTTCAAACCTGCCTTTAGAATTTTATACGTCGCATATTTCAAATGCCCTCTTGGAAATGTCTGCATTTTCAGTATGCATTTTATTGGACATTTACGTATGTGAAAGAAACTTAAAAAAAAAAAAAAAAAAAAATTGTTCTTCCTGTTCTATTTCCTCTTCTTCCTCTCTCCTTCTCGGTTCTTTCCTATAGATGCTGAATTTGCTTGAGACGACGTCTTTCCTTTCAGGGACGCCGATGCTATACGCTTTTGAGCAGTTGTTGTAATACATAATCGACATGATATTGTGTGCACCGTAATCGATATTGCGACGGTTTGTGTGAAAAGAGGTCATTGTTGTTCTGTGATAAGATTTGCGATTTTACAGACTACTCTGTAAACCGGAGTATAGAGACGCAGTTTTTTGAGGAATATAACGGAGAAAATGAATACCGTTTTAATCTTTGTAGTCAGTAGACGGCCATATCATACGTTCAATACCAAATTTATTTCATCTTATTTTTTTGTTTGGTCTTTTCCGCCAGAGGTTAGCTACGTAAGCATGCTTGTGATTACACACTTTTTCTAACACTTCTCTTTCTGCGTTACAGCAGCTCTGAATGGTATTCACTATTGATTATATGATATTCTTCTGCTTGTATCATAGGCTCAAATCCAAAGACAAAGCATTTACTCTATTTATGACTACAGAGTTTGTTCGTTTGTTTGTTTGTTTTTCAGAAACAATAGAAAAGTATACATATATTTACAGGACAAAGTACAATACAGATTTTAACAGGAGAAGCAAGCAAACATAAAATATCTTTAGATGAATCATATATATATATATATATATATGTGTGTGTGTGTGTGTGTGTATATATATATGATGTTTCAGATACAGAGACTGCAGTTTCTTTACTAATCACACGAGGCGTGCTTTTGATAATGATGCTGACTACGCAGTTTTAAAACATGACGTGCATGGTTCCCACTTTTTACCCGAAAACGCAAGTGTGCAAGCGTGCTCGTGTCATTTGCATGTGGAGGATCGCTTTTTCTCGGCCTCTGAAACCTGGAAGCTCATCTCCCGATTTGAGCCTAGTTGGGATTTGGATTAAGGAAGCGGATAGTTTGCATGCGTTTAGGGACACCCACAGCCGTTGGCAAAAGCACTCGGCGGATTGTATTTGAGGGCCGGCGAGCGAGAGGCGGACAGATGCCGGCGCTTGTGCCGTGACGCCGTTTCTCTTATCCGTGAGCTACATGATTTGTGCTTTCTCTGTCTTCCACAACCACTGTATACTGCATCAATCTGTCCTGTTAAAATTGAATCTGGTCTGCCTATCTGTCAAGTTTGATACATGACACCTCAGTTCGCCAGTAACAGTGTGTTTTTGTATAATTAATCAAACAATTAATCAACTAAACAGTCGATTTATGTGACAGATTTTGTTCTGCCACTACAGTTCCAGACTATAACAGAGTCGTATTGAAGAATTTCTAAACTAATGCATTTTTCTTGTGGAAAACAACCTGATGTCCCATTCACCCTGTTGGACTGAACTGAAGAATACATTTTCCGCGATTAGACGCGTTTCTAGACTTCCACCACATGTTTTCAGATCCTTTGAAATATACAATTCTGTGGGTGTCATCTAGCATTTGAATGCTGTTTCCCCAAGTTAGAATGACAAGTTTGCCACCTCATTTGAAAATCACATGAATTTGAAACGGAGGAAATTAGTTTCAATTTTAAAGACATTCTGAATTCCGTTCTGAGCTGTTACTGGCGATCTGCTTTATGGTTTCATCTTTCGGACCGTGTTTGTGGAAGGTCACACAAATGTGTGGGTTGTTTGCTACAATGATGTTCAGAAACAGAAGAGGACTTCACAGGAGAATTTAACCCGGCGTGCTGTTTTATTGAGATTTAGGCAACTTTCCATTCGAACCAGTCCTACTGTAGAAACTTTTATGTTTGGTAGAAACATCTTGCAGCTACGTTTTCAAATGTGATCTACACATCATTGTGCATCTATACACAAGCACTATTTCTAAATGCGAATTTGAAACCGTAAATTAGGCGTATTTACATGTATTCCTTTGGCAGATGCCTTTTGATATACAACTAGTACATACAGTAGTTTAGCGTAACAAACAGATAGGTAGAGATAGATCATCTAAGTACCTCTTTAACAACAACATCTCTTAATATGACCCGTTTGACGGGATCTTTCCTACTTTACGTAGTTCACCATGAAACAAAACACAATTTCAGTCCAGCAGAACAGCAAATCTGTTCCTTCCAAAGGTTACTATTTTGTTTACTGGTTATTTGTTTTAGTTCAGTCAGACTGACCCCAAATCACAGTGGATGCTTGGATTTCCCCCTATTTATTCAACAGATCACAAGAAAAGACTTCTTACTAACTGCTTAGACACTACTCGTTTGGTAAGCGCTCGTTTCTAAACAGTCTAATACCGTTCTTGTCTGTAATTTTGAACTGAATTTAATATCGATTCAAGGAATCATCATACATATAAACACTCCTCTAAAATGTGTTTTCACCCTCGTTCAATGTATTCATTTGTTTTATATAACCAAGCATTTTACTGCTTAGACATGTAAACGACATAAAATGTGCGTAACGTAAGGAAAAAGATGCCATGTTTATAGATCTCTCACCGCTGAAATTTGAACGTTTTTCAGAATTTAATGTGGAAATGCTGCGACTGAGCTGCTCCTTTGAACGCAGATGTTTGGGGCCACGCAATTCGGTATGTCTACAACTAAATATTTGCATTTCAAAAAGGCTCTGGAAAACCTCGCATCATATCGTAATAGGTTTTTACTCTATCCTTTAACGTTCTAACCTTTGTTTTAACCATTCTTGTCGTACCAAATGTGCTATTGCTTGAGCAACACAAAGCAAGCCAATTGAATAGTCCAAAGCTCCTAAAGTAATCTGAACGTAATTCGTTAAATTAAGATTTTTTAATGTTTATAAAAAGTCAGAAAGGCTGAGATTATGTTAACACCAAAGAATTAAGTCAATGTCAAAAGAAACGTGATGCGTAAAACATCCTGAAATTTGAATTGATGTGCAAAAAAAAAAGAAAAAAAAGAAAAAAATCCACAGCGACTCCTTTAATCAGTTTTTGATTTGTAAAAGTTCATTCTTCGGTCAATATCATTTGCTTCAGCAACGTCAAACACGAAACCAATTGCACTGATGCAAGATAAACGGATGTTCTGTTTTTCCTCATAGTTTTTCTTCCTTCATTATTTCAGCTGTTCTGCTTCTTGCAGTGAATGTTAAGATACACGTGTTATTCGTCAGCATGGACCAAGCGTTTTATTTTTTTGTGTTTGCACGTAACTGTTTAATCTACCAAAAGTTGACATTATAGAACAGCTCTCCAACAGTGATTTTTCCAACATCAAATTAAATACGAAATAAAATGGGTTCTTTTTGAGATACATGAGAGATCAGTACCACCGTTTCATCTTTAAGGACCAAATTCCCATTTTTTTCCTTTGTATCATGTTGTGATATCATATAATCATTGTAAAAAAGTGTCATGTGAATATTTGGACGGAAACACTCATATCATAGTGGAATTTTACCCCTTGACAAATAGACAATGTAGAAAAATGCCATGGGATGTTTACTAGCCTGTTTCTACCGACGTGTTTAGCTTTGTTGGTTTAGATACACATTAGGAACACTTTATCCCTATTTCTGTGCTATGTCTTGTGCTATTAAAACCAGTTAGGTGACCTAGCTAAAATCAGAGTTTTCAAAAAGATTTGGTATTTTTCACTCTTTAAAGCCATATCTTACGCCTTGTTTTATTCTTGCACTAGCACATAATTTATTTTCACAAACTTCATTATCTTTTTTTTCATGCTGAAGCATTCAAACTGAGCGAATGTGGAGCTGTTGTAGTAAAGGTATTAAACATCCTACAGTATTGAAACAACCTTAAAATGAAAATCTGCAGTTGTGATTTTAACTTCGTTTGTCCAGTTTCTATTATCGATGTCTGTTTGCTTTAGAAAACCTGCTGTTTAGAGATATAGAATAAGGTTTTTTAGTGTGTGTACAAGGCCATTTTATTTTACTTTTCTATGTCGAACACTGGACTAGAGTAATTTTTGAAAATTTGTGAGACATTTTTAAATGATTTGAGACGTCAGTCAAGCCAAGTCAAATTGTAATTTGATTTGTATAGGGCTTTCATGAACACAAAGCAGCTCAGCACACAAATTTTTGTTTCTGACCAACGCTTTCAGTTTTGTTCAGCTACGCAGGGTTGTCTACACTCAACTGTCTCTAAAATGAAACTGACCCAAATTTTGGTAGGGAAAACGCCAATTTTTAATCGCCCTAATTGCGTTTTTTAAATTTTTTTTTTCAATCCAAAAAAATCTAGACAAAAACGTACGAAGCGTACGCCTCGGCGAAGCGATGGCGTGCCACGGGATGTCAAAAGCAAACCACTCGAGCGAATACAACAACCGAGAGAAACCACTAGGCGTAAACCACAGTTGATCCCTGTAGCAATCCTCATCGACCTAAACCCAAATACCACTTATCAAACCAGAAAAGAATTTTGCACTAAAGTTATTCTTGGTCTTCTTTGATAAATAGCAATAGAACACTTAACGTGAACACGAACCAACCACGTGTAACAACGAAAGCTTTTCAAAGATGCTGTTTTGTTCGTTTATACAGATTCAACATTGGAGATGCGTGGTGATGCCGAGGCTGTAAAGTCGGATGCTGAAAAGACATATATATATATATTTATATATATATATATAAATATACGATGTCCGGGTTTTAGGTACATTAAATGATATGCTTCCTGTTTCCTCTCGCGATTGTTCTGAACAACTCTTACGAGCTCTGAGGAAAAGACGAAGGCTGTCCCAGAAACAGTGGTGTTTCAACACTAATGAAATGGGGGAACGTTCACACGGGCCAACTTGCTCGACTCTCGGGAGAGTCAAGAAACCTTCAGTGGAGTGCAAACATACGCTTATCGCTTCTCGTTATTCAATGAGTTGTTGCCGATCTCTGTCAGTACTGCCGTGTTTCTGGGACTCACATGGGGACGTTTTGTGGTCGATCAAAAGTGGCGGCGGGTCGGTTTCAGGCTACGAAAAGAAACGGTCCATTGCCTTTTCGCGATCGAAAGCGGACGGTCGAACGTTCCCTATGCCTACGATCAGTAATAACTTCTAGCAATTCTACGTAGTGATGGTTTTTGGTTTCTGGAAATAGTGGCTTTCCTGTTAAAACTGCTTTGTGGTGTTGTCGAAAGGTGTTGCGGTTTGTCTCAATATGTTGCGTGTTAGAGGAAGCATAAGTATGTGCCTTCATGTAATCTTCTTGGTGAGCTTGTTTTTATTAAGAAGCTGAAGCCAGCCAGTTGTGTTTGCACTAAAACCAAATTGCTTTTGTGATGTTGGTTCTTTGAGCAAGCTTGTTGCGTCACTTTAGCAGTATGCATGAGGGTGAGCCTTGGTAAGTTCTAGGGATAGAGCTTGTGTCTTTTAACTTCTAAACTAGTGCAGCTTAGGAAATCCCCGGAGTAATATCTCTGCTTCGTTCTGTTTCGTTTCGATCAAATCATCCGACCACGTCATCGTGTCTTGCAGCGGCATATTCCGTGCTGAAAAAGAGACACGGCGAACGCGCATACAAACAAATATAATACCGCGTACCATACGATATTAGAGTATTTAACGTGTCTGTGGAAAAGACTGTCACACATTTCTCTGAATCAGTGGGAGTGCATGAGTTCATGAGGTCGCCTCAAGACTATTGGTCATGTTGTTATCGGTTCTTTCGTGCTATTGTTTTTTTGTTTTTTTTTTTAAAAAAAAAAAAAAACTAAGTAAGTTTGTGTTGCATTTGTAATTTATTTCTGTTTTGTTTTTCTCAAAACCTAAAAAAGGCCTACATGCTTTTCAGTCTTACAAATGCACCTTATTCTCACCTGTCTGCAACAGACGGGCCTTGTAATATCTCTAATTTAGCACCTTACTACACAGCATGATTTCACTTTATGCCAGTTTTGCTATACTTCCATGCATATGATTTGAAAGAAAAAAAAAATAAAACCTTATATATTTTGTGAAAATATTTAAAGGGATGTGCCAAAGTTTGGAGGCGATCTCCCTTGTTTGTATGTTTATTAAGACTTTTTTTTTTTTCCTTTTCCTTCTGCTTCAGTTATTTCAGTGGTATCTCATGTAACCTTTCTTACAAATGTGTTTAGAAAAAAAAAATATTTCAGCAAACAGTATCATTACTTGCCATTTTACAGTAAGCCCTGTATTTTCACGTATATTTACCAGTGATGTGTATTTGTTATTAAACAGAAAATAGCCGTAAAAGCTTCATTATGTTACATAATATTGTGACTTTTTTCGAAAAACTGTGAAGACTTGCATATACTTTATACAGAAGTATTAAGCCTTAATGCAAAAGACTAAAAAAAAAAAAAAAAAAAAAAAAAGAGTGGAAGAATAACTGATTGTTGCAAAGTAAGGATGATTTTTTTGTAAATGTTACCAGCACCTTTTTTTGTAATTTTCACTCTCTGAGGTATTGTAAGTTCACTCTGTTTGTGAAGTTTGAATATGAAGGAATAAAAAAATAGTACTTTCCTGTACATTAAAGAATGCGATGATTCGTGTTTTTATTTCTGGACCTGCGGCTGTATTATAGAAATATCCTAAAATGTGAATGTTTCACTTTTTTCTTTTAGAATGTTAGAAATGTTTCAAATCTTAACAAGTTTCTGTAATGCAGCCTCTGGTCTTTAAATATCAATGTCCATATCAACAGAATCAGGCTAACACGCAATATTATTAAGTTATATTTCATTTGCATATTTCTACATATTTATTTTCTATTTTTGAAGTAAAACAGTCATTGTACAGTCACAGTCTGTAATACTGAAGCACCGTTTCATATTATGTGAACCACTATTATACAGGTATTGATTCCTTTTTTTCATCAGTGCATCAACACAAAGCAGAATAGACTGCGATGGAAAGGAATCAGTCCAGAGAGAGGTCATCGGAGAAAGATGCTCATTAACAACATTCTGCCAAGAAGAGCAGTAAGTTTTAAAGTACATATGCAGGACTGAAGGGCAAGTACATTATACATTTACAGGTTGACCATATACTCGGAAATGGCATTTGACATTGAAGATATCACATCATTTCATTACGCTCTGAATCATATAGATATTGCAGGAATGTTGCATTTAATGTTTTGACTGGGCAATGTAAGTGTATTGCCTAATGAGACAACTGTACTTTTTCAGAACTGATCAAAGCCACAGGGGATGGTGCCCACTGCAGAACGCACGATCCAGGGGGCGAGGCTGGATCCAAAAAGGTACCTTACACGTACCTAAACCTACCCGTCTCCACCCCCTGATCCCTAAACCCACCCATCTCCCCTAGATGTGGATCTAACCCCGCCCCCTGGATCTTGTGTTCTGCAGTGAGGGGCTACTGGGCCACAGCTCAAGTGTTTACAGTATCTCTCACATGCACACAGACACTGACAAGCACTTTGTAAATCAGCGGCGTAGTTGTGACTTAATAGGTGTGTACACTGTCAATTTATCGAATCCCCACCCGCATTCTCAGGTAAGCTATACAAACACCCTGGCCAGATCTGTGGGCAAAAAGTCAAAGTTTTAAATGATTTTAAATTCAGATATCCTTAATTACAACGGAAGGGCAAGTTGATAGCTAGTCTGTAAGTCAGGACTATAACGATAACGCTGGAATCACTTTCACACTATTTTTTTTTCCAGCTGATGAACAATAAAAACATTGACAACCAATCAGAATCCATACTGCTTTAAAGAGCCCAAGCATTTAAAGCAGCAGATCTGCAGCGCCCTCTAATAAACAGAATGCTATTGTGCATTGATGTAGACTCTGATATAGTTATCATTATAGTTATCTTTCTTGGTGTAAAAGGGCTTCTTGTTTGGAATTTGCTCCAGGCCTAGTGAAGTTCCAAATACCTCTGACATATTTAGAAAAGGCCAGTGAAACTGGTGAGTGAAATTCACATGCATGGCCACTCTCTGGTATCTGCAAGTTAGGTTTGTGCTGAGGAGCCAAGATAGTGCCTCAACTCTGTCAGCAGCAGTTCAGAGTTGTGGCATGATGGACACATGTCAGTTTCCTTCATCAGTGAACAAGGGTTACAGAAGTAACCAAGATGTTCTCTCGGTCACTTTCATCGTTGTTTTGAAGTCCCGACACTAGGGGCCCCTATAGTAAATGCCAAATCTAATTGAACTAGCTGAGCGTGTCAAATAACAAGTGCACTTCAGTACATATGGAGCACTGACCCAATATAAGGGCTCACCTGAAAGAGGCAACACCGGTAATGGGTCTGGTAATAAATTTCTCCACTAAACATCTCGGGTTACAAATGTAACCATGGTTCCCAGAGGAGGGGACTGCGTCCTAGGATGCTATGGGAAATGCCTTCAGTGCAATGGTGTCTAAAATAAATTATTAAAACATGACAGTGACATTGGCCAGTCGACAGTCTGTGATGTCACTACTAGAGCAATTGCGAATCACAAAAGGGCACCTAAGTATACGTCATCAACTTCTTTGTCTGAAGGAGATGCAGTAGGCCTGGCAAAGAGATGCGGTGTCTTGTTTCCCTTTTCAGGGAACAATGTTTACATTCGTAACCCATGATCCCTTTTGAATAGGAACCTAGGAACTGTGTACTGCATCCTAGGACAATATGGGAATACAAGTGCCTACTCCACCAGACTAAAGGAAGTGACTGCCAAACTGGCTGTAAAATGCACAGATAAGGACTATGCAGACTTAGGTACTGGAGTCAAATTCCCAGCTCAGGTTTGTCAACAGACCTATCAGTGAATCTATTTCCTAAGGCCACCACCCAAGCTTCTAGCCCTATCCAAGGAAAGTTCCAGCATTTCATCCTTCCTCCCTTCCTTTCTGGGGTGGGTGCCAGTTCCTGTCCCAAGGTCAGAGCTCAAGGTCTGCTTAGAGCGCAAGGGTAGATCAAGGTCTGGCCAGCCTTCTACACTAGACATTACCTTCAAGGGAATACTGGCACAGGGAGGCAAGTTAGTTCCCTTGCCTGTTACTATACCAAGCAGGATCTGACATCTGACAGGATCTGGCTCAACTCCTACAGACCCCAGGGAAGAAGATTTTTTTTTTTTCGTTATTCCTTGTTTACTTATGCTTACCAATGAGAAGGGATTTTAACAGGCAAAGCCCCTTCTCATCAGGACTCAAAGATGGATTCTCTGGGGAGCTGAGGACTCAAAATGATGTGATCCTTAACACAGACTACACTCAAGCTAGTGGCGATAGACCCAAATAAAAGGAACCCCATTAGAGGAAAAGGGTAAGCTGTATCCACTAGAGAACTCTGGCAAACAGCTGTGGTAGTGTCAGCCGTGCCAGGGTCTCAGAAGCCTTCCTGAACCGTAACAAAACAGAATAGAAGTTATCCCAGTAACGGGGAGGCTACCACTCCACACTAGCCTGCAGTCTGGGGGTCATACTGAGCTAGGAGTAGAGTAGAGGACCTGCTTACAGAACCCTGCAGGGGAGGCCAAACTCCCTGAGTTGGGGAGGCAGTTTTTATTTTGTTGCTTTAACGAGGGAGCTTACTGCTTACAAAACCCACAATAGGGAGAGGCAGCTTCAACCTTGTAAATAAGCTATAGTTTTGCATTCTTGGGGAGCTGCCTATAAAAGGAACACACAAAAGGGAAGGCAGCTCCATCTGGATCAGGGGCGCTCAAACTCAGTCCTGGAGGGCCGGTGTCCTGCAGAGTTTAGATCCAACTTGCCTCAACACACCTGCCTGAAAGTTTCTAGCATGCTTATTAAGAACTTGATTAGCTAGTTCAAGTGTGTCTAAATGGAGTTTAGAGCTAAACTTTGCAGGAAACCAGCCCTCCAGATAAATCAAGGAGCTTTCTGTTTAGGGGACCCCAAATCTGGAGGAGGCAGCTACGACTTCATTAACATACGGGGTCTGCTTGCTTATGGGACCCCCTAAAAGAGGCAGGCAGCTTCAGCCTTGAGACTTTAGCCTATCATAATGGTTAAGAAACCCAACTAAGGGGAGGCAGTTACACACCTAGATAGATGAAGGATTAGGACAACTTTATAGCATAAGAGAGCTGCCTACTTCAAGGGAACCACGCAGAGGAGGAGGCAGCTCACCTCAACTCAGACATCATGAGAGCTCAAAAGCTGAGACGAGGACCTTACTTAAAGCCCAGAAAAGGGAAACTACTACTCACTATAACACCCTCAAGGGGAGCTTCCGAAAAGCTTACCGAGTATCTGGGTGAAGCCCACACTTTGGTAACACACAAGGTAGCTTCCTGCTTAGAGGGACTCGACACTAAAGGGAGGAAGCTACCACCCTTAGGCCCATAGCCAGGCCAGCATCTCAGCAGCTATGTACACTTGTGGATGGAGATAGGAGCCTTACTAGGCCCTCTTGGAGGAAGGAGAGCACTGATCCAATACCACACTTACGTTAGTCTTCTCCCCAGGAAGTGCACCAAGCACCCAAAAAAAAAAAAAAACATTCTAGGGAGTCCTGAGACTTTTATTACAAGGGGTATAATAGCTCCCCTTTAAGACCTGTTCTGCATCCTCCCTGATCTTGCACCATGTGTGCAGTGAGGAAAGTGCATACCAAAAGCACAGCCAACAACTCTAGGCAGTTGATGTGCCAGTGTAGCCGGGGTCCTGTCCAGAAATCTGAGGCTGCACACCCATTGCATAAAGTGCCCCAGCCTGTCTTCGGATGATTTGTTGTTAAGACAATATGTCTGGAAACTTGTTCTAGGAGAAATCCTGCCCAAGGTCTGTTTAAGGGCTGAATGTTTGGTGACACCCTAGCATGATGGCCACACAATATGTGCCACAGTACTATGCCCATCTTGGGACTCAGGCATGAAGGCAGTGCTGAAGTGATCTCATATGCTTTAACCCAAATGGCATTACCATGACATGTGCCCCAGGAGCCTCTGGATATATAGAGGGACTGCTTTCTTGTAATTAAACATATTCAAACAGTTCAGCACTAAACGAGTCTTCTTTGCAACCGAGTCCAGCTTCACACTGAGAAAAAGTGATGCACTCCACAGGGAAGAGCTTGATCGTCCCCCAGTTGACCTGAAGTCCCAATTGGGCTAGGTGCTCAAGGACCATGTCACAACATGTCGTTGAGGTAGTTGGGGATGTGAATCCCTGCTTCTCTTAAGGGGAAATGGGCAGAGGAGACAGGGACAACCCAAAGGGGAGGACTTTGAACTGATACGCCTGCTCTTCAAAGAGAAACCATAAAGATGGTCTGTGCCAAGGAAGAATCTAAATGAATGTAAGAGCTGTAAAACACCTTCTTCATTTTGGCTGGAGGGCCAGGCTCTATCGTGTCCTTCAATGCCCGAAGAACACCGGCATTCTCTCCTTATACTGATGTAAATAGAATGCCATTGTACTTGAGCAGGTGTCTAGTGAATTAGATCGCATAGTCAAACCAAATCATTCTGAGAAGCCTGCATAACGGGCTGAGAAGTGCATGCTCAGCAACAGAGGCCTCGACGGAACCACACCCAGAATACCTGGGGTAGGGTTCATGTGGTATTCTGAAACAAGATTCTCCACACTGGGAGACCTCGTTTACCTAGTCAAGCATAGTGTAGGGTGCAATGCACTGACGTTGTTCCTTTGGTCTGCTGTTAAGGAAGCCAGTGACGGTTACAAAAGTTGAAGCTTGTCGTATCTAGTCTAGTCATGTCTGCCTAATCCATACAACAGACTCAGTGCATCAGAACATGAGGTGGCAGTACAGTTGTGTCTGATCAGGTTCTGGTGCCAATGTTCAACACCTGGCCATTGTGATGATGAGGGACATAAGTGCCATGTGTCTGCAAGACCCCAGGGAACAAGGAAATTGATCTTTTGCTGACTGTTGGTAGCCGTCCACCAGATGCCGTTTGGCCATTGGAAACCACTCTTCCCCCATTTGGGGTGAGTAGGTAAGTGGGCTTTCCTCCTTCCTTGGGACACTCATATCAGGTCCACTTCGAAGCCAAGTATAGGTTCTAAGTAGCCTGTGGGCGAGCTGGCAATGCCACCTTCCCACGAGAAGGTTTTTGTCCACATCTGTCTGCTGGCCCAGGTTTTTGTGGGCAAAATCCGCAACAGTGTCACTGAATAGGCCAGCCTAGGAGATAGGAGTGCTGAGAAAGCTTCCCAGCATCTCGCATTCCCATAAGGTTGAGCCATAGGTGGTGCTCTTAGACATTGTCCGACCCAGAGCCTGCGCTGTAACCTTCTTAGCCCGCAGGAGCTCTGAGTTGGGACCACCTTTGTGCAGCTCTTTCAACACTTTGGCCTGGCAGACCTGCGGGATGGTCATAGCGTGCGGAGTGGAAGTGGCTTGTCCATTTTAAGTCATGTAAGCCCTTGCCACAAAGGGATGAGGAAGACTTGCATGCCCTGGATAAGAGACTCTGGAAGCCCAGCCAGGTGTCAGCATTTTGTATGCATAAATGTACCACAATCACTCTCTCCACCTGAGGGATCTATGAGTATCCCTTCACCACACCACCATCGAGAGTGGGAAGGAAGGAAGACCTAGTGTATCGTGTCCTAGCAAAAAAAGGCCTGCCACGATTTTGTCATCTTTTTGTGCACCTCTGGGAAGAAAGGACTGGGGCAGAGTGCAGCTGTATTGCATGCTCAGACCGCAGGAACCAGTCCACGCAAGCGCTTGGGACAGGGTGGAGGAGTCCGTTCTAGTCTGATGCTCTTGGCCACCTGGGTAACCATGACTGCCATTTCAGCATCAGCCTCAGACTGAACCGTTGTACCTGGATGTGAGGTCTCAGCCGAGTCCTCAGCATCAGATGGCTCCAGCACTGAATGGTTTTCAAGCCCTGAATGAGAAATTGAGTTCGGCCTGAGGCACGCTTTTAAACCTATCCAGAAATTCTACCAAAGGACATGTGTGAGTGGAGCAACTGGAGGAACACGTGCATTCACCCAGCAGTCCCTTACGAAAAAAAGTTTATTCAAGTGTGCTATTAGTATACTTCTTTTAAAGTAATACTATACTTTGTCTACTTTTTAAGTGCGTCTCAGAAATGTGATTTTATGTACTTCTCAGAAATATACTTAAAATGACATTTAAGTATACTTGACTTACACTTATGTTCTAAATTCTAAATAAATTTGAGCTATTTAATACCTAAATAGGGACTAGTAGTTTACTCACAGTATACTTCAAAGTGTACTAAAAATGCTACAAGTGTTTAATAAATGTTTGTTGTCAGTCAAAATAGATTATCCATTTACATCATTGATCATAATTCTATATGTCCAGGTCTAGAGTGCAGCACATGTGCTACATTTGAAAATGCTTTGAGTAGGTACTAAGTCATCTCAAATAAGTCATCCTAAGGTCCCCTAGTGTGCTCTGGTCCCTGGTTGAGAACAGTTCATATAACTCCCACTTTCACTAACACCCACCATTACTCAGACAATTTAGCCTGACTACAAATAGCATAACACTTCTATTTATACTTAATATGGATAGCAGCTATGAGGAAAGGAAAGGACGCGACGTGTGGCCAAGTATGGTGACCCATACTCGGAATCTGTGCCCTGCATTTAACCCATCCAAGTACATACACACAGTAGTGAACACACACCTGGAGAAGTGGGCAGTCATATTACTGCGGCGTCTGGGGAGCAGTTGGGGCTTTGCTGGTATTGTATATAAGGAGCTTATAAGGATCCTTGTATACAAGATGCTCTTTGTATCTGTACAGTATCCAAAACACAATGGCACAGAGGTCAAAAATATCCACCCGTGCATGTTAAGAACAATAGAGGAACACAAAAACACACTGTAAGTAGCTCAACATTCGATGCAGAGATGTGATGCAGAGGACATAAATGTATTCCAGATAGAATAAAAGATAGAATAGAATAGACAGAATAGAAGAAAAAAATGAATTATTTAAATCAATTCTAGATGACTTTATTTTTATTTATGCAGTGTAGTGCACAGTTACCACTGACCAATCAGTTTTGATGTAACAAAATAAATCATAGCCTACTGACTTTTACAATTCTCTTAACCTCAGAGCTAATAAACGGTTTGTTTTGAACGGTTATACATGGTACTTCTAAATTTGATTCTTCAGTTTGGTTTTTGAACTGTATTTTTATTTCCAGAACCATATTGTTACATGTATTGGTAAAATGTCTTAAAAAGCCCTGTTGGATAATGACCACCAAACTTCAAAACATCACTGCAGAAATGTAGCAAGCACTTTTCAAGTCAAAATAAAAGAAGTAAAACAAACTGTTTTTTTTTTTTTTGTTTTGTTTTTTTTTCTTCTTCTTCTTCTTCGGCAATGTAATTAAAGAAAAGTACAAGTATTCAGTTTAAATTGCACTAGATCCCCAAAATAATACTTAAGTATAGCAATCAAGTAATATT
The DNA here is from genome assembly GCA_036247105.1 of Cirrhinus mrigala. Lineage (NCBI taxonomy): Eukaryota > Metazoa > Chordata > Actinopteri > Cypriniformes > Cyprinidae > Cirrhinus > Cirrhinus mrigala. Next base: position 1,605,797 of record CM070011.1, on the reverse strand, counting down.
ACTCAAGTATTATACACCCCTCGATAAATTTTTATTACTCTATCTTACCTTCTTTTACACTGTATTTCTTTCTTCTTTTCCAGTTGATTTGCACTGACATATTGAGAGAGGAGCTTAACCTTATACATTAGGAAATTGCACACAAAAACCGTGCACCATTTCGAACGTGAAGGAAAATGAACACATAAATTAAGATGCTTATTTTTACATATTTACATACACTGAAATATTTTAAGAAATGAACTGATTTTATCCACCATCATTCCTGATTTTTCGAACTACTGTCCAGATGGTGGCGTTATACACTTTTAACTGGTTATTGTGGTTAAAGAAGAAGAGTCTGAGGTTTCCGCACACTCCAGCACAGGAGGTGGCGCTATGCACCTAATTGTTGTTGGTTTGCAACACACAGAAGAATCAGATGTTAGAGACGTCGTACACAGAGAAATTGAATTCAACGAATGATATTTGGACTTTATCAATTCTGATAACATGCTGGACTTTTTAAGTTGACGAACATACTGACTTTTGAAATCTCTGATTTTCCCAATCATATCAGGGATCAGAGCGAGGTCAACAGTTTACACACTTCTACAGGACACGTGGTTAAACTGCGCAGCATGGCCAAGTCAAGCTCCCTTCAGGAAACATTAAGGTTTGCTAAGTGTCATCTTTCCTCTTGTTATGCATCTTACAATAGCAGGGATTTTGATCCTCTAATGTGTATTTATTATATATATATATATATATATATATATATATATATATATATATATATATATATATATATATATACACACACATATACATATACATATATTAGTATGGATTACTTTCTGAGATTCTCTGAAATTCCAGTAATTTAGCAGTCTAAAATATTAATGTACGATCGTTCAAGTCTTTCCGTGATCGACCTTAATATAAACAACATCTCCATCGTTTCTTTTTTTTTTTTTTTTTTGTATTCCTCCACAGTCAAGGTGTAAGGCTGACCTCCGCTATGGCTGCTGATAGTGCTGATGAAGAGGAGCTTTCTATTAATGATCAAGCCATCAGTGCCAGTGAAGATGATGAGGTAAGTTTGGCAACTCTCAGTCAGAGCATCACACTGGCTTTAGATGAGGATGTTATGACCAGTCAACCTGACGTGTGTTGTTTACTATTATGAATGTTTTTATTTATTGATTTTGTTTACACTTTATCCTAAGTTGATCTTGTCAGTGTAATTATGTACCGAGTAATAAAAATGAATCTGCTTACTGTAGGGTTAGGAGTAGGGTTTAGTTTGGAGTTAGTTGAATGCATTTATTTATTTATAGTATACTGTTGTCACTATATTATGTACATGTTAAGGTGTAAAACTGCACGTTTTGAACGTTCCTTTATTTATCCCAGATCAATTGTGACCCAGGACCAGAAAACCAGTCATAAGGATACATTTTTTGAAATTGAGATTTATACATCATCTGAATTAATAAATAAGCTTTCTATTGATGTATGGCTTGTTAGCACAGGACAGTATTTGGCCGAGATACAGCTATTTGAAAATCTGGAATCTGAGGGTGGAAAAACAAAATCAAAATATTGAAAAAGCTGTCCAACATAACTCAACTTTTGTGTTTTGAGGCTTTGGGAATGTTTTGACAACCGCTGATCTACAGCAATAAACATTAACACCACTATATGCAATGTACAGCAGGAGACTGCTAGTATTAAGGCACTTTATTTTTTGTTTGTTTATTTGTGTATTTTTTTTGTTGTTGTTGTTTGTTTGTTTGTTTGTTTGTTTGTTTGTTTTAATTAGCATAACTTGAAGAAAGAAATATTCACAGAATCTGCCTTTTGCCTAAATGACGGGCTGAACCGAAGCTAACATAGACTCAAAGTTTTGCAGATGTTTTTTTCTTTTTTAATCTATGGTGTCGTGTGTGAACGTAAAGAACATCTTGTGTTTTTCAAATCTAAATTGTTCTGAATCTTTAAGTCCCTACAAAATACACATTTCTGATTTTCATTTCCATTCCATCTTTGCATCGTTTGGATTTTCTGAAAAATCATTTTTCCCCCCTCAGGCTCCTGCTGGATTTTTTGTTGTCACTTAATGTGAAACAATACATGTTCACAGACCAAAAATATCCTACAATTCACAGCAAAAACCATGGAATATGTTTCTTTTTTTTTTTTCTTTCTTTTTTTTTTTTTTTTTTAGGAATCCTTGCATCAAACTAAATGTCTTGTTTTCATTTTTATATATAAAACCATAAAATGTTTATATATCCAGCATTCTGATCTTCTAAGACAAATCTTAATTATTTATTATAAGTAAATTGTCTTAGGCTGTATGTCTGATTTGCACAACATTGGTGTTGCCAAATGCCAAATCTCATGAATTTCTGATGATCCATGGGTAAGCGCAAATTCTGTGAATAACGGATGAGGGGATGTAATACCAAAGTTGTCCACAAGAGGATGATACATTAATTACATCAAATCTTACTCCATCAGTTTCATTGGTGGAATATTTTAACTCTGTTGAAACTATCAATTATGTTTGTAAGCAGCTTCATCAAACCCTAACTAACTTAAACTATAAAAGGAGATCGAAGACTGTTGATTTTGCAGTGAGAACTCAAATTTGGACAGTTACATGGCAGTTGTATCACCTAATTGTTCACATGAGCTGGTCTTAGACATTTGAAGACATTTATCTGTGCATGATTAAGCCAAAATGTTTTTTGTTGTTGTTGTTGTTGTTTTTTAATACAGGAGGGCAGTGATGATGAGAGGAAACACCAGAAGCTACTGGAAGCCATCAGTGCTATGGGTGGACGAAAGAGGTGTGAGACATTTGAAATGTATCTTTTTAGTAGCGGTCCGACTATGAAAATGCTTGACTGAAAACTGGAATGCTTAGAAGATTAAATAAGTATAACTTAATTCTGATTGGCTGGACTGAGTGCATTCACACCATTGCACAGGTAATTCCAGTGAGTTTCTAATTTAATCTGCTGCCTTCATTGAGACGACTTCACAAATAAAGAAACATTTAGTAACACTTGTTGTTTTTATTCCAATAAATGTGACTTCATTTACCACACTACTCTGCTTTAAGCATTCTAGATCTAACTACCTTTAAATAATGACAATTATTTTTTTTTGTCCAGTCAGATTTTACACTGCAGACACCAGTGACCGTGCTGGCAAGTTAAAATGTACAATTGTGTGTTGCTCTCTTTCTGCCAAAAATGTTCAGTTCCCATAATTTTGGTGTATACCAACTTTCTTTTTAGTGTCATGCAGCTCCAAAATTCAGTATGTTTAGACTTGGTTTCCCAAAGAAAGGCCGCTTTGGAATGAATCTCTTTTTAGCAGTCAGAAAAATGTAATAAAATGTTGTCCAAAACAGCTTTTTAACCGACTGAACCGCTTGTTTATCCAAGGAAAAAGCAGAAGGAGCGCTCCGAAGCAAGTGTGCAGGTCTCCGAGTTCTTTGTCAACGCAGAGGGTAAATGCAGAATTCATTCACGTGACATCCTTGACTGAGATGGGACATCAGTTGTAAGTTTTCTTTATTTTATGCTTGATAGGTACAGGAGAGAAAGTCAACCTTTCTGACCTCCTGAAAACCATAGAGAAGACCTCCGTAGCCTCCAACAAGACCAAGAAACAGCTGAAGAACCTGCAAGACAGTAAACAGACTTTAGAGCTGCCTCTCAACAAACAGCAAACAGAGAAGGTGAAATGCTGAATGCTCAGTTCACTCACTCTGTAATAAAGATGAGAGGCCTGTCACTTGTTCAAAAACCTGTGCTTGTAAATTAGTAGCAGTTAATGGCATGAGGGATATTATTGCAAACATGTCCATAGAAACATGAAATTCATGTCAAAAGCAAGTAGCAATCAGAAAGTGATGGGTGACATTTAATTGTAATATTCACTTGGTGAAAAAGTCATTTACTCTTGCCGCCAAGTTTGGTTGCTCACACAATTTTAATGTTATTTAGTGCTCTTCTGAAAGTCACTTAAGGTTAGGAAAGGGTTTTAGCAAAGTCAGTTTGACTTTTTACTAAAACTAGATCTTAAACGTATATTACTAGTTTTACCCATTTATCTTAACTTGAATATCAATGAACGATTATAGCTGTAAATGCTGGCATGGCATCAAAAAGCAAATAGATGCATTTCAAGTCTTGAAGTAGTGTGGGCTTTGAGATTTCAACCTTTCAATCAATTTTGCACATGCAAAGTTATATAAAAGCTTACTTTTCACTAGTGTAGTTGTTTTAAGCCGAGACACGCAGGTTAACAAGGTATAAAAAAAAATGAACTAATCGCTATCATCTTTCTTACCCAGCTGATTCATTACAGTGATAATTGAAACATTTTTTGTATTATGTTTTCTAAAATGTTAGGTTTAAATATGCAAATGAGGCATTATTTAATTAAATATGTGCTTATTTGCATACATTTCTAGTACAAAAATCTAAACGCTGGATAAAGTCAGTTTCAAAATTCTTGTTTAATTTTTTTTTTTTTTTTTTTTTTTGACAGTCAAATGTTTTTACAGAGGGAATTTTGGGCATCTCATTTTTGTCACTCCATAATTCAGAAAATACAGACAGACAACACTATATTTTTACAATTTTGGGGGGAGTAAAATGTTGTGTATAATCAAGCAAATTATATATCAAAACATCCCTCTGTAAAAACCTTCAGGAAATGTAAAGTGTGGTTTGTGTAAGTGCTACTGAAGTGGAGATTTATGGCTCGGTGTAGGAGAAAAAAAATCATTGTGAGAAAACAGCTTTTAAAAATGTATTGTAATTTAAATCTATTAGAACAAATAGGTAAAGTGCTATAGCAGTGTCTTTTGAAAAGACACAACATCTCAAACTTGACTGGCGCATGAAAAAAAAAACAGTGTTTTTGCCTGCAGTGTCTCCCCTTAAAAAAAAAAAAAAAAAGAAGTGTTAAATGAAGAGCCACTTTTCTAAATTCAAGCCGTGGCATTTTTGCATCTATTTTTTGTGTGTATTTTTTGCTAAAGATTTTTCTCTCTATAACATCCACAGATTCAGAGAAGCATAGCGTACGAGAAGACCACTAAAGAGGTGTCAACCTGGGAGAACATCATAGTGCAGAACCAGACGGCCGAACAATTGGTGTTTCCTCTGAACCAGGAGACGTCCGCACCTAAACGGGTGGAGCAGGTTGTGGCTAGTTGGAAGGTGTGTGTTATTTTTTTATTTTTTTTTTTTATTTGAATGGCTCAAATTTGTCATGTTTCAGTTTGTCACTATCCCGTGGTCACTGTTGAAGGAATACGTTGCTATTAGTGGAGCACGATTAGATTTCATAACGGTGGACGGTTAGTTATTTTCCTGTACCAAAGCCCCTGTACCACACTTCTGTATTTAAAAAGCTATGTTGCAGATATGAACATAACACATAAGACATTCAGTCCAATTTTTGCCTCAAAACACTAATTAGAAATCGTTACTTGTATCTATGATTTGTTGATGCTCCAGGGCCTGAATTTTGATGCTGGATTGCAGGTTTTGCTTATAGTTTATAGAATTACACAATGATCATTCAGTCAGTAAAATTAGTGTTAAAACATTAATGGGATTCAGGCACAAGTTAAACTGCGCTTTACCCTTATTCACTCTATATTCAATATACATTCTATCCTTAATAAACATCATAACCATTTTAGAAACTCATTTAAATGAATTTGTAGCCATCTTCATCTTGCATTTGTATGACTTTAAACTTTTTTGGGGTTTTTTTGGTTGACATGAAGTATTTGTAATGACAGATTTTACCAATATAGCTGATTCCACAAATAATTTATTACCGTTTCAGTTTTATGTTTTTTCAAATATTGAAAAGTGCCTGAATATGTCTAAAATATTCCCTTATATTTATTCCCGTATATTTAATTTGGCCTTCAAGCTGTGAAATTGCAAACACTCATGTTGCATCAAATGTACTCATATTTTTGTCTAATTCATTGTTACATTTCTTTGTGGTTTCTTTTCCTCTAACTGTACAAAGACTCTGTGATGCACAGAATTACTGTTTACTGGAATTATGTATGATTATTTCCTCAAATCAGACACATGAACAGAGAAGTACTGTTTCAGATCTTGAATTGCAAATGTTCTTTGAAGAACTAACTCCATGTGTGTCTTCTCTGACAGGTTCAAACTCCTCTTGAACAAGAGATTTTCGGACTCTTGCACAAAAACAGCCAGCCATCCAATGACCCTGTCTTGACTCCTGTAGAGGAGGCTTCACTTAAAGCCATGAGCTTAGAGGAGGTATGACGTTCATAAAGCATCTATTCATAGCGGTTTATAGCTGTTCAAATCAGATTCTTACCCCTTCTAGTAGCTATAGTGTTTGAGCAGTATAGAAAACCGCAAGCGAAAGACTTTCCTAAATCATTGTAGACATTGATTATGATAGTAGTGGTGTAGTTGTGATATGTTGTGCATGTGCAGTGTAAAGTTCAGTGTGCTACTACTAATAATAAATGTTTTATATAACATTTTCAGTAAGGCTGCAGAGCATCAAAGTATGCATAAATATACTTACTAGCCAACCCCGGTCCTATAGGCTCCAGCTTTAATCAAACACACCTGAATCAGCTAATCGAGGTGTTAAAGGAACACTCCACTTTTTTTTGAAAATAGGTTCATTTTCCAACTCCCCTAGAGTTATACAGATGTGTTTTACCATTTTTGAATCCATTCAGCCGATCTCCGGGTCTGGCGGTAGCACTTTTAGCATAGCTTAGCATAAATCATTGAATCCGATTAGACCATTAGCATCTCACTATAAAATGACTGAAGAGTTTCGATATTGTTCCTATTTAAAACTTGACTCTTCTGTAGTTGCATCATGTACAAAGACAGACGAAAAAAGAAAAGTTGTGATTTTATAGGCCGATATGGCTAGGAACGATACTCTCATTCGTGCGTAACAATCAAGGAATCTTGCTACCGTACCATGGGTGCAGCAGGCGCAATGATATCACGCAGCCGTCAACTCTGCCGGCTGCAACTCTGCATCTACACAAACTTAGTGCCGGTCACTTTTAGGCGCTGGGTAATATCATTGCGCCTGCTGCACCCATGGTACGGTAGCAAGATTCCTTGATTATTACGCCGGAATGAGAGTATCGTTCCTAGCCATATCAGCCTATAAAATCACAACTTTTCATTTTCCGCCAGTCTTAGTACACGATGCAACTACAGAAGAGTCACGTTTTAAATAGGAACAATATCGAAACTCTTTAGTCATTTTATACTGAGATGCTAATGGTCTAATCGGATTCAATGATTTATGCTAAGCTATGCTAAAAGTGCTACCGCCAGACCCGGTGATCGGCTGAATGGATTTAAAAACAGTAAAACACATCTTTATAACTCTAGGAGAGTTGGAAAATGAACCTATTTTCAAAAAAAAAGTGGAGTGTTCCTTTAAGGATTACTTGAAAATAACGAGTGTGTTGGAGCATGTTGGAACTGAATTCTGCATCACGGTAGTCCTCCAGGAGTGGGGTTGTCCACCCCTGCTGTAGACTCATCATAATAATAGAGTGTGAATCAGCAGCATAGTCGAGTGATGGCGTGGCGTATACTTTTTAGCAGACAAATGTGGAAAAATAAATTAAAAAAAAAAAACACTAATCCACAGCTTCCATAGACAGACTGCGAATAGGCACAGAATTGTTTCTAGAATTGAGAATGAATCTACGAACGTCCGTTATATGAGTTTGTGTACTGTTTTTAATGGAGAAAAAACAAAAATAAAAAGAGCAGAACAAATGACAAATACCACTGTACTGTGAAGTGTTAGGAACGTTATCAGCATAATATGAGTGACAAGTTTAACATGCCTAGTATGTGGTGTGTTTCTCGTTTGCTTTAATGGCAGCATGTACTTGAGCTGGCATGGATTTCACTAAGCCGGTTCCCGGTGGCCCACTGCCATTCTCACGCTATAATCAATGACTGTTACTCAGAGTGAAATCACCCAAATGGTGTGGCAATGAAGTGTATTTTGATTGGTGTCCAATTCTATAATAAAGCCCTTTGGGATGATGCTGTTATTCTAAGTAAAATCATTTTAGGACAGGATTTTTTTTTGCACATCAAAATCTAGCAGTTGACACATTTCTACTGTTGCAGTCTGTATATATGGGCCATTCTACAGAATTGGTTCAAACTCAGATTTAGAAAATGTCTTTTTCCAAAAAAATTTGCATGTATGCAAATTGTAAATATCAAAGGTACACATTTCCAGTAAATGTGCAGTTAATTCTCATATTGTAATTTCAGAAAGTTTTGGGATATTTGTCCTCTCCCCAAATTTGTCACTACCGAAACAGTAATAATAATTTAATCAGAAGGGTTATATTGACCTTTTATTGTTTGTTTGTTTATTTATTGCCATTTGTAACCCTGGAAACCAGAAACAAAACCAGTCATAAGCGTCTTTTTTTCTTTTTTTTTTTTTTTTAAATTGAGGTTTATACATCATCTGAAATAAATAAGATTTCCATTGATGTGTGGTTTGTTAGGATGGGCCAATATTTGGCTGAGATACAACTTTTTGAAAATCTGGAGTCTGAGGGTGCAAAAAAATCAAAATGTTGAGAAAATCACCTTTAAAGTTGTCCAAAAGAAGTTTTTAGCAATGAATATTACTAATTAAAAATTAAGTTTTGATATTTAAGGTAGGAAACTTACAAAATATCTTCAAGGAACATGATAGTTGGCATAAAAGAAAAAATCGATCATTTTGACCCATTCAGTGTATTTTTGGCTATTGCTTCAAATATACCTACTTAAAATCAAATATGCTACTTAAGACTGGTTTTGTGGTCCAGGGTCACATTTTATTAAAACCTTTTTAGAGGTAAATCCATAACAATCAAATTTTCAACAATATTTCAAGTGTAATTTATGAGATTTGTTGAATTTTAAATCCAATGTTTCATTGTAAAAGGCAAAACGTTTAACATACTCATTTCAAAGAATTCATGTTTGAATATACATTGAACCAAAAACTATCATAACATCTTAGTTGATAATTCAGTATACTTTATTTTTGACAAAATATCTCGTGTTTCGGTAGTGACGGCACATTTTTGGTAGTGACAGTAATGCTTTGGTAGCGACCACATCACATTTCTCCCAGATATGAGGATTACATGTTCCCTTTCGTCACCAGCGAAACAATGATGACATGTTTCGCTCATGACTGTTACAGTAGTGACACTTCTATGGGATAACACCCAAAAAGCAAAGATGTGATCATTTTAGATAGTTTTAAAGCTAGCTCAATGATGCTAATTGGCACATGGTTCGCTAGCACAGTTCTGAACAGTTGTACATAGGTAAAAACTAAATGTTATGGAATAACTCCAAAAAAAAAAAGTGTTTAACTGCAGAAAAAAGATGTTTGGTAGTGGCATTCTTTGAAGTTACACACAGATTTTTCTTACTTTTGAACACATTTACCTCAAAATGATGGTTCTGTCTACTCACACCTTGTAGCTATGAGAGAGGGGGACGCGTGAATATTTCCTGATCATAAATTTAGGGGTGGGCTTAAAATCAACCCTCCCAAAATCATGCTGAAAATTCTCACGATTACAATTTTTACATTAATTTTAGTTCAATAAACAACTAGTTAGTCAAATAGTTACTGTTACTTTAATTTTAGATGCATTATTTATGGTTTTGTTCCATTTCACCAATGAAAATGGTTCCAAACAAGGATCACAGCACAAGTATAGCACATTCCCAAAGCAACACTCAGTGGTGTTTTGCTGCTAAATGATTCAGCGTTTTGAACGAATCAGTTGAATGACTCAATGACTCGCTCATTAAGTGACTTACCACCACCTACTGGTAGTTTAGTATGTTTAAATGTATGCATTTCCCCCAACATGTATGTATTTATTTGTATATTCATTCATGTGTTTAAAACATTAATCTCATAACATAATTTATTGCAGTTGTAATTTTGCAGTGTAAATTGTTTAATCTGACTGCTAACAGCCCTAGAGAGTTTGATAAATTGTAATAATTTGACATGAGAGGTGATGCATACGTTTCAAAAGTAAAAAAAAAAAAAAAAAAAAAAAAATAGGCCTTTATAAAGGTAAATAAAAATATAAAGTATGTAAAAGCTGATAGAACACTTTTTGATACAATTGTTTACACCATCAAACATCTCGGTGATGTGGTACTTTTATGGGGATATTTTGTGTGGAACATTATCTCCTGATATGAAAAGTTCACTGTATATCGTAGTAATAAATATAGTTCATGACAGCAATAAAATTTAGTTTTCTTTTTACATTAAACGCATTAAATATTACTTATATGTATGTAAAATAATGTGTACTTCCATTACAGGTTTAGGTCTTAATTTTCATGTAAGGTGGTATTAAATAGGTCTTAAAAATGTTAAATTTCACTTATCTGCATATCTGTAGAAACCCTGATTTTGAACTTCACTTTTTAAAAGAATCAAAAAGATACTTTTAAAAACAATAAAAAAATAAATAAATAAATGCAAATGATTTCAATTTCATTTTCATAAGTTGAAATTTAGGGTTGAGTGTTTGGGCAGCCACCTCCCAATTGAAAGTATCCAATAAATGATTATTTTATATATTATGTATTATTTTATATATATATATACAGTTAGCACCAATTCTGTAGAATGGCCCATATATGTATATAGTTCCACATGAATGCTCATGATTGGTCACCAAGCAGCACGTTAATTATTCTGTCTTTGCTATGACTCGTCATTTGTAACTAACATTTTCTTTACGTTCCACTTTGTAACAATTTGTTTTGCACGGCAGGCTAAGATTCGTCGTGCTGAGCTTCAAAAGGCGAGAGCGCTCCAGTCCTACTTTGAGGCAAAAGCCAGAAGAGAAAAGCAAATCAAGAGTAAAAAGTGGGTTCTACATCTGAACGTTTCTAACAGCTTTTTGTCAGTCTTTCTTTTATTCTAAGTGCAAATCTTTCATTCTCAGGTACCACAAGGTTAAGAAGAAGGGCAAACTTAAGAAGTTTGTCAAGCAGTTTGACGAAATGGTAAAGACGAATCCTGAAGAAGCTCTGGATGAGCTAAAAAAGATGGAACTGGCCAGGATGAAGGTGCGTGGTGAACTGAGGGAGCAAACACTGAAGGAGACCGTATGGAAAGAAAGATTCTCAATAAGTGAATTATTGGGGCTTAAACGTGTATTTCCTTGTTCTCACGACAGGAGAGGATGTCTCTGAAGCATCAGAACAGTGGCAAGTGGGCAAAATCAAAGGCCATAATGGCAAAATATGATGATTCGGTGAGTTGATTTATTTGTTTTTCCTTTGTCGTCGTTACCATAACACGATAGTGACATTTGCGTACCTCTCATGCTCCTCAGGCACGCAAAGCAATGCAGGAGCAGTTGCAGATGAATAAAGATCTCACCGAGAAGGTTGCCGTCCCTTCTGATGACGAACACGAAACTAACGAGGAAGAGTCGGAGACGGTTCCTGATTTTGTGAACGACCCCGAGCCGGTCGTCGACCCCGTCAACCCCTGGATGAGAGGCCAGCTCACACACGAAGAGCCCGAGGTCAGCCGCATCACGACCGAGGAAGCGCAAACGGCAGAAGAGGTGAATGAGGAAGAGGACCTCCTTGGAGAATTTGAGAGGAAGAGGAAGCTGCGCCAAGCTGACGAAGAGGACTTGATGCCCACAGAGGAAGAGAGTAAGAAAGAAGGTACAAAGAAAATACTTACAATTCTGTCATTGTTTTTAAGAACTAAGCTAGAACAGTTTCTTCACTTGATCTGCATGATTACGTGCTTGTGGTGATTCTCATCCAAACTATTTTCTGATACTCTTTCAACAGAACCTGCGAGCGAGGTGGTTGAAGATGATGTGGTTGAGGTTTCTGACAAAGAGGAGGAAGCTGAAGAAGAGGAGGAGGATGTTTCTGAGTTCAACACTCTTTTCAGGCTCATGAGGAGTGAGAAGGCAGTTGAGGGTCCAAAACAGACTCAAAAAGGGTTGAACACGCCCGGGCAAGACGTTGAAGAGGAACTTTTGAATGAAGAAGAGATTCGAGTCAGGAATATAGAGGACCTGGAGCTTTTAGACGAGGATGTCGAGCCCCAGCCCACAGCGGAGCCGTCGCTGCCACAAACAGCTGCTGAGGAGGACACCTCTGAGCCCCCTAATAAAAAGAAAAGGGAAATCGACCTCCAAGAAGTGCTCACCAAAGAGGCCAAAGTCGTCAAAGTTCCCTTTTTGCCAACAGTGGTTGAAGAAGAAGTGAGTTGGATTTTAAATAATGTGTAGCCAATAGACCTGCATACTCTTAAGTCAGGGGTGTCCAGACTTTTTTATTTATTTTATTTATTTATTTTTTCTCTGGGGGCCAGATTTGATGATTGGTCACACCAGGGGGCCAGATACTTCTCCATCCATATATATATATATATATATATATGATGTAAAAATCTGTAAATATTTTAACAAACTTGGTTTTTAAAGGGTAAAATCTTTATAATTATAATAGCTTTGTGGTATTTAGCCTATTAACACATTTATGTTGCATAAATAGAAACGCACAAAATTGCATAACAAAAATATCTTTGGCCCATATTTCATTACTCCCTTACATTACATTCAAATGGCCTGTACACTACCAGTCAAAAGTTTTTGAACAGTAAGATTTGTAATGAATGAGTCTCTTCTGCTCACCAAGCCTGCATTTATTTTATCCAGAGTACAACAAAAAACAGTAACAATCTGAAATATTTGTACTATTTTAAATTACTATTTTCTATTTGAATATATTTTAAAATGTAATTTATTCCTGTGATTTCAAAGCTGAATTTTTAGTATCATTACTCCAGTCACATGATCCTTCAGAAATCATCCTAATATTCTGATTTGCTGCTCAAACAGCAATTTTTGAAATTTTTTGTAACATTATAAATGTCTTTATAATCAATTTTGATCAATTTAAAGCATCCTTGCTAAATGAAAGTATGAAAGTATTAATTTCTATAATTTCTTTCTCAAAACAAACAAACAAATAAATAAAATTAAAAAAAGTAAAATAAAATAGGATCATAACTCCAAGCTTTTGAATGGTATAGTGTATGTGTTACATTAAAGAATCCTGAAAAATGTACTCAACTGTTTAAAATATAATGTAATAATAATACAAATCATGTTTCTTGAGCAGCAAATCAGCATATTAGAATGATTTCTGAAGGATCATGAGACTGGAGTAATGATGCTGAAAATTAAGCTTTGATCACAGAAATAAATCACATTTTAAAATATATTCAAATAAAAAGCAGTTATTTTAAATTGTACAAATATTTCACAATTTTACTGTTTTTGCTGTATTTTTGATCAAATAAATGCAGGCTTGGTGAGCAGAAGAGACTTCTTTAAAAAACATTAAAAATCGTACTGTTTAAAATTTTTGACTGGTAGTGTATATGTCCGCATTAAAATAATAAAATTTGGTATGAATTTCCTACATTTCTGCCACAATGCCACAGTTACTGTTTTTTAAACTACTTATTTTTTTTTTTTTTTTTTTTTTTTTTTATAAATATGGGAGAGCTCTGCTCCAAACTCGAACACTTCTCACAGAATCTCACAGCGCTGTTTATTGATTGCGTGATTGAGATCAGTCAGCGAGTAAACGCATCTGTTCTGAGCTCACGCTCTTTAGGCAGAGCTAAATATAGTTATAGAGTAAATATAGCCAGAATTCTTGTGTGTTAAAGAAATGGAAGCGCATATGCGTTTTACTGCTACATCTGGTCAAAAATCTAGTGCTGTCACCTTGTGTTGACATTATGAACTGCATATTTTATAAATTATGTTTGCCGGGCCACATATACTACATTTTATTAGACAAGCTCCGGGCCCTACGAAATTCATCCATGGGCCGGACTTCGGACACCCCTGTCTTAAGTAGTTGCTTTTTTTTTTATATTAGCAATCGCTTCACAACTATTAAAAAAAAAGTGCTTATGTAGTATGCATGTCATTTTAGTATGGTGTTATTGTCAGTGTTGCTTCACTGCCATTAACTGACATGTCGTTTTTGAGTTGTGTATGCTGCAGTTTGCTGTTTTTAAAATGCTTTCCTCTTTTTTTGTTAGGAGCAAGGTGAGCAGATCTCCCTCATCAAGGAGGCGTTTGCTGGGGATGATGTCATTTCTGATTTCATAAAGGACAAAAAGAAGCAGGAAGCTGATGGGATGCCCATGGTGGTGGACCTGACGCTGCCAGGCTGGGGAGAGTGGGGCGGTGTTGGTCTCCAACCCTCCCAAAAGAAACGCAAAAGGTAGTATTAAATCGCTTTTTATCCTCATCTTTCAAAACATTTCCTGTCTTTCTTCCAGCTTTCAGCTGTTTAATTAAATTACATTTTATTTTAAATAATTACATTTTTATTTCTACTATACCAAGTTCTACTTAGTCATTTTAATTAAAATGTTATAAAGAAAATGAAATTTTTAAAGTGGTACTAACTTCAGATGAAGACTGTTTTGCACAAAGACTCTGTACAACAGCTCGCACCACTGCAAACCCCTTTAAAAATGCTGTTAGGATTTACTCAAGACACAGAGCCAAATCTTATTTCATAATATAGTAATTTTATTTCACAATAACAATTTATATCATGATATTGTCATTTTTTGTTATTTTATCTTTGTTATTAATAATAAGGACCTAGATGCAAGTAACAAACTAAAGGACAACTACAATAAAACAGACACAAATAGGGCCCTATGAAATCTGTTTCATTTTTTCCAAAATTCCAAATAAAATTTTCTAGAATCTATCGTAATGGTTATATTAAAAAAAATATTTATCAAAAAGCATGTCTAATTAATTGAAATCATGAAACTTGCAGAATTAAATACAATTAATTTATTTATTTATTCATTTTTTTTTTCCAAATTCAGTTTTGTTTTTCTGGATTCTATTTCATTCTCGTTTCATTACATTTTAATAATCAAAAGCATGTCTAATGAATTTATAAAGGATAATTAAATTTGATAAGGAATTGATTTATTATAGGCTATTTATAATTTTATTTATAAATTTATTATTATTGCAGCTTAAGAATTTTGCAGCTTAATGTTCACAAACACTAGTCCATTGCGTTTTGATTTAAGTGTACAAACCTAGGCTACTTTTAATCTGTTCACTCCAGTGTTACTCAGGAAATACGGCTCTTATTAAAATGCATTCTTAAAGTACCGGTACTAGTAAAATGCCGAATCGTACTGATTTTAAAAGCAGGGTATCGCAATACTTTTTTAATACCGGTATATTGTGCAACACTATTTAGGGCTGGGTGAATTTTTTTTTTTTTTTTTTCCCCAATTTTATCAATTAACTCAAGTTGAATGTTTTGCCACGGTTTTATTTTTTATAAATCGCATAAGTGTGATTCTGATTAGAACTATTACCTAAAGTTAGAATTGGACACTTTGACAGTATGCAAGTGATAACAGTAAGAGAAAAGAACGATCCCACCATGCCGGCACACGTGATTAACCGCTTATGTGTGACGCACTCATTTCAATAGGTGCCATTCACACAGAATGTGCTTTTGTGTTGACAAAGATGTGACGCGTGCAGTGGAATAGGAAAAACATGCAAGAAGATGGGAGTGAACAACTTTTAACTTGAGCGCCACATTTTTAGAATGACGCCGTAAGAGACACGAGTGCAATAGTCACATGTGTCCATGTTTACATAGAAAAAAACTATGGAAAATCCGTGTAATCAAATAAAAAACCTGTACATTTGGGTCAGTGACTCAAAGCCTTTCTACTCTATGTCTGATATTTCATGTTTGCATCATGATGACTGGCTGAAAGCTGCTGTTTGTTGTTTTTACACAACATTTATAGTTAATAATATTCTACTGGTGATTACCCTCAATCATTTTGAATTTGAATTACCTTGACCTTTTTCCTTGTATTATTTCTGAACATATAATATGTATAAGACAAGTTTGTATGAGACGTAGTTGTAGTTCATGCATCTTTTCTGCAAAGATATTTAACAAGTTATTTTAACATTTACTTGTTGACAGCTTCATGTGTGGTGCACATTAACTAGAGTGTTAATAAAGAAAAAGTAACTCTAATAATGTTGTAGTTACATTTTCAAGTTGACTAGGTTGAGTTGAGATTTTAATCTAACTTTAATTTAATTTAATTTTTTGCCATATCGCCCAGCCCTAATCTTAAAACTGTAAATTATACAGGGAAACCTCTCACTTGACAGCGGTCAGATCATATCTACCTATCCTCAGTTCAAAGTCTTGTCATAGCCCTAATGTTTCGTTTGTCTCTGTAGATTTACTAAAAAAATGGCCCCGCCACCTCCACGGCAAGACAGGAAACTGCCGGATGTCATCATATCAGAAAAGGAAAGTGCATCAGTTGCTTCCCATCAGGTAAACGATCGTCTGGCGACACTCAACAGTAGCGGAGTTCTATGAAATTGATATGAATTTGAGTAAAAGAATCTCATTCCCTCATGAATGCTTTTCATTTGTGATTTTGAGACTTAAGACATTACGCATCCTTGCCCATTTTGTTGAACCAGTTAAATTTGGAATGGAAACAAGTTCAAATGCCATCTCATAAATGGAAATGAAGCCCAACACTGCGTCTCTCTGATTATTACTGTTGTTTTTTTTCATAGGTCAGTTATATTCCATTCCCCTTCCAAAACACTGCACAGTTTGAGTCTTGCATCCGTACGCCCGTCGGGCAGACGTGGAACACGCAAAGCGTTGTGAAGAGGATGACAAAACCCAAAGTTCTCACTACACTGGGTGCGATCATTGAGCCTATGGCCAAGGACTTAAAAAATAATACGAGCACAACACCAGCGGGTAAAGATCCAGCAATCCTGCTGGAAGGAAAGAAAACGGCAAAAGGGGACTCAGAAGGGTCAGAAAATTCTCGAAGAAGAAAATCAAAGAAGAAGAAAAAATAAAATACTAGATTTGATTTGTGAGGTAAAGTGTTTTAAGAAGAAATCTCTCTGTAATTTCTTTTCATGTCCTCAGAAATCAGTTTGTATTTAACAGAATACCTATTATGAGTAATAGATGAGTGGGAACCCATGCTTTCTTAAATAAATAATTTGGTGCAAATCTTAATCTGTAGTTTTTTGTGATCGTCTCCTGCTTGAATGTCTTTTAAATGTTCCAACTTGATTAAATAGTTTTAATACTTGTTCAGTTGTGCAAAAATGATAATATTGAGCCTGATCTGCACGGACTAAGCTGCGCTGAATTGTGTTGTGCTTAGCTGAGTTTATTGCACTTGTTGCACTAAAAATATTCTGTTAAATTTGCGGTAAGAAATGTGAGCTGTGGTTGCCAGAAATTGGCCATTACAAAAATAATGCATTCAGGGTAATGTTGTAATACAGTGTTTGCATAATATATCTAATATCAGCAAAGTATGTACCACAATCTGTTTTGATAATTTACTGCTGAGCCTGCCTAATTAGAATTTAGACAAGGACAGTGTTGATCTATTATTTAGTTTTTTTTATTTTTAGTTATTTTGTTTGTTTTTTTTTTGCATTAAAAGAGGCAGGCTTTATTTTGAGAAAGTGCTGAAGACTGTCCCAACAATCATAAAATAACAGAAAAATTGTTGGTTCCCTTTAGAAGTGGAACTTCAATGCTGCATCATGGAGTTGATGCTATGGGGAACGTCATTAGCATGTAACACATGCCAGAACATAAAACAGCCCCTGCAATACACATCTTCGGCTTTTTTGTCTTCAGGAGATGTTTATTTGTAGCACGTGTTATTAAAGATGATGGTGAATTTAAAGGGGTCATCAGATGCCCATTTTCCACAATTTGATAGGATTCTTTAGGGTCTTAATGAAAAGTCTATAACATGCTTTGGTTAAAATTTCTTGATGGTAGTGTAAAAACACCTTTTTTACCTTGCCAAAATAAGCTCTGCAAAAATCTACGTGTTCTGGTCGATGTTGCTTTAAATGTTAATGAGCTCTGCTTGCAGTTTAGCACTCGAAGGTGATGGTTGCATTTGTTCGTTGAAGGCTCCAGTATTGCCATCCAGACGTGACCTTGCAGTCAGGCTGGGGGTATCTTACACACGATGGCTGTGTTGCAGGCACACCGAGACAATCTGCTCAAGAGCTTGGATCACAGCCAGTGATTGTCCTCTGAAGCAGTTGCTGAACTGCGCCACACCGTGGACTTGGCCCTCCACGCCACCAAACAAACAGCCACTGCCATTGGTTGTTCGATGACAGCAATGGTGATAATGGAGGAGCAGCTGTGGCTGAACCCGGCAGACATCAGGGAGAATGAGAAAATGTCCTTCTTGATGCCCCCTTGCCTTCTAGAGCAGGGCTGCCCAACCCTGTTCCTGGAGATCGACCTTCCTGCAGAGTTTAGTTCCAACCCTGATCAAACACACCTGTATGTAATTATCAAGTGCTCCTTCAGATCCTAATTAGTTGGTTCAGGTGTGTTTGATCAGGGTTGGAGCTGAACTCTGCAGGAAAGTAGATCTCCAGGACCAGGGTTGAGCACCTCTGCTCTAGAGGCTTTGGCACTTCCATTGATATGGTCATGGGGAAGAAGAGATAACACATTTAACAGCATTCAGGAGGTATATACTGTACTGCTTCTGAGAGTAAGTGAAGACCTTTTGGGGGGACACCACTTACATCAGACTGTTAGACTGAAGAAAGCGAGCCTCAGGGACTAATGACAAACCTCTCATTTTCACCTTTTATCAAGCTTATTTTAACTAAAACTCCTTACTGGATTCACAGGGATTGAGTAAGTTAGGTTAAAGGGAGTTAAAATGTTAGTTACGATGTTGCCATATCTGTGCATTTGACGAGGTGCTGTTGCATGTGTTGCTCTCATCACTTGCTCCCTCTAGTCAGGGTTGAGCAAGGTGAACAGACTTATGTAGGGCAGTATAGATTCCCTCTAATCCAAAATTCTGTCATAAAACTCTAGATGGCGCAGTCAGTTCGGTCTAACTGCCCAAACTCGATACCGGAGGGCCGGTGTCCTGCAGAGTTTAGCTCCACCCCCAAATAGACACACCTGAAGCAGCTAATCAAGCTCTTACTAGGCATACTAGAAACTTTCAAGTTGGAGCTAAACTCTGCAGGACACCGGCCCTCCAGGACCGAGTTTGGGCACCCCTGGTTCTAACTCAGTCTAACTCAATGATATCATTATCACATGGCATAGTCGATTGGTTATTTTTGTATGAGCAGCCAATGAGCTTGCTGCTCAACATTCAAATATTTGGCTAGTGCTTGCCGTAGCAGTTGCAGCACACTTCAGAAAACCTCCACCTCCCCCAGCTCCACCTGTATATAGATCTGCTACGAGGTGATTCATGTATGTTATACATGGGAGTTATTACATATATATGGCAGTATGGCTGTGTGTCCACCAAAGCTGGCATGTTTTTTTCAATTGTTCTCAATGGGAGCGCCACATTTTTAAAACACTAGGAGCGTTCTTCAGAAAAATCTTTGGTTTTTCAGCATTTTTGTGTATTTGAACCCTTTCCAACAATGACTGTGTGATTTTAAGATCCATCTTTTCACACTGAGGACAACTGAGGGACTCAAATACAACCATTAAGAAACCACAACTAGACCCTAGTAAACTGGCAAATTACAGACCCATTTCTAATCTTCCGTTTATGTCTAAAATCTAGAACAAGTTTTATCTGCTCAATTGTGCTCCTTGCAAAAAATTTATATCTATGAAGAATTTCAGTCAGGTTTCAGGCCCCATCATAGCAACTGCTCAAGGAACTGCACTTGTTAAAATCATGAATGACTTGCTTCTTGCGTCAGACCAAGGCTGCATCTCATTGCTAGTTTTACTTGATCTTAGTGCTGCGTTCGACACTATAGATCATGACATACTCATAGATCGACTACAAAGGGTAGGTATCCAAGGACAGGCTTTAAGATGGTTTAGATCCTACCTGTCCGATCGCTACCACTTTGTTTATTTAAATGGGGAGTCATCTCAGTTATCACCAGTAAAGTATGGAGTGCCACAAGGATCTGTTCTAGGTCCTCTACTATTTTCAATATACATGCTGCCCCTTGGTAATATTATTAGAAAACACAGGATTAGTTTCCATTGTTACACTGATGATACTCAACTATATATCTCAACAAGACCAGATGAAACTTTTAAACTATCGCAGTTAACAGAGTGTGTTAAAAATGTAAAAGATTGGATGACCAATAATGTTCTGCTATTAAATTCAGATAAGACAGAGATATTACTTATTGGACCAAAAAACAATACACAGAATCTCTTGGCTTACAATTTACAACTAGACAGATGTACTGTTACTTCCACTACAGTCAAAAGTCTGGGTGTTATATTAGACAGAAACTTGTCTTTTGAAAATCATATTTCTCATGTTACAAAAACAGCATTCTTCCATCTTAGAAACATTGCCAAGCTGCGAAACATGTTACCTGTTTCTGATGCAGAAAAGCTAGTTCACGCATTCATGACCTCTAGACTGGACTATTGTAATGCACTATTAGGTGGTTGTTCTGCACCTTGAATAAACAAGCTACAGATAGTCCAAAATGCAGCTGCTAGAGTCCTTACCAGGTCAAGAAAATATGATCATATTACCCCAATTTTAAAGTCTCTGCACTGGCTACCTATAAGGTTCCGCATCAGCTACAAAATAGTACTTCTTACCTATAAGGTACTTAACGGTTTAGCTCCTCCTACCTAACTAGTCTTCTACAATCCATCACGCTCCCTAAGATCGCAAAACTCTGGACTGTTGGTAGTACCTAGGATAGCAAAGTCCACTAAAGGAGGTAGAGCTTTTTCACATTTGGCTCCCAAACTCTGGAATAGCCTTCCGGATAACGTTCGTAGTTCAGATACACTCTCTCTGTTTAAATCTAGATTAAAGACACATCTTTTTAGCCAAGCATTCAAATAATGCATATCTTTTAATCTTTTACTGCAGTTATATCTGATCAAATGCACATTATTATTCTTTAGCTTGGTTGGTACAGCAACTACGCTAATTATGTCCCTATTTGTTCCTCTGTTTCTGGAGATTGACATCCCGTGGTAACTAGGAATTCACAAGCTCCAGTCTGGATCCAGAACACCTAAGAAGAGTCTCTGCCATATGTACATCAACTTGACAGTCACCACTAGTAAGCTACTACTAAATATATTGTAGAAACTTTAATTTACTGTAAAGCTGCTTTGCAATTATTTGTATCATGAAAGGCGTTATACAATTAAACTTGAATTGAACTGAATATTGCTGAAGTTTCAAACGCTCACTGATGCTCATTGTTGCATTAAACGTTTGAACAGAATGAAGTTGTGTACATTTTTCTCATTTTTGCCTAAATACGTTTTGTTTTTGTTTTTGTTTTGTTTATTTAGTACTTCCCATCAGAAGCTACAGAAGACACTTACATATTTCCCAGAAGACAAAATAAGATAAATTTAAAACTTAAACAGGGTAAATTTAACTTATTTTGTCTTCTGGGAAATATGTATGTGTTGTCTGCAGCTTCTGAAGGGCAGTACTACATGAAAACAAACGAACAAACAAAAAAACAAAAAACAACAACAACAACAACAACAAAAAAACATGATATTTAGGCAAAAAAAAAAAAAAAGTACACATCTTCATTCTGTTCAAAGGTTTTCACCCCCCTTGGCTCTTAATGCAATTTGTGCGACCTAAAGTATTTTTCTGAAGAACAAGGGACTCAGGGGACTCATTTTGTATGATCGCTCTCATTTTGGTAAAATAATTAACATTTTGCATATTCTGCAAAGTGTATGTAAACTTTTGACTTCAGCTGTATTTTAGTAAGAGACATCATTTACGTTATATTTAGCCATACAAGTCTTAATAGCCGGGGTTCCCTTTAAGTAGGTCCCCTACTGCTCCCTTGCTGTTTAGAGCATAGGTGTTGAGAGTTACTTAGCAAACTACATGATGTCAGTGTAAGATGTATCTACGGTTGGAAAAAGAAATTTAGAACAACAAACAAAAAGCAAAGAGTTTGCACAATCAAACTAGCAACAACAGCACACTATGGGCTTGTTAAGTGGTGACGTAACGCGTCCATTGAACGCACCAAAGAACGCTGTTTCCGGGTCCAAACCCCAACTCATTTCACTTGAGAATACAATCTCAGCAACCGTTTATGAGCACTGTTTATTCATATTAAACATTTAAGCTAAACGTTTTCAAATTTACAGTGTACACTACAGTCTCCGTGCTCACAGCATCCCAAACACAAATAATTTTTATATTTATTTATTATTTATATTTTCATTGTATGGCTATCTGGGATTTCAGGATGGAGTTAAAGGGTAGGATTATAATTTTTTGGTAGAATTATATCACATTGTAAGTGTATAATTAGTACCGTTTGTTGTTTTCTCATGTCATCTGATAGAGCGTTTGGACCCAGAAGTCACGGAAGAGGTGACGCTTGACGTCAGACTTAGCAAGCGAATTGTACACACTCTTAGCATAACAGAAAGGTTAGAACAATTAAAGCGGTTCTACTTTCCCATTTTTTACAATATGTAATAAATCTCAGCTTAAATAAGTTTCAGCTCAAATTTATTATTCCATACTGGAAATTCCCCTTATTGGGTGGAAGCAAAAATTTGTTGTGTTAGTCTTTGTCATTAAATGCAAATGTCATCTGCTCCCCAACCCCCTGTCCAGAGGAGACCGGAGCCAAACATCTTTTTTTTTTTTTTTTTATCATCATTATCATCTCTGTCTCTGTCGTACTCAGGCTCATGTGAGCTTGCAGTTCTAAACTTCTGATCCTTCAAATACACACAAGTTCACATAAACACAGTCGGTTATGTCTGTGAAAGTAAACAGCTGCATGTATCAGTATATTAGATCTGAAAAGTGTCTCGTGAACATGGTGACGACACACTACTAATGCACCTCAAACAGACCTCACTCTTTTTATTTATTTATTTATTTTTTGTTTGTTTGTTTTTTGCTTAATTTTTCCACCTTGGGTGGAAATTATTTAAATGGGGGATACTGTGATGTGTATGTTTAGAAACAGCAGTGATATGGAAACTGATGGAGAGAATATCTCACTATGGATTGGATTTTTTACTTTGTAACTTTGCAGATCTTTTTCATGGTTAAGCTGCAACAATACACATAAGGAAGTAAAAAATGTAAAAAAAAAGCACAAAAGGACCCCTAACACTGCACACAATGAGCCAGCAGCATAACAACAACACAGAAGCAAACACTCTCAGCAGGACAGAGATGGTCAACGGGAAGCCACAAGATGGGCAGAGCTCCCCCCTTCAGGCACTGCAAACCCTTTTCTGCTCTTTGGTTCCACACACACCAATCACAGTTGGAGATCAATGGATCTGATCCAGTCCTGTGAAAGAGAGAGAAAGGAAGAACACAAGACAACCAAAGCAACACATGTGCTCCCCACAAAAACAACAGGATATATATATACAGTGCACAGCATAAATGAGTACACCCCCTCTGAATAAATATAAAAGGTGTACTTTCTTAGTGATCACTAATATAATTTATGGAAAGATGGCAAAATTTAAATCTATTAAACGTATACTTAATAAAAACAACAATATATATGCCGATATTTTCTGTAAAATAAGTAAATTCCCCAGTCTTGTTTAAATGAAGGTTTGCAGAAATGAGTACACCCTAGATTTAATTCAGCAAATGTATACTATTCTAGTACTTAGTGTGTCCTCCAGAACTCTAAGTACACTGCTCTGACCATTCTTGGCACTGAGAGCACAATTTCATGACAAAGGACGACCTCCTTAAATGCTCTGGTCTTTAATGGGGAGTTTTGCTCAGCTTGTCTCTACAGAATCTCCCACAGCTGCTCAAAAGCATTAAGATTGAGTGAAATACATGTCCACTGAAGGATTTTCACTTCGGGAGAATGAATATCTTCATTGTCATGCTGAAAAAATGCCCAACAATACTGGGAATGAGGAGAGGGTAGCATCTTCTGTTTCAGTTCTGTTTCAGTTTGTATTATATCACACAGTGGTGTGTGAATTGATTACAGCATTGATAAAGCACAACTCCCTCACACCTTCAGCACTCATACATCCCTATAGAAGAGCTTTACTACCACTGAACGTCACTGTGGGAACCAGGCACTTCTTACTGTACTCCTCCTGTAGCAACACCACAACATCTTAGATGCTTTTGGATTCGTCTCTTGAGACCAGAGTATGGATTCCCAGAAGTCTATATTTTGTAAATATGGGCCTCGGAAGAGGTTAAATGAGTTTATTGTGCT
Organism: Cirrhinus mrigala; assembly: GCA_036247105.1. Taxonomy (NCBI): domain Eukaryota; kingdom Metazoa; phylum Chordata; class Actinopteri; order Cypriniformes; family Cyprinidae; genus Cirrhinus; species Cirrhinus mrigala. Next base: position 1,581,325 of record CM070011.1, on the reverse strand, counting down.
TTGTCTACAGTAGGTAATTCTAGTGGTGACAACAACCATGCATGTCACTTCTGCAGGCTGCGTCGTACTCTGTGAGATAAAGTGTCACTCTTTTCCTAGCTTTTGCCGGCTTTTCCTAGCTTTTTTTCCTGCTCTTTTTTTCTAGCAAAAATTCACTCATCACTAAATGAAAACTTAAAGTTAGACCTGATTATTTCAGGAGCCTTGTCACAAGTCCTTTGTTTTTGAATGTTGGTGCTACTTCTGCTATATTTTCACACTTAACAATAATTTGGTATTCCTCTTGCACCATTGTCCTCTTTTATGCTAAGAAATAAATATCCTGGCAGTCTTCTCCAAAGTGGTTCCACTGCTGCCAGCATTAAGTTTGAGTATGATCCAGTGGACTATATAACACTTTTAATTGTCAGAAAATTACTTGTCTTTAAAAGTTTTGGTTCAGTATACTTACCTGTTGATCAAAAATATAGCCTTAAACCTGCACTTTTGTTTGTTTGTTTGTTTGTTTGTTTTTATGTTTTATTTAGTAACGTTCAGCAGGGTGTACTCATTTTTTGCAATAAACAAAATCTTATTTTGCTAAATAATTTTTTATATTCTTCTTTGGTAATTGATCTCCAAAGAACCCTAACCCTAACATGTATATAAATATATTCTGATTAAAAAAGCATTTAACATAAGTTTCAGCATTTATAATATTGATAATATTTTATAAATGACAATACACAAAGCAAAAAATGGCTGTTTACCAAACACCCAATCTTATATGCCACCACCCAAACATTATGACAGTAGGATAGAGCATAAGTTGGGCAAGGAAAATTGACATTTTCCATGCTCATTTCCTTCCCAACAGAGGTTGTCTTTGTTTCTTTGTCCAGATCAGCGACAGATTCCTGAAGCCAAAGAGTTTTTTTTCTTTTTCTTCTTCATCTCACCTGACACCATGTGAATACTTTATGCAGAGGAGGGGCAGGATGATGTGCTGGCATGAAATACCCATTTTTTATGCATTTGTGACTCAGCAAAAGTGCCTTTCAAAAGTCGATTGTCCACGGCAAGGTCTAGGAATGTGTGTATAAGTCAGTTTGTGTTGCGCTGTACGACTGCAAATGAGCTGTTAAACACGCCACTTTCAAAAACATGGATGCTGTGTTTTTTGGGATTGTCATTCTACAAGTTTTTACATCTGTTCTGTCCTATCCAAACGGAGCACCGACTTCAGCTTGCGTGGATATGATGCCGAGGCACGGAGGGATAAAGCCCCAGCCAAACCCTGCTCCATACACCATCCATCCAGACAGCACAACTTTCCAGACTGGAAAACCCATCCAGGGTAGGGGACAATTTGGATAAAGCAAACAAACGGCATTTCTGTTTTAGAAGAAACATTTTGGTTCTTAATTTCAAATGTTAATCTTTTGCTTAATTCTTGAAATTCTACATGCATGAAGTTTTTCCAAGATGTGCATGTCTTAAATGTAAAGTTTACAGAAATCTTACATGCCAAAGAAAAGTTGCAATATGGAAAATCCCCTTAATCAAGGGAAAAAAGGGTTGTCCAAAAATCTATTGGGAAACAAAGTTAACCTAAATCATGCAAGATTATTTGTTTTGTTTTGTTTTTTTGTTTGTCACATTCAGGCCAAATTCTGGGAATATTTTAACTGCATTTCTAACAATCGTTTAGCTATTTAATTGAATGCATGTAAATCAGAAGTATGACTGATTGTAATGTTTGTTCATTTGTTGTTTGTCAGTTGTAATCAAAGGTCCAGACTATAGAGGCGTGCTCCTTGAGGCTCGCTCTGGATCCGACTCAAAAGCAATAGGAAGCTGGCAGATGCCTCCAAGTGACACAAAGTTCTTAGCGGTAAGGCTTAGGACTGTATAGATTACGATTACGCTTCTATTGTACTGCAATGTTTATAACATATCTGATATTTTATAACTTAGAAATGTTAGTCTGCACCCCTTGTTACTACAGTTAACACTAAGCAGAGTAATTATGAAAAATGGCAATGCATAGTGAATTCTCCTCACAGAATACACATACCTAGTCATTTTTTTCCATTCCTTTTTATTTATTTATTATTATTATTATTATTATTATTATTATTTTACTTTTGGTTCATAACCAAATGTTCAGAAATATGTTTTGTTTGTTTTTTTGGTACACCTATAAGTAAATCACAGACATCATAAATCTGGTAATTATAGTTCCTGAAGGTCATACACTTGTGTTCCCATAGTGTTCAGGAAACCAGCAAGGTGCCATCACTCATGCCAACACCAACATAAAAAACAACTCCACCGTCTACACCTGGATTCCACCAGCTACAGCAAACAACATCGTCTTCATGTAAGAGTGAACAAAAACCATCTCAAACTGATACTACGTGACTGTCCTAATGATGTAAGATGCAAGTTTGTGCAAAAAGATGGCATTTGTATACTAACGTTGTTCAATTTAGATTAAAAGTTTTTCTTTCAAATAATCCAGAGAAATTATTTAAACATTAATATTTGTCCATGTCATCATCAGGGCCACTGTAGCCCAGCAGCGCACTGTGTTCTGGGTACATGTGACGTCGTCGACTCTGACTTCAGGTGAGTAATTTTGTTTTATTCTCTCTCTCTCTCTCTCTCTATACACATACATATATATACAGTAGTCAACATTTGAAGTGGATCAAAACCTTTCATCAAAGTTGTCCTAAAACCTAAAACAATACCCATTCTTGTCTTAAGACAACTTTGATGAACTTTTTTGATCCATTTCAAATGTTGACTACTATATATATATATATCACTTTTGTACAGGGAAAAGGAAAAATCAGTGTACCATTTATTAAATAATTTGACTTTTCAGGTAAAGGCGGAGGAACATCACTTGATGTGCACAATAGTGCTGAAAGGATTGTCACACCTGACCTGATACTCCTTGTTGTCCTGCTGGCAAATGTTCAGTATCTACTTGCTTGAGAATGATCCAGACTGATTCAATTATACTGGCTCAGTTACTCTGTATAAAATATTTAATCAGCTTTAAACATTTAGGCACACAATTTTATTTGCCTAATGTTTAGCGGACAGTTGCATGAGTATTCAAACAAAAATAAAATAAAATAAAAATGAATAAATATAATGCACCATACTGTTCTTTTGTGCTTTGGGTTCATTTGTGGTTTAATGTACAGTCGTGGTCAGAATTATTGGTTACCTTGCTAAATATGAACAAAGAAACCTGTGAAAACAAATCCGCATTGTTAATCCTTTTGATCATTTATTTTAAAAGTTTACAAAAATCCCTCTCTCTCTTTTCCTTAAATACAAGTTGGCCACAATTAATGGTACCTTTTTATTCAGTATTTTTTTGCAACCTCCTTTTATTATTATTATCCATAATGGTCGCACTTTATTTTAAGGTCCAATTATCACTATTTACCATTAATGACTTTTGCCTCAATAACTCCTATTTTGCTAGTAAGGTAACTAAGTTCAGATATGAGGTACGGGGTATGAGGCATCTATAATATGGTCATGCACAATAAGGCATTAATATGTGCTTTATAAGTAATATGCATGCTAGTGAGAACTGGTCCTTAAAATAAGATATTACCAAAATAATACATATCAGAATAATAATAACTTTACCATGACATTGGTTTTCAGTGTAGGCTAATGCAAACATATATCAGTGGTTTAAATCGGCCATCTCCTAAAGATTTGGGTGTGATTTCTGACAGTGATTTGTCATTTGAAAATCAGTTACTGTATGGGATTTTCTTATTCAAGACACAGAAAAGTACATTCGTAACTTCAGTGCTGCACTAGCACCATACACTTTTAGACAGATGATCCAGTCGATGAAAAAACCACAGCTTGTTTAAAACTAGTGTTGGGAAGGTTACTTTGGAAATGTGATTTACTTTGGAAATGAGATTACAAGTTAACCTGTTTACAATGTAGTAAGTAGAGTAACTATTTTAGTTACTTTATTAATGTAACTGATTACATTCGATTACTTTTCTAAATTTAAATTTCTATATTTAATGCTGATCATTTTGAAACATATAAAGCAGGCAGGGTTAACCTTACAGCAGTACTCAACACAGATCAAAATCCTTCATCACTTAAAATAAGACAAATTCATTTTAAAGCACAGCCACCACAAAAACAGACTTTAGCACCACTTTTTTTTTTTTTTTTTTACTTTGAGATTGTTCTAACATGATATGTTTTAATAGCTATGATACTGTTTTTGAAATCTAATCTCTGCATAGCTATGACAGGAAACACTGACATCGAACTACACCTCAGATAAAAACAGTTAATCTTAAAAAATAAAGCATACACACAAACCCAAATAGGAAATAAAACAGTTATCGAACAGGCATGTGTCCTATTCTGTGTCCTAAACTTTAGAGCAGTCAGTGCAATTTTGGAAAGAAATCAATCAAATCTGTATGTGTGTGAAAATATTTAGATGTAACCTCCCTTTGTTATCATTAAGATTTTCATAAGTATAACTCTAATTTAATTAATGTACAGTTACAACTGTAACAGATTACCGTTGCATTTATTTTGTAATTAAATTATGGATTTTCTTCCTTTTGACAAAAAAACAAAGAGCAATCACATAATAAACAGAGCTGTGAATAGAACATAACCAGTACGAAAACCTTTGTGTGTCCAAATAACAGCTCAGTATACACAGCAATGACAGCGACCAGTAATAAAACATAACACACTATGGAAAACAGTTTCCAATTATTGCAGTAATAATAAATATAACGATCATATATTGGACTGTTCTTATAGAACAAATCACCCCAATACAATAATGGGAAAAAATGTATTGACAGACATCAAAGATTTGTGTATGAAGTAAAATTTGGTTCAGTTCAATTTTAGCTCAGGTTTGTAAGTAAAATTGATGAAAACATTAGAGTATAAATGCATCTTAGCCTTTTATATTCTAAATATAATAAAGACTAAATTCAGCCAAGCACACTGAGGTTTACAGTAATCCAGTACCAGTGATAAGTCAGGGAAGAGAGGAAACATTTTAGAAAAGAAAAGGGGGGGGGGGGGGGGGTATTATGCATATATTATATTATATATCTTTTATATAACTTATATACAACACTAGCTGCACAAGAAAAGCCATACATACACTACACAGATTTTTTTTCTTCACACAGTGAAATCTATAAAGCGTTTAAGTGATTTTCTGGAGCTCGTCGTACAGAACCAGGACGAAGGCTCCACCCATGCTTCTGAGCACGTTGGACCAGGCACCCTTGAAGAAGGCCTTGCCACCCTCATCACGTGCAATCTTCCTCCAGCAGTCAATGGTGCCGCTGTACATTATGTCAGCTGCAATAAAAAAGAATGAAACACTTAAAGCAATAGATTATCCAAAAATGAAAGATTGTCAAAAAAATATGAAGATGAGTTCTATTTCCTCGTCAGATTTGGAGAAATATAGCATTCCGTCACTTGCTCACCAATGGGTCTGTGAATGGGTGAATGGTGAATGGGTGCCGTCAGAATGAGAGTCCAAACAGCTGATAAAAACATCACAATAATCCACAAGTAATCCACACCACTCCAGTCCATCAGTTACCATCTTGAGAAGACAAAAGCTGTGTGTTTGTAAGAAACAATCTATTATTAAGACATTTTAACTTTAAAATGTCACTTCTGGCCATAATACGAATCCATAAACCGTAATAACGATTCCTCCAATTAAAAACTCCATCAAAATCCTACCACATATTTGTTTAGAGCTATTGTGGACTGTTTTCACTGGTAAACGGTGCTTGATCTGTGCAGATTTCCGTACTGATTCAGACGAGACGAAAAAGACGGAAAAACAATATGATGGATCGAGGACTCGTATTTTAGCAAAAAAGCAATGGTTTGAAGTTAAAAATGTCTTGATGGATTTGTTTCATCTTTTGTCTTCTTAAGATGTTAACTGATGGACTGGAGTGGTGTGGATTACTTGTGGATTATTGTGATGTTTTTATTAGCTGTTTGGGCTCTTATTCTGACGGCACCCATTCACCGCAGAGGATCCACTGGTGAGCAAATGATGTAATGGCACATTTCTACAAATCTCATTTTTAGCAAATGTGCATTTTTGGGCAAACTTTTCCTTTAACATCATATTAAGACTAAACACAACCAAACATGCAAAGGCGTATGAATTTTGTATGGAGCATGGGAGGAATTAGGGGTTGGATATCACCTCTTTTACATCCAGACTGCATCATCATACGACGGCGTACTGTGTCGAAGGGATACGATATGAAACCGGCGACGGCAGTGACTGTCTGAGCAATCATCCAGCTGACCACAATGTGAGTGTTCTTCGGGTCGGGCAGCATGCCTGTACAACAAAGACTTTTCAATGAAAAACCAAAGTAAATGCAACTGCCCAGTAAGGGTTAACGATTTATGATTGGTAGCTTAATGAACTATTTTCAGAGCTACATTCTCAAGGTGTTATGAAAGTGAAGTGTCCCAACCGCATGTGGTGTGATGAAGTGTTAAACTATAGCAGATCTGATCAACTGTTATTGTCACACTGTGTTTTCCTTTTGTGGTCAAAAGTATTCAATTACTCATTAGCTCCACCCAACAGGAAGCCAGACATTTTGGATCAAATGTGGATTTAAGGTGAATTTTTAAATACAGCTTCATAGGGGATTAATGCAATTCTCCCCAAATCTGGTAAATATTATAAATTTAGCAAGGAAAACTGAATTTCTCAGTGAACTCTGCAAAAATGACCTGTTGGTTATTTATGTATGTATGTATTTATTTTATTATTTTATTTATTTGACATTTCCATTATGCTAAGCTGGTAAAAAAAAAAAAACCTCTGTGATGAACTGCTAGGCATCCAAACATGTGTCTTAGTTACACTGTTTGCGATTGTGCTTGCTGAATAAATGCACCTTCGATGCTGTTTTAACAAAAAAAAATAAATGTAAGATAAAATAAATGTAGCTTGTGAGGGAAAGTGCAATAATTCTAATGAAATGTTAAGTTATACCACTCAAATGAAAACATTTATGATAATTTGAGCAAAATAATTGTGATTTTCAGTGTAACAATTATCATGCAAACCTTGCTCAGCTCCTGATGTTAGCAGATTCTAGCCATGGCCCTAGCAGTCACAATAAATGGGAAATCTGCCTCATGTCTAACTCCTACCTTTTGCGGTGTCGTAGATGCCAAAGTATGCCGCCCTGTAGATGATGATGCCTTGCACAGACACGTTGAAGCCCTGATACAAGCCCCTCAAACCATCAGACCTGAAGATCTTCACTAAACAGTTTGCAAGGCCTGTGAATTCTCTCTCCGCACCGGCCTTTCCCACGTCAGCCGCCAGACGGGTTCTGGCAAAGTCAAGGGGGTAAACGACGCACAGAGACGTGGCTCCGGCGGCACCCCCGGAGGCGAGGTTACCGGCGAAGTACCTCCAAAACTGGGTGCGGCTGTCAACGCCATCCAGGAAAATCTTCTTATACTTATCCTTGAAGGCGAAGTTGAGCGCTTGTGTGAGGAAGTACCTAATGACGTTGGTCAAGTTGCCTCTCCAGAAGGACAGGAAGCCCTGCTCCTTGGGAATACGGACTACACAGTCTACAATACCTTTGTATTGTTTGTCTACTTTAATTTGCTTGCTGGCATGCTGGACCTGTAAGAACAGAAGGGCACAATTTTACAAACAATTACTGTATAAAACATCAGTACATCAATTAGCAAATTCAAATTTATTTCATGACCTTTGTTGCCAGACACCAAGTTGACAGCCAACATGAAATATTCATTTTAAATGCTTAGATCTACTACCTTTGTCAGCATTAGTATACACATGGAATTTAAGTCAACAGACATAGACTAGAGGCCACAACGTCTTCAGTGGCAGTGGTGGTTTTGGTTGTGACCCTTCATGAGGCTATCAGTGCTGCCCTGCAACTAGATTCTCCTTGCCACGACTACTGCCAGTTGGGTAAAGTTGATCACTAACCAGAACAATAAAATAAACTCACTAATTGATTAACGCAAACAACTTACATACATTCCTAGAAACATTCAAATGTTCAAGTAGCTTTAGACAACTATAATCCCACTGAACTGCAAGACATAATACAATTTATGCAGCATTAAACATTTATTGCACATGAAGCATATGTAAACTACGTAAAAAAAAGTTCATGCATTACAAAAATGTGTGTAATACATTACAACAAAACAACTCCAACTCTTCCTCCTCCTAGCTTTGAAATTACAGACTCACCACCCTGGGTCACATGATCATAGACTGTTGAATTACTTCTTAGAAGAAAACCATCTCACAACGTTCTTGTGAAAGGCCATTTCATGCATAAGTACCCCATAATGAGGCCATCTCTAGTTAAGTTGCACATTTTCATTTGGAACAGCCCATTGTGTGGCGTCCTGTTCTTGCAGAGTCCTTCAAGGCTGCAAAAATGCTGCTCAAAATTTGTGCTAAAAAAAAAAAAAAAAAAAAAGAATAAATATATAAACTAAAAGTTTAAATGAAAAATCTTGAAAAACAATACAATTACATAAATATAAATTATGACTTTTTAGATTGTTTTCATAACCGTTAGCCTTGAATATTGTTACGTAAATATCATGTATCCACTGCCCTTGTTAAATCTAAACCTAACCTTGCAAATAACCTTACACCAGTGGAAAATGCGAGTCGACAAAAATCTTTTGCTGTGTGATGCAGTCATTATGCAAAGGTACGGGTTGGGGGTAGAAATAGCCTCATGTGTACTTTCATTAAGATATATTTGTTGATATTATTATATGAAGCTGCATTTATATTGATATGACTAATACTAAATCGTAATTCTGGCTGCCCCTGAGAGGTAACTTTGCTGAAAAAAACAATAGACACCATCACAAAATTTGTAATGATTTTACTGGTTATAGTGGGACTTGTATTGGTTTTAATGGAAACTGTAATGGACCCTGTTGGTCTCTACTGGTAATTGGTCATCTTCTTTTGGTGGCTTAAAACCAATAAATCCTAATGGAATATGTCCCGAAACACACTACCGAAAACCATTTTTAATGATTTTAATGGTTAAAAGTTGGGGCAGCTGTGGCCTAATGGTTAGGGAGTTGGGCTTGTGGGTTCGAGTCCCAGGTCTGGCAGGGATTGAAGGTGGGGAGAGTGAATAACCAGTGCCCTCCTCAATACCACGACTGAGGTGAGACCCTTGAGCAAGGCACCGAACCCCCAACTGCTCCCTGGGTGCTGCAGCAATAGCAATATGGCTACCCACTGCTCTCTGTGTGTGTTTGTTTGTTCACTACTCACTACTGTGTGTGTGCACTTGGATGAGTTAAATGCAGAGCACAAATTCCGAGTATGGGTCACCATATTTGGCCACACGTCATGTCCTTTCCTTTGATTAGGTTTTTTTTCAGCACCATTATTACCATAATAAACCATATTACCCCGCTCTCTCAAGTGTATAAAATACACAATGATAATATTTGCTTTAACTTAATGCTCTTTAACTGGATATATAAAGCTAACTGCTGAAATATCAGTAGCATTAACAACACTGAAGAGCGTGCACTTTATGTATATCAGATGCTCATGAAAGATGCGTTCGTTTCTATAGCAGCAACTACAGCTTCCGACACTTTTAAAGAATCATCATTTATCCAAATAATTTTTATTATAAAATTACGTAGCAACATTAACAATATGATCATGAGTATATTCATGAATTAACCAAAATGGACAAATGTGTGAAAACGATTCAGGTTTCAAGATTCATAGTTAATTTAGAATGTAAAGCATGTTACACGAGCAAAGAGTAATCTATAAAAGTTTGTTGTAAAGTGTACCTGAAGGAGCAGCTTGACTCTTTCTATGGGTGCAACAGCAGTCTCGGAGATCGCAGCGGCGATTCCACCGGCCAAGAAGTCCTTAGCGAATGAAACAGTGATCTCGCTCATTGCTGTGTGATGCTGCCGGCTAATGGCAGGATTTATAGATGTCCAATGACTTTTCTAAGGCCCCGATCACGAGATACAATGCGAAGTCCGTTCTTTTGTTACTTGTCCATCTGTGCTTTAAGGAGGACGAAACCCGACCTCTGTTCTGAAATATTCGGTGTCTGAGATATTCGGTTGCACTGCCTTCCTGGAAAAACCGGTTATACCAGCTAGTCAACCAACATCATCGGAGGCTCGGCACCCAGGGGAATGGCCGAGCAAGCACGGAAAAACACGGGATATTTTCCATTAATTTTAACCAATCAAAAAGCACTTTAGATGCGGGAACCTCTCGATTGAGATGGGTGGATCTCAATAATATTTTATGAAAAAAAAAAAAAAAACCTAGCACGAAAACTAACATTAATGAAGCAAACATCCAAATATACTGGAATCATCCCAAAAGGAATAAGGGAATCTCAAGTGGGCAGCCAGATAGTTCGTTTTTTTTTTTTTTTAATCCCTTTCCAAGAACTACAACGAAGGGCTCCTTCGGACTACAGCCTTTGTTTTCCGGATGTTAGGATGTCACAACGCGGTCTATTAGAATATAAATAAATTAAATCCCGCCTACTGAAATTCGGCTGGTTATGGGGGGGGGGGGGGGGGGGGGGGTTGGGGGGACAAGGTTGGGATTAGCCTAACTTCAGTGATGCAGCGCGGAGAGCCGCTTCTGGGATGCTTCAGTGAGCCGCAGGGCAGCGGGTATAGACACAAGCATTGACTAGAGTGCCCACGATCTGTGCGCAGTGTGCGGTAAGAGATTTATTGATCATACAGTGTAGATAGCTTCACTTATAACGCGGGTGTTTTTTTAAAATGCATAAACTTGCACTAGACTAGGCTAGGCTTATCAGTGACGATGTTCTTTGCTTGTTTTCTAGCTGCTTTTTGAATAACTAAGGAAATGTAAGCATTATAATTAGTAACTTATAATGTTTTTATTCAATTGTCATGTTAAATAAAAATTAAGTCTTATTAAAAACATTAGGCTGTTTTTAGCCTTATGCTGGAGCTGGTTTGGAGCTTGTCGGGTGGAGGCCTTGCTGTAGCGAATCGATGCGTTTTGGTAAGAAAAATATCCATATTTAAAACGTAAGAATCACTTTAATCTAGTTTGCGCTAACAGTTGTACACTGCTAGAACTTGCTGCTTTGGCAAGGGGCATGGCAGTACTGAAACACTGTCTAAGTTGTTCGCCAATCACAACGCAGTTGGACAGGTAACCAATCACAACACATTTCGTTTTTGGGAAGGTGGGACTTCATCAAACCCAGAACTAATCGAGCCATTTGTGCCAGGCTGGGGAGAAAGGTATTGTAATAATGTAAATTATGTGAAAAATAATGTGTTTTTTTGAACCACCAAGCATGATAGTATGTTCTTGTACACCCCCAAAACAAAATCAAGACTTTGTAAAAGAGCATAATGGGACACCTTTAAAATAGCATCATTTGAATGACTGAGTATAGCAAAAGAAACAAAATAATAATAACTGCAACCACAGCAGACCACAGGGTTCCCTGTGTGCTGGCAATAGGCCTGACACTGTTATTTGCATCTGCTCAAATTTTGGTCTGAACAGTCCTTCAGTGGATTGTTTGAATATAATCTCTTGATTACATCTGTTAATAACAGCTAGAATCCACCTCCTAAATTGTTGGCATTGCCCCATGTTGTGTCTTTGATCTCACTCTTTCGGTTAGAAACACAGAATGTCTTTGTTGCATTGTCCAGATCAGGAGTGATGGATACTGTATTGTTTTGAGACTGTCCCACTACAAGTTTTCACATCTACTCTGTCCTATCCAACAGGAGCACCAAATTCAGCTTGTGTGTATCTCACCAGGCTCCACTCTCTCCAAACACACTCTTGACACACACTTGTCCTTGCATTCTAATTACACACACCTGGATCTCATGAATCTAATCATTAAAGATTGCACTTATACCTTTTGTCTGGTCTCATTGATGTTACCCCACAAAGACTGTCAGACACCCATTTACCTTACCTGCGGATTTACTTGCCTGGACATTCTCCTTGATGTTCTCCATCACATGTTCTCCAGCTTTATCTCCACTGTTGACATTGTTGAACTCCATCATGTGTTCTCTGCCATTATCTTTATTTATTAACTCCATTGCCAATTCTCTCTTTTGTCAATTCTTTTTGGCTGTGTTTATAGTTGGGATTAACATGCGACCTGTATCCAGATGTTGTCCACATACACATTGACAAGACAACTGTAAATGTGCTTCTGATGGGAATGTTATCTGATCAGCGTGTCCTGGTCCAGAGGTAGTCGAGGACGCATTGTGATCGGATCTCAGTGTAATGTAAATGCAGTCCAGTCATTGCGTCTACCTTTGCCAGTCGACATAATGCAAAACGCCTCCCCCTCTCTCCCGAACTGTCAGAAGAGAGAGGCTGTGGAACGCTAGTGAGAGCCGTACAGTTATTTTATTATTTGTTAAATGGCCCGCAACTGAAAATGGTTTTCAAAAGAAAACCCACCACTGCGGGTAGACTTTGCAGCAGGGCCATTCTCTGCAGACTTATTTAAATATTATGTGGGAAAGACAAATCCCGAGAGTTATCCAGATAAAGAAATCAACTGATGTTTCCAAGCGTAACCGCACCATGTCCTGGTTGACTGATGATCCGATCTGCTTAACATCCATGAAAAAAAATATTCTTGGTGGACATCCTGTCGCTCTTGTTGGTCAGGCCAAAGATTTTCATCAACATCAATCTGATGTTTTCCTCATGCACCGGGGAAAAAATCTCCTTGAATGCCGCACTTATCCCTGCAATGATCAGCTGTGATGTCCTTACATGCAGCATTCATGGCATCCAACAGAGACATCTGATCTTGTGGTCTATGATCATATACTTTCCACCTCCATGCTGAAAAAAACTCTTCTATTGGATTTAGGAATGGAGAGTATGGTGGAAGGAACTGTTATCCTTTCATGTGCAGCAAACCAGTCCCTAACAATGCTGGTTCGTTGAAAGCTGACATTATCCCAGACAACAACATAATTAGGCAAATGTGGTCTAACTAAACCTCTTTCTTGTTCTGGAATCAGGTCTCTGTAAAGTGTGTTTAAAAAGGCCAGGAGAAGTTCGGTATTATAGGGCCCAATGTGTGGAATATGTGTGCTCACGCCATTCTCTGAAATGGCAGCACACATTGTAATATTGGCCACACGTTGGCCTGGTGTGTCAGTGGTGGCTCGGTGTCCAATGAGATTGCGACCACGCCTCCGGCCTTTGGACAGACTGAACCCGGCCTCGTCCACAAAAACAAGAATGTGGGTTGTTTCATGTCCTTCTTGCTCCGTGATTCTCTACGAAGAAACACAGAAACAAAGTTTATTTTTATTCTAGAGTTCAGTAAATGTTTTCTCTTCTTATGGGTTTCTAAAACTTCAAGTAATACAGGCCTCTAAAACTCACTAAGTGCACACCAATAGTTTACCTGGACATACTGGTACCGCAACTCCTTCACTCTTTCACTATTCCTCTCAAAAATAAATACATATTTACCTGTTTTCCCTTTGAAAGGTTTGCACAATTGATGGCACTGTGGACCTGTTTACATTAGGCTGTACTCCACTGTACTGTACATTGTAAAACCACGATTTATGACATGGTCCACAAGTGTGGCTCTGATTTCATCAGAGACTCTGACTCTTCCTCTATTATGTCTTCCTCTAACACCACCACCACCACATATTCTTAGACGTCTTCCAATTGCTCTTCCACGAGCATGTTGCTGCAGTTCAGGGTTGTGAAAGTCCTCCATTCTCAAAAAAATGTTACAGCAGTGATTGTGCTGTGGGCAATCTACATACAGGTCCTTTTCAAAAAATTAGCATATTGTGATAAAGTTCATTATTTTCTGTAATGTACTGATAAACATTAGACTTTCATATATTTTAGATTCATTACACACAACTGAAGTAGTTTCAAGCCTTTTATTGTTTTGATATTGATGATTTTGGCATACAGCTCATGAAAACCCAAAATTCCTATCTCAAAAAATTAGCATATCATATCAAAGGTTCTCTAAACGAGCTATTAACCTAATCATCTGAATCAACTAATTAACTCCAAACACCTGCAAAAGATTCCTGAGGCTTTTAAAAACTCCCAGCCTGGTTCATTACTCAAAACCGCAATCATGGGTAAGACTGCCGACCTGACTGCTGTCCAGAAGGCCATCATTGACACCCTCAAGCAAGAGGGTAAGACACAGAAAGAAATTTCTGAACGAATAGGCTGTTCCCAGAGTGCTGTATCAAGGCACCTCTGTGGGAAGGAAAAAGTGTGGCAGAAAACGCTGCACAACGAGAAGAGGTGACCGGACCCTGAGGAAGATTGTGGAGAAGGACCGATTCCAGACCTTGGGGGACCTGCGGAAGCAGTGGACTGAGTCTGGAGTAGAAACATCCAGAGCCACCGTGTACAGGCGTGTGCAGGAAATGGGCTACAGGTGCCGCATTCCCCAGGTCAAGCCACTTTTGAACCAGAAACAGCGGCAGAAGCGCCTGACCTGGGCTACAGAGAAGCAGCACTGGACTGTTGCTCAGTGGTCCAAAGTACTTTTTTCGGATGAAAGCAAATTTTGCATGTCATTCGGAAATCAAGGTGCCAGAGTCTGGAGGAAGACTGGGGAGAGGGAAATGCCAAAATGCCTGAAGTCCAGTGTCAAGTACCCACAGTCAGTGATGGTCTGGGGTGCCATGTCAGCTGCGGTCAATGCAGCTAGCTATCAGGAGATTTTGGAGCACTTCATGCTTCCATCTGCTGAAAAGCTTTATGGAGATGAAGATTTCATTTTTCAGCACGACCTGGCACCTGCTCACAGTGCCAAAACCACTGGTAAATGGTTTACTGACCATGGTATTACTGTGCTCAATTGGCCTGCCAACTCTCCTGACCTGAACCCCATAGAGAATCTGTGGGATATTGTGAAGAGAAAGTTGAGAGACGCAAGACCCAACACTCTGGATGAGCTTAAGGCCGCTATCGAAGCATCCTGGGCCTCCATAACACCTCAGCAGTGCCACAGGCTGATTGCCTCCATGCCACGCCGCATTGAAGCAGTCATTTCTGCAAAAGGATTCCCGACCAAGTATTGAGTGCATAACTGAACATAATTATTTGAAGGTTGACTTTTTTTTTTTTTGTATTAAAAACACTTTTCTTTTATTGGTCGGATGAAATATGCTAATTTTTTGAGATGGGAATTTTGGGTTTTCATGAGCTGTATGCCAAAATCATCAATATTAAAACAATAAAAGGCTTGAAACTACTTCAGTTGTGTGTAATGAATCTAAAATATATGAAAGTCTAATGTTTATCAGTACATTACAGAAAATAATGAACTTTATCACAATATGCTAATTTTTTGAAAAGGACCTGTATATACGCTCCCAAACTTGACTGGTTAAATGGTTGAATGGTTGATTCAAATTGGATTGCAATTAGAGGTCATATGCCATTGTCAGTGACAATGTCAGTGTCAGATATTTATGGAATATACATGCATGTATACAGGTTTTTCATAATTGAATGGATCGTTTTGAATGTGATCGCTTACACAATAAAAATGATTGAGAAGTTCTGAAGTGTTTGACAGTTTAAGTGAGAATCAACTTGTTGATCAGTTTTGATCAACAAGCCATATGCAATTAGTTGTTGTGCAAACTGCAGACAATTGTACTTACTTACTACATGTGCCAAAGCATTTGCAATTTGCTCAACTCTATATGAAATTCCAATCTGATGTGAACAAGAAGCTAATTGTTCAGAGATCTGAACTTATTGTTTCGGGGGGAAAAAAAGTGTAAATGCAGCCTGTGTCAGCTCTCTCTGTGTGGTTTCCACGTGTTTCTATCTGCATCTATAAAGAAAGACTGTTACTCTGAGATAAGTGCATTCCTTGGTTTTACTGTTCTGTTTACTCACCTGAATTTCTGTCATCATCAAAACATTCAATAAACCCCACATTTGAGTTCCTCTTCTGTCTCTGCTTTCGAGTCCCATGACAGAAGACCAGACAGTAAATTCGGTGGGATTATCATCCAGCGGTGCTCCGGATCCGATTGAGGAATTGGTAAACCAACTTTATTGCGCGCTCACAAGCTATCATGGATTATCAACAGGGCCTTGAACCATCTCCTCAGCTGCGTCTCTCAGCCTCACGACATCATAGGCCTTGAGTGTTTAATCCAGCTCTCCATCAGGGTATTCCATCGGATGATGTCCTACCTTCACGACCATCCTGCCCTGCATGCCCCACAAGCCAGCAACACTGTCCACCCTCCAGAAGCATGCAAGGAGACTCGTTCAGATAAATCCCCACCAAATGACAAAAGACTCCATAACCACCTCTGTCTGTACTGCAGAGCTGGTGGCATATCCTTGTCGAATATTCCTGTAAGACCTTCTCTGCCAGTGAGTCATGCTCATTCTCTTTTTGTAAATCAATCTTCTCTACATACCTCAATGACAGTAACCAGTTCCCACATCTGTGTCTTAGTTAAAATGCCCTCCTTATGTCTGAGTTGGCAGGGAACTTCATCTTTAAACACCTCTGCCACCAGCTCCACCATGCTCATGTCTTTCCTGGTTCTGGAATGCCCCACTGCTGACATCATCTTGGGGTGTCCTTGGCTTCAACACCGATCACCTCTCATGGACCACCGGGAGGTGCTAGCATGGGGGAAACCTTGCTTCCAACAATGCCTCTATCTTCCAAACCATCTTGACTATCCCTCAGAATACCAACCATTGCAGGATGTGTTCAGCTCCAATTGTGCCTCACAACTTTCTCTTCACCAGGCATGGGAATGTGCCATTGATCTAATGCAAGGTTACCATTAACCAGAGGACAGATTTACCCTTTGACGTCCCAACTAACTAATCTCTAAATCTCTGCCACCACCTTCCAGCTGGAAATCTCTTTTGTCTAACCATTCTTCAAGTTCATGGTTGTTTCTCTACGGCGGTGATCACCAAACTCGCTCCTGGAGGGCGGGTGTTCTGCAGAGTTTAGCTCCAACCCTAAACAAACACACATGAACCAGCTAATCAAGGTCTTATAGGTATACTTGAAATGTTGGAGCTAAACTCTGCAGGACACCGGGCTTGCGGGACAGAATCTGGTGACCTATGCTCTATGGTCTATCAACAGCAACAGCACAGCTGGAACAATTCCTCCGATTGGCCAAGTACACCCAGAACTCCCACCCTCTTAACCTCCTTTCCAGTGCATACTCAGCTTCCGACCAGCCCTTTATCCCTGGTCAGGAGAGCAGTCTAAGGTTCCAGCTGGGCCACTGGTTCTAAGAGACCAAGAGGGTCTGCGACTCAGCTCATGTCCATCTGCAAAGGGAAGTAAGATTTCAGACTGATGTCAGGAGAGCATAAATACCTAATCACCATCCTGGGCTCTCCACTAGGGACATTTGACTCTGTCTGCCCTGTCTCAAGTTGAGTCTCTGCTACGTTGGTCTTTCACCATTTAGGGCGTGTTCACACTTATAGTTCAGTTTGTTTGGTTTATTTGGTTTGGACCAAAAAGTAAAATGATCCAGTTGGTCCTGGTCCGTTTAGCGTTCACACTGGCATTTTTTATTTTTTCTAAAGATACCAAACCTAAAGCCATAAGTAATACGTTCACAACGTAACCGAAAAAAAAACTCCAAACAAAAGGAAAAGGTGCGTTCAACTTTAAGTCGAATACACGTAATGCCATCTGCTGAACTAAGCGTGTTTATTGTTGCGTGTATATGATTTTATTTTCACCACCTGTGAACTCACAAAGAGCTGATAAATGGCACTTTACCTTATCGTTGCTCCACGTTCACCCTCTGCTCATTTAGTTTCGGGTTCACCTTTTGTTCCCTTCGTGAAATCATGTCGCATAGCGTCACATCTTGCAGTACTTCCTGTTTTTGTTTTGTTTAGAAGTGTTTGGTCCATGTTGCTTTCATATATCATTCGAACTGCACCAGAGTTCATTTGGAAGTGGACCGAGACCTATCTTTTTTAGTCGTCTCGGTCCGTTTATTTGGTGAGCACCAGGGTTCAGATGGCAGCGTTCACATTTGCGCACATGAACTGCACTAACAGAGCAATCGCACCAGAGTTTGTTTTAATCGAACCAAACATGACAAGTGTGAACATACCCTTTGAAACAGTTATATGCTATGACATACTAGTTTAAATTTGCCATGACACTACTGTATTGCTCCCACATTCCATGTCTCACTCCTCAAGCCTCACCATCCCTCTCTGACTCCTTCCTCCTCAGAGTCTGGTGTGACTGAGGGTCAACCTTCTCCTCTGCTCCTGGATGTCAGGTCTCACTGTTCTTATGTTTACTCACATGCATTGCTGACATTCATCAATCCATTTAATAAAATGTCACATTTAATTTCATCCTCTGTATCTGCCTATGAGTCCGTGACTGTGTAAATACGATGCAGAATCACGGGGGTCCCCAGGCAAACCCTGCTCCATACACCACCCATCAGCAGCACAACTTTTCAGACTGGCAAACCCATCACAGGTAGGGGAACATTTGGATAAATCAAGAGTGATGGGGTTTACTACTGCTTAAAGGAGAAGTCCACTTCCAGAACAAAAAGGTACAGATAATGTACTCACCCCCTTGTCATCCAAGATCTTCATGTCTTTCTTTCTTCATCTTGGATGACAAGGGGGTGAGTACATTATCTGTAAATTGCTGTTCTGGAAGTGGATTTTCACCTTTAATTCTGAAATACCTGAAATGGGGATAAAGTGGTGATAGCGTCACTGACTGAAAATGTTTGTTCATTGGTTGTTTGTCAGTTGTAATCATTAGGGATCTCCAACCCTGCACCTGGAGAGTTCCAATCCACCTGTAATTATCAAGTAAACCTGAACACCTTGAATTAGCTGGTTCAGGTGTGTTTGATTGGGTTTGGTGCTGAAATCTGCTGGACGGTAGCTTTTCAGGCACACAGTTGGAGAGCCCTGGTCCAGTAGTGTGCTTCTTGGATCTTGGATCCAGCTCAGATGCAACAGAAACCTTCAAATAACTAGATTCTTAGAGGTAAGATATATTTTATAGAGGTAAGAGGCACTGTATAGAGTCAATATTTACACTTCTATTGTATCGAAAGTTTTTATCATATCTAATGTTATTACAGTTACTACCATTAGCACTAACTGGAGTAATTATGGAAACTGTGATACATGGCAAATTCTTGCCTGACTGCACATATTTAACCTTTTTGTAAGATTAAAACTGCTTTTCTTTGGTCCTAGTTTTTGTTTTGGTGGCATAACCAACCATTTAGAAATTTGTTATTTGGTACACCTACAGAATATTTGAATCATTGCCATAAATATGGTGTAATTTTTATTGTAAGAATGAATTATAACAAATGTCAAATTTATACTTTATGACTTTACTAATGATATACAAGTTGTGGTTTCTTCAAATTATGTAACATGAAGAATGTAATTTTTTAATCCATAGAAATGTATTCCATGCACTTTTTTTTTTTTTTTTTTTTTGCATTTAAACAGGGGTTGCTCTTCAAGAAGCCCTGCTCCTGGAGAGCTACCGTCCTGCAGAGTTCCAACTCCAGCTCCAACAAGCTATTTGAGGTCTTCAGGGCTACTGAAAATAATTGAAAGTGTCTTGAAGCAGGGTTTTTAGAAAGATAGCCCTCCAGGAGTAGGATTGGAAAACCCTTTACATGTAGTAGGGTCACATATTCTTCACCCATACAAACAATTTGCATAAGCATACTTAATGTTGCAACAATATTAGCATGCTATTCCAAACAGCTTCTGTTTTATGGGAGATCATATTAAAAACCTTATGAGACTACAACAGACAGGTAAAGGTTCAGTGGGTTGACTTTATTCAAGTCTTAATTAAAAACAGACTAACAGGAAAATTGCTATGATAACTGAATGACAACAGTGACCAGTGGTAAGTCAGGGAAGAGTGGAAACATTAAAAAAAACACATTCACATACATCTTTCATATAACTAGTAGTACAACACTAGTCAGGCCTCGTGAGTAAAGCAGGAGTCCATTCACATAACAGACGGGTGTGAACTTTTCTTCAAATAGTGAATTCTGTGTTTAAATGACCTTCTTGAGCTCGTCGTACAGAACCAGGACAAAGGCTCCACCCATGCCTCGGAGCACGTTGGACCAGGCACCCTTGAAGAAGGCCTTGCCACCCTCATCACGTGCAATCTTCCTCCAGCAGTCAATGGTGCCGCTGTACATTATGTCAGCTACAATAAAAAGGAATTCAAAATTAATATCATGATGTTCAAGACTGAAGATGATCCAAACACAAAAATGGCTTATGAACTTTGGAAAGAACACGGGAGGAAACGGGGGTCGGATATTACCTCCTTTACGCCCAGACTGCATCATCATACGACGGCGCACTGTGTCGAAGGGATACGATGCGAGACCAGCGACGGCAGTGACTGTCTGAGCAATCATCCAGCTGACCACAATGTGAGTGTTCTTTGGGTCGGGTAGCATGCCTGTAAAACAAAGATATTTCAACTAAATACAAAAGAAATGCTATTGCCCAGTACAGATTAACAATTTTGGATGCAGTTTGATCAAGTCACAGTTCTGATAGGCTGTTACTGTTGCACCGGGGGGGGTTTTTTCTCCCCAGTGTGGACAGTAATGATTAAAGTATTGAGATTATCTAGCTAGCTGGCAATCATTCCTGGTTAGAACATAGTGTGAAAGAATTTTTTGTTTTGTTTTTTTGCTAAAGACAGACAGACAAACTTAATTTTACATGGTTGATTTATTTATTTAGGTAACACTTTATTTTACCATTTGTCCTTGTTACACATTACATTTTAAATAAATGTAGTTACCTTAATATGTTAACTATAGTAACAACAACACGTTATGCATAATTTCATGCAACTAACCCTAAATTCAAAACCTTAACCCTAACCATATAGCAAGTCCATGTAGTTTCCTATTATTACTTGCTACTTAAATGTATAATTACACCGTAACAAGGACAGCATAAAATGAAGTTTAACCTTTGTTTATTTAAGTATGACTTATGGGCTTCTCAAGAATATTATTAGTTATGACAAATATTATTGGGAGGTGAGGGTACGGAAACAATTCACAATATTATGATTTATTTCACAAATAAGTGCTGTTACTAATATTACAAATTTTACCTCATACGTTTAAGTGGAATGCAGATGTAAATGTATTTAACACTATGTAGAAAGTGTAAAACTAATTATTCGAGAAATATTAAAATACTCTGATGTTGCAACTGAGTTGGAACACTACTGGCAAAATACTGTGGTTACAGTTAGTGTTACTGAAGTAAACCCAAATGTAATTTCTGTGATATGTGAATCGTTTCTGAACAGAAAAGATAGGGAATAAACAAAGAGAGCTGAGCAATTCTCTAGTGGGAGCTCTGCAACCCGTCTACGAGTTACCTAGCACAATTCATTTTCAACTATATTTGGTGGGTTGGTGGATGTTAATTTCAAATCCTGGTTCTCATCAAAATGTTAAAGTAATCAGATCGGCTCAACGGGAGCTGGCTGTTTTAGATTTAATGTGGATTTAATTTGAACTGCAGGTTGTAAATATTTTTAGATACTCCTACAAGGAGTGGAACTCTCCACAATAGTGGTAAATAATATGCAAAGATAATGAATATGCCAAATTGTGAAAAGAAATGGTATATTACAAGCAGTGTTGCCATGACAAGGGACCTGTGACAGTAGTTATATAACCAGCATACATTTGATTTTGGACATTAACTGTGTTGTGCATAATGGCAAATTGAAGAGAGAGAGAAATGAAAAAAAAAAGAAACAAATCAAGTTAGTCTTAACATGTTAAACAAACTTGAAACATGCAGCCCTAGCTCAGCCTGTGATGTTGCAATCTGCCTTATGTCTAATAAATCCCACCTTTTGCGGTGTCGTAGATGCCAAAGTATGCTGCTCTGTAGATGATGATGCCTTGCACAGACACGTTGAAGCCCTGATACAAGCCCCTCAAACCATCAGACCTGAAGATCTTCACTAAACAGTTTCCAAGGCCTGTGAATTCTCTCTCCGCACCGGCCTTTCCCACGTCAGCCGCCAGACGGGTTCTGGCAAAGTCAAGGGGGTAAACAAAGCACAGAGACGTGGCTCCGGCGGCACCACCGGAGGCGAGGTTACCAGCGAAGTACCTCCAAAACTGGGTACGCTTGTCAACGCCATCCAGGAAAATTTTCTTATACTTATCCTTGAAGGCGAAGTTGAGCGCCTGTGTTGGGAAGTAGCGAATGACATTGGCCAAGTTGCCTCTCCAGAAGGACAGAAAGCCCTGCTCCTTGGGAATACGGACTACACAGTCAATAATACCTTTGTATTGTTTGTCTGCTGTGATTTGCTTGCTGGCATGCTGGACCTGTAAGAACAGAAGGGCACAATTTTATGAACAATTAATGTATTTATAAAAAAAAAACAACACAAAAAAAAAAAAATCACCGTCACCAGTTGGACATGAAGTATTTCAATTCCTCTTCTAAACTTATTTTGGTCCGTTTCTCCAGAAGACAGACTAAATTTTAAATGCCTGTAACAGTTTAACCCTCGTCATCATTAGTATATAGATGGAAGCAAAGCCAACAGACACTGACAAGATCGCAACATTTTCAGTAGCAGTGGTGGCCTTAGTTGTGACCCTCTATGAAGCTACTAGGTCTCGTCCTGTAAATAGATTCTCCTTGCCACAACCTTGGTTACAACTATTGCCATTTTGGTTGATTGTTAATGCAATGGTTAATTAACATTAGCAATCAAAACTTCCATATGTCCATCTAAAACTTGAAATACTCAAGAAGCTTTAGACAACTATAATCCAACAGAACTGTGAGACAATTGACAGACAAATTCTATATTATCTGTTGCACTGATGCTAACTTCTGTACACAACTCCAGTGTCATACTGGCTAGCTATAGCAGCCAAGCTAACATTGTAAGAACATTGTAGATAAAAGTCAGGTCATTAACTTTGTAGTTAAGGTCATTAACTGTGTAGTTTCACATTCTTACAAATAACCCTAATATTAACAGACTAAATGATGCAATGGAAAGGGTTTCCATACATACATGCGCATGAATGAATGCATGAATATTCCAAATTAAAGTTCAAATTAAATCATGAAGTGGGGACTTCAAGAGCAAGGTAATCATGTCTCAGTGTGGCCCATTGGAATACACTTGGCAACAGGAGCGATGCAATGCAATACAACGTCATTTCCTCTTCACCCAGAATGTTACCATGAAAACGCAGTGCAACATCCATCACCCAATGAGCTGTTTTTAATGATAGGAACCTCTAATTGCGGTTAATAATGTTGTTGCAAACAAACATCTTTTATTTTTAAAGTCAGGGTTAGGGTTAGATAATGAAACTCGTTTAAATTACAAATTAAAATATTTTAATGCAAAATCCATTCAAAGCAACCTGAATTATTCTATTTGTACCTCAACTCCAACTCTCTTGACATGTAGTTTTAAAATGAATCGGGAGGACTCGCCAGCCTGAGTCAGGTAAAATGACTTCCTTAACGAAACCTTTGAACCTCTCCTTTGCTAAAGGCGTCGAGAAAGGGGAAAGGGCACTTCGTGCTTCAGGAAGGGGTTAAGTTGCACATTTTCGATTAGAACGACCTTTGTGTGTCGTCCCCTCCCCGCAGTGCCCTTCGAGGGCGCAAAAACGCAGTTTAGAATCTACTACTTCTGGAATTTGGATCCAACTTAATGCAAATATCATAATATCAAATCCACGTTCCACATTAAACCGAAAGCTGAAGTACATAGAGGACGTGCGCGCTGTGTCTCATTCATTCAAATGACCTTACACTATGGAAACGAGAGCGCTTTGACAAAAACCGACAAAAATTGATTATAATTGAGTTCTTCTGTGCGATGCCACTCGCTGTCATTGCAGGCACAGTGAGCTTTAAATGGTCTTGTAATGTCACACTCGCCAGTGCAGTTCCAGACATACCTGAAGGAGCAGCTTGACTCTTTCGATGGGCGCTACAGCAGTCTTGGAGATCGCAGCGGCGATTCCACCGGCCAAAAAGTCCTTGGCGAATGAAATTGCGGTCTCGCTCATTGTCGCGTGATGCTGCCAGCTGGACAGAAAAGCTGCTCGCCAAACCCGTCGAAATGACCGAATTTATAGATGCTCTGTGACTTTTCCAAGGCCTCGATCGCGAGATATAACGGGAAGTCTGTTCTTTTGTTATTGGTCCATCTGTACTTTAGGGAGGAGAAAACCTTTACGTCTAACAATACATGCCACGCCTGCGAATGTTATTGGAGGATGTGTTTGTACGTAGACAGGGGGCGAATATTTTGCATTCTTTAATATTTTTGTAGAAGCAGGAAGCGTGTAGTCACTGCACAAACATGCATTTTGTCCTTGTCAGTCTGCCCTTAACAGTTGAACACACTAAAAAAAGGCCTGTAATTTACTGTTATTGGGATTGAAACAAAGCATCATATCTTTATGGTCTTCTTCCCTAATTGAACCTCTTTGATCTATTACTTGGAAATAGGCTAGTCCTATAAAAGTTCATTTTTAAAAATTAATTTCACAGCATGAAAGCATGTTCACTTGTATTTTTGATTTGATTTACTTGTTTATTTATGTATTTTTTTATTTATTATTCTATTTTACTTTTTCATGTGTGCAACCTTTTCCAAATTTTATTTGGGCGAGATACAACAATTTGAAAATCTGGAATCTGAGGGTGCAAAAAAAGAGAAAATCGCCTTTAAAAGTGTCCAAATTAAGTTCTTAGCAGTGCATATTACTAATCAAGTTTTGATATATTTATGGTAGGAAATCTACAAAATATCTTCATGGAACATGATCTTTACTTAATATCCTAATGATTTTTGGCATAAAAGAAAAGCGATAATTTTGACCCATGATGTATTGTTGGGTAAATATACCTGTGCTACTTATAACTGGTTTTGTGGTCCAGGGTCACATATGTTTTATATGTTGTGCATGCAAATTGTATGTAACACTAATGTACTTGGCTTATATTTCCATGTAATGAATGCAGTTAAAGTAACATTTTAACTATCTCTTGATTATTTAATAATGCATATTAGCAATTTTTGTTTGGACTGTCAATAGTTAGTGTTTTGCTCAAAAGTGGAAACAAACAAACAAAAAATCTTAAAATAATAAAAAGACAGCATTTGCCAAGTTAAACCATGGAGTCAGGGTTCTAGTGTGATGAATGAATTGGAATTATTATTAGTATTAGTATTATTATTAGTTAATAAAAAATGAATTGCAACCAGATGAGCTACATAGTAAATATTGTAAATATATGGTATACTGTATACATGCAGGTAAAATTGTGTATACATATAATAGTTGTCAACTGAACTATAATTTGTTTTGCAGTGATGCTGAAATTGATCAATTATTTAAAGTTTGGTTTCAATTTATAACATTTTGGGTGCAGCGATTAACAAATGTTAGTGATTTGTTACGATGTGCATTCCTGCCATGATTAAATCACGCATGTCAAGGTTTATAATTCTGGTCATATTTCCCAACTGTCCGGTTTGTGTTCTGCATTATAACCATTTTTTTTTTTTTTTTTTATCTGAACAGTAATATGAATATTGTAATTTATTGTAATATGAAGAATAAAGTACTGTGAATGTATACTGTTGTAATATACCGATGTATACGATATATTACTTTTTCATTTGAAAGTGGCAGTAAAAGTACCAGTAACTCATCAAAAAGATGATTATATTATTTCTATTTTATGCAAAACTGAGATATTTTCTGATGTTTTCACTTGTTAACAATGAACTAACATTAATCACTGTGTCATTTTCCATAAAAGAAGTGTTTTGGAGCCTTTTTTCTGACTGTCACCCAGATTGCGATAATAGTGATAGATGGTGAGTAAGTTAAAGTCACCTATATTTGCATACTAATTTCTCACTAGAAATGACATTGAATGTGGAAAAAGTTGGCTAAAAACATATATTTACACACAAACTTACCAATAGTTGCAGATTTGAAATGCCATCTTTATTTGTTTAGAACACACAGGATTGTTGGATCTATGAAGCCTTGAAATATGTGACTCGTTCATTGGATTCGGATGTGCCTTGTTGCCTTTCCAACTCTATATGATTCCAGCATTTTTCAGCGTTTAGACACAGCCTATGTCTTCGCCCTTGTATATATTAACTTGTGTTTGTAGCTTGGCAAAGAACAACAATTTCCAGTTGATGTTAAATAAGAGTGGTGGGGGAAAAAAAGTTCTCTGACTATACAGTTATAATACAACAACAATAATTAAGTTACTACCTGTATATTGGTTTATTGAGAGATTGAGGATTAAGTGTCTTTAAGGTATAGAATTGAAGGGAAGGAGCAGGTACTGTATATGTAGTGCCTATCTGAAAGCAGCAGCAATTCCCCCACTGTGAGGTCAATTATAAAAGACTGAAGAGATGCAGATGTCGATCCATTGAAATGCACTGGTTGCATTTTGAAGACACTGGACATCAAGCTGGGCTGTGGGTGGATCTGGCAGGCTTTAGTATGGACTGAATAAGTATCCCAAGGGTAAGAAGAAAGGCAAAAAAAGACTAACATTAGCATAGATTCTATTAATTTAATGTAAAGCAGAATCACTGTCCTTTCCTTCACTGTAGCTCAAGGACTGACAATCACTCACACTTGATATTCATTACTTGAATTTCAAAAAACACCATTTAGTATGTTTTTTTAAGCCATTTGGTTTACGGGGACACAATAAGTGTCCTCATAAACCATGTTCATATTGTAATACCCATGTCATTATACACGCACATACACACGTTGTCTGGTCTGGTAGATGTTAATGCAAAAGAAAAAAAAAAACTTTTCTAGGGGTAAAATGGGATTTGACTACAGTGCAGGCATGTCTGTCTACTGCATGGTTGGAGTTGATCGCTGCTGCTACAGGCAGTATATCAGGCTAGGCAAAGGCATTGCCATCATCCAATTCCAGAGATTGTTGGCAGCAGGGCAGATTATGGCAGCACCAGCGATGTGATACTGTTATGCTTTCTTTATATGAGACTGGTATAATGGTAGCTCAGGAGCAAGGGTTTTCACCCTCTGGGAAAGGGGGGGAGGGGAAGGATGTGACGTGTGGCCAAGTATGGTGACCCATACTTGGAATTTGTGCTCTGCATTTAACCCATCCAAGTACACACCAATCCCTGCTGGACCTGAGACTCAAACCCACGACCTTTGGGTTACAAGTCCGACCCTCTAACCATTAAGCCACGGCTGCCTCAACCAGCTGGGTAAACATCTGAGTCGTAAGGATTATACACGGGTGCATTTGTACTGTATCTATGAGGAAAAGACTCTGTTTTTAGGCCTTGGGTCCCACACTTTGAGCACATTGCCATTAAAAGACAGTGTAGACGAGGGAGTCGTTTTGGATGGCTGTCCAGCTCCTGAAGCATGCCCAACACTGCACATTTTGATGTCTATCTAATTAAACACATCTGATTCAACTCAACAGCTCATTAGTAAACACTCCAAGAGCTCAAATGTATGTCAGATAAGAGAGACATAAAAAACGTGCAGTGTTGGGAACCACTACTGTAAGGTCTATCAGATGCTCTATTCAAGCCCATGGAGTCAACTTCAAAGAAATTTCTGCTCCTTAAAGTGGCTCTCATGTTAGCATTATCATCATTTGCATTTGCAGATTTGTAGGCCCTTATAGATGCCTCACCCAGCTTGGAGTTTGCCCCTGGACTGGTCAAAGTTATTCTCCACCCTAAACTGGATTATATTCAGAAGGTGCCACTTCAGAGAAAAAAGGCTTCATTTATTGTGCCCAGTCCAGGCTCTGATGATTTATCCAAACTGCTCAGCGCAGTGGCATAAATCTAATGAATTATTAGTATGTTTCATTGGGCAAAGCAAGGTTTCTGCACACTGGATCACAGATTTCTTTGTGCTATGAGACATGCAGGTTGTCTTCACCTCTAGGATTTAGGGCCCAATCATCTTAGGCATCCTCTAAGTCTCCCTTATATAACACACCTGATTCACATCATCAGCTCATTAGATGATGGTTCCATGAACTCATCTTAAGCCCTTTTTGGACGGGATTAGTTTTCTAAACTACGTTTGAGCTTCGAT
This sequence comes from Cirrhinus mrigala, assembly GCA_036247105.1. Lineage (NCBI taxonomy): Eukaryota > Metazoa > Chordata > Actinopteri > Cypriniformes > Cyprinidae > Cirrhinus > Cirrhinus mrigala. The sequence continues at coordinate 1,552,963 of CM070011.1, read as the reverse complement.
TCTTATCACCCGACGTCTGCGATTGTCATGTATCAGTTCGGACGGGACTAACATCTCCATGTTTATTACAGAGGTAGGAGGGTCTGTTTCATACATCTGGGCGTGGCAGAGATCACGCACTCATGCGTGCATTGCATATAGTCAGATTAATTACCATAGTATAAAGACAGTTTTACTACAAATACCATGGTGAAGCTGTATGGCTAGTATAGCAAAACAATGGTTAATGTGTGGTTACTTTAGTTTAATTACTTTATTTATTTTTATTTATTTGTAGTAAAACAATGTTTAATTTATAATATTCATAAATGTACATTAAAACATGTATCGTTAATGAGTGCAGAAATGAACGTGAGTGATCTTACTTGACGCTAATATTACAGCAGTTAACGTGATCTGGCTCTTTATTTTATTATTATTATTTTTTCTAGCCGGGAGGCAAATATATAAAAAAATCATATATAGCAGATAATGAGTAGTCAGTTGATTCAGTTTTATAGAATCTTATGTCACTATGTGAAAATGTCAAGGTTTAAAACCACTGCAAACACGTGCGCTATAGGTCCCCACAATGTTTCATGAACGTCCTCCGGACGTTCCGCGAACGTCCCCGGTACGTCCCGCGAACGAACTCGCGACGTCCTCATGACGTCTAATGAACCCTACACGATGACTTCCAGCGGACGTTCGCAGATGCCATCCAGGGGACGTTGTGGCGACCTTTTCTGTTAGCTGGGACGGGATTAAAATCGAAAAGTATGTCTGTGAAACACAAATTTCTCTAACGACCCACTGTAAAACTAATCCCGTCCGAATAGGACTTTATAGTGTGTCAGACAAGAGAGACATACGAAATGTGCAGAGCAGTGCGTTCCCAGGTCCTGGATTGAAAACCACTGTTCTAGGGCACTATCTAGGGGTACACCTTTGCGATGTGTATTTTCTGGATTAATTCATTGTTTTTGAATGCAAGTTCTGTACTTGTGTAACATGTATCTTTTTCAATATGTCGGCATTGGTATACACCTTTTCATAGCACCAGCAACATGTCACAGATAGCAGGCTAATAAGAGACTAAAAAGTACAGCTCTTCCTGTTTATTAAATGCGTCATTAAAAATGTCAGCACATTTATAAAATTGATTTGTGGTAAAACCATATAGACACTGGTTCAATTTCACCACTGAAATTTCAAAACATTTCGAAAAGGTTGTGACGTAACAAAGCCTTCTTTACCGAAATCTCTTGCATTTGGCAGTTTGATACATGCTGTGATCACTGGTTTGAATTCAAAAATTTGCAAAGGTTTTTGAAGTATCAAGTATCTATATAAGTCGGCACTGACTGCCATTTCATCAGAATCGTTTTCCTTTAGCACAAAGACCATCTCCTCGATGGAAGAAAGAAGAATAAAGAAACCTATTACCTTGCTGTAGAAGAGCCCCAGCAGCAGAAAGGCACTTCTAGCAAGCAGTGCTTCTCTCCTGTGGCCATCCAGCAATCTTAAAAGCAATTTCCACACTATTAGAGCATTTCCTGAGCAGCGTTTGTTGCAAAATTGTTGCAGGGGCTGCCCTGCATGCCTTAGACAACCATAGTGGCTTGCCTAGGCCGTGCCCATGCTGAAGCAGCACTCATTGAGACGGACTGCTTTCATTGCGAAAGCTATACTCACTATGCTCGTGGATTGCTTTCTTTCACGAAAGCAGTCCCATCCCTTGTGCTCTAATGTAAGGCTGGGGAAAGCTTAGCCTTTCTCTGGCCATGGGGACTTGGGGCAAAAATGCCACCAAATCGGACTAAACTGCCCCTGCACATTTAAATTAAATGTTGCAAACAAAGTGAAAATTGATGAAAATTGTCAATCGGGGCATTAAATTAAGATCTGCCCATGTTTCACCATATTTCTTTTTACATGTTTTTACAGCATTGCGTATTATAGCCAATCACACATGTTTCTGTTGAGCTTATGAATGCAGTGACCAATCAGAGATGTTCAGATTGGTCATTGCATAAACTCCAGAGTTTTGTTTAGTGCAGACTGGCTGACTGAATTCTGCACTCTCTCGAATTCTCTTATTATAAACAATAAAATGCAGATATAACTTACATACAATGTCAGTAAGAGATTCATTTCACAGTGTGGATGGCTTAAACTTACGATAGATCGAAGTTAGTGATAATGTTCTTTGCTTGCTTGAATGAATGAATAAACGTGGATATGAAAACATTATAATTAGCAACTTACGATGTTTTATTAAATTGTGATCATATTAAATACAAATTCAATCCAATTAAAATATTTTATGAGCTTACACGACATCCATATCTGGTACTTGCCTAAAAAGACTGGTTTATGATGTTTGTATTTAATAGATTACACAAATATTAGGCTACTTTTTACCTTACTCTGGAGTTGGTTCACCCCCCGCCTATGCTCATCATGTTGAACAACACTCTCATGGCCAGTCTCTGGGAAAGAAAAACTGGACCTGGACCCCCCATTTGTTTGAGCCATTTTGCCCTGTGTACTCCAGGCTCATGGCCTAGGCCTCATTGATTCAGGGAGAGTCGCACCCTTATATTAGTATCCCTTAGGGCCCTCACCATGAGCACCCTAGGGCTAGGCTCGGAGGATGGCTTTTCTTTCTTTGCTTGTAGCACGGCACTATTGGATTATGTTTTCCATAGCGTAAAGATTAATGCAATGTAAGTGAACTGCATTGATAGGGAATCATTCAGTTACTAATGTGACCTCGGTTCCTTGAGATAACGGTAACAAGCATTGCATATGTGGTCGTGCTACAGTGCTGCGCCTAAGTCGATGCTGTCACTTCTCAGTTGAAAAATTCTGATGAAATGGCATTCAGTGCTGACATTGCCATTTCATAAATCCTCTCGCATGGCCTCATGGAAAGTCTCTATGCGCACTTCAAAATCTCAGTCGAAGTACTTAATAAGTTATCCGGGAACTTTAAGCCTACTGTTATATAAATATTATGAATCAGGGGCATTTCCTCCGAGGAGGCAAGGTAGGCAGTGTCTCTTCAAAAAATTGATTGAAAAAATAATTGCCAGTACAACATACAAAAATAAAACAAGGCAAATATTACTAAATATGAGATTAACAGTATATAAGTCACTCGCTTTTATAAAGTAACACTGTCCAACAGCGACACCCCCAGGTAAACTAATGTTAACAAACACAACTTTTGATTTTAATAATACATTAGTAAATGTGGAAATGGTTTATTTTAATTATTTATTAAATTTGGAAATAATGTATTAACGTAATTAATTAATAATTGATAAATGCTGTAGAAGTATTGTTAACTAATTAACTAATGTAAACTAAAAAAAAAAAAAAAAAAATCTTATTGTAAAGTGTTTCCAAAATATTGGTTAAATTGTTACTGCCTTTAGTTATTATTTTGGAATAAAATGCATAACAACACTATGAAATGTTTAATTTGTATTAAAAATATTAATGAAATTAAAAAAAAAAAAAAGTTATATTTGTTCTCTCTTTTTTTACAATGTGAAAACATTAAGTATAACAGGGATATATGAGGGTCATTTCACCCCAGAATTTCTCACAAGAATTTTTAATTGTACTTTCAATTCAGTATTTTTAACAGTCAGTTTATTACGTGTTTCAAATCACCCTTGGGGCTGAATTAAAGATGTTACAATAATACTGGCTACAGCTGCTACATTAGAAAACACACATATATTATGTATTACAATGTAACTGCAATGGGATAGTCAAAATCATTAGAATTGCGTTGCTTGAACATCTTGTGGCCACCAGATGGACCCATACCAAAAGTGATGAGTACCATGAGCAAGAATACAAGAGGACTGCTGATGGGGAGCTAAAAAGTATTTTAGATTTTATTCGATTTTGTGTGCTAAGCTCACAAAAACAAACTTTTGATGGGTTCTTTTGAGAAGCGTAGTTTGTGAATCACCAAAATGATTATTTATTTTAATTGAATTTATTTATTTATTTGTTGTATTACTTAGAATTAATATAGAATATCACAACAGAATGTTCATCTAAGAAAAATCTGAAATATTGAGTAAGGTCGGTTTTAACCATATTGTAAAATATCCAAATATGAAAGATTCCATCAGAGAGAAACAGAATAAAGAGGCAATTGATTGACAAGTGTATACTCAGCCAAAAGCATGCTATCACACACACAAACATAAACAGAGGCAGCAGGTGCTCCTACTTGGGCTTTAATTACATGATCTCTGATTCATCTAATTGATATGCTAATGAGGGTGTAATTAATGCATGAGAGAGAACATCCGCAACCTCTATTAATTAATGAATAATCATCATATATGCCCTTGCATATTTAATCACACATGCATTTATCAGGATTTTGTTTGTTTGATTTTGCTTCTGCAGAAATGTTTCACTGGATGGAATCATCTACAATAATCCATGCGGTTTCAGAAATACATAAAACATACTTTTAAGTATGGAAAACACGAGTGACAGGTTCCCTGTTGTAGACTGAGTCTTGAATGTCCAGAAGACATACATACTAATATTAAAACAATAATGCACTTATAGACAGATGTTTAACTGCATAATTATGTTTTACCTATACTACTATCACTTCCATCCTAATAAAGTCACTTCTGATCAGTTCTTGTCAAATGTGGCTATTGAACTCAACCACGGAAATGCGAGACCAACAATCACTTTCTCTTTTGTCTCCCATACACAGCGCTCATCTGTGAATGGTGAATGAAACATATAGCTAATGATATTACATGACGGCAGGCATGCTTTTACATCACTGCCATTGACTGAATGCTGCTTTAGTGCTGCGGGTGATTGATGGCCCAACCGACCCCAAAGACAATTGGCGTGTGGACTTTCCCTCCTTTGCTGGGTTTTGTGTGGTATCCATCTGCTGTCAGATGCTATGAGTTTAATTTCTCATTCAACCAGCAACCGCCTCAGCATAATTAAGACCTCAGTTTATGTTGATTTCACCCAAATCCATCTCTCCCAGCACATGAGCTCTTTAAATAGTCTCGTATTTAGTATATTTGACGCTGCACTATTTGTTTTATTTTTCATTTATGTATATGTTTATATTGACAGATATAGTATTCTGACTTTTGCTAATTCGTGTCTTTTGTGTGTTCTGTCTCTGTTCTTTCTCTGGGTTTTGCGTTTTGTAGACAGCAATCACTCCTGCATGCTGTATTGCTTTGCATTTTATGAACTTTATTTGATGTGATTAAAAAATACAGTACCTCTTTTCCCTGGGTTTTCCACATTCAGTAATAGTGTACTGTGACAAATAAAAAATAAAGATACTCTCTGAGGAAAATAAACTGCATTAGATCATTTTAAAATCCTATATCATACTTTTAGAGCTCCCACCAAGCAGTTAGCTTTGGTTTGGAAGCATGTGGGTATATTCTATATTCCTAACAAAAACAAGCAGAGAAGCACATAAACTACAGATTTATGTGAAAGTGGACGTGTGGCCAAAATCTACTGAATGCATGTGTGTGTGTGTGAGACAGAGAGAAAAACGTTCTGTTTTGTTTTGAGAAACACACAAGGGACTCTTTCTGTGTATTCCATCTGCCTTTGATGCCCAGGGGACTCGGGGAGGAGGTGTGAATCTGGAAGACTTATAATGTACCTCAATAAAGGATTTGTCTAAAGTGTGGCAAACAGCCTTTAGCTAAAAAAAAAAAAAAAAAATAGGAATAAAAAAAAAAAGCCCCAAACCTTTAACCCCATTTAACTCCATTTGTCCACAAAATTCAGCGGCTCAGCAGGTATCACGGCAGAACTTTTTAGATGCATTCATATGTATACATTTTATGTATGTATTTATGCAGGTTGTTGGCCATGTCAACATACAGAATGGTCTTCTCACTTAATGTTGTGTGAGGACGAACAAAAAGCATTACAGGTGTGCATTGTTCATTTCAAATAATCACATCCACTGTCTGCTGACTGTTTTCATCAATACAGAGAAACTGTGAGCTGTATGCACATTTGGATAGAATATGTTAAGCACATATAAAATGCATTGTGCACTGTTAATTAAACAGTATATGTATAACATTAACATTAATTTGATGGTTAAAATAGAATTTATAATTAATTTACTGATTCTGTTTACCAATGCCGTTTCTAAAATCTTTAGTCAGAGATATATAGGGCACTGTTGCTTAACCTTGCTTTTGAAGCTCTCTGTCACTCAACAGACCTTTTGATACATTTGGTAACACACATGCTTTAATATGTCTATATATTTTTGTTTTAAAAAGATTGCTTATTCTTAAAGAAATAGTTATACTCACTGTCAAGCCATCCAATAAGTAGATAATTTTCTTTTTAACAAAACAGATTTTGAGAAATTTAGCATCACTGTCTCACCAGTGGATCCTCTGCAGTGAATGGGTGCCGTCAGAATGAGAGTCCAAACAAGCTGATAAAAACATCACAATAATCCACAAGTAATCCACACCCCTCCAGTCCATTAAGTGTTGTGAAGCAAAACGCTGTTTGTAATAAACTCATGAAATTTTAACTTTAAATTGTCACTTCTGTCCAAAATACGAGTCCATTGTCCATAATAACATCCATCTCCTGTTGTCTCTCACATCAGAATACACCCACATATTTACTTAGACCTGTTTTCACTTGTGAACGGTGCTTCGATTTATCTCCTGATTTAGGCAATTGTTTAAAGTTAAAAACATCTTGATGGATGTTTAGTACAAAACAAAAAGTTTTTCACTTTACTGGAGTGGTGTGGATTACTTGTGGATTATTGTGATGTTTTTAATCAGCTGTTTGGACTCTAATTCTGACGGCACCCATTCACTGCAGAGGATCCATTGGTGAGAGAGTGATGGAATGACACATTCTACAAATCTGATGGATGATGGCCTGAAGGTGAGTCAGTTTTCAGCTGATTTTCATATTTGGGTGAATTATTCCTTTAACTCCAGCATTGTTGGTTTGGAATAACATACTAAATTTTAAAACAAACTCTTTAATGTTTACTGAAAGAAAGAAATGCATGGGAAATAATGGCCACGTGGAAGAGAAAAAATGCCACGAGATTTTAGTGCATGTCAGAAATATTTTAAAGGGTTACTAATGTGAAAAACATGTTCATAAAAACAAATTCTGATCTTTTGCTGCTCTGCAAATAATGTCCAATCTGTGTGATTTAATGTATGATCTAAGAGTGGTGGTGATCACTTCAGCACCGTTTTCATGAACAGAACATGCAAAACTACTTAATTCATGATTTTCTTGTCCTCTTGACTTATTCTGACAATTGTTTTCCTAATGAAGGTTGGAACATAAGTATTGTTTGTAAATTTAACAACAAAACTCTTTTACATGTAAAAATCTACAATCACTATTTTAATATGAATAACGAAATGACAACATATAAAATTTAAAGTTACAGAATATTAAAGTTTACAGAAAAACAAATACATTTAGATAACAATAACAATAGCAAATACAATTATGGTTCCTTATATTAGTACTTACCTAAAAAATATAACTTATATAGTTTTTGTCATTAAATAAGTCAATATATGAGGTAATCAGTTCATCATAAACCTAAACCTAAATAGACATTTTCCGTTTCTCTAAATGAAAAAGCCCGATATAAGCTTTTAAAAACACAATTTCAGTTCAGGGATGTTGATCTATCAGCATATGGTAAAAAATCTTTGACACAACTGACATCCCATTTACTGGCATCTACTGCGGTGAAAGTCTATTGACCGGCGCGTCTGTCGAGAACACACGGCCAAACACGTGTAACAGTCTTAAGTCTCATGTTTTGAGATAAATTATACGTCTTTTGGCATTTTGTGGTTGGAAGAACCTTTAAGTAACGCCATCCCTTTGGCAACCTCCTCGCAATCAGAGGCAAACGGTGTGCATAGAGCGGATACGTCTTAAGAAGGTTCCCAAAAGGTTTTGAAAATGTCATTGTTGTGTCTAATTCTCTTGACAGCTCTTCATCAGAAGATTAGACCACTTTTTCTCTCAGTGTGGCTTGACAGAGACAACATCGGTGTCGGTCCAGTTCTGGCCACTGACTGTAGAGCTTATGACTGGAAACGCTCATCCTCTACATTGGGGGAACCACAAGGCCTGTCATTGCTGGAAATTAAAGAAAAAAAAATGATGGTCATATTCAATGATAGTAACATGTAGCTATGTCAAAGAGATGATTCAATAAACAGTAGCTATGTATAAATCCAGGGATGCACTTAAGTGGAGCGCAGGTGCACATACATGACCGAAATGAGAAATGTGCTGGGTAAATAAGTTTAGACTAACTCAACCAACTGTGATGCTCTATAAGATGTCCATCCCAACTGAAAGCATAAATACAGGCTATGCGGTGCCAGTTTTAGAGTAAAATGCAAAACCGTGACATTTCATACACTCACGCGTTTCAAAACTGGTGGCACACAGGCCTGTACGTGCCAGCAACCCGCCAAAATAAAAGCTTGCTGATTTTAGGTTTGAAAACGATAATAATTCATATTAATAAATAAATAAATGAATGAAAATGTAAATATTTGTATTGTTTTTTTAAGTGCACTATAAAATAATATTACTTTTATTTAATACTCGCTTGTTATTTTACAATATAATAGTATCTTCACAGTATTTTGTTTATTATTTTATTCAAAAACGAAACAAACAAAGTGCAATAATAACAATCATTACTATTATTCATTTTCTAAATAAAGTTGCATTTAATGGGTCACACTACATGCAGGGTGAGCACCAAACCAAATCTGTCATGAGAACCAGACTGAAAAACGTGCGTGCATCCCTACCTATATTGCCATAGCAAGAAATAAGTTATGAGTTACTGTTAACACAAAATGTTTTACTTATTTATGATATTTAAAGGAATAGTTCACTCAAAAATGTACTCACCTTCAGGCCATCTGAGATGTAAATGAGTTTATTTCTTGATCAGAACAGATCTGGAGAAATTTAGCACTGTATCACTCGCTCACCAATGGGTCCTCTGCAGTGAATGGGTGCCGTTAGAATAAAAACATGACTTTTTTTTTTTTTTTTTGCTAGAGAAAGCAATATTATGGATGTATTTGTTTCTTACAAACACACAGCTTTCCATGTCTTAGGATATTGTTGGATGGACTGGAGTGGTGTGGATTACTTGTGGATTATTCTGATGTTTATATAAGCCGTTTGGACTCTCATTCTGACGGCACCCATTCACTGCAGAGGACCCACCGGTGAGCAAGTGATGTAATGACACATTTCTCCAAATTTGATGAAGAAACAAACTCATCTACATCTCGGATGATGGCCTGAGGGTGAGTATACTTTCAGCACAACTTCATCTCTGGGTGAATTCGAGAGGTAAAGTAATATTTGGTAAGGAGATGTGTGAATAAAAGTTGTACCTCTAAAGCTGGATCCTCCTGAGGTTTGGCAGACAGGTGATGGTGAACCCTGTGGTCTCAGGACAGGAGCAAAGGCACTTTTTTGTTTGGTGGAGGAAGGGAAAGATGTGAAGGGCAGGAGGGAGGATGAGGAGCTGGAGCCGGGTACAGTGGGACTAGACGGCATGACTGAAAAAAAGAGTTTTGATTTGAACAAAATACTTATTTGAAGGTCAAAATTCACACTGTATTTTCAGAGAAAGGAACTGAGAGTAAATGACAACAAAACTCACTAGCATAAGGGGAGCTGTTTGGGGAGGCGCTGTTAAAGCCAGGTGACCCTGAAACACCCAGACCGCTCATGGGCACCGCCCCGTAACTCGCACTCATGCCTCCGTTAGATCCATAGCCGGACTGCTGAGGGGTCGATGCTGAAGGGTAGCCCCGCGGGGACAAACTGCTTGGGTTACGAGTGTAACCTTCAGTGAAAACGAGAGAAATCACAACACGAATACAGCCAATCAATCAATCAAAAAATACCAGCAATGCAGTTTGGTATTGTTTATTGTTGTGTTTGAATCTAAACTGAATCATAGGGTAGTAAGGTTGTCTTTACCTTGGTTGCTGGTTTGCCCGGGTTCTCCGAGGCTCACACCCAGCTGTGTGGGATAAGAGCTGAGGCCCATGACGCTGCCATGCACAGGAGAGCTTGGCATGGCCTGCAGCTGACTGTGAGGTCGTGGCACGCTGTACAAAGCCTCGGCTATGTCCGCGGCCCGTTTCAGCAGCATGTCCTGGGCCGACAGAAGATCAGAGAGAGGTTTTGATTCATGGCAGTGCACAACAGGAAAAGCTATTCGGTGACATGTTATTTTTAAAGTTCTGAGACCACAATGAAAATCTGTGGGTCGCTAAAATTCTAAATGTCCTTGCTTCCACTGATGCACAAATGATGTTCTATGGAACATTTTTATAATAAGTTAAATAATAATCATCTTGAGATCATCAGGCAAACATGTGGAGTCCACGCCAGTGCATGCTGTCTGCCAACAGGGGACACACTAAATACAAAGGATTTCTGAAATTTATGCTTTCAGAAGTTTTTCACTTCCATTTTTAACCCAAACTGTTCTGCTGACAATGTAACTTGAAAAGAAAGAAAAGAAAATTGTGGTCTGAGACATTTGGACCCCAGTGTATGTTCAACATGTACAATATTTGCTTCCCATGTCACAGACAGTATTCTTGTATCTGCTGCACTTCAGTGTTTACCTGATTGCTGGTGGTATTTCCATAGAGGGATTCAACAACATCTGCCGCTCTTTTAAGTAACATCTCCTAAAATAAAGAAATTCAATTCCAGAGAGAATTTAAAAAAAGAAATAATAATGTTTGTGTGTACTATTAATAGTCACATGCATATAGCAGTATTTACTCACCTTTGCCAATTTTTCGGGGTCACCGGGATGTCGAGGGATCAGCTTCTGGAGTCTCTGGAAGCCGTAGTCAATAGTCGGCTCATTCAGCGCTAGAGATAACCATACTAAGTGAGAATCCATTCGTCTTAAAAACATCCTTCCACATATTCAACCGTCTGCATAAACCCCATAGAATGTAATAGTGTTTATAGAACGAAATCAAGTAAGGTATTTGGCATCTCGGTTCGGTGCATGAGGCCTTACAACAAATACAGGCAATTCACCCTCAATGGCAAAATGGAGCTTTGTGCTCTTGTATCCTTCCTCTCTCATTCGGCACAAATCCAAATATTTCATAATATTTCCATATTTGCGATGCATCCAAATGCTAAACTATTATTTATTATGTAAATTATAGACTTTGTACTTCAGTTGCGTTCTAACGGTGACACAGTGAGGCGCTGATGTTTGGTTCACTGTGTTTTATTTTGATAAAGTACCAACTGCGCTGTCAAGTTAGCAATGCTAGAAGTCTGGAACTGATATGTGTTGTTTGTGTGCGCTGGCGCGATTATTTCAACTGTTTCCTTATACCAGCTAAATCAACTTAAACAAAAAACAAATAGAATGTCGCTTTCTGCCATTTGAATTTTTCTTTCTGTCACAAAACTGAACTGAAACTCAGCATACACCTTAAGTGTCGCACAGTTTTTTCCCTTGTCTATCAATTAACTAAATTAAATATATTTCAAGTATTTATTCCTTGTATGTATATATGCACTGCAGATTTTATAGCTTTTATATGACATTAATTTGATATAATATTTAGTATTTTCACATGTAGGTGGAAAAAAATTTAATTTGTACTACTGTCTGTTTAAAATAAATGAATAGAAACCTAGCATAGTAGATTTGTTTTTTTTTTCCTGTTGCACCAAAATCGAACCTTGACCCTCGAACCGAGGGACGTACCGAACCATGACATCTGTGTACCGTTACACCCCTAGTATTTATGTATGGATCCATAATCACTCTCATCCTCAGTATTATAATTAGCCGTGTGTGCATAATTTGTTAAAGATGAAGTATTTTTTCAATAATTGCGTCAAACAGAATTAGAAAAAGAAAATGTTTCCAAAAAGGTTTTTCACTCTAGATCCCCCTCCTAACATTTTTCAGTGTTCAGCCAAACTTAAAACCTCTGTTGGATGAGGTAGAAGATGACAAACATGTCAATGTTTTGATGTTCAGAAAGTGGCAAAGAGCCACAGAGCTTCCACTCTTGAAGAAGTCAATCTACAAATGACCAGCAGTTGTCTCTGCGCTTTAAACATGAATAGGAACTAGTTTCACACAATATTCTTCATTCTTATATCTGTGTTTCTGCATGAGTGCAGATGTCTGTGTGTGTGTTACCTGTATAAATGAAGCGGCCTGGAGCTCCTTTACAGAACTGCTTAGATTTGTAAGACAGTGTGACTTCTACAACCCCTGGAATGTGTCGAGGAGGAGTCTGAACTCGGATTGCATGAGGAGTGATTAGCTGCACAAATAATGACAGAAAAACAAGCTGTTAAAGTTAATTGTTACAGAATGTAGGTACTCAATTACTGAGGCAATTTACAAAAGCTTTCGTTATTGGAAGTTAAAATTTGCTTCGAATATACTCTACAAATGCATACCTCACTCCACACTAGCATGCTCCCGAACACCACTTGCAGACCGTCGAAGAAGTTTTCCCCAATCACAATCACCATAGCCCCGCCTGTAGTCCAGCCTTCACTGGGGCTGATGGCTTTGATGCAGGGGGTAGCTGCAGTATAGAGAGAAATGACAAGAAATTATTACTCAAGGTCTAAGAAACGTCTCCCAGTAAGTGAACACAGAGCTACTCTTTAATACTCTTTCAAGATAAGCTATTTTTTTAACTTCATGGTTAAAACCTTACTCCTCTTGTTTATAACTGTAGGTTAATGCAAAACTTCTTAAATGTTGTTTCAAAGTAAATTCTTCTGAATCTCACCATATTCCATGCTAGTCTCCACCGCCTCGTTTGAATCCGTTCTACGAGAGCGCCGTCCGTGTTTGGAGTTGTTGTGCACAAACATATTATCAGAAATGGCTAGTACAGGACCATCTACACTGACTGTAGTCGACAGAACCACCTATTGGAAAGCAAAGAAAGACTTATTGATAGAGAAAATAGTTTTAGTCCATAAAAACGTTTAGTAGTCATGCCATTTAAAAAAAAAAAAAAAAGCGATAATATGATTTATCTCAAAAGATATCCTTGCAATGTCATCTTTAGAAACTGCTGCTGATTTACAATTCACAGTTTTATAGCTCTTGTTGAATCATTTGTCATCAAGAGTATTACACAAATAGGGACCAAAAAGAGTAAGAGAAAACTGCAGTAATTACAGAATTGCATTTCTCTTCCACCCTTCTTCCTACATTTGAAATTCTTTGTTCTCATCTTTCTCTTGCTTTTCCATGTTCTCATTTATTCTTTTCCCAATAATCTCGTTTACACTCTCACTCTTTTTTACCATCTTTCCACCTGATTTATGCCTTCTTTTTATCTATAGACTAAAGTATCCAGAACTTGGTTTTACTTCTGCCTTTTAAAAGTATGCAGTGTCTACATTACTTAGTATATTGATGACTCATGTTCATCCGGACATCTCATATTGGTACTAAATTCACAAGACAACATACTGTTTATATGTTCATAAGCTGTTATTGTACTATTTACTTTGAAACATGGACTCAGAGAAGATTGCTGCATTACTTTTTGCTGCCATAACTTTGGATATAAAAAGAAAGAAAAGAAAACAGATATAGCAAAGATGGGTGTAGCAAAGGATTTGGTTGAAGAGCACAGAACAGAAAAAATTCTTAGAATTTTTTTCAACATGTTTAAAAATTACACTGCTTGGGTTCGTCATTCTTCTTGGACAAAGCAAGTCTCAATCAAATAGGCATGATTTCTCCTGATGGTTAAAAAACATCGTCAAGCTCATATGACAGCTAAAATCCAACCATGTATGCCCATCCTAAAAAAACCTGCTTGACATCCAATGTGACCATTCAAACTGAGACACATTTCCACAAAATCCCATTTTAATTTGGTTTCAAACCACATACTAATGTGGGTTAAATGGAATGGACCTTTCTCACATTTCCAGGTTTCTCATAGTGGACGTCGTCATAGTTGGGTAAAGTCTGAGATTTGATTGGGACGGTACCACAAATATATTTTTTGCGTTCCCATTTGCTCAAATAACAAAAGAAAAACTCCACAATAGTGTTTTCACGACTTTCAATCAAAGGAAAAAAAATTAGAGAGACTGATATCGGCAGTCAGAAAAGAAAACGATGTCAAATTTACCGTCCCTCCCGTAGACGCGGCATTAGAAACACCCTCGCAGCAAAGAAGAAATCTCACACTCCAAAAAAAAAAAAAAAAAAAAAGAAAAATACATGCACAAAAACAAATAAGGAAGGACAGCAGGGGAATGAAGAGTGAGGGATTAAATGTCAGATCGAGGCTCCAGTAGTGAAAGACAAGTGGGAGGAAGTGAAGCAGGAGGGTCCCCAGTGAGCACTTCCTGGGTCACAGAGCCTGACCTTCCCCATCTGGAGCCCATCACTCAAATCCTGACAACTTCCTGAAGCACCTTGGCTGATTTCCTGATGATGCTTCTTTCTAATGCTTTCTGCTTTTTTTTTGGATCACTCCCTCTGTCTCTCTTATGAGATATTGTATTTAAACAATTTATAGAAATAACACGCTCTGTTCATCTAATGCTACATGGAGACATGATTGGCCCCCGCAGAATCATTGTATCGGTTACCAGAAATATATAGAAGAAGCTACTACTGCACTCCAAACAAAACCTATTCTTAATTAAAAATAATAATAGTAGCAATAATAATAATAATACATACATACATACATACAATATTAAACCTATTAACATTTTTAAATAGTTTTTTTTTTTCCTTTTTTTTTCTAAATAGTGAGATTTGTGCTTAAAATCTCATTCTTAAAAAAGATGGAATAAAATACATTCAAGATACATTCTCTGACCAGTCTTATTATCTTATGCAAATGCCCTTGTAATATGCATCTTTTATTTTAAGGATGTTTGGATGTTTTTACTGGAAATAAAATCAAAGAAAATCAAAAATCTTGATAGTGTGGAGAAAAGAATAAAGTCAGCAGAAAGGATTTACTGTGATTTGGGTTCTTCCTACATTTCTGCAACAAAAGCGGCCTGATATAAATGATCCATACCTGAAATCTTCTCATGTCTCGGGGGTTCCCTGCCGTCTTCAGACAATTTTGATTGCACTTTAGGAAAAACTTCAAGAAAAATCTGTGGGAAACAAGACACACAGAAACAAACTGTAAACAACATACATGTTTTTCAAGGAAGAAGAGGAGAATTACTAAAGAGGGAGAGACTATTACTGACTGCAATGTTTGATTTTAAAGACATTTTTTTTTTTTTTTTTTTTTTTTTTACAGCATGTTAGATCAACTCTCCAAAATAAAGCCTAGGTCTTGAAGTAAAAGTAATTTGCTCTCTCTGTCTACCACCCCACTCACTGTGAGCTGTTAGTTTTTGTAAAATTGACAGAAGAATAAGAGTTTTTATATAGATAACTTTTTCTAAGCCTAAAATAATTTTCTGAACAGAAACCACAGGACTAGTCCATCCTAAAATCATGATGATTAAATTTAGCCACAACAACAAAACCTGCATTATAGTTGTTATTACTTGTAGTATTGTTGTTGTTGCATTTGTTTGTTGTATCAATAATATCAAACATGCATGCAAAATGTGTTGTGCAAATCAGTTCAACAGTTTGTGAGAAGGTCTAAATGCCTCCTAAAGCAATAAATCCAAAGCACAGATATCACGATCCAAACAACATGTGTCCAAAAGGTGTAAATTGCTAATTGTACTTCATACAGTAATTATACTTCACAGCCTGGGGTGTTTCTGGTCTTTCCAAATAAATAAAAATAAATGTAAAAAAAAACTGTCCCAGTATTTTGATATAATGTTTCATCTTATAAAGTATCATGTTACTATGTTGGTGTGAAAAATTGTGAGTGCATGAGAGAACTGTCTGCATGAATCAAACTGAATTGTGAACATAGTTAGATCTTTTTGTTAACCTTTTAATTAGATAAGATTTAAAAGTGTGATTTTTTTTGTGAATCTGGCATCATTAGTTCTGATTCTAAAAAGCAGATGGAAACACACACACACACACAACATGTTTGCTGAAATAACAATTCTAAGAAGAGTATATGTTAATCCCCACTGTCAGACAACGATTTATCAGTAATATTTTGCTGAGGCACAGTGATATTTCACCAGGCTGCTGCACCCAGTAAAAAGAGTGTATCGACGCCCCCTGTCCGTAACTATATTTAAACTTTTAACTCAACTAAAGTAGGCCTACATATTTCACAGATCATCATGACACAGATTTATCTCTTAATAAACAAGCTTTTGCTGCTGCCTGAACTCATTCTTTTCCTTGAGTATAGTTTTCTTTTAATGCTTCTTGCATTTTGCATGCACGTCAAACTCCATATCGAATCAGCAAGTCTGACCTCTTGTGCTTCTAAATTGTATTTAACAGTTGCTAGACAGTCACAACAATAATTTATTCCAACAGGGATTAATATAATTAGATACACAAAGAATTTGGATGCAACCTTTAGTGAATACAATTTCATTAACTGAACAAAGGTGACCAATTAATTGGCTTTAGTCGTACTTTTGAGCTGTACTTTTTAACAAAGGACACTCCATTAACACCGCATCTGAAGCGCTGTCTGCCAACCACCTCTCTTATACTATACAACATACTTGTCAATGTTTCGTGTGCCGTTTCACGCTAGACCCAAACTCCACGTACCATTCTTTTCACTTTAACTACATGATCAACTTTTTAGCCCTTAATGAAATCATAGAGCACAGCTGCAAGCAGGCAAATGAAAGCACATGGGCCACGCAGCATTAACATGCATTAGTCACTCCCCCACTCACTTAGCATGCAAATCTCTAAGCCTCGCTGCCTCACACCTTCTGCCATGTATCCATTCACTGCATCGTAATTAGATCCATCTTGCATAATTAATTAGGACTCCTGGAAAACCTTGCAACTTCAGCACAACACCCCTCCATCTCTGTCGTGTCGGAAGGAAAAGTTTCATAGTAACAACGGAAGTTTTGCACTGTTGCGATATTTAGATTGATTGGATTAAGAGCTTCACAGTTGACCTGTGATACATTTTTGGAACTGAAATGCAGTTTTTTGGAATTTGGGACTCTTTTTCATTCACATGATTGAGCAGACTGAATGAACAAACAAACCTCATCTCGCCATTTCTTTGTAATTAACTCTAATAAATGTTATCTAGATGACTAGAAGTTGGTATCGTCACACTTTAGAAGTAAACTGTGGATATTTAATGTATTTTACACTTGAATAGTAGGTCATACGCATTACTGGACGGCCGGCTGAGCACAGACAGAAAGAAAGGCTGAGAAAGAGACTGTTGATATGTTCAGAAGCATCACTCATCAGTATTTCCCCTTGTCCATCTCACCTCCCTCCCGCTCCTCTTAGAAAAACAAAACAGTGTCGTGACACAGAGGAGAGGGGGAGGAAAATTAGGAAACCAGATGTGCGGCATCGAAACACTGACATGCTGAAAAGTTTCAGCGGCAATACATCAACAACTGTACGCCACATGTGTGTGAGAACAGACGCTCGTCCACAGAGATTCAGCTCTATAATCACAACAACAACACAGTCAGCTCAAAACAACAACAGAAGTTGAGCGTTTTGCTCATTAGAGATGAACTATCAGAACGACCTACAAACATGATGTGCTGATGTTCACGGTTCAGTACATACGCATGCTCGCTTTCTCTGTCTATTGGATTCATGGTCAAATAAGCGATCCGAAAAACAAACAAACAGTAGAAAAGGGGGTTAAATCTAGTGTTGAATTGTGTGCTGTAGGTGAGGATTGTGGGGGAGCCTCGGAGGGGTTTTGGGTAGCAGAGGTTAGCTAGGGCTGGTCATAAATACTCCGGGCTCCCAGAATCCCTTGGCAGACTTTGGGGCCAGACTGGTCGAGGGGTTAACAGGGCACGTTCCCAACCTCTGACCCCACTAACAGGGCACACATAGCGGCTCTAAAAATCAATACCTCCATCACCACATACCACACCGGGACCTTTCACACTTGCTTCCACAACCAAGAAAAATAAAAGAAACCAAGCAGCATCTTGCTTCTGGACTCTTGCCTTTTTCTGAAAAAGATTATGTTCACGTTTATTTATTTATTTTTTTATTTATTTTCACCATCTGCTCTGTCAACTCTTGTGAGAGCTTCTATTTTATACTATCTAAATTGTGCAAAGTTTCTGTATTACATTTTTTAATATTCATTAAAAAAAAAAAATGCAGATGAAAGAAATGCAACTGGTTTTGTATTGCAACTGAAAAAAAGGAAATCTGACCTTTTATACAAAAGACTTCACATGGTCATGCCACAAATTAGCTTTTTTGATTAGTTACTTAGAAATTGCACAGAATCTAATTTGTTATCATTTAACAACATGTTTGTTCTTTGCTTTTTAGTCCTTATGGTCCTAAGCTGTGGAAACTCTCTCACTGACCACCAACATGCAGCACAGGACTCACTCAGCACTCAAAAAAAAAAAAAAAGTGTCTCAAAGAAAACTAGTTAACTAACAATCTTCCCCTAGTTAGGTATTTTCGTTTCTTATTCTCTTCCCCATTACATTTTCTTTTTTCATATTTTGTTTCTGTGAATGCTTTCTGTTAAGCACTTTGTAAACACAGTAGTAAAAGGTGCTATTCATCTGTTTCAGGCACGTGACTTTTTGGCTCATCTTTCATATTTTATGACTGTCAATGGGGCAAAGTAACAGCAGTGAATACAAAAACATATGAAGAAAGATACTCAGAAAAATGTTAATCATGGAATTTGATCCATGCAAAGTCCCAAAAACACACACTATAAAACACACTACCAGTCAAACGTTTTTGAACAGTAACATTTTTAATGTTTTTTAAAGAAGTCTCTTCTGCTCACCAAGCCTGCATTTATTTGATCCAAAATCTATTTAAATTTAAATTTGTTTAAATATATTTTAAAATGTAATTGATTGCTGTGATCACAGCTGAATTTTCAGCATCATTACTCCAGTCTTCAGTGTCACATGATCCTTCAGAAATCATTCTAATATGCTGATTTGCTGCTCAAGAAACATTTCTTCTTCTTCTTCTTCCTCTTCTTCTTCTTATTATTATTATTATTATTATTATTATTAGGATTATTTAATGAATAAAAAGATCCAAAGATCAGCATTTGTCTGAGATAAAAAGCTTTTGTAACATTATACACTATACCATTCAAAAGCTTGGAGTCAGTATAATTGTTATTATTATTTTTTAAATAAAAATGTATACTTTTATTTAGCAAGCATGCTTTAAATTGATCAAAAGTGATGATAAAGACATTTATAATGTTACAAAAGATTTCTATTTCAGATAAATGCTGTTCTTCTGAACCTTCTATTCATCAAAGAAACCTGAAATATTTTACTCAGCTGTTTTCAACATAATAATAATAATAATAATAATAATAAATGTTTTTTGAGCAGCAAATCAGAATATTAGAATGGTTTCTGAAGGGTCATGTGACTGGAGTAATGATGCTGAAAATTCAGGTTTGATCACAGGATTTATTTTACATTTTAAAATATTTTCAAATAGAAAAGTTATTTTAAATAGTTAAAATATGTCAAAATGTTACTATTTTGGCTGTACTTTGGATCAAATAAGTGCAGGGGTGGTGAGCAGAAGAAGAAAAAAAAAAACATTAAAAAGCTACTGTTCAAAAACTTTTGACTGGTAGTGTATTCTTACCCTACCCTATAAAAGATAACTTTATATATCTTTAAAGCACAAATCCATCCATAGTGTTCATATATACACACTGACTGAAACAGATGGTGCTGTTGGAACTGTAATAGTTTTGGTAGTTAAAAATAAATAAATAAATAGAACAGTGCCAGTGTGGTTGGGGCCATTTCACACATATTTATTGTAATGCTCAGTGCTTCCTCTGACTATGTCTGTTTAAGCGCAGATTTATTTAACCAATGCAAAAAATGAAAAACGAAATTTCTGCACAAGCCTTCATCTTTGTGGGGAAACAAAGGCAGGACAATCTGCATGAATACATGAGTGGCAGATAGGAGAAATGAAGGAAAAGATGTCTGCTTAATTAGCCAGTAATGATAGGATCTGACAAACAACATCTGTTTCCAAATTGGGAGTGTGTTTATGTGTGTGTGTGTGTGTGTGTGTGTCTGAGTTTGAGGGGGGTTAGAATAAAGGATGCCAGCACTCACTTTACTGAACGTCTCACACAGAACAGCTTGATGTGAGTTTTAAGAAGAAAAAAACATGCCGTTTTCAAGGAAAAAAAAAAAGAAGTTTTGTTTTTCCCCCACAGATACTGCAGAAAATATTTAATTAGCAGCCATGCCACTATAAATGCCAGTCTGATGAAATTAGCCCTCCGCCTCATATGCTGTCATGTGTAGGGATATATACGTCTGCCTATGTGTGTGTGTGTGTGCGTGTGTGTGTAAGGCAGTGGTGCTTGACTGTCTTAAATTTCACTAATGAGTTAATGATGCCCCCTGGTGCTAGCCTGGCCCCTCTGTTTGTTTGTGTGTGTGTCTGCTTCCCAGCAATCTGGAGCAGATCCAGAAGATCTCATCCTCCAAGCTACATTCTGTACGCTTCAACATCCCACTTTCCCACTCCTGTTTGTGCATCCTGCAGGATTTGGGATATATTCACCAGGACAGATGCCCTGAATTAGTGGACATCATAAACGTGCAATTGCGAGAGATCAGACTCGTGTGTGTGTGTGCGTGTGTGTGTGTGTGATGACTCTGTCAGGACTCAGGTCAGGGTTGATAGGGCCATTGACAGCTTCCCAGCAGGCCTGCTGTGAGCCCTGTCAGTCTCTCTACTATTTTCTTCCTCCCATTCTCCTCCAACACAGCTCCTCCCTCCCGCTCTCCCCACACTCCTGTCTGCATGTGTACACATTTGCTATGGATTAGCCACGGACATTATATTTTAGCACCATAGGCAGCACTGTTCCTCACAGCGGTGACAGAAATCGCCCTTCCAAATCCAATTGAATTTAAAGCAGATGGACTGCCATCAAAGGTTACAGACATTAAATCTCAAAGATGATCCACATGCATGCAACCAGCGCTCAATTTCAAGTATCATAGCAAATACTTATGCAATGTGATGTTTTAATGTTTTATTTATTTTTATAAATTATGCTTTTTCCTTTTTTTGTTGAAAAATAATTTAAAGCTTTTTTGCTTCAGGTTGCAACAGAACAAATTGTGAAAAAAATGGGAATGTGAATATTTTTGCAACGCACTGTATACATTTTTTCTCCATTCAGAATCCAAATATCTGATTCCAAATGTCTATAATGGTCCAGAAAGTTCTGTTGCTGATCTTGCTGATATTGAAACAGCATGAGAAAATGAGTATGGCAGAAATCAACATGGCATTGCATCGTAAACAATTCTACACAATTCATATGTTTAAAGAAGTGCATTTTTGTTGTTGTTGTTCTGCCATTCAGTTGTACAGCGGCTACTGCTTTTTTTTTTTTATTGTTGGTGCTGTGTTGCCAAACTACATTTTTCCTTCAGGATCAGTTAATTGTCTTTCTATTGATCCAGTAGTTTTGCACTCCCCTGGGTTTGATTAGCAAAGTGAGAGGGGACAGATGGTACCATTCCTATTACTCAGATTTTTTTTCCCAAATCAAAGCACCCATTGCAGATAGAACTAAGGATGCAAATGAAATGCTATCTCAGACCAGCCGTTAAAACAACAGCCCCAAGTGTGTTAATGACAGATGATTATTTTTTTTTTTTTAAATAAATCCTGAAATCAGGATTTCATTCATTCAAAGATAACATCAGTACAGTATAAACATTAGCAGTCGGCATTAAAACAGGTTACTGGTATTCATAACTAAATCCAAATTCTGTGGAGATGTTGCAGATTACTAAATTATTAGCTTAACTTGTTTTTCAGCAATCACCAAGACAGCTTTTGAAAACAGTTGAGACAAAAGAAAACAAACAAATAAATAAGCATACCAATCCATCAGCCTCATTCTATTGACAAGATTATATCATATTGATTATTTAAGTTTGTTTCCACAAAACCCACCGTGGGATTGATCCCCTTTCAAGCCTCTCTTTCTTTTCAGCCGTTCTTTTTCAACCCCCACTGGTCGTATGCATCCATTTATTGAACCTGTGTGGTACTGACATGCTAAGCCTCAAGCTGTTAGCCATACAGCTGTACATTTACCACAGAGGTTAAAAGAGAAGCTTGGATCTACCAGAGCTTTCAGAAACATTTGTTATCTTTCTTTACCCATGAACCTATATGTAATTAGTCTCTGCTCTGACAAACTTTTCCCAATCCAGTTTTGACATGTTCTGCATAACACTAAAAACAACTGACACTTTAACACACACTCACATTTACTTAACTGAATGGTTACATTCCATAGACTTTTATCAGATCATTTTATGAACTAAAACCCATACCTCATCCCAATCATTTTTACAATATATATATATATATATATGTATATATATATATATGTATATATGTATATATATGTGTGTGTAGTTTCCATATATATATATATAATTGATTTAAATATTTATGAAACCATCAGTACTGAAGTTAACCAAGGTATGCCAACCAAAATGTCCATTGCAATCCTTATTGGATTAGACATTTTTAAAATAGCAGCTTTCATCTACAGGATCAAAGTATGTGGCCGAAAGCACACTGCTGCTATTGATCGGTCATGGATTGTTGGATTGACTAAGTTGGTCCTTCAATCAATTTAATTCTGGCACAAGCACATGATAAGACATGCAATTATATAAACCAACTAACATGCTAAAGGTTGTTAAAGCAAAAGTGCCAAAATTAGTGTGTAATATAACATATGGTCAGGTAAAGATACAAAGCCAGGCCGTAAACTCTGGCAGCAAGAAGAGCCGAGGGAAGACGTGGGGAGCATAATGTGACAAAAGCCTCCTTCAGGATCAGCTGAGAGCCTTTCTCTCCCCTTCTGCTAATAACTGGATTAGTTGTGGAGGCAGAAAGGGGGTGGAGAGACAGACAGACAGAGCAGCAGGTCCAAACAAAACGGACACAGATTAAAAAAGGAGGGGGGTGTAGGTGCTTTGGGATCACAATTCCCACATGCACTGGGGAGGGATCCTGATGAGGCTGACTAATTATATCAATATTAGGGGAAAAGGTTGTAGGTGGCAAAGAAAAGGAAGAAGAACGAGCCAAAAATCTAAATAAGGTTGAATCTTGTACTGAAAATACTGTTTTCTGGAATATCTTCTTAGAAAACATTCAAAATAAGCATCGCTCGACAAATGGTATTTTGTAGCAAAGAGAAGATGGGGTGCAAATCCATCCACAGTTTGACTCTATCAATGGAATCTCCATTTTTCACAACACATACATTTTCAAAATGGTACACAATTCATCTTTTTGTCTCCCTGAAAATTCCAGGAAACTGTTTACTGTTGCCAAAACTGAGAAGTACAGTATCATAATGCACTACACTGTAAAAAATAAATAAATAAATAAATAAATAAAAAAAAAAACACACACAATTCGTTGAGCCAACTTCCATAATTTTTATATTCTTATCCCGCTGCTTTAAAATTGAAATGTTAAGTTGTACTGAGTGACAACTTAGATATTTGAGTTGACTAAACCAAAAATTTGTTAAACTTGTTAAACTTAAAAGCTGGGTTTGTTACCCAGCTGCCTTAGATATTTGAGTTGATTCAACTTAACATTTTAAGTTGTCACTTAGCACAACTTAACATTTCTAGTTGAATAAACTGTTGTGAGTTGGCTGAACTTAAAATTTTAAGGCAGCTAGGTAACAAATTATTTTAAGTTGAGTCAACAATCTCTTCCCCCCCCCCCCCCCCCAGTGATAATGAGGCAATGTTTAATCTACAACTTAAATAAAATCTTTCAATACCAAACATGGCTGTCTAAAACCTTAATTTTATTGAAACTCTGGGTAACTCTGGCCATGTTTGGAGAATTAAAGACATAGACGGAGCAGACCGGACAGAAGGAGAGAGAGAAAACTATAAAAACAGCTGTGGTGCTAAGGAATTCTGGGAAATTCTAAAAGATGTTAGTCCATTTTTTTCCACTCTTGACTTTAGAAAGACAGAGCAGATCCTCAGAGACGCTTTATAAACAATGTGAGCCTGGACAAGATATCAAGCAAGATCTGAACATAAGGGAAACTATATCATCCATATCGTTGAAAGATAACTTGGGGTGATCAGGTTGTGGGAGAAAGGATGATGCTGTACGCGCAAGAGCGCTTGCATGGGGCGTTTAAGAGCTGTTTTATGTAGTGAATAGCAAAAGGAGGAAATAAGTAAGAAACTGATTCCTCTTCAGCAGGGAAGCAAAGAATAAAGGAGAGATGTGTTCATTCTCAAAACCCAAATCACTAGCTGAAATAGTCCATATAGGTATAGTCCAAACTATATTTAATCCAAAGAGATTTTATTGTGCCTAGTTTTAGTATGCTAGTCTTAGTATGCTAAACCATGTACCCCTAGAAATGCACATTTCCTAATATTAAGCCTAAAATATGTTTCAATGTCACTATTGATGAGGATTGTCTTTAAATGCAAAATATTTAAAGTGTACCTAAAGTATACTTGCAATAGTTCCACTTTAGCACAATCAAATACACTTAAGTATATCTTTTCCACACGGTTAAAGTGCATTAAGTACAAAATTAGTTGCTCCAATTTAGCAGACTTTAAATATACCAGTTTAGTACACTAAAAGTACAATCGCTGGCTTTTTTATTAAGGAAATAATATGTAAATGTATTTGTAGTATACTAGCATGAAATATTAAAATATATTTTAAATACATTTTACATTTCAAAATATTAAATATATTTTAAATACATTTTAGTATATTTATTTTTCCACTAGGGCCATCAGAACTCAAAACTCATTTAAGTTTCCTCAAAATCATTATATTTCAGGTTCCCCTTTCCTTTGAATCACACAAAATAGAAGTGAAATATACTGTGGGCTGTGTGCACATATTCCAACATGTTCCTGTTTGGGGTAAAAAAGACAAGATTGGTAACCAGACTTACCTGTCAATGATGACAGGGTCAGATGGTGTCTCGTTGCGATTGCCGCAGCTTTTTTTCTCACAGCAGCGACTACGTATGAAAAAGAGAAGATAATGAATGATTAAAACTTGCTCTGTACAATTAAGACTCAGAAAAGGCAGGCCAGCAATCTGTCACATTGATTGTGAATGATCAAGCTCAGTCGCTGTTTCTGAAGCAACACACACACACACACACACACACACACCATCGGTGGACCTCCTGTCTGTTCACGGGCACGTCTCCCCCCCCCTCACGCTCAATCCCCCACCTCATGCACCACGCCACCAGCATAACAAAAGTGCCCCCCACCCCTGGCCATCTGCCTATATGCTTTCTCCTTTCCCCCGGCCCACAGCCCCCCCGTCAGACAGAGTCACTCCCCAGCTGTGTCGCCTGCCCTCTGCACCCCCTTCCCCATCAGCTCTGTTATTAACCAGCTGTGAGCGCCCACTCGGGCATCTGCTGGCTACACAATGGGGGCAGAGCCAATTCTGACTCCCCCTCTGCCCTCCCTAATGCTGTCCTCGAGCCTGAGGTCACCGCACACCCCCTGTCTCCTCTGTCTCCTGTGACACTTGCTGTTCCTCTTTCTCCTAGCCCAGCTACCATGTACTCCTTACAGACATTGACTTGTGCTCATTCGGTACTCAGAATGTGCATTATCAATCGTCTCGTTCGTGATATTTAGGATCGTCTGTGAACACTCTTAATGAACGTCATTGCAGGCTTCGTTTGTGAAATTCAATCAATTGTATCTGCAATTAGGAATTTTGTTTGAAAGCGAAATATTTCCCTACACAGATTTCGCTCATGTTCAAGTTGTGCAAATTTGTTGCGTTGACCAATAAAAAGCTGCCTGGTTTGAAAGTGGCATCAACATTACTGACGATAGATGGGTGAATCTTTTTTTTTTTTTTTCAGCACCTTTAGAGTGAAAATGACTCTAGAAATACGTTTTTGGTTGTTGGAAGGCGGCTGGATGTACAGCATGTTTCCTAAAGATGTATTTTATGTAAACTTCTAGCTACGGATTCAAACGCAGAAACTCCTACTGCTGTTATTAACATGTTACCCAAGACAATATGGTGTGCATTATTGCTACATTTTAGCAGATTAATTTTGGGATGTTCTGAGCTAATGTCTTCTCAAGGGACTGAAATCAGTCATAAATCAATGTTACTCAATATTGTGTAGATTTCCAAAATGTGTGTATCTTGCCTTAATTATGAGAGGATGTGAGCTTGTCATATGATAGGTAATCACTGTTAACATGACTCATCCTATAGAAGAATGAAGAACCTTTCAGTACACAGTTCCTAAAGAACTTGCAGTGTGAAGAACACTATAAAGAACTTTTTGCACAATAGTTCCATAGACGTTCTTCATGGATCTTCAATGGTTCTTCATGGAACCATTGATGTCAATAAAGAACTTTTATTTTTAATAGTGTAGGTAGGGTTGTGACGCAAAGTGGCTGGAGTATAATCATTGTAGAGCAAGGTGAATCTGCTGCATGCCTTGTCATCTTGCAGATATACAGATTTGATTGTGTTTTTTCTCACCTGCACATGACCTCGTGAGTTAGCAGAACACGACACATTTCTGGATTCTTGTTCTGTCCTTCATATGATATGGGCTGAACCATGCAAAACAGAATTTTAGAGAGGTCAACAACACATTATGGGGCAAAATGAAAGGCTGAAAGACTTTTAGCTCAGAAAAAGATGATGGTGCTTTACCTGTTTAGTGACAGAATCAATGAGACGTGCATAAAGGTCTTGTTCTGTGCGAACACCTGTGAACAAAAACAACAAACAAACCTTGTTGATGTTGTTCTCTTAGCAGTTTGTTAATATAAAAATGACTTAGAACCATACTGCCACTGGATCAAATAGCAGGAGAGAGCAGAATCAGCTCTTTCATTAAATAATTTTAAATGTTCATTTAACATAATATGATCACCTAATTATTACAAACGTTTAATGCTATATGTTCCAACAGACAGAATAATATCTATGGACAAAAATATTTACATATGTGAAGAAAATGATAAGCATACCGTTACTATAGAGGAGCTGGAGTTTGTAGTGAGTTCCATTATTGGTCTTTTCCCCCGTCTGCTCCTTAGAAGAACAGCAAGGACAGACATGGGAAGAACAACGAGTTCTAATTACGCAAAGTTAACATTTAAACAAGCATACAGGAGTATACAAATCACAAATACATAAGGTACTCTAGGTACGGAAATATACAGTTTTTTAATGACATGGTGCATTTACTACTCAGAAGTAAGTGGTATTACTCATAAACATTTCATTTGCATCTCTTCTTTTCAGTTTAAACATCAGATTGATCAGGGATGGATCAGAAGGCGGAAGACACAGATACAGGTAAATGTTGTATTGTAATGTCAAATGCAAGTACTAAAGGTTTTTTTTTTTAAGTTTGAGAACCTGCATTAGGTCAGGACAGCACAGAGGAGGAATGAAAAATGGACATATAGACAGGAGTTGGGCAAGGGAAGTTGTTGTAAAAGATGCATCAGAGTACAAGAATGGCTTCTCTGATTTACATGCATGTCAAATATTCCTTACATTCTGTATGTTTCATAAGGTTTTGTTTCCTCTTGCCAAGCTCAAGCTTTAACTCTATGTTGAACTGTATGGAAACATTATCATGTGAAACATGCTATAGAATATACCTTGTCTTGCTCCACAAAGTCAACAAACGCTGTCCTCTCCACTTCCACAGGCTGCCCGTTGCGGTCATAGAGTGCCAGAACAAAATGGAAGAAGTTGGACTTTCTGAGATTGGAGGGAGGCTGCTTTTCAAAGTGAGCACGGGATAAGGCCACTCCACTGTGGATGTAGAGGTTTGGAGAACAAAAACAGACAGTTTGTTTATTCATTTCACAGATTTATATAGCTGACCATATACTGATAACACCACCCACTAAATTCATCATAAGTTCAGTACAATTCATAATGCATGTCTCAAGATCATAACAAAACATAGGTCCACATTTGAAGTGAGTCTTAATAATCTAGTCTTGCTGAAAACTATTTTAAGCCTAAAAACTTAGCAATTGTCTTGTTGAGATTTTATTAGTTACTCTCACCAAGTTTTTATATTTTAAAAATTTTAAAAGCTAAAAAATTCTGACCAAACGTTTGTGTTTGCAGCACTATCTGATATATAGAGCTCATTGTTAAAAAGCAAAATGTGCACTTTTTGAACCACTCAAATTTAGCCAACAAATAAGGTTTTCTATGTTGTAACTGTTCTAATAATACACCATTTGAACAACAAAATACACTGGAGTTCAGAAAGCAAATGGTCAGCTAATTAAGCATTTTTCATATAGATGATATAACTAACAACAAACAGCTATCTATGGCTGCGTTGCCCAAATGCACCAGTGGTCTCTCTACTTATATTTTGGAGAAACGCAGCTCTGGGCCGTTAACATCGATTTATTTAGGCTATAGAATTATGAAATCAGAAAAGAAAGAAAAAAATACACATTTAGTGCCAAGCAGTACATTTGTTTTCGTTGATATTAAGATACTTGATAGGGTTATCAGAACTGTCACTGCAGTCTACTTTTAATTATTCGATTTTGAATTCCTAAGATTAAGATTATCCATTTGTGTATAGGATATCAATCGCCCGATACTTAAACATTCTGAAAGAATATTATGCTACTCTTCATATGAGCAAGAAATGAAATGGAAGGAAGAACGCCACGAACAATCGCCGTTCAAGTGACGTGCTCAAGCGTTTTAAGTAATATCATGATGACACAATACGGGTTTCATTGTATTGTCTTGTTTGCCTCTTTCATTCGACTCGTGACTCTGTCACCTCAAGCTATTGAGAGCACAAGAGCACTGAAGGCTGAGCTCTGAACGACTAATCACCGGTGTCATTTTACGTTCACCGCCACAGAAGAGCCTGACCTGTTGCTAGTTATTTTTGCAATGTTATAGAAAACAAAAGATACGCGTAAAGTTAACTACTAATGGAAAGTAGCTAAACACTACTACTACCAATACAAATATTCATTATATAAAATATAAAAAATAACGCGCGTGTTAAATTTAGTAGATAAATATGTTTGACAACTCATACAATTGTTTAGGCTAATACTTATTTTAACCCTAAATGTATGCTCTGTTCTTTGGATGGTAAATAAATAGTTTGCTGTTTCGGCTATATTCAGAGGACAGGGCGGTTCGTAAATAAATATTTTCAGTCTTTAGGTGGTGTTTTACATGTGAAGGCTTCGGCTAATTAAAAGAATTTAGTGTGCATCAATCATCAGGAATATCCTACCTTTGTGCCGCTATGTTTGCATCAATAACGCCGACATTCCGCACCCAAGAACGAACAGGATCCATTTCTTCTTCAAAAGTTCCCACTTTCAACCCAGTGACGTTTCCTGTCGGGTGATCTTGACTCCCAAACATTTACAATAAAATTGGAATGACAAGGCAACCTCTTGTGCAAAAGCACTAGCCTACAGCAAACAGTCAAAATATTCTGGAAATTCTACTTATCACTCAGTAGATCGATTTTCCGAATTTTTTAGAATATCGAGATTCCCCAAAATAGCCCGTGAGGCACTCCGTCCTTCTTTTTATAAGTTTTTTGGAAACTTGCTGTCTTGGCGTAGATTTGTCCTTCTTCGAGACCCATTCAAACTGTATTCTCGTAGTCCGCTCGCTGCTCACCTGTTCTACTGGAGCAACATTCACTTCCCAAACAACGTCTGCAGATAATCTGCTTCAATTAAAGCCACTCAGAATAGGAATGAAAAAATCCACAAGTTGCACTGAGGAGGTTATGTGCTCTGCCGATTACCCTGTAACTGCTGAGGATGGATATCGGACCCGTTTAAAACCATGAGAACGTGATGATGCTGCGAGAGTCTGCCGGGACCCACAGCATGAATGGGCTGCACCGCCGGAGCTCCAAAAAGAGGAGGGGCGAATCCGTATTTGGAATATTGAAAAGTCCTCTTTTCGACGTTCTTAGTTACTGACTGTTTGTTGGAATATATTCAAAGAACATCGCTTAGCAAATGGATTTTTTTTTCTTTTTCTTTTTTCAGTTTAATTTTCAATTAATGTCTGTTCGTTGGACTAGCCTATTTAAACCACATCAGTTCCCAAATTACTACAAACAGGACACATCTTTGGAAATTGGATTAGAAATTAAAGAAATCTAGACTAATTGTTGGAGTGGTTTTACAATATTTGGCTGCATAGGCTACGTGCGTAGCTACTTCAATAAATAGCCTAACTACATATGATTTACTATTTGTTTTATTTGTTGGTGTTAAGATTATTTTTCTAAATTATTCAGAATATTCATCTAAATAAAAATGTAACTATGCATACAAAGAAAAACGAATAATAAGTGCGTATGAACGACTGACATCTGCGGGTAGAAAGCAGCAGACGGTCAAAACAATGAGATTTTTCGAAACTTTTTTTAGACCATTTCCTCTCTGTAAGAAGAACCTTTTCCATCTTTTCTTGCTACTGGATGGGGTTATTGTCTGTGCGTGGGGCTCAAATAACTAAACAATGAATGTGAGCCCCCCCACCAAACACACACACCACCACCCGGCTTATACCAACCATCTGCCAGCACGCCTCGGAGTCAGCTGTTCACCCTATTATGTGACCTGTTGCGGAATCCATGCACACTCCGCAACGCATACTCACTCTTTTCTAAATCGCTAGCCACACTATTGCTGCAAATTATATTTCATGTTAAATATATATATATATAGTGATCGATAATAAATATTTCTTACTCTGATTTTTCTCGGAAAGCTGCCGCACACGCGCGAATGTGATCAACCCGGTCTCATGAGAAAAAGTAGAGCGTGCAATTTTGTACACTTTTCCTACGTGATTCGTATAAGGTTGTACGATTCGTTTAATAAAAAGTAAATATGAGGCTCCATCCCTAACCCAAGCCCACACCTCAACGGAAAACGAACTTGATGAAGTGTTTTGCGTGAAAACGCACATGCATTCAATTGTCAGTATTTCTTGAACTCCATTCATTAACTTGGCGTATACGTTAAACACAGCCTACTAAGAGAGCATTTTTGGGTGATATAGTTCCTTATAAGCTTGAAAAAAAAACTTGATCTAATTTTTCCACTTTGTAGTAATTTATTATTGCTTATTACTTTATCATTATATATTTATATTCAAATTTCCAGAGAGAGGCTACAGTAAAGTTTTCCAGCAGGTGCTATCAGCTGAGCGTTATACGTGCAAGAACGACATAATTTGTAGAGCTCTCTGTAGCTCGTCTATTAAATGTATTATTTATTTGAAACTTGTTTTAAGACCAATAAATAGTCTGATGATTTATAGGCCAAGGTCTTTGTAATGTGGCGTCATTTTCTGATAGGAATAACAGAGAAACGTGCAGCCTGTGCCTCTGACCTACAGGAGAATGGAGTGCAAGCAAATCTTAGCGACTAGATTAATTAAAATAAATAACATTTTAACGTGTCTTGTGTAGGAATAATGTACCAATAATTTATTATATTAATGGTTTGTATGTTAATGTTTTTCCAAACACGTACATTTCTAACGAGGCTGTCAAATTTCCTATTTCCTAAGATAATTTTTGTGCAGTTAGGCTAAGGTGGTGCTATTTGTTAGCAAATGTCATGTCTTGAGGGGAGCAACAACAGACTGACTCCAAGCTGCAGTAAGGTATGTAATACAAAAAAAAAAAAAAAAAAAAAAAAAAACCTTTAGAAATGTTTTTCTTTATTCAAAAGGCTTGCTACTACATGGATTGAACTATTTTTATTTCAACGACCTAACTTAATTTAAATATTTAGCAAAATATCTCATGTTTCAAAACAGGTACAGCCCTATAATTTTACATTTTATTAGATATTGTCAGTTTAATTTTTCATTAGCATTTAATGGGGAACTTACATCTTTTAAAAGCATAGTACTCATTTACACGCACATTTTCCTAAACCTCTCCAAAGCTCTAAACACATCAGCACCATGCACTCCGTTAGCTGGGTAAGTTTTTCTGCGCTTATGTACTTTTCACATGCGCTTAATGTTCATCTGTGCAGCGCTTTTTACATTAGCCTACACACAGTTATAAATTAGCTCTACAGAAATGTACAACCTTAATGTTTTGTTATATAGTCCAGCAGGGCGACAAGACAGACATTTGGCAAAGATATAAACGAACAAACAGTTAAGATTTGATATTATATATCGCTTTATGTGAGTGTGCTATAGGCTGTATACATATACCTACATGTAAAGCAGTTTTTAAATTTAAGTTAGTAATTAATCGTGGGATCATATTAAGGATTGTGATATTTGTAAGATTTTGGTGCAGCCTATAACATTCAGGTGAAGTGACAAATTTAGATGATGTGTATTGCTGTCAAGATTAAAATGACGCATATTGGCTAGTCCTGAAAAGTTTAATCGAGAGTAAATTTGTAAATGGATAGCCTATATTTAGTGCCCTATATGTGAAAAGCAAAAAAAAAAAAAACTCTATTTGACGTTGGGGAAAACCGGCTATATGGGCCAGGTCCCCTTTGGATACCGAGTTAAAATGTAAATAAATAAATTAATATTTTGGTAGACTATTCATATGGGGTAACACACGTCGGTAATTTGAGCCCTTTTCGATGCCTCGTTTCTCGGCCGCCATAGAGGGTTAGTTAAATTATAAATGTTTTAATGTTTGCTTATAAATTGTACGTTATTAAAGTAGGCCTAACTACGAAGTCCTTATGATCACAATGTGTTAAACTTGGCAGATCCATTACACCACTATGATTCACAGTTCCAGAACTGTCACTGGTGCCCCTTCAAAAATTGCATAACTGCCCTTGTTTAACAGCCATGTGCTCCGGAGTCCGCACCCTCCTACCTCCACTCACTCTTCCTAGTCTGCGTCTCCTCCAGCAGCCTGCGATCGGTGATTGAGCGGCGCCTCGTGGTACCGTCGCAGACAGGCACAAAATCACAGCCGAATCCCCGATTTAACTGCTGAAAACCCCGTGAGCACATAACTGCATCCCGCCGACTCTTTAAAAATCTCCAATGCTTTCACTGTATCTTAAATAGCAATATTTCAAGAATATATCTAGAAGGGGGCGATGCCCCCCTTAAGAACGATGTACATTTACATTGGAATTGTAACATTTAGATACACATTAAGTTTAACATGTGCAAGTTAATGATGTATCAGTCGATGTGTTTGTTGTTGAAATGCACATCTAACAACATGCCACATGCTGTGCCAATTTAAGTGAGGAGAAGGGAGGGGGTAAAAATGAAAATAGAGGGGTCATCTTTCTTCAAGGGCATCTTACCATAGCTAGCTTGTAATATTCTAGACAATGTTTGAAACTTTTGCTCATTGCTATCGCTTCTCATGTCATTGCCTCCTTACGATGTATGGCTTGTTGTTTTGCTCATTTTGATATTACCTTTGGATAAAAGCAGTCTCTGGGCTCATGGTGTCCTGGACACCAATATTTTAATGTAATGTTAAACGTGAATCACTGTCTGGCCAACTGAGATTTCGGTATAGAGATAAAAGTATATCATAATTTTTTTGCACTCTTTTAGCACTGTTTGTTGTTCGAAGATGACCATGAAGATGAGCTCTTACATAACACATGGTCAGATCTTTATTCATGGTATTAGAAACCAGCAATATTTTCTGCAATTCTGCCCAAGCAACTGAAGCGATTGCTGTGGTAACAAACAATGACACATGCTTGTGAAAATATCCTGCGAATAAAAATATGCGAATAAAATCAGCAATCACGTTTTTCCAGTTTAAAATCAACTGTGACCTGCGGTTCTTGTTAAGTATTTTGGAATTAGGCTAAATAAGAGAGGAAAGGTTCAGATGAAAGAGGCATTTTGGGTCCATCCACACATGCAAATCAAACGTTCAATCCCAAATGGTTTGACAGTGGCCAGAATATCAGAGACAATTTTCTTGCACCCCACCTTCTGGTCATGAGACTATACGTAAGCATCTTTCAGCATGAGAAACTTGAGACATGAGCCTGTTTGGCCAAAGGACTAAGTACAGTAGACACATGAATTGACAGGGATAACACACAAACATTGTTATGATGTTTATATTGTCAACATTAAGTGTTTTCTCACATTCATTTAATATACGCAGTTTAGAGTATAATTCACATAATTGTGAAATTGTTGATTTACAACAAATTGCGATGCTCTATTTTTCTTGCACTGTTATTGACTACAGAAATAATTCAACTAAGAGTGATGCCATTACATTAAGTTTCGCAAGTTTCTTGGTTGTAGTTAATCAGAGTTTCCACACCTTGATTGACTTCAACTTCAAGGACGTTCCAGGTCCAATACCCTCAAATTCAAGGACTTAATATGTGGACACATTTGAGGTGAGAGCAAGATTACATTGTGTTACCATGTAAGATACACTGTTACAGTTTCATGTGTCAAACACCTCTATGCAAAAAAAGCTTTTAGTTTTTTTTTGCATTTATTTTTGGCCATATGACATAGATCTGATATTCTATTTGTCGTGTTTCTGTTTTGCATCAAATAATCAGTACATCCTATACTAAAGTTGGTAAGGAACAATTGGCTGCTGCACAAAGATCAGATTTGTAAGATGCGACATGATTTCCAGATGGGATACTCCTGCATTCGATCAAAGCTCAACTGGTAATTAGAGAACTGGTGAAGTTCTAAACTACCTTTGGTTTGCCCTTTGTCGTGCAAACTGACCACGGTACAAACTTCACCTCAAAGACATTCATGCCAGCTCTCACTGAGTCGAGGGTAAAACACTGTCGAGCGCAGTGGTTAGTACCTAACAGAAGTGGCTCAACCAGTGAACCTGTGTCAGGGTCTCTGGTACCCAAGGTTTCATGTGGGGAACGAAGGCCAGCCTGAATGGTCCAATCACACAGAAGAGCTACTGTAGCTCAAACTACTGAAAAACATAATGCTGGCCATGATGAAAAGGTGTCACAACACACAGCGTATCACAGTTTGCTGCACGTGGGGCTGCATTGCTGCAGACCAGTCAAGAGGGCACAATAACCCCGTCCACAGGCGAAAGCACATACAATGGGCATGCTGTTCGCTTACATACTCTTTCAACCAGAAAATGCACCTTACCACATTGCACAAATTTTTTAGGAGGTCCACTGTCCAGCCTGTATTCTAAGTTAGTTTGAGACGGCTCCTCTTACTCATTTCCTACAGCCTTCATGGATGTGTGGAAAGGTCTGCCTTCAATAAATTCTCTGTCAACTGACTGAACTTCAAATTTCAGTCCTGACCTTCACTGAGCATATTGGTGCCTTAATGGGGCATATATGTTCCCCTACAATGGGAATGACATCCTTCTGGCACACTTGAAGAAGATGGTGCTGTTGGCTAAATTTTCAAAGCCAAAGCTAACCTCATCCCCCAGACATTTGTTTCATCACATGGCAACTCTCCTTATGAGGCTTCCATAGAGACCCGGCTCCGACAGAAGTCCACCTTGAGGTCCTGTTCATCATCAAAGTGTAATTCTAGCACCGACACAGTAGCGTTAATTTCGTCTTAGATTGGAACAGGTGTATTTTTAACCTTTGATCAAAAACACCTTATAATATGTATTTATTTTGACTAAGTTTTAGCACATAAGCAATTAAATATTCAACCCTGGAATGTGTTACAGAACACATCTGATGATTGATCAGTTTGGATGGCCTTTCTTTGTTGTGTATCTATGTTTATGTCTATGTTTTAGACCAGGTGAAATTTAATTTTAACACACATGTACCAACAGCAACAGTATCATTAATAATGTTATGAGATTAATGTTTTGTACATTTTGAATATAAAAATATTAAATTTTGGAAAAAAGAAATTACAATTACATATGAAACTAAAACCACCAGTAGGCGGCGGGCAAGTCTTAATAAGTGAATCACAGAATCATCAAACCGGCTGATTCATTCTAACAGCAAGTGACGGTTAAGGCTGGAAGGGATACAGCTGTGGCTACTGGGCATGCGCACATCAATCTAACGTTATTTTTGTCACACTGTACAATAATACTTTTTTTGTATTATAGTAAGGGCTAAGTTTAGGGTTGGGGTAAGTGTAGACGTTAATAAAACACAACCTAATAGGTAGAAAAATTAATTTCATTGTTTGTTTCAGGCCGGAGCTGTATCCCTTGTTACCACTGTCTTATTATGAATGTATCACTGACACACCTGATTTAATTAGTTGCATTCTATTGGTGGTTTGATAAAACGACAAAATCCAAATGTAACACGTAACAAAACACACTACAAGAAAACATTTTTAATGGGTAAAAGTGGATGGATTTATCAACTCACACCATGAGAATTTCTCCGATGGTTTCTGCTGTTTTTTTTTTGTTGTTGTTGTTGTTGTTGTTGTTTTGTTTTTGTTTTTGTTTTGTTTTGTCAGCCGGGGTGTGATATTGCCTATATGTTTATTCTAAGCACAAAAAACTTACACAGGGAGAGTTCATACGTTTAATCTTGGTTGCATTTTTATTCGTTTTGGTGGCATTTCCGACCTTACGCCAACTATTTGCTTGTTGTTTAGCTTAATGGAGGGCTAAATCAGAATAGCTGTGCTGAGGTGTTTTAATAGTGGTTTAATTTTACAGAGGTGAGACATTGAAGTTTAGGGCAAAAAAGATAGTTACCCGGCTGTCACCAGTGAAGGCAGGTCAGGGAGAGATGTAGATATTTTCCGCAAAAAGCTCGAGGTGCTCGGCTTGTGTGGCCCATGAATCATGTAATATTGACAGATAATGGTTGAAATGGGCACTGCAGTCGAAATTCAAAATATTGGAGAGAGTTGTGTCTCCCGCCCCTCCTCCTGAGACTCGACGCTCATGCGGGTTGCCAAATTGTGGATATCGACAGGAACGAGTGCAACTGACAGTGGAAGGCGACAAGTCTTAAACCGTAAATTGCTGAGTTTATCTGCATTTTAATATGCCTCTTGTCACAGAGATTTTTAGATGGATGCAGAAGCTGCGATCTCTGACCCAGTTCGTTTGTTGGGTTCAGTGGCTGCAGTACACTGTGTTTTCGGCCAACTGGCAACCCGGGGTGTCAAAATGCTATTGGGTAAATAGGTAGTGGGCGGAGTCACACAGACCAAAACAAAAACAGACATTCTGAGAAGGAGCGCACGTTTCAGATTTGAACAGCGAGCTGTAGTTTTTCGGAGAAAACAAATATGTGAACTTCCAATGTTTCCTTATTATCTGCAAACATATAATGGTATTTTTATACTTTAGTACAGTCAAAAAATGCATACAGCACGTTCAAATGCAGTTGTTGGGCTTACAAATTGAATAAAAACTAAAATAACTTAGAAATCAGAAAAAATCAGTGTGTAAAATGAAACTGAAATAAAATAGATTTTTTTTTTTTTTTTTTTTTTTAGGAGACACCGTATTTTATTTCTTAAACTAAAAAGTTTAGCAAGAAATAATAATAATAAATACTTAAAACAATAACAACAAAAATCATAATAACAATTTATTATTATTGTTATTAATATTATAAGCATAACAGCTAAAAGGTTGGCTGTACTGCCATCTTGTGCTGTAATGGAAAATTGATCTGAAGTCTGAAAAGGAAAATGAAAAGGAGTTATTCAGGATCACCTAACACTGTATACCGATAAACCTGTCTGTGATTATTATTATAGTTCCTGTTTTGATTCTAACAAAATAAGCACATATCCCTTCAATATCTTCCCCTGGATTAAAGGATGTAGCTGCATCAGGAACACACACATACAAGCTGACACACAAAACAGAGTATGACTGTAGATTTGACACTAGGATTATGAGAATTTATTATATTTTATTTGAAGATTATTTTGCGGTGGAGATGATTATGATACATAGAGATCAGTGTCCAGTAGGTCAGTGCAAACCTGGAAGGTCCCTGCTATTTTCTCCATAATTGCTTCGATAGTAATATACTGTTTGGATCTTCAAATCCAAATGTAATCTAAGACCCATAAGCTGATAAAACATGAGCCCCGAGGTTTGTAATTTTTTATCTTTCATTTATTCTTTTGTTTTTCCATTTATTGTTTATTCCCAGGTTTTGTTTTTGTTCTGGTGAGGTAGAATTTAGATTTCATTTCTTTATCCTGCTACTGCAACACATTTTGCATCACATGTGATTGTCTTATATGCAGGATTATATTAAAAAATGCTTTTGATGTTATGAATTAAAGCTTAGTCTAAACTGATTTGTGTATTCGTACATACATTTGTGTATTAGTTAATAGTTGTTTTGCAAACAAAGATTCTTTCTTATGAAAAAAAGATAGTATTGTTATACACAGGAGATTTTTTTTATGACAAAGATATCTTTAATTAGTTAAAGGTGGATGTAAATAAATAGATTAACAAGTGATTAATTTGCATAAACATCAATGCACTCCATGTGAACTTCTTAATAAAAAGGAAAATACAAACGAAACTTTTCCCATCACACCCACAGAAAGACATACTGTTCA
Source organism: Cirrhinus mrigala (assembly GCA_036247105.1). Lineage (NCBI taxonomy): Eukaryota > Metazoa > Chordata > Actinopteri > Cypriniformes > Cyprinidae > Cirrhinus > Cirrhinus mrigala. Next base: position 1,514,082 of record CM070011.1, on the reverse strand, counting down.
AAACCAAAAAGAGTGTATTATTTCAAAAACTAACTGATAGGGAAATAATAATGGCAACATTTTCACAATCTCGTTGGGCAATCCTAAACTACGGCTTGATATTTGCATTGATCAAAACATCAAAAAAGAGGGGGGGGACATGTATCATTAACACGTATTAACTACCGTAATGACACGTAAGTCAGTTCACCAAAGAGAATATTTTACAATTATGTTTATGTAACAATAAATAAAATATATTAACTAGAGTACTAGCAGTCCTCCAGATTGGTGACTACAGCTGCTTTATATATGAGGTCGGAGATATCTGCCAGTGAGGTCTGAGGGAAGTGTGTGAGAGCCTGTCTTTGCAGCGCTTCCTCCAAACTTGTTTGATGTGTAGGCATCACTTGATCCATAGACATGGAGGAATAAATGGCCTGATTGGCAGCACAGTAAGATTTCAGCTGATGTCCGGAGAAACCTTCGGGGTGAGCTGAGAAACAGTTAATCTGCCAGTGAGTGTTTGAGTGGTTTTGGAACGAATATTGAGCCAACCTGTCAGACGGGCAGCTGGAGAAAGACGAAGCTCCAGGTGTTTCCGAGTGTCTGCTCGCCCATTGCAGCTCTGGAGAAATGGCTGCTGAAGAATGTGGAAGACTCTGAGACCAGGGACTGAGAGCTTGTCTTAGGCTTTGCTGATGGTGATGCAGGCCCCTGTCTCTTTGCTCTGGAGCACCAGAGGTTTGTTCCAGGTTTAAATCAAGACTTGTCGGTGGAGCGATCGCTACAGGTACAGAGTTAGAGCTCATCTCCCGGCCTGGACTCCTTCTAACTGGTGTGGTCAGCTTCTTGCTTTTCATACTGCGAGCTCGTCTGTTTTGGAACCACACCTGCAAAGAAATATTAAGATGTAAAATCAAGACAAATTAACATAATAATAATGCACAATGTTCACTAGTTACATTACCTGAATTTTGCTTTCTGGAAGCAGTGTGAGTGCAGCCAGTCGTTCGCGCAGAGTGATGTCCGGATACGGCGTGATCATGAAAGCGCGCTCCAGTTCCGACAGTTGAGCGCGGCTAAAAATCGTCCTCTTCCTTTTCCTTTGCCCCTCAGCATGGTAAGTTCTTTCGAGTTCAGGAGAAGACAACGAATGCTTGCTTGTTACATCTAAACATCAAAGTCATTTATTTAGTACCGTGTTGTGAACAAAAAACAAACAGTGTCGTCTCGATTGGAGTTCTTACGCTCTTAAAAATAAAGGCTCTTTATTGGCATCAATAGTTCTATGAAGAACCTTGAACATCCATGGAACCTTTAAAATGCAGAAAAGGTTCTTTAGATTCGTAAAATGTTCTTCAAAATGGTTGTTTTTTGTTTTTTTTTTGCATTACTGCAAAAACACCCCTTTGGAACCTTTATTTTTAAGAGTGTATAAAGAATGTTTTCTTAGAATTGTTTTTTTTTTTTTAAGGCTTAAAAAATTAATAATAATAATAATAATAAAAATAAATAAATAAATAAATAAATAAGAAGAAAGAATAACAAGAAGAATGAGTATTTCATTATCTAAAGTATAGCCTATATCGATCCAACATAGTTAGCTAACGTTTTCAAACTAAGATAACACATGCTCACCTGTCAGCTGGACCATGTTTGCGTTAAAAATAAAATCTCTTTCTGTCTCCACGCTTATTTTTTTAACTAAATCGAACGACTGGTCAAAAAACAACGCCATAGTCCTTAATTTGCGCAGAAGTTCAATCTCTCCGAGGCTCCAGTCCTGCCCAAACGCGATGATGAAATGTTTCGGAGCGCATTTAAACCCACCTACTTTATACTCGCCCTTTTTCACACCCACACGCTCCTATCGCCCTTCAAGGTGTCGTCGTTGGTACAGCGACAGCCTAAATCAGAGAAGAATAAAAAAGCCTTCAACTTTGATCCCCCCCACCTCTGCTAGCATGTCTGGCAACTTGTGCCCATCTCCTGTAGCTGCCGCGTCGACAGGAAAGCAGAGATTCAGATTGTGTCTGATGGGCGTCCTGCAGCTGTCTATCACAGATCTTTTATCAGGCAAATAACCACACACTTTACCTGCCTGCTTCTGTCCCTCATGAAAGGCTGTCGAATATTTTTTGGCACTAAAAATGCTGGAGGTGTTTAATCAAGTTGTTTCCACAACAAAATATGATATACAGATATTATATAAAATAAAATGAATAAAGTAAAATATTAAGTCAGAAAGAGTTTTATTACCAAGAATGTTTGCACTCATGTTTGAAGGTCTGAATTGAGCTTCCAGTGCAGAAGAAAGTATGGAGTATTTAGAAAAAAACTAAACGTCATTGGTTTAAATTAATGTGCAGCTATGTTATTTACAAGTGTGCAGTTTACAAATGTACAATTTTCGGATTCTATGTAGGTATAAATGTGTGAGTTGTGTTGTTATGGACAATGTATAGTTATGAATGTTTTAACTGTTCAGGCTGAATGCAGCCTGGCTATTCTGGTGTTTTTATTTATTTATTTATTTAAATAACAATCTGAAATAATAATACATATAAATAAAACATAAAACAGCGTACAAAATAAGAGACCAACTCAAACTCTTAAAGATGAACAACTACCTTACAATAAAAGGGAAATGAGTGTGGAAAAAGTGGTTTCTGCTGTGTGTGTGTGTGTGTGTGTATATATATATATATATATATATATTTATTTATTTATTTACAGTATATGCCTATTCCCTGGATGCATTTTTCTAATATCCAGGGACATATTATTATCTAAGGATGATATTTGTGCGGATTAAGAGCGATGTACGACGAATGAACAGTAATCTAAACCCGAGATTACTTCAGTAATCTGTGCGTTTTTGAACTTTGTCGGCATGAGGCTCCATCACTTTCAGGTCATTTTTTTTTTTTTTTTTTTTTTTTTTTAAACCACCTACTATTAATATAATATGTAAAAGCTTTAAGGTAAAGATGATCTCTTTCCGCTAATTTGTTCAATTCTAAGGAAGAAAAAAATCTGACCCCTTCTATTTAATTCATCGCAATACATGTGCTTAGAATACACATCGGCTATTTCAGACGCTTTGATTTTAAAAGCCTATTGATAGCGACAAGTACAGGCTATTAGGCTACTGCTAAAAGACATGAAACAAACACTCATGTAAATCTGACATCTAAATCAGAAACACCTATAGGGGAAAGGTGCATTTTCCTGGTTTTGTGAGCTCTCAGTAATAAGTAAGATATAAGGAAGGTATGTATGCCTATGTTTTAATTAATAAAAATGATCCTTACCAATACACATGTGATTCTTGTGTCGGACACAGAATGGACCATAAATCGGGACTTGTCTCGAGAACATCGGCAGCAACAACAACAACAAATTCACAAACACACCAAACGAATAAAATGTGATAAAATGTTTTTTTTTTTTTTTTTTTTTTTTTTGCAACGGAATAATCTGAGAGAAATATATTCATGTTAAGTGCTTTTTTTGGATGCTTGTTGTTGTTTTTTCTGAGGGTAAGGGTATATATAGCCTATTGTCTATGTTTTGTATTTTTTATTATTGACGTTAATTTTATTGTTATTGTTTTTATCATTTTAAAATCACAAAAGAATATCGAATTAAGTGGCTTGCGTATGCTAGCCAGTTGCTATCACCTTTTCGTGATTTGTAAATTATTTTAATTAATGACTTCTGATTGGAGTCTTTTGTAATATAAAATATATAACAACTTTTTATATTTTAAGTTTTTGTGAAATGTTTCCTTTAGTGTTATTGTAACCTTTGTTCAAAATAGTAAAACATTTCCTTCTAAATGTGCTGCTATATGTGTTAATATTGTAATGTGTGTACTTATCCTCACAGAATTGTTACTACAATCGTGATCACATTTGAGGAAACAATTACATTTAGTTGGTAAGTGTGAAAAGCATTTGGCGTAAGTACACTGGTTTGAGGAATTTGCTGGAATGTATTTTTGATTCATTACTTACCACACAGGGTCGCTGTGGTTACGTTGATGGTTATGTTTATCGTTTATTTTTGTTATGATGTGACCTTGCAAGGTGTTTTTCATTGTGAAATGTTATCACTCTTCCCTTTTCTGTTATCTGTTTTCCGTGTCATCACCCCTTTTCATGAAGGAATTAATAATTAGGCTATTAGTGTAAAAAAAAAAAAAGTTAGCTACAAAAACGTGCTATATACACACAAGCATAAACAAAGTTATAAAACAAATGAAAAAGTTCAAAACGTTATAGCCATACCACGAAACACAAGCGTTTTTTTATTCATGCCAAAATGAACGAAACTATACTGACAAGTATAGATCAACAGTTATAACATATAATAAATCATTAAAAACAACAAAAATTATAAAATAAAAACCAAAATAACAGCCAAAATACTTATATGAGGATAAACACTGGAAGTAGCTTTTAACATTTCAAAGTTCAATCGACTCTTCTGTATCACAGAAAGAGCTTTTTTCTCTCGATACTTTACATATACTTAGAAAGTGTCATAAAGTGCGAGTAACGTTTATTTAAACTTTAAAATGTAACGACTTATCTTATTTGTCATCCAACGCAAGCTGAATATGTTACGCCCTCACGTAATGTACGTCACACACAGACGTCTGGCGGGAGTTCTAGCTCTTCAAACAGTGTCGCGCGTCCATACCTCGCGTATTGTTCTTTTAGTTTATTTCTTGTAAACCATTTTATTTGTGAAAATGATTGGACAGAAAAGCATCACGTCGTTTTTCTCGCCTATGTCCAAGAAAAGAAATCTGGACGAGCTAGTTCTATGCCCAGGGGATGCAAGTGACCGTGTGAGTAAAACGCGCTTAATTCTGGAACTGCTGGATATGCATACACATTTCGCGTGAATTATGAATGAAAGTGGTTGTGTTTTATTTATCTGTTGAACATGTTGTCATTCATTTAGCAAATGGAATTGGTTCTGATTGAGACCTCGCTATTTTATCATTCCCGCTAAAGTTTACACGCTTCCGGAAGGAGCATTACGTCACCTGCCTAAACAAAAGCTACTGCATACAAAACCCTCAGCTTAATGCGAAATGTTGTGAGTCAGAGAAAACTAAATCATTTAACGTCAGTTTTACTTGTTAGTTTAGTTGTATTTAACTAAGAATTTCACGAATGCAACCCCATATGGTAGAGCGCTGAAGAATTACTGTATCATTTGCGTGTTTTCCCTTTCCCGCTAAATAAAGTTGACAAAACTCCGGAAGTAGTTTTACGTCACTTGCCTAAACAAAGGATAGCATTGATTCTTTTATGACAGCACGTGTTAAAAGCCAGAGTAAAAGAAAACATTCGACGTAAATTATACTTTTGTTAGTTTATTTGCATGTAACAATGTTGTGACTACAACCCACATACTAACGTTATATATTTCACGCTTGAGTTGGCGTCAGAATTCTGATGCATTTTGAGAAAGCATTCTGTGTCATAATAATTAAGCAATGTTTTCCAACATAGCTTCCTTTAATTTTCTAAATGTACACATGTCCGGTCTTTTTGCCAAGCGAACACGGAGTTCAAGCAAATATATTAAAATATTGTCTCAGGGCAAAAAACAAAAGTCGGAGAGCGACGATGGTACATCTCCACTATCACTGAGTCCTGAGCAGCTCGATCGGATCTCCAAAAACAAGAAGGCGGCTCTGGAACGGCTCTCCGCCAACCAGACTGTTCCCAACGGGATCGGAGAGAGCTGGAAGAGAGCGCTCAACGCGGAATTCGGGAAGCCCTACTTTAAATCAGTAAGTGACCAGCACATGAAGAACAACTGTCGTTTTAAACTTCCTAAAATGAAGAGTAACACAACAGAGTTTCTCTTTCGCAGTTAATGTCATTCGTTGCTGAGGAGAGGCAGAAACACACCATCTACCCACCATCAAATGAAGTTTTTACCTGGACACAAACATGTGGCATAAAAGATGTGAGTTGGATGTCATTTTCATGCAGAAGGCAGGTCAAAATCATTGGTTGGGCAGTGTTATGTTATCCCTAACAAAGCTTTAGACAAAAGGAAAAAAAAACAATACTACAGAGCCACTGGCTCAAACAAGAGAAGTCCAGTTTTGGTGTCTGCATCAAATGTACATAAGTGATTTTATATGCATAAAAAGCATACTAAATGCAAGTAAAGTGTATATTTTAATCTTTTAGATGATGTTTATGAAGATAAAATGTCAAAATATGAGTGAAATAATGTTCCAGTGTCATTCAGCTTGACAGATAAATTAATGTAAAAATGAAACAACATACTAATACTGACTTGTACTATATATATAAAAGGATATAAATGTATATATAAATATATATAAGAAAGTGATCATACTAAATTGTATTATAGTGCAAAGACAGGTTAAGACATTTTAGTATTATTAAACATTTCTTATGTAAATCATGGTAAAAATGTATGATGGTCATTATTTTTTGCTCAGAAACAATACAATTAAACAGAAAATTAAATAGGCCTGTATATCACAGATCTCTTTTTGATGTCCACAATTTTAATTGGACAATGTATTTTTTTTTTTTTTTTAAATGTATTTTTCATCAGGAACGTTTTTCTGTAACATGTCCTGTCAGTTGTTAAATAGGCATTGGTTGATATTATGAATGTATGTAAAACTTTTTGTTGTTGTTTATCAGATGTTTCTAGACATGGGGATAGTTCACCCAAAAATGAAAATTTACATTAGTTACTCATCCTCATGTTGTTCCAAACCTGCATGACTGACTTACAACAACAGAAGAGTAAATAAATTATGTCAGGTTTCTTATTTTTGGGTGAACTATCCCTTTGACAGACATCTTGGAGGTGTGCTATATACTACATATCTGTATGTATGTGTAATTCGACAAATTGATAGTTTATTATTATTATTATTTTTTTTTTTATATGCATTAAATTACAGTTAAGAACAAATTAAGTTCATCAATTATGATATATTAATTCAATTCAGCTATAAAGCGGCACTGCAGAAGGCATTTGTGTCATTATCCGGCTCAATTCAGTTTAAGTTTTATGCTCCTCCGATAGTGTCAGTGTAGTCAAACTGAAATTTTCTGAAATAATTGATCAGTCTCTGAAATAATTTTTCTGGTTATTTTTCTTTATTAATTGTCCAGTCAAATGCTTTCTAAAATGGGATTTAAACAAATCATCAGCTGTCATATATGACTCTGGCTCTGCAGGTGCACTTGTTTCCAAATATCAGCAGCTGCATCTGAAACTAGTCAATGTATGTCACTTATACACTTAGGGAACTCTTGAGTGTGGCCTAGAGTATCTTATTTCACGAACCAAACAAATGTACAAAACTACATTCAAAACATGTCAATATGTTTATTTGCTCTTAAAATACTGCATGCTTTTCTAAGAATGTAATAATGATTTTTTTTTTTTCTTGTGATGCTAGGTGAAGGTTGTGATACTTGGCCAGGATCCGTATCATGGACCCAACCAGGCTCACGGGCTTTGTTTCAGCGTGCAGAGACCTGTGCCTCCACCACCGAGGTATTGCCTCGCAGTCATTGTCAAATCAGGGTTTATTGTTATAGCACTTTTCACAACACGCATTGCTTTACAAACTGGACTGCCTTATTTGTAATATGCTATTTTCATAATATAATAATATAAATATTTCTATAGTTCTTTAGTTTCCCAATCAGCAAGCCAGAAGTGACTGTGGCAAGGAACAAAAAAAACATTACACCGGTTCTCTTTTGTCCAGGGACGTCCAGTCCTGATCCTGGAAGGTCCATGTCCTGTGTTTTGCTCCCACACGCTTTCCTGAATGTTTCTAGTAATCCTGAAGACCTTAATTAACTGGTTCATGTGAGTTTAATTAGGTTTGGAGCTGAACTTTGAAGGACAGTGGCCCTGCTCAATCAGGATCGGACACCCCACCTTTAGTGATATATACTGTATTGTTTGGACTGTAAGAATTTTTTTTTTTTTTTAGTTCTGGATATATACACTGAGATCGATTTCAGTAGGTTTAGAAAATCTAGAAGATCTAGAAGGGCCTGGTTCCCTTGGAATAAAACCTCCTGTCACACATACACTCAGGTTCTTGACTGTAGAAGACAATGTAATGAGACAACCACTGAGTGACGGATTATATTCTGGCAGCTTATGTTTACGGATGCTTGTCCCTCTAATCCATCTGCTCTTTTGAATGTCACTGAGCATAAAAGCACAAGGATGTTACAAATGAATAAAGGAGCTTGATGATTCGAAACACTTTTGCTGTTCACAGCTTGGTGAACATCTTCAAAGAACTGGCTTCAGACATTGAAGGCTTTGAGCAACCCGGTCATGGTGATCTTACAGGATGGGCGAAGCAAGGTGTGTGTCCCCTACTTTCTCCTCTTCATCGAGTAAACGTTAATAGTTAATTATACAACTAATGACACAAGATATGTCAAAAGGAATAGCACTTTTTACCAGTAAAACATTTTATCGCACAATAAATCAGTAAACAAACAAAGATTACATGGATTTTTTTATTGGCCCAGCACAAAATAAAAATTAATTAAATAAAATGGGTCTTGTTTTGATTGTCCTTTTTTTCTTCCTAGGCATATAAGCTCATTTCCTTATGCATGTTAATGTGCTCAGTGATCTCTCTTTATGACTGTCTTGTGCAGGAGTTCTGTTGCTGAACGCTGTGCTGACGGTGCGCGCACACCAGGCCAACTCGCACAAGGACGAGGGCTGGGAGACGTTCACTGATGCTGTGATACGCTGGCTCAGCACTAACATGCAGGGTCTGGTTTTCATTCTCTGGGGCTCTTATGCTCAAAAGAAGGGGGCTGCCATCGACAAGGTATGCGGTGTGATTCTTTCAGATTATAAATGAACTCATTTCCAGCTTAAATACGTGAACGTGTCAATAGATCCAATAAATGTTAACAGAAAGGCACATTGTTTTCTGATTGTTGACTTGTAGAAACGACACCACGTTCTGCAGACGGTCCACCCCTCGCCACTATCTGCTCACCGCGGCTTCTTTGGATGTAAACATTTCTCAAAGACCAATGAACTGCTGAAGAAATCAGGAAAGAAGCCCATTGACTGGAAAGCGTTGTAATGGTTTCCATTTGTGGTTGTAGATGGAATGCGGTTTGTCCAGTTTCAAAAGTAACCTTTGTTTTTATGTTCATTTCCTGCAAAAATTATCCATATGTTCGTTCTGAATACATATATATTTCTTCTGTTTTCAAGAGTAGGTAAAGGGTTTACTTTTAATTTGTCTGTCTATCATCTACTTTTCCGTGTTTTCCTTTCAGATGTTATTGATGTAGTTTTAAACATACAACACTAACAGTGAACGCTTTTTTGTTTGTTATTCTAGTTAATACAATAAACTATTTTTCTACTGAAGTTGCTTTGACGATTTAATTTTAGGTAGGATGAACCTTACTTTAAATGGAAGCCCATTTCTGCCATGTAAGAAAAAAATTCACAAAGTCGAAATTATGACATACTTGAGTCAAAATTATGAGCTAAAAAGTCAAAATGACTTTTAAAATTTATAATATGAGATAAAAAGTCAAATCAGTCGTAATCAGTTTCGACTTGTAAAGTCATAATTTTAACTTTTTATCTCATTTTGACTTTTTTAATCTCAGAATTATGACTTGGTCATAATTGACTTTTGAAGTCAATTTTTACTTTTTATCTCATAATTACAATTAAAAGTCACAATTTCGACATTTATTCATAATTTCAACTTTTTTATCTCTTAATTACGACTTTTAAAGTCATAATTTTTTACTTTTTATTTCAATTTTGATGACTTAAGTCATTTTTTTGTCTCATAATTTTGACTTGGTCGTAATTGAGTTTTTAAGTCATAATTTAAACTTTTTATCTCATAATTACGACTTATTTTTAATTTTGGCTTTACTAGTCATCATTTTGATTTATCTCAATTTTGACTTTATTCATAATTTCGATGTTTTAATATCGTAATTATGACTTTTAAAGTCAAGTTGGACTTTCTCATAATTTTGACTTCTCATAATTATGACTTAGTCATAATTGACTTTTAAAGTAAATTTCGATTCATCTCATTTTGACGTTTTAATCTCACAATTACGACTTTTAAAGTCAATTTTGACCGTCTCATAATTACAATGTTTTAAGTAATAATATCGAATTTTTATCTAATAATTATGATTTTTAAAGTCATAATTTAGACCTTTTAATCTCATGGTTATGCTTTTTAAAGTAATTTGGTTTTTTTTAAATCTTGTAATTACGATTTTTAAAGTCATAATTTCTACTTTATTATTCATAATTTCGATTGTACTTCATAATTATGAGTTTTGAATTTCGATTATTATTATTATTATTTTTATTTCGTAAGTATGACCTAAGTATGTGATAATGTCGACCTTTTTTTTTTTTCTTTTTCTTACGTGCTGGAATGGGTTTCCATAACTTAACGAAAGTGTTTCCAAGCCACATTAGTTGTTATATCGGTAAACAAGTGTTTCAACGCAGAGCAGCGTTTTGACTGACTTGCACAGTTGCTGGCCGCATAGTGTTTCCAGAGCCGATGTGTTATTGGTGTTTCTCAGTGTTAGTGGGCGTGTTCTCGGGACAGCCAATCGCGGGCGCTTCTGTCATCGCGACGCAGCGACAGTCTTGAGTTCACCAAATCCCTTAAAGTTACAAATGATAGCATGGCGGCTAACGCTGGGGGCGTGCGGGAAAGTCGGGACTTTTAAGTAACTTATGAAACGAGATCACTAAATGCAGTAGTAATGGACGAAGGACGTGTCATAAAGTGAAATATCAGCACCGCAACAAGCCCAGCGAAAGTGGAAGCGCGCACTTTTAACATGGCTACTCGCGAGACGAGGCAGTACCGACGGGCCACGATGATGATCAAGCAGGAGCAGGACGACGACTCTGACGCAGAGGAGTCCACTATTTCGTTAAAGAAAGCAGACGGACGCGAGTCGCAGATCATCCACAGCGGTCATTTCATGGTGTCTTCTCCTCACACCGAGCACCCACCGAAGAAAGGCTACGATTTCGACACTGTAAATAAACAAACCTGCCAGACGTACCACTTCGGGAAGACTAGCACGTCGCATCTCTCTATTGATGCTTCCCTCACGAAGCTCTTCGAGTGCATGACGCTCGCATACAGGTGGGTTTGTTAGTAAACAAAAGATCGATTTACAGCCCGTTTGAACTTCGGCTGAACTTGGACCACAGTAAGCATTATTCCGTCATTACACAATCATTCCTGTAAAGAAAGTAGCGCGCTGCTAGCTGGGCCAAAAAGTCCCGGAGAAACCAGTACTGTCGGCATTTAATTTCCCCAGTCATGAGATAAGAACATTCGTTTGTGGGGCAGTTGTTGCTGATGCGTAATTAGTTTTAGCAAGCTGTTTGACAGCCGACATATATTGTATTAACTTGTTTAAGGCTGTACACTTTTAGTAAAGTTAAAACGCACGGTCACTAGTGTAAGTCGAGATATATCATTTTAAAAAGGGAACCTCACTGATCCACGATACGTATTTACAACATTAGACAACTGTTTTGTCAGGAAGTGTAAAACATTTTCCCTTCCAATCATAAAATCTTAAAACATTACTCGTGTACTTCGAAGTAAAGGTGAAGAGTGACTACAGAAAAATGAGCCATAACTATCTAACGTTAATTGATTACTGTAACGAATTTTACATCAAAAAAGTAGAGTAAGGCATCACTTTTACTTTTGATGTAATTGCATTAAAAGTGGTATAGACTATAGAACAATTCTATATAAAACAATAGTGTATCTAACATCAAAATTTACCATCTCAAGTTCAAATTTATGTTTTTTATGGTTAGTTCAATAGTAATTTACCCAATTTTAGATTATTTATTTGAAAGAATAAAAAGCAGAATTAATTAATTTGAAATAATTAAAAGCAGTTTCATGTCTGTCCTTGTACTGTTTAGCTGGTCGAGGTTGATATGGGATTTACGAAGTAATAAGTAATGTAATTCTTTTTTTTTTAAGAGAGAGTAATTAGTTCAGTAATCTAATTAATTACACTGTTGAAGAAATACCTTGTAGTTGTATAACTTTCAGAAAGTACAGTCATTTTAAAGAAATAAGAGGAATTTATTTCTATATGTTTTTAAGTTCTGTTGTGAATAAGGTATTTCACATACAGATGTTTGCGAATAGTCCACAAGACCAATTTTTTTTTTATTTATTTATTTTTTTTGTTAAAGTGATTAACATTTTTAATGCTACAAGGTGTGTAAATTCTGATCGCAACTGTAAAAACGTGGCTTGTCTGGACATAAATAGTTCACATAAATAGTCCTGTGGCATGACTGAAGTACAAATGTACTTTTATATATTTTGTTTTCAATGAAGCAGAGAATATAGTGTGTAGAAATTTAGACTGAACACTGAAAAAATGTGCTAGATGTATTAAGTAAATAAAAATAAATTTAGGCCTGGGTTTACAGACAGGGTTAGACTAAGCCAGGATTAAGCCATAGTTCAATTTGGACATTTAAGCAACTTTTATAAATGTCCCTTAGAGAGAGAGAGAGAGAGGAAAAAAAAAAAAAAATACCTTACTGGTGTGCATCTTGAGACAAAACAAAGGCACTGATATATTTTAAGATCAGTCAGTGCAAGGTTCTTTCAGCTGAAACAGCCCAGACTTACATTTTAGTCTGGGACTGGGTTTAAGCCTTGTTTGTGAAATCAGTAGACAGTGTTCAAGTTTAGTGCTTGCCCAGAATATATATTTGTCTATTTTTAGATTGCTTTTTTTTAAGTCTAGTTTGCACAGTTGTTAGTTGTCCTGAGAATGCCTTTTTGTTATTTGTGTTAACATTTGTGTATATGGTTGTTTTATTTCCAAGCATGTTTGTTAATCCAACAACAGACTCTTGTTTTTGTTAAATTATGTATTCACTGTCATCTGTTCAAGTCAAAATTGATCACACTTACCCTGAATAACTATAATAAAAAGTCCAAATTTCTGTGGTCATCTCTTTTTGTTTAGATTTCTGTCTTCATGTTAGAGTTTCACAATTCAGACCCAGATTTCATAATTTTCCTCCGCTTTGTGGAAAGTGCATGACCCTGCTTAGTCACTATTTTGATTAGATCTTGCTCTTGCGTAGTTTTGCCTGAATCAAGTTGCGAAGCTAGGTGCATGGACTTCAAGTGTTTTTAGCCAAATAGTACACATTTTTTAGCATTCCAGAGTGGAACATTTTGCCTGTACAGCGATATTCCAAAGTAATAGTTGAATAGTTAATTGCAGCTTTTTGTATGTTAATCATCACCCCAAATGTCATGATCTGATAGCCCTAAAATTTGTACCACAGGTCCACCTGTGCCTTGTGATTTAAGAGAGTTAAACATATTTATTTTGTCCTCATAAGTGGAAGGTTGGTGTCACCAAAATGGAAGAACTTCAAAGGCCTCAAGCTGCTGTGGAGAGACAAGATTCGGCTCAACAACGCTATATGGAGAGCCTGGTATATGCAGTGTAAGTCCAGTCATTAAACATGCGTACGGCTCAGAAACGGTAAAACATGAGGTTGTTGATTTCCGTCTGCAATGCCTTTTTTCTGCAGATGTAGAGAAGAGACAGAACCCTGTTTGCCATTTTGTCACTCCATTAGATGGAAATATGGACTCAGGAGTGCATCGACCAACAGAGGTGAGGCTGTTTGGTGTGTTGTTTGACTATACAAATATTTTTCCATCTTTAGATCTGAAGGTATTAAAAAGAAAAACTTGCTTTTCAGTTTTTTCCTTTAAAAAAAAGGTAATTTCTTGGGTTTGATCACTTAGATCTTTTGGTACCGTGTTTTTTGTTAACCAGGCAATAGCAACAGAAGGAAAGTACTGGAAAAGAAGAATTGAAATCGTCATCAGAGAATATCATAAATGGAGAACATATTTCAAGAAAAGAGTGAGTTTATTTGCCTTATTTATAAAGTATCATCTTATTTATAAAGTGTTGTCAATAAGTTTAACAGTTCATAGTTTCTTATAAATGTTATTATGCTTACATATTTATTATAATGTACACGTTATAGTTGCAGAAGCACAAGGATGAAGACCTGTCCAGCCTTCTCAAGGTGATTTTATATTTTCTTTACTATAGTTGATAGCTTAAAATGTTGCATCTAAGTGAAGTGTGTACATGCCTGCTGTTATTGCAGTTGTTTTGTTACACTAACTTTGTTGTTTGTTTGCAATTTGTAATTTGTTCATATGAAAGATCAGTACTGCCTAAGAGAGTAAATGTTAGAGCGTAACGGTAGAAAGTAAAACAAACTAAAGTATTGTGAATGGTTTTACAATTATGGGTGTGCGATATTGACAAATTATAATTCAATATTTATTGGGATTTTTTTTTAAGTCCCTGTTTTATTGAGTCATATATGAAAACAAACCCATACAGTGATATGTTTGGCTTTCATAACTTGAATTATAGCATTCAAATAGGTTTCACTGCACATTTTTTCATCACATATCACATGATTTTGTACTTTAAAGATGCATTGAAAACATCGTGACATACTGGATAATGTCAGCTTGTATATCAATAAAACAGCAATGACAGATGGTAAATATCGCACACCCTAATTAGACTAAATATTATATGTTCTTAGTACAAAGCCGCTAAGTGGACAGTGTGATCGAAAAAAATATGAGATGAGAGGAAAAATTGTTTCTCAGTGCTTTTTGCTCATTCTTTGCATTCACTTGCACTTAAATTATTGCATTACCCCAAGAAATGTAGCGTTTGCTCACAAAACATTTGCATTCCCTTGTTTCCCCGAGAAATGTTGCCTTCGATCTGAAAACATTCATGTCCACTCGCAAAAGTATTGCGTCCTCCCGAGAAACTTTGGGCTTGCTTGCAAAACCACTGAAATATATCTGCCACCCACCTCACAAAAGTTTTGCGAATGAATGCAAAGTTTCTCTGGGGAAACGCAGAAGTGCTGCAATATAATTTTTCCCCCATCTAATTTTTTTTTTTAACCATCACCATGTCCCTTTAGGTGCTCTGTAAGTTTAGTATAATAATTGCATAATAGTTGTTGAGCAGGTGCCATGTTTAAACGTTGCATCGTTCAGTTTCTTTTGTGATTGTGCTCAGGTCGGGTGATGTTGAGGGACCTTGGAATGGCTTTGGAAAAAGTGAATTTTCAGTACTTTCTGAGAGTCTTGGTCAATCTTTAAGTGTTTTTGGTCCTAGCATCTCGGCAATGGAAACACTGGCAGGGAAAAGAGAACAGAGAGTCAACAGGGATATAGTTTCCTCTAAGTTTAGTGCACTGATCGTCAAGAACCTCTGAGAGGATCTCACACTTACAGGTTTACAACAGGACAGATAATTTTAATACTGAAGGTCAGAGTGGAGCGCAACAGGACTGTAGCTGTATTTACATGAAGAGTGGAGATGTATACTGTATGGCAGAAGGCAAAGTTGTCGAAGAGGTTTGAAGGAAGAGCTGTGGTTTCAGCTCTCAGCCAGAGACAGACGACTGGAATGGAGTCAGTTTTATTTACAGCCGAATGGCACTTCCAAAATCTGTTTAAGCCTGTAGTGAATGACAAGAATGCGTTGAAGGTGTTTGTCAAGAACTGGAAGAGGATATTAGACATGGGATTGTCCAGATCTACCCACACAGATACAAAAGCTTAGGTTTTAGGACACACAGGTTTACATTTTGAAAATGAGTATACACTGCCTGTGGTTTAACCCACAAACTCCCATCTCTGCAAGTGCTGTGAGTTGGGAACGCAATGTGCGCTATGCTCACTTTATTTACATTGACATTTCGTGTAATTTCCAACATTTTTGTGAATGGAAGATTATAGCATTTGGCCAAAATTCCTGCCAAAAAAAGCTTAAGGGTTTAAAGCTTGAGGGTTTTACAAAGAATGTAAAACGTAAATATTTGTGTTGTAACTTCTAGTGTTAGTTGGTTCTTGTTAAAATTTAACGCAAAGGTAAACAGCCTTAAAAAGTAACTATTTACATCAGGATTATTGAAATCTGTTGTTTGTTGTGTCTGGATGTCTCAGCAGTAAATATATATGAGGCATTTTCATTAAAATAACGTTATATCGCAGTGTAAGACAAAATATATTCAGTATAATTTTTTTGGTCAAGTCATGCAACCCTGTATCATTTTTAAATACATAGACTAATAATCAACATCAGAGAACCACAAATGTGTCCTTAAATTCTCTAAATATTTACTTTAAATCTCAGCTGACACAAAAAGTTTGGAAACCTCTGGTTTTGGCTTTAGATCAAAAGGTTTTTTAAAAGATAGTTCACCCCAAAAACTTCACCCTAAGGCCATCCAAGATGTAGGTGACTTTTTTTTTTTTTTTTTTTTTTTTTTTATTCAGTAGAAAAGTAAAGAAGATTTCTACTTTGGTGATTCATGAAATGCAAATCAGTGGCTACCTATTTTTAAGAATAAAAAAAGCCTATCAAAATGCACAAAATAAGTTTCCGTGGCTCCTGACGATATATTGAGGACTTATGAAGTGAAACGATCAGTCTGTGCAAGAAACTGAACATTATTTACAGCATTTTATGTGGATGATTCAAATGTCTAAAGCACATAAAGTAAATAAACTAGTGTTAATCAACTGGCCTTTTTACATAAACAATGAGAAACCATCAAAAATGTCATTTGGCTCCTTCATTCAAGTGTTCAGTTCACTCATGCACACATCAGCGTCTCTTCGGTCGAGTCAAACTGTTTTGTCAGTTCAGTGACTGTTGGAAGAGTGAATGAGTTCATTCATCATAGGCTCATTTCCAGTTGGAGTGACTGTCAGACGTCTGAAAGTGAGTTTTGATGAAGTAACTGCTTGAGCCACAAACTGTTTCAGGCGATTCGGTCTGATTTGGTGAACTGGTTCATTCAGTTCATTAAAAACAACTGGTTCAAAAGAATGATTCGTTCACGAACCGGACATCACTCACAGGTAATATTGTTGTAAATATTGTTCAGTTTCTTGCACAAACTGACCGTTTCACTGCATAAGACCTCAATATATCATCAGAAGCCACAGCTGTCGTCACTTTAACCCTCAGAGTGACAATAGCCAGATTATCGGTTTGTAAACATTCGGGATGCGCGCGCATCATGGTTGCAGAAAACTGGATAGATGGCCTTTACTGCTAGAGAATCACACGGATACGGTACAAAATAGTTACATTTAAAAAGATTATAGATTATATTGATTAGATGTCATTTTAAAAATGTTCTTCGCATATTACAAGAGCTTGTCACCCAGCGATAAACACTGTTATTCAACGAAATTGACGTTAGTGGGTTAGTCTTACAGATCTGAAACAGGGATGACGTTTTTTGTGGGTGGAGCCGATCTGGTGACAGAAAATGGCAGTCTATGGAGCCATGGAAGTCAAAATTGTGATATAAAATAGATGTTATGTAAAAATGTTAATAGTAATAGGTTTAAATAATATGTCATGCTGTAACTGTAGGGCTAATACAATACATCCCCTTTGAACAGCATGTGTGAATACTATGTAGTAATAATAGCAGTTTTCATCCATATGTACGTTTAAACGTCTGCGTTTAGCTTCAAATGACGTCTTTGACGACAGTATTCTATAAAAGTTATTTGCATTCTGATTTTGACATCAAAAGACACAAAAACGATTTTTTTTCCCTCTTATTCCATGGATTTTACCCGTTTACCTCCACTTGTTACCGGTGTTTTTCTGCAACCACTATGCGCGCGCAGCTGCAAGTGGCATAACTGTGACGTCTACTCGAAGTTGGTCTATACCTGTTGCCTTGCATTTTGTGAATGACCAAGGGCCACGGTTTCAGCTAAAAATCTTCTTTATTGTTTTACTGAATAAAAACATCATCTAGAGCTTGGTAAATGAACAGCAAATTTTCATTTTTGTGTAAACCGTTTACCTTTTAAGATCATGAGAAATGTAAATTCAGTGAATTGTGTCCTGGTAGTGCATATGCTTGATGCTTGCATGTGTCTCTGCATGAACCTTGAGTGTGTCTGCTGACCTGGCCCGCTTGTTGCATTTTGACCTCCCAAAGGGTGCGGAGGAACAGTTTTCACTCTTTGGGGAAGTGTGTCCAGACACCTGCCGTGTCCTCTTCTACCAGGATGAGGATGTCAGCATGGGGGGCCGTCGTAGGTCCCGCAGGAGTCGCGATTCGCCCGTTCCGATGGAGATGGATTCGCTCTTTGACATGGACGTGCTCATGTCTGAATTCTCAGACACGCTCTTTTCCACACTGGCCTCTCATCAGCCTGTCGCGTGGCCCAACCCGAGGGAGATTGGTGAGAAATGACAGTCGAGTCGGTCTTGTTAACACGTTTATTCTAGAGAGAGATGAACTGACTGTAAGCGCCGCTGTCCTCTCAGCCCATGCAGGTAATGCGGATATGATCCAGCCAGGCCTCATCCCGCTCCAGCCCAATCTGGACTTCATGGACACTTTTGAGCCTCTGCAAGGTACAAGCACAGACACTCTGGCTAACTGGCAGATTAAGGATTGACTTGAATTGACCAAAATGAGCCGTTCAGTAACGCTTTAGATTAGGGAACACTATTCACTATTAACTAGTTGCTTATTAGCTTGCATATTATGTTTATTAGCACTTACAAAGCACATATTAATGCCTTATTCTGCATGATCATACTGTAGATCATTTAATCCAACCCATACCTAACAACTGCCTTACTAACTAATGATAAGCAGCAAACTAGAAGTTTACTGAGGGAAAACTCTTAGTTAACGGTGAATATGTGTTCCCTAATCTAAAGTGTTACAGTACTAGTAGTTGTTTTGTCCAGTTACAGTAATGGATAAAAGTTAGTTAAGAATTTTTGTAATGTTTTTAAAAAGCATCGATACAAAGTGATGACAAAGCTGAATTTCTCAGGATCATTACCCTTCAGAAATCATTCTAATATGATGATTTGCTGCTCAAGAAACACATCTGATTATCAACGTAACATTTTTTTGCTGCTTTTCATGGAAACCATGATGCAATACCATTCAGAACTTTGGTGTAAGTAATTAACCCTTAAAGACCTAGAACATTTCCAGGGCACCTGACACACCTGCACTTTGCTTTGCTTTTTCAGACCTATTCTAGCAGTCAGCATCAAGTGCTATACATCATTGTAATCAGCCAATTTAAAGTCCCAATTTTCCTTTTGTCTTCTCTAAGAATGAATGAATTTCCAAAATGTTAAGAAAAACACAAGCAACAATTGGATGTTTTTTACGGTGTACTCAAAGAAAAACTCCTGAAGTTTGGATTTTTTTCTTTAGAAATTTGTATTTGGGTGTTTTACACTTTCAAATAAAATTTTATCTACATATAACATTCCCCAAGCAAGTTATAGCCATTTATTGTTATAGGCGCTTTTCAGTGAAAAACAGTTCTATTTAGTTTATTGACAATATAAATGTGTTCAAAAATGTTTAGGAAGTAAAGTAAATAATAATAACAAAACAGTAAAAAAAAAAAAAAAGTGAGGTTTTTTTTTTTTCAGAGAAATATAATTTTCAATCAGTGTGAACAACAAACGCAAACAGTGCAGCAAGTAGTGAAAACAACTGCACAAATGATCTTGTGCAACAAATATACAAACGATTCAGAAATGATTCACAAACTACACACAAAATGAGAGAAAAATGTACAGAGTGCAACAGAAAAAAAGGTAGTGTAAATGATCTTTATAAACTATATAAGAATAATTTACATAATATAACAGCCAAATGGAGCGATCCGCTTCGATTCAGCACATAGCTACATGAAAACATAAATTCCAGTGTTTTATTCGATGTGTACCGCTGTTTCATCCCTGTTTTTGGTTTATGTCAAAGTGCTCTATCGTGTGGTTTTTCTGTTCTTTTTCAGAGAGTGCTGTCATGCAAATGTGTTATTTTGCGTTTATTTTAATGCACGCACGACGCATTAGTTCAAATTTCCCAAGAAATATGCTAATTGATGGTGCAGAAGTCCAAAACCTATGTTTATTGGTTGAACATATGACAGTTTAAACTAATCTGGGCACAGGGGTGGGTCTAAGTGTCAACAGTCATTCCTGTTTGGCTCAGAGGAACGAAATCCGTTGGTTTCTTATGACAAAGCAATGCAATCAAAATGACGTAATCACGCTCACTACGGAGCCTCTGAATATCCAAATGACACAAGAAAAGCGGAGAATCTCAGCTCTGCAGTACTTTTTAAAGCATTAAGATTGGATTAGCGGTTCAGAAGTTATTAAATATTTTAGATCGATACTTATTTTTAGCCGTGGGTGGCTGTCTCGGTCTTTGAGGGTTAAAACCAAATGTTTTTATTCAGCGAGGATGCGTTAAATTGATCAGTAGTGACAGTAAAGAGATTTATAATCTTACAAAATGTTTCTATTTCAAATAAGTGGTGTTTGTTTTTTTTTTAATAAGAATTATGCAAAACATTTATCCTGGTTTCTAAGAAAATATTACGCAGAAAAACAACATTCGTTGTTTGAACGTTAATAATAATAATAAGAACCATTATTAATAATTAATCACCAATAATAATTGAGCAGCAAATCAGCATATTGGAATGATCATGTGATATTGGAAAGGGTCATGTGACACTGAAGACTGGAGTCGTAATGATGAAAATTCAGCTTTGATCACGGGAATCAATTACATTTTAAAATGGAAAAATACACATTTTTCAAATTGTAATAATATTTCACAGCATTTTTAATAATTTCAGACTTTTGACCAGCAGTGTATGTGCTTACCTTACATCAGAATCACTCTTTTAGCTGTTAGTTTTGAATGAATGAATCAGTCAAATCATTTTGTGGAACATGACAATATAAATTTTCAGCAAATTAACTGAATCTGACAGAGCAATTCTAGAGTTAACCCACTGGATCAAACAGTTTGTTTTTTACTTTTTTTTTTCTTTTTTTTTTTTATTTTGTAACTAGATTTGTTTCACACCCTGCGTCCGCCAGCCTTCCCCTCCACCTCCCCCACCACCCCAGCAGTCACTCCCTTAACCAGCAGCAGCTCCCAAACACAGGTAACAGTCCTGACCCATTCACTATTTTGTAGGGCCACAGTTCTTCCTGTTTTGTAGGCACTTCCTGTCCTCCACCACAAATGCTCAGTTGCTTCATGATAATTATAAAACTCTACAACATCATTGTAAACCATTAGAATGATTACAGATTATTAGTTTAACTGCTTAGGAAAAGAGAAGATTCATGAGTAACTATCACAGAAATGTAGCTGTTGATCATCCAGGTAACACCAACACACCGTATTAAGAATCAAGTGAATGTAGACTTTGTAACATTTGTGCAAACCAAGTAGTTATTTTGTCTTTAAAGTAGCTTAATAAAAAAAATATTTTATGATCTGTCTGGTTTTATTCACATTATTAACATTTTACAGATTCTGCAAGGTACATGTAAACTTATCAGCACAACTTTACTAAAACATCTGAATTTTAAACATTTATTTAAAACTTAATAATTTAGAGGACATTTGCATGTCAGATGATACAGTAAGCTTTCTAGTGTTAAGAATTATTTCAAAATATTGCAAATATTAAAGGAGGAGTCCACTTCCAGAACAAAAATGTACAGATAATGTACTCACCCCCTTGTCATCCAAGATGTTCATGTCTTTCTTTCTTCAACCATAAAGAAATTGTTTTTTAAGGAAAACATTTCAGGAATGTTCTCCATATAGTGGACTTCAATGGTGCCCGCGAGTTTGAACTTCCAAAATGCAGTTTAAATGCGGCTTCAAAGCGCTCAAAATCATCCCAGCCGAGGAAGAAGGGTCTTATCTAGTGAAACGATGAATAAATTACAATTTATATACCTATTAACCTCAAATGCTTGTCTTGTCTAGATGTGTGTGTACTCTGTGTAATCCAGATCAATTCAGTTAGGGTACATCTAAAAACTCCCATCTCATTTTCTCCTCCAACTTCAAAATCATCCTGCATTACTGTTCTACCTTTTTTGTAAAGGGTGCTTGATTTTTGCACATTCACTTTGTAAACACTGGGTCGGTACTTCTGCAGCGATGTAGGAGGAGAAAATCAGATGGGAGTTTTTTGATATACCCTAACTGTATTGGATAAGTTTTTCTTTTTTTTTTAAGAAAATAACCAATCATTTCACTAGATAAGAGCCTTCATCCTCGGCTGGGATCGTTTAGAATCATTTGAAGCCGCATTTAAACTGCATTTTGGAAGTTCAAACTCGCGGGCACCATTGAAGTTCACTATATGGAGAGAAATCCTGAAATGTTTAACTCAAGCAACATAACTAATTTTCGACTGAAGAAAAAAAGACGTGAACATTTTGGATGACAAGGGGGATGAGTAAATTATCTGTACATTTTTGTAAACTTTGTAAACTTCCTCTTTAACTATATGGTCTATCCCTACTTGTGAGATTTAGTATTTGTTATTCTCAGACAATGATATGCTCACTATTTATTTAATATTTGTGTCACTATTTAATATCTGTGTCTGTTGTTTGTTAGGCTCCCCTGCTGTCATCCATGCCGCTCTCCACAGAGCTTTCCTCTCTGCCGCTGGACTACCGCCTCATCCCCTCCGCTCCCTTGCCCAGCCACCTGTCAGTCGCCACTCAGGACAATGGTAACGCCGTCAGTCCGTCCTACCAACAAACCTACATGCCTCTATTCCCAGAGCAGGTGACCCCGTCCGTCCCCCCTCTCCTGCCACCGCCGGCTCCTCCTCTCCCGGCAGCCCCGCAGCCTCTCCAGTGCGGAGGCGTTTCCGCCGTCACTACAGTCCCCCAGCCCG
The DNA here is from genome assembly GCA_036247105.1 of Cirrhinus mrigala. NCBI lineage: Eukaryota > Metazoa > Chordata > Actinopteri > Cypriniformes > Cyprinidae > Cirrhinus > Cirrhinus mrigala. Next base: position 1,491,137 of record CM070011.1, on the reverse strand, counting down.
TCCCGAGCGTCCCGCCTCCATCCGTAATCACGCACAGCGCCCCTTCCACAGTGACTCCCACTGATGCGGCCACTACCTTCAGTCACAGGTCAAGCTTTGAGCTGCCCGCTGCACCGTCTCCACAGCCTGCGCCCTCCGCCTCACTCAACTCGCAGCCGGTCAGCTTCGCCTTGCCCAAATCCATTCTGCCTCCCGTCTCGAGCAAAAAGACCAGACACGCACAGAGACCGATCGTCCCGGCCAACCCGCTGCCGTCTCCTCAGCTTATACTCACAGGTTTGTGCCTCTCCTCAAAGCAGGTTTTCTAAATTAAATAAAAGTAATTGTAAAGTATTTGAGAGAACCTACGTTAGCCTGTTTGGCAGTCCTAATTACGACACGCATTTACTGAATCCCCAGAAATCTGTTCAGTAGTGTTGTCAGTTCTGCAATGTGTTCTCATCATATACATCTCCCGTCATAACCATTCCCAGGTCCCACCAGTGCTGTCATTGTCACTCCGTCCCCTCTCAACTCTGATGTTGTCCCCACCACTGGTATGGTCATTGCCTCCTCCAGTATTCCTTGTGTAAGCCTTTCATCCTTCATGTCCTCTCCTGTTCACAACAGGTCATCTGTATAACAGGGTTGTGCACCATTCAGAATTGAGTTGAGCGAGATGTCTGAATTCCAAATAAATTCCTAAATTTAAATCGAAGAATGCTGAATTGTAATTCAAATTAAACGTAAGAAAATAGAAATCAAATATAATGGTTGTTAGTAATTTTATAAATGTCTCTGTGGGGAAAAAAAAAACAAAAAAACATATTTATAATAAATAATAGGCGTGTAACTGTACATGGTACACAAGTTAATTTAAAAACTGCATTATATGCTATTTACAAGTTGAGTGTTGATTTATTATATTTAAAAATAAATAGGAATTCAATTTAAGTTTGGGCTCCATTAATTGTAACTATATAGTAATGTAAAAGGGCTCCCTATAGTTTAAAGCATAAGCTGAGGTAGATTTTTAGCCCTAAGAAAATTAATTATAACTTAATTTATTTAAAGAAAGCAACTTGTTCAGTAAACCACTGTTTAATTAAAAACAAAAACAAAAAAAAAAAAAAAGATGTTTAGTTTTCCCCCTCAGGGTTCCCGCGGGTCCTTAAAAAGTCTTAAATTTAGTTTTATCAAATTTAAGGTCATAAAAAGTCTTAAATTGTACAAGAAAGTCTTAATTATGAGTAAGAGGTCTTAAATTTTAGGCACGGGAAGACCAGAATTGCGATACAGCTTAGTGTGACGATTAAACTTCAACAGGCTATGATTTCGTTAAGTAAACATGAGCGCTGCACGTTCAAAGTCCCGTGCTGAGCTGCTTTGTGTACTGCGGTTACCGGGGAAACGCATGTCTGCAGTTCCGAATGCGCCATCTGCTGGCAGAGGTTGAATGTGCATTTTTAATAAACCTGTTGTTTTGAGTAGGGTATATTTACAGTACAGGAGGCTGTAGTTTCAGGACCGCATTTCTAGGACCCTGTAGTTTTTTTTTTTTTTTTTTTTTTATTATTATATTTAATTTTTTTTATTTGTTTAAATGTACCAAGGTTATTATAGTTTTGCTTTTTTAAATTTGTTTTATTTTAATATCGTTTTGAAATTTGCAATAAGATTTATTTTCATTTCTATTAGTTTCATTAATAATATGGTTAGTTTTAGTTTAGTTTTTATTTTTTGAGCGCATTTCTATTTCGTTTTAATATAGTTTAGTTTCCGTTTCAGTTTTAGTTTAACAAAAAAAAAAATCACTTCCAGAGAGCAGACCAACGACTTAATTTAACCTTATGACGCAAATTAATGCATGCTTAGCTTGATTAGGTGGTAAAAGTATACAAGCAGTCAAGCATTTTTACTCCATAAATCTACACAAGTTGCACTTACATAATCATAATTAAAAGCAGTAAATGTGTGTTATAATATTTAATGCTGCAGCTGAAGTGAATGACAGCTTATTAGGGAGCGCTCGTTGCTCTCTTTCTGTAGCATATAACTTTATTTTATACGTTTTAGAACGTATACACTGCAGAGACGATCGCATTTAGGCAGTAAGGCATATTTAAATGTTCTTTTCGTTTATTAAGAATTATAAGGGTGTTGTTCAAAACAGATTGTTCACAAGATGTAGGCAAAAGTTTTATTGTTTACAGAATGGATGCGCGTTCTCATCTTTTTTCTGCTGCGCTACTTGTCTATTTTTCTACAATGAACCAACGTAGAATGCCAATTTTTGGTTTAATCGCTTGTGTTACATGAGAAAATAAATAATTTTGCCTTACTGATGCAGCAGATTTAATGCGGTGCCCGCGGTTCAGGTCGCTGCGTAGGCTATGTGAAACGGGCCGAGTCGGGTACAGAGTGTGCTGCTTTCGGATAACGGGTCGGGTGTTCTGTTAAGCAGCCTACTGTTGGTGCGCGTTTACCAAACATCACCCGTGCAGGACTCTATTTTAAACTGTTTTCATCTATCTGTCAGATATCCTCACGTCTATGACGCGCCGTTAACAGGTAGGCTATTTCCCTAAACCGCCACACAGCTCGTACATTTTTCCGCCACCGGATGAGAACTTAATTATTACGAAAACGATTATTTATTTTGGATAATTGTTATTTTGTTGCAGTTAGTTTTTCAGTATCTGTTGTTAGTTTCGTTTCGTTTAAGTTTTTCGTTTATTTTGTTATATTTATTTTATTTCAGTTTACGAAAATGTTTTTTGACCAATCATTTTCATGTTAGTTTTAGTTTTCGTTTACGAAAATAACCTTGAAATGTACCTAATTATAGTCCTAACTAGCTCCTAACCCTAAACTTACCCCTGGGGTAACCCTCTTGAACTATTTAACCTAATTTATTTCAATATATTCTAGATTTCAGTTCATTAGCTGCAGCACTTCTTGACTGATGTGTGACCCACTTAACAAAGTGCAGTAAACAGTAATACAATTGCCGTACAAATTAGTGTGTTTAGTAGTACTTTAATACATTTAAAATAATTTGAATACAAATACTAATTTACAACATCCAGCAGCACAATGAACTGTTTTGGACAGCTAAATAGGCTAAATGGAGATTGCTGACACCCCCTCGAACACTCAAGTTTATGCCAGCTTTGGCATTAAAATTAAGATGGAAAGATAAACAAATGAAGAGCTTCCATGGATCTAGTCTTTGCGTCTGTTTGATGTTTCTTTGTTGGAATAGAATTGCTAAATGGCACTGTCTCAAAAAAAATATTGTATTGGGGTTGTATTTGTTCAGCCCAAGCAAAAAGTGACCCATGTTTTTACCCTGCAAACATGCAGAGCTGTAAATGTAAACTGGTGGATCATTAAGAAGATAATTCATCATAAAAATCTAAACACTAACATGTATTTGTATATTTTAAGTAATATTTTTGACTCATCTTTTTCTTAAAAATTGATACTTTAAAGAAATGTGCAGTGTATCATTTTATAAAACTTCTTGTTTTTGTGAAAAATATGAACTATAAATCAGTTTTTACAGTAGTTTACAGTCATTTTACAGTTTAATATTTAACCATAGACATTGCCCTACCCTGCTCATATGGTATTAATTTTATTTGTGCAGGTCTTAAAAAAGGTCTTAAAAAGTCTTAAATTTGAGCTTAAAAATCCTGCAGCAACCCTGGCCCTGCTCTACTAAAATCATACCAAACTGTGATGTCAAAACTGAGGTACGTACCGAACCGTGATGTTCGTGTACCGTTACACCCCTAATAAATTACACCCCTGTTATTGTTATTATTAATGTTAATTAAAAAATATAAATACAAATCATACACTGTTGTTCAAAACTTTGGGCTCTGTAAGGATTTTTTTTTATGTTTTTATCTTTTATGCTCACAGAGGCTGCATTTATTTGACCAAAAATACAATTGAAAACAGTCATTTCGTGAAATATTATTACAATTTAAAATAGCTGTTTTCTCTGTGAATGTCTGTTAAAATGTAATTTATTCCTGCAATCAAAGCTGAATTTTCAGCATCATTACTATTAGTCTTCGGTGTCACATGATCCCTCATTCGAATATGCTGATTTCCTGCTCAAGAAAGATTTCATATTATTAACAGTGTTGAAAACGGTTGTGTTGCCTAGTATTTTTGTGGAAACCATGATATTTTTTTCTGCATTCTTTAATATTTAGACAAATCAAAAGAGTATTTGTTTACATTTATATTATTAGGAATGCTTAATCTAATTTTTAAAAAGCAGTTTAATGCATCTTTTCTGAAAAAAGGTTTCATTTCTTTAAAAAATATATTATTGATCACAAACTACTTCAAATAATTGAATAAATAGGCTTCATTTGCTTTTAGTAAATTAACTTTTAATTTTATAAACCATCATGGCAGTTCACTGCAGCTTCCAAAATTATCCCAAAGTCTTTTTGACTTTTAGCTCATGTCCGTTAAGACAACTCGTGTGCAGATGCAGTCTGTCTCTTTAAAAAGTTATACCAATAATTGAAGACTTCAGTGCTGTCTAGAGTGATGAAGTTCTTTCACCATAATACCATTTGTCTCTGATTAGCAGTAGTAAGTAAATTCGGGATGCACGCATGTAAAGCAAACTAAAGGGTGAAGGCCACAGAAGCAAGAATACTGCTCAACAAGCTGTTTCTTGAGAGCCTTTAAACAGAAAACCCATTTGCCCATTTTTCTGTAGTGTGAATGATTTATTTGAATTGCAGTTCAGTAAATCCCTATAATTACAATTCAAAATCTTTGGGAGTGTGACCTGTTCAGTTTCTGATTCATTAAATTGGAGTCAATTCTTACATTATTGAATTCTGCTCAACCCTGGTACATAATAATTCACTGTACCCCCAGCAATACATAATTGCACTAAAAAAAATCATCTCACTGCCTTGCAGGCCTCTGCTGGTTTTCACATTCTCCCTCAGACACAGAAGTCGCCACAACTAATCGTACCCAAAGAGGAAACTGCCACAACTATATCCAACAACAAGACGTCAGTACAGTCAGCAAGTGCAGGTTCGATTCAGGCCAGTCACCTTCAGTGCATGCTGAAACTGCTTTGTTTTTATTGTGTAGCACTGAATTTAGGATTTGTGACGAAGCTTTTTTCTAATTCTCTTCAGCGCATGACGGACGAGTCTCAGGTCAAGGGTCGCCTTTGGGAGCAGAACAGGTACCGAGCCCCCAGTCGCCTCTCAACCCCTGCTCAGGCATGGGCAAAAACGAGGCCAGTCAGGTATAGTCCATGATATATTACACTCTACTGTGGTTTTCCAAAAGGTTTAATTTACATCTCGCAAATCTGAACATTTATTATAAGTTATTACAAAACGATGTATTTTATGTTTATTGCAGTTAACGGTCCATGATATTGATTTTTTTGAAGGCTGATGGTGATTGCAGAGAGTACAGGATGGCTGCTATAATGCCAATATCAGTAGGGCTGTTGATTTAACTCTTACATTTAGTGCGATTAATGATGGAAAACATAACACAGTAAGATGATTAACGCAGGATGAGGACTACGGTTTAGCAGCTAGACTTTAGCTGTGGGCATTATTCACTTACATACGTGTTAAACAAAACGATTTTATGTCATTATTTCAAGAACCATTTCGAAATCATTGAGAAAGGACTTTAATATTAAATGTATATTCTGAGAAAATATGAATGTTTTCTGACCTTAGATGCATTTAAACCTGTTGTAGGGAACTCCAATGCAATATTAGGACACTTTAAAATACCATATGACCTGCTTTTTTTTTAAAGGCTAATGATGATTGCAGAGAGTGTGGGACGCCTGATATAATACTAATATTACTAGGGCTGTTGATTTAATGCTTAAATTTGGTGTGATTAATTATGGAAAATATAACGCATACATGTTCACCTTCTCTGGTTTAAGAAGTGGTCTTTTATTTTACTTTCGATTGAAAACCAAATCCTCCGTCCCGCCCGCTGTCCTTTGTACTCGCGTCATTTTTGCCGCTCGTGCTGATGTGACGGGTATAAACCAGGATCTGCTCCCAAATCGGTCGCACTGAAAGCGCCTCTCTCACTCACTTCACGTGATCAGAGAAATCTGACTCCTGTACTAACTAGGGATGCAAAATATTGGATTTTTGCTAAAAATTGCCGATAACCAGTACCAATATATTTCCTTTTTTTAGAAACAACACCAAGTCTCTCCTGTGTGGAAATAAGCAAATTGTTTTTAACAAAGTTAGGGTTAATCTAACAACTTATTTGTTAGAATTAAATAAACAATAATAACATTCTTTTATAATGACAGTACGTTGAAGCTTTGAAAACAACTATAAATAAATTGTATATTTATTGCTGCATTTTTTTTTTTTTCCCAGAAAAATGCAGTGGTAACCTTAACATTTAATTTTAAGATTTAATATTTGTAGATGGTCTAAAGCAAAAAAAAAAAGTTCTAAAAATTCAGAAAATGTTGGAAAAAATACCATCACACATTAATTAACAAATCGGTGTATATATACAATTATTCACATAAGCTAAAGCTTCTAACCTTTAAATCAAAACGTACTCATGATTTGACATCAGTTACTGCTATGTTTATCAGAAACACAGGCCGTTTAATTGAATTGAATTTTGTCAAACTTATCTTAAATACTGCAGCTGTAATTGCAGTGTAAATGCATTCATGCTATCTCTGAGCAGTCTGGGTAAATACACTTAAATGCCACAAAAAGCAGCTTCTGAAATCATTTATGGCCACATTATAACCTTAACAGTTTGTTGAATGAAATATATATTTCTAAAGCTTTTTGTAACAGTGCTGTTCTCATTTAACACAATAATGACTTTTTGATTTTGGGGAGTAAATTCTCGGCTCAAATTGATGTACGATTCATTTGATTAATTGGCACATCATACCATATAGTGATGGAATATGAGTGTACAGGAAACTCTTTCTATTGAATGAACCCTAATTTTCCTGAATATTTACTAGATTCACATTTGTTTGTTTGTTTTTGTCCACATTTGTTGCTGTTTTGTTGTGCAACTGACATAAGGGGGAACTAACAACTGTCTTAACTGGCCAACTGAGCAAGGTTATCACTAATTTTTAATGTTGAAATATCCAAATATCTGCTCATTTATCAGTCTGTCTCTATTTGTAATTTTGTCGTGTGATTTGACACAGAGCCGCAGAGTGAATCACATATCTGCTGAGCAGAAGAGGCGATTCACCATAAACGCCTGCTTCAAGACGTTGTGCAATCTTGTGCCGACTCTCAGGTCTCAATCAAATGTAAATCTGCATTCGTCTCACGTTACTTGATTCTCAAAATCACTCGATTCTTGACTCTCAAAATCACAACTTGATTCTCTGCGCAACTGTAATAAATAATAAAAGTAATTTTTCTTTTGTCACCCATTGTTGGCTTTCCAGATTAGTAATGCTGCCACACTCCAGAAGACAGTTGACTACATTGGCAAACTGCAGCTAGAGAGACAACAGATGCAGGAAGAGACCAAGAGACTACGAGAGGAGATCGAGGAGCTGAATACATCTATAAGGTATGTTTATTGCTAAACTGCTGCTTCGTAGCCCTGCTGTTTCAGTGAGTGCATGTATCGTGATGGGGAGTTCAATAAAAGCAAACATACAGTAATACTGTGCCAAAGTCTTAGGCCGTTAGTATATTCACCAGCTAAAACGTGGTTTTAAGTCAGTTATTTCCATCTTTTGCTGTAGTAGGGCTGGGTGATAAATCGCTAACGATAATTATCGCGCGATATGAATTTCCTCTAAACGATAACGAGTTCGATAAATGTTCGATATAATGTTTATCCGGCAAAGGCGGAACAAAAGAGCGCTGGTCAAAGCGTGCCACTCGGACCGTTTATCCGCTCGGATCGAAGTTCAAATGGCAGCACGGCGCGAACTTACGTACCAGAGCAAATGCTTTCACTCGCTGATGAGTCTCGATCTCTAAACAGCGCCAGTGTGAAGCACTTAAATTCAGTGAAGAGCACAAATGACTCGGTTTATAGCCAGATGAAACAGCGCTGACAAACAGGAGAAACACTGTGCAGCGATACAGTCAGAAGACTTTTTAATCTACAAATCACCATTGTTTACAATAGATTTACTGTAGTGTCACTAACTGCACAATGGTGTTGTGTCAGAAATGTGGGTATATTTGTGCCGAATTTTATTATATTATTAATGTGGACATGTATTAAATGAGTAATGGAATGTAATTACAGTATTTTTTGTGATTTTTAAATAGCGTTATGCATTTATACTAAAAGTATTTAGACTGTATTTCATACAAATACGTGGGAACCACATTACATTTTTACCATGGTATGGAGGTGCTATATTTTTGGTTGTAACTGTTATTATCATGATCTATGGATAGTACTATGGAAGAGCAATGGTTAATAAAAAAAAAAAAAAAAAAAAACTCAAACTGTTAGAATAATTAAATTTCACCATAAAAATTAGTTTGCTACAATTTTTACAGATATTACTGAATGTAATAATGAACATAAATCTATGTCTGCATCCTAACTCAAGCTACTATCAAATGTGTATTTCTGGGAGACAAAAAATGTTTTATTATTATTATTAATTTTGTCAGGTAACGCAAACCTGTTTCTTGATTTGAAACAATATTACTCATTAAAACATGCAGAACTAAGAAATTATTTTTTTTCAGTTAAGATATTTATTTTGTTAAGGAAAAATGACTGGAAAAAGTGTGAAGAATTAAAAAAAAAATATATAAGAAGTGCTTGTCATGTTCTCTCCATTAAGAATATTTCGAAGCCACATTTAACCATCTGGTTTTCGACAACTTTCACATTGTGGCAAAAATCTGCCTTTAAACTTAAAAGAAATAAAAAATTTACATTTATTGTGATAATTGTCGATATCGCCCAGTCGTGTGCTGTAGTGTGTCAGTAGGAAATATCAGTTTACATTTCCATGCATTCATTTTGCCATTAATTGTAATAATCCAGTGAGATTTTTGTCTGACAACAGCCAGTGATCCACACAGAGATCTGATCTCATCATCACGCAGTCTGTCTGAGATCACATGAAGAAACAGAACAAAACTGGCAACGTCTTCAAGACGTTTGAAGAAATCTTCCTGCAAAGCTACCTGAAAAATTATGCGCAAATGCTCTTAGTGCAAAAGCTGCTCTAAACGCAAAGGTCGCTCACCCCAAATGTTGATTTAATTTAGTTAACAGTAGTTTATCGATAAATAAAATCCACGTATCCTCATTTCACAGCATTTTTACACAAGCGCCTAAAACTTTTAACAGTACTGTAGCTTTGCAAGAAGGTTTCTTGAAGCATCTTGAGACATTGCCACGGTTCTTCTGGATTTAGTCTGTCTCAGTTTGTTCTGATTCTTCATGTCATCTGGGTACTGGCTATTATCAGACAAAAAACTCACTGGATTATTACAGTTAATGGCAATAGAATGTTTGGAAATGTAATCTGATATTTCGTACTGACGCAATGGCGTAAGACTTTCACACAGCACTGTATATTTGCATGTAGGCCTGCTTTCAAACAGGTAATGTCTGTAAATGTTAAAGATGTCCACTGTTTATTGCAGCTTATGTCAGGAACAGCTTCCTGATACAGGGGTTCCCGTCACACGGCATCGCTTTGACCACATGAGGGAGAAGTTTGACGACTATGTGAAGAACAGAACTCTTCAGAACTGGAGATTCTGGATCGTATCCTTTAGTCTGAAATGATTGAACGGAGCAAACAAAATATTTCTTTAGATGATTCGGTCCACCTTTGTTTTGTGAGCTTCACGTGATCTACATGATTTCCTCATGAGGTAACAAAACAAAACAAATAAGAAGGTACAAACTTTGATCTGAAAGCACACTCTAAATAAGTTTGGATCGATTGGAAAAAAAAAAAAGCAAAACACATCAACCATTTTCCCAGATTTGTAATGGATTAACATTTGAAAGCAAAGAGTAAGACAGCTGTGAATGTTCAGAATTGTAATTTTAGTGTTGTTCTGTAAAATAAAAGTATTATGGTTGTTTTTGTAACAATACAATAGCTTTATAACTGTAGTTTTCTTTTATTGGTTTAATTTTTATATTTTAATAAAATTCAAATATGTATCAGTGTTTAATAATGCTGATATTTTAAACATTTCAGCTGACAAATGAGTGGTTAGGGCTGCTTCCCATGTCAGTTGCGCCCCTGTTCACCCTCTTGTTGATTAAGTTGGACTCCTCCACAGGCCTTTGATTTTCTTTAACGCTCTTCTCTCAGTTCAGCGTCATTATTCAACCTCTGTTTGAGTCTTTTAATGGGACAGTGTCTACTACCAACAACACAGAGCTGTGTGAAACCACCATGCAGTGGCTGGATCGCTACTGCGCCCTCCCAGTCCTGCGGCCGAGTAAGTGCTCCGTTTCAGTTTCCTAAAATGTCAGCAACTGGAAACTGAGAAATCTCATTTTTTGTCTTTGAATGGTAAGCAGGGCTGTGCAATTAATGGCAATTTAAAAAAAAACAAAAACAAAAAAAAAGGTAAAATAAACATGCAATTTTTAAACCACATGAAGCTGCAATTTTATTTTAGTTCAGACAGATGTGTGTCAGTGTACTGGATCTGTGCATTAGGTCTTAAAGTGCTATTTAAATTATTTCTAAAAGTTATTTTTATGTCAGATTTGTTAGAATGTGGTCAGAGTTCAAAAATACTATAAAACTAACAAATACTATATGCTACCTTTGCCAAAATTTGAGACGTATATATTATTGGAATTGAATTTATTTGTCTTCTCATTTGTAGACATGATATTAGTCTTATTTAAACAATAAAATTTTGTTTTATTCTGAAATGTGTTCTTGTGCACTAAAATACAATTTTGAACAAATCGCAATCTCAGTATTCACTGAAATAATTGTAGTATGATAATTGTATCCATATTGCACAGCCCTGCTGGACAGAAACATCAATCTGTTTGACAAAACTTCAAACTACAATGTGTACGCAATTGTTATAGGAAGCTGTATGTTTTTAAACATTTTTTTAACTGAAACTTGGAAGGGTATTTTATTATATTTTTAAAATTTGGAAGTCTTTTAGAGCACTGTAATATGTATGTTACTGGTCTATATGGCTAAGTTAAGTTCCTAAAGAAATAATAAAAATAACAAAATTCCTCAAATATATAATGTGTTATACAAAATATATAAAGTTATACAGTATTTAATAGTTTATACAAATTGCCACTAAACATCACATTTTTGCCTGTATTTTGGCAAACATGACCATAAGGGGGAACTGATCATGAAATGTGATAATGATAAATATGTTCATGTGTTGGTGGTGTTTTGTTATGTATTATCTGTGTATTATGTTGACTGTTTTCTGTGTGTGTGTGTGTGTGTGTGTGTGTGTGTGTGTGTGTGTGTGTGTGTCCTCCAGTGGTCCTCAGGACGTTACGACAGCTCTGTACCAGCACCTCCATCTTGACCGATCCCTCACTTCTGCCTGAGGAAGCTAAAAAGGCTGCTCTCAACCCCAAAAAACATTCCTCAGGATCTTAGTTTTAACACTCTAAAATGTGATTTTAGTTTTTATTTTCCTGGGCATATCAAGTCTTCAAGGAGCCTTGACAGCAACACTTTTTGCCTGCGGTGAAGTCTGTGATTTGTTGTTACTCACTGAACTCATTGGACTCCACTCAAGAAGGTGGAAATGCAGGAGAACTGCTTGATTGACTGCTTTAAATCTGTTGATAGAAGTGTTGTGGGCATGAAATGGAGCTCTCTGCGTACACGGTCAAACCCCTTTTGTATGTTCTGCTTATGTACAGGAAGGATACTTCATTAGCATTTACCTAAATGGGACAGTTTTAAAAAGAACAAGCCACATTTGAAAATGGATTTATTTTAAAATGTCAAACCAAAGGCGATCGATCGATCTCTCTCTCTCTCGTTTACATTCGTGCTCTAGAGAGCCGTACAGCGGAAACGTCCTTGTGTTTCTCAGACTTTGTGATGTTTTACTAGAGCTGTTGCCTACGGATTTTACCTCTCAGGGTGGTTTTTTTTTTTTTTTTTTTTTCCGTATATGTGGGTGTCTTCCATATTTAGTGCTGTTAATCTGATTATTTAGTGAAACCTCGCCCTCAGTTCATTCAAAAACAGCTTTTTAAAGTGCATGGACATGTAAAAACTACAAGCTAAAATTACAAAACAAACTACAGCCACAAATAATTCTATTCATATGATACGGCACACTTTTAGAGCTGCAGAAGAAAAGAGCCCAGTACATTTTTGTTTTCTTTAGTGTATCATTTTAGGCATATTGTGATGAAAACAAAACTTTCAAAGGGATTCGATAGGCCTTTTAATAGCGTTTGATTCTCTCTCTCTCTCTCTCTCTCTCTATATATATATATTTTTCTGGCCCACAGGTCTAAAATGTAGGGACGTATCATCTACATGTGTTACTGCATATAAAATGTTATTTTTCACAGTGTGCTCTGAATGCTGATTTACTCGACATTTTGTTTGTGCATTTTCTTGGAAAAACTGAATGAACTTTTTCAACTGTGGGCTGTTCCCAAATAAAGAGAAATGATTTTGCATTCATTTATATACAAGACGTTTGACTAAATAATGTCTTTGGATGGGAATCTGGGTATTTTCACTAATCTGCATGTGTAACCAGGTCAAGATATAATTCTCTTGAACTTGTTTTTCTTGCAAACAGTTGTGAGGTCTCCTATGAGTGAAGCTTTTACTGCTACAGGGTGAAACAACAAAAAAAAATGGATTGGGTAAATTATTGCAGTTGGATGATTATTGGACAGATGTGAACACGCTATGGAGGATTTCTCATTATTGTTTTTGATGAAGTACATAAAGACTATATTCAAAACTCTTGCCTTACCCCAAGCTGTCATAGTACGCCTGCAGTAATAATATAAATACAAAGCAGTCGTGGTGGTGGGTGGGGGCACTCTCACAAAATTGCCAGGCTCCAGCCTCGCTTCAACTCGCCACTCACCTTTTACGGAATTCTAATCAGCTCCACCTGGACTTTAATCACCTCATCATCCACCCTCTATATAAACCCACATCACACACACCTTCCTCTGGTCTGCTACTAGGAACGCCTAAACGTTCTATGTGCTACATACGATTATCTAGGATTACCTGTCTCCAGTGTGTAGATCTCCTGTCTCCTCCTCCTGAGAACTCAGACTCCTGTCTTCTATTCCCACTCGACTCCTCCATTACCTGTCACACAAGAAGACAATATTTCACATCTGGCCCAGGGACCGTGCCTGTATTGTGGGGCTTCTGGACATGCCATCGATGCACGGCCCATTGATGCGTTTTGTCCAAATTACGTGTGTCAGTTGTTCTCGTCTCACATGCAAACTGTTCATTATTTCCTCTGGTGTTTCTGTCACAGTCACTGACCTTATCAACTCTTGTTCAGCCAGCAACTTCATGTCAGCAGAGCTCTGCCACCAGCTCAGCCTACAAAACACCATCAACAAGAGCCACTACGTAGTCCAATCCATAACTGTAACGGACAAAACGTTACGTGTTTTTATTACTGTATTTTGCACCTCTATTTTTGTTAATTTCCTACCGTGTTGTAGTTGGGTCACACGTAGTGCCTCTCAGAGCAGCTTGAGGGCGCTATTGCCTAGAGGTAATCGAGCATATAAGCTCAGCTACTGTAGAATAAGTCATTTGGAAACCTACAGGTCGTTGTACTAGAGAAAGTAGTGTTATTTCGAGGTTGAGATTAGGACATACTAGATTAAATAAAACTATGTTTTTATTGAAAAAGCACCCTTCAGGTATGTGTGATTGTGGAAGGGGAGAGGAATCAGCCGAACATGTGATTAGTGAATGTGTCAAATATGAAAATCAAAGGATAAAATTAAAAGAGGAATTAAAGAAGTTTGGGGAAAACATGTTGAACCTTAAAAATCTATTTAAAATTGGAGAGCAGATAATTGGAGCTTTGTTTAATTTTTTGAAAGAAACTGGTTTAATGAAAAGGATTTAATTGATCGGTGAAGTTATTATAAAGGTAGAAAGAAGGTAAAGTTAAGTGTTTTTTTGTTTGTTTGTTTGTTTGTTTGTTTTTTTATTTCTATCGGGATAAGATGCTATTTCTGGCCCACACTCCAGCACAGTAGGTGGTGGATATGCACCTTAAATGCCGGTTGCCACCCGCCATAAAAAGAAGAAGAAGAAGAAGAAGAAGAAGTCATTTGGTTTGGAAGAGGGAAACCATTTCGGTGTGCTCTACCTGTCTGCTCATTTAAAATACTTTGAGAGCTCTCGAGTTTCTGCTCAACCAAAGGACTTTTAGTTTTCGTATCTGCTTTATTGTATTCCTTGCGTGAACACTATTTGGATTCATCTTAAAGCATCTTTTGGATACGAAAGGTTTGGAAACCAAGTGTGGTTCACGCTGGTATCGAGGTTTCGCGCGTGGCCTTAACCAACGCGGCGCTGAGTGTAACGACTCGCTGAACGCCGCTGACTACGGACATTTCTCTCGTTATGGATAATTGCATTGCGTCGCTCTCAAACTTAAAACTCACTTCATCTTCGTCACTTAAATTCATCAGGGACTGGACATTAAAGTGAGAAGGTAAGGTGAGGTGGGGTGGGGGTGTTTCTAAGCACCCGTGAGAAAATAAAATGGGGTTCAAAGAGCATTTGTTTTGTGAAGAGTGTTATTTTTCAGTACATGTCAAATATCTGTTGAACCCCTCAGAGTAACATCTTAAAAAAAGAAGGACGTGTTACAAACCGTAAGGCCCCTCACACGCAGCTGTCAAACATCATGTGGGTCCACTTCAACTCAGAGCGGGCCAGCTGCATATGAAGAGCTCGGATGCAAAACCAGCTAAATCCATCTGACGTCTTTCTTTAAAAAATGCATTTTTATCAGGCTCAGGTGTGTAGGTTTCTATGTAAGCACTGGTACTTCTGATTGGGCTGAGGCTGGTATTTCAGCGAGTTTGAAGAAAAAGTATTTGATGGACGTATAATATGTGTTGAGAGCATTCACTCAGTATCATTATCTCATTTTTGACCGAGATGGCTTTTAGCTGGTTTTGCACTGAACTCTTCATATGGAATTGATTCACATTGTGGTTCTGGAGAACTCCACAGCTGGCATTATCCTAGGGTGGCCATGGCTGGACTGTAAAATGTGATTTGTTAAGTTTACTTAATTCGATTGTGCAAACTTGTTGCCTTAATTCAATTAAGTAATCTTAACTCGGTAGGATTAAGTGTAATTTAAGTCGTAATTACTAATATAGGACAAGTATTCCTTACTTATTTTGAGTCCTGTTTGCTTAATCCATTTAAGTTTAGTTAACTTAATTTATTCTGTGATGTGAGGAACACTACACCTAGTTAAAAATCACTGCACTAAAAAAACAGCTCTGCATTCATTGCATTTCAAAACATTTATTTTTTAAAATGCAGAAAACAAATGTAAATCAGCACTGTAATTTTAATAGATGTCCATTAACAATGCTAACCAATGCTTCATGAATCAGGAAAAAAATTAAATGTTAAGTGTTAAGAACATTTAAGAAGAATATTTCAAGCAATACAGCAACACTCAATTATCAGTTAAAGGCAGTTCATCATTGAATTCAGTGTTGTCATCCAGCTCAGCTCAGTTTAGATAGTATCTGTGCAATCAAGTTGACAATAATCGCTGGAACTTAAATGTCCCCAACTAAGCAAGCCAGAGATGACAGCAGCAAGGAACCCAAACTCCATTGGTGACAGAAATGGAGAAAAAAAAACCTTGGGAAAAACCAGGCTCAGGCAAGGGGCCAGTTCTCCTCTGGCAACACAAACCAGCAGTTTAATTCCAGGCTGCAGCAAAGTCAGACTGTGCAGAGGACTCATCAGGTTCCCGTGGTCTTGTGCCGATGGCCATCTAGGTGACGAGGTCCTCACTAGGGATCTGTTTCTGGGGCTCCTCTAGTTGACATGGTCTCCACTGACATTCAGGGCTGTAGAGGTCATCTCTAGTTCCTGATCCACTGTCTAGACTGGATACGGACTGGATCTGGCTGGCTATGGTGACCTTGGAATATGAAACAAAACAGACTAATATTAAATACAATGCTTCTTATGATGTAGCAAGTGTCTTAGTGTGTTGTGTAAGTCAGGTTAAAGAGATTGATCTTTATGAGATAAGATGTGTTTGTCTGCCTCCCAAACAACATACATAACCAAATGGCAAGATTGGTATTTTACATAACTGTGCGTTTATTTAAACATTGAAATGCCGCGAAACAGAACACATTTCTGTTCTTTAATGCTGACAGGCGTCTAAGTGTGGGAGAGCTGAACTTTCGCGTCTTTTAAAGTTAGTTATCAGTCAAGCACGTCCTGATCTTTGTTTTCCCATTCATCCGTGTTTCATCACTGTAACGTGTCAGTAATTCGACCGCTGAAAACTGTGTGGTATATTAATATCATATCAAGTTCCTTAACGTTAAACGCAAAAGTGTGTATATATATATATATATATATATATATATATACAGGGGTTGGACAATGAAACTGAAACACCTGGTTTTAGATCACAATTAGTATGATATTGGGCCTCCTTTTGCAGCCAATACAACATCATTTCATCGTGGGAGTGACAAATACAAGTCCTGCAAAGCAGCCAGAGGGATTTTGAGCCATTTTCCTCTTGCAGAACAGTGGCCAGGTCACTATGTGATGCTGATGTGGGAAAACATTTCCTGACTCGCTCCTCCAAAACACCCCAAAGTGGCTCAATAATATTTAGATCTGGTGACTATGCAGGCCATGGGAGATGTTCAACTTAATTTTCATGTTCATTAAACCAGTCTGTCACCAGTCTTGCTGTGTGTATTGGTGCATTATTATCCTGATACAGAGCACTACCTTCAAGGTACAATGTTTGAACCATTGGGTGCACATAATGAAACTTTACACTCTGCTCTAACTGGTGTAATGTACAGTAAGTGAAGATTGGGCACCAGACAGCGCAAATATAGCCATGAGACCTCCAATACTATATTGGCGAGTGTTTCAGTTTCATTGTCCAACCCCTGTATATAATATATATGTGTATATATATATATATATATATATATATATATATATATATATATATATATATATATATATATATATATATAAAAACACTCACCAGTTCTATCGTTTATCAGCCGAGGTCTTCCACCAAACAAGATGGCCGTTGATCAGAAAATTCTCAAGCCAAACCTTGATGACGTCAGTGGTCACATGACTTTCACAGCACTCAGACAAATCATGTAACCTTAACTAGGGACATTTGAGTAACTAGTACTTTTAACACAAATTGTAAGCTTTAATAGATCTACACCAGTAAAGTAAACAAACAATCGCACTTTAAGTAAAGTCAACAAAAAGAATTAAGTTAGCACATTTGTTAGATTTTACAGTGTGATCAAACACCAGCCTGACCTTGGAGCAACATGGAGATCCTGAAGTGGGGCAATGACTATTTCCAATCCTGTTTCCCTGAACTTCGTTTTAGAATCTTCAAACCATTCCATCCGGTACCTGTCTTTTCTACCACCATTGACAGTCCCTTGAAGAGGAGTACACCCCTTACAGTGATGTGTTCTGCCCCAAGAAAGTCTCAAACTTTCACACCATTGGCCATGGGACTGCGCAATAGATCACATTCCTGGTGAACCAGCGCCCCAAGATAAAATCTAATCACTCACAACATACTTGAGCAGAAGGCCATGGAAGAATACATCCAGGAGATGATGACTTTGTTGCTAAGAAGGACAGAGGCTTGAGGCCATACATTGATTACCAGGCACTGAACAAGATAACCATTAAATTCTGTTTAACCATTAAACCCCTTCCTCACATCCCAGCAGCCCTGGAACATCTTCATGATGCTTCCATCTTCACAAAGCTGGACCTCTGTAGCACGTACAACCTCATACAGATACCCTACAGACCCCATAAACATTTCAGAACATATTGCACAAGGTGCTCTGGGAGTTTCTCCACAGATTTGTGCTGATTTTGTGGCTGAAAATCTGCATCACATTATGGAGCTCCTGAAAAAGCTATGTGAGTACCATCTGTTCCTCAAGGCATGTCATTTTCATCAAACTGAAATCCAATTCCTCGGTTACACCATCAGTCAATGTGGTATCTCCATTAGCAAGAGGAAGGTATCTGCAATTTGAGATTGGCCGACTCCTTCCACCATCAAAGAACTCCAGAGATTCCTTGGTTTCACTTACTTTTAGCGAAGTTTATCCAGAATTGTAGCTCTGTCAGTCATCCACTTACTTCCTTGCTCTGCAACAAACCCAAGTCTCTGTCCTGGACCACCAAGGCAGACAATGCCTTCAAGCAATTGAAGCTGGCATTCAGCAGTGCACTGTTCCTGATGCATCCTGATCCATCTAAGCCCTTTATTGTTGAAGTTAGGAAAGTAAAAGAAAGGAAAAGACGTGTGGTGACCCATAATCGGAATTTGTGCTCTGAATTTCACCCATCCAAGTGCGCACACACACACAGCAGTGTATATATAATATATATATATCATATATTATATACAGTAGTCAATATTTGAAGTGGACCAAAACCTTTTCATCAAAGTTGTCCAAAACAAACAAAACAATACCTATTCTTGTCTTAGGACAACTTTGATTAACTTTTTTGATCCACTTCAAATGTTGACTACTGTATGTATATACTGTATGTATATTTATTTATTTATTTTTTGCTGTGGCATCCAGGGAGCAGTTGAGGGTTCGCCTTGCTCAAAGATGAAAGAGGGTGCTGTACATTCACTCCCCCCACCTACAATCCCTGCCGGTACTGAGACTCAAACCCACAATCTTTGAGTTACGAGTCGCACTCTCTGACCATTAGGCCACGACTGCCCACAAACGGATGCCTTCACCACTGGAGTCAGAGCAGTGCTTTCCCAGCAGCAGGGGATGCCTTCTAACTTACATCCATGCACTGTCTTTCACAAACTAAGTCCGGTGGAGAGGAACTGTGACATCGGAAACAGAGTGCTCCCTACCATTAAATTAGTGCTTGAAGAATGGAGGCACTTTCTTGAAGGTGCATGTCATCCATTTACTGTTGAGCGAGAGAGGTGCAAGAAGAGGCTAGGAGGCACAGGCAAGGAAACTATTACTTTTATCAAGGAGGGAGCCAGGCCCTTCGCAGTTAGGGCATTAGCAAAATCAAGCTTGCTGCAGGCCTCAGGCTCTTGGGAAATGAGAGTCGATGTTGGAAGGAAGCTGCAGTTCCTGGAAGTGGTTCACACAGCTCTTCGGCCAGACATCATTTTGTGGACAGCAAAAGACCATAAAATCATCTTAATCGAGCTGACTGCACCATGGGAGGAGGGCTGTGGGGAGCCTCATGAGAGGAGGGCCTTGAAGTATCAGCCTTTAATCCGGAAATGTAAAGAGAAAGGATGGAAGGCATAGCTGTTTCCTGTGAAAATAGGTTGTAGAGGCTTTCCTATCAAATCAGACTGGCATCTGATGTCAGCTTTAGGCATGGATGAGAAGAGCAAGAAACATGCTGCTTGTAGGATGGGAGAGGAGGCTAAGCAATCTTCATGCTGGATATGGAGCAAGAGAGGAAGAAAGCTGGAAGCCAGGAGCAGATGGGCAGTGACTTGACCACCACTGCCGACCCACCAACGGAGAGTGTTGTGGTAAGGGTCGAAACATTTAAGGAAGGTTGGAAACCACCAGATGACATCTGCTTTTGTCTGAAAGCTATGGTTACATAAAGGAGTAACCAAAGAAAGCACCTAACAGGTGTATTTAACAATGCAAAGTCTGGTTCACCAGTGGAATCCAGGAAAGGAATCCACAATCACTCAGTTTAGGTCAATCTCCCTCCTGAGCGTGGAATGCAAAGTTTTCTTCTCCGTGCTTGCGAGAAGGTTGACCACCTACATGATGCAGAATAATCAATACTTCCATTCAGAAAGGAGGTATCCCAGGCTTTTCAGGCTGTCTGAAACACACATCAGTGATCAGCCAGTTGATCTGAGAGGCCAAACAGTGCAAACAGGCAATTTAACAGTGGTCTTGGTTGGATCTAGTGAACATCTATGGACCTATCCCGCATAACCCTCATCCAGCTCAGACTCGACCATTACTACATCCCAGCTGCTATTCAAGAACTCATCATCAGCTATCTAGGAGGGATCAAACTGAGGTTTACATGAGCCCAGTGGACAACCAAGTGGCAGGATCTCCAGAAGGGAATCCCAACAGGATGTACCATCTCCTGTACCCTCTTTATCGCAGGCATGAACCTATTGATGATAACAGCAGAAGGCATAACCCATGGCCCTATTCTGGAGTCAGGCGTTATTCAGCCAGTGCTGTGGGGTTTTATGGATGATTTAACAATAACAACTGTGACACATGTTCAAGCAAGATGGGTACTGGAAACCCTGGTTAATGTAGCCACTTGGGCAAAGTTGTCATTTAAGGCCAGCAAGTCCAGAAGGCTCGTCATCAGGAAGGGCCACAAATAAGTTTGGCCTCCAAATTCAAGGTGAAGTCATTTCCATCCACTGAGGACAGCCCTATAAAGTGTTTGGAGAAATGGTTTAATGCGTCATTGAAAGATGGTGCTAACGTTGCAGGCGCTGTGAAGCAAACAGAAGAGCGGTTGAAGAAGATCGATAGGACTGGGCTCTCTGGAAAATTTAAATCCTGGCTGTACCAGCATGGCCTTTTGCCCAGGCTTATCTGGCTCCTTACAGTCAACAAGTTCCCTCTTACAGTTGTGGAAGGCATTGAGAGAAAAAAGTTATCAAGCACCTGCGGAGGTGGTTGGGGATTCCCCCAAGCTTCTCTTCAGTGGGCCTCTACGAGGTGGCAAAATGCAGAGTCGCAGCTAAGTCTGAGAGATTCTAAAGATGCCTGAGTAAAGCAAGCAGACAAAACAATGAGAATAGTAAGTGGCCGTAACAAGGCTATAAGTGGGCAGTCAGTGTAGCCATTGAACAGGCAGGAAGCTCATTGAAGGTACGAAACATTATTTCATTAGATCAGGTAAGGCAAGGTTCAGGCAGAAATCTGAGCTCAAGAGGAGCATAGGCGTATATCTAGAGCAGTGGAACAAGCATCCCAGGGAGCATGGACAAAATGGGGTCTGTCCAAGTGTAAGATCACATGGGCAAAGCTATGGAGACTGGAGCCCTACCGTATCTCCTTCCTTTTGCGCTCTGTGTATGACACACTTCCTTCACCATCTCATCTGCACATATGTGGGTTGAGGGATGACCCGTACTGCAAGCTCTGTGGTAAAAATGGAACACTGGTGCACATATTGTCAGGGTGCAAAACATCTTTAACCCAAGGTCGATATAGATGACGCCACGACAAGGTGCTCTTGTCTCTCGCCGACACACTTGAGCGAGAGAGGTGCAAGAAGAGGCTAGGAGGCACAAGCAAGGAAACTATTACTTTCATCAAGAAGGGGGACAGGCCCTTCACAGTTAGAGCATTAGCAAAATCAAACTTGCTGCAGGCCTCAGGCACTTGGGAAATGAGAGTCGACGTCGGAAGGAAGCTGCAGTTCCCGGAAGTGTTTATGGTCAGCCAGAGACCATAAAATCATGAGTATCAGCCTTTAATCCAGGAGTGTAAAGAGAAAGGATGGCAGGCATGGCTGTTTCCTGTGGCAATAGGATGTAGACGCTTTCCTATCAAATCATTCTGGTATCTGATGTCAGCTTTAGGCATGGACGAGAAGAGCAAGAAACATGCTGCTCGTAGGATGAGAGAGGAGGCTGAGTGAGCTTCATGCTGGATAAAGAGCAAGAGAGAGAAAGAAAGCTGGAAGCCAGGAGCAGATGGGCAGTGACTTGGCCGCCACCACTGCCGACCCACCAACGGAGAGTGTTGTGGTAAGGGTCGAAACGCTCCAGGAAGGTTGGAAACCACCTGATGACATCTGCTTTTGGCTGAAAGCTATGGTTACATAAAGGGAGTAACCAAAGAAAGCGCCTAACAGGTGTATTTAACATTTACCAATTATAAAAATGTTTGTTCAAAAATGTTTAACAATTATAAAAGTCTTCAATATCTCAACGAAGCCAAGAGCCTGAAACCCCGACAGTCAAGATGAGCTCTTTTCTTTACCCGATATGATTTTCAAATTTCCTGTCATCCAGGCAACAAGAATGATAAAGCAGATGCTCCTGGATACTAAGACAATTGTGAGTCCGATTGAGTGCACACCTGTGGAGACCCAAGCCAGTGTCTACATCTGTGCACGTGGATGCGGCGCGCTTGATTTTTTTTTTTTTTTTTTTTTTCCCCCAGGCGCGTCCGTACCACATTGAGATAAAAACATCTCAACGTTTCAGAATGCCGCAAGCGCACCACAGGTCATGTGACAAGAACCAACCAAATATCTTCATCCTTTCCCTCAATAACAATGAAAGCTCAGCCAAGATGAAGAAACAGCTGATCATACCTGTACAGGAATAGCCATTTTTAAATAAATTTAGTAGCAGAGCTACAGCAAGCGATTTTTAGCGCTGGAAATCCGTTTGTGCTTTGCTGAAACTTCTGCGTCTTCACTGAGAGCGCAGGTCATGGTTGCTTAGCAATGGCAGACGCCACAGAAGAGCAAGCTACAGAGCGCTTTGAAAAGGAGAAAGCAGCGTGCCTAGCGTTTTCCACACGTTTTTAGGCGTGACGTTAACGGCCCCTAAGAATGCTTCTGGTGGCTTGACATGACCAGCAAATGTCAGAAGTTTCGTGAGAAGGTGTACGAATTGTGCCATGGCTAAAACACTTTGCCAACTCCCATCTGGCACACTCCTTCCACTGCCTGTCCCTAACCGTCCATGGTCACATCTAAGTGCAAGGTCAAAAAACACTTCAGTTTTCTCCAAAAATAGATTTAATTTTACCCCATTTCTAAATGATTCCTAAACGACTCGTGCGATGCAGTTTGAAGAATCAGTCTCTCTAAACCCCTCCTTTCCGTGAGCCCTCACTGCTGTGATTGGTCAGATGGCACAGTCCTTTATGATTGGTTTACCGCGTACAGCGTGTCGGAGAACGAAACGCCCATTGCCATTACTGAACGACAGCCCTGGAGACTTGTCAACATATAGAAAAGATGGCATCGATTTTACCATAACAATTCCAGTCAGAGTCTGATGATGAAACGACTGAAGTGGCTGATCGACATGTTAACACGGTCTACCGTGGAAAGTGCTTGCAATTTGCTTTTATAACCGAACCGGGCACACCTCTATGTTGTAAACTTCAACATTGAATAATGCATTAAGGTGGCTGTCACACCGAACGCGGAAAGCGCTGCGCTGTCGCTGCTTTCAGTGCAGCCCTTCAGAGCACAGCGACAAAAGTTCATTTGAACAACTCATTTGAACTTTATCTGCGGCGTGCACGCTCCACTGCGCGTCCGCTTTGTTCGAGACCGAAACAAGTCGTCCTCGCGCGGCGGAAGCATTTAAAACGAATGGGTTTCATAGCGCAGCGCTTTCCGCATTCGGTGTGAAAGCCAGACTACAGTGGACTACAGCCAGACTAAATTGTCAGACTACAGTGGATCCACAGCTGAACAACAGAACTACAGAAGCGTGAGTTATCCGGTTAGCATGACATGTGCAGGGTTGTTACACAACATAACATACACAACTACGTTTTTTGAACGATCGCTAGAAAATACAAACTTTATAGATTCATCATCTTTTGGAAGTGAATATAAAACAGTTTTACTCACAGCGTATGATATAGCGTCTTCCCTATAATGTACGTGTAATTTTGTAAACCCCATGGAAATGTATGGGCGGGCAAGTTGTTCGCGACGTAGAACGTGGGCGGACATTATGCAAATCTGTTACTTCGTGACGTGTGGCCGTAACAGACAAAGATTTGAATTCCTGACGACTCGTTTAGGCAAATGTGAGTCGACTCTTTTTTTTGATAGACAATAACTTTATTTATCGTGCACTGTCGGCTTCACAACTTTGCAGATAGTTTATGTTCACATACAGCTACATGACACTGCATGAAAGGACATATTTGAAAACGCATAATAGGGGCACTTTAATCAGTCATCTTATCATCCACCCTCTATATAAAACCACACCACACTTTTTTTTTTTTTTTTTTTTTAAATCTGGTCTACTACTAGGACTGCCTAAACATTATATGTGCTACTTACCTGTGATTACCTATCTCTGGCGTGTAGATCTCCTCTCCTGAGAACTCAGACTCCTGTCTTCTATTGCTGCTCAGCTCCTCCATTACCTGTAAGACAAGAAGACAGTATCACACATCCTCAGCAATTAAAAGGTGTGTGTGGTGCTACTCAGCCATCTGGACAGTCATCTTCACCGCCATCGCTGCATCCATGTTAGTAGACTGTTTCATTGAGCATGCTTACCAAAGTCTGTGTTTTTTTAATTTATAATGAATGGATTGAAACACAACTGGAATTTGGAAATAACCTACTTTGGGTGTCTTGCTCTTTTTTTCTTTTTTTTTTTTTTTTTTTTTATAAAAATCAAAAGCCAACTTCCTTCCAGTTTTAGTAACAAACATTTCCAATGGATGATGTGAATGTGAAATTTCTCAACTCTGGAACTATACGGGCTATGTCTGTCTGCACCTCCACGACTCCACATCAAAAAGAATTACCGGAGGAAATGAAAAATCTGATAGTGACGATTCACAATGACGTAAAAGAACAGGAAGATCAGTGGCCAACTAAGTGGTTTGTACAGGGCTTATCAATGGAGATCAGAGTGCCTGTGAAAGCTCCAACTGTGTGAAAAAACCTACATCAACCTCTATAGACAGTTTCTAAGATAAAGAACCACCTTTGCCTGCTCTTTAACTTCCATGGAATCTTTCTAAATCTGTATAAATGCTCCACACTACAAACATTTGTGTGGGTGTGTGTGTGGGGGGGGGCAAAGTAAAAACCAAAAAGTGCTCCAACTGTACACCGCCTTTAAGCATTCTTTGGTCAGAACCAGTGTCATCTTGATCTGATAGATTTGTGGGGGTTTTTCATTATTGAAATATTCACTGGCTTTGTAAATATCACAATAATGAGTAATGACACTATCTTTCTTTGAATATCACTTAAGTGACGTTGTCAGTTTAAGCCTAAAATCCAACAGTTAATTTTGTCTAAATTTATATTATATTTATTCTTTTGGGCCGTTCAAGCCCAATTGTACTGTGCTCATTAATGAAGAGGGCACTATTAAATGATGAAATAGTTTTGGCTGATGCAATATGACACTGCTGATTGTGGCTACACCTTAGAGGAGGACTCCCATTCATTAATAAACCAACATTCACTGACTGTTTTATAGTTAACTTGTATAACAGGTCTTATAGAAAGCCGATGTGAGTGTGCAGTCATATCATGTATGCTTTGGGTTTTGCCATCTTCTGACTTACTTTCCCTTTACTCAGTTCACCTGCTGCCAGTTATTTAACCCATTTTAGCCAATTTCCTGAGTTCATTTGTCCTTGTAAAATGTTAGTTTGATAGCATTTTAATAATGATATAAATAAGTGTTTTTAATGTCTAATTAAGATATATTTATTGATAAATCAGTCATTTGTCTGTAGTGCACAATCTCAAAAACAAATAAATAATGGTAGCCATCTTCCAAATAACACATTATATGACGTGAATTCATATGAAAATAGTACAGTTGGACCATAAAGTTAGCAAAAGTAATAAGTAAAGAAAAGAAGAAGAAAAAACAACTACAAATATTACTCAACCCTTATCAGTTTTCTTCATCTTTCACATCAAACAGATGAGGGTGTAATCTCATTTTCCCAGCATGCATAAGATGAGCAAATGCTGAAATTAGGTGTTGTTTTGTGTGTTTTTACACAAAATTAATATCAGAGGTGATCTGCTAGTCTTCAGTGTTCCGTTATGTTGCAATTTTTGGGTTACTATTGTGATCCAGAAGTCAGCCAAGAGACAATAAAACTGTTACATTACTACTGTGTGTGTGTGTGTGTGTGTGTGTGTGTGTGTGTGTGTGTGTGTGTGTGTGTGTGTGTGTGTTCTTACTAACATCTGGTGAAAATTTCAAGTCAACAGCACATTCAGAAATATATTTACTGAGAAAAATGGTGACGTGTTCAGTACTTATTTTACCTGCTGTATATATATATATATATATATATATATATATATATATATATATATATATATATATATATATATATATATATATATATATATATATATATACACACACTGTAAAAAGACAACACTCAAAAATTGCAATTCTCTCAACATTTACTCACCCTCATGTCATCACAAATATACTTTCTTCTGTGGAACACAATTAGAGATTTTTAGAAAAAAAAGTCATCTGAAGCAAAACGATAGGTTTGTGTGAGAAATGTTTAAATATTTTGAAAAAAATAATATTATAAACCACTGCTTCCAGGCAAGTGTCCTACATGCTTTTGTTTGACATAATTGTCAGCATGTTGTGAAGTATGATATAAGCACGTTGTGAAACTTGTGCAAGAAGTGACATCCTGTGTGTCCTCATCACTTCTCCCATGTTTGACAGCTGGCTGGAAACAATGGTTTATAATATGAAATGTTTAAAATATTAATATTTTTCTCACACACATTTATGGTTTTGCTTTAGAAGACATTGATTTGTCGTTGAGTTTTCTTTGTGTGGTTTTTAAAGCATCGAATTTGATGGACCCATCCACTTGCATTACATTGACTTACACAGATGGATTATTTTTCTAAAAATCTCTGTTCATGTTCCACAGAAGACTGAAAGTCATGTACATCTGGAATGCATGAGGGTGAGTAAGTGATGAGAGAATTTAGCATTTTTGAGTGAGCAATATTGATGGGCAAATTAAGCCTAATGTAGGACTAAGACTTTCCTGTTTTGGTAAAAAAAAAATTCAAAACTTAAAAAAGGGATAGTCCACTAAAAAAAAAAAAAATCAAAATCAAAATTCTTGTCATTCTTTACTCACCCTCATGTTGTTTCAAACACAACACATATCAGTTCCAGGCTTCTAGCATTGCAAACTTGACAACGCAGTTGGTATGTTATCAAAATAAAACACAGCGAACCAAACATCAGCGCGCCCGCTGAAATAGTGCGGAATTCATGGTTCCATCAATTATGGCAAGTCGTCCAGGTCCTGAAGCTGTGTAGCAGCCCCAGACCATCACACTACCACCACCATGTTTGACTGTTGGTATGATGTTCTGTTTATGAAATGCTGTGTTGGTTTTACGCCAGATATAACGGGAAGCACACCTTCCAAAAGTTCAACTTTTGCCTTATCAGTCCACCAAATGTCTTGGGGATAATCAGCTATTTTTTGGCAAATAGAAGACAAGCCTTTGTGTTCTTTTTGGTCAGCAGGGGCTTTTGCCTTGGAACTCTCCCATGGATGCCATTTTTGCCCTTGTCTCTTTCTTATTGTTGAATCATGAACACGGTCCTTAACTGTGGCAAGTGAGGCCTGCAGTTCTTTAGATGTTGTTCTGGGTTCTTTTATGACCTTCTGGATGAGTCGTCATTGCGTTTTGGTAGGCCGGCCACTCCTGGGAAGGTTCACCACCGTTCCAAGTTGTCTACATTTGAGAATAATGGCTCTCACTGTGGTTCGCTGGAGTCCCAAATCCTTAGAAATGGCTTTGAAATATTTTCCAGACTGATACGTCAACTACTTTGTTTCTCATCCATTCTTGAATTTCTTTGGTTCGCGGCATGATGTGTTGCTTTTTGAGATCTTTCAGCGTGCTTCACTTTGTCAGACAGGTTCTGTTTAAGTGATTTAAGTGATGTCTGGCAGTGTGTGTGGCTAGTGAAATTTAACTCAGCTCTCTAAAGTAATGTGATTAATCACAATTTTTTCATGATTTAACAAGAGGGGGCAATTAATTTTTTCACGTAGGGCCAGGTAGGTTCGGACTGCCTTTTTTTTCCATAATAAATTAAATCATTTTAAAACCAGTGTTCGAATTGAGGGGGGGCTGGGGGTCCCGGACCTCCCATAAGCATTAAGGGACCCCCCATAACATGTAGTGGCCAATCAGAGGCGTTCAGAACAGTCACTGCTGAAACCTGGAGTTTTGTTCAGACTGAAGCTTGCGAATTCCCTCATCATAAGCAACAAAGTGCAGATGTACGAACTATCTAGGAGATTCATTTATCATACAGTGTATATACAGGTTCATTGATTGTAAGAGGAATTATGAGTGCTTAAACACTGGCTAGACTGACTGCTCATTTAGAGCAATTTTCCCAAAATGCAGGATATACGGGCAGAACATGTATATTTATATTTATATCATTTCATATCATATAGTTAATAACAGATGAAGAGTGCCATTTATTTATTTATTTATTTATTTTTTATTATTATTATTATTTTTTTGTTATATTTTTTATATTCAACAGTTCAGTAAACTAGAAGTTAATATTAAGACCTATGTTTTAGACACCATATTTTTGCTCTATTTCGCCAACAAAAATCATTCCAAACACAGCCACAGCACTGTTTTGCGTCTCTAAACAAGATGACGGTGTTTCGTTCCTGAATGAATCAACCGTTTAAATGATTCGGTTCAGTCGCAGTGACTTGCTTATTAACAGTGACTTACTGACACTTACTGGCGGTTGTAATTCCCCACTCAAAGTACCGTTTCATTTTTTTAAATAATTTCAAATATCAGCATTCAATATTTTAGAATTAAAATATTAAAACATTATTCATGCAGTTGTAACTTCAGGTTAAATGCATTAATGTCCTGGATTAAACAGTGGGTAAACACAGCTAAATGCCAATTCAGATGCATGGTGTGTGTTTCCTCTGTACTGAAAAGATTAATTTTGTTGATAATGATTTTATTTGTGTGGTAAGAGCCTAAATGTCTTATTTTTCTAAGTGTCTTTCTTGATTAAAAGAATTTGATGCAAAAGACAATGCACACTTTCAGAAAAAGAATGGCTTTATAAAGGTAAAAATGCCCGCAAAAGGTAAAAATCACTTTAAACTTGTTTGAAATTCCTCGGCTAGATGTTGAATTCTTCGTTGCTTAGTGATTGTTTGGTACACCTAATTCACTGATCATCGTAAAATAAGCGTTTTATCTTAGAATTAGGTTCTCTCAATGATAACAAGGACAAGACAAAAATATGAATCATATTTATATAAGGTTTATTTATTTATTTATTTATTTATTGGAGGGGGAAGGGGGTCTGGTCAGCTCATAATTTATTCATGCCGCAGTGCATGATGGGAGTCATGGATGAGTTTTGATTGGCTACAACATACATTTTTGATGGTCACCGTTGTTGTGATTCTCATGCTGATTTTTGATGTCTGTGTGTCAAAATAAGTTTTAATGACATCTGTCTTATTATACTGACATAATCAATAAAGAAACCCTAACTCAGTTATTCAGGTCACTACATAATGATTATGTCAAAGCATATTCAACCATTGAATATGACCATTTTAGTAACAATATAGCATAAAAATATTTTTATAGAGAGGCAATATTTGAGTTTGTAAAATGCACTTCAGCTCGGGGTTTATTGCTGTTGCCTACGGTCGCTGGACTTGCTGCTCGGGATGGAGATGAAAATCGCTGGGTAAAGGCTTGAATTTGGGTCTGTTCCTCGTAGTCGCATGGATTCTGAAGATTTGGAGTACAGCGCACAAATAAAATCACATAATTTTGTAATTATGTTGCATTTTGGTGTATTGTATGGTTCTATTGTTAGTCACAGCATGTCGGAGAAAACGCCTTTTGTGTCCCACCACGGCAAACAAAATAACTATACATGACATAACATGAATGGTTAAACAATTGCAGAAATGTAATAATAATAATTTATTTTAAGGGTTTAAAGGGGTCATCGGATGCTAAGTTCACTTTTACATGTTGTTTGAACATTAATGTGTGTTGGCAGTGTATGTACAAATCTACCCTATAATGATAAAAATCCATACAGTGGTTTTTAATTAATCTGTAAAAATAATATCCCCTTTTTCAAATCGAGCCGTTCTCAGATGCCTGTCGGTGTGCCGTCACACTGAGGATCCGCTCCCACGATAGTTGATTGACATGAGCTCTTACCTCAGACCAGCTGTCACAGTCCAGTAACTTTCCATGTTTTGATGCCAGAGCAGGGATGTAAGTTAGACAAGAATATCTCCGATTGAGCGATTGAGGTGTTGTGTTGCTGGATGTAATAATGAACATAGTGGTCGTCATTTACTCCCCACATCTGAGCCGCTGAAGATGCAATGGATTACGTTTGTTTGTGAAGGGAATGCGGCTCCTGATCTACATATATCCGTCTATGTTCACGTGAATCATTCGTGATCCAGCTTCACTACAGCAGAAGTGAGTATAAGGGTTTTTTTTTTTTTTTTTATGAATCTTTGCGATCACCTTTCCTAATAATGTGCTAGTTAGCAAGTTTAGCGGCTAAATGCGTTAAATGTGGCTAAAGTAAATAATCTCTCAGAGCAGCAGAGGGAAGAGAGGGGCGGGGCGAACAGAGCTCATTTGCATTTAAAGCAGCCTTGACCACAATGAGATGATTTTTGCAGAGCTGATATTGGCAAGGTAAAAAGGGTGTTGTTTTACACTACCATTAAGAATTTTTAACCAAAGTATATTGTAGACTTTTCATTAAGACCCTAAAGAATCATATCAACTTGTGGAAAATGGGCATCCGATGACCCCTTTTAAAGTAGTCTTGTTTAACATCATGCATCTTGGAAACGAGCTGGCAGCAGAAATCAGACAGAACAGAACAGAATGTTATCATTTCATATTGAGTAAACTATTAAACAATTTAATAATGCAACTGAAAACATAAGGCCATTGATATGACAACTAAAAACAACAATAATAATTAAATCAATACCACGATTTTATTATTCATAAGGATTCGTTTTTAGGTGTGGTCAGTACATAAGTATTTGTACATTTAGATCCTGTGAATATGTCAGTATATTACGTTTTAGTGTCTGTAAAAACGTAAGTAAATGTATGTTTTATAGAACCACTTTTTACATAAAATACGTACGAATTATCATGAGATCACGTTTGTACAGATGCTCTCAGTTTAGAATTGTAGTGTTTTCCAACTGAACTAAATGATTTTTATTTCTATAAAAATGCTAAACGTCAGTGAAGGCGCTGCCGCGGTGGTCAAGTATTGTAGTCAGTGTATGATCATACACCCTGTAACACCAACTACACCAGGTGAAAAAACAAAGTGCAGCTCCATAATGTATAGTGCTCTATTTACACACGCTAATTTTATACTTAAATATACTAAAAATTATTCTTTAGCAAGATAATCTTAAGAACATATATAGTGTACTCAGCTGTGCTATTTTGAGGCACTGTAAACTAAAATGTGCTTTTATCACAATATCTATGTATTAAAATAATGTATAATACGGCCGCAAGGTTATCAATTAGTGATGGGAAGTTCATTTTACCGACTCGGACCTTTGAGTCTCGTTCAGCAAAATGAACAAATCTTTTTTTCGAGTCATTTCGTTCATTTTATTCATTTTAGCAAAATATTATTAAAATGTTACCTGTTACTTCCCTAACACATCTACTGCTTACACAAACGTTGATCACACTACAAACAAGACAAAACTATAATGCTATAAGAAACAGAAAAGATTCATTCATTGTTTACCTGGGTCTTTAGTCTATGATTAGCTCATCTCACCTCTTATCTGACAAGTTTTCGGGTTTGAGTCATCACGTGACAGCCCCATAAGATGAATGAACAGGTGTGTTCGACTTAACGCTGCACAGCTCGCTCAAATTCTGACTTGAAGCAGTGTGTGCCGGTTAGAAATTTTGTCCGACTTGAGGCGGCGCCGACGCCTCGTGACTGTCACGTGTGCCATCAAACTACCGCGATAGCCATTCGAGAGCAGCCGGCTGACTTAACTGGCGCAGTTTCTTCAGAGCGGCTGCAGGAGCTGTGATGACCACATGGCTGTTTCACGATTGGCCAGATTCACCGCGTGACAACGATCACGTGTGTCTTTCTAACATCCTCAAGTCCGATAATGCTTACAAATCTGTGTTTTTAGAACAGTAAAAGTGTTTTTACTGTAGTTGCAATGATATATTGAGTCAGATTTATCATAAAACACTGATAAAAGCATATATAACCCCACTTTATTAGTATTTAAATAGTATATGTTTATGTTGATCATTTTTCTTGTTCAGGTGGCGCTGTATTAAGCAGTATATAAAACGTGTTTCTGCTGATCATGAAAACGCTTTTGAAAAGTCTGTGTATTTGACAAATATTGCATTTAATTCACTTCATCTGTGATAGTGCATGCAAACACCACGAGAGCGTCACTAACGAGAGCAGAAAGTGTCCGACTTGACAGCTCCGTTTTCAACTCCGCCCCGACTGCTCTTGGCTACTCTCGTTGATCGCCGTCTGTAGTCGAACACACCTAATGACTCCGAAAACCCGAAGATTCGAAACAGGTGAACTAATTCCAGTACAGAACCTAATAGGATGTTGCGCATGTGCAACTGAACGAATCACTCCCCGAGACGACTCGTTCGTCCCGAGTCACATTAAAGATTTATTCAAAATGAACGAATCGTTCAAGAACGACCCATCACTAGTATCAATTGAATTTTTAGGCGCGTTCGTCTTGAAGCGGTGCTGTGCAGAAAGATCCGTGTTTACATTCATAGTACCGCAATTTTACATACACCGATCGCGTGACATTCAAGCCGCACGCACCTTCTGACTATATAGGGTGCCGCACCAGGCCTGTACAATGCGGCATATGTGTTTGAACTTATGAAAGAATCAGTCTGTGCATCAAATTGACCTCAGTAGAACACGTGCATGGATTTTGCATGGGTTTGAGTCTGTTTACAAACCTGTTGTCTATTGAGCACATTTTAATGACACGTTTTTGCTCTACATTCATTTAAAGGGGTCATCGGATGCCCATTTTCCACAAGTTGATATCAGGGGCGCAGATGGGATTTTTTAAACTGGGGGGGACCAAATGATAAATTTTATTTAGCTAAAATTTAACATGGTCGCATTTGTGCGAGTGCATGGTCTTCGTTCACTGATCACGTAAAGAGAGGTGCATTCAGTGCGATCGCTTCGGATGTAGAGCCTGGTTTATATCACTAGCCGCCTCAGCACGAGCGCAGCTCGCGGCAAAGATGACGCGAATATTGATTTTTCAAGCTAAAGTAAAGTAAAAAAAATAAAAAATCTTAAACAGAGAAGGTGAACATGTTGGTATTCTTGTGGAAAAATAAACATGCAAGCATTGTCACGAACAAGTTTCACTTTTATTTTTGTTTTCATTTTGAAAAGCTGTCATTTACCTCACGTTACATTGTGGAGGCTTTCTTTTAATTTTATTTGATTCCTTAGTGTTTGCTAAACGTTCTGTAATTTATTAGTCGGTATAGGCTAATACAGCATGTGGTGTACGCCATGCTTCATCTTATTCATTTTGTAGCCTGTTTTATTGTTGTTATGCTTTTAATAAAGAATAGGCTACCAGTAAAGGTATCTTTTGTTTTAGTCTTAAAAAGTGAAAGGTGTATAAATGTAAGCAAAACCACAATAATATTTTCTTGTAAAACATGACAAGATCCTGAATTCGAAAGTGAAAGTGTCTGAAGCCTGACTTAGCAAAAGAGGAACTCCCGTCTGGGACAGTGAGGGGGACGGATCGGGTCACTATGTGTCTTAATGAAAAGTCTATAATATACTTTAATATAATATACTTTGGTTTAGCCTCTAAACTTGCTAACTACCACATTATTAGGAAAGGCGATCGCAAAGATTAATAAAAAACCCTTATACTCACTTCTGCTGTGAGTGAAGCTGGATCATGAATGATTTGCGTGAACATAGACGGATATATGTAGATCAGGAGGCGCATTCCCTTCACAAACAAACGTAATCCACTGCATCTTCAGCGGCTCAGATGTCGGGAGTAAATGACGACCACTATGTTCATTATTACATCCAACAACACAACACCTCAATCGCTCAATCGGAGATATTCTTGTCTAACTTACATCCCTGCTCCAGCATCAAAACATGTAAAGTTACTGGACTGTTACAGCTGATCTGAGGTAAGACGCTCATGTCAATCAACTATTGTGGGAGCGGATCCTCTGTGTGACGGCACACTGACAGGCATCTGAGAACGGCTCGATTTGAAAAAGGGGATATTATTTTTACAGATTAATTAAAAACCACTGCATGGATTTTTATCATTATAGGGTAGATTTGTACATACACTGCCAACACACATTAATGTTCAAACATCATGTAAAAGTGAACTTAGCATTCGATGACCCCTGTAATAGAAATAACTTCCTTTTGGATCTGACGTGGTTTCACATCACAGAATGAGGCAAAAATCATTATTTTATAAAGTGATTAGGGCTGTTGATTAGCATCGCATTGCATCTATAGTTTATTCATATAAAAATACCCGATATGGCTTGAACAACAGAGATAAACTTTAATTTGATGTGAAGTTGCTTTGCAACGATATGTATCGTGAAAAGCGCTATACAAATAAATTTGAATTGAATTAAACCATTTAGTCGCAATTGTACAGATATGTCTCCATGTTTCATTAGTTAAAACAGTGGTTCTCAAAGTGTGGTATACCACTAGTGGTACTCAGGCTCCCTCTAGTAGTACGCAGAGGAGTCACTAAATTAGACAAATTAATATTACTACACAATGGACTGGTTTCACAGACAGGCCTTAGATTGAGACAGGATTAGACCGGGGGCGTCGCTAGGGCTAATAATTCGGGGCTTGAGCCCCGAAAGATTTTTCTCTAACCCCGAATGTTTTTACGGGTTGGTATCGCCCTATGATTTCTGAGGAATTCACGGAATTTGTCAAAGTTTGAATGAATTAATCAAAAGCCGATGACTGACTTTATGACTGAATGGTGCAGACGTACGCGCGGTTTCCTTTACTACACACAGGTAATGCTGGCGGTGATTTCAGCGTCTGCCTTAAAAAAGTGCATAAACAACATCTCCAGAACTGCTCTGAGAGTACTTCGTGAGCATTTCACTGTTTCATTTGAGTAAAACCAGGGTCGTATACTCACAGAAATGTAAAGGTATTCACGGCAACCCGTCAAAATAAAAGTTTGGTTTCGCTTGTAGACACTGTGCCAGAAATATATTACTATCATTAAGTAGAATGTACCTACCATACTACTACTACTACTACTACTGTTGAAAAATTAATAAAACTTTGTTACACAATATTTCTTCCATCTTTTAAATTTTAATTAAAAGGCCACTGACCTACAGTATCTCAAGATCAATCAGTGCGTTTCTTTCAGTTGAAGCAGCTCAGACTTGCATTTTAATCTGGGACTAGGCTTAAGCCTTGTCTGTGAAACCAGGGGAATACAGTTTCATTTAATCTTTATTTGAGTCAAGTTTTTATTATAATTATTTATTTATTTAAGTACAGTACAGTTTTTATTTAACTTAGGTACAACACATTATCATTATGTAAGGTTTTATTTACCTGTTTGTAAGCAGTGCAGTGTTAATGTTTAAACTGTGTATTTACAATGTTAAAGTGGCTGACAACAACAAAAAAAATATTCTTATTAGGAATAAAACTCCCTCGTTTTTTAACTGTGCAGAGCTGTAGCTGAAGGCCTACTAGGCTACTGTATTTTATTGTTGGTCATTATGGTGGTACTTGGAGAGACAAATATTTTATAATAATTGAGTTTTATTCAGCTACGTAAATGCTTTAGGGATTTCCTGTATGAATGAAACATTATATTACATGTGTGCACTCACTAATGCTCACAACACCATATTTTGGGTAAAAACAGGAATACTTCTAAGTTTTTTCTCCAGTGTAGAGGAGATTTTTTTTCCTCTTTCTCGGTGAAAGCATAAGATTTTCTGACAAAAAATTAAGATTTTTTGTCAAAGATTTTTTTTTATTTCATAATTATATATTCCTTATACCTTTCTAAACACTTATAGTTAGGCCTCCTGCATGTTAACAGGTCATGCTGCAATTTTCTGTAAAATAGAAAGAACGATAGAGAGATTAGAGTAGAAAAAGATGTTTTGACTGCTATATACATAATATTTATTTCTGTAGTACCTGTTTTATACATGCAATGATGCCCATGATCACAGACAGACTTGTCATATAAGGAAAAATTGAGCTACATTTAGCATGTTACGTTAAATATAATTATTATAATTTTTTCTTGTGATCATCAATCAATCCTTAAAAACAAGGAGAATGGCTTGCATTCCTTATCATTTATGAATATTAGTAGGCCTATGTTTATTTTGTTAATGCTCTGTTCATTTTGTTTTTGTGTATACTTCATTTATATTTTATTTATTTGTGTTTCATGTGTATCTAATTACTCAAGCTCACTTGCACTCCTATTTTTATTTTTTATTTATTTTTTTTTTTTGTCTAAATATTTTTACACGTTTGTGTACAGTTGTGTTACAATTAATACAAATTCACACTTACATTTTGAAATAGGCATTTTATGTGCTTTCTCTTCACTTGTCAATTTTCTATGACTAGTTTCTTACATTTTCATTATCTTACCTAGGGCCCCACAAACCTATAGGTCGGCACTGCTTTTAAGTGCGACATATGCAAAAAAAGAAGAAGAAAAAAAAAAATAGCCCCGGAAGAGGGCAAAAACTTTTTCACAGCACTGTATATATATATAAATATATAAGCAATAAGCCCTAAAAGCCTTGGTTTACAGTGAATTTATAATCGCTAAAGCCTGGAATACACCACATGATTTTGCATCAATTTTCTGCTGATTTACAGTCTTGAAAAGCTGTAGTTGTTGCTGAAAGTCAGAGCCATTAGAGCAGAGTAGAGTTGACAGATTCCACAGAACATTGCGTAGTGTATGATGGTCACGGACTCATGTTTGATATTTTCATCTGATTTTAGAACACATATTGTTTTCATTTCTCATGCGTCTCCTATGGCAACAAGACGCACATTTGAGTTTGTTGTGATCTGAAAGTCTGCTAGTGTATGATCCTCAGTCATGTAGTGTATAGGCATCTTTACACAGCAGAGGTGGCACAGAAACCGAATCTGAAGCGGCATAAAACCACGAAAATGTGCATTTACACAGACCGTTTAATGCTGTTCTGAAGCGTCATAAATGCATTTACACAGGAATTAAAATAGTGGGAAATAGTGCATTTATTTGATCAAAGATACAGTGCAACAGTAATAGTGTGAAATGTTACAATTTGGATGAACTATTTTCTCTTTAAATATATGTTTAAATGTAATTGCTGTGATCAAAGCTGAATTTTCTGCATCATTACTCCAGTCTTTAGTGTCACATGATCCTTCAGAAATCATTCTAATATACTAATTTTCAGTAATAATGCAGAAGTTTCAGCTTCGCTTCACAGAAATAAATCACATTTTAAAATGTCTTTTACGAACAGTTTAAACAGTTATTTTAAAACTCTTTGACACTATTAGTGTTTTTACTGTATTTCTGAGCACATAAATGCAGCCTTGGTGAGCTGAAGAGTCTACTTTGTGCACATTTACAAATTGTAATGTTTACAAACTAGACGAGTACTGTCTGTCATTATGTGAGTAATGTAGTAAATAATGTTTAGTTTCTTACACAGACCAATTGTTTTGTTTCAGAAGACCTCACTACATCGCCAAGCACCAGTGGACCACCAAGGGTGTTAGTGACCAAAGGATCATGGGTCTTTAGTGTTCTACTAAAGAAAGTAAGTTTCTAACTTTTATTTAAGGAACT
Source organism: Cirrhinus mrigala (assembly GCA_036247105.1). Classification (NCBI taxonomy): domain Eukaryota; kingdom Metazoa; phylum Chordata; class Actinopteri; order Cypriniformes; family Cyprinidae; genus Cirrhinus; species Cirrhinus mrigala. Next base: position 1,453,100 of record CM070011.1, on the reverse strand, counting down.
AGGCTTTTTTTTTAGGCGCTGAGTTTGTCTTATTGTTTTTTGGGTGTTTAAGTTTAATGTACAATGATCATGTACAGTTGTGCTCTTAAGTTTACATACCTCTTGCAGAAAATGCAAAATGTTAGTTTTAATTTTATTAGTTTAACCATTTAGTACTGACCCGAATAAGCTATTTCACAAAAAGATGTTTATTTAAACTCCACAGAACCAAATAATGACTGAATTTATAAAAATGATTCCATTCAAAAGTTTATATACGCTTGTATCTTAATACTGTGTGTTGTTTCCTGGATGATCCATGACTGTTGTTATGTTTTTGTGATAGCTGTTTATGAGTCCTTTGTTTGTCCTGAGCAGTTCATCTGCCTGCTCTTCTTTAGAATAATCCTCCAGCTCCTGCACATTTTTTGGTTTTCCAGCAGCATCTGCATACTTGGACCCTTTTCAAAAGTGAATGTATGGTTTCAGATCCATCTTTTCCCACAACTGAGGAACTCATACATAACTATTACAAAAGGTGAGAACATTCACTGATGCTCAAGAAAGCAACACAATGCAGTAAGAAGCATTTGAATTGGATAGTCAGGGTAAATTGTACTTACATTGTCTTCTGGGAGAAATGTAAATATTTATGTACCTGCTGAAGTACAATACTAAATGGAAAAAAAAAATCTGCCTGCAAGAAAAATGTACACATTAAAAACATTCCTGTTCAATAGTTTACACCCCCTGGCTCTTAATGCATTGTGGTGCCTTAAGTATCAGTAAATGTTTCCACCTTTTGTAATAGTTATGTATGAGTCCCTCAGTTGTTCTCATTGTAAACAGATGGATCTCAAAATCATACAGTCACATTTGGAAAGTGTTCAAATATGTAGAAGATGCTGGAAAATCAAATGATGTGCAGGAGCAGGAGGATTTTTCTGAAGAACAGCAGGCAGATGAACTGCTCAGGACATTAACTCATGAACAACTATTGCAAAAGGAAATGACATCCAGGAAATGACACACAGTGTTAAGATTCAAGGGTATGTAAACTTTTGAACGGGGTAATTTAAATTAGATATTATTCTGTCTTGTGGAGTATATAAACATCCGTAGTGTTAAATTGTTTATTCAGGACAGTACTAAATAAAAAAAGCATACAGTTTTCATGATCCCTCTTATTTTGTTATCTTATTTCTGCAAGGAGTATGTAAATTTATGAGCACAAGTATATATGACATTTTCACCAGCATTCAGTATGGGATTTGTCTGTTTGATTAATATGAAGTGGGACATTTTTCTTTAAATGTTCTGCACAGCAAAGTGTTATCATTACATTTGTAACTTTTCAACCCAGCACTTGCTCAGATTTGTGATCATGTGTTAAAACTATTCCTAACCTTGCTTTCTGGCCTAAACAAATTTAACATGATTGTATCAAAAGGATTAGTTCACTTCCAGAGTCACAGTTTACTGATAATTTACTCGCCCCTATGTCAGCCAAAATGTTCATGTCTTTCTTTCTTCAGTCAAAAATAAATTAATGTTTTTGAGGAAAATATTCCAGGATTTTTCTCCATACAGTGGACTTCAGTGGTGGTCAGCGGACTGAAGATTAAAAATGCAGTTTAAATGCAGCTTCAAATGGCTCTACAAGATCGCAGCTGAGGGATAAGGGTCTTATCTAGTGATCGGTCACTTTCAAAAAAAAAAAAAAAGAAAAAAATCACACTTTTGAACCACAAGTGCTCATTTTGCTCGTCCGCGACTTTACGCATTACACAGTCATGTAGGAAACGTCATGTGCAGTTTGTTCGCCATCGGTGCACTTAGGTTCAAGAAGGTAGGGTTGGCCAAAAAACTAATTTCATTTTCTCCTCCAACTTCACAATTGTCCGACATCGTTTAAATTTCAGACCTTTGAGGCTGAACTGAAAGTGCAGTTTGGACCTTCTACCCATTGACCACCATTAAAGTCCACTGTTTAGAGAAAAATCCTGGAATGTTTTCCTCAAAAACCTTAATTTCTTTTTGACTGAGGAAAGAAAGACATTTACTTCTTGGATGACATGGGGGTGAGTAAATTATCAGGATTTTTATTTTTATAAAGTGAACTACTCTTTTAACAGTATCTTTTATTTCATTATTCTTTAAATTCTGCAATCTTCAAGTGATTAGCATATACTTACCTTTCTGCTGAACCAACAGTATTTAACTGAACATACATGAATTATAAAAATGGGTTAAAAAATGTACTTGATTGACTTGAGCGAGCTCTTATCACATTATAGTCCCTCACGTCCGCTGCGTTCTCAACTCTGGCAGTTTGATAATACCTAGAATATCAAAATCAACCGCGGGCGGCAGATCATTTTCTTATTTAGCGCTCAAACTCTGGAACAATCTACCCAACACTGTTCGGGAGGCAGACACACTCTGTCAGTTTAAATCTAGATTAAAGACTCATCTCTTTAACCTGGCTTACACATAACGCATTAACACATTTCTATAATTCAGATCTGTTAAAGGATTGTTAGGCTGCATTAATTAGGTCAACTGGAGCCGGGAACGATTCCCATAACACCCGATGTACTTGTTGCATGATAAGAAGAATGACATCTACGCTAATATTAGTCTGTTTCTGTTTCTACGCTAATATTTCTTTCTACTTATTCCGAGGTCAGCGGAGCCACCAGATCCAGTCTGTACCCAGCCCAGATGGTGGATCAGCATCTAGAGACGACCTCTACAGCCCTAAATGTCAGCGGGGACCACGTCAACTTGATGAGCCCCAGAGGTGGATCATCAGTGAGTAACTTGTCACCTAGATGGCTTTTGGACCCAGATGAGACTTTGCTGCAACATGGAACTTTTGCATTATTGACACACTATTGTCCTATTTAAAACTGTAAAGTTGCTTTGACACAACCTGTTTTGTTAAAAAACGCTGTATAAATAAACTTGATATATTAGACTTGATATTGGTTAGTTGGTTATTAATTTCTGTTTCTCGCTCTCATTTATTCAGGAGGAGTCTGATGAACCAGATATTGGAGATGTTCCGGGGATAGTTTACCAGATCTCTTCCACCAGCATGCTGTTATTACGGCTTCAAGTGCTTTTGCTTGAACCCCTGTCGAACCGGGCCTGGGCTTGGCTAAACGCTCCAAACTACAACACAGCTGACATGAGGGATTCTCATCTTCTGAATGAGTAACACTTGTCTGCACAATTACTGGCTGCTCTAATTTTTGGGCATTATATATGCACACAGCCTTATCACTAACAGCAGTTATTGAATGTAAACCTGTAAAAAGAAATAATTTTGTAAAATGTTTACATTTTGTACTTTTATTGTTACTGCTGTCTTGTCCTTTTCAGTTTGAAGCCAGATATCCTTGTACACATTGTCTTTGATATAACACATTTACTTAACATTTACTTACTTGTTGTTAGTGATGAGGCTGGGCAATTAAGGGCAAAAAAGCTTTTGTTTTAAAAGGTTAAAGAAAGACTTATTTAATTTATCGAGATGTACCAAAGTACATCTACATTTGATATGTGTTAATGAAATGCTTTTAAATTTTGAGGTTATGAAAGTTTTGTGGTATTGTGGAAAATGTTTTTTTCTTTCCTACAGTGTGTAGAAATTCATTTTCCACAATAAACAATATATTGTTGTATTTTAAATATTCATTTTCACTGTGTTAAATGGAAGAGGTTAAGAAAATTCGGTTCAGTAAAAGTCATTACTTAAGTTTTTTGAGTTACTTGTACTCGATGTTTTTAAGGCAATCGGTTGCCACAAAATTTTTGAGCCACATGATTTTGAGTATTGTGTAATTAAAGTATTTGAGTTAACTGCTACTAAATAATATTGAGTGAAGTAATACTCATATTTTTTGAGTTTATATAACTTAATTTTTATAAATATTGTTAACTTAATACAATGGCACAAATTATTAAAAACTCATAAGTCATAATAACTTAAAATATTTGAGTAGACCCAATGAAAAAAATTAAGTAAACTATAATCAAAAACTACAAGTAGTATGTACTAGAAATTTTTAACTTCTGAGAACATATTATTTTAAGTTTATTAACTCAAAAAAATTAAGGCAATCGGTTGCCTTAATTTTTTGAGTTCTGTTAACTTATCGGGGTTTACGGTGTGGACGAATGAGACTGCAATTTCAACTGAAGGGGAGTCATTTCATTTTAAATAAATAAGCAGATGATTCTTTTCGAATATTCAAAAGTTAAAATATTCAGATATCATATTCAACGTGTTCACACTATGTGTGACAGAGTCTGTCAGCTTGTACGAAACCAAGCATAAAGATACCGATCTGAAATCTGTAAACATCTCGAGCCTTTTTCCTTGACGTGCAAAAAATATTCTGAGGCAGTAATGAGTTATCTGCTGTAATATGCAATCTTTTTTAAATACATAAATTAAAACCAAGATCAATAAATAATGTCAACAAGTAACAGAAGCAGTAGAAATAAATAGTGAAAGCGTCTCTAGAAATGGGAATGATGGAGTGTTTAGGGACGCTTGTTGTATTTGACAATCCATTGTTGGTAAAGCACAAGCAGGCTTCTCAGCTTTTCTAAATTCTTATGAGTTTCCTTGCTGCCTGGAAAGGCTTCCTCACAGGTTGTCAGATGTTTACAGCCCATGGCTGTTTTCAGATGCTCAAACGTCTGTATGATAGGGTTCAGCTTGTCACCCAGAATTCTGTCGAGCCTCTTTAGACCAGCTGCTTCCTGGAAGTACGATCTGAACGTAGAGACAAGACCGCAGTTGAGGTGCTCGTGCTCCTTTGGTTCCTCGATGCATCCAAGCGAGTGAGAGCCGGTGTGATTCCTCATGGCCGACTTAGTTTCGTTCTCCTTCAAAAAGAAGCAACAGGTCACTTTTTAGAGCTTTTGCCCCCCAAACACCATAACATGAACTAAACTGTTGAGAAGACCAAAGAATGCTTATATTCAAGTCATTTTCTTACACACGTCTTAGATAATCTGTTCTAGTGAAAATGTAATGTTTTTAGTTTATACAGCAGAAACCGGTGTTTTAAAACCCACCAGATAATCCAAGGCAGCTCCACCCAACTCTGCCATTTGCACAGCTGCGATATGTGCGGACCGACTGGTGTGCAGGACAGACAGCAGCAGGAGAAGACCTACAGATGCGAGAGAAAAGTCAGTTAAAAGTCCTGAAACAATACAGAACAGCTGAAACACTGGCAAGGCTATTTGATCTAAAAAAGAAAACAGTCTAAGCTCAGCGATCATTAACCGCCGCTTTATCCTGTCGGTGCGGTGAGAATGAGGATGTGCCGCACGAACTCTAGTTTGTCTCGTAGAAAACTGGGTCACAATTTAAAACAAGACTTACCAGCGGTGCACAGCTCAATTCTGAATGCCATGTTGAGATGCTTTGTTGTGTGTAGATGTGTTTAGCCATATTTATTATGCCGTTGTCTCTTATCTGATTGATTAGTGGTTCAAATGGGGATTTTACATTCATGATGCATAGACTGATTCACACAAAATGTAATCCATTTTCCCCCCCTCCGAACTGCTTGTTTAAACAATTTGTTTGACACAAATTAAAAAAAAGTTTTGACATTTTGGTGCCTGTTTAATTTTCGTAACTGTATATGTCATCAACTGATATCATGCATAACAAATGATTATAATAATACTGTACTTTATAGGTAGCAAAGGCTAATGACACTAAAATAATTCTAATTAAACAACATTACATATACTGTTTTTCACTAATGACGTATATAATAAAAGTCAGATAAATCACTTTATTTATTTATTTTTTATGGAACAGTTTACTGAAACTTTAGACAAAACATATGTGACCCTGGACCACAAAGACAGTCTTAAGTAGCACGGCTATATTTGTAGCAATAACCGTAAATATATCGAGACTTAGTTTTTGATTAGTAATATGCATGCATCCCGGCCAAATATTGTCGCATCCTAACAAACTATTCATCAATGGAAAGCTTATTTATTCAGCTTTATTCTCTCTCAGTTTCCAAAAATTGATCCCTACGACTGGTTTTATGGTCCAGGGTCACATATAAAAACAAACGTAAAAGTCGTTTTCATATGCAATATTTTATAGAAATATATATATATATATATATTCCTTTTTAGGGTTAAGGAAGGCTGTGAGCTGCGTGTGCTGCATCAAATTTCAGTTTTAGGGCTATTAATTTCCTCTTTTCAAAGTATTCGTTAATTTTTTTATTTTAAATAAATGCCTCTTCTAAAACTATATGCATTTAGAAAAGGGAGAAGAAAGGTACTGGGTTGGCTGCGTCAAAAGCTGAATCCACTGATCCTGTTACCAGATGGGTTTCTTTTGTAATTCGTTTGGCAGAACTATTGTAAACAGCCTGTAAATCAGTGTTACTTTTGACAGGCATTTTTGATTTAGTCTTAGTCTTCATCTTGAGACTAAAATGCTTAATAGTCTTAGTCACATTTTAGTCATTTGAGACTTTCATAGTTTTAGTCTAGTTTTAGTCGATGAAAAGTCATTACATTTTTGTCAACTTTTAGTCATTGCTTTTAGTCAAACTGCAGTTACCAACATTTATTTTGGTAGCCATTTTATGGTCTTCAAACAAAAATAGTTAATAATTCTTTAGACCAAATCAAAGCTTATGATCAAGTAGAATCAAGGATTGAATTTGGGAAAACTTGAATAAATTATGACAATTTTCTTTTTTGGGTGAACCTTTAACAGTATGGAAAAACGAGAACTTATTATTAATATTATACTTGTACTTCTACTTATTATTTTATAATAATATTGTAATTATAGTTGTTCATATATATATATATAGTTTATAATTTTTGAAAAAAAAAAGGCACAATAAGACAAAAATTAAAAATTAAACTATTTTTTTCAGATACAAAAAGTTTATTTTACATGTAGGCTATACATTTATTTAACATCTTTTGGTGTTTAATTAGGAATGCTGTCCCTTTAAGACGGAAGGCATGCACATAGTGGGTGGGTGCAGACATTTGTCATTTTTCTTGCTCATCCACTTCCAGCTATTTTTAGCTGCACAAAACAGTCATTTTGCTGCTTGTTATTGCAAACTGGCTTGTTGTGGCAAACTACCATATTATTTTAATGTATTATCTTAATTATGAACACAGTGGCTTGTAGTGCAAACTGTTTTACCGTTTACTGCACTTTGATATTCTTCTCATTATTTCCCTATGGCGGATTATGAACCGGACATCTGACACATTACCAGAAAACAGTTAGCCTATAGGATGTCCGGTGCTCCTCAAATAACATTCTCGTCCCGTCTCGTCTTGTTAACATACTTTTTATCATCAGATATTAGTTTAGCTAATTAACACTGCTGTAAATAGATACTCCGACACTTAGTATTGCAAAACAGGAATCAGTTTGAAATATTTACTTAAGCGAAGAGCAGCCACGTGCTCTGCACCCTCCTACCTCGGCTCCCTCATCTCCTCCAGAAGCGTGCGATTGGCGATTGAGCTGCGTCTCATGGTGCCACTGCAGAAAGGCACACAATCGGTTTCCGGCACATTATCAGGGTCATCGACAAAATGGGTCGTGGCACAATGACTAGCCTATACTGTAGAGGACATCTGTGGGCTCCTCCTTCTGGAGGAAGCCATTCACAGCTGTCCAGTCCTCCTATCAAAACATACTTGCCTTATATTTTATTAAGCTGACTGCCCCAAAATATCTCTTTTGTAAAACCTTTATCATTCTCACTGTTTCACGTGGACCCCAGTTTAAAAAATGCCTACTTTAAGCCATAGTAGATTTCGTTTCAATGAAGTCTACTATATTTCCCCCAGGCAATCTACCTTAGGAACAGTTAAAAGTTCCCCCCAGTGTGCAGTAACCTTATATTTATTTGTTACCACCTACATCCTAGTACATCCCGACATCTCATTCTATTCTATTCTGTTCTATTCCTATTCTATCAACTATAGCACAACTGTATATACAACTTTATTTTTTAAATTTATTTTAAAATTATTTATTTATTTACATATGTGTATTTTTTTTTATTCTCGTCTCACCTGTGTGTTGTTGTTGTTTCTGTGCACTGGAAGGCTGTGACACTAACACAAATTCCTTGTATGCGCAAGCATACACTGTAAAAAACAATTTGTTGAGTCAACTTAAAATAATTTGTAACCTGGCTGCCTTAAAATTTTAAGTTCAGTCAACTTAAAAAAGTTTAGTCAACTTGAAATGTTAAATTATTCTAAGTGACAACTTAGATATTTGAGTTGAATCAACTTAAAATTTTAAGGCAGCTGGGTTACTTACCCATCTGTTAAGTTTAGCAGACACAAATATCTAAGTTGTTACTTAGTACAACTTAACATTTCAAGTTGACTAAACTTATTTGAGTTGACTGAAGTTAAAATTTTAAGGCAGCGGGCTAACAAATTATTTTAAGTTGACTCAACAAATTGTGTTTTTTGTTTTATACAGTGTACTTGGCAGTAAAGCTCTTTCTGATTCTGGTTCTATAAAATGATCTTGGTTCTAAGCAGCTTTAATCAAGGTTTAGACTTTCTCTGTGACAGTGTTGTTATTATTTTTTTTATATAATTTCTATTTTCATTTTCATTTTAGTTGACTTCAATTTAAACTAAATGAAAATGAGAAATATTGCCTTGGGAACTAGCTAAAATAAACAAAGTTTTATTTTATACGGTGCTTTTATATTATTTCAAGTAATGACTTTTTTTTTATGGTTTTAGTTTCAGGTACCAGTAATAACCACTCTCTATAATTTTGTCTCTAGAAACTGTCAAAACATGACAAACAGGTTCAGCCATCTCATTAAAGAGAGAGGCTATATGTGAATTAATAGCACTCACAACGGTTTTGATTTTAAAAATGAAAAACTGTAAAAACGGTCACTTTAAGAGTATATTAACCATAAATGTAAATAATGCAAAAAAAGTTGCATAATGTGGAACACGTTTCTGGTTCCTTCCTTGAATCAGAGCATCATTTATTCTGAGAATCGTCTATCGAAATAGTTTTGATGCTCCATAGTGGTAAATGTCACCTGCAGGTGCTCTCCATTACACAAACGCTTTGTTAATAGGTCAGTGCAAAATGGAATTTTAAGACTTGAGGAAACCTTGACGATGCAACATCGTCGGCCTACATGTTCAACGCCCTCTGTAAAAGACCTGAAGCTCTGATGTAATGAACGCTCTTATCCTGACATCTCTCTATCGTCTTGTTTACTGCTGACCTCATCTCTTATTGCAAAATGTGGCAAATCCAGGCGTTGCTGATGTAGTAGTTGAATCTAGCATAGTGGAATCATACAGAAGAGTACAAATCTTATCTCAGCTAGGTGGTTTACTGAGGCTGTTCATTAGTAAGACATGTAAAAGCTTAGGGATTTCTAAGATGACCTTTCTAGGATTTTCGTTTCTTGCGGGTGGAATTGTTTGATGTCTGTAATTTTGATTCTCTTCCAAACTGGTGCACTGTATTGAAGTGTTGCGCACTTGCAGCAATACGTTTACTGCGCTTTTTCAAACACAGTTCAGTTGAAACAATTTACTAAAAGGCCCTGTTAAAATGTTATCATAACACGATTTCTACCGGTTTCTTTCTTTATTCTTTTCGTGAAAAGACAGAATGGACCCCTTCAAGAGTATAGTTTACTGCAACAGTACAGGAAGCCTATGGCTGTGTTATCAGCATTCATCCACATGATAAGTGCACATAGTGACAGAGCTGGGAGTTTCCCTACTGAATAGTCCAGATCTGACTATGACTGGGGAAGACCTTCATGATGAGTTTTGCAGTTCCTTTGCTAACATCATGCAGATTTCCACAAACTCAATCATTCTCTCTTTTATTTTTTAGTAGTGTGCTGCGTCAGGCTCATTGTATTATCTACGAAAAGATCACAAACAATACACTTTCTTGGTAAAATTACTGTGCGTTAAAAAAAGGGCACGACCTGTGATTGTGCTTGAACATAAAGACAACGAGGCTATGGCAGCTGTTACAATAACATTTACAGATTAATGATGAATTTGTATTTGAACCTGAGAAGCTTTCAATCATTAGACAGATTCGATAGCTTTAATATTCGACCACTGTTTATGATATGATTAACTTCTTCATTTCTTTCAGGAATGCTAAATCGACTGGTGGTTACTGATATTTCCAAAAGAATAGTCAGACACATTTTTGCTCTCGTTTATTTTGATCACAGTGCTTTTAGTCCAAAAGTGCACACACTCACACCTTTACTTCATGTTTCTTTGGATTAAATCATTTTTATTCATTTACATTATGCAGGTGGATGAGAGGTGCATTCAACCGGGGGATGAAACAGGAAGCTAATAAATATATAAGGATTCTACATGTTTTTCATGCATTTTGGGGTATTTAAATGAGAATAACAACTGGTTTCGTTAAAAAAGTTAACGATACATGATCTGAATTAATAATCCCACACTGTCATGTGTCTGAAATATATACTCTGAAAAGCCCTGCGTGGATGAATAAATGCTTAGAACCAGTTTATTTGTTGAATTATGGTGCACTGGTAAAATAGTTGAATTAATTTACAAAGAAATCTGTCAAATGTTTATAGATCATTGAATGTTACTATATCTTTTATTTCTCCCAATAAGACTGAAATTGTTTGTCAGCTTGCCAGATATTGCTGTTAATTCCATTTAAATTGAAGGGATGATTTTATTGGTCTCTTTTAATATAACGTATGATCATATGATTTCTATAAAGACACAATAATTCATTTATGCCACAACGGTTGTTTTAATAACACATTTTCATGAGCACATTCTCGTGTAACCTCACACACAGCCGCAGCCCTACAATCATTTCATTCATTTGCTTTTTCTCACATGTCTTTGGTAATGTAACAGTTTGTTGTGTTAGAATTTTTGGTATAAATATACACTACTTGTCAAAAGTTTTTTAGTGTTTTTTTTTTTTTTTTTTTTTTTTTTTAAAGAAGTCTCTTTTGCTCACCAAGCCAGCATTTACTTGATCCAAAGTACAGCAAAAGTCACATGATCCTTCAGAAATCATTCTAATATGCTGATTTGCTGTTCAAGAATGTAAATGCTGTTCTTCTTAACTGTCTATTCATACAAAGAAAGCGGAAAAAAATTCTACTCAGCTGTTTTCAACAACAACAACAACAACAACATAATAATAATAATAATAATAATAATAATAATAATAACATTTATTTATTTATTTATTTTGAGCAGGAAGTCAGCATATTAGAATGATTTCTGAAGGATCATGTGACACTTAAGACTGGAGTAATGACGCTGAAAATGAAGATTTGATCACAGGAATAAATAATATTTTAAAATATATTCAAATAGAAGTCAGTTATTTTAAATAGTAAAAGTATTTCAAAATGTTACAGTTTTTGCTGTACTTTGGATCAAATAAATGCAGGCTTAGTGAGCAGAAGAGACTAATTAAAAAAACAAAAAAAACAAAAAAAAAAATCAAAAAATCAAAAACTTGACTGGTATTATATTATATGATTTGCGGGCTAAAATAACATGCACTATAGCACACCAATCAGCTTCTGCTTGTTGACCTATGACACGTAATTAATGTAAATTTATAATACATTTATAATGTGTAGAGTCTACATATTCCATATATCTATCTGATCGCATCAAAGAAGAAAAAACGGAGTGGGTTTTTTTTAGCTTCTGTTGAAGTTGAACAGTAAGAGAGAGTGATTTTCTCAGTGATTTCAGTCAGTGTGTTGCTGTAAACTGCACATGGTGGTAAAGATTCAAGATAGATTTTGCGGTAAAAACCACCATCATCAGATACATCAGAATTGAATCACTAACCGTCCAAATGGGCCGCTGGTGCTTAGACCCTGATGTCGTGACTTTTATTTGACCTGTTATGCCATATGTACAGAGGTTGTTTTAAGAGAACTTTAAGAATTATATATATATTTTTGGCACAAATCCATGTGATATTCTCAGCACGGGCACTAAAAACAGGCACATTTATTCACAAGTCTCCCTTAAACCATTCATTATCATTAGTGGACACATAATTGCTATCCTCATTTACAAAAATGAACTATGGTGTCTAGAGGTGCTCCGATTTTTGAGGCCGATCGCCAATCACAAGGAGCAGTATCTGCCGATCCGATCGCCGATACCGATCTTTTTAAAGCCTTCTTGTTAGCATGTAGAATTCTTTGTAGTGATACTCCAATCAGGATTTTTAGACACTTATTCAGGGCCTGATTTTTATTTTTTTTCTTCAATGGGCGAATTCGCCTCTTAGTTGGCTCTTGTGAGAGGAGAGTTTTTTGGACATTTTTCAGAAATATACATTTATCTTACCTAAATGTTTGATAATGCAGTGCATTTTTGTTTTTATAATTGTGCAATTATTGCACAATAGCTTACACACAGCACAAGCCTGATTTCCACAAACACATTAATCCATTATTTTGATTTCAAATCCAAACATTGTTATTGAAAATGCTTTTTCAGCATTGTGATTCTTTTTGTTTTTTTTTACACAGCAGTAATCTTTCATAGACATGTTTAATCGCAATAAATATAAGTTACATATTATTCAATGCTTTTTACTTTTGCATTTACTTCTAGATTTATATATTATGTTGCTCAAGCAAGTGGCAAAACATTTAAACTACTTTTCTTACGTTATCACAAACATTCTAAATTAAAAACTTACCATTGACAGAAACAGTCAGTTGTACTGTTTATTGCATTTAAATCTTTATTACAAGCCATTAAATGCGGACGATCAGTGTATTTAAACCTTCACTGCTAAATTCAAACGAAGCTACGAGGAATGTGACGTCAAAAGCCACAGCCATGTCCAAATATGTCACATTTTCATTCATTTTTAAAAAAAACAGGAAGAAGATAGTACTGTTGTTAGCAACAGTCTCTAAAAAGAAGTAGTTGTTTGCCGTGTCGGTAAGTAAAAAAAAAAACTTTAACAATGTGTCCGTCGTTTGTGTGCATAAATGACAGTTAGTAACATATGTTTTGAACAAGGCATGTTTTAGCTATATATATGTATATATATGTGTGTGTGTATACAAATACATACGTGTATACAAATACATACATGTATACATGTTTAGATAGACAGCTATCAGATGATTCAGTAAAATAAATGCTGAATCAGTGTGCAGTTTTTGCACACACACACACACACACACACACACACACACACACACACACACACACACACATAACACTAATCTCAACCACTCAGACACACAAAACACTTACATGCATACAGTATGACATCTTTAATGATATACACTGCCCTCCTATAAGTTTGGAAATGCCCTAGAAAAGGGGGGGTTTTGACAATATTGGCATGAATCCTTTTTAATTTGTGATAATTTTGCACTGATAAGTGACAACACAAACTACGAAAACATTTTATTAAATAAACAGTTTATACATAGAAAAAAAAAAATTAGATTCATCAAAATATCCACAATTAGCAGCTATTACAGCTCTGCGTAATCTGGGACTAAATTCATTGTATTCTAAAGCTAAATGGCAATCAGTTAAGGTGTGCAGACCCAAAAATCTTTTAAAGACTTGGGCCAAGTTTAAACCAGTAATCAGGTATCACAGTCTGACTTTGACATGTATATGTTGCCGTTATCAAAATGAAAATTATTATTGCTGGTCTTCAATGATAATGTCAAATTAGTTTAATGTATTTGCACCAAAAAAATTATAAGGATTTATGCTGATATCCTCCAAAACCACACTTTGCCAGGGGTGTTTCCAAACTTTTGGAGGGCAGTGTACACTGATCACGGTACCCATGCACAGTAGCTTGGTTGAGCAGCCGCATCATTTAACTACATCTTGCTGGATAACTGTGTATCTGTCACAAATTATCTTTGTATTCTTCTGTATTAATGGAAAGATCACATAATGTTTGTCAATGTTTTTCATCATTCTACAGATTTTCAATCCAAGCCTGATGCAGGGCAGTTCTCCAGGGATGAGGGGCCTGCTGCAGTTTCACCAGTAACAAAAATGACTCATCACTATTTACTTGGAGGACCACATGCAAGGGACATTGCTGGACACAGAGTCACCGTGAGTTATTCTGTGGGGAGGTGAAATGGCCTGCCTTTCGACAGATGGACTGTAAAAAAAATAAAGAAAGCCATCAAAGACAACCTGGGGGGATAATCGGATGAAGCAAGAGATGTTTTTTTTTATTCATCTTTGAGTATCTGGAGGAACTGGACACTTTCGTTATAAATGGTCTTCATGAACAAGGCCTGAAGGTCCATGCCATTTTCTGTGAATAATCTTATCAGAGGAAGGAATCTCTCTGTGTAGCCTACACTCTAAAAAATGCTGGGTTGTTTTTTCAACCCAAATGCTGGGTTGAGACCACTGGGTAAGAACGCTGGGTTAATTTAACCCAATTTGGGTTAAAACTGGTCTTAATTTATAACCCAGCGGTGCTGGGTTAGGAACACGGACCCGAGAGAGAGCATGAGAGACCCGAGAGTTTTATTTAAACCATTGATGTCCTTTTTTGCAGAACTCAAACCAACTTTGAGGCTAACGCCACAGAAGCCTACTTGTGTGAGGAGGCGATTTTGAGCTTTGAGCTTTTTGAGCTTCTTTAGAAAAGAGGGAAAGGCGATTTAAGGCAAGTAAAGGTAATAATTTAATGTTATCTTTTATTTTATTTATTTATTTTTTTGTCTAAGAGTAAAAATATGTTTTACGTAGATGTTCAAAGCCACAGACAGGATAGATTCATTCTTTTTTGATTGATATCAGCTATTTGTAGAAAATAAATGTTTCCATTGTCTTCTGCCTGTTTACTACACATTTTGATGGAAAAATAGTATGATGACTTGTTCACATTTTAATTCAATCATTGATGTCCGTGTTTTTCGTTGCAGAACTTAAACCAACTCTGGAGTTAACGACACAGAAATCTGTGTGTGAGGAGGCGATCTTCTCAGCTTCTTCAGAAGAGAGGGAAGTAAAGGCCATAATTCCATATTATATATATTTTTTGACTAGTAGTAAAAGAATGTTTGCTTTTTTGCAGATGTTGAAAGCCAGAGACATAGGAGAGCTTCATTCTTTCAGGATTGATGTTGGTTATTTTAGAAAATAAATGTTTCTGTTGTGTCCTGCCTGTTTACTTCACATTTTGATGCAACAACAGTATGACGACTTGTTCACATTTTATTTAAACCATTGGTGTCCGTGTTTTTCATTGCAGAACTCAAACCAACTTTGGAGTTAACGACACAGAAACCTAGAAACGAGGAGGCGTTCTTCTCAGCTTCTTCATAAGAGAGGGAAAGATGGTTTAAGACAAGTAAAGGTCATAATTTCATGTTATCTTTTTTTTTTTTTTTTTTTAATGACTAAGTGTAAAAGATTGTTTTATGCAGACATTAAAAGGCCGGAGACATAAGAGAGCTTCATTCTTTTAAGATTGATGGAAGTTTTAAGATAAATCAACGCACGCTCTCTGGTAAATAAGACTTTTATCTTAAATGACTTTTTTACTCTACATGCTCTGGATGCTTTATGTATCACCGAAACTTGGATTAAACCTGGTGATTTAAGTCCTTTCACCGAACTCTTGCCCCCGGGCTGTAGCTTTTTAAATTCACCTCGGCTATCTGGCCGTGGTGGGGGCTTGGCTACAGTGTTCAAAAACTCGTATCTCTGCAGCCGACTATCAACTGGGCCTCATAACTGTTTTGAAGTTCTGGTGTTTCAACTTTCTCTAGTGAACCCTGTCGTTTTTGCTGTCATCTATCGACCACCCAATGTTAATAAGGATTTTCTTAATGAATTTGCTCAATTTTTGAGTGAAATTGTCGTTAATTATGACAGGATTTTAATATTGGGAGACTTTAACATCCATGTGTGTTGTGGCTCTAAACCACTTTCAAAGGATTTTCTTAGTTTACTTGATTCCTTTGATTTTGTGCAATGGGTGAATGGACCTACTCATGTCCAGGGACATACATTGGATTTGATCTTGTCTCGTGGTCTGTCACTGTTGGATATAAAGATCATGGACGCTGGTATATCTGACCATCTGCCTATTCGGTTTTCTATGATGTTCGATGGAAATAATCCAAGCCAATCATCACTGTTACGCTGCACTCGTATTTTTACGGATCGCTCAAGTGAAGAATTCTCCTCGAAGTATGAACTATTAAGTGCTACCCAGGTTATGAACTCTCTCACCTGTTGCTTGGATGCAAATGAACATCTTAGTATTTTTAATAATAACTGTTCAAATATCTTAAATTCTATCGCACCACTAAGGGTGAAAAAAACGTAAGCAAAATTCAGTACTTTGGCATAATGATACTACTCGTTCCCTTAGACAGGCTTGTAGAAAGGCAGAACGAAAGTGGAAAAAAGACAAATTACAGGTTTCATATGAAATCCTACGGGACTCTCTTTCTGCCTTTCAGCGAGCTGCTAAAGCAGCAAAGTGTAAATATTTCTCAGAGTTAATAACACAAAACAGCTACAAGCCAAATACTTTATTTTCTACTATCGAGACTGCACTTCATCCAAAAGTTAATCTTTTTCCTGAAGTATCTGTCACTCTATGTGAGAATTTTGCTATTTATTTTAATGATAAGATTTCTGAAATAACAGCTACATTGTCAATGTCTTCATACAAATTGGTTGATGTTCCATATTCTGGTTCTATTTGGTCTGAATTTGAGTTTGTGAACCTGAACACCTTGATTAGGACTATGTCTAGCTTGAAATCCACAATGTGTCCCCAGGATGTTATTCCGCCACGCTTTCTCAGGCAGATTATTGACACTGTTGGCCCTGATCTGCTGTCTGCTATTAATAAGTGTCTCCAAACTGGTACTGTTCCCCATGATTTCAAACTTGCTACAGTGAGACCCCATCTTAAAAAAACAAATCTTGATTCCACACTGCTGTCTAACTTCCGTCCCATTTCAAATTTGCCTTTTTTATCTAAAATCCTTGAGAAAGTTGTTTTAAACCAACTTCAGTCACATTTATCTTATAATTCTATTTATGAAAAGTTTCAGTCTGGTTTTAAATCTTGCCATAGCACAGAGTCAGCCCTCTTACGAGTTTTAAATGATGTTATGTTGACTACGGACTCTGGCCAGTTTATGGCTTTGGTTTTGTTAGACCTCAGCTCTGCCTTTGATCTGGTCAATCATAATGTTCTAATTTCACGTCTTGAAAAGTGCGTTGGTTTACGGGGCATAGTATTGCAATGGTTTAGGTCATATCTTTCTGATAGGAGGTTTGTGGACAATATTGGGCACCATTCATCTTCTGAGATACAGTTAAGATCTGGTGTACCTCAGGGATCGATTCTGGGTCCAGCGTTGTTCTCTCTTTATCTGCTTCCATTAGGGTCTATCTTTAGTAAATATGGGGTCTTTTTCCATCTGTATGCAGATGACACTCAGATTTATATTCCCTTAAAGCGTGGAAATAAGAATGCCTTTAAGCCTATTCTGGATTGTTTGGAGGAGCTAAAACTTTGGCTGGCAACAAATTTTTTGAGCCTTAACGAGAGTAAAACTGAATTCATAGTGTTCGGTCCTACTGATCAATGTATACACGATTTTAAAAGTACATCTCTATCACCGTACAGTACCTCATGTGTCAGGAATCTGGGTGTTTTGTTTGACAGTAACCTCAAATTTGATAAGCAGATAAGTACAGTGGTTAAGTCTTGTTTTTACCATATTCGTCTTCTTTCAAAAGTAAAGCCATTTTTATCTCTAAAGAAGCTTGAAATAGCTATGCACGCATTTGTAACATCTCGGCTTGACTACTGCAACTCTTTATATGTCGGTGTCTCTCAGTCTTGTGTCTCTCGATTGCAGTTAGTCCAAAATGCAGCAGCCAGGCTTCTCACAGGAAAGCGCAAATACGAGAATATTACGCCGGTTTTAATTTCACTTCATTGGCTGCCAGTTAAATATAGAATTGATTATAAAATTTTAATGTTTGTTTTTAAATCTTTACATAGTTTGGCCCCACAATACTTAACTGATTTGTTACAGCCTTATATTCCATCAAGATCACTCAGATCTACTAATTTTAATTTGTTGCAAGTGCCTAGGACAAGACTAAAAACCAGAGGTGACCGTGCCTTCTCTATTGTTGGTCCTAAGTTATGGAACGATCTCCCGTTTCACATCAGAGCTGCCCCAACCTTGTCTGTTTTTAAGTCCACTCTTAAAACCTATCTATTTTCCTTGGCGTTCAACATCTCTTGAACTATTGTTTTGTGTTTTTGGCCTTAGGAACCTCGCCTGTGTTTACAGCCTGTGTGACATTATGTTTTATAATTTGTGTCTGTTTTACTGTGTATTTATTAATAGTGTTGTAAAGCACTTTGGTCAACCTTGGTTGTTTTTAAATTGTGCTCTATAAATAAAAATTGTATTGTATTGTATTGTATCCTGCTTCAAATGTTCCACCATCATCCCTGTACCCAAGAAACCAAAAACACAGGACTTAATGACTACAGACCTGTTGCTTTAAGATCTGTGGTCATGAAGTCATTTGAGAGACTGGTGTTGGCCTACTTGAAGGACATTACTGGACCCTGTAACGGTTAGTAGCTGCGTGCTGGATGGAACGAGACGAGAGACGAGATAACAAGCAAATAGATTTAATATAATCCTTTGGTAGTACAAGCAGGAACAGGCAGGAAAATCCACACACGTAGAAACCTCAAACAACATTAAAGACCGACAGAAAACTCAGGATACAAACAGGCTTTTAAAGGGTGACTAATTACAAGGACAGGTGAATGGGATGACAATAACGAGGGCAAAACCAAAGTAAACAGGATGACAGGGGGAGACACTGGGAGAAACCAAATGAGAGTTCAATGGGGATGTAACATTACTCCCCCCTCCGAATAGGCGCGACCTCGCGCCGTAGAAAACAAAAAACAAAATAAACAAGAGGGGCGAAAAAACTGCAGCAAAACAGAGTCCATGTGGGGGGAGGCTTCGGCGGAGGACGGAAAACAAAAAACAGAGTCCTTAGAGTCCATGGGGGCGACGAAGGTGGGAGGAGCCAGGGAAGAAACAGGAGGGACCCGAAGCAGGAGAAGCCGGTAGAGACCCAGACCGCAGCCATGATGTAAGCCCACGGTGGAGCCGACGGAGGGAGGAGCCATGGTGGAGGAAGGGCTGACAACTCCAGGGGGCCGACCGACGGCGGCGGAGCAGGTGGAGGTGGAGCCCGAGGCGGAGACGGAGAGCCAAAGATCCAGGGCGACACCGAGGATCCGGAGGGCCAAGGCGGAGCCCAAGGCTCTGGCGACCGAGGCGGAAGCGGAGATCCGGAGGTCCGCAGCGGAGCCGGAGCGACAGAGGACTGAGGTGGAGCCGGAGGGAGGGAGGAGCCCAACGGAGCCGGCGGGACGGAGCGACGAGGCAAAGCCGGAGGAGTGGAGTCCTGAGGCGATGGCGGGACGACGACCGACCAAGGCGGAGCCGGAGGGACGAGGGAGCCCGGTGGAGCTGGTGGGCCGACGGGCGACGGTGGAGATGAGGGAGCTGAGAGCCGTGGTGGAGCCGCAGGGTCGGAGGGCCGAGGCGGAGTTCTGGACTCTGAGGCTGGAGGCGGAGCTGAGGGATCCTCCAGCCATGACGCCGATGGAAGCTGGCAGACCCGCGGCGAGCCCACTGCACAGGTGGTGGGCTGACGGTGAGCAGAGGGGCTGTCAGGGGACAGCGGTGACCAGACAGACAGAAGAGGGGGGGTGGGTGGGAATTCCATACCGACAGGTAGATCATGACAGGTAGGTATTTCCGTAGAAAAGTCTATTAAATCCCCAGAGTGAGTTTCCAGAACTTCCGTAAAGAAGTCCATCAAGTCCCCAGAGTTCAGTTCAAGCTCACCCCCAGCGGTGGTGCAGTGGGCAGGGCTCTCCATAGCCCTCTCTTGCTCCACGCAGCACTCCACCGTAGCGGTAGTCGTAGCCGGCTCTCGCACCTGGTCGGACGTGTTGGGCTCTGGCTCTTGAGTGATCCTTTGCTCGGTTGCTCGTGGCTCTGGCTCGTCATCCGCGGTGGGCTCGGGCTCATGCTCCGCATGTCGGGGTGAGGGTTGGCTGGGTTCTGGGTCTGGAGTGGGGCTGACGTCCTCCTTGACGAAGTCAATAGTCCATGACGATCCACAGGACGCCAGCACCCACTCGATGTAGTCCGGCAGGCTCTCTCGAGGACCCTCCCCGGATAGCAGCCCCTTTGCGGTGGTGTTCAGTCCTGCACGGTAGAAAGTGCAAAGGCTGCTATCCGGAAAGTGGGAGTGTTCCGCGAGGAAGATGTAGTCTCGGGTGTGGTCCTCAAGAGAGCGTTCCCCCTGCTTCAGGAGGATGAGGAGAACAGTAGGGTCCATACTAGAAAATCAAAAAGGAAAACACTGAGAAACAAGACGAGAAAATAAACGCAGGGGAATAATGCCGGAAAAAAACTGTTGTAGGTCGGTCTTTCTGTAACGGTTAGTAGCTGCGTGCTGGATGGAACGAGACGAGAGACGAGATAACAAGCAAATAGATTTAATATAATCCTTTGGTAGTACAAGCAGGAACAGGCAGGACACGACCCTTGCTGGACCCCCTGCAGTTTGCTTACCGAGCAAACAGGTCTGTGGATGATGCAGTCAATATGGGATTGCACTACATCCTTCAGCATCTGGACAAACCAGGGACCTATGCAAGGATCTTGTTTGTGGACTTCAGCTCTGCTTTCAACGCCATCATTCCAGATATCCTTCAGAATAAACTGTCACCGACCTCCATCTGTCAGTGGATCACCAACTTTCTGACAGACAGGCAGCAGCTAGTGAGGCTGGGAAAACTCACATCCGGCACCCGCACCATCAGCACTGGAGCTCCCCAGGGCTGCGTTCTCTCCCCACTGCTCTTCTCTCTCTACACAAATGACTGCACCTCTAAAGACACCTCTGTCAAACTTCTGTAGTTTGCAGATGACACCACAGTCATCGGTCTCATCCGGGATGGTGACGAATCTGCTTACAGACAGGAGGTTGAGCAGCTGTCTTTCTGGTGCAGTCACAACAACCTGGAGCTCAGCACGCTCAAAACTGTAGAGATGACGGTGGACTTCCGGAGAAAGCCCCCTGCACTCCCCCCTCTCACCATCATGAACAGCACTGTGGCTACAGTGGACTCATTCAAGTTCCTAGGAACTAACATCTCCCAGGACTTGAAGTGGGACATTCACATTGACTCAATTGTGAAAAAAGCCTAGCAGAGGCTGTACTTTCTTCATCAAGTGAAAAAGTTCAATCTACCACAGGCACTGATGACACAGTTTTACTCCGCTGTCATTGAGTCAGTTCTGTGCTCTTCTACCGCTTCCGGAGTACCGCTTCCGGAGTACCGCTTCCGGCTTTGCTACTGTTCGGATGCTTTTGCTTACTGCTCCGCGCTTTGCTCCCTGTTTATATACTTTTCTCAGACTTTTCTAAGATTTTAACCTCAGCAGATCAGCACAGTGCTCTAACAACACATTTTTGGCACAAACACTAAATTAAAAACTTTTCATAACTGGAATAATACTACAAAAAAAGAAGACTCTTTGCCTCCCACTGCCAGCAGTTTACATTCCGGAGACGGGAAAACACAGCTGCCTACATTCAACAGACGAGAAAGAAAATGCCTCTTCAGCCTCTTCTGGAATCTACTTGCTGCACAAACTGCCACAGACTTCTACAAAGGATTGTGGTTCTTGAAACAAAGTTACTTGCTGGACTTCCAAAACAGGCGGAACACTCAGCAGACCGTCGTCACGGACCCCCTCAGCATACAGCCGGTGAGTCCCGTGAACCCAGTGAATCTCAATAGTTTATAAGTGTAGAGGAACAAGCCGAAACTGATCGACACACTAATCAGTGGCACAAACAGGGAACGAGACCCAAAGGCACTCGAGACATCAGATTGTCACGAGTATCTCATATTGCTGTGGTAGCATCCTCTACCCCTGATATGGCTATGATAAGGCTTGCAAAAACTGGTGTTTTACCACCTCCTATACTCAGACGTTCATCAGTGGACCACTCCCAGCAAGGGGAACTAACATGTTTTCACGGTTGCTCGGGCTAAATACATGGCTACAAAGAACCTGCAGACTAAAAGGAGTCAACTTCATTAACAACTTCAATCTTTTCTGGGGCCATAGACAACTGTTTAAACTGGATGGCCTCCACCCTAACACACTTGGTGCAAGAGTGCTAAAGAACAACATCTATTTTTCACTCCGTCATCCTTCAGTGGAGTGTGCCAGTCCACCCAACATGAATGGCACTCACACACCTGGACAAAGTATGAGTGACCACAGGACGTCACATCAGCTTCAGAGTCGTCATGTGGTCGACGCATCCCACAAGGACACTGAGAACGCCACACAGCCACAACAAGCACTGCTCATGGACACCATCCCGGCTGAGCCCTGCCCACTGAGCTTATCACAGACAGACTGCGACGTACTACAACAGCTCCAAGACTCAGCGCCGAAGGACGACTTTCTGGTAAACAGCCAGGAAAGCCAGGACAACATATTTCAGCCACCGGAAACACCAGAGCCACAGCCCCGCTCACCAGACACATTATCCCTCTCTCCAGCATCTCCACTTCTAAGCTTCTCACAGAAAATGGAGGAACTGGTATATGCTGGAACCAGACTCTCCCACTCTTTTGCTGCAAGCCCCCAGATATCAACTAAAAAACGGGGGGCACCACAACCACCAAAGCCTGTGGGCCCAGCTCACCCTCCTCCTTCTTCGAGAGCTCTCTGCCACAACGCCAGGGCCCAAACCCTCCTCCATCTGCTGTAGGTGAACCAAAAACAACTGATAACAGCTCTCAGTGATATGTGTCGGGTCCCCGCTACAATAGCAGCAACATTCATAAATGTTTACATAACAAGCGGGAACCCAGTGTGCCTGTAGCTTTCTCAATCTCTGTTTTATCACGTGATAGAAAGTCTAAGGCGTCTCAAGCCGAACGGCTGACCCATCTAATCTGCGGCCTATTAGGTATCAAAATAGAACGGCTCTAGAGACAAAAAGTAATGGCATCAAGTTAGCATTTTTAAACATTCGTTCAATGAAAAATAAATCATTTCTGATCAATACAACCTGGATTTTATGTTTCTAATTGAAACATGGCTTGAAGACAGCTGCAGTGCAACAGTCCTCAATGAAACAGCCCCTCCTAACTTTACTTTCATGAGTGTCTGCAGAGCTGTTAGGAGAGGTGGAGGTGTAGCTGCTCTTTTTAAAGATGTCTATCAATGCAAGCAAGTGTCATTTGGTCAGTACTTGTCTTTTGAATATCTAGGGATTGTGCTGAAAGGTGCTCCACGAACTCTATTTATCATTATTTACAGGCCTCCAAAATACTCTCCAGCCTTTGTTGAAGAGTTCACAGAACTGTTATCAATGATTTCCTCAGAGTTTGACTGTTTTGCTATTGCAGGGGATTTTAATTTTCACATAGAAAATGCAGAAATCAAAACTACAAAAGAAATGGTAACCATTTTAAACACTTTTGACCTGATTCAGCATGTGCATGGACCCACACACAATCGTGGACACACTCTTGATTTACTCATTAGTAAGGGTCTAAACATTTCATCCATTGTCATTAAGGACGTAGCACTATCTGATCACTTCTGTATTTTCTTTGATATATTGATCTCTGCTACCACTGAATCTAGATCCGTCTCTGTCAGAAAGAGATGCATTAACGAAAATACTAGTGTGCTGTTTATGAAGGCTATATCTTCAATGCCAAGCATTTCTGCAGACTCTGTTGATCTTCTCCTGGAGTCCTTTAACTCAAAAGTTAAGTATGTCATTGATGACATTGCACCAGTGAAAGTCAGTAAGACGACTGGCAGACAAAAATCATCTTGGAGAAAATCAACAGCAGTACAGAGTATGAAAAGACAATGCAGAAAAGCTGAGTGGATGTGGCGGAAGACAAAACTTGAAATTCACTATAGCATCTATAAAGACAGCCTTCATGCTTTCAATGTGGAACTAGCCACAGCAAGACAGAAGTTTTTCTCAAACCTTATAAACAGTAACCTATACAACACTCACACTCTTTTTGCTACTGTTGAGAGACTAACAAACCCCCCAAGTCAGATTCCCAGTGAAATGCTCTCTGATAGCAAATGCAATGACTTTGCCTCCTTCTTTTTCGAGAAGATCATTAATATCAGAAAGGTGATTAGCACATCCTCAAGTTATGCAGAGGTCAGACAGATTCGACCGCAATTTCAAAAAGTCGTCACTTTGTCTGTTTTTGAAGCAATTGATAGCAAATCTTTGGAAGAAATAGTACAGCACCTTAAATCCTCAACCTGCAACCTTGACACACTTCCCACATCTTTTTTCAAAAGCGTGTTAAACTGTTTAGGAGCAGATCTCTTAGAAGTGGTGAACACCTCACTTCTTTCTGGGACTTTTCCAAACTCCCTGAAAACTGCAGTTGTTAAGCCCCTTCTGAAAAAGAGCAATCTTGATAACACCATATTGAGCAACTACAGACCAATATCTAATCTTCCTTTTATAGGCAAGATTATTGAAAAGGTAGTTTTCAATCAGTTGAACAACTACTTAAACTCAAATGGATACCTGGACAATTTTCAATCTGGTTTCCGACCGCATCACAGCACAGAGACAGCGCTCGTTAAGATAATAAATGATATTCGCCTAAATTCTGATTCTGGCAAAATATCAGTGCTGCATTTGACACTGTCGATCATAACATTCTTCTAGAGAGACTGGAAAACTGGGTCGGGCTTTCTGGGATGGCTCTCAATTGGTTCAGGTCATACTTAGAAGGGAGAGGTTATTATGTGAGTATAGGAGAGCATCAGTCTAAGTGGACGTCCATGACATGCGGAGACCCTCAAGGCTCAATTCTTGCGCCGCTCTTGTTTAGCCTGTATATGCTCCCACTAAGTCAAATAATGAGAAAGAACCAAATTGCCTATCACAGCTATGCTGATGATACCCAGATTTACCTATCCTTATCACCAAATGACTACAGCCCCATTGATTCCCTCTGCCAATGCATTGATGAAATTAACAGTTGGATGTGCCAGAACTTCCTTCAGTTAAACAAGGAGAAAACTGAGGTCATTGCATTCGGAAGCAAAGAGGAAGTTCTTAAGGTGAATGCATACCTTGACACTAGGGGTCATACAACCAAAAATCAAGTCAGGAATCTTGGTGTGATTCTGGAGTCAGACCTTAGTTTCAGTAGTCATGTCAAAGCAGTAACTAAATCAGCATACTATCATCTCAAAAACATTGCAAGAATTAGATGTTTTGTTTCCAGTCAAGACTTGGAGAAACTTGTTCATGCCTTTATCACAAGCTACATTTAAATCTAGACTCAAAACTCATCTGTTTAGCTGTGCATTTACTGAATGAGCACTGTGCTTCGTCCGAACTGATTGCATTATGTATAATCAGTTTCTGTTTTTAACTGTCTTAAATTTATTTTAAATCAATTTTTAAATCATTTTTAAATTATTAAATCAATCAGTTTTTTACATTTTATAATTTTTTGTTTTATTGTTGTGATCAATGTTTTTATGATTGTTCTATTTCCTTTTTTTGTGATTATTGTTTTTATTATTGCTTTTATGATTATTCTACTTCCTTTTATGTAAAGCACTTTGAATTACCTTTGTGTAAGAAATGTGCTATATAAATAAACTTGCCTTGCCTTGCCTTGCCTTCTATAACTGTCTGGTTTGGGGCAGCCAGCAAATCAGGTATAAGAAGACTGCAACGGACTGTTAGGACAGCAGAAAGGATCATTGGTGTGCACCTGCCCGACCTTCAGAACTTATACAATTCCAGAGTGAAGAAACGGGCAGGAAACATCATCCAAGACCCTTCTCACCCTGGACAGAACCTGTTTGCACTTCTCCTCTCAGGCAGATCCCTGAGCACTAGAACATCTAGACATAAAAACAGCTTTTTCCCAAATGCCATCTCCAGCTTAAACAGATAAAACATGAGTCATTACCTGTGTTCTACTATTCATTTCTGTTTTTCTTTCTCCATTTCTAATTATTGTCTCTTTCTGTAGTATTATTATGTAAATACATATGCCTGTCTCTTTATTTATACAGCTGTATATGGAGTAAATAATGCACAAATCTGTACATAAATATTCTGTTCCAGATTCATACACGTTATTATTCATTTTAAGTTTTTATTTTATTTTATTTAAATGTTTTCTCTGTTCTCAGGTTGTCAGACCCTTTGGACTGTTTTTGTGTGTTTTTCCCCGTGTATGCCCTTATTTGGACTTTCCGTTTCCGTTTCTTATTTCCACGTCACTGTTTAATTGTCTGCACCTGTCTCCCCCTTGATTAGTCTATGTATTTAAGTTTGGTTGTGTTTCACGTTTGGTTGTCGGTGATTGTATTGTTACTCTGTCAGTTTACGTTGTGTTTGCTGGTTCCCTGCTGTTTCCTGTCTGTTCCTGTTCTCCGTGGATTATTTAATAAAGTTACATGTGCTGGATCTCCTCGCTCCTCCTCATCATTCTCCGCAC
This sequence comes from Cirrhinus mrigala, assembly GCA_036247105.1. Lineage (NCBI taxonomy): Eukaryota > Metazoa > Chordata > Actinopteri > Cypriniformes > Cyprinidae > Cirrhinus > Cirrhinus mrigala. The sequence goes on along the minus strand of CM070011.1, from coordinate 1,426,375 downwards.
ACGACGCCATTGTGACAGAAGAACCGACCTACAAAATGCTCTGGGCTGAGGATTTTCTGTTCAACATCCAGCAGGCGGAGAGGCCGTTGGAGCCCTACGTGGAGGAATTTCTGAGCATTGTTCATCTGGTGAGTTGAAGCGATGTGACTATTAATGCGTGTTTTCAGATGGGGCTCAATGATGACAGATTGTTCCCTTCCGTAACTCCTGACAATTACCGCAAACCCGTAGCGGAATTCATCAATTATGTCCTTGCCCTTTGTAATTCTCCCTCGCTCACCCCAGTTCTCCTAAGCTCCTCTCTCATCTTCAGCCCAGAACCCGCGGCCAGCTCTCGGACTCCAGCCGCGTCCACGGCCAGCTCTCGGACCCTAGCAACGCCCCCGCGCTCTGGTTTATCGGCTGGTAATATGGCAACCCCTACTAATATTAAGGATTATGTGGATTTATATGAACTGTTGTCTCCTGTGTCACCGCTGGTCCCGTCCAGCTTTCCCAAGCCTCCACTGATCCCGTCCATTTCTCCAGCACGCCCTCTTGAGCCCGAGCTGCCTCCAGCGCCGCCCTCCGGAGCCTGAGCTCTCTCCAGCGTGCCCTCCAGAACCTGTGCTTCTTCCAGAGCACCCTCCAGAGCCGGCTCCGACCGAGAGCCCTCCTGTGCCTGTGCCTCCCCAGCGCCCTCCTGTGCCTGTGCCTCCCCAGCGCCCTCCTGTGCCTGCACCTCCTGAGCGCCCTCCTGTGTCAGCGTCTCCTAAGCCCGGCCTTCCTGTACTCTTCTGGGCTGGCAATGCCCTAAGTTCCCCCAAGAAAATTTTGAGGGGGGGCTACCCCCTCGATCAGCCATGGCCGGCTGGACTGTGGACTCGGCCATGGCTTCCTGAACCCCCTGATCCGCCATTGCTTTATAGACTCTGTGCTCCGCCTTGGCTCCCTGAGCTCCCTGATCCACCCTGTGTCTGCCCAGCATGAGCCTCCAGGGCGCCCACCCTCCCTCCCCAGTGTGTTTGTTACGGCGCGAGTCGTGCCTTATGGGAGAGGGGGGTAGTGTCAGACCCTTTGGACTGTTTTTGTGTTTTTCCCCGTGTATGCCCTTATTTGGTCTTTCCGTTTCTTATTTCTACGTCACTGTTTAATTGTCTGCACTTGTCTCCCCCTTGATTAGTCTGTGTATTTAAGTTTGGTTGTGTTTCAAGTTTGGTCTCTGTCAGTTTACATTGTGTTTGCTGGTTCCCTGCTGTTTCCTGTCCGTTCCTGTTCTCCGTGGATTATTTAATAAAGTTACATGTGCTGGATCTCCTCGCTCCTCCTCATCATTCTCCGCACACGACGCCACTGTGACACATGTCAGGTATGTATGTATGCACGCATGTATGTACCAGGAGTACCTTAAAAAACCACAACAAATTCCTTGTGTGTTTGCGCACACTTGGCGAATAAAGCTAATTCTGATTCTGATGTTGGAAAACTGCCGTTCGGCCCAGTTTCTGAAGGGAAGGCATCATGTTCTGCTTCAGAAATGTACAGTACATAATGGAAACCATGTTTCCCTCAATGAACCGCAGCTCCCCAGTACCAGCAGCACTCATGCAGCCCCAGACCATGATGCCACCACCATCATGCTTGACTGTAGGAGAGACAATTTTCTTGGTACCCCTCACCAGGGCATCACCACACATGCTGGACACCATCTGAGCCAAACAAGTTTATCTTAGTCTCATCAGACCATAGGACACGGTTCCAGTAATTCATGCTCTTGGACAGGTTGTCTTCAGCAAACTGTTTGCGGGCTTTCTTGTAAGCCAGCTTCAGAAGAGGCTTCCTTCTCGGATGACGCCAATGCAAACCGACCTGTTGCAGTGTGCGGTGTATGGTCTGAGCACTGACAAGCGAACCTTCTACTTCTGCAACCTCTAAAGCAATACTGGCAGCACTCATGCATCTGTTTTTTGAAGCCAGGTTCTGCACCTGACGCACAGAACAAGCACTCGACTTTGTTGATCGACCCTTGCGTTGATTGCCCCTGGTCTGATGCCTTATAATCTGAGTCCGTTTTGTCTGATGCCTAATTGTAGGAGACCTGACATGTGACATTGTTTTTCCTGAGACCTGAAGCCTTTTAGTCTGAGGCATGATGCCTTTTCATTTTATGACTGATGTCTGAGGATGTCCTAAAATGTACACCGTATTTTGCCTCTCTAAACAAGATGACGGTGTTTCGTTCCTAAATGAATCAACCGTTTAAATGATTCGGTTCAATCGCAGTGACTTGCTTATTAACAGTGACTTACTGACACTTACTGGCTGTTATTCTACATTCAAAGTACCTTTTCATTTTTTAAAATAATTTCAAATATCAGCATTCAACGTTTTAAGATTAAAATATTAAAACATTATTCATGCAATTGTAACTGCAGGTTAAATGCATTAATGTCCTGCCTTAAACAGTGGGTAAATACAGCTAAATGCCAATTCAGATGCAGTGTTTGTGTTTCCTCTATATTGGAAATATTAATTTTGTTGATGATTTTATTTGTGTGGTAACAGCCTAAATGTCTTATTTTTCTAAGTGACTTTATTGATTAAATTTGATTTGATTAAAATTGGACTTAATGACTTAATGGGGCGCATCATCAGCTTTAGATCAAGGTTAATGAGATCAGCCTTTTGAGAGACCGCCCATCAAACATCCCAAAGCGATTATTGGCTGATAGTGATCGGTAGCCGATCAATCAGAGCACCCCTAATAGTGTCCTGCAACCACTAGTAATAAAATATAAAAAATTATATCTGGTGTCTGAATAATTTTTGATTTGACTGTATATGGTTTGTTGACATGACATGGCATTTTCACAATCTTAAAATTGTCCTATGGTGTGACTGTCTCAAGCGTGGCTCAATAAATTACAAGCTTTAGAAATTTAAAAGAAAAACATAAAAATGTTAATAAATACCTCTGGCATAAATGTACAACTGTCTATTTTTGTAAATGGCAATCTTTTTTTTTTTTTTTTTCATCCACAGATTAGAAACCTTATACATTTTGTCTCTGAAAACCATGTCCTCTGGTGTAACACCATATCCTGATTTTAAAATTGCCCAATTCCAGAAAAAAAAAAAAAACTTTAATTAGTTGAAGGACCCCACTGTAAAAATATTCCCTAAAATTTACGGTAAAAAAATGGCAGCTGTGGTTGCCGAAATTTTACCGTAAAAAATACAGTAGCAACATTTTATGTTTTGCAGTTTTCACTTAAATTTATAGGTAAATACCATAATTTCATTAACTGATATAATGTTAATGTACCAACTTATTGAAGGACTGAAATCTGTTTTGTACCTTTGTAATACACTGATAACCACCAAAAGCAGCTCATCACAAACAGCTTTTAAATAATGACATATAGAAGGTGCACAGTGTCATTCACACAAACAGTAAACACCATCATGGTAACACACATGAAACTGAAATAATGCATAAACATTAATTTAACAACATTAGATGTAACATAGAACTCTAATGTACAAAACAGCTAAGAAAAAACTAAAAAGAAAGGCTTATTTCAACAAAAAAACATCAAATTAAAAAAAAAAATGTAACAGGGAATTCTGGGAATGTCAGTTTACGGTTATTCACTGTAAATTTTATGGCCTTTTACCATTAACCATTTAACAGGTTTTTACTGTAGCATTTTTACAGTATTTTTACCGTTAAATTCACAGTAATTTTTTACTGTGTGATCATGTTATTGAAGCCACCTTTTTGTCTCAGAATTGTTCAAATATTTCACTTTTTTGGAACCACTACAAAAGTGTTGTGTTTTTGTCCTTTGGTGTGACAGCCCAAAATTATATATTTTTTAAATTAAAAACTGTATGTGAAACTACATAATCATGGAAAATTATGCAAATGTGTCTCGTTAACCGCTAATGACAGGTTAGCTTGGAATAGCAAGGTCATTAATTGATACAAAAAACTGAAACGTCCTTTTGTGTGGCAGATAATGTCCACGGGTGTAACGCCTGTACTGTCACACCACAGGACAAAGATGTCACCCCAGAGGACAAGGTCTCTTTAAGAAGCATTTTAAATAATTAAAGAAGATTTGTTGAATTCCTTTTTATTCTTTTTTGATCATTCAAAAATTATCTTTTACAAAATACACTTTTTTTACTGCCTATTTGTCAACTACCAATATATTGAATTGAATTCATATTGCAGACTGTCATAATGCCGCTACAACCACTGCCACATTGAGTCTCAAAACTGCTGCCACCAGAGGTCTGCTGGCTAGTTGTTGTACCGCTTGACTGAAATTGTAACGTGTACTATTGCCGTAGGGCCTGAGACGAGAACGAAAGAGTTGAATGCAGCAAAGTGAATCATTACAGTCCAAGTGATTTTATTCATGACAGCTGTCTCGTCACTCGTGCTACAACCACATTCCAAAATAAACAAAAATAAATCAATAAAATTTCCAAAATAAACTATACAAAACATAAAAATAAGACATGCTGAGAGCAGCAAAACAAGGCCTGGGCACTAGCCTCAAAGAACAGGCTGACACTCGAATCCCACATTTGACTTAAAATACAAGGCCTTGGGCCTCCCGTGGCCCGACTAACTCTACACCCAGACACCCTTCCCTATATATATATTCAACCCTCCCGCCAAACACTAACGGGACAAACCATTAACGGGGGTAGATCAGGATGGCAGAGGATAGTTCAACAACAGTATTAAAACATACACATTCAACACACATTTTGATAATCAAAGCTAGACTATTGTCATCAAAATGCTCTCCCACGTTAAATCATAAACAAACAAAAATCAATAAACAATATAACCCTGTAAACTGTTGTTCACGTGATGATGATCCAGTTCCTTATCACACAGACCGTAACACACCCAACATAGCTGACACTGGCTAAACATTCTTCTTGACGACAGATTATTGTAAATTAAATATATATATAAAAAACAAACCCACCACAGAAATAAATGACATCATATGATGCTGGCATGGTGTTGTGATAAACCATTGTTAGCTGCAGAGGGTTGTTCAGTGAGTATCAATGAGTAGAACTTTTTTGGGAAAGAAAAATAAAATATTTTCTTAATTTATACAAAAGTTAAGTGTAAACCCAATTTAAAAACTAGGAGTTTTTGTATTTTAGAAATTAATTTAATGCAAATAATGTTGACTTTAACTTTAAACTCAACACCCATTCACTTCAAAAAATAGACACAGCAAAATCTGTAATATAAAGGAATTTAAAATATTTACATTTTCAGAACTATTGTCTCAGTAACCTAATCCAAATATGCCACACATGTAACACTGCCATTAGGGTTGTAAATATGGTACATTACTGTGTTAAACACACACAGCAGAAAACTATGATGAGAACAAACAATTGTTTTTCATTACCAAAAACAAATAAAGTGAAGGAAGTAACCTTTACAATTTTACACAGGTACTACCCCGTAAATAATTTTCTAGTTAAATTTAAAAATTATATTGATTTGAATATTGTTCCTTTTGTAATATCATAACTGATAACTTTGTTTCATTTATTTTGGCACTGCTCTCATGTTAAAACATTTTAGAAAGATTTGACTGGATTTATAATTGATAACACTGACCTCATAACATTGATCACCAACATGTTTTATTTGGTTTTACTAAAATCCCCTCAAATAAAAGGAAAGAGTATTACATTATAAATTAGATTTTCAATTTTGCTAAATTTTATATTGATAAGTGTATTTATGATAAAATCAAGCCTTTATTTTTGGTTCTTGAAAAAGAAATTCAAATTTATATTAAGATGTTTTTTTTTTTTTTTTTTTTTTTACATAATAAGAAAACAATTAAGGCTGTTTCCTTTTGTGAATCCTTGTGAATATATTTACATGATGTTTAGCCCACCCCTCCTGCTGTATGTGTATTTTGTATACATATATTTAGTATTTTATATATATTTATATATAATAATAATAATTTTATATATGTTTATTTTTTTATTTTTGGTATGTGTTTTGTTTTCATGTGTATTATTGTAGTCCTAAAAAAACACTCCCGAGTGAGAGAGTCCAGCCGCAAGAGGGGCGCTGTGCTTTCGCAGCTTTCTGCGAGTGTCAGGAGAAGGAGAGAGAAACATCCGGGTATTGTTCCGCCGCAGAAGAAACCGATGAGAGAAGGAGCTGTTCGCGTTCTGCCACTAACTACAGGGATACAGCGAACTCGTTTCTTTATACGTTGACATGGCGGCAAGTATATTTGTTTGATTGTTGTTTTTGGGCGAGATTATATTCGGCAAAAGTATACAATTTATGAAACAGTAATTCATTGGCTTCATTCTGTACTCGGAAAAATGGCGGATCGCCTGTTCTAAGCCTGATTGAAAAGAACCGAAAGGCTCAAAACAATGCTGGGAACTAAAATGCGAACCTGTTATATTCAGTGTCTATTTGATATGACAACTTATTTGGTTTTGTGACAATTTGCTCTTCAGTAGTATCATACACATAAACAGGAGGCGATTAGCAAGCTAACTCGCGGCTAACCTGATGCAGGAGTACACTCAAATTATACTAAGATATAGTAATGTTCATAATCAGTGAGTGGCTTATTGCTTTTATTTTTTTTACATTAGAATTATTTTGACTTTGTGTTTTGTCTCCAATCAGGCAAATGAGTCTGTGTCGGGAAAATCGCACACAGATGAAGATCGTCAGCGGAGCTCGAAGCATTGCTCCCGATCCAGATCACGATCAGTGGAGCGAAAGCGCAAGTCAGGTAGACCCGATTAATTCTGTCATTCTCATTAGAAAAAGCATCGCAAAAGAACGTCTTTCTCAGTATTGTTGTTTTCCAACCCAAATACCCAAACATCCTTACCCCTCCAGGCTCTGAGAGGGTTTTGCGGCCCTGGAGAAGTTTTGACATGCCCAGACATCAAGATATATTTACCTGACATATGCAAAAGTAAAAATAAGTCTTGAAACTTGAATAAAACTAAATTATTAGAATGATTTTAGAGCGACTGTGTTACCTAATTGTAACAATACCTACAGAATATTCACAACCCTTCATTTGTACAAAAAAAAATCTACACTCCGCACACCACAATAACAAAGTAAAAACTAGCTAGATATTTGTTTTTGTTTTAATATGAGCTCACTTTATTCTGATTAATTCCATAGCTTCCTATTTAATTTCATTTAGAGTATTTTGATTAAAGAATCTTCAGACATTTGTACAAAAAAAAAAAAAAGAAGACAAAAATAACTTTTTTTTGCCATATAATCAGAAAAAAGGTAAAGCTATTAAAGCCTTAAGCAATTAAAATAAATCAAATAAAATAAAAGTTTTGTTTAATTTAATTGCATTTTTGTTTGTGTGTTTCTGAGCAAAAAATAAATATCACACATTTTTCCCTAATTTACAGAAGGCACCCATTAAAATGTAATTCAGTGTAACAGTCTTGTCAAGCATATTTACAACAAAAATCAATTTATGACATTAAAAGACACTTTCACCCCAAGTACTAATTAGTTGTAATTCTACATTTTATTTGCCACTATCCTAGGTTTTGCCCATTTGTCAGTTAGAATTTTCTACTCATTTAAAACACAATAGGGATGTAGCTATCGCTTATTTTAGTAATCGAGTATTCTACCGAGAGTAATCAGCTAAGAAGTAATTTTTCTTTATTAAAGAGCCATACTAAATATACAAGAGAAAATAAATAAGGTTTCTTAAAATGAACAACTAATATGTTTCCTTTTTAGAAAAATTTACATTTTTATTGCTTAAATTGCATATATTAATAACCATGAAAACTAAAAGCATTTAATGTTTTTGTTTGTTTTTTTTTTTTTTTGCCAAATCACATTCAAAATGCGAATATATATATATATATATAAATATAAAAAAAAAAAAAATCAATTTCACACGACTTTAGAAAAAGGTAAACGTTACAACCTAAAATTAAGGCATAAATCAAGAAATTGAGACATTTAGATGTAGGCCTATTTACACACTATTTAATTCAGCTCAGAGGGACAGGAATGCATTTAACTTGCAGTTACGAATGCATAAATACTATTTTGTCATTTTAAACGAAACATTGAATACTGATATTTACATGTATTTTTGAAATGAAGATACTTTAAATGTGAAATCAAAACTGCCAGTAGGTGTCAGCAAGTCACTGTTAAGTAAGTGAGTCATTTAACTGGTGATTCATTCAAGAACGAAACACCGTCATGTTGCTCAAAGTCACAAAACAGTGCTGTGGCTGTGTTTGGAATGGTTATTTTTTGGCAAAATAGAGCAAAAACAGGCAATATGCTGTCTATAACGCAAGTCTCTTAATAGTAACTTCTTGTTTACTGATGAACTGTTGCATAAAATCAGTATCACATTTGTAATCATGCTGAGGGACTCTTTGTTTGATATTGACTAACTTTCTGTGTGTCACAGAGAGAGAATGAGACAATAAATAACACTTAGTCTTTCACAAAACATAGCTAACTTAGGGACATCATAACTAACCACCATTAATTTACGGTCTTAAATATGTCCAACATTTATCGGTTTGTGCGTCAGTAATAATGGTCCGTGGGATAACACAGTGTTCCTTGTGTAGTTACAGTAAATGGACTAAACGAAGCTTCAAGGCAAATTATTTTTTGTAATGTGATTTTTTTTTTTTATTTTTTTTTTTTTTGCATTCGAGTTACTCGAGTTACTCGGAATCGTTTCAGCCCTAAAACACAAGAAAATTTAATATGCTCCTTATTCTTTTGTATATTTTAACGTGTACAGGTCAGAATAAGCATGCTTTTTGAATTTTTACACAAATATTTTTACACTGAATGGCAATGTAACATTATTTCAACCATTATTTTCAACATTTTATTCTCCAAAAACTAATTCGAAACCTTAAAAGCAGAGACTTTGTTTGCATTTACTGTGCTTTCTATGAACATAAAATCACTTGGGTAAATTTCTTTTGATGTGGACATCTTAATGTCTTTGACCCATATATATATATATATATATATATATATATATATATATATATATATATATATATATATATATGTATGTATGGGTGTGCATTGCTATAAACTTCATTTGGACAACTTTAAAATCGTTTTTTTTCTCAATATTTGGAATGTATATATTTTTTTTTTTGCACCATTAAATTCAAGATTTTCAAATAGCTGTATCTCACCCAAATATTGTCCTATCTTAACAAACCATACATCAATAAATCTTAATTTTGAGAAATTTACACTTGTAACTGGTTTTGTGGTCCAGGGTCACATATATATATACATGAAAAATAAGTAAAGTAATGGTGAATGCATGTAAAATGAATCGGTCGGTGTCCATCAAACAATAATTAATTTGTATGTTTTTTTTGTTTCAGGAGACAAGAGGCACAGACGAAGCCACAGCAGAAGCAAAGAGGTAACTAATTTTAGTCCATTGATGTCATGTAGACCTAAATTAAACTGGTCACATCATCAGTAGTTTTACAGCTGGCATTTCTAGTTTTAGTCCTGGGTAAGTATGCAGCTTAGACAGAAGGAATGAAATGCCAGACTGAGAAGAAAAGCACTGAGATGTAATCACAAGTGCATGTAATCGTAAGTTTTATTAATATTGATTACAGATGGAGAGAAATGTCTGTTTGGGAGCTTTTTTAACGTCCTGTATTTTAGATCACATGATAACATTTCTATAATAAATTACACTCAGCGTGCTAATGCACGAAGAGACTCTCTGAACTGAAGACGCTGCTGACAGATAGCAAAATTATATGCCTACTACCTGGACAGGTAACTATCAGTCATTTAAACTTATTTGCCTATTAAACGATATCTTTTTGTCTCACAACCCCAGTTACTGCCTTTTTTGCAGAATTGCTGTTAAAAAATGAGTCGCCCTTCCCAATGTGAATGCATGCACATTTGCACAGTATTGACATAAGTTGTAAAACAGTTAAGTTGCACACATTGTTCAGATATGCATATGGTCATAAGGGCATTTTTATCCCGTTAATCTTTAGTGGGCGAGCAGGACAGCTGCTAGAATGGGCTCGTTCACACGAATCATGCCACTTTGTTGTGTGCGACCGTATCGAGATTACTTTATTCATATTATGTCGTTTCATATTTTGTTAACCTACTCTGCTCTACCAGCCTAAACACAGTGATCACACTTTTTTACTGCATTAAGGGACTTTTCCAAAACCACCTCTAAAATCAAATTTTAAAGCCATGTTCGGTTGGTGTTGTTACTGTGTTTTGCATTTGTATGGCAGTATTACCTTTGCGTTTCTCAAAAGAATATCCAAACATTTTATGGAGAAACAATATTAAAATGTGCTGTTACACCTAAAACTTACTTAAGTGCTTGTCATTCTATTTTTTTGGTTTTATTAGTCTTACTTGCAACACAGAATTCAGTATCGAAACTGTGATCTCCTCAGACGCAAGATATTTTCACTCACTAGCAGAAGCGGGTGTCATTGTTTCATACCACTGAAACCACTTGCGATTCTGTGGTTTAAATTGCTTATCATATGTATGGAAATGTGCCTGTACACACAAGAGGTGGCAAGATTGCAAAAAAAAAAAAAAAACTTTCTTTCTATCATGTAAAATGCCCTTTAAAGTCAACATGAACCCAACTTTATGAATTTCCAACAGAATATTTAACAATTTTACTCCTCTTGAATTGACATGGGTGTTCTGTTTTTGAGTGGCCAAATTTGTATGATCATTTCTAATATTTCATATTTAAATATTCTGGTTAAGTGCACTCATTTGTGGTAAATGTAGCTGTAGACGCTGCACTCGGATGGTGGTGGAAGTTGGTGTAGGGTTTTTGTAGTTTATAAACTGTTTTTCTTGTCAAAATTATTTTGGCAAGTTTGTTTTCAAACCAACTTACTAACTCTCTTTATTGCACTATTTTCCTGAAAGAGACCAATTCTTCTTAAAACAGGCACGGAAGAAGGACTCTGAGAAAGCTCTGAAATGTCAGAGCGGATCAGAGGAGCAGCTGGAGATGTCAGATAAAGGCCGCGACCGCCTGTCTGAAGACGTGGAGGAGCGGCATCGCCGAAAAGACAAGAAGTCCTCCAGACCGAGAAGCCTATCGAGATCACGCTCGAGAGAAAAGTATTCACTTTCATTTCATTTAACGCTGACTGAATTCATGCAACGAGTGAATATGGTAAGGTTTCGTGTGCTTGAATATGCAAGTTCTTGTTTTATTGTAGACGACATCATAATCGAAACTGGGACAAAAGGAGATCTCGATCGCGCAGCGGCGAAAGGAGATCGAGGAGTCGTGACAAGAAGAGGCGGGCCAGGTCTCGATCAAACTCCAGAGGCAAACACAGACATCGCAGCAGGAGCCGCAGCAAGAGCAGGTTGGGCCGACATTTTGTGTTCAGGATTTTGCGTGAGACTGAGTGGAAGTGCTGATTTGTACTAAAAATGTGAGATGGTTTCATTCTGTCTAGAGAGAAAAAGAAGAGGTCAGAGAAAGCACGGAGAAAAAGCCGCAGTCGGTCAGCGAGTCCTGTGACCTTCAGAGGCAGAAACACAGCGATGGATGCTCAGGAGGCACTGGCCCGAAGGTAGAGCGCCGTCTGTTTCACACAAGTACTAAATACGTGATTCAGACTTTATACACTGTATACAACAGAGCTGAGTTCGTTTTGAAAGCATTTTGGTTTTAGCCATAGTTCTTTAACTAAAATGCTATCTGGTTTAAGTCCTTTTTCGGTCATCTGAAAGTCATCAGTCAACTTTCCGTTTTAGCCGACTAAATGTCATAACATTTTAGTTGACTAAATCTAGAGTAGATGGACTTAAAGGAGTTTGGTTAAAGTCCATTTCCAAAACAAAGATTCACATATAATGTACTCACCCCCTTGTCATCCAAGATGTTCATGTCTGTCTTTCTTCAGTCATAAAGAAATTATGTTTTTAGAGGAAAACATGTCAGGATTTTTCTCCATATAATGGACTGATATGGTGCCCCGAGTTTGAACTTCCAAAATGCAGTTTAAATGAAGATCCAAGATGGCGGCGCGGTCAGACGCAGCGGCTACTCCGGGTCCTAACGACGGTGCTTTTATGTCTTTTAATGTCGTCCGTTCATCTCCAAACAGTGTAAATGTACCGCTAAAACATAGGGAAAGCACTCCAAAACAGATTTACGATCGCCAAAGCCTTTTGGAAATCGGCAACGCACACAAACACCAACTCTCGCCGGCGGCCATTGAGAAGCTTCGAGGCCTTTGTATACTGCTGAAGCCGGACCTCGAGACTGTGGCCTCGCCTTCTGACGCTATCCGCACAAAACGGCGGCGCCGGCGGTGCGAGAGAGGACGGAAGCGCGGTAAGCGCGGAGGCATACGAGCTAGGCTACGGGCAAACCCACAAGACCGGCTCTTCCAACACTCATGCTGTCAAATGTTCGCTCGCTGGAAAATAAACTGGACGAAATTCAGCTCAGTCGGTCCACAGAGCACGAGGCAAGGGATTGTTGTGTGTTTGTTTTCACTGAAACATGGCTAAACGACAAAACCCCGGACTCCGCCATTCAACTGCACAGGCTAACCTGCTGCCGAGCGGACAGAGATTCATCACTGTCTGGTAAGACTCGCGGGGGAGGCTTGTGTGTGTATATCAACAAGGAATGGTGTAACAATGCTGCAGTAGTAACAAAAAACTGTTCATCGCTGGTGGAGTTTATGTTTGTGAAGTGTCGGCCGTTCTATCTGCCGCGGGAGTTCACGGCCATTGTTATTGTCGCGGTCTACATCCCGCCGTGTGCAAACCCTAAGGACGCGCTTCGCGAGCTTTACAGCGCCATCAGCGAACAACAAACAAATAACCCCGACGGCTTTTTCATCATTGCCGGTGACTTTAATCACGCGAACTTAAAGTCTGTTTTGCCAAAGTTCTACCAACACGTGAACTTTGCAACAAGGGGAAACAACACACCTGACTTTGTTTATTCTACAAATAAAAATGCTTACAGGGCTGAACCCCGCCCCCACCTGGGGTACTCCGACCACATCTCTGTTATGCTAATCCCAGCATACAGACCACTTCTCAAACTTACCAAACCGGTTCAAAAACAGATCACGGTATGGCCAGACAAGGCTACCTCTGAACTACAGGACTGCTTCCAGAACACAGACTGGAACATGTTTAAAGAGGCAGCCACCTACAATAACCAGACAGACCTGCAAGAATACACAGAAACAGTGACTGCTTACATCAAAAAGTGCATAGATGATGTGACAGTCACCAAAACCATCACCACACGTGCCAACCAGAAGCCATGGATGACAGCAGAGGTTCGTAGACTGCTAAAAATCCATGCAGTATCCAGCACTCTCCACCTAGCTCTCACTCACCTAGAACAGAAAGACTCTTACGTTAGAATGCTGTTCATTGACTTCAGCTCAGCATTCAACACAATAATCCCTCAGCAGCTCATCCACAAACTAAACCTGCTGGGCCTTAACACCTCCCTCTGTAATTGGATCCTGGACTTCTTAACTGGTAGACCCCAGTCAGTCCGTGTCGGCAGCAACACCTCCAGCACTACCACACTGAGCACAGGTGCCCCACAGGGCTGTGTTCTCAGCCCGCTGCTCTTCACGCTGCTGACCCACGACTGCACTGCCAAGTTCAGCTCCAATCACATCATCAAGTTCGCTGATGACACGACTGTGGTAGGTCTCATCAGCAACAACGATGAAACACACTACAGAGAGGAAGTGGCTCAGCTGGCTAAATGGTGTGGCGCTAACAACCTGTCCCTCAATGTGAGTAAGACAAAGGAGGTTGTGATGGACTTCAGGAGGAACTCTGTTGACCACCGCCCACTGACCATCGACAGCTCGGCTGTGGAGAGAGTCAGCAGCACTAAATGCACATCACGGAGGATCTCAGCTGGACCACCAACGTCACGTCGCTGAACAAGAAGGGCCAACAGCGCCTCCACTTTCTCCGCCGGCTGAAAAGGACAAGTCTCCCTCCACCCATCCTCACCACATTCTATAGGGGCACCATTGAGAGTGTGCTGACCAGCTGCATCACTGTCTGGTACGGGAACTGCAGTGCTGCTGACCGCAAGACCCTACAGCGGACAGTGAACACAGCCGCAAAGATCATCGGTGCCCCTCTCCCCTCCATCCTGGACATTTTCCTTGCACGATGCTCCAGCAAGGCCTCCAGCATCGTGAAGGACCCCACCCATCCCTCCCACAATCTCTTCCAGCTCCTGCCATCAGGTAGAAGGTACTGGAGCATCAAAGCTCGCTCTGTCAGATTTCTCAACAGCTTCTTCCCCCAGGCTGTGAGAGTCCTTAACTCCAATCTCCCTGCCCCCCTCTGAAACCATGAAAATCTCAGCCGCCTCCTCCCCCCAACTCTCTAAAACTGCTGACAACCTTTCAAAGTGCAATTCTGAGTGTGTTACACACAGGTGAGTGGGCTATACAAACCACTTGTAGCAACACACTTATGTACATTAGACACTTTCTATAAACACTTGCTGCTACAAAGACTCAATCGGATTATATATGTTGATTTGTGCATTGCACTATGCGCTGCTTCCCTCAAAATCTCTCTTCTGCACAATTTAATGCACAAAATATCTCTTTTGCACAATTTCATGTACAAATGTCTCTTTTGTAAAACGTCATGTACAGTACTTATGTAAAGTTTTTGTTGTCTGAAAGTTTTGTATGTGTAGTCCACTATTTATTATAGTATTTATAGTATGTATAGTCAAATGGTTAACCATTGTGTAAGTCTTTTCTTATTCGTGTACTGTTGTATGTTTATATTGCTTAACTAGTATGTAGCACCGTGGTCCTGTGAGACACGACATCTCGTTCTACTATATGCCCACACATGTAGCAGAATGACAATAAAGCTCGACTTGATTTGACTCGACTTGACTTGACTTCAAATGAACCCAAATGTGGTTGTAAACGATCCCAGCCGAGGAAGAAGGGTCTTATCTAGCGAAACGATCGGTTATTTTCATTAAATAAATACATTTTGAATCATTTTTATTCTCAAATGCTCGTCTTGTCTTTCTCTCCCTGAACTCTGTATTCTGGCTCAAGACAGTTCGGGTATGTCGAAAAACTCCAATCGTATTTTCTCCTTCAACTTAAAAAAATCATTTCAAAATCATCCTACATCACTGCAGAAGCACCGACCCAGTGTTTGCAAAGTGAACATGCAAAGAAGATCAAACACCCTTAACAAAAAGGTAAAACAGTGATATAGGATGATTTTGAAGTTGAGGGAGAACATGAGATGGGAGTTTTTCGACATACCCTAACTGACATGAACCAGAACAAAAACAGTTAGAGGCGTTTGGCAATAAAAAGCATTGCGGCATTTGGGATCGTTTGAAGCCGCATTTAAACTGCATTTTGGAAGTTCAAAATCAGGGCACCATATCAGTCCATTATATGGAGAAAAATCCTGAAATGTTTTCCTCAAAAAACACAATTTCTTTACAACTGAAGAAAGAAAGATGGTGCTTTGGCTGGTTTAGGTCGGTCATGGATAAATGACACTAAAACTGCCAGTAGGTGGCACCAAGTCTGATGGGTTAATGAGTGAATTATTGAATCATTCATTTAAATGATTCATTTAGAAATGAAGCAAGGGGCTGGAATGGATCATTGAATCATTGCCTCAAATGATATGTTAAAAAAAGGATAAATTCAGGAACGAAACACCACTATGTGTTGCTCTATGGTGCACAAATGATCTGCGCAGGCTTAGTTTGAAACTGTTTCGATTGGCGAAACGGGGGAAAAAAAACAAAAAACACAATTGTCTATAATGTAACTCGCACAGTATTGAATTCTTATATGTTTAACTGTTGTATAAAATAAATATCACATTTGCAATCACACTCACATGCTAATATTTAGGAAAAATTACACTGTTGCTTGGATGATGTTATTAACTATAAAAATCTAAAAAACAAACCCATACAGGATATTTCTTCTTTCATAACTTGAATTCTAGTGGCATTCTAACTACATGCAAATAGGCTTCATCACGCATACAGGCTTTGTACTTTCAGGACGTGCTTATTTTTTGCAAAGTGAGTGACATACTGGATAATGTCAGCTCAGATATTGTTTAAAACAGCAATTATGATATTATAGGTGATGATAAATCTTACACACCCCTTGTTTCAGTGTTATTTGTATATATCCTGCAGCCATAGTCAAGCTCTGATTTGGTCTGCAGTAAAACCACCTTCTGTGAAAACCACCCCAAGAATCTGACTAGATTACTGTGGTTTGAATCATCTTTTAATCTTCATGTTCATTAAATATATTCTCCTCACGCTCTTAGGCTGGAGAGAGCGAAGAAGCTTCAAGAACAGAAAGAAAAAGAGTTGTTGGAAAAACGGCAACAACAAGAGCGAGCAGCAGGCGAGTATCTGCCGCAGATCATCTACTTTAATATCTGACTTCAGTGCTGCATCCGTCTGATATCTAATATATGGCTCGTTTCCCAACAGCAGCAGCTCCACTGTTGTGCGACACAGCCAACGCAGCACCCAGTCCAGGCCTGAACGTGGCGGCGCTGCTCGCCTCCGGCACACAGGTCACTCCTCAGATCGCGATGGCCGCTCAGATGGCAGCGCTTCAGGCCAAAACGCTGGCAGAGACGGGCATTGCTGTGCCAAGCTACTACAATCCTTCAGCGGTGAACCCCATGAAGTTTGCGGAGCAGGAGAAGAAGAGGAAAATGTTGTGGCAGGGGAAAAAAGATGGGGTGAGGACAAGCAAGTCACGCATGTAGATTCTGATAAAGTTATTCAGTTTTTTTTATTCATTTCATATAATATTAAATATATTTTTCTGTTTTTCTCCTGCTCTTCCTCTGCTCTTGAGTCTATGGCAGCCCATAGAACAATTTATGGGAAAAGTTATAAAATTTGGTAGACAGATAGAGGACAGTCTGAACATTAACCAAAGCAAATTTGGATTTTCCAACTTAAACCCACTGTGCATTTGTGTTTATTCAAAACATGACACGGAAAATATTTTTCCTCTCATTTCTGGGCTCTTTCTCAGTTGAAAGCACCCTATGACGTCATATTGCTGCTTGACATTTTTGATTATTTTGAATTTTTCAGAGAAAAAAAAAAATTCTCAGCCAGTTTTGGTCAAGATCATGTGAACCCATCTCAGACAATTTATGCAATTATTTTATTACTATTATTATTATTAAACCAAAATGGGCTCTAATCATCTTCAGACCAAGCTTTTTAATAGACCAAACTGTTTTTATAACTTTGGACTAAAAAAATCAAAGGATTCTCAGACACAAAAAAAATATTAGCTGCCTCTCATACTAGTAACACTATTTTTGACATCCTTAAGGTCTTTTTATGTATGTCTTAAGATGTTCAGTGTTAATAAATGTTTATGTTGTAGGACAAGTCACAGACAGCTGAGCTTTGGGAGAAGCTGAATTTTGGCAATAAAGACCAAAATGTGAAATTTCGTAAACTTATGGGCATCAAAGTAAGTTGTTCTCCTATATTAAATATGGCCTTTCTACTTTTTATTCAGGATGCTCTTAATGTGTGAACTGGACAAATCTCTCATTTTATTATAGAAATGTTATGTTTGATTGTTGTTCCTTTATTTATTTTTTTAAATATTGTTACAACTTATTCACACTGAAGTTGTTAGTAATTTAGTGCTTTTGTCCTTTTTATTAGTTTTAATAATTGGCTTTTATTTCAGTTTTAGGTTTTATTTCCAGTTAGTAATTTCAGTGCTTCGACTTAAACATATTTCTAGTTAGTTAACTGGTGACCTTTCTGGTTTTCTTTTTGTTTGTTTTTCATGCAATATCTATTCCATGAACAAGGATGTTTCATTAGTTTCATGATGATAATAACCCTGTTGTGTTGATTGTAGGGTGAAGAAGAAGGATGTTCATCAGGAGCTGCTAATGAAGAAGGTCTGAAAACCTTGCAGCAGCAGGAGGAGATGTTCCGCAATCTGGACGTCCAGTATGAGATGGCCCGTTCACAGACGCACACACAGAGGGGAATGGGCCTGGGCTTCTCCTCCTCGTTTTCCTCAAGGGGCATGGATGCCGTCTGAACATTCTGTGTTTGTGCTTCTCATTTCTGTAAATTCTGGCCGACGTCGGCGCGGTAAAGCTGATTTGTACGTGCTTGTAGAGGATGCTGCTGCAGTAGCTTGCATGTATGATTCATCAGACCTGTCATTTTATTCATTTTGGAAACTCACTTGTAAATACAGTTGATTGCTCAAACATGTATTGTTGCTTGGTCTCTGAAAATTGTTTAATATTGTAAAGCTTTTGTTTGGGTTTTGGGAGGGAAGTGTGATTGTATATTTCACTGTGTTTGTATTGAAACTGTCTGAAGCAAGCGATTCCTGATATATCAGTGACCGTGGGGTACCGTCCAGGCGGGTATGATATATTGTGAATGCTTTATGCTTTTAATAAAAATGGTTACTACGTAAACATATTAAGGCCGCAAATTAACGTGTTACAGATGGGAAACGACCCAAAACGAGCAACACTGACTGTTTCACATTTAGAACAGTGAAATAATTTAGCGTACGGCATACATTTCATCATTTGATCATGCATTGTTTGATCTTTGATTATTTTCTTTATACTAAAAGAAACTGAAGTTGAAAGATTGTAACAACTGGAACCTCAACTTTTAACGTGCCTGTCCTCGCACTAGCTTGTATACTGTACTCTTACGATTCTACAATTCTTCATAGGTAAGTTAGGCCTAGGCTGATCTACTTCTAATTTAAACTGAGAAAATACGAGTACCAAAATTAATGAGAAAAATTTATTTAGAAATGGCTGCCATGAGTTTGCAGTGGAAGGTCACCTACATTACACAAAGTTGCACACTTATTTTTTTTTTTTTTTGTGAGGTCATTAGGAAGATCCTCTGTGTGCTCCTCAGTTTTACATTTGGGCTGATGTAATCTGAGAATTAAACTGACACTCAAAAACACCAACCTATTATCAAGTTAAAAGATGGCTTGTAGAGGTCACAAATTCATAATGGGCCTAAAGGCAATACACTCAGGAACAAATTTAATTGTCTGATTTGAAATCTCCAAAATATAACGAATGGTGAATTGTCTGATCGTTAAATGCTAACTTAATATAGTGCTTTTTTAGCGTACACTTCGGTTTTGTTTTAGTGTATACTGGCTATACTTTGTACACTTAGTGTAGTTGCCTGTCAGCATTTTTTCAAATCAAAATCAAATTGAAAACGTGTTCAAACCAAAGTGCCTGTTTTAAATATTGTGATTTGTTATTAGAAATGTACAATGCTAATAACGCTCGTTTAAAATTGTTTATAATGCATTCCGCATACTATAGTAATTACTGAAAAAAAATTTGTTACGTTGTGTACACAATTAAATTACATTTAAAAAAAAAAAAAAAAGAAATTACATTTGTTACACTTGACTTGCATTGTGTACAGTTATTAGATTCTGAGCTGCTACATGGTGCATTTTTCTGCAAGTTTATGTTTACAGGCTGCAGAGAAACAGGGTCAAATAAAGATGGAAGAGATGTGTTTTTAGCCGATTCTGGAAGCTGCTCGGATTGAGTTGGGCAGTTTATTCTACCAGGTGGGAAAAGTCAATTTAAAAGTCTGGAGTTTATTTTGTGCCTCTTTGGGATGAACAGTAATGCGCCATTCACTTTCAGAACGAAAGCTTCTAGAGGGCACATAAGTCTGAAGTAATGAATTTAGGTAAAGGGGTGAATTTTGAATTTTGAATTTTACGGCAGCAGCTATTGGTAATAGAGGTCTTCACGGGTCCAAAAATTCGTACCCGAACCCGAAGAGACCCGCAAATTTGTTGCACGGAACCGACCCGGACCCCCTTTTAATTTGAAAGTGGGACCCGAACCCGTGCAGACTGGAGAAATGCCTTAAATTTACTACCCGGACCCGACCGTTATTCGTAAATTGGACCCGGCTGGGAAGACAGAGACCCGACTACACCCGGTCAACACATATCACACAGCAAACTGCTAACAAATCAATAAACAAGTTGCGAAAAAACTTTTTGTTTTACCTACTTTTATTAGCCCAGACTGTGATCAATCCTCCTTGACTAACATTTTCGTCCATGTTAGGCTGTTCCTCTCTCTTGCCGAGTGAAAGAACCTTCTTAATTTATGTATTATTTGAGCTTGGGGCGTTTTTTTATTTATTTATTTATTTATTTATTTATTTAAACGCACAGAACAAGAAGTGCGTTACACTTTACTGCGTGCGCAGTGGTGTAGTGGTGTCTGGAGAAGTATCCACCTTATTTTTCCCATAAGAGTGGGTGCAGCCATTTGTACATTTTTTGTGTCTAGCTTCCGGTCTCATCCACTTCCAGCTATATTTAGCTGCACAAAAAGCTTGTTTTACTGCTTGATATTGCAAACTGCCTGTCTTACCATATTATTTTAATGTATTAGCTTAATTATGAACACTTGGTACCGTCCGCTTGCAGTACAAGCGTTAACTTCGCGTCACGCATTTTTTCCCCCACCTTATTTCCCGCTCACACTTTTCTCATCCTAATTTTACAAGTTGCAAGTTACAAAACACACGCAGTGCTGACCGACACTGATCACTGACGGTTGCAGTGTTCTCCGATCGATTCGGGTATTACACACAAATGTTAAACAGACCCGGGACCCGAGGTAATACAATGGGACCCGACTCGGACCCGGCTGACCATTTAAAATATAGACCCGAACCCGTACGGTTCCCGGGTCCTCGGGTCTCGGGTCCTCCATGAAGACCTCTAATTGGTGGCCAGTGCAAATTGATGAAGAGAGAGGTGTGACGTGCTTTCTTTTCGGCTCATTAAAAATGAAAAAGGTAAAGGTTTGATAGAACTGGATGGATGATCTGCCAAAAGAGCAGTGCAATAGTCCAGCCTGGGCAGAACTAGAGCTTGAACAAGGAGTTGTGAAGCATGTTCCGAAAGAAAGGGCCCGATCTGCCTGATGTTGAGTGAAGCTAATCTGCAGGACCGGACAGTTTTAGCAATGTGGTCTGAGAAAGTCAGCTGATCATCAATCACAGCTCCAAGGGTTCTGGCTGATTTGGAAGGAATTATGGTTGATGTGCCTAACTGGATGGTGAAATTGTGATGAAACGATGGGTTTGATGGAACCACAAGCAGTTCTGCTTTGGCAAGGTTGAGTTGAAAGTGATGGTCCTTCATCCAGCAAGAAATCTTGGTAAATTTTATTTACCAAGATTTCTACTCTTTTCTATTAGGGGTCCAAACACAGTATTGTATTTGTACTGTTTTGGTAATCATTCCTTTGCTACCCTTGATAAAGTTGCCTTGGTAAAATCTTTCAGGGCAAAAAAGTTAAAAGCCAACTGAGTGGCCTGACAACTGTATCACGTCTGATCTATATCCAGACACTTGACACACACAGGACAACAAGCCATTCTGTGAAGGACACACGACAGGTTGCATGAAATTTTGTGCATAGGGGACGCTACAACTGAAAATCATGTCTGCGCAACAGTCTGATCAAGGAACTTGGCACCTTGGCACCTACTTGCCAAGTAGGTGGCAAACCATTTAAAGATTTAAAAACAAGTGACAACATTTTACATTTAACTCTATAACACACTGGGAACCAACTGAGAGACATTAAGATTGGAGTAGTATGTTCACATTTACAGACCCATGTTAAAAAAACTTGCAGCAGGATTTTGGACCATTTGAAGAGACCATTGATAGAGAACTTTGGCGATTGCTTGGATCTCAGTGACTGCAGCATGCGGATATATTTGTATTTCATTTGTATTACTTTATTATGTCTTTGCTATTAATAGTATTTACAAATGAACTGCAAACAAAATATGACAGATTCAAAGTTTTTTTTATGTTCAGGCTTGTTTTATTTTTCAGCGATGAGCACAGTAAATGATGCTCTGCTGCCCTCTTGTGTCTGGACCCACACTTTCATCCAAGCTGTTTGTGTATGTGTGCTGGTTACTTCTTATTAGGTTATCCCAAAATCAGGAGACTGCTCTCTTTATATTACTTTTAGGATCAGATACTACATTTGTCATCACCTAGCTGTGGAAATAACAAAAAACAATCTGACTTTAAAAGAAACTATTTGTAATAATTTGTGTTTTAAGGCTGTAAGCCTACAACTGCCACCGTATGACAGGTAATATGCGCCATTTTCAAAGCCTTCCTTATATGATATCAACCCATATATGGTATCATTTGAAAGTTTAGAGTCTCATCTTTACTCAGAATACCATAACCTTTGGTTTTACTTACTTCTGTCAATTACCTCTGTAATTGTATCAATAATTACACTTTTGACCCTACCCATATTTCTTAACCCACCTTTAAACCTAACTTAACCACTAAACCTGTCCCTAACTTTAACCGTATCTCACCTCAACACCTCCAGCAAAGTACTGCTGAAGTTTGTTTCTAAGTGTGTTAATGCCATTAACCCTTTAAAACTAACGAAAACATTTAAAGAACAATCGGGATGACTGAAAGTATTAAAACATTGAGGGATGGTAGGTTGATGTTGTTTTGTACAGATAGCAGACAACAAAAAATGTTTTTGGGAATTAAATCCATAATTGGACAAAAAGCTGTATGCTCAATTCCAGAAGAAAAGAATTGGGTTAGAGGTGTGATAACAGGGATTCCGACTGATGTCCCGGTTAAGAAGACTAAACGGAAAATAACCGGAGCAGCAGTAAATGATGTCAGAAGGCTCAAATACGTCAGGAAAAATGAAAAGACAGACAGCCTCTTAGTATTGTTAAACTTTGATGAGAACACATTACCAGAGAGAGTATACTTGGGATTTGTAAGCTATGTGGTCAGACCATACATTCCCCCACCGCTTACATGTTATAAATGCCAAAAATATGGTCACGTGGCAGCAGTGTGTAGAGGCAAACAGAGGTGTGCACGATGTGGAGGAGAACATGAGTACGGCAAATGTGAGCATGGTGTGAACCCAGAGTGTTGTAACCGTGGAGGAGATCACAGTGCAGGGTATGGAGGATGTCTAGCGAGGAAGAAAGCAGTTAAAGTCCAAAATGTCAGAATGAATGAAGAAATTTCATATGCGGAGGCCCTGAAGAAATTGAAACAGACAGAAAAGTACAGAAACAACTAGTGGATCACAAACAAAAACTGTGTTAGAAGAACTAAATAAAGAGAAGGAAGTGACTTTTGACAAAGTGTCTTTCGTGGTATTTGTAGCTGAGGCGGTAAATTGTTCTGCACAAACTGAAAGCAGAACTGAGAGAATTACAATTATGATCAGAGCTGCTGAAAAACACCTGGAGATAGGAGGAGTTTCTGTAGATATGATAAATGATGCAAATGGTAATCTGTCAGACAATCAGTAGTCAGACTACATGTAGTGGTACATAATGGTAATAACAATCTTGCAGTGGAATGCAAGAAGTTTAATTGCCAATGGTCAGGAGTTTTACAAGTCAAGGAAATAGTCCTGATATTATTTGTGTCCAACAAACATGGATTCAATCTCAGTTTCAATTTTTAATTTATGGTTACATCTCAATTCGGAGGGACAGAAGTGCAGGAAATGGTGATGGGGTTGCTACTTTTTTAAAACAAGGTATCGGATATACAACAGTTGAGGCAAATAGGGAGCAAGAAGTGGTAGTGGTGGATGTTTGGGAGGGAACTCAAAATATTAGAATAATTAACTTCTATAATCTGTGTGACAGGTTGAGTAGGGAAACACCTGAAAATATTAGAGGGAAAGGTAGTCATACAATGGTGTGGTGTGGTGATTTTAATGCACACAGTTCATTATGGGGGAGTGCCAACACTGATGAATGGAAGAAATGCTAGATTCGGAGGTTATAGTATGCATAAATGATGGAAGTTGTACAAGAATTGATGTTTCTCAGGGAAAGTATTCAGTGTTGGACTTGACACTGGTCTCTACAATAGGTAGTGACCATTTTCCCATTAGTTGTACAATAGGGGTAGAGATATCACAAACTGTGGTAGAGAGAAGGCCAAGATGGAGGTTTAAATCGGCTGACTGGGATAAATACGAAGATATTTGTCAAAACAAAATGAAAGATATTAGTAGTTTTTCAGAAGATGTTGAGGTCTTTAATAATAAGATTTGTGAAGTTCTTCATAGTACAGCGGAAGAAGTCAGGTAAAAAAAAAAGGTAAGTAGTAGGAAGAAAGCATGGTGGAATGACAAGTGCAATGAGGCAATTACAAAGAGAAAAAAAGCTCTTGAGAGAGTAAGAAGATCTTTTGATTATAATGATTTTATTGTTTATGAAAGAGCACAGGAGAGTTATACGGGCATCTATGAAAAAGTATTGGAGGGAATTCTGCAATAACATTGGTGAGGACATTGAAATAAACGAAGTATGGAGCATGATAAGAAAGATGGGAGGGATACAAAGAGACAGCAATATCCCTCTTTTAATATATAACGATAGATTAGCAATATCAGTGAAAAAGCAGAGGTATTAACAGAATCTTTTGTTAACGTACACAGTAACTCAAATTTAACAGATGAAATAAGGAGGCGTAGGGATCAGAAACTGAGTAGGAACCCTCAGTTATTGAAGAAAAAAGAGCCATCTGGGTGTACGTTAGACTCGTTAGAGTCTACCATGTATGAACTGAAGAAAGCACTTTCAGGGGTTAAACAAACGCAGCCAACTAACTACAGACCAATAGCGTTAACATCAAATATATGCAATGAATTGATGGAGCGTATGGTTATGAACAGACTGGTACATGTCATAGAGAAGAAAAATTTGTTCTCGTCATATCAAAGTGCACTCCGGAAAGGACGAAATCCAATGGATTCAGTCTTATACTTGGAAGCTGAAATAAAAAAAAAAGGCTCAAGTTAATAAGGAAGTGTTGGTAGGAATATTGTTAATGTTGAGAAAGCATATGACATGATGTGGAAAGAGGGACTTTTAATCAAGTTCGAGGGAATGGAGATAAGAGGAAAAACGTATAACTGGATCATGAATTTTCTGTTTAAGAGAACAGTACAAGTGAGAGTGGGTTCCGCATTATCAGAGGTTTATACAGTAGAGAATGGAACACCTCAGGGAAGTGTTAGGAGCCCTAA
Source organism: Cirrhinus mrigala (assembly GCA_036247105.1). Classification (NCBI taxonomy): domain Eukaryota; kingdom Metazoa; phylum Chordata; class Actinopteri; order Cypriniformes; family Cyprinidae; genus Cirrhinus; species Cirrhinus mrigala. The sequence goes on along the minus strand of CM070011.1, from coordinate 1,401,087 downwards.
TTTAATGATTAATGACATTTTTACTCAGATGGCAGATGGACACAGGCATTGGGAGATCTTTATATGCCGATGATGGGGCACTATGGAAAAGGGGGTGTAATGTGGACTCTGTGGAGAAACGTATGCAGTCTGCTGTTAAAGAAGTGGAGTGTTGGGCTAGAGAATGGGGTTTTCGTTTCTCAGTAGAAAAAACTCAAGTAGTCTGTTTTACAAAAAGAACAATACACCCAACAGTGAATATTGAAATTTATGGGCAAAAATTGGAACAAGTGTCAGTTGTTAGATTTTTGGGCATATGGATGGATTCAAAATTGAATTTAAGAGTGCATATTCAGAACTTAATAGATAAGTGTAAAAAAAGCAGTTAATGTAATGAGGTGTTTGGCTGGGGTTGAATGGGGAGCCTGTCGTCATTCTCTCGGATGCTAAGTTCACTTTTACATGATGTTTGAACATTAATGTGTGTTGTCAGTGTATGTACACATCTACCCTATAATGATAAAAATCCATGCAGCGGTTTTTAATTAATCTGTAAAAATAATATCCCCTTTTTCAAATCGAGCCGTTCTCAGATGCCTGTCGTTGTGGCGTCACACCAGCAGAGGCCACTCCCACAATAGTTGATTGACATGAACTCTCACCTCAGATCAGCTGTAACAGTCCGCCCTCTTTGTTTGGATGTCGGAGCAGGGATGTAAGTTAGACAAGAATATCTCAGATTGAGCGATTGAGGTGTTGTGTTGTTGGATGTAATAATGAACATGGTGGTCGTCATTTACTCCCGACATCTGAGCCGCTGAAGATGCAGTAGATTACGTTTGTTTGTGAAGGGAATGCGCCTCCCGATCTACATATATCCGTCTATGTTCGCGCGAATCATTCGTGATCCAGCTTCACTTACAACAGAAGTGAGTTTAAGCATTTTTTCATGAATCCTCGTGATCGTCTTTCCTTATAACGTGGTACTTAGGAAGTTTAGCGGCTAAAGTAAACAAGCTCGTCACTCCACAGAGGGAAGAGAGGGGCGGGGCGAGCAGAGCTCATTTGCATTTAAAGCAGCCTCGACCAGAATGAGATGATTTTTGCAGAGCTGATTTTGGCAAGGTAAAAAGGGTGTTGTTTTACACTACCATTGAGAATTTTTAACCAAAGTATATTATAGACTTTTCATTAAGACCCTAAAGAATCATATCAACTTGTGGAAAATGGGCATCCGATGACCCCTTTAAAAGCATATATTGTGCACTGATAAGAGCTGCTATAGATTATGGCAGCATGGTGAACAGCTCGACATCTAAAACACAGCTTTCTAAAATTGAGATTATCCAGTCACAAGCTGTACGAATATGTTGCGGAGCAATGAGATCATCTCCAATAACAGCATTACATGTAGAAATGGGTAAAATGCCCCAAGAACTCAGAAGGCTTAAATTAAGGATGAGGTACTGGATAAGCATAAAAGGTCATTTGGACGGTCACCCAGTTAAGAAAGTTCTGAGGGATTGTTGGGAATACGAATATAAAAAATATTGGTAACACTTTCTATGAAGCCCGTATTTATAATACATTATAAGGGTATTCTTAAGGCATTATAATAAACGCATAATGCATTATAAAAAACCTTACAGTATGTTGTATCATCTCATGAGTATTCATAAGATGATGTGTAATATGACACATTTGTATCATCAGTTTTTTTTTTCAGATTATTTTGATGGTACTGTATGTCAGCTAGCAGTTATTATTAGCAGTAGTATGCTAAATATATGCTAACACTGTATTTTGATGGTTCCCCAAAAGACAAACTGATTATAAGTAACTTTGCAAGTATGTGAACCTGCTACCTAGCCTAACCTTAACCTAAGTCTACTAATACTCTAAGGCAGTGGTTCCCAACCATGTTCCTGGAGGCCCCCAACACTGCACATTTTGCATCTCTCCTTTGTCTGACACACCCATTTCAGATCTGGGAGTCTCTACCAATAAGCCGATGATCTGAATCAGGTGTGTTTGATTAAGGAGACATGGAAAACATGCAGTGTTGGGGGCCTCCTGGAACGTGGTTGGGAACCACTGCTCTAAAGAGTGTTAGTTGACATGTAGTTGGAAAATTGCTTATAGACTAGGGGGACCATCAAAATAAAACATAATATAATGTAAAAAATAAATGTAATATGATATAGTCCATTATAAATTCAGTAGATTTTATGTGCTGTCCATTGTGTTATAAATAATCATAATATAAGTTATAACCTCAAATACTCAAGTATTATAATGTATTTTAATTGTTGTTATGATTATTCATGAGATGATATAACATATTATAAGGTTTTTATAATGCATTATGCATTCATTATAATGCCTTAATAATACCATTATAATGTATTATAAATAAGGGCTTCACAGAAAGTGTTACCAAAAAATTAAAGGCCAGAGGATCCAGAATCGGCAAAAACAGCAGCAGCAGTTTTCATTCCCCACTTTTAAAATATCAAAAAGAATCTCAGATCACATTTCTGTGTTTACTGCAGAATTGATGGCAATCATGCTTGCTCTTCAGTGGATAGAAGAAGTGCAACCAACTCGATCAGTGATGTGCACTGATTCCCTTTCATCTCTTAATAGGTTGTCCAGTGGAACATCCTTAGCAAGACAAGATTTGATATATGAAGTGATGCAGAGTTTATTTAGAGTAAGACAATCTGGACTCATAGTACACTTCTTGTGGGTACCATCGCATATGGGGGTGAAAGGAAATGAGGAGGCAGACATACTGGCTAAACAGGCTTTCAAACATATACAAATTGAGGTTGAAGTGGCATTAAGTAAAACAGGAGTAAAAAGTATAATAGCAAATGAAATAAGAAAGAAATGGCAGAAGAAGTGGGATAGTGGAATAAAAGGTAGACATTTGCATCGCATGCAAGAAAAGGTTGGCGTGGAAAGAAGAAGATGTGGAAAGAGGAAAGAGGATGTTTTACGATCAAGAATGCGTATTGGACCTTGTTCATTAAACCACACACTGCATAGAATAGGGAAGCATGAAACCGGAAACTGCGAAAAATGTGATCAAGCAGAAACAGCAGAACATGTACTCATTAAGTGTGAGGAACATGAAAGACCAAGATTTAAATGATTTCAACTTCTAAGTTATTTGGGATTAAATAATTTGGCACTTCCGTTTTTACTGGGAGATGGACCAACGCAATCTACAGTTTATAGTGAATTATTCGTCTGTTTGAAAAAAACAGGATTGGTCAACAGAATTTAGAGTTAAGTTAGATTTTTTTTTCTTTCTTGTTTCAGGCTTCCCTACTATTATGCACCTTTTCAGTTGGTCTGCCAACCGCAAATAAACTCTAGAAGAAGAAGAAGAAGATCCCGCGATAATCATTTCTGCCATTTTGAAGTTTGTTTTTACATGAGAGAGCACTAAGTGTACCTATCGGAGAGTGTTACGTCTTGTATTGTTTTGGGAGGGTTTTTTTTTTTTGTTTCTTTTCTCTTCTCTCTCTCTATCATCTCACAGGGCTCATAGGTCCTGTGGTTGGATCGTGTTGCTGTCAATCATTAATCCTGTATAACACCTGAAGGACCAATCAGACGTTAATGGGCGCGTATAAAGACCCGGATGTGACGTGAGATTGGGAGGAGCGATTGCTTTTCATTTGTTTGCTCTCCCACGTTTGCTTGTCTCTGTTTTTTTTTGCTCTCATTTTGTTATTTTTGTTGAATTTGAATTATTGTGTGTTTGAGTTTTCTCTTGTAAAACTTTGCTCTCGATTGAATATTTGGACGTGTTTGTGCCGTGACTCGACTCTCGATTTATCCATTTAAGTCCTACCTCGACACATAGTGATGGGACCAGCTCAGCATGTCACGTGACTTACATCTTACTTCACGCAGAGTAAAGTTGTCTAGACACACTAGTTATTGAGCGGATGCCAACCTTTGTATTTATGTTTGTGAGTCAGAGTAGTTAATGGCGTTTTACGCTGAAGATGTTATTTTCTTTAATTTCTTTTGTTTAGTTTAGTCTTGATTTGGGGCTAGTTAGAGAATTTATGTTTTATTATTTTCTTTCTTTTAGCACCGCTCTTGTCCCTCACTTTTGTTGTCTTTCTGTTGTATATAATTTGTAAATAGATTTTTGTTGGGTTCTGCTGGTATCTCGGGTTTATTGTTTATATGGTTAACAAATATTTTTATCAGGAGTTATGTAAAAGTGAATAATAGAGAACCTCACTAAACGTAACATTCTGAATCCGATGGCCTCTGTCTGTTTTTCTTTAGTCACATACATTCGCACTTCCAAAGCAGAGAAAAGTAATTAGCTTGTTTTTTTTATTAACTATTTAACTTATGATGTTACCTCCCAAAACCCTAGATGCCAAAATTAGGGAGTCGTAACATAATTGGGGGCTCGTCCTAAAAGGCGAATGCTGTCTCTTTTGCTGAGGAGTGTGGTGTGTGTGTTACTTTTTAAAGCAGTTTGATGTAAACGTTGGGTTGAGTAAATTTGGTCTTGTGGCGCATCGTGATATGATTTGATGGCGTTTAACTTACAGAGTTTTGTGGATAATCCCTCATTGGAGGTGATAGATAAATGTAGGAAGGATGAGTTGTTGATGATAGCTGACCACTTCCAAATTGTGATTTCAAAACAGGCATTAAAAAAGAAAATTAAGGCGGAATTGATTGATCGCCTAACCGAATTCGGTGTTTTAAGCTGGTCGGATGTAGACGGAGGAGTGGTGCCTATGGATGGGGGGCAGGATGTTGTGGAAATGGGTGAAAGGGAAGGCGAGTTAGTCACAACCGAGGCGGAGGCCAAAGCTGGGGCAACTCTTTCACCTTTTGAACCTTTTTCCCTTGGCACTCCCAAATCGAGAGGGGAGACGCAATTGAAAGTGCGAATCGCACGGCTCCGTGCAGAGGCTCAAGAGAGAACACAGGCCCACCAGGCAGAGTTAGATCTGCGACTACAAATCCGCAAGCTCGAAATTGAGGCCGATAAGGAAGTTAAGCTTAGGCAGTTGGACATCGAGGCGGCGAAAGTTGCAGCGGGTTCCACTGCTCAGCAAAACTTCTGTTCGGTAGGTGATAATTCGGCTCATTCGAATTCTTTTGATGTAGGTAAGCATATTGCTTTAGTGCCTAATTTTCGCGAATCGGAAGTGGATAGCTATTTTAACGCTTTTGAAAAGATCGCAACTTCTTTGAATTGGCCAAAAGAGGTATGGTCATTGTTATTGCAGTGTAAACTAGCTGGTAAAGCTTTGGAGGTTTATTCAACCTTGTCTTTAGAGGATAGCCTTAAGTACGATGTGGTTAAGTTAGCGGTACTTAAAGCTTATGAACTAGTCCCAGAGGCCTATAGACAGCAGTTCCGTTCTCGTAAGAAAAACACCGCTCAAACCTATGTTGAATTTGCCCGAGATAAGGGAATTCTTTTTGATAGATGGTGCGTTTCTAGTAAAGTAGAGGATTTTGCTTCACTGAGAGAACTCGTACTACTCGAAGACTTTAAACAGTGTCTTCCAGAAAGAATGGTTCTGTATTTAAATGAACAAAAGGTAGTGACGGTATCTCGGGCAGCAGTATTAGCAGACGAATTTGTGCTTACACATAGAAACGTTTTTCAGCCAGTAATTGGGGAGAAGAGTTCTGTAAAATCCCCAATAAAGATTCAGCAGTCTAAAGTGAGTGTTGAGAAGCCTAAAGAAACACGAGACTGCTTTTACTGTCATAAGAAAGGACACGTTATTGCAGAGTGTTTGTCTTTAAAGCGAAAGCAGCAATCTCAGGTGAAAGAGGTTGGATTTGTGAATACTGTGAGTCAAAGTATGCATTTTGAACAGACAAAAGATAAAGTAGACAACATATATTTTCCATTCCTTTTCAAAGGTTATGTGTCACTATCAGGGAAGGAGGAAGATCAGGTAGAAGTGCAGGTGTTAAGGGACACTGGCGCAGCCCAGTCGTTTGTGTGTGCAGATGTTTTGCCTTTTTCAGATCAGTCATCAGTTGGATCTAGTAGACTGGTCCAGGGCTTCAGTATGGAGATCATGAGGGTACCTGTTCACCGCATTCACCTGCAAACAGACTTGGTGTCTGGTTTCGTGGAGGTAGGAGTACGTCCAGTCTTACCAGTGAAAGGCGTATCCTTTATTTTAGGTAATGACCTGGCTGGATGAAAGGTGGTGCCTTCACTTGAGGTGACCGATACATTGTCGACAGAGCATAGCACAGATGAGTTGTCTCGGAGATATCCAAATGCATTCACCGCTTGTGTGATTACACGTGCACAATCAAAGAAAACTAATGAGGTGTCTTTATCTGACTCTTTCCTATGTGTAGATCAGGAGGCTGAGGAAGGGCCTGAAGTTAAGAGTCGTATCAGTGACCAGGTGAGTGAGGTTGTAGTGAGTGGTCCATTGGCCTTGACCATAACTCGTGAGAAATTGATTGAGGCTCAGAAGAATGATGTTTCACTTGTGAAGTGTTTTAAACTGGCTGAGAGATCAGAACGGAGTAATGTCTCATTTGTTGTCGAAGATGGTTTACTAATGCGAAAGTGGCATAAAAGTAATGCTACTGAGGATGAGTGGAATGTGGTGTATCAGGTGGTGGTTCCCTCAATTTTTCGCCGGCAGGTATTATCCTTGGCGCATGATCATTTGTTGTCAGGACACTTAGGAGTGACAAAAACGTACAACCGTATTCTACAACATTTTTTTTGGTATGGTTTGAAGCGTGATGTGGTGCAGTTTTGTAAGACTTGTCATGTTTGCCAGTATTCTGGGAAACCGAACCAGGTGATTCCACCGGCACCTTTAATTCCAGTCCCTATCATAGGTGACCCTTTCGAGCATGTGATCATAGACTGTGTTGGACCTTTACCCAAGACCAAGTCAGGTAATCAGTTTTTATTGACCATTATGTGTACGGCTACCAGATACCCAGAAGCGATTCCTCTTCGCAATATCACAGCTCGAGCAGTTGTCAAAACGCTAATAAAGTTCTTTACCACTTTTGGTTTACCGAGAATCGTTCAGACGGATCAGGGAACTAATTTCCTATCCACCTTGTGTGCTCAGGTTTTTAAATCACTTAATATTACTCACCGTGTATCCAGTGCCTTTCATCCAGAGAGTCAGGGATCTCTGGAAAGGTTCCATCAAACACTAAAAGCAATGCTTAGGAAGTACTGTATTGAGACAGGATCGGAGTGGGATGAAGGTGTTCCCTTGCTTTTATTTGCAATTCGTGATGCAGTACAGGAGTCTCTTAAGTTCAGTCCATCAGAGCTGGTGTTTGGCCATGCCGTAAAAGGACCACTAAAAGTCTTGAAAGAGAGGATGTTAGGTATTGCAGAATCCAAAAAAACAAATGTATTAGATTAGGTGAGTAAATTTCATGACAGACTTCAGAAGGCTTGTATGCTAGCTCGTGAATCATTGACTAAAGCTCAGGGGAAGATGAAAAGGTGGTATGACAAATCTGCTGTAAATAGATCTTTTGCAGTGGGCGACCAGGTGCTGGTTCTGCTTCCTGTTCCTGGATCGGCGTTAACAGCACGTTTCTCGGGTCCCTATAAGATCTTGGAGAAGCGGGGAGAGACAGATTACGTGTTGAGTACGCCAGACAGGAAACGTCAAAAACGGGTATGTCATGTCAATATGTTGAAAGCGTATTATACCAGAGATGATGTGAAGTCTCAGGAAAAGGAAAATGATTCCGTTCATCCAATAGGGGTGGTGTGTGACTCGGGTTCACTTGTAGAGCAGCAAGATGATTCTGATGGCTCAATGGAGTTTGATGCTCCATTGTTGTCTGCGCGATTGACCAATTCTGAAACTTTAGCCAATTTGTCAAGTTTCTTAGCACATCTCAATGCTGATCAGGAGGAGGAAGTGGTTAAACTTCTTAGCAAGTTTTCTTCTATATTGGGTGATGTGCCTACACTTACAAATGTTTTACAACATGACATCGATGTAGGTGATGCCCATCCAATCAAACAGCACCCTTATAGAGTTAACTCTGTTAAAAGAGCTGTAATGAAGAAAGAAGTTCAGTATCTGTGGGTGAAGGGTTTGGCCAGTCCTAGTGTTAGTTCATGGAGTTCACCATGTCTTTTAGTACAGAAGTCAGATGGTACAGCACGCTTTTGTACTGATTACAGACGTGTCAATGCTGTAACGGTTCCTGACTGTTTTCCAATGCCAAGAATGGAGGATTGCGTGGACAGCGTGGGTTCTGCCAGATTCGTGAGTAAATTAGATTTACTCAAAGGATATTGGCAAGTTCCGTTAACTCCCAGGGCCTCTGAAATTTCAGCTTTTGTGACACCAGACTGTTTTCTGCAATACAAAGTGATGGCGTTTGGTCTGCGAAATGCCGCAGCCACTTTTCAGAGGTTGGTTAATCTGGTTCTTGCTGACATTCCAAATTGTAATGCTTACCTTGATGATGTAGTGATTTACTCACAGAGTTGGTCTGAGCACATTACGCTTTTAGAAACTGTTTTTAAGCGTTTACAGGAAGCTTCATTAACATTGAATTTGGCTAAATGCGAAATTGGTAAGGCTACCGTGACTTATCTAGGTAAACAGGTGGGGTATGGTCAGGTACGTCTGGTAATGGCAAAAATTGCAGCTATAAACGAATTTCCTGTGCCTAAAACCCGATGCGAGTTGCGTAGATTTTTGGGTATGGCCGGTTATTATCGGTGTTTTTGTCGAAATTTTTCAACAGTCGCTACACCACTGACTACTTTACTTAGTCCTTCAGAACCGTTTGTTTGGAATGCTGCATGCCAAATGGCATTTGACAATATTAAAGTGTTGTTGTGTAGTGAGCCCGTCCTGGCTGCCCCAAATTTTTCAGTGGCGTTTAAATTGGAGGTGGACGCAAGTGATGTGGGAGCTGGGGCAGTACTCCTACAGGAGGATAAGGATGGAATTGATCACCCCATTTGTTACTTTTCCAAAAAGTTCAGTGGAAGCCAAAGGAATTATTCAACGATAGAGAAGGAAGCCTTGGCCTTGTTGTTAGCAGTTCAACACTTTGAGGTTTATGTTGGCTCTTCTACTTGTCCTGTAATCGCTTACACCGATCACAACCCGTTAACCTTCATTGCCCGTATGCGTAATCAGAATCAGAGACTGATGAGGTGGTTTCTTGTTTTTCAGGATTACAATCTCGAGATCCGGCACAAGAAGGGTAGGGATAATGTAGTGGCAGATGCGTTGTCAAGAATCTAAGGAGTAACGTTTATTGTTTCGGTTTGGTGCTATTAAACATGGGTATATGTTTGTTTTTAAGGATGGGTGTGTTACGTCTTGTATTGTTTTGGGAGGGTTTTTTTTTTTTGTTTCTTTTCTCTTCTCTCTCTCTATCATCTCACAGGGCTCATAGGTCCTGTGGTTGGATCGTGTTGCTGTCAATCATTAATCCTGTATAACACCTGAAGGACCAATCAGACGTTAATGGGCGCGTATAAAGACCCGGATGTGACGTGAGATTGGGAGGAGCGATTGCTTTTCATTTGTTTGCTCTCCCACGTTTGCTTGTCTCTGTTTTTTTTTGCTCTCATTTTGTTATTTTTGTTGAATTTGAATTATTGTGTGTTTGAGTTTTCTCTTGTAAAACTTTGCTCTCGATTGAATATTTGGACGTGTTTGTGCCGTGACTCGACTCTCGATTTATCCATTTAAGTCCTACCTCGACACATAGTGATGGGACCAGCTCAGCATGTCACGTGACTTACATCTTACTTCACGCAGAGTAAAGTTGTCTAGACACACTAGTTATTGAGCGGATGCCAACCTTTGTATTTATGTTTGTGAGTCAGAGTAGTTAATGGCGTTTTACGCTGAAGATGTTATTTTCTTTAATTTCTTTTGTTTAGTTTAGTCTTGATTTGGGGCTAGTTAGAGAATTTATGTTTTATTATTTTCTTTCTTTTAGCACCGCTCTTGTCCCTCACTTTTGTTGTCTTTCTGTTGTATATAATTTGTAAATAGATTTTTGTTGGGTTCTGCTGGTATCTCGGGTTTATTGTTTATATGGTTAACAAATATTTTTATCAGGAGTTATGTAAAAGTGAATAATAGAGAACCTCACTAAACGTAACATTCTGAATCCGATGGCCTCTGTCTGTTTTTCTTTAGTCACATACATTCGCACTTCCAAAGCAGAGAAAAGTAATTAGCTTGTTTTTTTTATTAACTATTTAACTTATGATGTTACCTCCCAAAACCCTAGATGCCAAAATTAGGGAGTCGTAACAGAGAGCAACCGGCAAACAACAAACGCTAAAGGACATTCCTACTTGGTCTTGTAAGTATCTGTGTTTTCGTTCTGACATGTGTTCATTGTTTATCTATATTATTTGTTATCATGTGTACGAACCGTACATTTTAGCATAGGGGCTGAGCAGATGGTAGTTGATAGTGATCCGTGACTAGGCCCCATGGTTCGGCACGCATGTGATCAGAGGATTAATTGGCAAATATACTAGATAATAGAGTTAAAGTTTATCATTTGTACGTGTTTACAAGCTCAAGCGATTTCAAAACAGCAGATAAGAAGGTGAAAGAGCAAACAACAGAACAAAAACAGCTTTGACAAAGATTAATCTATATTAATTTATACAGTGAACACACATTCAAAAGAATTGGACAAAATGAGGAGGAGTTTCAAAATCTGGAAAAGCGGTTGGAAAATGAGGAGATCCAGGCCGCTATAGTAATAAAAAAAAAAAAAAAAAAACTCTCCAAAACAACATTTCCTCCCTAAAGCTCTCATCTTTGACAAAGTCAGTCATTTACTGTAACTATTATATTGAATTTATGGCTTGTTACAGAGAGAGAGCATGAGCTCATTGAATAGAATATCTTTGCCACTGTACAAGTACAATAAGATTTAGTTTGAAACGTACAAACTGATACTAAAGCTTAAAAATACAAATGATTTAAAATGGCAATATACAATTTACAATTATAAAATGTTTGCAGCAGAATTAAAATAGTGCATAGCTCTGCTAATGTGCAATGCAGCATTAAAAACTTAACAGTACAATCAGAAAACAGAATGTAATAAAAACGGAAGGGGTGAATTTATTATTCCATGTACATTTGAGGTTGATGTGTGTCCTGGGCTACATTTTAGTTACAGCAGCTATCACTGTGTTGTTATGAAATCAGTTGTGCCAGGCAGTTTTGGACACTTTCACAATGACGCATATAAAACTACCTGCCTGCCATTGGCATGTGTTATTCAGGTGTAAAAGTTGTGCAGAATTGAAGGAAGAAACCTCAAAGACATGCCAGAAGGACGCTGGACAGGTACAGCCTTCAAAACATACCACATTAATCAAACATGGTGCCAATACTCAATAAGTTACAATGCAAATCAGAAATTTTATAAAAGTAATTCCTTTACTGGTCATTTTGCAATGTCAGACTTTGTCCGCAGTTAACCACCTCAATCTGTATTCTATTTTAGGGTTTTAAAAAAATTCCCTCATGTCCAAATTCAACATTAAGGGGGTGGTCCACTGCAGAAGGAGGCATTTGAAAAGACTGCACTGTTCTCAGTCATTAGAGGTTTGTATATACAACACACAACATTTACCAGAGAGCTTCTCTCTTTTTTTACACACTGAATGGTAATGCACAAGATATATATATATCTTGTTTTTGTTTTTAGTGTGTATCCAAGCAAAAGAAAATGACTCACAATTAGTGTAATTAAAAAAAAAAAAAAAGTTAAAAAAAAGCTTTTCTTATGCTATTTTTTTCTTATTTGGCAGAGGCAATGACGACCAACTTTCCGGCAGCAATAGAGTTGGACTTGAGCAATGCCGTTGGGAAGCATTTTATACAAGAAATAAAACCAATAATTAATCATTTCCTTTGAGTTCACTGTTGTTGTTGTTTTTTTTTTTTTACATTGTCATTTATCTGTAATGTTTTAACGTTAAGTGTGATGACATGCTCTTGATTTGTATTAGATTTATATATTTTAAATATCTTAAGGTATTAAATATATATATTTCATTTTTATATTTTTATTATCTTAAGTTCTTAAATTCCATATTTTTTATCATAATATTTATATTTAAGTGTATTGTATTTATATTTTATTTTGTCAATGAATCTTTTGGATTTTTATAATTTTGTATTGTTGTTAAAGTTAATAAATCTTAATAAAAGCTGTATGTGTAGTTTGTTTGGATGGATGGCCATTTTGTTGTGTTTTAGATGTATATATGTAGGCCTTCATTAGCTGACTGTTGGATGACTAGTCTATTCTTAGGCTATAGTTAGACGTCTATTAAGTTTTCAATGACAGGGCAAATTCAGTCTTGTTTTAGCCTAGACCCATATTCACTGTCTATCAGACGTATACATGTAGTCATTCAATAATGGTCTAACTGATGTCTAGTCTATTCTTGGACTATGGTTAGATGTCTATTAAATTTGTCTATCGCTGACAGCCCAAATTTTGCCTTGTTGTAGCTTAGACATCAAGGCTATGTTTGAACAACTAATAGATGTCTTTTAAACACAAAATTGCTTGCTGGGTGTAGACAGATTGGAGATTAATCCTAATAAATATACCGCTACAATTAAAACCATTACATTAAAAAAAATAATAATAATAAAATTAAAAAAAAAATAATCAAAACAGTGCATTTCTATAACTTTAGCAGCGTGCAGATCCTCGTTTATGTCAGGACTGCGACGACAGCGGCGCGGACAATCACTTAGCCTGCTCACAAAATGTAACCATATAACCTATCTAGCCTATTATAACGGGAAAACATATTTTTATGACATAATATATCGTTATTACGACATAATTGAGTGGAAAAAAATGTGTGTAGCAGCAATGCATCACCGTAGGATTCAGCACTAATACTTATACTTCATATAAAGTGTCATATGATATAAAAAACTATTTATGATATAAAGTCCATATCTGCTGTGGGCAATTAGTAGCTTCATGATGGAGATTTCAGCCACCCACACGTACACTACACCATGATATTCACCAGAAGCATTTGCAAGGCGTGAGATTTTTTCGTGATAGTCGTGAGAAAACAGGTTTTTAGTAGTGATGGGTCGTTCTTGAACGATTCGATCATTTTGAACGAATCTTTACTGCGGTTCTGTACTGGAATTAGTTTACCTGTTTTGAGTCTACGGGTTTTTCGAGTCATTTGTTCATCTTATGGGGCTGTCACGTGATGAACAAACAACTCGAACCCAAAGACTCGAGGGATTAACTAATCGATTCTCTTTCCAGCTCATACTGCATTAGTTAAAGGCACAATATGTAAGATTTTTGTAATAAAATGTCCAAAAGCCACTTGCACAGTGTTATATATTTCATGCAGTTGTGTACTTACATTATCTCAAAAGTTCTCAAGGATTTGTAAATCCAGAGAAATTCCATTTTTAAATAACGACTCGTCCCCGGTCATTGTCGCCTATCAATGACACAATATCCGCACTATCCCATAAGTTTCCGCTTATGATACTATGGCTTTGAATACTAGGAGTACTATACTTTGAGCAGACTCTGTTTTTCCGGTGGGTGTGAGTACATGAGCGGAACACACATTTATAGAGCGGAATATTGAGCAGAGCGTCACACCGCCCAGTGACAGCAGCTAGAGGAGACTGAACACGCTGAACACTGCCGGTCAGTGCGGTGCGGTGCGGCGCAACATATATAGGCCTATGCTATATATATACACATTTTAGTCCATTTTTTGGCCGAAAATTTGGTGCATCCCTAGTTTTTTTCAAGTCTGGTGAGCAAACCTATGGTAATGTAATTAAATACAGTATGTGCTGCACAAAAAACATTTAGCCATACTTGCAAATACGGTGGGTTTGTTCAAATTTACTTTTAGAACGACTGTTTTACACACATAAAAATGCGCATTATTAACCCACCAAATCATGACAAATAGTCACCTATCAGTAAAAGGCTAATATTGAATCAAATTTCATGTTCTTTGCAGATAATTCATTACAATGAAATAAAATACTGTTATTAAATGTACAGGTAAGTTAATAAAAAAGTAATACATTACCTCATCCGTGAGCATGATTTGTGAAAACGACATCTCCCAGCTTTCCATGCTCTGTCATTGTGTCATCAAGCTTCGTCTCTGTTATTGTTTTGAAAATACGACCTCTAGCAGCGAAAACGTACATATTGTGCCTTTAAGCTTATGGAGCTGTCACGTGATGAATGAATGACTCAAACCCGAAAACTTGTCAGATAAGAGGTGAGGTGAGCTAATCACAGACTAAAGACCCAGGTAAACAATGAATTAACACATAACATTTAAATTATATTTTGCTAAAATGAACGAAAAGACTCAAAAAAGATTCGTTCATTTTGCTCAACGAGACTCAAAGGTCGGAGTCGGTAAAATGATCCGAACTTCCCATCACTAGTTTTTAGTTGAGATCAGAAGAAAAAAATAAATTAATCGTGATAACGACAAAACAACTTTTGTTATACTGAGATCACAAGAAAATCACAAGAAAAAAAAAAACAATAATCCATGGCCAATACTCCAATAGACGGCACTCTTGATTTTGTCAGCTGTGTGCTACAAACACTGCCAGTGTGAAAACACAATGAGTGAGTTCTTCTAGTGCTCTGCATAAATGCAGCTTTAACTCTGCTTATGCATCCAGTGTGAAACGGGCAAAAAAAAAAAAGGCTGGTGCCAAAACATCTGAGCCCGGAGAAGAGCACGCTATCTCACGCACAATCACTAGATACAGGAACTATCAGACTTAAAAGAGAACAAGAGCTTTAGAAACACAGTGCTGTGACGTCACACACATGAGACAGTGTGATGCTGTGTGTCTGTGTGTGTTCAGCCTGTGTTGATTGTGTGACTGTGACGTCTCTGTAGCGGCTCTTAGTCACCATCAGCTGATCCTGAGGAAACTGGATTGATGTCTCAATACTGAGAGTCCTACAATAAAACACACAGGCAGTCACATATGAGACATTACTGCTGTCACATCACATCAGACACAGATATTAGTGTATCCATATTACAGCTAGAGATATGAATGAACAACTGATCATAGATTCATAACAGTAAATGATCAACAACTCTCTTTTTATCACTTATGCACAGAGATACTGGAAGAGATGAAATATTCATATATTTATAGATCAGTCAAATCACAGAATTAAACTCTGAACAGTTTAAAGTACAGAGACCAAAACAGAGCTGAATTATTTTATTATATTCTCCAATTACACAGAAGGAAAGTGGGTCAATTTAAAAGATTCAAATAATAATATACTCACAACAGAACAATGTCTCCAGTTTATAATGTGGATCATCCTTCAAATCAGCAAGTAACTTCACTCCTGATTTTCCTAGTTTATTCCCATACAGATCCAGTTGTCTCAGGTGTGAGGGGTTTGATCTCAGAGCTGAAGCCAGAGCAGCACAACCTTCATCTGTGATGCCACAATCAACCAACCTGTAGAGAGACACTGTGTGAATTGTAGTTGAAGTGTGTGCAGTTTGTTATTGACTCTGGTCTCAGAGCAGGAGAGGAGATATAATGACAAGCACTGACACATACTGCTGCTGATGAGATTGATGAGATTTATGCAGGAGATGAATGAGATTTATGCATGTTGATACTCAATGGTGCTGTTTTAAACTGTCAAATGCTTCAGGACTGAATAGACACACAGAGCTGAATGTGAGATATTGTTTCATAGTGATATAAGGACAGATCTGTCTGGAGAAACTGGAGTCACTCGCACCTCTAATAAACACCTACAGGAAGACATTTGCTTCACCGGACCCACGTGTTCCCCATTACATCTCATTTATTAACTCTTGTTACCAAATAATGTTTGTTCTCATCTGGCAGCTAAACTGAATATGAATGTGTTTAACTCAATAAAGATATTCAAGGTCTTAATGTACAATGTAAGAACTACATTTTAGTCAAATTTATTTATAGCAAGAAACACTTTTTCCTGATAACAGAGACATGTGTGACTATCAGAGAGATGATCTTACCATAGTTTCTCCAGTTTACAGTGAGGATCCTCCAGTACAGCAGAGAGCAGCTTCACTGAATCTCCTACTTTATTCCATGACAGACTCAGAAGTCTCAGGTGTGAGGGGTTTGATCTCAGAGCTGAAGCCAGAGCAGCACAACCTTCATCTGTGACACCACACTTACTCAACCTGTAGAGAACAATGACACACTCTTCACTCTCTCACATCAGATCAGTTTAGCTGTGAATCCATTATTAAAGAGAAAGTATAAACTTAGAGCAGCATGCATCTGTTTGATGGATCATTGGATTGAGCTCTAAAACATCAGAAAGCTCATGCTATTCAGATCTGTACTAATATGTATGGAGTAGTGTATTGTGTGTGTGTGTGTAGGATAGTAAAATCTGAGATAACCTGGATTGTGAGACTATTCATGGCAGATACTATTTGCACCTCAGTGTACTGCGGTCCAGTACAATACATTATATAATAACAGAATTACAATTTGTTTTGCACTTATATTCAGAATACTTTACATTGTCATACATGATTTTACCATAGTATCTCCAGTTTACAGTGAGGATTCTGTAACACATCAGAAAGCAGCTTTACTGAATCTCCTAGTTTATTCTCAGACAGATTCAGTTCTGTCAGGTGTGAGGGGTTTGATCTCAGAGCTGAAGCTAGAGCAGCAAAACCTTCATCTGTGACACCACAATCATACAACCTGTAGACAGATGTACAATTTAATTAAACAGTTTAATTAATGAGAAATATTTAAGAATAAAAAAAAAACCTACACATGTATTTCTTCAAGTAAATTATTCAAGTTTCATGGGCAAATTTACATGCATAAAAAAATGTAAAGACTGAATTAAATCATTTATGTATTAATTGTATAAAATTAATATAATTAATGTACAGGATAAAACATTTAACTTATTTTTTAACTGGTTTAATGCGTTTAAAACTAATCTGCATGCTGGACTGTGAACTGGCAAACTGTTTGTGTGTTTTATTAGAAGTTTGAGACCAGCTCTTATCATTCCTCTTTGACTTTGTTTGAATGCCTGGAGAAATCTTACAGTGTCACTGAATAAAAAACACATCAAAATACTGACTAAACACTGGACAACATCTGCAGCACTGACGACATATGAGCTTTTAACTTTGATTTTCTTAATGTTTTCAAAGTAAAGGGATTGTTCTCAGTGATACTTACTGAACTGATCTGGATTGTTTAATCACAGGCAGCAGCTTCTGAAGAACTTTCATATTTTCAGGGTTATTGTTTCCTTTAACAAATTTATCAAGACGAAACTCATTCAGTTCCTCTTCTGATGTCAACAACACAAAAACTACAGCTGACCACTGAGATGACGTGAGTTTGGCTTCCTTTATTGTTCCAGATTTCAGATACTGTTGTATTTTCTCTACTAGTGAACGATCACCCAGTTCACTCAGACAGTGGAACAGATTGATTGATTTCTCTGGAGTGTCAATGGTCCTGATCTTCTTCTTGACGTACTTAACTGTTTTCTCATTGCTATCAGAGCTGCTTCTTTTCATCATCATTATTCGTTGTAGGAGAATCTGATGAGACTCCACTGACAAACCTAGAAGGAACTGCAGGAAAAGATCCAGATGTCCATTTTTACTCTGTAGAGCCTCATCCACAGCTCTCTGATGCAGATCAGATAATGAATTGAGTTTAAACCAATCTTTCACTATAGACAACAAACTCTGTTTGTTGATCTGGTCAATCACATTTCTGTTGTGGTTTCTCCAGGAGAGGTGTGCATATAGGGCTGCAAGATGTTCCTGAATGCTCAGATGAACAAAGCAGAAGACTTTCCCCTGATACAAGCCAAACTCCTCTTTGAAGATCTGAGTGCACAATCCTGAGTACACTGATGCTTCTGTCACATCAATGCCACACTCTCTCAGGTCTTCCTCATAGAAGATCAGGTTGCCTTTCACAAGCTGCTGAAAAGCCACTTTCCCCAGTTTGAGGATCATGTCTTCATCTGTCTTCCTCTCATAGTCCTTCTCATGTTTGATGTTGGTCTGAAGGATCAGGAAGTGTGTGTACATTTGAGTGAGAGTCTTGGGAATCTCTCCACTCTCTGCTCGACTCAACATCTTCTCTAGAACAGCGGCTGAGATCCAGCAGAACACTGGGATGTGGCACATGATGTAGAGGCTCCTTGATGACTTCAGGTGTGAGATGATCCTGTTGGCCAGACTCTGATCACTGATTCTCTTCCTGAAGTATTCCTCTTTCTGTGGCTCATTGAAGCCCTGTACCTCTGTCACTCGATGGACACATTCAGAGGGGACGAGATCAGCTGCTGCTGGTCTGGAGGTGATCCAGATGAGAGCAGAGGGAAGCAGATTCCCCACAATAAGGTTCATCAGCAGCACGTCCACTGAGGCTGATTCAGATTTATTACACAGTTTCACTTTACTCTTAAAGTCCAGAGACAGACGACACTCATCCAGACCATCAAAGATGAACAACACTTTATATTCATCACTGGATAGTTTCATTTCTTTACTTTCAGGGAAAAAGACATGAAGAAGATCTGAAAGACTGAGTGTTTTGTTCTTCATCAAGTTGATTTCTCTGAAAGGAAGTGGAAATATGAGCTGGAAGTCCTGATTCTCTTTCCCTTCAGCCCAGTCCAGGATGAACTTCTGCACAGAGACTGTTTTTCCAATGCCAGCGACTCCCTTTGTCAGCACAGTTCTGATGGCTTTGTCTTGTCCAGGTAAAGGTCTAAAGATGTGATTGCATTTGATGGCTGTGTCCTCTGTTGCTGCTCTCCTGGATTGTGTCTCAATCTGTCTCACCTCATGCTCATTACTGATCTCTCTACTCTCACTCTCTGTGATGTAGAGCTCTGTGTAGATCTCATTCAAGAGTGTTGGGTTTTCCTGTGTCGCCGTTCCCTCATACAGATGCTCAAACTTCTTCATCAGATTCGATCTAAATGTGTTGAGGACTTCATGCCTGTAAAATTAAAATACCACATTATTACATGAGTTACAGAGGTAAATGTCCACAGCAAAATGCATTTTTGTTTTCTCTATTAAAACACACTAAACATGTAAGGTTTATGAAATGTGTCTCTTATGAATAATGGTTTTCAGTAATGTGTGATGAACAAAATAAATTACCTTTCACCAGGATACGTGTTGTCCTGTGGTTGATTCATAGACTGGTCATATTTCTTACAGACAGGTTTTGGTACATCTGATCTGGGCGGCAGGATTGACCTTGAATGAAGAATCAGATACTTTGATATTAGTAAAATTTTTTCTCATTAGCTTGTGACACTGACACACAGAACACATGTTTTAACCTGCTCAATGTATTATAATAATTTTATGTATATTTGAGTTTTAATAGGTTTTCATGTTGTCTTAGCCACTTAGCCACCCTGTGTGTGTTCCTGTTTCTCCTTATTTGGTCATGTCCCTGTCCTTGTTTAGTCTAATTAGTTATCCTGTGCACCTGTGTTCATAATTACCCCATGTATTTAAGTCCTAGTCTGTGTGTTTCTTCTCTGTCGTGTTTACATGTTGTGTTCATGTGCTTCTTCAAGCTCCTGTTGTGGATTTATCCCCTGTATTGCTACCATTAAAGACTGTTACAGTTTACTCTGTGTCTTCTGCATCCTTCCAGCAGCGAAACAGTGTGACATTATTATTATTATCATTATTATTATTAATTAAGTTAAAATAAAATTAAAATAAAAATTAATAACTCTACTCTGTGGTGACTTACTAGATTTAAAGGGGTCATCGGATGCTAAGTTCACTTTTTCATGTAGTTTGAACATTAATGTGTGTTGGCAGTGTATGTACACATCTACCCTATAATGATAAAAATCCATGCAGTGGTTTTTAATTAATCTGTAAAAATAATATCCCCTTTTTCAAATCGAGCCGTTCTCAGATGCCTGTCGTTGTGCCGTCACACCAGCAGAGGCCGCTCCCACCATAGTTGATTGACATGAGCGTCTTGCCTTAGATCAGCTGTCACAGTCCACCCTCTTTGTTTGGATGCCGGAGCAGGGATGTAAGTTAGACAAGAATATCTCTGATTGAGCGATTGAGGTGTTGTGTTGCTGGATGTAATAATGAATATAGCGGTCGTCATTTACTCCCCACATCTGAGCCGCTGAAGATGCAGTGGATTACGTTTGTTTGTGAAGGGAATGCACCTCCCGATCTACATATATCCGTCTATGTTCACGAAAATCATTCATGATCCAGCTTCACTTACAACAGAAGTGGTTATAAGGGTTTTTTTTATGAATCTTTGTGATTGCCTTTCCTAATAATGTGCTAGTTAGCAAGTTTAGTGGTTAAATGCGGCTAAAGTAAACAAGCTCGTCACTCCACAGAGGGAAGAGAGGGGCGGGGCGAGCAGAGCTCATTTGCATTTAAAGCAGCCTCGACCAGAATGAGATGATTTTTGCAGAGCTGATTTTGGCAAGGTAAAAAGGGTGTTGTTTTACACTACCATTGAGAATTTTTAACTAAAGTATATTATAAACTTTTCATTAAGACCCTAAAGAATCATATCAACTTGTGGAAAATGGGCATCCGATGACCCCTTTAAGAGATTTCTGTCCATATTTATTTATTATAGTGCTGGATAATTATAACAGTTTAATTTAAAATATCTCCTACTATAATCATATCTTTTACAAAAATGTTACGGTTAAACTTTGTTTCGTCACTCTTAAATCATATTTGATGATCCATAGACTGGCCACTCTACATAGACACACAGCTGGGCTCTGGTTCTGATCAACTGAACTATAACAGAGATTAAAAGTACATAATTGAAAAAGTATTTTCATAGGTGTGTTTCTCTGTGAAAACAACTGTTAAAACATCAGATGAAAAAAAAAAAAACAGCCTAATACGAATACCATAATACAGTGAATACTTCATATAAAACTCCATATTTTAAATATGTGTTTGTCATACTCATGTCTGCTAATTAAAGAGATGAAATGTTGTGGAGGATCCATAGACTGGTCACTCTTCATAGACACACAGCTGGGCTCTGGTTCTGATCTCTTCTGATCAACTGAACTATAAAAGACAGATTAAAAGTACTTTACTTTTTTTTTTTTTTTTTTTTTTTTAAATGTACTTTTATAAATGTTTTCATAGGTGTGTTTCTCTGTGTGAGCAACTGTTAAAATAGAAGATGAAGAAAAAAAGGCCTAATTATGAATACCACAATACCATGAATACTTTATATCAAACTCCATATTATAATATGTGTATATTTTAATGATGTCTGTTTTTGAAATTACCTGAAATTTACTGGATCACCCATATACCGGTCACTCTTCATAGACACACAGCTGGGCTCTGGTTCTGATCTCTTCTGGTGAACTGAACTATAACAGAGAATACTATTAATATTTATTCATGATTAAAAATACTTTTGATCTTTCCATTTATACTATGCTGAAACAAAAACTTTAAAATCAATTTTTAATATGAATACCTTATATGATTACTTATGCTGAACAGATTTAATATTGATATTTATTTTAATAAAGGATCTTTAAAAAAAAAATACAAATAAAAAATAAAAAAAATAAAATTTTATGTCTAATTTTCTGACTTAAATAATAAAACACGATGACCATATTTTATATAAACAGGTGATTTAATAAAAGTATGTAGGTATTCACAGTACCTGCATCCTGGATTAAAATCTTCATCTCTGTATGTTTGTGTGTCATCCATGATGAAGCTGCACAGATAGAATTTGATCTCTATCACATCCAACACTCCAAATAACTGAGTTGAACGGATCCGGAGAGTCGGAGAAACAGGAGAACGACGGTGGCGTTCGCTCAAATACAATACATGTTAGTCTTATGTTAACACAAATGAACCACAAACAACACCGAAAAAACATATTCATTTGCTTCAGAAATTAAAAATATAAAACACACATCAAAGAACACACGTTCTTCATGGGAAATATGAATGCGGAAGTCATCTGTTTCTCCCCAAGTAATGATAACTGCAGGCTGGAGCAATGGGCGTGCCGAAATGAGGGGCGTGTCAAAAGGTTTCTCATTGGTCAAAGGAGATTCTGCGTTGGCCAATCAGCGATAATCGTACTTTTACGAAACTTGGCGGCGGTAAGGCGTGTAACTGCGATAGCTTATTAAGATGTGGTCATAATATATTATTTTCCTTCGCATTGTATTTTTCAGTTTTAGTAATTACTTAACTGTTGTTGACAGACACGTTATTGTAATGCAAAGCAACAACTGTATTTGCATCAAAGCTTGTATCGATGTCCATTTTGTGCATCCAATGTTTTTCAAAGATGTGAAAGACACAAGATACTTGGACATTTGCAACGTCACGGACTTCGCGCAGTTCATCATGAACGTAAGTATATTTATGATATCCACACTAAGATAATTTGTTGATGTGATAAATAACGTGAACGGCGATGTTACATTTAAAATGTTATTATGATACGGACGTCAAACATAGTTTGCTTTATGTTTATTTTACTATTTGGAATTATGTCTGTTGTTCTGCTGTGTTATAGATTTCTTTTTTTTAACTGAAAATGTGACAAATTCAAAAATATGACAGAAGACATGACAAAAAATAGAGGCAAACAACAATTATAACAACTGCAATAGAAAGAAATGTACAAAAACAGAGATGAGAGAAATGTATGAATACATATAGAATGTGTAGTGCAAACATATTTCACAGCCTTTCGTTATATGAGAGAGAAGAGTACATAAAAAATAGTAATAATAATATTAAAGTACATCTGTAATATATACTGTTACTACTAATAATAATATCCAGTTGTAACATATTTTGTAGACACATGTCTTGCAAAATATACATTGTGCTCAATTTTACTGTTGTTTGTATTATATTTTTATGACAGACTGATGTTTCTGCAAAAGACTGCATTCTATTTCCATCATGGAGCAAGTCACACTGGATGGTTTCGCTAAGTCATAATTAAAACATTTTTTTTTTTTTTTTTTTTGCTATACAAGAATGGTCTAAGCCATGGCAGATACAGTCAAGTGTACAGGTCTTTTACATACAAGTTCAGTAGTTCATGTTCGGAAATACCAGTTGAACAGTTAATTTTCAAATGTTCTCACCTGCTGTGTGGTGGTTCTGTTCTAAATCATTCAGTGTTTTTCTTTTTATTTTATTTTTGTGTGTCTTGGTGGTACAGAAACAATGTAAAACTCTTTCCCTTAAAACACGTTCTGTAGTACTGTTACTGCTTATGATTCATTTACAGTTGCCTAATGTTGCTGACCTAACAGGAGGGTTGCTCAGACCATTTTTCCTGGACATTGGACTGAGTTATGCCTTTAAAGATCTTCCAGTAAATTTTTGATTCATCACATATTCTTTAGCAAATCATTCAATTATATTGTATTTATTTATTTATTTACTTATTTATTTATTTATTGCTTGCCTGCAAACATTACCCAGGGCATTCCAAGGGGTTCTTCATTAACTGTTGAGTCTTTGTGCTCATGGTGAGTTTATATGAAATTTACACTGACAATCACATCAGTTCTATAAAATTATATAAACTTAAAGTGATGACATTTAGCACATTGTAAATCTCTCTCTCTCTTTTTTTAAAGGTCTCCTTCAAGGCACAAAAAAGTTGAAGGCTCCAGCAATCGTGGCCTAATTGTTAGAGAGTCAGACTTGTAACCCAAAGATCACAGGTTTGAGTCTCGGTACCGGCAGGGATAGTAGGTGGAGGAAGTGAATGTACAGTACTCTCTTCCGCCTTCAATACGACGACTGAGGTGAGACCCTTGAGCACCGAACCCCCAACTGCCCCCCGGGCACTGCAGCAAAAAAGAACACCTGCCCACTGCTCCAGGTGTGTGTTCACTACTTACTGCTGTATGTGTGCACACTTGGATAGGTTAAATGCAGAGTACAAATTCTGATCACCATGGATCACCATACTTGGCCACACAATACATCTTTGCCTTTCCTTTCCTTAAATGGGGTCACCCGATGCCCATTTTCCACAAGTTGATATGATTCTTTAGGGTCTTAATGAAAAGTCTCTAATATACTTTGATTAAAAATTCTCAATGGTTTTGTAAAACAACACCCTTCTTACCTTGCCAAAATCAGCTCTGCAAAAATCATCTCATTCTAAGGGGTTGTTCCTTTTAATGCAAATGAGCTCTGCTCACCCCGCCCCCCTCTTCTCTCTGTGTTTAGTTTAGCCGCTAAACTTCCTAACTACCACGTTATAATTAAAGGTGATCGCAAAGATTCATAAAAAAACGCTTATACTCACTTCTGCTGTGAGTGAAGCTGGATCATGAATGATTCGCGCAAACATAGACGCATTTATGTAGATCGGGAGGTGCATTCCCTTCACAAACAAACGTAATCCACTGCATCTTCAGCGGCTCGGATGTGGGGAGTAAATGACGACCACTATGTTCATTATTACATCCAGCAACACAACACCTCAATCACTCAATCTGAGATATTCTTGTCTAACTTACATCCCTGCTCTGGCATCAAAACATTGAAAGTTACTGGACTGTGACAGCTGGTCTGAGGTGAGAGCTCATGTCAATCAACTAGTGTGGGAGCGGCATCTGTCGGTGTGACGGCACACGGCTCGATTTGAAAAAGGGGATATTATTTTTACAGATTAATTAAAAACCACTGCATGGATTTTTATCATTAAAGGGTAGATTTGTACATACACTGCCAACACACATTAATGTTCAAACTACATGAAAAAGTGAACTTAGCATCGGATGACCCCTTTAAAGACACATATAGGCTCAGTTGAAGTAACAAACACTTTAAAACGTAAAACACACAATATCATGTAGAAATCTATTAAAAAACATTGCCAGTGGAAATTATAATAGTAATAAAAAAAAAATCATGCATCGAGGGCTGCAACAACTAACCCTAATAATTGATAGATACTTGGACAGGAAGTGGCTGTAAATTGTCTCTTTGTATAGATCAGTGGTTCTTAAACTTTTTATACCAAATACCACCTCAGAAAATATTTGGCTTTCCAAGTACCATTAAAATGACCAGTATTACAATACAGTAGCATAGTAGGTCTAACTATTCAGCTACAGCTCTGCAGTTAAAAAATGAGGCTCTTTTTTTCCTAATATGAATATTTATTGTTGTCAGCCACTTTAACATTGTAAATATACAGTTTGAACATTAACACTGCACCGTGCAAACAGGTAAATAGACTTAAATAAAGATTAAATTAAAATGTGTTGTACCTAAAAGTTAAATAAAAACTGTACTGTACGTAAATGTACTCTAATAAAGATTAAGTTAAAATGTATTGTGTTTTAACATTAATTTATAATAATTTTGTGATTTCTCTGCGTACCACTAGAGGGAGTCTGAGTACCACTACTGGTACTACTTTGAGAACCACTGGTATAGATGTACAATGTTTTTTACACAAATGCTTTTTTACAAAACATTTTTTTTTTAATTATTACAAATATTCATATAGTTTCACTACCTTTTTCTTAAAACTTTTATGTAATTTGTAATTGTAACTTCATAAATATAAATTAGTAATTATGATTTACAATGTTACAAAAATATATGTGTACTTTTCAACATGGTTTTGTTGTTGTTGTTTTGTTTTTGTTCAGCTATGGACCCAGCTGGAAGTCTTGCTGATGTATGATTGAATATTGTAAGTTTTTCACTAACCTAGTTTTGTTGTAATTTCTCATTTAAAATGTTTATGTCATCTATCATTTTATGGCCTGGTTTCACAGACAGGGCTTAGACTAAACCAGGATTAGGCCATAGTTCAATTAGGACATGCCTTAGAAAAAAAAAAAAAAAAAACATTACTGGTGTGAATCTTGAGACAAAACAAAGGCACTGATATATTTTAAGATCAGTCAGTGCAAATTTCTTTAAGTTACAACTTAGACTTACATTTTATTCTGGGACTAGGCTTAAGCCTTGTCTGTAAAACCAGGGGTATATGATTTTTTCTTTAATCCAGCTACCATCAGACCTGCTAAAACAGATTCATCTGGATGTTGAGTATGAAGAAGGATACTGGATACTGTGGCATCAGAAAAAAGGGGGTTTTCACAGTGTAGTCCGACAGAGTGTTTGATGGCTTCTGTTCTATGGACTGCTACTACAGCATGGATGAATAAATTGATGTATTAATGAATTTGGGTGGCATTATTTATTTATTTATTTTGTGTAGACAAAAGAACTTGTGTAGACAAGATAAAACTGAATAAATGTTTTATTGGCTAAAATTGTGTCTGTTTACCAAACTGGTTTGTGTGACTTAACAGAAGGTTATTAAACAGTACTTATTCTACTGGCTCTTCTGATTATTATTATTATTATTATTATTATTATTGTGTTTTATCAACCATATATGTTTGTCATTATCAGGCAAAACATTTTTAGTTTCCATGTACTTTTAGTAAAAGTACAGAAAAACTGTAAAGCATGGTCCAAAACAGTAGAAATTGCTGATTCTATAACATTTTTTTCTATCCTGTGTAATCAATACAATGGTAATCTAATACTAAAAGATATTTCAAATTTATGAACAGCTTGTGAGATTCTATATGCCTAAAATAATAACTGTAATTTGTTTTTGATTAATTATTTTAATTATGGGTGCACTATAAGACCTTTACAAAGACGCGGTGAAGACGTCAGTAACCTGCGGCCGTTCAGAATGAAATTCTGAAGGTACATTCAAAAGTAATAATTTTAATATCATGATCGCTATTTTTACAGTGAAAGAATGGGATTTGGGTTTATTGAATTATGTTGGATTTATTACTTAAACAGCCTGCCTTTATGTTAAAACGGGAAACTCACAACCAATTGTAAAGACCTTTCGGCACGCCCCTACCTTTCGGCACGGCCATTGCTTCAGGCTGCAGAGGGTGCTCTAACGTCCCCTTTCGAGGAACTCGAGCTGCATCCTCTAGGGGCCGCTATGGGGAACGCCGTCTGCGTGACCCGTGTCTGAAGCCTACATACAAAAACATCAACAAAGTTGGCCGCCGACAGCCTATGACGTCACTTCTGGTGTGACTCGTCATTGCCGGCGCGTCACTACCGGTGCGACCATAGTATAAAAGGACGTTGGTAGAACAGGACGGTCTCTTCTTCATCTTCACTGACTCTTTGTCTGGAGTGTGAATTATTTGGTAAGAGATTTCTTTCTTACTTCGTTCATCATTATGGCGAGCACTAGTAAGATGTTTAAGAGGTGCGCTGATCCGTGTCCTCGTTATTTGACACCCGATGATACGCACGATCTTTGCGTATTCTGTCCTCGAGGGGACAGCCTGCGTGCACTGTGAGCTTTTTTCTATGAAAAAGCTCCGTTCTCGCCTGTCCCTCTTCTCGAGGGGAGAGGGACAGCCGCTTGCTCCCCGCGGCCCAGGACCTTCCGCTGCCGAGGCACGGAGGAAAATGAGCTTGTGGGGATCGCAGGCGGACCTCACTGACGAACTAAAAAAGGGGCTTTCACGCTCATCAGTTGAAGGCGAGGATGAGTTGCTGGCTGACGATGATGTTATTTCTCTTACATCATCTGATCCAGTCACGCCAGTCTCGCCTTCCGAGCTTTTTGGTGCCTCCGTTGAGATGGTGGTCGAGAAGTTCAGGGAGGCGAGGGCGCACTCGGCGACCTTCAAAACCTTCATTCCTCGAACCTCCTACTGGACCATATGATGTTTTAGGGTAGCTTTTATACTTATAAAAGAGACTTTTACTGATGGTCCGGATCTATTATCCCTACATCCAGAGCTATGCGCGGGAACCACGGATGGGTGAGTACGATCCTTTCTTATGTCTCTAGAAACATTTTTCTTAGAGCTTTTTATTAAGGATAGCCAGGTGTCACCTCGGTGATCGCCCCCCTTTCTAGGGTTTTTAATGGCGGTCTCTCTGAGTTTAACCAGATAAGTGCTGTCCCCCCTGCTTGGGATATAGGTAGACAGCCCTTTGTTTATGGTCCCTTTAAGCAGTGGTCTCCCTGTCCCCCTGCCTGTTTGGTGTTGTCTCCCCTGTTAGGGTTATAAGTAGATTTCCCACCATTTGGTCTGGGCAGTTTTTCATGAAGATCTACCGGGCTACCGGAGTCATACGCGGGAACCAACGTCATACGTGAGTACAACCCCTTATTATGTGTCTAACTGTGCTGTATTTCTTGGACCTGTCTTGTGTGTTCCCTTTGGTAGGTCCTCTTCGAGCACCCCCCTCTGGTCTTCGACCATGGTTATGGTCTGCTTGCCTGGATCTGCCTTCGGCATTTCGACTGGGAAACTTTCAGGTCCCCATTACAGCACTACATCTAGGGCTATGATCCTACCTCCAGGTAAGCTCTTCGAGGTCTTTCTCGCAGGAAGTTCCTGGACAGACACATGGACCTGTGGCCACCTGGCCGAGACCCTCTATCTGCGTCCTGCCCTGAGGCACCTTTATCATACAGACCTATTCTCATGCCATTTTGGTGATCTAGTGAGTCGCCCCTCCAAGGAGTGGGCTTGATTGCGCTACGAGTCAGAGTCGTTTCTGCGGAAAACTCTCTGGGTGCTCTGAGAAGCCTTTGGCTACATTCTGGCCCTTGTTCTCGAGGTTCTGCGGGCCTTGATGGAGCAGGGCCCATGCTTTCCATTGAGGTGGTAAGCACAGGTCTGTGTGAGGTGGGAATGGCTTTGCCTTCTTAAGAGAATACCCGTTGCACAGCCTGAGGGCTGGGAACGCTACTGCTCTTTGTGCAGTTTTATAGAGGTGGCTCCCCATCATATCTGATCTCTATGATCGCTTCCTAGGCCTCCTTTGCAGGGCGCAAATCACTGACAAGCTACGCCAAATCGCGCTCATAATCAAATGCGATTCATCTGCGATTATGAGCGCGATTTGGCGTAGCTTGTCAGTGATTTATGGCTCTGTGTATTAATTGCCGCTCCAGCTGAACGCACCTGATGGAGCTTTACTACTAATCAAAGTACCGGCTTTACTGACTAAGCGCGCCTCATAAACGCATTCGATTTATTGTGCAGCCCTAAGATGACGCCTGCAGCTGAAACATCCATCCATCCATTCATTTTATAAAGCGCTGGTCCACGGCGTAGAGTAATACGATACAGGTATAAATTCATTGTAAATTGATTGTAAACTATCTAGTTAGGGTTTATACATAATTTCCATGACAGAGTTCAAGATAAATCCTTTCATCTTACTACTGGAGCTGCCAGTTTCAAATGATTATTAAACAGCAAGCACAAACTATGCAAAAGCGGCAGCCCTTCTGGAGCACTCAGTGTCTGACTAACTTGTTTTCATTTACCTACTCCTTCAAGTGAACTAAATTAGTATTAGTAGGGAATAATAAGTGATTTCGGATTCAGCCAAGATCTTCAGGATGACTAGGAAGATATAGGCAGGTAAGGTTGATCAAGATTGAAGCAAAATGTTAGGTTACTTGCGTAACCCCGGTTCTCTGAGAACAGAGCGAGGTATCTTACTATGGGAAATGCCCCTAGGCGTAATAGACTATGGAAGCACCAATTACACCACGTCTGTCGAAGGACGGACCAATCACAGCTCGTACAAGGAGCCCACCCCTCTCCCTATATATACAGCTGTGATCCCCAAAAGCTGCATTCTAAGCATGCTCTTCCCCCATGTTATGCGAGAAGGGAAGCTTGGTGAAGCTCAGTCAGAATCAGCACATGATTATTGACGTCACTTTCCGTTTGTTGCTGCCGCACGCTTAGAGTTTGATCTCTGTTAAGTTAATTTCATTATTGTCTATTTTTCAATCAATTTTATACACCATCATTTTCCTTTCTTATAACGTGTATATAATATACCCCCTGTTGTATTTTACAACTAAAACAACCAGATTGTTTTGTAATCACTTGCCTTGTTTTGTTTTGATTTACCGAGTCCGCTAGCTTATAGCCTGTTAGCAGCACCAGCGTGGTTGCCGCTAATCTTGCTTACATTGTTTACACACTATTTACATACATTACCATTGTTTACTCACTGTTACTTGCTTTAATGGCGAATGTGTGTCCACCTTTGAGTTAGGGCTGCACGATTCTTGGTAAAATGTGAATCTTCTTTAGTGGGCTCGCGCAGCGAAGCAGGTTGAACTTTGGTCTGAGCGGATAAACTTGTACCAATATTGTTACAGTACATCCTCACTCTCACCGTCGCCACCAGGATTTTCCACACCGGGGTTAATTTTTTTTTCTCTTACCGCTACAAATCCACGAAGCAAACTGACTCCGTTTAGGTCTGCCGCCTTGTTACACGTCACGTGCATGACAGCGGAACGTGGCCAATGAGGGAGAGGAGAGACGTGAACGAGATTTATGATTGATTGGTGAATTAATAGTGTTTTATTATTGTGTGACCAATAACGCGTGAATGCAGGGAAATACATGAAAGCGAATCGCCGTCATTTAGAAATGAGATCGCATTTATGTATGAATCGAGAATACCTCTACTCCGTGTGCTTCTCTGCACAGGTCCCGTGCACCCTGGACGCGATCTTCCCAGGTGTCCTTCACTCCGGCGCCGGGACACCACGGACCCTGGGTGCAGCAGGAGCGGAAGACGCGAGCCAGGCCCCGGCCGAGGACCTCGCCCCCTCCATGATCGTAGGAGACTCCATTGTCCGGTACGTCCGTGCTACCTTAGCTAAAGGTAAAGCCCACACCCACTGTTTTCCTGGTGCTCGCGTTCTCGATGTTCCTGCGCAGATACCCGCAATCCTGAAGGTTCAGTAGACGTCTTGCTCTAAATGAATGGTTATTGACATGGTGTAAAGAACAGAAACTGCTCTTTGTTAATAATTGGAATCTTTTCTGGGAACGTCCTAGACTTTTCTGTGCCGATGGCCTGCACCCCAGCAGAGTCAGAGCAGAACTCCTGTCAGACAACATCTCCAGGACGCTACGCTCCATTTGACTAGTAAGTACATTCTCAAATTATTGCTATGATGGCTTTTGTTCTGAACGCTTAAATGGTAGTACTTCCACTGCCCAATCTATAAAGACTGTGTCTGTTCCTCAAAAGTGAGGTCAAAACATATATTTAATGCAGGATCTAGAAAAAATCTGATCATAATTAAACCAGAAAAATGCAAAATAAACGAACAGAAACCATTTTTAAAGCTTGGGCTCCTAAACATTAGATCACTTACACCCAAAGCAGTTATTGTGAATGAAATGATCACAGATAATAGTTTTGATGTACTCTGTTTAACCGAAACCTGGCTAAAACCTAATGATTATATTGGTCTAAATGGGTCTACTCCACCAAACTACTATTTTAAGCATGAGCCCCATCAGAGTGGTCGTGGCGGTGGTGTTGCAACAATATATAGTGATACTCTATATATAGTAATATATAGTGTTACTCAGAAAACAGGATACAGGTTTATTTCATTTGAAATACTTTTGCTTACTGTTACTCTGTCAGATATACAAAAGAAATCTCTCCTATCTCTTGTTTTAGCTACTGTGTATAGACTGCCAGGGCCTTATACAGAATTCCTAAAAGAATTTGCAGAATTTCTTTCAGAACTATTGGTCAATTTTAATAAAGCACTAATTGTCGGAGATTTTTAACATTCACGTCGATAATACAAATGATGCATTAAGACTTGCGTTTACTTACCTAATAAACTCTTTTGGATTCAAGCAAAATGTCACTGGGCCCACTAATCGTTTTAATCATACGCTAGATTTAATTATATCGCATGGAATTTAATGAATCTTACTGATATAGATATTGTACCTCAAAGCGATGATGTTTCTGACCATTTCCTTGTATCGTGCATGCTGCGTATTACTGATATTAACTATATGGCTCCACGTTATCATCTTGGCAGAACTATTGTTCCAGCCACCAGAAATTGATTTACAAATAACCTGCCTGATTTATCTCAACTGCTCTCTGTACCTATTAATACACAGGATCTAGACAAAATGACTAGCAATATGGGCACCATCTTCTCCAATACATTAGAAGCTGTTGCCCCCATCAAATTGAAAAAAGTTAGAGAAAAAGTACTGCGCCATGGTACAACAGTAATACCCATTCCCTCAAGAAAGAAGCTCGTGATCTTGAGAGCAAATGGAGAAAAACTAACTTGGAAGTTTTTAGAATTGCATGGAAAAACAGAATGTCCAGATATAAACAGGCTTTAAAAGCTGCTAGGGCTGAGCATATCTGCAAACTCATAGAAAATTACCAAAACAATCTAGATTAACAAATGGATGTTTGGCTAGATTAACAAATAACCAGATGCCACCCGATCTAAATATTCCTTTACAGCTTAATAGTAATGACTTTATGAATTTCTTCACTGATAAAATAGATAACATCAGAAATACAATAACCAATGTAGATTATACTGCATCTAATATGTCAACTTCTTTTGTCACACCCAAAGAAAAACTGCAGTACCTTAACGCTATAGGACAGGAAGAGCTAAATAAACTCATCACTGTGTCTAAACCAACAACATGCCTATTAGATCCCGTACCCACTAAATTACTGAAAGAATTGTTACCTCTGGCAGAAGAACCGCTTCTCAATATAATTAACTCATCGTTATCTTTAGGACATGTCCCAAAACCATTCAAGCTGCTTCTTGCGCCAGACCAAGGCTGCATCTCATTGCTAGTTTTACTTGATCTTAGTGCTGCATTTGACACTATAGATCATGACATACTAATAGATCGACTACAAAACTATGCGGGTATCCAAGGGCAGGCTTTAAGATGGTTTAGATCCTACCTGTTGCGATCGCTACCACTTTGTTTATTTAAATGGGGAGTCATCTCAATTATCACCAGTAAAGTATGGAGTGCCACAAGGATCTGTCCTAGGTCCTCTACTATTTTCAATATACATGCTGCCCCTTGGTAGTATTATTAGAAAGCATGGGATTCTATTGTTATGCTGATGATACTCAACTGTATATCTCAACAAGACCAGATGAAACTTCTAAATTATCGAAGTTAACAGAGTGTGTTAAAAAATGTAAAAGATTGGATGACCAATCATTTTCTGCTATTAAATTCAGATAAGACAGAGATATTACTTATTGGACCAAAAAACAGTACACAGAATCTCTTGGCTTACAATCTACAACTAGACGGATGTACTGTTACTTCCACTACAGTCAAAAGTCTGTGTTATATTAGACAGTCTTTTGAAAATCATATTTCTCATGTTACAAAAACAGCATTCTTCCATCTTAGAAACATTGCCAAGCTACGAAACACTTAGCTGTTTCTGACACAGAAAAGTTAGTTCATGCATTCATGACCTCTAGACTGGACTACTGTAATGCACTACTCAGTGGTTGTTCTGCATTTTCAATAAACAAGCTAGTTAATAAACTTTTTAGCCAAGCATTCAAATAATGCATTTCATAAACTGTTCCTGCAGTTATATCTGATCAAATGCTCATTATTGATCTTTTAGCTCTGGTTGAACAAATCTTTCTTTGCTTGGTTTAAACAGCAGCTACGCTAATTATGTTCCTATATGTTCTCTGTTTCTGCCATGGGATTGACATCCCATGGTAACTAGGAATTCACAAGCTTCAGTCTGGATTCAGAACACTTAAGAAGAGATGATGCCAACCCTGAAACAACATACAGCACTACCGAATCTTGCTACAAATTTATGGTGTTCTTTGTCTGTTTGATTACGTCATTAATTGATCTTTACCATACATCTCTGCCATATGTACATCAACTTGACAGTCACCACTGTAAGCTACTACTAAATATATTGTAAAAACTTTAATTTGGTGTAAGATTGCTTTGCAATGATATGTATCGTGAAAAGCGCTTTACAAATAAATTTAAATTGAATTGAATTTGAATTGGTGAGATACCTCGCTTTGTTCTCAGAGGAGCGGGTTGCGCAAGTAACCTAACGTTCCCTTTCAAACAATCACTCAGTATCTCACTATGGGAAGGATATAGCCAACTCCCATAACGCATGCTTTCCAAAGCCGCCTGAACAAACTCGAAAAAGAAAGACAACCTTTAGTTCTCCAAAGAGCCAACATTAAGAACTGCATGAGCCAATGAAGGCACAGTGACATCAAGATGGTAAAATCAGATAAATGTATGGGGGGGGGAGTCCAACTTGCTGCCGCACAAATACCTCCCACCGAAATCCCCTTGAACAGTGCCCCTGAGATAGCAATACTTCGTGTGGAATGAGCCCTAAGGCCCTCTGGGGAATGAAGACCCATAGATGTATAGGCTAGTTCGATCGCCTCCACCGTCCAATGGGAGAGGCGCTGCGAGGAGATCGGCTTATCCTTACAATTAGTGGCCCGTGAAACAAATAATTGATTGTTTTTCCTGAATGATCGTGTCTGGTTTACATAATAGCGTAACGCTCGTACAGGACACAAAGTGTGCAATTTCCTCTCCTCTGAGGCAGAAAATGGAGGAGGGTAGAAAGCACGTAACTCCAAAGCAGAGCAGTTATAAGCTGAATCACTGAACGAAAGCTATGTTTGGCAGCAGCGTAACTTTGCTGTCATCCAGACTAAAATTTAGACATGCTTGATAAAGGCATGTAACTCCCCTACTCACTTAGCTGAGGCTAAAGTAAGTCGTAAAACCGTTTTCAACGATAGAAGCTTAATATGAACACTCTCCAGAGGTTCAAACGGGGCCTGAGTTAAAGCATTCAAGACCATAGACAAATCCCATGATGGGACCAGTCGCTTCGACACTGGTCTCAAACGCCTCACCCTTTCATAAAACGGCCTATAAGAGGGTGCCGGCCCACTGAAACTCCTTTGAAATTGCAGCCAGGTAAACTTTAATGGTAGAGAACGCTCTCCTGTTGTTCACTAAGCTTTGCAAAAAACAGAGAACCTCACAAAGGTGAGATAACTCCTTTTCGAGTGCACCAGTCCTCAAAGACCCGCCATTTCAGATCATACAGCGAGCGCACTGATGGAGCTCTAGCACTCTGTATAGTATTTATGACCTCCTGGGGAAGCCTAAGTGCATTCAGATTTAACCCTTTACGGGCCAGACCCAAAGATTGATTAGTTCCGGATGGGGGTGAAAAATTTTCCCCCCTGCTTGGGACAGCAGGTCCCAATGCAATGGGAGTTGCCAGGGCTCTCACCAAAGGAGCTGGACAATCTCTGCCAGCCACAGCCTCCCTGGCCAATGAGGGGCTATCAGAAGAAGAGATAATCCATTTTCTCTTACTCTGTCTAAGGTGGGAGAAATTAGACTAAGCGGTGGGAATGCGTATAGCAACACGTTCGGCCACGGGTGTGCCAGCGCATCCACACCCAAGGGTGCATTTTCGTCTCTTAGAGAGAAATACAGTGGACATTTTGCGTTTGCCCGCAAGGCGAATAGATCTATGGCAGCCCTGCCGTAAATCTCCCAGATTTGATTCACCACCTGCGGGTGGAGTACCCATTCTCCTTATAACAGGTTGCCCCTCGACAGGAGATCTGCTTCAACATTCAGGACTCCCTGGAATGCGCTGCGCTCCAGACAATCAGCTTGCACGCTAGATTGTGCAGTTGCAACGAACGCGTTCCCCCTTGGTGACTGATATATTTGCCACCACCGTCATGTTGTCTGTGCTGACTAGAACATGAAAACCCTCCAAGAATGGGCGAAAATGCTTCAGGGCTAGAAAGACTGCCATTAACTCCAGCATGTTTATGTAAAGTCTGCAAAACTGAGGCAGATAGTTTAACAATCTGCCCTGAAAAACAGCTCCCCATCTCGTCAGGGATGCGTCTGTTGTCACTACTTTTCTCAGAGACACGCTCACCATCAAGACTCCTGTTCAGAATACACAGGGGTTTCTCCACTGATGAAGAGCCATCACGCACGCTGTGGTAAGTCTCACTCTGCGCGCAAGGTGCCCACGTGGGCACAGACGCCTCGCCACAACCCAATGCTGGAAGCTCCTCATTTTCCGCAAGCCCAGCGGGACCACAGACAGTGACGATGCCATCATGCCCATAAGGTGGAGACAAGTCCTGAACGAGACCAGGTTTCCCACGCGAAACTGGGCTAGGCACTGATAAAACGCCATTATCCTCCTTTCCGAGAGCATAGCGCGATATTCCACCAAGTCCATTCGCAAGCTCCTGGGATGGTATCAGCTGGCTTTTGGCATAGTTGATCCTGAACCCCAGATTCATGAGAACAACTTTGTGTGTTGTGTGTTGGGGGAAACTGAACTGGCCTGAACACTACTTAGAACCGTTTCTCCGCTCAAACTCCACATCCTCCTTCCTTTCTTCTTCTGGAGGTCGCACCTGTGTCTCTTCACTGTGACAGCCGGGCCGAACAGCCCACTCGAGTCTGCAGGAGCGTCGAGAAAATCCAATTTCTCCCTGTTCCCAATACTCGATAGATTTAACCACAGCAATCTCTCATCCGCAACAGAGAGAGCCATGGTACAGCTGCAGCTTTGCATCTCACCACCAGATCTGTGATGTTGCAGATCTCTTCCCAAACCGCCGGGTTTGGATTACCGGCGTCGAGCTGTGTGCCCAGCTCCTTCAGTAACTCGGCTTGATAGGCCATCAACAATGAAGTGACGTTTAGTGCCCTCACCGCTAGCGCCGAAGAAGCATTCCATTTTCCCAGGGAGGGAGCAGCTGGCCGATGAAAGAGTGG
Organism: Cirrhinus mrigala; assembly: GCA_036247105.1. NCBI lineage: Eukaryota > Metazoa > Chordata > Actinopteri > Cypriniformes > Cyprinidae > Cirrhinus > Cirrhinus mrigala. Next base: position 1,364,220 of record CM070011.1, on the reverse strand, counting down.
TCCGCCTGTTTGGATGAAGGTGGTGGGCCACTGCCTGCTCAACCGTGGGGGGGTTAGAAAGCCAAAGCCCCTCCATTTCACTCACATCGAGAGATGAGTAAGTCCTTGGCGGGCACGCGATGGGGAAAAAGGTTTATCTTATGAGCGCTTCATCTCTGCTATGCACACCGGCAAAGCAGGGAGCAGTTGTTTCGCCGGGGGAAGGCGGGAAGGGAGCCTTTTCCCTTCATAGATATCCTGTTTAACTCCCAGATCCCCGGGCATTACAGGCCAAGGGATGTCAATCTTAGCTGCTGCACGCTTACAGACCTCAGCTAAGTCGCAATCCCTCACCGTCGACACCATATCGCCAATTTGCACACTCACTGGCCTGGATGCTTGGGCTGCAGACAGGTTAGCATCATCCTCCTTATCATCTGGCTCCTCTCGAAGAAGGCAAGCTAACATCTCCTTGTCTTCCTCTTCATCTCCCTCGATCTCGTCACCCTCCGCCAGCAGCTGCTGGTCGAAAAGCGGTGTAAACTCAGGGGACTCAGAATCCATAATATCCTACCAGGAAGGAATATCCCGCAGGGGAGAGGGTTGAGCCCCTTTTGCTGAAGAAGGAACAGTGGAGAGAACCGGATCATCTTTGGAAGATGCAGCCACCAGGAGCCGCCGTTCTAGAATCTTGGTCAGCATTACACAACAGTGCGAGCAGCTTTCCGTATCTGCCAACGCTGCCTGGGCATGCTTGACACCCATGCATGCGATACACATTGTTACTGAGTTCGGCAACGTCAACCTTGACGGTACGTTTATGAACTGAAAGCAGTGCAGCCTAGGTGCTGAAGGAAAGGGAAGAGAACAAGAATGCCGTTTTTGGGGATCACAGCTGTATGTATAGGGAGAGGGGTGGGCTCCTTATATGAGCTGTGATCGGTCCGTCCTTCGGACAGACGTCACGTAATTGGTGCTTCCATAGTCTATCACGCCTGGGGGCATTTCCCATAGTGAGATACAGAGCGACTGTTTGAAAGAGAATAGTGCAGGAAAGTGGATCTCGAGGTCGTGTCTACCTTTAGAAAAAGGGAAAGGGAAAAGGATGTTACATTTGGCCAAGTATGGTGACCCATACTCAGAATTTGTACTCTGCATTCAACCCATCCAAGTGCACACACACAAGTCAAGTCTGACTCTCTAACCATTAGGCCATGACTGCCCATTAGTAAACTCTGAAGGAACTGGCTCACCTGTGTCCGCTGTCGACTCACAGGCTCAAGTCTGCAAGTCTGAATTGCACCTCTCCAAGCCCTGCAGAATGATGTCAGCTCTGTCCAACAGGGTTTAGTCAGTTTAAACTTTTTGATATTTTTACAAGCATGTACTTAATTACACTACACTACTAAACTCCAGTCTCTTTAGCATATATTGTGGTTAAACACCCATGGTTCACATATACACAGTTGGTTTGTCTCAAACGTACACATCGCATGAGAATCAATATACTGATGTGTGCAATACTATAGTTCTAGTGCAGTGGCCTAATATAAGAATGAATAGAATTTATGTTATTTATATGGTTAATAATATGCATTATAATATGCAATATAATTTTTTACTTAAATGTTGCTTTTAAGGATACTGTACCTGAACAATTTAAAGCAGTTTATTATATTATCCTTTCTTTTATTTGTCAAATTAATTTTTTTTTCCTCAGTGCCATCAATGCTTTTTCTGCAGGTCCTTAAAAAGTCTTAAATTTAATTGTATCCAATTTAAGGCCACAGAAAGTACAATGCTCATCCAAGACCAAGTCCTATATAAATTAATGGGGAAATCCTGAAATCTCAAAAACTGGTCGCTGAGCTTGCAATTAAATTACACATTTCAAATCAGCAACAAAATCTGAAATGAACTGCCCCATGAATGTTGTTTCTTATGCTCACATAGTGTTTAAAGGGGTCATTGAATGCAAAGTTCACTTTTACATGTTTGAACATTAATGTGTGTTGGCAGTGTATGTACAAATCTACCCAATAATGATAAAAATACATGAAGGTTTTTAATTAACCTGTAAAAATAATATCCCCTTTTTCAAATCGAACCATTCTCAGATGTCTGTCGGTGTGCCGTCACACCAACAGAGGCCGCTCCCACCATAGTTGATTGACATGAGCGTCTTACCTCAGACCGGCCTTAAATCAATCACTTAATCCCAACTGTAAATGTGCTAGTTAGCAAGTTTAGCGGCTAAACGCGGCTAAATGCAGCTAAAGTAAACAGGCTCGTCACTTCACAGAGAGAAGAGAGGGGCGGGGCGAGCAGAGCTCATTTGCATTTAAAGCAGCCTCGACCAGAATGAGATGATTTTTGCAGAATTGATTTTGACAAGGTAAAAAAGGTGTTATTTACACTGCCATTGAGAAATTTTAAACAAAGCACGTTATAGACTTTTCATTAAGACCCTAAAGAATCATATCAACTTCATATCAATCATATCAATCAATCCGATGACTCCTTTAAAAATCTTATTTTTCATGCTAGACCAGCCAATGCACATGAGCATAAGCACGTCGTGGCTGTGCATGCGCAATGGCTGGTCTAGCTTCAGGTTTCTATGGGAACTGGCGCTTCTAAAGGCCGCTGCAGTAACGCAATGACTTTACCCATCAGAAATTGGCTCTTTAATTTAGAAGACAGGACTATTCCGCCATATTGCGCATTGCAGTTTTTCCCATTTATAAATATAGGAGTAAACGGTCTTTGTATAGTCTATAATAAATATAAGCGCTGCACATTTTAAAGTCAGGTGTGCTATAAACATATAAACATGGAAAACAAGGAAAACAATTCAAAATAAATATTGCAAAGGTGTTTAAAACATACATTTTTGTGCAAAAGATAAAAATACTCCAGTTTTGGAAGCCATAATGTCAGCCATCTAACACTGAACTGGACTAAATCCAAAAGACAACAGTCCGAACACAAAGAGGTCTAAGACACCATTACTGCTTAAAGGAGAAGTCCACTTCCAAAACAAAGATTCACATATAATGTACTCACCCCCTTATCATCCAAGATGTTCATGTCTTTCTTTCTTCAGTCGTAAAGAAATTATGTTTTTTGAGGAAAACGTTTCAGGATTTTTCTCCATATAATGGACTGATATGGTGCCCCGAGTTTGAACTTCCAAAATGCAGTTTAAATGCAGCTTCAAATGATCCCAAATGCGGTTGTAAAGGATCCCAGCTGAGGAAGAAGGATCTTATGTAGCGAAACGATTGGTTATTTTCATTAAAAAAATACAATTTAAATACTTTTTAATCTCAAATGCTCGTCTTGCCTTTCTCTCCCTGAACTCTGTGTATTCTGGCTCAAGACAGTTAGGGAATGTCGAAAAACTCCAATCGTATTTTGTCCCTCAACTTCAAAAATCATTTCAAAATCATCCTACATCGCTGCAAAAGTACCGACCCAGTCTTTACAAAGTGAACATGCAAAGAGGATCAAACATCCTTAAAAAATGTAAAACAGCGATAGGCTGGGATCGTTTACCACCGCACTGAGATCGTTTGAAGACGCATTTAAACTGCATTTTGGAAGTTCAAACTCGGGGCACCATATCAGTCCATTATATGGAGAAAAATGCAGAAATGTTTTCCTGAAAAAATAATAATTTCTTTACGACTGAAGAAAGAAAGACATGAACATCTTGGATGACAAGGGGGTGAGTACATTATTTGTAAATTGTTGTTCTGGAAGTGGACTTCTCCTTTAAGTGGACCAAAAAAGGATCCGAGTCCTCTTTCAGGAACGGCTACAGTGTCAACATAAAGAAAACGGGGTCCTTTTTCACATGGTCCACTTAAAGGGGTCTGGGTTCGGTTGTTTTAAAGAGGACTCAAGTGTGAAAACACCCCAAGACTGCGTCCACTCAGCAGACTGCTAAGCCAGCGCTGTCACAGCCCCCTTTCAAGCAGAAGCCTTGGCTTCAATAGTGCCACAGAACGGCCAGGAAGTATCCCTTCCCGAAGTGCCAAGGTCCCCGTCTTCGTGCAGTGCTGGATCCAGAGCCTCAGAAGCCGTCCTGATCTACCAAACAGGAAGTCAGAACCCCCTCACAGAAAGCTTGCGATCACTTCCCACCTCTTTGAACATTTACTGTAATTAATAACCAGAGGTGGACAATAGTGAAGCATTTTTACTTTACTCAAGTAAATTTAAGTTTTTTTTCTTCGGTACATTCCAAAGCATAATGCCATGCTTTTTACTGCAATACATTTCATAAGTAAAATCTGTTGTTTTACCTTTAATAATTTTTTAATTAAAGGTAAAAGAAACAACATTAAAAATGTAGTACTTTCTTGTACTTCAGTAAATCATTGAATTACTTTTATTTGAGTAAAAGTAAGAACGTGCTAGATTTCTATGTAATTAAGTATTCAATTATATTTAATGTGAAATGCAGTAAAAAGTACAATATTATGCTTTGGAATGTTGTGAAGTAAAGAAAAACACTCTGATTAATTACTGACACTTGAAAAGTACTTTTAATGCAGAGTAAAAATACTTCACTACTGTCCACCTGTCTGTATAACCTTCATCGAAGTATGCTTATTTGCATATTAGACTAGAATACAGTACATGGGCCACTCCTGTGATGAGATTGTGATTGGCGAATTCTAGGATAAGCAATAAAATGGGGTATTCGCTGTGTCTTTTCCAGTTGTCTGCCTCGTCACTGAGACCCATCCAGTGAGCAAGAAGATTTCGCATCGCCTCTGGAAAAAGTTCAGTTGCCAGCTCCTCTGGAGGCGGCAGGTTTGTAATGTGCTCGATGTGTTGAGCCTTAAAGCCTTCCACGCGGCGGCTGATGGTGCCGTTGGCTGCATTGAACTGCTGGCCGAGCCAACCTGCCACAGCCTTCAGCAGACTGCTCGAGTAGACGGAGCAGCTCTGAAAATGAGTTTGAAACAGGGCCATCACAGTTTCCATCAGTTTTTCCTCATCAGTCTTCCCAGTAATACAATACTCAACATAGTCCAGGACCTTTGTGGCAGTCTTTAAGTGTTCTGCTTCAATATTTGTAAATAACTTCACTTTCTCTTCAAGGCTGTGAAGTTTCTGAGCAAGTGAAGTAGACTGGCTTAAGTCTATTTGCTCTGAGGAGCAGTAGTCATGATCTGAAGATGATGAGATATCTGACTGATCTGTGCTCATTGGAAAGAAGTTTGTTTCTCCTTCGTTGGACTCTCGATGGACTTGGTAAGATGAATATGTATTGTTATTTTCCAAAACTGTTTGCACCTCTTGATTATTTGGGGGCTGAATGTCCAGGGCACCGAGATGATAGATCATGTTCAAGTTGTTGTCATTTATTCGAGATTTCCACAGATCCTTATGAACACAATTATTTAAAACATAAACAAACAATTTATTAGAAATGTTAATGATACAAGAATATATAATAAAAATCATAAAATGACTTTTGTTACCTGAAATGACTCCATAATTGAGAGCTGATCTTGTTTGCCATACAGTTCAAACGCCACTCGAAAAACTCCATGAACGCTGTAGAACCACAGACTGTTGCTGGAACAAGGAAGACGCAGCCCTTGCAATCTGCAGTCTGGAGATCAATATGCTAAATATTAACCTCTAACACCCTCTAATTAATCTATCAATTGACCAGGTCAAGAAAAATGATTAACACATACCTGATGGGAAAACCAGCTTAGTTGCCAATCCTCGTTTAGCAAATTTGCCATGGTATCTGGGTTGGTTTTCGCTGCGAACGTCTGTGTCTGAAAACAGATCAGCTCCAAGAAAGAGAGGGATCATCTGATCCTACAAAGAGACAAGAAAAAGTTATTAACTATTTGACCACACAAAATAAACGCTCATACATTAATTAATTAATTTTTTTTTTTTTTTGAGAAATCATCTGTTCCAACAAAAAAACAAACCAAACCAAAAAAACTGTCTCTATTTAGAATTATTAGAAGAAGAAAAAACAACTTAATTACGGACAATAATAAAATTCACATAAATTAAAGAGTTAATGTACATTACATGTTACATGCATTTAATGTATTAATTATCAAGAAAAGGTAAATACTAAAAAACTAAATTTACTGGCTGGTCTTAGCTGTTTTAAGAGCTAGGGCCAGTTCAAAAGTAATCTGATCGTATTTTGGCCATCAGATTGGATCTTGAAAATTAGTTTGTTCATTGCAAAATAGGCTTATCTTACGTAGTATTTATCTAACATATACGTAGAATCTAACAATTCTTAAATGAAGATGCATTTACTAGATAGGCAAAATGACATAAGATATGTGGTCTTGTTTCTAGGGGAAAACAACAATTAAATGCAGTTTGTTTAAAATAAGTAAAATTATCTGACAATGGATTAAGTAAAATACTCTTGTTTTAAGAATATTTTACTTGCCCCATTGGCATATAATTTTACTTGTTTCTAGGGGGTAAAAAACTAAGTTAACTAAATTAAGTGCATTTTGCTTAAAACAAGAATACATATCTTGTAGCATTTTGCTTATCTAGTCGATGCATCTTCATTTACGAATTTTTACATATTTTGACTAGAAACAACACAAAAAAACGAAATAAGATAAGCCTTTTTTGCAGTGTTCAAAAGAAAAAAAGTATTCTGAATTTGGATTAAATCACAAAATTCAATTTAGGTTTTGATCTGGATTAAATCATCAGTGCGTTGTTCAAAACGTTTTAGTAGGATTGGGATACCTTTGGTAAAAAAAAAAAAAAATATTCTGATGCCAGCTGAAGGGTGAATTTCAGGAACAAAAATGGAATCAAATTTTAAAACTGGTCCAAATAATACAACATTTTAACATGCAATATATCCCCAAATCCCCAAACAACTGTTAATATCAAACAAAAATATGATATTTAATTTAAAGTTTGTTTGTTTGAAATCACTGATTGTAAAGTACACTGTCACCATCATCAAAGATGGTCAGTAGTTATTCGTGTAAATAAAAAGCAAAACTAGAATGCAAAACATGTACATGCATTTAATACTGGTGGTACACTTACCTCATTTGTGCTTGGTTTAGTAACATTAAACGAGTTGTTTTTTGTAAGATATAAGAATCGTATCCTCCTTTTACCACACTCCCAATGAGACATATTGATGAGAGAAACTCCTGCAGACGTCATGATGGAGTAAACACACAACAGTCTGCCAAAGAGCAACAAAATTGTTAAAACACTGAACAAATTAAGTGTTTTTATTGCAAACGCCCTGCATGACTGCTCTTCACCATGATAACAGAACTGTAACACAGGCTGATTTAGCTACAAATTGTTTGTTTGTAAATGTATAACGTACTACTTCCTGATTGTGGTCTCCTAGCCAATCAGCAGCCACGCGTCATCGCGTTGTAGGATTTGCCCTTTGAACCGTACGCGTCGCTGGTTGTAGTCATCAAACATGGCTGCGGTGGAGTTTGGAGACAGCGAATTATTCGAGCAGTTTGAAGAGAAAGGGCCAGAGCACGGTCATATTATAGATGAAGCTGATGATGATGAAGAGGGCGAGAGTTCAGAGCGACTGCGGGAGCTGCGGCACACATTAGAAGTGTGCGAGGAAACAATAGAGCGCCTGAACGCAGAGAATATCCTTACAGCGTGCTGGATCTTTAATTTTACACTCAAATACATTTAACTGCTCCGTATAGCTGCCCATTCAGCCGTTGCTATCATTGTACAACTGATTATATCATCATAATCCAGTGTAGAGAAAACGTGTGGGATGTTTGTGTCGGTCACAGCTCATTATTCGGATACTGTTTGCAACGATGGCAGAGAATGTATTATATTTACACTACCAGTCAGTACAGGTATTTAATGTTTTTTTTTAAAGAAGTGTCTTCTGCTCACCAAGCTTGCATTTATTTGATCCAAAGTACATCAAAAGCAGTGCGATTTTGAAATATTTCACTATTTAAAATAACTGATTATTTCTGTGATTTCAAAGCTGAATTGTTAGCTTCATTACTCCAGTCACTGATCCTTCAGAAACCACTCCAATATTCTAATTTACTGCTTAAAAAAACATTTATTATTATGTTGAAAACAGCTGAGTAGCTGAATTTTTTTTTTCTTTGAATAGGAAGTTCAGAAGAACAGTATTTATCTGAAATCATTTGTAACATTATAAATGTCTTTATCATCACTTTTGATCAATTTAAAGCATCCTTGATAAATGTATTAATTTTTATAATAATGAATAATGTTGAACTTTGGATCTTTCTGTTCATCGAAAAATGTACTCAACTGTTTTGAATATTGATAATAATAAAAAAAAAATGTTTCTTGAACAGCAAATCAGAATATTAGAATGATTTCTTAAGGATCATGTGACACTGAAGACTGGAGTAATGATGCTAGCTTTGAAATCACAGGAATAAATGGCATTTTAAATTTTTAAATGATAACAATATTTCACAATATTACTGCTTTTGCTGTACTTTGGATCAAATCAATGCAGGCTTGGTGAGCAGAAGAGACTTCTTTAAAAACATTACAAATCTTATTGTTCAAAAACCTTTGACTGGTATGGTCTTTGATCCATATTATAACTCTTATGCTATCATTATACTATTTTGAGATGCTTACTAAAACTCCATTCTTTCACATTCTGCAAATAACATCAGGCATAATGTACAGGAAAAAATATGAATGTTTAGTATTTAGAAACATGTCTTTCACAAAAATACTTTAGTGTCATTTTATAATCAAACAATTAATTTTTCTTTTTTTTTTTTTTTTTTTTTTTTAATGACTGATTATATGGTTAGCAATATTTTGTGTGTCCCTAGAAAGTGCAACATTTCTTTTTATTATTTTAGTCTTTTTGTTGCCTGTGTTTATATTGCGTGTCACAAATTTGTACCTTAATGATGATCCACATGAGGAACTGAAGAGAAAGTTAAACATATTAAGTCGTCCTACGTGAGTAAAGCATGAGCTTCTTTCAGTATATGATTAAACTGAGCATTCATTCACATTTATTGACTACTGGTAATGTTTAATTCCAGGGGTATAAAAATAGACGATTCCAAAATAGATGGGCCACTTTGTCAAATTAACTATGGAAACAACATCATTTCCAAGTAGGTGTTTTCTGCACCACCCTTGATTTTAGCATTTTATACTATCAGTTTTTCCAAAATGGCAGTGTTTTTGATTGATTCTCTTTGTGTGTTTGTGTGTGTTTAGGCAGTGTCGGAAAGAAATGGAGGACTTCCTCTGCTGTCTTGTCCAGAAAAGGCTACAAGAGTGTAAAAACGATCCACAAGGCTCTGCTCCTAATGTCAAGCCACATGTACGCTGTTAAAGTCACTGCTCATTTCTTACAGTAGTTTTCATCAGTAAGCAAAAATGCTGTTTTTTTTTTTTTTTTTTTTTTTCTCTCAATGTTTATAGAATTCAAGTTTCGTTATGGAGGAGAGCTACAAAGTGAAGACTTCCAGTGACTCCAAGCATATAAAAAATGCTTTCAGTGTGAGTTGTACAAACCGTTGGCATAGCACACATTATGCAATTACTGAACCACCACAAATGAAACCTGTACTTCTTGTTTTTTTTTTTTTTTTTAGATGATAGGGAGTGTTTTATACTTCACCAACTTCTGTGTTGATAAACTCGGCCAGCCGCTGCTGAATGAAAACCCCCAGCTGACTGACGGATGGGAGGTTCCCAAGTATCCTAAACGTTTACAGCCAGCTGTGCACTCACACATCCTCTGCTCTTGTTAATTTAGACCATGCTTTTAGTCTGTTTGAATCATGTATATACGTCACTGCTCCTGAATCACTGTTGCAAAGATACCAGCAGGTCTTTGGCCAGATCATTGCCCTCGAAGGCCAAGAGGTGCAGATAAAGGAGAAGAGGTATGACATTGATAAAATACTGATCTGTGGTATTGTAAGTCTCTGGTTTTGTCTGTTGCTAATTTTCTTTTCTGTCTTTACAGGCCGAAACCGTGCTGTTTTAACTGCTGTTCTGAGGGCCATCATCTTCGAGACTGTCCAGAGGTCTTTCTCTTCACTTATACGCAGTATTTCAGTTAATACTAGATTAATAATAGTATTAAAACTAGAATAATACTACAGGGTTTCCGCGGGTCTTAAAAAAAGACTTAAAAAGTCTTAAATGCCTTTTCCGTGAATCAAGGCCTTGAAAAGGTCTCAAATCAGAGCAGCAAGTCTTAAATTCATATGATCATGGCATTAATTTTCTTGAGGGATTGTTTCCTCATGTGTTTCATTCTAAAGTGAAGTGAAAGCGTGCTACATGGCTTAGGTCGCTCAATATTCATTAAACAATACGCGTATGTGCTGCTTTATCTGTCAGTCACCTGAAGACTTGTTGTTTAGATTTTTTTTTTTTTTATAGTAATAAAAATCGTTTAGTTTAGTTAGAGAACAGACAATACAATTAAAGCTGAACGCGGCTGCTCAATGCAGTGTGCCAAACGACAGTCGCATGACAGATCAGATTTCATTTATCACGTAAAGTGAGTCGAACTGAAAGACAAGGAAGAGTTTCAAAATTAAATGCAAGCGCTTGTTTTAAAAATATTTTGGATTTTGAAAAGCCTGTTGAGTTCTGCCATTTATCTAAGGTGATAGTGGAAGTTTCATATTTATTTGGTTTCACAGTGTTTGCCGAATTTTTTTTTTTTTTTTTTTTTTTTATATTTTAACTGTGTTTTTTAAATTTTATATTAAGCGTGCAAGGTAAGCCGTGCTTCCAAGCCTTCTTATTCGTTTTGCTAGTAAACGTTCTACTTATTTATTTGGTTAGCCTACACAGTGTTTTTCAGTTTTGTATACCTATTTAAACTTTGTGGAAGTTAAACTTTTGTGGTGTAGTATTATTCGTTTTGTTAATAAAAGTTTGTTACGTTACGTTAATGCCGCTAATTTAAAAGTGAAAGTAAAATGTGCAGGACGCTTTTACAAGCAGTACCGGTGCAGAGTACCCAGTCTGCGTAGGGCACCAAAAAAAAACCCTTTCGTTCTATCCACCTTATTTTTGTCGTAAGAGTGGGAGCGGCCGTTTGTAAATGTAATGTGTCTGGCTTCCGGTCTCATCCATGTCCAGCTATGTTTATCTGTACAAAACAGCTCATTTTGCTGCTTGATATTGCAACTTGGTGTGTCTTACCATATTATTTTAATGTATTATTTTATGAACACAATAGTTTGTAGTGCAAACTGTTTTACCGTTTACGGCACTTCGATATTCTTCTCGTTATTTCTCTATGGCAGATTATGAACAGGAAGTCTAACACATTACCAGAAAACAGCTTACTTCTGCATTGAAAAATAAGGTGGATAGTAGTCTAATGTTTGCGGCTGACTGCAATCATAATAAGCGGTCCGGCGCCGAGAAAAGAAAACGAAAAAAAGCCAAGATGACGCCCGTGTATCTCTTTCAGGTGCGTTCATAATCCTGAGAAACTTTTTTTGGCTGCCTTACTAGGTTCCATGGCTAAAAATGCATGAACCTATATAAAAACAATGAGGCAATAATGATCGGTTAATTAAAAAAAAATCATATGGTTTCATTAAATAACACTGTTAAAATACATAATGTGGACTAATAGGAAATAAACTATTTATGTGCATTACACATTATTACAGATGCCTGCAAAGGGCACCACAGGCCTACTAATTGTTGTTGTTACACTTACAGGACGATCAAATCCTTGTTTAATAGTGACCAAACATTTAATTCAAATATCCACTTAGTCTTGTGATAGAAATGCTACAGCCTCTATAATTTCTTCAACAAAAACATGTGGGCATCACAGCCCTTGCCAAAATGAACCATGGTTTTATTGTGTGTTTTCTGGATGCTTGAGACAATAAAATCAATTAGACAACTGTATTAGGCCTAATAAAACCATAGTCATAGGTAACTATCTAGATCTACAACTGTAATTTATAAATAATAAAATTTAATTGCAATTTATTCATTTACTTTTACTTTATACCATTTGGCCAGCGGTGGCCCTGTTTACAAGTTACTTAAAACCAAAGGAAAGTGAAGAAATGAGGGAAAACTCAAACCAACTAAAAACAAACAACTGCTTGTTGCAGAAATGCCAGTAATATGAAAGTGAAAGTAAAATGTGCATGGCACTTTTACTGAAGGAAAGCGAGGAAAAGAGGGAAAACTCAAACAAACTAAAAACAAACAATTGCTAGACGCTGAACTGCTGCTAATTTGAAGTGAAAGTAAAACTCTAACTATACTTGGGGAACATATTGCTGTTTTGTTTTCCCTTCGATTTTTTATTTATTTTTTTTTTTGGTTTGTTTTTTTTTTCTTAAATTTTCTTTAGTTGGTCTTAAAAAAGTCTTACATTTACCCTCATAAAACCTGCATAAAACCTGTACTAGAATAATACATTGTTATCTTTTTATATCAATGTAAGATCATGTATATCTGAGTTATAAATCAGTCTTTTCTCACTGTTCAAGCCTAAAGATATGGCTCGTATCAACGAAAAGAGGAAGGAGTTTTCACAGAATAACAACCAGAGCAACCAGCGCTACCATGCAGAAGAGGTCGAGGAGCGCTTTGCAAAGTACAAGCCAGGAATAATGAGGTCAGGTCTTTATTTACTGTGATTTTCATGTGAAGCAAACATTTAAACACACAAAAGGCCCAAAAGAGAAAACAACTGTATGGTAGATTGAAATGAACAGAAGTAAAAACAAAACAATGTAAAGAGTGTCAAAGACAAATCTAAAATGTCATTATTGATAAATCACAATTTGTACTTGTGTTGTTTATCAGCTCTTTCAGCCACACACAAAATATTGGAACCGTGTCCTGTTTTCATCTCTGGAGAATCAATTTCTCTACTAAAATAACATATAAAGAGATAGGCAGGCATTAATTTTTATTAGAAGATTAATAAATTAGAGAAGGTTTACTCACAAATAGCCCCCAAAATTGTCCAACATAAGGTCTGGGTAATTTCTCTGGCTCAATTTTTAAACATTTCAGGAAACAGTCAAAAATATCAGTCCAGTGCCTGTGAGGTTCACAGCATGTCCTTAACTAATCAATGGTATAACTGGTATAATGTCTGGAACTTTGCATTCATTGCATTCAATGGTTAGTTCATCCAAGAATGAAAATTTACTCACCCTCATGTTGTTCCAAACCAACTTTAATTCATCTTCAAAACACAAATGAAGATATTTTTAATGATAGCCCACATCAGAATTTGTCTTGCCAACTTCACCCGTCTGGTTTTAACTTTGCACTTTAGCTTTATTTATTTATTTATTTATTTATTTATTTTTATTGATCATTTTGTATATTTCCAAGTTGAATTAATGGGTTAATAAATATTACATTTAAAAAAACAATAAAAAAGGACACCAGTCATATTTCTGTAGTTTTTTCAGTGATGAGTGACATCCAGTTCACACTATAGATTTTAGACTGCTGTACTATTCGTCTGCACTGTCATCCAGTGTGTCTGCTGTGTCTTTAATGCCATATGGTGTGTGCATTGAAAAACTCAAACAGGGAATCAAAGACTTGTGTGTGTTAATAGAAGTTGACTTTCTAAAATTATAGACAATTTCTCAATTAGTACAATTTCTCATATCAGTTCATTTTCCCAGAAAGAAATGTGCTGTACATTTTAGTATACGGGTGCATCTCAAAAAAATTGGAATATTGTGAAAAAGTTCATTTTTCTTGTTTGTAACTTAATTCAAAAACTGAAACTTTAATTTTTTTTCTAGATTTATTACATGTAAAGTAAAAAAATTCTAAAGTTTTTTTTTTTGTTTGTTTGTTTTAATTTTGATGATTAGAGCTTACAGCTCATAAAAGTCAAAAATCCAGCATCTCAAAATATTAGAATATTTGCATTTGAGGTTCATTAAATGTTCATCCCTACAGTATAAATTCCGGGTATCTCTTCTTTGAAACCACAATAATGGGGAAGACTGCTGACATGGCAATGTCAATGAATGACACCCTCCACAAAGAGAGTAAGTCACAGAAGGTCATTACTGAAAGGGATGGCTGTTTACAGAGTGCTGTATCAAAGCATATTAAATGCAAAGTTGACTGGAAGGAAGAAATTGGGTAGGAAAAGGTGTACATGCTACAAGGATGACCGCAAGCTTGAGAAAACTGTCAAGCAAAGCCAATTTAGACACTTGGGAGAGCTTCACTAGGAGCGGAATGAAGCCGGAGTCAAGAGTGCATTAAGAGGCACCCTGCTCAGACGTCTTCAGAAAAAGGGCTACCAAGCCACTTCTGAAACAGAAACAGCGTCAGAAGCATCTTACCTGGGCTAAGGAGGAAATGAACTGGACTGTTGCGCAGTTGTCCAAAGTCCTCTTTTCAGATAAAAGTAAATTTTGCATTTCATGTTGAAATCATGATCCCAGAGTCTGGAGGAAGACTGGAGAGGCACAGAATCCAAGCAGCTTGAAGTCTAATGTGACATTTCTGTCAGTGATGATTTGGGGTGACGTGACGTCTGCTGGTGTTGGTCCACTGTGTTTTATCAAGTCCAAAGTCAATGCAGCCGTCTACCAGGAGATTTTGGAGCACTTTATGCTTCCATCTGCTGACAAGCTTTATGGAGATGCTGATTTCCTTTTCCAGCAGGACTTTAGCACCTGCCCACAGTGCAAGAAACATTTCCAAGTGGTTTGCTGTCCATGATATTACTGTACTTTATTGGCCAGCCAACATGCCTGACCTGAACCCCATTGAGAATCTATGGGATATTTTCAAGAGAAAGATGAGAAACAGTCGGTCCAACAATATACTGATGATCCATAGTGCCTCAGCAGTGCCACAGGCTGATCGCTTACATGTCACACTTCACTGATGCTGTAATTTGTGCTAGGAGCAAGGAATTTGCTGTAATATGTGCTGCCGACTAAGTGCTGAGTGCATAAATGAACATATTTTAAAGAACTTTCCTGTTTTGCAAATCCATTTTTTTGATTGATCTTAGGAAATATTCTAATATTTTGAGATACTGGATTTTTTACTTTCATGAGCTCTAAGCTCTAATCATTAAAATTAAAACAAAAAAAACTTTAGAAATGTTTTACTTCACATGTAATGAATCTAGAATATATGAAAGTTTCACTTCTGCAAACATCACATTCAACCAAACCCTCTCATACAGTAACCTACTCTCCACACCCCCAAACACCCCCCAAAATCCACAGACAACCAAACCATAACACATCACACATCCCCTAAACTAAATCAACCCCTACCTAATTCCAACCCTCCCCTCATATTGCCACCAAACTTATCATCACAAAACCACACATATACACACACCACTCACATACCCCTACACTTCACCCACACACCCCATCACACATGCACCCACTCCACCCCACCAAAATCCATACACCCTTCCACCCCTCCTCTCACTCACCCCTACCCCCCTTCACCCACCCATCCTTAACCACTCCCCACCTACCAACCCCTTACACTCCAAACCTCCACCACACCCCATCCTACACCATAAACCTCCACCCCCCTCCCAACCCATCAAAATTCCACCCTTCAACCACCCCTCCACCTCCAAAATAACAAACCCCCCCTATAAAACACCACCATAAAACCAAATTACACACACATAAACACACCATCACCAAATAATAAATTTTTTTTTAATAATATATACTACCTCTCTCCATCATCACAAATTTCACCATCCCAAACACTCATCCACCCAAACCACAAACTCAATATTTCTCTCTTCAACCCTCCCTTCATTAACCCTTCTTCTCCAATTACCCACACATTTCCATCATCACACATATTAACTCTACCTCAAACATAAAATAACATTCCCTATAAACTATACACCCCACCAACTTAACATACCCCCAAACAATGACTAATAATCAACCCTACATTAACTCCCTACCACATTTAATAAACAACATAACCCTTAAAAAAATCCTATTCCCCCGCACACCCCCATACAACCCCCATAAAAAACTCACCCATTAATTATATAAAAACTACTGAACATCAACATCCAAACACAAAAACCACATTTCAAAACATATCCCCTTCACCCCCTTCATTGCTATTCCCACTAACACCTCCCACAGAAAACAACATATTATCAAAGTTTAATACAAACCATTCATCCCCCATTATCTGCACCACCATCTACATCTCATAAACTATTCCCAACACACACATCACATTGCACCCTACATCATTTTGGCATCTAAATGTGAGCACCTTCATCACTATCAATTACCCACCCATATAAACACATAAGTACCCAAGAAATCAATGTTTATTATAATATTCATTTATTATATGAAAAATCTGGTCCCAAATAAAATGCACACATCTATAATTTGGATTTCCCCTCATTTAACAAATGTATTCAAATCTGTCAAATTTTAATTCTAGGTTTTTCTTAATTATTATTAAAACAACTCACAATACCTTATTCATTACAAACTTATCAAAACCCCATCCTCCACCTCCCATTCCTCCAACCAAAATCCATCAAAAAACAGCCTACCCCAAACCCCCCCTTAACCCCCCCACATAATACCATACAAAAACACTAAAAAAAACCCAAACACCCAAAAACCCAAATACAATCATCCCAATATCCACCCACACATATCACCTCCTTTCCTCCCTCCATCCATACCTCTCCCACCATCTACATCCACCCCCCCCCCACCCCTCCCTCCCTTTCTTCTCTCAAACATTTAACCCAGAATCAGATATGGCTAATTCTACCTTACCCACCATTCCAATTATATAGTTCACATTGACATATTTGCCATTAAAAACTATATGCATATAAGAAATTTTTGATGTGTGAAGTTTTCTAACGCTTCACACAGCTGTTGTTTTTATCCCCTTTGTTGCTGCTGCATCTCACATAGTTTTGTGTGTTAATATCAGATGCTAGTGATGCTCTAAAATTATTATTAAAATTTATGATACTGAAATTAAAGTTTTCATTTAGCCAAAAATCAAGGTTAATAATCACTCATGATTTAGTGTTTGACCTCCTACAGATCACGACACGTCTCAGGTTAGATCTGATGGTTTCCAGTTCCACCCGCCACTTCCTCCTGGCTCCGCCTCTTTATCCGTCGCTCCTCCTCTACCGCTGGGAACGCCTCCATCCACACCACCGATCCCTAAGGGAACTCCACCACCGACTCCGCCCACAAACGATTCCCCGTCCACTCACGTGAGAGGATTGACTGAGGGGGAGGAGTCAGAGGATGGGCTCACTCTGGAGGAACTAGAAGAGCAGCAAAGGCTACTATGGGCGGCACTTGAGAAAGCAGATACTGCAACCAACAGTGATTCTGAAGCTGGAGCTTCTGAGACCCCCGTCCCAAGTTCCCCGAGCGTCGTCACTTCACTTAAACTTGACTCGGAGGAAGACGGAGAAAAGATGGAGGATTTGATTCACACATATGAAATCAAGAGCACCCCATCTTCACCCGTAGAGACAGTAACTAATGTTTGTGAGGATGAGAGGATTGATGAAACCTCCAGTGATGGACAGGAAAAGCATTCGATCGATGATAGCGTGATCGATTTGCCAGCAGAGATGAGTGATATTATCGTCCTGGATGAAGTTTACGAGGAAAACAGTAATCATGACGCAACAAATGGAACTTCAGACGCTCCGCAGATCAGCACGCAAGAGCCGAACGCTCAGGTGGCTGACGATACAGAGGAGCCTGTCATAAATAAAGTAGCTTTCGTCCCACACCGGAGCAGATTTGCCACAGGAATAATTCCTTTTGAGGACACGCCTGAGTTTACGGAGGTGGCCGAAGCAACAGGGGTTTACCTCAAGATTCGAGATTTACTAAAAGGCTCCCCTAGAAATCAGGCAAAAAACAAGAAATAATAGAAGTCGTCTGTTTTTACGGCCCACCTGTGGACAGCAAGCAATGTTTTCTTCTCAAATTACAGTCCTTTTGTATGTAGTTTTACTTTGGTGCTTTGTATCTTTTTACGGCTATCGTGTGATTTTTAAGAACACAAAAAGGTTTCATTTGGTTTGTACCTGATTATTAACTGACTAGGTAATGTTTTTTTGCTTTTTATTTTTGTTTTTCTGTTCTCTGTAATTACACGTGTTATTGCTACATCTCATGTCATGCTGATTTGTATGCCTGCCATAGATCTGTGTAATTTATTGTGAATATCTTTCAGCATAAGTTTCTTAAGAATTCTCACTGAATTAAAAGTTTTAACTTCAACTTGGTAGTAAAATTAAATTACTGCACTTTAGATGCATTTTCACAGTTCTTTTATTAATGCATTTCTTTGCTTCTTGTGCTGTGTGTCTTTTACTTCATCTACAGTAGTCAACATTTGGAGTGGATCAAAACCTTTCATCAAAGTTGTCCTAAAACCAAAACAATACCCGTTCATGCTGTAGGACAACTTTGATTAACTGATCCACTTCAAATGTATTTTATTTTATTTTATTTATTTATTTAGCCTTTTTTAAATGAGTTTGTTGCCAACAGATTATTTAACTTTTGCTGTTGCGAAATTGTGTTATAGGAATGTTTTACATTCAAAATAGGTTTAGCTAATCTGTCTGTGATGTTGATTACCACATAAAATTGTCTCGCCGCTCAATTTTTCAACACAAAAAGGAAAAAGCATGCTTATAATATTACACTTACATTGGAAGGCTATGAGGAAAAGCTTTCTGATTTTATTCATATTCTTTGCTTTTTTTAATATCCATTCTTAATTTAAGATTTTTCAGTTTCTGTTCTTTTTCTTTCTTTTTTTTTTTTTTGCTGGATGTGTGAAGCCGGTAAGTATATTCTCAATGATTTTCAATATAAAAGGATGTTTTTGACCTGCAAAGTGTTGTGCCTATACCATCTACAAGCAGGAAAAATGTGCTCAAAAGCGTTTTTTTCTTTTTTGTTTTTTTAAACTCCTTGGCTAAAAAAAAAATCAACCAAACCCTACAGTGCATGCATAATTATTAGGCACGTTGATATTCTGGTAATATTTTTTTTTTCCGTGCATATTTTACCAAAACGAAACCGCATCAATCTTAAATACAAAGTTGATAGTACTAAGATTGATGTGGTTTGGAATTGGTATAATGTGCTTGGAAAAAAAAAATGACCAGAATAATGTCCCCAATAATTGTCCACGCACCGTCTCATCTTAAGTAACACACCCATGGCCCACTTACTGACTGTATGGTGCATATTTTGATAAAACTGTAAGCTGCAATCTGATTAGCTGGTTTTATATGACCTCTGAGAGCATTTTTTTTTTTTAAACCTGGAAACAGAACAATGCACAGTAGAACCTAATCAAATTTTTTAAATGAAATTAGTTAATTGTAACTCATTGTAACTCTAGAACTGATTATTTTAAGCAGTTGTTTAAACAGATTACAGTTGCAGCAGATTTCATGTTCCCAAAATGCATATCCGATATTGTGAAATCCTATATTTGGAAAACTGTTTCAGTCTGACCACTCCGATTAGATTTAGTGTAGCTTTTTGATACTTTCTCATGCCACATAATGTTGTAGGAAATATGCTGAAAGTTAGACTGCAAATGGACTCCAATCGGATACACGTCAAATCACATTTGGACTGACAGAGTGAATGTAGCCTAAGTGAATAGTTCCTCAATAGCATAGGTAGATATTTGCTCTGCATCATGATTGCGTTACGATCCTGGCTGTGCATTAGCTTCTTAAATCATGTTAAATCAAGCTATAGTCTGCCCCCACTTGGATTAAACTCCACAATACACTGTAAAAAATCTTATGTGCTATCTACTTAAAAAAAATATTGTAACAATATTACACATATTATTTTTAAGCAGTTTTTAAGGCTTGATTTTTTAAAAAGAATTTACTCAAATAAATCATGTAAAAAATCCTAAATTATTTAGCCAGACGCATATTATTTTTAACTAGTATTTACGGCTTGATTTTTTTTTCCCTAGCAGAATCTACTTGAATAAATCATGTAAAACATCCTAAATTATTTAGCCAGACACATGATGATTTTAACATTATTAGTGGAATAATCTTTTTTAGTTTAAGCAGATAAAACAAAATGTACTCGTATGTATTAAGGAAAATTACTTAATAATATAAAAAAACATTTTATAATGAAATGAATACATAATGCATTTTGGTGTTAAACATGCTTTTATTCCATGTTTCACTGGTATCAAAACATTAAACACTTTGTAAAATAGTGTCTATAACATTTACAGCAGATTTAAGATCTGTAAAACCATTTGTAAAACAGTTTGTAACTGACAATTTATATGTCATTGAAATCAACTGTTTAGCATTATATGCTAACATCTTTTTTTGTGGGAATAGTCACATTCTGTACTAAAACCTGAGATAACTTGTGCATACATAGCATAAAACCAGATAACCTGTTGTAGAACAAGCTGTAGAACAATCTCAAAACCTTAACCAGTGCTGGGCATTTTCACCAAAACTTGGTAACAATGCAATGTGTCTCTCACAATCTAACACACAAGTTTGTTTTTGAGAGATTGTAATTTGGGAGAAAGTCTGCAAACATTAAAGCTCCAAGAAGAGCTTCTGAAAGGCCTCAAACGTGTTCCTCAGTTGTTTGGGATAGGTGAGGTTTAGTGCATATGTGAATCCAAGAAGAATTGCGCAGGCTCTAGTCAGATTTCCCAAGCCAGTCATGACTTGCACACCCTCCAAGACAATGCTAAAGTCCTCCTGGTCATCCTTCTTGCAGACAGCAATTTTCATTACATGCTGCGTTAGACTTTGCTGCACATCCTCATTGTCACACTGTAAAACAAACATAACATATTTTATTATGAAGATCTGTTATTTATGCAGTTAATTTGTGTAAGATGTTCAAACAAGTTTTTCCTCATAAGAACTTAAAATGCAGATACATCAAGGAAGTACAGTAAACCATTTCTAGGTTCATATCTTTGTAACATTGTAAAACACTAACTCCCCAAAACTTGTTTCAGTGAACTGTGGAGACACTACAACAAACTCAAGTATACTATGGCTAATGGCGGACAGGATGTTTTCAGAAATGTTCACAATGTTTAATTTATTTTATTTATATTGCTGACACTAGTGCAAGAATTTTTTACATGAAGAAGTACTTATGTTTAAGATGTATTTCTGTTTTTGCAAAGGAAAACAAATGCTAAACGCAGTTTTCTGAAAACAATAAATATCTGAAATAGTTTTAGACACTTACATTGTACTCCTGGATGAGGTCTTCCTCCTTTTCACCCAAGTAATTGACCAAGCAACGGAGGACAACATCTCTTGTCTCGTCTATGTCTTGATGTGAGGTCTAAGGCACCAAAAGTGTAGAAATTAGTAATAGTACCCAATAATAATGAAGCAAATATCAACCAAATAATAATAAAAAATACCAATTAAAATACCTGCTGTATGGCACCCATTTTCTTCTTCAAAATCTGTCCGAGTGCTCCTCCTTTGCAGGAAAATATTGTGAAAAGTTTACGAGTGTAGTAATCCAACATCTTAATAAATGTTGGCTCAAGGTGCAGAGTAGTAATTCTCCTAAACTCTTCATTAATCTAAAAAATGAAACACACAAACACTGATTATAATTATGTTCAGTTGACATTATTATCTGTGATGGTATATAATGACAAAATGTAAAATCCCTACCTGGAGAATGTCAAACAGAGCAGGCCAGCGATCTTTAAATTCTGCAACAGTCGGGCACAATTCAACCACCTCATGTCTTCGGAAAGCAAAGGTTTTTGACATTTTTTCTTTCACCACAACTGCATTGTCCCTCTTCTTCACTTCAGTCAGCAGCTGAACCCTCTCTTGATCTAAACTGTCCTGATTTTCACCTGCTGGGTATGGTGGTAAGTAATTCACTTCCGCTTTACGAGGTTTTTTGACATTTTTTGCAAGTTTTCTGTCTTCAGGGTTCTTCTTTTGCAGTGTGTTACATGCAACCTCAGGAAAACCAAACTTACTGAGTCGTCTTCTATAATCTGCCATCTTGTACTTTAGGCTCATCTGCCAACCATAAAAGCCAGAAAAACTGCCTAGTTCCTTCAGACATGGATATTTTTGGATAAGTGCTTCAGCAACACTGGCAACCTGAATCCCAGAAGGATATGATGTGTAGGTATGAATAGCCTTTACTAAATGCTCATTTACATCCCTCTTCACAGTTTGAACATTTAGAAGGCTGCCGTCTTTCTTGTAAGCCCCCATGCCCTTTTTGAGAACCATCTCCATTTCTGGAGAAAAAGATGGAATTGGAAACTCCTGAGGCCACGGCAACCTATCTGGGCTACTTTGGGGAGAAAGGATGACTGTATCTCCAGAGGAAGTGAATGTGGATAGATGTTGGCCAACATCATCAAGTGGACATGTAGTGCAAGAAATAGAGGATACTTCATCTACTAAAACTGACATACTGGCACTGGGGTTTCCTTCATTTTCAGCAAAGAGTGTAAGAACAACTGGTGTAGGGAAAACAACTTTTATAGTTTGCTTGTGCTGAATTTGGTCAGTGGATGTAAGGGTAAAAAAGTCATCAAATTCAGAATCTTTATACTGGAGAGAAAATCCTCATGGATATCAAATGCCTCCTTAACTGCTAACGTAAGGTCATCTAAAGTTTTTGGGATTCCTGAGGGAAGGATTAACTTCCTGATTTCTTGTTCAATAAGTACTCTTAATGCTGCAGGGTCCATGTTGTCATCTGAATGCCTAAAGAAAAATAATACAAAGCACAAGTCTGATGAACATCAAGTCTGTAACAGTTCAGATTAACAGTTATGAAACATTTGACATAAACCTAAAGTCACTAATAGCAAAATAAAAACTACTTATAGATATAACTTAAATATTACTATTTTACTGACATTGTCATTCTAAACATGCGTCCATGGATGTTGGACTGAATGTTAAAAGGATAGGATATTTCATCCTCTTCATAATCTTCATGTTATTTCAAAACCCGTAAGACTTTTCATATGAATTATCCTTTTAAGGACTGACAGCCTCTTGTACAAATCATACTACCATCATCTAATAAGAACAGCAGATATGATGTTTTAGGGTAACAAAGCGGTTTTTACCCAAACAATAAGCTGCCAGAGGATACCAATCAACAAGCTCAACAAGTTGTACATCCCCACTTGACTGAAGACAGTAAGATCTCAAATGTTCATTGTACCAAGAGCTAAAAGTCTTGACAATGAAACTAAGACTTTTGTCCAAAACAACAATCTGCATAATTTCAGCAAAGTCAGGTAAACCTCCAGTGCAACCATAAGGCAGAATCATGCCCACTCTGTATGTTGTACCTAGGTAAGACACTGAAGTGGTCAAAGAGGCACTTGTTTGATCTGAAATGTTTCTTATGGCCTGCTGTACCTCTTCATGCAGAAGTTCCAATGGCATATTGGAAACTTTACTCACATACAATGAAGTGTTCTCAGAGGTGGCATGTAAGTGGTAAGCCATCATTAGCTGATGCCTTGTAGCAAGAGACAGCAAGACATTTTTGAAATTTGTAGTATGTCTCACTACACGCTTGAAAAAGCTATGCTTAGATTCAAAGCGTATGGTCCAAAGTCCAACAACTGGACCAAAAGACGCAATCAACTCAGAATAATGCTCCAAGTAATGGTGTTTTGGGAGCAGTCTTTCGTGTGGGAAAAGTTCAAGAAATTGATGTCGATGTTCTGATATCTTGGAATCAAGAAAACCAATCCTTTCTGCAGTGTGGACAGGTGACACAACCTGCTCAACAATATCTTTCAAATTCATGAGAATTTGCCAGGCAGGTTCATCTACAGGTATTTTGGATCCGATCAAAAATGGCAGAAGTCTGATAAGAGCCCAATTCTCATGCATATTCCCCCCTACACTTCGACGTGCAGCAAAATTTTTGGGGATTGCATGAGGACTGTTCATTTTATCTGTCCATTTGTAGGGAAAGAGTGCAATTGTCTCATTGAGTTCACTCAATGTGAAATATTTCTTCTTCACTAAGACAGAGAGGCACAGTGCTAGCTCCACAGGAATGACACCTTCAAATAAGTCATGGGCTATGTCCGGGGGATAGCCAGTAGTGAAATGAAAATGCTTCAGTTTGTCAGTAAATGGACAAACCTTTTTGACACCAAAGGAGTGGGTGAGTGTAGGATTATCCTTCACAGTCTGAACATGGACTGCGTAAGACATCTTTGTTCTTGGAGGAAAAGCACCTAATCTCACTTCCTTTTCCTGGAATTCAGCATGGCGGCCAAGACAGAATCGACAGATGTAATCCCCAGTAAAATTTTCAACTAAACCACCAATTGCATGGGCACCAAGGTTATCTGCTACCACACTGATCACAGTCCCTTTGATGTTTTTTCCATAATTAGCAATGAAAACTCCTTCCTGCTCCAATGTAGAAAGATCATTCAAAAGTGGTTCTAAAATGACTTCATATCCAAACTTTTTTACATCATCAGCTTTACTGAGAACAGCTAAATGTATTGATGTAAGAGCAGATCGTAATTCAGGTGGCAAATTTGCCAAAACCCAATAAACCGCTGTGATTTTGTGCTTTTTCTTGGATGTTCCAAGCGGATTGCACACTTCAAAGTCATCAACATACAGTATCAAAGAGATTTTTATCTCATCTCCAGCAAAAAATTCATTTTCTCTGAAATATCTGCCATTAACAAAGGATGTAAATGTTAAAGGGACTTCTGAACTCTGTTGAGACCTTTCCAAGTTCATGTGCTGGCTATTCAACACTTGCTGTAATGTCTGGAGAATAGGTACATACTGATAGTGTCTACACTCAGCGGCATCCAAAATATATTCCACAGGTTCAACAACTTTCAAATAGTCTTTAAAATATAATCTTCTTTTAAAAGAAGAGCCAAGGGGACCTCCTATCTCTAGTGCTGATTTTATGGGGTTGATCTTACAAAGTTCACTGACAAACTCATTAATACTGTCTTCACTGAGAACACAGTTATTCTTCCTTAAATTTGACTCAACAGTGTTTCGTACATCTTGTCGCGCTGCCAGAGAAGAAATAAACTGGAGCTCTCCCGCCAAGTCATCTATACACCTAGAAGAAACATTATAAACACTCTCCAGCTTCAAGAGAAGCAAAGTTAGTTTATTAACAACTGTTTGTGGCACATCTTGAATCTGGTCATCAGTTTCTCCTTGGACTTCTTCTGAATCCTCCCAGTGTGGATCAGGGGCAAATGAATGCTGTGTGGACTTGCTTATCACAAGCACCTCTGCCTTAAAATCACTGGAAGAATGGGGATTGTGTTTTCTACTTTTGTGAGTCACAAAAGTCCCATAAACATTTGTCTTAAAATCACATCCAGAAAAAACACATTCTACCGTTTCGTAACTCCTAAGATGTTGACCTAAATGTTGAAAATAGTCCTTTTCGGAAGAATGTGGTGTATTACAAATTTTACAGTTAAAGGAAAGCCCTGTTCCTGACTCCAGAGTTTCCTCAGCTAAATGATTTCTACTCATATGTGTGCGAAGGGCACCATGTGTTTTGAAAGAGCATGGACATCTGTAATGTGGACAAGGTATAGTATGGCTGTGTGTAAATGGCCCATGCTGTAGTCTATAGTGCCTTAAAAGACCCGCTTTTGAAGATGATGTCCACTGGCAAATCTTACACCGCCATAGCATGATCTAAAGCTACCTTTTCAAATTCTTAAATGCAGCATGCTTAAACTGAAAATGTAGCTATAAAATAGTAGAAAAATATCACTTCCGTTGAAAACTCAAATGCTTTTAAAGATGGTGCTTCAACGACTCTCGAGATGATCTGTAAAAAAAATAAAATAAAAAACTGAATCGGATTTGTAGAAAATCATTCACTTGACAAAACTGCATCAAATAAAATCAGTTGTATAATATAATATTTTAAATTTTTAAGCATAGTTTAAAGTGAACTTAAATTTAAACACCGAGGTGTTTAAAAATATCTGTGTAACACAAACACTGACATAATTTAGTTTAAGTAGTAACTTGCACCACAAGCTTCATTGTCGTCTCAGAAGTTGCTGTTAAAATTATTATTCATAAGGAAAAGTAGTTATAAGGCTTTACATTTAATGTAAGGTTTCTGGAATATTTTTTATTACATATTTTTAATCACCAAAATCATGGAATTGGAATGGTTTAAGCCTAGAAACCCAATACTGCTAAACAAGTCTAAACATTTTTAAATATCGTTAAAGACTAATTTTAAATAAATTTGCATTATAGTAAATCTCAAATGTGTTCAAATACCTTCACTCAGGTCGAATTTTAAATGGATTATTCAAAGAGAAAATGTATATTGCTATAGATATATCTTATTCTTTGTGGAGACTGATAATGCCTTAATTATTGCAAAGATGTTTGTATTCTTCAACTAGTCAAAACGTCTATTTGCAGAATGCATAAAGCCATACTGAAAAACACAGACATAATAGACATAGATACCGCATTGGCTGCTGGAAACGAGAAATGCGGCCGCCATCTTGGACCGGGCATACTCTGGAATTGATTACATCGCGTAGCAGCAGCAGAAGTGAGAGAACATGCCTGAACACTGTGTAGGATATTCCTGCTCCAATCGGCGGACCATCGAAAGCAGGGCTCGGGGGATTACTTTTCACAAGTAAGATTTAACATTACTATACTATTGGTTGTATTTTGTGAATAGAATATTACCAGAGTTGAGAAGGAGCAAGGATCTTTGATGTTACCGTAACGTTAATGAAACGATGCTAAGCTAATGCCAGTTAACAATGCTATGTTTACTGTTCACCCGGCTATGAAGTGAGACTTGATAAGTCATATTCCGTAACACTGCCTTAGATTACAACTGACACAAGAATGTTATTGTAGAAATACAACAAATATTACTGGTATAAACATTGGCCAGCGGATTTTAATTCGTCTTCACTATCCCGCCGGCGGGACAGTTATCCACCCCAAACATTCTAAATCAGTTGTATGCACCATATTGGTATATGCAATGTTTTTCAATGTACAATCTGTATAGTGCATTATATTGTCAGATTAATCTTACTATGTCAAATTTAATCAAAAATGCCCTCCTCCTTGTGCTTCTACACAAAAGGGTTCATATGCAGTAAGCATTTGATTGTCAGTATGCATTTTGGATAACCAAAATTACAAAACGCATGAGCATATCTTGACAAATAATGGTCAAATGGCAAACAAGCTTATTCACAATTTCAGCAACTTTGGTTCATTATCAACAGATATGCATCAAAATAGGAGTTTTGTTGAAGAGAGGTTCTAAGAAATGTGAAGGAAGAAAATAAGCTTGACCTCCTTTGTGAAATGTTTTTGTGTAGACTATCAAATCTTCCATTTTCATTTTGAAGGTTTCCCAAGGACAACGATGTGAGGAAGAAGTGGGAAGTGGCTTTGAGAAGAGAAGGATTCACTGCAAGTGCTTCATCAGTGCTTTGCAGTCAACATTTTAAGCAGGACGATTTTGATAGGACAGGTCAGATTGTCCGACTCAAAGATGGTGTTATTCCATCAGTCTTCAGCTTTCTGGTTCACCTCCAAAGAGTAGGTGCATCATCATAAGGCTGTTAGCATTCATAAATGTAAATATTCTATTATCAATCACAGGGCAGGGTGAGACACTTATCCCTTTATGTTGTATTATGTATTATGCTTTTTCATTTCAGTTGGAAACTGGCAGGACTACGTCTACCTCCAGAAGAGCTAAAGAAGGCCTGTCCATGGCCTCTCAGGATTACCAAGAAATGGCAACCTCACACCAACAACCTCAGCCTAATGATGTGAATATTTCTACTTTAAACATCAGATAGATAGATAGATAGATACTTTATTGATCCCCAAGGAGAAATTCAGGAATATCATAAGTATCATATCATAAGTATAAGTATGTATAAGCTTACTCTTTTGATCCCGTGAGGGAAATTTGGTCTCTGCATCACAATCCGCGAATTAGTGAAACACACTCAGCACACAGTGGCTTTGACAGGTGATGACTATAAGAAAGAATGTGGGCCATAAACTAGTGGTGTCAAAGTGATGTTTGTGAAGTGAAACATTACTCAAACTATGTTCATCCCTCTTTCTACTAGGATCATGGCTATGCCTTGCCTGCTTCTCCTACCGCTCTTAAGACCAGACTCAATGAAGCCTTGTCAAGAGTGGAAAGTCTGGAGCGGGAGAAGAAGAATGCCATGGCCAGAGAAAAGAGAGCTAAGACTACAGTGAATAGTCTTTTGGGGGATTTGAAGAAAAATAACCTCATTAATGAAGAGCTCAAAGAGAAGCTTGATTTCGGGTGGTATGCGTAACAATGGATGGGCATGCCTCCAATGTCAGCATGTGCAACCAACTTGGGTGTGACCTGAAGGGAGACCCACGAGAGCTGCTTCAAACCAGTTTCTCACATCCGGTGACTGGCGAGAAAGTATTTGTAATGATGGACGCTTGCCATATGCTTAAGTTGGCACGTAATATGTTGCAGGTAAATGATGATCGTTGTAGACCTATTTGTACAAGTTATGCCTCTGCTGCTAAAAGTTATATCTAAACATTGTTGTGTATACATTTGCACAGTTATGGCTGGACATGATCAACATTTTTCCTGTTGTACTTGTTTGACCAGTGACTGATTCTAACTCTGCAGGCCTACAGTCCAATTGCAACGGCCACCGGACAGATCAATTGGAGGTACATCAATCATCTCAATGATGTGCAAAAAAAAGACGGACTGCATGCTGCCAACAAAATTACAGATAAATATGTCTACTTTGAGAACCACAAGATGAGGGTGTCCCTGGCTGCACAAACACTGAGTCGCTCTGTGTCAGTGGCTCTCCGCACAATGCGGGATCTTGGATATTCTCAGTTTAAAGACTGTGAGGCAACGGCAGAATTCATTGAGGTAATACAATTAGTGATTATAGAACCACATACATGTACATGTTTTTTTAAATAATTCATCAGAGTGGTAGCATACCTATGTATGCTTTTTTGATGCATACATAGGCATACATGTATGCATCACGTTCCTGAGATGCTCCGTTGTTCCGTTATGCATCGAGTTCCTAAGATGCTCCTAACTGCTTCAGTTTTGTTTATGTCTGAATTGTCTTGTATTCAGTGTCTTGTATTTTTCAGGTCCTAGATGCTTCTAAATGTTTTAAATGTT
This sequence comes from Cirrhinus mrigala, assembly GCA_036247105.1. Classification (NCBI taxonomy): domain Eukaryota; kingdom Metazoa; phylum Chordata; class Actinopteri; order Cypriniformes; family Cyprinidae; genus Cirrhinus; species Cirrhinus mrigala. Next base: position 1,334,899 of record CM070011.1, on the reverse strand, counting down.
TCAGGTCTCTCGGCCAAGTATACTTGCTTATACAAGGAGATTGGTCTCTGCATTTATCCCATCTGTGAATTAGTGAAGCACACACTAACCCGGAGCAGTGAGCTGCCTCTCGCAGTGAGGGGTTAGGTGCCTTGCTCAAGGGCACTTCAGCCGTTCCCACTGGTCGGGGATCGAACCAGCAACCCTCCGGTTACAAGCCCGAAGCCCTAACCAGTAGGCCACGACTGCCCCCCAAATGGTATGTATTACACATCAGCTTTATGCAGGAGTAAGAAAGATGATATGTATGTTGAAATGATGTTCTCTTGTTTAAATGTTTTTCAATATGCAGTTTTGTTTCTGTTGGAATTGTCTTGTATTCAGTGTGTTTCAGGTCCTAGATGTTTCTACATGGTATGTATTGCAATTACAATGTTCCAAGTTATTGTTCCATTGTTCTATTGTCTACAAGTATACTGTATAAGTTTGTGAGTTTGCACCCCTGTAATAGGCAATGTAACACTCAAGAATGGGTCAGAGTAATAAAACGTTTTTTTTTTTTTTGCAGGTACTTGTCGGTCCTTGGATTTGTCATCAATATCGACACATTGATGCGGATGATTCCTGAACTGCTCCAAGTTCAGCGGTATGTGCTCACATACAGGTTCAGCCAGGATCATTTGGAGCTCCTATTTAATTCAATCAGAGCATCAGGTAGGGTTGGTGTTCTTTTAATTACAATACATTCTGAAAATATACTTAATGAATATCTTTGTTATATCTTGTGAGTAATGTATGTATTGTGTGCCTGTTTTCCATACAAGGCAGTTGGAATAACAATCCATCAGCACGCCAGTTCCAAGCCATCTTCCGCCGTCTGATGGTTCGGTGTGGTGTCTCACCTGGTGAGACGGGCAATGTGGCTGCCCAAGATAGCACTGTGTCCCTGTCTGGTGTGGAGATGTCCTCTGCTGAAACTGCTGAAGAGCACCCATCTCCATTCACCAACATTTCAGCCCTTGTGTGTGACCACAGTTATCTCCCCACGCGGTTTGGTGGTCTGGTGGAAAATGCTCTGGTCTACATAGCAGGGTTTGTAGTCCGGCAGGTTCTACGAAAGCTGTCCTGTGATGCGTGTCGTGTAAGCTTGGTCAGTGATGCTGTACCATCTTCATTTGACAAGAGCTACCACCTTCTAACCCTGAAAAATAACGGCGGCCTAGTGATTCCATCACAAGGCACAGTGAAGGTTTGATTTTATTATCTTGTTTTTTTCATCTTTGTATTTAATATATTTGATTTGTTCTTATTTCCTCTGTTCTATAAAGTGTCTTTGAGCACTGTGTAAAGCGCTATATAATTATAAATATAATGTATTATTTTTATTATTATTATTATTATTATAAGGTGCTGAGAGCTGCAGAGAGGGTGATCCGCCAATCTTCAACAAATCAAGCTCCGAAGGTGTCGACAGTCACACACATCGTCCGGGAGGAGATTGGAACAGAGGATGTTTTTCTACTTGGGGAACACATTGAGGACACACAGTTTGGGATTGACAACCATCATTTCGACCTGTTGTCATTGGTTGTGTCTGTGTTTCTCAAGATAAGGCTGCACCACATTCCCAAGCTCACCTCTCTTGAACTTCAGAAAGGGAGCATGTTACGTTCGGTAATACTGTGAGGAAAGGTTTGTGTTTTCTATTGGTCCTTGTTCTCATGGCCAGAGTCTAGGATTGGATGACTGCTGGATCGATCACCTATTACTGTGAGGACAACGCCTACTTCTGAGCCAATCCCCTACGCCTGCCTGCTTTAAGGATTCGGAAGTGACGCAAGACGGGAGAGCGCGGTTTTCCTTTGTGGAGCTCTCACTTGTTTGTCACGCTGTCCACCGAGAGTTCGGAATCTCTAGTGTTAATTAACTTTCATTTTCTACTTGTTGTATCTTTTTTCTGCTGTCTCGTTACCCGATTGTGCTGTGATGCGATTTTCGCTCTCGTAAAGAGTTGACAACGGGATTTATCTTTGGCTCATAGTGTTGAGACAAGGTTAGTATGTCACGTGACCTACACGATGCAACATGTAGAAATTCGCTTGTATAGAAACATCAGGGTAGGAGCGGAAGCTGCTGTTTGTATCTTTTTTTGTTTTAGTGAGCGTAGTTAGTTGGCGTTTAGGCTGAAGATTTGTTTTGTTTATTATTTTCTTTGTTTAGATAGCGTTTGATGGGTTGTAGTTAGTAATGGTTTTGTTTTATTGATTTCTTTTCGTTCAGCTCCGCTCACGTCTCACACTATTTGGGTGATTTGTTTTTTTGTTTTTGTTTTTTTTCTTTCTCTTTATTGTATATTTGAATTTCTTGCCTCATCGAGGTAATGTTAATGACATGGACCAAACTTGGATTTTGATAAACCTAATTCTTTACTAAAGTTGTGAAAGCATTACTGGTTTCCGTTTGATTCTTTATCCTACACATTACATTTCGGCAACAAACCATCTTCCTAAAAATCAAAACAAATACCCTTTGGGTTTCCTTTATTATTGTATTTCTTGTGTTACCTTCCTAAATCCCTAGACTATTTACATCAGCCAAAATAGGAAGCCGTAACATAGTTGGGGGCTCGTCCCAAAAATCAATTATCGTACTTAAAAAGTTGTTTTGTTGCCGTATTGACGAATTAAATTAGGTATATGTGATTTTGAATCAAACACAATTAGAGGTGGACAGCGTGACTTTTGTGGATGGGTAGAGTACAGGGGTTTTATTATGAGGTGGCGATAATAAGCTTGTTCATGGCTTTTAATTTACAAAGTTTTCTCGATAATCCCTCGTTTGAGGTAATTGAAGAATATAGAAAAGATGACTTATTTTTAATAGCTACCCACTTCAAGATTCCAATTGCAAAGCAATGGTTAAAAAAACAAATTAAAGTTAAGGTGCTAGATCGGCTTTGCAACTTGGGCATTTTAAAACAGCCTGACGTTGATAAAGACACTAATCCTGCTGGCGTGGGGCATGAGGGGTTGGAGTTAGGTAAAGAGGGGGTAGAGACAGCCGCGGCAGAGACGGAGGTCGATGTCGGGGGTGTTTTGCCACCTTTTGAACCTTTTTCACCAGGTACTCCCAGTTCAAGAGGGGAGATGCAAATAAAAGTGCGCATCGAAAGGCTCCGTATGGAGGCTCAGGAGCGAGCGCAGGCCCGCCAAGCAGAATTGGATCTCCGTCTAGAAGTCCGCAGGCTCGAAATCCAAGCCGACAAAGAAGTTCAGCTACGTAAGTTGGAGATCGAGGCGGCTAAGGTTACTTCGGTCCCCGCTGTTCAGCAGAACGCCTTGTCGGTGAGTGATAATTCGGTTAATTCTGGTCCTGCTGCATTTGATGTGGGCAAACATATTGCTTTGGTACCGAATTTTAGAGAATCTGAAGTGGATAGTTATTTTAGCGCTTTTGAGAGGATCGCTACTTCTCTGGGTTGGCCTAAAGATGTGTGGTCACTACTACTTCAATGCAAATTAATGGGAAAAGCTTTAGAAGTGTACTCTACCTTATCCTTAGAAGACGGTCTGAAATATGACGTGGTTAAACTTGCCATACTGAGAGCTTATGAGCTAGTTCCAGAAGCATATAGACAACAGTTTCGTAACCGTAAGAAAAACGCTTCTCAAACTTTTGTGGAATTTGCTCGAGATAAGGCAGTTCTTTTTGATAAATGGCGCACCTCTAGTAGAGCTGATGATTTTAACTCACTTAGAGAGCTTATGTTGTTGGAAGATTTTAAGCAGTGTCTCCCAGAGAGGATGGTATTGTATTTGAATGAACAAAAAGTAACAACGTTGTCTCAAGCTGCAGTGTTAGCGGACGAGTTTGTACTTACACATAAAAATGTTTTTCAGTCAACAGGTGCTGAAAAAAGTTTTGTATCGAGGTCTTCAGTGAATGTTCAACCGCCCAGACAAAATGGTGAGAAGTCTAAAGAGACTCGAGAATGCTTTTATTGTCATAGAAAAGGGCACGTGATAGCTGACTGTCTGTCTTTGAAACGTAAACAGCACTCTCCTAAAAAAGAGGTGGGTTTTGTCAGCTCTATTAAACAAGGTTCGAGGGCTGAACAAAGAGAGGATTTGCCTGACCCCACTTATTTGCCTTTCCTGTTTAAAGGGTTGGTCTCGTTGACAGGCAACAAGGAAGACCAGGTTGAGGTGCAGGTGTTGCGCGATACAGGAGCTTCGCAATCGTTTGTTTGTGCAGATGTCTTGCCTTTTTCAGAGAAATCTTCTGTTGGTTTTAGTAGGTTAGTTCAAAGTTTTAGTATGGAGGTTATGAAAGTGCCCATACACCGCATTCATTTTCAATCTGATTTGGTCACGGATTTTGTGGAGGTAGGAGTACGTCCTGTGTTGCCAGTGAAAGGGGTGTCTTTCATTTTAGGAAATGACTTAGCTGGTGAGAAAATAATACCCTCACTAGAAGTAATTGACTTTCCACTAACCCGGTTTAAAGAAGATGAGCTGTTTCAGAAATATCCTAATGCATTTCCGGCATGTGTTGTTACACGTGCCCAAGCTAAAGAACACAATGATATATTTTTATCTGACACTTTCCTTTGTGCAGATGGTGTATCTGGAGATGTTGCCGTAACCGAGCTCGGCGACACTGAGGCTAAGGAAGTTGTAGGGAGTGACTCTTTATCATTAACGGTAACACGTGAGAAACTTGTTGAAGCTCAAAATAATGATCCTTCGTTGGTAAAATGTTTCAAACTGGCTGAGATTGCCGAATTCGATAACGTTTCATTCTTGGTTAAAGATGGGTTACTTATGCGAAAGTGGCGTAAAAGTAATTCTACTGAGAGTGAGTGGAACTTTGTTTATCAGGTGGTAGTCCCTACTATCTTTCGTCCGCAGGTTTTGTCCCTGGCCCATGATCACATGTTAGCAGGACATTTAGGGATAACCAAGACCTACAACCGCATCCTTCAGCATTTCTTTTGGCACGGTCTCAAGCGGGATGTAATACGGTACTGTAAAACTTGTCACGTATGTCAGTATGTGGGTAAACCTAATCAGGTGATTCCACCTGCTCCTTTGATCCCGATTCCGGTGTTGAGCGAACCTTTTAAGCACGTCATGGTAGACTGTGTGGGGCCTCTACCAAAGTCCAAATCCGGTAATCAGTTTTTACTCACAATTATGTGTACCGCTACTAGATACCCAGAGGCTATTCCACTGCGTAAAATTACAGCTAAGGCAGTCGTGAAAGCCTTAATAAAATTTTTCACTACGTTTGGTTTGCCAAAGGTCGTTCAGTCTGATCAAGGAACTAATTTTCTTTCTAAATTGTGCTCACAAGTTTTTAAAACGCTCAATATTACGCACCGTACATCTAGCGCTTTTCATCCTGAAAGTCAGGGAATGTTGGAGAGATTCCATCAGATACTTAAAGCAATGTTGAGGAAGTATTGCATTGAGACAGGGAACGAGTGGGATGAGGGTGTACCATTGCTTTTATTTTCAATCCGAGAAACTATTCAGGAATCTCTTGGGTTCAGTCCGGCAGAATTGGTCTTCGGCCATACGGTGAGAGGGCCTTTGAAAGCACTAAAAGAGAGAATGTTAGGTATTGAGAATGACAATAAAACAAATGTGCTTGAGTATGTAAGTAAGTTCCGAGAGAGACTTCATGAGTCCTGTACTTTAGCTCAAGAAGCCTTGTGTAAGGTTCAAGGGAAAATGAAGGCGCGTTACGATAAGAAGGCCGTTAGTAGATCCTTTGCAGTAGGCGATCAAGTCCTGGTCTTACTTCCTGTTCCTGGTTCCACCTTATCCGCACGATTCTCAGGGCCATATGAGATCTTGCAGAAAATCAGTGACACAGATTATGTAGTTAGTACCCCTGATAGAAAGCGTCAGAAGCGAGTATGTCACATTAATATGTTAAAAGCTTATTTTTCTAGAGAAGCTGTAGAATCCCTTACCACAGTGGAAAAGAGTGATGCAGCCTTGCCTGTAGGTGTTGCTTGTGAGGTGAGCCCAGTGGCAGAACCAGAGAATGTAGACCTAGATGGATTGATTAAGGCAGATACATCGCGGTTGTCCGCCAGGTTGTCGAATTCTGAGACTCTCGCGGACTTGTCTAAAATTCTGGGTCATTTGGATGATGACCAAAAGCAAGACATTGCCCAGCTTTTTAGTAAATTCCTTTGTATTTTAGGTGATGTTCCTACACTAACGAGTGTTTTGAAACACGATATCATAGTTCATAATGCCCAGCCCATTAAACAACATCCTTATAGGGTGAACATGGTTAAAAGAGACATGATGAAACGAGAAACTCAGTACCTGTTGGAGAAAGGGTTAGCGAAGCCTAGTATTAGCCCTTGGAGTTCTCCGTGTTTATTAGTGCAGAAGTCTGATGGCACTAATCGCTTTTGTACTGATTATCGACGTGTAAATACAGTAACGATACCTGATTGTTACCCAATGCCGAGAATGGAAGACTGCGTCGATAATGTGGGATCAGCAAAGTTTGTCAGTAAACTTGACTTACTTAAAGGTTACTGGCAAGTCCCTTTGACTGATAGGGCATCGGAAATTTCAGCATTTGTGACTCCCGATTGCTTTCTGCAATATAACGTAATGGCGTTCGGTTTACGAAATGCCGCCGCTACTTTTCAGCGACTGGTCAACTTAGTGCTTGCTGGTATTCCTAATGTTAATGCCTATCTTGATGATTTGATCGTCTATTCACAGGGTTGGGCTGAGCACGTATTGTTGTTGGAAACTGTTTTTAAGCGTCTAGAAAAAGCATGTCTGACTCTAAATCTATCTAAGTGTGAGATCGGTAAAGCCACCGTGACCTATTTGGGTAAGCAGGTGGGAGGAGGACAGGTACGACCTTTAACAGCGAAGGTCACGGCCATTAGTGAATTTCCTGTGCCAAAGACCAGACGTGAGCTACGTAGATTCCTGGGCATGGCCGGGTATTATCGATGCTTTTGTAGAAACTTTTCTTCTGTGGCCGTTCCCTTGACTACACTCCTTAGTCCTTCTGAACGGTTTTATTGGTCATCCGAATGCCAGAAAGCTTTTGACAATATCAAAGCTCTGTTGTGTAGCGAACCTGTGTTGGCTGCACCAAACTTCGATGTGGCTTTTAAGCTAGAGGTTGATGCCAGTGATGTAGGAGCTGGCGCAGTCCTGTTACAAGATAAAGATGGAATCGCTCACCCTGTTTGCTACTTTTCTAGAAAGTTTAATAAAAGTCAGCGGAATTATTCTACAATAGAAAAGGAAGCTTTAGCCTTGTTACTTGCACTCTTACATTTTGAGGTGTATGTTGGTTCCTCAACTCTTCCTGTAATTGTTTTTACAGATCATAATCCACTTACTTTTATCTCACGGATGTGTAACCAGAATCAAAGACTTATGAGATGGTCCCTCATCTTTCAGAACTACAATCTTGAGATCAAGTATAAAAAAGGTAGGGATAATGTGGTAGCTGATGCCCTGTCCCGGGTTTGAAAATGAGTATTTCGGTTTATCGTTGGTGGTTTTTGTCAAACATGGATGTTTGTTTTTTAAGGGGGTGGGTGTTACGTTCGGTAATACTGTGAGGAAAGGTTTGTGTTTTCTATTGGTCCTTGTTCTCATGGCCAGAGTCTAGGATTGGATGACTGCTGGATCGATCACCTATTACTGTGAGGACAACGCCTACTTCTGAGCCAATCCCCTACGCCTGCCTGCTTTAAGGATTCGGAAGTGACGCAAGACGGGAGAGCGCGGTTTTCCTTTGTGGAGCTCTCACTTGTTTGTCACGCTGTCCACCTAGAGTTCGGAATCTCTAGTGTTAATTAACTTTCATTTTCTACTTGTTGTATCTTTTTTCTGCTGTCTCGTTACCCGATTGTGCTGTGATGCGATTTTCGCTCTCGTAAAGAGTTGACAACGGGATTTATCTTTGGCTCATAGTGTTGAGACAAGGTTAGTATGTCACGTGACCTACACGATGCAACATGTAGAAATTCGCTTGTATAGAAACATCAGGGTAGGAGCGGAAGTTGCTGTTTGTATCTTTTTTTGTTTTAGTGAGCATAGTTAGTTGGCGTTTAGGCTGAAGATTTGTTTTGTTTATTATTTTCTTTGTTTAGATAGCGTTTGATGGGTTGTAGTTAGTAATGGTTTTGTTTTATTGATTTCTTTTCGTTCAGCTCCGCTCACGTCTCACACTATTTGGGTGATTTGTTTTTTTGTTTTTGTTTTTTTTCTTTCTCTTTATTGTATATTTGAATTTCTTGCCTCATCGAGGTAATGTTAATGACATGGACCAAACTTGGATTTTGATAAACCTAATTCTTTACTAAAGTTGTGAAAGCATTACTGGTTTCCGTTTGATTCTTTATCCTACACATTACATTTCGGCAACAAACCATCTTCCTAAAAATCAAAACAAATACCCTTTGGGTTTCCTTTATTATTGTATTTCTTGTGTTACCTTCCTAAATCCCTAGACTATTTACATCAGCCAAAATAGGAAGCCGTAACAGAGCACGAGAAAAAAGCTCTGCAAAACAGTCCTTTTTCAGGGTTTTTAGTGTGTGTGTGTGTGTGTGTGAGCAAGAGAGAATGAAATACTCCAAGTAGACTCTAATGTAATATTCATATAGTGTTTCTTCAACTTATTAAAATACCTTTACCGTCACTATCTGTTTCTGCTTCTCTATCATATTTATAGTGTGTGATTTGCAAAATTCCTATCATAGCCTACACCTCATATGGTTATGGTTGCGCTTTTGTCCAAAGTAGTGATGGGTCGTTCTTGAACGATTCGTTCATTTTGAACGAATCTTTGATGTGACTCGGGACGAACGAGTCGTCTCGGCGAGTGATTCGTTCAGTCGCGCATGCGCAACATCCTATTAGGTCCTGTACTGGAATTAGTTCACCTGTTTTAGAGTCGTTCGTTCACCTTATGGGGCTGTCACGTGATGAACGAACGACTCAAACCCGAAGACTCAAAAGATGAACTAATCAATTCTCTTTCCGGCTCAGGCTGCATAGGTTAACATTACGGGGCTGTCACGTGATGAACGAACGACTCAAACCCGAGGACTCGAGAAATGAACTAATCAATTCTCTTTCCGGCTCAGGCTGCATAGGTTAACATTACGGGGATGTCACGTGATGAACGAACGACTCAAACCCGAGGACTCGAGAAATGAACTAATCAATTCTCTTTCCGGCTCAGGCTGCATAGGTTAACATTACGGGGGTGTCACGTGATGAACGAACGACTCAAACCCGAAGACTCAAAAGATGAACTAATCAAATCTCTTTCCGGCTCAGGCTGCATAGGTTAACATTACGGGGATGTCACGTGATGAACGAACGACTCAAACCCGAGGACTCGAGAAATGACCTAATCAATTCTCTTTCCGGCTCAGGCTGCGTTGGTTAAGCTAATTGGGCTGTCAGGTGATGAACGAACGACTCAAACCCGAAATCTTGTCAGATAAGAGGTGAGGTGAGCGAATCATAGACTAAAGACACAGGTAAACAATGAATTAATATTTTCTGTTTCTTATAGCATTATAGTTTTGTTTTGTTTGTAGTGTGATCAACGTTTGTGTAAGCAGTAGATGTGTTAGGGAAGTAAAACGTGACATTTTAATTATATTTTGCTAAAATGAACAAAATGAACGAAATGACTCGAAAAAAGATTCGTTCATTTTGCTGAATGAGACTCAAAGGACCGAGTCGGTAAAATGATCCGAACTTCCCATCACTAGTCCAAAGTGACATAAATACAAAACAATATAATACTTAAATTTAACAGGGAATAGATTGAGATGTTGGTCAGATTATAGCTAATAAGGAGAATAGCAAAAATGAACAACGTCAATTCAGTCAATAGCATAATGAAATAAACAATGAAAATGAGGGAAAACAGCAATAATAAACAATGTCAATTCAAGCAAAATATAATAACAGCATGGTAAGACTACATTAAGGAGAATATCAGTAATGAACAACAATGTCAAATTAATAAACAGCCAAATGAAAATAGAATAAAACTATACAAACCATAACGCATTAGAAGTGCTTAATGAACTAAGTCCATGTTGTAAGTCTCTAGACCCTCTTAAAAGACCCAATACTATCACAGGAACGGAGATATTCATTATATTACTGTTAAGCTCACTATCAATATTAAAATACGCCAAACCATGTGTCATGTATCACAGCTACATTTATGACCTTTGCAGCAAAAAAAAAACGTGTGAAAATCAGTTCGGTATTCCGTGAGGTATGATTAATTAAATGCGTTGACAGCTCATTACACCTGCCAAACAGATTACACTGAGTGGAGCGGGTGACCGGTCCAAGATGGCGGCCCCACGTCTCGTCAGCCCCAGTAGGGAGTATCGGTCGATGCGGCGTCTACTCTCTATATATGTCTATGATATCAGCATGGTTATGTCCATATCAATTCCTGGAACGTCATCGTGTTGCTCCTATGGCGTTTGTGACTTGTTTTGTTTAAGAGGGCGCCCTCTAACGTCGAGTATGAATGAAAAAATGCATATATTGCGTGAAATGGTTAAACGCTAATTTAATACATCTTTACAATTTGAAGCGAATATATAAACACATCAACACTCTTAAAAGTTTGTAAGTATAATCATATACACTGCCCCATCTATCAAGCTCGATGCATGGCCATAATTATTTTGCTTTAGCGATCAACGTGTATTCTAGCCTCAGCACGTGCATGTGAGGAGTTATGACTAATGAGCTCGAGTTCAGATTTTCACATCAAATCACATCGCATAATTGTAAACCTTTATTTTAAAACACCTGGTTCAGCATAGTCACTGTTCCACATGCCAAAATGATCACTGTCGTTCAGATTCAATAATCTGTCTAAAACAATTCCTGTAACGTTACTAGCGTGAATAAGCGGTGTCCTGAGGAGCTTATTTAAGAAATCAAAATAAAATGTAAAAATTAGTAAGGGGCTTAACTTACCTCTTAACATTTTACACTGTTCGTCTGCTCCTTCAAAATGCCTTCTGATCACTGCCGTTGTTGAGATTCAAATGAAGGTGCTCAATATATTATAAGAAACACAGAAAACCTATTTTGCACATTATTTTTAATGATTACATCAATTATTTTAATGAAAATTACAAGCCTCATGATTCATTTTTTACAGTGTAGATGTTTGATCATGCTCATTTCCCAAAATGGCTTAATTTAATTAAGATGATCTCACACCGTCCCATCTTCATCTCCACCTTCAGAGGCTGCACCCATATTGCACCCTACACCAGCTGTCAAAAGTAATCATTTGAAGTTAACTTTTCCAGCATTGGGAAGACCCTCAGATGATGCTGATCCACTGTTATATTTAACTCACTGTCAAGACTTTTACATCCCCTGGCTGATGCTGACATCTTGGCTATGTTCTGCACTGTTCTATGTGGCATGGCATGTGATTGGTGCATTTCAGCAGACCCAAGTAAAGTGGAAGCCATATGATCTTACCCCGTGCCCAGCAACCTGAAAAAAGTTCAAAAGGCTCAAATAGCTGAGCCTATTAACTCCCTGAAGAAAAAATGACACTCCTTTCAGTGGTCAGCTGAACCAAAACAACTGTCATGACCACCAGCGAATAGGAATGGGACTTTAATTTGGGAAGGAAGTGATGTAGCTGTATATACAGTGGAATAGAATCAGAAAGATGGCAGGGTTTGTTGAGAGTGAAGAACAAAGGAAGACGTTGTAAGTGTCTAGAGTGGAAGTTGCACTGGTTTCACCTGAGCACACACACGCACTGTGTAATGCTGGAGCGATCGCCAGAGGGCTTCAAAGGGATCATTATCCAAGCTGCAGGACCAGCACAGAGGCGCAAAAAAAATAAATAATAAAAAGAAGAGGAAGTCTCTTTACAGCTCTTCCGAGCATAGAATAATGGGCCCTCTGGTGAGAAGTCTCACTCATCTCCCTCAGAGAACCCAGGTTATAACCATAACCTATCGTTCTCTTTCGGTTGGCTTGCTCGACATCTCTCTATGGGATATAGCAAATGCCCAATATTCAGGCATCCCCTAGTATCTATTGCACTTAGAAGACTTCCTCTTCTTTTTTTATTTATTTTTTTTTATATGCTTCCAACACTGCCTGTACCAGAGCAGATTTTGTCACATCCAACTTATAAAATCTCACAAAGGTGTGAGGAGAAGCCCAATCAGCTGCAGCACACACCTCCTCCATGGAAATACCTTTAAAAAGTTGCCCAGGATGCGGCTATTCCTCTTGTTGAATGGGCCCTTACATTTCCTGGAAATAGCTGACCTTTCACTGAATATGCCAGCTTTATAGCTTCTACTATTTAGTGAGATAGCCGCTGTTTCGACAACAGTGCTTGGCCCTTCTTAGGGTTTGCAAAACACACAAAAAGGTTTTTGGATTGTCTAAAACCCTGTATCCTCTCCATGTAAATTCTTAATGCCCTTAACGGACATAAGTGCTGCAGATCCCCAATTCCTGGGGATTCCGAGAGAGGAGGGAGGAAAGCTTGAATTTCTATCTCCATACATGAATAGCCTGGTTTAATTACCTTGGGCACAAATGCTGGTTTTGGGTGCAAGATCACCCAGGAAAAATTTGGCGTAAACCTGATACATGAAGGGTTGATAGATAATGCATGCAACTCTCCTACCCGCTACATAGAGGTTAGGGTGAGCAGCAACACTGTATGATTGTATGAAACAATCTTCAAATCTGCTTGCTCCAGGAATTCAAAATGAGCTTCTCTGAGTGCTTCCAGGACCAGGGACAGATCCCATGCTGGTAACACAGGTCTGGTGACTGGTCTCAGATGGCGCACACCCTTCATAAATCTACTCACAATAGGGTGCTTCCTTACTGTGTCACTGTTGAATCCCATGTGTCACTATGAAATGGCCGCCAGGTATACTTTGATTGTAGAGAAGGCCTTGCCCTCCTCTAATATCTCCTGAAGGAAGGTACACTGAACAAAATAATAAACGCAACACTTTTGTTTTTGCCCCCAATTTTTATGAGCTGAACTCAAAGATCTAAGACTTTTTTTATGTACACAAATGGCCTATTTCTCTCAAATATTGTTCACAAATCTGTGTAAATCTGTGTTAGTGAGCACTTCTCCTTTGCTGAGATAATCCATCCACCTCACAGGTGTGGCATACCTAGATGCTGATTAGACATCTCCTTTGCATAGAGTTGATCAGGTTGTTGATTGTGGCCTGTGGAATGTTGGTCCACTCCTCTTCAATGGCTGTGCGAAGTTTAGGGCTTTAGGTTAGACCTTTCATGGGCCAGACCCAAAGATTCCACCCCTGCGGGTGTGGATGAAAAATGATCCCCGTGCCAGAGAGAGGCACGGATGCGAATGCAGCAGTTGAACTATCTCCGCTGTCCATGTCCTCCCTTGTAATAATGGGGCTATAAAGAGCATCTTTACCCTTTGTGCTCTGATTCTGGACAGTGTGGGGAGGATAAGGCTTACCGGTGGGAAAGCGTATAACAGGGTCTCTGGCCAGGCATGTGCTAATGAGTCCATCCCTAGTGGTGCACCCATCCCCTTTAGTGAGAAGAACAGGAGACAGTGTGTGTTCTTCTCCGAATCAAATAGATCCACTCTTGCCTGACCATATTTGTGCCATATTTCCTGAACTACCTCCATTCCCCCGGGTGAGGATTCCCCCTTGACAGCAGATCTTCCCCTATATTCATGTGGCCTGGCACATGTGTTGCTCTGAGAGACAGCAAGTGTTTTCTGCTCCAGGACAATATTATTTTTGCCAGGGCATGCAGACTCCTCGATCTGACTTCCCCTTGCCTGTTTATATAGGCAACCACTTTTGTGTTGTCTGATCTGACAGCCTCTTACCTGCGGGAGGAAATGTTTGAGGGCCAGAGACACTGCAAGGGGTTCCAAACAATTTATATGCATTATTTTGACTGATTCTGTCCATACCCCATTCACAGGTAGTCCCTCCATTATTGCTCCCCAACACAATGAGGATGCATCTGTGGTGATCATCTTGCGATTGGAAACCAGGCCAGGCATCTTGAGGAGCACAACATGAGATCTGTCACCATGCGACTCTCGATCCACAGCTCAGTGACATCCTTTCCCTGCAACAAGGCCCCCGTCATCTGATGAGGCTTGAAATCGTGCGCGTAACGTGACGTCATCATTGTATTTAGCGTCACAAATAAAAAGTGAAAGTAAATGTTCATTTTCAGCCATTTATACAAAATCGATTCTTTATAATGCGCAGTATAAGCGTTTAATACCGGAACCGTTATAATGAGCATGTACTTAATAGAAAAGGAAGCTTTGTTAATAATGTAATATTGTTAATCAAGGTCTCGACATTACAGGTGATTTCCGCATTCATATTTTCAATGTGTTCTTTGATGTTTGTTTGATTTGTTTTATTCCTAAAGCAAATGGTGGTTCATTGGTGTTTCGTGTTGTCTGTGGATCATTTTGTCATTTGTGTTAACATAAAACTAACGTATATTTCACCGTCGTTCTCCTGTTTCTCCAACTCTCAGGATCCATTCAACTCAATTATTTGTTTGTCATTTTCACAAAGACTAATTTGTGTTCAAATTCTGTCTGTTCAGCTTCATCATGGATGACACACAAACATCCAGAGATGAAGATTTTTCTCCAGGATGCAGGTACTTTGAATACATGCTATATTAAATCACCTATTTATTTGAAATACTATTTTTTTAACTTAAAAAAGCACGATGACCATTTAATTTAAAACAATAAGGCCAAGGAAAAGATCTGTTCAGCAGAAGAATCGGAAATATTTAAGTTGTCATATAAAAACTTCATTTTATGGTTTTTGTATCAACTGTAGTGGACAGCACATTCCAGGGCCTAGTTTACGGCAAGGGGGCCCCTCCCTGACCACCATAGTGGACAGAGGTTTGCTACATTTTGATTGGATCTTGGTGAACTAACATAAACAAACTGTCCAAAGCCATCAGATAAAGATGCCAGGACAACAGCCAGACATCTCGTAGAGCACAAGAAGAAGACCTTTGGTACAAAGCCCTGGAAGGACAGAACTTCCTATTGGTCAAAATGCAGTTTGTGCCCTTCACCCACCTTGAGACTGATTCCTAAGTGTTTGGCCTGTGACCGACCATAAAAATTCCTTAGGACCTCCAGATGCAGCAGCATTGGGTGAAACTAAGAGAGATCCATTCAAATCCATTCATAACTAGGTTTTCAAACCATAAAACTGATGCACGCTACAACACACACATCTTATACTTATTAAGATAAATAAGTATTCCTTGTGACAGCACCGTGTAGTGCAACATCTTACACAAACTTAGCCGTTAATGGAAAAATTAATGCACGCATGACAGTTCAATCTTTTCCCATCATGGACTTAATGTGTTCGTAACATTGCCAAATGCATTCTGGTTATGGTTTGAGAAATGCAACGGTAAAACTTTAGTGACACTTTTCTAGCTTTGTGTTTGGACTATGCAAATAAATTCCACAGAAGGAAAGAAGGGTGGGCAACCATGTGTCCCCCCACTCCGATGAAACCAGCCAATCACAGCATGAAAATGGAGAAGCGCCAAATTGCAATCTCCTCCTCATCGGAAAGGGATAAAGGTACCCTTCCAAAAGACACTCCTTGTTCTGAGTCTGCCGTCTGTTAAGGGAAGAGACTGCAACAGGACAACCAACGTTCTGAGTCTGCGACTTGTAAAGAAGTGACACTAACAGGACAACCTCCGTTCTGAGTCTGCTACCTGTGAAGTAAAAGACCAACAGTTCAAACCTCTGTTCTGAGTTCTGAGTCTGCTACCCGCGAGGGAAGAGACTATAGCAGGATACACCTTCTTTCTGAGTCTGCCGCCCGTCAGGGTGAGACAATAGCAGAAACACCTCCGTTCTGAGTCTACGGCCTGCAAAGGTGAGACAACAACAGATACCAAGTCCAAGTCTCCAGCTTTTGAGGCAGCAACAGATACGACCATGTTCTGAGCCTCTAGCCTGTGATGAAAGAGATCATCTACGTTCAGAGTCTTCGTCAGCGAGACAACAACTGATGCAGCATCCTGAGTCTCCATCCTAGAGAGACAAAGCGGATTGACCAAGTTCTGAGTCTCTAGCCCAGAGAGGCAGAAGACACACAGATATTTGCAACAAGGTTAAGCTCTGGCGAGCAAACCTTCACTTCAGGTACTTCTGCTTGCATGTTCCAAGCTAAGGACCTTCAGCACCTACTCCAGGACCACATCTGCGTGTTTCAGATCTTAGGACCCTTGGTGCTCCAGGAGATCAGCATCCTACAGCGCTTCATCTTCAAGGCTGTCAAAACGGATTCCTGCTCCTTTCCCCACTGTACTGCCACCAGCGCAACCAGTCGCTGCCACCGGACTGCTCACTCAACCACAGCGAACGTAAATATCACTTCCAAACCTCTTCCAGAGACCTTGGCATTCCTGTATATTATCAGTATATGATTTTCTAATTTACATTAGATATTATGTAGCTGACTGCAGTTCATAACAAATCTTACACGTATTTGTTTGATGCATAGTAAGGTTATTCACCTTATTTGTTTCAGAGTAGCAACAGTTTATCTATCCAGATAACGTAGCTCTGACATAGCAACACCCAACATAATCACTTGCATTTTATGCATCTTATGCACTTTATTCCTTCCTCATTCATGGTATTCATTTAGTAGTTGTTGATTACTCCTGTCTATCTTTTGTTAATAAAATGTATTTTATTACAACTTGTGTCTTCCTTGTGTTGATAATACAGAAGAGGTTCTACAAGTTAGAGATCCCACCAATCTTTCTTATGTGATGTACTCATAACCACACATTAATTGACGCGATCCAAGAATCATAACGTCAGCTGTGACATGAGTACCCATCACTACCCTATTTCACCTCCCTAGGTTGGTGAAAGTTTAAGTCACTACCTTAATTGGCATCCCTAGGTTGGCGAAAGCGAAATTTACTACACAACATAGTATAAATGGAAAGATCACAAGTGTTTTTAAAAAGCCTTCAGTAATTCAAATGATTCTCTGTTATAGTTCAATTCACCAGAAAAGATCAGAACCAGAGCCCAGCTGTGTGTCGATGAAGAGTGACCGGTCTATGGGTTGTCCACAAAATTTCAGGTAATGCGTTTCATTAACAGACATCATTTTGATGAACACATATTTATAATATGTGGTTTTATATGAAATATGCACTGTATTATGGTTATCATATTGGGCTTTTTTTCTTCATCTAATGTTTTAACAGTTACTTACACAGAGAAACTTAGTACTTAGTTCAGTTTTTTCAAATATGTACTTTTAACCTCTCTGTTATAGTTCAGTTCACCAGAAGAGATCAGAACCAGAGCCCAGCTGTGTGTCGATGAAGAGTGACTGGTCTATGGGTCGTCCACAAAATTTCAGGTAATGTGTTACATTAACAGACATCATTTTGATAAACACATATTTATAATATGTAGTTTTATTTAAAGTATTTATGGTGTTATGACTGAAGCTGCTCTGAGACGTCAATCATCAGCTGTGCTTTGTGTGGAATTCCACTGCAACCATCATTTGCCAAATGATAAACACACTACATCATGATCAGAACTGTGGGGGGCAGATTATATAATGACAGTTCATCGTTGTAAAATTGACATTTGATATAAAGTGCAATAAAAGCAGGGAAATTAATCCGTTTAAAAAGGCTATTATTCACCTCCTGTATGTGCTTTAAATATTCGAATTAGACCGCATTTTAATCTTTGTTTTGCATAAATTACAGTTGTTTCATGTGAAATATCTTGTACATCCTTTGCAAAATCATCGATCTCTTGTCGGTGGACAGATCTTAAGTCGCAAAATGTGTGATATCACAGCAGATGGTGGTAATGGACAAATTTAGTTTGTGATCTTGTCAGATGAAGACATTGTGCTGCTTCAGTGCACTCGTGACTCCTCACAACGCAACAGAGTGTAGAATGTAGCTTTTGGTCATGCTACACCGCTACTTGCTGGAAAAAAGTACTTAGCTAAAAGTAAATAGGAATAATTAGTTAAAAAGTAGGTGAGCTACTGCCACGCTACTGAAAAATTTAGTTACGTTAGTAGCGTCACTAATTGTAGCTAGGTACTCCCCCAAAACTGCATAACTGTTTCAGGGTAATGAGAAAAATTCCACCAATATCAAAATGTTTGTTTCTTGATTCAAGCAGGTATCAGGTCATTTAATCAGGTCATTTAATTTTCATCACACATTACTGAAATACATTATTAATAACTGACACATTTCATAAGCCATATATGTTCACTGTCTCATAATACAGAAAACAAAAAAACAAAAAGACATTTTGCTCTGTACTTTTACCTCTCAATTTTGCAGCCATGAAGTCCTCAACACATTTAGATCAAATCTGATGAAGAAGTTTGAGCATCTGTATGAGGGAACAGCGACACAGGAAAACCCAACACTCCTGAATGAGATCTACACAGAGCTCTACATCACAGAGAGTGAGTGAAGAGATCAATAATGAGCATGAGGTGAGACAGATTGAGACACAAACCAGGAGAGCAGCAACAGAGGACACAGCCATCAAATGCAATCACATCTTTATAGCTTTAACTGGACAAGACAAAGCCATCAGAACTGTGCTGACAAAGGGAGTCGCTGGCATTGGAAAAACAGTCTCTGTGCAGAAGTTCATCCTGGACTGGGCTGAAGGGAAAGAGAATCAGGATGTCCAGCTCATATTTCCACTTTCTTTCAGAGAAATCAACTTGATGAAGAACAAAACACTCAGTCTTTCAGATCTTCTTCATGTCTTTTTCCCTGAAACTAAAGAAATAGAAATATCCAGTGATGAATATAATGAATATAATGAATATAATCATCTTTGATGGTCTGGATGAGTGTCGTCTGTCTCTGGACTTTAAGAGTAAAGTGAAACTGTGTAATATATCTGAATCAGCCTCAGTGGACGTGCTGCTGATGAACCTTATTGTGGGGAATCTGATTCCCTTTGCTCTCATCTGGATCACCTCCAGACCAGCAGCAGCTGATCTTGTCCCCTCTGAGTGTGTCCATCGAGTAACAGAGGTACGAGGCTTCGATGAGCCACAGAAAGAGGAATAGTTCAGGAAGAGAATCAGTGATCAGAGTCTGGCCTACAGGATCATCTCACACCTTAAGTCATCAAGGAGCCTCTACATCACGTGCCACATCCCAGTGTTCTGCTGGATCTCAGCCGCTGTTCTAGAGAAGATGTTGAGTCGAGCAGAGAGTGGAAAGATTCCCAAGACTCTCACTCAAATGTACACACACTTCCTGATCCTTCAGACCAACATCAAACATGAGAAGGACTATGAGAAAAAGTTGACAGATGAAGACATGATCCTCAAACTGGGGAAAGTGGCTTTTCAGCAGCTTGTGAAAGGAAACCTGATCTTCTATGAGGAAGACCTGAGAGAGTGTGGCATTGATGTGACAGAAGCATCAGTGTACTCAGGATTGTGTACTCAGATCTTCAGAGAGGAGTTTGGCTTGTATCAGGGGAAAGTCTTTTGCTTCATTCATCTGAGCATTCAGGAACATCTAGCAGCTCTATATGTGCGCCTCTCCTGAACAAACCACAACAGAAATGTGTTTGACGAGAGTTTGTGGTCTAAAGTGAAGGACTGGTTTCAACTCATTTTTTTAAAACGTGTTTCACTATCTGATCTGCATCAGAGAGCTGTGAATGAGGCTCTACAGAGTAAAAATGGACATCTGGATCTTTTTTTTTTTGCAGTTCCTTCTGGGTTTGTCAGTGGAGTCTCATCAAATTCTACTACAACGAATAATAGTGGTCAGCTGTAGTTTTTGTGTTGTTGACATCAGTGGAGAAGCTGAATGAGTTTCGTCTTGATAAATTTGTTAAAGGAAAGAATAAGCCTGAAAATATGAAAGTTCTTCAGTATCTGTTGCCTGTGATTAAAGAATCCAAATCAGTTCAGTAAGTATCACTGAGAACAATCACTTCACTGTTAAAACATTCAGAAAATTTTAAAAGCTCATAAATCTTCAGTGCTGCAGATGTTGTATAGTGTTTAGTGGTCAGTATTTTGATGTGCTTTCTATTCAGTGACGCTGTAAGCTTTTTCCAGGCATTCAAACAAAGTCAGAGAGGTTGCATAAGAATTTTTGTTTCAGGTTTACCAGTTATTAAAGATGTTCTTGCACATGATGACTTAAATATGTCATTTTTAAACCACTGGCAAGGTTACGATTTAAATGTTAATTAAATGCAAATTGTTGTTCATTGCAGCAAGTTGTTTGATTGCTTTTTTGGATTATTATGATAGTGTGACATGTATTTTTATCTCTCTACAGGTTGAGTGATTGTGGTGTCACAGATGAAGGTTGTACTGCTCTGGTTTCAGCTCTGAGATCAAACCCCTCACACCTGAGACTACTGGATCTTTCTGAGAATAAACTAGGAGATTCAGTGAAGCTGCTTTCTGGTGTACTACAGGATCCTCACTGTAAACTGGAGATACTATGTTAAAATCAGATATAACACACTGTAAAGTATACTGCATGTAGGTGCAAAACAAATTACACTTTTGAAATCAAAAAAACATATCTAAAAACAGAGCAAATTATAAACATAAAGTCAGAAAATGCAATGAGAGGTCAGACACAACAGAAAAGGTGCAGCTATGACATCAGAAACCAGAAGACTAATTCACCGCAGTTTCCTTCAAGATTTTCCTGTGGGATTTTATAATGGAGTTTATCAGTTTAAAATAAAGCCTGTTGTAAACATAACTTGACAATACTAAGTTTTGTTCTACAACATAAACTCTACACACTCACACCAAAAACTGTCTTATTGTAACGGAGTGAAGACGTGTGAAGTGGGCGAATCCATATGCAAAGCTTTTATTGAGATGAGATAGGGTCAAAACAGCAGGCAGGGTCGAACACTGGCAAACAGGCATATGAGGACAAGACACGAGTAATCCAAGACAGGCAAGGGTCGATCAATGGTGAACGAAATCCAGGGGGGCTAGGCAAAAGGGAAATCCTTTAAACATGCAAGAGATCCAGGGCAAGCAGCGAAACAGGCTAGACGAGAATAACTAGGCGAGAATACTAAACTCAGAAAACCAGACAAAACACAGGAAACTTGGAAATGTCTTCGTAAAGATTGCTAACACTAGGAGAGTGCTAAATGGAACGTACAATACTCGTTGAATAACAAGAGGAAGTCCGAGGCTTATATGGAGTGTCTGATTGTGTGCATGTAATCAGCACAATGGATGATGGGGAACATAATTCGGGGTGTGGTGCAACAGTCTGTGTAATGTGAAATGTCAGTAGGATGCACAGGTGACCTCTGGTGGTGGGCAGACCGGACAGGATTCATGACAGAGCCCCCTCCCAAAGAGTGGCTTCCAGACACTCCAAACAAAAACAAAAAACAAAACAATCCGAGAGAGTGGGAGAAGACCACCAGAGCAGGACTGAAGACCCCAACGGCAGAGCAGATGCCCACCAGGGCGGAGCAGACTGCGTAGAAGCCCACCAGGGTGGAGCAGGAGCCCTCCAGGGCAGAGCAGATGAAGCCGAAGACCTCCACGGCGGAGCAAACGGAGCAGAAGCCCACCAGGGCAGAGCAGAGGGTTCACTGACGGTCTCCATAGCCATGACAGGAGGGACAGAGAGTTCATACATGGCTTCCATGGCCGGAACAGGACAAGACAATGATCCACAGGCTGGGTGTGTGTCGCTGGGCGCTACCACCATGCAGGGAGCTAGAGCAGACTTCCCCATTTCGTGAGGTTCTGCAGTCTCAGCCGCCACCTCCGGGGAAACTGTGGCGAGCATCATAGCTTCTGAGGATGCCGCAGCAGATGCTGCTGCTTCCAGAGGCTCTGCAGCATAAGCTGCCACCTCTGGAGACTTAGTAGTGGTGTACGTGGCCCAGACACACCATAAAGCGATTCCCATTATGGGAAGCGCTGCAGACGAGGAATTCAGTTAAGGAACAGGAGGGGTGAGGTGAGTAGGTTTGGGGATACCGGCTGAGCGTGCAGACACCAGCGGTGCATCCCTCAAGCTGGATACCAAACTGGGGTTATGACAAACTAATCTTGATGATCTGGATGCAGCAGACGTGATGTGGCGTGACTCAGGATGATCAGATGTGACGTGTTGAGGCTTGGGGAGGTCAGACGAGATGTGACAAGGCTCTGGACGACCAGCTGAGACGTGACTTGACTCTGGACAACCAGCTGAAATGTGACTTGACTCGTGAAGATCAGCTGTGACTTGACTTGGCTCGTGAAGATCAGCCCTGTCTTGACTTGACTCAGGAAACACAGCCATGACTTGACTTGACACAGGAGTGGCAGCAGTGACATGACGGAGCATTGTTTTCGCCGCCATTTTGTGAACGGGCTCTGCTGTCACCACCATTATGTGAGCGCGCTCTGGTGTGGCCGCCATTTCATGAGCGGGTTTCAACACCGGAGTAGCAATCATTATGCTAGAGTGTCCCGGAGCTTGCGGTTGAATAAACTTCGTGGCTGTCCCAACCGCGATGTTGAGTTCCTCCCCTGCGACACCCACAGTCAAAGACGACCCCACACATAGTAAAGCATAGTCCAAAAACTGAGCGAGTGATGAACGTGGACCCTCTCGTCTAAGCTCAGATCTGAGAGGTTGATTCACACCATCACAAAAAATCTCAATCAAAATATAATCCGGAAGATCTGAATAGTTCGCGATGGCCAAAAACTCATGAACATGTTGCTCCAGTGAACAACTGTTGCCTTATTTAAGTCTGAATAATATTCTTGTTTTGTCTGTACCTGTACAATGTTCGGGCGAAAAGCTGCTGGATCCTTTTGTGGCCGAGTATTCTGTAATGGAGTGAAGATGTGTGAAGTGGGCGAATCCATATGCAAAGCTTTTATTGAGATGAGACTGGGTCAAAACAGCAGGCAGGGTCAAACATCGGCAAACAGGCATATGAGGACAAGGCACAAGAGTAATCCAAGACAGGCAAGGGTCGATCAATGGTGAACGTAATCCAGGGGGGCTAGGCAAAAGGGAAATCCTTTAAACATGCAAGAGATCCAGAGCAGGCAGTGAAAACAGGCTAGACGAGAATAACTAGGCGAGAATACTAAACTCAGAAAACCAGACAAAACACAGGAAACTTGGAAATGTCTTCGTAAAGATTGCTAACACTAGGAGTGTGCTAAATGGAATGTACAATACTCGGCGAATAACAAGAGGAAGTCCGAGGCTTATATAGAGTGTCTGATTGTGTGTGTGTAATCAGCACAATGGATGATGGGGAATGTAGTCCGGGGTGTGGTGCAACAGTCTGTGTAATGTGAAATGTCAGTAGGATGCACAGGTGACCTCTGGTGGCAGGCAGACCGGACAGGATTCATGACAGAGCCCCCTCCCAAGGAGTGGCTTCCAGACACTCCAAACAAAAACAAAAAACAAAACAATCCGAGAGAGCGGGAGAAGACCACCAGAGCAGGACTGAAGACCACCACGGCAGAGCAGATGCCCACCAGGGCAGAGCAGACTGTGTAGGAGCCCACCAGGGTGGAGCAGGAGCCCTGCAGGGCAGAGCAGATGAAGCCGAAGACCTCCACGGCAGAGCAAACAGAGCTGAAGCCCACCAGGGCAGAGCAGAGGGTTCTTCGTGCGAAAAGCTGCTGGATCCTTTTGTGGCCGAGTATTCTGTAATGGAGTGAAAGACTCGTGAAGTGGGTGGATCCATATGCAAAGCTTTCGCGCTCGGGCTCGGTTCAGGGCAACTGTGCCTAGTGTAAGTACACCCTAAGAGGACACAGGATTTTCAATAGGCGTATCAGACTGATTTCTGAAATCTGTACACAGCCACAACACTATATGAAAAAGTGCAGAGCAGCAACAAAGAGAGAGCAAACTGAATGCTGCTCTAAAGCAACCCTTCTTAAAGGACAATAGGTGAAGTGGTAATAGGGTGCAGTTGCCAACAGTGGGTGGAGCTAGCCACCAGGTCAGAGGGATTTCCAACACTGCCTTTTCCTGATGCCATCCTTCTCCCTCTTTTCCATAACATTACAGCCTGGAAGTGGTGTCCTTTGATTGATTAGGCAGGCTGACAGATTGAGCATGTGCACCTCATATTGTTATCATGCTCAAAACTGTGGCTGTCTTCATGGACCTTTGCATATTAAACATGGTTAGGGTTAGGTGTAGAAGTGGGCTTTATGGAGAGAGACAAATAAGGTCCCAATAAGGCAGCATCCACTTATGATTATAATAAATATAATCATATACAAGAAATATGTTATTACATGGGGTGGCTCAGTGGCTAACACTGTTGTCTCACAGCAAATAGGTCCTGAAACCAGGAGGCCTTTCTGTGTGGAGTTTGCATGTTCTCCTTGTGTCTGTCCTTTCCTCTGAGTGCTCCGGTCTCCCTTATGATCCAAAGACATGCAACATAGGTGAACTGGACACTATAAATTAATCATAACCATGCATTCCCTGTCTGTGGCCTGAGATAGGCTCCAGCCCCCCACAAAGCTGCAGAGGATAAAGTGGTGGAAAATGAATAAATATTATTACATGTTGTATTGTAATGAACTACATTACACTGAAGTGCAAATAGTATCTTCCATAAATAGTATCTCAGAATCCAGGTGATCTCAGGTTTTACTATCCTGCACATACACACACACACACACACACACACATACACACACAATCAAATCACTACTCCATATTAGTACAGATCTAAATAACAGTAAAACTCTATGGAGTAGAACTCTAAATGCGTATGAAGTGAATTATGTCATTAATAAAACAGATGAAACTGATGACTTTGGATATTTTATGATCACATTTTAAGCTTTGGTGACATTTACACCTCAGTCCAGTGATCCATTAAACATACAGATTTGTGCTTTAAGTTTTTCTAAGTTTATACTTTCTCTTTAATAACTGATTCACAACTAAAATGATCTGATGTGGGAGAGTGAAGAGTGTGTCATTGTTCTCTACAGGCTGAGACGTTGTGCCATCACAGATGAAGGTTGTGGTGCTTTGGCTTCAGCTCTGAGATCAAACCCCTTACACCTGAAACATCTGGATTTGTCGTGGGCTTCTGGTGGTCCTTTTGTAGGTGTTTGTTAGAGGTGCGAGTGACTGTTTCTCCAGACAGATCCATCCTTATATCACTATGAAACACTATCTCACATTCAGCTCTGTGTCTGTTCAGTCCTGAAGCACATGACAGTTTCAAACAGCACCACTGAGCATCAACATGCATAAATCTCATTCTATCAGCAGCAGTATGTGCCAATGCTTGTCATTATATCTCCTCTCCTGCTTTGAGTCAATAACAAACTACAGACACTTCAACTACAGTTCACATTGTGTTATTGTTCTCTACAGGTTGAGGAATTGTGGCATCACAGATGAAGGTTGTGCTGCTCTGACTTCAGCTCTGAGATCAAACCTGAGATCCTCACACCTGAGACAACTGGATCTGACTGTGAATCATTTAGGAGAATCGGGAGTCAAGTTACTCTCTGATCTGAAGGATGATCCACATTATAAACTGAAGACATTATGCTATTGTGAGTATATTATTATTTAAATATTTTAAAGGGGTCATTGGATGCAAAGTTCATTTTTACTTGTTGTTTGAACATTAATGTGTGTTGGCAGTGTATGTACAAATCTACCCTATAATGATAAAAATCCATGCAGTGGTTTTTAATTAATCTGTAAAAATAATATTCCCTTTTTCAAATCGAGCAATTCTCAGATGCCTGTCGGTGTGACATCACACCGACAGAGGCCGCTCCCACGATAGCTGATTGACATGAGCGTCTTACCTCAGATCAGCTGTCACAGTCCGACCTTCATCCTGCAATGCCGGAGCAGGGATGTTAGTTAGACAAGAATATCTCAGATTGAGGTGTTGTGTTGCTGAATGTAATAATAAACATAGCAATCGTCATTTACTCCCGACATCTGAGCCGCTGAAGATGCAGTGGATTACTTTTGTTTGTGAAGGGAATGCACCTCCCGATCTACATATATCCGTCTATGTTCACGTGAATCATTCATGATCCAGCTTCACTTACAGCAGAAGTGAGTACAAGGGGTTTATTATGAATCTCTGCAATCACCGCTAAACGCGGCTAAAGTAAACAGGCTCGTCACTCCACAGAGAGAAGAGAGGGGCGGGTGAGCAGAGCTCATTTGCATTTAAAGGAACAATCCCTCAGAATGAGATGATTTTTGCAGAGCTCATTTTGACAAGGTAAAAAGGGTGTTGTTTTACACTACCACTGAGATTTTTTAATGAAAGTATATTATAGACTTTTCATTAAGACCCTAAATAATCATATCAACCTGTGGAAAATGGGCATCCGATGACCCCTTTAAGTTGACCAAAGTTTAGTAAAAGACCTCCCTTGTATGTAATTGTAGAATATAAGACAATAATTTAGCCCTGTTTTAGTCTCTGTACTTTAAACTGTTCAGATTTTAACTCTGTGATGTGACTATGAATATATGAATATTGCAGCTGATGGTGAATAAGGAGCAGCTACAGAGACGTCACAGTCACACAATCAACACAGACTGAACACACAGAGACACACAGCATCACACTGTCTCATGTGTGTGACGTCACATCACTCTGTGTTTCTAAAGCTCTTATTCTCTTTCGAGTCTGATAGTTCCTGTATCTAGTGATTGTGCGTGAGATAGCGTGCCTTTCTCCGGGCTCAGATGTTTTGGCACCGCAGCCTTATGCTTGTTTCACACTGGATGCATAATCAGAGTTAAAGCTGCATTTATGCAGAGCACTAGAAGAACTCACTCATTGTGTTTTCACACTGACAGTGTTTGTAGCACACAGCTGATAAAATCAAGAGTGCCATCCATTGTTTCAGGTGTAATTCTTTGACCACGAGCTCCACTTCTGTCACATGCTTCAGTTTATGATGGACAGCATACTTAGTTGTGATGCTGCACTTTTCTACTTACACAGTGTTTAAATTTAATTTCAAACTTAAGCTATGCCTGCATTTTTTATTATTTAAACATGTTCTTCAGGTTTGGGCAAATAAACTAAATAAATTTCTTCATTTTTCATGTCAGTGTGTATTTTGACAAGAAAAACAATGCATTGCTGCTTTTAAAATTCGTATGAAACGACCCGCTGCATTTGAATTTTAATTCTGAGTTGTCAGAATAGTAGTATATACTTAGTATATACTTGTTCTCATGTTGTAAAGCAGGGGTGCCCAAACTCACTTTTGGAGGGCCGATGTCCTGCAGAGTTTAGCTCCAATCCCAGTTAGATGCATCTGAACCAGCTACTCAAGTTCTTATTAGGCATACTAGAAACTTCCAGACAGGTGTGTTGAGGCAAGTTGGAGCTAAACTCTGCAGGACACCAGCTATTCAGGACCGAGTCTGGGCACCCATATGGGTGGTCTGGTCTGTTGTAAAGCAAAACACTTTTGCTGCTGTTGAGGTGGGATACGGTTAAGGTTAAGGACAGGTTTGATGGTTTAAGGGTGGATTAAGAGATATGGATGCAGTGTAATTATTGATGTAATTACAGAAATGAATTATAGATGTAATTACAAGCAAACAAAAATATTACGTAATGTGCGTGTGTGCATGACTATCAAATGAGAAATTGAAAGATTAGTAGATTGTAGTAACAGACTGTTCATGTTAATTATTTTAGTGTAGTGTTAACCATCTGATGTTCCTTACGTGGCTGTCAAAAATGAAATGAATTTTTTTAGGGTATTTTATAGTACTAAATTATATTTAGGTTCTACAAAGGGTTTTTTGTTTCTTTGCACTCTTGCCTTTTGTTTGCCACTCACCATGTTGACAACATCCAAATCCTCAATGCTAAAGCAAGCTCCACACCATCACTAAGCACTGCACCAGCAGATGAGAACTTGGAATACTGAAGCAAAGGGTTATGGTTACTCATGTTTCCACATTCCAGGCAATGACTGAGGTGTATGTTTTTATAGGGAACTTGATTAGTGTGGTGATGAGTGACAGATGCAGGTGATTAGTTCTCAGGCAATGGTGAACAAGGTGAGGGAGTGACACTGGTACTTGCGTGACAGGTGGGAAGGATCTGCCACAATACCTGCCACAGTAGGTCAGAGAGGCTGCATCTGCATACTTAATTTACTCTACAGCCTAATTTTAACCCTTCTAATGTGACCCACAGGTTTAACCTTAAAGACATTATTTTAATTACGAAAACCCAAAATTATTATCTCTTTAATATTTTGTTAATTTCTTTGTGCAAAAAATGTCATCTACCAGCAAAACTGACATCTCCTGTTTTCCTCTTTTTTTTTTCTTGTTGAATTTAACTGTTTCATTCCTCAGACATAAATAACATAACAAAACAAAACAAAATGCCTCCTGTTTCCTCCTTGGCTCCTCCCTTCATCGTCTCCATTATGGACTCCGTTCTTCATCCTCCTCCCGGGCAACTGTCCTCCTCCTGAGCCTCCTCCCAAGTTTCCACGAGTCTAGATTAAAGACTCATCTTTTTAGCCAAGCATTCAAATAATGCATCTCATAAACTTTTCCTGCAGTTATATCCGATCAAATGTTCATTATTAATCTTTTAGCTCTGGTTTAACAAATCTTTCTTTTCTTAGTTTGAACAGCAGCTACGCTAATTATGTTCCTATTTGTTCTTTGTTTCTGCAATGGGATTGACATCCCGTGGTAACTAGGAATTCACAAGCTCCAGTCTGGATCCAGAGCACTTAAGAAGAGATGATGCCAACCCCTCAGAGGACTTCAGATGATACCAACCCTGAAACAACATACAGCACTACCGAATTCTGCTACTAATTTATAGTGTTCTTTGTCTGTTTGATTACATCATTAATTGATCTCTACCACACATCTCTGCCATATGTACATCAAGCTACTACTAGATACATTGTAAAAATGTCAATTTGGTGTAAAGTTGCTTTGCAATGATATTTATCATGAAAAGCGCTATACAAATAAATTTGAATTGAATTGAATTGAATTTGTTTTGTCATATGCCATAGCTATACATTACTTCTGTGGTGTAGTGGGCTGGACTGAACTGGTAAGCAGAAGGTTGCTGGTTCGACCTCCACAGCCATCACCACCAGTGTGTACTTCAGCAAGGCTCTTTTCTCCAGGTTGCTCCAGGGGTATTAGGAGTCTCTGTAATTCACTTTGATAAAAGCATCTATCAAATGCAGGAATGTAAATGTGATTTTTGTAAATCATTTCTTTGTGTCTCTGGCATAAACGCTTATTTAAGCTGCAATTAAGTTTATTTCTTCAAGGAACTACTATAATATAGAACCAGTCTGCAGACATTTCAGATCATACAAAAATGCATAAATATAATACAAAAGCAATCATTTTAATGATTGGCATGAATAATACAGCGTTTTTAGTCATTCCCATGTGAAAATAAAGTGTACTTGAGTGCACTAAAAAAATACTTAAATACAAGAAAGTACATTTGTAGTACAATCTTATTTTTTGTGCTAAATAAAATTGTAAAAATTATACACTATAAATACACTATTTAAAAAGTATACTTCTACTTAAGTAGTACTTTAGTGCAATTGCGAAAGTATACTAAATACCACTGATATTTCAACTGATTTTTAGTACATAGCAATAAAGTGTACTACTGCAAAAGAGTTTTATTAGTGTATTTCTTAAAAATATGGCTTGAATACTAGTTCAATGTTAGTACACTTTTAGTAGTTATTTTAAGTTTAAATTAAATTGATTTTATTTAAAATATATTAGTAATGTAATGGTTAAAATTACATTTTCCCAAATGTGTGTAATGCCTCGCCAGCAGAGGGAGCCCTCACCCATGGACTGACTGTTACCGCTCCCTCTGCTGCTTCTTTGGTTACTTCCTGTTTGGTGGCCATTTAAGGAGGCCCATACCAAACAGGCCTCGCATACTCTACCAAGTGTTTCATTGCCTTGTTTTGTTCCATAGTCATAGTTTTGCCTTGTTTTCACTGCCATAGTTTTTGTCTAGTTTCATTGCCTTGTTTATTTGTTTACTTTGGACTGCTCTCTGGTATCTTGACATTCTGCCTGTTTATTGGATTACGCTCTCGCCTCGCCCTGATTATCACTGTTTGTTGGAGATCAACCTGTCTGACTACGATCTGTATAATAAAGCTCACACTTGGATCTATTCACGCTTCCTACGAGTCCTGTTACAGAATACTTCGCCTCCCACAGATCCAGCACCTTTTGGAACACAGATCACTATGGATCCAGCATCACGCCTCTTCCACCTCCGCCAAGGTAACCAGTCCATTGAAGATTATGTCATGGATTTTTGTGAACTCTGTCACATGGTGGCTTTTAATGATGTGGCCCTCAAAGACATTTTTAGAGTGGGACTAAATGACCCTGTTCGTTCTGGCCTACCTGGAGGTAAAATTCACTGGTCTTTGGAGCAATATATTGACTATGCTTTGCTGCTGGCTGGATCATTATTTACTGTGGGGATTGCGGATAAGGAGCCCTGCAATCCTACAGCACCCATTACATCAGAACATTTTCACACCCCAACCTTCATGTCCGGAAATGTTTATATCATGCCAGAGCCCTCTCATGCCAAGCCTACCAAGCCAAAACCTGGTCAAGTCACGTCCACCAAGCCAAGGCCTGCTCATGTCACGTCTGCCACTCCAAGGCCTGCTCACGCCATGCCTGCCACTCCAGGGCCTGCTCACACCATGCCTGCCCTTCCAGAGTCTGCACCTGTCATGGCCGCCATCCCAGAGCCAGTCCACAAGATGGCCGCCATCCTCAAGCCTGTTCACAAGATGGCCGCCTCATCTGAGTCCCCGGCCAAGATGGCTGCCACGCCTGAGCCTCAGCAGTCCAAAATTATCTCATCCAAATCTCATCTCGCCATGTCTGCCACACCCAAAGCAAATCAAGTGATGGCTGATCCTCCGGTGTCAAGTCAAGTCAGGGCTGCACTTTCAATGCCAAGTCAAGTGACAGCTGTGTTTTCTGAGCCACATCAAGTTACAGCTGTTACCTCTGAATCAAGTCAAGTTACAGCTGTAGTTCTTGAATCAAGTCACAGCTGTTCTCCATGAGTCAAGTCACAGCTGTTGTTCCTGAATCAAGCCAAGTTACAGCTGTTGTTCCTGAATCGAGCCAAGTTACAGCTGTTATCCCTGAGTCAAGCCACGTTACAGATGTTGTTCCTGAGTCAAGTCAAGTTACAGCTGGGTTGTCTATGTTAAGCCAAACCACAGCTGATCTTCATGAGCCAAGCCAAGTTACAGCAGATCTTCATGAGCCAAGTCAAGTTACTGCTGTTGTTCCTGAGCCAAGTCAAGCCACAGCTGATCTTCCTGAGCCAGGTTAAGTCACAGCTGTTCTTCACGAGTCCAGTCAAGTCAAGTCATTGTTGATTTTTCTGAGTCAAGTCAGGTCATGGCAGACCTTCCTGAATCAAGTCAAGAAACAGCTGCGCTCCTAACAGAGCCTCTTCATGACATGGCTGCTAGTATAGAGCCTCGCCAAACCACGGCCATCATGCCAGAACCTCACCAGGTCCCGTCTGACCTTCCAAAGCCACGTCACGTCTCAGCTGACCCCTCAGAGCCTTGTCACGTATCAGCTGACATCCCAGAGCCCTGTCAGGTCTTAGCCGTCCTTCCAAAGCCTCGCCAGGTCTCGTCTCATCTCCCAAGCCACGCAGAGCCCACGGTCCCAAGCCACGCAGAGCCCATGGTCCCAAGCCATGGTCCCAAGCCATGCAGAGCCCACGCTCTCTAACCTCACAGCCTCCACACCCTAAAGCCCGGCAGGCATCCCACTATCTACTGTGCTGCCTGTCGTGGCGATCGCCATTTTAAGCGCGTGGGCTACACATTGTACTCCAGAGGCCTCTTCTGACCACGAGTCTGCCCCAGAGGCCTCGTCTGACCACGAGTCTGCTCCAGAGGCCTAGTCTGAACGCAAGTCTGCTCCTGAGGCCTCGTCTGACCACAAGTCTGTGCTAGAGGCCTCACCTGTCCACGAATTTGCGCCAGTGCCTCCTGAGGTGTCAGCATGTGCTGTAGAACCTCCCAAGGAGGGGGCGTCCATTCATGAACTCACTGCCACGTTATTCCACGAGTCTGCTCCAGAGGCCTCGTCTGTCCACGGGTCTGTGCCAGAGGCCTCTCCTGTTGAAGAATTTGCGCCAATGCCTCTAGAGGTGTCAGCGTACGCTGTAGAACCTCCCAAGGAGGCGGCGTCCTCCCATGTACTCTCTGCCCCTCATGTCACAGCCAAGGAGGCCTATCATGAACTCTTTGCCTATCATGTCACAGCCAAGGAGGCCTATCATGAACTCTCTGCCTATCATGTCATGGCCAAGGAGGCCAATCATGAACTCTCTTCTGCTATGGATGTTATTTGTTCCACTGTGGGTATCTTAGTCTGCTCTGCCTGCCCCGCCATGGCTCCCTGCTCTACCTGCTCCGCCATGGCTCCAGGCTCCTCTGAATCCAACATGGTGGACTTCTGCTCCAGTGCTCCACGCCCCAGGTCCTCCAGTGTTCCACTATCTGCCACAGCTCCATGGCCCAGGTCCTCCAAGGTTCCACTGTCTGCCACAGCTCCACGGCCCAGGTCCTCCAAGGTTCCACTGTCTGCCACAGCTCCACGGCCAAGGTTCTCCAGGGTTCCAGTGTCTGCCACAGCTCCACAGCCCAGGTCCTCCAGTGTTTAACTGTCTGCTACTGCTCCACGCCCCAGGTCCTCCAGTATTCCACTATCTGCCACAGCTCCATGGCCCAGGTCCTCCAAGGTTCCACTGTCTGCCATAGCTCCATGGCCCAGGTCCTCCAAGGTTCCACTGTTTGCCACAGCTCCACGGCCCAGGTACTCCAGTGTTCCGCTGTCTACCACAGCTCCACGGCCCAGGTCCTCCAGGGTTCCACTGTCTGCCACTGCTCCACGGTCCAGGTCCTCCAGTGCTTCACTGTCTGTCACTGCTCCACGATCCACTGGCCCTCCGTCCCACCCCCTGTTTTGCCTCTGTTCCCCCACCCTCCTGGACTGTTGTTGTTGCTTGAGTGCCAGGAGTTGCTCCTAGAGGGGGGGGATTCTGTAATGCCTTGCCAGCAGAGGGAGCCCTCACCCATGGACTGACTGTTACCGCTCCCTCTGCTGCTTCTTTGGTTACTTCCTGTTTGGTGGCCATTTAAGGAGGCCCATACCAAACAGGCCTCGCGTACTCTACCAAGTGTTTCATTGCCTTGTTTTGTTCCATAGTCATAGTTTTGCCTTGTTTTCACTGCCATAGTTTTTGTCTAGTTTCATTGCCTTGTTTATTTGTTTACTTTGGACTGCTCTCTGGTATTTTGACATTCTGCCTGTTTATTTGATTACGCTCTCGCCTCACCCTCATTATCACTGTTTGTTGGAGATCGACCTTGCCTGTCTGACTACGATCTGTATAATAAAGCTTGCACTTGGATCTATTCACGCTTCTTACGAGTCCTGTTACAATGTGCTACTTAAGCACACTTAATATAAATACACTAATTAGCAGTAACACTTAAATTTAATTAAGTGTACTAAGATAAATTTATCCTGTTTAAATTAAATTGATTTTATTTTTAAAAATAATAGTATTCCCAAGATGCTTATTTGAAGTGAACTAAATATATTGAATTTTATTTTAATATATTTCTAAAAAGTATAATAGAAGTATTTTTGTATTAAATATGTGCTTAGTTATACTTCTAAGAAATATCCTAAACACAAGCATACTTTTAATGTATTCCTAAAAGTAAACTAGAAATACTTTTGTAATAAATGTTTACTTACAATTTTAAGGAATATACTAAACACAAGTGTCCTTTTAATATATTCCTAAAAAGTATAGTAGAAATACTATGTTAATAAATATATTCTTAGTTACACTTTTAAGGAATATACTAAACACAAGCATACTTTTAGTGACCTTTTAGTGCATTTACATAAAACATACTGTTACTATTACTTAAAGTATATTTTATGTGTACTTTGTAAGAACATAAAATGATTGTTTAATGTACATTATAACATCACATAGTCATAAAGCAAATGCACACCTATAGAGGTGCCAGTTAGGAGAACAAACTTAAAGAATTATAACTGCACACTCACTTAAGTATTTTATTTTATTATCATAAAAGAAAATACTTAAGTGAGTGTGCAGTCATAATTCCTCTTTAATATCATTATAACCATGTGTAGGCCTACTGCAATACATTTTAAATATTTATGTATTTATAATTTTAATATTTGGAAAAGAACGATATTTTGAAAAACATTTTTAACATTTACAATATACAAATATATATCAACTATTATTAAGAATTGCAATAGGCTACTTAAAATATGTTTTTTAATATGTTGTTCAGTTTTACTTAAAAGGTGCTACTTTGGTTGATTAATCTGTTTTCCATTACAACCTACATTAATTTATTTGTGTTTAAATTCAAACAACACGCTGACTAAACCTGATTGGTTCCAGAGCCATTGAACGGCTCTGATTGGTTCGTATGATAATGAGCTCGCAACGGATAGCTTCGTAGTTCGTAAATCAAATATGATGTGCGTGCAAATGTCCCTTGAATGTGAGCATAAGTATAAATTTAAACAGTATTGTAGCGTTCTCAGACAAGGATGAGGCGTTTTTAATGCAAAGGGGTGTTTATTTGGGCTGCTGTCAGCCAC
Organism: Cirrhinus mrigala; assembly: GCA_036247105.1. NCBI lineage: Eukaryota > Metazoa > Chordata > Actinopteri > Cypriniformes > Cyprinidae > Cirrhinus > Cirrhinus mrigala. The sequence continues at coordinate 1,300,004 of CM070011.1, read as the reverse complement.
AACCCACGTTGTACACACTAATTAGCTTGTGAGAGAACCGCACTTGAACCAGCGAGGCGCTCTTCTGGCTCCCCACTCTCTGTAACAGTAAACACATTGTTATCCAGAACACAATAACATTCTGAACACGTTACAATATTATATAGAGCGATCGTGTCTCTTTAGGGCACTTGGAGGAAACCACGCAATTCATATGGATTACATTGGCGATGTTTTTTGCGATGAACTTTTTGAAACGTAAACATCTGTGGTGAATCGTCTTTCATAATCGGAGGGACATAAATCTGTCAGATTTCATTAAAATACCTCAACTTTTCTTTCGAAGATGAACTAAAGTCTCAGATGGTTTGGAGGATCTTATGGGTGAGTGATGACACAATTCAAACTGTTTTGGGTGAAAGTATGAAATTATTTATAACATATAGCATTTTTACCAGCTTCTGCAAGCGTGTATGCCGTCTGGCTTTTGGAACTTCACTGTAACTTCAGGTAAGATTTGTGCCAGTCGTGTTTTTGACACATGCATTGGCAGAAAAAAAAAAAATGAACTAGTCATTATAACATGTACATGATTAGCATTATTTTATTTGCAAATTTAAGTTATGTATTTATTTCAGATTTCCTGAACTATTTGGCTTTATTTAATGAGGTTAATGTCTTCGAAAAGCCATGTTATAAACATGCAATTACTTTGTCTTGAGCTGATCAGCCAACTGTCGTAGTGTTCGTTGATAGGTGTTTTATATTTGTTAAAGCTTGACAACCTTATCGCCTTTATTTTGTAATATATATATATTTCTCATTACAGATACACAGAACAAAGATCAAATTGTAAGAAGGGTTGGTTATAAGAGAGCATAGTACATCTGAAACTGCTGAGGCTGGGAAGGTTTTTGACTACATTACCGGCCAGGTAAATTGTACTCTGTGTGTACTGTCATTCTTAAAAGGAAAACAAATAATCAATAATCATTTGCCTCTGTGTGTGTGTGTATGTAATAATAACATTTGTTGTTTTTCAGATTGGCTGCTATAGAAGACAAACTGAAATCTGAGTGCAGAGACAAGCAAAGGAATAGTAAGTATATTTTAATGTCACATCACCTCTGTTATAGAGATTTTTTAATCAGGCCTAATGGAGGGTGATTCACTCAATCTTGGAAGAAAAACATTAGCAATGTGTTTATTCCGGGTGGCTAATTTGTGCTCCCTTTCAGTCATTCATGTAAAAATCTGTTATTTATTAATTTTTTGTAAAGCAGCAAGGCACTTGTGCAAAATATTGTATGCCAGGACTACTAGGACAACTTTTAATTTTGATTTATTTATTTTGTTTTAAACTTTGCAACAGAGGTGAAGAGAATGCATATTAGCATTACCACAACAGACACATTTTTGCGAAATACCCTAGGTTACAATAAAACACAATTATCAACATACCCTGTAATACTCACAGGTTGCTTTATTGTAATAATTTATCAAATAATATCAGTGAGTTTATACTTGAACTCACTGTAAGTGCTGTTGTTGGGCTTCTTCTAATCTTATGTTCAGTGTAACTCAGAGTGCTGTACAGTGATGACAGACAGGAGGATAAGCATGGACACTCATTTGTCAAGCTTGATGAGGATATTGTCAAAAGGTAAACTGAGATGTCAACAAAATTCTAATGAATAACAATGCAAATTATGATACATATATTTAATCATGAATGCAAAAATGTTATTGGTTATTTTATATCAATTCTTTTTCCCTTTCACAGATCCCGTGATAAAGCAGTCGGCAAATACTCCAGTGTCTGAATTGCAAGCCCTTAGCTGCAGAAAATGCAAGTCGTACTCGAAGTGACCTAGTCCTACCGGCTCCCCCTTGGTCAGTCGTCTCTCTACTTCTGCCACAGACTTGCAAGCTTTCTGCTGCGCTCCAACCCTCCACCTCTTTGGCTGCAGTGGGTTCCTTTTTCCCCATCGGGTACACCGCGGTCCTCGGTCTCACGGCATCACCCAGCCCTCGGGTACTCTGGCTCCACCAACGATGCTCGTCGCTGTGGCTGTGCCCAGGTCTCCAGAACCTGTGACGACGCTCCGCTCCATCGGCCCTCCGTCTGCACCTTCGGATCCACCAGCTCTGTCTCCATCGGTCGGCCCCCAGATGTCGGCAGCCACACCATCTACATCTTGGCTCCTCAATTTTGCAGTGTGTTTTATCAGCACTAGGATGCTCTGGGTCTGTGCTATGTAACACCAACTAGGCCGCCAGGGCATCATTGTCATCCTCCCATCACCATGCCTTCGCCACATCCTGCCATCATCCCTCCATTTTTGCCTCTCACCAGCCCTATGCCATCTCCTCGTCCACCTCCAAAACCCTCCATCCCTCCCTACTCTGTTTCTTGAACTTTATCATCTTCAGTCTTTGCACACACACACAGCTAATCACTTCTGCACTTTGTTTTTCAGTATTTTTTTTATTTTTATTTTTTTCTAGAAAATTGCATTGTAATTATTTATTCACTGATGTAAAATTCTCTACCTTTCAGTAATACAGGTATAACTGAAATGTTCTACAAATGGATAAGATAGCTCTGCCATAGCATTTTTTCATCTATTATGTTTTTTGTATAATGTATTAAAATGTACTTGAGGAAGTTTGTACACTGTAAAAAATAAAAAACACAATTTGTTGAGTCAGCTTAAAATAATTTGTTACCCTGCTGCCTTAAAATTTTAAGTTGATTCAACTCAAATATCTAAGTTGTCACTTAGTATAATTTAACATTTCAATTTGAATAAACTTTTTTTTGAGTTGACTAAACTTAAAATTTTAAGACAGCCAGGTTACAAATTATTTTAAGTTGACTCAACAAATTGTTTTTTACAGTGTAGTAATACAAATATACCATAAACATACTTGTATTTCAAATGCAGTTTTTATACTTTTAATTGTGTTTTTTTCACCATGTGTGGTGTGTGAAGGGATTGAAGTTACAATACATTTGAAATTAATTATTTAATCTATAAAAATATGTGGACAATACATTATAAATGTGCTTTGTATATATTTATTATATATTATTTGTATATTTTATATAATTAGTAAGTGTATTTTAATGTATAATTTAAAGGTTTATGAAATATGTTTCAATTGTATTAAAAGTGCTAACAAAATACATTTTTAAAATATTGTTAAGATAGTATGTTAAAAGCACATTTTAGTTCATCTTCATGGTGTCTCAAAGTAGCACAGTTGAGTACACTTAGATGATCTTAAGTTTATCTTAAGAAATACTAAAGAACATCTTTCAGTATATTAAGTACAAAATTAGTGCGTGAAAATAGAGCACTTTAAGTACATTAGGAAAGTGCACTAAGTGTACTTAAAATGTATTTTAGTGCACTTTTTTCACTTGGGTTTTCATGGATCCATGTGAACAGGGATTGTTTTGACAATGAATGTTTGAACGCTGTTGTCTGTGCGTGCAACTTTTAAAAGATGCAAAGGAAAATGTTCTGTTTTTAGCACATCATTGTCATGTAAGTGTGTCTGTTTTGCGTAGCCAGACCTTTGGACTGAGAGCAGAATGTGTGCTCCATTACAGCTTTCATTGGCTAAAAGTCAACCAAGAGCCTGTCTTGCCAACATGTAAAGCAACCAATCAGGGGTTGTTTAGTCAGCATCATGTTTAACGGTGTGGATTTGTTAATGGGATGTCCTTACAATAACAGGCTGATGTGCAACCATAGTATTTAACAGATAATCAATGTGAGGGGGCACATGGATCGCGGAACCGGGGGGGGTGCCCGGGCCTGGGCCCGGGTAACTTTTGAGGTCTGGTACAAATTATGACATACAAAAATACATAGGCTATAGACTCATATGGATTATTCATTAAAAGATCGCGATCTCGATTCAAACACGCAGTCTTATTCCTATATGAGGATGATTTCACCATGCATATAAAACCTTTGAAATTGCAATCACATCAGAATATTTAAACCTGCTTTCGTGCAACCGCTGATCCAGAGAGAGCTCTGGTCATGTAAGTTAAGCTTTATGTTTGAACAAGCTTCACGACCAGGATACACGGTATAGGCTACATTTCTGTTTTGCAAACATTAAATAATAACTAAAGTATTTGGATAAATGTTTATTAGAGCCCTGCACGGGGCTCATATATATTTCCTAGCCAGGCCCTTGTCCGACAGCTTATCAGAATTATTGTCCCGAGCCCGTCTAATCAAATGCCTTCTCAAATCATCACGACTTGCTTAAAATAAAATCTACAGATATAGGCCGAAAAGAGTTCAAGTATAAAACAATGTTAGTTTTAACGTTAAACTTAGAGAAATGTGCACTATTGGACGCATACCCAAATTTGTGCAGAGAGTGGAAGCTAAAGCCGCATTGCAGGACATTGAGGCGCAAATGCGATAACTTGCTTTTTTTTTCAGTGGAAACAACTTAAAATATTCCGTCATTTTTGCTCATAATACATCATTCGGAACTGTTAAGGGTCTACTTTTATTTGTGTGAACTCATAATATCAACAAAACGTTGCAAACGGTGCTTTTATTAAATAAAGAAAACAAACATGATGCGCTTTCTGTTGCCTCAGCAGGAGCGCTTCACAAAAATGGACCGAAACTCAGCAAATACATACCTCACAGACATGATACATATATCTATAGAAAGCTTGAAATTATAAAACAAATACTCTTTCACAAAAACTCTTTCAATATGTAATTGTAAAGATGCATTTTTCTAAAGGCGTGTCCAAAGAGGAGATGGTGAGTCAGGAACTTCATCCTTGCAAAACTGACTCAGAAAACACTGGTTTATTAATAAATAATTAAAATATCACCTTATTTTCCCAGACACATTCATTGTAATTACGTTTGCCGGTGCTTTGTGGCATTTTCAGCCCATTGCTTGCACTTGAAAGCAGATCTTTTGCAGCTGCGCTGATTTGCTGCTGCTGGCGAAGACACTAAACGCCTTCCGAGCCGGTCTCGAAAGTGAAAGCGAAAGTGAAGTCTCGTGGTGTTTCCACCAGTGCGGAAATTTGTTTTCATCACCATAATTGGTGTACGTATAAAATATCAAAATAAGGAGAAGCCTAAAACAGACCCGAGGCCCAGCCTGCGTCTGAACTATAACGTGAAAATTGTCCCAAAGCCCGGACTTATTTATAACATTTTAGACATTTATAAATGGACTCATGTATAAAATTAAATAAAACATGTTTAACTAATAATTATACCATTAATATTGTTTTTAATATTAAAATGTAGACTAGCATGTAAAATGTACAATCTTACAGCCCTTAACTTTGGAGTTAACGACACAGAAGCCTGCTTGTGTGAGGAGGTGATCTTCTCAGCTTCTTCATAAGAGAGGGAAAGATGGTTTAAGGCAAGTAAAGGTCATAATTTCATGTTATCTTTTTTTTTTTTTTTTGATTAAGTGTAAAAGAATATTTTATGTAGATGTTAAAAGGTCAGAGACATAAGAGAGCTTCATTCTTTTAAGATTGATGGGAGTTATTTTTAAATAAATAAATGGTACCGTTGTCTGCTATTGTAGTATCCTGTGGTAGACAAAGACAATAAACAACCACACAATATGGCTGAAATTATAAAACAGTCTAGTTACCTATCCTTACAAAATTGGATGCACCTCTGTTTGAAAATGGTTACATTTTAACTAAATGTTTTCTTTTTTTAATGTTTTTCTCTTTTCATGATGAAGAACAGGTGGTGACTGGGATGAATGCTGGACAAAGAGGAGAATCATTATCATTATCATTCCCCCAAACTGATGCAACAGTGGTTTTAAGGAGGAGGCCACCCTGGATAATGTCAAAGATGTCGCACACCTTTGCTGAGCTAATGGGGCTTCATGACTACATCAATTATCTTAAAGAGATAATGAAAATTGTCAGTGATGTGTTGTATTACAAATTTATAAAAGGTTAAACATAGGTTCAAATATAACAGCATGAACTGAAAAAGTTATGTATACTGTGATTTCTAAGAGCAGGCAGCCCAGGCCCTGAGACGGTAACCTTTTGTCTTTATGCAGTTCCTGAACATCTGGCAGGTTTCCCAAGTTAAGTGTGAATTCTAAGCTCAAAGTACAACTGTGCCTTTTGTTTAGCACCTATGCATTTGAATGACACTTGTATTCTAAATAGATTGAGGCTGGGAAAAATCTTTTACTGGGCTGATTTCCTATACTGCATTTGCATGCTTTGATTAGATTGATTCCACCTCTATGTACTCCTCCCTCTTGAAACCTATATACTCTGCTGTGCTGAGATTTTGTCAGATGACTTTTGATGACTGCAGTGACGAACAGCTAGTTTCTGAATAAAGAGAAACTTCTGCTTCAAGATATCCAAAACATCTCCTGGTCTCTAAGAAAAAGTTTACAACAGTTTTGGTGCCATGACCCAGATAGAGCTTCTTGCCAGACATCGTTCCACACTGAATTCCAGAAACTTTTTTCAGCTCAACAACGATTTGGTGTTACTCTATTCAAAGAACCACTACAGACCAGTACATGTGGTTATCCTCTGCGCCGTCAGAGAAGTGTTAACAAACAGCTGCAGGGTTTGGTTAACAGACTAGTTATCCTCTGTTCAGGCAGAGAAGATTAGCGTAAAGTGCTAATATCTGTTATCCTCTGTTTCGGCAGAGAAGATTGGCGTAAAGTGCTAGTAGGTTGTGTTATCCTCTGCTTTGCCAGAGAAGGTTAACAACAGTTGTTCTGTGCTAACAAATTTATCCTCAGCTTGCCAGGGAGGTGTTAGAAGTGTATTGTTGTGTCAGAAAAACATTACAAAATGTTGAGAAGGAACGCTAGGTTGATTCCAACAACTGAGAAAGGTGGACTAGCTACCCCTTTATGGACAGACAATGAGTTCAAATCATTGTTAGGAGAGCACATGGACTCAATAGTGACAGAGTCAGTCAGATTGGATTTGACAAAGAAATTTGGTATTGATCCAGAAAAAGTATGGTCAATTGAAGAATGCAAAAAGGTATTTGGGGCATGTATCAGAAAGAAAAACATTAAAGGCATTATCTGCTGCCACAAAGAATTTACCTTATCCTTAGCACAAGAACAAGCTCAGTCTATTGCAACAAACAACTACAAACTAGAGTGTGCTGTCTCACTAAAAAGGTGGGCCATAACAAGGCCTCAACCAACAGTGATTCAAAAGAGCAACAGTCAGATGAAAGCTATCCTGACTTGCAGTCCTTTTGTAGACTAGAGGACAATAGCAATACTGGATTAAGAGATAAAAATGTAAATGCAGTTGAAGTGTGTGGAGCAAGACAAAAGGCTCAGAGTAGGGCTGAAGGGGTTGACACTGTTCCATCGACAACCCCCATATTGCAGGTCCATGTGGTCAGTACAACCTTAAGCCCTGAAGCCATAGAACGACTTGCTGAGAGTTTGCCATCAGTGCATGGACATTTTTCTCAATTCAGGAGAGAATTGTCTAAGATGAGGCTGTATGATATGTCTCTAACTGAAGTAACCCAGCTAATATCCCAAATCTTGACAGAGTCTGAATTCAGTGATACTGAATTAGCTTAGCTACTTGGGAAAGAGACTCTGATGTTCAAGCCAGAGTAAAGATTGCAGCAGCATCCTTTCAGGTCAACACAAAGAACCAACAGAAACGTAAATTTCCTAAGAGGGAGGGCAGTTGTCATTACTGTGGTAAACCTGCACACTGGATGAAAGAGTGTAGGAAAAGCAAAAAGACATTAGGAGAAGTGAACAGCTTTACTCAGCTCTTACTCAGTCTAATTACCACTCTGAAGCAGCCCCTCCCCACTTCGCCGAACTGTTGGAGCAGCTTGCTCAGGTGTTAACTGTTAGGGCTGTGAGTGCTTAATTTCCCCAGTACTGTACAAGATGAAATATTCTTTGTGAAAAAACTACAGGAAGGTGACTGTCTCTCCCTTCCATTGAGAGAACGCCAGTTAAGTACACTCACAGCCTTTAACGCTATACTACAGCACACTCCAGTCACTCCTATCCTCTATGAGTTTCATTGAAGGATGAAGATGTTGTGCAATAAAGTTTGCAAACCAACTACAGGGACAGACTAGGACACACACAGACCAGTGAGGAGCCCAGGGAAGAACCGAAGTGCAACAGGCCTCAGGGGCCAACCCTGTGGTGAAGACTTCCTCATAGGTTTCCCCTATCAGTAGTTTATCCCCACCTCACTGGTCCATGGGTGTCAAATGACTTAAGACTAGGTCAACAAAACCACTATACGATCAATAGAAGTCTAAAGATGTCTATGCATGAATACTGCTGGTCTGCTATTTCTTTGTTTTCTTGTGTTGCAGGTATATGTACATGGCATGTCATCTTCATAAGTGGCACCCTGGTGTAAAGAATCACCTCAGAAATCCATGAACAAGATTCATGATGACAAAGAGTCATCTCAGTGAATCTACGTAGGAAATGGACTACAGAAAACAGACTTCACAGCTATTCAGGCGCCATGGACTCCAGGACTTCCACTCTTATGCTACATGGTTTTCTGTGTCAACATGTAGCTTGTACGACATGTTACCATCCATGTTGCATGTGTCAACAGTTATGGTTCTGAAAAGAACTAATTAAAACTACACCTAATTAAATCTAGCACAAGACACAGAATAAGATATATGTGCCTGTAACTATTTCAAGTTACATGAATGGAAGATGAGGCTTAATGTTAACAAACATAGGCTATAGAATGGAATTCTTATAGAACTCTTGTTGTAGTTTTTAATAAACATTTCTCTTTTGATAGTCATTCTGTGTATGTTAAAGTGATTTTATAATGAACAAGATTTGTAGATTTAATGCCTAACTCAATTTTGGGTTCATTTTAGCCTAGCAGTGTAGTAATTTTAAACCATAAAAAAAGCAACCCAGCATGCTGGGTCAATAATTCAACCCAAATCGCTGGGTCAAAACAACCCAGTGTTGGGTTCGTCCCTTTTTGACCCAGCGCTGGGTTGCCAAAATAACCCAAATTGGGTTGTTTTTAACCCAGTGTTTTTTAGAGTGTAATTTTAGTGTATTCAAGCATTCTCTGTAATTGTTTTTTTACCTAATTAGCGCTAATTCTGATGCCGGTGTTGCGCCGAAATCTGAGCTGGTGAAGGGGTAACTGCAAACCTTAGACTACAGCCTCTTGTTTCATTCGTAGCTGAAAGATGCTGTGACTGACTCCAAAACCTGCCCATAAACAAACAGTACTGATATTAGAGAACATATTTAATATCAAACTAAATTAAACTCAGTACAATAATAAATAAAATCCATTTATTTTATGCAAGGCAAAAGGTATTTGAATTGTGTAAATCTGAATTATTGACAAGTGTTATTTAAAGGGCACCTATTATGCACATTTTTACAATATGTATTACAAATCTCAGGTGTCCCGATAAATAAGTCTATGAAGTTTCAGTTCAAAATACTCCACAGATCCAGTGTTGGGCAAGCTACTCTGAAAATGTAATTGAATTACTGATTACTGATTACTCCTTTTAAAAGTAATCAAATTACTGATTACTTTATTTCAAAAGTAATTAGTTACATTACTAGTTAGTTACTTTTTTTCTGTACATCCATGAAATTTACATGAAATAGTACGTTTGTGTGTTGCCTAACATCCCAGCATAAACGCTCTCGATAAAATATTTGATGTTAAAGCGTCAACATTCAAAAACCACTGTTATTTTTACTAAAAGCAATAGGCTGCTGTGTGCGTGGTTGCAAAATGCACGGCATTTAAAGCGGTGAGTGGATTCTCTGATTGTCCATTGCATGCCAGAAATCAACACTGTTTAATGCTGCAAACACATTATAAATAGAAACTCTGCCTATGCTTATGCCTGTTAATCGTTTTTGTTTTATATTAGTTGTTCTTGTTGCTTTTGTGCAATACATGAATAGCAATTCAGTTGTTTTAGATATTTTTCGTCCGACGCGCTGCGCGGGACAAGACTTGATGGGCGGGTGCGGGCGAGGGCGTGCAGAGACTCATGTGAAGACAATGGAACTTGGTGCGTTGCTCTCTGCACCCGGTACGTTCTCAAGAAGTTTGAATGTGCCATGCAGCCCTTTCAGGTGTTTTAAAATGGGTATGGAGTTTTTCATGGTTCAAAAGGTTTTCTTCCCCTCTGACAACGCACAATAATGTTTTTTCCTTTGACAGAAATAAGCTCAAAATAATGATTGTATTTCCATCTACAGAACGCGTACTTTCCTCTGTAACGGACTACCCTTCATCCAGCCACCAGAGGGAGCTCTCTCCAGAATACTAACCACTCACTTCTTCTTTGGTAACTTCCTGTTTGACACCATATTTAAACAGCTCAGTTGCAATCATTCCCCGCGAAGTATTGCCAGTTTACTGCCTTACCAAGCGTTCTTTTTCTCATGTTTTTTGGCTTTATGGTTATGACCCTTGTGCTTGCTACCTGACTACCGTTTTTTGGATTACTGTTCTGTTTTGTTTGCCTGTTTTGGACTGCTTTCCTGTTTGTGTGACCTTGCCTGCCTCTCGATTACGCTCTCGCCTGCCGTTTTGGATTTGTCTGTTTTTTCCTAATAAACCTCCTGCATTTGGATCTACTGCTCTCATGTCGTCTCCTCCGACATCGTCACAGAATACTTCGCCGCACAGCGATCCAGCGGAGGTTTCTCAATTGCAAGCAGCGTTAGCCTATCAGAGTGAGATGCTTGCGGGGTATCAGGAGCAGCTAATGCAGCTTAAGAGCGCCAACGACAGCCTCACACAATACATCCGCTCTCTCCCCGCTCCACACAGCACGCCGGTAAGACCTGCTTTACCTGACAAGTTTGATGGTTCCCCGGGACTATGTAGAGGGTTCATCCGTCAGTGTAAGATTTTTTTTGATACTCAGCCGGACGCGTACGATCAAGATACCAAGAAATGTGCCGTAATGATGTCGTTGTTAACTGGACGAGCCTTAGACTGGGCATCCGCCGTTTGGGAGAGTGATTCAGGCATGCGATCGTCGTTCGATCACTTCCTTGCTCAGCTCCATGAAGTCTTTGAATATCCAGAGGGAGGACAGGATATTTCCGATCAACTTCTAGAATGCGAACTCTCCGTTGATACTGCTATTCAATGTGTTTCAGCATTAGTGGACTCCGGATCAGCAGTCAATGTCATCAACCAGGAACTCACTGACAAACTCAAGATTCATACCTTACCATGTGTGCCTGCCATTAACATAACAACAATAGACAACGGCGCCATCGGTTCTGGAATTACTGCCACCACACGACCCGTTACTCTTCATATTGGATTGTTCCACAAGGAAACCATCACCTTCCACGTAGTGCCTTCATGCAAATACCAAGTCATTTTGGGCCACCCTTGGTTAGCCGTTCACGATCCTAGCATTTCCTGGAATCGTGGTGAACTCACTAAATGGTCGACATATTGTCTTAACAACTGTCTAACCAAGACCCGGACATATCCCTGCCTCTCTACTAGTGTTGAGAGTCCCGAAAACCAAGTCCAAACTCCTCTGCCCCAGGTTTATTCAGAATTTGCAGAAGTATTCAGCAAATCAAAGGCCACGCAACTTCCTCCACATCGACCCTGGGACTGTGCAATCGAGTTGTTACCTAACATGTCCCCGCCGAAAAGCAAGGTGTACCCCCTTTCACGTCCAGAAACACTAGCCATGGAGACTTACATCGAAGAGGCCCTAGCATCAGGTTACATCCGACCTTCTACATCACCAGCCGCCGCAGGATTCTTCTTTGTGGAGAAGAGGGACGGCGGTCTGCGTCCCTGCATTGACTATCGAGGGTTAAATAACGTCACAGTTAAGTATCGGTACCCTCTACCACTAGTCCCCTCAGCCCTGGAGCAGTTACGTGAAGCACGAATTTACTCTAAACTCGATCTCCGAAGTGCTTACAACCTAATTCGTATCCGAGAGGGGGACGAGTGGAAAACTGCCTTCCTGACCACTAGAGGGCACTATGAATATCTCGTTATGCCGTACGGGCTAGCCAACTCGCCTTCGGTCTTTCAATCCTTCATCAACGAGATCTTCCGGGACCTTTTGAACAAATGTGTGATCGCCTACATTGACGATATCTTGATATATTCTCCTGATTTGAACCAACACATCAAGGATGTTAAGACCGTTCTGGCACGCTTACAACAACATCAGCTCTATGCCAAGCTTGAGAAATGTGAGTTTCACATTAGTAAAACGACATTCCTGGGTTACATCGTTAGCCATCACGGAGTTGAGATGGACAAATCTAAGACCCAAGCAGTCACAGAATGGCCTCTTCCCAAGACCGTGAAGGAACTTCAGCGATTTCTCGGATTTGCCAACTTTTACCGCCGATTTATTCGTAACTACAGTTCCATCGCAGCCCCCTTGACTTCACTTCTAAAGAACAAGCCCACTAAGCTCAGGTGGAACCCGGCAGCAGTCAGAGCTTTTGAGGGTCTCAAGGCCAGCTTTACCACGGCCCCCATCTTGAGACATCCTGACCCACAACTTCCCTTCGTCGTTGAAGTTGACGCCTCTGATTGTGGTATTGGTGCAGTGCTATCCCAACGTCATGGCAGTCCTGGCAAGTTACACCCATGTGCGTTCTTCTCCCGCAAGCTAACCGCCGCAGAAAGAAATTATGATGTGGGTAATAAGGAGTTGCTCTCCATGAAGGCAGCATTAGAAGAATGGCGTCACTGGCTCGAGGGATCCACTCACCCCTTTCAGATTATCACTGATCACAAAAATCTTGAATACATCAAAGGAGCCAAGCGTATGAATCCCAGACAGGCTCGCTGGTCTCTGTTCTTCACCCGTTTCAACTTTTCAGTCACTTTTCGACCAGGCAGTAAAAATCTCAAAGCGGATGCACTCTCCCGTCGACATGACATAGACCAGGGCGAACAAACCGTTGTTCCCATCCTTCCACCCTCAGTGGTCATCGCGCAGATCAGCTGGGATCTGATGGAGGAGATCCAACGAGCCCAACAGGAGGAACCTACCCCACCAGAATGCCCACCCAACCGACAATATGTTCCCCAAGCTCTCCGTCTTCGGACCCTCCAATGGATCCACACCTCTCTAGGTTCCGGCCATCCAGGAATCCATCGAACAACGACTTTGGTACGTAACGCCTTCTGGTGGCCAACCATGAACAGAGATATTATAAGCTTCGTTAAGTCATGTACCATTTGTGCTCAAACTAAGACACCACGAGAACTCCCCGCTGGACTGTTACAACCCCTACCCATTCCACACCGCCCCTGGTCACACTTATCCATAGATTTTATTACGGACTTACCAAATTCCCATGGTTACACAGCCATCCTAGTGATTGTAGATCGCTTTTCTAAGGCCTGCAGGCTAATACCTCTGAAAGGATTACCCACAGCCATGGAAACCGCCCTCGAATTGTTTCAACATGTATTCAGGAATTACGGCATCCCAGAGGATATTGTTTCTGACCGGGGCCCCCAGTTCACCTCCAAGGTCTGGCAGGCATTCTGCAAACAACTAGACATAAACGTCAGTTTAACTTCGGGTTATCATCCTGAGGCGAATGGCCAGGTCGAAAGGCTCAATCAAGAAATTGGACGTTACCTTAGAGCGTACTGCAGCAGGGAACAAGACAAGTGGAGTGATTTCCTCCCCTGGGCGGAATACGCTCAGAACTCCCTCACACATTCCTCCACAGGCCTTACCCCTTTTCAGTGTGTGCTGGGCTTCCAACCCCCTATGTTTCCTTGGTCAGGAGAACCATCTACGGTGCCGTCGGTGGACGACTGGATCAAGCGCAGCGAACGGGTGTGGGACAGTGCTCATGTGAGGCTACAAAGAGCAATCCGATCCCAACGGATTCAAGCAGATCGCAGGAGACGTCCCCACCCCAACTATCAACCCGGCCAGAGAGTCTGGCTAGCCACCCGAGATCTCCGACTACGACTGCCAAGCAAGAAACTTGCTCCAAGGTATGTTGGACCTTTTAAAATCCTCAGACAAATCAATGAAGTCACATATCGCCTTGAACTACCTCCTGATTATCGCATTTCTCCTTCATTTCATGTCTCCCTCCTGAAACCGGTTCACTCGGCATCTGACCCCGACACCACGGTCCCCGAGCCTCCTCCACCCTTGGAGATTGATGGCGCCCCTGCCTACTCGGTTAACGAGATTTTGGACTCTCGCCGCCGTGGGGGTCAGTTGCAATATTTAGTGGATTGGGAGGGCTATGGACCAGAGGAGAGATCTTGGGTGGCCTCTAAGGACATACTGGACCCATCTCTGACCCAGGAGTTTCACCGACGACATCCTAACCGCCCAGCACCACGTCCTAGGGGTAGACCAAAGAGAAGAACGCCCGGAGGCGTTCGTAGAGGGGGGGATTCTGTAACGGACTACCCTTCATCCAGCCACCAGAGGGAGCTCTCTCCAGAATACTAACCACTCACTTCTTCTTTGGTAACTTCCTGTTTGACACCATATTTAAACAGCTCAGTTGCAATCATTCCCCGCGAAGTATTGCCAGTTTACTGCCTTACCAAGCGTTCTTTTTCTCATGTTTTTTGGCTTTATGGTTATGACCCTTGTGCTTGCTACCTGACTACCGTTTTTTGGATTACTGTTCTGTTTTGTTTGCCTGTTTTGGACTGCTTTCCTGTTTGTGTGACCTTGCCTGCCTCTCGATTACGCTCTCGCCTGCCGTTTTGGATTTGTCTGTTTTTTCCTAATAAACCTCCTGCATTTGGATCTACTGCTCTCATGTCGTCTCCTCCGACATCGTCACATCCTCTCTCCATGCTGACTTTGTTTTCATTGGTAGAATATTGGTTTTTACATAAAAACAACGTGTCAATTAGGTAGTTTTATTTTTTAATGGCATGTGAATTTGTAGCAAAATTGACAGTGCTCTAACAACAGTTATTAGCAGAATACATCCATAAATGACAAAATAGAAACAGAAAAGTTGATTTTGCATATTTCAAGTCTTCAAGTAGCAAAGGCAGGTAGTTTACCTCCATCCAGTGTCATTGGTGGCTTCAAAACTTTTTTGTAAACACCATAGAATTGAGCTCTGCTGTAGAAGTTCTCCCAACAAGCTTTCAGTTTTGAAATGAATCTGGGGTTTCCTTTGTCAAGAATCCAGCCAAGTTCATCCATCACCTGAAATAATCCCACACACACATTTGTAAATACAATTGGAGCCAATAAGACCTAAAATATATTATCAAATACTTTACTTACATGATCTAGCTCTCTGAAACATGGATATGCTTGCAGTAGTTTTGACGGTCTGTCCTGATCCTTCAAAGTATCTGAGCTGATGAAGGCTCTCCTAGAATCAAACTCGAGGTCAAGTAGGTGAGCAACTGCCCCCTTGTTGGGCTTTGGTCTCTTATAGATCTCTTGGAGAGTACGGTAATGTCTTGCCTGGCTTTGTTGACTATCAGTGTCAGAATGGTCTTCATCTTTTCTGTGGTCAGCCTGACTGAATGGTCTGTCTTGGTCAGCTGATCCTCCTTGTTAAAAAGTAAACCATTATAAACCTTCTGAACTAAAAAAAGTGTATTCTTAATATTTGGTACACTTACCAGCAGCGGATTTTGTGCTCTTTGATGGTGATGTGCTGCTCTCTCCTGTGTCCAACATTACAGATGAAGCACTGCTGCTTTCTGCTGAATCTAATGTGCAAGTGCTTGAATCACCATCAAGGCGCCTTTTCTTTCTTCTTTGTGGTGTTGGACCCTGTTTGTTCTTCAGGGTTCTTATGTTGCGGAGTCTTTTCATTAATTGCTATAACTGCTTTCTATAATACTCTTTTTAGGGCCCGAGCACTGCAGTGCAAGGACCCTATTGGAATTGCTCCGTTTATTGCCCCGAGCCCTAAAAGGGCGAGAGCCCTATTGTTCTTCTAAGGATTATTAGGGCCCGAGCCCTAAAGGGCGAGAGCCCTCTTGTTTTTCTAAGGATTATTATTAGGGCCCGAGCCCTATTGTTCTTCTAAGGATTATTATTATTATTTGTTTTATTTTGTTTTCAATCATCCGGGGCATTTTCGGGCCTTAACATGCTCAAAAACTCTTGAAAATGGGTACACACATTGGAATCTGCGGCCATTAGGATGCCACAGAGGCTGGAACCCGGGCGTGGCACAGGGTCTCTACAGCGCCCCCTGGAATACCTTCCCAAAACTTGATGTATATCCCACACATACTTGCACGCATACATATGAAACTTTGAACACATGTAGATCTCTCTGATCTTTCACACTCATGTCATAGGCTCCACCCAACAGGAAGTGAGTTATTCAGGGCGGAGCAAAAAACGCAAGCTCTGGAATTTTAAATACTCCTCGGAGGCCTTTATTCGGAAGGCCACCAAACTCGGTCAGCATGATCTCAAGACATTGGGGATGCCAAATTGCGGAGGGATTTTTGATATCTCAAACGGTTTGGCCGTGGCGAGCCGACGAAATTATGGCAAGAAATGAGAAACAGGAAATCGCTAATAACAACTGCACAGATTATCTGATTCTGATGAAACTTCAGGAGTTTGTTTGTTGTATGATGCCGATCACATAGTTGTGACCAGCATAAGTCAAAGTTATAGCGCCACCAACTGGCAGCAGAAAGTGTGTTGTTTTCAAAATGCTTTTAAATCAGCCTCTTAATTTTACTCGATTTGCTTCAAACTTCATCAGAATAATGTCAAAACACGGCTGATGAGAATCTGTAAAGGGGTCGCTGATACATTAAATGCTGTTGCCATGGCAACATGTCAAACTTTAACATTTGTTTCCTGTGTTTTTGGGGCACTTAATAAGCTTAGATTTTCATGAAACTCAACACACACATCAGTATTAATGATAGTTAGACACTGGCAAAGGCTCATAAATGGGCGTGGAGGAGGTGCTCTATAGCGCCATCTTTTGTCAAAAGTTGGGGGGTTAGTTTTAGCTACAGACACCAAACTCGGTATGTATATTGGTCTCATCAAGCCGGACAACTTTCTAATTTACACCCATTAGCTGCGACCAACAGAAAGTCTGCTATTTTCATTTGAATGTGGATTTTTGGAAAAATCTTGCTATAAATAAATTCATACTCCTCCAAGCAGGAATAAGTAGTTCACACCAAACTTTGTCAACATGATGCCAACATACTGAAGATGTAAAATTGCGAGCGGATTTGGGATATCTTGAACGGTTGATTTATGGTGATTTATTAAAGTAGCAGTAAAAAACATAACCGTAATTTTAAAATGCAGTAACCAAACACTTCAAAACTTTTTTATATACATAGAACTAGTCATTCTGAGAAATAAATGCTTACTTCCACTGATATAAAATAGTCTACTAAAAATAGAAAATTAAAAAACTATTAAACATCTGATCTCCCTTTAACTCTCTCACTCTAACTCTGTGTCGGGGGATGGGTTTAAGTATGTGTGTGTGTAAGTGTGACTGGGGGTAGTTGAGTGGCTCTGTGTGTGTGTGTGTGAGAGAGAGAGAGACAGAGAAAGACAGAGTACATTTAAAGTGCATTATCCTAACTCTTCAGAAATTTTTACATTGAAATTTTTACATATCATGTTTTCAGAGACCGCAAAAACATTTAAAATATCACACATGTAAACTGGAAGATGAAGACTGTAATACTAAGGATGAACACAAGATGACCTCATAGGATAAGGAATCTATTTCAGGTCATTCTCAGTCTATCAGAATGATTTAAAAGCATTTTTCTTTTAACCCTTTCATTGCTGTAACCCTTTGATCCAAGCTGCCACAGGGTTACTGTCAATGCATGTGCCCGCTGGGCACCGTTTTTCTGATGGCACCAGGGTTGCGGATGCGCTGGGGGCGAGGGCCCATCATTGCTGCTCGCAGCTACATTTATTATTATTATTCTTATTTTTCGTTAAGGTTTTGGGGGGTTTTGGGGCCCTTAACATGCTCAAAAACTCTTGAAAATTGGCACACACTTTGGAATCTGCGGCCATTAGGGCTGGACAGAGACTGGTACATAGGCGTGGCAAGGTGACTCTACAGCGCCCCTGGAATTTGGAGGGTCATATGGCTCACATACTTGCACTTACACATATGAAACTCGGTACACATATAAAACTCATCAATCTGAACAACTTTCGGACTCTATGTCATTAGCTAATCCCAACAGGAAGTTGGTTATTCTGGGTTTTGTCAAAAACGCATGCTCTGGAATTTGATATACTAGTCCTAGGTTTTTTACCCAATTGCCACCAAACTCGGTCAACCTGATCTCATGACATTGGGGATGAAAAATTATGAGGGGATTTTTGATATCTCGAACGGTTTGGCCGTGGCGAGGCGTTAAAATTATGGCGAGAAATGAGAAACAGGAAATGGCTAATAACTATTGCACACATTGTCTGATTTGGATGAAACTTCAGTGGTTTGATCGTTGTGTGACGCCGATCACATAGATGTGACTATTAGAAGTACAAATTATAGCGCCACCAACTGGCAACAGGAAGTGTTTCTCTTTTAAAAATGCTTTAATATCACATGGTTATTTTTACCCAATTTGCTTCAAACTTCATCAGAATAATGTCAAAACACGGCCAATGAGAATCTGTAAAGGGGTCGTTGATACATTAAATGCTGTTGCCATGGCAACGTGTCAGACTTTAACATTTGTTTCCTGTGTTTTTGGGGCACTTAATAAGCTTAGATTTTCATGAAACTCAACACACACATCAGTAAGGAATAAGTGGTTTACACCAAACTTTGTCAACATGATGCCAACATACTGAACATGTTAAATTGCGAGCGGATTTGGGATATCTTGAACGGTTGATTTATGGTGATTTATTAAAGTAGTAGTAAAAAAACATAACCGTAATTTTAAAATGCAGCATCCAAACACTTCAAAAACATTTTACATACATAGAACTAGTCATTCTGAGTAATAAATGTTTACTTCCATTGATATAAAATAGTCTACTAAAAGTAGAAAATTAAAAAACTATTAAACATCTGATCTCACTCTAACTCTCTCACTTTAACTCTGTGTGTGTGCGTTAAGTGTGTGTGTAAGTGTGAGTGTAAGTGTGAGTGGTGACAGTGGGGGAGGGTGGCTGTCAGAGACAGAGAGAGACAGAGTGCATTTAAAGTGTATTATCCTAACTCTTCACAACTTTTTACATATGAAAAACAAGTCATTCTTAGGAAATATGTTTATCATATTTTCAGAGACCGCAAACACATTTAAAATATCACACATGTAAACTAGCAGATGAAGGCTATAATACCAAGGATGAACACAAGATGACCTCATAGGATAAGGAATCTTTCTCAGCTCATTCTCAGTCTATCAGAATGATGTAAAAGCATTTTGATTTTAACCCTTTCATTACTGTAACCCTTCAATCCGTTTGTCTTTTGGGGAACCATCAAAATACAGTGTTAGCATATATTTAGCATACTACTAATAATAATAACTGCTAGCTGACATGCAGTACCATCAAAATAATCAAACTGATAATACAAATGTCATATTACACATTCATCTGATCTGATACCTGATCTTATGGCTCTTTGAGAAATTGTATTACTATTATTACTTATAAGTGGTCTTAGTATGCTTTAAAGTAAAGTGACATGCATAACATGGCAAGATATGAGACTTATAATACGTTATAACTATCATACTCTTAAAAGCTATAGCAACAAATGAGTAAAAATTATAATACATTAAAACTGTTCTTATGAATACTCATGAGATGATACAACATACTGTAAGGTTTTTTATAATGCATTATGCATTCATTATAATGCCTTAAGAATACCCTTATAATGTATTATAAATACGGGCTTCATAGAAAGTGTTGCCGCAGTTCGCTTTTAACCCTTTCGTTGCTGTAACCCTTCAATCCAATCTGCCACAGTGTTACTGTCAATGCATGTTCCCGCTGGGCACCATTTTCCTGATGCAACCGGCATGGCTATTGCGCTGGCGGTCATCGCTGCTTGCAGCTATATTTATATATTATAATATTATTAAAATATTATAATAACAAAACAAAACAGAAAAAAAAATATTGCACTCTAATGCTAATGCAGTGCACTTCAGAAGGTGTTTTTTCCATTGTATGCTTGAGTGTTCTTTGGTTTTATATAATACATATCAATAACAATATTCTCAATGATTAAAAACGTTTTTGAGATAGCAAAGACGTGTGCACTTAGGTCAAGAACACATTAGAAATCATTATTTTTCTGTGGTTGTCATATAATATTGATTACCAAAAAGTCACTATTTATAGAACGCCACAAGAACAAAAGAAACCAATGTTACCAACCCCAAGTATTACATTTCTGCCCAAAAACTCTTCCTACATTGTTTGTGATGGACATGACTGACCCCTCAAATCATGCAGCTTATTGGCAAAAGGTGTGCTGTTCTGTCACTAAACCAAATGATTTATTTTTTTGGCAGACAATGAAACGGGCGGAAAAATCTGATAGACCCAAGCCTTATCTATCCACAGCCTAGCAACCTCAGAGCAACATATCCGTTTATTTTCTTATAACCAAGGCTTCTAAACATAGTTTAACAGTTTCTGAAAAATGTACCATGATGGTATAAACAAGTCGTTTTCCACTCCATCCCCATTAGGCTATTTAAAAAAAAAAAAAAAAACACATCTCCTGCCTATTTAGTTTTAGGTTCTGTCATGCTTTTTAGGCTTGTGTTGTGCATTCACATAGCATCATATAAGTGTCAGCGTGCGTCGTGTGCGGGAAGGAGGAGTAGGACGAGGAGATCTGAACTTGCACGTTTATTAATATAATCCACATAAGACACAGAAACGAACAGGAACAGCAGGGGATCCACACGTAAACATACGCACGCAACTAAGGAAAAACACAGAGAGAATTACATAGACTAGGAATGATAAACAAAGTGACTTCAAGAACCGACAACCAAACTGTGAACACAACCAGACTTAAATACACAGACTAATCAGGGGGAGATGGGTATAATCGATTAAAGAGTGACGTAATAATTGGAAACGGAACAGCAACAACCAAATAAGGGCATACAAGGGGAAAACCAAAGAAAACAGTCGACAGGGGTGTGACATTACCCCCCCCCCCCCCCCCCGCATAAGGCGCGACTCGCGCTGTAACAAATACACCGGGGAGGGAGGGTGGGTGCCCTGGAGGCTCGTGCAGGGAGGTATGCCTCCAGGGCGGATCAGGGAGCTCAGGGAGCCACGGCGGAGCATACAGTCCAGGGTACCATGGCAGGTCAGGGAGCCATGGCCAGGTACATAATCCAGGCGGCCATGGCGGGTCAAGGAACTCGGGAAGACATGGCCGAGTACACAGTCCAGTTGGCCAAGGAGGATCAGGGGGGTAGCCCCCCCAAAAAAATTTTCTTGGGGAAACTTTTTAGCCCAGGAGAGTACAGGAAGGCCGGGCTTAGGAGGCGCAGGCTCAGGAGGGGGCTCGGGAGGCGCCGGCACGGGAGGGCGCTCTGGAGGGCGCGCTGGAGGAAGCTCAGGCTCAGGAGGGCGCTCTGGAGGAATGGACGGGACCAGTGGAGACTTGGGAGAGCTGGACGGGACCAGCGGAGACGAAGGAGAGCTGGGCGGAACCAGCGGAGACACAGGAGAAAATAATCCACATGAGTCCCTAATGCCCTTAATATTAATGTGGCTTGCCATATTTGCAGCCGATAATCCAGAGCGCGGGGGCGTGGCTGGAGTCCGTGAGCTGGCCGATGCCGGAGTCCATGAGCTGGCCGCGGTAGGAGTCCGTGAGCTGGCCGCGGCCGTGGCTGGAGTCCGAGAGCTGGCCACAGGTTCTGGGCTGAGGATGAGGGAGGAGCTATGCAGAACTGGGGTGAGTGAGGGAGGACCGGAGGGAGTGAGCTCGTTGGAGCAGCACGTGGAGGATGCTGGCTGGTGGTGAGCTGGAGCGGCCGCGTGTTTACAGATGGGGGGGAAGATTAGAATCTTCCACACCGACATGGAAATTGGAGTGACAAAGAGCAAGGACATGGTTGATAAATACCGCAACCGGTTTGCGGCAATCGTCAGGAGTTATAGAACAGAACAATTTGTCATCGTTTAGCCCCATCTGAAAACACGCGTTGATCATAGCGTCGCTCCAGCTCACCAGGTGAAAAACGCTCAGGAATTCCTCCACATACTGTTCCAACAGCCTCTCCACCTGTTGAATGTTCATAAGGAACTCCTCAGCCCAGAACATCTTGTTTGTAGGTCGGTTCTTCTGTCAGTGTGCGTCGTGTGCGGGAAGGAGGAGTAGGACGAGGAGATCTGAACTTGCATGTTTATTAATATAATCCACATAAGACACAGAAACAGCAGCGAATCCTCACGTAAACATAAACGCACGCAACTAAGGAAAACCATGGAGAGAATTACATAGACTAGGAATGATAAACAAAATGACTTCAAGAACCGACAACCAAACTGTGAACACAACCAGACTTAAATACACAGACTAATCAGGGGGAGACAGGTGTAATTGATTAAACAGTGACGTAATAATTGGAAACAGAACAGGAACAACCAAATAAGGGCATACAAGGGGAAAACCAAAGAAAACAGTCCACAGGGGTGTGACATTATGACAGACCTGCTGATCCATATAGAACATTTTTATGATGCTTCATAAAAGCCTGTTACAAAAGATGATATGTTTAAAACAGGTTTATAGTGCATTTCCAATGTTTTTTGCTGAGTTCAGATTTTTTCCATACAACAAAAATCACCTTGGTATCAAAACTTACACAAAAGAATCAGTCAGTCTTACTGTTATGTGTGTTCAGCGGGGTTTCACAACAACTCAACAACTAAAAAAGCCTCTCAAACCCCAAACTGGTCTTCTGTGAAGCTCGGTTAAACCAGCTAAACTGATCAAACACTTTAGACTAGAGAACATTCACTATAAACTTAGAAGTTTACTTATTAGCATGCGTATTACTAGCATACTGTCTGTATATTAGTATTTATAAATTACATATTAATGCCCTAATCTGCATGACCATATTCTAGATTCCTTAACCCTATACCTGAACATGACTACAACAATTTCCTTACTATCAAGAAGCAGCAATTGAAGAGTTTAACATTTAGTTAGTAGTAAATATGTGTTCCCTAATCTAAATTGTTACCAGAACATCTTACTCCTGCTAAGACAGCAAACTTTTCTTGAAAATGCTTAATGATAAAATTAACTGAAACTGCTTTTTTGAGCACAACTTCTGTGTGGTGGATGGATGATATAATTTGATGTACAAAATAAATAAATAAATAAAATAAATAATAAAAAAAAAAAAAAAAAAATTATTGCACTCTAATGCTAATGCAGTGCACTTCAGAAGGTGTTTTTTCCATTGTATGCTTGAGTGTTCTTTGGTTTTATATAATACATATCAATAACAATATTCTCAATGATTAAAAACGTTTTTGAGATAGCAAAGACGTGTGCACTTAGGTCAAGAACACATTAGAAATCATTATTTTTCTGTGGTTGTCATATAATATTGATTACCAAAAAGTCACTATTTATAGAACGCCACAAGAACAAAAGAAACCAATGTTACCAACCCCAAGTATTACATTTCTGCCCAAAAACTCTTCCTACATTGTTTGTGATGGACATGACTGACCCCTCAAATCATGCAGCTTATTGGCAAAAAGTGTGCTGTTATGTCACTAAGCCAAATGATTTATGATATTTTTTTTTTGGCAGACAATAAAACAGGTGGAAAAATCTGATAGACCCAAGCCTTATCTATCCACAGCCTAGCAACCTCAGAGCAACATATCCGTTTATTTTCTTATGACCTAGGCTTCTAAACATAGTTTAACAGTTTCTGAAAAATGTACCATGATGGTATAAACAAATCGTTTTCCACTCCATCCCCATTAGGCTATTAAAAAAAACACATCTCCTGCCTATTTAGTTTTAGGTTCTGTCATGATTTTTAGGCTTGTGTTGTGCATTCACATAGCATCATATAAGTGTCAGCGTGCGTCGTGTGCGGGAAGGAGGAGTAGGACGAGGAGATCTGAACTTACACGTTGATTAATATAATCCACATAAGACACAGAAACGAACAGGAACAGCAGCGAATCCTCACGTAAACATAAACGCACGCAACTAAGGAAAAACACGGAGAGAATTACATAGACTAGGAATGATAAACAAAATGACTTCAGGAACCGACAACCAAACTGTGAACACAACCAGACTTAAATACACAGACTAATCAGGGGGAGATGGGTATAATCGATTAAAGAGTGACGTAATAATTGGAAACAGAACAGGAACAACCAAATAAGGGCATACAAGGGGAAAACCAAAGAAAACAGTCCACAGGGGTGTGACATTATGACAGACCTGCTGATCCATATGGAACATTTTTATGATGCTTCATAAAAGCCTGTTACAAAAGATGATATGTTTAAAACAGGTTTATAGTGCATTTCCAATGTTTTTTGCTGAGTTCAGATTTTTTCCATACAACAAAAATCACCTTGGTATCAAAACCTACACAAAAGAATCAGCCAGTCTTACTGTTACAATCCATCCAAAATGTGTTCAGCGGGGTTTCACAACAACTCAACGACTAAAAAAGCCTCTCAAACCCCAAACTGGTCTTCTGTGAAGCTCGGTTAAACCAGCTAAACTGATCAAACACTTTAGACTAGAGAACATTCACTATGAACTAGTTTACTTATTAGCATGCGTATTACTAGCATACTGTCTGTATATTAGTATTTATAAATTACATTTTAATGCCCTAATCTGCATGACCATATTCTAGATTCCTTAACCCTATACCTGAACATGACTACAACAATTACCTTACTATCAAGAAGCAGCAATTGAAGAGTTTAACATTTAGTTAGTAGTGAATATGTGTTCCCTAATCAAAATTGTTACCAGAACATCTTACTCCTGCTAAGACAGCAAACCTTCCTTGAAAATGCTTAATGATAAAATTAACTGAAACTGCTTTTTTGAGCACAACTTCTGTGTGGTGGATGGATGATATAATTTGATGTACAAAAAAAAAAAAATAATAAAATAAATAATAATAAAAAAAAATAATAAAAAAAAATTATTGCACTCTAATGCTAATGCAGTGCACTTCAGAAGGTGTTTTTTCCATTGTATGCTTGAGTGTTCTTTGGTTTTATATAATACATATCAATAACAATATTCTCAATGATTAAAAACGTTTTTGAGATAGCAAAGACGTGTGCACTTAGGTCAAGAACACATTAGAAATCATTATTTTTCTGTGGTTGTCATATAATATTGATTACCAAAAAGTCACTATTTATAGAACGCCACAATAACAAAAGAAACCAATGTTACCAACCCCAAGTATTACATTTCTGCCCAAAAACTCTTCCTACATTGTTTGTGATGGACATGACTGACCCCTCAAATCATGCAGCTTATTGGCAAAAAGTGTGCTGTTCTGTCACTAAGCCAAATGATTTATGATATTTTTTTTTTGGCAGACAATAAAACAGGTGGAAAAATCTGATAGACCCAAGCCTTATCTATCCACAGCCTAGCAACCTCAGAGCAACATATCCGTTTATTTTCTTATGACCTAGGCTTCTAAACATAGTTTAACAGTTTCTGAAAAATGTACCATGATGGTATAAACAAGTCGTTTTCCACTCCATCCCCATTAGGCTATTTAAAAAAAAAAAAAAAACAAAAAAAAAAACACACATCTCCTGCCTATTTAGTTTCAAGGATTTATCATGACTGACAAAATGTTAGATAACGGTACAAAAACACAGAGTGTTTTAAATCAAACTGCAATGTATGAACTGGAATATCCACTAAATTTGTGTTTTAGTGATGTTTTAGTGAATGTACACATAATCTTAATTAAAATATCTTTTTAGCAGTTCTTGTCTTTAAATATCTATAAAGGGGAACAAGTACAGCAGTTCCTCTTGTCTTTAAACATCTATGAAGAGGAAATAAGAATCTATAAAGTACAAAGGAGAACACATTTGTAGAAGATAAACAAATGAAAAAGAGAAAGCTTCTTTTTTTATCTTGGATTTATTGCAATATGTCATGGAAAGGGTGTAACAGGTAAAGGTCATTTAACTGTCCAGGCGTCACAGAACCACACGCACTCCCCAATCAGTGTGGTTTACTCAAGGTGTGAACTTTTTTTAAACACAAAATTGCACACCCCTGTGGCCCACACCTGATGACATATATAATGCCTGCAGGCAACACAGACACATCTTCATCAGCTTGAAACGTAACAGAGAAGACATGCTGATGGCAGGTTCATTTAGCTGACTATTTTCATACAAGCTGGAGAGAGCAAACATTGGAAGAGACTTTTATAAATATTTACTTTTAACTAAACTATTATCTCACGGAAACAATCTCAACATGTATTTCTGGACAAAAACAAACTTTATTTCCTCAGTCCTGCTGGTATTTTTCATAGTCATGACGCTTCAAGCAAACTCAGGTAAGTTTCAAAAGCCTTTTTAATATTTATTATTTAGTTTTAAAATAAATTGATAGATTTTTTTAGATTTATTGTGTTTATATATATATATATATATATATATATATATATGTATGGTAAAAGAATGTGAATAGACTGCATCTTCACTTTCTGTATTTGACTGAATTACATAATGATGTATAAAAGACACATGACACAGAGCGGGACACTTCAAAGGCGGATTTAAAACCGCCCATTGCTCGTTTGGTGATCAAATAAACTCTTGTAGACTGCTGCTTGAACTGAACGCGGTGTGTGTGATAACGGATAGCTGCGAGTTCTTCTAATTCTTCTAAGACTTTTTCTATGTACACAAAAGGCCTATTTCTCTCAAGTATTGTTCACAAATCTTTCTAAATCTGTGTTAGTGAGCACTTCTCCTTTGCTGAGATAATCCATCAACCTCACAGGTATGGCATATCAAGATGCTGATTACACAGCATGATTATTGCACAGGTGTGCCTTAGGCTGGACACAATAAAAGGCCACTCTAAAATGTGCAGTTTTACTGTATTGGGGGGTGCTGACAGAAATAGGCCTTTTGTGTACATAGAAAAAGTCTTAGATCTTTGAGTTAAGCTCATGAAAAATGGGGGCAAAAACAAAAGTGTTGCGTTTATAATTTTGGTCAGTGTATATATATTCTGGCACTTCACAGTCTTAACCAATTGTCCAATGTCTCTGACTTACAAATTACCTCAAGCATCTTTGACATATCACCAGTCAATTTGTAATTTAATCAAGCTGGATGCTGTTAAACTAGTACACAAAGACTGATGTTATTTTCATAACACCTATGCTAGGAATACTCTAACAGTGGTATGTGACAAGCTCAATAATGTAAATTTAGTATACTACTAATATTAATGGTAATACAAAAAAAACATAATATCTTAAAAGTCAAGTAATAGAAAACATGTTAAAACACCATGCAAGACAAAGCAGGCGAAATGGAAAATAAATATTAAAGTCAAGTTTAAAAGTAAAACATACTTTTAAAATGCAGTTAGTTTTAAATTAATGCAGCCAAAGAAGTAAGGAGCACGTCAGACCTAATTTCATACACGAACAAAATACCTTCAAAGAAAGTAAAAAACATGTACAAAAAACTTTAACTACTCTTTTCACTTTAGTTGTCTCTTCATCTTATTATTCTCAACAGCAGAGGGACAGTCATTCACTTCATCTACAACAGGGATAACAACAAACCAGCAGACACCAACCACTCAGTTTACTTCTACCACAGAAACAGAACCTACAACGACAGCTCAATCAACATTTACAACAGCTGTGTCTCCTATGACCATGACCACATCTGAATCATCTACACTTGAAAGTGGTTCAACACCGGAAGCTACACTGTCCACTACAGGTACACCTTCATCTTCATCTGCACCTCCACCATCATCTTCAACTGAAGGACAAAGTACATCAGAATTCACTTCATCTACTGTAGGACAAACAACAAGCCAGCTGACACCAACCACTCAGTTTACTTCTACCACAGAAACAGAACCTACAACGACAGCTCAATCAACATTTACAACAGCTGTGTCCCCTATGACCATGACCACATCTGAATCATCTACACTTGAAAGTGGTTCAACACCGGAAGCTACACTGTCCACTACAGGTACACCTTCATCTTCATCTTCACCTCCACCATCATCTACAACTGAAGGACAAAGTACATCAGAATTCACTTCATCTACTGTAGGACAAACAACAAGCCAGCTGACACCAACCACTCAGTTTACTTCTACCACAGAAACAGAACCTACAACGACAGCTCAATCAACATTTACAACAGCTGTGTCCCCTATGACCATGACCACATCTGAATCATCTACACTTGAAAGTGGTTCAACACCGGAAGCTACACTGTCCACTACAGGTACGCCTTCATCTTCATCTTCACCTCCACCATCATCTACAACTGAAGGACAAAGTACATCAGAATTCACTTCATCTACTGTAGGACAAACAACAAGCCAGCTGACACCAACCACTCAGTTTACTTCTACCACAGAAACAGAACCTACAACGACAGCTCAATCAACATTTACAACAGCTGTGTCTCCTATGACCATGACCACATCTGAATCATCTACACTTGAAAGTGGTTCAACACCGGAAGCTACACTGTCCACTACAGGTACGCCTTCATCTTCATCTTCACCTCCACCATCATCTACAACTGAAGGACAAAGTACATCAGAATTCACTTCATCTACTGTAGGACAAACAACAAGCCAGCTGACACCAACCACTCAGTTTACTTCTACCACAGAAACAGAATCTACAACGACAGCTCAATCAACATTTACAACAGCTATGTCACCCATGAGTACCACATTACAATCATCTACACTTGAAAGTGGTTCAACACCGGAAGCTACACTGTCCACTACAGGTACACCTTCATCTTCATCTTCACCTCCACCATCATCTTCAACTGAAGGACAAAGTACATCAGAATTCACTTCATCTACTGTAGGACAAACAACAAGCCAGCTGACACCAACCACTCAGTTTACTTCTACCACAGAAACAGAACCTACAACGACAGCTCAATCAACATTTACAACAGCTGTGTCCCCTATGACCATGACCACATCTGAATCATCTACACTTGAAAGTGGTTCAACACCGGAAGCTACACTGTCCACTACAGGTACGCCTTCATCTTCATCTTCACCTCCACCATCATCTACAACTGAAGGACAAAGTACATCAGAATTCACTTCATCTACTGTAGGACAAACAACAAGCCAGCTGACACCAACCACTCAGTTTACTTCTACCACAGAAACAGAATCTACAACGACAGCTCAATCAACATTTACAACAGCTATGTCACCCATGAGTACCACATTACAATCATCTACACTTGAAAGTGGTTCAACACCGGAAGCTACACTGTCCACTACAGGTACACCTTCATCTTCATCTTCACCTCCACCATCATCTTCAACTGAAGGACAAAGTACATCAGAATTCACTTCATCTACTGTAGGACAAACAACAAGCCAGCTGACACCAACCACTCAGTTTACTTCTACCACAGAAACAGAACCTACAACGACAGCTCAATCAACATTTACAACAGCTGTGTCCCCTATGACCATGACCACATCTGAATCATCTACACTTGAAAGTGGTTCAACACCGGAAGCTACACTGTCCACTACAGGTACACCTTCATCTTCATCTTCACCTCCACCATCATCTACAACTGAAGGACAAAGTACATCAGAATTCACTTCATCTACTGTAGGACAAACAACAAGCCAGCTGACACCAACCACTCAGTTTACTTCTACCACAGAAACAGAACCTACAACGACAGCTCAATCAACATTTACAACAGCTGTGTCCCCTATGACCATGACCACATCTGAATCATCTACACTTGAAAGTGGTTCAACACCGGAAGCTACACTGTCCACTACAGGTACGCCTTCATCTTCATCTTCACCTCCACCATCATCTACAACTGAAGGACAAAGTACATCAGAATTCACTTCATCTACTGTAGGACAAACAACAAGCCAGCTGACACCAACCACTCAGTTTACTTCTACCACAGAAACAGAACCTACAACGACAGCTCAATCAACATTTACAACAGCTGTGTCTCCTATGACCATGACCACATCTGAATCATCTACACTTGAAAGTGGTTCAACACCGGAAGCTACACTGTCCACTACAGGTACGCCTTCATCTTCATCTTCACCTCCACCATCATCTACAACTGAAGGACAAAGTACATCAGAATTCACTTCATCTACTGTAGGACAAACAACAAGCCAGCTGACACCAACCACTCAGTTTACTTCTACCACAGAAACAGAATCTACAACGACAGCTCAATCAACATTTACAACAGCTATGTCACCCATGAGTACCACATTACAATCATCTACACTTGAAAGTGGTTCAACACCGGAAGCTACACTGTCCACTACAGGTACGCCTTCATCTTCATCTTCACCTCCACCATCATCTACAACTGAAGGACAAAGTACATCAGAATTCACTTCATCTACTGTAGGACAAACAACAAGCCAGCTGACACCAACCACTCAGTTTACTTCTACCACAGAAACAGAATCTACAACGACAGCTCAATCAACATTTACAACAGCTATGTCACCCATGAGTACCACATTACAATCATCTACACTTGAAAGTGGTTCAACACCGGAAGCTACACTGTCCACTACAGGTACACCTTCATCTTCATCTTCACCTCCACCATCATCTTCAACTGAAGGACAAAGTACATCAGAATTCACTTCATCTACTGTAGGACAAACAACAAGCCAGCTGACACCAACCACTCAGTTTACTTCTACCACAGAAACAGAACCTACAACGACAGCTCAATCAACATTTACAACAGCTGTGTCCCCTATGACCATGACCACATCTGAATCATCTACACTTGAAAGTGGTTCAACACCGGAAGCTACACTGTCCACTACAGGTACGCCTTCATCTTCATCTTCACCTCCACCATCATCTACAACTGAAGGACAAAGTACATCAGAATTCACTTCATCTACTGTAGGACAAACAACAAGCCAGCTGACACCAACCACTCAGTTTACTTCTACCACAGAAACAGAATCTACAACGACAGCTCAATCAACATTTACAACAGCTATGTCACCCATGAGTACCACATTACAATCATCTACACTTGAAAGTGGTTCAACACCGGAAGCTACACTGTCCACTACAGGTACACCTTCATCTTCATCTTCACCTCCACCATCATCTACAACTGAAGGACAAAGTACATCAGAATTCACTTCATCTACTGTAGGACAAACAACAAGCCAGCTGACACCAACCACTCAGTTTACTTCTACCACAGAAACAGAACCTACAACGACAGCTCAATCAACATTTACAACAGCTGTGTCCCCTATGACCATGACCACATCTGAATCATCTACACTTGAAAGTGGTTCAACACCGGAAGCTACACTGTCCACTACAGGTACGCCTTCATCTTCATCTTCACCTCCACCATCATCTACAACTGAAGGACAAAGTACA
This sequence comes from Cirrhinus mrigala, assembly GCA_036247105.1. NCBI lineage: Eukaryota > Metazoa > Chordata > Actinopteri > Cypriniformes > Cyprinidae > Cirrhinus > Cirrhinus mrigala. Next base: position 1,268,284 of record CM070011.1, on the reverse strand, counting down.
TCAGAATTCACTTCATCTACTGTAGGACAAACAACAAGCCAGCTGACACCAACCACTCAGTTTACTTCTACCACAGAAACAGAACCTACAACGACAGCTCAATCAACATTTACAACAGCTGTGTCCCCTATGACCATGACCACATCTGAATCATCTACACTTGAAAGTGGTTCAACACCGGAAGCTACACTGTCCACTACAGGTACGCCTTCATCTTCATCTTCACCTCCACCATCATCTACAACTGAAGGACAAAGTACATCAGAATTCACTTCATCTACTGTAGGACAAACAACAAGCCAGCTGACACCAACCACTCAGTTTACTTCTACCACAGAAACAGAACCTACAACGACAGCTCAATCAACATTTACAACAGCTATGTCACCCATGAGTACCACATTCAATCATCTACACTTGAAAGTGGTTCAACACCGGAAGCTACACTGTCCACTACAGGTACACCTTCATCTTCATCTTCACCTCCACCATCATCTACAACTGAAGGACAAAGTACATCAGAATTCACTTCATCTACTGTAGGACAAACAACAAGCCAGCTGACACCAACCACTCAGTTTACTTCTACCACAGAAACAGAACCTACAACGACAGCTCAATCAACATTTACAACAGCTGTGTCCCCTATGACCATGACCACATCTGAATCATCTACACTTGAAAGTGGTTCAACACCGGAAGCTACACTGTCCACTACAGGTACGCCTTCATCTTCATCTTCACCTCCACCATCATCTACAACTGAAGGACAAAGTACATCAGAATTCACTTCATCTACTGTAGGACAAACAACAAGCCAGCTGACACCAACCACTCAGTTTACTTCTACCACAGAAACAGAATCTACAACGACAGCTCAATCAACATTTACAACAGCTATGTCACCCATGAGTACCACATTACAATCATCTACACTTGAAAGTGGTTCAACACCGGAAGCTACACTGTCCACTACAGGTACACCTTCATCTTCATCTTCACCTCCACCATCATCTACAACTGAAGGACAAAGTACATCAGAATTCACTTCATCTACTGTAGGACAAACAACAAGCCAGCTGACACCAACCACTCAGTTTACTTCTACCACAGAAACAGAACCTACAACGACAGCTCAATCAACATTTACAACAGCTGTGTCCCCTATGACCATGACCACATCTGAATCATCTACACTTGAAAGTGGTTCAACACCGGAAGCTACACTGTCCACTACAGGTACACCTTCATCTTCATCTTCACCTCCACCATCATCTACAACTGAAGGACAAAGTACATCAGAATTCACTTCATCTACTGTAGGACAAACAACAAGCCAGCTGACACCAACCACTCAGTTTACTTCTACCACAGAAACAGAACCTACAACGACAGCTCAATCAACATTTACAACAGCTGTGTCTCCTATGACCATGACCACATCTGAATCATCTACACTTGAAAGTGGTTCAACACCGGAAGCTACACTGTCCACTACAGGTACGCCTTCATCTTCATCTTCACCTCCACCATCATCTACAACTGAAGGACAAAGTACATCAGAATTCACTTCATCTACTGTAGGACAAACAACAAGCCAGCTGACACCAACCACTCAGTTTACTTCTACCACAGAAACAGAACCTACAACGACAGCTCAATCAACATTTACAACAGCTGTGTCCCCTATGACCATGACCACATCTGAATCATCTACACTTGAAAGTGGTTCAACACCGGAAGCTACACTGTCCACTACAGGTACGCCTTCATCTTCATCTTCACCTCCACCATCATCTACAACTGAAGGACAAAGTACATCAGAATTCACTTCATCTACTGTAGGACAAACAACAAGCCAGCTGACACCAACCACTCAGTTTACTTCTACCACAGAAACAGAATCTACAACGACAGCTCAATCAACATTTACAACAGCTATGTCACCCATGAGTACCACATTACAATCATCTACACTTGAAAGTGGTTCAACACCGGAAGCTACACTGTCCACTACAGGTACACCTTCATCTTCATCTTCACCTCCACCATCATCTTCAACTGAAGGACAAAGTACATCAGAATTCACTTCATCTACTGTAGGACAAACAACAAGCCAGCTGACACCAACCACTCAGTTTACTTCTACCACAGAAACAGAACCTACAACGACAGCTCAATCAACATTTACAACAGCTGTGTCCCCTATGACCATGACCACATCTGAATCATCTACACTTGAAAGTGGTTCAACACCGGAAGCTACACTGTCCACTACAGGTACGCCTTCATCTTCACCTCTACCATCATCTACAACTGAAGGACAAAGTACATCAGAATTCACTTCATCTACTGTAGGACAAACAACAAGCCAGCTGACACCAACCACTCAGTTTACTTCTACCACAGAAACAGAATCTACAACGACAGCTCAATCAACATTTACAACAGCTGTGTCCCCTATGACCATGACCACATCTGAATCATCTACACTTGAAAGTGGTTCAACACCGGAAGCTACACTGTCCACTACAGGTACACCTTCATCTTCATCTTCACCTCCACCATCATCTACAACTGAAGGACAAAGTACATCAGAATTCACTTCATCTACTGTAGGACAAACAACAAGCCAGCTGACACCAACCACTCAGTTTACTTCTACCACAGAAACAGAACCTACAACGACAGCTCAATCAACATTTACAACAGCTGTGTCCCCTATGACCATGACCACATCTGAATCATCTACACTTGAAAGTGGTTCAACACCGGAAGCTACACTGTCCACTACAGGTACACCTTCATCTTCATCTTCACCTCCACCATCATCTACAACTGAAGGACAAAGTACATCAGAATTCACTTCATCTACTGTAGGACAAACAACAAGCCAGCTGACACCAACCACTCAGTTTACTTCTACCACAGAAACAGAACCTACAACGACAGCTCAATCAACATTTACAACAGCTGTGTCCCCTATGACCATGACCACATCTGAATCATCTACACTTGAAAGTGGTTCAACACCGGAAGCTACACTGTCCACTACAGGTACACCTTCATCTTCATCTTCACCTCCACCATCATCTACAACTGAAGGACAAAGTACATCAGAATTCACTTCATCTACTGTAGGACAAACAACAAGCCAGCTGACACCAACCACTCAGTTTACTTCTACCACAGAAACAGAACCTACAACGACAGCTCAATCAACATTTACAACAGCTGTGTCCCCTATGACCATGACCACATCTGAATCATCTACACTTGAAAGTGGTTCAACACCGGAAGCTACACTGTCCACTACAGGTACACCTTCATCTTCATCTTCACCTCCACCATCATCTACAACTGAAGGACAAAGTACATCAGAATTCACTTCATCTACTGTAGGACAAACAACAAGCCAGCTGACACCAACCACTCAGTTTACTTCTACCACAGAAACAGAACCTACAACGACAGCTCAATCAACATTTACAACAGCTGTGTCCCCTATGACCATGACCACATCTGAATCATCTACACTTGAAAGTGGTTCAACACCGGAAGCTACACTGTCCACTACAGGTACACCTTCATCTTCATCTTCACCTCCACCATCATCTACAACTGAAGGACAAAGTACATCAGAATTCACTTCATCTACTGTAGGACAAACAACAAGCCAGCTGACACCAACCACTCAGTTTACTTCTACCACAGAAACAGAACCTACAACGACAGCTCAATCAACATTTACAACAGCTGTGTCCCCTATGACCATGACCACATCTGAATCATCTACACTTGAAAGTGGTTCAACACCGGAAGCTACACTGTCCACTACAGGTACACCTTCATCTTCATCTTCACCTCCACCATCATCTACAACTGAAGGACAAAGTACATCAGAATTCACTTCATCTACTGTAGGACAAACAACAAGCCAGCTGACACCAACCACTCAGTTTACTTCTACCACAGAAACAGAACCTACAACGACAGCTCAATCAACATTTACAACAGCTGTGTCCCCTATGACCATGACCACATCTGAATCATCTACACTTGAAAGTGGTTCAACACCGGAAGCTACACTGTCCACTACAGGTACACCTTCATCTTCATCTTCACCTCCACCATCATCTACAACTGAAGGACAAAGTACATCAGAATTCACTTCATCTACTGTAGGACAAACAACAAGCCAGCTGACACCAACCACTCAGTTTACTTCTACCACAGAAACAGAATCTACAACGACAGCTCAATCCACATTTACAACAGCTATGTCACCCATGAGTACCACATTACAATCATCTACACTTGAAAGTGGTACAACACAGGAAACTACAATATCCACAACAGGTGCAACTCCATCTTCACCACCTACTACAACAGAAGAACAAACTTCATCTAATCCTCAAACAACAACCTCAAGCAGTTTCTACGCTATTCTCTTCGGCCTTTTGGGAGCTGTTGTTCTACTTCTCATCCTTTCAACTGTGATGATTGTGATGCTCTGTGGAGCCAGGAGGTATGTATAACTGTTTCTGTGACATATTCAAAAACCTGAAAAACAAAACAAACAATTAACACCATGATTCTTTCACCAGAAAATTAAGAAGAAGGTTATCTTCATCATATTCTGACGAAGACTTCTTTGATTTTTCATCAAAAGGTAAGATTTTTAGCTTTGTGAATGCTTTAGTAAATGTACTTCATCAGCAGTACAAGAACATAACATCGGAAATTATATGAGAACATGATAACTGAAAATATGAACTATATTATTTCAGGATCCATAGACAGAAGTTATTGGTATCAGAACTTTTCAGTCACAGAAGATTCGGCGCCTCGGCCTTTCAGCCCATACCATAAAAATACACCTGTGAGGTAGGATGAGCAATTGTGCATTTCATTTCACAACTATCTTGGAAAATACCATAGCATGTATTGGTGGTTGTTAGACTGATTCTTTTTTTAATCACAACTTTTTATTTCTCTCTGCTACAGATAAAGACCAGAGCAACTGTAGTGGTGGATGTCAGATGAAAAGAAATGACTATTATTTGGCTATTATTTAAAATATTTTTTAAAAGAATTTAAACACTATAATCTCAGGAAGCCAACATAATACATGCATTTACTGAGCTTGTTTCAGATTATTAAGAGTATTTAAAGTAAAATGATTTTGAAATCTTACTGTTCATAATAATATTTACATAGCACAAGAACAAATATTTTAATATTTATTAGATAGATAATATTAATATTTATTAGAAGCTGTACTGCGGTTCAGTAAGCTGACTGTGTGGGCGGGGCTTCCTGCTCGGTCGCCACTTAAATACAAACGCTGATCCAAAGCGACTTACAATATATGGCATAAGCAACAATATTCATAGTACAAAATGCCACTTTTCTTTTTCTTTCTTTTTTTTTTAGAAAGCTAGCTTAGGAAATGCGAGAGCAGAGGAGAAATGCAAAGATATTTGTTGTATTCCTCAACTGTAAGTCACTTTGGATATAAGCGTCTGCCAAAAGAACAAATGTAAATGTAAAATGTAAAAAATAATCATTTTCATAAATATATATATTTTTTCTAATCTATTTAAAATGATACCGCAGTAACCAGCTGTAGAACAGTCAGTTATGTTGTTTTATATTATGTTTTTATATTTTAAGTATCTATGGTTTTTGTTACGATGTATTGCTTTTGTGTACACTGAAAGCACATTAATTTATTGTTAAATTATTATTTATATGTAAAATAACTGTGCTAAATATACAGTATGTTTGTAAATAAAATTCTTAAAATAAAGCATATGTGAAACATTACAATGCATCGGCTATATTTACCATCATGTTCATCAAGATTTTGTTGTATGTTGTGGTTGTAATGTCGTTATAAGGTCACTAGGAGGCACTACAGACTTAATTATATGCCATCTAGGCCTCACCTGTTTGGCTGGTACTTCTTATCATCACATTTTTTGTTTGTAATAAATAGCAGGTTGGTGCATCTCAAACTAGAACTGTTTAGTCTTAGATGGGCTTAATAATAAAATATTTATATTTATATCTAATATACCACATAATATATCAGATTTATTATGCAACTACTGCATGACCACTTTCATAATGCTCAAGTATTTTAAGAGCTGACAAAAAGCATTGAATAGATTGATTAATCAGTGTGCTCTTAAACCTCACTAAATTGTCTAAATAAACATAGTTTGTTATGCTAACACTCCCTATTACTTAGACTTGTCATTTAGCCGAAGTTGAATGTGCCACACCTGTATGATCGCATAAGATGCTTGTCTGCTCTGAAGGTGTATATACTGTATGTATATATTAGATATAAAAATATATTAAAAAAAAAAAAAAAGTAAAATCACAATATTCCAATCACTGTGCATCATTTTCAGAGAATACAAAAATGAAAATAAAAGAACTCACATCAGTCAATTTTCTTTAGCACTGACTAGGAAGTTAATCATTCTTCCAATAAATTTAAATCTAACATTACCTGTTAGGTTTAAATTATGATTGATTATGCAAATCAGTCATAAACTTAGTTTATATAAACCATAATCTCATTTGGCTCTTATCCACCTTATTTTTTCCATAAGAGTGGGTGCAGCCATTTGTACATTTTTTGCTTCTGGCTTCCGGTCTCATCTACTTCCAGCTATTTTTAGCTGCACAAAAAGCCCGTTTTGCTGCTTGAATATTCCAAACTGGTGTGTCTTACCATATTGTTTCAATGTATTATCTTAATTATTCACACACTGGCTTGTAGTGCAAACTGTTTTACCGTTTACTGCACTTCGATATTCTTCTCGTTATTTCCCTATGGTGGATTATGAACCGGACGTCTAACACATTGCCAGAAAACAGCTTACTTCTGCATTGAAAAATAAGGTGGATAGTTTTGTAGACTTTTTAGACTGCGGGAAGAAACTCTTTCACATTTTGTTTTTCCAAAATTGAAATGCAGTAGTTTAAGTAAATATGTTAAAGAATATGTAAAAATAAACATTTCTGAGGGGCAGGTTAGGGTGTGGGTTTGGGTTAGTCTGTAATAATCATAATTAGCTTTACATAAAAACAACAGAAGTCTATGGTATGTCCTTATTTATGTAGCCAAGTAATGTTTGTAAGTAAGTGAATGAATATTCTAAGTCAGGGCCATCTAAACTAGCTGTTTGCTTTTTTTGGACCTTAATGTATGTGGTTCAACCATCTCTAGTTACTATTATTAAAGGGCGAAGGCCCTATTGTTCTTCTAAGGATTATTATTATTATTATTATTTATTTTTTTTTTTTCAATGTTTTGGGGGGTTTTGAGGCCCTTAACATACACAAAAACTCTTGAAACTTTCCACACATGTTGGAATCTGCGGCCATCAGGGCCGGACAGAGTTTGATATGGGGGGGGTCACCTGGGGGGGGCGTGGCTTAACATTAAAAAATGCGACATTTGAGGGGCTCTGTAGCCCACACCGTTTGACCTTACCAAAATTCATACGCATACAGACCTCATTGGGCCAAACAATTGCCATGCTCACAGTCTGTGCTTCGCCTAACAGGAAGTCAGCTATTCAAGGTTTTGTGAAAAACGCATGCTCTGGAATTTGCGATACTCCTACTAGGGTTTTTTTCGAATTGCCACCAAACTCGGTCAACATCATCTCAAGACAATAGGGATGCAAAATTGCCAAGGGATTTTTGATATCTCAAACAGTTTGGCCGTGGCGAGGCGACGAAATTATGGCGAGAAATGAGAAACAGGAAATGGCTAATAACGATGGCACACATTGTCTGATTCTGATGAAACTTCAGGAGTTTGTTTGCTGTATGATGCTGATCACATAGATGTGACTATTACGAGTCAAAGTTATAGCGCCACCAACTGGCAACAGGAAGTGTGTTGTTTTTAAAATGCTTTTAAATCAGCCTCTTAATTTTACTTGATTTGCTTCAAACTTCATCAGAATAATGTCAAAACACGGCCGATGAGAATCTGTAAAGGGGTCGCTGATACATTAAATGCTGTAATTTTAAAATGCAGCATCCAAACAAATTTTTATATACATAGAACTAGTCATTCTGAGAAATAAATGCTTAGTTCCATCGATATAAAATAGTCTACAAAAATTAGAAAATTAAAAAACTATTCAACATCTGATCTCACTGTAACTCTCTCACTCTAACGAGAGAGTAGTTGAGTGGCTGTGTGTGTGTGTGTGTGTGTGTGAGAGAGAGAGAGAAAGAGAGAGAGGGAGAGCATTTAAAGTGCATTATCTTCACAACTTTTTACATATGAAAAACAAGTCATTCTTAGGAAATATGTTTATCATATTTTCAGAGACCGCAAAAACATTTAATATATCACACATGTAAACTAGCAGATGAAGACTATAATACCAAGGATGAACACAAGATGACCTCATAGGATAAGGAATCTTTTTCAGCTCATTCTCAGTCTATCAGAATGATGCAAAAACATTTTGGGTAACACTTTCTATGAAGCCCCTATTTATAATACATTATCATGGTATTTATAAGGCATTATAATGAATGCATAATGCATTAGAAAAACCTTATAATATGTTATATCATCTCATGAATAATCATAACAACAATTATAATACATTAAAATACTTGAGTATTTGAGGTTGTAACTTTTAAGATTATGATTTTTTATAACACACAATGGACAGCATATAAAATCTACTTAATTTATAATGGACTATATCATATTACATTTATTTTATACATTATATATTATGTTTTATTTTGATTGTCCCCCTAGTCTATTGACAATAAGCAACTGTCCAACTACATGTCAGCTAACACTCCTTAGAGTATTAATAGACTTAGGTTAAGGTTAGGCTAGGTAGCAGGTTCACGTACTTGCCAAGTTAGTTACAATCAGTTTGTCTTTTGGGGAACCATCAAAATACAGTGTTAGCATATATTTAGCATACTACTACTACTAATAACTGCTATTATAATGCCTTAAGAATACCATTATAATGTATTACAAATACGGGCTTCACAGAAAGTGTTACCGCATTTTGCATTTAACCCTGTCATTGCTGTAACCTTTCAATCGAAACTGCAACAGTGTTACTGTCAATGCATGTTCCCGCTGGGCACCATTTTCCTGATGGTACCGGCATGGCAATTGCGCTGGCGGCGAGGGCCCACTCATCGCTGCTCGCAGCTATATTTATTAGGGCCCGAGCCCAAAAGGGCGAAGGCCCTATTGTTTTTCGAAGGATTATTATTATTATTATTATTATTACAACTTATTTTTTGTCAAGGTTTTCGGGGGTTTTGAGGCCCTTAAAATGCTCAAAAACTCTTGAAAATTGGCACACACCTTGGAATCTGCAGCCATTAGGGCTGGGCAGAGACTGGTATACAGGCGTGGCAAGGGGACTCTACAGCACCCCCTGGAATTTGGAGGGTCATATAGCACACATACTTGCACTTACACATATGAAACTTGGTACACATATAGAACTCATCAAGCTGAACAACTTTCGCACTCCATGTCATTAGCTAATCCCAACAGGAAGTTGGTTATTCTGGGTTTTGTTAAAAACACATGCTCTGGAATTTGATATACTAGTCCTAGGTTTTTTACCCAGTTGCCACCAAACTCGGTCAACCTGATCTCAAGACATTGGGGATCAAAAATTGTGAGGGGATTTTTGATATTTCGAACGGTTTGGCCGTGGCGAGGCGTTGAAATTATGGCGAGAAATGAGAAACAGGAAATGCCTAATAACTATTGCACACATTGTCTGATTCTGATGAAACTTCAGGAATTTGTTCGTTGTATGATGCCGATCACATAGATGTGACTATTAGGAGTCAAAGTTATAGCGCCACCAAAAATTAAAAATGCTTTAATATCACATGGTTATTTTTACCCGATTTGCTTCAAACTTCATCAGAATAATGTCAAAACACGGCTGATGAGAATCTGTAAAGGGGGCGTTGATACATTAAATGCTGTTGCCATGGCAACGTGTCAGACTTTAACATTTGTTTCCTGTGTTTTTGGGGCACTTAATAAGCTTAGATTTTCATGAAACTCAACACACACATCAGTATTAATGATAGTTAGACACTGGCAAAGGCTCATCAATGGGTGTGAAGGAGGTGCTCTATAGCGCCACCTTTTGTCAAAAGTGGGGGGTTAGTTTTAGCTACAGACACCAAACTCGGTATGTATATTTCACTCATCAAGCCGGACAACTTTCTAATTTACATCCATTAGCTGCGACCAACAAGAAGTCTGCTATTTTGATTTGAATGTGGATTTTTGGAAAAATCAGGCAATAAATAAATTCATACTCCTCCAAGCAGGAATAAGTAGTTCACACCAAACTTTGTCAACATGATGCCAACATACTGAAGATGTTAAATTGTGAGCGGATTTGGGATATCTTGAACGGTTGATTTATGGTGATTTATTAAAATAGCAGTAAAAAAACATAACTGTAATCTTTAAAATGCAGCATCCAGACACTTCAAAACTTTTTACATGAATAGAACTCGTCATTCTGAGAAATAAATGCTTACTTCCATCGATATAAAATATTCTACTAAAAATAGAAAATTAAAAAACTATTAAACATCTGATCTCACTCTAACTCTCTCACTTTAACTCTGTGTGTGTGCGTTAAGTGTGTGTGTAAGTGTGAGTGTTGACAGTGGGGGAGGGTGGCTGTCAGAGACAGAGAGAGACAGAGTGCATTTAAAGTGTATTATCCTAACTCTTCACAACTTTTTACATATGAAAAACAAGTCATTCTTAGGAAATATGTTTATCATATTTTCAGAGACCGCAAAAACATTTAAAATATCACACATGTAAACTAGCAGATGAAGACTATAATACCAAGGATGAACACAAGATGACCTCATAGGATAAGGAATCTCTTTCAGCTCATTCTCAGTCTATCAGAATGATGTAAAAACATTTTGATTTTAACCCTTTCATTACTGTAACCCTTCAATCCGTTAGTCTTTTGGGGAACCATCAAAATACAGTGTTAGCATATATTTAGCATACTACTAATAATAATAACTGCTAGCTGACATGCAGTACCATCAAAATAATCAAACTGATAATACAAATGTCATATTACACATTTATCTGATCTGATACCTGATCTTATGGCTCTTTGAGAAATTTTATTATTATTATTACTTATAAGTGGTCTTTGTATGCTTTAAGTAAAGTGACGTGTAACATGGCAAGATACGAGACTTATAATACGTTATAACTATGAGGAGGTAATCATACTCTTAACCACAAATAAGTAAAAATTATAATATATTAAAAGTGTTCTGATGAATACTCATGAGATGTTACAACATACTATAAGGTTTTTTATAATGCATTTTGCATTCATTATAATGCCTTAAGAATACCCTTATAATGTATTATAAATACGGGCTTCATAGAAAGTGTTGCCGCAGTTTGCTTTTAACCCTTTATCCCACACATACTTGCACGTATACATATGAAACTCGGTACACATATAGATCTCATTGAGCCGAACAACTTTCGCACTCATGTCAAAGGCTCCACCCAACAGGAAGTGCGCTATTCAAGGCTGTTTAAAAAGTGCATGCTCTGGAATTTGATATACTCCTCGGAGGCCTTTATTCCGACGGCCACCAAACTCGGTCAGCATGACCTCAAGACATTGGGGATGCAAAATTGCGAGGGGATTTTTGATATCTCGAACGGTTTGGCCGTGGCAAGGCGACGAATTTATGGCGAAAAATGAGAAACAGGAAATGGCTAATAACTATTGCACACATTGTCTAATTCTGATGAAACTTCAGGATTTTGTTCGTTGTATGATGCCGATCACATAGATGTGACTATTGAGAGTCAAAGTTATAGCACCACCAACTGGCAGCAGGAGGTGTGTGATTTTCAAAATGCTTTTAAATCAGCCTCTTAATTTTTCTTGATTTGCGTCAAACTTCATCAGAATAATGTCAAAACACGGCCGATGACAATCTGTAAAGGGGTCGTTGATACATTAAATGCTGTTGTCATGGCAACGTATCAAACTTTAACATTTGTTTCCTGTGTTTTTGGGGCACTTAATAAGCTTAGATTTTCATGAAACTCAAGACACAGGTCAGTATTCATGATAGTTAGACACTGGCAAAGGCTCATAAATGGGCGTGGAGGAGGCGCTCTATAGCGCCACCTTTTGTAAAAAGTTGGGGGGTTAGTTTTAGCTACAGACACTAAACTCGGTATGTATATTGGACTCATCAAGCCGGACAACTTTCTAATTTACACCCATTAGCTGCGACCAACAGGAAGTCTGCTATTTTCATTTGAATGTGGATTTTTGGAAAAATCAGGCTATAAATAAATTCATACTCCTCCAAGCAGGAATAAGCAATGCACACCAAACTTTGTCAACATGATGCCAACATACCAAAGATGTTAAATTGCGAGCAGATTTCGGATATCTTGACAGGTTGATTTATGGTGATTTTTTAAAACAGCAATAAAAAACATAAGAATCTTTTTAACTCTAATCCTATCTCAGTCTCATTGTATCAGAATGACTTAAAGGCATATTGATTTTAACCCTTTCATTGCTGTAACCCTTCAATTCAAACTGGTACATGGATACTGTTAATGCATGTGCCCGCTGGGCACCGTTTTTCTGATGGCACCAGGGTTGCTGATGCGCTGGCGGAGAGGACGTCATCGCTGCTTGCAGCTATATTTATTATTTTATTTTTATTTATTTTATTTTATTTTTTTCGACTAAACGGGGCATTTTGGGAGCCTTAACATGCTCAAAAACTCTTGAAAATCGGCACACACATTGGAATCTGCAGTCATTAGGACGCCGCTCTACAGCGCCCCCTGGAACACCTTCCCAAAACTTGATGTATATCCCACACATACTTGCACGTATACATATGAAACTCGGTACACATATAGATCTCACTGATCCGAACAACTCACGCATTTTGATTTTAACCCTTTCATTACTGTAGCCCTTCAATCCGTTTGTCTTTTGGGGAACCATCAAAATACAGTGTTAGCATATATTTAGCATACTACTAATAATAATAACTGCTAGCTGACATGCAGTACCATCAAAATAATCAAAATGATAATACAAATGTCATATTACACATTCATCTGATCTGATACCTGATCTTATGGCTCTTTGAGAAATTTTATTATTATTATTACTTATAAGTGGTCTTTGTATGCTCTAAGTAAAGTGACATGCGTAACATGGCAAGATATGAGACTTATAATACGTTACAACTATGAGGAGGTAATCATACTCTTAAAAGCTATAACCACAAATGAGTAAAAAATTATAATACATTAAAACTGTTCATATGAATACTCATGAGATGATACAACATACTGTAAGGTTTTTTATAATGCATTATGCATTCATTATAATGCCTTAAGAATACCCTTATAATGTATTATAAATACGGGCTTCATAGAAAGTGTTGCCGCAGTTCGCTTTTAACCCTTTCATTGCTGTAACCCTTCAATCCTAACTGCCACAGTGTTACTGTCAATGCATGTGCCCGCTGGGCACTATTTTCCTGATGCAACCGGCATGGCGATTGCGCTGGCGGCGCAAGCTATATTTATTATTCTTCTTCTTCTCCAAAGTAAAAAGTCTTTTTGAGGGCCTAAACATGCTCGAAAACTCACGAAACTTTGCACATGCGTCAGTCCTGGCGAAAATTTACATCTGATATAGTTTTCAGAAGTGGGTGTGGAAAAATGGCTCGACAGCGCCACCTATAAAATTTCAACGGAGTGCGCCTCGAGCTGCGTTTCACGTACATATACTAAACTCAGTACACACGTGTAACACACCAATACCGACAAAAAAGTCTCCTGGCACAACATCCGAAACCCAACAGGAAGTACGTTATATTGAATTTCCTGTATGATTTTTGTGCAGTTTTTGCCATTTTCAGGCCTCGTACTTTAACGAACTCCTCCTACAGTTTTTATCCGATCATCTTCAAATTTGCTGAGTGTTATCATAAGGCCTTTGCGATGTTAAATTGCGAAGATCTAGAGTTTTCGTCGAGGGGCGTGTCCCTGGCGGCCTGACAAAGTTCGATGTTTCGCCATGAAAAAGGAAGTTGCTGTAACTCAGGCAAACAATGTCCAATCTGCCTCAAACTTCAGACGTTTGATAACGCTGTTACGGACTCCAAGCAACATATTAAAAAGCATTAGCAAGTTTTAAATAGGCTAGCAACATGCTAGAATCATGCTAAAACATGCTAGCAACACTTAGCTAAGATCTAGAGCTTGCTATTATTACAAAGAAAAAGAAAATTGCTGTAACTCATGCATACAATGTCCAATCTGACCCAAACTTAATATTCAACATGCTACAAACATAGTAAAGCATGCTAGCAACACTTAGCTAATATGCTAAAGCATGCTAATAATACAATGAAACAGGAAGTTACTCTAACTCAGGCATACAATGTCCAATCTGCCCCAAACTTAACATGTTTGATACAAGTCCTGGCCTGAACACATGCCCATGCCCGTATTCAGTTATAGTCATAGCACCACCTGCTGGCAACAGGAAGTAACATGTTTAATACTGTTATGGATGCTTAGCAACATTTTAAAAATATCAACAAGTGTTAAATAGGGTAGCAACATGCTAGAAACATGCTATAACATGTTAGCAACACTTAGCTAAGTGCTAAAGCATGTTATTAATGCAATGAAACAGGAAGTTACTGTAACTCAGGCATGCAATGTCCAATCTGCCCCAAACTTAATATGCTTGATAAGAGTCCTGGTCTGAACACTTTTACGTGTCAATATTCAGTTATAGTCATAGCGCCACCTACTGTCAACAGGAAGTGACATGTTTAACACTGTGATACACTATTAGCAACACACTAAAAAGCCATTGAGTGCTAAACTAGTTAAAAACACACTCAAACATGCTCGCAACACTTACTAAGTGCTAAGACATGTTGTTAAAGCCATGAAACAGGAAGTTGTTGTAATTCATGTAAACAATGTCCAATCTGCCCCAAACTTCACATGTTTGATAAGAGTCCTGGTCTGAAGATATATACATGCCCATATTCAGTTATAGTCATAGCGCCACCTGCTGACAACAGGAAGTGACGTTTAACGGTGGTACGGACTCCTAGCAACATATTAAAAAGCGTTAGCAAGTTTTAAATAGGCTAGCATCATGCTAGAATCATGTTAAAACATGCTAGCAACACTTAGCTAAGAGCTAAAGCATGATATTAATACAAAGAAAAATT
Organism: Cirrhinus mrigala; assembly: GCA_036247105.1. Classification (NCBI taxonomy): domain Eukaryota; kingdom Metazoa; phylum Chordata; class Actinopteri; order Cypriniformes; family Cyprinidae; genus Cirrhinus; species Cirrhinus mrigala. The sequence goes on along the minus strand of CM070011.1, from coordinate 1,252,930 downwards.
GCTGTAACTCATGCATACAATGCCCAATCTGCCACAAACTTAATATTCAACATGCTACAAACATAGTAAAGCATGCTAGCAACATTTAGCTAATATGCTAAAGCATGCTAATAATACAATGAAACAGGAAGTTACTGTAACTCAGGCATACAATATCCAATCTGCCCCAAACTTAACATGTTTAAAAAGAGCCCTGGTCTGAACACATGCCCATACCCATATTCAGTTATAGTCATAGCGCCACCTGCTGGCTACAAGAAGTGACACGTTTAATACTGTTCTGGATGCCTAGCAATATTTTAAAAAGTATCAACAAGTGTTAAATAGGGTAGCAACATGCTAAAACATGTTAGCAACACTTAGCTAAGTGCTAAAGCATGTTATTAATGCAATGAAACAGGAAGTTACTATAACTCAGGCATGCAATGTCCAATCTGCTCCAAACTTAACATGGTCTGAACAGATTTATGTGACAATATTCAGTTATAGTCATAGCGCCACCTACTGTCAACAAGAAGTGACGTTTAACACTGTGATACACTATTAGCAACACACTAAAATAAGCCATTGAGTGCTAAACATGCTAAAAACACGCTCAAACATGCTCGCAACACTAAGTGCTAAAGCATGCTATAAATGCTATGAAAGAGGAAGTTGTTGTAACTCAGCCATACAATGTCCGATCTGCCCCAAACTTCACATGTCCGATAAGAGTCCTGGCCTGAACACATCTAAAAGCCAATATTCCATTACAATCATAACGCCACCTGCTAGCAACAGCAAATGACTTGTTTTACACTAACTTAAACATCCAGTGTACAATTTGCACCAAACTTGACATGTTTGGCAAGAGTCTTGGCCTGAAGACATCTAAAGGCCAATATTCCATAATAGCGCCACCTGTTGGCAGCAGGATATGTCATGTCTTACACTCAAGCATGCCATGTTCAATCTGCACCAAACTTCATATGTTTGATAAAATCGCTGGCCTGAAGACATCTGCATGCCAATATTCAGTTATAGGCATAGCGCCACCAGCTGGCAGCAAGAATTCTGGCACATCAAAATACTTTTGACATATTCCTCCTAAATTTACTATGTTAAAAGCATAGTGCCCACCATTTGCCACCGATCGGCGGTGAGCCCAGGTGCGAGGGCCGGCCCATTGCAGCTTGCAGCTTTAATTATTCTTCTTCTTCTCCAAAGTAAAAAGTCTTTTTGAGGGCCTAAACATGCTCGAAAACTCACAAAAAATCAGTCCTGGCGAAAATTTACATCTGCTATGGTTTTCAGAAGTAGATGTGGCAAAATGGCTCGATAGCGCCACCTATACAATTTCAACGGAGTGCGCCTCGAGCTACGTTTCACGTACATGTACAAAACTCGGTACATACGTGTAATACACCAATACCGACAAAAAAGTCTCCTGGTACAACATCCTAAACCCAACAGGAAGTCCGTTATATTGAATTTCCTGTATGATTTTTGTGCAGTTTTTGCCGTTTTCAGGCCTCGTACTTTAACGAACTCCTCCTACAGTTTTTATCCGATCATCTTCAAATTTGCTGAGTGTTATCATAAGGCCTTTGCGATGCTAAATTGCGAAGATCTAGAGTTTTCGTGGAGGGGTGTGTCCGTGGCGGCCTGACAAATTTCGATGTTTCGCCATGAAAAAGGAAGTTGCTGTAACTCAGGCAAACAATGTCCGATCTGCCTGAAACTTCACACGTTTGATAAGATTCATGTCCTGAACACATGTCAGTGCCCATATTCAGTTAAAGTCATAGCGCCACCTGCTGACAACAGGAAGTGACATGTTTAACCCTATTACAGACTCCTAGCAACATATTAAAAAGCGTTAGCAAGTTTTAAATTGGCTAGCAACATGCTAGAATCATGCTAAAACATGCTAGCAACACTTAGCTAAGAGCTAAAGCATGATATTAATACAAAGAAAAAGGAAATTGCTGTAACTCATGCATACAATGTCCAATCTGCCCCAAAATTAATATTCAACATGCTACAAACATAGTAAAGCATGCTAGCAACACTTAGCTAATATGCTAAAGCATGCTAATAATACAATGAAACAGGAAGTTACTGTAACTCAGGCATACAATGTCCAATCTGCCCCAAACTTAACATGTTTGATAAGAGCCCTGGTCTGAACACATGCCTATGCCCGTATTCAGTTATAGTCATAGCGCCACCTGCAGGCAACAGGAAGTGACATGTTTAATACTGTTATGGATGCCTAGCTACATTTTAAAAAGTATCAACAAGTGTTAAATAGGGTAGCAACATGCTAGAAACATGCTAAAACATGTTAGCAAAACTTAGCTATATGCTAAAGCATGCTATTAATGCAATGAAACAGGAAGTTATTATAACTCAGGCATGCAATGTCCAATCTGCCCCAAACTTAACAGGTTTGATAAGAGCCCTGGCCTGAACACATTTACGTGCCAATATTCAGTTATAGTCATAGCGCCACCCACTGTCAAAGTGACATGTTTAACACTGTGATACACTATTAGCAACTCACTAAAATAAACCATTGAGTGCTAAACTTGCTAAAAACATGCTCAAACATGCTAGCAACACTTACTAAGTGCTAAGGCATGTTGTTAAAGCCATGAAACAGGAAGTTGTTGTAATTCATGCAAACAATGTCCAATCTGCCCCAAACTTCACATGTTTGATAAGAGTCCTGGTCTGAAGATATCTGCATGCCCATATTCAGTTATAGTCATAGCGCCACCTGCTGGCAACAGGAAGTGCATGTTTAACACTGTGATGGACTATTAAAAGCATAGCAAAATATGCCATATTGTGGTAAACATGCTAGAAACACTTACTAAGTGCTAATGTATGCAATTAATGCCATGAAAGAGGAAGTTGTTGTAACTCAGTCATACAAGTTCGATCTGCCCCAAACTTCACATGTTCGATAAGAGTCCTGGCCTGAACACATCTAATGGCCAATATTCCATTACAATCATAGCGCCACCTGCTGGCAACAGCAAATGACTTGTTTTACACTAACTTAAACATGCAATGTCCAATTTGCACCAAACGTGACATGTTTGGCAAGAGTCCTGGCCTGATGACATCTAAAGGCCAATATTCCGTAATAGCGCCACATGTTGGCAGCAGGATATGTCATGTCTTACACTCAAGCATGCCATGTTCAATCTGCACCAAACTTCATATGTTTGATAAAAGCGCTGGCCTGAAGACATCTACATGCCAATATTCAGTTATAGGCATAGCGCCACCAGCTGGCAGCAGGAAGTTTGGCACATCTAAATGACTTTGATATATTTCTCCTAAATTTAGTATGTTAAAAGCATAGTGCCCACCATTCGCTGTTTCCCTAAAGCCACCGGTGCGAGGGCCCGTTCATCGCTGCTTGCAGCTTTAATTTAAAATGTAATTTAATCCTGTGATCAAAGATCAAAGCTAAATTTTCAGCATCAGCAGGGGATGTCACATGATCCTTCAGAAATTTCTATAATCAGACATTATAGAAATTAATACTTTTATTTAGCAAGGATGCTTTAAATTGATCAAAAGTGATGATAAAGACATTTATAATGTTACAAAAGATTTCTGTCTCAGATAAATGCTGTTCTTTTGAACTTTCTATTCATCAAAGAAACCTGAAAAAATTCTACTTACCTGTAACATTAATAATAATAATAATAATAATAATAATAATAAATGTTTTTTTTCTGAATAAGAAAATCTGAATATTAGAATAACAAACAGGAATAAATTACATTGTAAAATTATTTTAATAGTAAAATATTTCAAAATTTGTCTGGTTTTTTTTGCTGTACTTTGGATCAAATAAATGCAGACTTGGTGAGCAAAATAGACTTCTTTAAAAAACATTAAAAATCTTACTGTTTAAAAAACTTCTACATATATTCTATATATATGCACACACACACACACACATACATATAAAAATCACAAGCCCTTAAACACTTACCAAGCTATGTTCGCAGTTCACAGAGTCATCTCGAAGCATGGAATAATACTCGACCAGTCACTTTGCCATTGCAAGGACATTGTTTTTGGATGGATACATATAGTCAGTATTTGATGCTCTCATGATAGACACCATGTTGGTCACCGTGTTCCTCAATAATCGACAATGAAGTTCTTTCGAAAGTCTGTAACCTCTGTCTTGCCCAACGCGCTGCAGATCAAAATACAATTTTCTAACATGTTCTAGTTCACTATCTGTGTAAAGAACATATTCAGGGTTTGGCAACTGCAAGGTTCTTGGAGGATCCAATGTATTATGACCACTGGGCTCTTCAGCGGTGCTGCTGCTTTTCATGTGGTCTGTGGGATTGATGGTTGCTCTCAGGAGTACAGAGTGTACAACTCATTTTACTATCACGTCAAACGGAGGCATTCTTCGCATTTTATCCAGTCACAAATCCATGTGTTACGTCCTTGCGTTGTATTAATGTCGTCTCGGTTACGTATGGTAACCCTCGTTCCCTGATGGTATGTGTCCAGTGTACGACACTAGGGGTCATCTCGGGAGCCCAAACACCTCTGATAGTTTGAAAAAAGGCCAATGAAATTGGGTGAGCAGAATTTGCATAGCTGGCCACGCCCGGGAGATCCGGGCATAAATAGGGCAACATATGCACTGCTCACTCATTCTGTTCTGAGGAGTTGAAGCATCTCAACTCACTCAGAGGCAGTCCAGAGTTGTGGCATGGAGGACACAACGTCTCTGTTCCCTCCATCAGGGAACGAGGGTTACCATACGTAACCGCGACGTTCCCTATCTGTCGTACACTCCGAGTTGTGTCCAGTGTACGACACTAGGGGTCCCTATATAAACACGCCACAAGTCTGGCCGCGTCACAAGTGATCGGGCGCAGATAGTAACAAGCGAAGGTGTTAACATAAGTGCAGCTCACCTCTTCGTGACCTTCCAACATCCAAGAACTGACCTGTCACAGGCAGGGTTCCCTGCAGCCGGGTCTTCCTCAGTGGAGTGGCTGAGCATCTTGAGAACGTTGGGAAAGTGCCTGTTTCCTATAGGGGGGGTATAAAGTGAATAACATTAGTGAAGGGACCTGAGGTGGGCCCCACCTTAGGGTGGAACTACCAAACTCAGGACCTAGAGAAAGGCATGTCTCAGGGGAAACACCGCACCACAGAGAGTTATAGGTGGAAATTACACACATGGGGCCACATGAGGAGCCACTACATATGGGGCACAGATCCAACCAAGAGTTAGTAAAGTAACCTTACCTTATGTTGGATTTTTGTAGCGAGTTCCTCCGCCAAACTTCGCCACATCCAGAAGTGCCAAATGATGGAGAGATGTCCAGGGTTCACGTCAGGGAACCTACTGAAACTTAGAAGCGTAATCACCGTGAGGGGAGGCACTTAAGCAAGCATTACACCAAACCAGAGTGCTGAGATGAAGGGCTTACGTTCAAGACTCTTAGCAGATACTAGTTCCACGCACAGGTTGTAATCTGGTGAGTGTATAGGTGTAGCCCAACCTGCAGCTCTGTAGACGTCTGTTAACGAGGTGCCATCCGGCAGGGTAAGCCTCTGGCCCGGTAGGCCGTACGGATCGCATCCACAGCAAGTGGGAGATCCTTATTTGGAGACAGCTTCCCCCTTCTGCTGTGCTCCATAACAGACAAAGAGCTGACCGGAACGTCTAAATTCTAAGCACATTCCAGGTAAATGCGTAGGACACGGACCAGGCATAATAAGGTAGGTTGGGGTCATCTTTCTGGGAAGAATTGCTTGCAGGGTGACCGCCTGATTCCCGAGGAGAGTGGTGGTTACCGTGGGCACGTAGTCAGGCCGGGCTGTGAGAGTTACCGGTCCGATTTGCAGGCACGAAAGCTGACGGAGAGGACTTTAGGATTCCCCGCTCTTAACAGATGTGAGCGCAGTTGGGGAGGCCATCTCCATGGAGAGGGCACAGAACCATCCGACTGAAGGCTCAACGGATCTTACTGTAGGCCAGAAGGACCACAGATAGATCGGGAGAGGATGTGGTGCAATCAGGGAGGGTTCAACTTCCGGGCACCTCAGATAACAAATCGTGCCCCACCGTTCTGCCTTCTACCAAGTCACGGTAGCTGTACCTGAACTTGGTGTGGAAGCAGAAGGGTGCCTATCCAGGCCTCCTTGGAGGAGGAATAGCACAGATTTGATGCCGCAACTTCGTGGGTTCTACCCTGAGGAAGAACGCCTTCGCCATTTCCAGGACATGCCACCACCTAGTGGAGGGATCTCAATCCTGTATAAGGTGCTTGCCACTGTGGCTGGACGGTTTCTGAAGGCTTCTTGGTCGCATCAGGGACCACAGAAGTTCCAGAGATCTGGGCGTGGGTGCCAGATTGTGCCCTTCCCCTGAGGAAGGAGGTTCCCTCCTTTAGGGGGATGTGTCAGGAAGGAGCACAAGCTCCAAGAACCAGTTCCGCTGGGCCAAATTAGGGCTACCAGGAGAATCTATTCTGAGATCTTCCCGACATTGCACCATGTCTGTGCAATAAGGCTTCACTGGGGAGTAAGCCGCTCGGTCAGCAGCGTGCCAATGGATCTGAACCAAGGGAATCCTTGGTCAGGCTGTACCACCACTGGCAATGAGTGAATTCTGGTGAGGCAACAGAACTACCTGTGCCTGGCCAAATCAACTCCAGAACAGCCAGACCGTCTGAGGGTGGAGCCTCCACTCACCTCGGAGCGGACCTGTCGCCCGGAAAGTGAGTGGCACACAGAAGCTTGAGTCTGTACTGGCTCCAGAGCAGGAGATGGCGGGTCAATTGTGACATGCTAAAGTAGCATACACAAATCTGTGGTTGATGTATGTCACAGTCCGTGTGTTGTCGGAGCGAACCAACACATGTTCACCCTGAACAGGGCCAAAACCCCTTCAGGGCCCTAAGCATTGTCAACAACTTCCAGCAATTGAATGCCGAGCAGCCGAGGGACTAGCCAGACCCCGAGGCTGCATACCCGTTTCACATGGCGCCCCAGCTTGACTTGGAAGCAACTGTTGACACAGTGCGTCTAGACACTTATCCCAGGGGCACCCCTGCCCGCAAAACCAAAGTGTCCCCAAGGGCTGAAGGTTGCAACACAAAGTATGATGTACACACGATGTGTGTCTGGGCGCCACGCCCACCTCTGGACTTGGTATGAAGTCTCCATATGCATCGGGTCCAGCAGCGACCGCGGCTGAAGATGCGACATGTCCCAGAACCCTGGTACATGAAAGGAGCTACTGTACTGAATCTAGGCGTTCTCAAGCGTTGCAGTCCTGGCAAGACGTGAAGAACAGCGACAGAGTCCATACAGAGAAGAGAAAAACCCCGTACTGAGGAGAGTTTACTCTTTTCCTAGACGACCTGAAATCCCAGTCGGGCTGGGTGGTTGAGAACCACATCCCCGAGAGTGCAAATCGGACCTCGTGACTGTGCTAGTGTCAGCCAGTCACTGAGATAACTGAGAATGCAAACGCCCATTCCTGTGAGGAGGTAAGGGCAGCCTCTGTGACCTTCGTGAAGGTGCAGGGCGACAGGGATAGGCCGCAGGGAGAACTTTGTACTGATGAGCCCGACCTCGAAGACAAAATCTTGGAAGGATCGAGACATGACAGTACGCATGCTTCAGATCCAATGCCACAAACCAATTTGAACCCTGACACACAGGAATGTGTATTCTAGGGTTTATATTTGAATGGGAGCTTAACAGGGCCCGATTCATAAAATCTCAGTTCTAAGATTGGTAGGAGTCCACCACGCTTCCTGGGTACAATGAAGTAGGAGCTGACAAACTTACATTTTGGCTGAGAGGATAGGCTTTATCGCACCCTTTTCCGGGAGGGCTGCGATTTCCGCTTGCAGAACCATAGCATTCCTGCCCTGAGCCAATTTGTAAGGGAATGCCATAGACTTTGGCGGACGCCTCACAACCTGAGTTGCGTAGCCAAGTTGGTTAGTTCTGAGAGCTAAGAGGAGGGAAAGCGCCCGACCTTTTGGGACTCTGTTAGCAGTCTCAGGGTACTACAGCCGATGTACCTGGAGTGGGGATGTCATGGCTGAACAAGACAATGGGTGCCGTGCCTGGAGATGAAAAAGCCCCAAGAACACGGCGTGCACATGCCAACTTGCAGAGAACCAGGTAAGTGCCCAACATGTCCTGGTCTGCAGGCTCAGCATCTGGCCGTCTATGGAGGACCATTGCTGAAGTCAACCGAGAGGGGGGACACACCACTGACCAGCAGTGACTGTCTGCGGAAAGGCAGACGGTCGAAATGGTTGTGCCGAGTCCATCTCTCATCCCCGGGTCAAGAGTGGATCTGGGTAGGTCAGTTAACCCGCCTCCTCTGGGTTACTTGTCTAAGGAAAATTAGAAGCCTAATGAGGGATCTAGAAAACCTGCTGACGAGCTAATATTGCCACCTTCCTGCAAGAACCTGACCATTGGGTGGGACAGACAGCTGTTGTGGGGCCTCTGGAGTTCTGCAGGGGGCCGTCCGTGGTGACACGCAGACAGAGGTAGTCGGGGGCACAGGGCCGGAGCCCGACCCATGGCTGAAACCGGACACATAATGGCCCTTGTCTGCTACCATGAAGAACTGGCATGCAATTGTATCACGTTGTCACCAGAGGGACCAACCTGAGAAATGGGGAAACAAGAAGCGAACTTCTTCCCGCATTTCTAACAGTGGTGGACACCAACAAAGTGGACACCGCCCCACCCAGAGCCTGCTTCACAACTTTCATAGCTCAGAGAGCGTGATCGGCCATTATACGCAGTTCCTGTAGCTCTAGGTTGGCACCGCCCTCGTGCCGATCTCATAACGCCTTGGCCTGAACGCTCACAGGATGGCCGTGGTGTGCAGGGCAGACCAGAAGCCATGTAAGCCTTGCCCGGAGAGAACTTACAGGCCCTGGTCGGGAGCTATGGGAAGAACCCGTCAAGCGGCAGTGACTTGCAGGGAGTACCTCACAATCACCTCTCCGCTTGGAGAATCTCCGAAGCCCCCTCGCTGGACCCCCATCGAGGGTGGTGAAGGAGGAGGAGTTGGTATAATCAGCCCTCCATGGCTGCCCGTTTTAAGCACGGCCGCCATTTTAGCATCCGCCTCAAACTGAGAATCAGCCCCCCGCAGAGGCTTGCTCAGCTGAAACTTCAGCTACAAATGGCACACGCCCTCCTAGCGATGCTGCCGCTAACCATACCGCCTGTTTAGGAACTCCAAAATAAGAAGGTAAGCCGTACTGGAACGGACTAACAAACTCATTTGGAAGTTCGATCCGATCGCCGGACGCGAGGAGCGAGAGTTTTGTGGGGTTTCACCCGGCGGAAACTTCTCGCTTCCAATTGCTCCCCATTGACGCACATCGTAGCGGCCTCGTACCCGGAAGTAGAAGGACTGGAATGGAACAGTCGAGGTGAGCCGCGGCATCACATAAAAGCACACGGCTCGTGAGCAAAACGCGCCCAAGATCATGTTTTCACTGGCAAAACATGAATCAACAGCAAGCGCTGCATCAGCGTGAGCATATCCCAACACTGAACACAATGGTCGTGTCGATCGTTCGGGGTTTAGGTAAGCCGCAACCAGAAGAACACGGAGGGAAAGGTATGTTAACCAACACACAATCCCAACCGCGCCAGCTCTTTCAGAGAATTTACTCTTTTAGGAGGAATATTGCTCTTCAAGATCGCCGTCGAAGCACCCAGGGGAACTCTCACAACACTTATCTGTGTATGAGAAGGGAGAGACCGCTGCTTGCGCTATGAATCCAACGACGAAGAGGTGAATGGTGCAGCCTCTCACAGAGAGACGCTGTATTCAGCTCCGAAGAAATAGAATGAGTGAGCAGTGCATACGCTGCCCTATTTATGCCCGGATCTCCCTGGCGTGGCCAGCTATGCAAATTCTGCTAACCCAATTTCATTGGCCTTTTTTCAAACTATCAGAGGTGTTTGGGCTCCCAAGAGCGACCCCTAGTGTCGTACACTGGACACAACTCGGAGTGTACGACAGATAGGGAACTCTGTTTATCTTCTTCCCTAGTCTTTCCCGCTTTTCTTTTTACTTTCATTTTCACAGTCCCTTCCCATTGGTCCACACTGCCCGCCTGGTTCCCATGTTCCCGTGACGTCATTGACCAGCCCTCCAATCTCATCGGTGCCCCGTAAATAAAAGTGGAGAGAAGACGCCACTCGCAAGGCTCTCGATACCTCGACTTCGTTCTGTGTGTCATTCTGTGTTATAGCGATTTTGTATAGCCCATGTGTTTACCATTGTATATATATCTCACTTGTCCATTGTTCGTTACTCCATTCGTTTACCTCTCGTTACTGTGCTCTTGTCACATCCCGAGGTTGGAGAAAGGGACAGGTAAGAAAGTCGCGCAACATACATTGTGCACACGTAGGTATTTCACTATATTGTATTAGACACACTAGTTTAGGGGCGAGCTCCACTCGCTGTAGTTTTTGTCTTTCGTTAGTTAAGTGTAGGGCAGGTAGTGCGTCGCGGACGCGAAGACTCTCTTTTATTTCGTGGTTTTCTTTTGGGCAGTTAGGTAAGTGGTGGGACACTAGGTAGATTGTAGATTGTTTGCCGCCCACGTCCCCTCTCCAGTCCTTTTCCCCTTGACTGACCACCTAGGGTTGTAAAACATGTCAAGTGGAAGCCAAAATGCAGATAAAGCTAAAGGGAACAATTCCCATGCATCTCCATCCGCAGATACTGGAATCAAAGCGGTAGGGAGACTTTTCTAGAATTTTGGTGTCCCAATACAGCCAGAATGTGTGCCAAGTGAGCATGATGCGTCTAGCATCCCAGGCACTTCGAACCTCCAGGAAGCTTTTAACTGCAGCTGCGGCTCAGCACCAGACATCACCGCTTCCGCCAGCTCTGATGATGGTGCTGCGTTGACACCTTGGACTGAACTGACACCTTGGACTGAAGAAGTCATGCACGTAAGCTGACAAATTTTACTAATAAAATATTTCTTCCATGGGCATATCTGCATGTTAGAAAAAAAAAAAAAATGTACTGTTAGCAAAACTTTTTTTTTTTTTAAATTAGAATTCATAATGCTGTTTCCTCCAAATAATCTCGTCCTATCTGACTGATTTGGTGCATGCCATATACGGAACAATAAATTAAAGTACACTGAACAGGATATTTCTAGAACCAAGGCCACTAAAAAAAGTGTATCGGCACTGTTGCACTTTATTGCATTATAGTAGATTTATTAAGTTATATTTAAAATTAAATAAAGAAATAAATTATTTTGAGACTGAATTATTTAATTTCCAGCAAGAAGAAGGTGATGCAAATGATGAGTCTGAAGTCTATCAACTGAGAAAGCAAGCTGCTGCCTTTGTACTGACTTCAAGAGAGAAACAGTGCCTTTCCCAGGTGAAAGTTAGTTATGTAAAATTATGCTGATAAACCATAGTCTTACCTTCTGTTTCCTAATTGTGTATGACTTTCGTTAAGTTATTTCTTAATTATTGCTTTTTCTTTAGCGGGTTGTCAGAGACATCATTTCTGGGGTGCAGCAGTATCAAGCCTCACTGTTGGACTGCCCTGAAGCCGAATTACAGATGCCATTCAGAGACAGAGTCGGGAGTCACGGATCAACTGATAAGTGAAGTGCTGGACGTTTTTAATAATTTTGAAGACCCTTTTGACGCTGTTTCCAGTGCATATATGCAAGATGCAACACTAAAAAAAGCAGTTCATGATAGTTGAAGGAGAAGAAATTGAAATATCTCAGACTACATCTTTGAGGAAAAAGGGAGCCTCTCAAGCTCTAACAATAAAAATGAAATGTTTTTACTATATTTCTTTAGTTCGAAGTTTGGAACAACTACTTTCACATCCAATTGTTTTAGCAATGTTTGACAGTGGACCAAGGCAGAGCAAGGATGGATTTTTTTATGATATTATTGATGGGGATATTTACAAGTCACATCCACTGTTCTCTGTGAGACCCAATGCCCTGCAGCTTCTCCTGTATACTAATGAGATAGAACTCTGCAATCCTCTTGTTTCGTGTGCCTCAAAAAAACTATACATTGGGCAATAACAAAACTGCTGCTGCTAAATCAAGTGACATCTCTCACTGTGGTGTAGATGTAATTTTGCAGAGAATGCATGAAGATTTGAATTTGTTGTATAATGGTGTGAACATCAAAACTGCTAAGGGGGAGAGAACAGTATACGGTGCAGTAGTTTCTCTCTGTGGTGACACCCTGGCTCAGCATGAGCTAACAGGCTTTAAAGAGGGAGTTGAGTTTGCATTCAGCAAATGCCGGCACTGTGAGTGTAGTTTCGAAGACATGCAAGTTTACTCTGATTCAGACAATTTTGTCAAATGATCTTTAAATAGACATGTCAGACAATGTAATGAAATTGAGAGGGCCGCTACAAACTTGTTAAGACACATCTTAAAAACTACTTATGGAATTATTAGGAAAGGCAAACTGATTGAATTTCCAGCCTTTGATCTCATCAGGCAAACACCACAGGATATTATGCATGTGATATTAGAAGGAGTAGCACCACTGGAAGTCAAAACTGTACTGAAACATCTTGTGCTGTCAGGGCAACTGGACTTGGACACATTGAACAGTGCTATTGTAGGATACCCATACTCAACTGATGTCAGAGACAGACCTTATCCTATTACTGTCACCACACTGTCATCAAATGACAACAAACTAAAGCAATCATCTGGGCAAATGCTTGTCCTCCTAAAGATCCTACCATTTATATTGGACAGCTGTGAAAGAGATGAATACTTTCAAGTCATCATTGAGTTAATAGAGATTGTTCAGATCTTATTTGCACCAGTTATTTCTTTAGCAACTATAGCAAAGTTTAAGTTGCTTATGAAGCAGCATTTGAGTAATGTGAAACGGTTATTTCCTATGAACAACAGAACACCAAAGCAACATTATACGATACATATTCCTGAGCAGATTAAAGATTTGGGTCCAATGCTGAGACACGTGTATGAGGTTTGAATCTAAACACTGTTTTTTCAAACAGTGGTCTTCTAAGTTAAATTTCAAGAATGTTTGCAAGTCTTTGGTTAAACACAATCAGATGTTTGAGAGTTGTCAAAATACCAGCCATGAGAATCACCCAATTTTTTGAAAGGATGTACTATTGGGTCCTGCATCTGAAACGGAAAATTTGAAGTATGTGCAGGATAAAATTAGAGATTTCTTTTGGGTGTAGAAAATGTGCATCATATGATATCTGTAAAACAGCTTGAGCTAAGTGGCAACAAGTACTCCTGTCAGAAGTCAGTGATCCTAACCGATGTAATTGAAGGTGTTCCTGTATTTGGGCTCATAAAAGACATATACATTGCAAATTCTTCATTGTATTGCTTTGAATGTCAGGTTTATGATACAGTGGGTTTCAGTCGTGATTTTGCATCTTATGAAATTGAGATTCCAAACCTTGCTCAAACCACCGAGATAGCGGATGCAGATAAAATTGTGGTTTATACATCATATTATGCAGTCAGTTGTAAGGACCGTACCTACATTCCTCTCAAGTTGTCACACCCCTGTGGACTGTTTATGTTGGTTTCTCCCTTCTGTGCCCTTATATGGTCTTTGCTGTTCCGTTCATTGTTAAGTCTTTATTAGCACCCCTTTATAAGTTGGATTCAGTTCAGTGTTTGTCTGGGATCTCAAAGTTATGTTGGTGTGTGTTTCCCTGCTGTTCCTGTCTGAATGTACCCTTTTTGGATTTTATTAAAGCCTTTTTGTCATATTTCGTCTCCCTACGTCTCTGTCCTCACACAGCGTGACAGAAGATCCCACCATTAAAAATGTCGGAGGCTGAGGACACGCTTTTGGGTCTGTAGCAAGGTGGTCGGAGGTTGGAGCGGTATGTGGAGGATTTCCTCGAGCTCGCTAACCAGCTGAGCTGGCATGATGCTGCTCTAGGTGCGTGTTTTCAGCTGGGGCTGGACAACGAGACTATTCGTTGCGATCTTCCCGTGTGTGTGTATCCCCAGATCGAACTGATTAATCTCATCCTTTATTTAAACGATTCTAATTTTGAAGTCGAAGAAATGAGGGAGGATTATAGGTCTCGTCGTCAAGCCCCCTCTGGAACACGTCACATCATGCCAGCTCACTCCTCGCCGGGAACCCCCACATACCACACCAATGGCTTAGACCACCTGCCCAGCCCTCTCTCCTTCTCCTTTGTCTCCGCTGGTCCCGTCCAGCCCTCCTGAGTGGCCTCCAGTGCCAGAGCGGCCTGTCCCGGGCCTGTAGAACCCTAATTTCCCCCAAAAAGATTTTTTTTTGGGGGGGTGGGCATATGGACTGTGTGCTCCGCCATGGCTCCCCGAGCTCCCTGATCCACCACGGCTTCCCGAACTCCCTGATGCGCCCTGGAGGCCTTCCTTCTCTCCGCCCTGTGTCTGCCCTGCACCAGCCTCCTTACAGGCTATGGTGGGGAGCCACTTGATGTTAAAGGGGCATGTCAGCTCAATTGTAGATACAAAGACACATCGGCTTTGCTTGAATGCTACATCGTGAACACGTGCACCTCCTGTGCTCGGTTTGCGAGCATGTCTGGACATGTTTTCCAAGGGTCAGAACTTTCGGTCAGTTCCCAGGCGAATGCACTATACACCTGAACCCTAAAGTGACTGAGCCCACAAACTGGGTTAATGCGTTGGTGGTTGTTGAAAAGTCCCGCACTGGAAAGCTCAGGGTATGTTTAGACCCCAGAGACCTGAATAAGGCAATTAAAAGACCACATTACCCCCTGCCGACTCTGGACGACGTCACCCCAAAACTTGCTGGAGCACAATTCTTCAGCGTACTCGATGCAAAATCTGGATACTGGGCGATCAAGCTAACTGAAGAGTTGTCAAAATTAATGACATTCAGCACCGTAGTTGGAAGGTATAAATTCCTCTGCTTACCCTTTGGACTGATCTCAGCTCAGGATGAATTTCAAAGAAAGATTGATGAGACCTATGAAAGACGGTGTAGCAGCCATCGCAGACTACATACTCATCTTTGGAAAAACAAAATAAGAAGAACATGATGCAAACTTGCACGCTATGCTATACCCGTGAAAAAGGGGTATGCCTCAACCCAGAAAAGAGTGTCATATGTGTCCCTGAGGTCAGTTATTTTGGGCACAAGCTAACACGTGAAGGTATCAGACCCGATCCAGAAAAGGTCAACGCAGTGAACGACATGAGTCCCCCAAAGAACAAGTCAGAGCTGGAGACCATCCTTGGTATGGCTAATTACCTGTCCAGATTCGTGCCAAATTTGTCTGAGATCAACACACCTTTAAGAAAGATTCTAAAACAGAGCAATGACTTTCTATGGGGAGACTTAAATGAAAGCACTGGAGAAGACAAAAGAAGAACCTGGTTCTGTTCTGTCATATTACGACCATAGCAAAGAGCTCCATCTACAGGTTGATGTGTCAAAAAGTGGCCTAGGTGCCGTGTTGCTCCAAGACAGCAAACCCGTTGCTAACGCTTCTAAATCCTTCACACCAACAGAAGAAAACTACGGTTAAATCGAAAAAGAGTTGTATGCTGTGGTGTTTGGATGCAAACGCTTCCATATGTATGTCCATGCCAGAAAGGTTGTTGTTGAATCTGATCACAAACCTCTAGAACCCATCCTGAGGAAACCTCTTGCAGCCACGCCTCCACATCTTCAGAGAATAATCTTGCAGCTACAGAGGTACGATATTGATATTCCTGCACTGTCCAGGAAAGGACATTCCTATAGCAGATGCACTGTCCAGGAAGTCCATTCCATACAAGCTTCAGTCACTGGATGAGGATATGGATGCACAAATTCAAGCAGTTGCAACTAATCACCCCGTAAGCGGCAGGAAGCTAACTGATATCCGAACAGCAACAGAGCAAGATCCACAGCTTACCTCTTTGAGAAGCATTGTCAAATCTGGATGGCCTGACGCAAGGAAAAAATGCCCTTCCCACCTTGTTGAATACTGGAATCACAGAGATGAAATTTTAGAAATGGAAAGGCTGTTGTTCAAAGGTGAGAAAAATCATCATTCCACATGCACTAGACCAGAAATGCTAGAGCGCATACACACTGGACACATGGGAATTGAGAGGAGTAAACCAAGAGCCATGCAGAGACATCTTATTTTGGCCAGGAATTAACAAATAGATCGAGGAAATGGTGGAGAGATGCACCATATGCTTAGAGCGACGAAAATCCAACCCAAAAGAGCCTATGATCTCCCACCAGATCCCGGAGCGTCCATGGCAGGTCATCACAACAGACCTGGCTGACCGTGATTGAGTCTAGGATAGAGTGTAAGACAAAGAAAAGAACAGATAACTAGAATCAAACCCGGCTCGTGACACACACACACTGTTCACATAAACTTAAAAAAAAAAAAAAGACATGATTGGTAAAGAAACCAGTTACAATTTGAAAGTTAAAAATTATAGACATTTTAAGAAAGAAATCATTTACCTGCTTAGAGTGTGTTGACATTCTTTGTAGTTGGATAGCTGAACTCCAGAAAATCAGTAATGAGCCATCGTTTTAAGAGCCTGTTAGTAAGAAACAAATAAATAATAATTTAAAAATTCAAACAATATGGATTATAAATTCAAATTCAAGAGAAAATAACATGTTTGTTTGAAAACCAGATACAATTTTAAAGTTGAATTTGTATTTAAATTTAAGAATGAAATCTGTTGAGAGTGTGTTGACAGTCTGTGTAGTTGGATCACTCAGCTCCAAAAATTCAGTAATGAGGTGCTTTTGACTATGGAAGTTTTTTCCTAACAAAATTAAAATGAAAATTCAAATGCCTAAAATGATCAAATCATAAATCAAACTCTCAAAACAACTGCACAAATGATAAATCAAATGCTCAAAATGGCTTCTCAAATGAGAAATCAAATGCTCAAATGTGATTTAATCTCCTCATTCGTGTAAGCATTAACTGTATCAAAAATCAATTTAAAAATCATTTTTATTTGATATTCAATTTTCACGATCAACCCAGTATAAACCTGTCATAATTAAATCTATAATTCAGTGCTCTAATGATAAATCAAATGATCAAATGATAAATCAAATGCTCAAATCAACATCGCAAATTATAAATCAAATGCTCAAATGATAAATCAAATGCTCAAATCAACATCGCAAAAGGCAAATCAAATGCTCAAATGATAAATCAAATGCTTCAAATGAAAACCGAAAACCCCCATGCAAATGAGGAGTGCCAATCAACTAGCGTGGGCGGAGCTTACAAGGCGGAACTGGGTACCTCATCCGCTGTAGTGATGGGAAGTTCGGATCATTTTACCGACTCGGACCTTTGAGTCTCGTTCAGCAAAATGAACGAATCTTTTTTCGAGTCATTTCGTTCATTTTAGCAAATATAATTTAAATGTTACGTGTTGCCTCCCTAACACACCGTGCCCAGGGGCCCACGACATCTAAAGGGCCCAGGACAGCAAGGGCACGAGCAAAATACTGTATCTGTAATCTCCCGCTTTATATTTAACAAACTGTCCACCCGGGCTTTTGCGCTGCACAGAGATATGCTGCGCTGCCTATGACTTGGAACGTGAGTTGAGAGCGGTTGAGAGTCAGTCTCATGCGGACTGACCAATGAAGAGAGGGCCTCAAGTTAAGACCCTCTCCTCATTCGTCAGTCCGCATGAGGTGGGTCAAAGCTTACGCTGAGCCCGAGCGCGTTACGTGACGTCAGGCGTTGCTACAACAGAAAAAAAAAATCAGACACAATGGAGAAGCTAAGTGGGAGCGCGAAGCGAAAATTAAAAAAGGAAAAGGACATAAGAAACGCTGAAAATTTTAAGTATATACCTAAAATAGGTAATTTCTTCACTCCTGTTAATGTTGCCGACAGTTCTGTTAAGTCAGCTTCCGTCAACGATGAGGATAACTCAGCTAGCCGGGACTTTTCTACACCGCCTGCGGCAGCTTACGTTTACAGCCCGGAGAGCGAAGAGCCAGCACCAACTTCAAGCAACAACCCAGAGCCCGCGAGTCTGATCGTTGAGGGAAGCGGTGATGGCGGTGGCGGGTCTCCAGTCTCACCGCCGGCGCCACCTGAGCCGCTTGTCGAGTCTGGGAGCAGCCCCTGCATCTCAACGCCTCTACTCCCGGGGGAAATGTTTATGATAAAATAGTGATACTGCATTTTATTTTTTATTTTTTCCTTGAGGTGCCAGCTTTATGAAAATGCTGTAAATTGTTGTGGAGGGATAACTGGCAGATTTCAAATTGTTTGTGTTGGACTAATAACTTGATTGCCGTGTCTTCTGTGATAGCTCTATCAATTCCATACATTTCTATTGGGAATAAGTGTTGTTAAATAAACGATGGTTTGAAAGTGGTTGCTTATCTATTCATTTTTTGTGAAAATGGAGGATACTTCCCTCCCTCTCAATGTAGTGGGTCAATTTTACCAGATTATACACAGATGCTGATGTGTTTTGTTTTCATAGCATCATATGTGAGTGAATGTCTTTGATAGGGGACATAGTAGTGCATTTGTAGTTCTATGAGCATTTAAATATTTGTAAATCAAAATATGATGACAGTTAGGATTTGAAGTATTGAGTATATTTACTGTATATTACAGTAATATATTCTATATCTGACCATATTATGGTGATCCTGGGGTCGTGATGATGGGGCCCTTGAATATTGTTGCCCAGGGTACAACAAAGTGTTAATCTGGCCCTGTCAACATAAACATATACTATTTAAATATGTGGGGTTTTATATGCTTTTATCAGTGTTTTATGATAAATCTGACTCAATATAACATTCCAACTACAGTAAAAACACTTTTACAGATTTGTAAGCAAAATCGAACTTGAGGATGTTAGAATAAACCCAAAACACACGTGATCGTTGTCACGCGGTGAATCTGGCCAATCGTGAAACAGCCATGTGGTCATCACAGCTCCTGCAGCCGCTCTGAAGAAACTGCGCCGGCTGAGTCAGTCGGCTGCTCTCGAATGGCTATCGCGGTACTTTGATGCCACACGTGACAGTCACGAGGCGTCGGCGCCGCCTCAAGTTGGACAAAATTTCTAACCGGCATACACTGCTTCAAGTCAGAATTTGAGCGAGCTGCGCAGCGCTATGTTAAGTCTCTATGTTAAGAACTATGTTAAGAACTCTCTCCCGGCTCTGCCTCCACTCCTTTCTTCTGCCCCACAAACTTCCTGTACTGTGACACCCATCAGGCCGTCAGGAAGCTAAATTCTCTCCCGGCTCTGCCCCCACTCCCTTCTCCTGCCCCACGATATTCCTGATCTGGGACACACACACACACACACACACACACACAAACACGCACGCACTTACACTTACACTCACTCACACACACACACACCCCCCACCGACCGGCACCAGTCACTTTGTGTAGTACTGGTGCTCTGCTAACTACCTCATACTACCCAATTACTACCCTCAGACTACCTCTAAAGACTATGTCACTTTATGTCACTTTATTACAATCATAAGCTCTTTTTGCACGATATTTCTATATATTCTATATATTATATGTATAATTGTATTTATTTGCATCTTTAAAATTGTACTTTTTGTATTTAATGTTACGTGTATGCACCTAGGGTCTGAGAGTAACGCAATTTCAATTCTCTGTATGTCTGGCACATATGGCAAAATTGACAATAAAGTTGACTTTGACTTTTGACTTTGACTTTGACTTAAGTCGAACACACCTCATCTCTTGAGTCTTCGGGTTCGAATCGTTCTTTCATCACGTGGCAGCCCCATAAGATGAACGAACGACTCCAAAAACCCGAAGACTCGAAACAGGTGAACTAATTCCTGTACAGAACCTAATAGGATGTTGCACATGCGCGACTGAACGAATCACTCCCCGAGACGACTCGTTCGTCCCGAGTCACATTAAAGATTCATTCAAAATGAACGAATCGTTCAAGAACGACCCATCACTATTGAGCATTTGATTTGCCGTTTGCGATTTTAATTTGAGTATTTGATTTATTATTTGCGATGTTGGTTTGAGCATTTGATTTATCATTTGAGCATTTGATTTATAATTTGCGATGTTGATTTGAGCATTTGATTTATCATTTGCGATGTTGGTTTGAGCATTTGATTTATCAATTGAGCATTTGATTTATCAATTGAGCATTTGATGACTTTTAAAAATGACTTTTAATTTGATTTTTGATACAGTTAATGCTTCCCCGAATGAGGAAATTAAATCACATTTGAGCATTTGATTTCTCATTTGAGAAGCCATTTTGAGAGTTTGATTTATTATTTGATAATTTGAGCATTTGATTTATCATTTGCACAGTTGTTTTGAGAGTTTGGTTTATGATTTGATCATTTTAGGCATTTGAATTTTCATTTGTTAGGAAAAAACTTCTATATTTGACAGTTACAGATTTGAAAAACAAAAGGGCGGGAATAAAGAACCCTAAATTCTAACACAAAGAACCATTGCATCATCAAAAGGGTTCTTCAGGATGCTGTGGTTTTAAATGGAACTGTTACTACATGTAAAGAACATTTAAAGAACCATAATTTTTTAGAATGTACACAAACACACTAGTTGTCCATGAAATGGATTTGTTGTGGATTAAAATGTTTGGGTTATTCCACAGAATTTATTTGTGGGGAAAAAAAAGTTGTGCACATAACACAAAGCTTGGGTGAAATTGCAAAGCCTCCTAATCTACAAAATACGGCTTTGGGATGTAATTGAGTCATTGTGGCAAATACATTTTTTAACCAACCAGTTCTGAAGGAGCTGAATGACTGACTGAATTTCTTAAAATTCAAAGATTCCAGTCCAAAAATCCAAAACAAAACAAAACAAAACAAAAAACAGTTTTCCTGACTTTGTAGGATCTGTCCTTCTAAATAAAATTCACTACAATTTTGTTAATATCATCACAAATTCACTAACAGAAATCACTGTAAACCCCAACAAATTTCCTAACTAACACTTAATTGTAAAAGTCTGGTATTCTGTACTATTTGCATACTATGCCTTTGTTACTTAGAAAACCCTAGTTAAGATAAATTGATTGTCACGAGTACCAATATGTCAAGCTAGTTTATAGTTCCCAGCATGCCTCACTTCAGGCTCCAGGAGTAAATGTTGAAATGACGTGTTATTTTGTGTTTTTGCACAAGAATAATATAGGGGCAGATCTGACAGTGTTTAATCTTCTATGTTTGGTTTTAAAAGAGTTTCTGTTATGTCAGCATTTTTGAGGAGGTTAACATTGTGCTAAGGAGTAGAGCCTGTGGGTTAGCTTGAGGATGGGTCTAGACACATTAAGATTATAGATTTAAAAAGCATAAATGCAGTTGTTGACGTAGTGATAGTCTCCATGTTGGAAAGGAAAATACGCAGGTAGCCTACTCGATACAATCTTTGACAGGTGTATTGATTACTGTTGAGTATCAATTCACACTTTGATAAGTTTAAATACAACACTGAGGCTTCTCTAATAGTAATGTTGATGTTTTCATACCAGGAATTTTCAGAACAGATTCTTCCCTCAGGCAATCCATCAAACATGGAACACAAAACACTATTATACATTTATTTAGCACACATACGTATTTACATTTCAAATTTGCACACAACATATGTGCCTGTACATACTAAATTATCTATTTTGTATATTGTGTTTTTGCTATTTTGTATTTTGTGTATTTGTATATTAGTCTTTTTATTATCCGTGTCTTGTCATGTCACTGTCATTCTGCTGCACTGTGGAGCTTCTGTCACCAAAACAAATTCCTCCTATGTGTAAACATACCTTGCAATAAAGCTCATTCTGATTCTTATTCTGAAATAATGTAAAATTATGGAGGTTTGGAAAGGTTTAGTATAATTACTTTGAATAATATAAATGGTATATAAATGGCAAAAACTGTACTAAACGAAGAGCCGGCGTTCCTTCCGCTACGAGCGACCACACTTGCTTTTTTCATCTGCCCGCCGCTTCAGGGTTCCCGTTGTCCTGGGCGGGGCAGAGAGAGCGTACGTCATGACGCCACTCGTGTCACTACTGAAGTGGGTGCTTGAACGCACCAGGTTAAATCCTTCACCAACGCGGGCGTCAAGCTAAGTACGTTGAAGAGAATCCGGCGCGGTTCATTTTTGATAGCGCTACGCGGCCAGGAGCCGGCAGGTGAGTACGCGATCGCCCGGTTAAGTGCTCCGATGAGAGGGCGGCGTGATCCCGAGGAGATCGCCGCATTTTCCATCGGAAGTTGCTAAGTCAGAATTCCCCATCTAATACAGGTTGCTCTTCGGCCCTCGGGCAGCACTCGCTAACCTTACATTCCTTCGCTAGGTAGGTTTGTCAGCACCTGTTCTTGCTTGTAAACACAAGCTGTGTTGTGAATGCGTCGGTGATCGGTGTGCGGTGACTAGCACTGCGGTTCGACGGACTGCGGATCTCTATTTTGGTTCGATTAGTCAAGATGTGTGACATTGCGGAAAGTCGTCAGGCGGACTAGAGAACTTTCTCCACGTTCATCGCGTATGGTGACCTGCGTGTAACGTTACTTGAAGGGGAAAGTCCTGTGACGACAAAATATATCAGTTCAGTGTTTGTGACGTGGTGTGTTGTTTTGTGGGGGATTCTTTAAACTTTTTTTGAACTTCGTAACAGTGTTCTCGGAAAGCTAACTCATTAAAGCTACTCATTTGGACTTTAAGGTCGAAACTGCTGAGCATTCGTCGTCAAACATATAGTTTATTTAAAGGTTTTGTAAATGATATCCTGTTCTTCATATTGGGTCGTTGTTTTGGTTGAAATCCTAAACCCGGCTCGCATTGGTCAAGCTGGAGGGTAAATCGGCTCAGATTTTGAAGCCCCAGATGTGGCGCCTGATTATAATGCTGCAACCCGATTTCATGCCAAAATAAGACAAGATTCAACTTTTGAATAGCTTTTCAAGTTTACAGTGCCCCTGCAAAATGAAACATTTCATAGCCTGAACGGTTTGTTAGTCTTTGCTCAGTGTCAGTTTGTCAGTGTTTGGCTGGGAGCTTGTTTTGGTTGAGACAGATAGTAATGGAGAGTCAAACTGAATTCTAAAGTTTAGTTTCTGCTTTATATCGTGTGCACTTTTGCTGCTATAAAGGTGGGAGATAGTTTAGGGACAGGTTTGGTGGTTTAGTTAGGTTTAAGGGTGGATTAACAGGTAGGGATAGGGTCAACAGTGTGGTTATTGGTGTAATTACAGAAATTTGTATTTACATGAAGATATTATTATTATTAATACTATTTCCCCTAAACGGCAATTATAGGATTATTAAAGGAATAGTTCCCTCATTTTGCCATTCAAGATGTACAGTAGGTGACTTTATTTTTTCAGTAGACCAGTAAAGATGATTTTTAGCTGATGGTTCATGGTGATTCATATTATGCAAGTTAATGGGTGCCATCACTTTGAGAGTCAGAAAAGCAAGTACAGGAAACATGAAATGAGTACCTGCTACTCCTGGCTGATATATTGAGGTCTTAGGAGTCTGTAGCTCAAGCTTTGTGTCGTGTGATATGTGTGCGGTATGCAACGTCAACAGCCGTTGTAGTTCCAGGTTCTTCTAAATGGCTTTACTTGCTGGTGAAGGCGTCCTCCCTCTCTGCTGTAAACAACAACGTAAACAGTGTTCAGTTTCTTGCACAGGTGATCATTTTGGCAGGAGTACCTGCTTTTTTGACTCTCAAAGTGACAGCACCCATTGACTTGCATTATATGAATCGCCAAGGGCCATGGCTTCAGCTGAAACTCTTCTTTAGTGTCTACTGAAGGAAGAAACTCACTTACATCCTAAATGGCCTGCGGGTGAGTAAATGAACAGCAGAATATCATTATTGAGTGTTCCTTTACCTTCTATAAGACAAAGAAGTGGATTGATTAAGGAAAGCCTATGTTTTTGTGGACTTGACAACTTCATGTGCTGTCTTGAGTTTATGTCTCTGTGTACAGCATATTGTAAACGGTGTCAAGCCACATTTATTTATATTGCACTTTATACATTACAGATCATCAATTATGAAACAGGTTCAGTTCACATTTTGTTCTCATCCAGTTGTGTCAGTGCAGTTAAAGTGATAATATTACTGAACATGAATTTTCTTTTAAACCCCAGTGTTAAAAGTGTAAGTTGAGGTGAAGAAAATCCTGGATTGAGGAACTGATGAGTAGACAATATCTGTCTTATTTTACTGAAATCTGGATTGTACCACTTTAGTGATTTTAGCAGTATGTCACGTTCAGAGTTTCTTATTTATCTGTTTCAGTCACATGACTTTTTCCTCTCATGTGGCTGATTGTGACCTTCAGTGGGCAAAGCAATGGTGGTGAATACAAAAACACATCAACAAAGATACAAATAAAATATGTTAGTCATTGTGTTTGACCATACGAGGTCTCAGAAAATATTTCTATAGCTCAAACTGGTGGAGTTCTGCCAGTGTCAGGATTAGATGGATTAGGATTACATATAGATTTGCAAATCGTAGCTTTTATATGGTCTGTGCTAACTTGATCTGTGAAAATGTTTTCTGGGACTTACTATGGATCAAATCCAATGATCAGTGTTTTATCTTGATATCTCTGTTCATGTGTTTCTGCATTCATTACCATTATTTTGTCCTGCTGATGATCATAAATACGGTGGTTGAGTGGAAAAAGTCACATGACTAAAACAATAGAACATGCCCGTGTGCTGTATGTTTCGTATGTTCACAGGAGCAGGGATGTTAACTTGTCAACTTTCATCAGTAATGCGTTTTGAATCCAAAATGGGTTGTTTGTTTGATTTGTGTGGAGAACTAAAAAATTCTGGCTGGGTCTGTGAGGAGTCACAGGGAATGAAATGAGAGCCACGCTTTTTGACTTGTCAGAAAAAAAGCTTTTTAGTGTCTCTGAGTGGTTCGGTTCACAGTAAATCTTCCTCTGCTTGTGCTGTATATCAGAGTCATTAATATGCATTTGAAAATGCGACACCTGCCAAACATCTGCCTAGAATTGTTCATAAGTCTGTCAGCAAAAGAGAAGCATTTTGGTCCAAATTAAAAGTTCTATGATTTAAAGGAGAAGTCCACTTCCAAAACAAAGATTCACAGATAATGTACTCACCCCCTTGTCATCCAAGATGTTCATGTCTTTCTTTCTTCAGTCGTAAAGAAATTATGTTTTTTGAGTTAAACATTTCAGCATTTTTCTCCATATAATGGACTGATATGGTGCCCCGATTTGAACTTACAAAATGTAGTTTAAATGCGGCTTCAAACGATCCCAAATGCGGTTGTAAACGATCCCAGCCGAGGAAGAAGGGTCTTATCTAGTGAAACGATCGGTTATTTTAATTTAAAAAAAAAATAAAAAATTAAATACTTTTTTTTTAATGTGAAACGCTCATCTTGTCTTGCTCTCCCTGAACTCTGTGTATTCTGGCTCAAGACAGTTAGGGTATGTTGAAAAACTCCAATCGTATTTTCTCCCTCAACTTCAAAAATCATTTCAAAATCATCCTACATCACTGCAGAAGCACCGACCCAGTGTTTGCAAAGTGAACATGCAAAGAAGATCAAACACCCTTAACAAAAAAGGTAAAACAGTGATATAGGATGATTTTGAAGTTGAGGGAGAACATGAGATGGGAGTTTTTTGACACACCCTAACTGTCATGAACCGGAACAAAAACAGTCCAGGCAGAGTAAGACAAGATGAGCATTTGACATTTAAAAAGTATATAAATTGTGTTATTTTTATGAAAATAACAGATCGTTTCGCTAGATAAGACCCTTTTTCCTCAGCTGGGATCGTTTGAAGCTGCATTTAAACTGCATTTTGGAAGTTCAAATTCGGGGCACCATATCAGTCCATTATATGGAGAAAAATCCTGAAATGTTTTCCTCAAAAAAACATAATTTCTTTACGACTGAAGAAAGAAAGACATGAACATCGTGGATGACAAGGGGGTGAGTACATTACATGTGAATCTTTGTTTTGGAAGTGGACTTCTCCTTTAAGTGGACTTGTTACAGTGTCTCAGTCCATTGTACATTTCCATTGATGTTTTTAGGAACTCAATCTGTTTTTGTTGTTGTTATATTGTAGGCCTATATATTATTTTAACTCATAATAATAATAATAATAATAATAATAATAATAATAATGATGATGATGATGATGATGATGATGATGGCCTGAATGGATGATTAAAATATCTAATGATTTAATCTAGCAAAGAATAGTAAAATTACAGGTATTTAAGTGTTTATTTCTTTTAGCTGAGAACTGCAAGAGGGCCTTCAGATTCATGTTTAGTTAACAACACGTTTATACACTGCCATTCAAAAGTTTGGGATCAGTAAGATTTTTTAAATGTTTTTTTAAATAAGTTTCTTCTGCTCATCAAGGCTGCATTTATTTGTTCAAAAATACAGAAAAACTGTAATATTGTGAAATATTATTGCAATTTAAAATAATAGTTTTCACTTCAAATCAGACAGATGAAATGCAGTGCAGAAGTGCAGTAAGATCATCTTTCTTTGAATGAATTATAGCATTTATTTCAGTAAATTATCGATCAGTTGATTGAGAGAGAGAGAGAGAAGGAGAGAGATGACAGTTGTGCGTGCGTATTACCTACCTGCTGTGCATCTCTCTCTGCAAACAATTAATTAATTTAAAAAAAAAAAAAAAAAAAAAAAAAAAAATCATAGGGAAGCATTGACAAGTTTATGCATGCGCGCAGCGTAATGAGATTTCTGGCCTCTCTCTCTCTGTGTGTTGGTTAGTGTGCATCAATTAAAGCAGCGCATTAATATAGAACGGTGATTAAACTGACCTGTGCATTAAATGGTTTTACTGCATACCTGCCAGCCAATCAGAATCCAGTATTCAGACAGACCATGGAATAAATTGTAATAACTTTACAGTATAACTTTTTTTTTTCTCTGTATGATCAAATAAATGCAGCCATGATGAGCAGAAGAGCAAGAAAAAAAAAAAATCTTACCGATCCCAAACTTTTGAACAGCAGTGTACATGCTTTTGATTTCAGGTGAAATGGTGTAAACTTCTGTCCACAAAAATGTTGTAAAGTCTGTGAATGTGGAAATAAAGTGAATCTGGCACCTGTTGCTTTCCCAGATGCATGGTAGTACAAGCAAACTGCGTGGCAGCACATCAAATTTTTCCACAGCCTTTCGTGATTTTTCTTTTGTTCTTTTTTTTTTTGGTTGCACTCACAGTAAGTAGAGGTGTGTGTATCATGAAACAGTATAACAGTGGCCGATATATTATTAAACCAGTAATTGTGTCAATTAGGGATGTGACGAGATCTCGGGGCACGAGATCTGATGTGTCCCGCGAGATCTCGTGACAATATCCTCTGAAACATTTTGTAGTGTTTACATTAGAGCTGCACGATTAATCCTTAAAATATGGAGATCTCGATTCAAACACCCACGCGATCTTATTCCTGAATGACACCGATTTAGCTGTGTATATTAGGACTGTTTCACATCGTGAGTGTCAGTGGAGCGTGAAAAGCAGGTTTTGTCGCTGCCCATGTTAATGAATCAGAGGGTCGGGTAAATGTGAACGCAGAAAGAGCAACACAAACAGTCTTTTCAACCACATTATAATCATTATTTCTGTGTTGCAGACATTTAAATAACAGAAGTACTGGGATAAAAGTTTATAGTTTGGGTATAAACACTTATTGTCTACAGTAGCGATCAAAACGAAACTATCTTGTATGTGTAGTAATGCTTATCCTCTTCCGCCAGGAGGTGGCGACAACTGCCCGTTTAAAAAAAGTATGTCATTGAATCATTCATTCAAGAGATTCCAATAGTCAAACAAGTCTTAATGAAGTGAGACACTGACTCCTTCACTGAATGCTTTTTTTTTTTTTCTTTAAATTTTGTTTAAATGAATATATGTTTAATAAAAGACTTAAGCAATGAACAGTTTGTCAGAACCACTAATAAATTGTTATATTGTTATATCTTTTTTCTCCAGAATCGTGAGAGAATCATGGTCTCCAATTTATTAAAAACAACTGTGATTCTCAGTTTATCCAGAATAGTGAAGCTCTTGTTTAAATGTTGTTTATTACTGCATATAATTCATTAGAATGGAATTTCATAAAGTTCAAAATGCACCTACATTTTTTTATTTTTTTGCATTTTGTCCTTTTCATTTAAATAAAAGACTATTTTCCCTATATATTTAATCATTGAGGGTTTCTTAAGAAAAGTTTAAAAATCTCATCTCGTCTCGTTCTCATGAACCCAGTCTCGTGTCTCATCTCGTCTCGTCTGATAAGTGTCTCGTCACACCCCTAGTGTCAATGGAATTTGACTGACGATTGCTTGTGGTATATTTGCGTTCACCAGCGAATCAGTCTTTAATTACTTGCAGCTTTTCTCATTTCGGATGATCTCTATCACATGTGCTGCACGTGTGACCACCAGTGTGTGTAGCCAAGTTACCATGTCACGTCACTCTGTGAGGATTATTTCAGCATCTTTGCACCATGTTGTGTTATTTTTTTGCACTAAATCTAAATCATGATAATCCGTAAGTAAAGACGTGGCATTTGAAGTACTCTGTTTGACCATTTTAAACCATTATGTGCCTGATGAAAGAAATGCAATATTTGTTAGAGAGTAGCAAATTTTCATTTACAGTTGCATGAGCTTCCCATGTGTCCTTATTTTTGAATTGCCATTTGACTTTTTGCACAGGTTGTTTGTTTCAATTGACTTCTCACAGTGTCATAAATACTTGTGAAAGGCAACAATGAAAGATAATTATTCAGCTGGAGACTGTGCGTCTCGGTTTGAAGTGGGATAGAGTGAATTGTACAGTGAGGGTCAATCCGCTGTTAACTGTGTTCCCCAGTGACACCATTAGCAAGCAGTTTCCTGAATGACTCTCAAAATGAGAATGTTGTGAATTCACTCCCACATGAATGCGGTTGTCAATCCCGAAATGTGCGGTTTATACGTGGCCCCTAGCAGCATGAAAAACTAACTTTTATTTGAACTGGGAGTAAAATACAGAAAGTGAGCAAAGATGCTTCTCTTTATTATAATTGCTAGGGTGTTTTGTTTTTTTTTTTTTTGTTTTTTTTTGTGTGTGTGTGTGTGTGTGTGTGTGAGGAACTTGTTCACCTTGTACATCCTTCTACACCTCCTTGGTATTGATTATTATCAGCGTCTGGTATCTCTTCTTCATGAGTCTGGGCGGCGCTCGAAACCTTACATTGAGGATAACAGAACAAACCGCTCTTCCCAAAAGAATAAAAATCTCAGTACTTGAAATTTATTTGCTGTGCATCTAAAGGCGGATTACATGTCGAGATGCTAGTGGACTTTTCCTCTTAATATACAACTCCTGACGTATAAACGCGTGTTTTCGATCAATAAAAAAATTGACCAGTTACTCAACTAAATCATGGAGTTTATTTATTTATTATTATTTTATAATAATAGATATATTTATTCTATTTATATTTTATATTTATTGTTATATAGTTTAGGCACCTCGAATAAATTCACATTTGTTCATCAGTGTCTATATTGTGTGTTTTAGGTGTAAAACTTTAATGAAGGGGAGTTGTCTAAGACATAGGCTGATGAATATTAGGGATGTAATGATATTAAAATCTCATGATACAGTATTTGTGTTATAAAAAAAAAAGGACTTGGAAAAAAATGGAAAATTTTGTAAATTCTTCTTTCTAATGCACTTTGAGAGTTATTAGCCCATATTCTTAACTCATATTCTTAGAAGTCAGGAAAAAAAGTCAGTGAATTGTTACATCCCTTATGAATATTTGTCAGTCGTGTGTTATTTGAAATGCAGGATCACAGAATGAAAGCGTGACAAACCTCATTAGCTTAAGTGAATTAAATGATCACACATACGACTTTGAGTTTCTTCATGACACACCATGACATTGAGCTGTTAGAAATGCATACACAATCACATCATTACATCAAATACATCGTACAGCGGTGCAAAAGAAGGGCTGCTGTAGTTTTTTGAACAGATTTGTTGAAACAAACCATCCAACAGAACAAGTGAAATACTGAAAAGGGCTGTTAAAGAGGAGCCGATTTCCACTCTGAATTGATTCCTTTGTAATTGATTCCCGTCCCTGTGAATCACTGTCACTCCCTTTATGTCAGCACGAGCTCACTGAACTCTCTTTAATGGCTAATAAACAGTACATAACACACAATCTCAGAGTAGCAACCCAAAACTTATTTTTGAAGTAGAGTTTCAGCTCTGTTATGCAGCAGAAAACACAGCGGAAGTCTGCTGTTACATATTGCTTATGTGTGCAGTGTGAAATAGGCTTTACACGTTCAACTGCACCAACATACCAATGAAACAATGTGTTGCATGAAATTACTGAAATGGCAAAAAAAAAAGCAAGACCCATCCCTGCACTGTTTATACGTGCTGATATATTTCTCTTTTCTTTCTCTCCACAGACATTGCTGCACCTGTTTTCCCTTCACTTTTGTTTTATTAATTTTTTTTTTTTTTTTTGTACTTTTATTATTATTTTTTTTCTACACTGTTGCTCCAACATCAACAGTCAATGTTTGTTGGAGAGGAAACGTGCAAGTATAGACAGAGCATTTCAGAGCAACAATGAGCACATCAAAACCCAGTGGACTCAAAGCGCCCAGCAAAATTGGCAGACCAACCAATGCTGGGGTCACGAAGACGTCTCCTTCTGCCGGTAAGAGCCATATATATACACTACCAGTCAACAGTTTTTGAACTGTAAGATTTCTAATGTTTTTTTTTTTAAAGAAGTCTCTTCTGCTCCCCAAGCCTGCATTTATTTGATCGAAAGTACAGCAAAAACAGTCAAATTGTGAAATATATTTATTATTTAAAAGAACCGTTTTCTATTTAAATACATTTTAAAATGTAATTTATTCCTGTGATTTCAAAACTGAATTTTTAGAATCATTACTCCAGTCTCACGATCCTTCAGAAAGCATTCTAATATTCTGATTTGCTGCTCAAAAACCATTTACTATTGTTGAAAACAGCTGAGTAGATTTTTTTTTTTTTTTTTTTTTCAGGTTTCTTTGATGAATAAAAAGTTCAGAAGAACAGCATTTATCTGAAATAGGAAGCTTATATAACATTATAAATGCCTTTATCATCCCTGCTAAAGCATCTTTGCTAAATAAAAGTATTACTTTCTATAATTTCTTTCCAAAAAAAAAAAAAAACTTGACTCCAAGCTTTTGAATGGTATAGTGTATAATGCTACAAAATTTCAGAAAATTGAAAAATGCTGATCTTTGT
This sequence comes from Cirrhinus mrigala, assembly GCA_036247105.1. NCBI lineage: Eukaryota > Metazoa > Chordata > Actinopteri > Cypriniformes > Cyprinidae > Cirrhinus > Cirrhinus mrigala. The sequence goes on along the minus strand of CM070011.1, from coordinate 1,221,466 downwards.
TCATCAAAGAATCCTGAAATGTACTTAACTGTTTTAAATATTGATGATGATGATGATGATGATAATAATAATAATAATAATAATAATTATAATCAGAAAAATGTTTCTTGAACAGCAAATCAGCATATTAGAATGATTTCTGAAGGATCATGTGACACTGAAGACTGAAGTAATGATGAAGATTCACCTTAATAAATGACTTTTTAAAATATGTTTAAATAAAAAAACTTTTGACTGGAAGTCTATATAATTAAAAGTATTGTTTCAATGTCAACAATGGTTATGTTAGGAATGGAATATTATTGTGCTGCATTCTGTGTAATGCTTACAGTTGAAAAAAAGTGAAAGGGTAAGCGTTATGCAATGATAAAAAGGTGTTCTGTTCACACAGATGATTTGTATATCGAGCACAGGACACATACTGCATGCTGTAGGAGTAGTTTGGATACTGAACAAAGCCGTTTTCTTTTGTTCCTTTGAATCAGGTGCTGCCAAACCAGCTCAAAGTGACAAATCCTCAGCCGAAGCCCAAGATGCAGGAGAGCAGTTCAAGATCGGGGATCGCGTCTGGGTCAACGGAAACAAGCCGGGCGTCGTTCAGTTTTTAGGAGAGACCCAATTTGCTCCAGGCCAGTGGGCTGGAATTGTGCTTGACGAGCCAATTGGGAAAAACGACGGTTCGGTGTCGGGCGTGCGCTACTTTCAGTGCGAAGCCTTGAAGGGTATTTTCACGCGGCCCTCCAAGCTTTCACGCACAGAAGGTGAGGCGGACGGCACGACGACGGCTCCTCCGTCCCGCGCTGCGTCGCCCACCCCGTCCACTACGTCGGTGTCTGCTTCAACCAAGAAACCAGCTTCACCCACCAAAACCACCGCTGCTGCTCCAACCTCAGAACTGGTGCGGTCGAAGAGCGAATCCGTGTCCAACCTGTCGGAGAGCGGCTCGGTCAAGAAGGGAGAACGGGAGCTGAAGATCAACGATCGAGTGCTGGTGAGAGTGTTGAGATGAGCTCTATTGCGTATTAAGATAGGAGGATTCAAGGTTGTAAGATAAGCATGATTGGCCTCATCATCATAAATTGTTCTGTTCCCCTGATTCTTTCTGAAATTAAAAATAACTTCAATAAATAAGGGTAATTTTCAGAATTCGGCATGTGCTACATTACACTTTTCTCCATTTAGAGCTGTTTTAAACAGCATTTTACATGAGTTTGCAGGCCATTTCTATGTACAATAAAGTTGTTATGGCAGCTATTCCACTGTTTTGGAATCCTGTGCATCAGAATGTATGTCTTTGTTTCCGCCACAGGTTGCTGGCACGAAAGCCGGAGTGGTGCGTTTCTTGGGCGAAACGGATTTTGCCAAGGGTGAGTGGTGTGGAGTTGAGCTGGATGAGCCTTTGGGGAAGAACGATGGTGCTGTGGCTGGAACCAGGTACTGTGGCCTGTTCTTACATTTACACTCCATATAGGAGCGACGGATTATAAGAACATCGATTTGTGTGTAATTAGGTATTTCCAGTGTCAGCCCAAGTATGGTCTGTTTGCGCCAGTGCACAAGGTGACCCGTATTGGCTTTCCCTCCACGACCCCAGCCAAGGCGAAGACCAGCGTGCGGAAGACGCCGACAACGTCGGCGACCACCCCGTCGGGACTGAAGCGCAGCCCCAGCGCCTCCTCCATCAGCTCCATGAGCTCCGTGGCCTCGTCTGCGAGTTGCAAGCCCAGCCGAACAGGACTGGTGAGTGTACATACCGTTGCTTACGTAGCTATAGCACGCTTAACAGGGACCGAATCTGTCATTTCTGGGATGTTAACAGCACCAAAATGGAATTGCTGAATGGTTTCTTAAACTGGGTTTTTCCTTCAGCTGTTTTTTGGCAAACATTAGTGTTTGGCAAACTCAAGCGATTGATTGAGCCAGTTGACAGGCCAGGTCTCCAACAAATAGGGCAATGTTAACATAGCTGAGTCGCATGAACAAATGAATGTATTTTCTAGGCAAATGCCTGCTTTCTATCCAAAGAAGGCTTGTTATAAGATGCAGTAGGTGCAATAAGCAAATTTAGATTTTTGCTCTGCATCTATGCATGCTAGCTTCAAATTTGTTGTTTCCTATAAATCCATACCTAAAATCTTTGTCAGATCTTTTCCAGACGTTGCACACATCAGCTCTACCGTGCGAGCAAAAGTTATTAAAAGCATTTTGACGCTTCATGTTAAATCTGGTCCATTATGGCTAATATTCCTGTTTTGTGTGCACAAAATCCAAATTAATTACTCAATAGCTTGCGTTGTAATTAAAAAATAAATAAATAAATAAAAAATCATATCATTCATATCTGGGTCATTCTGTGTCAACTCAACCAGAGGTCCCCGGCTCAAATTTTTGATTTTGCTAATATTTTTCTGAAGAAAGATAGACATGTATAGTGATGAAAGCCAGCATATTAAATGTCATGGATCCATTGTTTTGAAGAGGGAGGTCAAAATGGCAATTTTTCACTTGAGATTCAGAGTTTAAATTACAGGGGGGTAAAAATGACTTCAGAAAGATGGCAGCATCATTATCTTATTTTTACACAGAGATTTTACACAGCAATCTTTGTGCCAGTGGTGAGGAATCAGCACTTTTTTAGTTTCTATTCCAAAGTTTGCATGCCTGTAACTCAACAAGTATTAAAAATACTTAATGCCCTTTAGATATTGGGTCTTAACACACTTTTCGTTTGGCATCTTTACTTTTAAGGCCCTGTATGGTTCATTCCAGAGATGCTGAAATTTCAAGCTGTAAATCCTTAAATTGTACACATTTTCAGTGGTCAAAAACCAAATCCGAGACTTCTTGTCTTTTAAAGAGGAATGTCTGAAGAACAAATAATGTTAAAGTTAGGTATGTATCTGTCGTCGCATCATCCAGGTGGATGCTGCACACTGGTGGTGGTTGAGGAGATTCCCCCTTCTATGTACAGTGCTTTGAGCACCCAGAAAAGCGCTATATAAATGTAAGGAATTATTATTATTATTATTATTATTATTATTATTATTATTTATCATTATTATTAAGTATAAAAGATTTCCCAATATGATTTTAGATTCTAGTTCTTAATGAACTTTTCTTTTGGAATGTTAATTTTCAAGGCCCTGCATCATTCAGTGCCAGAGATAAGGGGGATCTCAATGAGACTCCGTGTCCAGATTGTTAAATGTTTTTTTCCCCTAGGTTTCCGGTTTTGGAGGGGAGGGGGTTTTAGGGTCAGTACCCTGTACCCAACGGTACTTTTTTTTTTTTTTTTTTTTAACTCTCTTTTTTTTTTTTTTTTTTTCTGATAATCAAATGAAGGCATTAAACATTTATTTACTTTTAATAAAATTAATATTAAACCCTTTTATTTTTTGCCAAACAAACAGAGGTTTACTGTTAAAATTAATTCATGGAAGAAAAATTGTGTGAAAATTGTTCAAAAAAAGTTGGAATAATAATTGTGGTATTTATTTATTTTTTTTCTACAATTAGGTGGTTAATCTTAATTAAATCACATTTAATTGTTTTATTTAAATTTGCCAGAAATAGGAATACATAAACACCTACATTATACTGTACTGTACTATTACATGTTAAACCGTACTTTTATTTTGACAGGTTGCCGGGAAGATTTTGTGTGTATACAGTATGATATGATGCTAGTTTTCTCAAATGAAACTGTAAAATTCACATGAAATGACTCTCAGAGCAGCTCTAGAGATTAAGTTCATGCGTTTATGTAGTCATATAATGAGATCATCACGTGTGCCTCAGTATTTGTGTAGTAAACAAAACCGCGTCTCTGCCATTCATACATACAGAGGTAAACGGAACATGCAGGATTCACATTTAAACCGTCTTTTTGCGTTTTAATATTCACAGACACTAGTCCATATCATGATTCGAATTAAGTGACAGACCTACTTTTGATTTATTCATCCAAGAATTGAGGAATTCCGTGGCATTCTGCGCTATAGAGTAAATCCGTTTTTATGAATGGACGTTATCGCGGAGGAGAAATTGTAGATGCGCGACCATGTAGAGACAGAAATGACTTGCCGTTGTATAAATAAGATAAATAACATAGGGCTATTTAGTTTGTTTAATAAAAGAACAAGGTATAGACCTGTTCTATAGGAAAGGTAAGCTTAAATGACTTCTGTTGAGATCTGGCGCTATATAGAAAATAAAGTTAAATAAAATTAACTTGACCTTCAAGGGGGACGGGGGTGCCGTTGCCCCTAATATAGTGGCAGGGGAAACACTGTCAAAAATCAAATGTTGGTCACTTTGTATACAGTTGATACTGATTTTATTTAAAGAACAATGTCTGAAGAAGAAATAATGTTGAAATTAGAATTGCTTCTTGTTTCCTTCTATCAAAACAACTGCATAGAACATAGCTGTCTGAGTGCTAAAAATACACTGAAATGGTCAAGTTGAGGCACATTACTTTGCTCTCTGTAATCTATTCTTAAGATTCTATATTAGAATCAGTTTCAGGTATATTTGGAAGAAGGGATTTTGTTCATTTTAACAGCTTCGGAAACTACCAAGAGTTTAAGCATGCAGTATGATAACATGTTTGAAAGAAATGCCACGCCTCATAGGGAAGTGTGGTTGCTTTCGCTACACATTGCGTTCACATCAGTAAACCAAGATTTACCCTCAGCTGGATTAATTATTAGAATTTCTTTTTCTTGTCTATTGTTATAAAATGTGAAGCACAGTTATAGATTGAAGTACTATCTACTGCTAAAGGGCATATTTGCCACAATCACTGATAGTGCCTCTAACACTGAAGGCCTCTTACGCTTGAAATAATTAACACTGGGTAATTCTGAACCCTAAGTAAATGGGATCCTGGGTAATCTTATTTTGTATTTCACACTTCATACTTTACCTAGAGTTAACAATTATTCTTGTTAATTCATAATCTGACGTATCACATTATACATTCATAAACCCTGGGTTTCTGTTATTATTTGCATGTTTGCATTGTAAACAGTGATGAAAACCACATTTGGTTTTTGATCATTTAAAATGGGTAAATTGCTAAATTTGTAGCTGCACTGAAATCTCAATATCTCTGGGATTAAACCACACAGGGCCTGAAAATTTAGTAGTTTCTTAGGAACTAAAATCTAAAATCAGGTAATACTTGAGTTACAGCCATGGACATTTTACACATTTTAGAAAAAAATGATTATTTATGACACTCAAACGTGTATGTTGTATGCAATTGTTTTGATAGAGGGGAAACAAGATATATTTCTAGTTTCAGCATTACTTCTTCTTCACACATTCGACTTTAAATACATTCAGTATCAGCTGTACGTAAAGTGACCAACATTTGGTTTTCAAGCCATGAAAATAGATAATATTCAACAAACTGAGAATGGATCCCCGTATCTCTGGGACTGAATGATGCAGGGCCTTGAAAATGAAATGAACTAGAATCTAAAATCACATGGCGACATCTTTAATATCTCTTGAGGTACGCAAACTTTGGAAAAAGAGTATTTATGGCACTCAGGCAGGTATGTTCAACGCAGTTGTTTTGACAGAAGGAAACGAGATACATCTCTAGTTTCAACATTATTTCTTCTTCAGACATTCCTCTTTAAAAGAAAATAAGCATCAAATTTTTGCAAACTGACCCACATTGGGTTTTTGACCATTGGAAATGTGTACAATTTAACAGTTTACCCCTGAAGCCATATTGAAATTCCAGTATTTCTAGAACCGAACCACGTAGGTCCTTAAAAATGAAGATGGAAAAAGAAAAATTTGTTAAGACCCGATATCTAAAAGGACATCACAATATCTTAAATACTTCTTGAGTTAGAGGCATGCAAACTTTGGAGTAGAAATTTGAAAAGTGCTGATTCCCCACAGTTCCCTCACCATTGGCACATAATGCAACAAAGATTGCTAAAGTCAACAGATTTTACTAATAGAGCTACCAACCTCTGTGTAAAAATAATATTATGATGCTGCCATCTTTCTGTAGTCATTTTACCCCCCTGTAATTTGACTCTGAATCTCAAGTAAAAAATTAAATTGCCATTTTGACCTCCCTCTACAAAATAGTAAATATTCATCCATGAAATTTAATATTTCGGCTTTCATCACTATACATGTCTATCTTTCTTCAGAATAAATATTAGCAAAATCTAAAATTTGAGCCGGGAATGTTTCTGAAATTTGGTTGATTTGACATGGAATGACCCATCTCTGTTTTGTCTTTTTGGGATAGCATGCATTTCTGTAAACAGTTTCATCAAATCTTTATCATTGGAGATTCAGGATTGTTTACCTTGCAGTAGAGGTGGGTGATATGGCAAAATATCAAGTCACGATTTTATTCAGGAAAATCACGATTCACGATTTTGTCATAATTCTTTGTCATGTTGTTCTTGTTTCTTTTTTCAAGTTGTCTGAGCAGTACAGCCAAACTAATTTGTCTAATTTAAAAACAAAGCCTTACAAGGTTACAAAGTCTAACGTAAAAAAATAATGGCAGACATTTAGGCCAAAGTACCCTAGTAAAAAAGTAATAGATTTAGAATGCATTTATTTTATACTAGGTATATTTCAAGTCTATTAACATATTTACCGGCAGATTGCTTGAGACTTACTGATTTAAAAAATGATAAAAAGTTGTAGTTAAACTTTGTTACTTTATTAATATTAAGCCTAAAATATGTTTTAATGTCACTATTGATCAGGATAGTGTGATCTTTAAATAAAATCGGTCTTTAAATACAAAATATACAGTGTATCTAAAGTGTACTTGCAGTAGTTCCACTTTAGCACAATCAAATATACTTAAGTATATCTTAAGTTAGACTTAGTGTATTAAGTACAAAATTAGTTGTTCCAATTTAGCAGGCTTTAAATATACCAGTTTAGTATAGTAAAAGTACAATTGCAGGGTATTTTTATGAAGTACATAATATGTAAATGTATTTGTAGCATACTTAGCATGAAATAAATGTATTTTAAATACATTTTAGTATATTTATTTTTCACCATGGTAAGCAAAGATAAAATCTTTTTGTCATTATTCTTGTCATTTTATCATGCCATTATTTTATCTTTGTCATTAAAATATAAGAACACAGATACTAGAAATACACAAGATATATAAATAAAACAAGCAGTGCTTTATTTTTCGGGTACAGTAGGTGTATTTATCAGTAGCATTTAAGCAATAGAATGAACAAATATGAAAACAAAACACTACATACACTTCAATGTTTAAATATATATATACACAATAATTCTTATTAAAGCAGCTGTATTAAAGTTGTTCATTCAAGAGCAGTGAGTGTTACCCTCATTGTTCATGATAACTTATGTCCAACAAAAGAAACTTATTCAAGTTTAAAACAATTTGAAGAGTGAGTAAATAGTGACCATTTTTATTTTTGGGTTTTTAGCATTTTGTATTATTAGTCTGCTGCCCCTTTTAAGAGCTGCACACATCTAATATACAGGCACACATCCGTTTTTCTCTGAACTGTTTACTTTCACTTTAGACATAAGCAACTGTGTTCATATGTAAACCTTGTGTGGTTTTGGCAGTGTTAGCGTGGTCAGACGTGAAAGATAACTCAGTCCAGTAATCAGGAGCCTTTTGAAAGGCTTTTGTGTGTGTGCGCTTCAGGTGTAAACGCTCAGAAAAACCACATGCCAGAACAGCACGAATTAAATGTTTAACCGGCAAGGCTTTAAAACACATGCAAATAATGTACTTTTGTAATTGCGAATAAGTGCAGTGTCCTACTGCTAACACTTGATGTGAACGTACGTCGCATTAAATAGTATATTGAGAAGGAGGCGCCAAAACTGCAATCGATAGAATGTGCGCTGTAGCGCAATACTACGATATTTCTTCAAAAGCAGACCGTGGAGACATTTTAATCACCCACAATCAAAAATTGTCATATCGCACACCCCTGCTTTGCAGTATTTGAAGATGCAATAAAATTGTTTTGCCCATTTGTCCGAATGAGCAACTGGTACCTGGAGGCTAATCACTGCTGCTTGCATGATATGTATTATATGTATCTTATATAAGCAAAAAAGCAACTCTAGAGCATGCTGACAAAAGCATTCACTATATTCATAGTACATGCATTCATACTAAAGAACTAAGTAAATAATTATTCAAAAGAAGCACCTACTCGGAGAGAGTGCGATTTCAGACGCAGACATAATTCTTCAAGTGTCACTCCTATAAACAAACATGGCAAACAGCAGCCAATCAAACATCAGCAGCTTATAACATCAAATATGAATGGATTCAAAGGTTGAAAATGCCCATTTATTTCTCAATTCTGACTGCTTTTGATCTGAAAATCTTACCAACGCTATAAGTGAACCGCAGTGAATTTGATCATTTAACATTATTTTTTAAATTGCAGCCTTTTACCCTTTGTAATCTAAGCCATATCACAATGTTGGTTTTAATTTTGATTAATTGTTTCGCTGTAGTTATAAATATACACAGAATGTGTGGGTCTGATCAAATTTTCCAGCATTCTACCTTATGAGGCTCTTCTGTAGTTGTACCGAATCAAAGCTCAATGTGAACGTAGCGTTAATACTTCTAAAAATGCATATCTGAAAAACATGACTGAGAAGATGTTATGTGAACCAGGCATTCCAGTATGAATGAATTTCTCTCTGAAGCTGACAGAGACGTCTACGAGGTACGCGAGGAAGATCTCGGGCACGACGGCGCTTCAGGAGGCCCTGAAGGAGAAACAGCAGCACATCGAGCAGCTCCTCGCCGAGCGCGACCTGGAGAGAGCCGAGGTTGCCAAGGCGACCAGCCACGTGGGCGAAGTGGAGCAGGAGCTCACGTTACTGAGAGAAGGACAGGAGCAGGTCAGACCCCACTGTGCATGCAGACCCTCTGTTATCTGTGTCTTTATTTTGTGTCATATAAGGAGTAACTGATAACAGGCCATTGAATGGTGGAAGAAAATGCATGGCAATGCAGCCCCCACACAAAGTGGGTGCTTTGTTATTTCTATAACCTCAAGACATTTTTTTTCAGGGTTTTGTTCTTAAAACAGTCTTCCAAACTAGTTTTACTATTTTAGTCTTTCTACTTCAGAATTTTACAATTCATTTCAGTGTAATACATGTCATTTTTCTGTGCTTATTTGTGAAATTCACTAGTAGTTTCTGAGTACAGATGGTTTCTGCAGTAAATTCACTTCAATCAGCATCTCAGAATGTCTGTCAGCTCATCAGAATCAGTCATTCTAGAGTGCTTCTCTGGACGAGGTTCAGAAATGAGCTACAGCCAAATGAGTTTTAAGCTGCAGATAGTTTAGAGTGTGCAGCACAAGAGTAGGCGACTTCTGGACAGCTCATATTCATATTAGGATACAGTGACTGCTCAGTGTTACTGATGTTACCATTTTGAGCTTGTTAAAGGAGATGTCCACTTCCAGAACAACAATTTACAGATGATGTGCTCACCCCCTTGTCATCCAACATGTTTATGTCTTTCTTTCTTCAGTTGTAAAGTAATTGTTTTTTTTTAATTGATTTTTCTCCATATAATGGACTGATATGGTGCCCAGAGTTTGAACTTCCAAAATGCAGTTTAAATGCGGCTTCAAACGATCCCAAATGTGGTTGTAAACGATCCCAGCCGAGGAAGAAGGGTCTTATCTAGCGTAACGATCGGTTATTTTCATAAAAATAATACAATTTATATACTTCTTAATATGAAACTCTTGCCTTTCTCTCCCTGAACTCTGTGTATTCTGGCTCAAGACAGTTAGGGTATGTCGAAAAACTCCAATCATATTTTCTCCCTCAACTTCAAAAATCATTTCAAAATCATCCTACATCACTGCAGAAGTACCGACACAGTCTATGCAAAGTGAACATGCAAAGAAGATCAAACACCCTTAACAAAAAAGGTAAAACAGCGATATAGGACGATTTTAAGGTTGAGGGAGAACATGAGATGGGAGTTTTTCGACATACACTAACTGTCATGAACCGGGACAAAAAACAGTCCAGGCAGAGTAAGACAAGACGAGCGTTTGACATTAAAAAGTATTTAAATTGTATTATTTTTATGAAAATAACCAATCATTTCACTAGATGAGACCCTTCTTCCTCGGCTGGGATCGTTTACAACCGCATTTGGGATCATTTGAAGCCGCATTTAAACTGCATTTTGGAAGTTCAAAATCAGGGCACCATATCAGTCCATTATATGGAGAAAAATGCTGAAATGTTTTCCTCAAAAACATAATTTCTTTACAACTGAAGAAAGAAAGACATGAACATCTTGGATGACAAGGGGGTGAGTACATTATCTGTACATTTTTATTCTGGAAGTGGACATCTCCTTTAATGTTAGCCCCTGACGTTTCCATGTTTTTTAGGGCATCAAGGCTAATGTTTTCATAATCATGACGCTAATGGACTTGTTTTAGAACATGAGACCAATTCATTCAACCGATAAAGGATTTTTGATGGCTGATACAGATCTGACATTTTGGAAAGCATTCACATGTTTTTTTTTTTTTCTCTTTTTTTTTTTTTCAGTTTTTTTTATTTTACATAATATTTACTAAAATTATTAGAAGTAAATCATTTTAAAATGAATAAATTAGGGAAAAAAAGGTAAAATAAACAAATTTATACCTAAGATAACAGCTTTTTTTTATTTCTAATTGGTCCTGTTATTAGTATTTTTCACAAGGTAGTCATCTATTTACTTTTTTTCTTTAAGACTTGTTATAAACCTGAAGTCAGCTACGTAAAATTTTTTTAGACTAATACTCTAATGGACTAGATTTTCCTGTTTGTGGAATTAAATGTTTATTAGCTATTGAAAGCCTGATATAAATGATGTAAATGGACATTTGCTAAATGCTTTTGGTATATACAGTATAAAAAAAAGTAGTATAGCCTGTAGGTTATGCGTTAGAAGTGTTATAAGTTAATGAAGAGGAAGAACAGACAACTCGTGTACGTCAGCACTCAGCCTCCGAGACTCTAATAAAAGCCTTTCTTCCCCTCGTTACTTCCGCTTTACACTTTCTGTTTTGGATGTGGTGGTTGTAAAAGCAATTTATAAACATCATGTATTTATTTCTTTATGCTTATTTATTTGTCTATGAAATACTAATGTGCGCTTGGGTCGTCTCTGTAGTGATTGAAGTAACAAAGTTGTGTGTATGTGTCGTTTCATTTTTTTTTTTTTTTTTTTTTTTTTTTTTCAAGATTTCAAGTAGTCATAGCACTCATAATGAAGGATCAGCCAAAAAGGGATGTGGGCTGACATAGCACAGTGATTACTAACAAAAAAAAACAAACAAACATGGTGATATGTAATAATCAGAAATGATCCTGACCCCTGGACTAGTATGCAGCGCTGCCACATTAACCTGCACTGTGTGCAACAAAAGCACAGTGTTTGTGCTAGGAGACAAATACAGTTTTAATTAAATAATGATCAGTAAAAAAAAAAAAAAAATGCACAGTAAGTTTATAACTTACTGCTATGGAAATATTGATGGAAGTTTATCAGATTAGATTAGATGATTGCAGTTGTCTTGAATTGAATTGTTCCTGCAGTATGTGCTGGAGGTTGATGCCAAGATGGACCAGCTGCGAGCGCTCGTGGAGGCTGCGGACCGAGAGAAGGTGGAACTGCTCAACCAGCTGGAGGAGGAGAAGAGGTGCAGTATTCATCAATCAGTTTGAGATTTCATGAGAACAGTTTGAGTATTAATACTGTGATAAACGTATAGTATTTGCATAGAGAAATCGTTGAGCTGATAGACACAATAATAATTGATATTAAATATTGATATTGTTAAATTGTTTTGTCCAATGAAATGCATAGAATGAGAATAGTGTTCACCCAAAAATGAAAATTTTGTGATAATTTACACACTATAATGTTGTTAAAATCAAAAGATATAATAGCCAGTTTTGGTGACCTTTGACTTCCATTGTATGGACAAAAAATTTCTCAAAATGTATGTTTGCAAAGTCATACAGGTTTGAAACAACAGGTTTCAAACAAGGTTTGAAGTGAAGTGACGGAAAAGATGATAGAATTGTATTGGTGGATCTATCCTTTTAATTCATTTATTTTTTTATTTATTATTATTTTTTCTCAAGAGCATGTCAGAATTCTCTCTCTTGTTCTGTTGACTTCATAAACTAACATTGTCTATGATAATACAACACAAGTTATTTTATGTTTACTGAACAGTGCGCGAGCTGACGTGCTCACTTATACTTTAGTCATAGTTTATAAATATACATTTATTACATGATTATTATTATTATTATTATTATTATTATTATTATTATTATTATTTGTTTTTTTCATGGCTGCAATGGGGGAGTGGGGAAAAAAAAAAGCAGCTGACATAGGAGTAACAAACGGAAAATTATAAAGAATTATTGTCCCAAACAGGAAGGTGGAAGACCTGCAGTTTCGGGTGGAGGAAGCCTGCATTACCAAAGGAGATCTGGAGGTATTTGAAGATTTTAGCTCCGATAGAACATTCAGACCAAAAGCTGCGGTCACACTAGAATTTGACGCGTTCGTTCTGTTCTCAAACACGCAAATGTGCGAGAGCTGAAATGCAAACTCGTGTGTGACCAGTAGAGTTTGTAGTGCTGTGGGAAAGATGAGTAGATATAGTTTTTTTTAATAATTTGAATGTTATTTATACATATTGCTTGTTTAAAACAGAAGCCCTAGAGCAGGAGTCTCCAGCCCTGATCCTGGTGAGCTCCAGCCCTGCGGATTTCAGCTCCAGCCCCAGTCAAACACACCTGAAGCAGCTGATCAGGGTGTTCAGGTTCAGTTGATGATGACAGGCAGGTGTGTCGGAGCAGGACTGGAGCTGAAGTCTGCAGGACGGGTTTTCTCCAGGAGCAGGTTTGAAGATCCCTCAGTTAGGGTGTGCCACCATAACCTATTTGGCACCGTATCCATATTCTGAATGATGAACTACTCCCTAATTTGGATTTTGAGCCAAATGAAGATGAGTCTAGTTTTACCGCAATGAGAAAGGTCTTGTATTTAGACCGGACTGCAACTTTTTTGATGACCAAACTATGAAAGGACAAAATGTATGCATTCGGCAGAACTTTAAACATACGCTCTTTCAAATACACTTTGAATTCATTATGTTTGTATTAATTATCTGCAAAAGAGCTGTAATTTGTCTGTTCGTTTCTGGTCTTGTCCTGTTCTTGAATCAAGTACTCTTGAAAGGTTCATTGATTGTTTGCACCCTTCATCATTACACATTTGAGTTTTCATGTCCTGACCTACTTATTCAGTAATAGACTATTTTCATCCATTCAAATTTAAGAAACTGTTGGCTAATGATTTGAAGTCATAAAACATGCAAATCAGCAGCTTAGACAATGATTTCTTGTGCAGGTGATTTACATACTTGAACAGTCGTAGCAAGACTAACAAGATAAGAGAATTTGTTCGCTATTTTAAAATAGTTTTCTATTGAAAATGGATACTAAATGATCACCTTTTTTTGAAGTTGATCGTCAAGCTGATAAGCTGTACGTTATTGTGTTTGTCTTTTATATTTTGTAGGGTAATAAATTCTGAGTTAATCTGTAATACCCTAACAAGTCACTAACCTACATGAAGATCTCATTATGCAAACTTCAGTATAAATGTTTTATTTGATGAAGTTATTCCTAAACACTAAAAGTTATCAGATTTGTTTCATTGTTCCTCTCTTCTTTGTTGTGGTCAATGTACTGTTTTTTTTGTTTGTGTTTCTAACCCCAGTCACTATAATGCTGCATGGCGTCCGTTTGTTTGTTTGGCCATCATCAGCATGACTATAAGCATTCACTGACCGATGCTCTGCTGCAATATTTCCTCACACTTTCCTTGGCTATGGCATCGATCCGACTTGCATTCGTCACAACGTCTTCCGCCTCCTCCGCTTTTTTTTTTTTTTTTTTTTCCCCCTCCGTGTTGCGTCTCCACAGCTGTCCTCCTCACCCCTCGTCTTTCTGCATCAGGCTGGCATGTGATGGTGGCACTGGTTGTGTTTCTTCCTCTCCCCTTTCTGTACTAACAGACGCAGACGCAGCTGGAGCATGCCCTTCTTAAGGAGCTTGAACAGAGTCTTCTCTTTGAAAAGACCAAAGCTGACAAACTGCAGAGGGAGTTAGAAGACTCTAGGGTAATGGATCTTCACCTGGGCTGCGGGTCAAGGATCACTGAAGATATGCCACAATGCTCCAGCTAACATTTATTGTTTTTCTATGTCAGGTGTCAGTGAGGGAACTTCACTGCATGTTTTTCAATTATTCCAATTAATAACTAATTTGAGGAATGATTACTAACACACACTAAATATCTAATTGCTGTCTTAATGTACACATACAGGTATAGAAGAACACAAATTAGTTTTAGATCAGGGTTCCCACAGGAACAGAGATGCTGAAAACATCAGGAGATTATAAGCTGTCCTCTGGAAATCAGTTTAACCTACACCACATATACAGAGTGCATTAGTGCCCGCACATTCTTTTTTTTTTTTTTTTTTTTTTTGGGAGGTGGTGGTTCTGGAAGTATCTTTTCCATTCACTTTTCCCATAGGTATTTTAACAAAGTTTTGTTTAAAGCATTTTGAACCACTCGGCTGAAAGTTGAATCACAACATTACAAACTTTTATTTGGAGCACAAAAGTATTTAAATATCTTTGAAAAGACAAAGGTACAAGGCAGTGTATTTAACGGTGTTAATGAGGGAAAGAAATAATACAAAGAAATAGAAAATTATTCATTTAAAGTTGGTTTATAATGTATATCTGGTGGCCAAAACTGAAAATTTCTCATTTGCTTTTAATGATCCTACAAGATCAAGTTATATTTTAAAAAAACATGGCTAAGGTATTTAACTGACAAGATTATTTGGCAAAAGAAGAAAAAAAAAATAGCCAACAATACATTGTATGGGTCAAAATGATTGATTTTTCTTTTATGCCAAAAATCATTAGGATATTAAGTAAAGATCATGTTCCATGAAGCGATTTTGTTAATTTCCTACCGGAAATAAATCAAAACTATTTTTTATTTTTTATTTTTATTAGTAATATGCATTGCTAAAAACTTCATTTGGACAACTTTAATGTGATTTTCAAATAGTTGTATCTTGGCCAAATATTGTCCTAAAAATCATACATCAATAGAAAGCTTATTTAATTAGCTTTCAGATGCTGCATAAATCTCAATTTAAAAAAAAAAAAAAAAAGGACTCTGGTTTTGTTGTCCAGGGTCACATATTGTTGATTAACAACATCAGAGCTCACAACAGGTTTTGCTTAAAAAGTTGCTTCAAAATCAGTTTGCTTGTGAAGAAAATCAATGGAATTTTTACTTTCAGAACCCAACTGTTGTGCTCTTAGGGAGTGGCTGTGTAAAGCAGAAAGTTGAAGTCTTACTAAATTTGATAAAATGGAGCAATAAAAGAGAAAAGGTTAGTGCATAAAAGGAAATCTGCCCATAGTATAGTTCATTAAAATACTTGATCCTAAACCATGAAGACTGGCAATATCTTGATAATCCTTTCATGTGTGGGAACCCTGTTAGATGATCAGTTTTGGGGTTGGTGTTGTTTCCCCACAAAGTCATGATCCCTCCCAATTCTGTCCCAGATTTTTTGCCTTTTTTAACATAGCTTAGGTAGCATTAATCCTATAAATTGAGCAAAACTACACATCTTTGAAAATCAATGTAAATGATCCACATTTTAACCGGAAAAGATGATCATATCCATACCGTCAAATGCGTTCTCACTCATCCAAACAGCACATTTAGTTTACTCAAAGGCCATTTTCTCTTTTAGGTGGCCACGGTCTCTGAGAAGTCCCGTATCCTGGAGCTGGAGCGGGATATCTCGTTGCGGGACAAGGAGGTAGCTGCTCTTCGTAGATCGTTGGAAGCTGTCCCAGGGCAGGATGGGGTTCCTGACTCCTCCATATTAGTTCTCCAGCAGGAGCTGAGTTCCCTCCACGCACAGCTGGCCGCTCAGAGTCACAGTCACCAGACGGAGCTGTCTTCCCTGCGCGAGATGCTTGCGGCTCGAGAAAAGGAACACGGCGAGTCTCTGTCACAGCTCCAGTCGTCCTCAGGTCGCTTGTCAAAGGATAACGAGCTGCTTTTAGCTCAGCTGGCCAAATCTAAGGAGGAGAATTCAAATGTCGTTGAGGAGTGGCGCGCCAAACTAGCTTCGGTCGAGTCCTCGCACCAGCAAGCCTTGGAGGAGCTCAGATCCTCCCACGAGGCAAGCAAATCCGAGCTGGTGGAGGTGCGCACCGCTCTGGAACAGCTGCAACTGACTCACAAACTGGAGCTCGAGGAGCTCGCCAACAAACATGCTTCTGAAGCCATGGGCTGGACGGGTGAAGCCAAAGAGCACAAGGCGCAGCTCCTGAAAGTCAGCGAAGAGAACGAACGGCTGGTGGAAACGCTACGCACCAATCTGGAGAAGGCGGAGGAGCAGCACCTGGTGGAAATGGAGGAGGTGCTGGGAAAACTTCACAGCGCTGAGCTCAGGGTGAAGGAGCTGGAGGACACGGGAGTTAAGATGGAGCAGCAGCTGCAAGAAAAGGCACAAGAGGCCCTGGAGCAAAAAACAGCCCTTCAGACTCTGCAGTCGCAGCACAGTCAAGGGAACCAAGAGATGGAGAGGTTACTGACCCAAATCGAGGAGGCAAAGAGCCAAGCCAGATCTCAGGAAGAAAAGGTAGGCCTTCATTGTCATACGCATGTTGAAGATGTACAACAAGGAATCTGAAAAGAGTGATAGTGAGGAAACAACAGCAGTTGCCAGAGATTTGGGCACAAATGTTATGTTGTTTGCTGTGAGAACTCTAATGTTGGATAATGTTAGTAACTATTATATGACAAAATGAACATGAATGTGTGGCCATGGAGAAAGCTCATCAAAGGAAAAGTTGTATGCGATTCTTCACAGGATAACAAAGCCTGCTTTGCCACAAGATAGTTTTCCCAACCAAAAAAGCTTCATATGGCCTATAGTGTGTTTGTAGAAGTCAAAAGACTAGACAAAAGTGCAGAGGAGATGACAATGCATCAGAGGTGCTACGGTGCTCAATAACACACCTGGAAAAGTCCCTTCTTTTTTATTTTTAGATATTCAAAGACAACCTAAACCATTTTGTGATACGATAATGCTTAATTAATAACTGTAAACATCAGCACTGTTTTAGTAGTATTAATGTTTTTCACAGTATGTCTATTTATAATTTATGTAAAATTAAGTTTTTATTCTTTAGTAGTTGTTATTTGCAGAGACATTGATTGAATGCCTCAGACACAACCAAGTAGTAAACTTTGATGGAAAAAGAATAAATATAAACATAATGTTGTAATCAACACATGCCATTCAGCAGAATGTCCAAGTTGCTCTTTTCCATTCATCATAAATGCATGGAAGATGGGCCTGTCAAACTCATTGACAAAAAGCATTATAAAGAACTTTAGAAGTATTTCAGTTCTTCTGAAGCCATACAATAGCTTTATATGAGAAACAAACAAGAATCTTTTGTCCGCTATAGTTCTCAAATCTCATTTGACTCATTGGAGGTGCATCAGATTTGACATCAGTGGTGTTTAATGACAGTGATGTTCACTTGCGTTTGTCAGTACACCAGGTTTTGCAGTTGTCCTGCGGTGTTCATTCATTCATTCTTAATGTTTGATCATTTCATAATAGAGCTGCACGATTGATCTAAATGAAACCAAAATCACGGGATGGCTTGGTGTGATTCTCGAATTGCAAAGGCTGTGATTTAGGCTGTGATTGTGATTTAATCAAGTAAATATACATGATGTGTGTTTCAGAGTAAATGCTGCTCCAAACAAACCGCATCTGCACTGAGTTTGGCCATCTTAAACCTGCATTTGGGAACAAAACATACGCTAACCATCTTCACATACTCGTAATAAAAAGCACTTAAAATAAAAGTCATGGAAATTAAGACTTTACAGTGAAATGTTACAATTGTAATGTTTCTTATTTTGCTTTTAGTAAATTATATGTTCATTTTAATTTGATAACATTTATTTATTTATTTAATGCCAAATTGATATAGATTCACATTAGATATAGAATATTGATATATTTTATTTATTTATTTATTTTTTTAAATCACAATCAGAATTTTCATCATAAAAAATGAAGTTACTTTTTTTTTTTTTTTTTTTTTTTTCTCCAAATCGTGCAGCCCTATACATCCCTGTTAACATTGTTCTTAACATGTTCTGAGGTTTTAATTTTCCATAATATTTGAGTCCTTCACTTTCAAGTTCTTCTAAGTCTTTTTGAGTTGCTGTGTTTGTCATTCCTCATGTTTTGTCCCTGTCATTTCCCTCCATTATGGTGCTGTAGGTCACTGAGTTGAATTCAGTACTAGAGATTAAACAGCAAGAGCTGAATGGCCTGTTGCAGGAGAAGAGCTCTCTGGTGCAGGAAGTTAGTGTGCTGGTAAGTCGCTGTGAAAAGATACCTTTATGGAAGCTCACTAGTTAAAGAATGAGAAAAATACTTAAGAAAAATCACTTAGGTAAATGGTAATAAAAGTACTTAAAGGCATAGTTCACCCGAAAATGAATATTCTTTCATTTACATTTACTGACTTTCAAAAGATACATTTTTGTGAACCACAGAAGAAAATCATACAGGTCATTCATCTTTGGGTGAACTGCTTCTTTAAGTATCACAAGGACTTGTGAGTGGCATAAATAATGGCACAGTTGATTATAGTCCACTTGATGGGGGGCTCTGGAGTGTGTGTTCAGGACACGTAGGAGTTAAACTACAGAAGCGCTCAGACGGACTCACTGACTGAATGAATGTCCAGATGTGGTGACCCTCGGATGCAGGGTCTTTCTCTGAAGAACTTGCGTATGTCTCAGCCATAATCCTCAAATCAATTCACAATCTTCATTTTCTAGAAACAGAATCTTGAAAAAACATCTAACGATCAAGCCAAATCTGCTCAGACTAATCAAGGTATGTGTATGCACACGTTACTCAGAGTTCTGTAAGATTTTGTAGAGCTCGTTGATCTTTACGTTCAGTGTGATTGATGATCGCTGTCTGTCTCAGAGTTGCGTGAGGAGCTCAAGAACAAAGAGGAAGAGTGTGCGTCTCTTTCTGCTGAACTACAGGATATGAAGAGTCAGACTGCTGGTCAGTACCGAGTTCATCGCTCAGATGTGAATCGGACAGGGAACCGATTATAATGTCTTGTTTGTAATGATGTGTGATTGGTATCTTGTTCCATCTTAAGGTTTACAAAGAAATTTGAAAGCAAATGAAGAAAGGATACAGCTGCTGACCAAAGACAAGACTAAACTTGAGAATGACATTATGGACATGACGAAATCATCGGGAGACAGTTCTACTCTAATAACAAAGCTGAATGAGGATGTCAAGCAGAAAGAGAGGTCCGCTTTAATACGTTTCATTAAACTGCTTAAAAACAAAACCATATAGACAGTAAAGTTGCTGTGTTAACCTCAGTTTACATGTTAGCTTGGTTTGGTTTGTGGGGTCTAAAATTCACCCTGAACGGTGGAGTGAATCAAGCCATATCTTAGCGTATCATAGCTAATTCACAAATACTCGTGATTTCAGGAGACTAGAGGAGCTTCAGAAGCAGCTGGAGGAGGAGAGGGAGAATGCAGCTCAGGCTGAGGAGAAACACTCTCAAGCACAAGTCCAGGCTGAGAAAGAAGCCAAAAGCCTTGAGCAGAAACACCGAGCAGAGCTTTCAGACCTGCAGGAGAAGATCGAGCTTCTGGTGAGAGCTGCTGAACAACTCCCATCCCATCTGTGTTGTGGTTAGGTGTAATGATTTGAAGGGATAGTTCATCCAAAAATTAAAATTCTGTCATTTACACACTCTCATGTTGTTCCAGTCCTGTAAGACTTTGGTTTCAACACGAAGAGTGAGGTATTTTTAATGAAATCTGAGAGGTTTTTGTGTTTCCATTTAAAGTACAGGTAACCAAAATTTAAGAGATCTAAAAGGGTCATAAAGGCTACATAAAATGAAACGAGACCTTTAATCCAAGTCTTGTAAAGAAATAAAATCACTTTATATGATAAATAGATTTTGGATCTTCTGAGTTTTAATGCGGTCAGAATATCCTCCGTTTTGTTTCAAAGATTAACCAAAGTCTTATGGGTTTGGACTAGGACTGAGCGATATGGCCAAAAATATTATCGCAGTATTTTTTCCATATCATATATTGATATTTATTGTGATTATTCATTTACCGTTAATGGGGAAAGAAATACTTTCCGCATGTTTGTAAGAACTTGAGAATAAATGAATAATTAAACAAACAAGCAAACATAATTTAGTTTACAATTAAAATCCACAGAGTAAGCTACCCTAAACATGAAAACATGAAAGATTTATTTTTATGTAATCAAAATGTAATCAAATGAAATGTACAGCAAAACATTGCATTTCCACATTACTGTGCAACAGAACTGTATAAATTAATGAAAAAATACCTTGGTTGTATGAAATTTCTTAAAAATGTTGTTTATTATTATTATTATTATTATTATTATTATTATTATTATTATTATTATTATAATGATTATAGTGTTACAAACTACAAGGCTCAGGGCAGCGTAACATAAATGAAGAGGCCACGCATGAATGAAGTTAATGCAAAATTAACATTTATTGAAGTAATTCATACTCAGGTTAAACACAAAAAGAAAGAGAAAAGAAAAACAAAAAAATAAAGTATTAAAGAAAGATCTCGTCATAGGTAATCCACTGCACCTGCTGCTTGCAAACACCGAAGAAAAAACGCAACAAAACCAGAACCTAGAACGCCACTTTTACTTTGAGAATGATATTTTCGTATACAATAGTAATATGTTCCTGTCCTAATTTCTTTAAGTTAAACCAGACTTTTTTTTTTGACAGGTTGTTATGTAGGTCTTTCAGTTTTATTTTTAGTTTCAATGTGTATTTGACAGTAGTTTTTCTCAAAGTAAACAGTGTAAAGTTGCTAAAGAGGCTCTCGGAGCTCTGGAGAGGAAGTTCATGTGTTCATGCCCTCATATATTGAGATGCAGACGCTGAACATACAGCGAGCGTTATGTGTGTTTGAGTTTGTGTATCAGATGAAACCGCACCATTAATTCACACAGAGGCACGCAGAGACTTAAATGCAGTTACGAGTAAATGGTGATAGAATTTTCATTTTAGCACGAGCTATCCATTTAACTCTAACTCTACCAAAATCATTCCTCACCTGATTTTGATCATTCAAACTTTTCTATACATTTTGATCATTTTCTACCCATTTTTTTTTCTGTTCGTTATCAAGCAGACTCTTACATGAATTGAAAATTGACGTTTTCTCATGCGTCCTCAGGAGAAGAGCGCTGAAGACAATCAGGCTAAAGCCAAAGACATGCTTGCTGTGGGAGAGAAAGCGCTTGCCGACGCTGTGGAGCATCACTCAAAAGAGATGCAGGAATTACAAGGCAAGTTTGATAAAGTGCAACAGGAGCTCCGTGCGTCTCAGGATGAAAGCCTGGAGCTGAAGAAAAAGATTGACGAGCTGAAGACCTTCAAAGAAAAAGCTGTGGTAAGACTTCATTTATGTAATGCTTCATTTTTGAAAGAGCTTGGAACTATTTTGACTGATTTATTTAAGTACTGCAGTTGTAAATGCATGTTAAATCATAAAAAAATATTTAAGAAATGGCAAACCAGGGTTTCCGTGGTTCTTAAAGTCTCAAAAAGTCTAAAAATCGCTTTTCCGTGAATTAAGGCCTTGAAAAGGTCTTCATTAAACAATACGCGGTGGATGGCGGTATGTGCCACTTTATCCGTCAGTCACCCGAAGAAGAACTTGTCGTTTAGATTTTTTTAGTAATAAAAATAATTTTGTTCAGTTAGAGAACAGACAGTACAATTAAAACTGAACGCGGCTACTCAATGCAGTGTGCCGAACGACAGTCGCATCACAGATCAGATTTCATTTATCACCTGAAGAGAGTCGGGCTGACTGACAAAAAGAGAGAGGTGAGAAAGACAAGGCTATGACAGAAGAGTTTCAAAACCAAATGCAAAAGTGCCTGTTTTGCCGATTTTCATTTATTTAAACTGTGTAATTTTTTTTTTTTTTAATTAAAGTTTTATAATAAAGGTTCATTACGTTATGTTGATGCTGCTAATTTAAAAGTGAAAGTAAAATGCGCACAATGCTTTTACAAGCTACTTAAAACCAAAGGAAAGTGAAGAAAAGAGGGAAAACTCCAAGAACTAAAAACGAACAACTGCTTGACACTGAATTGACACTAATTTGAAAGTGAAAGTAAAATGTGCACGCCGCTTTTACCGAAGGAAAGTGAGGATATATATATATTTTTTTTTTTTTTTCCTTCAATTTTCTTTAGTTGGTCTTAAAAAGGTCTTAAAGTCTTAAATTTACCCTCATAAAACCTGCAGAAACTCTGGAAACAAGCAAAATTTTTATTTTTTTTCCCTGCCGCCCCTGCTGCTGATGTGACCCCAGGTGTCAGAGACAGCAGAGCAGGCTGCACAGGCCTCGCTGGAGAGACTGACCCAGGACAACCAACAACTGCAGAAAGACAAGACTGAGGCTGAGACTCTGGTGACACAGCTCAAGAACTCAGTGCAGGAAATGCAGAGCAAGGTAAGCTCTGCATTGAAGTGATTTTTACTAGTGTCTGTTTCAGGCTGCTCATGGTTTTCTCTGTATCTGTTGTAGCTGGATGCTGTGAAACAGCAGAACTCACAGTATGAAGAGAATCTGAGCTCTGACAGTCAGAAGATCAGCAGCCTCACCAAAGAGATGTGAGTATCTTCAACCAGTTGCCTGTACTGCAGTTCTTGATTCTGTGGAGTTGTGTAGATCAAGTCATTTCTGCTTGATAGTCTTTATAATTTTATTAGGGCTGGGGGAAATGATGTGTTTGTTTAAAAATGTAACTTGAGTGAACATAAAAGTGTAATATAAGCTTAACAAATAACAAAAATACATGCTATTTTACAATAGTTGTGTATGATTGACACACAATAGCTTATGTTTATCAATGAAGTTGACAGTGGTTCTCAATCAGGCCCACAGTAAACTTCAAAGCAGGCCTTAATAAAGCACAGTAATCTTATGTGTTTCAGTGAGGAGCTGAAACAAGCAACCGCTGAGAAAGACCAGGCAGTGGAGGCTCTGAAAAATGAGAAGGAAAAGCTAACCGTGGAGCTCGCCAGCAGCCACAAAGACAGCGACATTCTGCTGAATGTATGTGAACCAGATGATATGTGCAGTATTTTGCAGTTTCATTTTGTAGTTGTTCAAAATTCAGATGCTTCAGCAATTTCTTTTTTTTTTTTAATTTCTTTTCTGCTTGTCAAAGGAAAATAAATTCAGTTGAATGAAATGAAGCAATGGGCAATTGTTTTGTGTAAATGTATTGCAAACCTTGTAGTTTAAGCTAAATATTTTTAACTTAATTTGTATATGTTGTTCTCATTTATGGGTTATATGTAAGAAGTGAATTATCATATTACTGTTATCTTAATGCAGCTCAAAAAGGAGTGTGACAATCTCAACGATCAATTGAAGGAGGTGAAAACGAGGTAATGAACTTTTACATACAGACATTTATGCACATGGAGAGAAGGTTCAGTGTTCAGTGTGTCAGCTGATCTCTCCTATAGCAGCTTACTAATGCTTTTTATAGACGCGTCATGAAAGCGTTTTTCCTGTGTGTGTTCTGGTGGGCTGATTTAGGTCTGGGCCTGATTTTTAGTTCCAGTCAGTCTCTGCCCTCAAACCTCAAACAACCTCAAATGATGTGAAGGAATAGTTAAAAAAAAAAAAAAAAAAAGAAATGTCATCATCTACTGACTCTGACAAACTTGTTTGTCTTTTTGCTTCTGTGGAACCAAGAAAGAGACGTTTAGGAGAATGTTCGGGTTGCTGTTTTCCATACAGTGAGAGCGTAAGGTGACCAGAAGATCTCTTAAAAAAAAAAAACTCTAAAAGAAAGAAAAAGAAAAAAGCATCATAAAATTAGTCCATCATGACAATATTCCAGTTGTTCTGAAGTCATGCAGCAGTATTGCTGTTCATCTCCATGGCGGTCGCTCAATTTGAAATCTGAAGGCGTATGGCACTTCTTGGAGCTGCATGTTTTCTACTGTATGGAAAGCAGCAGTGTGAACATTCTGCTAAATGTTTCTTCTTGTTTCATGGGTGAAGGACAGTCATACAGGTTTGGACAGCATGAGGGCGAGTAAATGATGACTACAGTTAAATTTGTTCCTTGAATGCACACGTCACACAGTCTGTCTCTGTTGTGCACAGGGAAAACACTTTGAAAAGCGAATTGGAGAAGGAGAAAGCAGCTCTCCAGCAGTCTCTACAAACACAGAGTGCCTTGATCTCAGAAAAGGACAAAGAATTAGACTCTCTGAGAAATGAGGTAACATCAGATTTAAGTGAACTGAAGCTAAAAGTTGCAGTTATGAGTGTTTACGGTCTAAATTATAAGTTTTGTTGTACAATGTTTGAATTGTTGTGAAAGGTTTTACAAGAGAAATAAATGCTTCAAGGAATGCCAGCAGTGATCCAAAAAGTGTAGGTGTAAAACCCTTCTACTAAAAATAGGCAGTGAATTGGGATAAAGTAGCAGCCTGAAACAGAAATGGCAATCTTTTCATCTTTTTGTTGTATATGATTTTGTCCATTGTGAAGTGATTGGATCATTGCTGTTGGCAGTGATCTCATGTGAGTGACAGGATGCTGGACAGATTACTGTAATCAGTGTTTTTGATTAAAGATTATGAGAGCGCATGAAAATTATGCGCATGGATAAATCACCTGTAACTTTATAATCATTTACAGTAAATAAGAATTGTCCATTTTGATTTCATCATGATTTAAAATACAGTTTTGAAAGTGTAGTCAGAAAACTTAATCACTAGTGTGATTATAATGTGATAAAATTGCTTACATGTGCGTTATATTTTGTCTTTCAGTATAGCTAGACATTTTTACATCTCAAATAACAGTATTACTATTACTGAATTAGTATTATTGAATAATTCACATAGACAGAAAAGCTTTGACAAAAACAAGAACCTTGACATTTCTGCTTTTAAACCTGCAAAATGTCTTACCCCTGCATCTTTGGTTTCTATTATTTTTAGCAAATTGAGGACGAGTCCACAGATGAAAGAGCAGACTCTTATGTAATTCTCTCATCAGATGTGTGCAGAATTATACATATTTATTAATGCCAGCTGCAGATTGTCCTTGTCCTGTAGTGTGTATATTTTTAGATGATCAGAGGATGTTTGTAAATGGTTTTCTCTGTATCTGTTGTAGCTGGGCACTTTGAAACAGCAGAACTCACAGTATGAAGAGAATCTGAGCTCTGACAGTCAGAAGATCAGCAGCCTCACCAAAGACATGTGAGTGTCTTCAGCCAGTTGCCCACACTGCTTTTCCTTCTATTGTTTTCTCTTTTATATTTACTGTTTTCGTATTCATGATGAGCTTTCACTCACTTTAAAATATTGTCTCAATTGTTGATTTATTTTTAATGTAAATCTTAAAGGGATAGTTCACCCAATTGTTTTTTTCTCCATAATTTTCTCATTCTCAAGATGTTCCAAACCTGTATGAGTTTCTTTCAGCTCTTGAACACAAAAGATATTTTGAAGGGTAAGAATAAGCAAACAGTTGACATTAGCCATTGACTTCCATAGTGTGGAAAAAAAAATGAAAAAATACAATGGCTAGCAGCAGCTGTTTGGTTACCCACATTCTTCCAAAGATTATCTTCTGTGTTCAGCAGAGGAAAGAAACTCATACAGGTTTGGAACAACATGACCGTGAAAAAACTGACAATTTTTATTTTTGTGTGAACTATCCCTTTAAACATTAACATAGTTGAAAAAACATGTGGGGTGGGGTGGGGTGGGGTGTGTGTGTGTGTGTGTGTGTGTGTGTGTGTGTGTGTGTGTGTGTGTGTGTGTAGTATAGCCTGATTCCTGCTTGTCATGTGTTAAATAGGCTATATGTGACCCTGGACCACAAAACCAGACTTAAGTAGGACGGGTATATTTGTAGCAATAGCCAAAAATACATTGTATGGGTCAGAATGATTTATTTTTGTTTTATGCTAAAAATCATCAGGATATTAAGTAAAGATCATGTTCCATGAAGATATTTTGTAAATTTCCTGCCTTAAATACACTGACTAAAATTATAAACGCAACACTTTTGTTTTTGCCCCCATTTTTCATGAGCTGAACTCAATGATCTAAGACTTTTTCTATGTACACAAAAGGCCCATTTCTCTCAAATATTGTTCACAAATCTGTCTAAATCTGTGTTAGTGAGCACTTCTCCTTTGCCGAGATAATCCATCCACCTCACAGGTGTGGCATATCAAAATGCTGATTAGACAGCATGATTATTGCACAGGTGTGCCTTAGGCTGGACACAATACAAGGCCACTCAAAAATGTGCAGTTTTATCACACAGCACAATGCCACAGATGTTGCAAGTTTTGAGGGAGCGTGCAATTGGCATGCTGACTGCAGGAATGTCCACCAGAGCTGTTGCCCGTGAATTGAATGTTCATTTCTCTACCATAAGCCGTCTCAAAAGGCGTCTCAGAGAATTTGGCAGTACATCCAACCGGCCTCACAACCGCAGACCACATGTAACCACACCAGCCCAGGACCTCCACATCCAGCATCTTCACCTTCAAGATCGTCTGAGACCAGCCACCCGGACATCTGCTGCAACAATCGGTTTGCATAACCAAAGAATTTCTGCACAAACTGTCAGA
Source organism: Cirrhinus mrigala (assembly GCA_036247105.1). Taxonomy (NCBI): domain Eukaryota; kingdom Metazoa; phylum Chordata; class Actinopteri; order Cypriniformes; family Cyprinidae; genus Cirrhinus; species Cirrhinus mrigala. Next base: position 1,194,494 of record CM070011.1, on the reverse strand, counting down.
AACCGTCTCAGGGAAGCTCATCTGTATGCTCGTCGTCCTCATCAGGGTCTCGACCTGACTGCGGTTCGTCGTCATAACCGACTCGAGTGGGCAAATGCTCACATTCGATGGCGTCTGGCACTTTAGAGAGGTGTTCTCTTCACGGATGAATCCCGGTGTTCACTGTACAGGGCAGATGGCAGACAGCGTGTATGGCGTCGTGTGGGTGAGCGGTTTGCTGATGTCAACGCTGTGGATGGAGTGGCCCATGGTGGCGGTGGGGTTATGGTATGGGCAGGCGTATGTTATGGACAGCGACCACGGGTGCATTTTATTGATGGCGTTTTGAATGCACAGAGATACCGTGACGAGATCCTGAGGCCCATTGTTGTGCCGTTCATCCACGACCATCACCTCATGTTGCAGCATGATAATGCACGGCCCCATGTTGCAAGGATCTGTACACAATTCCTGGAAGCTGAAAACATCCCAGTTCTTGCATGGTCAGCATACTCACCGGACATGTCACCCATTGAGCATGTTTGGGCCACACCTGTGAGGTGGATGGATCATCTCGGCAAAGGCGAAGTGCTCACTAACATGGATTTAGACAGATTTGTGAACAATATTTGAGAGAAACAGGCCTTTTGTGTACATAGAAAAAGTCTTAGATCTTTGAGTTCAGCTCATGAAAAATGGGGGCAAAAACAAAAGTGTTGCATTTATAATTTTGGTTAGTGTATATCAAAATGTAATTTTTGATTAGTAATATGCATTGCTAAGAACTTCATTAGGAAAACTCTAAAGGTGATTTTTCTCAGTATTTTAATATTTTCACACCCTTGATCCCAGATATTCAAATAGTTGTATCTCAGCCAAATATTGTTCTATCATAACAAACCATACATCGATTTATTCAGCTTTCAAATTATGTATAAATCTAAAAAAATTGACCCATATGACCGGTTTTGTGGTCCAGGGTCACATATATGCAATCATAATTTTGAGTAGTGTAAGACCGTTTATAGAACAGGTAAGAAAGTCAAGTATTGAGATTTCAGGTTTTATTGGTCTGTGTGTGTTGTTTGAATAAATGCTGGTTGTGTGTTTCAGTGAGGAGTTGAAACGAGCAGCTGCTGAAAAAGACCAGGCTGTGGAGACGCTGAAAAATGAGAAGGAAAAGCTAACCGTGGCGCTCGCCAGCAGCCACAAAGACAGCAACGTTCTGCTGAATGTATGTGAACCAGATGATATGTGTAATTTAAGCCATTTATTTAGTTTGCTTCTGTATGTTTGTCTGCCTGAAGTATTCAGTGTGTTAAATCAGTCGTTTTGGAAACATTTTTTGCTTTAAATACAATGTTGTGATCATTAATGTGTTAATGTGAGAGATGAAAGGCCTAAATCTGATTTACACACAGCTGAAAAAGGAGTGTGACAACCTCAATGATCAGTTGAAGGAGATGAAAATGAGGTAAGGAACGACAGAGAATTTATGGTGTTGCGTTTCAAGAAATTTGTTGCATTGTTTCAACTATATTTGTGCTGAACCTGCAAACCCAAATGAATGAAAGCAGAAGCGCACGTCACACAGTCCGTCTCTCTTGTGCGCAGGGAAAGCACTTTAACAAGCGAATCGGAGAAGGAGAAAGCAGCTCTCCAGCAGTCTCTACAAACACAGAGTGCCTTGATCTCAGAAAAGGACAAAGAATTAGACTCTCTGAGAAATGAGGTACTATGGCTGTTTATATAACAGTGTTGAATGATATCTGAGTAGAAATGTTACACATTACACAGCGGCTATCCCAGTTTGAGAATATATTATCATTCATTTAAATTAATTCAAATTTAACAAAGAGCACAGTAAAATGGACTTGGTGCTATCTTTGAGTAATCGCCTAAAAGTGTGCATTTTAAAAAATAAAATAATAATAATAATAATAGTGTTTGGTCAATTTACGTCTCTAAGTTGGGGGTTCCTGGGCAGAAATAGCTGAAAAGTGACTTTAGTCTTTAAAAATCAAAGGCTGTACTTCAAAAGGAAAGTCAACAAGACTGTAATTAAGTTTCAGAAAGACATGTTTTTCATGAATTGACAATGTCAGCTATGGGTTCTAAATGACAGGCTGTTTTACTGAGCTGATACAAGATGAAAATATTAATGCATAATAATAATATTACATTCTTATTTGTAATATTCAAATCTGTTCTCTCTTAACGCAGTTCAAAAAGGAGTGTGACGGCCTCAATAGTCAGTTGAAGAAGATAAAAATGAGGTGAGCAACGACAGGAAATTGAATGCAATTTCGACTGTACCATGTTTAGAAGTCTTTGCTTTGTTGTTTTAATAGATGTTCTGACCCTACATTCCTGCTTTAATGAATGGAGAATACAAATGTCATATAACCTCTCTTCTGTACAGGGAAAGCACTTTAACAAAAGAAACAGAGAAGGAGAAGGAAGCACTACAGCAATCTCTTCAAACACAGCGTGCCTTGATCTCAGAAAAGGACAAAGAATTAGACTCTCTGAGAAATGAGGTAACGTCTGTTTGGACTAGTGTGTGTGTGTGTGTGTGTGTGTGTGTGTGTGTGTGTGTGTGTGTGTGTGTGTGTGTGTGTGTGTGTGTGTGTGTGTGTGTGTGTGTGTATGTGCGAATTTCAGCTTTGCTTGATTTATATTTCTGTTGTGGTTCCTGCAAGCAGCTAGCAGGTCTGCGTGATTCGACACAGACGCTGCAGTCCAATCTGAAGTCTCACAGGAGCGAGAACACGGTGCTGCAGGAGCGAGTGAAGAATCTGGAGAGGAGTTTAGCTGACGCTCAGATCACCAGCGCAGGAGACGACGCCTCAGGTACACCTTTACTCTACGCATGATGTTAAAAACGGATAACACGGGTCATTACATAACTATTGTAATGCAAAAGAAGAATTTAATAGAGGGATTTAGTTTTCATTGCATTGCATTTAAATTCTTCCAGACAGACTGCAGTTCTGCTATTGCATTTTTGCTGGACTTGGGACCTGAAACTAACCTAACTAAGGCTAACCTAATCTAAGTTTATTATATTCATATGTTGACTCTACATGACCCGTTTGCATGTTTTATGTTCCAACCAGAAGATTCTGCTTTAAAAACATGGAAGGAGGCAAAGGAGAATGCTGAGCGGCAGGTATGCTAAAGAGAGGTTTCTCTTTATGATGTCTATTTTTGTCCATCATTGTAGTGACATACTGCAGACCTACATCATCAGATCATTGCAGAGAGAGCCTCGCTTAAGCAACTAATTATAGAGTGTAAAACCTGCTTTAAAAAATGCTATTCTGTTTAATAATAAAGTCTTTCTTTTTATTAACTTACATTTTTACGTATATAGGCATTTGATACACTGAGGACTTTTTTTTTTTTCTAAACATCTAAATTGTCTACAAGTTTAGCTAAAATGTTGGACAATTAAATTTAACACATTTACAGATATTTGCATCTGTAAAATATTTCATACAAATTGAAATAAAATTTTAGTATGCTCAGTCACATTTAATTACCACCAACAGCTTTAAACATCGAGAAAGCTTTCCGCCATGTGCCTCAATATATATATATATATATACAGATCTGAAGCTCATGTGGTCAGCCATCACAAAAGTGAATTGGAGATTCCCCACTGTAGTTCAGATTTTACTATCACACTGGCTGCTGTTACAGCAAAACTTCTCAACAACAGAATTTCTTCAAACTATGGCATCCCGCAGATATGAACATGCAGCATTTGTGGACATTTTAAATGGACTGCGGCCCCTGGAGGCACAGTTTTAAAATCCTTTTTTGATGGGAAGCAGGACATTGTGGATTCCCAGGGAATGAGTGAGCAGATGCTGCGGCTAAAGAGGCTTTTCAGAGTTCAGAAGATGCCCAATACCACCTTCAGACCTATACCAGAAACACTTACATCCTCAAGACAAATGGGATCAGTAGAGCACAAATAAACTTGACTCAGTCAGTCCTGTGCTTGCTGGAAGATTTTGAAAGTTAATGGAACCAAATTATCTGCGTTTTAAGTTTACCAAATGATCTGTCAAATGAGCCATGCATCTGTTATCTCTGAAACATGCTTTAATGGACTGTGATGTCTTGAACTACTCTAGGGCTCTTTACTTCCCAGTTCACTAGAAAGAGTTCTAATGAAGTGAGACCAGATTTAGTTTTTAATATAGTTAGTTTTAAATTGATATTTACTCTTTTCTATTTTTCACTTGTTTCTCACTACGAATACAGAGGTAGCTGGCATGGCACCAAATTATAAACAATCAATCAATCATATTATATGTGACCCTGGACCACAAAACCAGTCATATGGTCAATTTTTCCAAACTGAGGTAAAAATAAATCTAAATATTGAGAAAATCGCCTTTAAAGTTGTCCAAATGAAGTTCTTAATAATGCATATTACTAATCTTAAATAAAGTTTTGATATATTTACAGTAGGAATTTTGCAAAATATCTTCATGGAACATGATCTTTGCTTAATATCCTAATGATTTTTGGCATAAAAGAAATATCAATAATTTTGACCCATACAATGTGTTGTTGGCTATTGCTACAAATGTACCCCAGCGACTTAAGTTTTGTGGTCCGGGGTCACATATGACAGCAACGCCATGAGAATAGATATATGATCTCAAAGCAACAGGACATGGTTTCTGTGGGTTTATGGGATTATAAAATTGTGAATTGCACAGTTAAAAGACTTTTGCTGATCAACTACTTTTTTGGGACAGGTTGAATTCTTGAACTCGGTTATTGTGGATCTGCAGCGGAAGAACGAAGACCTAAAATCTAAACTGGAGAAGATGGCTGAAGCAGCGCTCAACGGGAACGGCGCAGCTGAAACAGACACTCATAACAGGTGTTTTCCTTTGTTTTTGCATCACGGCATACAATCCCATTATCAAGATGAACTTATGACACATTTTAACTCTTGAGTTCTTGTCATATTTTATTACCATTTTCTAAACTACAGTGAATAAATTGTGATTTAATATGAGAAATGTTGAAGGTGTCTGAATAAATTTTGGTTTGACTGTATATAGAAGATTATTTCTAAATTTAAGAAACATTACTTTTTCATCCTATGTATTGTTTAGAATTAAATGTATTATTTCAGCTTGGGTTATCACTATCAGAAAGAGCTTTATTGCAAGAAATTTGTCTTGGTGACAGAAGCTTCCAGTGCACAGGCAAGATGACAAGTGACAAGAAAAAAAACCCCAAGTGATTAGAATAAATATGTGAAAAAACAATACACGATATAATGAATGTACAAATGTGCTATATACAAATTATGCAAGGGAAAATCCATGCTTCATCCAACTTTTAATTGTTGATATGCAAAATGCGTAAACATTTTATTCAGTTTTGTTTTACAAAAGTATGTTGAATTAAAAAAAGCTGCCTCACACCCTTGTCTTCTCCACCCAGTCACGCGGAGCCAGCGATTAAAAAGAAACCCCCTCCCCGTCTCTTCTGCGACATCTGCGACTGCTTCGACCTGCACGACACCGAGGACTGTCCCACCCAGGACCAGATGCTGGACTCCCCGCCACACACCACCTACCACGGCAGTCCCAATGATGAAAGGCCGTACTGCGACATCTGTGAGGTGTTCGGCCACTGGACCGAGTCCTGCAATGACGATCAGACTTTCTAGGGTCCCGCTTCCGTGATCCCGCCACATTTGTACTTGCAATACTATGCCTTGAATCAAACAGTGCACAAAAGACTATTGTAAGTTTGCGTGGTTTTTCACCCGTGTGTTTGCCACCATATAAGCCTAAACCTTTCAGTCACTTTAAGCGAGCATCAGTAGTTTACTCAGTGGCAGTTTTACTTGCCTTTATTGCACTGAATGACTGTTAGGAGGGAAGTGGGTTTCAAGTTCACTTTGAAAGTACCTTGTAGTGAAAGCTCATTCTTTGTATGGTGGTTAAGCAGGAAATCTGGAAACTACGGTTCTCTTATACGCTCGAAGGTCTTTGTTTTCAGATCTTTGATCTTCAGTGCTGACCTCTGGTGGAAGGGAGGCTTGGCTTCTCAACAGCCTTTCACATATCAACGCGTTTTGAAGAGAAGTGTTAATATAAAGAGTAAGTTATTCTAGTATTGTGAAAATTTCATAATTTCTAAACAAAAAATAAGTAAATATGTATGTTTCAAACATTTATTATCTTTCAGAATGACTGTTAGGAAACCATTTGCAACTTTTGCCCAAAAAGAAATAAAAAAAAAAAGACAAGTGACCGCCATCTTACGGTTTTTGTTACTTTATTACTTCATTATTATTATTATTATGAAGTTGTGGAGATCTGGTATGTATGAAATTGTGACTGTTTTCAGTAAAGTCTGCGTTTCCCAGGTTGTTTGTGAGACATTTATTTGTATAAAGATCTAAGGGGGACATTTTATGGAAATAAACGTCAAGAAATGTCTTTTAAGTGCAAAAAAATATTCTTTGTTGTGTTGTATGTTCATGCGAATGTGCTGCTCTAAGAAACGTGTGCGTGGCCCTAAAGAACATCCGGAACTGTCTGCAGAAAATGTAGGGCTATTTGGCTCTTGTCCGAGCCAGATGTTGTTTTTGAAAATGAAACTGCCTGATAAAATGCAGTGAGTTACAATAAACATTGTTTTCAAATACATTTCTAATTGTCCGACATGGTCAGTCACAACTATGACCTACACCAGTGTTTCCCAAACGTTTCTCTTATGTATCCCGTGACGCACTCAATAAACATCAAGTACCTTCATCCACTCTACACCAGAAATGTGCTCCTCTAGTATTAAACTGGATATATACATCTCGTATTTAATCATTTGTAGATTACATTTAATAGCTTACACTTGCATAAAAATGTGAAATTGATTTGTAAAAGGTGGTGTTGTCAGCCAATGGGTGATTTCTCATTTCTGCAGCAGGAGTCTACAGCGTGTGGCATTTTGAGCACTTAGAATGAGTGAATCATTCTGTAAAGCATTTGGTAAAACACCTGTGACAAGATGAGATGGTAAAGGGTTTGGATAGCTTTATTTTCATTGCAGGTTTTCTGAGTCCAAGTTAAAGACATCAGGAACTTCCAGACTGATGATAATCTTAACCTCTCACCAGACTACTACCAAGTTCTCTTCAGAATTAAATGTATGGCGACATAACAAAAGGACATAACCAACGCAACACCACATCTTAAGGACATTTTTAGAAAATAAATAAATGTAAATCACATTCAAATAATAAATACAGAAATTGCTTATTTTATTCTTTGTTTAGATCATAATTTGAAACATTCTGTAGTTAATTGAAAGTTTGAAGAGTTCAGAGTAGAGTAAAAACAATTATGCATATATGGTATTCAAAAAGTACAATTTATTAACCTGAATGTTTTACTTTAAAAAAAAAAATAATAAACTCCTGATAAGTTGTGTATGTCAGCAGTAACGGAAGTCCTTTACATTGGAGACGTCTATTTAAAAAAAAAAAAAAAAAAAAGTAGATATAAATCAAATACACATTCAAAATAATGAGGAAAATGAATGACCAAAGAGTTTAAAATACATTATCTCATAAAAACCTAAAATACATTATTACATAAATCTTATTCAATGAAATGCGATAAACTGAATGATTCTTTCAAACACATGATTCAAATCGAGCCAGATGTGATGCAGCTTCTAAAGTCTTCAGTGCTTGTTGACATCAACTTGAAAATATAGTAGACAGAATACAAAACCAATGAATATTCGACGGACTGGACTGCTGTGGACGGTAGGCCAATAATAGGTCTATGTTCAATGGTATGAAAAATGTACTGTCCAAAATACCCTGATACTTTGGTGAATTCGCGTCTCTGAGCTTTGAAGCGCCCCCTGAGGAAGACACACGTTTAGCACACCGGAAGTAGTTGTTTTAGCTCCACCCCCTGCATCCGCCATGTCCTGTTTGTACATGGGAAGGCGGGCGAATTTGAAAGAAGAGCAGATTCGTTTACATCTGAAAACAGAGAAAATTGTGTTATTTGTTTTATGAATTCCATATAACGGAACATATAACGTTAACAGATTGATCAGTGTAAGTAAAACAAAGGCACAGCTCTTTTAGATTGTGGCATCGTAAGTTAGTCGTGTTAACTTACTGACCAGCGGCTGTTTGCTTTAGTTTCTGGATCTGGATTGTCTTGCAAGATGAGCAGCAAAACCACACGATTATCGTCGAGGAAAAGCAGCGATGAAATCAGAAGTGAGTGTTATTACTGTGATTATGACATTTGATGTGCTAGCAAGGCTGCTAGTGTCTGTTATGCTAGCGAATGACGGAGGAGCAATGCTAACACGGCTTTATAATACTGACGTGTTTTCCATGTTGTGTTAGTTGTGTGTTTCTAAACACAGAGTTTGTTGTTTGTACACAGAGTCAAATGGAAACAGTCCACCACGAAGGAGGTCCAGCAGGTTGTCAGCAAATGACGAAAATCTGCCATCTAAAGCTGTGGTGAGTTCACTAGACAGCCAGACACTGATTGATGAGTGCTAGGACTAAATGACTATAGACTGAGAAAAAGACAATCACTTCTTTAACTGAATACAGAAGCTGATTGTCTGTTGTAATCTGACAGGTAAGCTTATTTTGCAGATCACGTTTTTTTTTTCCTGTTAAAACTGGGAAAATAAATAATCTATAAAGCCATTTAGTTACTTTGATAACCTGTTTGAGCTTTCTTTCCTGAGAGACAGAAAATATAGGCATGATTGTCTAACATACATAATATTAGTCATATTGATTTTACTGCATGTGATGCATGAAGTTCTGAAGATATCATAGGTATTGTGTTATGTCATAATTTGATAAAACAATACTTTTCCAGAGTTCTTCTCATTTAAACATTTTTGTTTTGTTAAAATTTGGTTGTTTTTAAGCAGGTTTGTGACTCGTTGTTGGTCTTGTCTTGTATTTAAAAAATAATGGTAAACACTTTATATAAAGTTTACAGTAACAAAGCATTTATAAACCATTTGCAAACTGTTAGTGTATAAATTGTAGTCTTTAACATTGTTAATATATTAATAGGTTAGGGACAAATAGTGTGTTTTTCATTCATTGTCACTGTAATTGACAATGTTATTGTTATCTTGTAACTCTTGTAATGTATTTTAAAATCCATTAGGCATAAGAGTATCAATTCACTTTATCCATAAGCATTTCTTTAATTTTAATTAATAACTAAAGTTTTCACAAACCATTAACAGCTCTGGTTTCAAATCTGGTCTCATTGTTTATACAGAGATATTCCTACCTAACATTTACAAGTACTTTGTTTTGACTGATGCTAAAATGTGCAGTATTTATGTACTGACAGCATCTAACATGTTGAAATTATCATATACTTCACAGTTCTAGAAATATAAAATATTCGCAATTTATTCTTTATTTATAGATCAGATAAGCATTCGTAATGTGAACATCTGTAAAGTTCATACCTAAATAAATTTGTATTTCAGATGCAATGAAAGAATAACAATGTTCACATACACTACCAGTCAAAAGTTTTTGAACAGTAAGATTTTTGAAGAAGTCTCTTCTGCTCACCAAGCTTGCATTTATTTGATCCAAAATGCGGCAAAAGCTCTAATATTGTGAAATACTTTTACTTTTTAAAAGAACTGCTTTCTGGTTGAATATATTTTAAGATGTAATTTATTTCTGTAATCAAAGCTGAATTTTCAGCATCATTACTCCAGTCTTCAGTGTCACATGATCCTTCAGAAATCATTCTAATATGCTGATTTGCTGCTAAAGAAAAAATAATAATAATAATAATAATAATTATTATTATTATTATTATTATTATTATTATTATTATTATTATTGTCAATATTTAAAACAGTTGAGTAATTTTTTTTTTTTTTTTCAGAATTCTTTGATGAATGCAAAGATCAGCATTAATCTGAAATAAAACACTTTTCTAACATTATACACTATACCATTCAAAAGCTTGGAGTCAGCATAAGGTTTTATAAAATGTGGAAATTTATACTTTTCTTTAGCAAAGGTGCTTCAAATTTATCAAAAGTGATGATAAAGACATTTATTATGTGACGAAAGATTTCTGTTTCAGATAAATGCTGTTCTTCTGAACTTTCTAATCATCAAAGAAGCCTGAAAAAATTCTACTCAGCTGTTTTCAACATAATAAATGCTTTTTTGGGCAGCAAATTAGAATATTAGAATGATTTCTGAAGGATCATGTGACTGGAGTAATGATGCTAAAAATTCAGCTTTGAAATCACAGAAATAAATTATATTTTAAAATATATTCAAGTAGAAAACACTTATTTTAAATCGTAAAAATATTTTTATAATATATTATAAAATTTTAATGTTGTACTGTTTTTACTGTAGAGACTACAATTTAAAAATTATGGACGCAAATGTTTTATAAGTGCTTTATTACGGTGTTCTTGTTATGAAGTGTTACCAAATCATGCAACAGTAAACTTGTTGGTTTGTTTCTTTATAAGAGATGTGTAATATTATTATGTGTCTCACTTTTAAGGCCCCACCCGTGCCTGTGAAACGCTCAATCACTGTTAGGAAAATTGCACCCAGGAAAACTCAGGTAATTCTAACAAACTCTCTTCAGTATCATGTTTATGATTATTGTTTTTGGACTGTACCACAAAAGCATAATGTGATGACGTGTAAATGTTCCTGTAGGCCCTGTCTGACAGTAACAAGGAGAATGTGGAGCGATTATCCGAAGTCCCGACGAAGCTGTCCAAAGTCTTGACGTCGTCCCCGGCTGTAGCGGCGGTGCCCAAGACAGCCGTCCTCTCGCCCATCCTGCCTCCTTCATCTCCGTCTTCTCAGCCCAAAGAGTCGGAGCAGGACCCCGTTTGGTCCCAGAAGGTGCGTCGCTCTTACAGCCGCCTGAGTATGGGGGACAGGTCCTTCGAGAGCCCCAAATCCCATCCTGCGCCTTCCTCTTCTCCCAACACCCGAGAGACCCTGTTTGGTTTCGAGAGGCTTCAGACGCCAGAGGTGATGCGTAAAAACGAGGGATCTAGAGTGGCTCCTCAGGGCTCTGTGTCCTTCTCACTGGGTTCCTTCAACATCTCCGCCGCTGACGACAGCACCTCCAACCCTCCAGAGATCGATCCCAACATCCCGGGTGTGTGTCTGGGGAAGAAGACGACCAGGAGGAAGCGCGTACAACAGATAAAGGTGAGAGTGAGTCCAGAAGGACAAGGTGATATAAAATACCTCATTACTTTAAGGTGAAGTGTGTATACTCTTACAGGAAGAGTTCCCTTAAAAATAAAAATGTGCTCACCCTCAGACCATCCAAGATTACGATGAGTTTGTTTTTTGATCAGATTTGTAGAAATGTGTCATTCCATCACTGTCTCACCAACGGTCCTCTGCAGTGAATGGGTGCCATCAGAATGAGATCCCAAACAGCTGATAAAAACATCACAGTAATCCACAAGTAATCCACACCACTCCAGTCCATCAGTTCACATCTTGAGAGTCTGTATATATCCATAATAACCCTTCCTCCAGTAAAAAAAGTGGTCTGGTCTGAATCAGGAGAGAAATCTGCACAGATCAAGCACCGTTTACAAGACTCTTTCACTTCAAGCATTATTATGAATTAAGGACATGTATTTAAAAAAAAAAAAAAAAATGTCTTAAAGGAGGAGTCCACATCCAGAACAAAAATGTAAAGATAATGTACTCGCCCCCTTGCCATCCATGATGTTCACGTCTTTCTTTCTTTAGTCGTAAAGAAATTGTTTTTTGAGTTAAACATTTCAGGATTTTCTCCATATAATGGACTGATATGGTGCCCGATTTTGAACTTACAAAATCCAGTTTAAATGCGGCTTCAAACGATCCCAAATGCGGTTGTAAACGATCCCAGCTGAGGAAGAAGGGTCTTATCTAGCGAAACGATCAGTTATTTTCATTAAAAAAATACAATTTAAATACTTTTTAATGTCAAACGCTCGTCTTGCCTTTCTCTCCTTGAACTCTTGTGTTCTGACTCAAGACAGTTAGGGTGTGTTGAAAAACTCGTATTTTCTCCCTCAACTTCAAAAATCATTTCAAAATCATCCTACATCACTGCAGAAGTACCGACCCAGTCTTTGCAAAGTGAACATGCAAAGAAGATCAAACACCCTTAAAGGGGTCATCGGATGCCCATTTTCCACAAGTTGATATGATTTTTTAGGGTCTTAATGAAAAGTCTCAGTGGTTTTGTAAAACAACACCCTTTTTACCTTGTCAAAATCAGCTCTGCAAAAATCATCTCATTCTAAGAGGTTGTTCCTTTAAATGCAAATGAGCTCTGCTCGCCCCGCCCCTCTCTTCTCTCTGTGGAAAGACGGTGTTGTTTACATTAGCCGCGTTTAGCCGCTAAACTTCCTAACTACCACGTTATAAGGAAAGGCGATCGCAAAGATTCATAAAAAACCCTTATACTCACTTCTGCTGTAGTGAAGCTGGATCATGAATGATTCGCGTGAACATAGACGGATATATGTAGATCGGGAGGTGCATTCCCTTCACAAACAAACGTAATCCACTGCATCTTCAGCGGCTCAGATGTCGGGAGTAAATGACGATCACTATGTTCATTATTACATCCAGCAACACAACACCTCAATCACTCAATCTGAGATATTCTTGTCTAACTTACATCCCTGCTCCGACATCAAAACATGGAAAGTTACTGGACTGTTACAGCTGTTCTAAAGTAAGAGCTCATGTCAATCAACTATTGTGGGAGCGGCCTCTGTGTGACGGCACACTGACAGGCATCTGAGAACGGCTCGATTTGAAAAAGGGGATATTATTTTTACATATTAATTAAAAACCACTGCATGGATTTTTATCATAGGATAGATTTGTACATACACTGACAACACACATTAATGTTCAAACAACATGAAAAAGTGAACTTAGCATCCGATGACCCCTTTAACAAAAAAGGTAAAACAGCGATATAGGACAATTTTGATTTTGATAACTTGTGGATTATTGTGATGTTTTTAATCAGCTGTTTGGTCTCTCATTCTGGCACCCATTCACAGCAGAGGATCCATTGGTGAGGCTGGGATGGAATAATACATTTAGAACCCAAGAACCTTTCAGTAACCTTTTTTTTTGTTTGTTTGTTTAAACCATTTTTATCTAAAGAACATTTTGTGCAATGGAAAGTTTTCATTGCAGGCTCTTCATTGAGCCACAGATGCCAATATAAAACCATTACAGAAGAGTGTACTGTAATTTACGCTTTACCAAATGGAACTGCAGAAAGCAGGGCTCCCTTGATCAGTGTTGCCAAGTCTGTGGTTTTCTGATGGAATTGGGCTACTTTAACACTGTTGCTGCAGGTTGTTTTTCATGTCCATGGGTTGAAGTGACCCTAATGATGTAATATTTAGGCCCTGGAATGCTAATTTTAACAGGGGAACCCCACCAAAAAAAAAAAAAATGTGTGTTTTACCCCCGGAATACAATTTTTAACAGGGGACCCCCCCCCCCCCCCCCCAAAATACAATTGGGCTACTTTCTGGCTAGTTTTGAGTAGCAATTGGGCGGGTTTTGTTGTGAAAACTTGGCAACCCTGCGCTTGATTATTGACTTCATCAGTTGTAATTATTTTTCTGCTCTTTCAGACGTCAGAGTTGGACGTTCTTGCTGCGAGGATGAATGCAGAGTTTGAGGAAGCTGAAAGTTTTGAACTGGTTGTTGAATGACATTTCTAAGAGCCCCACACACACGCTCAGGACATTTCAGGACACGTCATACTGCTCAACTTATTACTTCATTACCATTCATTACATTTACATTCATTACTGCCCTCTGTTTTTTCCTGTTTGCAAACTCTTAGGCAACCGAAAGCATGCTTTAAGAAATCAAACAAATAGTTTTGTTGTTCTGATATAATCTGATTTTCACAGTGCTACAATCATCAATAAATCTTTGAATGACATTCAGAGATTTCATCATTGAGAAAACTTGTTGGTCTTTCTTTTGTTTATTTCAGTGTTGTTGCTTTTCTTCACATTTGATTTATCAGTTTGGTTAAAATCTCATGGTAGATCTTTTTGTCATTGTTTACTACACATCTGTAGTGTCCTGATGTTGTAATAAATAGCATTTTAAAGGAGTAATAGCCTTTTATTTTTTGTTAAAAAAAAGTTTAATGTTTAATGTTTTTTTTCTATGATAAAACAGCAGTAGAAGAGATGAGCACTGGTACATTGTGATATTTCATGCTACATTTATATTCATAAATTCTAGCTACATTACATAATGTTTAAAAAGAAGCAGATTATGGACTTTTCATTTATAGATTAGTTAAGCTGCAGATATTTTATGTTTTTTATAGGAACTGAAGACCAGTGTAGATGAGTGTTGAGTGATCATCACTGCTGCATGTTGTGTTTTTACTGTTCTTCACCACTAGAGAGCACTGATCATCAGTGTTCATGTGTGCATCTGTCGTTGACTCTGTTCCAACATGTTCCAGAGCATTTGTTCTGCAGTGTGATCAACACATCAACACACAATCCATCCGTCAGTAATCTGAGTTCATCAGCAGTGGATCGGTGTGTGTTCAGGAGCATGAAATAAGATCTGATGACATGCTGCAGCTAAACTGAGCTTTGCTGCCATCAATATTTAATAAATAAATAAATCTTTCATTAATTAACATCTTTTGTTGTCTTATGCTTTATGTAATGAGAGGAAAAACATCTTGTGAAGTTTTTCATTAAATTGAAGAGCTTCCTATTTCCTGTGTAATCCAGCAGACATACAACACCGTTAGAAATGTTTTATAATGTCTTCCAGAATGTAAAGTTAACCCTGTAAAGCCTGGCACATTATGTATTTTTAAAAGTAAAATGAAAGATGTTGTTGTTGTTGCATGTGCTTTTGTTTATCAATCATGGATGTATATAAATATGCAGTGTAAAAGTTATTCTAAGATTTGCTTAAAAATCAGTAAAGCAAAAAGACGTGAAGCACAAGCTGAAAGGGGGTGTTTTAACAATTTAAATGCTGCTTAATAAGTATAAACTATCAATCGGTTGACATGGAGCATGTAGTAGATTGTGTACAGCAGATTTTCCAGCAAAGATTTGATCATAGAGGCCTTGGAATTCAAATACGATACTGCAGACTTTATAGAGTCTTTATAATCTCTTATTTATCAAAAGATTGACTTGAGTAGAAAGAATACTTGGGTCTTATCCTGTAGTGTTTTCACGACGAGTCTTGTCAGTTTAGGTTGTACACAATGAGAGAATTTAGACATTGGTTGTTGGTTTACATGAAATCACCTGCTCTGACTGTATAGTTGTGAAAGCATCACAGTTTTATTATAAACGTGATTGTCTTGCACACGTGTGTCTTGTTTAGGTAGGTATTGAAGTGTCTGTTAGCTAACGATGGGGTGAATGCTTAGCAATTTCATTATATTTGTATTTTAACACAGTTATGTACTTGATTTCATTTTAACACTGGGGCAGAAAAATCCAATATGGCTGTACAGCACAGCAGCACAGCAATAATCAATGAGGGGTGAATAGTTCCTGAAGACACGCTGCCAGCGAATTCACAAACTCTAATGTCCTCGTGTGAATTCTGCATTATATAATCAGAGGCGGCTGATAGGAAATGCTCGTCCTGGCGTGGCTTTTCATTTCGGGCTCAGCTGTGATTGGGGCTGCGTCTGTTTGTTCTTTTTCTGAAGGTTACATTTCATTGCAGTTTGACATTGATTATGGTTGGGTGCCTGACCGGGGTTACATCATTGATCGCTGTTCATTTCATTCCATGCTAGAAACAATTAGATACATACGCACAAACCCCGGGGATCTGGCCACACGGTCGCAACAGGAGCTTCCCGTTTCTTCTCCAGTACAGGTGCCGCTGTTTCCCATGTCATGGCTTATTTAAGCACAAAAAGGTATAAGTGGCTTTTAGTTAAAAAGTATTTTCCTCATCTAACATTATTTTTGCAATAAAACACAACCTCACGTGCCTTATTTAAGCAATAGGGTATGAGGGGTTATTTTGGAATACACACCACAGCATAAAAAGCATTGTTAGGCGTTATGTGCAACACAGCATGACCTCTGTTGATCTGAACAGAATAAATCATGAATGACATTCAAAGTGTTTTGATGACATAGTGTACTGAAACTTCAGAAAGTGTCAGAAGGCTGTTCAGAAAAGTTGCAGTCAGGTCAAAACAGTTGCATCGCAGACCTTTTTTTTTTAGGTATTACAGCATGGGTCAGTGGGTTTGTGTGATGTTCCAGGATCATGAAACTTTTAGGGATGCCAGATGACTGCTCTGACATGAGCATATCCTAATTTTTAACTCCTTAGCTTGCCGGGAAAGACACTCAGGAAAGACAAGACCATCAAAGCAATGGGATTTGCAATGGAGAAAATGTGTTAATTTGTTTTTATATTAGTTGTATTTATACTCCTGGTTCAGTTTCCTTATTTTTGTTTGAAGTATGGTTAGCATTTATATTTCTGTGTTCCTTGTCAGTTAAGATTATATTTGGATGTTCTCTATATATATGATAATCATTGTTTGCATTGCCTTTTTTGCCTTGCAATATTACTAACTATAGATTTACAAAATATACTGTACATTATATAATCAGAAATAATATTGTCTTTAGTAATTATTATAATTAGTAATGATTGGTCATAATGAATTAATATAGTACAAATTAATATGGTAAAATACAATAGAAATAAACTAAATCACAAAACAAGACAAAAATACAGTTACTCTGTAACATGCCGCACACTTGTGAACTTATATCAGAAGTAGTATATTCAACTGTTATTTTAAATGGTGTTTATGTTAAATTTCATACGGCTTCATAGCTTTTTTTTTTCATTTTTGCTCAGTGATGTTTCATGCTGTTAAGCAGTGGCATGGACGGTGAGGGCAAACATGTGCCTGTGAACGTGTATTATGATTAATGTTGTAAATTCAAATTGATTCTCAATGATTCCATCCTCACGCTGAATCATCAGCCCCGTTGCATTACCATATGCATCAATAGTGATGGCACATACAAGCACGGGCCTGAAGCAAAGGAAACAATGAACCATAGAGCCATATGTACTATATCAAATTACTAATTTAACAGTGTTTTATTAAAAAAACAAGACCATGTACAAGGTCAGATTAAAAGATGAGAGCATTGCTTGGTTAAAAAGAATTATAAATCATCTCTGAAGCTCTAAAAACATATTTATGCATGCAGCTTATTTTATATGATGCCCCCTAAAATTACAATAGTTGACAACTAGTGCCTACCATGGAAAATAATCCCCACTTCAAACGTAATTTTAGCAGTGAATTGATGTTATTGTCATTGCTGTACAAATTTGCCACGGGCACTTCAGACAATGAGACAGGACTTATCGACATCTGGTGCTCACACTGCTCTGATGGCTGCTGGAAAATCAGGCATGTCAGATAAAGGGGCCGGACAGACACGGATAGAAAAGTTGTGAAAATACCAGAGCTCTCATCATACCTCTCGAACCCTTCGAACATGCAACATTTATTTGCTGTGACTTATAATTTGCATTTGTTTAGAATTAAGAATTGAAATTCTGTAATATTAATTTAATTCTTTTAAATTAATATTACACAATATTTTCTTTGATCCCTTGAGGACGCTTCTTCTGTTGGCATTTTTGATCATTTTACGGTAAGAGATTGCAATATCACATAGCTAACTTGTCACAGTTTTTATTTTATGTTAATTAAAAAAGAGAAAGAGAGAGAAATGTATTCAGATTTTATTTGACACTTTTAAATATTCTTTAACTATTTTGTTTATTTTTCTTAGATCAAGTATACTTTATATTATTCTATTATAATTCTGATTCTGATATTAACACATTTGTTTAGATCATCTAAATGCCAGTTTATAAAATATCAGTAATTCAGTCAGATATTCTAATAGTTTTAATATGCAGCCATGCTTTACCTTGTGCACAATGTTTATCGCTTTCTAACTGACATTATATATATATTTATTTTTTATTACTTTTTTTGGACATTTTAAAATACCTTATCTGTTATGTATTCCCACAGCACTTCCCATTACACTTTTGGACAACATCTTGCTCAGAAATCAACAAAACGATTTACAAAGCAAGAACGTAGACAATGGCTCATCATCAGATTCATCACCACAGTCAACACCATCATCATCCTCACCATCAGCGTCGCCACTCATCTCATCGTCACCATCATGGTGCACACCTTCCAGAGGAGCACGAGGATAAGAGGTGATAAAAATATAGGACGTGTTTGTAAAAAATAGAAACACTGAAAAGAGCATTTTTTTAATTAATGGCTGAACCACAAAACTTGCTGATGATACACAGGTCCACGTTTTGAGCAATTTTGCCGGCCAACTTTTTTGAACAATGTTGCTTGGGCACTTTCCCATTGAGAATGGGTCACAAATTTTCATCTGGATAATTTAGATTGGTCGTGGGCCCTGTGTCTCACCTGGTTGCCCGCCGATGGCAGCATTGCTCAAAAAGTTCCCCTGTGTATCATCAGCCTTAGAAACATTAGAAACAATTATTTTCTTAAGAAAATGTGAATGTTGTTGCTAAG
The DNA here is from genome assembly GCA_036247105.1 of Cirrhinus mrigala. NCBI lineage: Eukaryota > Metazoa > Chordata > Actinopteri > Cypriniformes > Cyprinidae > Cirrhinus > Cirrhinus mrigala. The sequence goes on along the minus strand of CM070011.1, from coordinate 1,175,781 downwards.
CAGTTGGTTGCTATTGCATTATGGGTGGTTCCTAGGGCATTGCTGGATTTATGCTTTGAGTCTTCTTAGTGGTTGTTGGCTAGTCTAAGTCAAAAGAAACAACCTGAAAGTTTTATACTATTCAAGTATAAAACCTCCGGTTCTACTTGACCCTTTCTAAGCGAAATTCGAACGGGCATTTCCAGCATGAGAGGTGGGCGAGCTAATAAGGACACAAAAGACTGCAGCCACTAGTGTTAGTCGCTAGTGCACCTTTTGAAATCAGGGGAGTGAGGTTTACCTGGACAGCACTTATTAGCTGGCCTCCGTTACATCTACAGCACAAGTGGTGTCGGATGAATTAATTCATAAATAAGTAATGGGTCTTTAACAAGTAATAGTAATAGTAACTAGTAACTGTAATAGTGCCTTAGTAAGAACCACTAATTGTTTTTTCTTCACTTTTATCTATAGTACTTCAGATGCCAGCAGTGGTCACCATCACATTCATGAGCATTATAACCATCATCGCCCCCAAGCTGATAGCCATCATCATCATCATCATCATCATAATCATCCTCATCCACAACATCAGGATAAACGTCACACACCAAAAAAGAAAACTCACTCTAAAGCTTCAGTCACTTCCTCAAACTCTTCTGGGTCTTCTTCTAGTTCTTCATCAACAGCTTCATCAAGCTCATCCAGTTCTGATTCCTCTTCTTCTGATTCCTCTTCCTCCTCCAATTCCTCTTCATCTTCTTCTTCCAAATCATATTTCTCCAATTCTAGCTCTTCTTCTTCCTCTTCTTCTGGTTCACGTTCTTCTTGGTCATCCGAAACCAGTCTGGAAAATGCCCCTTTGCCTACTGAGTCCAAGCGAGCTATTCAACGTCCAAAGCACTCACAGTCATGTGTGGATATCAGCAGAGGACGGAGAGCCTTTGAGGACGATGAGGATGATGTAGATACAATGCCTTTACTGGATGCTGATGGCCAACTGAAAAAGTCCACAAGCATGGAAAAGAACCTGACCGTCAAAGAAAAAAGTGGAGGAACTTCCAAGAAGACTGCAACACGTTCTCAAAGAAAGAATGAAAAGGGCAATATGGGGCAACCACACAATCATGCTAAAGGGGCAGCAAACATAAGAAAGACCAAGTCTATGGAGGTTCTGTCAAGGCAAACGGATCACACTGGTGTTGGAGACTTGGATAAGAAAGGGCTGGAAAAAAGGAAACAAGAGGCCCATAAGAACTTTGTGAAGGAGAAGATGAAATTTTCTGCCTTTTTGAATGAAATCACAAGGCAGGTGCTTAGCCCATCAAGACTCACATCCCTTGGGGTAACAAATGCTCATAGGCCCTTGAGCCCTGGTCAAACTTCAACATCTCCAAAGGCATTGTCTCCAAAGCCTGAGCATAAAAGAGAAAAGAAGTCAAAAATTACCAGAAGCCGGCCGGGAAGCAGTGCCAGCTCCATAACATCGACTGCTCACTCCCATGTCAGCAAATACTCGCACTGCAGTAAGCATTCTCGCTCAAGTAAGCGCTCTCACTCAAGTAAGCACTCCCATTCCAGACGGCACTCACATTCAAGCAAGACCTCCCGCTCAGACAAGCATTCTTATCCTGAAAGGGACCTCGTCTATCAACAACAGCACCAGGCTGTTCCCTGGCATCGACGTGACAGTGATATAAGCTCTACTAGTTCTTCTTCACAAAATCTTTCATCTGGAACTGAACGCAGCCACAAAAGTCAGAAAAAGCACCAAACTGCCCCCAAAGAACAACATTTTGACTCACTGAATCATCGAGCTTCACATCACAAAACGTCTCCATCGCACCACCATTACAGCCCACCTTCATGTCCTTGTTCTCCAGAATCAGAAAACTGCCATCATCATGCTCATCCAGAATCTCATCACCATCATGCCCATTCAGAATCACATCACCATCATGCCCATCCAGAATCTCATCACCATCATGCCTATCCAGAATCGCATCACCATCATGCCCATCGAGAATCCCAACGCCATCATGCCCATTCAGAATCGCATCACCATCATGCCCATCCAGAATCACATCATCATCATTCTCACTCAGAATCTCATCACCATCATGCCCATCCAGAATCTCATCACCATCATTCCCATCCAGAATCTCATCACCATCATGCCCATCAAGAAGCTCATCACCATCATATAGACCCAGATTCTCATCACCATCATTCTCATTCAGAATCTCGACACCATCATGCCCATCCAGATTCTCATCACCATCATTCTCATTTAGAATTGCATCGCCATCATGCCCATCCAGAATCTCATCACCATCATGCCCATGCAGAATCTCATCACCATCATGCTCATCCAGAATCTCATCACCATCATGCCCATTCAGAATCTCATCACCATCATGCCCATCCAGAATCTCATCACCATCATGCCCATTCAGAATCTCATCACCATCATGCCCATTCAGAATCTCATCACCATCCAGAATCTCATCACTATCATGCCCATCCAGAATCTCAACACCATCATGCCCATTCAGAATCTCAACACCATCCAGAATCTCATCACCATCATGCCCATTCAGAATCTCATCACCATCATGTCCATTCGGAGTCTCATCACCATCATGCACACCTGGAATCTCATCACCATCAAGCCCATCTGGAATCTCATGACCATCAAGCCCATCAAGAAAATCATCACCATCATTCACCATCTCATCACCACCATGGAACTCATCGTAGCCCATCACCACACAGTCACTCTCCTCATTCAGATTCCCATCATCGTTCACCTTCTCCATCACATTACAGTCATGGATCTTACCACAGTCCAACACATTCTTCTAAATCAGGGACTCACCATCATCCAGAAGCTCATCGCTGTCCTTCTCAGACAGAATCACACCACCATCATGATTCACCTTCGCCACCACATCACCATAATGCAGGTCACCACACCTCATCTTCACACCATCATTCTACCCACTCAGAAACTTCCCACCACCATTCCCATCCAAAATCTCATCACTATCATTCGCCTCCTCCTCTCCACCACCATGGAGAACACCATGGTAGTATATCTCCCCTTTCTACAGATTCAGAAACACAGCATCAGTTTGGTGTGAAATCACAACACCACCATTCTGACCATGAGTCCTCCCATGCCAAGTCTCATCAGCACCATCACCATCATCATTCCCATCCTAATCACTCATCCAACCAAGATCAGCACCATCACACCTCAGTTTCAGAACCAGGGCAACATAATTTCCACGACGATTCCCACTCTGAAACTCACCAATACTCTCAAACACATGATGCATCCCCTACACCTGAACACCATTATCATTCTTCTCATACTGACACTCACCATAACCCTCATCACCATCATGTATCTGATAGTCATCCAAAAAGCCCTGTACACTCTAATTCACCCCATCATTATGAAAATCATCCCAACTTACATTCAGAGTCTCAAAATCACAGCACATCACATTCTAAAGGACACCTTTCCAATTTGGAAATCCACCACCAAAGTGAACATAATTCTCTGGAACTTCACCCTCACCATTTCCACTCTGGAAGTCATGCTAACCCTCCTGTCGAATCAGATCATTACCTTCACCACAAGTCTCAGGAATCCCACCATTATTTCCATTCAAATGCCCATCACCATTCCAATCCAGAAAATAACCAGCCTCAACATCATGAGCATTCAGAATCTCATCATCATTCCCAACCAGAATCCCACCATCATCATTCCCAAGATCACCATCATCACCATGACCACCTAGAGTCGCCGAATCAGCATTCCCATACAGGACATCACCACTTTCATTCTGAATCAAACCACTATCATTCCCATTTCAAAGAGGACCATCACAATGATGATCACCCAAGCCATCTTCGCCACTCTCCAGTTGGCCAGCGGTCTACTTCTCCTCATTCTAACAAGTCTGATTCATCTGCCAGCTCCACTATCCAGGACGATCAATCCACAGTGAGCTACCAAGAGTCATCCTCATTCCCAAAGGTATTTTTTTAGTGTTAAAGTAGAGTGGAAATATACATATTTATATATACAGATTATTATTTGTTGATGGTGTTTCCCACATTTGCCTCTGCTTTTGCATTTGCATAGGAAAAGGATTCAGATTTGGAGAGGTTAATGTGAGTTTTTTGTTTACTATTGCTTTCTTTTTTGCATGCTGCCTAAGTATTAATTATGTTAACTTTGATTCTGGAAATGGCTTTTCAGCTTCACTGTGGTAGCGAAACAATTTACTTTAAGACACATTCAGATACAAATGATCCCCTCTTGGGATCTCAAAGCTTATAAAACATTGTGTATCTTAGTCTCAGTCTACGCTTGGTTGTTTTTTTGGAGGCGCACTTGGTAGACTGTCTCTCTGTTTATTCCTTCCAGGATGTTACAGGAGCAGAATGAGGCTCTCCACCACAGTTTGCTGCAGACCACCATGCGAATGGAATGTATGGGAGTTGAATTCAAAAGCGGACACCACCTCCTTGAATCTGAGTTACAAAGAACTCGCATAGAGCTTAGCAGCTTACTGGAGCGGTTCACAAGGTGAGACACAAGACTAAACTGTACGGTGCTATGTTACATTCTATTTTATTCTACTGGATTAATATATAATAATAATAATAATAATAATAATAATAATAATAATAATAATATACATAATGTTTCATCAGACTTCAGGACAACTACTCCTGCACACAACAAACCAACCACCTTCTGGAGAAAAAACTGCATTGTGTGGTAAAGCTCAATATAACCCTTCAGACTCATTTCATTTTTTCACTCTAAAGAATTAAGCCCATTTATTTGAATGGATTCATAATCAGATAACATCAATACACTGCAAAAAAAAGGGCTTGTCTTACTTAGCATTTGTGCCTTTTTGTTTCTAGTCAAAATATCTAAAAATTCTTAAATCAAGATGCATTTACTAGATAAGCAAAATAACATTAGCTATTTAGTCTTGTTTTAAGCAAAATTAACTTAATTTAGTTTTTTTCCCCCTGGAAACCAGTAAAATGATCTGCCAGTGGGGTAAGTAAAATATTCTTAAAACAAGAGTACTTTACTTACCCCACTGGCAGATAGTTTTACTAATTTTAAGCAAAATTAACTTAATTTAGTTTTTTTACCCCTGGAAACAAAACTAAATATCTAATGTTGTTTTGCTTATCTAGTAAATGCATCTTAATGTAAGAATTTTTAGATATTTTGACTACAAACAAGACAAAAATCCTAAGTAAGACAAGCCTTTTTTTGCAGTGTAGACCATTGATTTACATAAAAGATTTAAAATTCACAACAAATTCTGTTTGTTTTAAAATGATTGTTGACTTTATCGACTTCATTGTTTTGTTACTTGAATTTAGACTCTAAATATGGATGGAGAGCGAGAGCTACTGAACGAGCGAATCTCAGAGCTCACAGAACAACTGTCTGCAGCAAAGACGACCATCCAAAGTCTAGAAACCATTAATGTGAGAGCTTGATTCTGTTATCTTTATAGTTAGTAATATTCACATTTATCTAGATCAGGGGTCACCAAACTTGCTCCTGGAGGGCTGGTGTCCTGCAGAGTTTACCTCCAACTTTCCTCAACATACCTGCCTGGTAGTTTCAAGTATACCTAGTAAGACCTTGATTAGCTGGTTCAGGTGTGTTTGATTAGAGTTGGAGCTAAACTCTGCAGGGAGACCGGCCCTCCAGGACCGGATCTGGTGACCCCTGTCTAGATGCTCCTTCTCCTTCTACTACTTAATTCAAAAATATCATAGCTTAGTCAAGACGATGACTATACTGGGCTATTCTTCAAACATAGATAAAGACTGTGAGAGAACTCACGGTGAGGTATTTTATGATTTCACTGATTTCAGGTGACATCAATGCTACAGGATGCTCTGGTGAAGCATCTGAAGTCTGATGATCCCATAACTCCACTTCCAGTTGCGCCACCTCCAGCTCCGTTCATGGACGGTGACCATTATGACAAAGTCTCCATGCATGCCGATGACCAGTCGCTGGGAACCCTCCCAGAGGAAGAGGAATCCGATTGGTCAGAAATGGGAGAGGAGACACAAAACTACGTCCCGAGGGGTTCTCAGGGATGTCATGGAAATGCATCGTATTTCCAGTGGCAGCAGAGGCAAGGCGGCTGGGAGGGGATCAGGGGAATCGTGGATACGGAGAGCGAATCTGGAGGCGAGGAAAGCAAATGTCTTCAGGCTCACCACGGCCTACAGATACCGCATCTCAAGTTCACCGTCCACCCCGAAACCCTGCCGGTTCCTGTGGAGGACGTCAGCCTGGCCCGCTTCAAGCAGAGTCCTGACGGTCTAGACGGATACCAGATCACCGACGTGCGTAGCCTGGGCTCTCCCATTCGCGTGCTCTCCGCTAGCCTGGAGGAGATCCACTCCATTGGCCTCCTGAAGCAGCAGGAGGATCATCACGGCCAGCTGAGGAGCAATAAATCCATGATGGACCTCCACCAGTCACAGTTGGGCACCAGGCAAGCGTCATACGCGGATGAGATCGTCTGTAATTGGAGAGAAGTGAACAGCCGTGCTGCTGGAGAGGAGAGAAGCGGGATGGTTGGTCTGGAGTCTCAACCACTGCTCAACCACTTTATTCATGATAGGGAGAGCACACACCTGTGATTAACACGACATTTTAGAAAAGGGAATGTTTACTACACGGTGATTCTAGTATACTGGTGGTAGAAAATATTAGTGATGACGTGCAGGTTAACCACTTATATAGAGGGGGAACATCATAATGTGTTTCTTTTTGGTTAAATGTCAAAAAGTGAGATTTTAAGTTGAGATTTTGTAAAGTCTTAACTTCACACTTGCTACTTTATTTGACATCATTTCATTTTTGATGTCTGAGTTATGGAACATTAATTAGTTTGTCTTTGTAATCCTTCACCAACATGTGAAAACTTGCTCCACAACTTTTGACTGGCATCACATGCTAATAATGCTAATGCTAATATAGCCAAATAGCTATTTAGGCATAAGCTGTGTGCAAAATCACTCACTCGTTCACTCCTTCACTAATCCCTATATAGTGAATGGCTGTTGAGTGGACTATAACAGAAGGAGTGAACGAAATGAAACGAATTCAGACGGTGACGTATAACGTTACACTTCGCATGAGACTTGGAGCTATTCCGAAAAACATCTTTGTCACGTGTACCTTATTTTAGAAAATAATATTAATAGCAATAACACTTTAAATGGCTTTATACTGTAATTATACATACCACCGCGTCAGCTTTATGGTTTTATTAATGGTATTAATTAGTTTTGTAATGCTTATGTGTTCATAATCATTACATAACATTAAAATACTGTCAACAAAAATAAACATACATTAATTACGTTCATAATTGTATGTATTTATTGCTTGTAGTATCTTGAAACTCCCGAGCAGCAACATGCCAATGGTCGTAGAGCGCCCTCAGGCGACCGTTAATATTACATCAGAATGAATACGCTACCAACGAACATTTTTAAATATCCACCAAATTATCATCATTTTTTTGTAAATTAACAAATATGCCAGCTCATTAAATTAGTAAAATATTAAACTGAGTTAATGCCTACATAGTATATTTTGATATGAATAATGCATGAAATAAACAATAAAGCAGAAATAATAAAGATGTCAACGGCATCTCTCATTCAAACTTGTTCGCTCCCGCTCTCTCTTCCAGCTCGTTGGTTCTCCGCATTGGATTGTGGGATATAGTGCTTCAGCGAGTGTACATCGGTTGTACACTCGAAATCAGAATGCATTGTGGGTAAAAAGTAGTGAACGAATGTAGAGAATGAAGTCGTTCACTCAGAATTCGGACATCACTACAAAATGGCTGACACCCGATATGGTGCACTATATAGTGGATAGGGAGCGGTTTCGGACACAGCTATAGTTTTAGGCTACTATATATAAAATCATAAAATTCTGCTAATAGTTAATAGAGCAATTTAATACTGGTTGCTGTTTGTTAAGAAAAAATAGATTTGAAAGAAGTATTAGCAATGAAATATGTTAAAATGGTTGAACTTAACCGTCAGCCTCTTTTCCCAGCAAACAGAGGCTCAAATAAATATGAGGATCAACTGTACACCAACACGTTAGGACTGTTTGCGTTCTGTTCACCTTTTAATTAATTCCCAATAGATAAAATCCCTGCATAAAAGTATAAAAGTCCCTGGCTTTTCCCCTTGAATATCCAGTTTTAGTAAGAAAACACTTTTTTGCTATTTCATTAAAGATGGTTGTGTTTAATTTAGGATCATTGTGAAAGATATTTCTCTCCCACTTGATTTTCTCCGTGTTGTTGAATCTTGAGGACAAGATCATCTGACATTGTTTTCCTGATTCTAGACAAACATGTAGTTCTTGGGTTTGGTAAATAAAGACAAAAGACTGCTGTTTTCATCGAATAATGAACAACAGCTAGAAAAACCTGCTCATTAGATATTTATTGAAATTGATTTAATATTAATTTTAATGTTAATGTGTTAAGTGTACATGCTAAGATACTTGTAATTCTTCTAATGTTCTTCTTTATTTTACTCTTTACAGTATTTCAGTATTAGCTTTAAGTATAAATATGTAAAACTATTGTTGAATAACTTAAAACTAGAGTTAAAGGAGAGAATAAATAGGGAGTGGAAATGAAGGGAAGGGGAGTCACTATAAGACTACTTCACGTATAGTTTTTTAGAAAGTGAAAGACCGAAACAAAAAAGAAACATTACCCATGTGATATGGTTCATCTCGTATATGTGTTCTCATTAGAAAAATGCACGTGCATATTTAAAATGTAATAATTGTCTGAATGTGTATGTATTAAATGTGTGTATCTCATGCTATTCTGTAGTTCTACCAATGACAATAGAAGTTTAAATAAAGCTTTTACCAAACTCCAGGTGTTGCAGGATGTTGTAGTAGAATGTCATTTTAATTTTGATTTTAATTATTTATTTTTTTGTCAAAGTAGTGGTACGCTAGTGTAAATAATGCATCTTCCCATGTTGATTTGCTGTTGACATTTGTATTGATGTCTGTAATTATTTGCATGTTAATAGAAATAAAGGTATAACAAACATTAATGTTGGGAGTCTCGTGAGTCTTGTGTTATGAAGTGAGCAAGACGAGAGGCGTGTGGATCCATATGCAAAGCTTTATTCAATTTCATGGTCAAAACAGACAGTGGTCAACACCAGTACCAAACAGATATAAATATAATCTTCAAAGGAGAAAATAGTCATTTTAATGTGCAGTGTATGTAATTTTATTAAAGTATTTAGATACGGTTTTACCTGATTTCTTAACTAAATACCTGAGAATTAAGAGACAGTGAAAGATAAATCCATAACTAACGGAAAAGAAAGCTGAAATACATATATTATGTAGTCTTTGGTAGTCAGTAATTGATTTTTTTAACCCTACTATATGTAGTCAATTTATATTACACTGCAGTGCAAACGAATAAATTCTAAAAAGTAAGTGCATATAACTGTCACAGATGTGCCAGTCTCTCTCACTTGACCACCCAGTGCTCCCAGTCACCCAAATATTAACCACCTGCACCTGTCAGCGATTACACTTTCATCAGCTCACTATTTAAGCACACACCTGGCCTTAAACAAGGAAAGACTCTCTTACCTAATCTCTGTTCAGTGTGTATTTCCTGACAGAAGGCCAGACCAACACCAAAAATGGATCCACATCGGCCCAATCCGCACTGGGAACATGCTGAATCAATTCGTTGGGAAGTAACAGGGCACAGGACAGAGTCTGTCACTACCAGGACTTCCGCAGTATCCGCGTCTTTACCTGTCTAAGTAGCCAGTCCCATGGTCAAGCTAGCGCCCTACTCGGACTACTATCTGGAGGAGTGATGCAATTATTTATTTATTTTTTTTTTGTGCAATGCTAAGGCAAAGTGGTATTAAGCAGGTACTGTTAGTGTCACTGTAAAATTTTGTTTCCCTTTTAAGGAGGTTTTTGGCTGTCCAGTGGGAGATTGCTCTGTTGGGAAGCAGTCCCATCATGGATTATGCCCTAAATTTCAGAACTGCTGCTGAGGAAAGTGGATGGAATGAACAAATTCTTCTCACCATGTATCATCAGAGGCTAAATTCAGTGGTGTAACGATCTCTGGAAGGAAGGAAACAAAAGCAGAAGAATGCTTAACTCCAATTTACTGCACAATAAAAAACAAAGTATGAGCCAACCGGCTCCAGACCAGTTCTGGACCAGGTGGAGACAGAGAATAGTCAGGCGGGTAAGGTCAAAGTCCGGGACAGTCCGCTAGCAACCAAATCCAATTCACAGGGCCAGAAACAGAGTCAGGCATGCTAAAAGGTCAGGCAAGGCACAGACAGATTAAACCAGGCAATCCAAAACTCACAGCCCAGAGCAGGCAGATGATCATAAGAGCAAGGCAATTCAGAAAGGTGAACAAAACCCCCAGGGAAATCTAAACTCCAGAGTCAGTCACAGTCCATTAGGTAAGCAACAGATAACAGTCTAGGATCAGAAAGTTCTGAATAAAAACAGGGAACCACAACAAAACCAACTAAATAACAAGACTTGAACAAAAAAAAAAAGAAACAAACTAGGCAGCAGCAAAGAAACAGCATAGATACAGGATAGAAGTGAAGCGATGAAAGAAATCGGGTGCAAAGCTACGTACTTCAGCATCCAGTTGTCTGCTTTAATTAATCATCAGCGAATGATCTGCAGATGTATCATGTTATGACTTTACTTGTTGACTAATGACCAAACATGTCTAATTAATTCTAAATCCATAACCACAATGACATATTACTTAACAATTAGTTAATAGTTCTGTGCCTCAACAAGTAAAGTCATAACATAATGATATCTTTGCAAATCATTAGCTAATGATTAATTAAAGCAGACAACTGGAAGATGAAATGCATGGCTTTAAACCATTGTGGTAATTAACACATGAATTTACACTATTAGTTAATAAAATAAGTTATTAGGGAATTAATACATTATGACACATTTAACTAATAACAATTTATTGATTACTTAATCTATGAATCATATAGAATGTTCATTTGTCGATAATGCAGTAATTATTAATAAATGATTTAGTTCTTCATTAGTTATATATAAACTCATGATTATCTCTGCATCAGTTAAGCATGAATTAATGCATATTTGTGTACCTGTATTGTAAAGTGTTACCGACTTTTCATTAAGACCCTAAAGAATCATATCAACTTGTGGAAAATGGGTATCCGATGACCCCTTTAAGTGTTTGCTGCTTCTTTCCATGGATTCAAGATAAAAAAAAAAAAACATCATCAGTAGTCACTGAGCTTATTTTACCATAGAATGTAAATGTAGATGAACATCTCATATTGGTACAGCTCTCTCAGAGGAAAAGACTCAAGCGAAAGGATTCATCTGTGGTGAAGGTATCAGATCACTAAAAAACAAACAACAAAAACAAAAAACATCTCTGAGCATGTTTGCAAAGAGTATTAATAATAAACATGATCTAGACATAATTAGACTCGTAGCATTCATCATGATACAGTGTACACTCATATTACTTTTATATCCTATTTTGTTTCATATTATACAGAGCATGAAAACTTCACTGCGTCGTATGAAATTTGGATACAATGGATTGCTTATCATTTTCAAAATGTTTCACTCGATTTCAAACATTTTTATAGTTTGGGAAAAGCCCAGCTAATAAATGTGTTCAAGTTTATGTCAGAATAACAGGTTAACTAATGCAAAAAAAAAAAACATTACTTACTCATCAGAATGATCTCTTCCGCTGGATGCCGTGCATCACGTTGTGTTCTTCATCTGAGGTGAATTCTGTGTTATTCCTCTCAGCACGTCTTCTTCCAGAAACGAACAGTAGCCGAGATGAACTTGATGAATCGTAAAGCTTTGTTTACGGTGATGTGGGCATTTACATGCGGCGCGTCACACGTCAATGTTTATCATACTAAAAGTAAACGTAACTTGTGAGCATGACCACATTAAAAATAATTAGCTCTGAGGGCAAAACTGTACATCACATTGGTTTCATACGGATTGCTTTATCACAGAATATTTGTTTTCAATAAGACTTACTTTATTTAAAGATAGAGATATCAAGCTCTCTATAGATGTATCTCTCCTGTCTGTGTGCCGAGTATTCGCTGAGTTTAGGTTAATTTTAGTGACGCATTGCTGAAGTCAATTCGCAGAGACAGTGAAGACAGAGAAAGCACCCTGTAGGTTTTCTTTATTTTAAAAAACATAAAGTTCAGTTGTTTTTGTGAGTGTACACAAATAAAAGCATACACTTAACAGTTTGGAATGATGTATATCTCTTATTTGTGTGACCAAAAGTGACAGAGTATCTTTAGGGTCTTTCGCTGATCTTAAAAAAAAAAACAAAACAAAACTGGGAGTTAAGTTCCGGGACCCACTTTCCCTCGTCCCAATTGCTTTGGAGCAATGTCACAGAGCCTCCATCTTCACCAGGTTGGACCCCCAAGTTGCCTGCAACCTCATCCGGCTAAATGAAGAGGACGAGTGAAAGACTGCCTTCATTACCCCATCTGGACAATATGATTACCTTGTTATGCCATATGGCCTGGTCAGTGCCCCCTCCATAGTCCAGGATTTCATCAATGAGGTTCATCCTCTAGAGGCTCTGCGAGTACAACCTGTTTCTTCAGGCTGAGAAATGCAGCTTTCATCAGAGGACCATCAATTTCCTCTGCTAGGTCAGCATGGATGAGGGGAAAATATCTGTTATGTTTTTCTCACTCCTAGGTGTGACTATCAGCTTAACATCTAGGTACCATCCACAGTCCAGTGAGCAGATGGAAAGTAAGGTGCAGAAGATCATTTGCTTCCTTAGGACCTTCTGCCAGAGCCACCAGGATTCCTGAAACCAGTTTCTTGCCTGTGCAGACTATGCCCATAATTCCTTGTGACAACCATCAGTGGGTCTCACCCCATTCCAGTGCATACTCGGCACTTAGTCACCATTATTCCAATGGTCAGGTAAACCTTCAGAGATACCATCCATCATTCACTGGTTCAGAGAGAGCGAGAAGGTGTGGGACGAGGCTCATCAGCATCAACAGCAAGCAACAAAAGTTCTTTGCAGATACTCAGAGAAGGAACACCCCAGAAAACCAACCTGGACAGCTTGTGTGGCTCTCCATGAGAAACAAACGTCTCCACCTGCCCTGCCGTAAACTAAGTCATCTAACTAGACTTTTAAATAAGAATGGAATTAAATCAAAGCCAAAGACGTCTCAGCGAAGTTCAAAAGCAGTTATTTTACGTCCATCACACATGACATGAAGAGCTTTCATGTTTGCCAACACCAACGGCCTGCAAAGTCTATTTAGTGAAAAAGCTGAGGAGAAAATTGGAATGGATATTATATTACATTATTATAAATTATATCACTATTATTCTGAAAAGTTCCTAAGGTTCTCATAAAGGTTGTTGAATCCTTTATTTAGGTTTTTCTTTTTTTAAGAGTGATGTTCATTGATGCATAACATCCTGTCATCCTTCCTGCAAATGGGTTTAGAGCAGAAAATCACTGAAAATCTTGGATGTGTGTAAATCAGTTTTTTTTTTTTCTTTTTGTTTGTTTGTTTTTTTCTTTCTTTCTAGCACATAATCTAAATTTTAATTTTTAAAATGTCAGCACAAGAATAGGACCTGTTCTTTCATTTACATGAGCCACATTTTTAAATGAATGAGCTGTTTGCGAAGGGTCAAATTGTGGCTGCTCTCGTGGCTCAGTGAATTGATTCTCTTTACTTCTGAACTTAGAGACACTCTAAAATTAGACTGAACTTAAAAGGAAGGCAAAGGTCCTCATAATTTCTACAGTCTTAGTTTAGTTCTACAAAGTCCAGGACCTATCAACTTCACAGACAGCTTTAAGCACTATGGCTGCCATCTTTTGTCTCGGCTGGCTATCACAGCACTTCCAATCTCTTGCTTGTCATTATTCATCATCTTTATCCGCTACATACGTGACGCAATACAGCGATGCACCGCTGGCTTTGCTGAGCAGACAGTGGCCTTGTTTCCCATTGGAGAGGGCCATTGTAATAGGATAGTTTAGGGATTACAGGTAAGACGCCCAAGACCTCTAACTTTGGCCAGATCCAGTGTGTCTCACCCAGCCAGGGGCATGGAGGTGCAAGGGCACCAGTTTCACCACTGAGTGGGCGTCTGGCTCATTTGAGCATCGCTACGGGGGGATCACCACCAAAAAATCTGGACTGACCTTTGCTAACGGATTAAGTGACCACGACATACAGAATTGCGACTGCGTTGTTTGGATGAAAGTGATTTGATCTTGTATTCCAACAAAGAAAGGGAACTTAACGGATTTACACAAAGTTACCTGTTTTTTCACAGAACATCTGAAGCTCCAACAATCTCAGCCGGATTCTCAGGGCCTCTGTCAGAGAGTTCACATTTGAGCACGTCTGAACACTTCTGCATTTTTTTCACACTCTTCCAGTCTTCCTTTTTCTCAAGTTTACACCACACTACTCTTTCACAATGGTTGTGGGTAAGATAAAATTAACTTTTCAGAAAAGGGTGAAGTTGGCCCAGGGTTTATGGCTGCTCTCATGGATGGCAACTCTGGGTGGAGCGGTCACCTTCACTTTAGGATGCTTCCTAAAGACTGAGCTTCGAAGGAGGGGAGAGGTATCCATATAAACCTCATGTGTTTCATCTGCTTGATGTTTTTGACTAATAATTTCATGTATTATGCAATGACGCAATGCATAGCTTTTAACTTCAAAGCTGGTATTGACATTATTTAGCAAAATATTATCACAATATTTGGTAAATAATTAAATATTTGTTCACTTAGCATGTTTTTTTTTGTGGCTTTGATTTTGTTTATATAATCACCATGTAAACAAAAAGAAAAAAAGACAAATGTCTTAATAAATAAGTATGTTCAGGGCTCAGTCGTTTCAGAAATATCTGGCAGGGATTAACCTATGTGAATAAAAATATTTTCTAAGCCGCTCATAATAGGCTTAAGGAGCTGTCCTTTACAAAGGAGCTCTTCAACAGTCTAGATTGGTCATTATCAATGATGATGATGATGATGATGATGATTGCCATCGGTCCTAAGAGGGCCATACATTATTGTCTATTTTTTACACCAATAATTTTTTTGACACACACACACACATATATATAGTACGATATTACAAATTATTTTTTTCATGTTGTTCATTATATATTAAGTAAATGACAAGTCCAAAAATGAGAATGATAATATAATGTGTAACAGAAATTAAATTTGGATTTTCGAAATATATATGTAATATATATGCAGTGGCAAGTTAATCAGTCCTTTGTGCATCAAGTCATACCAAATATGTGTATATATAAGATTATATAGTATATATTCTTAAAGAAAAGGAAAAAAAAAAGTTCTTTCATGAAGCTTGATGACTTACTAATTGGTTTATTACTGTCCCAATGGATTATCAAATTTGCCTTAATCATAATGGAAATCTAAGCACAGCTTGCTCTTAATGTATCATCCAAATTCTCTCCCATATTCTCCAACTCTATATATGGGTTATTATGGGTAATTTAGGGGTTATTGTGCTATAATCTACTAATGAAAAATAGGAAAAAAAGGTAAGGTAAATTCATTGTGCACAGTGAGTGCAATGCAATCTGAGCTCAAAATAGACTGACATCAACATCTTGTTCTTTAGGTGATGGACAACACAGACATCCACTGTGTGCCCAACACCTTGATGATTGTGGGTCTGGCTTCCATGGGCATCAACTACTTTGCCAGTCGAATCTGCCAGGATGCCCTCGATCCTGGGCGTTTCCCACGATGGAAGACCTTCCTGAAGCCCTATTTTGGATGCTCGATATTCTTCACCACCCTCATGCTGATTTCAGTCATCCTGAGTTACGCCATGAAGGGCAGCCTGGAGACCTCCCTGAAGATCGGCCTGAAGAACGGCATCCGCTTCTACAAGGACACAGACACGCCCGGACGCTGCTTCCAGAAGCAGACCATCGACCGCCTTCAGATGGAGTTCCAGTGCTGCGGCAACAACGACTACAAGGACTGGTTTGAGGTGCAGTGGATCAGCAACCGCTACCTGGATTTCAGCTCCAAGGAAGTGAAGGAGTGAGTCAAAGGGAGACAAAAGTTCACCCAAAAATGAAAAGCATGTTGTCATTTACACACCTTAATGTCGTTCCGAACGCGTTTGACTTTCTTTCTTCTGCAGAGCACAAAAGAACATATTCTGAAGGATGTTTTTGTCCATACCATGAAAAGAAACACACTGCACTCCTTTGCCTTTCGTTGTATGGGCTTTTCTGAGAATCTTCTTTTATTTCCCACAAAATGAGGGCTCACACTTTGGGGACCAGTTCTCACTGTAAACTATTAACTATGACTTTTGCCACAGTAAACTGCTAATTTGCAGCTTATTAATAGTTACTAAGGTAGTGGTTAAGTTTAGATACGGTGTGGATTAGGGATGTAGTTCATTTATTACCAAATAAAGATATGTTCACAGGTTTAGAACAACATGAGGGTGAGTAAATGATGAGAGAATCTTCATTTTTGAGTGAACTATCCCTTTACCATCTGTATTACTCTATTTAGGACACCTAAGGACACTTAAGGAGAACTTGAGACTTCATACATCCACTGTAAATACATCTGAGAGCAAATTTTCAGATGCCACTTGGTGTGATATTTTGTTTCTAATGCAGTAGCATTCATAATTGTTAAGAGTGTCTTAAGTGTCCAAAAGCATTCAAATGTACTAGAGTCACGCAATCAGAGACCATCCAAATATGGCCACTGAAAATGCATTTATACCTGGTGTAAACAGTAATCTGTCCAAGTTGATCATTTCTCCATCCTCACTCCTCCAGCCGCATCAAGAGCAATGTGGACGGCCGTTACTTGGTTGACGGTGTGCCCTTCAGCTGCTGTAACCCGAGTTCTCCCAGACCCTGTATCCAGTCCAAAATCACCAACAACACCGCCCACTACAACTATGACCACCAGACCGAAGAGCTCAACATCTTCATTCGTGGTTGCAGAGAGGCCCTGGTCAGCTACTACATGGGGCTGATGAACACGATCGGAGCTTTGGTTCTGTCCGTCTTTTTGCTTCAGGTACACTGTGAAGTGTTTGCGTGTACACAATGGATCTGTAGAGTATACACTATATTTATTTTAACATGAATGAGACTTTAAGGGATAAACACAAATTTCCCCCAAAAAAAAAAAAAAAAAAATTCAGATCTTTGATTCACTCACATCAGACATACTGCCTACCCTGACTATGATCAGTTAGTTTGTTGACAACTTAATTTGCCAGTTTAGTTCCCTTTAATTCCTTGTGCCATGTATCATATGCTACAAAAGCTAAACTTGGGAACACTTTACAATAAGGTTCAGTTTGTTAACATGTGTTAAACACATTAGTTGACATGAACTAACAATTACAAATACTTCTAAAGCAGTGGTCTCAAACCCAATTCCTGGAGGGCCAGAGCTCTGCACATTTTCACTCCAACCCTAATCAAACACACCTGATCCAGCTAATCAAGCTGGAGCTAAACTCTGCAGAGCTGCGGCCCTCCAGGAATTGAGTTTGAGATCTCTGTTCTGAAGCATTTAATAATTGTTCATTTCAATCTGCATTATTAAAAACAAAAGTTGTAGCTGTTAATATTATTTAATGGACCTGAGCTAGTTGTATTTTTATTAACTAACTATATTATACTTACTTACTAACTATATTATATTTACTTGTATTTTGTTATATATTTTACTTACATTTACATTTATGCATTTAACAGATACTTTTATCCAAAGTGACTTATAAAAGAGCAACCAAAACCAAACCAAACCGACCAAAAGAACAACAAATAGTCAACATTTGTAATATGCCGTGAGAGGTTTATTAGACGCTATGGCCTGGTTTCATAGACAGGGCTTAGAATGGCCATACTTCAATTATAGGAGATTTAAGTAATTTTGATTAACATGTCTTCAAACATACACATTACTGGTGTGCATCTTGAGACAAAACAAAGGCACTGATCTATTTTAAGATCAGTCAGTGCAAGTTTCTTTCAGTTGAAACAGCTCAGGCTTATATTTTAGTCTGGGACGGCTAAAGCCTGGTCTGTGAAAGCAGGAGTAGAGTTTACTTTTACTAATCAGCTATTTTTTTCTCACATACTACACCCAACACCTCTCGTGTGCAGATCTCAGTGTTGGCCAGCGTGCGGCTCCTGCAGACGTCTTTGGAGGCCGTGGCTGGACAGGAGAACGTGGAGGTTGAAACCGAGGGCTACTTGCTCGAGAAGGGAGTGAAGGAGACGTTCATGGAATATGTGGATCCTGTGCTGAAGCTCCTGCTGCTGAACCAGGTGACTCCTCCTGAAACCAAACCGGAAGCAGGAACGACCACCACCAGCTAAAGAGTCAGATTCACCCGAACGCTGAAGAGTTTCCAGCAGGAGGCTGAGAGTGCTGACATCTAATCCAATAATTCATGTTTTGGCATTTTTAAGTATAAATATTATTCTCAGAGAGTTTTATACCTTATCAATACCCTAAAATGATTGTATCTAACAGTACTGACATTTCACCCAATTTCATTAGAAGTCTTTTGAACAATGAATGATCCCACGGTCTATTCTGCAGCACCTGCTCCTCACTTGTGTTTTATGGCAAATGTATGATATTGCTAGCCTCGGGTGAGTAACCGTCTGTTCGTTCCTGTCAGGAGAAACTCAGTGCAGCTATGCATGGGAAATGACCAGCAATATGCTTAAATTTCCATCATGAATGGTTCAACATTTGAGTGACTGAGCAGTTTCTTAACAGAAAGGTCTATTACATTTCTTTCCCATTTTCTCACGTCGTACACAGAACAGAGGCTGATTATGTAATATTACTGCTAAGGATGTTTGTAAATGATTGGAATCACAGAAAGATGCAAATCAATACCCTTGTGAAAAAGAAGTGTGCTTAACTGTAGTGAATGTGCACGTGTAGTGTACTTTAAATTTGAAAGAATATTAAAAAAAAAACAAAAAAAAAAACCCTCTACTTGCAGGTAATATATTATTAATGAAATAAAAGACAACTTAAGTGTACTTAATGAGAGTCTACTTGCATAACATTTCTTATCTAAGTACACCTTTATTTTTTGTATTGATGTGTTGACTAGCATACTAGAGTACATGTGAAGTATTATCATTTTAAGTGTAGTGTTGGATTATTACATTTAAAGTTAATACTTTTAAATGTACTAAATTGCAACTTCATCATTACAAGTGTGTAATTACAAATATGACATTAAAGTATATTTTAGTTTTCCTATGAATATTTGTCAGTGCATTTAAAGAAGTCAAAAAGGGTCAGAAATGCACTCTAAAATTCAACTTAATTTAAACTAATACAATAACATGCAGTTAATTTGCACTTGTGTAAAGTGTATTATTTAAGTACTTTAAGTACTCTTTTTAAAAGTATGCTGAAGTGCACTTCTTTTTCACAAGGGTAAGCTGTTCTAATCATCCACATTTTACACCGTGTACTACCCAGCGGTGACAAGATAATGCTGTCTCTTCCAAAACAGTTTTTGTTGACAAACTTTGACAAACGACAGAACACATTGTTACTTCGGCTTCATACGGGACGTCCCGTCCACAAAGACCTCTCGCTGGCCTACAGTCAGTCTCCACATCGCTGTACTGTTTCTTAAGTATGTTCTAATAGGTTTCGACTGCGTTGTATTTCCGCTTGCAATGTGGACGAGCAAACTATTCGATGCTGGAAATTATTCGTTCAAATATTATTATAATTACAATACATGTGAAATAAATTATTATTAAAATTCATATTTTTTCCTCCAATTATTACTTTCTCATCCAGTGTTATTGCATGTTGTAAACATAAATACTTAACTGTCATTAAGTCATTTTTGTTTAGCATTCAGCGTGGAACTAAATGCATTGTACGTGATAAAGATGGTTTAGATGATGCTCACTGCTCTGCTATGAAACCCTGTACTGCCCTCGCAGAACCGTCATAAAACTGTCAGGTCCAATAAAATCTGACATTTTGAACTGCTTTGTTGTGTAGTCATATTTTGTGGAAAAAGATGCACACAGTTTCCCCCTGCTGATTGTTTCTTCCAAACTTCTACACATCCACACAATAACATTCGGGTGCACTGATGCACACAGTAAGCAAGCGGAAAGATCTGCACAGGTAGACACGCACCTGCTTTCCTACGTACATAAATAGCTGGATGTCAGAGACGGATAATAAAGGATGATGATTGATGGCAGCATGTACAGTGAAAGCCCAGCGTGTCTGCGTCCTTTATCCTGTAACCTGTCCTAATCTGTTAATACGCAAACTGCTGCACAAGCACTCACACTCACCGCATCCGATTACACCTAATAAAGCACATTAATACAGGAGGGAAGATGAATATCCAAATGCATGTAATATATGTCAAGTGCTCATCTACAGTTTGTCAAGTAAAGATGCTTTCAGCAGACCTATATTATGTATTGATATTTTCATTAGCAATATAATATGGGAGACATATAAATGACGCATGTTTTGATTCAAAGGTCCAGTTCTACAAATGCGTGGTTTCTCTAGCACTGGTTATCAGTGTTGCTATCACTATATACAGGGGTGGGGTGGGAAGGGTATGTAAGGGTACATCTTCAGGTATGTACGTGTCAAAGTAACGTCCACATGAACGTCAGGTACTAACCGCTGCATATTAGGAGCACCCCATGAGACTTGCCATCAGATGCACTGATGCAGTTATCTAACCATCACTATCTAGCCCTTGTCAGTGTCAGTCTTTTCACTTGCTCATTTTACCTGCTTCCAAATCCAAGAACTGACTCTTCACACTCTTCATATATAGGGTACAACAGGCTAAAGGCACACCTTAAGAAAAAAATGTGCTGTTCACTGCACCTAAAATGTAAAGTGCAAAATTGCAAAAAAAAAAAAAAAAAAAAAAAAAAACAAAAAAAAAAAAAAATATATATATATATATGTGTGTGTGTGTGTGTGTGTGTGTGTGTGTTTGTATGAAACATTTATGGAGCAACACATTTTGCATGACAATAAATCGTAAAAATAAGTCGTTTAATTTAATTTAAAATCTTATGAAGGTGGCAAGGGGGGCATATATATATATATATATACTACCAGTCAAAAGTTTGGACACACCCTCTCATTTAATGTTTTTTCTTTATTTTCATGACTATTTACATTGTAGATTCTCACTGAAGACATCAAAACTATGAATGAACACATATGGAATTATGTAGTAAACAAAAAAGTGTGAAATAACTCTAGATATGTTTCATATTTTAGATTCCTCAAAGTAGCCACCCTTTGCTTTGTTGACAGCGCTGCAAACCCTTGGCCTTCTCTAAATGAGCTTCATGATGTGCAGTTGCAAAAACCATCAAGCGCTACGACGAAACTGGCTCACACGAATACCGCCCCAGGAAAGGAAGACCAAGAGTCACCTCTGCTGCTGAGGATAAGTTCATTTGAGTCACCAGCCTCAGAAATCGCAAGTTAACAGCACCTCAGATTAGAGCCCAGATTAATGCCACACAGAGTTCTAGTAGCAGACACATCTCTACATCAACTGTTCAGAGGAGACTGCGCGAATCAGGCCTTTATGGTCAAATAGCTGCTAAAAAAAAAACTACTAAGGAAAGACAACAAGCAGAAGAGATTTGTTTGGACCAAGAAACACAAAGAATGGACATTAGACCAGTGGAAATCTGTGCTTTGGTTCCACCCGCCGTGTCTTTGTGTGACGCAGAAAGGGGAGCGGATGGTCTCTACATGCACGGTTCCCACCGTGAAGCATGGAGGAGGAGGTGTGATGGTGTGGGGTGCTTTGCTGGTGACACTGTTGGGGATTTATTCAAATTTGAAGGCACACTGAACCAGCATGGCTACCACAGCATCCTGCAGGGACATGCCATCCCATCCTGTTTGCATTTAGTTGGACCATCATTTATTTTTCAACAGGACAATGACCCCAAACACACTGTGCAAGGGCTATTTGACCAAGAAGGAGAGTGATGGAGTGCTGCGCCAGATGACCTGGCCTCCGCGGTCACCTGACCTAAACCCAATCGAGATGGTTTGGGATGAGATGGACCGCAGAGTGAAGGCAAAAGGGCCAACAAGTGCCCAGCATCTCTGGGAACTCCTTCAAGATCGTTGGAAAACCATTTCAGGTGACTACCTCATGAAGCTCATCGAGAGAATGCCAAGAGTGTGCAAAGCAGTAATCATAGTAAAAGGTGGCTATTTTGAAGAATCTAAAATATAAAACATGTTTTCAGTTATTTCACACTTTTTTGTTTACTACATAATTCCATATGTGTTCATTCATAGTTTTGATGTCTTCAGTGAGAATCTACAATGTAAATAGTCATGAAAATAAAGAAAGAACAATAAATTAGAGGGTGTGTCTAAACTTTTGACTGGTAGTATATATATATATATATATATATATATATATATATATATATATATATATATATATATATATATATTCACACACGCAATTTTGCACACACACACACAACAATACCTATTAAACATTAACTACCCTAGTTATTAAATTACTTACTACCTTCCTAAATTATTGAATGGTTCTTATTATCATCAGTGTTGAAAAAATATATATCAAATAACTTGTAATATAGGCCTATTTAAAGACAGCTTTAGATGATTTTAAGTATTCCTCTCAGTGTCAAGTTTCCATCGTGACAACTTACAACATGCTGTGAGTGTTACATGCAAGTTTTTGTTGTTGTTGCTGTTCTTGTAAAATTCTGTTATCTCTTGGCAATAATATGCTTAATGGATACTTTAAAGATAACAGCTCAAATTAGATCTTACACATGACATAGGAATTACACACATACAATTCGAGATCCAAAAAGGGCGTGCAAGTTAAAAGCCCTGCTGTCGTTATTGGGAGAGGCTGTCCTTTATTACGGGAGTTGGCAAGTTGGATTGCACCAGCTTTTTTTGTTTCGCCACCTACACAGAGAACAACCCTCCCAACCACACGTCCGATCTGCTCTGAAACCGATTCCAATAGCGGCTTACTATCGGAAAGTCAGAATCATTTTAGCGAATCGGCTCGTTCGAACGTTTCATTCTAATGAACCAAGTCATAAAACGATTCATCAATTCGTTCGAGACGTAACTCAGAACCGCTTTTACGTCATGTTTTGCAAAGAAATAATTAAAGACATGTTTCCAAACTCACCTCACACATTTTCAAACAAAATGAACACCGCCAAGTTTACAATTCGAGCGCTTTAAAAAGCGAATCGGTTCGCTCGAATCAACCGAAAGAGCCTGTTCAAAACTACGATCGGTTCGCGATTCGAACAGCACTACTTCGGCTTCCGTAGCTGAAATGATCCTTACTACACTTTCTTCCAGGCATTTATCGTTCAATTCATTTCCTTTCCAAAACAAACGCATATCGTAACGCGAGTCAGGCATAACTACACCCGGAAGGAAGAAGCAAAGGACTGAAATACGCCCGTTCAGCTGTAGTGAATCCGCTGCTAGGGACATCTTTAACGTGATCTGTCACGGTTGATAGTTAGCACATAGGCTATCCGGGTACAGCTCGTTAGCAGGGCAAATATCGCTTTATTTGGAGTGTGTTTTGGTCGTAGAGCGGTATCGAGATCGGCTCGGATGTGAACAGTCGCGCTGGATGGACCGCGATCTTCACTGCAGTTGCGGACGACCTCACGACAGTTGTGTCGAAGTTGGAAATACGGAAATAACAGCCATTTATGGCCCACAGTATAATCAATTAACTGCACTTCAAGTGTTGAAATACCGCATTCGTTTCGAGAGATATTAAAGTATATGGCTGTGCCCGCTCCCGTCAGAGGTGGAGATTAATATTTAGGTCGTGCACGAAGATTAGTGTTCACAGCAGGATGTCAAAGGGATTTGTGAGCTGAGATAAAAACAAAAACATGTCATTCTCCCTGTCATAACCTGCAGAGTTTCGCTTTACGACAGAAATCCGTGTGTCGACATTTGAATAACATAGATGTTTGTGCATTGGACGAGCGGGCTGTCAAAATCATTTTACTGATCAAAAACTCTAGAAATCAAACACATCATGTCAGGGGAAAGTAGTGGGAGCGGCGAGGACTCCGACCGGGAAACCCGCCGTAAAGTTTGCACCGTTAAACACGAGATCACTAATGGTAGGTGTCTTCACCCGGTGTGTTTTGATTTCTGTGCCCAAAGTGTGGTACTGTATCTCGCTGATGCTGCCCTTGTTGGCTCTACCCTACAGTACTGTGGTTACTTAATACGATTTGTGGTGTAGTGATGCTATCAAATGTCTTGGTGTGATATGATTACTACATTCGTATTACTTAGTATTTCAAAGAATACCCATAAAAACATTGAAACAATGTGGTACTTGTTGATACAGTTTATGTCAGTGTTTTATTTTGGGTAAAGTTTACAGCTGTTTCAGATGGTGAAAAATGAAGCTGGTGGTTTATTTAGATGTCAAGTGGCATCATTTTTTAAAAAGGTTATCAGTATCAGTCACATTGTTTTTTTTTTTCAGATTTATTTTCCTGTGCCACCTTTTAAAAGAAAAACAAAACGAAAAACACGTTTTTATTAATAATTATTTTCATTCTTTCCTTGCAATTCTAGCTCTACTTTTATGTTTCTTTTATTTATTTATTTATGTTCTTATTAAAAAGCAGGAAGAGCAGTGTTGCCTTTTGTTACATGTTACATTTTCAATCACGTCAGTTATTGGGCACAAAATGTTACTATATCAAATGTATTTCATATACACTGCCGCTCAAAAGATCAGTAAGACTTGTAATGTTTTTTTTTAAGATGTTTCTTCTGCTCATCAAAGCTGCATTCATTTGATGAAAAATACAGAAAAAAGCAGTCATATTGCAAAATGTTATTACAATATAGAATAATGTTTTTTTTTTATTTTAATATACTTTAAAAAAAATGATTTATTCCTGTGATGCAAAGCTGAATTTTCATCAGCTATACTCCAGTCTTCAGTGTCACACGATCCTCCAGAAATCATTCTAATATGCTGATTTATCATCAGAATTATCAATGTTGGAAACCGTTGTGCTGCTTAATAATTATTTTGGAACTTGCGATTTTTTTGATCAGTAAAAGGTTGAAAAGAACAACATTTATTTAAAATAAAAAGATTTTCTAACAATATACACTGCTGTTCAAAAGTTTAGGGCCAGTAAATTTGTATTTGTTCTTTTTTTGAAAGAAATTAATACTTTAATTCACCAAGGATGTGTTTAAATTAATAAAAAGTGATAGCATAGATTTACATTGTTAGATAATATTTATATTTTGAATAAACACTGTTCTTTTTAACCTGTTATTCATCAAGGAATCCTGAAAAAAAAAAAAATCAACTGTTTCCAGCATTGATAATTCTAATAATAAATCAGCATATTAGAATGATTTCTGAAGGATCATGTGACACTTAAGACTGGAGTAACAGCTGATGAAAATTCAGCTTTGCATTACAGGAATAAATTATATTTTAAAATTTATTACAATAAAAAACATTATTTTATATTTTAACAAAATTTTGCAATATTACTGTTTTTTCTGAGCATAAGAAGCATCTTTAAAAAACATTACAAGTCTTACTGATCCCAAACTTTTGGCCGGTGGTGTAGTACTGTGTGTGGGGGGGTTGCTAAAGGTTTGAGAGTGAGATTTGTTGTGTACATTCACTGTTTGTCTCTTCTCAGCAAATCTCACAGGATACACTGAGAAAGTTGGCATGGAGAACTTCGAACTTCTCAAGGTGCTGGGCACTGGAGGTGAGAGCGACTTATCTTGTACAGCTCACTGGAAATGTTTACTCTTAGAAAAAAATGTTTTAGGTGATCATATGTCCATCAGTAAGCAGCGAAATATTTGTGAATATACATGTCATTTTTTCCTGTTGTTGAATTATTGGCACTTAAAGGTAAACGAGTACATCGTTATACAATTACAATCCACAAGTCTTTTGAAAAATGTGCTGTAGACTTCTGTCCAGTCGTGAGGGTAATAATCAGCCTCAGACAGCAGACCCGTAATCAGACCCGGTGTACGCCCAGACACCTCGTGCATGCTTAATGCTGGCTTATTAACAACATGTGAATTGCAAGATGCATTTAAGTCATATTCATAATACATTTTCTAAACATATGCAGCTGTAATTAAGCTGTTCGTTTGCTGATTCACATAATGTGTGGCTCTTCGGGGTGTTTAAAACATGGTTTGAGCACAGAAGTTGCTCAGAACAGTTACTCGTGCTCCTTGGTTGAAGTCGTCTCTTTAAATCTTTGCTTTTCTCCTCACCAGCCTACGGGAAAGTGTTCCTGGTCAGAAAAATCAGCGGCCATGATAAAGGCAAACTCTATGCCATGAAGGTTTGTGCCGTCCATTATCACGCTTTTTTTTTGCTTGTCCTTCAGTTAGTAAAACAACAAACATATGCACTGAGAGCTGTGCTTCATAGTTTTAGGAATTATATCTTTTATTAATGGCCATTCAGATTTATTTAACTCATTTGCACATATCATAGCAGTGAATACTCAATTAGAATACACTGAACACAGTTTATGTTAGATCATGCAGCTGTCAGCTGTTTACTGTCACCACAGATTTTGATTAAATCGCTATTTTTGAGTTGCATTCGTTGCGGTGTTATTATTGGTAATTAAAACTAATCAGTAACTAATGCCATAACGCACTTCATTATTTGAAATTAATTAACTGTTAATTGAAATAAAATATATATAAACTTATTTTATTTCAGCTAGTTGCTTATTTAAATCTAAATAAGCTAAAACTAAAGCTTAATAAAAAGATGGTTTAAAAAAAATAAGAAAAAATGACAAACATGCTACAAAATGACTTAAACGTTTACTAAAAATAAAGCAAAATATAAAAACAACATCACATCTAATTCAAGATTTTAACAAAAGCTATAATAGTAACAGAAACTATAACAATGTATCAGTGATGCTATAAAATGCATCAAATGTTAGATGACACATGAAGAACTGAGGACTTTTGTTGCCATTTTGTCTGATAAAATCATGACAAAGTCACAAGTGCACTTTTTTATTTTTACATTTATTTTCCCCCTCACTATTTCTAGAGATGAAATGTTGTCATTATAAATGATGTTATGTTAGGTTTTGAAGAAAGCAGCCATCGTTCAGAAGGCGAAGACGGCTGAGCACACGAGAACAGAGCGACAGGTGCTGGAGCACATCCGCCAGTCCCCGTTTCTGGTCACCCTCCACTACGCCTTTCAGACGCAGACCAAACTGCATCTCATACTAGGTAAGACAGGATGCAAACCTCATTCACTTGTGCGTGCTGTTTTATGGGTTGTTTCTGTAGGATAGTTGTGTTTAGGGCCGGGTGCTTCAACAGCATGTACCACGTCACATGTTCGTTTAATAGGACCATTTGTTGACTTTAATTGGACCAGTCTGGTTCTCCGGCGTCCAGCAATACTTTGGTGTAAATGAGATGTCACAAGCTGTTTCCGTCCACAGCTATTTTTATGCACATTTTGGGGTAACGCAGAAAAACATGCTGAATGGAACAGCAAGATGCACATCAATTCTAAAAATACACATAAAATCTAAAAACTAAATACATTTGTTTTTTTTTATTGGCTAGGAAAACATGCACATAACAATGAAAACACGTTTACCATTTGTTGTGTTTCACGTACAAGTAATTCACTGTATGTGAAGAAAGAGCCACAGCGGCTTCTCCTCCTGCAGCAAATCAGCTTTTTACTGATATTTGGGCCCAGTTGATCAGGAAGTGACAGTTTTCTTATCTTCATTGCATGTTTTATGTGATACCGCGTGAAAGTTAAATTCACAACTTTGGATGGAAACAGCTACTGTAGCATCTATATGACTTATATGTGCTTGCTTTAAGTGGTGCTGCATTCATATGTAGTTTAATTTCAGTTTTACTGCACTCACAGGTCTGTATTAACAGCTTTAAATATAATTTAAGAGCTAGACCAAGATTAAGAGCTAGAAACTTAAATTAAAAGTATTAAAACATTTTTTTTTGTTCGTAAAAAAATAAATATAAATATTACATGAAAAACTTAAACTAAGTAAAAATTAGTAATGTTTCCGACTAAATGAAATAAGTTGAAACACTAAAATGACTACTTCATTTAGTTTTTACTAATTTATTATTGATTTTTACTAATTAATAATAAAAACTAAAACTAAAAACTAAATCTGAAAACAAACAAACAAACCAAAAAAGCATAAGTAATACAATTTAAATGAAAACAACCATATAAACTATAAACTAAAAAACTTACAATACAAAAATAAAAGCTAAAATATTAAAACATTCAAAGTATTAAACTATACTAGCATAAGTAATGCTAAAATAACATTCTGCAGGACTTATTATTCATCTGTTATGAAACATGTTAATGTCTGTTCCAAATAAAAAAAATAAATAAATCAAATGTAATTTATTCCCTTGGATGATCTAAAAATAGCCATGACTGTGTAACTGGATAAGATGTAAGTGTTTTTTGAGTTTTCAGCTAAATTACCTCTGTTATGCTACACACCGTGATGTAAAATGATGTAAGGCATCGGTCACAGCACCTGCCCCTACTGCCTCAGCTCTAGCTGTTTGTCTCTCGGTAAAGTGGTGTTTTTTTGTAAAATGCTGTGAGTGTGCGTTTGTTTTTCGGAAGACTATGTGAGCGGAGGAGAGATGTTTACACACCTGTATCAGAGAGATCATTTTTCCGAGGATGAAGTCAGGATCTACGTGGGAGAAATTATTCTGGCCCTGGAGCACCTGCACAAGGTACCAACATCTGCTGGAGAATCTGCTGCCCACGCTTTCACTGAGACACACACACACACACACACATATGTGAGCTGCTGTAGTTCAGTGTTTTCTAAGTACTTCATCCGGTCTTGTGCTTTCAGCTCGGCATCGTGTACCGCGACATCAAGCTGGAGAACATCTTGCTGGACAGTGACGGTCATGTGGTTCTCACAGACTTTGGGCTGAGTAAGGAGTTTCTGGAAGAGGAGGTGAGAAAATAAAAACTGATATTAACGGTAGTTTGGATAGTTTGTTTCATTGCATCCACGTGGTGTCGTCCAGTGTGCGGTTCTCACGCTGCTCTGTTTTGTTGCCGTGTAGAAAGAGAGGACGTACTCATTCTGTGGCACTATAGAGTACATGGCTCCTGAGATTATCAGAGGGAAAGCTGGCCATGGCAAGGTGAGAGCAGACAAAATCACACAACACATCTCACAGTGGAGATTAAAGCATTGCATATAAAAACATTTCAGTTCATATAAAAAAAAGAGAGATATAATAGCGAAATCAAAGATTTAGCTATTTTGCATTGTGAATTTATTTTTTTGGGATAATTAAACAGTTTGCTAAATAAAATATCTGCAGTGTATCTATTTATATTTATCAGTGTTTATAAACTATTAATATGATTCTCATTACTGTAATTTACTTACAGTTGTCTCAGTTATATTTTGCACATTAAGCTGTGTTGAGTGTTGAGAAAAAAAAAAAAATATATATATATATATTATACCTTTTTTCCCCAGTAATGAGAAAAAAGATTTTTTTCCACATTGCAGTGATTAGGGCCCTACGATTTCACGATGTGGAAAACGCAGACGGCATCGCAGAATCCAGTCATAAAAACGGAATTTACTGTATAACGTGGGATGTTATGGAATTTGTCAAATTTTAATTGAATTAATCAAAAGTAGGTCATTACACTAAATCAAACCGCAATATGGACTAGCATCTGTAAATATTTTACCCCAAAAATGTGAATCCTGCATGTTCTGCGTGTCTCTGTTTTAATGAATGGAGCAAGCGAGCGGTTTTGTTCACTACACACACTGAAGCACGCGTGACGCTTGCCGTGATTTCAGCGTCTGTCGTCTCACTAAATGAGGACATAAATACATGAACAATATCTGCTGAGAGTCACTTCATGAGCATTTGACTAGTTTCGGAAAACGAGCGTTACATCATATACACGCTGAAATGTAAAGGTAGACACAGCAACCCATCAAAATAAAAGTCTGAATTAACTTGAAAACATTGTGCCAGATATATATTACTACTGTTACTACTACTACTAAAGTGAAACAAACATTATTTTTTAGGTTATAATAACACAACATTTCTTCCGTTTTAATTTTAATAGTAAATTCACCTTTGTTTGCCAAGAAAAAAGTTTGCTTCATTTTCAATAATTAAAAGATAAATGAAATTAATGTTTTATGCCTTCATTTGATAACCAGAACATATTAAATACACAACACAGAATTTCGGAGTGTAAAAAACCCTTTCATAAGGCTATTTTAAGAATAAATTTGAATAAAGTATGCATTCAAATAATTAGACATGCTAAAACACGGAATTTGATAAAATTAAAACGTATGTTGAGAAAAAATAAAACATTTCCTAGGGCCCTTTTTTGTTAAACCTTTATTAAATTGATGTGAAATTGTATAAGTTTCATGATTTTAATTAATTAGACATGCTCTTTGATTAATAACATTTAATTGAACCATTAAAAAGGAGTAAAATGGGAAAAAGCAGAATTCAGAAAAATTAAAACGGAATTTGGAAAAAAAATAAAACGGAATTTGGGAAAGAATAAAACGGATTTCATAGGGCCCTAAGTGATGATGAGTTTTTGTTGCATTACAGCAATAAGAATTTGTGGTCAAACAATAAAATCTGTTTAACACTATTAAAAATGTGACCATGGACCACAAAACCAGTCATAAGGGTACATTTTTGGAAATTGAGATTTATACATCACCTGAAAGCTGAATAAATAAGCTTTCCATTAACGTATGGTTAGGACAATATTTGGCTGAGAAAATCGCCTTTAAAATTGTCCAAACGAAGTTCATAGCAATGCATATTACTAATCAAAAATTAAGTTTTGATATATTTACTGTAATAAATTTTGGCATAAAAGAAAAATTGATAATTTTCATCCATACAATGTTTTGTTGGCAATTGCTACAAATATGCTCATGCTGCTTATGACTGGTTTTGTGGTCCAGGGTCACACATGTGTTCTGAGTTTGTCACACCACAGAAAAAAAGTGTTGTTAACTACCCATCCAAATTTGAATGATTAAAAAAAACGGCAAGTAAATAAAATAAGGTATCAAAATCTTGAAAAAATCTCCATTGCTCCATTGCCTCATTGAGTCGTGATTTTAGCCCCACCCAAAAAATCCTAAACACAAAAATGGTGAAAAACTGTTTAACGGTCTAACTCCACAATGAAATACAGTCTTTGTAACACATTTCAGCAGTGCGTTTCTAATATTTATAATGTGTTTAGAAACAATTCTCAAAACTGACTTTACACAGACTTTAAAACTTTTGATTTTCATTAGAAAAAAAGGACCCAGGCACGTTTTTAACGTTTTTAAAAACACCAACATTTTGGATTTGGACAGCAATAAAGTCACAAACCGGTCCCTGTAATGTTGAAATTAGCATACGCCCCCATGAGAAACAATTACTGTCTGAATAGGGCTTTTGACAGGATGCTGTGAGATTGAGCAGATTGTGATGAATGGTGATTAGTCATGACGCGTGTCGTATCGGCGATGTTCGCTCCGTCTCGTCTGCAGGCGGTGGACTGGTGGAGTTTGGGGATTCTGATGTTCGAGCTGTTGACGGGAGCGTCTCCGTTCACTCTGGAGGGAGAGAGGAATTCCCAGAGCGAGGTGTCCAAGTGAGTCTGATGCTGTTCTCCCCCGGCGCTCGCACTCACACTCACACTCACAGCAGCTGCTGGGACCACTGCATCACGTCAGCTGCTTCCCAGAATTCAGTGATCTTAATATCTCTTGCAGACGCATCCTGCGCTGCGAGCCTCCGTTCCCCTCCATCATCGGACCCTTGGCTCAGGATCTCCTGCGAAAGTTACTGGTCAAAGACCCTCATAAGAGGCTGGGCTCTGGTCCCCGAGGAGCCGAGGACATCAAGTCCCACCCCTTCTTTAAGGTTCTCTTTTCATTCCTCCATCTTTCTTTTTTCTTTTCAGCTGCATTTCAGCACTTCACTGATGGCACATTTGTAAGCACATGTCTGTTCTGTGTACACAACATAAGCTATAACAGATTGCAAAAATGTATTGTATAGATTTTAGTTTCTACTTCAGGAAAGCCATTCAGTGTCCATTCATTTGTAGTCAGCTAGAAAAAAAACAAATTCACAACAGCAACAAAAACCTCTAGGAACATTTTGCTAAATATATGCACTGTATTAAATATACTTTTCTTAACCTGTTGTCTTCAAATGTGACCCTGGACCACAAAACCAGTCGGGCACGGGTATATTTGTAACAACAGCCAAAAATACATTGTATGGGTGAAAATTATTGGCTTTTCTTTTATGCCAAAAATCATTAGGATATTAAGTAAAGATCATGTTCCATGAAGATATATTGGAAATTTACTACTGTAAATATAGAAAAACTTAATTTTTGATTAGCAATATTCATTATTAGGAACTTTATCTGGACAACTTTAAAGGTGATTTTCTCAATATTTAATTTTTTTTGCACCCTCAGATTCCAGATATTCAAATAGTTGTATCTCAGCCAAATATTGTCCTATCCTAACAAACCATGCACAGATGGAAAGCTTATTTATTCAGCTTTGATGTATAAATCTCAGTTTCGTAAAATTGACCCTTATGACAGGTTTTGTGGTCTACGGTCATATGTTTGAACAAATCTGTCATGAAAACAAATTTGGATTACGTTACAATATTGTTTATTTTCAATAATCAATTATTTTATTAAATTAAAAAGTTACACTGTATACAGCTCATTTTTTGAGTTTTAAATAAAATTAATTCATTGGTTAAGTAAACATTTGTTTGCATTTAGGCTAAATGAAAACGTTAATGGTAACACGTTACAAAAAGGTTCTGTTTGTTAACTATATTTAGTGCATTAACTAACAGGAACTAGCAGCAATACATTTGTTACAGTATTTATTGATCTTTGTTAACATTAATTAATAAGAATATAGCTGTTGATTGATTGTTGATTTTAATAATGTGTGTTGTGCTACAATTAACAAATGCCTAAGAAGTATTTTGTCATTATTAGTTTATTTTAACTGACGTAGTTAACTAATGCTAGTTAGTGGAATTCTATTGTAAAATGTTCCCACTTTCATTTCAGTTTGTATGAATCTTTTGGTAA
The DNA here is from genome assembly GCA_036247105.1 of Cirrhinus mrigala. Taxonomy (NCBI): domain Eukaryota; kingdom Metazoa; phylum Chordata; class Actinopteri; order Cypriniformes; family Cyprinidae; genus Cirrhinus; species Cirrhinus mrigala. Next base: position 1,142,250 of record CM070011.1, on the reverse strand, counting down.
AAAATAGAAATTTTGGTGCTTCACTGCTCTTAATCATTTCTCCATCTCTGTTATGTTTTTTTTCTGCTTCTCTCTAGTGTTTGTGTTGCAACTTGTTTTACTTCTGTGATGTTTTGAAAAAGTGTAGGATGTTTGATTTTATTCATTGGGAGCTGATTTGATTGTGAATAGCAGCTCTCATACGACAGCTGCTTGTAGGGGTTAAAAACGAGAGGGTTTGGTGATTTCATGAACATTTCAGAGATCAGTTATTGAATTTCAATGAAAGATTATAAAGATAAACAGTAATAGATACACTTTAAAGGGGTAATTTTTCCTTTCATTTCCGTTCATTCAATTTGTTCTGAGGGTCACCTAAATTGTTATCTGGGCTCTTTATTTTTTACATAGTTTAGTTTTACGTGTCTTCCTCTTTCTGACTCCTATGCATTTACTTGCACAAATGACCTGTTCATTTTTATATAAACGCCTTCTGCTATAATTGGCTAACCATTTTACTTATAAAACGAATAGCAGTGCATGTGTATGGCTTTCAGATTTCTCAGGCCTAGATCAGTGTCATCTACGTCGCTCCATCCTTCGAAAAAAGTATTTCTACATTGTGACAGTTTTGCAAAACAGTCCATGTTTAAAGTCAGCATTAAATCTAAATTTAAATGGTCTCTTAATGCAGGAACGGTTTAAGAAATATTTACATTTACATTTAGTTATTTGGCAGACGCTTTTATCCAAAGCGACTTAGAAATGAGCACAATGGAAGCAATCAGAATCATCAAACGCAGTAAATATGTCACCATACGGTGGTGAAGTATGGAACAAAATCCCCTTTTTGAAGACTGAGAATTAATGTTGTACGTGTTAATTAATAAAAAGAAAATCACTGATTTGCATAACAATTTTTTTTAAAGCTTAGCTTCAGTAAATGCTTTTCTTTTGTAACTGAGAAAGCTACTGTGTGTTTTCAATGTTCATCAAACTCTTTGATATTTAGGTCTAGAACAGTTTTATTTTCTCAGATATATGACATTTAAGGCCAGAGTGAGTTTTAGTTTCACAACCAAAAGTGTCCAGATATTTAGTATACATTCTGAACAGCATATCTATTGTTTCAGCATTTGAAAACCTAGCAAATGTCTTTATATATATATATGTGTTTCTTGTGCTCACTGTAGCACATCTGATCTGATCTGATCTGATCTGATCTCTCCAGGGTTTAAATTGGTCTGACTTGGCGGAGAAGAAGGTTCAGAGTCCATTCCGACCAGAGCTACGTAATGAGTTGGATGTGGGTAACTTTGCGGAGGAGTTTACAGGAATGGAGCCGGTCTATTCCCCAGCCAGCACACCGCCTAGTACAGACCGTCTGTTTCAGGTATTCGCACACGCAAACACACCTGCCCTGTGTCCCTTTCATGGAGACGAACACGTGCATACAGTACATTACATCCCGTTTCCTGCCACAGCCCTCCATTATTAATATCAGCAGATAGTGTCAGTTCACACGTGCTCACACAAACACTGCACGGCTTTGTAACCTAATACCCGGTCAGCCCGATCGAGTCACAAACACACACACGCGCTTTAGTCTAACAACCTCTCTGTCATGTACAGCCTGTTACATGATGTTTTATATAGCTTTTACACTTTCTTGTTGAAAAAAAACGGCTTGAACCAACCTTATCTGGCCAAAACAGACCAGTCTAACCAGATATGCACCAGCCTAACTAGTCTGGAGGACCAGCTAGACCAGCTTAGAGAAAGAATTCACCCAAAAATGCTGATTACATTCATGTCATTTCAAATCCACATGAATTAGTTTCTTTTATGGAGCGTTTTATTTAAGAATCAAATATTTCTTCAGACACGCTATTCAAGCTATTTGTTTAAGCTGTTATTTCAGTAGGGATTTCAGGTTTTACTGTTGTCTGAATAAACACTGTAGTGATTCTGTCTTGTCTTGCTGTCAGGGCTACTCTTTTGTGGCTCCTTCTATCTTATTCAATAAGAATGTGGTCATGGCGGATGTTCTGGATGCTCATGTCAATGTCGACAGACCCGGTTCTGCTACAGTCCAGCGCAGTGCTATGCTAAAGGTACACAGTACCCCTGATAAAAAAAAAAAAAAATATATATATATATATATATATATATATATATATATATGAAATGAAACAGATTAAAGAGCATTGTTTCCTCTGTGTTTTTTGCAGGAATCTCAGTTTTTCCAGCACTATGAGCTGTGCCTGCAGGGGGCTCCACTGGGCGAGGGTAGTTTTTCTGTCTGCAGGAAGTGCAGACACCGGCAGAGCGGCCAGGAGTACGCTGTAAAAATCGTCAGCAGAAGGTAGAGACATTAAACCAGATTTGTTCTTTGCAGAATCACTTTAAAAATCACATATGTGTCAATGCTTGAGGTTTCAAAGTCATTTGAGGTTTTTAACAAATGAATTAAGATAGGGGTAAGTATGAAGAGAACACTAATAACATGATATTCTGAAAATTGATGCACCCTTTTTATTAGAAAATTCATAAAAACAAACTTTTATTAGAAATTGATGTACCTCTTTTTGGGAAATTATTCAAAAAACTAATAAAAAAAATGCAAGGCCATTTTAATGCAATAAGAAGAATTTTTTTTAACTTTAAGGTAAAACAATTTTATCAAAAATAATTTAATCTTTTCAGCATGCTTAAAAAAAATGAGAAAATTAACATTTTCTCATTTTAGTTGAGTTTTTTTAAATTTAGTTTTCTCATTTTAGTTGAACATTACTGTTTGCTCTTAATTCTGATGTAAATAATTGTTTGGACTGTTTTTAGAGCATTACAGTGACCCTGAGATTGTGTTTCCTTCATCATTATTCAGCAGCAGAACATGAGAGAAAAAAAAAGAGCAGACATGTTTGAGTTGTGCGACTGCATTCCAATTTTAATGTAATTAGAGACTGGAATCCAGTGAAGTAATAAATCAGCAATAAATTCATTATTGTATGTTAGTAGTCACTTCAGACAGTTATCTAGTCAGAAAGTGTCTTTAAATGACTAATAATTGTGTGGGATTGTTCATATTTAATTGCACAGAAGAAATTCTCATGAAAAATTCAGCCTAATCCACAGCACATGCACACACACATGAATTTGTTCTAAAACCTTGTTTGTAAAAATGTCCATATTGCGATTTCACACACACAGTTGTGGATATGCACAATTAATACTCAAGGTAACAGTTGAGCTTGGACACTGTGAAAGTCATTAGTTCTGTTAATATCCACCTCAAAATGAACTATTACTGTTATGTGTATTGTTAAAATGGCAAATGTCAGGAAATTGGTCTTTTTGCAAACCCAGAGTCCTGTGGAAAACACTGGCCTGGAAAGCAGCACATGATAATTGACAGTAGCACAGTATAAATCATATTTTTTGGGATGTAATGATGTTTGCAGTTAATGTGCATCATTTTTCTGGTTAGTTTACTGACAAATACAATTTCCCTTCCCCTTAGAATAGTCAGTTGAATAGTTCCATGTCAAATCAACCAAATTTCAAAAACTTCCTCGCCTCACATTTTGGTTTTGCTAATGTTTTTCTGATGAAAGACAGACATGCATAGTGATGAAAGCCAAAATATTAAAAGTCAAGGATGAATATTTACTTAGTAATTCACTATTTTGTAGAGGGAGGTCAAAATGGCTATATATAGGCTATATATATAGCCATAGGCAAAATGGCTATATATATATATATATATATATATATATACTGTATATATATAAAATATTATTATTATTATTATTATTATTATTATATATTTTTTTACATGAGATTTTTACATTTTACATTCAGAGTCAAGTTACAGAGGATAAAAATGACTTCAGAAAGATGGCAGCATCATAATATTATTTTTACACAGAGGTTGGTAGCTCTATTAGTAAAATCTGTTGACTTTATTAGTCTTTGTTGCATTATGTGCTAATGGTGACCATTTAAAAATGGGAAAACGGCACTTTTCACGTTTTTTCTTCAAAGTTTGCACACCTGTAACTCGAGAAGTATTAAAGATATCTTAATGTCCTTTTAGGGTCATAACAAACTTTTCTTTTAGCATCTTCATTCAGTCCCTGTATGATTTGGTTCCAGAGATATTAGAATTTCAGTATGGCTCCACAAGTAATCATGCTCATTTTAGTGGTCAAAAACTATATGTGAGATAGAAATGTATCTCATTTCCTTCTGTCAAGACAACTGCATTGAACATACCTGTCTGAGTGCCATAAATATTCTTCTTCCAAAGTTTGCGTGCCTGTAACTCAAGAAGTATCAAAGGTATTGCAATATGATTTTAGATTCTTTGTTCTTAAAGGAGAAGTCCACTTACAAAACAACAATTTACATATAATGTAGTCACCCCCTTGTCATCCAAGATGTTCATGTCTTTCTTTCTTCAGTTGTAAAGAAATTATGTTTTTTGAGGAAAACATGTCAGGATTTTTCTCCATATAATGGACTGATATGGTGCCCGATTTTGAACGTCCAAAATGCAGTTTAAATGCGGCTTCAAACGATCACAAATGCAGTTGCAAACAATCCCAGCCAAGGAAGAAGGGTCTTATCTAGCGAAACGATCGGTTATTTTCATAAAAATAATACAGTTTATAAACTTTTTATTCTCAAATGCTTGTCTTTTCTTTCTCTTCCTGAACTCTGTGTATTCTGGCTCATGACAGTTAGGGTATGTTGAAAAACTCTAATCGTATTTTCTCCCTCAACTTCAAAAATCATTTCTAAATCATCCTACATCACTGCAGAAGAACCGACCCAGTGTTTGCAAAGTGAACATGCAAAGAAGATCAAACACCCTTAACCATAAAGGTAAAACAGTGATATAGGATGATTTTGAAGTTGAGGGAGAACATGAGATGAGAGTTTTTTGACATACACCAACTGTCATGAACCGGGACAAAAACAGTCCAGGCAGAGTAAGACAAGACGAGCGTTTGGCATTAAAAAGTATATCAATTGTATTATTTTCATTAAAATAACAGATCGTTTCACTAGATAAGACCCTTCTTTCTCGGCTGGGATCGTTTACAACCGCATTTGGGATCGTTTGAAGCTGCATTTAAACTGCATTTTGGAAGTTCAAAATCGGGCACCATATCAATCCATTATATGGAGAAAAATGCAGAAATGTTTTCCTCAAAACACATAATTTCTTTACGACTGAAGAATAAAAGACACAAACATGTTGGATGACAAGGGGGTGAGTACATTATCTGTCAATTGTTGTTCTGGAAGTGGACTTCTCCTTGAACTCTTCTTTTGGAATCTTAATTTTTAAGGCCCTACATCATTCAGTCCCAGAGATCTCAATGAGGCTCTGTGTTGAGATTGTTAAATATTACCCATTTTCAGCGGCTGAAAACCAAATGTCATCACCATACATGTCTATCTTTCTTCAGAAAAAAATATTAGTAAAATAAAAAAAATTGAGCCGGGGACCTCTGGTTGAGTTGGCACTGGATGCACCAGCCATGAAACATTATTTTTTCTAACAGCGCTTTCTAGTCTCAGCACCAGAGATGTTTGATATTGACAAAAAGAAAATGGTACTTTAATATTCTCTGGGATTTTGCCAATAACTGTTAGACAGGATTTTTCTGAGTGTGTTTTTGTGCTGATACTCAGGGGCGATGTACTGTATCCTCCCCAAAATTGTTTTCTAAGGGAATTTTTACCTTTATAGGATAATTGTTTTTTCTGCCCTTACTAGATGTATTCATCATCTTTTGTCAAATTCTTACATTTAATCAATAAATTCAATTAGAATAACAAGACATTATAGGATTGTTATTTACAAAATCCACTTTTGGTGGTACAGCTACATCTGAAGTGGATTTAGATGCATTCACACAGCTGTTTAAAGGAGAAGTCCACTTCCAAAACAAAGATTCACATATAATGTACTCACCCCCTTGCCATCCAAGATGTTCATGTCTTTCTTTCTTCGGTCGTAAAGAAATTATGTTTTTTGAGGAAAACATTTCAGGATTTTTCTCCATATAATGGACTGATATGGTGCCCGATTTTGAACTTCCAAAATGCAGTTTAAATGCGGCTTCAAACGATCCCAAATGTGGTTTTAAACAATCCCAGCTGAGGAAGAAGGCTCTTATCTAGCGAAACGATCGGTTATTTATTTATTTATTTTTTTTAATAAAAATTTGTATATTTTTTAAGCACAAAAGCTCATGTAGCACAGGCTCTGGGATGCCTGTCCACGACACTATGAATCACGTCCAAGTTCATCGTCTGTGTGCTCCAGCTCAAAAAGGTAGAAAGACATAAACATCTTGGATGACAAGGGGGTGAGTACATTATTTGTGAACTGTTGTTCTGGAAGTAACTTCTCCTTTAATGCAGCTCAGAGATGCCATGAATGCATTTGCACTGCAATTACAGTCACATGCATAATACTGTGAGATTGTGTTAAAATTATAAGTTTGAATATTAAAAAAATGAAATGATTTTAAAAATGAAATAAAAACTGCAAGTAGATCGTGACAAGTCATTGTTTTAATAAGCAAGTCATTGAATCATTCTTTCAAGCAACTAGTTTAATATGCCTGATAAACTTAGAAACTAGGCAAGTATTTGTCTATAAATGGGTTATTGAATCATTCACTCAAACGCAGATTTGTTCAGTAATGAAACAGCAGTGTGTAGCTCTGAGATGAACGGTTGTTGGCTTTCTATCAGTGTTCTAATAGGCTATATCATGCAGTGAATGCACATACTCTGAATGCTTGTTTTTGTTTGGTTTTTCAAACATACTTGGTAATGTCATTAAAACAGCACTTACGACTTTACCATAGATGAAGCATTTTGCGTAGTCGTACTAAGAGTCTTTGTGTCGTAGGATGGAGGCCATGACTCAGAAAGAGATCGCAGCACTGCGCCAGTGTGAATCTCACCCCAACATCGTCACGCTGCACGAGGTCTACACCGATCAGGTACGCCCTACTACTCGCACATAAAATGAAGACGTTCTACTGTTTGAAGCAAAAAAAAAAAAAGCACTTTATTTAAGAATCATGTGCACTCATGCATACATACCTGCTCACATAGATGGCTTTATATATGTGACCCTGGACCACAAAACCAGTCTTACGTTGCATGGGTTTATTTGTAGCAATAGCCAAAAAAACATTGTATGGGTCAAATTTATCGATTTTTCTTTTATGCCAAAAAATATTAGGATATAAAGTAAAGATCATGTTCCATGAAGATATTTAGTAAAATTCCCACTGTAAATATATCAAAACTTAGTTTTTGATTAGTAATATGCTTTGCTATGAACTTAATGTGGACAACTTTAAAGGCAGTTTTGTCAGTATTTTGATTTTTTTGCACCCTCAGATTTTCAAATAGTTGTATCTCAGCCAAATATTGTTCTATCCTAACAAATCCCTCAACATACCTCAACGAAAAGCTTATTTATTCAGCTTTCAGATGATGTATAAATCTCAATTTTGAGAAATTTACACTTATGACTGGTTTTGTGGTCCAGGGTCACACACACACACACACACACACACGTATGTATATATATATATATATATATATATGTGTGTGTGTGTGTGTGTGTGTGTGTGTGTGTATACATAAATGTGTATATATATGTATATATTTATCAGAGGTTGCATTAGACTTTAACTTTGTCCGTCATTTTGATGGGCAGGGTCATAAAAAATCCGTCATAATCTATTATTACCTGTCATATTAATTCATTCATTCATTCATATTTTAATTATAATAACACATTTAATTGCTTTTATTTTTGTTTACATTTTCACTTTTAATCATGAACCTACAGGACAAGATAGGCTTATACATTTATTTTGAAGATAACAGATTAACGGAGACTGTGCGTCACTTTTCAGGTCCAACACCTCACAAGCAGGGACAATGAAGGACACTAAAATATTTCTCGATTTTACTTGATTCTCATTTTTATGAAATAATATATATTGTTAAATATCAGTCGATCTTTTGGTCTATGCTGTTTTCAGTTGATGAATGAACAGTACATAGTGCGCCTCCCATTCAATAAATTGCAATCTTTGTGCTTTGTTACTGTTGATATGAAAAAGTCTCAGATTTCAGATTCTATCCATTTCATTAGAAAATTCAACCAATAAATGCCGTTTTGGCTCTCTTTAATGTGGCATGATAGATCACTGTAGCTTAAACTGTGTACTCGCCTGTGCGAAATTAAACACATAGGCTGCGTCCGAAAGCTCTAAAATGCTGCCTTCGGAGGCTGCTTTCAAGGCAGGAAGGCATCAAGGCACGTCCAGATTTAAATTCTGCTTTACTTCCTGTCTCTGGAGGTACCTTCTTCTGATCGAATTTTGAAGGCAGCATAGATGTATCCTTCGCTGCCTTCGATTTCCCAAAATCCTGTGCGTGTGCGTCATATAGGCTATATAACAATATATACACAATATAACAAGATATTCTGGTGAAATTAAACTTTATGCTTTATATAATAGATGAGATCTTGACCATGATAAACTTTATGAATAGTAATAGTGTAAAAAGCATAATAAATAAATTTGTTTGTAAAAATAGTATTTTATAAAAATGTTAAAAGGGTTCAAATGAGTAGTGAATAAGAATAATATTTACAATATACTACCAATAATAACGAAACAGCCACTAATAACAATGACCTGTTCTGCAATATTACTTGCATCAGTGCTTTTATTTTTTTAAGCAAAAACTCCATTCTCTGCCATCTTTTCTGACGCACAGACCTTCAATGACAATGACATTGAGGTCTTTATGTATTATTAAATCTTTTATATATAACTGTTGAAGATTGCTTTTCTACAAAATGTACAACTTAACTGTTAGGTAACATAGCAACGACTTCACATTATGCTGCCTCTGAAATCTGTCCGAAACTGTTTCAAGAGTTGCCTTCGCAGCCTTCGAAGTCACTGCCTGATAGGGCAGCGAGGCCTTAAGTCAGCTGACTAGGTTTTCGGGCGCAGCCATAGCAAAACTGTGACAGTTTCATTTTTGTTCTGGATCCAGCGCTCTGCTGCCACACTGGAGCGCACTCGCCACCAACTGGTCAGGGGTGGGAATCACAGCTACAGATGACAATAGATCACCTTCAGTGTAATCCGTCAAAGTGACGGACGGCCTTCAGATTTTTCCGTCACTGTTAAAAAAAATTCATTCAATGACGGAGAATTTTCGGTTAATGCGACCTCTGATATAGATATATATAGATATGGATATATACTCCATCCCTGTATATTACTTCTTTCATTTTCTGGCAGTATCATACGTATCTGGTGATGGAGCTGTTGCGTGGTGGAGAGCTGCTGGAGCGAATACGGAAAAAGAAGATGTTTGCAGAATGGGAGGCCAGTCAGCTGATGAAGAGCCTGGTGTCGGCGGTCAGCTACATGCACGAGGCTGGAGTCGTGCACCGAGACCTCAAACCAGAGGTACAGAGACACAGATACTATGGAAAAGAATTACAGATGTAATAGATTATTTTGTAGGGCTGAGCAGTGTGTCAGTCATGTTTGCACAGTAAATGTAAAATCTAGTTAGATTATGATGGATAGATGGAACAAATCAGCATGAAAGGACAGCCGGAGGAATACGTTTACTTGATGTATTGTAATTTGTCATGATATTTTCATTTGTAACTTTGATGGAATACCTTGAAAAATCTAGTTTTTCAATACCACAGGGAAACACAGAGTATCAGTGTGTTGCTTTGGCAACACTAGTATGTAGATGTTTGAACAACAAGCAGATGAATGAACGCAGAGATGGACATCCTGATGTTTGAATACGTCAGTAGATCGACTGCAATGCGATGACAAAACGAGCAGCTTTAGTGTCTTTTTAATCAGTTTTCTCTCTAGCTGTATGAAAACGTGCCGTCACGCGTGGTGGAAAGCATTATGCTCACATCTGTCGCACCGCTAACTGTCCGTGCTCAATTCAGCGTCTCGTTCTCTCATTCAGATCTCCCGTCAGCTGTGTGATCATCGCTCATAGTTTGCTTGATTTCACTCAGTGATATTATACATTCAGCACTCACTCTGCGCTCAGCTAGCCGTGCGCTGATTTGTCTCCGCGCCGTGGAATTTTAATGTGCCGTCCGCGTGCAGGTAAAGGGACTGTAGACGAGAGGCTGTCGACATTAATCTTCATCAGTGGGATTTTTCCCTAAATGAGATCTTTCAGCCGTCGCTTAGACCAGCGGCCTCCAATACGATACGCGCCACACGTCGTAATACGTCGCGATGCATCATAATTAGGTCAGCGGTGCTGGAATGTCAAATGGCTGTAGCGCAGAACCTCTTGCGGTTTACTGTGTCGGTGCATAGCCGTGTGTCACGTATCGTCCCTCTTTTTTTCCCTCCTCTGGCAGAACGTGCTGTTTGCGGATGAGTCGGATGACTCGGTGTTGAAGGTGATTGATTTCGGGTTCGCGCGGTTGTTTCCGGCGGGGAGCGGCAGTGCGCCCCTGCAGACCCCCTGCTTCACCCTGCAGTACGCAGCGCCGGAGCTCTTCCACAGCTCAGGATACGACCAGGCCTGCGACCTCTGGAGCCTCGGTGTCATCCTGGTAGGTGTGAGTGCATGTAAAACACTGGTTTAGACTGGACTGCCATATGCATCGTTTCATTTAAGGGAGAGGTCAGTGTTTAAGGGTTGATACCTGAAATTGAATATCTATCTGTCTGTCTATCTGTCTATCTATCTATCTCTCTATCTATCTGATAGACTGCATGACCTTGAAAATACTTCAAACACCTTCAAATTCAGTCTTTAATCTTTTAAAACTACTTCAAAGGCATTTTAAAACCAACATCAAAGTTCATCCGGACCAGCTTTTTTTTTTCTTATCTAATTTCCTTTTATAATTTGACAGTTTGTTCAGAAGAGTGAAGCCAAGAATGTAATGTAATGTGCTGATATGATTAGTGGTGTTTTTTTTTTGGGTAGTACACCATGCTCTCAGGACAAGTTCCATTCCAGAGTGAGAAGAAGGGAATGACATCATCGCACGCAGCTGACATCATGCACAAGATCAAAGAGGGAGATTTCTCATTGGACGGAGAAGCCTGGAAGGGCGTGTCTGAGGAGGCCAAAGATTTAGTGAGAGGTACTTGCACCGAAAGAAATTAATTGTTGTAGTTAAGCATTAGAACAAGCTAGCTACAAGTAATACATAATAGTACTACTACTATGGACGTGCTCTTAAGTGACACCAATGAACAAAAATGTAAGCAATGAATGTTCATAATGCGCGATTTGACTTTTGCCAGATTTGAAATTCAGTAACAACTTTATAGAAAGTAGTCAAATAAGGACTGTTTTAAATTTTATAATTATAACATAATTTTAGTAGCATTTTAGTAGTATTTAGCACATATGAAAGCATCAATAAAGAAGATGTTTTTACTCTAGCATCACACACACAAACTCACACACACACACATATATATATATATATATATTAACATTTACATTTATGCACTTAATGGATGCTTCATACAAAACGACTCTCAAAAGAGCAGTTAATCAAAGAGCTAACAACATGCATAATATACAGAGACTTTGAAGTGTTTTTCATTGAGTTAATCAGCGAGTCTATGGTGAGACCCACCAAACATACAAATATTAAAAAAAAAAAAAAAGAAAACTTTTTCAGGAATTGAACATCCTTCTTGGAATATCTATTACAGTTCATAAGTTCTTTTACAAATCCCCAAAGTGGGGAGTAGGATGACTTTAAGTTACTTAAATATTTATTATTAAAGGGGTCATGACATGAATTTTTTTTAGTAATTGTAATATGTGAGGTTTAGTTATAATGTTAGTAAATTTTTTTTTTTTTTTTTTTTTTTGCATAAATAAATACAAAATAAATAAATAAATAAGTGGAAAAATTATTATTTCCAATCCTCATTTTGACCCTCTATCTGTAACATCTTGTTTTAAGGGACGGGTGCTTTAAAGTAATCCACTTCCAGAACAAAAATGTACTCACCCTCTTGCCATCCATGATGTTCTTGTCTTTCTTTTTTCAGTTGTAAAGAAATTATGTGTTTTGAGGCAAACATTCCAGGATTTATCTCAATATAATGGACTGCTGTGGTATCCGCAAGTTTGAACTTCCAAAATGTAGTTTAAACGCGGCCCTTAAAGATCCCAGCCGAGGAAGAAGGGTCTTATCTAGCGAAACGTTCAGTTATTTTTTGGAGTTGGAGGAGAAAATGAGATGGGAGTTATTCGACATACTCTAACTGTATTGACCCGGAATACACAGAGTTCAGGCAGAGCTAGACAAGACGAGCATTTGAGGTTATAGAGTATATAAATTGTCAATTTGTTTAGAAAATAATCGATCGTTTCGACCCTTCTTCCTCAGCTGGGACTGTTGGGATCATTTAGAGCCCTTTGAAGTCACATTTAAACTGCATTTTGGAATTTCAAACTTGCGGGCGTCATAGCGGTCCACTATATGGAGAGAAATCCTAAAATTTTTGCCTAAAAACACATAATTTCTGTACGACTGAAAAAAGAAAGACAAGAAAATCATGGATGGCAAGGGGATCAGTAAATTATCTGTAAATTTTTGTTCTGGAAGTGGACTTCTCCTTTAAGGCTTCTCAGTAATTGGCCAGTGTTATGACTGGCTAACATCATTGCATAGGAAACAGTATCAACACCCCCTCGCTATTGCATGTTTTGAGTGTTTTGACAGCTTAATCAAAATAAAACAGTCGTTTCCAGACAAAGCATGATTAAATAATTTACTTACAGTTTGTGATGCAGCTGCAGTCAGATCTAGCACCGCTTCATCTGTTAACATGAACTCTTTGTGAACTGAACATGAACTCCATGACACTGAGCCTCAATTACAAAACAAAGTCCTCCGAACAATCCTCAACACGATCAAACACGATCCACTTGTTCCTTACGCTGGGATCCTTATGATATCTGTTTAAACTAAACGCGTCAAGCAAACGTGATTGCGATTTCTATCTGTTTTTGACGTGATGTGACGTGACACTCGCATTCAGCATGTTGACTGAACGCCAGTGAGCGGGGCCTATGGTGAGAGGATGACTATTTGTCAATGTCTTGCTCTGGTGTTTATGCCCGGGTGACGTCACCTTGCACTGCGGATGCAAATGAGCCGTTTTTGGAGCTTGATTAAATAAATGCTTTGTGTATAATGAGGAGGACGCTTGAAGCTATGAAGCTCGCAGTATGTTTTAATGTTACAAAGACCTCTTATATGCCATAAGATCAAGGCAAATGTGATTTCTTATGTCATCGCTCCTTTAACATAACATTTGATGTCAGGGTTTGGTTCATTTAAAGGAGTAGTTCACTTCCGGAACAAAAATTTACAGATAATGTACTCATCCCCTTGTCATCCAAGATGTTCATGTCTTTCTTTCTTTAGTCGTAAAGAAATTATGTTTTTTGGGGAAAACATTTCAGGATTTCTCTCCATATAGTGGACTTCTGTGGTGCCTCCAAGTTTTAACTTCCCAAAATGCAGTTTAAATGCGGCTTCAAAAGGCTCTAAATGATCTTGTCTAGGGAAACGATCGGTTATTATTATTATTATTATTATTATTTATTTATTTTTATTACAATTTATATACTTTTGAACCTCAAACACTTGTCTTGTCTAGCTCTGAATTCAGTTTTTTTCCGGTCATGTCAGTTAGGGTACGTCTAAAAACTCCCATCTCATTTTCTCCTCCAACTTCAAAATCGTCCGGCAGAAGTACCGACCCAGAGTTGACAAAGTGAACGTGCAAAGAAGATCAAACACCCTTTACAAAAAAAGGTAAAATCTTAAAATGTTTTCCGCAAAAACCGTAATTTCTTTACGACTAAAGAAAGAAAGACAGGAACATCTTGGATGACAAGGGCGTGAGTACATTATCTGTAAATTGTTGTTCTGGAAGTGGACTAATCCTTTGATTGATGAAAGTGCTGTTTTCCAAACTCTTTCGCAAACCATAGCAGTGTCCGCCTAAAGTGGTGGTCTGCAGTACAGTTCATGTGGCATCTTGAACTGTTTGCTGCTTATTTGAAATGAGCCCCTATTGATGATTGCTTAATCCAAACATATGTTGCTCTCATTCAGCACTGATTCAAATGTCCATATTTGCAATGTAACATATCGTTGCTATGCTATTATTTATTTTGTACACATTGATTTGTTCTTCACGTGTTCCAGCGTCTGTATAAAACAGCAGCTATATGTGCACACAACTTATGCAGCTTACTATAGATGACTGCAACTCAGTTTGATGATAAATAGGCTGCGATGTGAAATTACCAATGCTAGGACTAGTGCGCTTTGATGTCGCTATGGATTGTAAGTCTCAGAATGTTGTACATGATAAAAAATGTGACTTTTAGTACATAACACCTGAAAAACTTTGATTGATGCCCTTTTTTTCCTAGTTCTTTTGCCTGTTATTGTCCCAGTACTCCAAAATCAGTAGGCAGTTCTTACGATTGGATATTATCCTTCCATATACAGAAAATCCATCTGGGTAACCTAAATGTGTGTCATTTAAATCAGATTAGAGTCCAATTGTGGATTCGATCAGAAAAGCCCTTGTTGCAGGATCTGCCGTCTCATGAAATCTTCTGTGAAATAGTTGCAGATCGTCCCTAGTAAGTGAATCGCAATCTTTATGGCTTTAGAGCTCGGAGACCTGTGAAATTTACTTGCGTTCACCCAATACTCGAAGTCTCTATTGATTAGGAGCTGAAATAGCTGTGAAATACACGGTAATAGTTTTATACCACTCGAAAGCGTCTGATGAGCGATTCCTGAGCCAGCCATCAGGGAGCCGCGGGCACTCGAACGCGTTTCGGTCCAATTTCAGCACAAGTGCTTGTTATTATAGCTGTCATCTGATCATCTCCATTGAGATGGATGAGGTTCAGTGGCCTGGTGGAAGGGAAGCGTGTGATGGTCTCTGAGGACGCTGCTTTAGTGGCTGAAGGATGCTTATATTGGCAGCCCCCAAATTAGCCTCCATCTCCCTCTTCATCTTCACAGGTTTGTTAACCGTAGATCCTGAGCGCCGGCTGAAGCTCTCGGCTCTGAAGGAGAACGCCTGGCTCCAGGGCGGCGGCGTCATGTCCTCCACCCCGCTCTGCACTCCTGACGTTCTGGAGTCCACCGGCCCCACCGTCCGCACCTATGTCAACGCCACCTACAAGGTCCGGTATCTGCGTTTGACACTGTTTGTATGCTATACCGAGTAGTGATGCACCCGAGTGAAATTCTGGGAAGTACATATGGAAATTACACACTAGCAGTCGAACAAGTTCCTCCACATCCTACCGGGAATAAAATACAAACAAATTGCTAATAAATGCTTCTTGTGCAAATATTCACATTAAAAAGGATTTAATCTGTTCAGTCACAAGCAAAACATATTTGAGTAAAATAATTAATTGAAAACAAGACCCCATATACTTGGATTGTTCACCCAGAGATGAAAGTTGTCATCGTTTACTCAGTCATGTAGTTCCAATCCCAGAGCAATTTTGTTCATCTTCGAAAAAACATTGAAGATATTTTTAATGAAACTGGATAGATTTCCATCTCTCCTTTGACAGTCCGTTCACCTGAAAGTTTAAAAGGTTCATCAAGACATTTTAAAAGTAATCCATATTTGTTGAGTGGTTTAATTCAACCTTGAGCAGATGCAGTCACTTAACCGATTTATTGTAGGCTTTTATTTACTTGATTCAAATGAACTTTCTAAAATGTCAACGTTTAGGTGAAGTGGACTTTTAATTGAGGGATCAGAAATCATTCATATTTCATTAAAAATAATTTCATGTTTTGAAGATGAATGCAAGTCTTATGGGCCTGGATTGGCATGAGGATGAATAAATGACATCATTTTCTTTTTAGGTTAAATTAATGATCTGATATGATCTATAATTGAAATATTATTCATTTTTGGAAGTATAATGAATGTATTGTCTCCTTATGTATCATATGTTATACTTACAGTAGGGCCCTGTGAAATCCGTTTTAATTTTTCCCAAATTCCCAAAGTTCCCAAAGTTTTAATGGTTAAATAAAGAAATATTAATCGGAAAAAAGGAATTAATTGAAATTTGACAGCAATTTATTAAAAGTTGAACAAAAATAAAATTTTTAGGGCCCTATGAAATACATTTTTATTTTATTTTTTCAAATTCAGCTTTATTTTTGACCAAATTCTGTTTCCCATTCATTTTTATTCTTTGATTCCATTTTAATTGTTTCATTAAATTGTAGGAATCTAAAGCATCTCTAATTAGTTGATCTTATTAAAAAATATATATAGATTTATTTATTTGTTTATATATTTATTTATTTCCCCAGACATACTGTGTTGTGCATTTACATTTTTCTGGTAGTATTAGAACTATTATTACATTAAGTAATGTATTTTTGTCACAATTTCTTCAAGTTAAACCAAACTTTTATTTTGACGGGTTGCTGTGAAGACCTTTCGGTTTCTGTTTGTATGTGATATGATTGTTTTTTCTCAAAAAAAACTGTAAAATGCTCATGAAGTGACTCTCAGAACAGTTCTAGAGATTGTTTATATGTTCATGTACTCGTATATTGAGGCGACAGAATCTGAGAACACTGAGCATTACAGACGCTCTTCAGTATGTGTGTAGTAAATAAAATCGCACATCTGTGTCGTTCACATGACATGCAAAACATTCATACATGCAGGATTCATATTTACGTAGTATTTTTGTGGCTGTGTACTGACCTAGTTTTAATTTATTCATCCAAAATTCAGCAAATTCTGAGAAATTCCTCGTTATACAGTAAATTTCATTTTTATGTTTGAATTCCATCGCATCGTCATCATTGTATCAGACTGGATTTGATTCCATTGCGGCTGTAGTTTATGTTTCCTTCGATTGAATGATGAGTGTTTCACCTGGCATATTCTCAGCTCTCCTGATTGGCCACTCACAGTCACAATTGTTGACCCAGTGGTGTGTGTTTTTAAGATTGTGTTGTGTAATCTGTCGATACCTCTCACGATACCTCTGTATTCCCACAGGCGTTTAACCGCGGGAAGCGCGAGGGCTTTTTCCTTAAAAGCGTCGACAACGCGCCGCTAGCGAAGCGGCGTAAGATGAAGATGACCAGCACCGGTGTGGAGACGAGACGCAGCTCATCCTCCTCCTCCTCTTCCTCCTCTTCCTCATCCGCTTCCCATTCCAAGACGCAGAATTGCCAATCTCTGATTCCCCACGAGGACCCCAAACTGTGACGTCTCCCGTCTGACTGAGAAGCTGCTCTGATGTGGTGAGAGGATGTATTACAAAAGCATTACAGAGTGAAAAAGACCACGCGGAATAATACATCCTTCATACGGCAACAGATTCAGCATTTATTGACGTCTCGAACGGCCGAACGGCCCTGCGCCGGCAGGATCTGCGGATTCTCAAGTCGTTTGGAGGAAAGAGGATTTTTAATCACGACGGCTCTCTGTAAACACAATGCCAAGGAAATGATCTACATTAGAAAAGAGACTCCAGCGGCGTTACCGTTGTAATTCCTTTCATCATTTGAGACTGTTGTAGACTTGTAGACATTTTAATGAATGTAAAAATGTTATATCGTGCGGTGGGTGTCTACCCGCTTTTAGAGAGATCTTTTAACTGCGAGAGACGCGACTGAAGCGCGTCAAACTGAGATCAGGGAAAGCTGAAACATTAGGGAATAGCGGACGAGAAAGCCATATGTGAGCGTCAGAGTGGACTTCTATTTTAATGTGTTTTAATGATCCACTGAGCAGAGGTTTATGTGAGTCATGTACAGCCTATTTACATATCACTACTTTCAGAAGTTTTCTCGATGTTTGCATGGCTATAGTATTTTAAATGTTTTACATTTTTAAAGGTTGACGTATGAAGTCAGACCACACTGAGTCACAATGATCATATCCACACTTCTGGGTGAATCTCACAAAGAAATGTTCTATTTCTCCACAAATTCAAGAAAAATAATTATATTTTGAGGACAATTACATGACCCTGTTAAATTGACATTACTGCAATGTTTAAAAAGCCTTATTAGTTTAGAAATAAAATGAATTTCCCTCAAAAATCAGCACAAATGCAGCAATATGTACTTACAGTTGTACTTTAGTAATGAGAGGGAAAATATGGTAATGAAAAAACGCTACTATAAATCGCAAATCTTAATGCGAAATAATTTCTCTTTCGGGGCTTGTGAAGTAAAATGGACCCAGATATTTCTTGACCGTTTCCGTGAGATTCACCTTTTAACGTCTTTTAACGATGAGGTGTGTCGAGATCTCTTCATTCACCATCACGAACTTACTTGACTGATTTGGAAAGGTGTGGTTGTATGAATTTTATCAGTGTACTTGAAATGTTGTGCTTCTTCAGTAGCGCGCCTCTCCTGCTGAGCTGAGGGATCCCGCTCAACTCTCTGTCGACCGAAAGGGCTGAGGTTCACCAGACAGCAATCAATCCCTCCCGTTCTTAAGGGCTTTCACAATCGCAGGTCCACGCTGTAACGAGTGACCCTCTCGCACTGTGACGACCGTGAGAGAAGACGGCGCCGGCGTCCCTCCCCGTCTCCATTTTTATGCAGCGTCTTCACGGCCATTAGTCTCGCAATATTTCAGACGTTTCGGCGTGGAAGTCTTTCTGCTGTACGTGCCGTGCAAATCCGCCGCCGGCACTTGGGATTCAGGCGGCGAGTTGAGCTGACGCTTTTATGAAGATGCAAACAGGTGTCGAGTCCCAGTAAAACACCTCCAGCGATGTTATATAAACTCTGCTTTTCTTTTAAGAGGTGTGAAGCTGGCAGGTATGGACAATTTAACGGTCAGACGGATTGTTGGGCACTGTTTTATTGAAATAACATATTCATCGTTTGTTTGTGCCAAAATAATCAGTTAATGGAGGATAATATTGTCTGTAATAGAGTTTTGCACACAAGATGCACTAGTCTGGGTTTTTTATTTCTATGGTTGTTCACAAGCGATGCTTCTGTCAGCTTTTCATCGATGGAGACGGTCAAACTGTTTGTGAAAAGACTGGAACAAATGCAGCATATTCTGATGCGCATCATCAAGGGGTTCAAATGCGTAACTTTGCTCAGCATCTGCAATCAAAGCATCTTTCAGATGTAATCAGCACAGTTTCATCATGCCGTGCGATGAAAATGGGTTTGACTTTAGGCTTTTTGAAGGAACAGTTCACCCAAAATTAAAATTGGCTCAAAATGTATTCACCTTCAGGTCATCCAAGATGTAGATGAGATTTGAAGAAACGGATGGACTGGAGAGGATTATTGTGATGTTTCAGTTACCCATTCGGACTCTCATTTTGACGGCACCCATTCGCTGCAGAGGAACAAACTCGCATGACCTGAAGATGAGCCCGTTTTAAGCACATGTTGATTTTTGGCTGAACTATTCATGCAGAGGATGGCGTATCAATGAACACAGTGATTTTACACTATTGTTTTAGGTAGATCTGAATCGGTTTGATTTCTTTTGTCGCACAAGATTGTCATGTCAATGTGTTACGGGCTTTAAAACAGTAATTTTTTTATTTATTTCTTTTTACTTGCTCTTTATATCTTTATTCAAAGTGTTATAGCTTTCTGCTCAGTGTAGTTCAGTTTATTTTTGTTGTTTCGTTTGTCAGCAAGAACAAGTCATCAGCTCTTACTAGATCATGCACTGCATTTTTGTTTTTGTGGAACTTATACAAATGTACATTTTTGATTGTGAAATTGTAATAGAACTGATTTGCCGTCTACAGGTTAAGGGTGAGCTTGCTGTGTCTCTCATGGCTTGAGTTTGGTCTGTTAATGTTAGGGTTCTGATTTGCATGTTTTGTTTTGTTTTCTTTTTCTTTTCTTTTTTTTAATTCTTGATAACGTAAATGTTGTTCTGTCTCTGCCAAAAAAAAAAATGTTTTGTAATAAAAAAAGAGAATTATAGAGCGCTAATGAGATACACTGTTAAGAGAATAAATGAGATGCATTGTTGTGTATTAAGAACATCGCTGAATCCAAAGTATAAAATGTTCAAATATACTACACTCTAACTTTCTATTCCCTTCTTAAGCCTTAAGTTTTTATTCGTCTTTTTTTTTTTTTTTGGTTCTGATGTCTTTGGTGCTAATTTGATAGTTCAGATCCATTGCATTATCTCCGAGTGTTGTCTTAAAGGGATGAATGAAAAAATGAAAATTCTCTCATCATTTCCTCACCCAGATGGATGGACAGCTCTTGAAAGTATGCCAGTGACTGTTGGCACAATGTGAAATAAATGAGGAAATGAGAGCTATTATTTGTCCCCGACACCTCCGCAGCCCCAGTCCTTTATTCTGAAGACTCTGAGAGTGTGAGAGCAGAGCGAGGAGCCACAGGCCCTGCAGGACCACAATCCATCTCTGCTGCTGATGGGGAGTTTGAGGCCAGCGGTGAATGTCGAAAAGTTTTAATGCAAAACATACTGTACACATCACTCAGTAATTCATTTTGAATTATGTATTTTGTTTAATCTCTGGTGGAAAAGACATTTGAAATATTTTTCAATTAAATTGGTGTACTGCTTGGTTTTGGTAGCTAGCAGATGTTCTCAATAGTCGCCCCCACTACTTAATTTGACAATTGCAGCTTAATGACACATCTGAATTATGTGTTTTGTCTGATGTATGATGGAAAAGACATTTCAAGTTTTTTTTTTTTTTTTTTTTAATATAAAATTGGCAGACTGCTTGGTCTTGTAGAAAATGTTCCAAATACAGTTAAATATTATTTTCATACTTTGACACTAAAAGCTTGATATTGTAAATCATACATAGAATATTCATAAAATGTAACTGTTAAATGTATTAATCATATGGCTAATGTTTTATCTCAGGTTTATTCTGCACTTCTTTACTTGTGAACCTCTACTTGTTACACAAAGGACACTTTATAAGGGACAAAATTGTCAAGCGTGGTAGAAATGATGCCACTTCTGGACTTTTGGATAAGAAAATACTGTGGTATTATGATATTTCCTTTTTACACAATCATAGTTTTAAACAGCCTAATATGTGAGACTATGTATAGCTTTAATTGTTGTAGTGGGCCTAAACTTTTGATCTCCAATGTCCATCAATCAATCAGCTTATTTTGTGTAGAGTCATGATCCTTTAAATAGTCATTCTGGTCTTCAAAATAATATGTAAATTATTATATTATTATTATAAACGATAATAGTCACATGACAGATAACGTCATAAATGTAAGGATGAATAATGATATAGCCTAAATAAGCTTTCTATTGATGTATGATTTGTTAGGATAGGACAAATATTTGGCCGAGATACAACTATTTGAAAATCTGGAATCTGGAAAAAAAAAAAAAAAAAAAAAAAAAAAAAAAAAAAAATATATATATATATATATATATATATATATATATATATATATATATATATATATATATATATATATATATATATATATATTATGAAAAAATAAATAAATAAAAATCTAAATATTGAGAAAATCTGGAATCTAGGGAAAAAAATAAAAACGTTGAGAAAAATCGCCTGTAAAGTTGTCCAAATGAAGTTCTTAGCAGTGCATATTACTAATCAAAAATTAAGTTTTGATGTATTTACGGTAGAAAATTTACCAAATATCTTCATGGAACATGATCTTTACTTAATTTCCAAATGATTTTTGGCATAAAAGAAAACGCGATCATTTTGACCCATGCAATGTGGTGTTGGTTATTGCTACCAATATACCCGTGCTGCTTACGACTGGTTTTGTGGCCCAGGGTCACATTTTAGTAATCATGTCGCGTGTTTTCTATCAGCTGTTTAGAATCAAAACTAGCGATTCGCGAAGGAATCATCTGATCTAATGAATCGGTCAAACGGGTTCAAGTACTGCAGTTCAGTTCGATTCATTCAGACAGTTCACTCACGCACTGAATCGTTTGCGGCGGTTGCTCACAGTATAATCAAAACAATATATTAGAAAAAGAAAAAAATAGTATAAAAATATGAGGATCCTTTTTTGATTGGTGATTCTGCGCCCTGGTACTGATAAAAGGCTTCATGCGCTGCTAAACAAAGACTAGGAGACGCGGATCAAAAATACAGTGCCTTAAAATCGTACGATGATTCTGACTCTTTCAACTGTGCCATGACGTAATGCTCCAGCGGCAACACCTTATTTGTGTCCTGCAGTACCCCGTGCAGCACAGCAGATGTCAGTGCGACTCCTGCCGCCTCTCAGCCGCATATACTGTTCACTCACAGCGTCGCGTCAAAACGGCGCTAATGCGACTGTCAACGCGTCATTAATCAAAGTGATGTGTAAGCGGATCATTTGCATAGGAAATTGTGATATATGGAGCATGACACAAATGGATATGAATGGAACAGTAAATCAAAGAGATTCCATCAATTATAATTGGCCCCTTCTGGCTGTGACCCAAGGTCTACTGGTGTCTGCTAACACACACCGCTTATTATTTCAGAAGCTCCTTGCGGTGAGCAGACATACCAGCACATGTGCGCACACACCAGCGTCTCCACGTCGGCGCCAGAAATGAATGAAGCGTCAGCCGCGACGCTTCAGCCCGACCCGTAGTAAGTTAAAGTGTCTCACACTTTTAGGTTTAGTAGTATCCGGCGGCTCTCGCTGCTGAATTATTGAGCTCAGGGAGAGTGAGTGTGACCCCACCGGTGTCAGTAAGAGCGCCGAGCTTGATTTCATGGCATATCTTCAGATTTCGGCATCAATTTTTCATCTTGCCTTCCAAAAAAGCGTTTCATTATTAAAAAGCCAAATATGAGTAGAGCACTGTATGGCCCGGGCGGCACGCAGAGTGAAAGTGCATGATTGTTGCTTCCTGTGACACCTCACTACTTCAACAGCGGCTCCTTCTCAAGCCAAAGCCCTGGAGGAGCTGCAGAATCAGAGTGTCTGACGCTACTAGGTAAACATTACCAGATAAAGCACTCTCACTGTACGCATTTTACTACAGTAAAAACCTTTTGGTTAATGGTACATCCCTTTAGATCGAATGAAACATTTCATGTCATTTACAGTTTTTGAAAGTGGAAAAAAAAATTCTAAATTTAGAGTGAAAAACATAAATCGACATTGATTCATCATTTGGCATAAAACATGGGTTTTTGTAATTTGGTGCACTAAAAGAACAGCTCACCCACAATGAAAATTTGCTGAAAATGTTTTCATCCAAGATGTGGGATTTGTAGAAATGTGTCATTACATCACTTGCTCACCGATGGATCCTCTGCAGTGAATGGGTGCCGTCAGAATGAGAGTCCAAACAGCTGATAAAAACATCACAATAATCCACAAGTAATCCACACCACTCCAGTCCATCAGTTAACATCTTGACAAGACAAAAGCTAAAAACAAATCCATCATTAAGATGGTTTAACTTTAAACCCTTGCTTCCATCTAAAAAAAAAAAAAAAAAGGAGGCCTATATTCCAAATATTGCTTCCTCCAGTGACAAAGTTACCTCATCTTAATCAGAAGAGAAATCTGCACAGATCAAGTGCTGTTCACAAATAAAAAACAGTTCAAACAGCTCTAAACAAATATGTGGCTTGATTTTGATAAGAGAGACGACAGGAGATGGACTTATTCACTGGGGAAGTGTTATCATGGATTATGAACCTACATTCTTGCAAGAAGCCACATTTTAGTGTTAAAACGCCTTAAAACTGTACATGCTTCTGCCTTCGTTATGCACAATTCATCAGTGCTCATTATTTATACAGAAGTGGTAACACTTTTCAATAAGCTCCTTGTTAGTTAACAACTAATATTAACCAACTATAAACAACATACACTGAAAAAAAAAGTAAAAAGTAAGATTTACTTAATTTTCTTAAGTTTTTGCACACATACATTTTAAGTAAAATTTAAATATTGAATTAAGTAATTACTTATCTACTTAACTAAGTTAGGTAAAATTAGCAAAGGAAATAAGTACATTTTAATGTAGCCAGTTAGAGTTTGATGAGTATTTTCTGCTTAATTATTTTAAGTTAAATCTGCAATACTCAAGTACATTTCATTTAATCAGTGTAGCTCTGGAAAAACACATGCTATTAAAGCATGTGGTTCACTTACAGTCATGTACATGTACGCAGCACCGTATTCTTTTTAAGGTAATATGTTTACTACCCAAATGAACACAGAGACCTCAATACTTGGCACATGATACACAACAACGGTAACAATCAGTGAATAGAGTATAAATGGGTCATTTTGAGTAGCAAATGTGCTCTAGATGTCACAAAACATCACGTTCCTAAACCTAGCAACAAAAGAAACCATTAAACAGTGTAAATACATCTCGAAAACAGCGAAAAATATTAACCTTATTAATTATTCATGCCCAAGTGCATGATGGGAGCAACAGGATCAAGACTTTGATATTTACTTACACAATATTTGTAAAAATAACAAACAATTCCAAGTAAAATATACTTATCAATTCAAACTTTAAATTCTACTAGCTTAAATTGAGTAATAATATTGAATTTACTCTTTTTTTGTAATTCTTGCCTGAACTAAATTATTTAATGTAGAAATTACATTTGTTTTTCTGTATTATTTATTTCACCACAAAATCATTTTTATCAGTGTATTTGTTACAGTATTTATTCATCTTTTTTTAAGGTTAGTTAGTCGGTTAGTAAAATGCAACTGTTAGTTCATGTGAGCTCATGGGACCATTAAATAACATTAATAGACATAACTTTTGATTGTAATAATGTGCGAGTTCATATTGAAATGACCATTAACTACGATTCATAAATGCTTCAGTAGTATTTTTGTCACTGTTAGTTCATGCTAACTGTTAAATGTTAACAAACAGAAAAATAGTGTTACTAAAAAAAAAAAAAAAAAGTTGCATTAACGTTTTAGCTGACGTGATGTTACCCGTCAACAGTGTTGGGGAGTAACTAGTTACATGTAACGGAATTATGTGATTTAATTACAAAATAAATGTAATTGTAATTTCTTAGAGTTACTAAGAAAAAATGTGTAATTAATTACTTTTGAAAATGTGAATGATTACAAAGGGGGTTACATCTGAATTTTTTCACACCAACATACAGATTTAATTGACTTCTTTTGTAAATTGCATTGACTGATCTAAAATGAGACACTAATGATTAAGAAGTTTAGGACACAGAATAGGACACATGCTTATTCGATAACTGTTTTATTTCCTATTTGGTTTTATGCATACACTTTATTTAATTTTATACTTTATTAGATTAGCTGCTTTTTTCCCCCCCAAGGCATTGTTAGATGCCAGTGTTTCCTGTCATAACTATGCAAACATTTGATTTCAAAACCAGTATCATAGCTATTAAACTATTTCTTGTTGTAATTTTAAACCTGTATTTAAAAATGATCTCAAAGTAAATAAGAGGTGTTAAGTCTGAATTAGTGGCGTCTGTGCTTTAAATTAAATTATTACACGGTGCTGTGGAATGCTTGACTCTGATTGGTCAGGTATGTTATTCCCTGATAACAACTGCTAAAAGCTAATAACAGACTCATCCGGGGAACTTAAGTCGGCGCTATACGCTTGATAGTTTTTCTTGGTGGAAGCTTTGCATTTGGTTAGCTAATAAAATATTAAAACTCAGTTCAATATTATGTGTACAGTTTCTTAATTCTGTCAACTTGCTGCTTTGCGTTCAAATATTTCAACTCAGATCATGTCTAATTATTTACTTTTGTGGCAAGCAGCTGTGAAATAAGCGGGATAATGTACATCCGGCCAGTTATCGCAAAATAAAGATGTATATTATCCCTTATTTATTATAATCTTAATTCAAGTGATGAAGGATTTTGAAAGTCTGACAGTAATCAGTGTTGAATGCTACTGTAAGGTTAACTCTGCCTGGTTTAAATGTTTCAAAATGATTAGCAGTTGAAAATATTAGAAATTTAGAAAAATAATCAAAGTTACATTACTTTAATAAAGTAATTGAAAAGTTGCACAAACTTGATTGGTAACCTGTTATATTTCTAAAGTAACCTTCCCAACACTGCCAGTAGAAATTAATACAATCCATAAAATGTTATCTATAAACAGATCACCAGATAGTAGTATTATAAGCCTTGCCAGCAGTTAAGTAATTAAACCGGTCACACTTTACAATAAGGTTCATTAGTTAATATTAGTTAACTACATTAGTTAACATGAGCTAAGAATGAACAAGACTTCTACAGCATTTATTAAGGTAAGTTAATGCTAATTTCAGTATTTACTAATGCATTATTAAAATCACAAGTTGTGCTTGTTATCTTGTACTTAATGTACTGTGAACTAACATGAATGAACAACTGTATTTTTATTAACTAACATTAACAAAGATTAATAAATAGTGTAATGAAGTGTAGTGTTCATTGTTAGTTCATGTTAGTTAATACATTACCTAATGTTAACAAATGACACCTTATTGTAAAGTGTCACCATTAAACCCATATTAAAAATTAATAAAAAAAAAAGAAAAAAATACATTATTTAACCACACAGAATATTCAGTTGTCACTCTATTATCTCACACTAATACTGTATGTCTTAGTAAGATGAGATTATATGCTTTGTTTGATGATCAAAGCTCATGATTGAGAGATGTACAAATACACCCTCAAAAGCCTGATGTATAATATTCACATTTTAACAAGACTTTCCTATAGATAATTCATAGACCTAAATTGCTTCAGTCCAGTAAATGTTTATCATGAATATTACAATAAAACAATATAAGGTTATCCTTCGTATACAAGTAGATTTTATTATTATTGTTACTATTTTTTTTTTTGTTTTTTTTGTTTTTTTGTTTTTTTGGTTGATGCTGAAATGTCTTTTAATTACAGTGCCTATAGAAAATCATCATTCCCCTTTGAAATAGTTAGTTACTTTATTTGTCACAGCCCGAAATCAAACCCCATTCCAAATAACGTTTCCAGCTTTGTTTACAATTTTGGTCTTGCAACATCAAACCAATAAAAGAAAAAAAAAAAAAAAAAAAAAAAAAAAAAAGCACAACAGTTCTGCAAATGAATAAAAACAAACAAACAAAAAATAAATATATTACAGGTTTGGGAAAGTCATTAGTCTTTTTTGATTTAATAGAGCCACCTTTTGCTTTAATTACAGTCATGGTCTTTTTGGATATGTCAGTACTAGCTTTGCACACCTTGATTGGGGAATATTTGCCCATTTTTCCTTGCAGAATTGCTCAAGTTCAGTCAAATTCTGTGGTGAGCGGCAATGGACTGCTCTCTTCAAATCCATTCACAGATTTTCGATTGGATTTAAATCAGGGCTCTGACTCGGCCACTCGAGGACATTCACCTTCTTATCCTTAACATTTAGTTGTTGTTTTGACAGTGTGTTTAGGGTCATTGTCATGTTGGAAGGTGAATGACCTGCCCGTCTTCAGCTGTCTAGCAGAGAACGCAGGTTTTTCACAAGAATTTGGATGTACTTGGCAGCATCCATTTTCCCTTCAATCCTGACCAATCGCCCAGTCCCAGCTGAAGAGAAACACCCCCACAACAGAATGCTGCCACCACCGTGATTCACAGTAGGTATGGTGTGTTTTGGGTGGGGTGCTGTGTTTGCTTTTTGCCACACATAGCGCTCGGAGTTCAGTCTAAAATAAGGTCAATCACAGCTTTTGCCAGAAGGTATCACCAAATGTGTTTTTACATAGCGCCACCTTGCCATACAGGCCGGTTGCTTTTGGCCTCCTGGTAGCGTCTCTTATCGATGTCCTCCTGGCTCTGTTGTCCACTTTGGACGGACGGCCTGATCTAGACGATGTGCCGGTGGTGCCATACACTTTCCACTTTTTAATGATGCTCTGAACAGTACTCCGAGGGATAGCTAAAGCCTTTGAAATATTTTTGTAGCCTTCTCTTAACTTGTGCCTTTCTGAGGTCTCTTGAAAGCACTTTCCCAACCACAGTGAATTGTTTGCCGTACCATGCACTGCTAACAGTGCAATCTTTGAGAAACAGCTCGTTTTATTCTGAAGTAATCAACATCGCTGCTATTGATGTCAGGTGGGGCAATTAGCCTGGTGTTTAATCTGGAAGTTGATTGCTTGCACCTGAGCAAGTTTATAATGGTGTACTCTAAGGGGCTGATCACTTTACCAAACCAGGCATTTCACTGATTATTTTTTTCAATAATCCTCCAGAATTATTTAAACAATATTTTTACTTTAAGGATGAAGGTTATAATGTGTACATGCAGCTAAAAAAACTTTGACTTTGATTATTTTATTTTCCAGGGTATAATGTGACAAAAGGTGAAGGTTTTCACATGGTATGATGATTTTCTATAGGCACTGTAGATTGTGTACAACATTTTTTTTTTTTTTTCAGCAAAGTTTTGATCATGCTGATATAATTTAATGGCAATATTTATGTAGCAAATATGATATGTATGCTTTATAGGGTTAATCTACCAAACATTTGCAGTTGATGTTAATGAGAAATGAGAACAACTTTCTCCCCGGTCCAAAAACACTAAGCAGAGTGAGGAGTGGGGATTCATTGGGTCAGCATTGACCATCTTTCACATACTTTCCTCTTATTCCATCTGCTGCTGGTGAGGACATAAACTGGGGCTCTGATTGTGCTGCTGCTGCTGCTGTGCCTGAGCGCACAGGGTTAAAGATTGCTTGTTGGTTTTGGCTTTCATTGATCTTTCGCTGCTGATCGGGTTGACACTTGTGTAATTTGGTTCACTAATCACTAATGTTTTCCAAGCACAAGTCCACATTCATTTCATTTAATTAGTTTTAATGACACCGGAATAAACATCCATATATTTGGCTGTGGAGGACTTTTGAGTCACAAATCAAAAAACTAAAGGGAAAAAGAGTGTGATGTTTACACATGTCTGCTTTATTAGTGGTGCTTCTGCGAGGGACTGTCCATCCATCCCATGTGTTTCCCAGTTCACAGCCTGAGATCCTGGGATAGGAATCCCTGCGTCCCTTCATAGTGGTTTGGAGAACGGATAATCGGATAGTGGCACTTGAAAGAATCTCTGTCACTTTTGCGATCGATTACATTGATTTGAACACAGGCTTGGACCTAAATATTAAACTTCCTCTCTGAAATCTTCACACATCATTCCACGGTTGGACATGAATGATCATGTGAGGTGTGCGGTTACTTTTATAAACTCAGAATTAGAGTTTTGTGGATGATGAAATAGTCACACACTAACAGAGTTGTTATTGTGCTTGTGTTTAATGAAGGATGTTTGTGTCTTTTGAGATGTGTCACAATGATGAATCGAGATAGCTAGAGATAACTAAAGTGAAATGAAAATGATTTTTTTAAATCAAATTTTTTACTTGCTAAATTGACCACTAGACTCAAATAGCTGAAGGAGATAAAAAGTGTAATTTTTCACACATAAAGACTTCATGAAGTCAGTCTGAAAGGTCAGAAAATTGCAGCTGAGGATGTGGAAATCTAACCCGAAAGCGTCCCAGTGCGGCAGACGCTCAATGTTTTACAATCCTCAAATGGCGAATAAATAAATGAAAGATCCTTTTGTTCAAACTTAAATGATTTTATGACCATATGACTGTCAGATGAGCTGTACGGCACAGCATTGCAGTGACAGCAGTGCAGTGTGTGTGTGTGTGTGTGTGTGTGTACATTGTAGCCGACTCTGATGTCTCAGACACACTCCCAGATGTTGACTGTTGCAATATTAAAGTATCTTGTGTAAATGTCACTGAGTGCAGTAAGTGAGCGTGAGGAGTGAGCGAGCGAGAGGAAGATGGAGGCAGGTGAGACAGATTGACTCTGTTTGGAATAGAATACTAATGTATTGTTGACTGCATACTGTGCAGTACGCTGTGTACCGCCTGCTTGCTAGAAATGGTACAGTATGTGAGAACACTCTGAAGTTGTAACTCATTGTAACTTGTAACTGAAATGAGAAGTTGTGAGTAGAGTTTCATATTCCCTCATGCAGCTGATAGGGGTTTGCTAGTGTGTTCTGAGTGGTTGCTTACCATCCCAAAAGAGCCGTACAGCACAGTACAGTCTTGAAATAAATCCATCCTTCACTCAGAAAAACAACGTTTCCAAAAGGAATGTTTTTGCAGTGGCGCCACAGACGAAACATTCTGGGGACTAGAAATCTTCAACAGAGGTTAAAGGTTCTTCATGGAACCACAGATGCCAATTAAGATGTCAGTTATTTATTTATATTTTTTTAATCTAAATCTGTAAGATTATTTTAAGATAGGACATTCTGTCATCATTTTCTCACTCTGTTGGAAGTTTTTTTTCTGTGGAACACAAAGGAACATAAGTGACCCTGGACCACAAAACCAGCCCTAAGGGTCAGTTTTTTGAAAATTGGCATTTATACAACATCTGAAAGCTGAATAAATAAGCTTTCCATTGATGTATGGTTTGTTAAGATAAGACAATATCTGGTCGAGATACAACTATTTAAAAATCTGGAATCTGAGGGTGCAAAAAAATCTAAATGTTGAGAAAATCGCCTTTAAAGTTGTCCAAATGAAGCTCTTAGCAATGCATATTACTAATTAAAAAATTAAGTTTTGATATATTTACGGTAGGAGATTTGCAGAATATCTTCATGGAACATGATCTTTGCTTAATATCCTAATGATTTTTAGCATAAAAGAAAAATCAATCATTTTGACCCATACAATGTACTTTGGCTATTGCTATATATCTATGATACTTATGACTGGTTTTGTGGTCCAGGGTCACATATTTTAAAGAGCGCTGATTGCCAATCAACATGGACTGTCTGAGACAGTGTTTTAAAATAAAATAGATGCATACTGGTGGAGAAAATGATCACAATTTTCAGCTTTGGGTTAACAATCCCATTCATTTGACCATCAAAAAGAAAGGTAGTGTCTATAATTATACCTGTTGTATGTTTTCTGTATTCTTCTGCATTTTGTACTTAAAGGGATAGTTCACCCAAAAATGAATATTCTGTCATTAATTACTCACCCTCATGTCATTTCAAACCCATAAAACCTTCGTTCATCTTTGGAACACAAACAGCACCACAGACAGCAAGGGTCCTGCGTGTCGACCGTAGGAGTGTGCGTGCGTCGTGATAGTCTCCAATATGGCGCTGCTGCGATGCAGAGGAGAAGAATCGTTGAACAAAGAAAAATCTTTTTTTTTTTCATTCAGGAAACTCAAAATTCAAGGACAGTAACTGCTATTTCAATTGAATTTTTCTATTAGCAAAATAAGACAATCAGCATTGCATGAACAAATAAATTTACGTTGGCTAAACAAAGTATCTTTACTGAGAAGAATCTATAGTTGAGACAACTCAAAAGTTTTACTGCATCAGGTTGCCTTGTTTTTTACAGTGTACTCTAACCTGCTTATGGAGATCAGCACTGCAAATACTGTTGGCTGTGGTGTGATAAACTGCTTGCGATGTTCATCATTTGTAATCTGCTTTGGATAAAAGCATCTGTTAAAAGATTAAATGTACTCATAATTATATACTGCACATTTTGGCAAATATAAGCTGTAGGTCATCCAGGTCTCTTTGGCATTACAAAATGTGCACTGTAAAAAAACATATCTTGTTAAATTTATGCTTAAAAATGGCAGAAATGCACTGTAAAATAAAAATACAGAGACAATATTTCCAGGATGGCATATTGGTGCCTGTGTAATTCACAAATTAGTAATAATGTTAATTTACCAAAACACTTCAACTACCGAAACTGTTATTTATCTTAAAATGTACATTCATAGGCCTACAGATGGAGCACAGAGTCATACAAACAATGACAAACCACATGTAGAAATATTACATAAAACAAAACACCCTAATGTACATTACTGATAAAGAAAAACATGAAGCGACAAAACTATTGATATCATATGTGTGATGTGTCACATGTCTGGGAATGTACTTTTCCTGATTTTTTAAAACTATGAATTAAACAATAAATCATAGTTTTTCCTTTTTTTCACAGTTTAAAAAAAAAGTTTTGACAATATCTTATTTAATGTGATGTTAAACCTTTTACAGTTTTTCCAGTTGCATAACCAATTAACCAGTTTTTACATTAGCATTTTTTTTCCCAGTGAAATTACAAACATACTAAACTTTTTAGACACTACAACAATAATCTAATGTGTCATCTGTTATCCTGTGAGAGACTCTAAACATGGCAGCTGTTAATGCATATTCAGCAAGCTTGTGGCTAAGTATATTGACAGTGACACTGTCTGTTACCTGAGCACAGATGTTTCCAGATTGAACACCAGTTTGCTGCACAACACCTCACTCGTGAAGATCACACAAGGCTTTCATCAGTATCTGGACTTCTATTGCATGTGTCTCGCTAATGGACAAACGGAGCGTGTGAGCATACTCTTCACACAACATTAGCTTGATATACAGTATTTAGAGATAATCCACTGTGAAGCACTATTTTCTCTAGCTCTCATTCTGAGCTTTTATTATCTGCAGGAAAATCTAGCTCTAGCTGGTTTTACATGTTTTCTAGTTAGGCGAAGCTTGTTTAGATGATTGATCAGCTGGATTTCCTGATATAGACCAACCTGGTAAATCATTTTAGTCATCAGCAAACAAGCGTGTTCTAAAATCAGTTAAAATTATTAGAAAATTATTTATCCAGTAGAATGAGTAGGACCAGAAAATGTTTTGTCATTTTATCTGGTATCTACTGTACACTGAAAAAAAAAAAAAAAAAAAAAAAAAAAATACTACTACTACTAAAATAATAATAATAATAATAATAAATAACAATAATAATAAATTGCCAGAAGTTAAAAAAAAAAAACTATGGTAGCAATATTTTAAATTGCACAACTTGAACTTCCATCTATTGAAAAATAGATGGAAAAAAAAAATACTGTAAATTTTCTCAAGATGTTTTTTCATCAGATTTGTAGAAATGTGTCGTTCCATCACTGTCTCACCAATGGATCCTCTGCAGTGAATGGGTGCCGTCAGAATGAGAGTCCAAACAGCTGATAAAAACATCACAATAATCCACAAGTAATCCACACCACTCCAGTCCATCAGTTAAAAGGTTGCATGTTTTTAATAACTCATAAAATCTTATTTTTACAAGTAAACTTCATACATTCCAAAACCATGTGACTTTCATTCTTGTGTGGCAAACAAAAGATGATATTCTGAAGAATGTCGAGCTATGCCTTTAAGAAAGTAAATACTGAAAGAGTCCATTTGGATCTCATGTTGACTTTAAGGTGAAGTTGAGTGAGTGTTCAGATGTGCAGGACGCCGGCCTGCTGGGAGAACAGATGCTACAGCAATGTTTCACATATCACATGTCCTGACAGACAGAGAGAGAGAAGGAAAACTAGGGAACTTAGCCTACTTTTATTGATATCCTGAGCCTCTCAGCTTCTCAGGCCCCACCTGGAGCCGCACAAAGACACACACACTCACACACACACACACACACACACACACTCTGAGCAGTGATGGGCTTTTGGTTTAGGCACAGGCTGCATTGATTCAGTGATGGCTGAAAAAAAAGCCATTTTCAGTTAGTGTGCCATTTTAACCCCCCACCCCCCGCACCATTCTTCAATTCCATTAACCTCTCTCCATCCGTCGCTCCTCTCCTCTCATCTCACATCTCTGTCGCTCGCCCCGGCCCCCTATCCCACTCATCCCTTCATTTCTGCTTCATTTCAGAGATCTGACCCTGTCAAGCTCTTTCGTTCTCTGCCCATCTCCACCATCCCACATTCTAATTATCACTCCTTCCAGTCTTCATCCGCTTCTCCTGTTGTTCTCAATTCTCTCATCCCCGCTATTTCCCCGCTCTGTTACGGCTCGATTAGTCACTCGAACTCTGTGCCAAATTCAAACTCAAATATTGTGAGACGGTTCATTCAAAGTTATAAATTTTCTCATTATTTACTGAACCTGTAAACATTTTTTTTTTTATCTCGGTGAGCCTCATGTTGTCCCAAACCCATATTTATTCTGTAAAACACAAAGATAAATCATGTTTGAAGAATTACACTGTGAAAGTATTGTGTCAGTGTGGTTGGTTATCGTACATTCAGTCCACAGCTGTTGGTATCAATTATGTGAAGAGCCTTGTGTTACTCTTTTATCTGTTCCCTCGTTTATTCACCAAAGGATGGACAGAGAAACAGTATCAGAGCAGAGTGAACGGGCACACTGACCCAGACGAAAGGTTGTTGTGATGTCGGGCGTGGTAAATGGCATATTTAACCAGGCACTACCTAACAAACAGGAGAACATTTGAAAGCCACAGTCTTTTCTTTTCTTTTCTTTTCTTTTCTTTTCTTTTCTTTTCTTTTCTTTTCTTTTCTTTTCATTTTGTTCATGTCTTTCTTTCTTCAGTCGTAAAGAAATTATGTTTTTTGAGGGAAACATTTCAGGATTTTTCTCCATATAATGGACTGATACGGTGCCCTGAGTTTAAATGCAGTTTCAAATGATCCCAAATGTGGTTGTAAACGATCCCAGCCGAGGAAGAAGGGTCTTATCTAGCGAAATGATCTGATGTTTTCATTAAAAAATACAATTTAAGTACTTTTTAATCTCAAATGCTCGTCTTGTCTTTCTCTCCCTGAACTCTGTGTATTCTGGCTCAAGACAGTTAGGGTATGTCGAAAAACTCTGATCGTATTTTCTCCCTCAACTTCAAAAATCATTTCAAAATCATCCTACATCACTGCAGAAGCACCGACCCAGTCTTTGCAAAGTGAACATGCAAAGAAGATCAAACACCCTTAACAAAAAAGGTAAAACAGTGATATAGTGAACATGAGATGGGAGTTTTTCAACATACCGTAACTGACATGAACCGGAACAAAAACAGAGGTCGGGAAGAGTAAGACAAGACGAGTGTTTGACATAAAAAATATTTAAATTGTATTTTTATATTTGTATTGTTTCACTAGATAAGACCCTTCTTCCTCGGCTGGGATCGTTTACAACTGCATTTGGGATCGTTTGAAGCCGCATTTAAACTGCATTTTGGAAGTTCAAAATTGGGGCACCACATCAGTCCATTATATGGAGAAAAATCCTGAAATGTTTTCCTCTAAAAACATAATTTCTTTATGACTGAAGAAAGAAAGACATGAACATCTTGGATGACAAGGGGGTGACTACATTATCTGTGAATCTTTGTTCTGGAAGTGGACTTTAACAGAGGTTTTTTTGTCTCTGTAGAAAATGTAGAAAACGGTCATGCATAATTCTAGATGATGAGATAAGAAGAGATGTTTTATCATTTGAATAATTAGTAATAGCAAATGTGAAAGGTTAAATGTATTCTCTGTTACAAATAAGGGTTTGTAAGACCTTTCAAGTGAATTAATGTAACTGTTAAAAAAAAAAATCCCATAAGGTCAGGTAGAATTCTGCTTATTCAATAGACTGAGCTGAAACAATATTTGATCAGAATACGTAACTTTACAGACTATTTGTGGACAAAGAGGCTTTTGAACACAGAATGGTGTAGTAGTTAATGCATTTCCAGTACACTAGCTAAACCCTGACCCTTTGCATATTAGTGGGGTGAATCTTTTCGTCTGTAATTTTGAAAGTTTTCATGAATGTCATTTTAATGTAATTTGATTTTTTGGTTTTGTTTGTTATAGATTTTGGGGTGCTTTTTGAAGGGGAGGGGGGGATGCGTGTGTGATATCCCAGCCTAGGCTGTGCGTGCGCTTGAGGGGTGTGTGTGTTTTAGGTGCCGCCTGGAGGGGGTGTGGCTCATACACCGGACGCTTGTTGGACGCAGTTAATTGTGCCTGGCGTGTTGGTGCGGCGTGCGTGGTTTTGGGCGATCGTCTCCGGCATGGAGTTCGGCGGTCTGTGATGTGCTGAGTGTTCTGCCCGACCCTGACACGCTCTCTCGTTTATATTATATTTATGTTATTTTTTGTTGTCTTAAAATAAATGTTTTAAGTATTAATGCGTCTGGACTCCTCTTTGTTGCAGCCTAAGAGCCGGCTGTAACAATGAGTCTCTGATATTCTGAAGAAAATAATTCCTTTGTGGAAAAAGAAGCATGCTTAATTGTTTTAAATGCGCACTTGTAGACTACTTCAAATCTTAAAAAATATATATTTAAAAAAAAAAAAAAAAGTTTGCAGATAATGTGATATTAATTCCTGAAAAAGGTACATAAAGAGAGCGCACCTTGTAATAATGTTGAATTTAAAGTTTTACTTTGAAGTATGTTAAATCACTGTTTTAATATTTTGTCATGCTTTAAAGTGCACTTATTCTGATGTGTTGACTGGCATGTGATGTACTTGATTATAATTTCAACTGTAGTGTGTTATTTAATATCACATTCATCTACTGTACTGTTTAATCATTACAAATGTGCAATTACAAATTAAGTACATGACATACAAGTTCCAACGGAAATGATAGTTCTTTTTCTAGTAAAGTGTACTATTTCATAAAAAATGCTAAAGTGCATTTCTTTTTCAAAAAGGTTAAAAATAAATACAATACTGAAAATGAAAAACATATTTTGCATTCAACAGAATGAAGTCTATAAAATACCACAATAAACTGCAGTGTCTCTCCTGAGAACGATTCAGTCCGAGACGCTCACTCCGGCTCTGAACTACAGCTTTGTTAGAAACGCCAGCACATCACGCTGTAGAAAGAAGCAGAGATTTTTGAGTCAACTCATCCTTTCTAAGGAGAAGCGTCTGGAGAAAGAGACAGCTGATCCCAGCAGAGTCTGAATGAAGAAGAGCACAGCGAGTGTGAGAGGTGGAGGGGAAAGGGTGAGCGCTCTGTGAGAGATGATGGAACAGTCCATGTCAGATCCAAGAAATAATGACTTATCTCTCATTCACAGCTTCTCTCTGCGCCGTTATTTCTTTCTCTCCTTTTCGTTCATTCTGCCGTCATTAAGAGCGCCTCCACTTATCTGATCCACAGGCCAGCGTGCGGTTTATTAAAAAATGAAGGTAATTCTAAATGAGCTGATAATATGGCGGCAGCCCCCCACAGCAGTGCGAGGGAAATAGATGGAGGTGGGCTCACTTCTGACAAGGTTAAAGAGAGGACAATGGACAGGGGAGGAACGGGGGAAAGCAGAAGAAGAGCACAATGAAAGACCTCTTGAGGGGGGTGAAATGTCTCACATGGACACCTTCAGCCTCTTTTTATTAGACGGTATAAACTCAGCACTGTCTCACAAATGGGGGCTGGTTATGCTTTTATTACAACGCAAGCATCACTATTGATCATATTTAGGAATTTACTGAAACCTCAGGACCGTTTCCTGCTCCTCAGCATTTCATTTATATTTTCAATACAATATAAAGTCATATTCCACTCGATGTTCATACTTTTCCAGGTTAAATATGGAACAGCAAGAACTGATACATGAAACCATCAAGAACAACCAACATACTAATTAGTCATTTATACGTATACAAGTGTTTGGTGTAGAAACACGATTCACCCAGAAACTGTAAATACACAAATAACACTGCTTCGCGGTGTCCAACTTTACGAATAGGTTTTGCTCTGGGGAAACAGATAAGGAGGGTAGTGAACCTGATGATTAAATAATTAACATGACGTTATTCTCGCTCATTTGCCCCTTTCACAGTCTGCAGAGTTGATTACTCTTTTACAGAGTTTTCCAGAATTGTTTGGAAATACGCTGTCTCGAACCACCTGGGCTGAACATCATATTGATGTGGGTAATGCTTCTCCCATCAAACAGCCTTATTATCGGGTGTCACCAGAAAAACGTGGTGTTGATGGAAGCAGAAATCAAATATATATATGCTAGAAAGAGATATAGCGGTTCCTTCAAGCTCAGACTGGGCCTCTCCCTGCCTGCTGGTTATGAGCCTGATGGCTCAGTAAGGTTTTTGCAAACTTAATCGTGTAACAAAACCTGACTGCTTTTCACTGCTGTGAGTGGAAGACTGTATTGAACAGGTCGGTTCTGCCAAGTTTGTAACCAAACTTGATTGGTTGAGAGGTTATTGGCAAGTGCCTTTGGTTTTCCTTGGTTTTCGTTCCTTGCTCCATCAGGCCTTTATTCTTACAAGGTTATGAGAAAAACACCTGCCACCTTTCAACAGCTGAGGAACCGAGTGCTGTCAGGCCTGAAGGGTGTGCTGTGTATCTAGACAATCCTGTAGTGTTCAGTGATAGCTGGAACTCACATTTAAAGCATTTGCATGCAGTTTTGAGGCGTT
This sequence comes from Cirrhinus mrigala, assembly GCA_036247105.1. Taxonomy (NCBI): domain Eukaryota; kingdom Metazoa; phylum Chordata; class Actinopteri; order Cypriniformes; family Cyprinidae; genus Cirrhinus; species Cirrhinus mrigala. The sequence continues at coordinate 1,103,789 of CM070011.1, read as the reverse complement.
CGTCAGAAGCCAGACTGACAGAATCTGGCTAAATGTGACTTTGTTCATGCTATAATAGTTTACCTTGGCAAAATGGTAAAATGGGGAATGGTAAGGTTTATGCTTGTAAATGCCAAAATTCAGGCCATTCAAGATTAAATGCACCTACCTGTACTATGAAAAAAGAGCTTTAGGGTTAGTGGGTTACTACCGTTCTTTTTGTCATAACTTCTCTTCGATTGACACAACACTTACTGGTGATCTTTTAAAAGCCAAGGTGAAATACATTATTGATTGTGTAATACACTTTATTGTGGTATTCTGCTGTCCTTGCTGCTCCTTCCTTCGAAATGGAGATGTGCCCAAGTAGTGAATCTGTATTTGGAAAGGCACTGAAAATTTAGGAGAAGCAAAATAATCTGCCAATGGGGTAAGCAAAATAATCTTATTTCAAGCAGAAAACAGATTATTTTGCTTACCCCACTGGCAGAAGATTTAGCTTGTTTCAAGTAAAACCTCACTTCATTTTGATTTATTTTTTTTCTGAAAACAAGACAATATTTTTTGCTTGTCTAGAAAATCCTTCTTGATTTAAGAATTTTTCGATATTTTGGCTGGAAACCACATAAAAAATAAGAACAGCATTTTCTGCAGTGTATCTAGCAAAACATTTTTCAAAACAAATTGACAATTTATATACTTTTTAACTGCTGTTGGAAATTTTTCTTAGAGACCAGGAGACGTTTTAGATATCTTGAAGCAGAAGTTTCTCTTTATTCAGATAGTCGCTGTGTGGCGCTGCAGTCATCAAAAAGTCGTCTAACAAAATCTCAGCACAGCAGAGTATATAGGTTTCAAGGGGGAGGAGTACATAGAGGTGGAATCAATCTAAACAAAACATGCAAATGTGGTACAGGAAATCAGCCCAGTAAAAGGTTTTTCCCAGCCTTGATCTATTTAGAATACAAGTGTCATTCAAATGCATAGGTGCTAAAGCAAAAGGCACAATTGTACCTTGAGCTTAGAATTCACACTTAACTTGGGAAAACCTGCCAGATGTTCAGCTGGACTGCCTGCTCTTAGAATGTCACAATATACATAAATCATGTTAGTTCATGTTGTTATATTGGAACCTAGCATAGGATCAGCATATTTTAAACAGATTCTTAAATTTGTAATCCTTCACTGCAAATGCTCGTCTTGTCTAGGTCTGCGTGAGCTGGGTCATTAGGGTGTCGAAAACTCCCATCTCATTTTCTTCCCCAACTTCAAAATCGTCCTACGTTGCTGCAAAAAAGTACCGATCCAGTGTTTACCAAGTGACACCCTATACAAAAAAAAAAAAACACAGCGATGTAGGGCAATTTTGAAAACAAGACAACAAGAAACAAAGAAACAAAGACAAGACGAGCATTTGAGGTTAAAAAGTATATAAATGGTCAATTTGTTTAAAAAATGACAGATCGTTTTGCTAGATAAGACCCTTCTTCCTCGGCTGGGATCGTTTAGAGTCATTTGAAGCTGCATTTAAACTGCATTTTGGAAGTTCAAACTTGGGGGCACCATTGAAGTCCATTATATGGAGAAAAATTCTGGAATGTTTTCCTCAAGAAACATAATTTCTTTTCAACTGAAGAAAGAAAGACATGAAAATCTTGGATGACAAGGGGGTGAGTAATTATATGTGAATTTGTGTTCTGGAAGTGAACTTCTCCTTTAATAACGGCTCCCTGTTGCCCGCAGTTTATATGCAGTATAATTACCCGACAATATAATTGCGATAGAAAGCATTGAAATGTATTTTTCCTCACATATCGTATTTATTCCCTTTAGGGGTTCCGTAGTACACGTCATTTCCTTTCCAAACACGGTATTCAGATTCGGGCACATCCCTACAAGGCACTTGTCATTGCGGGTGCATGCAAGTTGGGACTGGGGCTGTTCTCCAACAGGCAAATGAGAAAGGGGTGGTCCATTCTGTGAGTTTCTTCTCACACAAGTTTAATTCTTATCAGCTGAATTATTCTTCGGTGGAAAAGGAAGTGGGTGCTGTCCTAGGTCCTGAAGCATCAGGAGTGCTGTGACTGTTTGAGTGATGTCTTGTTTGTTCATTCCAGGGATTCTTGACAGACCCCTGTCTTAAGGGGAGGGTGTGATGACCTATATCTTTTGTGGGGTTTTGCTCCAGCCAGTTAGATGGTTGGCTCTGCTGATTACACTTTGGTAGTTTCACTAAGGACATCTGTTGTTGACTTCCTTTTGGGCCATTTAAAATAAATAAGATGAATGGCCACAAGAGAGCTGCATATTGAACTTGATTTTGTTTGGTTTCCTTTAAAATTGTAACACAATTTTAAATAAAGTTTACTGATGTTTTATAAATTTCAAAATATGGAAGATACACATGGAGTTTTATATTTTTATTTATTTATTTTTATCAGAGAACAGCATATTTATGCCATAAGCCTACACAGATGATCTGGTGCTTATCGTTAAGAATAGGAAAGACCTCCAATTCAAGCTAGATGGACTCTGCAAGGCTCTGAAACTATTGGCATGGCTCTAAATGAAAAGAAATCAGTGGGCATCATGATCCTCAAGGATGGGAGAAAGAAATGTCTACTCCTGGCTCCTCAGCCTTACACCACCCTAGACAGAGAGATTCCAGCAATGGAATCTTGAACACCCCAAAATACCAGGGCCTAAAGTTCACTTGGAAAGGGAAAGGTACACCCAAACATACCGGACAGCTGGAGAAAATGCTGCTCGAATTTACCTCGGCTCCGCTAAAACCATATCAAAGAAATCCTTAAAATCTTTCTGGTCCCAAGACTGGTCCATGAACTTGTGCTGGGAGGGGTACACAGAAATACCCTGACTAAAATAGACAGGTGTAGTGGACAGCTCATTCCAGGGCCCAGTTTATGGCTGGGGCCCCTTTCTGTAACATTGCCAAATGCATTCTGGTTATGGTTTGGAAAGTGAGAAATGCACTGGTAAATTTTAGTGACACTATTCTAACTTTGTGTTTGGACTATGCTCGCCCTTCTTTCCTCCTGTGGAATTTATTGGCAATCACGTGTTCCCCCAATATGATGGAACCAGCCAATCACAGCACGGAAATGGAGAAGCACCAAACTGCAAAAAGAGATACTCTACGTTCAGAGTCTTTGTCCAGTCTGAGTCTCCATTCTAGAGAGACTAAGCGGATTGACCAAGTTCTGAGTGTCTACCCTAGAGAGGCAGAAGACACACAGACATTTGCAACAAGGTTAAGCTCTGGTGAGCAAACCTTCACTTCAAGGAAATTTTGCTTGCTTGTTCCAAGCTAAGGACCTTCAGCACCTACTCCAGGGCCTCATCTGCATGTTCCAGATCTTAGGACCCTTTGGTGCTTCAGGAGATCAGCATCCTACAGCGCTTCATCTTCAAGGCTGTCAAAACGGATTCCTGCTCCTTTCCCCACTGTACTGCTACTAGCACAACCAGTGGAAAAAGTTTCCATCACCGGACTGCTCACTCAACCACAGCGAACGTAAATATCACTTCCAAACCTCTTCCAGAGACCTTGGCATTGTTGTGTATTATCAGTATATGATTTTCTAATTTACATTAGGTATTATATAGCTGACTGCAGTTGATAACAAATCTCACACGTATTTGTTTGATGCATAATAAGGTTCTTCACCTTATTTGTTTCAGAGTAGCAACAGTTTATCTTTCTATATAACGTAGCTCTGACATAGCAACACCCAATATAATTACTTGCATTTTATGCTTCTTATTCATGGTATTCATTTAGTAGTTGTTGATTACTCTTGTCTATCTTTTGTTAATAAAATTTATTTTATTACAGCTTGTGTCTTCCTTGTGTTGATAATACAGTAAGAGGTTCTACAAGTTAGAGATCCCACCAATCTTTCTTATGTGATGTACTCATAACCACACATTAATTGACATGTGATCCAAGAATCATCTGTGACGTGAGTACCCATCACTACTCTATTTTGCCTCCCTAGATTGGTGAAAGCAAAATTCACTACACGGGATGATAAGGACAGCGGTTAGGAAGTGGATGCGACTGCAGAAAGACATCCCATTAGCATACCTCCATGCGCCCTTCCAGGCAGGAGGTTTGACTGTCCCCTGCCTGAGTATGTCAATTCCTATCCTGCAAAAGTCGAGGATAATGAAACTCCTAACTAGCAGCAACTCTATCGACCGAGCTCTAACAGAGCTCTTGCCATCCTTTAACAAAAACCCTGATTAAACAGAGCCTTGCAGAACTCGCAAAGAAGTGGTTACCCCTTTGAGTGAGGCCAAAGATTGGTCGAAACAACTGGCCGATTCAGTGGATGGTAAAGATCTAACGACTGAAGATGTGGACGCGGCAAGCCATCTGTGGCTGGAGAAGCCAGCGAGGGTCTTCCCTTGACTTCATCTCCGGGGGATTCAACTCAGAGGTGGAGTCCTGCCAATGAAAACCAGAAAGGCAAGAGGGAAAGCCTAACGAGCAGAGGAGCCTGCCAAGCCAAGGAAACCCTGAATCACATTTTGCAAATATGTGAAGTAATGCATGATGCCAGGTGCGCATGGCACAATCGAGTGATGAGGAAGCTGGAGACAATTCTGAGGAAAGGAGCTTCCACAACTTGGGTAAAGCCCATTATTACAATCACGACTTCCATCATAAAGCTGGACCTGTTCATAGGCAATGGAGAAACATCAATGGAGATGGACGTGTCTATTGTAGCAGGGTCCAGGATGGAGGAGACATGGAAGCTGAAGACTCAAAAATACAGCACTCCGTAGAACTTGAAGTCCATTGCTGCCTGGCTAAAGACCCAGACCTTAATAAAATATATCCCTGTGATTCTACCCTACAGGGGGCAGACGGGAAGAGCGTTTAGGAGTCTGGGCTTGACAAAGAGGGACATATCAGACCTATGTCTGGCAGACTCCCTAAAGTGCTATGACTTGTACATGCGAGGGACATGAACTGAAGAAAGATAGTCATCCAACATAGAGGACCCGTAAAATTGCCAATGAAAACCCTGAAATGCCTCACCACTAGCGTCTCTTTAGATGCCTCAAGGATCAGTGAGATTACATCTCCACAGCTATTAAAGAGATTTAATAAGTAGATAGGGAGAGAAGGTGAGGGTGTCACGTCGGCACCCCTGTGCGACCCACGTAAACTAAGTTCCGGTCTACTCTGGGAAGGACCAATCTTCCGACCCAGAGAATCAAGCTGGTTATGGAAAGTATAAAAGGAAGGAAACCTGGGCCCCCTGGTCCCCAGGCAAACAGGGAAAGGGACACCGTGGCAAGGGCTGATGAGTCGAGACTGGATAAAAGTGAAGAGAAGATGCCACTCGCGAGGCTCTAGATACCTCGACTTCGTTCTGTGTGTCATCCTGTGTTATAGCGAATTTGTGTAGCCTGTGTGTATGTCATTGTACATATCGCACTTGTCCATTGTTTATAACTCTATTCGTTTACCTCTCGTTACTGTGCTCTCGTCACATACTGAGGTTGGAGAAAGGGACAGGTAAGAAAGTCGCGTTGTGCACATGTAGGTATGTCACTATATTATATTAAACACACTAGTTTAGGGGCGAGCTCCACCCGCTGTATTTTTTTTTTTGCTAAATAGTGTAGGGCAGGTAGTGTGTCGCAAATGCAAAGACTTGCTACTGGTGTCCAAGCCCTGGGTGTGAACTGGGACAGTGGCAGGTAGGGAGTTTGACTGCGGTGGTACACCTGTCAGATAGTAATGCAGGTGTCCTACGGTGAGCTCAGGGAAGACAGAAACCTCCTGTGGAGCAGAAGCGCAAAAGCTTGCTTGATCTTGATTTCAGGCATGAGTATGGACTATGAAAGTGGGGCCTCACGATCACAGCTTTTTGGGTTTTAAGCAGGAGGTGTCAGAAAAGTTACCACAAGGATAACTGGCTTGTGGCGGCCAAGTGTTCATTGCAACGTCACTTTTTGATCTTTCGATGTCGGCTCTTCCTATCATTATGAAGCAGAATTCACGAAGTGTTGGATTGTTCACCAACTAATAGGGTACGTGAGCTGAGTTTAGACCATCGTGAGACATGTCAGTTTTACCCTACTGATGTACCATCGTTGAAATAGTAATCCTGCTCAGTACGAGAGGAACATTTGGTGCATGTGCTTGGCTAAATAGTCACTGCGAAGCTACCATCTCTGAGATTATGACTGAACGTCTCTAAGTCAGAGTCCTGCCTAAACGTAGCGATACCGCAGTGCCGAAGAGGCTCAGATTAGCCCGGTTTTGACATTGCGATTTCGATACTTTCAATACTGAAGTAACATTTAAGTAACATTACTTAATTTTTTGTGCTTTGGGCCCATAAAAAGTTTGTGTAACTTGTAAACTTAAGATTTCCAATGTTTTCAACTCTTTGTTCTCTTGTTTCCAGGCGCTGCTTGCACAGCCAATTATATTAAATAGTCCAAAATGTTTTAATAAACTGTGATTTTGAGTTGACAATACTTGAAAACTTAAGTTTACATATTTTGTAGGAAAACAAGTTACACAAACTTTTTTTTTCATTTATGGACCCAAAACATGAAATTTTAAGTAATGTTTGTCAAGATTTCTTAAAAGTGCACGAAGCAATATTTGAAAAACGCTTTTGGCCATAGTGTCGGACTGAGTCCCAAAACACACTTGTAGCCAATCAGCAGTAAGGGGTGTGTCTTGTAATGATGAAATGAGAAAAGAGTGCTTAATTTGAGTGCACTGGATGGATATTAGCAGATTGATTATAAATAGAGAGAAATGGAAGATAAAAAAAAAGGAAAACATCAGAGGAACAAAACAAGAGGTAAGACTCCCGTAAATATTGGAGCAGCTTTCCAGTGGTGGAGACAACTCAATCGGATGCCGAGGTTGTGTTGTGTTGTTTTCACACAGCTTATTTATGTTGGCTTTTGTTTGAATATGCTTGTGTGTCATCTTCGCTTGTTTCCGTGATCGTCATTATACCAGGGCTGCGTACTTATATGTGGGGTGGAGATGTCAAAATAGGGGCGAGGTCCTGTTGGGGTATGGGCGTGTTTGTTTTGGCGCTTTCAAATGTCAACATCATTGCTTAGTGCACCTTTAAATATGTAGGTAAGGACAACATTTGGGTTTACAGTGCACTTAAGGGAATGAGTTTACTCAATCAGTTAAGTTGAGTCAGCTCATTAGGGTTTTCGTTGTGTTGCGGCTGAACAAGTTTAATGACAGTATGAGTGCCGAGACTATTTATTTACTTATTTTTACTTCATTTATTTTGAGCCAGCAGTAATAGGTTGGAAAGTGTTTTTGCTGGTTGTCAGTTTTACTAAACAAACACTCACCATAGTGTTTCCTCCGAGCATCATCTCAATCATTGCTCAGATTGGGAGTCTATCAGCTACAGCGTCTGTGAAACACTGACATGCTGTGCAGTGACGGCCTGTTCAGTCGGCAGCGGCTCCGGATCACGTCGCATTGCTCTTGTTTGCCAGAGCGCTTATTAGAATTTAATTTGCTCCTGCCACAACAGCAAAGACAATGACTTCTATTTCAGGTTGCCCTTCTGTGTATTATGACTGTTACCAAACACACACATTAAGAGTGCATTTACATGCACACATTCTTTCAGCAATTATACTGAAAGTAAACACTATCAGCACTCCATTACCCTGCCCTTCTGAGTGAGTTCACTTTAGCAAACTTTTAAAAGAATTCTTATTATGGAGCTTTAAAAGAAGGATTTACCAAACTGCAAACTGAATGTTTCGTTTTCGGCCACTTAACTGCACGTTATTTACAATTAAATGAAAATGTATTAAATGCTAGTTAAACTCGAAAGTGCTTTTTGACCTGCTTCAGTAGGACTTAAGTTCCTTTTTAAATGCAACTGCATTATTACTTCATTAAAGTGCAATGCCAAATGCATTACATTACTGAACATTACTACATTACAACGCATTACAACTGAAATAAAAAATCATGTTATTTCTACTGAAATTTGTGTGTGGTGTTATTATGTATATTTGCAGTTACACATTGAAATTTGATGAATTTGCAGATTTTTAAATATATTTCCTTTAAATGTGATATCACATAACACACTATTAAAATGATAATCAAGTACTTTACATGTGCTTTAGTATGCTAGTCAACACATAAAAACAAGTGCACTTCTTTAAAACAACACAAAAGATTATTAAAACATGATAATTAAAATAGAAAGTAATGGTCTTATAATTTGACAGTGTTACAGGGTGCAAGTGTGTTAAGAAACATGAATGTGCACACTTAGGCAGCTTTTTATTTCATTAATATTTTATTATATACAAGTACAGATTTTAAAAGATATACTTTAAATGGATGGTTTCTATTTCTGTGGCTGTGCAGCCACACACACTGAAATCATTGCCTGATTAAAATATTTATCTAGTTCAGGACTGTCCTTTAGGTGACAGTCCTGAAGTAATATTTTAATTCAGCTGCTGTTTTACTTTGACAGGAACTTTCTGCTGGTTTAATTGCTTGTGCAAGTCAGTTTTTGATAATTAAAGTATCGAAATTCAGGTGGAGGTTTCTCAGCTCTCTGTACGACAGTGTGACAGAATGACAGTCCGTTTGCCGTCGTGCCTCAATGTAATTTGTATTACATCTCAGCCGCGTGAATCAAATAATCCAGCGTTAGAAAAGAAAAGGTTTTGCTTCTAACTAGGTCTCAAAGTTAAGGATTTAAGTTTATCTTCAGTGCTGAAACCGCAGTTTGTCGAGCTTCAAGCTACTTAGAATTTAAAGTAGATAAACTATAATCAAGCTCTTCTGAAAAAGTAATTAGCTGTGCTAAAAGCTGCAATCAAAAAATAGTGAACTGCATTTAAGATACTTAAGGGGACAATACATTTTTAATTATATAATGGTTGAATAATATCCTATAAAAATGATTGTTTTAGTCAGGGAAGACACTTGAACTTGAGCTTGTCATTGAAAATGTGATTAAAATTTGAAAAGAATACAACTAAATGTATTTATTAAAAAATACAGAAATAATATGCTTTAAAAGAATATAATTAAGTGTTAACTGTAATGTTTTCATACACTTAATTGCATGTTAAGTTCAATTAAATAAAAGATGTTATTATGTATATATAAAATAATAATAATAATAATAATAATAATAATAATAATAATAATAATAAATGTATAATATTGTTGGACTCACCTAAGTAGGCTTAAGTAAATCTTTATATGAAATTTCATAATTACTTCTGTTGTCTTTGAAATATGGTTAAGTGTTAAACTTTAATGTTATTTCCACTGAAACTTGTATATCATGTATTTATTAAACAACTTTATAATTAAACACTTGTAATGATGAAGCTAAAATATATACACATGCTAAAGTTAAAATTATAATCAATTTGACATTTTTACAAAGTGCACTTTTTAAAAGTGTCCTTGTGTTTCAAGAACATACTCCTGAAAGTGTGCTCTTTCTTTAAGTGGCACTTTATTTCGTTAATATTATTTTATCTGAAAGTACAGTTTTTCTTTCAAAGTAAATATGCTTTTAGGGTTCAAAGTGTACTACTAGTGCACAATCAATACTATTAAGCTACCTTACACAATACAGTTAAGAGAATTCTTTTTCAGAATAGAATGGATCACAGTTTGCAGTGCTTTGTTGCCTCAGCTTGCTTGGTTGTGTGGACAATACAATGACTTTACTGACTTTAAACACAATAAGCAGTGGTTTCTATAATGACAGTTATCATGAATGAAGTTATGTGAGCCCGAGCCGACGTGTCTATATAGGAGCATTATTTAATTCATAACACTGCTGTTAGATTAACTATTTTGTTTCAGTGTGTCTTGTTGACATCTAGAGGTAGATATATCATTACATCATTATCTTGTCTTTCACAATGAATATCATCATCATTCTAATTATTAACTTCATACATTGGTCAATAAATAAACAGAAAGTGTGTTTTCTCGGCAGCTGCAGCCATCGTCAGTGTTCAGCAGAGCTGCTGAGAGCATTATGGTCAGAGAAACAGACACTTTGTAGTGGTTAGCAATAAGCAGGAAGTGTTCGGATAACAGCTGTCTATCAAAGAGCAGTGCACCTGTGTGTGTGTGTGTGTGTGTGTCCATCATGGAGTTAGAAAGCAATAGGCAGAGGGTAAGAGTGTGTAATAGAGTGTGAGAGAGTGTCAGAGCGAGTGTGTAAATGGAGGCCTATCATTTAGCATGGGTCAATCCAGTGAAAGCTTGCAGCAGCTCTCTAAGTGTCTGGCATTGCGGCAAATTGAGCTGAATGCTTTTCTACACGCGTAAACAGAGCAGAATACAGATTAGCCCAACGGAATTTCTCATTAAATCCACTTTTAATAGAACAGAGTATGAAAGAGATGAGAGAGCGAGAGAGAGAGAGATCGTACATAAATGTACGCATTGCATAAGGGTGTAGGCCTGTCAATCAACTGTAGTTTTTTAGATGACTGTAATGAATTAGATGATATGCAGATTAATGAATCCAATTAATCACATCTGTCAATATCTTTCATGCATTTTCATATCACTGAATGTAAGCCATCACTGGCCTGCAGTCCACAGAAATGCATTCATTAGACACAGAGACTAGTGTTGTTATGGCAGGTAACCAGTAAATATGGCTGTGAGTTAGTTTGGCCGTTCACCAGGCAAGCAAAAGGTCTGACTGCTTACAGTACTTTAAAAGCACTAATTAATCAACTTAATGACTTAACATAGTGGTTGAAGGCCAAACTGAGCCAGATGCTCTTTGAAAAAGTGGTTGATTCTTGCCTTATCACAATTTTCAACCATAAAAATATCTCATTTGTATCATAACAATATGTTTGTATTACAATAATAATATCTTATTTTCTTGTGCTGTATGCGCTAAGTGTCAACCTTACAATTTAGGTTTTTATATACGTCAATGACAAGTGTGTCCATGAAAAGGAGGGGGAAAACGTTTAAGACACATACATTGAAATGTAATATTTGTGTTGGTAACCCTTTATTTTGATAGTCCACTGTTTTACTAACAGTGCTGGTAGATTATTTACAAATCACAGTCCAGTTTTGGATTACAGATTACATGACAAAAATTGTAGTTAGTAAAGTAATCTTTTGGATTACACATGTAAGATAATGTATTCAGACTACTTTTAGATTACTTTTGCCCTAACTCATAATACAGTATTTTCCATTTTTTGTCATGAAGGGCATTAAACATTACACACACCAGGATTTCCTAAACATGGGTTCCTGGAAGACATCTGTGAGGTGATTACAAGGTAATAATGAATGAAGTCATAAAAAGGCCAAATTAAGCTAATTGTGTGTCACCTCTTTTTTTTCTGTGTAATTACTGTCACCTGACTAGTGTCTGGTGTGTGCAGGTCCATAAAATTGGATAACTTTCTGAATGTATATTGGTAAGAGTTTTATAAAGGAAATTTGATTTGATAAGAGAGAGAAAATTGATTTACTTTAAGCTGAATTACTACCCAGCACTATCTACTAACTATAAGTAACTTTGCTACTACATGTCAACTAGCAGTCATTAGAGTATTAGTATCCCGTCTGCGTAATATCTGATAACTCTTTATTTTGATGGTTCCCCAACACATTCTGCTGACTGTAACTTTGCAAGTGTCAACTTATTCTACTAACACTAACCTAACAGTCTACTAATACTCTGCGAGTTAGTTGACATGTTGACATGACTTATAGTTAGTAGAATGTCAAACTAATAAAATAAAGTGTAATCTTTGTTCATTTGGGTTTCATATAGTTTTCAAAAATGTTGATACATTTAATAATAATAATACTAATAATAATAAAATTAAGTAAAAGTAAAATAAAAGGTTCAAGGTTTCAAATGAATAATTGTCAGTTATTAAAGTAGTATACTTTCTCTAAAAACACCTTTAACACCTTAAATACATGCGAGTGTACACATCTGAATCATTTTTATCATTATTATTATTCAGTTTCTACCTCAAAAAGGTCTAAAGGTCTTTGTATGCATAAAATCTGTATTCAATTCATTTTTTTAATGCACCTTTAAATAAATTGATAGATTGGACAAAAAACTTTGACAGTACTATAATTTCAGTTTTAAGGTGTGGTCAGATTAGTGAAATATCTAAAAAATATTTTTTTTTCATTGTCCATTATCAATAACGTAGTAATGTATGAAGCACAGATTTCAAATCAAACAGATTTCTGTTGGTCAGTGCGGTAGATTTGTGTGACCAATCGAACCAATGCAAAATCAGTGTGGAGCAATCATTCATCCTCACATTAAATCCTGGATTGCACTGATTTTGACCTGAAATTGGATTTCACTCGTGAATCATGTGTCAGTTATCATGTGCTTTCAGAAGACTTTGAATACAACACAGATTTACTGGATGGATAATAAAATATAAAATAATATTTTTTTTCTGTAAAAATAGTAGATATGCTTAGTGATGAATCATTTGATTATTTTCAGTACATCAAGCTGCTTTCAAGTGATTGCTGAAGTAATATGCAGACTCCTAGTGTTTACACTGTGTAGACAACACAGTCTCAGTTGAGGACCATGAGTCACTCTGCTTTCTCACACACACACACACACACACAAAGTGATTTCTAGCTAACAGATCCTCTGCTCCTGCATCCATATGTATCTATGGCAACTCCGTCACTGCGCTCCACCTCTGCTCCATGATCAGCCGTAAGAGAGGAGGACAGCAGCACGAGCCAGCGGAGTGGAAAATGAGCCCTCTGATTGGGATTCTTAAAGAAGGTTTGTGTGATTGGTAATTTCACAGGCCTCTGGAAGCCTGAAGGAGAAGATGAAATTCACACCAGCTTCAAGAGCTTCAGTTTCTGATTAAGGCTCAGCTTTAGTCGGCCTATGCAAGGAATCGAAACCATTCCTTCATCCTTGTTTCTCTTGGCTGATGTCCCAGAGGACCCTGCTGAAAAGACCTGCGTATGTTGGCGTCTCCACCAGGCTGTTTTAACAAGATTAACCAGCAGGTCAACTAGCATCGGTGGGAAGTCCATGTTGGACAGCTAACGTCACCAGACATGTCCTTCAACCAGACCTGTGTGGAAACAGAGTTGAGATGTTGAGAGACCTGATTGAGGTTTTACTCTTACCTGTCAATTCTGTCCTTCTTTTGTGTGTGTTTCTAAACCGGAGCCTCCTGGGACATGTGCATCGTCCCTTCCTCATCGACACTGTCCCCATGTGGCGCCTGTTTCTCCACCCATAGCAACAAAGACAGTCGTCCTGAGGGACACGAGAGACCTGTTGAGAAAGAAGGAACAAACGAGCGCATCGTGAGCGCGTGCTGTCTGCGATTTCTGCTGCCTGATCCTCTATCTAGTACAAATGTTCCCTCCGGTGGGGAAATCTAGACTGTGTTCCTCATGAAAGGGAACAGCGAGACCCCCTGCACGCCGCATGAATATTGATCCAGTATGAAGCAATAGCCAATCAGCTCATGGATACTGATGAACCTCAGTAAAAGACCAGCTCTGATCAGCATCTCCACACTGGTTTATATACAACATGAGCTCAGTGGAAAAAAAACATGCCTCTGTCTACATTCACTGGAGTCTCCAGCTGAAATGAACACTAGTGGCAGTAAAACTGCAGCAACTTTTATTCCTTTTCACACAAACATTAACAGGGCAGATTGTTATAATAATTAATTATTTGTAAACCTCCCATCACATAGCCAGTTTCATATGTATGGCTAATTTAACATAGTAAACTTGCTCAGTCGCTCACCTGATACAGGTAAACTGGTGATCTGAAGCGCTCAAGTTTGAGTCCCATGAAACACGAGAGGGAGGAAAAAAGCAACCTAGAGCTCAAAGATCTGTAGATTAACACTACCGATTAAGTTTATTTTCCCTGATATGGAAAAGTTGGAATTCAAATGGAAAATTAAAAATGGAATTATGGAATTTGTTGAGTATGGATGCTATTACTTTGTTTGCTGAAAATAAATAAAATATGATAAAATGAACTGTTACATTTTCATTTGATTACCACTGTTTTTGATAATAAGTTTGTTTTAAATCATCAAGCCAGAAAAATTTAAACAGACAACACTGAATTTCTTAAAAGATAAAACATTTTTCATATGGCACTTTATTGTAATATGTAAGTAAGTAAATAAATAAATAAATACATTGTAAAAGTTCTATAAATGAAACAATGATAATAATAATAACAATAATACTAATGACAAACCATTTTAAGAAAGAAAGAAAGAAAGAAAGAAAAAGAAAAAAGAATTAAGGCTTAAAATGACATTTTTGTTAATCTTTGAATACATTCTTGTTAAATTATGTTTCTTTATTTTAATGAAGTAGACTTTAAAAACAAAACAAAACAAAAAACATTAAAATGGAATCAAAAAAAGAAAGAAAGAAAGAAAGAAAGAAAGAAAGAAAGAAAGAAAGAAAAAGAAAGAAAAAATAGAACAGCAAGGACATTTTTTTTTTTTTTTTTTCAAACTGTCATGATCTGTAATAAAATTAAATTTTCATCTGTTTTGTATAACATGAAACACTCTTTTTAGCACCACTCACTGGACATTTCACTTTGAAAGCGTGAAAGACCTTTGAAATATAAACATTAATTATTTAGCAGAAATGTTACCGAAGGCATGTTTTTATAGTGAGCCTGGATTGATGATACTAGTTAGTGCAGGATTGATGCCGGTAAAGTTTCAATATTGTCATAAAACCTGGTCCACTTTGCAGCTCATTCCGGTCAAGAAAAATCCCACTTAGATGTGAAGAGTTTCATTGTATGTGACATTTATGGCTGACTAATGGTTTCCTGTACAGTATAAATGTAAATGTATGAAGACTTTGCAATCAGAAACACTGATTATTTCACAGAAAGCTCAATTCTGCATCTAGTTTAAACTGCTAATTATTTTGTCTTGTTTTCCAGCAAAAAAATATCTAAAAACTCATATAATTAGATTTATTTGATAAATTAAATATTATAACATTCATTATCTTGAATTTTTCTTACCCGTTGGCAAAATTTTCAACATGTAATGAGATTTATGTTTAAGACAAAACAGAAAAAATAAATAAATAAATAAAGATATATTCTGTAATATCAACTCTTAATATCTCGCACCAGTGGCTCCAAATTGTTCCTGGAGCAATGAAGCACTGCATAGTTTGCATGTTGATTTTTGTGTACTTGTGAGCCATAGATATCCTGGGTCATAAACCTGCTGTACACCAGTAACATTTAGTGATGCTGGATGATCAACAACGTCTTGCTGGTTAAGGAGCCTAGTGAGGAAACCAGCACATTTCCGTAATAAGGACAGCGTTCAGAAAATATGCTGGAGTCATTGAACACAACGTTCTTCTACAGAGTCGTAGAATTTGATAATCTAACATCTTTTCACATATGGACAGGCTATTTCAATTCTTTCTGACCATAAGCTTTTGTAATGTGCTTCAGCTGATTGCAGTAGAGCCACACCACAACCACACTGAGTCAGGCCATTTTATGGGCTGCACTGACAGGTAAATGGGATATTATGCTGGGAAATGGAGCAATGAACTCCTCCTCTCCCTCCCTTCGTCTGTCCTTCATCTCTCTTTCCAGTGCTGCCGACATCCGTGCTTATTTACTGCCTGTTTACAGCATTGATTGGGCCAGTGTTTGTTTTACCTGTCGCCCGACCCATACATCAACACTTTGGAAGGGAAGAGAGATGGTGAGAGGAAGACATGCTGAAATGAAATGCAGTAAGTAAGAATCAGGCAGAGAGAGAAAGAGATGAGCTGCGGCCTTGTGCTTAGTGAGCCGGACTCAATAAAGGCTCCGTAATGTTCCGTGAACAACCTTTAACATCCATGGAAATCCCTGGTTCTTTAAGAACTGTTCACTGAAAGGTTCTTTGAGGAACCAAAAATGGTTGCTTTACGGCACTGCAAGTCATCGCTTCAAAAACTTTTATTTCTAAGAGTGCAGTTTGTGACATTTCTCACCACATTCTCTATATCATTTCCTGTCCTTTCTCTATTGTATTATGGATTTTTTTAAAAATCCAAAAATAAAATATAAATGAAAAGCAATGATTAAATGAGAACCTGAAAGGCTCTTTGTGTGAAGTGAGAGAATGTTATGTTATCAGCTGCTTGATTAGTGTAATGATTAGTGTAATTCTTCATACAGGAATCCAGCGAGGTCCTCAGGGCATTTACCTGCACGTACTTTAATCAAAGTATCACAGCAATTAAGCACTTCATAATGCACTACACCACATAATAATACATTTTTGAAAAATTACATTTTCTATTATGTCTGTATGTGTGTGATGTTTTACTTTACAGCTGGTGTGGAATTGTTTTGATGTCCTTGTATCCCCCCCAGCGTAACGTGCAAAGAACCTCACAGCAGAGCAGTTCATCGTCTGTCTGGATCACCTGTTTGTCTGAACACTGGCAAATGAGAGGGAAGGGCCAGTTCTGGAAAACTTGCATAGAAATATATGGCCATTATTTTTTACAGTTTCATTTAGGGGCACTAGTAGCCAGACTTCTGACTTGCAGCATAGTGTCTGCTCCACCTTTCAGCTTATTCTGGCCAAGAACTGCTCAGTTACTCCAGAAGAGACTTTCATTCTGACATATTAACAACATCTTGTGCCTTCACAGCAACACCAAAACCTTCAGACTCTCTGCTCCTCTCTGGTGGAACGAGCTGACAACCTCCAAGCAAACTGCTGAGAACATCTCTGCACACACTTAAAGGGGACATCGGATGCACTTTTTCATGTTGTTTGAACATTAATGTGTGTTGTCAGTGTATGTGCAAATCTACCCTTTAATGATAAAAATCCATGCAGTGGTTTTTAATTAATCTGTAAAAATAATATCCCCTTTTTCATATCGAGTCATTCTCAGATGCCTGTCGTTGTGCCGTCACACCAGCAGAGGACACTCCCACCATAGTTGATTGACATGAGCTCTTACCTCAGACCCGCCTTAAATCAGCTGTAACAGTCGACCTCCATTGTTTGGATGCCAGAGCAGGGATGTAAGTTAGACAAGAATATCTCTGATTGAGCGATTGAGGTGTTGTGTTGTTGGATGTAATAATATACATAGTGGTCGTCATTTACTCCCGACATCTGAGCCGCTGAAGATGCAGTGGATTACGTTTGTCGGTGAATGGAATGCGCCTCCTGATCTACATATATCCGTCTATGTTCGCACGAATCATTCGTGATCCAGCTTCACTTACAGCAGAAGTGAGTTTAAGGGTTTTTTTTTTCTCTCTGCAATCACCTTTCCTAATAAAGCGCTAGCTAGCAAGTTTCACGGCTAAATGCGCTAAATGCAGCTGAAGTAAACAATATCTCAGAGCAGCAGAGAGTAGCAGAGCTCATTTGCATTTAAAGGAACAATCCCTCAGAATGGGTTGATTTTTGCAGAGCTGATTTTGAGGTAAAAAGGGTATTGTTTTATACTACCATTCAAAAATTTTAACCAAAGTATATTATAAACTTTTCATTAAGACCCTAAAGAACTTGTGGAAAATGGGCATCTGATGATCCCCTTTAAAAGGATAGTTCACCCAAAAACAGCTGCTGGTCCCTATTGACTTATACATTGCATTATTAGAATATATACAATATAAGCTTGTTAGAAAAACATGCTTACATCTGGATATTTTTCTACACATGCATGCTCAAAAATGAACCAAAGAATGTTACCATCATAGTGTATTGTGTACCAATCACTGAAGTCTCCATGTTCGGATGAGCGCCACTTTACTGATTATGTACGTATGGTATGCTATTGTATAATTTACTTAGATGTTTCTAATTAACATACACTTTAAAAGCATGTTTTAATTAGGTGCTATATTAAGTAAAATCAAAGTACTGCCAACCAACTTAGATTTCACTTAATTCTACAAGTCAAATTATATGTCATTATGCAACATTTACTAAATTTCTCTTATGAATGATAAGTTCAACAGTAAGTAGATTGTATAGAGCAGTAGCAGTAAAACTGACTTAAAATGTGTTTTTACAATTTTTTTTTTGTGTAAATCCTGCAAGTTATTTTTTTCAGTGTAGATTTAGACATTACTATTACATAACCAACTCCATTTGTATGGCTTTTCTGATAAAGTAAACTTGCTCAGTAACTCACCCAGTACAGCACTGCACTTGCGATGAGAAGCGCTCAAGTCCTGTGAAACAGCACGAGTCACAAAAAAAAAAAGTTGTTAGAGACATGTAGAAGCAACATAAAGTAGCATATTTGCCAACTGATTTTGCTCCTCTGTTGCTTTGGATAAAGGCAGTTGCTGTGGGCAAATAAATCCTGAATGATATGTGGTATTAACAACAGACCGCTACAGAATAAACTGAGTTCAAAATATATAACTTGTTCTCAATACGCAGGTGTCAAAAACTCAAGCCTAGTCAAACACTGGCATGTCACGATTCTAGGAGCTACAATACTGCACTGCACTGTACTACAGACATTTTCAGACCTGTGGATCATTTGATTTGTTCGGAAACAGGGACTGAAACTGTTTCGATGTTGCATTTTCTTCTTGGTTCGGTTTGCTTTCTCTGGATAACATTTCGAAATGTACCAATATGTGCTTATGCAAGTCACATGTGAGTAAAACTACGACAGAACCAACACTCTCTAGTGTTTTAAATGAGGACCGCAGTACCCACTTCAACCCCTTGCTCAACCTTATGGGTCTCTTTTAAATATAATTTTGGCTAAGATGTCCCCCAATTGTGTTTATCAGTAATTACTGATCTGAACAATATGCCTGTTCATTTCTCCAGGTTATGCTGTTATGGGTCATTTTAGAGTTGATTGATTTACTTTATCCTGATTTAGTTCATATCTAGAATTATGTTCACACACACACACACACACATGCATAGTTTGTAATCTTTATTTTCTATGAGGATTTCTATGAGTTCGAAGTGTTAAAAGCTCCATGTTTTGACTGAAGTCACCTCTGTGAAGGTGAGAACATTCATTCATTCATACCTTCATTGAGTAAAATGTTAAGATGAAGCTCATCAAGCTCCGCCAGCCACAGCTTAGATGTTTTGTATCTGCTCCTCTGTGGTGCTGCGTCTCTCCAGCTAAGCTGCTCATCTCACTCCCTCACCCCAGCGTTCAAAGATGGCTTTGGCTCGCCGGTGGACGTCGGAGATGGCAAAGGAAACATTTGGCATCCATTTTTGCCTGCTGTAAACCAATGCACTTGGGGTCCGCTGCCTGGCGAGCCCGTGGGAGTCACTGCCTTCAGTCTTTTCTTCTCACTGAAGAAAGCCAACAGCAAGTGCGTCGTCCCACTCAACCCAGCGCTCGCAGCAGGCTTCGCTGTTATGGGAGATCTTACGCAATGGCCATATCACATCTTTGTCGGGGCCATCCTCTGATGGGCTTTCCAGCACAGTTCATTGTCTTCCTCCACCCACTCCATGTAGTCCAGCTGACATCCTCATCCCAAATGACAGTGGACTGAGAAGAGGTTTGACTGTGGCAGAGGATCAGTGAATCATCAGGTCTGGAATCTCTGCTGGCACAGAAAGAAAACTCAGCCATTCTTGCAGTGTTTGGTACCCAACATTCTCATCCTTTCACTGAGATGCCCCTAAAAGGAGGCCAAATCAGCTTCCAAAGCTCCTCTGCTTCTGAATTCTTCTCTCTGGGACTGGCCTCTGTTCTTGACACAAGTCTAATACTGGTTCCACCACATCCAGAAGTCGTCTATGGCCTGCAAGTTGGAGGAGCGTAAGGTTTTGACATCAGCTGACTGGTCTCTCTTTACACTGTCCATTACTAGCTTTAGAACTTTACAGCTGCAGCTTATATAATAAAGAACTATAACTGATCTGACACAGCACTGACTGCAATCAATGTATAATACTCTGTAGAAGAAAATTTTCAAGACTTTTTTGACAGTTTAGACAGTTTTGTCAAGACACTGCAGAGACACTGACAAAGACATCATCACAGCATATACACTGGAGTACAATTTTTAATTTGAAAGGCCAAAATAATTTAACATAAATACATCTTATGTAAATCGTAATATTATTCGTAACGTACAACTTGTATATCAACTTGTACTGAACAGCTTTAGGAGATTATATATATATATATATATATATATATATAGATATAGATAGATAGATAGTGGCGGGATGAGCAAACGACAGACACAGTGGGCGTGACGTCAGGCCTCGGAGAGGCTTTTATTGAACATAAAATAAACAAAAGTGTCCAAAAAGGGGGGAAAATAAGCGTCCAAAATAAACAGGGGATCTAGTGTCCTCGTCGTGCTGGGGGTTCCGTGAAGGAGGGGCAGTGTTCGGAAGGGAAGGGTACAGGTAAGAAGTGGAGTCCGGCGGCCGCACGCGCTCCCCTCTCAGGTCCGCGGCTCTAGGGGCGGCGGCTTCCTTCAGCGGCTACGTCCTCCTTGGCTCACGGCACTTCTGGGGGATTCAAGGACCAGCATAAACCAGGAAAGGACCAGCTTAAACCAGCATCAAAACATGCCTAATAGCAAATGCTGTTTTTTTTCACCAGGGCTGTTAATAATAATTGTGTTTGCTGGACTTTTGCATATGAATGTAAATGACACACTGCTTGTCTACAATACAAGAATATGTTATATATGTGTATATACAGTAGTGAACATTTAAAGTTTATTAAAACCTTTCATCAAAGTTGTCCTAAAACCAAAACAATACCCGTTCTTGTCTTTGAATAATGTTTCCTGATCCACTTCAAATGTTCACCACTGTATATAAATGATTCACACTATGATAAATTAATACAAAAAAGGTATTTGATTTCTGATTCTATAGGCATGTACAACATATGTTTAACATTGAGTGCATATAAGCACGTTGATATGCACATATAACACATTAAGTAATTCTTGGAAATAAATGAATACAGATATATGTGTAATAAATATATGTCTATAGTATGTGCATAAATAATATATGTAAATGTGCTGGAACCACGTACATTGGGTATTTTTATATGTCTATAATAAACCCATATTAAAAATAGAATATATTGGGTATTTCAGTTTTCCCATATGAGCTTATCCCACACTTTTAATTTATAAAATAAATGTAAAAATTAATTAAAAAATGTATAAGATTAAGTTCTTTAGAGAGTTCAGTACAGTACAGTAGCAACTGACTGAAATTAGTGCAGACTGTGTTAAAATTAAACTAAACATGGAGTTATTTTCATCCATTTCTTGTTTACTGAATACAACTATAGACAAAACAGCACTGAAAAAATGGACATGATTTGAAGCCACGAACTTGGAAAATCCAGTTTTTACATGCTCATAATATTAACCTGTGAAATTTGAAGCATGAATTGTGTTTTCTTGTAGACTGTGCTAGTTTCTTTTGGCAAATCTGATCTTTTACTTGCTATTTTCACAAGTGAATGTGTAATATGCATCAGATGGTCAGTGAACAGACTGTATGTTCTGTGCGGGAGGCTGAGACTCTGCTGAGAGAGGCACAGAAATCACCCAGGGCAGCTTTAATGTGCTATATATATAGTGAATGCATGTATTGTATTTTAAGTAATGCGTTTGAATATGTCTAGACACATTCGTGTGTACCACACAACCACACAGCAGACAATGACATATCTCTGTCTGCTAGCGATATTTACGAATCATGACCCTCTTACTGTACCAGAACAGTGCGATTTTACTTTTGTCAGCATAAGCTGAATTCTCCCTCACTCCCCGTTCCTGCTTACTGAGGCAAACATGCTCTCTCCACATCCCCCACCCCTGGGGAACAGAGCCTCCAGCCCGGCTCGGCTTTCTTCTCCACTCATCCTCTTCCACTCTAGTGTTCACTAGCTATCTATCAGAAGAAAATGCGGGTGCCGCTCACACGTGGTCGCCAAAGGGCACTGCTACGCTGTTGCTAGGGTACTCTGACTGGATTCTAGAATGTTGCAATGAACTATCTAGATGGTTTCTAGCATAAAGTGTAAAAAAAGGATGAACGGCACGTCTCCGTTTCCTTCAACTGTGGAAAAATGAAGCTAAAATATCCCAGAAACAGTCGCCGTCATCTTGTGCTGGTGTCGTTTGGAGCCCGAGTCTGCGCTGTACTGATCATGAGCTGTAGTTGCGATATCAGAGTCCAGCCCAAACTCCTCCACTTGGGAGCGAGAGCAATCATGGCCGCCATATTGAAAGGTCGTTCCAAACTGAAGAGCTCAAACTGGTCACTTCAAAGGGCTTTGAAGGGTACAACCGATGGTCGCTCTGCGCTCGTAATTCTTTGCACAGGTTTAATTGTACATTGACGGCACCTCCTGAATTGCCTCGGCAAGATGGCACAGGAGTGTGTTCCAAGGAACAATTTTTTAGTCCCCTACACCCTTTATGCTCTCGTTCTGGAGGGTAAACCCTTGGGAAGGGATGAGTCCCTTAGGATGGAACGCAACATTGTTTTCTAGGGAGTTTGGGCTCATTTCTAAAGATGTGCATGTAATGATCCAAAATGTGAATGTACAATGTTTTCTGAAATGTTCCCATGAACAATTTATGCAATGAAGAAGTGCAGAAGAAGTGCAGCAGTCATCATCAACAGGCAAGGAAATCCAAGTGCACACTCAGAAAACATATGTGCAGTACGCTGGAAGGGGAAAAAAAAAAATGTATTTTAAGCTGTTTTTACATGAGAAATTGATAGTCAGTTTCACTAAGAATTACAAAGAAACAGCAAGTGATACACTCAATTATTTGTAGAAAGATTTAAATAATATTGTCTTGTAAAACATACTTCAACAATCTGTTTTTATTTACAACAACTGAAAAATAATTTTGGTAGCAATTTACAATAAGGTGTCATTTGATTAGTGTAACGGGATTCTTGTGAAGCGTGATAGATCCAGGTGCGAGCTTTTTTAAAACACAATGTAGTCAAGACAGGCAGGGTCGATCTCCAAACAAACAGTAATACGTAGGGCAAGACAAAAGCAAAATCCAAATAAACAGGCAGAAGGTCAAAATCCAAGAGAGCGGTCCAAAGTAACAAATAAACAAGGCTATGAAACTAGGCAAAAACTATGGCAATGAAACAAATAACAAAACAAGGCAATGAAATCAGGAAAAACGCTTGGTGGAGTCCGCAAAGGCAAAACAATACTTCGCGAGGGTCTGTTTGGTTTAGGCCTCTTTAAATGGCCACCAAACAGGAAGTAACCAATGAAGCAGCAGAGGGAGCGGTAACAGTCAGTCAGTGGGTGGGGGCTCCCTCCGCTGGCGTGGCGTTACAATTAGTCAATGTATTAACTAATATTAATACATTTTTTTGCACTACTGTATTTATTAATCTTTGTCAATGTTAGTTAATAAAAATACAGTTATTCATTGTTCTTGTTAGTTCACAGTGCATTAACTAATGTTAACAAACACAACTTGTAATTTTAATAATGCATTAAATGCTAAAATTAACATTAAGATTAATAAATGCTGTAGAAGTATCGTTCATTCTTAGTTCATGCCAAGTAATGTAGTTAACTAATGTTAACTAATGAACATTATATAAGTGATACATTTACATTCTCTTAAATGATGAACTGCTGTTATGTGAGCACCAAAAAGAATATTTGTATATTTCTCATGTATGCATAACATTTTCACATCAGTTTCTGCCTTTACAATTCCTCATTTGTTCCTCTCTCTTGGTAGAGGATAAAATGCATAGTGTTTAGGATCAAATTTGACTGTACACTGTCAGAAAAAAAAGGTAGAGTTCTGTCGCTGGGGTGGTACCCTAAGGTACAAATTAAAAAGGTACAAATATGTACTTTTAAAGTACTAAAATGCACCTTTAAGGTACCAATATGTACTGTTTAGGGGTAGGTAAGGTACAAAGAGGTACCTTTTCACCTTTGTACCTTAGGGTACCGCCCCAGCGACAGAACTGTACCTTTTTTTCTGAGAGTGTATGTGCATTTTATAAACAAGACCCCTTGTCTGTAAATGTAATGTAAATGTATGTTTTTTTGTTTTTTTTTTTTAACCCATTTTATCATCCATCACTACTCCTCAGCAAGCAACACCATTTGAGGCATCATTTATGCAGCACAAGTGCAGGATGAGTTATACGGTAAAAGATAAATCCTTTATGTTCTGGGGTTTGTTCAAATCCCTAATTCTAAGTATGAGCAATAACAATAGTGATTCCTGCCTCTGCAAGCACCATTAATAAAATAAAGCACATTTTGGCCTTTGGTTGCCTAAAAACCTAAATGCTCGACCGTCTTTTATTTTCTGTCTCTGAATGAATGAATAGCAAGCCGGACCCTTTTGTGTGAGAGCGCTCTTGCATTTGGGTCTTAGCTCCGAGGCATCGGGGCCGACAAAGGCTGCATCACAATGTACAAAACTCAATATCGCAATGCATCTCACTCCAAAGAGGTAATATTTCTGCTTCAAAACATGCTAAGGGCAAGATAAAAGTATCTATTGTTGCATGCCCTCATTGTCATACATTCAATAAGCAAAGCCTTGGCAGGCAGAGGGCAAACTCACAGATGACATCGGTCTAAAGACTGCAAAAGACAAATCGCCGTGACTGAAAGGCCTCGCTGCCAGGGGGACGCCGCTAATAGACCATAGACCGTTGTCCATTTCTGCAGCAACACAAGCACATTAAGCTCAGGATGTCAGTATGCTCACCACACCCCAGAAAGCTTACATCTCATACAGACAGTATAGGCGTATTGTTTTCGGGTCACACAGAGCTAGACGTTTGATCTTCGGCATCATGTCTGGTCCGCTGTGCTGCTCATTCTGGCCAAGAATCACTGTCGCCAGTTTGGTTTTTAATGTGATGCTAAAGGCAGGGTAAAACTCCAATTATAGCACCTCTTTACCAACTGTGATGCACTCTATGTTTGTTTATGTGTCAATAAAAGTGGAAACTAAATCTGTTCATGACATAAAGTAATGGATTGTGTCTCTTCAGAAGACTTAAATGAAACAGCTTGATTCATATGTTTTTTTTTTTTTTCAACAATCTTTTGTGATCTTCCAAGTTTGGTCACCGTTCAGCAGAAGAACAGAAAGCTGTCATGTTTCATTAATAACTTCTTAAATTGTGTTTCAAAGAATAAGCAAAGTCTTAAGGGATT
Source organism: Cirrhinus mrigala (assembly GCA_036247105.1). NCBI lineage: Eukaryota > Metazoa > Chordata > Actinopteri > Cypriniformes > Cyprinidae > Cirrhinus > Cirrhinus mrigala. The sequence continues at coordinate 1,078,516 of CM070011.1, read as the reverse complement.
AAAAAGAACAAAATTTCATAATTTTTCGGTGAATTTGGGTGAATTAATGCTATTTCCTTTTAGATTTATCACCAAAACTAAAAATACACTGCATAGATGTTTCTGTGACTGTATAAAGCATGTGAATATTTAATTAGTCAATTAGTTTGTTTGTTGCTAATCAGACGACTGCTATATTTTAACTCTGCATCACACTGAAAGATTAGCCATGCAAAAGCAGCGCTAACCCCGTTTCAGAGCTATCAGGGTTTAAAAAGACAATAACCTGAGGTCTAACGCAGCATGAAAACCCCAAGACACATTACAAAACATGTTTCTTTCTCCCCGCAAGCTACGCCCATGGCCTTTAAACTGTAAATAACACTGTCTTTATGTGTTAATTCACATGCACGTCTGATAGAAAGCAACTTACATTATAATCTTGTTATCTCAACTCACATGTACATCTTTTAGAAAAGTATTTTAATAAACATGTTGCCTTTAATCCCAGCCTACAGCCCGAGAAATTTGTGTGAAAAAAACAGACACTCTTAGAAAAAAAACAGCTGTCACTAGGAAGGCGTCACGGGACGTTGTTGAAGGGAGAACGCAGGAGTCATTGAATATCTTAAACAGTCTTTAATAAATGAAAACAAAGGGAAAATGGAAAAAGCAAACACACATAACCTACAAGTAGACCAGACGAAGGAGAACTGAACAGGCAGGAACTAATATACACAGGATAATTACAAAAACACAGGTGCAAGGGATAAAGCAATCAAACTAAACAAGGAGAGGAAAATGACCAAATAAGGAAAACTAGGAACTGAGACAGAGAACAAGGAAAAACAAGTCCATAACCCTGACAGCAGGTACCCTTTCAAAAGGCACTAAGGCTGACCGAACACTAGATGATTTTCACATCTTAACCGATTTTAAAACCATGGGAGACCACAGACATGAAGACAGTTTCAGCTGATTTTTAGCCTTATAATCCTCTGAACACACTACACTGAAAAAAATATTTTGTTGGTTCAACTTAGAAATTGTTCTTCATGTGGTAACATCTACAATAACTGGTTTTGTTGAAAAGAAATAAACTATTTAAGATTACTGATTATAACTGAATTCAACCAAAAAAAAAGCAAGTTTTATTGAAGCATAGCAGTCAGTAGATGTAACCTGAATTGTCACTATTGTTTAGATTCATGTGCTGATTCTTGATCTTTGTGTGAGTCAAAAGACACAGCTCAAAACACTTCCTATATAATAAAAGACACACATCACAATATCTGATTGTCATGACATCATGAGACTAACAGCTCACATTCTCAGACACCAGACTCCTGATATGACCTGTGAGTCTGACTATTACATGATGATTAGATCAATAAGTAATCAAGATCTGACCAGAGTTTCTCTCACAACTGTTGCAATAACAAATGTGCCTTAGAAATACACAGTTACAGCAGTCAATCAAGAGCCCAGTTAAATCAAACGCTTATCTCCACAATGGAGACTTCAAACTTGATTATTTTCAATAAAACATCAACATCTAAACCTCAATTCTCAATGAGAAGTTTAGAATGAAAGAAATAAAGTCAGACTGGATTGTAATAAGTGTGAGAGAGAGATATGTTGGTGATATGGTTGGTTTTTTTTTGTTTACAGTGGTGCTGAAGAGTAGCGCTGTCCATTGTGATTGTCACTTTGCTGCAACTTAAAATATATATTCATTTCAAATCATAATTTGTCACTGAAGCAATATTCACTAATCATCATGGAGCAGGTGTGCATGTTTTGAATGTGTTTGTTCTGAGCATTACTGGAAGTTGTATGTTGGGTCAATGTAATAGATTTAAGTTGAAATAACATTCTCTCATTTTATGTTACACAATCTTGATTGAACTAGATTATAACAACAAAATTAGAATTATAGGTAGTATCAGATAGAAATACCTTACATAATATTTTACAGTGTAGACAATTAGGTCCTTTATGAGTACTAATAAACAGTCAATATGTTAATAATAGGCATGCTAATAAGTAACTAGTTAATAGTGACAGTTGTTCCCTATATTAAAGTGTGACCCAACAAAGCTTACTTTACATATAGCTCCTACTGTATGTATCTTGCTACTTTGCAATATAGCTTGCAGTGTAGTGTTCAACTTAGCTTTTCTCTCTCTCTCTCTCTCTCTCTCTCTCTCTCTCTCTCTCTAGAGTAGCTGGTAGCTTAGCTTGCTATATTTGTTGACTTGCTTGTCCAACATGACTTGACACCTTGTAAACACACCATTTTTTTCTCCCAACAGAGCAGCACACACTAGCCACTAGCTCTACCCTCCAATATCACTCGTTCAACTCGTTTTAGAGGACTCCATGTCTTTACACAGTCTAAACATTTAGAAATGAAAGGTCTGTCATTACACTCTCACAAACAAAACGGTTCAAAAGCTGTCACTATGGCAATACCTTTTCAAAAGGTATATTTTTGTACCTATTGTACCCTGTAAACTGTGCATATTAAGAACTTAAAGCTGTATGTTATTACCTAAAGTGTAAATATTTGTACCGAAATGGTACATATTAGAACCTTTTGTAGGGGTACTGCCCCAGGGACAGTTTTTTTTTTTTTTTTTTTCCTGAGAGTGTATATTTACTTACATGTACTTTAAAACCTGTTTGATTTTCTGCCTTGCATCAAACACAAGTGTTTAATTTTCTCACTTTGTCGACTGTTTTTTTTTTTTTTTTTTTTTTTTTCCCATACTAGGTAATTGCAACTTTTTTTTCTCACAATTGCAAGTTTACATCTTGCAATTCAGATTTCATTTCTCGGAATTGCAAGTTTATATAGCACAGTTCCTAAAAATAAAGTCAGAATTGTGAGACGAAAAGTCGCAATTACCTTTAAAAAAATAAATAATTAGTGGCGGAAATGGGCTTCCATACAATGCAATAAATAAATCAAGACCAACAACTTTAACATGGACATTTCTTTACCACTAATATCCTGCCTTAAAATTACTGCGGAAACTTGGCAAAGAGAGCTAAGCGATAGCAGCGTCTATGGCTCTGTTAACTGCAGTCTGTTTGGTGTCCTGTAGCATTTTCAGTGTTATTGCTTTGCAATTTTCCAGATGACAAAGTTATACAATATCAATAACAGTGTGAGATATAAAAGAGAGGAATAAACATGGGGAAAATAGCATGCGAAGAGAATACTAGAGCTGACAGAGATACATACTGTAGAAGAAATCACTGTAGGGGTCTGCTGTTGTGTCGGGTTGGTTGCGCAAACTACACTCATCTTAATTAGGCTCTCAGGGCAGTGCGTCTGTGCGATAGCGCCCGGCTCGACTAATCTCTCCTACTGTTCCTGTTTACTGACTGTCTCTGTGTTTGCCTGGCGAGCTTCTCTGTCTATAGAGGTTAAGCTGCTCTGCATTTCCTCTGCAGTAAATGAGAAGAAACGCCTTTGAGTCATGGGGAACTGTGCTGCCGTATAGTTCGGCCAGGGATTGTACCGAAGTCCCACATCTCTTCTAGCTTTTCCTGGTCTTGTCACAGCTGTATTAGGGGCATTTGTGTGGTGTAGCTATATTTGGCTCTCAGATCGGCCTGTAAACGTACTATTTATGCAGCACTGACTGTCAGGGCATTGCTATCAAGTTGTAAACGTGCAATCTCAGAACAAAGCTGCCACTGGGGAAGTACCTTTTCAAAAGGTACTAAAATGTACCATTAAGGTACTAATTAGGTATATGTGCTTTAAAGGCACTAATATGTACTCTTTGGGGGTAAATAATATGCAAAGGTGTAGATTTTTCAAAGGTACTGGAGCAAAGGAGAGTGTGCTCCGGGTACAATTTTAGCATATTTCTGTTAAGTTTATTGCATATTCTGGTTTATTTGTGAAATTTGATATCAATTTCTGAGTTAAAACTTAATATTATTTATTTTTTTTGTTTGCAATTTTGTCATCTGCCAATGATTCTCCTTTTCTCAAGATGTCACCTGATTTCTTGAATCATTCATTTCCACTGCATAAAATGTGCTTTAATTTTTTTATATCCCTATTTGAGCAATAATAATACAGCACTCACTAAAAAGCAGAAATGACATTGTGCACGCATTTATCTTGGTCACTATCAAGTGCAGATAAGCAAAGTGACTCATACGGCCCTCTTGGGTGTCTTCAGTCTTTCCAGAAAGGTTGTTCTCCGACCCGTCCCGTGCGCTCATACGTTCACGTGTGTCATGCAGTCATCGCCCAGACACATTTACACCACCTGCAGCAGTGCTCACACGTCTATGAACCACCAAGGTTATTATTGCTTTGCATTTCACATGCAATTTTATTTAAATGACATTGTTTAATGCACAAAGCAAGAGCACCCTTGTAAAAAAAAAGGTACTTAACTGTATTGAATGTACACTTGTAGCGTACTTCAAATAGTATTTAGGCCTACATTAAAATAAAAACCGTACTTGCAGATAATAGATAAATTAAACAAAAGGCTACTTAACCATATTTGAGTACACTTTAATGGTTTTTAAAATGCACTTTGTAATGATGTCAAATGAAAAGTTTTACTTTCAAGTACATTCAAATCATGTTTGAGTAATCTTTTGTGGTGCTTTAAAGAAGCTTTTGTGTGACTAATGCACATGTAAAGTACTTGATTATCATTTTAACTGTAGTGTCTTATTTGATATTAAAGTTAATATATTTTAAATGTTCTACACCTCAACTTTATTATTTTAAATGTATAATTACATACATATACTCTTAAAAGTAAAGGTTCCAAAAGGGTGTTTTTGCGGTGATGCCATAGAACAACAATTTTTGGTTCCCCAAAGAACCTTACAGTGAACAGTTCCTAAAAGAACCATTTTGAAGAACATTTTAAAAATCTAAAGAACCTTTTTGATCTATAACGAACCTTTTCTGCATTTGAAAGGTTCTATGGATGTTCAATGTTCTTCAGAGCCACTGACGCCAATAAAGAACCTTTATTTTTAAGAGATGACATACAAGTTTCAACTGAAGTCTAAGCACATTTTTGTTTTTTAAAGACAACAGAAGTGATTATGAAATTACATATAAGGATATACTCAAGCTCTACATAGATGAGTCTGGAAGCACTCTTAAGGTCAACTAGCTGTCTTTGATATAAATTTGAAGTATAATACATTTTCATTTAATAACATGCAAATAAGTGTGCAAAAACATTAGATTCATTTTACTCTTTGCTACATTCTTTTAAAGTATACCATTTCTGTAATATGAGCTCTTTTTCAAAGTATGCTAAAGTGTACTTATTTCACTAAGGTAAACAGTGTATTCTTTGAACAAATGAACGCTTAGTGTACTCACTTATATTAACATATGAAATTGTTTGCAATCGACCAAATCATTGCACAGTTTCATTATGTTTACGAAAGAGTTTTCTACCAGCCACGTGATGCCTTCCTACCGAGCCTGAGACAAATTTATTTAAATGTATTTTCTGAGCCGTTTTAAATTGCCCATCAGCTATAGAAGTGTTTTCTTGATCAGAGTATTGAGCTGTCATCACTGACTCTAAACAAGCCTGACATGAGAAAACCTCATGATGATGATGTGACAGCTGGAGCTGTGATGGACACTAGTACATGTACAGATGCTGGAGGGTGACCAGGACGTAACCCTGTGGGATACCCATGAATTTTAATCCGAAATTGGCACACTGAATGGAAACATTTAGGTTTGTTTTCCTGAAGCATCTATTTTACAAAGCGCACAATGAACGCAGTCCGCTGATCCTCTTCACTAATAAACTCCGCAGAATCTCTTTGATGCAGAGGTTTTCTTTGTAGTCAGTGCTAGCGTTTGGCTCTCACCGTGTGCGTTTGGTGTCAGACTGACAATGACAGATGCGGTACGCTTTCTTACAGTATTTGGTGAGCAATTCTACTTCCAAATCCCATGCAAACTCTTTCAGGATTTACAGAGCTAGTCAAAAGCCTGGCTCTGAGAATCAGGATTTGGAACTGTAATTGCAAACTGCCAGTTCAAAACTAGGCTGCTTGAAGGTTGGTCGAATGTTAAAGTTTTATTGGTGAAATGAGGGTGAGCGAACGTACAAGACTGTAACCGAGGATTGGCCGAGTGCTGGTTTTATGTAAGATGTTAATAAATTATATTAATAAGTCTATGAAAGGCAGTCAGATGAGGTACAGAATCAGACTGAATTCATTTGGAGAGAGCATTAAGGTTGCATCTGCATTCATTTACATGTGTTTTGAAAGTGTTCAAACATGCAAACCTGTACAAATTTGGGTGCATCCAAAATACGATTGGAGTTTTTCGACATACCCTAACTGTCTTGAGTCAGAATACACAGAGTTCAGGGAGAGCGAGACAAGATGAGTGTTCGAGATTTAAAAATATTTAAATTGTTTTTTTTTTTTATATATATAAAATAACCGATTGTTTCTCTAGATGAGACCCTTCTACCTCGACTGGGATCGTTTACAACCACATTTGGGATCGTTTGAAGCCGCATTTAAACTGCATTTTGGAAGTTCAAACTCGGGGCACCATATCAGTCCATTATATGGAGAAAAATCATGAAATGTTTTCCTGAAAAAACAATTTCTTTACGACTGAAGAAAGAAAGACATGAACATCTTGGATGACAAGGGGGCGAGTACATTATCTGTGAACTGTTGTTCTGGAAGTGGACTGCTCCTTTAACAACTATTTTACTTACTGTTAATAAGCAGCAAACTTTGAGTTTATTGAGGCAAAAGTTGTAGTTAATAGTTCATTAATAGTGAGAATTGGTTGCCAAAATAAAGTGTCACCAATTTCCTTCTTTATTTATTTGTTCCCCCAAACATTTTACTCCGCCTGATGATACTGTGCTTTCACTTCAACATCCTCAAAGATTTTCTGGTACAAGATATTTTTATTTTGAACTTCTTAGTAAGACTGCCAGCTGTGTCTCTACAAAATGTCTTCTTGGAGTCATAGATGATCTAATTTAATAAAACAATTTATTCTCCATAGCTTCTGTAAGAGCTCTTTTGACGTGGCCATATTTGATACTCAGTGTTAGCACATGCATGGACTGAAATGGTGTATGTGTAACAGCTCAAGGAAATTAAGTCCTTTTATAGAGTTTCCAAAAGTTAATTTGCGTTTTAAACACAATTTTGTACCCTACCATACAAATACATGACTTATAAACAGCACTGCTGAATAGGGGTTGAATTATGACATAGCTGAAGCTGAACTAAAGAAGAACCTCTACCTCTACCTCTGCTATGAAAAGACACTATGAAATTATGAAACCAAAAGAAAATGTCTGCATTTCTATAACAGTAAATACTGAGAATATGAAAAAGCGTTTGCTCGCAGCCTTGCGGCTATCGACTGCAGTTTGACCGCGGTCGCTGCTTACACACTGGTGTGTTAAGAGCATAACGGATTATCTAGGGGTCAAATTGATTAACAACATCACGTCGATAGACCATTGTGTCTTCATCAGGCCTGTGTGTTGCCCTAGGGCTCTATCTGTTGTTCTATAATGTCTACAGCAAACATCAAACAGTGAGTTCTTCGTTTTGCTTTGCTTTTTGAGGGCAGATTTGACCAACAGATGTGCTGGTTTATTGCAATATACAGTGAAGTATGATGCCGAATGCTGTTCAGCTGCATGCTAATATTGATCATGTCCAGTGTTGGGCAAAGTTACTTTTAAAAGTAATGCATTACAATTTTGCGTTACTTCCTGAAAAAGTAACTAATTATGTTACTTAGTTACTTTTTAATTACTTTTACTTTTTAATTACGTTACTTAGTTACTTTTTATGGAAAGTAATGCATTACATTACTTTTGCATTACTTTTTAAATGCGGGCGGGGCTTGCTTCTGTTTTTAATATAAAACAATTCTAATGTAAAAGCCCTTTTACACCAAAAGTAAAATGAATTCACCTCAGACTGAAAGAAAAGTACATTTATGCGGGAGATCACTTTTCAGCTATAAAAAAAAAAAAAAATGAGGCACAAATGTCAGTTTATGTCAAGTAATTTTTGCTTATTAGTAGGGCTGAATTGCATCATCGCAGGTCAGCTGCAAAGACACTAGTTAACAAAATGGGATTAAATACATAAAGGATATTTGTTTTATTTAACATATTTAATTATTGCAGGGTCGTGTCATGTTCTGAGTTTGCATTTCACTTTTTTTATTCATTTTGAGGAATACTGAATCTGTTTTTTGTGAGTGAGATGAATTAATGCATGTTCACATTTAGTCTAGAATACAGTAACATCGTATTTACTCCTGATTTCCTGACAGGAGACTTAAATGTAAATGTAAATCTGAGTAAACTTAAAAGTAACTCAGATATTTTTTTTAGAAATTCAAAAGTAATATTACATAACTTGTGTTACTTGTAATGCTTTACCAACACTGAAATGACGTGAAATGTTCTGAGAAAGTCGTTCCTGATGTTGGAAGATTAACTATTAGTACTGATTCACAGATGATAAATAATACAATCAATAGATAAAAAGTCGCATTTGTCCTTGTATGTAATCCTTTACACTTTCTTTTGGTCTCATACAAAAGGTCGTTTTTCAGCAGCCTTATTCTGATGGAGAAGGTCATATTTCTACCAATTTGCAGCGTGAGGTAGAGCACAGAAGATCGATAGTTGATGTCCAAGTGAGGTAAAAAAGACAGAACCTTGGGAGTGTGCAAGCGGTGGTGTTTTTACAACTCGTGGTGAATAACATAGAACTGTCTGCTTCCCTCGTCTCCATCTCTCTTTCCTCCTGCCTCTCTATTTTTCATTCCTTTCCTGACTCTCTCCTCGTGGTGGAGGGGAGCTATAAATTTAAGTGGGGAATTACCGCTAACTGTTGGAATAAATTAGAGTGCTTTTGCATCTGTAAACACAGTCTGACTACCTAATTATTGCACACTCCCACAGAGAGAGAGAGAGAGAGAGAGAGAGAGGTTAGTCGAGCACAAGTGTTTGTGTTGCTCCATGCGTGTCATGCGTTACACGTTTTTTGAATGTAGTTAGTCATGACTAAATTTTTATTTCACTAAGAGGCACATTTTTAATATGGTTGTGCACCATTTGAGAATGCCTTTTAAATCCCACGTGAATTCCTGAATTTGAGATGACGTACTCACTGATGGACTGGCCATCTGTCCAGGGTGTTTCCTTGCTTTGTGGCCTGAGACGCTTGAATGAACCACAGCTAGGCTATCGTTACAATTAATGTTTGACAGGAATGAAGACATGCAGGGCTGCGAGGGATAAAAGTGCAGCATCATCAGTGGATCGTACTGTTGTTTAGCTGACGAAACATCTTCCCAGAATACTTTCGGCAGACAAAAACAAGAAGTTTTTGACAGCGTCAGCAACCGTTTCATGAAAACAACATGTTTAATCTGCAGTAGGTAAACGTCTTGATGCGAAAGCTTATTTGACAGGATTCGATTTCTTGATTTGAATCAATTGAATTGATCTTCAATAGCAGGTTTTAAAAGTACAATGGCACTCCATGGATTGGTGGTTTGCTTTTTGGACGCATCTCTTGATTGAGCATCTGTGTAAAGAGGAAGTCGATGACGTGAAGACTGAGTGATTAAGGCGCAGCTTGAGAAGCGTCGGTTTGCGACCGTTGTGGCCTTTACCTCGCACGCGCTGCTCATTAGCAAGCGTAAACAGGCCCAGAGCGAACATCTTCACTTGCTAACAAGACTCTGAGCTCCACATACACTCACAGATGTAGATGCCCAGGAAATGCTGTGAAAACCCTTCTGAGGCCTCATCACTCATCTGGCAGGATAAATACACAGCAGATATCGAGAAGGGCCAAACAGAAAGAGTATGCAGTAAACAGTATGCAAGCGGTGTGTCACCGGTCTCAAACAGAAAAAAAAATAAGAATCAGAAAATAATGAATAACAACATCCTGATGCTTTCTTTAATTGCTTTGACCTTGATTTTTCTCTCTCTTGCAGGTAACAGGTGCAGTAAGTAAACAATTTTAACTGATAACATCAACAGTTTTTCTTTTCCTTTACAGGTTTCACTGAAGACGCATTCATTCACACTTTCATACCCTTATGTTGAGTAACTGCACGTGTGAATGCAGCTAGCGTGAGCACATCGCGTACTCTCATATGCTGATGAAAATAATATCATAATTATAAAATTAATCTTTAAAGTATTAAGTAATAGTCAAAAAGTCATGACCTCATAATTGTGACAGATCACCGTTTACATTATCCATCACTGGTGTGTCACTTTCAGCTCATATCAATAATATGAGTAGCTAATGTTTTTATTATGTATGTTATTATCACTATATTATTAAATTGTAAACATAACTTAAAGCCTACAAGACCATTCACTGATTATGATGAGTTAGCCAACAGTATCTAGAGAAAGCCACCCGCTAGCATTCCCATTAATTCCAATGGCAGTTGCTCAGATTTTTTTAAGTCATGCATCTTGTGAGCTGTAAATGCCATGCAATTAATCACTCTAGAGCTGTAGGAAATGATGTCATCGCGCCACCGATTGGCTGGTGGCACCAGAAGAACGCACGCGGTCCCAAGGCCTTCACTAGCGAACCATGCAAATCAATTGGGGAAAGGTCACAAGTGGCTCTGCATATAAACACCTTCACTTGTGTTCTGCTAGCTTATTCACTCTGCACTTGTTTGACTGCGTAACGGGAAAATGGCACAAAATAAACAAACTTCCAAAATGCAGTTTAAATGTGGCTTCAAATGATCCCAGCCGAGGAAGAAGGTTCTTATCTAGTGAAACAATTGGACATTTTCAAAAGCAAATTAACAATTTGTATACTTTTTTATCCCCGAACGGAATGTTATCGTTTATAATGTAATGTTATTTTATTATATGTTAATTATATGTATGTAAATGCTGAAGTAAATGCCTTTAGGATTGTTTATTTAAACTGATATTTTTATGATCAATTCTTTGCACACTCCAGTTAGTAGGAGCAATACAGTGGAGGTGTTTCTGTGTGGAAGTTTGACCCTGAAACACACCGTGCCTCATTTCCTGCTGACTGTGTGTGTGTGTGTGTGTGTGTGCTTGATTAGTTCCTCAATAATTAACACCAGCTTCTTTGCACATCTACTCTCAGCAATCCTCATGAGAACCCTTCAGAAATATGCACATAAAAAGAAGGTGGGCGCAATAGATAGAAAACAGGAGGGGGCATTGAGAAGGTGAATAATTGAAGTTCGAGTACTTGTAGCTGCTTGCAAACGGACAGATAATACTTTCCACATTGTTATAAAAATCTCATTAAGCATTTGTGGTAATAGAGTCATACTTTAATAGATAAATGTGTCTAAATCCAGAGTAATTGAAAGAATTTCACACAAGCCGCATTATCTTCTCTGTCGTTATTTAATATTAAAGTCGAGGCTCAGTCAGGCTGACAGTAACTCATGCTTATATAACAGTGAACGGACCTAAATGTTTAAGTCACCTGCATAATCACGCTCTCTCACTCACTCTCTCTTTAGTGAGGTTATTTATGTTTCAGTAAATGAAACTTCTGGAAAGTTTGAAAAGGTTTAACCTTGGTTAAACTGAAAAGGCATTTGTGTGGTGGTGTTTTTTTTTTCTAGCATGGTAGAGCCTTTACAGTGACTTAAAGGAACACTCCACTTTTTTTGAAAATAGGCTCATTGTGCAACTCCCCTAGAGTTAAGCTGTTGAGTTTTACTGTTTTTGAATCCATTCAGCCGATCTCCGGGTCTGGCGGCAGCACTTTGTAGCTTAGCATAGATCATTGAATCAGATTAGACCGTTAGCATCTCACTATAAAATGACCAAAGAGTTTCGATATTTTTCCTATTTAAAACTTGACTCTTCTGTAGTTACATTGTGCACAAAGAGGGATAATAAAATTAAAAGTTGCAATTTTCTAGGTCGATATGGTTAAGAGCTATAGTCTCATTCTGGCGTAATAATCAAGGAACTTTGCAGCCGAACTTTTGCAGTCTTAGCACACAATGTAACTACAGAAGAGTCAAGTTTTAAATAGGAAAAATATCGTCATTATATATGGTCATTTTTGAGCGAGATGCTAACGGCCTAATCGGATTCAATGATCTATGCTAAGCTATGCTAAAAGTGCTGCCGCCGGACCCGGAGATCGGCTGAATGGATTCGAAAATGGTAAAACTCAACTGTTTAACTCTAGGGGAGTTGCACAATGAGCCTATTTTCAAAAAAAATGGAGTGTTCCTTTAAGTTGTCTGATCTAATGACATTTTATTTCCCAAAGCCTACCTCAAAACTAAACCCCTTCTGCATTTTCACACTTTCATAAAGCCATTATTTAGTACTTTTATTAAGCTGGTTTCCTAGTGGGGACAGTTGGCTGGTTCTCACAGTGTAGTTGATTTCAGGTTTTACTATCCATGTGGGGACACAACATCTCTCTGCCAAAAAAAAAAAAAAGTAGGAATAGAAGGTAATGAATGAAGGTAAATAAGTGGATAAAATAATCCTGCAAAAAAGTTCTCAGTTTTAAACAAACATACATGAAACAATAATAATTTGTCATGTTTGCTAAGATAATATCTCTGTTACTATTACTCCTGTAGGGCACATCTTGACAAATCATTCAGCATTAAAGCAAATGTATGCATGTACTTACCTTGAAATATCAGTTTCAAAATCATTCCGACGGTACACTTACTTCCAATAAGATGAATGGCCTTTGTTTCTTTCAGGTGTGCCGCAAGTTTTAAAAAGTGAAGCCAAAGCGTTTTGATCGCCCCCCAGGTGGCCGGTCCCAGTATAGACCATAAACCCCGGCCTCTCCATATAATCTAATGGAATGTGAGACAAACAAAATAATTATATTACACTTCAAATAATTTCTTTCCAAAGATGGTTTCCAACATTTTAGGTAGGTCTTATAATGCTGATGTATGTTCAAGTGTTCCCTTTCCTAATAAATTTGGTTGTAGTTAATTATTTTATGCTATGAAAACGGGGTGTGGTGTCATGATTGTGATCTTGCGACTGGGTCTGTGGGAATTTGGTACTACCGATCCACCTCACGCCCACTACCGCGCAGACTCTGGCTCCAAAATGAGGCCACACTGAGATGTTTTGGCTTCACTTTTCTATAGTGGAAGGAAGTGGAGGAGTGTCGTCCATCTTTTTTTTACAGTCTATGGTTTCTTTCCCCTCAAAGGCCTCTTCTAGGAATGTGTACACTCTAAAAAAACGCTGTTGGGTCATTATGTGTAACTGTGTGTGTTTTTGTGTAACTCATCTGTTGGGTTAGTGGGTCAGTTGCGCATCAGTCGCACATCAAACGTTATTTTTGTACTGTACAACAATAATACTGTTTTTGTATTATAGTAAGGGCTAAGTTTAGGTTTAGGGTAGGTGTAGACATTAATAAAACACAATCTAATAGGTAGAACAATTCATTTCATTGTTATTTTCCGGTCTGAGCTGTATCCCCTCTAGCCACAACCCTTCAACCTTCAGCACTGTTGCCACGGGTTGTTTTTGATGTCTGCGGGTTGAAGCGACCCCAATAACGTCATATTTAGCCCCTGAAATGTGAATTTACCAGGGGAACCCCGACAAAAAACGTGTATTTTTTATGGGGGATCCCCCCTCGAAATGCACTTGGGCTGGTTTTGGGCTAGTTTTAAGTAGCAATTGGGCGGGTTTTGTTGTGAAAACCTGGCAACCCTGCTGTCGGGTTACAGTCGGAGCGCAGGCTTTTCATTCTCTTCAGAAGAGAGCGCGAGTCCTCAGCGCCGCGGATTTCGTGCACTTCTTCAGTGAAATTAAGGTTTGTATACATTTTATTTACAACGTACACGTTACATTGTATACGTTGTATTTATCTATAAAGTTTTTACTGTGCCGTAAATGAATTTATTTTGCACAATGCAACATACAGGGAGGAGATGTCATGTCAGTCAGCTACAGTCAGCAACACTCACATCAGATACGCCTTGTCTTGCATAACTGATTTTATTCGTTGTAATACTGATTCTATTTAATTCTGTTAAAATATGGTATCAAAACTCTGTACTGTTTGTTTATGGGCACATTATTATGGATTCAGTCACGGCATCTTTCAGCTTCAAGTGAATGCGAAGCGGCGGTCTGAGGTTTGCATCTCCCTCGCCGAACAGCAGCCCAACACCGGCTCAGATTACAGCGACACACCGGCACGAGAATCGGCACTATTTCATTAAAAGGGGACCATTTAATACGCTTGAATCAAAATATTACTTTTAAATGTTAGATTTTTTTTTCAAAATGCTTGTTAAACGACTTTAAATGAATTGTTTAAATGAATGTAATGGTGAAAACTATGCTGCATAATTTAATTTGTCTTATATATTTGTCCATGGGTGTTTTTCACTCATTAATAAATGTTCACGTTTTTACTATTGCCTCTAGTAATTACATGTCTGCATTTTCATTTCCAATTTTTTGGTTCATTTAAAGCCAGCAATAGTAATTTTCAATCAAGGTTTGAGTTCATTTAAACAACACAGCACTTCTTTTGAGTTCATGCATATCAGCTTATACAGTCAAATTCAGAAGCATAACACTTTGAATGTTTAGTCATATCCTCACCACATATTTTGCTGTTTGACATCCTACAGTGATGGCTTACTGTGATTAGATGTGACCGCTTTCATAAACAAAGAATATATGTACAGGCTTTAGAAACGAAGAAGCTATAAATAAGTGCGCCTTGTAATTCTAGTTGTGCTCTTTACAAACCTACCCAACTGGCCCCCAAGAGAGAGCAGCTGCTGGCACTTCTTTGCTGATGTGCTGCCAGCCCTTGTGTTCATTGTCCCCAGCCGGCCCCGGGGCCCTGCTCCACAAACGCAAGCAAAAATCCCAACAATAATTTAGACAACAGAAATCCAACAAACGCACATAAGACGCAGTCCTTTACATTAGCTCAGCAAATGAAGACAAGTGAACAAATATGCACGCAGTGTGAAACTGAGGCACAGATCACACGCTCTAGAAAGAAAAATACAGGGGACCTATTACCACAACTGAAATAAAACCATTATTGCAAGTTAAGAATTGTAAAGTATTGGTTTAGTTAAACATTATTTGGATGAGCTCTGCTGACATGACTATATGTTAATACATAATACTATATGTCATTTAAACTAAAATTTCTGGTGTAGGATGTTGTTTTGGCTCAGAAGATTAGATTGTTATGAAAAACAAAAAAAAAAGTAATAATAAACACTTTTTACTTGGTTCGATCGCTTGACAATAATGCTAATACAAAGATTGCCAGATTTGAGTGATTATGCTATCTATTCCACCAGAAGCTACAAACAAGACCACACAGGCTTTTAATTTCCGGCGGGACCGCCCGGGTTCACGTACGCACGCGGCAGGCGCGTGTTCTCCGCACACACCATCAGGGAGATGTCGCTTTCTGACAGCATCCATTACAGAGAAGGCCGTGCATGGCCACATTAGCCTTGTGCGATGCTGAACCCTGATTACGGTGCTCTGTCTGTGTCCCATCCTAACCGCTCCGAGAGCCCCGTGGGAGTCGCCGTCTGCGCTCAGTCTTAGCCCTCTTCATTGCGCTGGGAGAATGTACCTGTCAGGATGCAAACAGACCCCAAGAGACAGGAAGACTAGGACACAGTGTTTGTATTGTTTATGTACAGTAGGGAGCACAGCAATAGCATGCATAAATAAACTTGATTTGTACATGTTCTGAAGAAAATGCAACCGGTGCTTGCCACTCACTGCCATGATGCTAACGTGTTTGCCATGGCAAAACTATGCTGTCCTCTCTGTAAGTCAGCAGGATTTTTGGGTCCCATCACCCACCAGGAAAAATGTTTAATCATCCAATCATTTCGAAAAATTATAACACACCGCTCAACTTTGTAAGCACAACTAATTAACAAAAAGCTAGTGCCAAGTTATTTCTAATTGACTAGATATGGTGACATTCAAAATCATACTAAAAATGAAACAATTCTGTATGGCTGCTCTCCTATTTAAAACTTCCTTGTTTATTTCGGTTTAGTGGATATTTTAAAGCTTGCTTCTTATTGCAGTGCACATGTATTGTGCACCTAAAGCAAAGAAAGAGGAATGGCATCATTATATGGTATGTTATTCTCAACTCTATTTAGGAAATGGACCAGCCATTTGTGTTTGCAAGATAGAGTGACTATTAACTCACTCACTCACTATCTCAGGCACAATACATGCTATTTATAGATATAAACAACATTGTTGAAGACATCCATAGGTGTTTAATTTATCCAGGTAATTACAGAATGTCGGAAAGTTCCATAAATGTTACCTACACATATAAATATAATGATTTTACAACATATATAACATACACATGATAAAACTGTATAATATGTATATTGTTTCATGCCTTCCATACAGTATGTACATATGGAAAGAAATTGTACATTGAGAGATCCTTGTTTTGCATCACCACGCCCCCTCATAAAAAGTCGGCTTTCCACTATGTCAGAAATGCAGAAATTTCAGATCTGATTTGTGTAAAATATTTAAACTTCTGCAGCTGTACTGTACAGGGACCTGGGGCCAGTTGCATAAACTTAGCCTCTAATTAATAATTATTCATGTTGATTAGCCCCATAAACCTACTGTTTTATTTGGGGGGTCATTTGTCTTGTGTGGATATATCCATACAGTCACTCTTTAAAATAATGAATTCTACCATAAGCCGAGGGTAACGGTTGCTTCACGACTAATGCTGGGGGGAGAAATGTCAGAGTCATGTCCAAATGTCAGAGACGGTAAAATGCGGCTAAAGTCCTTGTCAAGTTCCCACTTTGTTAATTGTTCTCACCTTTTCCTTGTGTGTACCTCAAAGAATCATGAGACCAATATAGCAAGGATGTAACTTGCAGCTGGGAAGGCTAAAGTGGATGTCTTTGATGACAAGCCAGACCTTCTGCCGGTGTTGGTACATTGGTGGTTCAGAGCATCTAGGATAGAGTCTGGAGGACACAGAGCTGGTACTGGTTTGATAGAGAAGGCTTGGGCAATTTGGTCATCAAGTGTTCAGTGTGTAGAGCAACAACAACAGTGAATGGAGTCTGAATAGACTCAGGGTACATGCTGACTCTAGAGAACAGAGTCTAGACAGAGCATCCACCTTTGAACTTCTGGTCCCTGGATCAAACGTGTTGGTAAACTTGAAGTATGAGTGGAGAATTCAGACAACGGCAAGTTGTAGTGATCGGTTATCGCCTGGAATAGGAAATAGGAACTGGCAAGCCAGTGGCGCTGCTCCTCCAAGACCAGCTTGATGGACAAGAGCTCCTGGTTGCTGATTTCATTGGCTTTCGTGAGAAGTAGGCACAAGAAAATAGCTTAGGAGTGCTATGACAGAAAGTATGGCTCACACTACATTAGTTAAACCTACATAACAACCTCCAGAACAAAAGGATGCTCAGGGTCAAGATGCCAAAGAACTGAAGCAGAAGTGAAGGCCATTTTGAGCGTGAGGAAGCGAGAACTGCAACAGAAAACCATGGCAGAGTCTTGGGCTTTTCACGAGAGGAGCGAGGTGAGTGGAGTGATGGGGGGATATAGTTGGTGTTGACAGCGTTGGAAGGATGAGCCTGACATGATGGATATGGGTGGACATGGAAAAGCAATAGAAGACCTTGTTCATAGGGCCAGATCCATCATGCTTCTTGGTCCTGAAGAATGAGCTAGACACAGAAACGAAGTGGATGGACGAATACAGCCCTGCTGTAATGCCCTGCTGATATTCTCCTCCATCACTCGTTGTTCAGGCATAGGGTACAATCTCTTGCACATGGCAAGGAAGCACCTGAAAGCAGGTTGAAAGCAAAAGGATGTTTTTCAGGCCTATGGCATTGACACATTTTATAAGTTGAAGCTGGAGCATGGAGTCAGTGATGGCAGTCAGTCATCTGAGCAGTTTGTTCCAGCAACTGGCTGTGGCAAGAGTGCAGAAAGTCAAGGCATTTTTCCCTTGGCAGCGACAATGACAATGCTCACTGGTATGTTTGTCACAATAGGAGATGAATGAAGAACAGAGTGTGTAATGGGACCGGCTTGTTTCCATATGGCGGTGGTCCACGAGAGAGTGAGACAGTAAATGCAACTTTTGCTCTCTCAGTCAAGAAGCGCTGCTGCTGCATTTCTATATTGAGGGAACAGTGCAATAGAAAGACACAGCAGTCCTCAAGAGCAATAGAGTTTGGAGTGGGGCGGAGCTAGGGAAGTTTCTAAATTAGTTCCTAAAAGGCAGCATTGAGAGCTCTACGTAGCTGATTAGCTGATATGTGGCAGAACTCAGATGTGGGTGGATTATTCAACAGAGAAAGCAGATGAGTAACAACAGAACAGGTGTGAAGATGCCAGGCAGAGACAGTAGACAGTATATGATGATGAAGGTAAGTATTCCCAGCAAACGGAGGTAGGTACAGTATACACAGTCTGTGTGTGAGACTAGACAGTGTGTGTGTGTGTGTGTGTGTGTGTGTGTTTGTAGTGTTCTTGTTAACTGAGTGGACACAGGGATGGATGATTTAATGTCAGAGTGAACGTTTGTCAATATATGTAAATATATAATATAAAGATAAATATGCATGTTTAACATTAATAAGAAAAACATGTATATGCATACAGCATTTCTGTATATATATCTTCTTTTTCATAAACATGCATATATAAATGAGGTATGTATTGTGAACATATATAGTCACTACGCAGCATAAAAAATAATTATGTAGACTTTAGTAGTATTTGTGCATTTATAAATCATTACTATGGGTATTTAGATATGTTATACATCTTCATCTCCATATATCTAGAGGATGTTTGCATGTTATGATATATTGCCTTACATAGTAACATACAGTATACAGCAAAACCACTCTTGATATATAGGGAAGTGTCTTATATTACATTTCTATATGGGTAAAGACGGCAAACATCAATAAAGCTCTGAAAAGCGGTGTCTACCCAGACTTGTCCTCATTAAAAGTAGCTTGCTGCCATTAAGCCATAATCAGTTTGTCATTATTGCGCTCAATGAAATAATGGAAATAAAGTGCAGTAACTAAAAGGGGAGTGGGGGCGTGGTGTTCTGGTGTTGGCTGGGAATTGGGCAGTGCAGACTTGGGAAGGTCCAGGAAGGGGCCGGCTAATTAAAGGGCAGCTCGGCTTAATCTTCATGCCCGTTCAGGTCCGTGGGCATGGTAGCTGATGGCTTGTTTTTGGCCGAATGCCAGTTCATGGCCTTGTCTCAGGTCCAGGGGCTGGTACCTAGACGCTTGTCTGTTTGCAAGGGCTCGGCTGCCCTGTTGCACCCCACCTGGTGCTTCAAAGACACATTTGTGCATCCATGGGGAGAGACAAGGTCCCTTAAGGAGGGAGTGAAATGTAATATCCGATCGGCTGTGGAAGCATTTATATTATACGAGGCTAATTTTGAATGATCAGCTGCATTGTGAAAGAGCACTCACAGTCAAATCTAAGAGTCCAAGATTCTTTCCAAGAAAGAAAGAAAGAAAGAAAGCTCCTGAAATAAAGCAAAGTACATTAACACCACTTGTCGGTTTAATATCTAGCCAGAGTAAGGCAGGTCTAAGGTAGACTGAATGTGACACTTCACTCAGCTTTAAATAGGCTGCAATTGCCACTGATTGATGCTTGCGATAAATATCACTCAACAATACCAGGAATTAACCTATTCTGCCACAATTACGTGAGTATGTGGACCACTGGATGTCACATTTGATTGGTTTTATGCTCTCTTTGCTTTTATTCTTTCACAGTTTATACTCTTGTTGGAAGACCATCTGGATTTTGGAACAAGAATGCAGTGATTGTTCTTTTTCGGACACAAGAGCATCGCTGAGGTTGGGAACTGACATTGGCTGATGTGTATTGGCTTGCTGTTACAATTCACTCCAAAGCTCTGGGTTTTGTCCAGAGCAGTCAAGGTCTTCCACATCAGATTCAGGAAAACATTTCGTTATGGACGTCACTTTGTACAGGGCCAATGAAACAGACAAACACTGAAACACTAAAACAGAAACGGGAGGCCTATTCTTCTACAGACGTTGATATAAAAATACTTTATTACTCTTATTTTAATTTTATACAACTGTTATGGATGTAGCTCACATAGCCAAACCTCTTATTAGAAGGTATTTACATATTGTGAGCCGTGTAGCGTATTAAGGTCTTTTTCTTAAAGGGATAGTTCACACAAAACTGAAAATTACCCACCCTGATGTCGTTCCAAACCCGTAAGACCTTTGTTCATCTTTGGAACACAAATTATTATTATTTTTTTTTATTAAATCCCATAGCTTTCTGACCCTCCATAGACAGCAGTGTAACTGAAACGCTCCCAGGCCCAAAAACGTAGTAAGGACCAGACCATGAGAGACAGTCACGTCAACTCTTTCACTCCAATGGACCAGGTTTTTACAGCAATGGCAGATCATGGAGCCACTCATTAATTCCCGGAAGTTAGTGCTAATACTGTCAGTGCCGTAGAGGTGCAGCAGAAGAGACCGATGAACTTTTAAAGGATAAGACAGTTATAGAACAAAACTCTATATTATCAGCACAGCTAATCCAATTGCCTTGTGCATTAAAACAGATTATTATTAGATTATTTCTCACAAAAGTAGTTAATTTAAGGCAGTGGTTCCCAAGCATGTTCCTGGTGTCCCACCAACACTGCACATTTTGTATCTCTCCTTTGTCTGACACACCCATTTCAGGTCTTGGACAAAGCCACTAGATGGCAAGCCTGCAACCATTAGCCGAAAACGCGTAACAACTAAAGCTAATGCTTCCGGTCTGTCAGTACGTGGGAAAGGAGACCAGAGGCCTTTTCTTTGAATGGATGTCAATGGAAGAGAGGCTTCACTACACTGAATAAACAGCTTTTTAAACTAAACTCCTTATCATTTAATGAATCGACAGCTTATCTGCTAATCTTCAACCTGTTTTACACTAAACAATACTTTTGGATTGAACTATTTTTAGAGTTTACCACAAAAAAACTCACTGACTTTTTGCGACAGGTGGGATTCAGCTTACAGCACTCCTCATTCATCTCTATGGTATCCATAAAGGGCGATTGAGTGTCGCACAAGTCTGACTGAAATTCAATGACGTCAAGGCTGCAATGTAAGGCAAACGAGATCCAAGTTAGCCGTTACGCTTTCTCCAATAGTAAGTAATACAGACCCTCTCATCTCCCTATAGTAAGACAGTCTCTGTCTTGGAGTCTCTACTAATGATCTGATGATCTGAATCAGGTGTGTTTGATTAAGGAGACATGGAAAACATGCAGTGTTGGGGGCCTCCATGAATGTGATTGGGAACCACTGATTTAGGGGACATTATTTATTTTCTCTTCATACAGTTTCATTTATCGTTGTGTAATTAAGGCTTTTAAACGTGATTGTTGTTGGTAGGGATTTATTTAATAAAATTGGATTGATTGCAATAGATGCTGATGGACCTGAGTGAGAATGAGAAAAAGTTTAAATTAGGCAGGTAGCTTTCATTTCAGAATCATACTAAGCTAAATTACCAGAAATGTGTTATATACCATACCAGAGATGGCAAAAGTACACACATCCTTCACTCAAGTAGAAGTAAAGATACTCATGTTTAAAAATACTCTGGTAAAAGTAGAAGTACTGACTACACTTTTTGTACTCAAGTTAAAGTAAAGAAGTATGAGCTCTGACATGCAGTTCAGTAAAAAGTACCCATTAGTACGGCCTGTTTTAGTGTCACGCTGTTAACTGGACCTCAAGTCATATTGACACATTAATAGAAAATAATTTACATTTAAAATGTTGTTAGCTAATGAATGTATCAAGGCTGAACAACCATCATGTAGAACAGAGCAGGGCTGGGACAAAATTTCAGGCCGGTGAAATCTCACAATCATCCAGGCTGTCCCATTCACCCACAACACATTCTGAAACCACCTATTTTTTGTATGGTCATCACATTAAAAAAAAAAAAAACAAAAAAAAACCCTGCACCTTCATTTCCATTTTCCTTTTTAGTCTATTTATTTTCCATGATATCTCTCTGTATCTCACTTAGTGTATTTACTTTTTTTCACTAATTTTCTTGTACCTGTCACTTTTCCCATCAGTCATCTCCTGTTATGAACAGAACTGTCTCCACCTTCTTGCAAAACAACCACCTCATTGTATTCTGTTTGCAATAACATAACTTTATTTTAGGTCAATTTAAAGTACCACATTATGACCATGTGTTGTTTTAAAAGGAAAGGGAAAGGAAAGGACGTGACGTGTGGCCAAGTCACTCAGACTTTTTTTCAGAATTGCTCTGCAATTAACCCATCCAAGTGCACACACACAGTAGTGAGAAGTGATCAAACACAAACACACCCCGTGAACACACGCCCGGGGAGCAGTTGGGGGATCGGTGCCTTGCTCAAGGGACTCACCTCAGTCGTGGTGTTGAGGGTGGAGAGAGCGCTGGTTATTCACTCTCTCCACCTTCAATCCCTGCCGGACCTGGGACTTGAACTCGCAACCTTTCGGTTACAAGCCCGACTCCCTAACCATTAGGCCATGGCTGCCTAATTTTTTTTTTATTGTAAAATTACATTACGACAATATCTTTACATATTTTTTTTTTATTCAGAACATGTTATTGCTTTATCATGAGTCATATTTTTTCTCTTATTAAAATTAACCATGTTTTTGGCGGATTGATTACAATCGGTTTTAATTCACGACCACAGTTTTACTATAAATTTCATGGTTAGTCTATGGTTAGTGTAGCAAACCATAGTTAATTTGTGGTTACCATGATTTAACTATAGTAATCATGGTTTTAATTTTCATAAGGTTTGTGTTATTATCTGCTCTAGCTCCCTCTAAACGTATTATGAAACGATCTCTTCTAACTTTTGTTTGCTAAATCACTACTGTAACTTTACAGTAGATAATGATGTCCTTTTGCATACAGTATTTTGAGTGATTGTAATTTAGTTTAGTTTAGTTTACAGTATTATTAATCCTCTGGCTGCTACTGCTAAGAGTTGCTAGCACTTAACTAAGTAAACAAAGACAAAAATATAGCTGCAAGCAGCAGTTGCGGGGCCAAGCAGGAAAGAGGCAGAATGAGGAGTTAAGCACGGCAAGGAGCAACAGACCGACTACAACGAGTAATTAAAGCCATTTTAGGATGAGATCAGTTGAAATGGCTGAAAAATCATAAATACAACCTATAATAATATAATTTAATGGCTTATCACTTTTGAACAATAGGCAGTGCTGTTTTTAAATAGATGTGGTGTGTTCTGTGTGAGGTGACAATGACACACACAAAGTTTGGTGTCATTATGTCAAAGCTTCACAGAGATACAGCCTCAGAGTCATTTTGGCATCAAGCCCTCAAATGTGTAGAGGTGCTGTACGAAAATGGTTTTGTGTATCGACACGAAATTCATAACTTTATGTAAGCACAGTCTGAAGATGATTTGAGTCAAATTTGGTGGTTTAAACAAGTAGGTTTTGTACATTAATCAAAATGGCGGAAAGCAAGTTCGGCCAACTGTGGTATAATTGGTATGTATGTTGTCAGCATGACCCAAGGAATATTTTGAGACCAGTTTTATTACAATAGTCTAATGCAATCCAAAGTTATTAGCATTTTTGGAAATTTCATTATTGATGTTTAATAAATGGTGTATTACTTCTGACCAGTAGGTGGCACTGTTACCGATGTGGCGTGGTCAGGGTGTGGTGACAATATCACATATACAATTTGGTGTCAATATGTCAAAGCTTTGCAGAGATACAGCCTCAGATGTAGTTTGGCATCTTTCCAGCAAATTTGTTGATGCGCTAAATGAAAACCATTTCGTATATCGACACAAAATCCATAACTTTTTGCCAGCAAGGTCTGAAGATGATCGAATTTGGTGAAAATTGGACTAACGGTCTAGGAGGAGTTTGAAAAAATAGGTTTTCAACATTAATCAAAATGGTGGACAGGATGTTTGGCCAAAATTGGCATAATGGGTATCAATTCCCATCAATTCTCAGCATGACCCAAGGAATCTATTGAGACCACTTTCATTACAATAGGCTAATATAAGCAGAAGTTATTAGCATTTTTGTAAATTTCTTTATAACTTTTGGCCACAAAGTGGCGCTGCCCCCAAACTTTTTGAGTACTGTCAGGGCATGGTGCCGAAGACACATACCGAGTTTCGTAACAATATACGTTCGTAAAATATAGCATTTTATGACAAAATTCAAAATGGCCAATGCCCAAAATGGCTGACATGGGAAAATTGGGTATGGTTCGACTCAGCATGATGCACCGAATCTAAAGAGACCAGTTTGATTTTGCAGTGTGATTTCTGGCCAAACCATTCAGAAGTTATAAGCAAAAATACCTATTTTTCGTATCTCCTGACCACTTGGTGGCACTGCGCCGGAATACTGCAGGTCGCCTCAGGTCACGATTGTTATGACACACACCTAGTTTGCTCTCAATACGCCAAACCATTGCGGAGATATAGCCTCACATCCATTTTTGCGTGCTTTCCGTAGAATTAATTTGCGCGTTGTTTGAGAACGGTTTGATTAATCAACTTGAATTCCATAACTTTCTGCCAGCATGGCCTGAAGATGATCTGAGCCAATTTTGGTGAAAATCAGACAAATCTTCTAGGACGAGTTCGAAAAAGTAGGTTTTACAAACAAAAAAATTGCATAAAAAAACTAAACCTTACGATTTTTGAATTTTTGAAAGTTATTAGCATAAAATGATTGAAAGTTTAGACAAGTGGTGGCACTAGAGAGTTTGAGTTAGAGACTCCAAATGTGCTGTGGTGAATATTGAGACTGTCCTCTATCAGCGTACCAAATTTTACAACTTTCCCGCAAACAGTTCTATGGGCTGCCATAGACTCAAGAGCGGAAGAAGAAGAAGAAGAAGAAGAAGAAGAAGAAGAAGAAGAAGAAGAAGGCCAACGGATACAATAGGTGCCAATGCACCTTCGTTGCTTGGCCCCCAACTACAGTAGCCTATTTACAGATGAAACTGACCTGCACTTGAAGTCCTGGTCAATACTTTTGCCTCTCAGATCCATTCCGTTCTCGAGTCTCTCACATTGATTACTCTGATAGAAACCGTTTGACAGAAACGCGGAGCAAGTGCGCAAGCTGAATCGCTTTGCCAGTACAGACTAACCAATTCATGATTTAGAGATTCATAATCAAATGGTGATCCACTAAATGCAGATTAAAACTAAAGTAACAAGCCTGGTTTGAAAATGTAAGAAGTAGAAAGTACAGATATTTGTGTAAAAATGTAAGGAGTAAAAAGTAGTCAGAAAAAGAGTGAAGTAAAGTACGGATAACAGAAAAAAATCTACTTAAGTACAGTAACAGTATTTGTATTTAGTTACTTCCCATCTCTGTACCATACCACTATTGTATTATAAAAGTAATCACAGTAAACCTGTGCTTTATTACTGTATTTTATATTTACTGTATTTCTTAGGTACTGTAGAAGCACTGTGTTGTTGGAGGAGCAGTGATGCCACAGGACTGATACGTGATGGATAATAACCACTTGTCCTGTGTTTTTCTCCTTCTCTATCTTGCTTTCAGAACAAGAACCACCTGAAGACTGGGTTTTGCACGTCTTTCATTGTTATTTGTGTCTTTGTGAAGTGCCAGTCCCCAAGTATGATCCCATCACGTTTTGTTGTTGCAATCTAGCTATATTTAGATTGCTCCTGCGGACTATATCCAGCCTCTTACGAAGACTTCAGATGACCCAACACCTGTGAAGAGATGACGCCAACTCTCAATAAACGTATAAAACTGCTCAATTTTCTGAAAATCTGCTTTGAAACAATGTGTATAATAAAAAGTGCTATACAAATAAATGTGAATTAAATAAAACAGTGCATACTTTTTATTATTATTTTTTTCTCTCTGTGTTAGTAGGGAAACCATACATTCATTCTGCTTTCTGTGAGCGACTGGAGCATTCCCATGCTGCAAACTACGGTGTGTTTGATCAGGGTTGGAGCTGAACTCTGCAGGAAGGTCGATCTCCAGGAACAGGGTTGAGCACCTCTGGTGTAAACTATAAAAGGACAACATGCTTTTCAGTTTATTTTGGATGAATAAATCCTTTGCTGTATATAACAAAAGTCAACATACATAAAATATATGATCAAATGTGTAAAAACAATATTTTAAGTTCAGTATACTATGAATATATTTATATATTACTAATTATGGGGTGAACAAGTATCAAAAACATTAAACAAGATTCATTTTCCCTTAATTTAATCTTATAATTCACTTATTTGGAATTTATTTTCTAAGACAACACACTAACAAGACAATACTGTTTTAAAACAATGGCAAACACAATCTTAAAATATGTTAACAAAGCAAGTAGAGATAGTTGACCACATTAATCCTCAAACATTAGTGTATTTTATCTTTTAAAAACAACACTGATATAACTACATATACACACTACATATATGTGTCGATGTATTTTAAAAATAATGTAAATAAATTATTTTATTGTCTACTAATTACCAAAAATCGCAGTTCTGTCTCTCTAACTCAATGTAATCCAATGGCCCACTATGAACTCCCTGGAACTATTTAAAGTCTATGTGAATCACATGATGATTGAGCATTTCAAACTTCCCTTGTTGCAAATCTCTCTCTTTTAACGACTCTGGTATGGACTACGTCAATGTCACATCAGTGGTTCAACCATAATTTTACGAAGCTGTGGGAAAACAAAAATAACAACTTCATAACAAGTCACGGTCCTCCACAATTATTGAGAGTACCACAACACTCGATAATGGTGAACGATGGTAAAAATATAACTATTACTTACATATGTATAATATAGATATATTTTCTCTGCATTAGATTTATATACTGATTTCAGAAAGTATTTCTCCTATTTTACGTTGCAACCTTATGCTAAAATGCTGTAAATTGCTTTCTTATCACATCACTTTACACTCCACATCCCAAAATGACAAAAATTCTCCTGATATGTGTCGAGGTACAATTTTCAAGATTACAATTTTTAAAATTTTTAAGATATGTGAATCAACTAGAACTCTTCCTAGAAGAGCCTTATTGTATCTCTGAGCTCCAGAGATGATGTTCAGTAATGAAGAAACTGCAGTCATCAAGGACAGCCATCACTGCAACACTCCACTCTGCTTCATATAAAGACCTCAAAAAGAAACCAAAGTGCCCTCAGAAAGTGAGAAACAAGATTCTCAGGTCTGATGAACAGTTCTAAGCATGATGTCTGAAGGAAGACATTGCTCATCACCTGGGCAAAACTATCCAGTGGTGAAGTATGATGGTGGTATCGTCATGCTGTGGGTCTGTCTGTCAGGCAAAGACAAACAACAAAAGAAGGAAAGAAAGAGAAGAAGAGGAAGGAAAGCTGAATGAAGCCAAATGCAGTACAGCGATAATGAATACCTGGTCCAGAGCACTCAGGCCTCGGGCTGGACTGAATGTTCACCTTCCGCCAGGACGACGACCCTAATCACACAGCCACAACAGAGGACAACTCTACGAATGTCACTGAATGGCCTGGCCAGAGCCTCAACTTGAACCCAGTCTTGGAGAACCCTGGAAACGTCTGTCCACACGTGGTCCACATCCTGACAGAGCTTGAGAGGATTTGAAGAAAAGAAAAAAAACCCAAATCCAGGAGTGCAAAACATGTCACATCATACCCAATTAGACTTGAGGCTGTAATCGCTGCTAAAGGTCTGAATAATTATGCCAAAATGATGTCAAAGTTATCACAAGTCTGGTTTTTGCTTCATCATTAAAGAGTCTGGAGTATAGAGTGAGCTGCAACAATACAATATGAAAAAAACAAAACAAAAAAACAAAACAAAACAAAAAAAAAACAAGCCAGGGGTCTGAATACTTTCTAACTGCACTACACGTCCTGTTTGCATTTTCCTTTACTTTTAAGTAGATTTGAAAGCTAAATGGTGAATTTTGTAAGCGTAATCTTGAGAACTCAGTCCACCCTGATACGATATCCAAATTACCCTTTGCACCGGTTTCAGTTTCTGGCAGTCAGCGGGACTCTCACCCCTCCTCACCCGCTCTCCTGCTCCTCCACCCTCCCCCTTTGCGTCTGCCGTAAATGACGTTAATATAGGCAACCCAGACTGTAATTAGATCACATAGACTGGGATAAGTATTAAAGACATTAGAGTAAGTGAATGAGTCTGGGACTGCAGGCTATTGTAGATGGGAAGGATATAACATCACGCAGACAAACAAATCAAGATTTTACCGTAAACCTGCAAAGCGACGTACCAACCATCTACTAAATAATTCTTCGAAGTGTGCGTATTTAAAGGATCCGTGCGACCCCTCAGAATGCTAATGAATTAAAGTGACAGTTAGCAAAACAGAGAAGCCACATAATGAAGAAATGGGCAAAGTGCTTGCATTGAAATGTCAAAAAAGCACCATAAAGGTAAAAGCTATCAGGCCTTGTGTATGGATGCATCGCAAAACATGAAGTGGTGTGGGTAAATAATTCTGCTGTTTTCATTCATCTCTACCAGTTTGTTTCATTCATGCAAATTTGTGGACCAATTGCAGACACAACTGTCAGTCATTATGTCCTTGACGATGCAATCGACCAATCACAGCACAGTGAAGTGGAAGCACTGCCTTCTTTTAAAGTGTCATTTTCACCCCTATTTCAGCGTTACTCGCTCTCATTTGGACATGTTTGGACAGTGCTACCTGCAAATGAGCGATTTATACATCATCAGTCTCACGTTTTGTACTGTCGATTATTTTCGTGTTGCGTTTTTTTGAGGATATCTCCCCTGCATCCTGGGACAGAACGCTCCTGACGTCTGCTGCTGTCTGAGCACTGATAATTGCAGTACTGTACAGTACGTGTTGTGCTGAAAAGGCTTGTGTGTGTATTCATGCTGACCTGCTGGTAATATGAAGTGATGTTAGTAAAGCTGCCTGAACTCTCAAAACCGACGCGTCTGGAAGCAGTAAGTGCTCTAAGGGGCTTTGAGTGCGTGTGCACGCGGAGATACGGAGAGAAGTGGGAATTCTGAGAAACGGCGAGCGGGGAGAGGGAATATGTACAAATCAAGTGGGAGCGATAGGCTGAGATGGAGCGAGTCCAAGTACACACACTGTCAGACGCGCCGATGAAAAACTTGTGGACGGGAGGTCACCATGGCAACGGCAAAGCCCAAAGGCTTGTTACCGAAACCCGGTTAATTATGGAGAGGGAGAGATAGCTTTATCTCTCTCCTGTGGCCGCTCTCCTTCTATCCATCTTTCCATCCATCCAGCCCTCCTGGAAAAAACACACAGAAGGTGAATGAAAAATGGAGAGATAAAATAACAAAGAAAGATTGCTGCCAGACAGTTGTAATATACAGATGAATAAAACTGTTTCCGTGTGTGTGTGTGTGTGTGTGTGTGTGTGTGCGCGTGTAACACGTCTAGACCTAAGGCAGAGGAATCCAATCTGTCCACCACCAAGAGGCGAGGAGTGTTTATGTGGACGGACTGCTAATACGGCTTCAGAATGAGCAGACATTCATGTCGAAATACAGCGAGAGATTCTGCAGACTGACCTGCAGCGTTGCCACATTTGCAGCCTCGTGTGCCCAGCAGACGCCTTCCAGTAACTGTTCAACCAAGAATGAACATTCGGATCATTTACCCGCCCTCGTACTCTTCTTCTTTCTTTCTTCTGTGGAACACAAAATTCATTCTGACAGAACAGATTTGGTTGATATACAGCAGCAGACAAACAATTCATGTCTCCTGAAGTCTTATGAGAGGTTTGCTTGAGGAACAGAACATAATTGAAGCCATTATTCACACAGTTGTTATAAATCTGCAGCTCTTCTTGTGCGTGTTCACACTCGGTCATTTGTGTGTCGTGTTTGATGCCAAACCCAGTTTGGACTGTCAACATATTACAATCCATTTAGTTCCTTTTGCTGAGCACTGATGATAAACTAACTGAAATTTAATTAAATTATTTACTGATAAATGTGAGGAGCCGTTCTGGGAATGTTGTGGGTGGGTATTCAACACCCCCAAACTCTAATTTCTGTAATGTGAATGAATGAATGAATAAATAGCATATATTTACTTTTGATTAAAAAAATACCCATAATTTTCCCCCAAATATTGACTTTAAACCTCATGTTGTGTTCCAGTCATTTTGCCTCACACAGGATATAATAACTTATATTATATTATATTATATTATATTATATTATATTATATTATATTATATTATATTATATTATATGTGTGACCCTGGACCACAAATCCAGTCATAAGGGTACATTTTTCAGAATTGAGATTTATACTTTCCATTGATGAATGGTTTGTTAGGATAGGACAATATTTGGTCGAGATACAACTATTTGAATATCTGGAATCTGAGGGCGCAAAAAAATCTAAACATTGAGAAAATCACCTTGTTGTCTAGTTGTCCAAAGGAAGTTCTTAATAATGCATATTACTAATCAAAATTAAAGTTTTGATATATTTACAGTATGAATTTACAAAATATCATCATGGAACAAGATCTTTACTTAATTTCCTAATGATTTTTGGCATAAAGGAAAAATCGATCATTTTGACCCATACAATGTATTTTTGGATATTGCTACAAATATACCCCAGTGACTTAAGACTGGTTTTGTGGTCCAGGGTCACACATAATAATAACAATTATTTTTTTTAAATTAATTTTATCTAAAGGTGACCTATTATGCCCCTTTTTACAAGATACATTATAAGTCTCAGGTGTCCCCAAAATGTGTCGTTGAAGTTTCAAATTAAAAATACCCCACAGATCATTTATTATATCATTTTGCAAATGCCTACATGCTGTTTTAGTGCACGTCTCTTTAAATGCAAACGAGCTGCTGCTCCCCGCCCCTTTTTCCAGAATAGGACTGTGCCTTTAGAGCCCGTACTTCAGATGCTCTACTAAAAAACATCTGAAATCATGCATTTTAAACCATATTAGTTTCAACTTCTGATATCGGGTTTTCTGAGCGTGCACATCCGAAGCACATGCACAAAAACGGCTGTCATGGCATGCGAGCTTCTCTTTCATGTCTTATTACGCTTGAACTGTCAAATGCACACAAGTTTATGTTAAAAACACACAGGAGTCGGTTATGTCTGTGAAGGTAAACAGCTGGGAAAGAAATCGCATGTTTATATTAGATCTGTGTGTCAGCAGCGTAATATACAGTAAATAAATCAATAAATCCACTGATCTCTTGTCTCCTCTGTAATAATAATAGTAATAATAGTGTTGTGTGCTCATCTGTGCAGCCAAAGACAGAACAGTTAACATGCTTTGCTCCAACTTTTGCCATGGCGTTAGAACTGCTACACCATTGTCATTTGCGAAAACAAAATTAGGTCGTGAGTGGAAACGTGCAGATTAAGGGGTGGTAATATTATAATAAGATCCCTTTCCTACATCACAAGGAGAGCGAAATCTGAACGGCTTGTTTTTCCTCATGCTTGCAGAGAAAAGCTTACCAAAACAAAGTTACTGGATTGTCCTTTCATGTTTTCTGGGTTGGTAGATGCACCAGGGGCCTTTATAGCACTTAAACATGGAAAAGGTCGGATTTTCATAATATCTCCCCTTAATTTTTATTTACTTTTTTGGATTTTTTTCTTCCACTTTGTTACACTGGCCTACAAACAATGTTTATAAATTTCTTGTTACGTTATATTGTATCCAATCTTTTATCCGTTTGTTTTCTTTCAGTTAGCACAGGTTTTGTATTTGTTCTTGGAAGTGTTTGATCGCAGGCCTCACCGATCTGAGCTTATACACTTCAGTTTTTAAATGAACACTGGCCGAAATTATATACAAATAATAATTTTTGTCACTTAAAAACAAATGCATAATTTCAGATCAGTGAAACCTACACCCAGTCAGCTCCAAAAGAAATATAAATCCTGTAATTGAAAGAAAACAAGTTGACAAAAAGATTGATTCCAAGATTTGGTAATAATATAGCATGATGAGAGATCTACAAGCAAATGTTAAAAGGCCAGTCTGAAAGGGAACACCAAATTAGGTACAGAAATTCCAGCACAGCACAAGGGTTAATGTCAAATGGATAAATATGTTAACTGTGTTAAACAGATCCATCATATTCAGTTAATCTGTGAAGTGATTGGCAGCTCTGTCCCCTAAAGCATTGATTACCTTTACCAGCCCTACTTCTGAATGTATCTCACAATGATGATATATCTGACAACAGCAGGTCAGCTGATCTTTTGGATAAAGACACAGTCTATGTGTTTAAGTAGTCATTATATCATCATTATCTTGCATTAGTCCTTACATGAAAAACCCATAACCCATGAGTACCCATTATTCCCTGGAGTGGCGTACTTAAGCCTGCAGGTTAGCCCAGGGGACACTGCCTGCTATTTGCTTTTTACAAGCTGCTTTGGGTAAAAAAAAGACATTTGCAATGACTAATAGCCAAAAAGACTGCTGCACATATAATGCATATTTGCACATCTTCTCCAAATGTACACTTTTTAACACACTGATAACATAATTCACAAATGCTGGTCTTAATCATTTTCTTACTAGAGACGTTCTTGCTGCAAGGCGACAATGTTACCTGCTAAGCCACAGTGCAACCAAATCCCTTGCTATGATTTTAAGATAAGCAGGTATTGAAGCACAACCACTACAAAGACTACAACCTACATGAAGTAGTCTTCAGCTTTCCAAATGGAGTGGTTCAGCAAAAAAATCTAAATTCTGTCATCTACCAGTAGCCTACATCACAATATCTCATTTGTGTTCCACAGAAGAAAGAAAGCCATGCATGTTTAGAACGTTTAAATGTAGTTTAAGTAGTTTTTAGTAGTTCCTCGATAGTAACTTGACAAGGAAACATATGGCAGGGGACAAAGGGACAAGAAGAAAGATGCACAAGCCAGTGACCTCACCTTCACTCTGGTATAATCAATGCATGAGACTGAATGAGGAACAGAGAGCAGAAAAACCTACACTGCGTTGCTTTTTTTTTTCTCTAAGGACCTGCATATGACATATTAGAGCTCGTGAAATACATACATTAAATCATTAATGTGTTTAGGGAATAGGCTTACCTGTGCAGAGAACAGCGCAGATGGACCCGTCTCAAAGGAGCGGCGCTTCCTGTAGAGAACACAACATGGCCTCCATCTCATAAACTAACAGTGCGTCTCTGTCAGCCGCACCAGCCTTTATTAATGGAGACGCTGTAATAGCCTTTTAAAGGTGAAGTGTGTAATTTCTGCACCAACTAGAGCATCTAACTTCACATTTCCAGAAGAAAGTGTCAGCGGCAAAACTTGCTGCCACAGTCCAGTTGTCCGGCTACTATTATGGCTTTGCTTGGAGGTTCTGGACGGCTGGAAACAGCAGATTTTGACCATAACTATGTTTCACAGTATTTTATAGTAAGGTTACACATACAGTATTGTCCTGGCAAAGAAAACAATACAAAAAGTCAAAGCCCGAACTGATTTACTTTGTACATAAGGTGCTCACAGTTAGTGAATTCTCATCTCCGCTAACCGAGTAGCAAATATCCTTGACAGCGATATTAACAAAGCATAATAAAGATGCAATTAACCTAAAAATGACAAGGCATTCATCATTTCCAAACAGGGTCACCAGATCGCACGGCAGCGCGTTCGCAGTGTGATAACAGCAGCTCTCTCCGCATATGTTCACATCAAAAGGCTATAGATACACTTTATTATGCAAATATTGCATAAAAGGCATTCTAGCTGTAGGGCGTGTTCTGCATTCTTCCGATATTTATTCTCCAAGATGTTTGTTACATAATCTTGTGTCGAGGCTTTGAGCGTGAATGTTTAACCCACATCATATCATTGGCCTCTTGGGCATGCTGCCCACACCACTGTACCGCTGACAGAACGCCTATCCACCGAGAACATGCGGAGATACGGATAACTGCGGCTTACGCATCACAACAGTTCAGGTTAACTCAGTTGCGTTAACCCAGCTATACAGACGTTATCCTCTCAAGTCTTTATCACAGGCACATAATTTATTGCATTTGTAGGGTTAATGGGAAAGTAGTTAGTTTAATGGTTGCAGATGAATTTATGGACTATGATGCTCATTAGTCTGGTGCAGAAGCGAGATAAAGCTGAGGGTCCTAATGGTAACCGAGCATGTACTTTAACTGCTAATAATTAAACATTTATGTTTTCTAATATAGAATATCCTTATTTGTACAAACGTTTATCAGAGTGAGGGAGAAAAACAAAAATAATGTGCAAAGAAAATAAAAAGAAAAGAAGAAAAAAAAAATAGGTATTTTTTTTTTGGTATACTTATTTGGTAGTATTATCATGACAATTATGACTGCAAAGCAAACACACAAACATAAATTAATTGTATTGTAATATGGTGTAATCCTGGTAATATATCACTGTAAAAAAAATTACATTAGAATTAAATAAAGTAAAATTAAAACTACAAATGACTGCATTACATTAAAAACGTAGTGCAGCGCTAAATTATTGTATGCTGCCCAACTGCGCTGCTTTATACCTTTTTTCCGCTATAAAAAGGGGGGAGATTCCCCTATGAAATTACAGGGATAATATCTGTAGATTAAAGCGCAGATATATAACAAAGAAATCCCTCTCTGAGGAAGCCTCGCTCCGTCACTACGTGATATCCGCACTTCCTAAGCACATAAAGCTATTATTCCACTCTTCTGCTCTGTCTGGGCTGATGAACGGCCGCTGAAACATCCTGCGCTTGACATCGCTGAGAAATGGCAGGCGAATCAAACTGACACGAACGAGACAATACAGCAAGCTCTCTAACGATGGGAACTCCGAATCACTTCAGTGAGTCGGTTCGTTCACACGGTTCATTTTAACCATTCGATTCTTTCGAGTCACCATTATAAAGTGGCTCCAGAAATCCCATCTTAGAGTTGTGCATTTTTTCTTCTCTCTACTGAGAAATATTTCAGTTAAATACTGCTATTTAATTCATGCTTTACGTTTTGCATTTCAGTTTTTATTTTATATTTTTTTCTCCCTATTTAACACAAATTTGTATTCATGTTACTGTCACTTACGTCATTTCCCCTTGCTTAAAAAAAAAAAAAAAAAAAAAAAGCTTAGTTATGACCTCACCTTGTCACCCACTATACAGTAGGCCACATCAGAAATACTAGCGAATGAATCAAGTAACCGACTCAAAATAACGATTCGATTGCGAATCGGACACCGCTACGCTGTGAACCGAGCGTGAATTATGCATTCGGACTAACAAGGGAAAGTGATGCTCAGAGAGGAGGACAGAGGACTCGGAGAAGATGCATTAAAAGGCGATGAAGTTCTGTGAAGCGCTTTCTCGTCGCAGCGTTATGTACGCGCGTATGATTAATTTAGTGTAGTGTTTTATTGCTACGTAGCGCGGGGTGGATTTTATTGCAAAGAAAAAAATTAAACAATAGTCGATATCGGATGGTCGGCGAAAGGAAGAGAGAAAGGGGGGGTGTATGGTTTTAATGATGACTTATAGGCTACAGCGGACCGTCACTTAATTTTGAATTACAGTTCGAATAGCGCGGAACTTCGCAGTTCTGAGGAAATAACAAAAAAAAGCGTTCTATTCGGCGAAGGAGACATGGATGGAGAGACAGGCAAAGGAAAGGCTCTCTGATGTAAAGGTAAGTTGTCATAATATTCCATTTTGCTATTTCATTCGCTGAGTCTAAGCAGTTTTCAGGCTTTGCTGCCCAAAGCACAGCTGAATGTGGATCCGCTGGAATATAACAACAGACGCGTTTAGCGCAGTCAAAATTAAGCACAACTGTCACAGCATACAAAGCGACTGCCGAGACTTTCACCATTTCTGGGGCTCTGCAGAAATATGACCCGTGACCGAATGCACCTCGACACGCACAACGCGAGAGCGGTTCACACGTGTAATGTGTTTCTGCGCAATCTTTTAATTGTTACTGTGTGCACACACGCGTGTTTTCGCCACTGGCGTCGCGTCGTTAGCCTTGCCGTTTCAAAGCGCAAGTTAAAAAAGCGTCCTGAGACGCGTTCTGTAGCCCCCAGTAAGGGGATTAAAATGGGTGTTACGGTCGTTTAAAAAACGCCCAAAAAAGTTAAATAAGAATCCATGCGCGCCTGAGCTGGTGTTCATTACCTCATGATAAACGCTTGTGTGATATCTGGCTTCGGCGCGAAGAATTGCCATTCATAATGGTGTGTGTAACCTGTTTAGCGGGCTGGTTGCTGGTTAGGCGTAGGGGCTGCCTTCAAATATTGTTTTTTCATTAATGCGGTACATTGTGCTCATGAAGAGCTGGAGTCAGTGCGGTCACGGCGGCAGGTAGCAGCTGAACGGCTTTAAATTGTGAATGGTGCTGCAAATGGTGCCCAATGACAAAACCTCTAGATTTCATTGAGAAACCTTTGGGGTTTAGACTACTCTTGAAGGTGCTGTAAGCTAAACTGATGAGCGCCAAAAATAAAACGTACCTTTTACCTGACAGATATCATTGAAACGGGTGTCGTGAGAAATCACACCTGTATCTGTGACAGCCACAGAATAGGAAAGAGGAGTCAGGGGACTGACCCGCGCCTTTTTGCCAATCTGATACGTTCTTCGCCTGTCAATCATTTTAAATGTACGGATTACTGACATTGGGTAGGTTGACATGTCATTGGAGGGCGGGCTTTCGGGAACAGAACGTGTTGTGGAGGTGAGCCAAATGTTTAGAGGTTAGTAAAACAGCTAAAACCACTTTCAGCACCTTTAATTTTTATTTATTTATGTTTCAATCGCTAAAGTGGCACATTGTGCATGGCTGGCTGAACCATCAGTAAATAAAACTGTCATTGTTTATCAATAATAAAAACCCAATAAGCACATTCAAGATGTCTGTTAAAGAGTGTATCATTTGGAAGGTGTCTAAATGTTTTAACATGATAAAAAGCCTAAAAAGGCGTTCACCCAGCCTATATTCTTCATCATAAACATCATTTTAATGTCAGTCAGGGAGTGTTTTTGAGTCATTCTGCATATAGCTCTACACATTGCATTTTGCAGATGAAAGCGAACATCAATTAGACATCTGTTTGACGTACCTGTGCTATCAGAGGAGCGAGACACGGCCCGCCGCCTGATGGCCACATAAGACGTGCCTTTGATTCAATGGGGAAACATAAGAAATATCCTCTTAAGGCCCAGCCGGGTTAAAACGGCTTTAATGTTGTGTTGTTGAATGACTAATCCCCTGGTCGTGAGCTTCAGGAAATTTGGAGTGCTGGTTGTATAAACGCGGATTCTGCCTGCATGCGTAACACTCTGGCTCTCCCACAGGGCACTAACAAGACAGTTCACAGTTAGATCACAATCTCGGCATCTTGACATCTTGGGCTGCATCTTGAAATCAGCAAGTCAGCTTTTAAAGAAGCAGCTCGCCCATAAATGAAGATTCTCTCATCATTTTTTTTACCCTCAAATTATTCCAAAACAGTCCATGAAACATAAATGGAGCTGATTTAAAGAACGTTCAAAAACAGTGAATGTGAACACTGGCTTTCACCATAAAAGTGGTTCCTTTGACTCTATATCCTGAAAGCATACAACAGCTTTCTGTGCACAAGTTTTGCTTGGTGTATTTTTCCCCCTTTTTGGAGTCCATGATCACCTCCATTCATGTTCCATGGACAGTTTTGGAGTAAAGAACGCAAGCTGAAATCTAATTCATTATTCACAGAAGTCTTGTTTTGTGATGTAATTTTCAAACCTCATTCTCGTTGGAACATATTAAGTTTCGGTATTGTGCTGAACTCGGCATCGGTGACGCCAAATGTCCTGTAACTGAGAGCTATTCGGTAAATAATGACTGAGAGTCTCTGCTAGATGATGTCACATGTCCAGGTGGTCCATATATTTTACTCAGACCATCTGTCATTTGAACAAACTTTGTAACTTTGCTCTTCCAGAAAATGCCTGCTCTCAGACCTTGAAATACCAATCAAATGCTACTGCTTGCTTCTACTTAACAATGTAGATTGAATGCATGATTGATTGATTCAGCCGCCCTTCAGTTGAATTCTTCTCTGAAGACAAGGTGCAGAGCTCCAGGATATTGATCAACGCTTAGATCATTTTCGTTTCTATTCAGATCAGGGGTCAATAAGTCTAGGAGGATGGCGAAGCCCAGAGGAAAGTGCAACTTTGCTTAGACATATTTCAGTCATAAACATTGCATGCTTTTTCGAGCATGACCATTAGAACACTCATGTTAATGTCAATCATTTCAGTGATCACCAGTCTTTAGTATTTAGAGCAGTTTGCTCACATTTCAGATATTCCTTGCTTTCGCTTTTCGTTGTGAAGAGCTTGTCTGCTTCTCTCCATGATTATCTCGGGGGAATGGATCATGTTTTCAGCTTTTCCAGATCCAAGGGACCATCCCAGCCGTAAACATGTTCTCTCTCAGTCTTCCTGACTGTCAGCGTGGATGTGGATGAGTGTGTGCATCATTTATGGCCTCTCTGATGGGCACTGAGGATCTCGGTGTTTCCCTTCACTGCAAATGATTTCAGACGTTTGAAGGCCCCATCGTGAACGTGTGGCTCAAGAACAGGAGCTGCTTAAAAGGTCACTGCTCTGTTGCCTGCATAGGCTTCAGTACGTTGCTACTATATGATGTTATTATTGTTTTTGTCGTCTAAAGTCATTTGGAAAGTATACGATGCTGTGTGCGCAGAAAATACACAGGGATGTGCAACATACTAATGATCATCTGCCTGATTAGGCCAAAACAGTGGGTTAGGCAAACCATGATTTTCTCAGTACTTTTGTGATTTGTGTCTTTTCCAGTACAAATATCTTGATTTTAAATCAAGATACGTTTATGTGAGAAGCAAAATGACTTCAGCTATGAAGTCTTGTTTTCTTT
Organism: Cirrhinus mrigala; assembly: GCA_036247105.1. Lineage (NCBI taxonomy): Eukaryota > Metazoa > Chordata > Actinopteri > Cypriniformes > Cyprinidae > Cirrhinus > Cirrhinus mrigala. The sequence goes on along the minus strand of CM070011.1, from coordinate 1,039,327 downwards.
ATCAAATGTATCAAAATTAAGTGTTTTTTTGCTTTAAACAAGAAAAAAAAAATCTGTCCATGGAGTAAAAGAAAAGAATAAATAAACTCACTTTATTCTAATATTTTACTTAATTCAGTGGCTGAAGTCCTTTTGCTTCTCAAGTAGGCTAAATGTATCTTGATTTAATGCTATTTAGATATTTATACTAGAAAAGAGAAAAAACAAAATAAGCTATGCTAAGTAAGAACATTATTTTTTGCAGTGTATTGGCAGTAGATCAGTAGCTGATTATTTCTACAAAATGAAACAGTACTATACACAGCTGTTGTTGGTGTTTTCTAAGGTGTTACTCTGTAGATGCTAAAGTGTTCTTGAGGGGATTTTAACATCTTGCTAGACAGTTGTTAGCAGTTCTCAGTGGTAGGTACTGTAGTTTCTATCTGACACAGGACGTGAGGCTCAGGTCGCTCTTACCAAACGAATACATGAGATTATTCTGCTTGTTTTATTGCCTGCGAATGAGTATAAGTCTGAAGTACATTATAGCACATTTTTTTTCAGCAAGCTGCATGTTGTACGATTTATGTACCAGTACTGATCTGTACTAGTTACAAATTACAACTAATCAACTATCAAGCTATATCAGTCCATTCCTAAAGGAAGATTTTGCTCCATCCTGTTAATTAAAGAGCAAAACGGCCTCATTTCTAACACAAGCAGACAGGAAGTCCACATTTAGGACAAAGGACAAACAAGGACAGAGATGCAATTATGTGTGAATAGTCATCTCTTGATATGTGTAAGAGCTGTATAAATGCTGATTTTTGTAAGACTTCTCTTTAAGAGGGCTTCTCTTGGCACTATAATTTCCCTCTTCGTATGCTTATCTCCCTCTCTCCATCTCAGATTTTTTTTTTTCTCTCATGTTGTGATATTTCTTTGATCTCTCGCCGTTGTTCTCGCCGCGCTCGCGCTGATGCCCCTCCCTCCGTGTCTGTCTTCGGCAGGCTGGTGTAAGCAGCCGTGTTGCTTGTGTCATCAGAGAACAGGACCGAAAGGAGAAAAGGACAGGCGAGAGCCAGAGAAAGCGTAACGCGGCGGGGCTGGGTTACAGAAGAGAGACATGGGTGTGTGTCTTTGTCCCCACCGATCCGTTCTCATTCACAGGGTGACAGCTGGCTAGCAGTAGGGTACGGTGGCTCTGCCAAAGCCAGTCAAGCCAGACCACAGCAGAGATTTACATCCAGTATCCTGCATATGAACAGTACATACCAAATATGAAGAATAATCTTCATAATACACTTACAGAAACTGTATACTTTCGTATTATTTTCAATAAACCATTTGGGTCTCAGATGTGCAATGTAAAAATGATTTGTCAAAAGATTAGTGGAGTGTGCTGTATGAGAAAACACTATTTCAGTGTTTCTGCTTCAAAATGTCACGTTAAATGCGACGTGTTAATTAAATGTGCTAATTTAATTCAAATCCTACACCATTGTTTTCTCAGTGTTAACATCACTAGCAGTGAGACAGAATAGCAAAAAGAAAACATGTTTAATATCTTACATAATGCATGTGGCACATCTAAAACTATAATGTTAATATGTGACCCTGGACCACAAAACCAGTCATAATGGTCATTTTCTTTTTTATAGTGAGATTTATATATTTATATATCATCTGAAAGCTTCCCATTGATGTATGGTTTGTTAGGATAGGACAATATTTGGCCGAGATACAACTATTTGAAAATCTGGAATCTGAGGGTGCAAAAAAAATTAAATCGCCTTTAAAGTTGTCCAAATGATGTTCTTAGCAATGCATAATACTAATCAAAAATTAAGTTTTGATATATTTACGGTGGGAACATGATTTTTACATAAAATCCCAATGATTTTTGGCATAAAAGAAAAACTACATTTACATTTATTCATTTAGCAGACGCTTTTATCCAAAGCGACTTACAAGTAGGGAACACGTCAAGCGATTTGTCCTAAAGAGGCAAAACGACTTAGGAAGTGCTCATAATACCATAAAACAGGCATTGTTCAGATAAGTACAAGCTAGAAAGGGAAAAGAGTAGAATACATTTTTTTTTTTTTTTTTTTTTGATTAAATGATCAAAATTGATCATTTTGACCCATGCAATGTATTTTCTGGCTATTGCTACAAATATACTCGTGCCACTTATGACTGGTTTTGTGGTGAGGGTCACATATATGGTTTAGCTCAGGTCACAACTAATTAATAGCAATAAGTAAATTCGTAATGTTTTCAACACATTTTATACAAGTTGCACACATAATCCATAAAAAAACTTCCAGCACTATAAATATGCTTTGCATCATGCAGCTTACACATTAAATGGATGCATAATGCAAAAAATTACAAAACCGCAACATTATAAATCACATATGGCACACATTTAATACGTGGAACAGACACAATGCATAAAATAAGAGTCTAGTAACATGATGCTTCCGCTTCCACGTCGTGCACGACACATTATGCACATTACGAATTCTATGCATGTTATATGTACTGCACCCACAGAATTGTGTCGCACTGTTGAGCACTGTAGGACACACAGGTGAACTCACACACATATTTTACCCCCGTACCTTGACAAATGGAGCGTATTGCATCACATCAGCAGTGGGTAAAACGTTAGCATATTGTGTGACCAGATTATAAAAGTGGATTTAGTAGAAAACTGTGAAACGGTACAGCTGCTAGCTCAAGGCGCACACGCTCTTACATACAAATGGAGAGCGCGGCCGCCGGTCGCCATGGAAACAGGATTAGGCCCACCCTGCTGAAACAAAACCCACCTAAAACATTTTAAAGAAGGGAGGGAATGACTTTGCCTCTCTTTCCCCGTCTGATTAATGCAACGCCTCGCGCCAGCGCAGTCCGTGCGTTCGGATCGATGGATTCCGCCCCAGATTCACACCGCACTGTTCACGAGGCATATCCTCCAAGCCTGACCGCTCGCCTTTCTATAGATGCGCTGGAATCCGTCCAGGCGGTTCATCTGCGAGCGTCCGCGGGAGCCCAATCGCTTGTACAGGAAATCTATTTTTCTTGTGTACCCCAAACAAACGAGCTGGAGTCAGGCCTGCTGCTGCTGATTTGATTGGAGGTTTGTGTGGAGCTTAGATTTCCTCACCGTTCATTTAAATTCAGGCCCATATTCCAAACCGCACGTACTGTGGAATATGAAATTAAAGGATGGTTCGCCTACAAATCGGTCTGTTTCAGCTCAGCCCAAAACAAGCTGCTTTTCAGACCGTCCAGGCCGCCGTTTCCCGCAATAAAAAAGCAAAGTGCGACCGGTAACTGTCGGGCTCCAAGATTATCAGTGAAAAATAGCTTTCATATGGCTTGAGACGAGTTGGAATGAAGCACATAAGTCAGATGTCAACTACTTTTGTGGTGTTTTGTCATTTTTAGAGCTTGACAGCTGAAGTTATCATCCACTTTCAGTGATGCGCACTGAAACTCTTTTTGTGCTCTGCGGGGAAAGAAAAATCTTGTAGCTTTCGAGTGACATGAACATGAGCGGGTGAAGAGATTTTATTTGTTGCTGAACTTTTTTTTTCATGTCTGGTTTGAAAGGAATTATTTGCTATGATTATTACTGATGCTGATTAAAATGCATTACTGATCCAGAGTGTTAAAAACTGTCCTCAAGCAAAACCAGCTGGGCACAGTTATTTTAAATATTATTTTAATAAGATTTGAATTTTTGCGTTATGACTCATTGTGAGTATTGTGAAGTGCTTTGGGATGAAGATGTTTGGAGATGGAGGCTCTGCTGGTTTTGCTGTCACATTTTACTAGAGCTCCTGCTGTTTCTCATGTTTGTCTCAAAGTGGAACTGCTCACAAAATGGAACATTTGATCATCTACTCGCCCTCATTTCACTTGAACACGAAATCCACTGTCGAACAAAAAAGAAGATATTTAGAAGATTGTCCAAGCTTCTATTATTTCACCCAAATTAAAGAATTAAGCTTTGAAGAAGAAGAAGAAAAACACATTTAAGTTAGGTTTAACACAGCACTGTTTTCAACTAAAAATATAAAACCTTTTATGCGTTTTGGCCATTCATTTACACAACAGTGGTGTTTTGGGGGTCTGAAAATGCAAACCTTTGTAAACAGGTTTCAAAGTGCAAGTTTTGAAAATAATACCGTTTTTACCTCTGCGTAAAATACAAAACTGTGAATGTGAAAACAGTGACATGTGCATGCATGTGTGCGCAGACGCCACTATTTTTGAAAATAGGCTCATTGTCCAACTGCCCTAGAGTTAAACAGTTGAGTTTTACCGTTTTCGAATCCATTCAGCCGATCTCCGGGTCTGGCGTTAGCACTTTTAGCATAGCTTAGCATAGATCATTGAATCTGATTAGATTAGATTATCCGTTAGCATCTCAATAAAAAATGGTATTATGCGTAATATCTGTTCGCCCGGGCGTGCTGGTCTGAAGACGAGGTGTGTTCAGGGACTTTGTTGGCACGTTGCTATTTTGAGACACCTGAATACGATTGCACCATTGACCAACCACAGTATGAGCTTTTTAATTTTATTTAAAGGCAGCGTTAGTAATGTGCGCCTATAGGTGGGTGCACAACACGCGTACACTCTGCTTATCAAAATCATCCTACATCGCTGCAGAAGTACCGACCCGGTCTTTGCAAAGTGAACATGCAAAGAAGATCAAACACCCTTAACAAAAAGGTAAAACAGTGATATAGGATGATTTTGAAGTTGAGGGAGAACATGAGATGGCAGTTTTTCGACATACACTAACTGACATGAACCGGGACAAAAAACAGTCCAGGCAGAGTAAGACAAGATGAGCATTTGACATTAAAAAGTGTATAAATTCTATTATTTTCATTAAAATAACTGATTTTAAACCGTTTTGCTAGATAACACCTTTCTTTTCGGCTGGGATCATTTACAACCACATCCTCATGCACGAGCAGATCTGTTTTCTCTCTGGAGAAGTGTTCAGTCTTTGCTCTTGCAAATTCCACCATGTAAATTGCAAATCCGCCATGGTGCAAGCACAACTGGCTTTTAAAGGGAATGGGGAATTGAAACTCCGATTGGTTTATGGCACCTTACAACCAAAACACACCCACACTCTTAAAAATAAAGGTGCTTTAAAAGGTTTTTCACAGCGATGCCATAGAAGAACCATTTTTGGTTCCACAAAGAACCATTAGGTCAAAGATTCGTTAAAGAACCATCTTTATCTTACCTTTTTATAATTTGAAGAACCTTCTTTCACCACAAAGAATCTTGTGTGAAACAGAAAGGTTCTTCAGATGTTAAAGGTTCTTTATGGAACCATTTAGACAAAAAAGGTTCTTCTATGGCATCTTGAAGCAACTTTTTGTTTAAGAGTGCATGACTCATTAAGAGAATAGGTACAACCCTTTTGGACCAGGCGCGTGGCATGCCGACCTTTTTTTCCATCATTAAACTAGAGGATTTGGACATGCCCTAAGCGTACCTGCGGCATGCACTTCAGATCATGTTAAGATAGTGTTTCTTTACAAAGTAGCATCGCCAACTACTGGCCTGGCATAAATAATGCAGCTGATCCGTGTGAACACGTTTATATCTGTACTTGAAGCTTTTAAAAAAATGTAGGGAAAATGTTTACATTTTTTAAGTGCATTATTGCCATGTAAACAGCTGTTATCAAAATAATTTGTGCACAATATTCAGGAATGGTCTTTTCTGGGGGGCCGCTGTCTTGGAAGATTGAGCAAACACAAGTGAAAAGTCTAACTACATATTTCAGGATTTCCTGAAAACTACAGGCAGGAATGGAGCCACAATCTAAAAGTCCTAAAAAGCCAAACAAGAGCAGAGTAAAACTGTTGATGACAGACTTTTCTTTCAATGAACTGTCCCTTTAAGAGCTGCATTAGAAGAACCGTGTGTTCAGGTGCCGTGACAGTCACTAAAGATGTGTGCTATCAGACGTCCCACACGCAAACATGGAACATGCACCCATCTGTTTGCATCAACACACAAACACGCACGTAAATAGAGTGACACCAGACATAACTATCATTTTAGACTTTTCCGCTGCACAAGATGAGGCCATCACACCGAATGTAACCATATGTTTGAGGCTGGAGGATTTTTAGTCACTTGCATCTGACAAAACTGGTGCAAGCTATGTTTCTGTAGTTTGAAATTGGACTTAAATTTGGCACCCGTTTGTAAAAGACAGCTATGCCGCCTCGTTCGTAACCACGGCGGGATGCCTTGATGGAGGTGAGCAAAGGCTACAATTTCGGTTTCCATATGCTTTATGCTTCCTGAATTCTTTCTAATTTCACTTGTTGTAGAAATCACTCGGCATTGTGCTCACACCTACGCCATTACTATAGCAACCATTGAAGATTTACCGAAAATAAACTGCACTGCCTAAACCAATAGATGTGATTGAATCACTTGCTAAACAGTGTGGACAGTTAGTCCTAAAGTTCTCAACAAACAGTTATGAGTGTGCAATGTCAATAAACCCATATCGTGCAACCCAACGCATATCCACACAAAAGTAATTTTGTCTTTTGCTTTGTTTTTGTTTTGTTTTTTCAATAAAATATCTAAATATATAAAACAAGATAACAAGGTTGGCCAAAATACCAAAATAAAATTACAGTTTAAGCAGTTTTTGTGAGATTCAGATTTCATATGTTTTGATTTGTATATCATTTTATTAATTTGCCATTTTTTAAGTGTCACTGAAATGCTATTATAGTTTTTATTAATCGTTTTAAATTATTTTATTATTTTTATATTTGCTATTTTAATTAAAGTTTTATTTCTTTGTATGTGTGTTTGCCATATTTACTCATATGTTAGCATTATTTTATTTCAGTTTTAGTTGTAGTTATTTTAGCACAATAAGCTAATTAAAATGAGAAATGTTGCCTTGGCAACAAGCAAAAATAACAAAGGGTTTAAATTTGAAAATTATATTTTATTTCAAGCAACAAACATTGTGTGTGTGAGTGAGTGTGTGTGGTTTTAGTTTTAGTTAACTATAATAACCCAAGTTTGGGTCTGTTGCTTTAGGAAGCTCACTTTCCCTTATAGGAAAGTAATGTAAAAACTGCGGCATAAACTTCGTGTGTGATTATCTGCGGCAGCAAACTGTTTTCCCGCCATGGCTGTTGCTTAGTTCTTTCTTTCTTTAGTTCTTTTTTCTTTCCAGCCTGTGGAAACCACTCGAAAATAATTGTTTACGCTGCTTTCAAAAGCGACGCGTTTAGATCACAGTCACAGTTGTGTCACCAAATTTTGGTCCAAACAAAAGTCGTGACAGACGAGTGTGAGGAAGACGCGCAAGGAGAGACAAACATGATGAATGGAGGACAGTGTGTGACAAAGAGCCTCATTAGATACGTATCAGAAGCGCAGCTATATTTAGAAATACACACTAATTAATGATAAGCAATCTTGATTTGGTTTGCATAGGCTGAGCTTTCCAGGCTGTACTTGACGCAGCGACACACAACACACAACACACACATCTCAACACAACACACACTTCTCAAGAACAGATGTAGATCCTGATAGTCAAATGACAAACAATTCTTCCACTAAATTAATTACAAATACCCTCATCCAGACAATTACAATAACCTCGTCATTGTTTTGCTGTGTTTACATGGAAAGGCAGAATTTTTTCACATTTCACAGTCATTATTTGGCATTGACAGCCATACACTGAAAACTATTTTCACTCAGAAATTGCTATAGTGAATTTCACAAATAATTTCAAAGAATCTGCAAGTAACACATTAGATTTAATGTGAAATCTTGAAGTAGAAAGACCGCAGATAGTACTCTAGTAATCTACGGTGTATGTATTAACAGGTGTGACTCTTGAAATGAACATCTTACAGGAGTGCCTCGTATACTGCCTGTATGAACAAGTAACAAACATTCGTTCTCACTATTAAAATAACTCACAGTAAATATGAAAGATGCTGACTTGATCTGTTAAATCTTGATTAGCTCTGAAAGAAACAACCGCCTAAGATTAATTGCATTTCTTTCCATTAACCTTTTTCAAAACTGTGCCTTGTCATCTAAAAGGAAATATTTCCATCTGAGTTTAGAGTACTGTGTCGTCATTCTTTATGAAGATGCGATCTTATATGATTTGTTGGTTTTGTTGGACTGGTTCTGGCGTGATTAGGTGGAGCATCTGTTTCATGAGCTAGTGAAATCAGTCAGTCTGTCAGTCAGTCGTGTTTGCAGTCAGTCAGTCAGTCAGTCAGAGCTTTATTGGATGTTGTGCATTAAGAGCTGCACTCTGTCACACAGGCATTGCTTAATTTGATAACGTACACGTGCTGGACGTAATGGGATTACATTAACATTCATAATAGCACAAAGAAGGAGGCAGAAACACTGAACGTATAAATGAAAACTAATGCACACATACTGTACTTGCACAATTTGTGACCGGCTAATGCGAACACACATCATGATTTTGCCAAGGGATCTATGAATGTTTGCTCTGCAAGCTACTGTATGTTTCAAATTGATCTCAAATTTACACACAATTCAAATTAAAATGTGAAATATGAAAATTCTGTCATCATTTACTTCCCTCCACTTGTTTCAAACCTGTATGAGTTTCTTTTTTCGGTTTGGCAACAACTAACCACAATAAACCAAACAACTGGAAGTCAGTGGCTACCGCCAACTATTTGGTTACTGACATTCTTCAAAATAAAAGATGAAAACAATATGGAACAAACTGAATAATACAGTCCAAACTATTTTCCGACATACTGCGATACACAAACATTCTGATCTCACACTATTTCGGGCAGACAGTATGTGAACTGGGACGCAGCTTTTCTTGTTTTATTGACGCTCAGAAGCACCGATGTTTGTTCAGCCTGTAGGGATTTTGACGTAGTAATGTGACATGATGGAACATGCAAGGGCAAATGCACTAGATTACATACTGTAGATCTGGATTAGGATTTGTTCCTCATATTTCTCCCCCTAAAGCTTCAACACAAATCAGTGTTGTTGTAAAATATCACCGGATGAAAGAAGTGTAACTTTAGTGGTGGACAAACACCCATTACAGTCTAATCAAACCACATCAGTGACAGTCTGGATGTCTGGTCTCTGCTGCGAACCAGAGTTGAAGTCCCCCGAATAAACGGCTTCTGTGTGGAAACAGCTAGTCACGTCATAAATCAACCACCTGCTTGCTAATGTCGACATGTTTGCCATTAGATGTTCATTCTGAGTTAAATTTAGAGTTACCAAAAACACCATTTTATAAGAGAAAGTGCAGACAGATTTGTGACGGGATACATGTTACTAAAAGCGATGCGGTGACGTCAGCCCATTATATGATTGACTTACGAGAAACCGGGTTGCCCGTTTCTCCAGTGACACAGACGCAAGGTTACCATCTCTTCATTTAGGAAGAACACATGTATGTGTAACTGCAGATTTTGATGAATGATCTCAATGCCATCTGACTCACATGCATAAAGAAAATGAACACTATGCACTACTAGACTTCTAGATAATCAGTTTATGGCATTAATGCTTCTTTTCCTTTGACTGTTCAGTCATTGGACTGTTTGATAATATAATTTAATATAATATAATATAATATAATATAATATAATATAAAAATACAGTAAAGACACTAAATTGATAATTGCGATAAACAGTTTGGAAAACAGATGGATGGATGGTCTGATGATCAAACAGTTCAAGTAAAGTAGCCAAAAAAATAGATGAACATTGTATAATGTTACAATGTTACAATCCAAAACTTTTGGTTCACATTTCTGGGTTTATGGAAACACAGCAGAACACTTTTTTTTATTATTTTTTTTATTTATTTATTTTTTTGCTTGCTTCGATCTCTTTGAAAATTGAATCCACTTAATTTAAAATTCAATTTTGTTAAGTGTCAAAGAGAAGAGGGTCTTTATAAGATGGATGCAGGCCAGTTTCTCCTGCTCTTTTCTGAGGGAAAGACCAAATTATATTAGCAGTGAATAGACTTTATCTTTATGTTGCTGCAGGGCTTTCAAATCTCTATACTACAGAGTAATATGCGAATAAATGATAAACTGTGTTCAAAAATAAACAGTCTGCATACTGTCTACCATTTGACATGGACAGTCTGCACTGGGTCAGATATGGTCTACGCACCGATTCTGAAGCTGACCAGTTTTTCATGTCATAAATGAGTATAAAGTGAAGAAAGCGTGGCTGTGTTTGTCTGTGGAGTGAAGTGGATGATGTGCTGCCAGACTGTCAGCTCTTCTGAACGGCTTTTAGTACGTTTCTGTAAGGTCCCTCAGCGCACTTACTGTAATTGTAGTGAATGTGCACTTGTAGTGTACAGTACTTCAAATCTTAAAAAGTAGATTTTTTCAGGTAATATAATATTATTGAAACAAAAACCCTTTAATGAAATTAATGTACACTTTCATGACTTTTTTTAAATTATGTCAAATCAAAAGTGTATTTTTAATCTAAACATAAAAGTGTTTGTAATCTTTTGTCATGCCTAACTGAAGTACACTTGATTTTTTTTTTTACATGTTTTTTGATATTCCATTTTAAGTTGATATATTTTAAATGCAAGTGCAACTTATAAATGTGTCATTACAAATATATTTAAAGAAGTTTCAATTAGGGCTGTCAGTCGATTAAAGTTTTTAATCTAATTAATTACATGATGTTTTGATTAATTCATCTAATTATTTTTTTTATTATTTATTGTTTTTTTTGGTTTGTTTTTTTTTTACTGAAATGATACTCTAAATAAGAAACTAAATCTGCCAGCAGGTGGTGGTAAATATCTTTATGAGTCATTCATTAATTCATTTGATTCGTTCAAATGTTTGATTCATTCAGGAATGAAGTAAATGGTTCTGTTTATGATTCATTCAAAATGCGGATTCATTCAGAAGCTAAACACTGCTGTGTTGCTCTGAAATGCACAAAAATTCTGTTATGGCTTTATAGGTAACATGTTCTCTGTAAAACTGAGCAAATACACATAATATAGTGTGCATCATATTTGTCAACAGGCAACTGTATGAAATATGAGATGATGTACAGGTCTGAGTCGGGGCCAGTGCATTAACTGCGTTAAAATATTTTAATCACGTTACTTTTTCATAACTATTAATTAAGTTAATGTGTTGAACTGACAGCCCTAGTTTCAATAGAAATGATATTGAAAGTGTATTTCAGTTACCATAAATTCTTGTCAGTATATTCAGCAGTACACCATATTTTAAAGATGAACTATTTATGAGATGACATATAAAGATGTACTTAAGTCCTACTCAAACTGCACCCTAAAGTTCACTCATAAAGTGCGTTGAAGTCTTCAAAAACATTACATTTACTTAATGTAACACCCTTAAGCAAATCTGTAATGATGCGCTGAAGTTTATTTAATGATTTCAGTAATAAGTACTTTTTTTGTTATGAGTATGCCAAAGTGTACTTCTTGTTCACGAGGGTTGTAAGGATGCAGGTCTGCATCTGAGTGGGTGTGTAAAGACAACAGCATCGAAGCACCAGCTGGGTTTGTTTAAATCCCTGACCCTAAATATGATCAAACTGCCTTGGCAAATCATGATTTCTATTAGGACGAGGGCTTCACGTGTCAGTGTCAGTGATCCGCTCAGCATCTCCATCTCCTGCTCTGCCAAAACATGACAACAGGATGCTTTCTATAGCGCTGCCAGAGTACAGACCAACACTTGCCAAACACGAACTGCAAGTGCAAATTGGCTTTGGTGAGTAAATAAAACGTTGGCTGGTAACTTTTTTGGGGGTAAATGCAAAACCTTGCATTAGTAAAATCACTATTTAAGAATTATATTCTGTGGAAAACACACATAAACTTCTCATTGCAGATTGTTGTGTAATGGACAGCTTGTGCTCTTTGACCAGAGACATCTTTTACATTTAATAAGTGCCAACAGCTGAATAGTATCATTGATATAGCAAATATATATTTTTAAAGCAAATGATTCAAAATACAGTTTAAAGTCAGTGACAAAAAGGAATGCATTTTCTCACTTGACCAGCCACTGCCAAATGTGAGTTCTGGGCTCTGAATGCTGTGGTTAACAAATTATATTTATGGTTTGGTTCAAACCTTACATTTTGACTTAATATTAATCAATAATATTTATTTTCCCAAACACAAAAACATTCATACAAAGTAAAAATATAATTTATTATTACAAAGACTGTGCTGTACTTCAGTTAAAGAACGGTAACAATTATTTTTGTTATACATGCACCAAAATATTACTTATTATTCATTCATTAAAGGAGAAGTCCACTTCCAGAACAACAATTTACAAATAATGTACTCACTCCCTTGTCATCCAAGATGTTCATGTCTTTCTTTCTTCAGTCGTAAAGAAATGATGTTTTTTGAGGAAAACATTTCAGCATTTTTCTCCATATAATGGACTGATATGGTGCCCCGAGTTTGAACTTCCAAAATGCAGTTTAAATGCGGCTTCAAATGCGGTTCAAATGCGCTTGTAAACGATCCCAGCCGAGGAAGAAGGGTCTTATCTAGCAAAACGATCGGTTATTTTTATAAATATAATACAATTTATATAATTTTTAATCTCAAATGCTTATCTTGTCTCGCTCTCCCTGAACTCTGTGTATTCTGGCTCAAGACAGTTAGGGTATGTTGAAAAACTCCAATTGTATTTTCTCCTTCAGCTTCAAAAATCGTTTCAAAATCATCCTACATCGCTGCAGAAGCACCGACACAGTGTTTGCAAAGTGAACATGCAAAGAAGATCAAACACCCTTAACAAAAAGGTAAAACAGTGATATAGTGAACATGAGATGGGAGTTTTTTGACATAAGACCCTTCTTCCTCGGCTGGGATCGTTTACAACCGCATTTGTGAGCGTTTGAAGCCACATTAAACTGCATTTTGGAAGTTCAAACTCGGGGCACCATATCAGTCCATTATATGGAGAAAAATGCAGAAATGTTTCCCTCAAAAAACATAATTTCTTTACGACTGAAGAAAGAAAGACATGAACATCTTGGATGACAATGGGGTGAGTACATTATCTGTGAATTGTTGTTCTGTGAGTGGACTTCTCCTTCAAGACTAGCCCGTCTGTGTTCTGCACATCAACACTCTGAAGTGAATATTATATTTGAACAAAAAATGTTTTTAATTTATTCTGTGGCATTTAAACCAGGATTTTTTTTTTTTAAACTGCATGGTTTATGTAAATGGTATGGTGGTTTAATTTTTCCAATGTAGTCCTTTCCAGGAAGACTATAGAAACTGGAAGTATTGATGTGCTGCTGTTTTCAGGATTCATGGTGTGTTTAGGGTCCGTGTCAGACAGGAATCTTAGGATTCATGCTTTGCATCATTGCCTTGTTAAGATTGATTAGGGTGTGGTTTACTCTGCGTCTGTACTCTGGAGTACTCTAGTAAAAATACAATCCGGCTAATGGAGTTCTGCTGTGCTGTCAGTGATAGAGAAGACCGGTAACCAAACACCACCCAGACCAAATGATCACTTCAGCATTCGTCCAGCAATTACAGATACACAAGAACATTAATTTGTTGTAATAAATGCCAGGTTAATGGCATTAATATAGGTTGGTTTTCTTTATTAGTTTTGTTTGTCATACATTTTATGGGGTGCGTCATCCAAAAAAATGAAAGAACCAGAATTAGATTTGTGGCCTCCTTACAATTCTCATCCCTACTGGAGTGGAAAATGAGAGGAGACAAGAAGAGTGTGAACCCGACTGAATGAAGTGTGAAAGACCTGCTGACATGATCCGATAGGCTGACAAGTGAAATGAGATTGAATGCAAATGTTGGGGATACGGCTGTGACTACTAGTTCAACCAGGAAGACTGTCTTGGTCAACCAGCTTCACTATGCTAGTCGACCAGGCATTCATCTCCCATACAGTGATGTAACTTGCTTATTAACTACCATAGTATAATGTATAGTAGGGATGCAACAATACAGTTAGTCCACGGTTCAATACGTACCTCGGTTTTTATCCACGGTTTTTGGTTCGGCCACATCAGTGTGTTTTTTTTTTTTTTTTTTTTTAATTAATTAACAACAAAATACACCTGTAAACCTCTGTACCCTGGAAAAAGTGTAAATTATTATATGTCTGCTTTATATTTCTTTTGAGAAAGGTATTATTTTTCTGATTTTTACACAATATAGAATGTGTTTCATTCATACTGGACGCCAGAGGGCGCCCTCATGCAGAAAATCCACATATGTGTCAAAGAGAGAACACTGATGACGTTCCAGACAGGAAATCTCTAATATGGATAAAGGCATCGCTATCGCTGTAACTGAATAAAAACAAGATATAAGGCTAAACGTTTTGAATGATGAAATGTAAGGACAATAAACACTCGTCTGCAATAATATATGGTTTATCTGTGTTCTTCAAGCCATCTCGGGTATTTTCAGAATGATTAAGTATATTTGTAAGCCATTGCTAATCGACATACAGTATAGAATATATTGTCTGCCTCATTCTATGATAAGAAGCCACATCAGATCACAAAAGGAAGTTATTTCAAACACTCGACTGATGCTGTGAAGTAAAAATAAGTTATAATGTTCTCTTTTGTTGGACAACAGGTTTAGAAAGGCTTATCATTGCATTTCATTAGAAGGGAAGATGCTCTGCATGTGTTGCTTTTTCAAATATAAACGGGGAGGCGTTTCCTCATCTCAGCACGTGAAATCACAGGCACACACAGCAAATTTTGAGAGAGATAAAACAAGGAAATGATTTAAATGCAAAACTGAAAAACTGCAATTCACAAGCGCGTATTGAACCGTGGGTGTCGTACCGAACGGTTTGATATTATATTGAGAATTCTGACATCCCTAATGTATATATGATGCATCGCTGAAGAAACTAACCAACAAGTCACAACTGTTTCCTGATGTAAGGGATTTACAGAGGTCAGTTTAACGCAAAGGGAATCATTTAAGATTGAACAGAATCTCCGTTTTACAGCGGATCAATGAATCGCTGGCCGAGCTGTATAACACCAACTCTGCAATGGATACTAATATCCACAATATAGTGAAAACACTATTAGCATGGTAACAAGGTCGGCAGTTTAAGACATTAATTTATAAGCACAAAACACAAGATACTTCTCTTTTCAATATGAATAGGAATTTATTGGAAAAACCTAAGACATAACTACTGTAACACCATAGCACGCATTCACACATTCATACGAGTTGCGGAAAGAGAGAAAATGAGGAAAGAATGAGTTTAGAAGAGTGAAAATATGAAGTCCCAAGTTTATAGCATACGTATATGCAATTGCTTAGACCTGAACAACCATCTATCATTTAATTAACCCTCGTTTCTCAATGAGGTTATTAAACTTTATATCAAATGCACCAGTTCAGCTAGAATCTGGAGGTTGTACTTGCGTTGCCTTTGTGTTAAGGGGTTTCCTTTGATGACGTTGTTGCAGAAAGGGGTTCCCCGAGGTTGCTGATTGGCTGGAAGTTCATGGTCTTTCGAAGTGATGTCTTGGGCGTTGGCTGGAGGATGGAGTCGTGTGCGCTGGTTGAAGTTTTGAGGCGGGCACGAAGTCTGAGACGCGGCTTAGCGGCAAAACTTAACTTAGAACACGCAACTCTCAACGGAAAGAAAAAGATTAAAGTAAAAGAAAGAAATGTGACGATCTCCTCATGTTTCGTATTAGAGGAGTGGCTGGCGTGCAAGCCAGGAAGCGTTCAAAGAACGCAAAAAGCAGCGGCAAAAATGATGGCTAAGAGCATGGCTAAAGAGATGGCACGAAGCACAAACTAAAAGCATGACTAAAAGCAATGGTTAAAACCAATAGCTAAAAGCAAAATTTGATGGTGTCCTGTGGTTTTAAACTCAGTTTTGGACACATCCCAAAATGGTGTCTTGACCGATTAGATGTTGTCTTAACTCAGGATATTGCTGTGTTTCTCCTCCCAAAACATAAATCAGCATGTTATCTTATCAGTTACATGGTCAGAATTTTCCCGCTCTTGCAGAGTAAAATTTGGCCATGATTTCTATAACGTGAATATAATACATTTGACAAAGAATTGATCGGTGGAAACGTTCAAAGCATGAGTTTCAAACTCATACATACCGAACACAGATATAAACCCTTAAGCTATTCAATAGTTATTAAAAGGACAAACACAACGAGTGATTAGAACATAATAGACAAATGTGTGGGTAACATACATAGTAGGGAGTTATGCAATGGTCTGATGTTCATTCATAAGTCCTTTTAAGCATCATTTAGGTGCATATTTAGGTAAAAGGGACAGTCTCTCTGTCATTCGGTGAACTAGGGGCATGTTCTGAGGAACAAAAGAATTCTGAAGGAATTTCAGTCTGGTTCTTGTCTTGGGTGGGGGAGCACCACCCAACAAAGTTTCCTCATGTGATGGTCCTGATGTGCTGTATCTTTGACCAATGGTCTTGGGTTTCTTGCCCCAAAATTGACAATCTCCTTCCTGAGTTGGGATTATCAATAATTGTGTTCTTTTGTTTTAATGTTGCAAGTTGTTCAAAGCTGTTCAAAGTTGGTTGGTTAGGCTTACTTATCCTGGACAGATCTATGACGTGGTCCTGGGCCTCTTTGTGGAATTAGGCTCTTTGGTTTTAACCAAATGTTCTGATCGAATCTTCCATTTGTCTGATTCGCTCTGATACCCTACACTGAACCTATGTTGTAAATGTTGTAAATAATGTTCAGTTTCTTTCACAGACTGATTGTTTCGCTTCGTAAGACCTCAATATATCGTCAGGAGCCGTGGGTGTTTATTCTTTGCTCCTTAATTTGTTTTATTTGATTTTGCTACTTCATACTCCAGGGTTCCTTTACACATTTATGCACTGCACATATTTTAAAACTGATTGAATCATACAGAATATATTGAATGTTAGTTTGCTTATTGTTGCCCAAGTTCCCATTATATAAATTTGCAATTCTGTCTGCAAATGTTCGTTTGAACTATGGTTTCAAGAAACCCTGAATGTTAGTAGAGATGGAACTCACAATCATAGTCGGCTAGTGATGCTTTTGGAAAACACACCCCAGATGGAGCAGCGCTAGGCAGCATAAGCAGTCAGCTTTAAGGCTGTGAGACGCAGGAGTGCTGAGAGTGAAGCAACACCTTCAGGGAGATTTGCATAACACGCATATAGATATATACTGAACAGTTGGATATATGGCGAAGGCTCTCATTAGTATGGAGGTAATTAGATCGGCATGAAAAGTGCCAAACAAGCCAACGCATCACTTCAAATTTGCAGTTCACATATTTACGCTCAAGATCCACATGCATATGAGAACCTCTATCAAATGCGTGCATTAAAATATACAGTGAGCTCACCGTGTGATCACAAACACATACGGCACCAGACATTCTGTGTTTATAAAAGACAAAATGTGCATTTCTACTTGTGTCGTTCTGCATTAGTGGATGACTTTGAGATAGAATACAAATGGAGATGGCTCACATTTATTTGTGCATTGAATGCAATATTTGAGCACTTTTGTGTCAATCTAATCCCAAGACATCTTTAAAATAAGATCAGTTTACTTTAGAAGCAAAATTCAAAAGATCGATATTAATTTTAGAAATCAATATAATAAGCTAGAATCATAGAATCATGTCATATATAGAAGATGCTTTTCCTCACGGCATTTAAATAACAAGCTGTTGTTTCTAAAGAGGTGATAAGAAGTTCGACAATACTAAACTCCAGAACTGTTCAGAGGAGAACAGACTGGAACTGATAAAAAGGAATAAAATAGTGAAAGTATAGAGAAGATATTTCTATTTTATTTTATTCAATTATTATTATTATTATTTTTTTTTTTTATTGGTTTCAGGGTTCAGTCAAGTGTTTGCAGAAAACAATCAGTAGACGTTCCTTGATCATTGCAGAGGGATATTCTGTTTATTATCATGTTTGCTTTGGTTTTGTTCTTGTTTCAAGGTTTTGCTTCACTTCTTATTTGTGTCTTACAGAAGCGTGTTTGTTCAGCGAGTCCCTTATGTTGTTTTCTTGTCCTGTCAATTTTGAGTCAAGGTTAAGTCAGTTCTAGTCTTTGGTCTCTTGTATTTTCTTATTTGAATAATAAACTGCACTTGGGTTGTGAAACCTTGACTCTGTTTTAAAAGAATATGTCTTAGGGTAAGAAAAAATAAATTTAAAAATGCATGTATGAACAGTTCTGCTTCTCAAGTAAATGTACACTGTAAAAAAATGCACAGTTTGGCAACCCGATGCTGGGCTCAACCCTTTTTGACCCAGGTTGCCAAAGTGATCCAAATTGGGTTGTTTTTAACCCAGCATTTGTGTTCATGTTGTTTCGACCCAGCTGGGTTGGGTTAAATGTTTATAACTACAAGAATACATACAAACAGGCAACAATAGATGCAAAAGTAAAACATGTCATGATAAATGAAGTTGCTTTTTAAAAGTTCACTAAACATTGTTGACTAAATATTGAATAGCTTGTGTTTAAAGGAGAAGTCCATCTCCAGAACAAAAATTTACAGATGATGTACTCACTCCCTTGTCATCCAAGATGTTCATGTCTTTCTTTCTTCAGTTGTAAAGAAATTGTGTTTTTTGAGGAAATCATTTCAGGATTTTTCTCCATATAATGGACTGATATGGTGCCCTGAGTTTGAACTTCCAAAATGCAGTTTAAATGCGGCTTCAAACGATCCCAAATGCAGTTGTAAACGATCCCAACCGAGGAAGAAGGGTCTTATCTAGTGAAACGATCAGGTATTTTCATTTAAAAAATACAATTTAAATACTTTTTAATCTCAAACGCTCGTCTTGTCTTTCTCTCCCTGAACTCTGTGTATTCTGGCTCAAGACAGTTAGGGTATGTCGAAAAACTCCAATCATATTTTCTCCCTCAACTTCAAAAATCGTTTCAAAATCATCCTACATCGCTGCAGAAGCACCGACACAGTGTTTGCAAAGTGAACATGCAAAGAAGATCAAACACCCTTAACCAAAAAGGTAAAACAGTGATATAGGACGATTTTGAAGTTGAGGGAGAACATGGGAGTTTTTCGACATACCCTAACTGACATGAACCGGGACAAAAAACAGTCCAGGCAGAGTAAGACAAGATGAGCATTTGACATTAAAAAGTATTTAAATTATACTTTTTTAATGAAAATAACCAATCGTTAAGCTAGATAAGACCCTTCTTCCTCGGCTGGGATCGTTTACAATCGCATTTAGGATCGTTTGAAGCCGCATTTAAACTGGATTTTGGAAGTTCAAATCGGGGCACCATATCAGTCCATTATATGGAGAAAAATCCTGACATGTTTTCCTCAAAAAACATAATTTCTTTACGACTGAAGACAGAAGGACATGAACATCTTGGATGACAAGGGGGTGAGTACATTATCTGTAAATTGTTGTTCTGGAAGTGGACTTCTCCTTTAAGACCAGATTTGACCTCTTATTAGGTTTATTGTTAATTCTGTCAATGAAAATACAGATAGTCCCATTACGTTAAGTCCTCATATTTTGAGTGCTGTCAAGAAACATACAAACTGTGAAAGCCTGCGGAGGAGGACAGTAGTGAAGTGTTTTTACTCTGCTGTAAAAAGTACTTTTCAAGTGTCTGTTCTTTATCAGGGTGTTTTTCTTTAGGAAACTTTACTTCACAACATTCCAAAGCATACTATTGTACTTTTTATTGCTCTATGTTTCATACTGAATATCATTTAATACTTAATTGCATTTGAAATCTAGTACTTTTTTAGTTTTACTTAAGTAAAAATAATTCAAAGGTTTACTGGAGTACAAGAAAGTACTACATTTTTAATGTTCTCAAATATTAAAAGTAAAAAAAAAAAAGAAAAAAAATGAAATGAAGTGCAGTAAAACGTATGACATTATGCTTTAGAATGTAGAGAAGTAAAAAAAAATCAAAGCAAAACACTTTTAATTTACATGAGTAAAGTAAAAATACTGCACTACTGTCCGCCTCTGTAAGCCTGCAATAAACGGTGCGTTATAACAAATCGACAAGATTAAAGCATTGTAATCACTCCTCTCAAGCACCGTTCTGGCTTTTTAATTCCCGTTCACTGTTCTAGTGATTGTAGTGTGTGCGAAAAACATTCCGACAGAAACCTCCAGTTTGAACAGAAAACATATGAAAGCATATCATATCACATCAAACTGTAGGATTTTGTGTATTTCTGTTTGGCTAATGACGTCACAGTATTTCTAGTAGAATACAGAGTTATTGTCAGGGCTTTGCTTTGTGGTTGCTAAGGTGTACTTCCTTGTTGCTAGGGTGATCTGAGTGTTTGCTTGCTAGAAAAAGCTAGAAAAAGGGTTTCAGATATTCTGAGCTGTAGATGTGTCTGATTTAAGTTAAGTTATGCTAATGTAATTCTCAGTTGTTGTTGTTTTTCATTCATTTGTTTTATTAATTCTCATGTGAGGAATGAATAGCACACGTCTCCTCAACAGGTCACGTGACTGTACTACAAAAAAGCAGGACGAGTTCCGCGCAGGATGTAATCCTTAGGGTGAGGGCTTTGTTCCCCAACCTTAAATATGAGAAATAGCAACAGTGGCGCCGCTGCCTAGCAAGCACCTCTTTTAAATTAATGGCTTTATTATTAAGCTCAGCTTCCACTCCACTCCAAAAGCAGCCGCACCTGCAGTCATTTAATATTCACGCTGTGCGTCTGAGCGCCGGACGAGCGCTAGCAGCCTCTGTCTGCGGAGAGACGCAACTCCTGGAGCATCGCTTCTGCTCGTCAAGTGCGGCGCCGCAAAGAGAAGCGAGGCTTGATTAGGTCCGCTCTTCTAGATCTGTCATTACCCAACACACACACACTCACACACACACATCCACCGGGGAGAGAAGTGAGAGCTCTACAGCAGCGGAAGCTGTCAGTCTGAGAGCGTCTACACGTTTTAAGCAGCATTCGCAGACCGAGAAGGGTTATAATGCTCACGTCCACACCTCCACCCGCTCCACTGATTAGAGCTGTCATGACATCAGACAGCTGGGTTTCACGCTCAGGTCTGCAGTAGCGATCATGCTGTAAGAGTGTGAGCATACATACAGTACGTACAGTAGTAAAGTGTCTTAAATACACATGAGAACGAACGCCTGTGTGGAGTGACATTAAATCAGGAGCTGAAGCAGCAGTTTTGATGACATGTAATGAGATACATTTAGTTTGTATTCAATGGAATAGTTCACTCAAGATAATCAGTAAAAATGCCCATGCTGGTCTTTTTAGTTCAAGAAAGAGACGTGCTCACAGTGTACGGGTGTGAATAATGCATACATTTATTTTTGATTCTTATGCGTATTGTCGACAAACAAGCAATAAATTAAAGTGTAAAACACATTATGTAGTGGATAATAATGCATTATTCTGTTAAATATCTCTTTGTATGTTTGATAGAAAAAAAAAATGAGATAGGTAAAATAAATGTTTCAAATCACATGAACTAGCACTGTAAAATAATTATTATTTATTAATTTAGGATTTTAAACTAAAGCTAGATTCTTGAGTAGCGGATGGCATTTCTCCTTAAATAATTCCCAACAAATACACGGTACATAAACAAATATAGATCTCTCAACAGATCAATTCAGTCTCATTTTTCAGCATGAGATAGATTTTATGGTTTCAAGTACAGAGAGAACAGAAACAAACAAAAAAAAGTCTCTCCTAAGGACAAAATGGAGAACATAAATAATGCATTAATGAACAAGTATTAATGTTGTTCTCTTATAGTTAATGCATGTGTATTTATATATCAGAAATAGTTTTGTAATATTGCTTTTACTTATTAATTAATGTTTCATGTTTATTTATATGATAAATTGTATTCAAATATTTTATTTATTTACAGTAATGTAGTTTTAATATAATCTATATATTGTGATAGTTTTTTTTTTTTTTTTTTTTTTAATTGAATTAAATCTTTTTTTTGTTAGTTTATATATAGTTTATATATATATATATATATATATATATATATATATATATATATATATATAATGATAACAACCCTGCTGTGATGTTGGTTAATAGTCAAATTAGATGCAAGTACACAAATAAAATATTACATATATTTTTTTTAGAAAGTGATTTATTTTAAATGTTATTGTTAATTAAAATTCTTCATTTATTTTATATTTTTTTATGATTTATGCATATCATTTGGGTTAATATTTCACATTTTAAGGTGAATATGATCACTTTTGAGGGTTTAACAAAGATAATGTAGGGGGAAAAAAAAAATAGTGAATTCACAATCAATTGAAAAATGGATTGGATTTTTGTGGCCTTAAGTGTGCGTATCTGTCAGCGTCCCGAACATGACTGTGTTCAGTAATTGAGAGCAACTCAACTGTAACTACAGCTGTCTTTAACATCTTCACTCTTTTTATTCCTCTCTCATCTCTTTTTCCACTGATGCACTGACCTTGCTCGCTTCCCACCTTGACAGACTCCAACTGCTGCAGCAAATGTGTGTAGGGGGTGGGGGCAAGTCTGACACTCTAAATTGTGTGTTTGTGTGTGTGTGTGTGTGTGTGTGTGTGTTAAGATGGATCACTGAAGTGTCCAGCACTTAAATTGCCTGTTTATTTCTAGCCACCTCATCATTTCCACTGGGAAGTGATAGCTGGCAGCGCGTGCAGCGGGGTGAGAGTATGGTGAGAGTACGGGGGGGTCTTTTTCTGAAGGTGGACATTAGAGGGGGTTTTATTAACCTGAGTGTTTTTTACAGTGTGTGTTGGGAAGTTCCGAGAAAGAAATGCTGAAAACAATGTTGAAGCTGATGAAAATGACTCTGTGACTCTGTGTGTGTGTGTGAGAGAGAGAGAGAGAGAGAAAGAGAGAGAGAGAGAAATGCACCATTGTTGCACCAATTTATATTTAGTGTTTTTTTGCAAAAAGTCATCCATTGGTTATTTAAACTTTAACCTTGAAAGGACTATATGTAGAATTCACAAACTCATGTTTTTAGTGACACCGGTGGCCGTTATGTGAACTGCAGCCAGCATTGTTTGCTTGACACATGCACATGTAATGCAGAAGAGACTGAATGCGATTCAGTGCCCCATTATATTCTGTTTGTTCTTTGCTTAGAAATAAAAAAGTTGTAAATTCTTTGCTGCAACATACTGTTTGCAAACATCAAGTCACCATCCACCATGTTGAGAGCGACATTTAGATGAATATGTAAATATATGCTGTGCACTTTCCTCTTATTAACAATATAAACACACAACAAACATGACAGCAGTGAGAAAACAGTAGTTAAGAAAGCATCTGATCACAGCAGTGTGGATCTGCTTGCACCAGCTCTGCAGTTCAGCGCCATCATGTCGACAGATGAGGTCAGTTAAAGTGATACTGAGATTAAAATGATACTTATGATAGTTTGATTATAAAGTATATTTGAGACCACAGACTATATAGATCTGGCTATGTGAACTATAGTTTGAATTAATCAATTTTCTTTGCATGACACATTGACTTTACAGCACAGAGCAACACTTTCACTTACATAAGCATTTGTTTCAAGTGTCATAGAATGGAAGAGCGGCTCTCGGGAAACGTGCAAAAATGTCACATCCTTTAGATTATCCTGGCAAAAACGTCCCAGAGTCCTTTAGATAAAAAACAGTCTAGAGTCTGCTTTTATAGACAAGATAGGAATTTGGGGAAGGTCTTGTTTTTCAAGCTTTGTTACAAGCTGTTCACACATTGGCAATAAAAAAGTGAATAATACATGAAAATTATTGCATGTTGGCCCTTTAAGTATTAAAATATTAGGTGTTTTAAGGGCCCTGCTCCATTTGTGCTACAGACATGAATGACATCTCAAATCCTGCTGATTTATCATGCTGGAGAGATTGCTGTTAAATTACCAGAGAAAAATAAAACAGGCAGACGCACATACATACATTCGTGTACATGTCACTTTTCACCCAGAAAAGCAAAAGAAAGAAATACAAAATTGTGATGCTATGTTATATGTTTAAAACATGAACAGATGTTGCCCCAGCTTTCCAAAATAGAGTCATCTGAACACAGTATTTTTGAGTTCCCAGCTTGGCTTGAAAAAAACTTCATGTGGTAACTATTATTTAAAATTGTTTGACACTTAACTGGCTTCATTTTGCTTTAACATTTGTTGATGTGTTATGGTTGTCAAGTTATTTTACCAAATTGATTCTAATAGTTTGCTTTATTATTTAAGTTACCTTTTTTTTTTAACACTGATATTATTATTATTAATAATATTCAGCGGTCACACGTAAAAAATGTGTATGACCTACGAGTTCGGCTCCTTAACAGCATTTCTATGCCAAAGGAAAATAGTGCTCAGTTTTCAGCTATGGAAAGTAAAGTTGAGATCTCTGACTTTCAAATGCAAACTGAGCCAATCTGAGCCACAGAGCTACAGTGTTCACATGTTTCATGGGTATCAGCCTATGAATGGCTTCATTCTAGCTGCATCTGCATATGGGAGAAAGAACAAATTACACACTTCAAAAAAATTACACACTTCACCTTTAAAGACGTCTCATTTGTGTTTTTTCCTTTCCGACAGAACTAACGCATATTTTTCTTTCTGTCTATTTTTCTTTTTCATTCAGAAATAACGGTATCATGAAAACCCCTCATTTTCTTTTACACTTTCCCATTTTTAAGTTTCTCTTCATATTGTCTTTGAGCTTTTTTTCTGTTCTTTATTCCCTGAATGAGTCACTCCGAAATTCATCTCCTCCAGCATCTCTGAAGAAGAGAGACAGACAGAACTCAGAAAGAAGAAAATAAGCGTATTGTATAAGGCTCAAAATGACACCGATATTAACAAAAGGAATAAAGAGCAATGGAGGAGAGAGAGTATTCACAGACGATGAATCCCTGCTGTCTGTATCTGCCTTTGACTGGGTCTCATTTGGCCGTTTGGCACGTGTCGCTGTGGAGGTGCTCGAACAGCGGTGTGGTGTCTCATCTCGCTCTTCTCCTCAGATCTCTCTCTGAATGACTATTATGCCTCGCCGCATTAACAGTCTGGTCACGTCACCCTGTATGTGTTTATGTGTGTGTGGCATCCAATCATTTCTGGTTACTGCACTTTCCGTTACTCCCACGGCTAATTAATACTAAACTGCACGCCTACAGCAGCACGGCACTGCTCTACCTACGTGTGCATGAAGAAATGTTTTTCCCTGGAATATTTTTAATGGATATATTCACACTGAATGAATGAATGAATGGATGAATGAATAATACTTGTTTTATTTGTTAACATGGATTAAAAATACATCAAAGGCATGGTTCACCCAAAAATGAATATTTGCTGATAATTTACTCACCCTCAAGCAATCCTACATGTAGGTGACTCTTTTTTATGACTCTCTTAGATTTTTAGCTGAAACGTGGATGTTGGTGATTCATAAAATGCAAGTCAATGACTGCCAGCACTTTGAGAGCCCTATCATACACTCGGCGCAATGTGACGCCGGGCGTGACGCAAGTGTTTCTTGCCAGTTTCAGCCCAGCGCAGTTATCAGCTTCACGTCCAGCGTCACATTGTTTAAATAGCAAATGCACTTGCACACATCTGTCCTGGTCCACCCATGCTAGTCTAAAAATGAGGTGTGCTCAGGCACATTGTTGATGCATTGCTCTCTTGAGGCAACCCAAAACTCACCCATGACTCATTAAGAGAATAGGTACAACCCTTTCGGACCATGCGCCTGGCGCGCTACCGTTTCTTCCATCATTAAACTAGCAAAAGTGGATCCGGACACGCCCTAAGTGCACCTGCGCCATGCGCTTCAGACCATGCCCTTAGATCATTAAAATAGGGCCCTGAGAGTCAAACAAGCATTCTAGGGAACACTAAATTAATACCCATGACTCCTGACAATATGTTGAGGTCTTATGCAGTGAAATGATCAGTCTGTGCAAGAAACTGAAGATTATTTATAGCATACCTGTAATCAAGAACCTCAGGAAAACGGTACGGAATAATGCCCGGTTCATGAGCGAATCATTCTTTTGAACCGGTTCTTTTTGGCGAACTTTATGAACCGGCTCACCAAATCGGACTTAATCATCTGAAACAGATCTACAAGTACTCAATCAAAGCTCACTTACATATGCCTGACAGTCACTCTGACTGGAAATGAGCCAATATATTGGCATATCTGATCCTGTGACGCTCCAGTTCCTCCAGCAATTGCTGAACTGAGGAAACGGACCCAGTCAGACCAAAGATCAATGACCTGCTGATTTGTTCATGGATGAACACTTGAATAAAGTAGCGAAATGAACGTTTCTCATGGTTTGTATTAAAGGAGAGCTGATGAAGACTAGTTCCCTATCAAAAGCTACACTTGAGGCTGCATCTCATTAACGGTTACTGGTTGTGAAACATACGTGTCAAACACTCCAAGAATTTGGCTTAAATAACCTCACCTGCGAGGTTATAAAAAGACGTGAAACAGACACACCTTCAGGTTTCTTTGTTTTCAGAGACTGCATTGTGTGTTCAGCATGTGCTGTTGTTAAAAAAAAAGAAGAGCGTGTTTCTGAAAGCTTTAAAATCAAGAAATCATGACTAACGAGTCTGCGAAGAGATGGTTGCCGCCATGTGCACGGCTCATCTCTGAAGATGATCTGCATGATTTCTGCTTGGAGTGACTGGGGAAAGAATGCTGTTCTTGCCCTCGGGGACACTGAGTGTGAGCACTGTGAGGTGTTGCCCATCCGAGTGCTGTGCTCCAGCCTAACAGTCTTTCCGGAGGGGCGAATCTCTGCTTCCTCACTAAGATCATGGGGTTCGCACATCAACCTGGCTGAGAGGCGAGGCAGGAACAGTCTTCTCTCGCATGTTCTCGCAAGATCACAACGCCCTTGTGCATGCCAGGAGCAGAGAGAACTTCAGGTACTCTAGGCTAGGCAACAGATTTCCATTGGGTCGTCGTGATAGTCACATAAACCACTGTTGTTTTCAGCAAGATAACTCATCATGGTGATCAGGGAAAAAGGCGAGGGACCCCGGACCCCTATATCTCCCCTGCTCAGGGGTCGGGGCTGTCAGTGACCCAGCCTTGACCCGATCCGGTTCCTTTGCAGCGAGAATCCTACAAGCAGAGTGTAGCGAGTCATGCACTCCCTTGTAGAAACTGGGAAGCGGCTCGGCGCTCTCAACAGACTGGACCTAAGAGGCTGAACCTAAGGATGATCATCTCATCAAAGAAGTCCTGAGGGTGGCGCATCTAAGGCCATAGGGGTGTGTCCCTTCAGGGAGGGGCATGAAAAATTCCAACACAGAGTAGGGGCTCCTTCCTGTTACCCTCAGGGGATCGCTGTATCATTTCCATTGCCACTGGTGTTTTGGGGGGTAACAGTCTCCAGCTAAATGTTACATGTTCAGTCGTCTCCTGCAACGTTTCATGACACTGAACATCTAACATCCCCCCCAGCACAGCAAAGTGTCAAAACTAGTGCCCCTAGTTGCCAGTGGAAGCCACTGCCAAATGTCTCTCTGTGGGTTGAAAGGACTGTAGAGAAAAGGTTACAGGATACAGTTTGTGCATCGTCCTCCCCATTTCAACGTCATGGTCTCCATTATCATGAAACCGGAACCAGCACATTTACTGACACAGGAATTGCAAGCTCTGCTGGACAAAGGGGCAGTAGAACATGTTCCCCTGACAGACAGAAAGCCAGGCTACTACAACTGATATTTTCTGGTTCCCAAAAATATATGGGGGGGTTGCATCCAATTTTAGATCTTCGCGGGCTGAACCACTACCTCAGAACACAACTCGGGGATTGGTTAGTGACAGTTGATCTCAAGGACACATACATTCATATGGAAATTTTGCCACAACACAGAATGTTCTTGAGATTTGCTTTCGGGGGCGAAGCTTACCAGTATCGGATTCTTCAGTTCTGCCTAGCCTTATCACCCTGCACATACACAAGTGCATGGATGCAGCACTGTCTCCTCTGTGACTCCAGGGCATCCGCATTCAGAATTACATAGATGACTGGCTGATTTTGGCCCAGTCTTAAGAGCTTGCGCTTCGACATTGGGATGTCGTTCTCGCTCATCTCAAATCTCTAGGGTTGAGACCCAATGCCAAGAAAAGCATTCTCTCTCGTGCCCAGAAGACAACATATTTGGGGTTGTATGGAATTTGATCACAATGCGGGCACAGCTGTCTCCTGCGCATCAAATCCATTCTAAACACACTGAAGAATTTCAGGCTAGGCTAGTAAGGTATTGTCCATTACTTTCAAGAAGTTTTGGATCTCATGGCAGCTGCATCCATGTTGATAACTTTGGGCCTCCAGCACATGCGACTGTTTTTTTTGTGGTTCAGAGCCAGGGGATTTCAGTGAAGGCAGATAGGGGTTACGTACCAGGGGCTTTGTTTGCAAGATGCTAACGACAGAAGCTTCCCTCACGGGCTGGGGTCTTACATGGCTGTCCGCCCAAGGGATCTGGAGAGGTCATCTTCTCGACTGGCTTGGAAATGATGGCTGTATGTCAGGCCCTGAAATACTTCCTCTAGCAGTTAAGGGGTTACCATTTCCTGGAGCGTGTGGAAAACATTGCGGTAGTCTCTTACATGAATTGCCAAGGAGGAACAGGCTAGTGCAGCAGGTTCTACTTTGGGCACAGGGCAAGTTCCTGAGCAGACTTGCTGTCCAGACAAGAGGAGGGATATTAGATCTGTGAACCACACTCTGGTTGGCCAACGAGGCACTATCATTAAGAAGTGAGACCGTTGTTGACAAACCTTGGCCAGGACCAGACCTTGGCCAGAGCGATTGGGGGAAATGGGCCATTGCATCCAGGCCCAGAGGAGCTGAAGGAGTCACAGAGAAACCTTGAGAATCCCAAAGAATGCAGCATCATGTTCCCACTTTTTCAGGGAAGCATTACAGTCAAGTATCCTGAGGTGTTATCTTAACTTCTTATGCTTTAGATGGGTAAAACATCCACATTTCACCCCCACCCCCCAAAAAATCTTTAATAATATAATTACGGATATGCTGATTGAAAAAACTGTCTAAAAGCCAGTTTGCAGAAAATAATCAGATTGCTCAGTTTGCCTGAGGCCAGTGGTGTAATAATACTTTGTTACAGTACTTAAGTATTTTTTGGGAGTATTGGTACTTTACTTGAGTTTTTATATTTCAGCATACTTTTACTTTTACTCCACTACATTTGCTAATTAAAATGTATACTTTTACTCCGATACATTTCCCTGAAGCATATTCATTACTTGCTACAAAATAGTCAGAAGTCAGAAGAACACGGACTGCAGGATGCAGGTTTGACGAATCAGTGGTCTGGCGCTTGCAAATTAGACTTTGCATATGTGCAAACAAGTGTGCGCACAACTGCGGATGATTCATTTTCCACTCAAGTCGAGTCTGGGGTGTGCGACATACAGTATATCTTCTGCGAAAATGTGGTAAGTGTTGTTGTAATGGTGTGTGATCTTACATTATCAAGTAGCCTATATCACCAAATCACACACGTTGATTTATTAGCTTATTAAAACTCAACATTCCAGGCATTCTAAATTGTAGATGGCAAAAGTGCTTCTGTATGCTTTTTATATTTGTAGATGTAGTTAACTTAATCTATATCACATGGAGTACCGTTTTTCTGCAGATATCAGCATGACAACACATTTAATAATCATTTTATACAAGTTCAAAAAAGAAATAAGTGACTTATATTTTAGACATAATACTGCTTGTTTTGGCTCAATTTTGCCAACGAAAATAGTTTCAAACAAAGATCACAGCACTGTTTTGCGTCTCTGAGCAATGGACGGTGTTAACTCATTGAATGAATCAGCTTTTTAAACGAATCGGTTGATTAAAAATGATTCAGTAATTCACTCATTAACACAGTCAAATGCTTTGTTCTTGACTATTTTTTCATGTCTTTAAATTATTTCTAATATCAGTATTCAACATTTAATGTTAAAAACAAAACATCAGGCCTATTTATGCATCTGTAACTGCAGTTTAAATGCATCCATGTCCCCTCTGAGATCCATTAAACTGTGTAAATACATCTAAATGCTATTTCAGATGCAGATTCCAAAAATGTTTTCTTATGTTGGAATGAAAGACACCAAGTACCGGATGAAGTGCTTCTTATTCTTACCCAAAAATACAAAATGGAAGAAAGAGTCAAAACTGATCAATCACAATCTTGCTACTCAAGCTGTGTATGAACATATATATATAATATATAAATTTATTTATTTGCTTCTTTTCCATTTTGCATTTACATGTACATTTACTTTCAGTACTTAAGAACGTTTAAGATTTAAAAAAAAAAAATACTTTTTGTACTTAAGTACAATAAATATCACATATTTTAAGACTTTTACTCAAGTAATTATTTAAACAGTAACTTCCATTTCTACCAGAGTCATTTTCTGGGAAGATATCTGTACGTTTACTTAAGTATGGCTTTCGGGTACTTTATACACCTCTGCCTGAGGCTTTAGATTACAGATAATAATGCTGTAAATAATGTTCAGTTTCTTGCCCAGACCAAGTGTTTCACTTCATAAGACCTCAATATATCTTCAGGAGCCATGGGTATTAATTCTGTGTTCACTGATATGCTTTTTTTCTTAAAAGTGGGCAGCTGCTGATGAATCACCAGGGTTCATGGTTTCAGCTAAAAATCTTCTTTACTGTTATAATGAAGAAATCGTCAGCTTGGATGGCCTGAGTAAATTAACAGTAAATTTTCATTTTTTGGAGATCTATCCCTTAAAAAAAAGAAAAAAAAAAAAAGAAAAGTTTTTCTTGTAAGTTGGTTAAATGTTGCTGGTTCACATTGGCTGAATGTGCCACATGACGTGGGCCACCTTGAACCGTCACTAATTCAACTCACATTCATTAAATAAATTGTCTGATTATTTTATAGGTGTCACATATAATTAATTTAGGAAACAGAATTGAATGTGCAGTCAGGAAATTCAAGTTCAGTATTGCAGAAAGAAAAGAAGCAGCAAAATGTAAATGCAGAATAAAGTTTAAGAAATTCATTTAAAGTGTTTAGAGAAAACAGACAGAAAAAAAAAAAAAAAAAAAAAAAAAAACCTTGACAGTGTTACAATTTAAATGTTTCTCTTATTAGGCTATATTTATGGGTTGCAGATGGGATAGCTAATATATGTTTATTTGATAATAAGTGTTTAATTCAAATTACAAACAAAATTTTCTGATTTCTGACAATACAAATTCAGAGATGGCCCACTTTTCCTGAAAAGACATTTGTCTGAAGTGTATGATGTCAAGAAATGTACTGTTATGTACCTTTCAACACATTATATGAACTGAATTCAAATGAAAATATTACAGATGGGCCATAATGTTAGGAAAGCTAATAATAAAAAAATAAATAAATAAATAATAATAATAATAATATGATGCCATGTGCAATAAGATATATTGCATGAAATGAAAGTCATCATATAGATGTCATCCTAAATTAAATTTGGTATAACAAAATGCCACTAATTGTAAGAAGCTGACTTTCAGTGTTTAAGAGGGATTTGTGACATTAGCTGGGAAGTCTTTGTAGAGATGGAGCAACTTACAAATTACATTTTGAAAGATTGCAGAGTGAAAACTATCCAATGTAACATTAACCCAATGCAAATTATAATTTATTTTATGCTGAAAAGTGACGTTTCTTGAGCTTTTGTGTTTTGTGTGTCTAAACATTTCTGTTCTTCAGCCCAGGAAGCTATGAGCGGAGAATGATTTAGAGATTTGAACCAGATGGTTTATGATTATGAAAGAGAGATTGTTTTAATAATACAATAAGATAATAAACACTGCATACGTGCCTCTCTTCACATTTTCCCGTTCATTAGAAACCCTGTTTTGAGACCAGCTCTGCCTTCACACACCGAGAGCTGTTCCTACTGTACAGATAAAGCTGGAGGTTTATTACCGCTCTGCTGCTCTCACAGTTCTTTTTTTTTTTTCATGGTTTAAACACACACACACACACACACACACACACACACTGTGAATTGGGTTCTCTCAGGTTTTTACGCTGTTTCTTGTCAGTATATGAGTTCTGTATGCAATTAATTCAAACATTCCTCCGTCTGACAGTAATTCCAGCCTCCGATGTATTCACAGAGTTCACAGCCCTCCTCCCCTCCCTCCCAGTCTTCATCATTTCCCCTCATTTTCTCGTCTCTCACTAAACGGTGAATTGAGAATTAAAGCAATGGTGTGTGTGTCTCTATGTGTGTGTGTGTTTTGCATAGAGATGGGATGTGTGCCATTCAGAACTGATTTTAGAAAATTCCAATCCCTGAATCTGAATTCGGAAGCAGCCAAGCTAAATTAAGAGATTTCACGTACAGTAATTGCTATAAGTGTAGTATATGGAAGCGTGTTTCCGCCTCTGAATAAAAAATGAAAAAGGTAATTGCAACTTTGTATGTCACAATTCTGACTTCTTTCTCACAGTTGCAAGGTTTTTACTTATTTATTTATTTTTATTTATTTTTTGTTTTGTTTTCCTCAGAATTGTGTTATAAGGTTGGAATTGTGAGATATAAACGTATAAAAGTGTAAGAAAATTTTGTCTCGCCGGTTTGCGAATTTATTTAAAATTTAAATTTAAAAAAAAATCTGAATTGTTAGTTAAAAAGTTGCGTTATATATATATATATATATATATAGTAAGTGCTTGTTCTATTGTTGCACAACAGTAAATCCTTTTGTATTTGATGGTTTGAAATTGAAATAAAATTCCAAATCATTAATTGAAATAGAGCCATTTATCAATTTTCCTAACCCTGCCACAAAGAAAATGAAGACTAGTGCCTTTTTTTTTTTTTTGGTTTTGTGACATTACTTTTATGACTTTTAACCATGCTCATTCTCTGAATTCTCATTACTATAATGTTGTAATGTAATATTAAAGAAATAGATAGATCATGAGGGTCATTTCCTGTACTGCCTTCAATATGCTAATTTTAATTTAAAATATCATTATGACCAGACTGTATGAATGTTTTATTACTGTACTACAGTAATAAAATCTAATGAGAATCATCAGTGAGAACAATAAGGGTTACAAACAAACTCAAACAGAAAGAAAATCCTAATGAGATTTCTGGTGAAAAATATGCTTAACTGTCATGAAAATAAAACCACTGTGCATCACAATATTAATGATCTTATAATATGCCTCATTTTCTTGAAATAAGGATTAAAATAATAGTGTGAAATAGATGTGAAATTCAGCCTAAGGTGGTTTATTTTCTTCCTTGTAAATCCAAACTGTGGAGATGATAGGCAGAGTTGTGTGTACATTTCTAAAATCACCTCAGCTGTCAATTCACAAGAACTGAAGCTTCATTTCTGTGCTGGAAAGTGCAGCTAAACTCGTCTCCTGATGGTTCAGTAGCTGCTTTACATGCCGTCTAGTTTTAGTTGATTCCTTTGGGGTCATTGCTGTTCCTCACCAGTAGACCACCTTGGACCAGTGACAATTATGTTCCAAAACTCAGACTGACCTGATCGAGGGGTTAAGACTCTAATACTGTCTCAAGTATACATGCACATGTCGGTTTGTGACAAACTGCATGCATTCAACATTTTAATACAGCAGTTAATATTTTAATGCATTCAAAACGACTTGTGACGACCTGCACACATTCACTGCAGATCACATATTTAGAGTTCAGTCAACCCCAGTTTGCTGTCTGTAACTGTGTTGAAGGGCACATTTTCCCAGTGCAAAGAAAAATAATGTGATGATAAAATTATGAGATAATTATTATTTTAAGTGTTTCTAATAGACTGCAGTGCGAATAAATGCATTTGCTAAATGCTTTTGCTTATCCACCTTATTTTTGTCATAAGAGTGGGAGCGTCCCTTTGTAAATTTGATGTGTGTTTGATGTGTCCGGTCTCATCCACGTCCAGCTATGTTTATCTGTACAAAACAGCTCGTTTTGCTGCTTGATATTGCAAATTGGTGTGTCTTACCATATTATTTTAATGTATTATCTTAATTATGAACACACTAGTTTGTAGTGCAAACTGTTTTACCGTTTACGGCACTTCGATATTCTTCTCGTTATTTCTCTATGGCAGATTATGAACAGGAAGTCTAACACATTACCAGAAAACAGCTTACTTCTGCATTGAAAAATAAGGTGGATATAACCAGAAAAAAAATAATAATAATAATAATAATTATATATATATATATATATATATATATATATATATATATATATATATATATATATGATTTAAGTATGTAGATGAAGCATATCAGAGAACTCCATTAAGTATTCTGAGCTATGAATGAAGAACCTCTGAGTAATAAAAGTGTCCCTTGGTTTATTTTGACCATTCTGAAAGACTCCGAAACACTCTGGATATTGGGAACTCTGCATTTGTATGGTTTGAGATGTCTTTTCCTACCCTTTGCATTTTACATCGAGGTCAGAGGATTCAATTTTATTAGATTAAATTTAGCATTTTTATAGCCATTCAGCATTCTGGCTTTGGGCCGAACGGATCCGTTTTATTGGCAGATTTTGAACTCTATTGAGAGTGACTGTCAGTATTAAGATTGACTGACGGACTCTGAAATCTTCTGCCGCTAAAAGGCTCAGTGACACAGTCCTTCTTTATGTCGCCAATATTCAAGTCTTTGAGATGTTATTAAATATGGCATTGAAAAATAATATTCTGTATATGTTTAATTAAAGGTTTCTTTCTGGATTGCATACCCTGGTATCTCTGTTTCATGAATTATTTTTATTTTTGTTTGTTTGTGGGTGTATGAAGCTGAAACATGTGAACGCAAGTAGTTCTAAAACAGACAGTAATTTAATTTTCATTCACACTCTCTGTTCAGAATAGATGGTGTATATCAGCCTGTGACACAAACATACACACAGATACACACACACAGCAGCTCTGATCCAACACCTAGAGCTGCCTTACCGTCTGCTGCCTACATACACTGGGAAAAAGTTTTCAGTCAGAAATGGCTAGTTTGTCAGACTTTGTCTGTGATTCCTTAAAATGCTGTCTAGGTATTCTTCTACTCTTCTGGCAGGAGTATAAATGTCATTGTCAATTTGTGCCTCATATTAAAGATTTTTTTTTTTTTGACTGTACTAAATCATAAAAATACTTTAATCCATTGGCAGATATTTTGGAAACATGCACAGTTCACATACTTGTCAGAATGTCTGTTTTTGTTTTGGTCTGTGTGACTCCGCCCACTGCCAGTTTAACCAATAGCATTTCAGGTTGCCAGCTGGCAGAAAACACAGCGTTTTGCAGCCATGGAAACCTCCAAATGAACTGGGCCAGATTGCAGATTCTACCCGACCTAAAAAGCTCTATGAACAGAGACCTATTAAAACACAATTAAATCAACTCATCAACAGTGTTATGGAAGGCAGACATGGCCAAAAGTCTTTAAAACAAAACGTGTGAAATTTTGTCCACGTCAATGCAGCAGTTTTGAACGTGTTTCATTTGTACAGTATGTGTAGACTCATACATTCTGGCTGTGTTATCAGTGTTTCCCTGTATTTCTTTAATACGTGTAGAGACGCACAGTTTTATTGTTTTAAGTTTCTCAACACAATGTCCATTCTGGACATTTTCGAACATGTAAAAGCAGATTTACCTCTAGATTTACCCACATATTAATCCTTTCTTTAACTTATTGCGGCATTGCTTTGGTGATATCTGCTGTGCTAAAGTGAATTAATTAACATTACAATGTAAATGAAGACTTTTCTACCTGAGGACGAACGTTGAACAAAACAAATAAAAAGGACATGACAATGACATCACATTGTCACTCATGAATAAACATGATGCTGATGTTTGTATATGTATGTATCAATGTACCATCACATCACATATGCAAATGTAGTCTCAAATACAGCAATTTCATTGGCTACTGTGTGTGTTGTCACATTGACGTGGACAAACAGTGTGTGCTGACAGTCAAATTTCACGCATTCTGTTTAATGACTATTGGTCCCGTCCGTCTTCCATACAGCGTAACACTCATCGCCTTCCATCGTCAGTTGCTGTTGCACGTACTCAATCTGGCAACCCGTGTGATCGCCGTGTCTAAGGAGGACGGGGTGAAAGAATCAACTCTTTTCAATATTTTGAATTTGGACTGCAGTACCTATTTCAACCACTAGCTGTCAATATTTCATACTGCACCTTTAACTGGCTAATGACGAACACTGGCGTATTAAATACGTTTAAGGTATGGAAGACTGGGGTGAGTTGTGACACAGGCTGGTTAGAGCTGTTTGACCACCGGATTTTCCCTGCAAGCTTTTACTACTCTAGTTTCTTCGAATCCATTCACTTGCTTTCATAGGGAACATCAGCAGGGCTATACTGTCAGTGTGATGTATCTTTGAAGCCGCCATCACTGGAAACTGTTAGCAATTGAATATTATTGAATATTCCCTTTTGCTTTGTCTACAGAACAACCTCCCTTTGGAATAAACAAAAAATGATGAATGTGCTTTTTCCCTGACTGGTCCGGCAAAACGGAAGAGACACCGCTTCCATTAGCGAGGACATCTGAGGACGCTTCTTTCCTAAAGCCAGAACTGAACAATAACAGCGAACAATGGCACATAATTACGAATCGCCCCGTTTTGTGGCTTTTCATTCTCAGTGAAGAAGAGAAGTCAGATATTTTGCAAGCTTGCATGCCGTGAAAGAGGATTTGAAATACCGGCTTGCGACTGAAGTGGTTAGTTGGAATTCATGAGGAACGTGGGTGAGATTTCTGACAGTTTTTCCATTCTGGGGGCCATTTTATTGACACGTTTTTATTTTTGCTGATTAAAATGTTTCAGGCACTTCCTGAGACATATTTTTACTGATTGGGGCCTCCCTGCCAATTCCCAGCTTTCCTGAACGTCGGACGGTCGTTCCTCTGGAATAAAGGCGCTCAGGATCTACAGCGTTGCATCCGACTGATTCTCAAACAGCCACCCGAGGAGAAGAGGCGCGCTCACAGTCTGGCAATCAGCAGACGCTCAAACAGTGAGTCAATGTGGAGTCCATTAGCTTTCAGCGCCAGACCTCCCTCAGAGCTGAAGCAGCACCTCCTCGGCTTCGGTGTCAGAAGTGAGAGCTCTCTCTGTGTTATCTCCTCCTGTCCCACTCTCTCTGCCTAGCTTATCCTGATCCTGCTATTGACAGACCTGATGTCCAAGTCGAACCTAAAATGGTACGTCAGTCTTTGTTGTCCTGTTTTCAGATTACTTTAGCGCCACCACAATTGTAAATCGATTTGGATCCTTATCGTCCAAAATAAATAAGCAGATACTGACAAATTAGCATGTCTAAATAAAACTGATTTCACAAAGTTAGTGAGCTGCCTACCTAGACTGCATGTTCAGGCATCATATAGGCATGTCAAACAAAGATTATTCCAAAATGTAGACTGCCTTCTAAGATACCTTGCTTTGGCCAAATTATAAGGCAGCATTGCATGAGCTGCATTGAGAGCAAGGCAGAAGATATATACTTAAATGTACAGGGTACAACGGGGCTAAAGGCGTCCCTGGGTAAAATGTGCCTTTGATGTGATTTTCCTCTATACCAGTGGTTCTCAACTCCAGTCCTCGGGGCCCACTGCTCTGCACGTTTTGTATGTCTCCCTCATTTAAAACACCTGATTCGTATCATCAGCTCATTAGGAGAAAGATCCATGAACTGAAGTGTGTCAGATTCAGAAACATAAAATGTGCAGAGCAGTGGACCCTGAGGACTGGAGTTGAGAGCCACCGCGCTAAACCACTAGATTCCTCAAAAACTTTCCAAAACGCCCCCTTTTCAGGATGCACGTGCAAATTTGGCTGATGCTTGACGTGATCACGGGCAGCAGCGCAAAGCCGATTCTGTGCTTACTTGATCTAATATTTTGATGTTTTTTTAAAATGTTGTAGATTTAAGTAGCAAATGAGAATGCGTCTTCTTGATGATTTTCAGTTTTGTTTAAGGTAATTAAAGCAACAGTTTTTATATATATGAAAGAATATGTAAAAGTATGGTATTTGGGGTAAAAAGTGCCCCTGCTGTTGGGACTAAAAGGCACAATAATTAACGTAATTAATAGAAGGCTGACTTTTCCATTTGTTAACATGTCAGTTAAATTCAGATGGTAAATATCATATATTATTTTGGGTGTCCATTTTAGAGATAATCACCATGTTTAGAATGAAACCATCATATTTAAAAACATGATATTAATCATTTCATGTAATGAAATAGCATTTGTTGTTGTTACTGTAAAGCTATATTAAATTACTGTGGGATCTCCTTCATTGCTTTGTTTCTGTATTTTAAAATATGTTTTATAATAACATTTTAATGACAGTATATTTATTGAACAAAAATGTATTCTTTTATTTATCAAAATAAGCAGAAAATAGTACAAACTTTGCTAAAGTGATTGTTTTGAACAAGTAATAACATTATTATTAAAAAAAAAAAAAAAAAAAAACATTATTTTAGCTAAAGTATTTGTGTCAATACTGTGTGCCGTTTTACCCCATGCTGGTGAGCCTTTTATCCCACATGGGGTAAAAGGCTCCCCTTGCCACCTCATACATTTATATGATTTTTAAACAAAATAAACGACTTGTATGATTTATTTTCACACAAAATCTGTTGCTCCATAAATGTTCATTACAAACATATATATTTTCTGAAATCATACACTTTGGGCACAGTGAAAAGCACTTTTTTTTTTCTTAGGGTGTGCCTTTAGCCCGTTCTACACTATTTATATTTCACGGAGTAAGAAGGTCCCGGTTCAAGTCCCGTCTGAATCAGGAAGTCTTTCTGTGTAGAGTTTGCATGTGGGTTTCCTCGGTTACATTCTTGCGCTTTTCACAGCAATTTCAAGTTCAAATTGGGTGGCGCTAAAAGAGTGTTGCGTTTTATCTGAAACAGATGAATGTGAATCTGGCAGCATTTCGTTATAATGATTGTTGCACATATAGCAGCGGAAATGAAATGTCCAGTGATAACTCTGTCACTAAAGGGTCAATGCTCTATCGCGTTTAAAAAATAACATACCACCTACACTAAACAACTACCCTAGACCTAATAATGTTGACAAAATCAAATGTGAAATAAAGGCATTTGCTGAAGCAGTCATGCCAGAAGTCCTTGAGCTCTTTTATCATGATTCAGGTTTATTGCTGTAACACTTTACTATATCAGAAAAAGCCATACATATAGAGCTGCTTATGTAATGCAAACATCAAAATGTTTACTAGGTCATAACTTAGTAACAACATAAACATAAATCTTCGTTAATTAATAATCTGTAATGACATTTTTGTGTAAAAAGGAATGGAAGTTTTGGTGTTTTAATGCCACTGGCATTCATTTAAGCTGGAAACTGCAGTAAATTGTATGTACAGGTACATTTTTAAAAAGTCATTATTTAATGCATCATCTGTTTTTTTGTTTTGTTTTTTTTCCTGAGGCTATGATTATGGGCAAATTCCATCATAGTGCACTACACTGCATTAAAATTCACAATCACAATACCATGCATCGTCTTGCCCAGAGCAACAATATGTTTCACGTCTTTAAGACCATACAGGGTGCTTTTCATAGAACTACTGAAACTTGCAATACTGATATTATATACAGCAGTATATCTACTAGTCTCAGTATTAATTAGTTATTTGCAAATGTTGCCCATATTCAGTAGAATGTCTAAAGTGGACTATCAAAATAAAGTGTAACCGTTTTAATTAGTAATTTAAGTAATACAATTGCTAAAAACATTTAGTAGTAGCATTTAGCATGAAAATGAATGTGTAAATTCAGCTTTGAAGTAAAAAATGAACGCATTTCATTCAGACAGCAGAGCAGAAAGACTGATGACAGAGACAGAGAAACACCATCTGGAGTTACTTCTCATAAACACACACACACACACACACACACACACAAATGAGACTATTATTATTAGAGGTTTGTAGGATGATTTCAGTTTAAAGTTGTTATAAGATGCATACTCGATGCAAAAATATATTGACACATTTTAGGTGCAATTAATCATTATTAATCACAGAAGTCATGTGCAATTAATTATTAAATAGCCACTGCATGTTGTATCACATCATGATTCAGGACACATTCATTTGCATTGTATTTTGATTTCGCTAAAGCAGACAGCGGGTCACAGAACTGATAATAGACTGGAGCGTGTCTTCGAGCTGCCTGTGCTGGAGAACGTCGCCACTGTCACTTTCTGTGACTGAGAACAAACTGCAGGATCGCCTCTCATTATAACTCACATTTCTAAATTGAAAATCCTGCTCAACAACTGGAGATGTTTCTTCTGTATTAGATACATCCTTGCTGCAGGCCATTTCATAAAGTGCTGGAGACAAAAACAGCCACGTTTTTAAATGAATAAAATATCGAATGAATCACATGATTAAAATTACATCTGACTTTTAAATTATGAATTTAAAATGAACAAATTAATTAACTGAAAGCACACTCAGTATTTGTGTCTGTGTTTTGCTGGCTGTTCTTTCCAATACAGCGGCAGCTTTGTTATGTATACTGACACCTCTTGAGCCGGATGAATGGCATTTGTTCACTAGATGTAATGCGTGTTCTTGAATTCATTCTCATCCTGTTTTTTGCACATTGATTCACATGCTGGTGCTCCATTGCACAGTAGTACTTCAGGTTTGATTGCCTATACGTGTCAAGAGGTCATGAGTAATTTTATGGTTCTATTTTTTTTTAAATCAGTGCAGTTGCTCAGCATTTGAAATGGTCTCATCAAAAAAACAAATTAATCATTACATCCTCAATCCTTACAGTTGGCATCCAGCCGTTCCAACTGCTCAGCCCATCAGAATCAGACGGAGACATGTGAGCGAGGTCACTGATGGTATTAGGCATCAGCGTCAGAAAGCAGATTATCACTGCATGTTTTTTTTTGTATTTGCATTCAAGACTATTACAGGATCGTGTCAGCCAAAGGCATGATTTGGGATTAAAGAGTTAGAGGAAGTCAGGTTCGTGGTTTGCAGGAACTGACTAATGAAAAGAGAATGAAATGAAGATGAACGGAGAGGAAGATGATAAAATGTTGCGGTTCGCATGCGAGCGTCAGTGGAAAAGAGAAGGCGAAATTCGAAAAGAACGGTGAAAAATAGTGTCATGATGAAACAGAAGGGCATGAAAGCGGCGCGGAGAAATTGCGACTCAATCGTCTGCCTCGCTTCTCATGCGGGGCACGTTCGGAAAGGAGAGAGAGAGAGATGACGGGGGCGAGAGAGGGAGGGAGACGTGGCGAGGGGATTGAGATTGTTCGGCCTGGATTTAAACACACTGCCATCTTACAAAGAATGATGAATTGAATACAAATGCGGTTCTCCCGCTGAATAAACACACACCTTACTGACTCGACCAGACAATTGCACAAATTGAAAGGCGACGTCCTCGTCAAAGCCTCACCCCCGAATCTACATCGAGAGACGACGCCGACAGACCGCGAATGCAAATGTCACGCATAAAATCAGCTCTTCGTGCGGCGGCTAATGATGCAATGACACACCTGGCCGAGAAACAGTCGGCAGCCAAACGTCTAATTGCCTTTGGTCTTCTAGAATGGCGACGGTGTGTGTTCATATATAGTTAATGGCTGCAGAGGTAAATACATGCAAATTAAAGCTGCCAGTTCTTTACCTTCACAGCTGCCTGAGCCATCAGTGGTTTTAATTAGCAAAACACTGACAGAACAAGTTACCATATTTAATTCTGCACACCTTACAAATGTTGTTGCTGGATCGCATAGAAAACTGAAACGCTTCCCAGAGAGGATACGGGCAGCATTTATTTTCATCTTATGGTAATTATAACTAGTATAAGTAGTAACTTAAGACTTGTGTTGAAATGCTAGAAAGTGTAATCAATTTTAACCAAAGCTCCTGAAAGCTTCAGTTGACTGTAGGAGTTAGTTCTTAAAGGGGTGCTAATATGCTTTTTCACTTTCTGAACTTTAGTCCGTGTGTGGTGTGTATCTTTGGGCATAAAAAAGATCTACAAAGTTACAAATCTCAAAGTCCACTCCAAAAGGAGATATTTTGTTTTTAAAAAATCCTTTTTCAAGAACTACAACGAACGGCTCCTTTGGACTACAGCATTTGTTTTCCGCATGCAATGATGTCACAACGCGGTCCACTAGAATATCATTAAATGAAATCCCG
The DNA here is from genome assembly GCA_036247105.1 of Cirrhinus mrigala. Classification (NCBI taxonomy): domain Eukaryota; kingdom Metazoa; phylum Chordata; class Actinopteri; order Cypriniformes; family Cyprinidae; genus Cirrhinus; species Cirrhinus mrigala. The sequence goes on along the minus strand of CM070011.1, from coordinate 996,829 downwards.
CCCACGAAAATTAGAATTACTTGTGGGGAGTGAGGTGGGGGATTATCCTAACGGTGCAGCGCGGCGGGTATAAACACAAGCATTGACTGGAGTAGCCGATTCAGAGCCGTAAGACGCCGCAGACGTGTGCAGTGTGTGCTGAGAGATTTATTCATCATACAGTGTAGATAACGTTAGCTTCACTTATAACACGAGTGTTTTTTAAAATGCATAAACTTGCACTAGAATAGGCTAATCAGTGATGATTTTCTTTGATAATGTTAGGCTGCTTTTAGCCTTATGCTGGAGCTGGTTTCGGGCAATGAAACTAAGTATGTAAATGATTAAATACATTAGCACGATAATATCATGTATTGGCGATCTGGCAGGCTGATGATAGGACCCAACAGCGTATTATTTACTCACCCTCCATGCATCCTAGGTGTATATGACTTCCTTCTTTCAGACGTTTCGGATATTTAAAATGTAAGAATCACTTTAATCAGTTGTACACAGAACTTTTGTCAAGGGGCGTGTCAGTACTGAAACACCGTCTAAGCTGTTGGCCAATCGCAGTGCAGTGGAACACCTAACCAATCTCAACACATTTCGTTTTTCGGAAGGCAGAACCCGGAACTAATCGAGTCATTTGTTCCAGGCTGGGAGAAATGTATTGTAATAATGTAAATTATGTTAAAAATAATGTGTTTTTCGAACCACCAAGCATGAGAGCATGTTCTAGTACACCCCCAAAACAAAATCAAGCCTCTGTTAAAGAGCATAACAGGACCCCTTTAATTCTGGTTCAGTCTTTGCAGTTTTTAATCATGTTATTTAAAGCACCACCTTTATCTGAAGAAACCTCCAGTTTCCTTGCACCATAATCTCTAGTTAATTTCCATGGGATTTTCTGTGAAGCTTGTCTAAATGAGAATCATAGACGGTGGAACTCAGCAAAGGGCGTGCTGTGGTTATTATTGTCAATTTTTCTGTGTATGCTCTTGTCATATGACAATGTCCGATTAAAGGGTTTGTTCACATCCAGGTTAAAAAAAATAAATCTTGATCATTTATTCACCGCCATGTCATCCAAGATGTTCATGCCTTTCTTTCTTCAGTCGCAAAGACTGCAGAGACTTTTTTTTCTCCATACAGTGGACTTCAGTGGTGGCCAACAGGTTCAAGGTCCAAATCTCAGTTTCAATGCAGTTTCAAAGGGCTCTACATGATCCCAGCTGAGGAAGAAGGGTCGTATCTAGCGAAACAATCGGATGTTTTATTAAAAAAAACAACAACAAAAAATTTTTTTTTTAGAAAGTAACCAATCGTTTCACTAGATAAGACTCTTCTTCCTCGGCTGGGATCATTTAGAGCCCTTTGAAACTGCATTTAAACTGCATTTTGGACCTTCAAATCATTGGCCTCCATTGAAGTCCACGATATGGAGAAAAAAATCTGGAATGTTTTCCTCAGAAACCTTAATTTCTTTTTGACTGAAGGAAGAAAGACATGAACATCTTGGATGACAATTATCAGGAATGTTTTATTCTGGAAGTGAACTTATTCTGGAAGAGAATAAGTTCTCTTCCTTATTCTGGAAGAGAAAATATAAGCTACATGTTAAATCTAGCACACATTGAAGGATCCTTTTGTTGGGTAAACAAGCTTTTAATAAAAGATACTTTCAGTAAAGCTCATTTGCCCATCGTAAAAAACAATGAAAAGAAAATTATGTTTGCTTAGATGTTGAACTTTCATAGCTCAGAGGATTTAATGGAGTTCTCAGCTTTGTTTTATGTGGGCATTAAGAAAATAGAGATGATTCAACAGAAATCTATTCTGAAACGTAAGAAAAGAAAACTGTGCTCTTTTTCTAAGGAGAAATGTCTGTTTTATCTGCTTTAATCTCTGCTGGATCTTCATCGAAACTCACTGATGTCTATAGAAGAAACAACGGAGACGTGTAGGGTCTCATTTGAGATGTTTCTATACTGTGGCACGAGCCCTCATAAAAAGAGCAGGACATCTGTGTTTTCTGCCTTATCTGTCAGCGAAGAATATTCACACATCATGTGGAAATAAAAGAGCAAGAAAATCAGAAAAGAAATGAACAGCATGCGGCAGAAAGAGGTACAAAGACATGAAGGATGTCAACAAAAGCTGGAGATTCAATAGTGTGCTTGTTTCCAGCACCCAAAGACACATGCACATACACTGAAGGACAAGGGCACTAACAAGGCCATTTATTTGAACTCTCACTCATCTAAAATATACATGTGTGCTGAAATTAAACGAGCTCTATTGCTGCCTGCTTTAGTGGCCTCATTATTTATTAATGGCATTCCCTGAAATTTCATTTCTGCTCTGTTTAAGATGAAAGCCGTGAATAGAGATGTCCACATGCAGAGAAAGAAATGGCTGAGTGATGCGAGTGATGAATCAGAAGATGTCTTCTGCAAAGACTACAAGACGGCGCTAGTGGGTGAAAAGACAGCATGTTGTGTAGATTAAGTCAGTCCTTTTTTGTTAAAAGTAAAAGTATAAAAGTCCAACATTTACCTCACTGTAGTCTAAGGCTGCATCTGAAATCAAATTCAGTAGGCATGTGTTTTGAATACGTAATTACACTGTAGGGCTGTCCAAAAAAAAAAAAAAAAAAAAAACGAATTTCGAATATTCGTCGATTTTAAAATAAAAATTCACATTCCAATGCAAAACCTTGCATTCGAATTTTAGGTGTGCGTCAGGCAGCCTCATCAGTGGCGCACGAGATGCGATGGCGATACTGGCAAATTTTAACGCTTTTCTTAGTTTATCCAGTTGAACCCGCGGCACGTTGTTCATTTAAAATACTGCGGAAAAGAGCATCAATGCGGAGAAGACGTTGTTTACGTCAAAACCGAACCGTTCACACAGAACGCATATTTTGCGCATTTTCTAGAAGGACATGTATCACCGTTGCACTTTCGCACAAGAGAAGCCCTGTCCCGAATGACACTCTAAACCCTCGCGGTCTTCTGAGTCCGCGCTTTCGTGCCGTGATGCCGCTTCGACTGTCGGGTAGAAGTCTGCAGCGGAGCTCACACCAGGCGGAAGTGCGGATCGAGGGCGCATAACGGACGCAAAGGGGCCACTCGCGAGCTTCTTCTGAACGCTAAAATGACAAATGGAACACCCTATCGGTCTCGTGGAGTTAACGGACACGCGCACGCGGCGGCCATTGTAAGTCCGTAAGACCACAAATGCACACAGTGTTTAGCATTTTTTTTTTTTTTTTTTTGCTAAATTTAGCAGCTTTTCAGACTACTCTAGCAACATTTTCTTACAAAAGCACCTAGCAACAAATTTAGCTATTTTTTAAATTTATTTGGCAGTGTTTAGCTACTTTTGATAAGTGACTCAAACGATAAAAAAGCATACATTTTCAATCTAAATTACACAAAAAGAGAAAACCGAAAATGTCTAACAGTACACACACCACATGAATTAAGTGCATCTATTTGCAGTTGTTGAATTTAATAATTTATTGTTCATTTATGATACATTTTGTTAGTAGCTTGTACCTGTGATTGTTAATCAGTTAGTTCATGTAGGAAAAAATATCTAGAAAAATGGAAAAGGCTCTAGTAATTTTCCAGGACATTATCTGTTAGCCATTATCTGTTGCAACCCGAAAACACAAAATACAATGTGAAAGTAAAAATGCAGGTAAAAAAAAAAAAAAATAAATAAAAAAAAAAAATCAATTATTGTGAAAAATCAATATGGAAAATTCCTTCATATTGTGTCCTATTTTTACAGACTTTACTTAGTAAAGTAAAGTTTTCTAGCATACTAACTATACTAATACACTGTAAAACTAATACATTAATAAAACTACAATTGTTGAGAATGTGTAGTTTTACTTGATTACTAGCTAATAAAAAAACTTATGTGTAAGCGTTCAGTAATTCAATGTTGTATTTAAAATAGGCTACAGTTATTCATATTTTAATATTATATTATGCATTTTTATTATTTAATGAGCAAATCCAAATGAACATATATACCACAAAATATATCTGTTGCTGAGTTTTGATGCAGTGACACAATTTTGCGTTGTGATTGCATTATGACATCAGTGCAGTCATCGTGCAGTGACATCACAAGGTCATTCAGCAACTTTTAGCAACAATTTGACCTTCCTTTAGCAACGTCCCCTGAAAATTAGTTGGCAACACTGAGTGCACGTGAAGTGTTCCATTTGGGACAGGGCTCGAGTGGGATGTTTAGAGAGCCATTTAAAATTATTGTAAGTTCAACTTTGAAAAAACATGTCTCAAACCTTTATGGCGGGACGGGTCTCTCCCTATTCCACTGCATCTTATGTTTTTAAATGAAAAAAGTAACATTACTCTTTGTGATTGGTTTTCGGTGCTTTGTATTAAACTATGCATACAAGATGCTATTTTGTTTCTTGTTTAAGCAACTTAATTATATATGGTTTATAAACATTATTTTAAACATGTACTTTTTTTTAAAGATAGTCGTGTTATTTTATTGCTTTGAAGAGCCGTTGATTAGTCATATTTTGCTTGATGCGCCCTCTTGTGGCCTCAGGAGAGAAGCCAAAAGCCCCCCCCCAATTGAATTTTTTCCTTTTAAATTAGAATATAATTTGAATTTTGATCATATTTAAGTAGAAAATGTGAATTTAGTTTTTCAGCAATTTTGACTGCCCTTTTACTTTGTAAGTGCTAATAAAGCATATTCTATACAGTATGAATGAAATCCAGGTGTACTACAAGTGTCATAACAGGTGTGTTCGACTAAACGCAGCGCTGCGCAGCTCGATCAGATTCTGACTTGAAGCAGAGCAATTATGTCACGTGTGTCATCAAAATGATCACATGTGTTTTGGGTTTATTCTAACATCCTCAAGTCCATCAAGACTGGCAGTGCTTCAAGTCGAACACACCTAGTGTCAGTGTCATGTGACCACCTCAGATCCACTGCTGTGGCCTCATGGGACATTGCACGCAGAAATAATTAAATGGAGATTTTTGCTTAAGTCATCCGCTTCTCACGTTTGTCTCCTTTAAGTTTAAGAAGACATCTCAGGAACTTCACAAACTGAACATTAAGTCAAATGTCTCAATTTGAACTTATGAACAATCAAGTTATTCAAGGATTGAGTCATAAACCATTATCATTGTGTCTTTCACATACTGTTCCTGTAAAAAGACAGGCTTTGGATAGAGACATTTGGATCACGGCCGCTTCCCAGAGCTAATGATCTGCCTCATGCACATGAATTGTCTGTATTACCGCATGTCAGCAGTGAAGTGTAACTCCAACCGTTATCCTTAAAATAGACTTAAACTCTGGATTTCATGATCGGTGTTTTTGTTATCCTTTATTTGGTACCTTGTTTTACTTTATTTAATACTCCTAGGGGATTTTCGGAGAAACATAAAGTTGATATAGTAAATGAGACATCTATGGACCATCTATGATCCTTGGGTAACCTGAGTTTGAGTCCCGACTTCTTCGTCCTACTGCCCTGTGTATTAAAGGGGAACAAGGATCAGAAAAATATCCCGAGCTGAGAGTGATAAATGCTCCTGTCATTGAGTCTTGAACGACAGGCAAGCAAATTTTCTGTGCATGTGGAATAAGCAGATGATCGGAGCCGTTCTCGGTCTCACAAGGATCGTGTGCGCGTGTGTTTGGACTGGTCAGCTTGCGCTGTACGTAGCGACGGCTCTGCTGTTCAGCTTCTTTTGGCAGGCCTCTTTGGCTCGGTCCATAATTCAGCAGGGCAGATGATGTATTATATCTTTGAAAATGTGCAATAACTTATAGAGTACAAGCACACTGCATGGATTACAGATACTACAATGCAATTCTCTTGACATGAGCTTCACATTTTAATTTGATGTGTTGTTTTATTTATTCTGTATCATCACTGTATTCTGTTATTTTTTATTATTATTATTTTTTTTTTTTTTATTGAATATCAACTGAGAGTCTTCTCAGTATTTCATCAGACTGCAAAAAGACAAAATTAGAATGAAGGGAAATTTGTATATGCCTTAAAAAATCTAGACGGCATGAATTAAACATGCAGCATACTGTAGTGAGGTCATCTGATAATGTATGACAATACAATAGCAAATAATTACTGTCATATCAGGGTCAGATGTATTTACTTATTTATTGTCTGCCATCTGCCATGCCATGTTTATTTACATAGACTGTTCAGTGCTGCTCATGTATAAACATCACTATTGCATAATGTTGTGTAATGCAAATAGCCTAAAAAATACATCATTTACAGGAATTCCATTACTGGGCAGAATTGCAGTGTTATGACAAATCTTTGTTGATTTTCACTCTTGTAATAGTGATTATTAATTCTGATTAATAGACCTCCTTTTTTTTTTCTTTTATGTGTGATGAAACAGCTTTTTGTGTGCTTGTTGGCTGCACAGACAAAACGAGCTAAGAAAACATTTTATAAATGAATCTATTGCTTTTTATGTATTGGAAGAGCAAGACTTCACACTTGTAGTCTTAGCGGAACTAAACAGCTGGCAATAACTGTATACAAAAAGTGAGCGAAGGATGCTTCCCATCACTGACGTTTTTGCAAAAAACATTGCAGATCTAAACGTAACGCCACAATAGTCACTTCCATTCGCTTCCACATTTCACTTTAATTAGAATAGCCATTATAGGTTTAGTTTCATAGTGCGAGGCACGTTTTCTCCTTTATCTTGAATGTGGAGACATGTTTGCCCTAAATCCCAATCGTTTCTGACCCTGTATCATATACTGCATACTATTTTTTAACATACTAAAATACATATTTTTCACACTGGCTTATTTGATTGCAAACATAGCCAAGGCTAAAACTGCTGTCATTTTTACTTGATTCATAAGTAGACTATTTTGCTATTAGAATGATCTTCAATCTGTTGTGCTTACAAAGACTTACAAAGTCAGAAAGAAAAATCAAATAATGGATTGCAAAGCAGCATTCACACTCCAAACCAAAAGTCACGCTTTTGAGCAGACATGATATAACATGCCTGTGTGTAGCTTATCGTTCAGTGAACAATGCTGTAATATTAAATACCTTCTTTCCAAGTCCATTTTATGTTATGAAGCTAGAGGAAAATGTTCAAGTTTATGGTAATGAGAAGGGTGACAGTGGAGAACAGTGCAGGCGTTTATAAATGTCCATGACTACTGCATGACTGTCGTGAAGGCTCTAGTTTATGAAAGTGACAAATTAATCATGCCGCTTCCTATTGCAGCCACTGACACATTACAAAACGCTGCCAGCAGCTCGAAGCTTTTGTTGCATGTGACACTAACGATATGCATGCTATAAATGCAAAGTCTTTTAGAGCATGTTGATAGCAGCAGATCTGATATCATATTAGCCATGAGGCACTACACGGTCGATAAAGATAAGGATAATATCAATTTTTCAGGTAGAACCTCTCTTTAATAAAGAATGAAAAGCTAGCCCAGAGCGAGATGTTGCTCTTTCTTAAGCTCAGAGTTTGCTTAAGATTTAATAAAAATAAGAAATAACTAACAGTGAGAGAACAGTGCTGGAAAATCAATGTGATCACTTGGTTTTGGGAGAATATGATATATTCAAGTTTATAATGAGATCTCTTGGGGATCGTGGCAAATCTGAGCACAGTTTGAGGCTTTGTTGAGATCTCCTTTGAAACTCTGGAGGAGATTTGTGCGAGATTCTTCAAGTCCGTTTCTCAAGAGAAAAATCTGAGGAACAGAGACTTGAGCAAAACATCTCTATTTAATCTCACCGGCACCCATGAGAAAGAGTGCAGATATTCAAGGGATTCCTTGTGATTTTCATTCCTGTGGGTGTCCAAAATGGCCTATATATATATATATATATATATATTATATAGCAGAAACAAAAGAAAACTTTTCCCATTTTCATCAAATGACTTCATAAAGCAAGCTCTAAAAAGAAAGAAAAAGAAGACAAAGACAACACAGGCTTTATTTCATATTCAGTTATTCACATTTGAACATTCATTTCTCCTCCAGTTTTCTTCACACGGTTGTGTGGCCTTTTTGTTCGCTCCCCTGCCATTTCATTGTGGAGGCGAACACAGCTTCTGCGCTAATGCTTCCAGGATTTATTTTTAATCAGAGATTCTGCTGGGACAGACACGGAGCCAAACCGATGCGACGGCAACAGGTTTTGATGGTGGAACGGCTCCTTTAGCGGCCAACTGGGATCTGAAATATGTACTTATTTAACGTCGCTCCGCAGAAGAGGCGGGAGGGAGAGAGACGCAGATCTGAGGGCTTGATTGTCAGGAAAATGTAGCTCGGCTGACAGCAGACTGCTGACACAAGGAGAATATGAAAACCATTATTTCTCCCTCTTCCTCAGGTCTTGTTAGGAGCTGTGGCTTGTGTACATTGTGTCAGAGAAAATACGCAGGTTGGAGCCACAATGTCTTCTTAGAGGAGAAGTTTGTTTCTTTTTCTGTGTTAAAATACTTTCTCCTGCCTCACTTTATAGCAACAGATTGTTTGTTTTCCAAAATCTCAAATGTAAAATTATTTACTTTGATTCTCATCGCTCCAAGCCCGAATGCTGTCATTGTTTTCTCTGGAGAATTGTTCATGCGTTTTTCATACAACAATTAATAGTGGCCAATGCGCTGAAATGAAATTTCTCTGCTGACGCTTACAGCCGAATATTCAGAATAACATCTGCCCGTACTGATAGTTTGATAGTTTTATATACATTCTAGATCATAAACATCTTAAAGACATCTAATAGACATCTATTTGACATCTGATAGGAAACGTCCTCTAGACGTATTGCAGATGAGCAAACAGTCTAAACAATGCGTCTTGCAGATGTAAATGCAGACGTCAAAGAGACGTCTCACAGATGTACGTGTGCTGTCAGGGTATGATATTAGAGATTAAACTTTACAACAGAGCCCAAACTATTATATTCCACTGCTGCTTATTTCTGGATATAATAATTACACACACACATGAAATGAAATTTTGTATACAACTCAATTGCTCATAAGGCACATAGTGCAGCCTGTCAGGTGTAACGCAGACGCGGAGGCAGAGGTAGAATCCATATGCAGTAGTTTATTCAAAACAGCGAAACACAAGTGAGCAGGGAATGGGTCGGTAACGGGAAGACAGTTCACAGGCGTACAGAGCAAAAGGGAGATCCAAGCCGCAGAGTGATAATAACAGGCAATGGGTCAGTAACGGGATGACAGTCCAACAGAGCACCCAAAACAAAGGGGAAATCCAGAAGCGATAGTGAGGGAACGAAACAAGGAGGTCAAACCGTAATATCAGTCCAAAAGGCAAACAATCCGAGGGATAATCCGAATACTCGTGAGGCAGAAACAAAGCAGAAACGGTAACAGGTAATCAGGCAGATAATGTGAATAAACGCTCAGTAAGGCAGATCAGACTGGCAATACTTCGCGAGGAAGGAACACCTGGATGGCGTCTAAATAGTCCAAAACAGGAAGTGTCGTAGAGGCAGCAGAGGGAGCGAACAGTCAGTATTCGGGTGAGGGCTCCCTCTGCTGGCGTGGCGTTACAGAATCCCCCCCCCTAGGAGCGACTCCTGGAGCTCGACGTGGACGTCCCCGTGGCCGTGGTGCAGGTCGGTCGGGTCTGGCTCGGTGAAACTCCTCGATGAGCGACGGGTCCAGGATGTCGCGGGCGGCCACCCACGATCTCTCCTCAGGTCCATACCCCTCCCAGTCCACCAAGTACTGGAGCTGACCCCCTCGACGGCGCGAGTCCAGTAACTCATGCACCTGATATGCGGAGGTTCCGTCGATATCCAATGGCGGTGGCGGTTCTGGGGCTTCATGGCCGGGGTCAGCCTCCGGGTGGACCGGTTTCAGGAGGGAGACATGGAAGGAGGGAGAGATACGATAATTAGTAGGAAGCTCTAATTGGTAGGTAACCTCGTTAATTCTACGTAGAATTTTAAAAGGTCCTACATACCTTGGGGAGAGCTTCCTACTGGGCAGCCGCAGGTTGATGTCCCGAGTTGAGAGCCAGACCCGTTGTCCAGGTTGGTAGGGAGGATGTGGGCGGCGTTTACGATTGGCCTGAATTTCCTGAGTCCTGATGGCCCGACTGACGGGACTGAGGATGGTTCACCTGACCACGGGAACATCGGCGGTTGAAACCCCAGGACACACTGAAAGGGGGTAAGGCCTGTAGAGGAATGGGTTAGTGAGTTCTGGGCGTATTCAGCCCATGGGAGAAAGTCTGACCATCGGTGTTGTTCTCTATTGCAGTAGGTGCGAAGGTAACGTCCAATTTCCTGATTCAATCTTTCCACCTGTCCATTGGCCTGTGGGTGATAGCCTGAGGTTAAACTGACATTTATATCAAGTTGTTTGCAGAATTCCTTCCAAACCTGGGATGTGAATTGTGTGCCTCTATCACTCACAATATCTTCGGGGAGACCGTAGATCCTGAACACATTGTGGAAGAGAGCGAGAGCGGTCTCCATGGCGGTGGGTAATCCTTTTAAGGGTATGAGGCGGCATGACTTAGAGAAGCGATCAATGGTGACTAGAATTGTTGTAAATTCGTTGGACAGAGGAAGATCTGTGACAAAGTCAATGGACAGATGTGGCCAAGGGCGTTGTGGGATGGGTAGGGGGTGGAGGAGACCAGAGGGTAGTTCTTTGGGAGTCTTAGATTGAGCGCATAAGGAGCAGGCTTTGACATATGTGGTTACATCTTTGGTTATTGAGGGCCACCAGAAGGAGTTTCGGACTAGTTGGAGGGTACGAGAGATGCCAGGGTGTCCAGAACTGAGTGAAGAGTGAACCCATTGTATGACGCGGTGTCGCAGAGCTTGAGGCACATAATGCTTGTTTGGGGGGCAGTTGGTGGGAGGCGGATTGTGTTGCTGCTCCCTCTGTATCTCCTCCATGATGTCCCAAGAAATGGGTGCAAGAATGACTGTGGGGGGAAGGATGGATTCAGATGATTGATGGTCAACCGGGAGATCGTGGCGTCTTGAAAGAGCGTCCGCTTTACCGTTCTTGTTACCTGGTCTGTAGGTCACTGTGAATTGGAAGCGAGTAAAGAAGAGGGCCCACCGGGCTTGACGTGGGTTCAGACGTTTGGCTGCTTTGATGTATTCGAGGTTCTTATGATCGGCGATGACTTGAAAGGGGTGAGCGGCTCCCTCAAGCCAGTGCCTCCACTCCTCGATAGCTGCCTTCATGGATAGAAGTTCCTTGTTCCCTATATCATAGTTACGTTCGGCCGCAGTCAGTTTTCTGGAAAAGAATGCACAGGGATACAGCTTGCCTGGGTTGCCATGACGTTGGGAGAGAACGGCCCCTATACCACAGTCCGAAGCGTCCACTTCAACGATGAATGGGAGATTGGGGTCCGGATGTTTTAGAATGGGGGCTGATGTAAACCTTTGTTTGAGGGCTGCGAAGGCTTGGCTGGCTTGGGCAGTCCAGGTTAATTTGGAGGGTTTGCCCTTCAAGAGTGAGGTTAATGGGGCTGCCACCATACTGTAGTCACGGATAAACCGTCTATAGAAGTTTGCAAAACCGAGGAACCTTTGTAGTTCTTTGACTGTGGATGGTTGTGGCCACTCCGTAACTGCTTGGACCTTAGCCATGTCCATTTTGACCCCTTGGTGACTAATGTGGTAGCCCAGGAAGGATGTTTGAGGTACGTGAAATTCACATTTCTCGGCCTTAACGTAGAGTTGATTTTTGAGGAGCCGTGTTAACACGGTTCTCACATGGTAAACGTGTTCCTCTGCAGACTTGGAGTAAATGAGAATATCATCAATGTAGGCGATAACGTACTTGTTAAGGAGATCCCTGAAAATCTCGTTGATGAAGCATTGAAACACAGCAGGCGAGTTCGCTAACCCATAAGGCATAACCTGGTATTCATAGTGCCCCCTGGTGGTGAGGAAGGCGGTTTTCCACTCATCTCCTTCCCGGATATGAATGAGATTGTAGGCGCTTCGTAAGTCCAGCTTGGTGTAGATTGTGGCCTCACGCAGTTGTTCCAGGGCCGGCGGCACTAGAGGAAGGGGGTAGCGAAATTTAACCGTGACGTTGTTGAGTCCTCGGTAATCTATACAGGGTCTCAATCCTCCATCCTTCTTTTCTACGAAGAAGAACCCTGCAGCGGCTGGAGAGGTGGATGGTCGAATAAATCCTGAGTCCAGTGCCTCTGTGATGTAGTCCTCCATAGCTTGAGTCTCAGTTCTGGAAAGGGGGTAGACCTTGCTCTTGGGGGGCATAGCATTGGGGAGCAGGTCTATGGCACAGTCCCAAGGTCTGTGTGGTGGTAACTGGGTGGCTTTGACTTTACTAAAAACATCAGATAAATCGTTATAACAGGAAGGGATCTTGACATTGTTGGTGGAGGCTGGGCTTTCTATGCTGGTGGTACCAAACAGTTGAGGTTTTATGTGGAAACAGTTTTCGTGACAAAATTTTGACCAGCGAGTAAGCTCACCATGATACCAAGAAATGTCGGGGTCGTGAGTAGATAGCCAGGGGAATCCTAGGATGGCATCATGTTTGGGGGAGTCGACAATGTAGAATGTGATGGATTCTTGGTGGAGCAGGCCTACTTTGAGCGTGAGTGTTCTGGTTTGATGGGTAATTCCTTCTCCGATGAGGGTATCATTGATGGCTTTGATCTTTATAGGCGGCGTGCAGGTTTGAGTGGGAATTTGGTATTTTTCCACAATGGTCCGGTCGATGATGTTCAGCGCCGCTCCCGAATCTATCATGGCAGTCAGTTCAAGAGACAGAGTATCATTTTCAAGCAGAATGGGAATTGTTAAAGTACGATTGCATAATAAAGAAAGATGATGAATATTTACCCTGGAGCTGGCTTGTTGCTTTTGTGGACACCCGAGGCTGCGATGGCCGACGCCTCCACAGTAATAGCACAAGTTATTGATGCGCCGTCTCTCTCTCTCTTCTTCCGACAAACGTGAAACATTGAGCTGCATCGGTTCCTCCGGGGAAGCAGATGTGCCGGTTACTGAAACAGATGAGCCACGGAGACTACTTCTCACCATCTTGCGTTTAGGAGTCTGTCTCATGAGGTTATCAATCTTGACTGTGAGAGAGACGAAATCAGTGAACGACAGGTCCTCCCTGCGGCACGCGAGCTCGGTTTGTAAATCGGCATTGAGACTATGATAGAACATGGCGGTTAATGAGGTGTCGTTCCACCCACTTTGAGCTGCGAGAGTACGAAACTCGATAGCATGTTCAGCTGCAGTGCGATTCCCTTGCTTAAGGTTGATAATCTGTGTAGAAATATCCCTGCCCCCCGCGGGATATTCAAACACTTCGCGTAACTGCTCCAGAAAATAATCAACAGAACGCCGGATTTGAACATCGGAATCCCATACCGCTGACGCCCAATCGATTGCTCTACCAGAAAGCAAGGTCATCAGGAAAGCACATTTCTTCTCATTAGATTCGAATTTCTCCCCTTGATGATCGAAATAAAGTTTAACTTGGCGAACAAACCCCTTGCACATTTCAGCGGTGCCGTCGAATTTTTCAGGAAGAGCAAAGCTTACCGTCTTGGGCGTGGGAGGAGGAAGCGATCGGATGTATTGCGTGAGGTGTTCGTTCACTGATTGAAGTTTACCAAGTTGTTCTTGATAGTTTTTCAACATCTCACTCTGGTAAGCGAACGCCGCTTGTAGATTCGCAACTTCCGCTGGATTCATGGTAGGCGAAGTATTCTGTAACGCAGACGCGGAGGCAGAGGTAGAATCCATATGCGGTAGTTTATTCAAAACAGCGAAACACAAGTGAGCAGGGAATGGGTCGGTAACGGGAAGACAGTTCACAGGCGTACAGAGCAAAAGGGAGATCCAAGCCGCAGAGTGATAAAAACAGGCAATGGGTCAGTAACGGGATGACAGTCCAACAGAGCAGCCAAAACAAAGGGGAAATCCAGAAGCGATAGTGAGGGAACGAAACAAGGAGGTCAAACCGTAATATCAGTCCAAAAGGCAAACAATCCGAGGGATAATCCGAATACTCGTGAGGCAGAAACAAAGCAGAAACGGTAACAGGTAATCAGGCAGATAATGTGAATAAACGCTCGGTAAGGCAGATCAGACTGGCAATACTTCGCGAGGAAGGAACACCTGGATGGCGTCTAAATAGTCCAAAACAGGAAGTGTCGTAGAGGCAGCAGAGGGAGCGAACAGTCAGTATTCGGGTGAGGGCTCCCTCTGCTGGCGTGGCGTTACATCAGGTCACATTTGAGAGCATCAAAATGGCATTTATTGTTTGATTTTGTTGATAAAATGGACAGAATTTGAGAGCTGAGGCTTTGTTTCTCATCAGAAGTATGAAGTACAACGCTGTTGTTTGGTGAAGGAAAAAACTGCAGATCTGGCAACCCTGTCTTCAAGTGCAGTTTGGACTCAAAAATCTTACCAGTAGTTTGACAGTTAGAGGTTTGTATCTTCTTCTTCCTGTGTTTTACCAAACTTTAGGATGTCTTCTCAGTTCTTATACTAATTCTGAATGTATTTTAATGGATGATTAACACAGGAATATGTTTAAGTGCACCTATTGCCAATTTTATTGATATTGTTTTGGGAGTCTCCTACAATAGGTTTATGTGCATGCAAGGTCAAACAATGTTTTCATTTTCTCAAAATATGCATTTGATATCACCTCATTTTCCGATGATTCTCAAATGATTTGTTTGAAGCAGTTCTAAGATTTAGTCTCTCTAAATCCCTTTGTTCTGTGAGTCTGCTTCGCTCTGATTGGTCAGATGGCCCAGCCTGTTGTGATTGGTCCACTGCACGCAGCACGTGCCAGAAACGATACGCCCATTGCCATAATTCTGTATTTTGAACGCTTAATAGAAAATATAAACATCTTTTGTTTATCGTACTCATAGGTTGTGATTCAGTGGAGCCAGCTGGTCCGAATAAACTGGCTACTGAGCCGTCTTTCAAGAGCAAGTGTTTTGTGAATCTCACGTTGAACTCCCCAAGTTTTAAAGGGGTCATCGGATGCTAAGTTCACTTTTACATGTTGTTTGAACATTAATGTGTGTTGCCACTGTATGTACAAATCTACCCTTTAATGATAAAAATCCATGCAGTGGTTTTTAATTAATTGTAAAGAATAATATTCCCTTTTTCAAATCGAGCCGTTCTCAGATGCCTGTCGGTGTGGCGTCACACCAGCAGAGGCCACTCCCACAATAGTTGATTGACATGAGCGTCTTACCTCAGATCAGCTGTAACAGTCCGACCTCTTTGTTTGGATGCCGGAGCAGGGATGTAAGTTAGACAAGAATATCTCTGATTGAGCGATTGAGGTGTTGTGTTGCTGGATGTAATAATGAACATAGTGGTCGTCATTTACTCCCGACATCTGAGCCGCTGAAGATGCAGTGGATTACGTTTGTTTGTGAAGGGAATGCGGCTCCTGATCTACATATATCCGTCTATGTTCACACGAATCATTCGTGATCCAGCTTCACTTACAGCAGAAGTGAGTATAAGGGTTTTTTTTTTTTTTTTTTATGAATCTTTGCGATCACCTTTCCTAATAATGTGCTAGTTAGCAAGTTTAGCGGCTAAATGCGTTAAACGTGGCTAAAGTAAATAATCTCTCAGAGCAGCAGAGGGAAGAGAGGGGCGGGGCGAACAGAGCTCATTTGCATTTAAAGCAGCCTTGACCAGAATGAGATGATTTTTGCAGAGCTGATTTGGCAAGGTAAAAAGGATGTTGTTTTACACTACCATTGAGAATTTTTAACCAAAGTATATTATAGACTTTTCATTAAGACCCTAAAGAATCATATCAACTTGTGGAAAATGGGCATCCGATGACCCCTTAAAAAAAGCAGCCGTCAGTAAAATAACGTGTTTGACGTGCGCAGCTGGACAATGTAGAACATAAGCGGGAATTATGCAAATGTGTTACACCGTGACATATAGCCATCACAGAAGTGGGATTTGTATTACTAATGACTCGTTCAGGCTGTTCAGAGTTGATTTTTTTCTGTTGGGAGACGATTACTTTACTTCTCGTGCACTTTCGGCTTTACAACTTTGCAGATCGTTTGCATTCACTTACAGCTCCATTTCACACCGCATGAAAGGCAATATTCGAAATGGCATAATAGGGACATTTTAAATCCTCACAGTCATGTTCTGCTCCAATTTGACTCTTTAAATCTTACACAGTTTATTAGTAAGGCTACTAGGTATGATCCAGACTGATACTGACAGGGTGTGCTGATACAGCTGGTCATTACCTTATAGCATGTATCCAAACAAATGTACGCCCAGACAGCCTAGTCTAATCCGACAGCAACGTCTTTAAACGTTTTAATGAGCGGGCCTTTCTGCCCGATTTAGCCACTGCGGACCTGCTCAAAGTCAGTCTAATCCCAGCTGTTGAAGAAGCTTGGTCTTATTTTGTCACTGTTTTAGTACTGTCATTAAAAAACAGGCCCCCAAAAAACTGTTCGGCATAAAAACAATTTAGTCCGGAGCCTAGAATAAACCGGAGCCTAGATGTGCTTTGGAGCACGATGTTCAAAACCTGACTGGAGACTGAGACTGACTGGATATGAATATGTGTACTCAGGCTGTTAGAAAAGCAAAATCAGATTATTATAAAAAGCAATTCTCTAATTGTTCTTCTAACTCAAGAACATTTTGGAGTACTTTAAAAGAGTTTGAGAATAAATCATTCCTACCTCAGGGACCTGCAAATGTAAATGCAGCCCAAGGAACCCTGCTGCTTTAGATGCCTTAGATCCTTTTTTCTACATCTATAGTGGAGATACCCAGAAAATAAATAAATAACAGCCTGGAAACAGCCACTGTATCCCTGTTTATAAGAATTCAAATTCATCCGAATCGGCCGATTTCAGTTCTGCCTTCTGTTGCAAAGGTTATAAAGAAATTAATTGCATTAAAAAGCAATTGATAGGTTTTCATAACACATTTAATATCTTTTCTGATGTACATTCTGGTTTTCGTTTAGTTGCATCGCAATGACTATAAAAGTTACAAGCAATATTTATCATGCTTATTTGCACAACAGTATTGTGCAGCTATTTTTATTGATCTCGCTGTAGCTTTTGATACAGTCGGTCATTCTTTTCTGACTATGTGGTATTTGTGCGTCTCATTTATCTTTTTCTTGGTTCTCTACTCACCTGTCTGATAGATCCCAGTGTGTAAAGACTATAAGCAACAACTATCTGAGGCACTAGCTGTTAGCAGAGGTGTTCCTCAAGGCTCTGTGTTAGTGTCAACCTTGTTCATCATTCAACAATGTTTTAATACATTTACTTTTTTTTTATCATTACCGTTTTTTGTCTTAAATAAGTTAAGTTAAGTTAAAGTTAATTTGGGTACATCCTTGAATGGGTCAAAATTCAATATAAATATATTTATCAATCCTATAAACATCTTGAGGTTTGACTTGATAGTTCTTTAACTTTCACTGATCATATAATTAATCTTCAGAAGACAGTTCAATCTGGACTTGGCTTCTTATTTACCGAAATGGATCTGCGATGACTATACGAGCCAAGCCACGTCTGGCTGAATCCGCTATTTTACCATTATTTGACTATGGTGATGTGATGAATAGAAATGCATGCAAAGGTGTTTTACAGCAATTAGATGTGTTATATCACGCAGCTATTAGATTGATTACTAACGCTCCTTACAGAACATATTGTTGTGAATTACATGTCTTTTTAAATTGGACATCATTACATATTAGACAGCAACTGCACAGTTATATTTTTATCTGTGAAAGTTTTGTCTCCCACACACCCTCAAGATATAACACAGACTCATGATAGAATGTACACAACTACATCATCTAATCATATTCTTTAAAAAAAAGAAAAAGAAAAAAGTTTGCAGTCGTTCTGCTCCAAATGATTGGAAAATGCTATAAAAAATAATTGAAGAAAGAGATATATATTTGCATATAGTTATAGTAGGCGGATATAAAATACAGCATAAAAACCATTACATCTATGGAATGAACCCATAAAATATGGAAACTCAACATGTGTGTGTTGTGTTTTGATGAATTGTTGGTGTGTAATGATATGCATGTCTGTATGTCTTCCAGGAGATTGATATTCTCCTGCCAGGCTGGTGTTGTAAATAAGAATTCATTCTTAAGTGACTTGCCTGGTTAAAATAAGGTTAATAATAAATTACTGGCAGGCCTGGATTAAGCACACAGAGAGCCCTGGGGCTCTAACAAACCCAAGGGCCCCTTCATAGCAGCCTATCTTGGTGCCACAATGTTTTCTACCAGAGGAATAATTAGTTTTTTTTTTTTTTAATCAAATATCCAGCACACAGAGTTACAATGAGTAAGCATATTAAATTTTCCAGGCTACAGCACATTTAAAGCATAAATGCAATAACACCAGGTTTCCAGAAACAGCAACAACTTCTGAGCATTTAGATTTAGTTTTTTTAGTACGATCTTTATTTTGGCCCTATCAGTGGAGAATCATCAGGGCTTGACGTGGATCTAACATGCGGCTCATACATTCCCCCATAAATGTTTGCTGGGTTTGCGGCCTTTAAATGGGAATAAATAAGTTATTTATTAATAATTTAGGGCAGAAGCAAATAACATAGTTGAGATATTTTTGAATATGCTGCAAATGCTTTTAACAATATTGGTATTCCATTATAATCGCAAGCTCCTAATTATTGCTTTAGAATTGTACTTATATTTTTTTTACTCATTCAACTATTAATTGCTGAATGCAGAGTTAACTGTTGTATTAGTAAGATCACGCTCCTTATTAATATGGTTTTATGGTTTCTATAACAACAAGACAATTTATAATAAGAAGTAGCCTATAAAAATAGTGGCATTAATAATAAATACCATAATACCATATTTCTACGGTGTCATTAACCGTATGGTAATTACTGTTTTGTACGGTTTACCACGACACTTCAGTTTACATGTTCAGAGCTCTTCGACCTAATTTCAGCTTGTTTCACCACAGCCTTTATTAAGTGAAATTTCATTAATGCGTGATCGTGTTAACCTCAACCGTTTGCTGTCCGACACATTTTTCCACTCCCTTTTGATTGACAGCATATAATCGGCCCTCATTATTGGCTGTTTTCAAACAGTTGTCGACAACTGATACATCAGGACGTCCCTACAATAAAGTATTATAAAAGTGTTTTTATTACATCTTTGTGTTTATTATTAAATAAAATAGTTGAATTGTGGCATGTTTGATCATATTGCTGTTGCAGCTGCATTAGGACACTTACAGTGTCTAATCTGAAAAGCTGAAATGTTTTACTTCACAAGTTCTTCAGTGGCTTTTGTAGAAATAAACTGATAGATTGATAGTAGTTGTATGCACAGATATTTGACTAGCAGCGCCTGCCTCAGTGAACTGATGGATGGATGGATTAGGCAAATCTTTTAACGCTATTTGAAATCCACATTGGGAGCTGGATAAAGAGACCTCTCATCCCCAAAACATCAATTTTTTTGAAAGCACAGCGACTTACCAGTGTCTCTCAGCCCTGTTCCTCCGTCTCCCACCGCAGCTTTCATTCACCCTTTAATCACTCTGTTTCCTCAGTCACTTGTAAACGTCCATCATCATTCCTATCTTTCTCTCTCTCTCTCCTGCATTTGACATATTCAGTTCCCAAAATATTTACAGCAATGCATCGGCTGACAGATAAGCTGTAGTGGCGTGTAACGACTTTCCTTCTAACTCTGCGTTTCCACAGGGGACGCTGCAGTCCACACGCGATCACATAAATTTGCGTTTTAACACTGCTTGCAATCCATTTGTCGCAAAGGCAAAATGCAAACTTCAAGATACAGTTACATATAAGCAAGCATTTATTTAAACTTATTTATGTATGTATTTATTAATGATACTTTAACAGGAAAAAAGTGACAGGATGACAAGAAAGGCAAACCATTATTTATTTATTTATTTATTTTATTTATTTTATACACTGGTTAGTTTTGAGATTTTGGGCGATTTTGGGCTATTTTGCCATAAACCTCTACTTTTAGACTAGTGTAAAGAAAATAAACATATCTTACCTTCAATAAACACACAGTCTCAGTCACACATCCAAACATCTTCAGTGGCCATGTGGGTTCTGTTGTTTGCTATAATATAAAGCACACTGAAAGGAAAAGAAATATTCAAAAGTAGCAAATTAGTCAAAACAGTTTTGCATAAAATTAAATATTTTGAAAACAAATTGCTAAAATTATTGTGAATGCGTGGCTAGCTGTCACACTATTTACATGTATATGCAGAGGTTTTTAAGTCAATTTCTGTATAGACTAATAGAAGTCTTGAATGCTATTGAACATTTCCATTAATTCCTAGGGGAAAAAAAAAAAAGATACATTGCATTGAACACATGTGGATAGATACCGGTATGTTGTCATATTATATGGGGAAAATAGTTACAACAGGAACCTGCTATATATTGACTATAATTTGAGAAGGATATCCTTCCTTAAATCTGAAATACTATCTAATGTAATAAAATATATCTTTAAAAACATATCTGTGTTTAAAATCTATAAGCTATTTAATGGCTTTTCAACCAAATTTAAGTAATTAAATTTTAACAGATAACATGTTATGGCCAAACAGTGGACAACATGTGTAAAAAGAGGCCCGAATGCTTTCTAAATGCACTGTAGTTGACTGTAAATCAGTAAGTTTTAAATATTAACTATTGTGACATTTGCCATTTTTCCTTACTTGTTTTTGTAGATATACAGGAAATAAATATTTTCAGACCTTATAGTATGGCTTCTTGTGTGTATTTATTTTTATTTTTTATTTTTCAATACAGTGTTACTACATGCTACCAAGTGGCAGCAGGGATGAGCAGAGATCATTTTATTTCACTGTGAGTTTCAGCGGTAGATGCTGAGGCGACGCATATGCAGTCACTCGCTTGTTTCTGCGGTCCGTCCCAGAGTCCCTGGATGTAAATTGATATAGTCTTGTCCTGCCCTCCCACTGGCAGGAATATTGGAAAGGAGAGAGAGCAAGACACCCCAAGGCGACAGCCTGTCTGGACAGCCCCATTTTTACGGGTCCCCTCGTGACTACACCACACTCCTCACTCGCCTCCACACACGTGCACCAAAACATCTCATATACGCACAGAGCGTGGCGTGCATATACACATGCCATATAGAGATACACACAGCAGCATACTGTATGTGCACACGTACATACAGTGACACATACAATGTGGATGCTCCAATTACAGTCAGTCTCCTGCTCTCATAGCTGTGGTGGGTCTAGTGATGTCTGTGTCTGACACACATAATCTACATAATCTCTAGCTGAAATACTGAAATACTGACACTAGTGGCAGTAAAACATAAAGAACTTGTGTTCCTTTTACAAATGATGTATACAGGAGCAGATTATAGATTTATACATTTATTTTCACATGGTTCCTTGAACAATTTCGAAACACCTGGAACAACCAGATCCATATGTATGGCTTTTCTGACGTAGTAAACTTGCTCAGTAGCTCACCTGGTACACTTGTAATGCGTAACACTCGGGTACAAGTCCTGTTTGCTTTTTATTAACACTAGTGGTTAGGTTTAGAATAGGGTTTAATGTAGGTGGTGCATCATTTTCATAAACTGTAAAAAAGTTGGACGACGCGTCACTGCTTCATTTAACTATAGAAAAGTGAAGCCAAAGCATGTCAGTATGGCCGCTGCCATCTCGGGGAAAATGATGTCGTTTGGAGCCAGAGTCTGCGCAGTAGCGTCGTGAGGTGGCCCCACCGTATCAAAGTCCCGACCAAACTCTCGCAGACCCAGTCGTGAGATCACAATCATGACACCACACCCCGTTTTTTATAGCATCAAATAACTACCTAAAAGCAAACTTATTAGAAAAACTAACACTTGAACATAAATCAGCATGATAAGAACTACCTCAAACGATGGAAACCAATAATTCGGTTATTTAGTTTGGCTTACATCCCATTAGATTACATGGAGAGGGTGGGGTTTATGACCTATACTGCAGCCTGCCACCGGGGCACGTTTTGGCTTCACTTTTTTAGGACTCGTGCGGCACACGTGGTCATTTTCAAACACGATAAAGCATTAACCGCTTAGCGACACAGCAGATATTTAATTTCTGAACTGCCGCGATAAGTACAACAATAAGTACAACTAACGTAATAACACGTTGCCAGATTCACTTATTTCTGAGAAAACTGAACATACTTTTATTGCCACTCACTGGACATTTCACCTTTGCAGAAATGTCACTACATGCATATTTTTTAAAGAGTATTGAATCAATAAACTGCGAGTCGTTCTTGCACATGTAAAGTGCTGCCAAAATCCTTGGATGTTCTGTGTGGTTGCTTTTCAGTTTTTTAGGGTATTCTTATCACATTTTAACAGTAATGTTAAAAAATAACATTCCCCAACTAAAGCCCCCAGGTTGGAAACCCCGCTCTAGAAAATACGGGTTAATATTATGTCTCTGCTGCCAGGTGAGGCTGAACGTAAAAGAGCGTGAACCTTGTAAGCGAAAACACCTGCTTAATCCAGATGGTCACAAACACATATGTTTACTAATCCCTCCCATCGCTTGAATCCTTCATTTCTGTACTGTATGAAGTGACCCAAATACACAATACTGGTTGGCAGTCTCTTTTAACCAGATGTTTCATTTAAAACGCAACATAATTGCGTATAAACAGACATGTACTGCATTTACACTAACCCTTAGTTCCACATGCACCCTATTGTATTTGTACTGTTTTGCCAATTATACTTTTCTTTTACCCTAAAACCTCTTTTTACCCTAAAGTCTCCACCTAGGTCATTAGATTGATTCGCATGAATCCTCATCAAGACTGTCATGTCAAAAAGCTATCAAAAAATGCTTGATTTATCAAAACATTGGAAGATTTACACCAATTACATGCTCTGGTGTTGCCCATTTTGACTACCTGACCTGTATCTACACAATGTCCAAACCTAACAAGAGATGCTGAGGATGCACGCCAAGTTGTGTCAAAATCTGCCCACGGGGGGTGCTACAACTAAAAACCTACCATAAATCTGTAACAGTTTCTTCAGAAAGCAAAACTAAATTTGATGTGTGTCTACTGCTATCTCAGCCATGAAAAATCAATCGTACAAACGTTATGAATGAACGTTATGACATCTAGCACACGCGTATGAGGTAAAGAGGTTATGTACAATATTTGACAAGAATCGGCCAGAATCTGGAGTTATAGTAAGCTAATGAACATTTTTTGCTAATAATTCTGGAATTGTGATGGCTAGCAAAAAAAAAATTAAGGCTGTAACACAAAAGGAAGAAAACCTTTTAGGTCTTATATTTGCCCATCAGAGTGAATGGCTGAATTTTATAATTGGATGATTATGT
The DNA here is from genome assembly GCA_036247105.1 of Cirrhinus mrigala. Lineage (NCBI taxonomy): Eukaryota > Metazoa > Chordata > Actinopteri > Cypriniformes > Cyprinidae > Cirrhinus > Cirrhinus mrigala. The sequence goes on along the minus strand of CM070011.1, from coordinate 973,303 downwards.
ATTTTAAAAAGATACTGATAAGATAATCAAAAAGGAAAACACCATTTTATGTCAGTCTTTCTAATTCAAAGCATTCTAATATTTCAAGATTAATGCGCCAGTAATTGAGGCCTTCGGTTCAAACTTCAATTGAACTGCAACTGTGCAAAGTGGTTTAAATATTCAGCATGACTAAGCAATTTTGGACTTGATTTAATTAACATGTATTGCCATGTATATGGTGTTGGCCTTTCATTGACTTTTATTGGAACATAAAAATGTATCCAGGGTATTAACTTGCTAGCTAACGTGTGTTTCTCTGTCTCTTCTCTTTTTCCAGGGTGAAAGAAAACGCACCACGAGTCCAAATGGACTTCTGAATCATCTGCTGTAAAGAACCATTATATTGGTTGAGTCGTGCTATAAAAGGCAAGTGGAGGCTAGGAGAGCTTGCTGGTTGCATGATGGCTCCTGAAGGTATAGGAGAGCTTCGAGACTTGCTCTTCTTCCTGCTCCTGTGCCTCACATTATTGGCTGAGCTACTGGAGATGACTGCAGCTTCCTCGCAAGGACTGGATGGCGAAGGCGACATAGTGTGCCCATCTGTGTGTCGCTGTGATGAGGACTTTATTTATTGCAACGACCGCGGACTGAGCGCAATCCCACCTCTACCGCCGTCTGCAACCGTCCTTTATCTTCAGAACAATCACATTGACAACGCAGGGCTTCCTAGGTCCTTGGAGCATCACACCACCGTGCGTGTTATATATCTCTACGATAATGAGCTTGATGACTTTCCCATGCATTTGCCACCTTCATTAAGAGAGCTTCACCTCCAGGACAACAACATTAGGGTGTTGCCAAGGGCTGCGCTCGCTAGACTTCCACTGCTCGAAAAGTTGCATCTGGACGACAACTCTGTTTCTACAGTGAGCATTGAGGACCAGGCCTTTGCGGACAACCCTCGATTGCGTCTCCTCTTCCTTTCCAGAAACCACCTTTCCAGCATCCCATCTGGTCTTCCTGCCTCACTCGAAGAACTCCGCTTAGACGACAACCGAATCTCTACTATTCCCACTCACGCCTTCCGAGGTTTGTCCTCCTTACGTCGCCTGGTCTTGGATGGTAATCTTTTAGCTAATCAGCGCATTGCTGACGATACCTTCTCGCGCTTGTCAAACCTAACAGAGCTCTCCCTGGTCCGTAATTCGCTTCAGACACCCCCTCTCAACTTGCCCAGTGCCCACCTGCAGAGACTCTCCCTTCAGGACAATAACCTCATACACATGCCTCGGGGCTCCCTTGACGGAATGCGCAGACTGCAGCGCCTAGATCTTTCTGGAAACAATCTGACTACCCTTCCCAGAGGATTGTTCAGGGATTTGGAGAGCCTGGGGCAGCTGCTTGTGCGAGGAAACCCATGGCACTGTGGCTGCAACTTGCGCTGGCTACACGACTGGCTGGAAGCGAAGGGGAATACAATTACGGTGAGAGGTTTTATCTGCCAGACACCAGAGCGAGTCCGAGATATGGCGCTTAGAGACCTCACAAATCAGATGGATGAGTGTGAGCTGTCCGCTGCTGCCGGTGGTACAGGAGGAGTAGGTACGGGAGTTGGCGTCGGTGGTAACAGGGTGAGCGGAGGAGCGGCAGGAGCCGTTTCTACCACTCTTTCGCCCCCTCAAGGCTCCCTGTTTACTCTCAGGTCCAAGCGACCGGGCCTCGGCCTCCCAGAAACAGGGTTGGACTACACATTAAGCAGCAGCGGTGTGGGCAAGAACCTGGCCCTGAATGTGAAACCCCTTTCCCATGACAGTATCCGTGTTACCTGGAGCGTAGCGCAAACATCTTCTTCCTTTCGATTAAGCTGGCTTCGCCTGGGAACCAGCTCCGCCATGGGCTCCATCACGGAAACCTTGGTTAGAGGCGACCGGCGGGAGTACCTTCTCACCTCCCTGCAGCCTGCTTCCAGCTACATCATCTGCATGGTGCCTCTGGTGTCTAACAGCGGAAGCAGGAGTAGTTTGCCCGGAGGGGACGCAGAATCAAACGAGGTGCCGGTTTGCGCCAGAACAGAGACGTCTGATCCTAGCCACACTGACGACGAAGGTGAAGGCGAGAGCTCTGATCAAATGACTTCTCTTCCACTTGCAGGAATCATCGGAGGTGCTACGGCTATAGTTTCCCTCGCTCTTATCATTGCCATTTTCTGCTGGTACGGTCACCGCGCAGGACATTTCACATCCCGAGACCATTACAGCCATAACAGCTCTCGCAAAAGCAAACACTACGATGACTACATCGAGTCAGGCACAAAGAAAGACAACACCATCTTAGAGATCAGAGGTCCAGGATTCCAGATGACACCGATGGCAACACGACAGCCCCTTCAGCCGAAACCGGTGAGAGAGGATTACATTATACACACCATCTTCCCCTCGAATGGCACAGGTCTATACAAGCCACCCCAAAACATGACCAACTCCGGCTACAGCACCAACCGCGGCTATAGAGAAGGAGGCATTCCAGATATAGATTACTCTTACACATGATAGCTTTGATTTAGAAACCACAATTAGGAGTCATGTACTGCATAGATACACAGTTTTTAATCAACATGGGCTCTGCAGAATCCCTTTGTGCCTTCTGGTCTCCATTACAATGTAGCCTGCTGTTCATGACACTATAAAACTTTTAATTGGCCCAGATGCTTATAGGAAGCATTATAAATGCGGTGCCAGGAGGCGTTGATGCCATTTCAGGTGGTGATACCAAATGCTATTTTCACCTCCCGGTGTAATGATCAGTGTCCCTGACATTGCTGTTTTATCCCTGGCTGGTGCACTGAGGTGGATTCAAGGGCAGCCCACACCGCCTTCAGCTCACAGACTGTTCACAGAGCTCAGTGCATATATGGGAGAGAGGACGTCTTCTCATAGGAAAGAACCAACCTGCTGTACATTGTGATATTTTTGTCTCCTACGAGAGTCAAGGATTTGTAGCAGGAGCGACAGGAATCCTGCATCAAGCAAGACGACCTCTTTGCTCAGAGGAAACTGGAAATGTGTTGCTGCAAGTGATCCCTCTGGAAAGTGCAGGGGCTCACATGCGCACTTGTGTTTTGGAGATATGAGCTGCAGAACACGACTACTATTCCTAATCGAGTTGGAATGTCTGGACCAAGCAGAGACACGGCCCTCAAAAACTACAGCAAGGTTTGAAATGCCTCAAAGACTACATTCATTTGAAATCTTATACACTTGAAAGCTGCCTGATGCTACTATGATAACGTCCAACGAGCGTTACGATGACTGTTTTAGTTTCAGACTGGTGTAAAGTTGAGAGGACGAATGAAATCTGTTTATGTGTCTTGAGAAACTTTCGATTTTTAAAAATTGCAACTGAACCCTGGTGTGTTGATAGAGGCAAACAATGCAAGTTAGATATTGGACAATAACTCTGTTCCCTAGTTGTTTACATTTATTTTTTTCATTGTTTGCTCTTTTTAAATTTGTTTCACTTTCATTTTTAAGTCACACAGCCTGATAGTTATATTATAATTTTCAAACAAGGGCATCACTAATGTAAAGGAACCTTCTCCTACAAAAAACACAAAACTTGCTTGTTTTCAATGGATTGTCCCCTATAATGCACAGTTCTGTTAAGGTGGCTCATTGTTTGTAGGCTCAGCCACATTCTTAGCACAAAGTACATTCTATAAATCACATCTCCAAATGTCACTGTAGATAAAGATATGGCCTCGCTGCTAACCACAGCGGCTGTACTGCTATGATTCTTAGGGAGAGGAGGGAGGGTGTTCGAGGGGAAACCAGGAATATGAACCATAACACTGTGGACCATCACTGTGGGAGACAGAGAGTGCATCAGAATGTTGTATAATTTTGTAAGGCGGATGCATTTTTGATTAAAAAAAATGTAAATTTTTCCTTGTGTAGAAATTAAGCAGTTTGTCAGTGTCTTCAACCCATTCATTTAAGCCAACAGCGGAACAGAACACTAATTAAGGAACACTTATCAGACGGTTTACGCGACGGTTCCGAGGTAGACAGAGAGAAAAGTTATGCGTTCGTTTTACGAAAGACCTCCCCAGAGTCTCTGTGACATTTCTGTTCTGCTCTGCTATATTCACGTATTTGAGGACTTGTGGAGAATTTAAGACAGCTTACACTGCCGTGTAATTTATGTACTATTTGGCTTTGTAGTGTACTTGTCAGAAACAGGAAAGGAAAGATGGATAGAGAGAGAACGAGAGAGATAGAAGTAGAAGTAGAATGTTCTATACTGACAAAAAGCAAGAGATTCTACACACAAAACATAGATTTGATATTGAAGCAGAGGCCTAACGGAAATGAAGCCTGCGGTGTTGAACTGTGCATGAAATGTGTTGTCATCTTCTTGCTGTCTGCTGTTGTGTTGGCACTTTGTCTTATGCCTTTCCCTCTCCTAACCTCTGTTTCAGAGCTGGAAATGAATCAAGACTTCAAACTAAAAATACAGTTTTGCTTTTAATGGGGTCTTTCAAAAAGATAGCTTACCAAAAATGGAAATTCTATTACTTACTCTCATGTATGCGTTTTTTTTCTTCTGCTGAATGTATATATATATATATATATAGATATATAGATATATATATATATATATATATATATATATATATTTTTTTTTTTTTTTTTTTTTTTTTTTTTTTTTTGAGGAACCAAGCGGTTGCTGGTCCACATTCACTTCCATAGTATAAAAGGAAATTGGGGACCAGAAACCGTTGAGGCACATTCTTCAAAATATCTTCTTTTGTGTTCAGCAGAAGAAAGAAAATCATACAGGTTTGAGAGTGAGTAAATGATGACAGAATTTTCATTTTGGGTGGAGTTTCTCTTTAAATTGATGTGTGGGGTTTTCAGCCTTTATTTTGTAGGGCAGTAGAGAGAAAAGTGTCAAACTGAGGAAAGAGTGATGGGTGCACAGGATATGAAGTGACCGGACCCTACTAACTACCCACTGCACCACTGCTTTAATAACATTGCCCCACTTTTTTTTAATTATTACTCATTTATTTATTTTGAATTGTTGGTATGTTTTATGTAGTCCAAGTGCAATAATTAGTTCACTTAAAAAAAGAAATTGTGTCATCTTTTTCTCACTCTCCTGCCATTTTAAACCCAACATGAAATTGACAAGAAATGAACTTAATTTCTTCTTTGGAACACACAAGTTTAGTAAAGTAGTTCAGCAGAATGGTGCTGCAGAATGTTGATAAAAATGAAAACTTGCAGTCACCAGGGACTGTCAAGCTCTGAAAAGAACAAAAAGGCATCATAAAAGCACAATAAATGTAGTCTGCGTGACTAGGAAGACTATATTCCAAATCGTCTGAAATCCGTCAGCAGCTTTGTATGAAAAATAAGGCAAAATTGAAATAGTTATCAAATCAAATTCATTCTTGCACTCGTTCAGACATGAAGGATTAGTTCTTGTACGTGAAATGAATGACACCAGATGCCATTGGTTCTTTGGTGTCTTGTAACAAAACTGGCCAAATTGAACTGAATGAGGGTTAGTAGACTGCTTAGCATATTTCTGGGTGAACTATTTGCATTCATCTCAGGTATAATTTGCAGCTACTGTGCAGAGAATATTCAGTGCATCTCAAGAGCACTTGAAACCTGTTGAATAAGCTGTTATTTTATTTCCCATGATCACTGTAATGCAGATTCACGCCGCTTTCACGCAGGCAACGAGGCTGGAAGATTTTAAACTCTACAGGTGTAAATGGGGCCTTGCATTAAAAGTTCCACCTGCGGGTCATCTTTTTGATCTGCAGCTGAAATGTTCAGGCACTCACTTCCTGTCTTCACTTCCCCCTGCCATCTTGAGAAACTCTTTGATCTGTCGCCATTGTTTTCATTTGAATTTGCAGCATGTGCAAAGAAGGATTACAGAGTCGGTGTGTGTCCTTGAGTGTGTGTGTGTGTGTGTGTGTGTGTGTGTGTGATGTTCTTTAGGGTTTCAAAAATACAAAGGCATACATTAAAAGCATTTTCTGTTGCAATTTTTCCTGTCTGTTTTATTGAAACCATCTGCAAATTCGATATCTCCTGCCGACTCTGACCAGCAGTTGTTCCACCTGCACCCCATTAACGCAGATGTCTCTTTGCACACGTGCACACTCCCCTATACACACGCACACACACACACACACACACACACACACAGCTTCTGTTGTCACCCCTGAGACAGGAGCTCAACCTGCCTACTCATTCTGTAAAATAACAACAATACGTTTCACCTCACACACAGCCCATTCTCACTCCCAAGGCATCAGATACTGCCGCTTGAGTTTTGCACGTCACTGCGCAGATGCTAGAGGTGTCCCTTAGTATATAATCCCTTTGTAGCAACGAGGCTGTTATCAACAAGAAACCTTTATGTCAATACTCTAAAATCATACCTGTTGAAAAAACACCAAAAATTGGCTTGGGATGACTTGCTTTGATTGCCTGGTCCAAGTTTGCGTTTGATTGCTCCCCCTTCTGGATTGTGTTCACACTTTTGATTCCAAACCGCGGTGTGTTTGCATCAAAGTGGCAGCTGTTTACTTATTGTTGCTAGGTAACAATGATGCAGGAGAAGGCAGTAAAATGCATAGCGTTGCTCCTTTGGTTTTGTTTCCAGTGCATTAACAAATAACAGCACTTGTGTCTATTTGCTTTTAATGTGCTGCAGATGTTCTAAAGCAGGGGCTCCCAATTGTTTTTTTGGGTAACACTTTATTTTAAGGTGTCATAATACAGAGTAATTACCTAATTAAGTACTTAGTAGTAGCCGTTGTACTTACCTGAAACAAAATGTACTTACTATGTAAGTAAGTTATGGAACAGCCTGTAGTTACAGTTTGTAATTATGTAGATGTCATAGGCAGCCACTGTTACACAGCTACATATGTAGCCAAAAGATTGTTACATATCTGTTGCACTCTTTATACAACATAATTTAAAATGTAAGTACACAGGCATGAGCTACTTAAAATAAAGTGTATCAAGATTGTACTTAAGTGTACAAATAGCTGTGTAACAGACTTGGTCTGTTACATGTGTGTAACAGTGGCCGCCTATTACATCTACATAATTACAAACTGTAACTACAGGCTGTTCCATAATGTAGTTACATGGTAAGTACATTTTGTTTCATGTAAATACAACGGCTACTACTAAGTACTTAATTAGGTAATTACTCTGTATTATGGACACCTTAAAATAAAGTGTTACCTTTTTTTTGTCGGCCAAAGCCCCCTTTTAGCTTTTAATTTTTACTTGAGATTTCAAGTTAATATTTCATTAATTTAATAACACATTTGAGATTCTCCGATGTCGGTTAACTATTTAATCTTTTTTATTAATAGTGTTTAATTATAATTTTTTTATTATTATTTACATATAGGGAAATTATGGGTATTGTGATTTGAACTTATTATGAATTTAAATTTTAATGTTAAAAATGAGCAATATAAATGTATTAGTTGTAAATTCTAAAAATAAAAAATGAGTGTGCGATAATATTACAATAAAATATTTACTTGCACTACTACAAGTTATAATACTAATATTTATGTCTTAAAATTCTTTATTTTCAAACATTCAAACCCTTAAACTTTTAACATTTCAAATCATGAAGGTTTATTTTGGTGAAGTATGGGTGAAATGCTGAAAAATGTGGGGAAATGATGTGAATGTGTAAATAAAGTGCTTTATCGATGCACATTAAACTCATGCCGCCTGCACACACAAACGCACAGATTTACTGAATCATACGTCATCAGTAGCAGTTCACTTCTGCAATTTAGTACGATTGTGTTCTCTGACATTAAATGAACCCTGCACCAGAAGTGCAAGTGTGAAAACACCTTTAATTAATCTTGGGGGCGTTTACACGACACTTTTTTCAGCTAAAAATGGAAAACTTTTAATGCCTTTTGGATATTCTTTTACACCACAAGTCATACACATGGGTAGGCCTATTATGTGTTTAGTCTATATGCATGTGTGTGTGTGTGTGTGTGTGCACAAGTGAGTAGTTTCTTTATAAAGTGACGTTGCCTACTACTGGCCTGGCATGCATAATACAGCATTTTTAGTTGTTTTCGTAGATCCAGGTGAACGGGGATCAATGTTGTCGTCTGTACACAAAACTTTTCAAACACGTAAAGGAAAAGCGTTTGTTTTCAGCACAATTGTTGTTGTCTAAATGTACCCTTAAATCCAGTGTTTCAGAAAAAACGATTAACTATAACTATAAATCTAATAACTATTTGATATATTGATTTAGCATTTTTGTGCATTTAATCTGCGACTCCTGTATCTGAAGTTGAAGCGATGGTGTTTCGGGGTTTTATTTTACATGTGAACTCTGCAGTAGTGACACCTCGAGAGTGAGAAGCTGTCACTCACCCATATCATCTGAACTCCTACCTCTCATTCTCTGTCTGTCATATGTCACTGGTGCTCTCCATCGCATCTCATCTCATCTCATCACACTGTCATAAGCCAGGCATGTGGGAATGGTGTAATACGACTCTTTCTAAGTGCTGTACGCAAGCAGTTAATGACCCCTGGCTTATAGAGCTCAGTTGTGTGCAACAATGGGAAAACATTCCCGATCAAGGCTTCAGTGGATTTCAAAATGATCTCATCGCCTGACGCAGTTGGTTTTACATTATGGGAAAATGGCAGCCGTACCCCTCATAACATGTTCTGTGGCAGTGCGATCGAATAGCAACAACATGGTATTTCAGCATATACTGGTACTGAATGATTACCGCTCTACAAAAAAATAATCTATTTTAGTCTTTTTAAACATAACCCTAACTATATTTAGTTTGGATTTATGCTTAAACAAAAAATGCCAGCGGTGTTTGGGAAATAAATTTAGTTAAGAATATATATATCTTCATCAGTTTTGCATCCAAAGTACATTTATTTTCTTTTAAGGATTTTTAGATATTTTTAAAGGATGAAATACTGATTAGAAATATTTTTTTGCAATACATATTTATATATAAGGTATTTACACTTAAAAGTACCAAGGTATTACATTGGTACATGTCAAAAACGTGTTTTCCCATGGTATGTGTTTGTTAGTGACGTTAAAAGCATGAACAAAATGGTTCTTCTTTTGATTTGTTGCCCCTATAGCTACAACAAACACCTGCAAATATGTGTTGTATTTATTTGTTATGGTAAACGCTCCAGTGCTGTACTGACACCATATCACGCTCGGTCCACTACATGGTAGTATTATTGCGTTAAGAAACATCATGGAAACTTGGGAATTATGGACACTTACAATACTTTAGAAGCAGTTCACTATTTTTTTTTCCTATATATTCATATCTTTTTCACAAACATAGTAAAGGTTACTTACAAAGAACTAAACCCTTAATGATGATTAAAATGAAACCAGATATACACTGCACATACTGTTTAATACAATCCTTTTCATTTTGTTTTATTTAATCTAAAGTGAACCTTACTGTTTCTCCTGTTGGTTAAAGTCATCAGAGCAAACAAATGCTGCTTAACAAACAAAACCGGAAGCCCCAAACATTATTCTATTATTTTGTTTTAGCTCTGTTCTCTTTATTGTTTTGAAGAGTAGAAGGGACGAGGTCACTGACTGTTCATTGATTGTTTATTAGTCATCTCCTCACCAAGCGAGAAAAAACAAACAGTTTTTGAATGTCTTTTTTGTAGGTTGCAGCTTTTGAAAATATGGCTCTCTCTTCCTCTGTCAAACTGTGTGATGAAGACTCAGAGACAAAAGAAAAAAACAAACAAACAAACTATTTTGTATAAAGTATGTTTTTTTTTTCTATGTGATTAAAGGCAAATGTACTGAGACTGCCTCTGGGACTGAGTTCTTTAAACAGTGTGAGTGCATTAACTTGTTTGATCTGTTATATGCACATAAGAAAGATGCCAGTACTACATCAGTGTTAGTGTTCCCAAGCTTTAAAGAATAGTTGTCCCAAACACACAAAAAGTATCATTACTCACACTGATCATCAAAGAAGAATGTCCAGGATGCTGCTTTCCATGCAATCAAAGTGAACAGCGACTGAAGGGAACAAAAGGACAAAAACACCACAAAACTACCATAAATTAGTTTATATTACTTGTGCGTTATATTTCAAGATCATCCTCAAGATCACTTCTCAAATGTGCATACGTGTGATTGCCTGTCTTCCAGATGTGAAATCTATAAACCACAAATGATCTTGAAATTGTGTGCAGCTGATGGGTTTCAGATCTCCCCAAATAAATGGCATTGACGTATAAAGAGCACCAGTCAATGTCTAAATCCTTTTCTTGAGAAAGGTAAGCAGCAAAAATACCTGCAGACCACAAGTGTGTATGTCTCTGACGTGCCTCTAAGCAATTTTCCACATCAAAAACAATTTTTATAAATCTGAACCCTGGCGTGGATTTTAGTGTCCGCACATTGTAGATCAGGGACGCTCAGTCCTGTTCCTGTTACCATCCTGCAAAGTTCACCTCCAGCCCTGATCAAACACACCTGAACCAGCTAATGAGGATCTTCAGGAGCGCTTGATCAAACAGACAGCTGTGCTGGAGCAGGGCTGGATCTGAAGTCTGCAGGTCAGTAGATCTCCAGGATCAGGATCAAATCTGTGCATAAACACATTTCATAAATGAGGCCTCAGATATCTTAAAGAGTCTGGAGTTTTCTCGTATGCAGCATATTAATCTTTGCGAAGCTCCCAGGAACACATTCAGTTACATTGATTTCTATTGCTGACACAGAGGTAGAAATCAATGGAGTTATATTTCCATTCTGTGTCAAACTTTAGAAGAAGAGGTGAAGCACTCACTCTGCGGATATAAACTTGACCTTTATTTCTTAACTAATGTCTTTCAGCCACCATCACGATCTTCATCAGACATCAAGAGCTTCTTAGGCAAACAGTGGCAGTCTATCATTGAGGCAGCGGTTTAAAATAATCAGAAAAAAAGGGCAATTCCTGTAGCTGTCGCACACCGCTGCGGAAAAGTTAATGTAGTCAAATCTGAAGTCATTTTAAGGCTGGAATAATCTAGCACTAGACATCAAACACTTCCCAATTTTGGAAATGATTTACAAGTAAAAGTAGGCTTTACACACTGACAGACTTCCTAGTTGTTCTGAACACAACACGCACATACACACGACCGATGAAACACTGCGTTCACACTGCCTGTGTTTGGGACTGAGAACCGCATTCACGTACAGGTGCGAGTCTGGAATCGTCCCGATCACACAGCAGATCCCGACAGAGGCTCGAAAACCATCTGTATGAACATGCAAATGAAGTCGAGCCCGTATTCTGTGTGACTGTCGCCCGTAACCATAGCAACAGCGACTAAAATAAAAGTTGTCATCAGGCTGATGTCCAAGTGTTTGTTTTTCTAGTAAGTTTACTTTTCGGGTGAGGTGTTGTTATTGTTTATATGTTTTTATATTTTAAATGCCAAGAACATTTAGATTCCAATCCAATCCAATCCACAACCCCTTTGATTAAATCAGCCAAAGGCAGCTTCATGTTTGACAGGCAGCAGAACATTAGAGGAATATCACTGCGCCTGCTGCACCCATGATACGGCAGCAAGGTTCCTTGATTATTACGCCGGAATGAGAGTATAGTTCCTAGACATATCGGCCTAGAAAATCACAACTAGCATTGTGTGCTAAGTTGGTCTTGGCACACGATGTAACTACAGAAAAGTCAAGTTTTAAATAGGAAAAATATTCTCTTTGGTCGTTTTTGAGTGAGATGCTAACGGTCTAATCTGATTCAATGATCTATGCTAAGCTATGCTAAAAGTGCTACCGCCAGACCCCGGGATCGGCTGAATGGATTCGAAAACGGTAAAACTCAACTGTTTAACTCTAGGGGAGTTGCACAATGAGCCTATTTTTTTTTTAATTGTGGAGTGTTCCTTCAAAGAGGTCATCAGATGCAAAATTCACTTTTACATGTTGTTTGAACATAAATATGTATTGGCAGTGTGTACCCTATAATGTTAAAAATCCACCCTGTGCCCTCAATAATAATAATCAGTTTCTCAGATCAGGCTATTCTGAGATTCTTGGCAGAGTAATGTACACTCTTAAAAATAAAGGTGCTTCACGATGCCATAGAAGAACCTTTTTGTTTAAATGGCTCCATAAACAAACTTTAATATCTGAAGAACCTTTCTGTTTTACAAAAGGTTCTTTGGGGCAAAAGAAGGTTCTTCAGATTATAAAAAGGCAAGAAAGAGATGGTTATTTCAAGAACATTTGACTGAATGGTTTTTTGTGGAACCAAAAATGGTTCTTCTGTGGCATCACAGTGAAGAACCTTTTAAAGCACCTTTATTTTTAAGAGTGTTGTTCTGCACAGGCCCCTCCCATCATTGTTGATTGACAACTGTTTTAGCACAGGCCCCCCTGAGTGATCTGTGATCTGTGAACAGTCCACCATTGTGTCAACACCTGAGTAGAGGCAGACCCAAGCGACTGAGGTGTTTTGTTGTTGGATGTAATAATGAACATAGCAGTCATCATTTACTCCCGACATCTGAGCCGCTGAAGACACAGAGGATTACTTTCATTTTTGAAAGGAATGCACCCCCAGTCTACCTAAATAAGTCTATGTTCACATTATTCATTTGTGATGCAGCTTCACCCACAGAAGAAGTGAGTATTAGGGTTTTTTTTTTTTATGAATCTTTGCAAATTGCCTTTCCTAATAATGTGCTAAATAGCAAGTTCCATGGCTAAATGCAGCTAAAGTTTACAGTCTCTCAGAGATTGCAGAGCTCATTAGCATTTAAAGGCGCAGTGAACAGAGCTGATTTTGACAAGGTAAAAAGGGATCTACTACCATTGAGAAATTTTAACCAAAGTATGTCATAGACTTTTCATTAAGACCCTAAATAATTATATCAACTTGTGGAAAATGGGCGTTCGATGACCTCTTTAAAGAAACATGGAAGAGTAGGAAAAAAAAAAGAAAGCATGTCATGTGGAATAACAATGTGCAGTAACTGTGTATCATATGACACTGTTTGTTTGTTCAGGTATCACCACAGTGTTCAACAGTCTCAGGAAATCCCCAGTGTCCTTTAAGATGGAAGAGTTGTGAAATCAAATCCAGCTTTAGCCGAGACTTTTGAGTTTCCTCCAACTATGTCTTTCCATAGGGCAAAAAAATTTGAAAAGCGAACGTAAGTCTATTGAGATTTCACCATGTGTTTATAAGTGTGCCAACTTTACATCATTTTAGCATACAAAAACATAATATATTCAATAATCAAAGAGTTGCATCTTAGAACAGAAAATAAATATGCATAAGAACTACAATCACTTGCAGTTCATGCCACATGATCTTTGCTATCCTTTCTCGTAAGAGATTTGTGATTATTATTTATTTATTTTTTTTTTATATGTTGTTTCCAAGAGAACACAATCAAGTAATAGACTGTGCTATGTTTTTAAAGGATTCCTTTAGAAGATGCATTTGTACGTTTTTAAACCCAGTTGACCAATTATTTGCATATTTACAAGGTTACTAGTGTTGATTGGATAAGAATAGCGCGTAACAAGCCTGCAAAACTGAATGATGCAATGATTATTTTAAATAATTAGTGTTCCTTCATCATTCTTTTTAACAGTTTTCCTCAGATTCGTAACCTAAGCACATCATGTGAAAGTTTCTACAAATGTGCAAAGCTCATGAATATTTAATAAGATTACTCACAATTCACCATGACAAAATGGCAGCATGCCATAAGAAGACCATTTCACACATAAACACACTGAGCTGTTCTATACTGAACTGATTCTCAGTTTTTTATTTATTTATTTATTTTGCATTTATATTACATTTTATTAGTAGTATTGTGCTATTTTCTTGACTGCCAATAGTACAAATCCTTCAACAGAAAAAGGCAAAGAGGTGCTGTCGACGGCCGTGACGGCAGGTCGAGGAGTTCAGAAGAGTTATGTTTGTGTCTCTGGCTGCACCTGGGTCCTCTCCAAACAGACGGAGAGAGAAATGCTGAAATCATTATTCTGAATCAACATCCTCCTCGTCTGTGGGGAAAGAATTTGCTGAAAATGACTCTTTTTAGTCGACACATGTGCCTTCCTCAACTTACCAGAAACGGCTTTGTTTGTCATTTCCACAACAGACAGACAGTCCTGAGGTAACGCTACACCGGTCTCTCGCTCTCATGTGTCTTTCTCATACCTGCAACAGCACAGCTAAATGAACATTTCTCTGCTTTTCATGTTCCTAGCTATTGACATGAGATAAACGAAAAAAAAAAGCCCTCCAGCTCCACCTTGGCCCTCAATCCCACGGCCTACTGAGCTCCTTTTTCCGCCTCGGTCCCACGAGTCTTTGGCTCTACCTCAGTCCTCCAAGCCATTGAGATCACCTCCGCTCTCCCCGGGTCTCCACCTCCATCGTCTTCATCTCCATCCATCTTCCCCCTGGTTTCATCAGCCAAGTGTCCTCCCTTCCTCGACTCCCTGTTTGGTCTCTGGGTCATCACCTGCTCCATCTCTCCAGCGTCTCCTCTCTCTATTATCTCCTACTTCATGGTTTCCTCTGTCTGGTCACGCCTTTCTCCAGAATGGCTCTTGAATTCTTAAAGAGGATTTTCACCAATCATTTTAGAGACATTTCATTCAAAATAAGAAATTTGTAGCTGATGAATTATTTCAGAGCAGAGCACAATGAAAGACGAAGCTTAAAGTTAAATGTGCTAATAATGTAGTGATAACAAATCCAACTGTGGAAACACACGTTGTGTCCAAAATCAAATATTTCTCTACTGGTATGCAAAAAAACATTATGCCAAAAGAGAAGTATGTCTGAATATATAACACCATGAAACTATATATTTTTTTAAGTTGTTTCTTTATGAAGTTTGACATACTGAATACAAAAATCACATTAGTTTTTGTGTATATATATGTGTGTGTGTGTTATGACATGTGGTACATACTGACCTAACAGCAGTTTAATATAAACCGTTGCCAAAAGTCATCCAGAAGCTCAGAAGTGTATATTGGATGATTTTTGTCTTTTATGACTGGAATGTTTCAGAAAGCACTAGAATGTTCAATAATATTACAGAAACCTCTAGAATGTTCGCATCTTTGCAAAAGCAAAATATATATATATATATAAAAAAAAATGTATCTGTACTAAACCAATGTTTCATCACTAATGATAGAAGTTATAAAATTGTCTGACCTAAATATTTACCAAGATATTGATGCTACGTGAAGAGAAATGTATTAGCACCACAGAACTACAGAAGAACCATAACAAAAATTAAGTGAAACCAACTTTGGTTACATTGTGTAGTATTAAAAAAAAAAACAGTGGGCACATAGTTTCTGAATGACCTACTACATCCAGCGAGATTCTGAGGTGTGCACTGGATGGACATTTTACTATCCCATGAGGCCACGGGAGATGATTTGTGAAAGGCAGTGAAGGGACACAACTCACATATCACGTATCAACATGACAGATGCAGTAATTCTGAATTTCATTCATCCTACTCCTATTCATACTACATAGAATGTCATTTTTAATGGCCGCAAAGTAAGCTCAAATTCAAATGTAGTGAACGCTCAGACAGTACGTGATTTCGGACGCACCGACAGACACACAGCAGATCAGCGCCGTCCCTCATGCTGTGGCATTCAGAGACATACTGTGCTGCGAGCGGCGTTCGTGATGACCAGAGCTGGAGCGAGACGCATCCTTCCTGCACTCTGCTGCTGGGCAAATGATGACTGAGAGAGGCGTGTCGGGCCGGTGTGGGCTGGGGTAACAGGGGGAAGTGACAGAGGGCCGGAGGCTGTGCAGTCAAACATGACAGATGGCCTCTCTGGAGTACCCATACTGCACCAGAGGACACAATCTTACCGTCCATCCTTTTCACTCGCTCCCTCTCCTCATTCATACTCCTTACCAGCCCTGCCAGTCTACAGATCACAGCTCACTCAGATGGATAGTTCCCTCAAAAGAACAATTTTGTCATTGTTTACTCGACTCAGTTATTTGACTTGCATTTCAAACCAATGACTGTCTTTTTTCTGTGAAATACACAGTGAGATATTAAGCAGAATGTTCGTGTTGTCCCTTATGTTCTTTTACATCAGGTCCTGATTTGGTTTTTGGGGTGTACCAGAATAGGTTTTCATGCTTGGGTGTTCTAAAAACACACTATTCTCTCATATTTTACATGATCGCAGCACCTCTCTTCCCAGTCTGTCTCGAACGCATTTTTCTATCTATAATTCATATATATCTAGAGTTCACCCTTACATCTAATCTGGTTGAGTAAACAGTAAGCATATTTTGGCGTGCTGTCCTGGGGGAGGGCTCCGAGCCCGGAATATGGCCCAATCCCAGAGAACTCCCCCCATCCCAAGTATGGGATGAGGACAGATTAAGAGTGAGGAGTTGGGGTGGAGGGGGGTGCCGAGAAACTGTCGAATGACAGAGGTAAGTCGGCTGTGTGCATACGTGTGACTTGTGCTAGTTCGGACGATTAGCTAGACGAGTTGCACCTGTGCCGAACTGGTTGATGATCTGACCGTGCTCCTCCCGAACTTTGTTATTTAAACATCATTAAAAATGTGAGTCTGCTGTGGCAGTTAGACCGCATTGCTGCCTACACATGCGAAACAGAGCCAACATGCCAGCTGCAGGACGTCCTGCAATACAATTCAAATAGACAGTAAGACACGTACACGCATGACTAGAAAACAGCAGCCCAGGGCGTTGCCAAAATGGCCATCGAGTGAATCGACACGCTTGGAAAACGACTTTGGTTAAGGCCTCCACAAAGGTCGAACGGACTGGAAAGAATGTGAAGGGAAAGACGGGTTTTGTTCTGATATTCTCCCCTTGTGTCTCTGTCACCGTCTGTCTCTCTCTCTTATTGATTATCCCAGAAACGGCGAGAGGTCACTGGCTACACATTTGACTTTTTCCCCCCGTCTGCTTGTCCATTGTCCTCCATTTGTCTCTGTCTCGCCATCCTTTC
The DNA here is from genome assembly GCA_036247105.1 of Cirrhinus mrigala. NCBI lineage: Eukaryota > Metazoa > Chordata > Actinopteri > Cypriniformes > Cyprinidae > Cirrhinus > Cirrhinus mrigala. The sequence goes on along the minus strand of CM070011.1, from coordinate 956,195 downwards.
CCCGATCTTCCATCCGACCGGCTATTCATTCTAGCCCTCTTTTTTTGACTCTTTGTCCTTCATTTGACTCGTTTAAATCAATCAATCCCATTTTCCTTTTTGTCCCACATCTGTTTGCATGGCTGGATTGCCTGCGGTCATGTGCGGGGGTGAAAAACCGAAGTGGATCATCAGAGAGCGAGACAGCAGGACACAGCAGTTGCTCACCTTGCAAATCAAATTATGAGACGGGATTCAATTATAATGTATTATTTCATTTGATTAGTGCATTTCAAAGCAGACAATTAAGCATGGAAATGTAGCATTAGCAAGGATGAATTTCCCGACTGTGTGTACGTGTATTGTGCGATCGGTGCTTTCTAATGGGGTCAGCGGTGTACTGAGATGATGTTAAAAAAATGGAACCTGCTGTAGGTCTGGATAAGAAGCACGAAAATAATGTTTTTAGGTAAGTTAAGGTTTTAGTCTTCTGTGTAAATGCTGCATCTGAGCCGTTCGGCTGTTGTCATCATGATAGTCGGTGCACGTCTGTTTTCTGTGGGTTATGCATGAGAATCAACACTAAATGAGATTCTGGCTCATTCCACTCCTTTGTTTTCTATGATTTGGCACATTTGTAAAACTGTACAGACTCCAAACTGATCAAACTTGTAAAACAGCTAGTCATTCTTACAAAACCAAAACCATCTCACGCTTTCATTCTGGTTGTAGATATTTTCTTTCCGCATTTGTATTAAAACACAAAATTATTGTAACATACTGAGAACATTTGGTTTACGTTTTTTTTTTTTGTTTTCCCCCAATTGCTAACAAGCATTATTCAATACTGAAGCCACCTCTTCATACATGAATCTTAAACCACTGTGACACTTCATACAAACATGTCTCAAAACATTGCTCAAACATATCACCGGCAACAGTTCTCACTCAAAGCAAAAAAAAAAAAAAAAAAAAGTCAAAGCAAACACTTTCATTCAGACCTAAAAACACCAACAACAGGGAGCGTTACAGAAGTACATTTATTACATTTGATTTTTTTTATTAATAAATCAGAAATGCGCCATTTTGTTTCCCCCCTATATTTGTATACAGTAATTCATTTGCATACAAATCATTATTTTTGCATTAAAAAAAAAAAAAATAATAATAATAAATATAGCTGCAAGCAGCAATTGCGGGGCCAAGCACAAAAGAGGCAGAATGAGGAGTTAAGCACGGCAAGAAAAATCATAAATACAACCAATCGTAATAAAATTTAATGGCTTATCACTTTTGACCAACAGGTGGTGCTGTTTTCAAATTGATGTGACGTGTTCTGTTTGAAATGACAATGACACACACAAAGTTTGCCGTCATTATGTCAAAGCTTTGCAGAGATACAGCCTCAGATGTAGTTTGGCATCTTTCCAGCAAATTTGTTGATGCGCTAAACGAAAACGGTTTCGTATATCGACACGAAATTCATAACTTTTTGCCAGCATAGTCTGAAGATGATCTGAGTCAAATTTGGTGAAGATCGGACTAACAGTCTGGGAGGAGTTCGAAAAAGTAGGTTTTGTACATTAATCAAAATGGCGGACAGGAAGTTTGGCCAATTTCGGCATAATGGGTATCAATGTTCTCGACTTGACCCAAGGAATCTATTGGCATCAGTTTCATTCCAATAGGCTAATGTAAACAGAAATTATTAGCATTTTTGTAAATTTCATTATTAATGTTTAGTGAATGGCGTATTACTTCTGACCCATAGGTGGCACTGTTACCAAATTGATGTGGCTTGGTCAGAGTCATACCTGTCAAGTTTTGGATTTGAAAATAAGGGAAATTTTCCGGCGCCCGCCGCGAGCAGTCCCACCACCCCAACCAAGCTCCAGTATCCCTTACATTTTAAGACAGGTGACAAGAAAGCTAAAATCACCACTTGTCAACCACTTATAAACTACAATCGGCTTTATGCACAGCTGCACTACTTCCTGAACTTCAGGCAGCTCCTTTGTTTCCTGTCTGCCATTATTGGACAAACTGATTAATCCAGGTGATCAGTTTGTCCAATAATGGCAGACAGGAAACAAAGGAGCTGGCTGAAGTTCAGGAAGTAGTGCAGCTGTGCATAAAGCCAATGATAGGCCTACCTTTGTTGACATTGACATGCTGTGAACATTCATAGCCTAAATGAAAACACAAAAGGGTATATATGAAGAGCATTTATTTAAAGGCTTATTTGCATATTTTCTGTTCATTTAACATTGCTTGTCTTTACATTTACATTTCATTTTCATTCCACATTCTTTTCACATTCACACACTCATTCATTTCATATTGTTTTTTTGTACAGTTTTTCTTTTCATTCCACATAACTTTTCTTTACTCTTTTAGTGACTTATTGTACTCATTTGTTGCAGACTTTGCATTCTTTAAGACTGTTTTGGAAGGATACGTTATATAGGCATGTTTTTGTGCCTCTAGCCCGCGCTTGTGCTTGGCGGATTTCTCGTGCTGGCATACATCATTCCTTCCCCCGTGTGCGATGCTAAAGTCGCAGTTACAAATTTTACAGAACGCGTGACTGTCCCCCACCCTGCTCTTCTTCAGAAATATAAATTCGTTGTCCCATTGATCTTTTTTTTGGGGGGGGGGGCGTTTTTTTTTTTTTTTAATAACGCAGGTTAAAATACGGGAGATTTACGGGAAAATACTAATACGGGAGGACGGCGGGAAAGAAGGGTAAATTACGGGACTTTCCCGGCCAAAACGGGATACTTGACAGGTATGGTCAGAGTGTGGTGACAATAGCACATATAAAATTTGGTGTCAATATGTCAAAGCTTTGCAGAGATACAGACTCGGATGCAATTTGGCGTCTTTCCAGTAAATTCGTTGATACGCTAAACGAAAACGGTTTCGTGTATCGACACAAAATCCATAACTTTTTGCCAGCATGGTCTGAAGATGATCTGAGTCAAATTTGGTGAAAATTGGGCTAACGGTCTAGGAGGAGTTCGAAAAAGTAGGTTTTCAACATGAATCAAAATGGCGGACAGGACGTTCAACCAAAATTGGCAAAATTGGTATCGGTGTTCTCAGCATGACCGAAGGAATCTATCAAAATCAGTTTCATTTCAATAGGCTAATGTACGCAAAAGTTATTAGCATTTTTTGAAATTTCGTTATAACTTTTGGCCACAAGGTGGCGCTGGCCCCAAAATTTTTATGTACATTCAGGGCATGGTGCCGAACATTTTTGTAATTAATGTCGAAACGATACGCTAATCCGTTCTCAAGATACAGCATTTTAAAGCTAAATTCAAAATGGCCGACACCCAAAATGGCTGACATGGGAAAACTGGATATGGTTCGACTCGGTATGACACACCGAATCTAAAGAGACCAGTTTTGTGATTTTTGGACAAATCATTCAGACGTTATAAAGAAAAATAGCCATTTTTCGTATCTCCTGACCACTAGGAGTCACTGCACCGAAACACTGCAGGTAGGCTCAGGTCATGCTTGTTATAACACACACCAAGTTTGGTGTCAATATGACAAACTATTACGGAGATATAGCCTCACATTGATTTTTGCTAGCTTTTCGTAGAATTCTTTCGCATGTTATTCGTGAACGGCTGGACGAATCGACTTGAATTCCATAACTTTTTGCCAGCATGGTCTGAAGATGATCTGGATCAATTTTTGTGACAATCGGTGCAACGGCCTAGGACGAGTTCGAAAAAGTAGGTTTTACGAACAATTGAGAATAGCGAAAAAACTAAACCCTACGGTTTTTGAATTTTGGTGTCCATTCAACTCGGCATAAGCCAAGGAATCAGAGGAAAAAAGAATTTTTGTTGTGTGCCTTACGGTTCAAACGTTATTAGCATAAATCTTTTGAAAGTTTGGACAAGTGGTGGCGCTAGAGAGTTTGAGTTAGAGACTCCAAACTTGCTATGGTTAATGTTGGGACTGTCCTCTATCAGTGTGCAAAATTATACAACTTTCCCGCAAGCGGTTCTATGGGCTGCCATAGACTTGCGGCGGAAGAGGAAGAAGAAGAAGAAGAAGAAATATAGCTGCAAGCAGCAATTGCGGGGCCAAGCACAAAAGAGGCAGAATGAGGAGTTAAGCACGGCAAGGAGCAGCAGACCGACTACAACAGTGAGTAACTTAAGCCATTTTAGGATAATATCAGTTGAAATGGCTGAAAAATCATAATTACAACCAATCGTAATAAAATTTAATGGCTTATCACTTTTGACCAACAGGTGGTGCTGTTTTCAAATTGATGTGACAAGTTCTGTGTGAAATGACAATGACACACACAAAGTTTGCCGTCATTATGTCAAAGCTTTGCAGAGATACAGCCTCAGATGTAGTTTGGCATCTTTCCAGCAAATTTGTTGATGCGCTAAACGAAAACGGTTTCGTATATCGACACGAAATTCATAACTTTTTGCCAGCATAGTCTGAAGATGATCTGAGTCAAATTTGGTGAAGATCGGACTAACAGTCTGGGAGGAGTTCAAAAAAGTAGGTTTTGTACATTAATCAAAATGGCGGACAGGAAGTTTGGCCAATTTCGGCATAATGGGTATCAATGTTCTCGACTTGACCCAAGGAATCTATTGGCATCAGTTTCATTCCAATAGGCTAATGTAAACAGAAGTTATTAGCATTTTTGTAAATTTCATTATTAATGTTTAGTGAATGGCGTATTACTTCTGACCCATAGGTGGCACTGTTACCAAATTGATGTGGCTTGGTCAGAGTGTGGTGACAATAGCACATATAAAATTTGGTGTCAATATGTCAAAGCTTTGCAGAGATACAGACTCGGATGCAATTTGGCATCTTTCCAGTAAATTCGTTGATGCGCTAAACGAAAACGGTTTCGTGTATCGACACAAAATCCATAACTTTTTGTCAGCATGGTCTGAAGATGATCTGAGTCAAATTTGGTGAAGATCGGACTAACGGTCTAGGAGGAGTTCGAAAAAATAGGTTTTGTACATTAATCAAAATGGCGGACAGGAAGTTTGGCCAATATTGGCATTATGGGTATCAACGTTCTCGGCTTGACCCAAGGAATCTTTTGACATCAGGTTCATGACAATAGGCTAATGTACGCAAAAGTTATTAGCATTTTTCGAAATTTCGTTACAACTTTTGACCACAAGGTGGCGCTGGACGAGTTCGAAAAAGTAGGTTTTACGAACAATTGAGAATAGCGAAAAAACTAAACCTGACGATTTTTGAATTTTGGTGTCCATTCAACTCGGCATAAGCCAAGGAATCAGAGGAAAAAAGAATTTTTGTTGTGTGCCTTACGGTTCAAACGTTATTAGCATAAATCTTTTGAAAGTTTGGACAAGTGGTGGCGCTAGAGAGTTTGAGTTAGAGACTCCAAACTTGCTATGGTTAATGTTGGGACTGTCCTCTATCAGTGTGCAAAATTATACAACTTTCCCGCAAGCGGTTCTATGGGCTGCCATAGACTTGCGGCGGAAGAGGAAGAAGAAGAAGAAGAAGAAGAAGAAGAAGAAGAAGAAGCGGAATAATAATAACGCCAACGGATACAATAGGTGCCACCGCACCTCTGGTGCTTGGCCCCTAATAATAAAATCTATAGTATAATGTAACAGTACTGTAAGGATTCCAGTCCTCCTTCACCTGTAACAGTCTTGGTAACACTTTATTTTGTGTCCTTGTTACACGTTACATGTACTTACTGTTATAATAGCAATTAATTCTGCGTAATTACATGTAAGTAACACTAAGCCAGACCCTAATCCTAACCATATAGTAAGTACATGTAGTTCATTAATATTACTCAGTACTTAAAATGACACTGTAACGAGGACACCTTAAAATAAAGTGTAATCACTGTCCCCTTTAAAAAAACAATGGTAAAGACACTAAAAACAGGACAACTGGGTATGTTTTCAGCTAGACAATTACAATTAGCTGTTGAATTTTTTATTACTGTATTTATTTTGTAAATAGTAAAGATTTTCTATACAATTCAATAGCATTACTGCAGAAATGCATGAAATGTACATGTTTTTCTGTTTTGAATTTTATTCAAAATTTTATTTGTTTTATGTATTAATTTATTTATTTATTTTACAGTTTTGAAAGCTGTGTGCTAATATTTAAAAAAAGTGGCTGATGACATATAAATGACAAAAGTTAATGGATTTTGAAGGATGTGGTCACTGAATGCATTTTGTGTGACAGCCGTGGAAAATGATTCATAGTTTGGTCTGCATGGATTTCTGTTTCACTGACTGTGTGAGAGTTTTATGACTTCAGTTTTTATCAATGGATTTTAGCAATAAAAACATAAATCTGTAGTCATCAGGACACAATGGTATGATGTTCTTTCAGATGAGTATTTTACCACTTAATGAATTCAATAGCAAACAACGCAGGATAAATGTTCATCATGTTACTCTGATGCAGGTTATAACTGCCATGTTAGAAAATGGACATTACCTTACTTTGACAACTGACATTAAATCCACAATGTGATTTTGTGCTAGAACAGTGTTTGCTGCAAATATAGTGAATGTTCTCACTGTGTGACTGCAGTTGACCTTTTTAGATCAAGGGTGAGTTACAGTGATTTGGCTGTCCTTACCATGGTAAGACCTCAGTTTACAGTATCACTTGGCATACTGAAATGCAAAATGTCTGAATTGGATATAACAGTTACCTGCATTTGTCTGCCTGCTTCTGATGAACATTGTGTTTTTCATCTGATATAAGATGTTTATACTGTATCAAGAATTCATTATATGTTGTTACCATTTTTAGAATTGTTTCACAGAATCTGTATCTATAGGATCTATACATGTATACGTCTGTCAACCAATCAGAATCAAGTATTCAACAGCCCCCTGGTAAGTAGAAGTTAATTGATGTACCAAATGATTCAATGAATAATCATTAGGATCAGTATAGGGTCAAATGATAGCAAAATATATTCAACAATGAGAGGATATGCACATTTTGAAAATGTACCACTTGCTTATCAAAACCATACCGAAGCATTTAAACAACTGTAAACAATACTGCAAAACAAACCGAAACATTTCAAAACAGTTCATTTCAGTTCATTTCAGACCTCTCTCCATACACACTAGTGTTCTCAAGCTTTTTCCAAAAAATTCTCATCCACATAGAAACACTGGAAAACGCTGAACTCATGTTACTGCGCATGTGTGAAATGTAATAAAGCACGATACAGAGTCCAGATCGAATCAAGTTCTCATGCTGTTTCTTTGGCACGATCATTTTATTAGAAAATATCTCACCACTTTTCTGCTGCGTCCAGGTCAATCGCCATCCCGTGTGCGACCTAAAATACAATCGCCTTTGCGTGTTTGCCGCAGGACATGACTAAACACGTGTCGCTGACAAAAACATTGTCTTAATGTGGACAAAAGGCTAAAATGTAGAGACAAACGTGTTTTCAAATGTCTCTGGAATAGTGTAGACGTAGCCTAAAATATACACTAGCAAGTATTTATCAAGAATATATCACGAGTGTGTGTGTTTTACACATGTAGGTACAAGACTAATGATAATCACAGCAATCCTGCTGCTCAGAACAACCAACGCTTCATGTTCAGTGTCCCTGATAACATGAGCTGGTGACCTCTTTATAGTGGATCACTGCAAGCACAAGGAAATCCAATCTAATGTCTCATCTTAAAATCACAGATACAAACACACACACACACACACACACACACACACACACGTTCAATGCCACACACAGACACAATCTCCAATCGTTTGTAAAGCCTATTGTTTTTGTTATTCATTTTTTGTTGTTGTTGTTGTTGTTTTGCACTTTTGTGATCTAGTATTGATCCTTTCTCCCTTGTGTAACACACACACACACTCACACATTCTCTGCTTTGATTTAGTGCTGATCTCCTTCTCGCTGGCACACACGAGCCATTAATTACACGAACCAGTGCCTTAATCCTACCACTATCCCACATGGACACAGCTGTCTGGACGCTGCTGCAGATGGAATAAATCAATCAAAATTGCTCCAGCACTCTCTCTCTCTCTCTTTCTCTCTCTCTTTCTCTCTCTCTCTCTCTCTCTCTCTCTCTCTCTCTCTGTCGGACTCTCAAGATTTCTAATATTTTTAATTGACCTCTTGTCTTTCCTCCTCATCCTTGGGCACCTGCATCACTTCTACAGCTGTCCTTCCTGGCGTCTGCGTTTCCCACTTGTATGTATGACTTTTGCTCGCTCACTCGTGTGCTCAGAACTCGTGAATGTGATGTTTACATCTCCAATGGAAGGTCGTAATAGATGTGCTCTTGAAAAAAATGAGCCTGTTCCAGAAGGTAAGATTACTTTTGTTTGGCTAAAATAATGCATCAGTAAAATCTGGTTGAATAATATCCATTTCCCTAAATCAGAAAGAACAAAGACACACTCTGAATGTCTCTTCATTTAGTGTTTGGTACAATATACTCACTGTGCTTGGTTACTGAGGTAGAATACAGTTAAGGTTAGGGACAGCTTTAGTTAGGTTGAAGGATGGGTTAAGAGGTATATGTAGGGTCAACAGTGTAATTATGTAATTACAGAAATTAATTACAGATTAATTAAATGCAGGGTTTTTAAAGGAAAGTACAACATAAAAACGCACGTACGTATTAATTAAAAACTTAGTGGTATGTAAAAACTTTTAAAATTATGGCAAAAAGTGGACTAATGATGGTGAAAATATAAATAAATTATCCTGAGATTCAGAACCAGAGATAAACACTATTTCTTATACATTCATTAAAAATGTGAACCTAAAATCTTAATGTTGATGAAAAATAAAAGCAGAAGGACATGTTATGCGTCAGTCGCCCACATGCTGTAGAAAGTCTCTTTTCACCCACAATTTAATGATTGTTTTAATTTAAAATGACTTAACATTTAATAGTTTGAATATACATTGAGCCAAAAACATAACATCATAACATCTTAGTTGATAATCCAGTATACTTTATTTTTGACAAAACATCCCATGTTTCTGTAGTGACAGTAGAAGTTTTGGCAGTGACCACATTATATTATAGAATTTTAACCCACATACTAAAACACTACTTAAACATACTAAAATACAAAAAAATGTGCAAAACTGTAAAGTTTATCTAAAGTTTATTTTTAGTTTATTTCCCCCAAATATGAGGATTACGTGTTCCCTTTTGTCACTACCAAAATAATGATGACATGCTTCGGTAGAGACAATTCTATGGGATAACACCAGATAACTCCTCCAAATGTTTCGGCAGTGACAATTTTAGCTCCTTTTGAAGCTAGCTCACAAAGGCTAATCAACGACATGGATGACTAGCACAAATGCTATTCCATAACACAAATGTTATGGAATAGCTCCAAAAAAAGTGTGCTTAATTGCAGAAAAAAAGGTGCTCGGTAGTGACGTTCCTTGAAGTTACACACAGATTTTTCAGACTTTTGAACACATTTATTTTAAGTTTCATAATTTACAAAGTCAAAAAACATATTTTAATTGTGGGTTTTTTAATAGTTAATAGAAGGATTTTAGTAAACATCTAAGATTTCGAATACTTACCCAGCTAACAATTTTACATTATGAAAAGGTTCCTGTAACATTCCTATTAAGTTATGAAAGCATTATTTTTGAATGTTCTCAGAACGTTCAAAACGTCCAATTTTTTCTTGTTTGGTTCTAAGAACGTTATTCAAAACGTTTCTAGAATGTTTCAATCTTTTGTTATATTAATGTTCTAAGAACGTAATTTAAAAAGTTATTAGAACGTTCCATTCCCCATTATATTAATGTTCTAAGAATGTTTCCCTAATGTTCCCAGTAAGTTATACAAATGTTATTGCTGTAGGTTCTTAGAACGTTAAAAACTTTTTTTTTTTTTTTGTAACCATAAAATAATGTTCCCGGAACATTGCATGGTGGTTGTTATTAAATAACCTGAAAATAACTTACAGACAACATTCCCTAATGGTTATTTTTAGTTTTTTTTTTTTTTTTTTGTAACCATAAAATAACGTTCCCAGAACATTGCAGGGTGGTTGTTTTTAAAATAACTAACTGAGAATGTTCCCTAATGTTTATCCTTGAGTTATTTTTAGAATCCTGTAAAACTCTTTCCACTGAAAATGTTGCAGATGTTTTGTGTAATGACCTATACAGAGCCTTGTAATCTGATTAATGTAGAATTTATCAAACACGTTTTAAATTATAATATTTGTCAGGGTGTGGGGTGTAGGGATGGGCGAGGACTCAGTTGTGCAGAGAATGGGCTTTTATTAGCACAAAATGAACAAAATAAACAACTAAAACTACCCTGTGGGGGTAAAAACCTGCTGGCATCGTGGACAGGAACATGGAACACGCAACATTCGACAACAAACTGGGAGCAAATGAGGCAGGTGATGAGGGAAACACAGGTGGGCCAAATGAACCAACAATCAGGTAACTAGATGGGTGGGGTCAAGACAATAGACATGAGAGCACATGGAAACAAGACAAAAGCCATGCAAAACAATTTACCGGCCATGTGCAAAACAAGATACGAGCACAGCTAATGAGAAAAAAGTCATAAGCTGCGTGTTGACACAAAAAGTAAAATATGTATAGCGGAGTGATCATGCTGGAGTAAAGCGGTTAGGGAAACTTTATAATAACGTTCTAAAAACCAAAAAATAACTTTCTGGGAACAAAAAACTAATGTTTTGGGAACGTTGGAATAACGTTTCACAAACTTAAAAACTAACGTTCTGGGAATGTTATATTAATGTTGGAGGAATGTTATAATAACGATCTAAAAACCAAAAACAAACTTTCTGGAAATGTTTGAAGAATGTTAGAATAATGATCTACAAACCAAACGTTCTGGGAATCTTAAGAAAACTTTCCTGACAAACCAAAAACAAACCATAAAAAATAACGCTCTGGGAACCAAAGTTGTTCGCTGGGATACACTTTGGTTCTTTGGTTCTAGTGTCTAGTGTGGGTCTTCTGATTCACTGTTACTGCAAATGTCAGAAAAACTGTGAAATATGAAGTGGCTTCTGACTTTTAAGCACATTTTAAAGATTTAAATTTTAATGAAAAGTTTTTTAAAACATTCTACTAACAATGCAAAAAAAAAAAAAAAAGGTTTTTATGCTAACGTGTTTAGAACATTTACCAATGACATATAACCGTTTTCCGATAACTTTGAGAGAACCTTCAGAGAACGTTAGCCAAAGTTAGGAGAACGTTTTCTGTTAGCTGGGTAAATGCTTTTGAAATGTGTTACCAAGTACAAAAAGTAAAAAAGGGGAAAAAAGGGAAAAGGGTTGTGAAGGTTAGTGATCCTGTTTTATGAGGTTTCATTCTGTTAAGATGCTATCTCACATGATGCCACCTGTGTAGATGGTAGACTCCAAAGCAGCTCACTAGGATTTGAAACAGAGCCAGTGTTTCTCTCTCTCTCTCTCCCTGATTATGTGGTTCTGCATTGCTCTCGTTAGCATGCTAGCAGTCTTCCCTCCTCATATACACGTTTATCTCACACTCGACGCGTGGATCTCTCCTCAGCCCTCCTCCACGTGCTGTACTTCCTCTCCTCTTGGCAGGGTCTCCCTCATTTTTCTCTCCATGCTGTCGTTTCTTCTGCAGGCAATCTAGCTGTGCACTGGGCTGTGAAAGACTCTCTCCATCTCTCCCTCTCACACACACACACATTCAGTTCAACATAAACACACATACACACATTAACATTAATACACACTCAAGACGCGAACACACAGACTTATACCGGCTCTCAACAACGTTCAGCGCAGCAACGGCAGCTATCTGCCATATGTAATGAAACGATGAAGACAGGTAAGGGTCTCTGTTAGCAGAGACAGATGAAGATTTATCTTGTGTAACCCAGCCATGAACACACACAAGTGTTTTCCAAATTCATTTGGCATATACCAAAAAATGGCAACTGGTAACAATGTAAAGGGGTCAAAGACGTTACGATGTCCACGTCAAAAGAAACTGACAAAAGTGATTTTATGTCCATAGAAAGCGCATTAAATGTAGGTGTCTACATTTAAGGTTTCAAATAAGTTTTTGGAGAATAAAATGTCAAAATTTGGTTGAAATAATGTTACTTTGTTATTCCGTGTAACACAATATTTATGTAAAAATTCAAACAACATGCTTGTTCTGACTTGTACATATTCAAATATATAAAATAATAAGGGAGCATATTAAATTGTATTGTGTTTTAAATGAGTAAAAAATTCTTACTGACAAATGGGCAAAACCTAGGATAATGGCAAATTTTAAAAATGTAGAATTACAACTAATTAGTATTTGGAGTGAAAGTGTCTTTTAAAATGTCATAAATTGATTTTTGTTGTAAATATGCTTGACAAGATTGTTACACTGAATGACATTTTAATGAGTGTCTTCTGTAAATTAGGGAAAAATGTATGATATTTATTTTTTGCTCAGAAACACACAAACAAAAATGCAATTAAATTAAACCGAAAACATTTTACTATTTTTTGGGGAAAACAACAAAGCAGTATTACACTTATTGTTTTTATGTTTAAACCAAAGTAAGTCAAACATACTCATTCAAGTCTCCATGATATTCTGCTCTCTAGATTTTGCTTGGGTCCCTTCTTCAGTGTTGGTCAAAGGAGAGACATTGAATGTTCCTAAAAATAAAACAAAAATGACAGCAACAAAACAGCAGGATACAAAATATAAAATTAAAAATTTCCTCATCAGTTACCCTCATGCCGTCCCAGATGTATATAACTTTCGTTTTTCAGGTGAGCACAAAGAGAACTTTCTAGAAAAATAATTCAATATTTTTCTTACATGCACATGTAGTCGTATGGATTACTATCATGTTCCTTTTGTGTGGTTTTTGAAGCGTCAACTTTAAAGGGCCCATCCACTTAGCATTAAATAGACAGATGGATTATTATTTATTTATTTATTGTATTTATCTCTAAAAATGAAGTCTGAAGTCTTAATCTGGCATTAAATGAAGTTAAGTAAATGATGAGAGAATTTTCCTTTTCGGGAAGAGTATCCCTTTAAGGCCTTTTTCATTTAAAAGATATATTACTATAAAGAAAAATCCATCTAAGCAGCAGAATAGCTGGACTGGAGCAGGGCAGGTTAGTGCTGGTTTTAATGACTGATCCTGGTGCAGTGGGAACACAGATTTACCTCCCAGCTCTGATTTCACAGCTCCTCTGCTGTTTACAGCCTCTCCCTCTCCTCAGTCCGTCACTCTCAATCATGTCAGTGTGCTCAGGACACACACACACACACACACACACACACACTGAGAGAGTGAGACATTTCTGAGGACAGCAGTCTTTAGAGAGTGTGAAGGTCTGAGCGGCAGGTTTTTAGAGCTGTTTGCTGAGGCGAGCATCACTAGTGCTCATATCTGAGAATTGAACAAGCCCTAAATTAAACTCCAGTGTGTAACACATCCCATAGTGTTCGAAGCTGTAAATGACACCTCAAACCATGTGTTGAGGTAAAATGGCCGGAGAAAAACATATACAATACAGAATCTACCTTATTTTTTAGCATAAGAGCAGCTTTTTATCCATTTTAGCTGTACAAAAACATTTACCATTGTTACTGCATTGTGTCATGTTTCCAGTTATTTGACAGCTAATCAGAAGCCTCGCACATTCACAGGGAATAGTTTACTCAAAATAAGTCTTTTCACCCCAGCTCGGTGTCAGAGCACGTTCGCTAACCGCTAGGCCGAGACTAAATGGCAGATTTACTTGTGACACTTCACTTGGCACAACGGCCCGTGTCAGCATTTATAACTGTGATCGGGTGAAAGCTGGATCTCCTGCCAAGCTGCTCTTGAAATCTAAAATCATCCACCGATTGCATATGTATTGCTTTGATTGCATATTGAAACAGCCTGTATGATTTGTAGATGTTAACTCACCATCCAGCTAATCAGGTCACATATTAAAGAATTTAAATGTGTGATTTATCAAAATTCCTGACAAAATTTACCAGGGTACAATGAGAGGATCAAATGGTAATAATACCATGGTATCATTAAATACCATTTAATGATAACTGCAATTACTGTATTCCTGTTATTATTTTGTTAGTGTCTTGGTTAGGCATCTTTTATGAGTGTGTGTGTGTGTGTGTGTGTGTGTGTGTGTGCGTATATACACACAGTGACAATCATCTCATAGAATTAAATACGATTAATTAAATTGGTTAAATACAGAGTATATATCACATGAGTTACAGCAACTCAATGCTGGTGTGTAAATGTTTATAAAACAGCACTGACAGCACAGATACAGACGTATATACATGCACACACACAGACACAAACACAAAGATACTAGAAAAACAAGGGAACATCCAGACCTGCAGCTTTCCTTTTCTTATTCATGAATGCAGTGAGTGCCATCTGCTGTACCATACTTGTAACTACAGTTACGTGGAACTGCAGACATCATGAAATGAAAACAATCGTCCATTTATGACAGGTATTGCATCCATTTGGTAAGCAAGATGTGGTAACTCTCAATTACTACCTTAAAGAGCTATTTTTACCTGATTTAACCCATTTAAAAAAAAAAAAGTGTTTGGTTGGTATAAATGAATGTATTTAGGGTGATTCAGTGATGTCTTTCCTGAAATATAACAGAACAATGTCTGTACACTCACAGCCAGACTGATGAATATATTGCTCAGCTGGATCTCTTCAGCAACTGCCAGGGAGGTTTAGAAGTTGCAGAGGTCCAGTAGAGTAGATTAGTTTCCAGGAATGGTCCTGGAAACTAATCTACTCTACTTTCCTTCAGTTTCTTCAGAAATGTGTTTTCCAGGTCTGCATCCAGACGGGAGAGAACATGCTCGACAGCGAGAGCAGTCACTTTCTCAGAGTTTCCGGATACCATAATCCTGTCAGAAAAAAGTCTGTTTTGTCCAGTAACAAAACAACTTGTCTAATACCCAAACTGTATACCCAAAATGTATTAACAGTCTTCTGTCAGCCAAGAGTCGACTGAGCAAAGCCAGTGAAAAGCAGAGGCAGGAGACAAAGTGATGATGGTAAAAAGGAGCTGAATTTATTAAATAATCTTTGTTCTGTTTGTTTCAATGCTCAGACTTCATCTGACAACCACAAATCCAACAAGTAATGTTATACCAAACTTATTTACTACAACGTCCCATAAACCTTGAGTTTCCATAAACATTCCATCATATCTATAACTCATGAAAACAAACAGCCCTTGAAACATACAGTCATAAGACTAAACAACACTGGAAAAAACAATAATATAATATAATATAATATAATATAATATAATATAAATACGTATATATAAATACACACACATGCATGGATATATTCAAGAAAAACATATTATTTTTATATATTAAATATATTTATATATAATATTAATTATATCAATAAAAATATATACAATGCCCTCCACTAATATTGGCACCCTTGGTAAATATGAGCGTTTATCCTTTTAATCTTTCATTAAAAAAATTCACAAAATTCTAACCTATCATTGAAGTGAAACAATGGAAAGCAGGGGAAAATCTCATTATGACATAAATGTTTTTCTCTAGTTCATGTTGACCACAATTATTGGCACCCAATTATTGCAACGTCCTTTATTCAAGATTACAGCTCTGAGTTTTCTTCTTTAATGCCTGAAGAGTTTGGAGAACACCTGACAAGAGATCAGAGACCATTCCTTCATACAGAAATACTCCAGATGTTTCAGATTCACAGCTCCATGCTGGTGCTTCTTCTCTTCAGTTCACCTCACGCATTTTCTATAGGGTTCAGGTCAGGCAACATTTTATGCTCAGTGACACATTTTTGTGTTGATTTTGATGTTTGATTTGCATCATTGTCCTGATGGAAGATCCAACCACAGCTCAATATAGAACTTCTAACAGATGCAGTCAGATTCAGATTTTTTATCTGTCAGTATTTGCTAGAATCCGTGATGCCATGTATCTGAACAAGATGTCCAGGACCTCTGGCAGGAAAATAAGCCCACAACATTAAAGATCCAGCAGTATATTACACTCTCCTCCTCACCATCGATTAAGACGATATAGACACACATCCTTTTTCAGGCAGATGTGCAACATCTTTAGTTGATTGGAATTCTTAATTATTGTTCTAATGATGGAAATGGGGATTTTCAATTCTTTAGCTCTTTTCTTACAGTCACTTTCTATTTTGTGAAGCTCAACAATCTTGTTCTGCACATCCGAACTATATTATTTGGTTTTATTCCTTGTGATGGATGATTACAGGAATTTGGCCTTTGTGCTCCTCATATTTAACATCCTGTGAAACAGGAAGTCATGGCTGGACAATATCATACTCCTAGTCATTCTAGTGTGCTAAATAAATGCAAATATGAATGGGAATATACTAGAGATATTTTACTCATTATAAATTCTAAGGATGCCAATAATTGTGCCCATCATGCATTGGAGAAAAACATTTATTTCATAACGTAAGTTTCCCCCATCTTTTAATTGTTTTACTTCCATGAACGGTTAGCATTTTTTGAATTTTTTGAATGTAAGGTTAAAAAAGATAAATAAAGCAGATTTATTTTCATAGCCATCTTTGTTCATATTTACCAAGGGTGCCAATATTAGTGGAGGGCACTGTGCATGTAAATACATGTAAATATTTTCAAAATATATACTCTATGTGTGTTTATTTATATATACATAATAAATACACACAGTACACACACATATATTATGTAAACAACTTTTATTTTGGATGCAATTTTGCACAGCGCTAAATATAATATATAATATAATATAACATAATATTATATAATTATAATGTAATATAATATAAATGACTAATCAATTCATGAATTAGTGAAATGAGTATATAAATGGAATAATAAAATGATTAAATAATGAATGAATGAATATAAAAGAAAGTAGAACACAACACAAATGTATGGTTGCTCTTTTGAAGCAAAAAGGTTGCATTTGACATTTGTCATCCTCATCCTAGAAACAGGGCGCATGCTTCTAAGTGAGTTTGTTTTGATCAGAAGTACTTTAAAGTCTGCTAGTGTGTGATCATCAGTCGTTCAGTTTATGATGGACAGTTTTTCCTCTGTATTTACAAAGTAAGTGCACACGTTTAAATATAAAGCTTCTTGATCAGCATCAATAGTTCCATGAGGAACCTTGAACATCCATGGAACCTTTCAAATGCAGAAGTTGTTCTTTATAGTGGAAAAGGTTCTTTAGATTTTTAAAATGTTCTTTAAAATGGTTCTTTCAAGAACTGTTCACTGAAAGGTTCTTTGGGGAACCAAAAATGGTTCTTTTATGGCAGGGGTGTCAAACTCAGTTCCTGGAGGGCCGCAGCCCTGCTCCAACACACATTCTATGCAGTTTTCAATTAAGCTTGAAGCACCTGATCAGTTGGATCGGGTGTGTTTAATTAGGGTTGCATCTAAAGTCTGCAGGGCTGCGGCCCTCCAGGACCGGAGTTTAACACCCCTGTTCTATGGCATCACTGCAGAAACACCCCTTTGGAGCCTTTATTTTTACGAGTGTATAAAGCCTAGCATTTAACTGTCACAGAGTCACCAGCCACACCCACCTCACCAACCACGCCTGCCCCCTACACACACTCACAGGTTGCACATGGATTTCTCAGCTCTGCATTACCTGCCTGGAACTTACCAACGTGTTCGATTTCCCTCACGCCGTCCTGGATTTCCGGTGGAAACAAGATAAGACTGTTTACCCTACAAGCTTTTGAGCTTTATTGTTTATTGTTTATGCCCATGTTGAATTTTGACGTTTGGGAAATTATCCTGAGTTGTGTTGAAAATAAAGAAGCTCCTACTGAACCTACCGTTGTCTGCCTCTTAACCAGTCGTGACATTAGTAGTGTATTCCTGCGTTAAGAGTTGCCATGTGTATAGTGTACTCCGATATCTAAACGCACCTGGAGGGTCTCCTGTCTCCAACTGGAAGCATTTACTCACAGCTTTGATTATCATCAGAACAGGCTGAAGAAAGTACATGAAAAGTTTTGTCAATGTATGCCTCCTTTACAGTTGTGTGTTTTTGTTTGTTTTTTTACAGTCAATAGGACAATTTCTCAATACTTAGATCACATTTTTATAACTCAGTTCTCCTAACCAACGTTCAGCTTGATACAGCAAATTATTTCACATTCAAAATGCACTAAAATTACAGAAACCGTTCATACACGTCTCAAATCATATCTCTAGCAAGGGTTGTCACCTAACAAACACTCTAAAACACTAACAACAGGTAGCACTATACAATATTTGGTCACGCTTTAGTTTAGGGAACAATTCTCACTATTAACTAGTTGCTTATTAGCATGCTTATTATTAACATATTGGCTGTTTATTAGTACTTATAAAGCACATATTCTGCGTGAACATATTCTATTCATATCCCTAATCCTACCCAATACCTGAACTTAACAACTACCTTACTGACTGTTAATAAGCAGTAAATGAGGAGTTTATTGAGGCAAAAGTCATAGTTAATGGATTATTAATAGTGAGACTTAGGCCTTAAATTGTGACCAAATGTTTTCTTTTGTAAGAATTCTTTATAAAATGAGAATGGCTTTGCTGTTTCTGTAGTATATGTTTACAATACAGCATAAAATGTCTATGTTTCCCCCTTTGTACGGTGATGAAACTGAAAGACCTGTGTACATGTTCAGCTTCATCTAATTGTTTTGAGGAGTATTTCATCTTTTAGATGTAGAATATATTTCAGTAGGTGATCACTATAGAAAAGTAGCAGATTGCTGTCTTATTCAGTTTTGTGTTATGAACTTAAAATTTAACAGTAAACATGTAAAGCGGCCTGTAGGTCATTGAGTTGGTTGTGAGATGATGATTCATGTCATTTGAAAGATGTGTATTTCTATAGGCAGCCCTCATTATTCATAGTCTCATATTCTTGTAGTCATATTGCCCTCCGCTAGATCTCCACTGAAGTGTGGCACGAGGACAGATTCGATAACAGCCGTGCACTTTGTCTGGTGTATTTTGAATGTTCCCATCTCATCTCGCCAAATGTCAGACAAATCATCCACCGCAGCGATTGAAGTGTGACACGCGACATACACGGCACTTCTAATTTCACGGCACTTTTGGTCCTCCTTGACTGGACATTGCCCTGACGCCCCCACTGACACAAGTTAATTGAACAATTGATTTAACAATTAAGTTTCTGTGCGTTAGATTGTTCTTTTTAAATCACTTAACTGTGCTCTGATAAAACATATTTGCAAAATGCTTGTGCCATCTCCTACCACACGTGCAATCCATGGGCCATCTTTGCTAAGAGTACATGTCAGCGCAAACCCTCTTTTGGCATTAAAAAAAAAAAAAAAAAAAAAAAAAAACATTGTCAGGATTTACTCAATAAAGGCTGTGAAAAATTACAGATGAAAAGGTGTGGACACAGTTGTTTTGACCCTATTGCATTTCCATTTGTAGGAGTTTCCCATTCAGATGCAGAATTTATAGGAGGAGAAGACTGAAATCACTAGGTGATGTACTAAGGACTGTGGGTGTTAGTTTACTGGCATGTGAACCATTATTTGAATGTTTTGACTCATTTTGTGACTGCTGACCGTAGATTACTCGCAGCTGATGGGACCGCGGTCTCATGATAACGTTTAGTAACGTTTCAGAGATGGTCGCTCTCCCATTCTTTTCAGTAGGACTTTCTATATTTAGCCCACTTTGGCATAATGATGAAATACATTTGCAGCTTTGCTGAACTGAAACTGCTTATTCTACAACTTAATTAAAACCCGCCAACAGTAGCTTGAAATCTGATTGGACACGACTCCCGGAACCGCTGGGCTAAACTCAGCCATATCATTTACACATCAACATTACATGTTATACCTATGATATTTTACTGTCAATTTTAAATTCAGACAGACGGTAATTAATGACTACTGACTGCGTTTGTAAATGACTGGTTATGGACCTGTATGCAGTTACAAGCTATTTATAAGGCCTTTATTTGTGGTTATCTGGTTTTTGTCCTAGATCCTTGTACTTGTTTCTGTCCTAACAATAAACTTATTACCCCAAAAAATAAAAGATAGCCTAATCAAAGCGTTTATTGTATTTTATAGGTTCTCAGTACAGTGTGTGAATATGTAGCTTATAAGTATAAAATAAATACAGAATGGGCATTTCAACACAGACACTTAAATCAAATGCAAAGCGCTGTGCAGTTTTTCTAGCAGTTGTTCTATACTAACACATTATTTATGTTTGAAACGCTCCCTATGTTAAAGGGTAACAAGCACATTTCTCACTAATAATTTTATATTAAGGTGATATTAACTTGAGAGTATGTTTTCTATTCTGAAGTACCACACTGGTTAGAAAAGAGACATGAAATATTAAAGTGAGGAATTCAGTCTTTGTTTCATAGTTCAACAAGAGAATTACAGATGAGAGACATCTTGAATAGCTACCGATAACTGCCAGACAATTGACATAATATGACAGAAACACCAGGCCCCATCTCCAGACAATCACAACCAGCATCGTCAATGGAGCCAGCACTGTTTGAACACACACCTCAAGCCCCATAATTGTCTGGTTTTAAGAAAGACCTCTAACCTGTTCTCTGCATTCCAGCGACGAATCCCCTACGATCACTCCTAGCTCTGTGTATCTTATTCTTCTCCCTGTGTGAATGCGACTCAAATCTCGAGGTGTGTGCTCCTGCTCCAACAGTCAAAGAAATCTTTATCATATTGCCTGCACCAACCAGTTTGCTCTTGCTGCAATATTCTTCTATATTGTTGAACTTTATTCCAGCTGTCTGAGTCATTTAATTAAACATATGATGCTGTAACTGTAACAGTCGTAAACATTAATTTAAAATGAAAGGACTCATTTAGGTCCTTTTTATCATCACTGTTTAAAAAGTTGCTGACCAACAAAGCATTTAACAAGATGTAGAATACATTAAAAAAATAAATAATAATAATAATAATAATAGTTTAATCTATATTTGGTATCTGAACAGTGTAGGGTAGGTAAGAAATAGACCATAATATGTTACAATAACACTGGAGGTGTCAAACAGGAAAGTGTTTCTTAACCAACTCCAATCACATTTCTTCAGAAGAAAGGAACTGAACCACTAACTCAAATTAAGTTTAAGATGACAAAAGGGTGAGTAAATGTTAAGGAACCCAAACAATCTGGCAACAGTGGTAGGTACTCAGTGAGTTGGCAGCATCAGCTTGAGCTTTTACAATAAAAAGGACTTCCAAGAAGGAGACTGGTAAAAATAAAGAAAAATAAAAAAGACTGGTGTGTGTGTATCACATGTATGGCCATACTGTATGATCTGAAAATAGGGATTAAATTTATGCCAATTTAACTATTACAAGCCAAGTACCTTAAGAGCATTTTATGAGCTCCCGATCATTTTTAAACATGCTAAAAAAGATGGAGAATCTGTATGAAATTGTCCAAAAAAGAAGGGGTTCACTGAGACACTTTTTTTTTTCTTTAACAGGAGTGTCCTGGCTAAGATATAAATATTGAAAGCTATTTAATAATTTATTGTTACAATATAATTATATAGATGTTTCTGAGTGATTAATACCTCTCCTGTCTCTAAACCTTAACTTAAAAAAACACTTAGCTTGCTGAAAGTGCCAAAGTAGTCCAAGAAAATGATCTGTTGCATTTTAGGCATACAAATAAAGGCCCATGTGCATATTTAAAATATTGTTTGCAGATTTTTGCGATAGAAATGATACACAAAAACCGGTAAATCACCATTATGTCGTCCACTGTGACTGAAGTCGAGCTGGTGACTCCGCTGCTGTTTTTATTGCAACTGTGAAACGAACAGACTAATTAGACAAACTTTCAGAATCTCTTCACTTCTGTGATTTTCTGACTAGAAACACGAGTCTGAGAGAAAGTGTAACAATAGAGACTGTACAAACCCCATCCATATAATCAGCGTGTTGATACATGCAGTTTACAGACTCAGTCTGTACTCAGAGTGTGTATCACATACAGTTTGACAACATCTGATAAATCAGATACAAAACACCAGACACCATCATGTCTTTAGAACTGAGATGCTTCCTGAGGTTTGTGTCAATGGTGTTTTCTACTGCATTGACACTTACTGGGTGTCAGATGAGCAAGATGTGGAGTCGGACTCACCAGTGCCATCTATGACCATTTCCACTGCTATAATACGGAAGACACAGATGTGCAGCTGGAGGGTGACGTCAAGGAGTCGGTGTCGCTGGTGTCTGAGGAACTGACTGATCTAGCAGGGCCTTGCACAGAAGTGGCAGGAAACAGCACTGAGATCGATCAGGGTGGCATGGATGCTTCTCCTGGAACCTCTGAGGTCCATCCCAACAGGTAAATGTCAACAAAGCAGCTGAAATGTAACATTGCAATGAGTTGCAAATAAAAATGTCAGACTAATGTGCAGTCACATTAGTGATATTTCAGTGAAATTTTGCTGGTAATAAAGATCTATTGTGAGTAAGCTTCTTGTTTTCTTTTTATGTAAGAAGTGCATTGCTGAATAAAATATGGTTCTATCCTTAGATATACAGTCTGTCATTACTGCTGCAATCGGCTGCAAAACACTCTTTGCGCTCACGAAGTTTATCTTTGTTGTAAATTTTAAAAATCCATGACCAAAATATGGCCACTTTAGTCATTCATGTTTAATCTGTGGTTAGACATGTTTCTAAGTTTAAATATGTTTAAATATGTTTTTCTTTTCTTTTTTTTTCAGAATTTGCCCATTCAGAATTTGTCGCTGTATGAAAT
The DNA here is from genome assembly GCA_036247105.1 of Cirrhinus mrigala. Taxonomy (NCBI): domain Eukaryota; kingdom Metazoa; phylum Chordata; class Actinopteri; order Cypriniformes; family Cyprinidae; genus Cirrhinus; species Cirrhinus mrigala. Next base: position 933,260 of record CM070011.1, on the reverse strand, counting down.
GCCTTCTGAAATATCTGAGGAGAACATCCCAACAGGTAAATGTCAGAAGAGCAGCTGAAAGGCAACACTGCAGTGAATATTACTGCAAATAAAAATGTCAGACTAAAAGTCCATTGTGAGCACACAAAGAAGTTCTACATGTGCAGTGCTTAAAACAACATTGCATTTGTTTCAAACCAAGCAGCTTTTATTAGTCAGCGTGATGAATTCAAGTGACTGACATGAAATTAACTGAAATCTGCCCAGTATACGTGGCCACATTTTAATTATTTATGTTTACTCTGTGGTTAGACATGTTTCTATGTTTTAATATGTTATTTTTCTCCTTTTTCAGAATTTGCCAAAGTGAGGAAGACAATTAGTGAGTTCTTCCGCACTGAGATCTCAGCACAGACAAAGGCGGATCTGACTGTTTCCAAGTTGATGTGTGAAGTGGCAGGAAGCAGCACTGAGATCGATCAGGATGGCATTGATGCGTCTCCTGAAACCCCTGAGGAGAACATCAAAACAAGTAATTGTCAACAGAACAGCTGAAATGCAACACTGCATTGAATTGTAAATAAAAATGTCAGACTAAAGGTTACGAACTAAAGGAGCAACAAGTAACCATGACCACACTTTAATTGTTCTTCTTTAATCTGTGGTTAGAGATGTTTCTAATAACAATAACACCTTTTTTTCATCTTTTACAGAATATGCCAAAGGGAGGAAGACAATTAGTGCATTCTTCCGCAAGCGTTGTGAGATCTCATCTCCGGAGTTACATGTGTCCCAGATGCAAGCTCTCCTGATCCAACTTCTGAACCTACAGAGCCTGAATTGGCTCCGGTTGATTCTGAGGAAGGGTGTATCCCAAGCAGTTCTGAACCGGAGCCTGTGTCCTCAGAAGTTTTGGTGGCTGACATCAGCGATGCCATCTCAGAAGTGACTAGCCCAGCACTGGTGTCTGAAGATCTGGCCAATCCAGAAGAGCCTTTAGCAGAAGTGGTAGGGAGCAACAGCAGTGAGACGGATGCTTCTCCTGAAACCCCTGAGGAGAACTTCCCAACAGGTAAATGTCAACACAGCAGTTGAGCTGCATCATCACAATCACATGCAAACAGAAATGTCTTTCAAGTTGGACAAATTATTCATGTTTAACCTATTGTCAGAGATCTTCCTAATAACATATTGTTTGCCTTATTTTTCAGAGTTGGCCAAAGTGAGAAAGATAAACAAAATTAGTGTGTTCTTCCAAAAGCTGTTTGGGATCTCAGCACAGCCTAAGACGGATCCGGCAGTTCCCGAGTCATTGTGCGTCCCAGAAGCAAGCGCTCCCGAACAGGAACCTCAAGTGACAGAGCTGTCAGTCTTAGAGAACAACATTCCTCAAGATGTTTTCCAGTTGAAAAACCGTGTGGAGGAATGTATACTGTCTGAGATACCTATAACTGAGGTCTGGCCCAACATCTTCTTGGGAAATGAGTAAGTCTGCAACACATATAGACTGATATAAACCATGTGATCAAATAATAATGCAATGCAGGAGTATAGAATTGAACACAACTGTAGTTCTACGTTGTAATTCCTGTTTAGAAAAAGACTAATCTAGCTTGTTGTGTTCTTGTGCAGAGAGACAGCAAGGGACCGAACCAAACTCGAAGAGATGGGTATTACCCACATCTTGAATGCTGCAGCGGTGAAGAAGAAGCTGAGGGTCTTGTTGGGAATGCCAAAACAAAAAGACCTGAAGGGAAATATTAATACAGGGAAGAACTATTACTGAGGCATAAATATCAAGTATCGTGGCATGTCTACAACACACAGAGAAGGTTGCGACATTGGCATGTACTTCTGGCCAGCTGCCAGATTCATCCACAATGTCCTGAGAAACCCAGAAAGTAAGATCTTGAGATGTTCTGACCATCTTTCTTTCTTTTTTGATTTCCACAGATAAGCTGTTCATTCACTGCAGTGATGGTGTCAGCCACTCCCCTGTACTTCTGCTGGCTTATCTGATGATCCACCATGACATGATGGTGGAGGATGCCATTGATCATGTAATAAAGATACGACACATCAAACCCTCTGTAAACTTTGTGAAAGTGTGAGGGGCCAAAGACAGCCGAATGGCAGGACTGTATATTGATAGGCCACTCCCTTGAACGTGAATCTCAAGAACGGTCTGTGACGGGGGGCTATCTGGATATGAAAGTACTTGCTTCTAGATCCAGAGATCAGGACATATTTGCGTGAGGAGCTGTTTTAAAGTTAACATTCTGAATGGCCCTCACTTTCTTGGGAACAAGGAAGTAGCAGCTGTTAAAGCCCAACTCGCTGTCCGTTAAGAGGACTGTTTCTATGGCACCCTTTGCAAACAATGTTTGTACTTCAGACCGAAGAATGTGCTTCGTTGTCCAGTACCGAAGTCTGAACAATACCTCTGAAACAAGGCAGCTTGTGAGTGAACTGAAGCGAGTATCCTCATTCTATGACTTTTAGAATCCAGTTTGACATGCCGGAAATGGGTTTCCAAGCCAAAATCTGGGTGGCAAGTGGTTTTGTTTTTACTAGCTCAAGCACCACCAGATTGGCCATGGCCTTGCCAATCGCTTGAGCAGTTGCCTTGGTAGCATGCAGGCCCAAGTCCGTTGATATGCGCAACTCAGTAAAGGCGCTAGATTCGTCTATGGCCAGATCCTGGCCAGACTCGTCCATATCCTGGAGAAGTTTGGCCTGAAACACCTGGAGCACCAACATAGTATGCAGGGCTGAGCCGGCCTGGCCAGCCGCAGCATAAACCCTGTTGGCCAAGGAGCACGGTAATCTGCAGGGCTTACATGGATGCACTGCAGCCTTGAGTCCACTAGTAGACAGAGGTCAAAGGTGAGCAGCCACCGCCTCTTCAAGAGGAGGGAGCTTGCTATAACCCTTCTCTTCAGCACCGTCAATGGAGGTGAGAGCAGCTGCAGTAGAGGGGTTAACACGGGCCGAGTAGAGGGCTCGCCATGTCTTGGTGAGCTAGTCGTGGACCGCTGGCATAAACGGAGCTGGCTGCTGGTGGGAGGATGGCTGACAATGTCCCTTTAAGAACCACTCGTCGAGGAGGCCATTGGTGGGCCATCCATTTACGATACAAAACACTTCGGGGGCCATCCATTTACGGCCAAGTTCCTACACAGCCCTTGACAGAACACAGATCAGCTCTTCCTCGGACGCGCCAAAAGAAACTAAGCAGCTCGCAGCCCGCAGCCGACGAAGGGGCGTTGTTCCTCCTGTGTAAAGCACACTGGCAAGACAAGTGCTGTGGGGACAGTGGATGGATGAGATCCACTGCTTAGGAGAGAAAAGAAATGAGAGAGCAGGCCAGTGAGGACCACCTTCATGAAGGCAATCTGCGAGCAAAAACAGGCAAGACTTATGCTCTCGCAATGAGAACATAGGTTTTCAGTGAGCGCAGTCTCTGCGTGGGTGCTGCCCAGACAAGCAATGCCTCACTGCACCCATCTGTGTCGAGCAAGGGGTCCTTGCACGAGCTGCACTCGCAGCGCAACATTTGAAACAACACCGCTGAATTTACTTTAGGAAATTTTCTCAGGATTTGCTCTAATAGAAAGCCGTCTGGATCTCTTCCATTGCTGGGGCTCTTCAACGGCAATGAGCAGGGTGAGCTTCTTCTTTTTCTTCAGCTTTGTCACAGAGTCAGCGAAGAGATGATTCTGATGAAATGGCGCTCTGAGCCGGCTTATATAGCCAGTGGTTCCTCCCATTCTGGTGGGCTAGAGTGCCATTGGTTTGTGCAGCTACACAAATGTGAAAAAATCAGGCTTCAGTGTCAGAGTAAAACAGGAGCTTTCCTCATAAGCATCAGCGATGCAACGGGAGAGGCCGTTCAATAGGAAATTTGTTGGTTTAGATGCAGGAAGTTTATTTAGCTCTTCTTGTCTTCTCTTCAAATGTTCCACCATCAAATCATCAAATCATCTCCTCCCCCAAATCAATAAATTTTAGTATGGTAATGAGTCCACTTTGCCAAAAGCAAGCAGCAAGAAGCGAAACTTTCCTGAAAGTGAACTGGAGGTGCTACTATCTGAGGTAGAAACTAGAAAGAATATAGTATTTGGAACTTTGTCCTCCGGAATTAATAACAAAAGAAAAAGAAATGAGTGGGAGAGTTTGGCGAACGCCGTCAACGTGGTGGGATCTGAAACTCGCACTGTAAATGAACTTAAAAAATATATAGATATAGATATATAGGTATATAGATGGAATAGATATATAGATATATAGATATATAGATGGAATAGATATATAGATATATTGATATATAGATGGAATAGATAGATATATAGATATATAGATGGAAGGTGGAAGTTAAGCGGAGAACTGCTGCGCACCGACAAAGTGTCACTCAGAGACATAAGCCACTCATTAAACGAAATTGGTCAAAAAATTAACCTCGTCTCTGATTACCATTTATATTTTATTTATATTGCCGCAATCACACGTTGACGGGCCTGAATGGGTTGTTGGTTGGACTGCACATACACTGGTTCTGGGTCGGGTTCATCTGGCGCCAGTGCCACCTCCTCACCGAGTGGTATGCCGCGCCTGTGCGTGACATTGTGCAGCACACCACAGGCCAGCACGATGCGACACAACTTGTTAGGGCGGTATAGCAGCATCCCCCCGGTCCTATCAAGGCAGCGCCACCGACATTTCAGCTGCCCAATCGCCCGCTCTACAACTGACCGAGTGCGAATCTTCAGTGCATAACCGCAATCTCCTGATGTGAAGTTCAATAATTACATGCACAAATTAAAAAATAGATCGCTCTGATTACATTAGGAATACCTGCTATCGCTGAACTTTATTGTTTGGCTGGTCAGCTGTATCGTATCATCTGGTCCAGAAAATCACTTTGGTCCCTAAAAACTCATTCTCTTCAGATTCTGCCATTGGCAATGTCCTCTAATAAGGCCAACGCAGTCATTGCCATAGACGAAGGGTTGTATAAATTTGCACATGCTTTTATATGTACTACTTAATTGCATAATTGAGAACATTCCCATAAGGCTCGTGTGACGATAGTAAGTCAATTAGCCTATTTTATCAATAACAGATTAATAGCAATGTTTCTCTCAAGTGGTGTTGCAATAGACTTGTAGAATACTTCGTAGTCTAATGTTTGCAACTTCACTTCATTGCCAACGGACAAAAAACACGAGAAATGTACGTACGCCAGACATGATGTTGGCGTGGAGGAACGCACATTCTCACGTTAATTTCAATGTTAGTAAATCCGACCGTGAGCGTGAAAACTGGCATAAGCAAAGTTTTTGTGCGTACGCAGCCTTGATACATGAGGCCCCTGGTGAATAAAGCTAATTCTGATTCTGGATTGTTTTGATTCATTTCTTTGAGTAAGCAGACATGTTTGACCCTGGCAGCTGAACCTGTCTATAGCTGGACATACTGTTTTCCAACACAACTCTAAAAACCTACAAGTGAAATTTTCTCCATTGTGCTCATGCTTATGAAATCCTTCAAACAATCTTTATGAAAATATAATTATACACTGTATACTACTTTCTTCTGCACAGCAATATAATAACACAATAGCATAAACTTTTTAGCATCAAATAAATAATTGGCAGCCAGTTTTGTTTTATATCTAATGTTTGTTGTTGTTGTTGTTATTGATAATAACAAATAACAAAGAAAAACAATTGTAAATTGGAGAAAGAAAAAAAAAACTTACACACTTTACAAACTTGAAACAGTTTTGAGAAGAATTACAAGACAGGAATAGAATTACAAACGTTTTACAATTGTTTTGTTCTTTGATAATTTAATCAAAAGAGGCAATGTTCAAATGTACAGAGAGTGAGAGATCTGAGTGTTTTTGGAAACTGTTTTTACAAGATGGAGGAATTTTATATTTATAAACTTTATAAATCAAAAACTTTATGTCAGTTATTAGAAAAATATAAGCTGTATTATACTGGAAAAAAAAAATATATATATATATAAATATATATATATATATATATATATATATATATATATATATATTTTTTCCATTTGGACATGGCATGCTGCAACGCAGAGAATTCCAGAACAGTTCTGGAACATTCAGCATTACTTTCCTCATCAGCCCTAGCGCTCGTTTAGTCACTAGTCAACCACTGATCCAATCAGAGACCGCAGCGCTGCTGACACGGTGGGAAAAGGAACATTTCTAAGTTCTTCGTCTCATATGTCGTTTTCATTCGGGTTGCCATGCATTAGGCATCGATTCTAAATCTGTGCCAGAATTTTCTAGAGTCGGTTTTGCTTCATGATTACATATTTAATATTTTATGAGCTGTTCATATGAACGCCAGCATAATAACTTAAAGTAAGTAAGTTTGTGCGGCTACGGATAGTTTTTAGAATGTAATTTCATTTCAGTTATGCATCCTGACATAACATGGTTACGCTTACAAAACTTTATTTTGGAGGGTTAAACTACAATACCTGGCAACCTTTCTTCTCGGCTACATTGATAATAGGCAGAGAGGCGGGGCGACGCTAGTGTCTTGGTAGATTCTGGAACCTCATGCCCACGCTATGGAGAAAGTAAGTAACTCCTGTAGAAAATATTCTACATTCCACATTATGAAGGAGATGTGTCTCTTTACATCATTGTGCAGAGTAAACCATGTTAAAAGTGTTATATCTCTTCACGTTTGAAAGACACGCGGAGCGTAGCTCATTATAAACCGCATCAATGATAGTAGGAGCTAGTAAGCTAACAACGCGTTAGCAGCTGAATGTGACACGCTGTGCTTTAACCTGCCATCTGTACAAACAGTTGTTCTGCAAGGCTTATCTTAAAGAAGGTGATCGTTCCTACTACAGATGTTGATCTGTGTCAATAATGCATGCTTATTCATTTGCTCGATCTCCTCCATCAGTTAGCAAGTTAGCATAAGCTCACGTCAGATCTAGAGACTTCTGTGTGTGTGAAGGGCGAAACGTCATTTCATTCAGCTGCTGATGGGGTTTCCTATCTGTTATTATTACATATCATTACATGTCACGCCATCAAAAAGTCCTGGAGAAATATGTGAAGGATTGTTATTTCTTCATAATCCGGGATTCATAATCCCCATAATCATGATGCGGAACTTCCTGCAGGATCCTATCATAACACTCATCAGAAACGAGTTTTAAAATTGCGTTTAAGGAGAGTACAGTAGTTCTGTCTATCCCGTCTTTTTTTTATTCCATTGAGATTATGCAATTCGAATTGGTGGCTGTTGAATAGTTCAATGAGTGAACAGTAATGTAGACAGTTTGAGCAGTGATTTAGCAGGCAGATGGGCTGCAAAGAGTGAGAAGTGACTGAATGTGAATGTGAGTTGTGTCAGCTGTCAGTGGCGTTTATTTCGAGTCTGGACAACAGATGCTGATGCGTCCATCTCCCACAGTTCACTGTTTCTAGGAGATTCCGTTTAACTCCATGCCATACCAACGCCAGTGCATGTGGGTCCAGTGTTAAATAAATAAATAAAATGTTTATTTTTAAATGTTTTCTTTGTGTACAATAACACTTTTTTTTCCCTAAGTTTAAAATGATGCAGACACCAATCCTATGTACTGTATGATCACTTAAACAGTCAGTAAAGGATTAGTTTACCCAAAAATGAAGCCCAAAACCGATTCTAGTGATGGTTTTAAAACTAACACAGGATTCTGTAACGTAATGCGTAATCTCATCTCATGATGGTACTTGTTCATGGAAACAAAAATGTTTTTCTCTCAGTATTTTGACAAAGTGCAACAGTCAGCTTCTGGAAGTAAAAACTCCATTCATTTTTCCCATAGGACAGGTAACTTTAATGGTAACTTGCAAACTTTTAAAGGCAGACTGAGGTTGTTAATTGTTGGTGTTTTTGTTTAAGCCATCCATTTGCATTATTATTTCAACTTATTTTTAAAGTAAGCATGTTCAACAGCAGAGTTCATGGTGAAAAGTGGTCGGGTCTGAAGTCTCTCAGGAGCTTATTGATGAAATTCAGTTGATCTGCTGTTTCTGTGGCTTCTGCAAATGTTTAAAATATTTAGTTGTGTGTACGTTGTAACGTGGGGCCTTTTACACCCAGGATGATAACTATAATAATAAAGATGTAGGTTTAATAATTATTAATAATTGCAGAGTACCGACACTGTAATGATAACAGAACAGAAGAATGACATTCAGAAGATCCTGAAGAACATTAAAAACATGGACAGCCAATCAGAATGCATCCTGCTTTAAAGAGCTTGAGGAGTTAAAAGCCACAGGTGACAAAACTGCAGTGTGCTTATAATGAGTAGAATGTTGTGGACACTAATATAGTTATCGTCAGAGTTAATAATCTTTACAGTTATCACTCTTGGTGTGAACAGACCTTTAGTGGAGCTCATGTCAAAACTAGGCTGAGTTATAACTTACAGCTGCACCCAGCCCTAGTCTCCTCCAGTGAAACGCTGTTTTCATGGGCACTGTTGTTCTCTTCCTGACATGTGTTTAAATGGAAAAACATATTAAATGTAATTGTGTATCTTCTCTCTGTTTTTCTCCCTAGGCATCACAACTGAAAGATCAAGGCAACAAGGCGCTGAGCGCGGGAAATGTTGACGAGGCGGTCAGGTGCTACACGGAGGCGCTGACATTAGACCCGTCCAATCACGTCCTCTTCAGCAACCGCTCCGCCGCGTACGCCAAGAAGGGCGACTATGACAATGCCCTGAAAGACGCCTGCCAAACCATAAAGATCAAGCCGGACTGGGGCAAGGTGAGCTGTGGTTGCTGTTGGTGTCCTGAATTCTCCTCTTGCTTTAGTTCTCGTTTTCTTCCAGAGTTGTAATTGTCCATTTTCTTCTTCTTTTTTTTTTTTTTTTTTTTTTTCTAAGGGTTACTCAAGAAAAGCAGCTGCTTTGGAGTTTCTCGGGCGACTAGAGGATGCCAAATCAACCTATCAGGAGGGCTTACGCCAAGAGCCGTCCAATCAGCAGCTCAAGGAGGGTCTTCAGAACATTGAAGCCCGGTTAGCAGGTAGAGAACTGACACAAAGCTCAACACTAGAGTGTGGTGCTGTAGACTGTATATCTTACAAAATGGATTCCAACATTCTCCTACTGTGTGTGTATATATATATATATATATATATATATATATATATATATATATATATATATATATATATATATTAGTAGGAGACAGTTGAAATCCATTTTGTAAGATATACAGTACGGTACGAATGAGAGCGCATATCACTTTGAAATTAGTGTTCTTTTTAAGTTAAACTAATTTTTAAATTAAAGGGGTCATCGGATCCCCATTTTCCACAAGTTGATATGATTTTTTTTAGGGTCTTGATTAGAAGTCCAAAACATGCTTTGGTTAAAATTTCTCAATAGTAGTGTAAAAAACACCTTTTTTACCTTGCCAAAATCAGCTGATCTTATGGTCGAGGTTGCTTTAAATGTTAATGAGTTTTGCTTGCCCCACCCCTCTCTTCTCTCTGTGGAGTGACAAGCCTGTTTACTTTAGCTGCAATTTGTTGTGTTTAGCTGCGAAACTGGCTAACTAGCACGTTATTAGGAAAGGCGTTCGCGAAGATTCATAAAAAAACCCTTATACTCACTTCTGCTGTAAGTGAAGCTGGATCACGAATGATTCGCGCGAACATAGACGGATATATGTAGATCAGGAGATGCATTCCATTCACAAACAAACGTAATCCACTGCATCTTCAGCGGCTCAGATGTCGGGGGTAAATGACGACCACTATGTTCATTATTACATCCAGCAACACAACACCTCAATCGTTTAGGAGCCATTCTTGTCTACGTCCCTGTTCCGGCATCGAAACAATGTCATACACACTGTTTCAGCTCATTCAGGGCGGGTCTAAGGTAAGACGGCCGTGTTAATCAACTATCATGGGAGCGGCCTCTGCTGGTGTGACGTCACACAGACAAGATGCTGAGAATGGTTTGATTTGAAAAAGGGAAAATTATTTTTACAGATTAAATAAAAACCACTGCATGGATTTTTATCATTATAGGGTAGATTTGTACATACCCTGACAACACACATTAATGTTCAAACAACATGAAAAAGTGAACTTCCGATGACCCCTTTCAATGATTGTGTGTAGTGTGAGTGGAGAAGAGTGGTGAGAAACTGAAAGATTTACTATGAGTTGTTGTCTTGTCCTTTTCAGAGAGAAAGATGATGAACCCGTTTTCCATTCCCAACCTGTATGAGAAGCTGGAGGGCGACTCTCGAACCCGAGCGCTCCTGTCTGACCCCAGCTACAGGGAGCTGCTGGAGCAGCTCAGGAACAAGCCCTTGGAGCTCGGCACGTAGGTGCTCTGTGTGTGTCTCCGCTGTACCCGTTCGCTTTGTCTGTCCTGCTGTATAATGCAGCCGTCATTATCACGTCATCATGCAGCACTAAGCAGAGGTCTCTTGAACAGTAGTTTGCTGATATTTAGCATTTCTTATTGACCTCAGCCATAACTGTCTGATGACTTTGATGTCACTGAGAAGTTTACTAGGCTTACTGTCTTTGACAAACCGTTCTGTCTAATAAATTGGTACAACAAAGAAAAGTAAACTTTATTAATAAAAAGATAAACACTATAATAAGGCAACAAAGTAAATGGTATATATTTATTAACTAGTTATTGTCTGTCTTTAAATAGTGGGATATCATATTTGTCAGTTTTATATCAGCCTCTAAAATATCAGCAATGGAAAAAGTGTCTCTCGACCACTGCTCTTCTATCCCACTACACGTATAAAGCCAGTCTGACTGTACAGTGTCCTGCTTGCACTCTGTTATATTGACTGACACTGGACCTGAAATATCGATTTGAGATTTATGTGAAGTTATGTGAGAAGAGAGAAGACAAGTGACACAAAGCACACAAAACTAGTGCAGTTCTGTAGGAAATAAGTTGTCTGGTCTGCAGTCACTTATACATTTTGACACACAATGATGTATATTCATGTTTCACAGAAACATCACGCAGCACAGCCGTTTGACAGTGCATATAAAGAAGTGTTTCTTGAGCACCAAATCAGTATGAAAATGATTTCAAAGATCGTGTGACACTGAAGACCAGAGTAACGACGAAGAAAATTCAGCTTTGTGATCTCAGGATAAATTACGTTTCAAAATGTATTCAGATAGAAAGTGTTTCTTAAAGTGGAATAATGTGTGCACGCATGTCTTTTGGCATTCCAGTTAAATGAGCCAAAATGAAGTTAATATTGCCTGGTTGAAATTGTATTGTTCCTGAATTTGTATTTAATACAGTAACCCACACAGTGTCCTGATGTACTGCACATTATGGCAAATAAAGTAGTTCATCTGATGTTATGTGGTAATACAGAAACGAGCATGTGTTTTCCAGAGTTTGTGTGTTGTAATCTCCAGTTATGTTGTTGTTGTTGTGTCTGCAGGAAGCTGCAGGACCCGCGTGTGATGACCACTCTCTCTGTGCTGCTGGGGCTGGATCTGGCCGGCATGGATGAAGAGGACGAAGCGACCCCACCCCCTCCACCCAAACCCAAAGAGACGGCCCCGCCCCCTCCCAAAGAGGAAGACCTGCCCGAGAACAAGAGAATGGTACTCTGTCACAGCACATTTGCCTTGCTGTAGCTCTGCTCTACATGTGCTGTATTTCCCATATAATGCACACCTGCGTAAGCCGCAATGGGAGGAAATTACACCGTTGAGAGAAGAAAAAAAAATGCATATTACATTCAGAAATAACAGAAATTATCAGTAAATAAAATATTTATAAACAAATACTGTAGACATCATAGTGCCATTTATTATAGACATATCATATATGAGTATATAAAGGCTAAAGCTATAAACTAATTTGTTTAAAGCGAAACTGAAACCAGTTTTGGGCTGACGTAATTTTCGGCACAAATCCAAATGTTTTAATAGCCCAACGTTTGCTTGCTAAACTAGTATTCATTATGTACAAGAGTCTTTGAACTTCACTCGTGTGCCAGTGTCTGTGTGAAACAGTGGAGTGGTTACTCTGACAGACACAGCCCACATTTAACAGACTATTTAAACTGAGCTGTTTGACTTTTGTGTTTAGTTGACTGGGTTTCATTTTTATGATGAATAGGCTGCAATGTGAAGTTAGCAGTGCTACAAATGAGAATAGACTACATGTCGAATTGTGCATGTTGCATGCTTTGGAATAGAAGTTGCAGTGCTTTTCAGATGATTAAAAAAAAAATGTGGCTCATATTCAAAAAAATACAGTGAAGCTGTGACTGGTGTCTGTCCTAATCTTGATGGTTTTTCCAGGCCTTGAAGGAGAAGGAGCTGGGAAACGCAGCATATAAGAAGAAAGATTTTGCTACTGCACTGAAGCACTATGAAGAAGCTCTAAAGCACGATCCCACCAACATGACCTATCTGTCAAACCAAGCAGGTAAGAATTATTCACGCCTTAATGCCACAGTGTAGTCTGTAGTCCCGTTTTCTCTCTCCTTCCACCTTCCTGTCTATGTTAGCTCACAGTAGACAGTGGAGGAAAAAAAAACGTTTATAACAAATGCATATGCATATAAGATGCAAAGTAACAATTAATATACTGTTGTTTCGGACTGTGGTTCCATAACTGAACACATACTAATTTAGACAAGTGGTCATCTAATATAGCAGGGTGCTATGCTTACTTTTCTTTTTAGGAGCACAGTCAAAATTTTAGGAGGACCATCTAATCAATAATCAAAAAACCTGATTTAAAAAAATTAGTCTTCCCATTATGAGTTGATATTTGATTCCTAAAAGTGATTTACAGGGGAATTTAGTTTTTACCTTTGTAATGGCATTTTTCTAACTTTATTAAAAGTAAGTCATGTCACATTTAAAAAAAAAAAAAAAATATATATATATTTTATGCTCTTTTTAAAGTTTATAATTAAAACAACAGAATAAGAATAAGTTACCGATCAAATTAAATCAGTATTAACAAAATTAATTTGTACTACAGGGGTGCACAGAAGAACATAAAAGTGGCTTGTAGGTGCATTTTGATATGTTTAATGAGGCTCAGAGGTGGCATGAGTGCAATCAAATTCATAAATTCATGTTCAGATTAATGTTTTAAATATAACCTTTTGAATACAGAAATATTAAACGATTTAAATAACTGAAATGATACATTAAAAATGAAACTAGATCTGCCAGTAGGTGGCGGCAAGTCACTGATTTAATTACTGAATCATTCATTTATTTCATTTGTTTGAACGGCTGATTCGTTCAAGAATAAAGCAAGTGACTGCCTTTATAAATGGGAAACTGAACCATTGACTCACTAGATTTGTTTAAAAACACACCTTCATTCATAAACGAAACAGCGCTGTGTTTGAATGGAGATGCGCAGCGGCTCAGTTGTAGCTTGTTTCAAACTATTTTTAACGTCGAAATAGAGCAGAATCAGGCAGTAGTGTTATATTCAGAGAGTCACTTAATATGAACTTCTTGTTTATTTAACTGTTGTATTAAATCAATATCTCATTTACAAACTCCCTTAAAAATCATTAAAAGCTGTCACTCATCTTCATGGCTCTCATGGATCTCATAAAGTTCCATTATAATGAACGAAGCTCTCTACACCGCACAATCAATCTCCTATTTACACTCTCTCTACACGTTGTTCATGAGAGGATTGGTGAGATTTGTCTGTGATGCATTACTCAACGTTGCAAAAACACATATAAACCCTTGAAGCTCCCCTCAGCGCAAACACACACACATACTGATGGGGTCAGTCGCACTGCTGCTCCTAAATATGTTTTTCATAGTTGCACGCAGTAATTTTCAGTCGCAAATGCAACTTAAATGGTCGCACTGCAGAGCCCCGTATAGTAAAGAAATGCGTGTCAGGTGTGTTAATGTTAATGTTATCGAGAAGCTTTGTAGGCACAACAATATGCAAAATTGATGTCAATGTAATCTGTTAATGTAAATACTCTGTACTCTTAACACTTCTCATTTTTTTTCAATCTAAGATCTGTTTTATTTTATTTTAGTGATAAGTAATGCAGTGGAATACAATAAACACATTGTTTGTGTGAATGACCGCTCACAACAGTGTGACGCACGGCGCTGTGTGGTGTGTGCAGCTCTTATGGTGTTTGTTAGCCTTTGCTCTTCCACTTCTGCTCTCGTTCAAATGTTCAGATAAAAGGGTCGGTGAAGGGGTTTCATTTAAAGTCTTGTGTAAGAGAAAACCGCTTTAACTACTCTCACAAGCCCACAACTGCTACAAGTGGACACTTTGGAGTAAGAGCGTCTGTTTTCTCTCTCTCAGCTGTTCATTTTGAGAAGGGTGAGTTCGATAAGTGCCGAGAGCTGTGCGAGAAGGCCATCGAGGTGGGCCGAGAGAACCGTGAGGATTACAGACAGATCGCCAAGTAAGTTTTCTGTACCAGAACAAAACAGTAAAGTGTTTATTTGTACCTCCGTACTGATGGATTTGCCTGTGTTGGGCTGCAGGGCGTATGCCAGGATTGGTAACTCCTACTTCAAGCAGGAGAAGTACAAGGAGGCGGTCCAGTTTTTTAACAAGAGTCTGACAGAGCATCGCACACCTGAAGTGCTCAAGAAGTGCCAGCAGGTCATTGCTTTTAAAAAGTGTATATTGTAAAGATTCCTTGCTTTTGTTAGAATAAAACTCTACTTTTAAAAGGCTCCTTTTTAGCAATAGTATGAGTCAGTGTAATGAGACTTGCACTTAGAAGTAAAAAATCTGCACTCAGAGCTCTTTCTGAATTTCCTGCTCTTTTACAGGCGGAGAAGATTTTAAAGGAGCAGGAGAAGCAGGCCTACATCAATCCAGATTTGGCACTGGAGGAGAAAAACAAGGGCAATGACGCCTTCCAGAAGGGTGTGTATATGAACCAGATCAACACTGCTGTAAGACCTAGAAGTAATAAGATTTGTTTGGAAATGGTTTGTGTTGTGATTTGAGTGTTTGTGTTGGTGTGTCGTGTGTAGGCGACTATCCTTTGGCCATGAAACATTACTCTGAGGCCATCAAGAGAAACCCGTACGATGCAAAACTCTTCAGCAACAGAGCTGCCTGCTACACCAAACTACTGGAGTTCCAGCTGGCCCTCAAGGTACTCACACACACACACACACACACACACACACACAATCACAAACAGTGATTTACACACACTGGTTAAAGTGCAGAGTGAAGTGATGTGAAATGTAAATGAAGTGTTACGCTGTTGCAGGGCTCAACGCTAAGGATTTTTTCTACTGGCCTGTTCACGCCAGTGGTTCAAATTTTTACTTTCACTGGCCCTGCCAGTGAAAAAAAAAATTAAAATTAGTAATAATAATAATAATAATAATAATAATAATTAAATAAATAAATAAATGCATAAATAAATAAATAAAATAGTTGCTGTTGTCATTGTTTTTCACTCATGTTATCTTTTATTTTAATAAGCTTATATGACACCAAAATGTTATGGATTAACAGTGATATTATGTTTCTGTGGTTACCGCTGTAAACAAAGCAGCGCCGTGCTTATGAACGCTAGGCTAGTTTAAATGCATTATACAGAGGTAAATAAAAAGAAAACGCCATGTAAGCTCTTCTTAAGACAGTCAGTTTCCCTCAGAGATGCATTAATATAAACACCCCTTTTAATATTAAGGATATTATTTCCAATATTTCGTGCATTATGAACCCTGATCTTGCTCTGCCTGCTACAGTATTTTTTCCTCTTTGTGTTCGTCTTCAGCGTCTCTGGCCTCTGCTAATGGATGTCTAAAGAGTTTGTAATATTTCCACACACATGACATTTTGAAAAATGATTGCATGCAGCTCATGTGCAAGTCCAGAACATCGGTTGAAATGTGTCCGGTCAATCGGTGCATCTGTACTCCACTGTATAAATGAAGTATGGATTGGTCATTAGTTAAAGCTACAAAGCTAATCGTCAAGACAAGTATTTTGACATACTTCTGTAGGCTATTTGTAACTGTAATTTTTTTTGTAAATGAACAAGGCTTACAAACACGTGCAAATGATAAATGATGACTTTCGTGGCGACACGGCAGTGGCCGATTGGGCCAGTGCCAGATCCGTCAACTGTCCCGCGCGTCTTTCACGCTGGCCCGGGCCATCGGGCACTCCTCATTGTCGAGCCCTGGCTATTGTGCGGCGGTAGAATTGCTGTTTTCATTGCTGTAGTGCTGCTGAGTCAAATATCAGAGCATCATCACATGAAAGCCTTCTGCATTAACCCATAAGAGCACAATCACAGGGAAATACTGACCCTACATTGTCACTAATTGAGTAGTTGGTTGACTAGTTGTCACTGTTAACCATCAGCTCTTTGTCTGTTTATCAGGACTGTGAGGAGTGCATCAAACTGGACCCGAACTTCAGTAAGTGCTATACGCTCTGTTTGCTCCGCTTCCGTGTGACGCTAATTTATCTTGCACACACCTTACTCTGTCCGCTCTAATGTTCAGTAAAGGGTTACACGCGCAAGGGAGCCGCGCTGGAGGCTATGAAGGACTTCTCTAAAGCTATGGATGTGTACCAGAAAGCTCTGGAGCTCGACTCCAACTCAAAGGTACTGCTCGGGCATCTCTGAGCTCTCCAGCAGGATTGTGCCGGCCAAGACGGCCTGACGTATTAACGTGATATCTCTCCTCTTCTCCGTGGCTGCAGGAGGCCACAGAGGGTCTGCAGCGCTGCATGGTGAGCCAAGCCATGCGCAACGACAGTCCAGAGGACGTGAAGCGGAGGGCCATGGCCGACCCCGAGGTGCAGCAGATCATGAGCGATCCCGCCATGCGCATGATCTTAGAGCAGATGCAGAAAGACCCACAGGCCCTCAGCGAGTAAGAAACCATTCAGACTCTGTTTTCACAATCTGGCTTCCCTAGTGCCCTGGATCCGGCACCCTCAATTCAACTCGCATCTTATGGTCGTCTCTGTGTGAACTGAGCTGGGTGTGTAGATCACTGAGCTGCAGTCAAAGGAGACTTTAAGCACTGTTCTCACATAACTTATAATAATATATAATATGAATTATAAAACAATCTAACTTATAATACATCCAAAATGTAAAAACATGCCTTCTCCACATTACTGCAAATCTGCAGTCCTGAATTTGAAAAATGTGGTGTGACCACCCTTTAAAATGTGTACTGGGAGATTCTCAAAACAAATTAAGAAATCATGGTATAAAAACAAAATCCCTTCAAAATCTCATGATTGTAAGGTGTTTTTCCCCCCCGTACTTTCCTGTAATTTACACTGATTACACTACTTTAAAGAAGTGTCTTCTGCTCACCAAGCCTGCATTTATTTGATTCAAAGTACAGCAAAAACAGTAACATTTTTAAACATTTTTACTATTTAAAGTAACTGTTTTCCCTTTGAACATATGTTAAAATGTAATTTATTGCTGTGATCAAAACTGAATTTTCAGCATCATTACTCCAGTCTTCAGTGTCACATGATCCTTCAGAAATCATTCTGATATGATGATTTGCTGCTCAACAAACATTTCTGATTATTATTATCAGTATTTAAAACAGCTGAGTACTTTCTTTTTTTTTTTTTTTTTTTCTTCCCAGAGTTCTTTGAATGGAAAGATCCAAAGATCAGCTTTTATCTGAAATAAAAAGCATTTGTTACATTTATACACATTTATTTAGCAAGGATTCTTTAAATTGATCAAAAATGATTTGATAGACATTTATATTGTTACGAAAGATTTCCATTTCAGATAAATGCTGTTCTTCTAAACTTTCTGTTCATCAAGGAAACGAAAAATTCTACTCTGTTGTTTTCAACATATAATAATAATAATAATAATAATAATAATAATAATAATAATGATGATTTCTGAAGGATCATGTGACTAGAGTGATGCTGAAAATTCAGCTTTGGAACCACAGGAATAAATGGCAATTTAAATATATTAAAATAGAAAACAGTTAAAGTGAGCAGAAAACACTTCTTTAAAAAACATTAAAAATCTTACTGTTCACAACGTTTGACTGGCAGTGTAATGAAAATGTCAATCAAAAATCTGAATGGTCCATGTTTGTTTGTTTGTTTGTTTGTTTTAAATTGTAAGTGCCATGGTTTTGTTATATGTGCAGACATGTTCTTGAATTTGTGACATTCATTTCATTTGCATATTTCAGATTTGTCAGAGATGTCTCACTTCTTCTGCTGTTTTCTTTTCTGTCCATCCAGTCACCTAAAGAACCCTGTCATCGCTCAGAAAATTCAGAAACTGATAGATGTTGGGCTAATAGCGATTCGGTGATCAAAGGAAGCAGCAGAAAACCCAGGACATTATTCATCTACAGAACAGCA
Source organism: Cirrhinus mrigala (assembly GCA_036247105.1). Classification (NCBI taxonomy): domain Eukaryota; kingdom Metazoa; phylum Chordata; class Actinopteri; order Cypriniformes; family Cyprinidae; genus Cirrhinus; species Cirrhinus mrigala. Next base: position 914,840 of record CM070011.1, on the reverse strand, counting down.
GCAGAAGACTACGACAGATGGCGGCATTCCAAACAAATTATTCACCAAATATAACAGCCACCCGAACCCTTCTCCTCCCACTCGTCCCAATACAATTGAATGTGTTTTTTTTTGTTTGTTTGTTTTTTTCCCCTTAATTGGATTAAAAATATGGCATGATTGGTCTGTCCTCCGCACTGCATTCACTAGTATCAGCTGTTATGGTGTTTGGACATTTTATTGTTCACGAAACAAAAATATTTGAGATCATCTGGTGATACATTAGAGTGTTAAAAGAGTGGATTTTGAGACAGTTTTATTATTTTTATTTTTTGTATTTATTTTCTTTTTTTACATCTCAGTATTTGGCAGATTAAATGCAGATTCGTTCTGAATCTGTCCTCTTACGGTTTTTGTACATGGGGGTTTTGTTTCTTCGTGTTTTGGAGGAGAGGGGAGGGAAGCGTTGTGACATTCGCTCGCCATTACTGATTAATTTCCACACAGTAGGCCTGTTAGAAACCTGTCTGTCTCTGAATGTGAATGCGTCGCTCTTATTCTACTATATAATGCACTTCTATTCGTGGGGAGAGGTGGGCAGATCAGACGGCTCGTTCAAGCTCGACGGCCTCCACCTGTTTGGCTTCGGTTCATAGTTTGCGATCGATTGACTGTGATTTCAGCTTCACCGTATTGAAATGCAACATCAGTTTAATAAAAGTTCTGGATCCATGAAGTTGTGTGATGTTTGTGTAGCTCAACATGCATTCATTGTGTGTATGTTTGGAATGGTACACTGCCATAATACTGTATTTAAGGTAATATTTGAACATGTAGGGAATGCCAGGATTACCTATGGAGCATAATATGACGTGCAGTATATAACCACAGCACAGTGTTTGGAGTACTGTATCCCACAATGCAATGTGTTCAGCTCAATCAATTTTGAGTGTGAATCAACTGAACATGAAGCAATATCAGCTGCCGTTTTTGCCGTCACAGTAAATTAGTTAAGTTTAGGTATGGGGTGGATTAGGGGATCTAAAATATGATCATGTGGAATAAGGCATACTTATGTGCTTTGTAAGTACTAATAAACAGCTAATATGCTAGTAATATGCATACTAATAAGCAACTAGTAAATAGTAAAGACTGGTCCTCAAAATAAAGTGTTACAGTGTAATCCATTACTAAGTAATTGATTACTGTAACTTATACTTTTTCCTGTACCTACTGTACAAATAAAATCCAGTCATTATGTACTCACCCTTAAGATGTTCCGAACCGGTTTGAGTTTCTTTTCTCTGTTGAATGAAGCTAGTTTTAAGAATGTGGGTAACATTGTGTGTGTGTGTGTGTGAACTGTTCCTTTAAGGAAGCAGCTTCTGACTGTAGAACGTAAGTTACGTCCATAATTATGGATCTATGAGACCGCACGTTAACCGTCACCACGGTCTTATCCTGAATGACACCGTTCTTCCGCCTATCCTCGAGACCTAATAACAACAATGTCAGGTGACTGACCTTAGGGGTTGGCTGTTATATAACATCCGGATGGATCAACCTCTTCCTCCTGCCTGGAACGCCTCTGCTCATCCAGAGTGAGAAGATATGGTGACGGTCATCGTTCGGCCTCATAGATCCATAGTTATGGACATAACTTACAATCTAGTTTGCCCTCACTCAGACCATCACCATGGTCTTATCCTGGATGCCTGATACCAACAGAGTCACGAGGGACCAGTAGTGAATGTGACTGTCGCAATGGACGGGTACACTCAATGTATCTATACAGTGCTCTAACAGGACATGGGTGAAAAGCATCAAGCTTAATCATCTGATGTATTGTAACAGGCCTAAGGATCTTGGTTAGGAATGACGAATATGGCCAAAGATAGACCCCTGCATTTTCCACCTTCCATCTCAAACAGTCTTCACTGATTGATAGGGAGTGCAATTCGCTAACTCTCTTGGCTGAACATATTGCCACAATCGCTGGAACTGAATTAGCTTCATCCTCCTATTTAGATGAAATGGCTGAGCCAGACTGGACAACTTTGTCACCCTCTGGGGAGATAAAGAGGCCATCAATAGTTGGGAATGTAGTGAAATCCCCACAAACACTGTGTGTTGAGGAGGACTTAGATTGCTCTTGTCCCAGTTTACTTTGAGACCGAGAGCCTGAACATGGCAAATTACCATTTCCGATTTCCGTGTCCTTTATAACTTGACTGCGAGTAGGTGCACAGATTAACCAGTCATCCAGGTATGTTAGAATTTTTATTCCCGCACACTGGAGAGGATGAAGGCCTGCTGACACCACCCTGGCGAAGACCCTTGGAGACAATGAAAGGCCAAATGGTAGGACCCTGAACTGGTAAACCTGATCTTGAAAGGCAAAGCGTTGAAATGGGTGATGATCTGGATAGATGGGCATGAGGAAATATGCATCCATTCTCCTCTTTCTGTGGATTCTAAAATTTGCGTTGTTGTCAGCATCTTACAAGGCAACACCTTTGTGAATCGGTTCAGTTGTCGTAAGTCCAGGATGGGGTGAAGTCCACCATCCTTCTTTGGTACCAGGAAGTATTTTGAATAGAATCCAGTGGGCTGTTCGCTGGTGCTTACCTGAACAATCACCACTTTCTGTAATAGGGTTGCAATCTCGTTGGCTAAAATTTGTGCCTGGACTGGGTTCTTGACTATGGTCATATGAATCCTTGAAAAAGTAGGAGAGCGCCGCCGGAACTGTATTCTGTATCCCTTCTTGATGATATCTAGGACCCAGGGATCTGATGTGCATTTCTCCCAACTGTCCAGGCGTAGTTGGGAGCATATCCCGGCAACTCCAAGACCGTTATGCAGGGCCTCCACAGGGTTTAGAACCCCTGGGAGTATGCTTCTTCAGAGGTCCCCCCTTAGCTGGAGGTTGGTCAGTTTGGGGGGCTTGGTAAGATTGCCTGGTACCCCTATCATGGGAATGACAAACCCTAGCCTTCTGTCGTACCCCCAAGGTTCTGAACGAGGAAAGTGTGAGAGCTGAAAGGGATGAGTATGTTTATGGCCATATCTAGTTGGTCCAACATGACCAAATGTTTGCTGGACAGATTCTCTTCTGTGTCTTGCTTGCGTCAGCAGTATCTAACAGGGACTGAGAGTCAGGGTGAAAAACTCTACCAGGAACCACCGTCATATTAGTCAATTCCTTCCTAAAAGTTTCAGGCAAGGATGTCTGGGCTAACCAAATCTGCCTCCGGGCTAAAACTGCTGAAGACATAGATTCATCAACATCTCTGGTAAGCTGTGATGTGTGATGAGTGCTGCATCAACCAGATTCATAGCATCACAATCTTCTGAACTGATCACCTTTCTTAAGGCAGCCAAGACTATCGCTAGAGCGTTTCCCGATCGGGAAACGTAGTTGCATTATATGCTTGGCACATTAGCCGATCTGTCTTCTGACACTCTCTACCAGGGCATCTAGGATTATCTGTAACCTGATCAGATCCTAAAGTGGTTAAAGCTGCAATCTCTCACTCCACTGAAGGCATGTTACCCATACCACTCTCAGGGGCGTAATTTATCTTGACAATTTCATGTCCACTGCGAACAGCAGACCCGAACACAAACACCTGCAAACAGATTGTAATAAAGTAGGAGATACTCACCAACACGCTAGCATCGTGTCCAAAATACAGAGGAGAAATCCAACGCAATCCTCAGGGACCTAAAGCGCCTGCACAAAAATGTGACGGATTAGAACTGCAATTCCTCCTGGGTTTGGCTTCAAACGTAGTCCACTGATCCAGTCTCAGATGAGGCGAGAAAAGGCAAAGAGGAAGTGCTTGATCCATCTGGATGTTCTATAGTAGCCAACCCCTAAGGTCAGTCACCTGACATCGTTATTAGGTCTCGAGGATAGGCGGAAGAATGGTGTCATTCAGGATAAGACCGTGGTGATGGTCTGAGTGAGGTCGAAACAGATCAACATTTTATAGGCTCTTTGTATTTTAGATGGCAGTTTGAGGGTATCCATTGACGTCACTTTCCCACCGGAACACGCCCCCTCAGCCGGACTGAGTGGCAAAAGAAGCAGCTGCGTGCATGGATTTAATAGGGAAGATGCGAAAACTCGAGTAAAACAAAGTGATAATCATTTTGCTGGACTCAGTATAATGTTCCTTACAACTTACCTAATATCTAGTGGTCCATGCATATTGATATGCAGCCAGGAATCGTGTTTCCTGACATTTATATGTGCTTGATTTCAACGCCGGGGGAATAAACAAAGCAGATTTGCCTGTGAACACATTTTGTAAATACAAAATAGGCTGGTCTAAACCCCGGTGATCACTTATATCAATGTTATATTTATGGTCGTATGGTGCAGCCCAAGATCTTGCACGGTTTTTGTCAGTGTTTATTTAAAAACGTCCAGTTATGCAGAATTTAAGATGGTAAATAATTAATTGATGAGTTGTCAATATGATATATGACAATACAGTATATAGGGTGTGATTTTACCACAATATTCAACATATTAACATGAAATGATAACTGCAAATCCGTGTTTCGCCACCTGGAGTCCATTTGTTCCCTGGTGAAAAAACAGCATATGCTGGTAGGTAGGTTTTGATGCTGGTTTAAGCTGGTCCTTTGCTGGTTTATGCTGGTCCTTAGCTGGTCATGTTGCTGGTCAAGGACCAGCATAAACCAGCAAAGGACCAGCTTAAACCAGCATCAAAACCTACCTACCAGCATATGCTGTTTTTTCAACAGGGTTTCTTTGAATTGCAGTGATCCATTTGTTTTGGTTTTTTTTTTCTGTAGCTTTTGGCAGCCTGTAAAAATATACCTCAGGTTTCCTGTCAATCTCTTTGTACAGTCAATCGCAAAGCACGTTCTGGTTTTAGAGGTGTTTTGTGTGTTCTTAGGCAGCATTCACACTGAAACCAATGCTGCCACTCACGTGCATACCCTCTATAACACCTACACTGTGCATGTTTTGATAAACAATAACAAAATGTTATTGTGACAGATGGCAAAACATTCATTCTCCAAACAATGTCTTTACCTAAATATTTGATGATCCTGTTTTAGAGCTGTCGGGACGGATTTTGCGGGAAATTGCATCCATATGCTTGTGCGGGTCAGATATTTCCGTACACTGAGAAAGTAGCAGACTATTGTCGTAACAACTATCAGAAATGAGGAGCATGGATTATAAATTAATGGAAAACCTCCGGAACTCATCGGGTGTTAAAAAGCACCTTATTTATTCGTCCATCCTCTCTGCTATGATGTCTGTACACTGTACACATCCATCCACTCTGAGCCGAAACAATATTCTGTCGCAAGACGCATGAAGTTGTACTTTTTAACCGCTAGAGAGCCAACAGTTACATACTGTAGTTAAACAACTGAAACAACAATGGTAATGGATAGGGATAGGGATGTGACGAGATCTCGGGGCACGATCCAGATCTGGATCTTTTAAGGATTAATCGTGCAGCTCTAATGTAAACACTGCAAAATGTTTCGGAAGATCTGGTCACGAGATCTCGCGAGATCCGACTGGTCTCGTGAGACACATCGGATCTGACGAGACCAGTCGGATCTCGCAAGATCTCGTGACCAGATCTATAAAAGATCCAGAACTGGATTCAAACACCCATGCGATCTTATTCGTGAATGACAACGATTTAGCTATGTCTATTACACCTGTTTCACATCGCAACTATCAGTGAAGCGCGAAAAGCACGTCTTGTCGCTGCCCATGTTAATGAATCAGAAGGTCAGCCATCATTACGCTTTCGATGTGAACGCTGTCATTCACCGATATGGATGACGACAAAACACCGCTGCTCACGCTCCACTGACGCTTTGTGAAACAGGTGTTAAAGACATTGAAATCTGCATTCTTACTGCTACTGATCCAGAAAGAGCAACACAAACAGTCTTTTCAACCACATTATAATCATTATTTCTGTGTTGCAGACATTTAAATAACAGAAGTACTGGGATAAAAGTTTATAGTTTGGGTATAAACACTTATTGTCTACAGTAGCGATCAAAACGAAAATATAACACTTGTATGCATTGTAATGCTTATCCTCTTCCGCCAGGAGGTGGCGACAACTGCCCATTTAAAAAAGTATGTCATTGAATCATTCATTCAAGAGATTCCAATAGTCAAACAAGTCTTAATGAAGTGAGAGACAGACCTCTTCATTTATTTTTTTATTTTTATTTATTATTTATTTTTTTAATGAATATATGTTTTTTAAAGACTTAAGCAATGAACATTTTGTCAGAACCACTAATAAATTATGTTATTTTGTTTAGTTTTCTAATCTTTTTTCTCCAGAATCGTGAGAGAATCATGGTCTCCAATTTATTAAAAACAACTGGGATTCTCAATTTATCCAGAATCGTGAAGCTCTTGTTTAAATGTTGTTTATTACTGCATATAATTCATTAAAATGGAAGTTTAATTTCATAAAGTTAAAAATGTACCTCCATTTTTTTGCATTTTGTCTTTTTTAGTTGAATAAAAGACTATTTTCCCTATATATATATCATCTTTAAAAAAAGTGTAAAAATCTCGTCTCGTCTCGTTCTCGTGAACCCAGTCTCGTGGGATAGGTGTCATTACTCACACCCCTAGTAATGGATTTTGATCACCTTTGGGGAGGAAAAAAAAAGAAACTTAGGGTGGTGATGCAAAATCTACCCAGCAGGGAGCACTCTATAGTTACCTTTATAATAGTTGATCTATAAGTGCATTAGTCTGAGGAAAAGTCACATCTATCAAACTATACTGAGGGAGCAGAAGTCTTCTAGATGTTTTCTATTAAAAAGTAAATAAATACATACACACATACACAAACCAACAGATTGGTGTATATGGCTTTGTTTCATTTTAAAAGAGCATCTCTGTCACAGGAAGAGGAAGAGAAACCTATTTATGGTCAGCTGAACCCTTAAGAAATGAGCTTGAAAAAGAGAAGAGCTATTGAGTCGCACAGACGGGTGAAACCTCAGCAGAGAAAAACAGAAAGAGAAGAGGGAGGAAGTGACGGCACATGTCTCACAAGGTCTTGAGAGAGACTGATAGAAAGTGCTAGAGACCAAGGGCGTAGTCTGTACATCGCTCAACATTTTTTGGAACCACAACCCTACGAGGTAAGAAACTGAGGAAAAAAAAATATGCAACACAAGAGAAAGCAAGGGTGGGATGTTCTGTCTGTTGTGAGGTTTAGAGATGAAGAGAGGGGAGCACACGCACGACCTTCAGGCCTACGGCACACCGCTGACACACGACCTTTCTGCTGTCAGAATGATTCCTGAAGCTCGTTTTTTAAATAATCTAAGTGTAAAATATTCCTGGTGCGCCTGCTACATGCGGATAACAAAGGCTTGATCTTGTGTGGGTATACTAAAAGGAAAGCAATGTTCACAGCATGTTCATTCATTTCTTTTTCTGAACGATTGAATTAATGTTTTTGATAATTCTATAATTTTATACAATGTTTATAAAATTTGCTTATTTATTTTGTACGCAGAATAAAACAATCAAACACACTTTAGAGAAGCACTAAAGTGCCGGGAAAGTTTAAAAAAGGCTTTATGCAAAGTACTTTCACACAAGCAAAAATTTTAATTAGATTTACATTTAAAGAGTTTATAGGAATCTCTATATATGTGACCCTGGACCACAAATCCAGTCATAAGGGTCAGTTTTTTAAAATCGAAATTTACACATCATCTGAAAGCTGAATAAATAAGTTTTCCATTGATGTATGGGTTGTTAGGACCAATATTTGGTCAAGATGCAACTATTTGAAAATCTTGAATCTGAGGATGCAAAAAATTTAAAATATTGAGAAGATCACCTTTAAAGTCGTCCAAATGAAGTTCTTATGAAGTGCATATTACTAATCAAAAATTAGGTTCTGATTTATTTACCATAGGAAATTTACAAAATATCTTCATGGAACATGATCTTTACTTAACATCCTAATGATTTTTGGCATCAAAGAAAAATCAATCATTTTGACCCATACAATGTGTTGTTGACTATTGCTACAAATGGTTACGACTGGTTTTGTGCTCCAGGGTCACATATTATGTACAGTTTTAATTACTTTTCCCTTGAAAAACTAAAGCAAGGGATTACTCTTATTTTTCTGTAATTTAATTACAGTTACTTCTGATAAAGTTGCATTAAATGCTCTGTAGAATAATTCTATATAAAACAACAGTGGATTTAATATCAAAGTGTAACAGCTAATGTTAAAATGGTTTTAATGTAATCTTCTCTATTAAATACTTTGGTTAGTTCAACAATGTATGCAGTTTTGTGTTATTTGTTTGATAGAATTAACAAAACAATGTAATGTCTTTCTTTTTTTTTTTTTTTTTTTTCTTTTTTTCTAAGAGCTACACTGTAAAAAATTTGTTGAGTCAACTTAAAATAATTTGTAACCTGGCTGCCTTAAAATTTTAAGTTCAGTCAACTCAAAAAAAGTTTATTCAACTTGAAATGTCAAATTATACTAAGTGAAAACTTAAATATTTGAGTTGAATCAACTTACAATTTTAAGGCAGAGGGTTACTTACCCTTCTGTTAAGTTTAGCAAACACAAATATCTAAGTTGTTACTTAGTACAGCTTAACATTTCAAGTTGACTAAACTTATTTTAGTTGACTGAACTTAAAATTTTAAGGCAGCAGGGTAACAAATTATTTTAAGCTGACTCAACAAATTGTGTTTTTTATTTTTTACAGTGTACTTACTCAACACTGTGTTATATGTATACATATATATTACCATACACTGTTGATGTTAAAGAAAATGAAGCATGTTAGGTGTCTGTGACTGTGGTGATTATAACTAGTTAAAGCTGGTTAAACAAACTGAATGCAAAACTGCAAAAAGGGAAAGAGCTGAGATTGTGGTGACGTCTCATGGCATCTGTGTTCAGATCAGAATGGCAGTGTGGGATCTGTCCGTCACTGTAGAGGAACTGGGATCCGAGGCCCCGCCTCTCAAAATCAGTGTCACCTCAGATCTACATATTGGTGGAGTCATCCTCAAAGTCGTGGAAAAGTCACGTGAGTCGATGTCTTGTATTTTTTAATATGATATGTTTCTGCATTAGGGCATCGGTATTGTTGATTGAAGACACGTCCACAAGCCTCGTGTCTCAGTCTCTCAAAGCAAGTCTCAGATCCATTTTGTAACAGTTTTCTACATGCTTATTTGTTATTTTTATTATTTGTCTACATACAACAATTTTCTTTTTCCACTCAAGTCTCCATGTTTCCTATTTAAGTTAGATTTTCAGTGTCTCTTAGAGTGTAATTCTGTTTTCCATAAAATTATCCCATGTTGTTCCAAACTTTTGTGATTTTTATTTTACATTCTTATTTATTTTTTTTCATATTTTCACAGTGGCCCGTACAATGAAAGCAAACAGTCAACTGGACAGGTCACCAAAAAGGACATAAAAGTATCTTAAAAGTAGTCCATATCGTTAACGTGTTGAATTCTACATCTTCTAAAGCCGTACAGCAGCTTTATGTGAGAAACAGATTGTGTCCCTGTGTGGAAGATCATTTAAAAATCAAATAAATAAGTAATAAATTCATGAAAGTCAAAGAGTTACCACTGACCACTGACTGACAAAGAATGATCAATGAGTGAATGTGATCACTTTTTGAAAAAAAATTCCCCGACTGAGTCATTTTTGCACGTATTTAAACATCACACGCGGTGCCACGTTTGACATCTCTATTTGTGTTCCACAGACGAAATAAAATCATATTGGTTTGGAACGAGACAAGACTGATGACAGGATTTTCCTCTCTTCTCCAGAAATAAAGAAGGACTGGTCCGATCACGCTCTGTGGTGGGAACAGAAGCAGCAGTGGTTACTGAAGCCGTCCTGGACGCTGGACAAGTGTGGGATTCACGCAGACGCCCGGCTCTGCCTCACGCCGCAGCACAAGCCCCTGCGCCTCCTGCTGCCCAGCGGCATCACCCTCCGCATGAGAGTCTGCTTCTCCAGCCCCGTCTTCCGCACCGTCGTGGGCATCTGCAAACTCCTGAGTGAGTGACGAGCTCAGATCAGCTGTAACTCGTCTGGCTTTCAACTTTCAGATCATCTGTACAGAGACAGTCTGTTGCTGAACGAATGCTTTCGTTTAAGACCAGCACATGATCAGCGTCTGCAGTTAAAGAAAGCCTTTCAGCTCTTCTAAACAACATGTGGCTTGATTTGACTATTGCACATGACAGCTTCTGTTTTCTCTTCTTTAGACATTCGCCGTCCAGAGGAACTATCCCTACTGTGGCCAGTAGAAGAGAAGAAGAAAAAGAAAGATAAAGATGCTGAGGAAGAGGTGTGCGACATCACGCGCGCACCACTTCCTTCAGGTGAGCCTATACACAGAGCAAAGTACACACAAGAAGGTCAGGTCAAGCTGCTCTCATGCTGCAAATGTGATGTATGTTTAGACATTTGTTCATTTGCGCAAACGCAGGCACCATCCCGACGCTCGCCAATGGCATGCCTGCTTTCTTTGCTGAAGCGCCTGAAACTGAGGCTGCGTACAAGATGCTGGCGGTCAGTCAGCCCGCTCCGGCCCCAGAGACCATCGCCAAACTCTATCGCTCAACTAACATCATGGAGAAAGCACAGATTAACAGCAGGTGGGGTTCACTCCTCTCAATTCTTATTTTTCCACATCTTTCTACACTCCATGCCCCAAATACAGTTCACTGAGAGCATGATGAAAAAGTCATTGAGAATATGCTGTAATGGTCTCATATGTGCTGTAATCTCTGCTCAGGTGGTTGGATTCGTCCCGTTCTCTTCTACAACAGGGAGTCAAAGAAAATGACAAACTCTTACTGCGTTTCAAATACTACACCTTTCATAACATCACACCACAGGTAGGTACAGTATGACGCCAAACCACACGAGTGCTGTCCATAGCATAACACTTATTATACAGACTCATTTCTATAGTTAGGAAACATCGGTTTTCATTTCTAATGTGGATTATGTCACTACCTCAAATATGATCCTAAATTTCACACTGCATTTTTCATAAAATCCATTAAAAAGCTTGTTACGTGCAATGCAGACAGTAAAAAGTGCATTGCTATTTTATCTAAATCTTTGTTTTTACCCTATAAAAATCACATGAATGTATCTTCCAGACCGACGCGGTGCGTCTGACGCAGCTGTATGAACAGGCACGGTGGGCCATCCTGCTGGAGGAAATTGAGTGCACGGAGGAGGAGATGATGGTCTTCGCTGCCCTACAGGTATAGATGACGGAGAGCAGATATCAACTCACCATACAAGTGAACAATGATCTGTCACTGTGATCATTCAGACTGCAAAAAATGTTCTAACACAATTGGAGCTGAAGTAAAGTGCTATGTTTTAATGATCTCTGTGTGTGATTCCTTCAGTACCACATTGGGAAAGTGTCTCTGACGGAGCAGTTTGTGCCATCTTGTCCAGCTATGGACGATCTGGATTCAGCTCTGCAGTGTCTGGAGGTGAAAATGGAAGGAGATAGCAGTGCAGATGACATGCTGGTCAGTGTCATGACATATACACAGTCCTTCAAAAGATACCTTTAACAGCCTGTGGAGTCACATATTTACATATTCATATGACTACACCAAACCAATCACATCGTAACGTATTCTTCCCTATTCCTTGCTGGATTGTTCCAGTATATGCCTCAACATTTTCTACTGGCTTCCTCTACAGAATCTTTATTTTAGTATTTTGAATATAGGTATTAAAGCTTGATAGTTACTGAATAATAAATATGTTTGGGTTCTCTATCTTTCTATAAGGCAAGTCTTGGTACCCTAAGTCACAAAGCTTTTGAACGCTTTCTCCATTATTGCCCAGGAAATATACAGATGCCGCTTATGAAACACACAGTGACACTATAGCAGGATATGTTGTAATTTGGATAAGATGTCACAGGGGGAACCCTGCTCCTGGAGAACTACCAACCTGTAGAGTTTAGCTCCAAACCTAACCAAACACATCTGAACCAGCTAATGGAGGAGTTCAGGATAACTAGAAAAATACAGGCAGATGTTGGAGCAGGACTGGAACGAAAGGTAGCCCTCCATCAGCAGGGTTGGCTTCCGATTCAATAAACACTGAGACAAATTACCCCTTTTAGCATGACAACATGCCCTGTAAAGTACTCTTGTGTGTGTTAAACAAACTATATTAGTATTTGCTAGGCAATTATGTGGGAAAGGTTCAAAAGCTTTGTCACAAATCTATGCCGTTCTGTGGGTCCCCAGGACCAGACTTGAGAACTAGTGCTCTTATAGATGGGAGTCTGGGAAGGGGAATGAAGTGAACTGCTTTGGAAAAGTGATCCATCATGGCGAGGAAAACAGTACTGACACCGGGTGGAGGGAGACCGGTAACGACCTGGAGACGAAATGGTACAGTGCACAGCCTAAACGAGTACACCCCCTCTAAAACTTAACAAATTCAGCAATTACTCTTTACTTAAAAGACATGTTAGGGTTCTTTGGAGATATAATGTTCCAACAAGCCTGCTTGATCAATTACCAAAGAAGAATGTCAAAAGTATTCAGCAAAGTAGGATTTTACCATCAAAGTGATAAAATGTTGTGTTGAAAAAATGAGTACACTCTCCTGAAAGTTACTAAATAAAACAAAACAAAAAAAGTGTAGGTTTAAAGGTATTTTTGATCAACAGGTAAGTATATTGAAACAACACTTTTAAAGACAAGTAATTTCCTGACAGTTAAAAGTGTTATATAGCCTACTGAATCATACACAGACTTAATGCTGTCAACAATGAAACCATTTGGGAGAGAACTGCCAGGTGACGTATTTCTTAGCATAAAAGAGGACAGTGGTACAAGAGGAATACCAAATTATTGTTTTAAGTGAGAAAATATAGCAGATGTAGCACCGACATTCAAAAACAATGGACTTGTGACAAGGCTCCTGGAATAATCAGGTCTTCACTTTAAGTTTTCAATTAGTGATGAGTGAATTTTTGCTAGAAAAAGAGCAAGAGAAACACCATGCAAGTGTCTCAGAGCCGGCAAAAGCTATGAACAGAGTGACACTTTATCTCACAGAGTACGACACAGCCTGCAGAAGTGACATGCATGGTTTGGTTGTTGTCACCACTAGAATTAGCTACTGCAGCCAAAGCTCAATAAACTCATTTAACCTCTTCCAAGGCCCAAATTTAAAAAATACAGACTTCTGGGAATCTCAAGAGACCAAGTCAATCATTTCGGATCCAAAAACGCTGAAGGTGTGAGGGAGTTGTGCTTTATCAGTGCTGTCATCAATTCACACACCACTGTGTGATGGAGTACAAAAACTTAACACAGAAGATCCTAGCCAACCCTCATTCCCAGTATTGTTGGGCATGTTTTTCAGCATGACAGTGAAGATATTCATTCTCCTAAGGTGAAAATCCTTCACTGGACATGCATGTCACTCAGTCTTAACACTCTTGAGCAGCTGTGGGAGATTCTGTAGAGATGAGCTGAGCAAAACTCCCCATTAAAGACCAGAGCATTTAATGAGGTTGTCCTCGAGGAGTTAAACAGGACAGATGTGAAAATTTGTCATGAACTTGTACACTCAGCGCCAAGAATGGTCAGAGCAGTGTACTTGGAGTTATAGAGGACATACTAAGTACTAGAATAGTATACATTTGCTGAATTAAATCTAGGGTGTACTCATTTCTGCAATCCTTCATTTAAACAAAATTGGCTAATTTACTTATTTTACAGAAAATATTGACATATATTTTGTTGTTTTATTAAGTATATGTTTAATACATTTCAATTTTGCCATCTTCCCATGAATAATATCAGTGATCATTAAGAAAATAAATTTTTTACATTTATTCAAAGGGAGTGTGCTCATTTATGCTGTGCACTGTATCAGGAGGGGGAACATGGGGCAACAAAGTGTTGAAAATCAGCATCTGGATTACATTCTTAGATCAAGGCCAATAAGCGAGAACAAAATCAAAACATCCAAAGAACAGAGATACTCCATAGCTGCCCCCTACTCTCCCGAATCCAAAGAGACCACCAGCACCTCTTTCCACTATTGTAGTTCTGCTCTGCAGAAGACAACCATGTGAATAATAATAAGCACATAGATGCAACTTGTTATTCTGAAGGGATATTTAGAAAAGGACCTCAGAACATTTAAAAGAAGTGGTATCAGAAAAGCTGCTACCTGGTCGTACTTGCAGATAAACTGTTGATAGAAGTTGGCAAAATCCTTGAATTGTTGGCTTTGCATAAGCCCTTGTACTACTGCAGGGTCAATGAGTACATTCTCCCTTAAGATAAAGGACTTCAAGAACAGAACTGGTTTGAAATGAGATTACTTTTCTGTCTTAACATAAACCTGGTTCTCCAGCAGCCTCTGGACCATGCATCTGATGTGCTGGATATGCACCTGGAGAAAGGGGAAGAAGATACAAGATATCAAAGGGTATCAATGGGACTGGCAAGAGTGTACGATGACTGGTAAATAGGAGGACAGTTCTGCTTACGAGGATTCACTTGATTACTGACAGGCGATGGCTTATACTATAGATAGAAAGAGAAATATGACCTTGACCCCACAGTACAGGCACAGACCCTTGGAAAGATGTCATTGTTTCTCCATGATAATAAGACCAAACCTACCCATCTGCATGGGCTCAGGCTAAGATGCCACCTCAGAGGGAAAAAGACGGGAGATCAGAAGAATCAGCCCACAACCTGATGGAAGAACCCTGCGCTCTGAAGCACAAATCCACGTGATTGTCCAGGTGGAAGGCAAGGCTGATTAGAGACCTCCAGGTGAATGCAGGCATAGATCTCGATGTCTTGTTGCTCCTATAGACACTTAGCAAAGCATGCCAAGATTGATTGATGGGGAATGGTAAAAGCATGCAGATATCCCCACACATTAAGCAGTCTGACAGTCAGCGCAGCAGCAACACAGGGCATCAGACACCCATACAGCTGCTTCCCACTCACAACCCGTCCGTTGAGGAGAGAGATCACATATCTAAAGGGGAAAAAGGAGGAAAGGACGTGACATGTGGTCAAGTATCATCATTCATATGCCACCTTGGACCTCTCCACAATGTATGTCTGTGGCTGGAGAGGGAACGCCGCTTCACCTCCATAAACAGCGGTTAATCCAAGGCTTGTGGGAAGGACAAACATTATTGGCTGTTGGGAGCCCAAAATCCTGCTTGATCTAGATTTGACAGAGCTGGCCTGAGAGTGTGATGACCTGAGAAACCAGACGTGCAGAAGCAATCTCTTCATCATGACAGCCCATCAGTTCAACTCCTCACCAGGGTCTACACTGGCCAAAGTGTGAAGTCAGGTTCTATGAGAGACAACCCAGAAGCAGAGAGATATCAAACAGAAACTTTATTGAGAATCACTTGAAAAAAAAAATCAAGCAGCTGGCCACCGAGTCCTGAGTCGAGCTCCAGCCGGCTGGGCAGAAGGATGAGTCGAGACGGGCCGAGATCAGAGCCAGTCTAATCAAACAAAGTAACCAAGTGAGAGTGAGAATCAGAGTCATGAACAGGCAAAGATCCATGCTGGGAAACAGTCCACCGGTGCAACCAAATGCACGGGATGATCAGAGGATCACGCCGGGCACGGAAGACCGGAGTCCTAGTCTTGTGTATCCAGACTTTCAGACCGACTGCAGAAGGTCTGGACTCCATCACAGCTTTCATTGGATAAGAACTGCCCAAGAGGCCATCTGACTACAGCAACCAAATCCAATCACAGTTTGTTTGTTCAGTCCATTACTGTGTCTCATTTGGAAGGCTGTTTTTTCTTTGGAATGGTTACTTTTCAAATGAAACAAAGCTGAGGTCTCTACAATAACAGAGCAGTGTTCAGCCAGTAAATCATTCATGCATAAGACCTTAAGGTGGCCATTTTTACAATTACACTGAAAGGCATATTTTACTTAAAGTCAGATGACAGAAGGCATGGAGCAAATTGAGTACAAATTGTTTTTCAGCAGTTTTGATCATGCTGAATTGTAACAGTAATTTAGAGGCCTTAGAACTATCCTCATTTTGACTATCAAGTATGATACAGCAGGCTTTATAGAGCTTCACATACTACTGTAGGCGTGTTTCAAAACAGCACAAAGCACTGTTTTGGTGATAATCACTTTACCTGTTTGCATCTCTAACATCTCAAGTGTCCACACAGGAAACAATGACAGCACCGGAACTACACGACTACTTGAAAATATTCCGGTAAGACACAAATCCCCCTCCCACATATATACCTCTGTCTCATGTTATTAAATCAAAGATGCTTAATACTTACTAAAGTTAATTAGTAAGTAGTAATGACAGTGTTGTATTGTAAAAAGTGCTATACAATACACCTGATGTTTTATGACTAATATCTTTGTGGTTTCACCTTTTCTCAGACCGAAGAGGCTGACACTGAAAGGATATAAACAATACTGGTTTACATTTAAGGACACGACCATCTCCTACTACAAGAGTAAAGAGGAGAGCAGTAAAGAGCCAATTCAACAGATGAACCTGAAAGGTGATCGCATTCTCATGTAAGAAAACCTCTATGTGAACATCACACAAACACATAGACACACAATGTTTTCTTCAACGCAGGTTGTGAGGTGGCTCCTGATGTGAGTGTCGCTGGGCAAAAGTTTTGCATCAGGTTGCTGATCCCCGGACCAGAGGGCATGAATGAGGTCTACCTGCGCTGTGAGCATGTAAGTCATTGATTATCAGTTCATATTATATATCACATAAAGGCATTCAGACTTGATGGGGACGTTTACACGAACACTTACAACTAAAAAAGGGAAAACTTTTTATGCATTTTGGACATTCATTGATACAACAATGGCATTTTGGGTGCCTGAAATAACAAACATGCATATGTTCAGACTATAGGAATGTGTGTGTGCACAGGTACAAGTGTTTCTTTACAAACTCACACTGACAACTACTGGCCTGGCATGTATAATGCAGCATTTTAGTCATTTTTTTGCACATGTATATTGATATGTTCTATTTATACTAATCTGAAAGAAGAAAAGTTATGGCAGCAGAATTGCTCAAAAATCTAACTCTAAATTTAAATCTTAATGTTAAATATTTTACATTTAAACCTAAATGTAGTCATCAATTGTTAGTCTTGAATATATATTGAGTGTTGAATGTTAATGTAAAATCATTTTTTAATCATATTATTACTTTTTTTCTCAGTGATTTTCTGTGGGTTAAAGTATCTTATTCATGAATGATGTACAAGTGGCCAGGCCTGTATGTCCTAGTCTTTACAACCTACTTAATCTTTTGGGAAATCACATTTAGATTGTAAACACCTTTGTTGCCAATGGCTTTGTTAGGTTACACCAAAACTCTTCGATCTTTTTGAAGTACCAGCAGTGTCCGAATTGAAGGGGGGCTGACGGGGTCCCGGATCTCCCATAAGTATTAAGGGACCCCCATAACAGCCAAGAAAAAAAATATAATATAAATATAGTATAAATCACACACGACTCTGCTGAGTTTAGAATGCAGTGGCCAATCAGAGGCGTTCAGAACAGTCATCGCTGAAACCCGGAGTTTTGACTAAAACTCGTGAATTCCCTCATCACAAGCAACAAAGTGCAGATGTACGAACTATGCAAGTAGGAGATTCATTTATCATACAGTGTATGGACTTCATTGATTATAAGAGAAGTTATGAGTACGCAAACATTCGCTAGACTGACTGTGCTCATTTAGAGCGCGTTCTTTCACTGCATCATTCAGTCTAATAACATGCAGTGCATTTAGAATATTCCCACAATTCAAGATATGGGGGCAGAAAATGTATATTTATATCATTTCATATAGTTAATCAATATCACACGAAGAGTGCCATTTTTTTTTTTTTTATTTTTTTTTGCAAAAATCACAAATGTGATATTGATTTTATACAAAAGCTCAATAAGCTATAAGTTAATATTAAGAGACTTACGTTAGACACCATATTGCCTATTTTTTTGTTCTGTTTTGCCAACAAATATGGTTCCAAACAAAGCCACAGCACTACTTTCCGTCTCTGAACAACATGATAATGTTCTGTTCCTGAATGAATCAACCGTTTGAATGATTCTGTTTAATCGCAATGACTCGCTTATTAACAGTGAATTACTGCCACTTACTGGTGATTTTAATTTACAATTTAAGTACATTTTCATTTGTTTTTAATAATTTAAAAAATCAGCATTCAACATTTTAGGATTAAAATATAAAAACATTACTCATGCAATTGTAACTGCAGGTTAAATGCATTCATGTCCTGCATTAAACAGTGGGTAAATACAGGGGTTGGACAATGAAACTGAAACACCTGGTTTTAGATCACAATTAGTATGATATTGGGCCTCCTTTTGCAGCCAATACAACATCATTTCATCGTGGGAGTGACAAATACAAGTCCTGCAAAGCAGCCAGAGGGATTTTGAGCCATTTTCCTCTTGCAGAACAGCGGCCAGGTCACTATGTGATGCTGATGTGGGAAAACGTTTCCTGACTCGCTCCTCCAAAACACCCCAAAGTGGCTCAATAATATTCAGATCTGGTGACTATGCAGGCCATGGGAGATGTTCAACTTAATTTTCATGTTCATTAAACCAGTCTGTCACCAGTCTTGCTGTGTGTTTTGGTGCATTAT
Organism: Cirrhinus mrigala; assembly: GCA_036247105.1. Lineage (NCBI taxonomy): Eukaryota > Metazoa > Chordata > Actinopteri > Cypriniformes > Cyprinidae > Cirrhinus > Cirrhinus mrigala. Next base: position 896,062 of record CM070011.1, on the reverse strand, counting down.
TATCCTGATGCAGAGCACTACCTTCAAGGTACAATGTTTGAACCATTGGGTGCACATAATGAAACTTTACACTCTGCTCTAACTGGTGTAATGTACAATAAGTGAAGATTGGGCACCAGACAGCGCAAATATAGCCATGAGACCTCCAATACTATATTGGCGAGTGTTTCAGTTTCATTGTCCAACCCCTGTACATCTAAATGCCACTTCAGATGCACTGTCTGTGTTTCCTCTGTGTTGAAAAAATGAATTTTGATGATAATGATTTTATTTGTTTATATGTCTTTTTATTGTAAGTGATTAAACTATTGATTAAATACAGGGTTGCCAACTCTCACGCATTTGGCGTGAGATAGAGACCTGCGCGGGACGGATTTTTCAGTCCCGCTCCCGCAAAAATATATATTATTTTCTCCCGCTCCCGCCCGCACTATTCAAGTTTTGTCCCTTTTTTTTTTTTTTTTTTTTTGCCTTCAGCGATGTCCAAACATTGAACGTAAGTTATCCTCATTTCTCAATAAATAAAAATAGGCCAATTTTCAATATTTAGCTAAATAAAACTAAACTGAATTAACTAAAATGTAGGCCTCAGATTTTCTTTGTTTGGCTTTGTAGTTTTGTATGTTCCTTGCTTTAATAATGAACTAATATCTGTAACACTCAGCGTTCCACCTGTGTCATGCTCTTCAGACATTTTGCCTCGGTGTGGGCCTATATAGCCTATAGTTCCGCGCATGAACCACGCGAGAATTAACTTCCGACCTTGCACCTGTAAATTGTTTTTATTTTATTTTAGTCGTTCTTGTTGCTTTTGTGCAGTAGATAAATAACAGAGTATTTGTTTTTAGTAAATTAATTTTAAGATAATTCCATTTTGCGGGAGTCCCACGAATAATTCTGTTCTCCCGCAACCCAAGGACCTTACCGCCCGCACCCGCATTCACCCATCAAATCTTGTCCCGCGCCACACTTGGTGCGTTGGGTCCCGCGGGTTCCGCGGGAGTGCAGGTCTCTAGCGTGAGACACACACTTTCAGGCTCTGTCTCACGCTCCACTCTGCCCATGTAAATCTCACGCCAAATTGGCAACCCTGCTTGCGATTTTTAAACAAAGTTTCAGCTTTCAAATGCTGTAAGTTTTAATACTAATTTTAAACGATAAATACCGATTTGGCGCACTTAATGTGGCATAAAGCGTAAAATGTAGCGCTTTTGTTAACGCCAGAGCCGCTGAAAAACAGAGCTGCGACAAGCTTTGATCTCGCCGGCATCGCCGCCACGCGGTCACGTGATTCACGGAGCTCTGCAAACAAACCAGCCTTGACAGTACATTTGAACGTGTTTAAGTAGGATAGAGGCGACAGCTTCACTACACAGGCATTTGCAGCAATTTTTAGTAAATATTACAGCATATTATGCTTTGATTTTTACGTCGATGACATTTACAGTATAATTTTATTCTGGATAGTGATGGAGAGGCAACCCTTACAAAAAATTAACATGGTTTTTACTGCAAATAAAACCAAAAAAACATGGTTACTATGGTTAAACCATGGTAACCACAAATCAACCATGGTCTTGCTACACTAACCATAGTCTAACCCTGGCATTTGTAGAAAAACTATGGTTATGCATATATATATTTTTAATGATACTCGTATAAGAACACACAATGAATGCAAGCAAATACTGGATTTAAACTAAGTTTAAAATGGTGCCAAATAAGCATTCAGCTGCATTTTTATCCCCTTATATGTACAGTATATACATATAAATAGATGGAATCGAGATCGCCACCCCCTCCAACCACTCCAAAAAAAAAAAAAAACTCACTCCAAGCTTAAAAGTTAAAAGTTAGCAACCCTGTTAAATATAAGAATTTGATGCAAATGATAATGCACACTTTTTAGAAAAAAAGAATGGGTCTATAAAGGTAAAAAATTCCCATAAAAAGTAGAAATCACTTTAAACTTGTCGGAAAATGTTCATTTCTGTCACTGCTGTGAACTGACCACATTGAATATGAAGAATATCAAAAACTTTAGGAGTCAGCTGTCCATGGCAGCCTTGCAGCGCAAAATTTAGTCTGATTATGATCATAAATGAAATATTGAGATATCATTTTTTGTCAATATCGCACACTCCTCGGCTAGATATTTAAGTCTTCTTTGCTTAGTAGATTTGGTACACCTAATTCACCGATTGTCATAAAATAAGCTTTTATCTTAGAATTCGATTTTCCCAATGATAACAAGAACAAGACAAAAACATGAATCATATTTATTTAAGGTTTTATTTTTTTGTATTTATTTTTATGGTGGCTATCCCCTGATCTGGTTAGGGGGACCCACCAACAGCTTTGACACAATTCGAACACTGAGAACCAGGAATACTGGATTCAGTCTCTTCATCAAAGACATTCTCAGCTGGAGACGTGAGCATTCAGTTCTGTAAAATGCTAAAGAAACTAATAAATACTCTTGAACCAAATCTGAGAAATCTGATCGGCTGGTGGCACCGCAAAAATGCACAGTCCCGAATCCTCTGCAGAAGCAGGCCTGTACGGCGAGTAACACAGGTTCACCCACGCTGGACAGCGGAACGTTGTCTCTTTTATATAAAACTACAGAAAAACCCTGACTCTCTGCCCTATTCTAGGAGCAGCAGTACAGCCGATGGATGGCAGCATGTCGTTTGGCCTCAAAAGGCAAGACTTTAGCTGACAGCTCCTTCTCCAGCGAGGTGCAGAGTATCCAGTCGTTCTTGGCCATGCAGAAAACCACACCGAGTAATAACACAGCTCAGACAGACGAAAGCATCAACACACACAGCCTCGTCTCTCCACGCTACCAGAAGAAGTACAAACCCAAGCAGGTACCACATTTGGAATACAAGCGTCAACTGGTTAACTACAGCAGGATTCATCTTGGTAACACTGTTCTACTAGATATAAGAACCTTTGCAATTACATGTCATCCAGCAGTCATTAGAGTATTAGTAGACTATCTGTTTAATATCTGTCAATGGTTTATGCTGATGGTTCCCTGACAGACATTTTACTGACTACAAGTCAACTTATTCTACTAACGCTAACCTAACAGTCTACTAATACTCTACAACAGACATGGAGCTACAAAGTTACTTATAGCTAGTGAGTAAATGACTAAAGTGTCTAAATGTCTGTTGTCTAAAACTTTCTCTGTAATTGTCCAGCTGACGCCGAGGATCCTGGAGGCCTACCAGAACGTGGCTCAGCTCTCATTAACAGACGCCATTCAGAAGTTTCTTCAGATCTGGCAGGCTCTGCCTGACTTCGGCCTCTCTTATATTGTAGTCAGGTGAGTTTAGTCAAAGGTGTCCGCAGGCCGAGGCCTGTAGGGGTGTCATGCACCTGTTTTTCACTTGTTAGTTGGGTTTTGCTTTGTTTTGTTTCGAGGGAATGCCAGGGGCTTGTTCTGTGATAGTGACTGAACAAACTCATGCTAACAGAATTAGTTCAAGATGACAAAACCAAACCAGTCCAGTCTGGCTTTATTGGTACCATGACACTGATCATCAGCTTTGTCAGCTCAGGCTTTCATCTCGAGTTCATCGAGCGCTTGAACGCGAAAGTAACGTGGTTGAAAAGATTTACACCCTTTCACGGCAGGATGAAAAGATCATATGTAGTCATGTTTAAAGCTTTATCTGTTGATTCTAAAACCTATTTATATTACATATTATCTGTATATATTTATATTGATTTAGAATAAAACCTTATTATTAAAATGGCTTTTGTAATGGATTTAGGGTATCATAATTATAAAAATCATATAAAATAATTATAATAAATAATAATCGTTCTTTAGAAATGTTTTACTCTAGTGCCCTTTAATTCAGATCAAGAGAAACAGGACATGTGTCACTTTGCTCACAGCTGATTGGTTACATTTCAGTTTGAGATCTTTAAACCAGAACATAACCTTCTCTGGTTAGTTGTGGAGCGGTGCCTAAAACCCAGAGTTGGCGCAAACTAAACGGAAACTTACCTGGCTAGCCAGCTAAACCAGCTTCATGGTACAGGCCCAAGCTCTGACACTTCTTCACAAGACTACTGCAAAGCTAAACTGTCTCTGCGTTTGACAGTGCATTCTGTGAATCAGAGAAATGACACAGACTCCTCAGTTCAGCTGATCTGCAAAAGTCATTCTCATAAAAGCCTGACATTTAAATAAACGTTTTGCTAAAAGATCATGAGTTAAAACACACAAGAGCACTGGGGTGCACAGTAAAGGGCATAACCTGACCTGCAGCAACTAATGCAGGAATGCACAGAGAACAACTGAAATAGACAAGGCTCTGACACACTGACCATAACAATGAGCTTCCATGACAAAAAACAAACAGCCGGAGAAACCAGTGCAACACAGGAAACAGGAACTAAACAAATGAAACAAGTCGTGCCAACTGACGCACTACATACTGTGTGCTTATGATAGTTATCTGCTTAACCACGTAGTGAATGAACCTTGAAAGGTTATTTTGTCATTCATCATTGGAGTCTGACAGATGAGCGCACTGAAATCTCCAACATACCACACTAAAATGCATCATCTGGGTATTTGAAATGCATTTTGAACGGAAAAATGTGAACTGAAAATTCAGGGTAACATAATAACAGTAAAAATTATCTAAGAAAAATAATGACAGATTGTACGTGACATCAGAAAAAAACGTTATTTCTATGCACATAAATGCAGGTTCAAGGGTTGCCGCAAGGACGAGGTGCTCGGCATCGCCAACAATCGTTTGATCCGCATTGACCTGAGTGTCGGAGATGTTGTGAAAACCTGGAGATACAACACCATGAGGCAATGGAACGTCAACTGGGACATCAAACAGGTCATCTGACTTTACATATTTCTATGCCAATGAGATTTTCCAAGCTCTCGCCTTGATATAAAAATCACTGCGTGAGATAATGAACTCATCTCGTATCTGTCCCAGGTTGCCATTGAGTTCGATGGCAATGTGAACATCGCCTTTAGCTGTGTGACAGCAGACTGTAAGATCGTCCACGAGTACATCGGCGGATACATCTTCATGTCGACGCGCAGTCGGGAGCAGAGCGGCGTCCTGAACGAGGAGCTGTTTCACAAACTGACGGGCGGCCATGAAGCTCTATGAGAAAAAAATAAATAAATAAAACATCTGTGCATTTATGGACTGAAGAGAATAAGATCTGCCAAGAAATGTTCATTCATAACCTAGAAAGCATACACATATAGATATGGCCATTCAGGAGTACTTACCTTTAAAAAAACACTATTGTGTCTTGACAGGTTTGTGAGACCTGAGGCGTTTCATTTCACTGCCTTTGTTTTATTTGGCTTTGATTGTTCCTTATGCTAGGATATTTTCAGTGTTGCTCTTAACACCGTATCTTGTAGTTATTAAATTTCACCGTCAAACCTCGTCAGCCTTTTGCTTTAATTCATAAGCGTCTTACTGTTATTGTTGGCTCTTTATTGGTTTTAAGTTTAAGTTAGAGTTCAAGGTCTTGTGTTGTATTAATACAGTATGAAATCCATTGTGCTGCCAGGCAAGGTTTCGGTGTTTGACTTGGAGCTCAAACGTTAAAAACGATAAAGTGTAGTGACATCACTTGGTGCAGGAAACCACAGTGCAAGTTTCACAAGCATTGCGTATGGCAGACTTTGAAAAACAGCATCCTGTGCACTAAAATGAATTCTGCAGAAGCAGAAGAAACTGCAGTTATAAATAGCAAAGTCTTTCTCCATAGACACCTACTCAGAAGTTGTTTGTTTTTAAAATGTTAGACTCTAAAATCTACTCAGCAACCTGCCAGAAAGAAATGCTGTTTTCCTCCGTCTCAGAAAGAAGCTTCCCTTTTTCTTTCTTTTTTTCCCTTTTTGTTTAATAAGCCGTACAGATCTTTAAACAATGTCTTTCATGCTTGTTGAAGGAACCATAAACAATAATTGCACTTGCACCTGTGGAAGAGTCATTAAAGAGACCTTTCTACCGATTTATGTTCAAACTAATACACTGACAAAAAGTTGCAATTTGAATTTAAATAAACAAAAATACTTAAAGGAGAAGTCCACTTCCAGAACAAAAATTTACAGGTAATGTCATCCAAGACGTTCATGTCTTTTTTTCTTCAGTTGTAAAGAAATTATGTTTTTTGAGGAAAACATTTCATTATTTTTCTCCATATAATGGACTGATATGGTGCCCCGAGTTTGAACTTCCAAAATGCAGTTTAAATGCAGCTTCAAACGATCCCAAATGCGGTTGTAAACGATCCCAGCCGAGGAAGAAGGCTCTTATCTAGCGTAACGATCGGTTATTTTCATTTTTAAAAGATGTAATTTAAATACTTTTTAATTTCAAACGCTCGTCTTGCCTTTCTCTCCCTGAACTCTGTGTATTCTGGCTCAAGACAGTTCCAATCGTATTTTCTCCTCCAACTTCAAAATTGTCCTACATCGCTGTTTTACCTTTTTTGTAAAGAGCGTTTGACCTTCTTTGCATGTTCACTTTGTAAACACTGGGTCGGTACTTTCCTAATGAAAGTCTTTAGGATGTGCTGGAATCGACTTTACAGAACAGTTCAACTCTCCCATTGTGAAAACAAGATCTCAGCCAACAATTAATGCAGCTCTTAATGAAAACCACAAAGTTATCATAGCTAAAGGTGGTTCAACAAAAAACTGTGAACCACAGAGTCTTGTGAACCTTCCTACAAACACACCTGAAGCAGCTAATGAAGATCTTCAAGATCACATGATCAGTACCGACAGCTGTGTTGGGCAGGGCTGGAACTGAACTCTGCTGGTAGGCAGATCTTCACACCCCTTCTTTAGGTACTTACACCATGAACCTTTAAAGTACCACCATGGACTGTTTAGGTATAAAGGTGTATCTTTTGAAAAGGTACCATCCCAGTGGCAGCTTTGTTAAACTCCATTAAAAAAAGAATATTTTCTGAGTGTTCTACTGTTTTGTAGAGGGGGATCGAAATAACAATTTTCAGTTATATGGAAATGTCAGTGTGGCTCCATGAGTAAACTGCAAACATTTTCAGTGCTCAAAAAACCAAATGTGGGTCAGCTGATACTTTTGACTTTTAAATGTCTGAAGGGCAAATGATGTTGGAACTAGTATTTATTTTCCAAAGTTTTGACGTCTGCTACTCAAGATGTATTCACATAAAAGAATAATGTACATTTTTGAAAGTACAAACATACACTGTTATTAAGAATAAGGAAAACATGGCTGTTTAGCTGGTGTGATTATTTTATTTCATTTTTGTATTTCAGCTGTGTATATCTACAAATCTCTGCAAGGCATAATTTATGTTTTGAATGTCATCTTTCTCAAAGTGATACTGTTTACCAGCGGTGGTTAAAAGGCACAGGAGGAGAGACACACAATGATTGGTCCTCATCAGCACTGTCAGGTATTGAGTAAGGAGCTGTGAGGAGAACAATCAATCAAACAAATATCAAATAAAAACTATTCCAAGTGGGAAAAACACTGCAGCAGGACAAGGCAAGGGAAGACAAGACAGGGCTAGACACGGCAGAGCCGGGGAAGATGAAGAGCGACTGGACACGGGCAGGATCAAGCCATGTCAGATAGATCGAATTTATGAGCTAAACACATGAACACAACCACAAAGATGCATCATCTGTGTTGACTATAAACTTATATATAAATAATAAACTATAAATGATCTGCCACTTGGGTCAATAAAGACACAAGAACATGCTTCCTCTCATCTTCACGCTCCACTCTGCTGACGATGTCACTTCTGATTGTACACGATAAAAAACAACACACAATTAGTTGAGTCAACTTAAAATATTTTGTTACCCTGCAGCCTTACATTTTTAAGTTCAGTCAACTCAAATAGGTTTAGCCAACTTGAAATGTTAAGTTATACTAAGTAAAAACTTAGATATTTGAGTTGACTAAACAAACAATTTGGTTTGTTAAAAGCTGGGCTCGTTACCCAGCTGCCTTAACATTTTAAGCTGAATGAACTCAAATATCTGAGTTGTCACTTAGCACAACTTAACATTTCAAGTTGACTAAACTTTTTTGAGTTGACTGAACTTCAAATTTCAAGGCAGCCGGGTAACAAATTATTTTAAGTTGAATCAGCAAATTGTCTTTTACAGTGTACACTGCAGCAGTGCATCGTCCAGGTATATACCGCTTCATGTTGGGCAGATCTTCAGAAGCCTGGACTAAAGTGCTGTTGCTGTCAGCAGAAAACCAAAGCATGCAAAGCTCACCTTTTGCATCTGGTCTAAAACAATGGTGGCCTCTTCTTCCTCTTCTCTCTCCTTAAGTTCTTGAGCCTCTATTGTTTCCGCTCCCTGCATGGGCCATGGGAACTTATGATTTGTGATCCCTCTGATATGATTTTCAGTCCACTGGAACAACTGGGGAGGGATGAAAATAAGATTTGTGAGACTAGCCTGCAGGCTGGCCAGTGTTCCCACACCACTACAGAGTGATTTGCCATGACTTGTGGCAAAGAAATGCCATTCTGGAGACAATATGAAACTAAACTTACCTGATGTTCACTGAGTGTACAGCAGTTGAATCATGTTTCATGTTGTGACTGGAAATGCAGAACCTCTTGCATCATCCTTCAGATGGTTCACTGCAAAGGGATGAGCTGTTGCTTGAGTGTTTCCACAGTAATGTCCCTCAACTGCATCCTGAGCAATGAATGATTCATTTTCAGCAAAGCGAAACAGCACCATTGCGGTGTCTGTTGTTAGAGATACCTTACATGATGAGAGGAAAACTGCTTGTGACTTGGCTATGGAGTGGGGTGTTGTTCTCCACTTGCCTTGTGAGATTCTCTACAAAGCTTTCCATCCGTGTTATTAGTGTGCAGCCTTTCTCAGAGTGGGTCCACTGACTACATCCTCATCAGACACGTCCACTGGTCATCTCGTAATCACTATTATCTGTACGTTCACTACATCTGCGTTTGCTGTAGATGTCACATATGGTAGCTGTTCATAGGGGTGTTTCATATTTAGATGAATCTCACACACACATGCTCCATGTGTTCCTCTTGCTCCAACCGTTACACGCCATGGGGGACGCAGCTCACAAGACTCGGAAATAGCAACTTTGCAACTCTCTTTGAACGGAGTATAAAGAACTCTTCTCTAATTTTGTGTCTTTCTGCCACTCCCATCTTTCTCAGACTTAAACTCCTTTTGTCCAGTTCACATCCTTGAATACTCATCATTGTCATTAAAGACAAAGACCTTGTTAACAAGTTCCTGACTCGGCTTCTTGCCCTTTTTCATGTCAACCTCGGCTAACTGTACGTCAGCACTTTAGAGAGTTCTCAAGTTGAGACACTGAATTGTGCTGCTGTTCCCTTGATGTTCCAACTTGGTGGGGCTGATCTCAGAAAATCTGACATTTTCTCTGCATGACGTCTGTAAGCATCATCTTATGAAAATGTACAGTTTTTCCACACGTGTTTCTTTCCCGTGTTTATTTCTCCAGAAGAGCTGGAGAAATGTTTAAGCTTATGGCTACCCTCCATCCTCTTTCTTTTTACATGTTTTTTTTCTTTGAGAGGTGAAAATCCTTCATTAGTGTGGATACTATTGAGCGTGCTCTGTGAAACAGTGATTCTGTCCCTGCGGCGGGTTGTTGTTCCAGAGTGTTTTGTCTCTGGACCGAGACTTATGTATACAGACCTAATGCAGAAAGGACTACTTGCCAAGAAATGCTTTTTCAAGATGCAAACAAGGATGCTGTAGACTCAGGTTCTGTGAACAAAGCCCTTTAAAGCAGCAGGTCATAAAATAATTATAAGTAAATAATTAAATGCAATTACATTTTTTAATTTAAAAATCTAATCTTTTTAAACATTGCAATTTCTTTAAAGGCCACGTGACAAAGAGTGATTTAAGCAATTTTAGGAGTGACTTTTATAAGACAATTGTCACTCCCGTAATTAAATGTTTGTTAAAAAAAAAAAAAAAAAAAAAGCCATGGGACCCAACTTTAGAAAAGAATATGAAAAGTGCTTTTTGCCCATTTAGATTTTTTTTCCCCTAAAGACCAAAAGATTTTACTAACCTAACAATCTCAGTGTCAATATAAAATAACGCTGCATCAGTTCATATTGTTTAGCATTCAGAGTCGGTTATTAGAGTTTATTGTTCACAATATAATTGATTTGTTTTGTTTAGGCTACTTAAATATAATATTTCCAACTTGAATGCTTGACATGTAATTATAATGAACGCCAGACTCTGGAGCAGCATTACAGACACAGAGCTGTTACTACTGATGACAGCAATTCTGGGATGAGTTTCGAAGAAATGGAACAATGCAGGATGGAATCAAATCATCAATAATTATATTCAAATACGATAAACTGCGTATGAAGAGCTGGCGCAGTCTTTACTCGCCCTAGTCGAGAGGATGCGCTACAGCGCTGTTTGCGTCACGTAATACTTGGTACTTTTTACCGCGCTGGTTAAATGGACCAATCACAGTCGTTTGTTATCGCTGCATTTAAAAACATTTTGTAAAGATTGAAAATATTGTATTATTATTATTATTATTTATTTATTTATTATATTATTTATTTATTTTGATAATGTTTATGGCTTTTTGTCATCTTAAAATCACTGTAGCTAATACGTTAAATGATGATACCTTTTAACACACATATGTCTCGAGTAAACAGTTAGATTTGAATGCAGCGCAGCGGATCAGGCTTTGAGCGCAGTCCAGCGCCCCCTGGAGCAACAAGCCGGCGTAAAGAGAGAGAGAGATCTTTACCCACAATTCTATGCGCTGGAGGCGTTCTGTGATCAAGATGGCGGACTCCTCGGTAAGCATCTCGCAGTCTCTGTGTGTTAATGCAGTCTGAATGATGTTTTGAAACGCATTCGCTCTGTTGACACTGGTCGCTGTGGTTTATGAAGGCATTACTTCCCCATAGGTTGAAATTATCGAAGGCTGCCGGCTTCCCGTGCTGCGAAAAAACCAAGAAAATGAAGATGAGTGGCGTAAGTATGAGCCACAGAGCTCCGTATCGAATGTAAACAAAAGACTCGCGGCTGCACTCAGTGATCATGACACTCTGTCACTCGGGTGTAAAGTAAAATCTTTCTGCCGGTTAATTTAATTAGGCACTGTCTTCTCACGATAATCGTTTTCGGACGTTAATCGCTCGTTATAATACATATGACGGTGCAGTACTGTATGTGCTGTGGAACTGAATGAAGATGCACCACTGTATGATTTATGCGTTCAAGATGCTTCATTTTCAGCAGAGCTTAAATGGTGCACATTCAAAAATACCATTGTTGTATTATGCTCCAAATAATTATCAGTGGCAATGGTGTTTTTTTTTTTTTTTTTTTTGTGGTCTTCTCATTAGGTTAACACATGGCATAGCTGATAATGCTTTTTAATTCCTCATTAAATTATAATTATAAATTATAAGTGATGTTATATTCACTTTCAGCTGTCTGAATGTTCATTTATTCTTTTATTCCTTCAAAGCGTTGGCTGAAATTCTCAGTGTCAAAGACATTCCTGGGAGAAAGCTTTATTATGTCCACTATATTGACTGTGAGTATGAACCATTTGCCTTTTATGCATCTTTTACTTCTCTCACAAATACAATATAGCAGTTATAACATCATTCTGTTTGATGTAAGTTTTGTTCACCCTTTTTGCTAACTTTAAAGGAAAGCAAATTTATTTACTTGATTTATTTTATTTTTGTGTGAAGTCAATAAGCGACTGGATGAATGGGTGACTCCAGACCGCCTGGATTTAAAGAAGCTCCAGTTTCCCAAAAAGGAGGCGAAGACGCCGACCAAGAATGGCCTGCCGGGGTCCCGTCCCAGCTCCCCAGAGAGAGATGTGGTAAGAATGTCTTTTCCTGCGTATTTCAAACCTGCCTGCAGCACTTGGATTTCTTTGATTATGTGTTGCGCACCCCCACCTCAGTGGTTGAGCTTCATTTTGAAACGTTGTGTCACAAAGAGTTGTTTGCGTGCCATGTAAACCTGTACCAACCTCTCTTCCTTTCTGTTCAAATTCAGAGGAAGAGTCTAGATCTCAACGTTCAGTCTGCTTCAGCTCCTTCAAGAGGCAAAACCCTCCCCACACCGGTACAGACAAACCCGCCCATTGTACACGAATAGAAGTCAATCTGTCCAGAAAGAGCTTTGAATCAATGGGCTAAATTTACTAAAAAAAAAAAAAAAAAAATCTTACATCACACTTTGCAACAAGTGTGAGGGATGCAATTTTTGCCTCGTCTCAATTTACATTGCAGATTGGCGAGCAGCTTGAACATTTATGTGATGATGTTAGAGCTGTTATAAGATTAGTTCACCAAGAAATGAAAATTCTGTCATCAGTTACTCACCTCATGCTGTTCCAAACCTTCAGTCATCTTCAAGAAAGAAAGTATGTCTGAAAAGTTTGAAACAACTTGAGGGTAAATGATGAAAGTGTTCATTTTGGGGTGATCTATCCTTATAATAAGATATCATTCTAAACAGCTGCCATACTACACTCTCAGAAAAAAAGGTACAGTTCTGTCGCTGGGGCGGTAACCTAAGGTACAAAAGTGAAAAGGTACATCTTTGTACCTTACCTACCCCTAAACAGTACATATTCGTACCTTAAAGGTACATTTTAGTTCTTTGAAAGTACATATTTGTACCTTTTCACTTTGTACCTTAGGGTACCGCCCCAGCGACAGAACTCTACCTTTTTTTCTGACAGTGTATAAACAGCTCTGTATGTTAAGTACGGTCATAGCATCTGTTTCAGACAGTATTTGTTGCAGAGTAAATCTATTCAGTTTTCTTCTCCGACATGTATGTTCACTACTAGTGAAAAGTTTGGAACCATTAAGATTTTGTAATGTTTTTGAGTAGTAGTATTGTGAAATATAATTACAATTTATAATAGCCACTCCTGTTTAAACATATTTGATGCCAGAGCTGAATTTTCAGCATCATTACTCCAGTCCTTCAGTGTTGCATGATCTTTCAGAAGTCATTCTAATATGTTGATTCAGTGCTCTTTTATTATCTGTTAGTATTGGTGCACCATTATTTAAAAAAAAAAAAAAAAAACAGCCTTTCTTCAGAACAGCGTTTATTTGAAATATAAATCTAAATTGTTTTTGTTGTCACTTTTGATGAATTTATTGCATTCTTGCAGAATGAAAGTCTTTCTCAAACACTTTTCAGCATTAATGGTAATAAGAAATATTTCTTGACCACCAAATCAGCCTGTTAGATTGATTTCTGAAATATCATGTCATTCTGATTACTGGTGGCGGCCGAAACATCGGTTTTGGCATCCCAGGAATTAATTACATTTTCAAATAATAAGAGACATCTTTCAAAAATGTTTAAAAATCCAAATTTTTGACTGGTAGTGAATAAGAAAGCATTTTCCATATTTTCCATAACATTTTATATTCTCATCACTCATTACAAACAAACTCATTATCTCCATGTTATAATGTGAGGTAAGTGGCTGGAGTTCACTCATTTTATTACTCTTATTATTCATCAGCTGTTAGTGGTGACTATTGTTATTAATTAGAGTTGGGGTTAGAGATTTGAACAAACCCCATAGACTGAAGGAGAGACCCAAGCCACATTTAGGGACCAGAAAATCAAGTAGACTTGTTGTGGGAGCTCTTGATATGGGCCACTAAGAAACACAACAACCTAGCAACATGCTAAAAGCCCCTCATCACACCTTAGAATAACACACAGGAACAGCCTACCAACCACCTACAACACCCTAGCGTAGTAATTATGATTTTTTTTGTTTGTGCTTCATTTCCTATGCTGAGGAAAAAGTTGTCCCGTCTTTCCGTTTGCTCTTTCAGAAGAGAAAAGCAGAGTCTGTCTCTTTGGCAACACAAGTGACCGCAGCCACTCCAGTGCCTTCGCTTCCAAGTTCTGCAGAGGCGAGTCAGGCCTCGGTCTATCCAGCCATGAGGGACTCCTCCTTCAGCATTAAATCCAGAGAAGAACATGAGCAGCTCACCTCTCTCACCACAGTAAAAAAAAAAAAAAAAAAAACACAAACAAACTCCTCTCAAATGATTGAATCTCTGCTAGTTAAATCTGTCACATAAATTCACCTCTGCTATTTAATGATCAAAGCATAAAGAATATGTTGAGAGCTTACTTTTTTAATGTTATTTGGAAAATAAATATTGATTTAATTTTGTCTTTTTTTCCCCTTTTCTATTTTTTTTCTGAAAGAATGGCACAGCACGTCGTCTTATTCCTTCTCAGCCAGGGAGAAAAAGGAAAAATTGTGGAGGGACGGATGAGGTAGGACCCGCAGCTCGATTGGTACAACATGATGCACCTATTTTTAATGTCATGGATAATTATTAAATCCCATGTTTTTATTAACACTCAAACATTTTTAATACATTCATACAATCAAACATTCACATTTCATTGTAATTTGCCTAGAAGTAGCTGGCATAGGGTTAGCACATCCTGTCCATTTTGATTGATAAAAAAAATTGATTAAAAAAACAAATAAATGAATAAAATTAAAAAATTAAAACTGAGCCCTTTTTTGCTTAGCAACACTACATTTGACTGTTGAATGAAAATTAAAAATTGAGGTTGAGTCATATTGTCCCCTAATCGTCAAACATTTCAAATGTTTTTTTTTTTATTCCCTAATTATAATTTGCTGAATTTTTATTTTTTTTTATTTATTTATTTTTCTCCCCCATCACCTGTTTTCCTCCACTCTCAAGTAAAATGTCCCAAAGCTTTGCATCCACTTGTGTTTTTCTGTTAGATGGTAAAGGTGTTCCAGAATAACAACCCTCGCTGCTCCACCATCTATTTGCCGCCAGGAGAGGTCCGGCTCCTTTACTTCCCATTGCCTTTATTGTGTGTGTCTGTTACAGTGGAGGCGTAGGACTTCTAGACAAACGTGTGCAGCTCTAGAAATTTAGCTAAAAAGCCACTGGATCTTTAAATGCAAGAGTCAGTTTTACTTAGGCTATTATAGTATTTGATTTACTAGTTGTCTTTTTAGGTCATTGGGTAATCATAGATGGTAATAAAAGATGAGGGAAATTCCTGGTATTTGCTGGAATGAATACACAAGTGTAAACACTCTCCCTAGCCGTATAATTCAGTTCAGAGATTTGTTTTAAATGCAGTTTTTGTCATTTGCTGCTGTTAGACGGTGTCCCGGCATCTCTCTAATTCTGCTCTCTCCGCTCTCAGGATTCCCAGGACAGTTCTGACGGCATCCCGTCCGCCCCTCGCATGACCGGCAGTTTGGTGTCGGACCGCAGTCACGACGACATCGTCACACGAATGAAGAACATCGACTGCATCGAGCTGGGCCGGCACAGGCTGAAGCCGTGGTACTTCTCTCCGTACCCGCAGGAGCTCACCACGCTCCCCATCCTCTACCTGTGTGAATTCTGTCTCAAGTACCTCAAGAGCCTCAAGTGTCTACAGAGGCACCTGGTAAGAGCTGGATAACATGTTCTACATGCTGACAGCATCACATATGAGTTCCATCTCAGTAAAACTACACATGACAGAAACACTAAAATTTTGTTCCTTACATTTTTGAAGCATAGAACTGGATTTTGTTACATGTCTACTAATTAAATTCAGTTTAATGAGCTTTCCAATGAGTAAAACAAAGCTTAATTGTGTACATTTATATTTTTATTATACTATTATTTTTTTTCTAAGGTTGGTTATTTAAAAGTGTTATGTGCACATATAGAATCAGTTTATTTTTCTTGCTTATTTTTTTATTTGCCAGCTGCATTTATTCTTTTCTGTCGCACCTGAGCGCAGACACGTTGAAATGAGAAGCTTGAGTCTTGTCATGTGCATTTGCACAGATAAATGTCATCCGTCTATAACATTTACAGACAAAATGCAACCTTCGACACCCACCTGGAAATGAGATCTATCGTAAAGGAACTATATCCTTTTTTGAAATTGATGGCAGGAAAAACAAGGTGGGTAACCTCTGCTTAAATAATGATTCGTGTTCAGTTGGATTGTGTTTGTAGAAATACATTACATATTTTATTTTATTTTCTCCCGCCACTCAGACATATTCCCAAAATTTGTGTTTACTGGCCAAATGCTTCCTGGACCACAAGACTCTGTACTATGACACGGATCCTTTCCTCTTCTATGTTATGACAGAGTACGACTCAAAGGGTTTCCACATAGTCGGCTACTTCTCCAAGGTAAACTACAGACCTCCTTGTATTTGTGCAGGAGAGTTTTATGTTTTGGCTAGTCCCCTTTTCTTGTACGATAGCATTGTATTTTTATGGTGTGTGTTTTCCTCCTATTGCAGGAAAAGGAATCGACGGAAGACTATAACGTGGCCTGTATTCTGACTTTACCACCTTACCAGAGAAGAGGCTACGGCAAACTATTAATTGAGTTCAGTGAGTAATCGTACAGTTATTTGCTCTTTTTCTGAGGCACACAGAATGATTTGAAATGTTTAGGGCCCGAACACTGATGGTGTGAGGACTCTATTGGAATTGTTTAGAGTCTTCTTCTTCAAAATGAATCGCATTTTTGAGGGCCTAAACATGCTCAGACTCATGAAAGTTTGCGCACACACAACAAAAGTGGTGAAAATTTACATCTGATATATGGTTTTCAGAAGTGGGTGTGGCAAAATGGCTCGATAGCGCCACCTATAATATGTCAACGAAGTGCCCCTCGAGCTACGTTTCACACACATGTATGAAATTCGGTAGAAACACGTAACGCACTAATACCTACAAAAAAGTCTGAAACCCAGCAGGAAGTCTGTTACATAGAATTTTCTTGGTGAGTTTTGTGCGGTTTTTGCCATTTTCATGTGTTGTATTTAAACAAACTCCTCCTAGAGATTTAATGACATCGCTATTTGGTCAGTCTAATCTAAAGGGCTTGGTGATGTTAAATTGTGAAGGTCTTGAGTTTTCATTGAAGGACGTGTCCGTGGCGGCCTGACAAAGCTCGATGTTTCGCCATGGGAATAGTTGTTGTAACTCAGCCATGCGATGTCCGATCTGCCCTAAACTTCACATGTTCAATCAAAGTGCAGGCCTGAACACATCTACATGCCAATATTCAGTTATAGTCATAGCGCCACCAGCTGGCAGCAGGAAGTTTGGCACTTATAAATGACTTTGACACATTTCTCCTTTATTTACCACTTTAAATGCATATTGCTCACCGTTCGCTGTTTTCCTAAAATCACCGGGTGAGGTGAACCCGGGTGCGAGGGCCCTTTCAACGCTGCTTGCAGCTTTAATTTAGTTCTTGTTTTATTTGTACAGTGCATTCAGAGTGATTGCTTGTCATCTCAGAATAATCAGTGGGTAGTATAAGCTAACTCTTTTAAATAACAAAAGTTTGTTTGGTTTTTGTTCACATTTGAAAGGTTATGAGCTGTCGAAAGTGGAAGGAAAGACAGGGACTCCAGAGAAGCCTCTGTCTGATCTGGGTCTGCTCTCCTACCGCTCATACTGGTCTCAGACAATTCTGGAGATCCTCATGAACCTCAAATCGGAGAATGGAGAACGGCCACAGATCACCATCAAGTAGGTGTCACCATCCTTCTTTAGTTTAACCACATTATCAGTTTTATTGACAAGTCAAACAAAGTCACCCTTTTTCCCCTTTACCTATAGCATCAAAAATGGTTTTGGATATGAGTATTTTAAGACACTGTACCCAACTTAGCAACTGCAGTGTTGTGACAACACTAGTACTCCTCACCCCCAATATTCAGTACTGCAAGGAAGAAAATGAATTTGGTCAAGGACATATTAAATTGTAAGCATATATCATGGTAAGATTTGTTGTACTGCCTTTAGTTTATGCAGATTTTATTAAAATTGTCTAGAACTGATGATTCCTATGATTATTACAATAATGACAATCTAATGATGAACTTTTGTTTTTAATTCTTAAAGAACGCTACAATGATGATCACAGCCCTCTCTATGTGAAATCTAGTTTTCTTGTGATTTTTGGGATCAAATATGACCAAAAGTTTCTTCCTGAGATTTATCCGTTTCCATTTTTGTTCACTGGTTTTAATGAAGCGTTAAAGAGGTCAGTTTGTGGGGTTGCTTGTTTTGTTTTTTAATGTTATATCAATTGTGGATTCTCTCAGTGAGATCAGTGAGATCACCAGTGTCAAGAAAGAGGATGTGATATCCACTCTTCAGTACCTCAACCTCATCAATTATTATAAGGTAAGCGATCTTTAGGATGCTTGTTTTCAGACTTCCCAGACTCCTGTGGCTCCTTAAAACATCTTAAATTCAGTTGCATCACATTTAAGGCCATAAAAAGGTCCTAAATGTCCTTAATGGTATAAGAACATTTTTAATTATGATTTCAAGAGGTCTTAAATTTGGGGACAGAAAAACAGGTATCATGATATGGCTTCATAAGGCTGTTTTCAATGAATGAATGTGAGCTCTGCACCTTTCAATGTCATAATATGGTGCGGTTTCTCGTTCTACAGGCTCCAGTTTCGGCAGTTTGCAGTCAGTGAATAGTGCACATTTATGCTAAGCATTTCTGACACTGAAACATTAAAACAGCGAGCAGTTTTGTTTGTGTGGTTATATGAATGCATGTGTGAAGGAAACTGACTGTCTCGCACCTCAAGTAGTCTTGAAATGACCTTATTTTTATGCAGCATACATGTAGTGTTGTTAATGCTAACTGGTGGATCGACGAGATACTGATGTGCCTTTTAAAAATCGAACAGTTAGAATAATAAGGTATAGACATAATACTGTATACTTGTTTATAATCTTGACTCATTCCTTTTCTTAAAAATGATTTAAAGGCTGAAATGCGAGGTTTATCATTTTGTAAAACATTTTGTTTTTATCAACCTATATTTGATCTGTAGCCCTGTTATTCATTTTATTTGTGCAGAAACGTATTGTAAAACTCAACAGAGCATTGCATTTGGAGGTTGATTATTTATTAAACTGATTTTTTCCGTCTCCCTGCAGGGTCAGTATATCCTCACCTTATCAGAGGACATAGTGGACGGTCACGAGCGGGCCATGCAGAAGCGGCACCTCCGTATCGACCCCAAATGTTTGCATTTCACTCCTAAAGACTGGAGCAAGAGGGGCAAGTGGTGACGCTGACGCCCAGCTAACACGCCACGTCCCGCTCACAAATGGACTCGACCTGAACCTGAGCCTGTGAAAGAGGACTAAAACAGTGTCATGTTGTTAAAGACTCCACAGTCTGCATGTTATGTGACTCTGTTGTGAAACTCATGTCAGTCTGTTACTCACCTGTATGTGAGGATGAAGGGATTGTCTGTTTAAATGGAAACGTCTCTCCCACCATTTCACTAGATCCCCCCAATTATGTTTACAGTCAGTGCCATGTTTTATTACTTTGACCAAAAACAACAGCGTTCTACACGCGATTATCAGCCAATGTCCTGTTGGTTTTCGGCACAGAGCTGGTGACCTCCGGCACGTAAGCGACAGAGATGATTGGCGACAGGCTACGTATAATTTGGTGCATATCGCTCTTTATTATATATGGACCACTATGGATTGGCACAATGACAAAAAGCACACATTGTTTCTCATTTATATCATACATTTGATGTACACCATCCTTTGTAAATACACTTTTCCCTCCAGATTTCCATGTGATTTTCAGTAACATCTGTTAATAGTGGAAACACCCACCTGTGACCGTGACTCACAGTAACGTTGATGGATGTCAGTCCATGTTGTTGATCTCAAATCAGTTTCCATTCTTTCCCGTAAAAATAAACATTCTGGAGAGAAAAGGTGATATAAGAATGGAATCAGTGCATTAATAGTAGAAAAGATATGGAGATGAAACAATTTGTGGCCCTTGCCATTGCAGCTGTCGGTTTGTGACCAAAACAACTGATCCATTACAGATGAACAAATGTGCATTTATAAGCAGCCTTATTTAATATAAAACGTTTCTTTTTAACAACTACATATGCTGACTCCTAAGTTCTCCACCTCGTTGACACGTGGAAACTGCTGCTCATTTGCATAAAGTTACACTTTTCTCAACTTTGCTGCACAGCTGGACACGCCCACATCCTGTCGCCGCGGTCGCAGCCACTCGTGTCGCTCTCCACTGAAAATGAAGAGGATGGTGTCAGCTTGTCCCTGTAGGTGGCTGCTGGTGTGAATGGGTCTTTACGCTTGTATTGTGTTGTACAGAACATACTACACTTCAAATAAATGTCTTTTCTACACTGGTATTGTGTGTCCACGGTCAAATCCTAAGGGATGTGTTTTTTTTTGTTTTTTTTAACTGAATGTAAACCAGCAAACACTGTCTACACAAGTGTTGTATTTTAAGTAAATTAAAAAAAAAAAAAAAAAATGTTAACTGGGTTTAACTAAAATATCAGATCACAGCATGATGGAACAATTTCTGATCAAGCATTGCTGTTCAGTTACACTTTTAATTGAATTTTGATGCTTGAATTATTTTTTGGGGGGAACAAACATGGGCGTTCAGGTTTCACTGCAATAATAACGAAAGAACTTAAACATTTCAAGGTAAACAAAAATCTAAACTTTGACAAAAAGTAGTCTTTCATAATGTCTAAATACATATCCAAATGCAAGACCTAATAAAAGCAAGTAATTCTGTCTGAAAATGCTGTTCTCAACTACTACATTTAATTTTCTTTCTTTCCTTCCACCAGATGGCACTAATCTGCCTCCACTGGATTTTAAACTTTTTTGCTCTATTAACTTGAACACTGCATTTATTTAAAAAAGAAAATACCTATAAAAGTGTTTTTTTTTTTTTGTTGTTTTTTTTTTTGTTTTTTTACAAATAATACAGTTTGTTTTATTATTTTGCAAAAAAATGAATGGTGCATTGTTTAGAGGTGAATGTTGTGTAATACCAAGAAATCCCCTGAAAATATAAAATGTTGAAGAAAGAATATTATTAAAATAAAATATAACACATTAATTTGATATTCATTGCACTTTCGACCATGTGCCAGAGGGATAAAACGCCACAAACGTGTCCTCGCACAGGTTCAACACTGTAATGTGTTGTTCAACTGCACACGTCTGGAGAAGTGCGGAAACCCAGTTGCATGGGCTCCTGATATGGCTCTGATTCAGGCATTGAGGTGAGCTGGGGAACATGGTGAAGCTGAGGTGTGGTAGAAGCACTTGACTGTGACCATTGGGCAGATTTCTTCTTGGGACCAGTCCTCATCAAATGATAAATTCTGATAGCAAGGGTAACACTCAAAATAGGGAACAAAAAATAATTTTCACCCTTGCAATCTAGTTTGGTTTGTAGATCAGAAACACAGCCTTCAGTAAAATGTGGTTCCACTCACTCTGAGCCGGCAGCGGTGCGGTTACCCTGAGAGCTGTTTCATCGATTTATTTTTGCCCCCAGTGTGATATTTAAACACATCTCGTAGCTGTTGAATGAAGCAGCCACAGGAAGTTCATAGGAAGCAAATCAGCTGCAGCCCAAATGATCATGCTCGTAAGTGCAGGAGGGAACATGCTTCTGATGATCCTTGTAGACATTCAAGGTCTGACACACCTCGATGTAAACAAAGAAGAGCCGCAGTGAACCAGGAGCTGAAGGAAGACACTCAAGGCCTTCATATGTTTAAAGCGAAGTTCTTTTTCATTTTTTGCTAGGGGTGGAAAGAAGTTTGAAAAGCCTGAGTAACTGTATTCTGTTTTCGAACATCCCAACAACCCCGCGCTGCTGGATGTGGATTGAGTATGTAGATATGTGCTACTTGCTTTTGTGTCACATCTGATGCACTCCAATCACATAAAGTCAAGCCACGTTTATTTATATAGCACTTTATACAACAGATTGCTTTAAACCAGATTTACAGTATTAAACATGAAAAACAGAGACAGTGTTGCTTTCAGATAGAAATACACTTCAATTTCTAAACTCATCTGTCTTTTATACTCCTGTTGTCAACCTCAGAAGTAAAGTTATCTGCTTGACTGACATAAGCTGTAATTTCCCCAAAATGCCCTTGAACTCTAGATCCTGTCTTTGAACTCTAGCAATCTCAACCAAGATGAATTTGATGTTCTTTTAAGTTTCTAGGAATAGAACCATAGTTTTTTGTGTACTTGGACACAAAATCTAAAAATCTAAGCTTAAAAATCTAAAATATTTAAATAAGTTTTGCATTTCCCTGACCTTATGCAACACTTTCAAGGCCAAACTTATCAGTTAAAGGTTGTTCCATTTGGCCTTTCTCTGTCTCTGAGGGTTTTCACCAAAATCCAATCAAAATGCAGCAAAGGATTGTCCACTATTGTGGTCAGAGAGGGGCCCCGCCAAAAACTGGGCCCTGGAATGTGCTGTTCACTAAAGCTTCAAGGAGTATATACCAGTATATACCAGAAGTAGCAAACCAAGCAGCCAAGATTGACCTGTTTGCGGCAACCTAGGCAACTCATTGTTGCATGTGTTTCTCTCTGAACAACCAGGAAGGTCCCTTGGGGATCTCAAGAGTGACTAGAAGAATTGTTGTATGCTTTCTGTCCTCTACCAACAATTCCCCTGGTGCTCAGGAGGGTGGCATTGTGTCATCTGAGGGTTCTAATTTTTAAACTTCCCAGTCAATAATCAGGAAATCAGTTATCTTTTACCTGCCATAAGAAGGTAGAGGTGATGAGGGAGCTTCAGTAGAACAACAGTGAACTGTGGTCATATGATATTTTATCAGGCCGTATTTTAAAAACAGATTTTCCTGTCCTGTCGCTGCTGTTACACTATGCTCGGTGGGTGTGCTCTCTTATAATTGACCATATGCACGGATTACTTCCTTATTGTTT
Organism: Cirrhinus mrigala; assembly: GCA_036247105.1. Classification (NCBI taxonomy): domain Eukaryota; kingdom Metazoa; phylum Chordata; class Actinopteri; order Cypriniformes; family Cyprinidae; genus Cirrhinus; species Cirrhinus mrigala. The sequence goes on along the minus strand of CM070011.1, from coordinate 873,106 downwards.
TAGACAAGCCAGCTCAGTCATTTCCGGTCAACTGTACTGTACTGTAATAGGAGTGTCCTTTGCTCATTTTCTCTACATAATCCATTCACAATTCGAAGAAAAATTTTGTTTGTCTAAGAGGACCAAATGTCCATGTATACCGTTTCAGGAATGACAAACCCAAGTGTGAAAAATTCTGTGAGTAAATCCGCTAAATATGCGCGAGTCATTGCTATGATTGGGAGTAATAACCGAACGAAACATCTGACAAGCCGATGTCAAAAATAGAGCTGTGCATTAAATGATTCAGACTAAATTCGGAGTAAGAGAATGACACGGCTCAATGCAAACATGAACCAGATATAGAATATAGGCTATTTAATAGCTTTTACAGTTAACTTAAAACTTAAAAGATGTAATTATTAACCCTTTAACTGTCACTCCCATTTTTGAACACAGACATAAAAATGCACTATCCAGACCTACATTTTTATAATTCATGAATGAAAATATTTTGTAATATGATTTTGATGTACATTTTCCATGGTAATGCGATGTCTGATTTTAAAATGCCTTTCAAAGGATGAATTTTGAGATTTTAAATTTTGAACTGATATATAATTTCTTATGATAACTAAAGTGTGAAAGGGAAAAAGGCAATGAAGAAAGTCTTTTGTGACAAAGGTCAGAACTCATGTTATGATGTAGAATTTTTAAATTGCACTCTTGACATATATTAATCTATTACGTTTCCTCCATAATTTGTAACACAAAAATATGGTAAAATATCTATTTAGGAGTCTTAGATCTTTCCAACGATGTGTAGAATCATGTATCATGATTAGATTAGGATTTATTTGTAATATGGTGAAGTAAACTTAGGCATCCCACAGAGTGGACAGTGACAGTTAAAGGGTTAAATTAAATATAAAATATTTCAAATTTATATTGATTCATATTGAATGCATCATTTAATTCTTTTACCATTAATATTTAACTTATTTAATTTGTGGTGAACTATATATAAGTATTTAAATAATTCACCTTTATAGTCTGTTTGTGTCTGAGCTTATTTATTTATTGATTTGCTTATTTATTTATTTTATTGACTTTTTGCACTTGCTATACATTATACTTAAGTGCAGTAAAAGTACCAAAAATTTGTTATACTAGTCATTTTATAATCAAAAAGCAGGACTGAGAAATCTAGGGAGTTAAAACAGCAGCTCCAGCCAGTGAGTGATCCTCTACTGCCATCTTCTGGTTATAAGGGTAATTTCATATCATTTTCATCTTAAAAAGTCATTGTTTTTCTGTGAAAAGACATTTTTTTCATCTCATCTTTATGAATGAAAAGTGAATCTTTGAAATGGATTTTACTGCACAGCTGTAGAGTTGAAAAATAATAGAGGCTTTAAAATATTGCAAGATTTTAAAAATGTGTTCATGACTATAAAGAAAAGTTACTGATTATCAAGAATACTATTAAGATGTCCTTGAAGAGAAGCATCATTAGTTACGTAACATTAGCCTAAACAGTTATGATGTTTAGCTGTCAGCATTTAAATGTACACCTATGTGTCTAGGTACTGTGTCTGGGATTTCCTGGCTCTTTATATGTTGTTAAACAACATGAAACTGAACATTCATGCCGCTATCATTATTTATGATGTTGCAGTTATTATTTTTCTCAGTTTCTGATAAGAACGAGGCAGGAGAGGAGTCTCAAGAGTCTCCACTTACATATAGCACACATAAAACGAACTTCACCGGAAGTTTACGAGCTGGCTCATCATTATGCTAAAGTTCTAAAGAACGCTCCGTGCATATGGTCAGTTGCACAAACAAATGTGGCGGAACACCCTTTAGCTTGTATTATTTCATATTAAAGCACGAATGAAACTACGAGCATGCGTGTCAGATCCGCATCATGTTCAGCAGCGGCAGCTTCTTAAAGTAATAGCAGCCAAATGACCTAATAACCCAGCTGCTATGATGTCTGTCAAAGAACAAAGGAAAAAAGAGGAACTCAATAACTGTTGTAGCTTTAAGGACTCATATATATTTAATTTAGAATTCAGTGTTTAATAACACTTTATTTAATTTCTGTTATATAATTTCTGCTTATTGAAGTAGTTGCTCAATTTTAGTTTGAAGGTTCCCTTTTTAAGGGTCCTTTTGTAAAGAAATCAATAAATTCACGATAAAAAATCCCTTCTGCTGTGTCATCAGATATGCAATTATTCAAATATATCACCAAAATACAATTTTAAATAGTTTAAATTTTAGAGTATTTGATTTAATATTTTACATTGATGACTTTTTACATTTTTACATTAATGAAATGTATCTTTGAGACCAAATTATTCTTTCAGTACAGATCCTGTTTGTTGGGATAAAATACAGAGTAAAGTATGAGTATACTGGACCAGAATAATAATAAAAACTAGAAGCTAAAGTTAGTGAACTAACTTTGAGGTTGGCTTGGCAAAGCCAGCCTCGGCAGCCTTGGGGCAAAAGAGCCAGAGTACTTGTGTGTCTGGCGTTCTTGAGCTGCCCCGCTGCAAAAAACGTGCAACAGTTTTTTTCTATGGGCCCTTGCTATTTCCTATTCTAGTAAAAAAGTTTACTAGGCTATGACATCAGCTTAAATAGAGTTGGCTAGCTGGATGCAAAATAAGTCATGCCTTTTATTGCTTTCCCTGTTTGCTATTTCAAAGTCCTGTCACCGAAGCGTTGCGGACAACGACACCGAAGGTAACTGAAACAATGCGATTTAACTCAAGGCGATCGGGGTCCAAGCACAATGGTTTGTGTAGATGATGCAGTTACACAATGGACAGGTCTCTTTTCAAATAAATTATGAGTTCTTATGTGAGTACTATTATATACACAACATGAAAATAGATAACTAATATAGTGTCCCTTCTTCACTTGGACGTACATTCAGTTATATCTGACAACTTGAGAAATATTTCGTCAATACCATTAAAATTAAGATAAAAAAGTAATGGTCTATCAGTATCTAGGAGATTACAGTTTCTGCATAATTACTATATTGGGCTTTATTAAAGGTTATGAAAATATAATGAATTTATATGCATTTTTATGTAGTCACTTAAATGAAACATTTTTGAACTGAGATCTTGAAGGATTATGGCCTTCATCTCTCAACCACATTAAGATTAAATGACCAATATTTTTTGAATGATTACAAATGTTTAATGATTAGTTTACTGATAATATATGCACATTAAATTCGAATTTACTGATTCTGCATCTGACTTTAAGAGTTTAATTATCAACTTACATTTTTGAGCAATGATGATTGATTATTATGTGACTTATTAAATGGTTATGTAACAATTATAATTTATCATATATAAACGGTATAATGATGAAAAAAGTACAACAGTTATTGTACAACAGTACAACATAATATTTTGTATAGACACTTGCTATTTTGTATTTTAATGAAGTTTTTTATGACAACAAAAAACAAAAAGATTTTGTTTAGATGCAGAAATGGAAGAATCATAAAATAGCATTCCATAGTTTTGATTAAAGGGGTCATCGACATGTTCAAACATGTTGTTTGAACATTAATGTGTGTTGGCAGTGTATGTACACATCTACCCTATAATGATAAAAATCCATGCAGTGGTTTTTAATTAATCTGTAAAAATAATATCCCTTTTTTCTAATCGAGCCACTCTCAGATGCCTGTCGGTGTGGTGTCAAACCAGCCGAGGCCGCTCCCACAATAGAGCTCATTAACATTTAAAGCAACCTCGACCAGAACAGGATGATTTTTGCAGAGCTGATTTTGACAACGTAAAAAGGGTGTTGTTTTACACTACCATTGAGAATTTCTAACTAAAGTATATTATAGACTTTTCATTAAGACCCTAAAGAATCATATCAACTTGTGGTAAATGGGCATCCGATGACCCCTTTAAATACTGATTCTTGTTAGAACAATAAATAAATACATACATACATAAAAGAAGCCAAGACAAATTTATGATTTTTTTTTTTTATTTTTTTTTTTATGGATTAACATTGAAAACAGAAAGCAGCTGGTGAATGTGGTCACTTTAAGTGTTCAAATAATGATCATAATGACCCACCTCCGATTTATGTCTCAACAGTTTATTTTCATGTGAGACATAAACAACTGTTTTCGATGATATTCGAGAAGATATCATGTTTTTTCAAATATATTGTCTGTGTTTGTCAGAGAGAAGCCTTTCCTATTGAGAGAAGCAAGGATGAATGCATTCTGGAGCGCGAGTGTCTGAGCTGCTATGCGGGTCTCTGCAGTTAAATATCTCAGGCACTCAGAAGCACCCATTTTACCTCTATAATATGTTCTTCTACTTTTATTGCGTTCAATTGCTGGAATGTTTTAAAAGGCATTAAAAGACGTGCAAATGAGTTTCTTGGATGTATTTCTCCTTTCAAACACGGAGGGCAGCGGCCGTGATTGTGACACACATGTCAAAGAAACAAATAAAACAGCTCACATGCACTCAGTTCAGCTCTTTATAATCTTCTTCTACTTGTATTGTGTTCAATCGCTGGAATATTTTTATTTAAAAGGCTCTAAAAGACGTGCAAGTAAAGTTGTTTAATGACAACGCTGCAGAGAACCTTCCATCTCAGAAACCTGACGCGAGTCTTTCAGTTATACACAAAACAGCTCACAAACACCTGAATTTAGCTCTTGATGTGTTCTAAAGGGTGGATTGTATTAAATTGCTGAAATATTTGTATTTAAAAGACTTTAAAACACGTGCAAATGTTGTCGTTTCATGAGCACGTACAGTGAGTGCGCTTGTGTACTCGCTGTTCAGTGGTGAGAGTTCTCTTATCTTTCACACAGACAGTCATCATTATCGACCATGACCTGGTAGTGATCAGATATGCTGATTTAGCTTGTCAGTGTGAATGAAACTTATGTATTTATAATTTTAACCGATTTCAAAGTTAAACTAAGTGAGAGGAGTTAACCGGTTCCTCGGATCAAACTGTAAGTCTGATCAGTCTAAAAAAATATAGCACACTTCTCCACATCAGGACCCAGGTCTCTGCCAAGTTTGGGGCTTGTGGCATTAAAGCCCTAGGAGGAGTTAGAGTTGGACGATTTAGTCTCAGAAAAATAACAATAACAATATGTTGGCTTTGCCAAGCCAACATAATGATGGAGCTCAGCAACAGCTGACTTGTGGTGGTGACCCTCGAAACCTTTTTATATGCTCCCATCTAGTGGTTATTTTATATACTTGTGTCACTTTTGCTGTCCTTAGGCTGTTATTGTTTTTTTTTTTTCATCATGGTTTTATTCATATAATATAAACCACTACTCTTCCTAATTCAGCTTCCTCTGTAATCATTGCATATAACAACATTTCAGGCAAAAAATACATAACTAGACATGATGCACGGCTGATTATTTCACCAAACCATAAAAGTTTTTCTAAGTATCTGGGTCATTCTATAATTGTGGGTACATCTCATGTCCGTGAAGTATATTTTTAAAATATTTTCATCAAGCCCCGATGCTTAATTTTGTAGTACACAACATATGCTCAAAAAGCCATACCCTTTGTTCAAAAATGATGTTCATATTAAATATAACCCTGGTATTCAGCTGTCCGATTTTGTAAAGTTGGTCATTCTACTCTGCATTTAAGCATGAAAATTACCTTAAATATAAATTAATTTAATAGTTTTGCCTTCAGTTAGATTCGGTTATCAAGACATTTGGGTGTGTGCTTCAAAGATAATACGTGTTTATTGTGATATAACTTGTTTTATTTGTGTCCGAAAAATCATTGTCAACTAAGTTACCCACTGGAAAAAAAAAACCCTCAAATAGGAACGGTTTGACCCATTCTCACATCATTTGCACAGTATGATGATATTTCCTCTGTAGGAGCAGAAGTTATGTTCCCTCTCTTTCCCCTAACTAGCAAACCTGTGTCAGGAGTGGATTAATTGACTGTCAACACTGTTACACAAGTATTATTGCTGCAAATTTTAACAAGACAATTTAATTAAAACTCATGTTTTATGAAAATATATTTCTAAACATACAATATGCTCAGTAGTTCAAAGCTTCCATGTTGAGTATAGGCCCAAAACACTAAAGATGTCAACTAAGTTACCTGTCAACTGTGCTACCCAGTAAAGGTAACATGGTGGACAGTAGAAAGCATTGATGGTATTTTATGCACATATTCCTACACTGTGAAAAACAATTTGTTGAGTCAGTTTAAAATAAATTGTTACTCAGCTGACTTAAAATTTTAAGTTCAGTCAACTCAAAAAAGTTTAGTCAACTAGAAATCTTAAGTTGTACTAAGAGGGAACTTAGATATTTGAGTTGATTCAACTTTAAATTTTAAACATTTTTTAATTTTTTTTAAAAAATTTGAAACATTTTTTAAACATCTAAACATTGACAATAGCTTTTAGCTACAATAAATTAAAATCATCATAACACCCCCCACAACCCCAATATATACTGTTTTTTTTTTTTTTTTTTTTTTTAATGTGTATCTGTGTATATTTCCCTTCTCAATCTACATTTACCATTGTATTAGTTCCTATTGTGTATCTCAAATATAGTACAATTTGCAACTTCTTGTATGTAAATTTGGTCCACTACTATTAACTGGGTCACAAAATCCTGCTAAGGTTATAGTCCCTATTACTACAGTTACTAGTAATACTGGTTTGGGCAGGCACGGTTCTTTCCATTTCTGATTCTGATGTCGTGGGATTACCTTGATTATCAGAGTCAGTCTGTGTGTCGGTAGATCTTCTGTTTCTCATCGCATACCTTTCTTTTTCTGAGGGCTTTCCCCTTTCCAGAAATCTGTAGGCACACATGACACCCTGCCATTTTTTTCCAATTATTCTGTTTGGCCAATGTTTTTCGTCAATTTGTCCAAACTGGCATCTCATATTACCATTTTCCAAGAGTTGAAAATAAACTCTTGGTGACTTTATTTGGTTTTCATGCATCACCATTTTCCATTAGCACTTTAGCAGTCATTACAATTGACCAGATAATCCCTTTTCCTTTTTTCTGGTTTAGCTGTTTGTCCGTTTTCATCAAAGCAAGTTTTCAGAGTCTGTAGTTTACCAGTTCGCCAGTTTCTATATCACTAATGCATTTCTAAAGCATTAACTTATTAATCAGTGCAATTACTTTTATCAAAAAAAAAGAAAACATGCAGCATGAACAGTCACACACATAAATATGTTCTTTATTATCAGGAGTGACAACTGCATCGCACCATTGAATTTTTCAACTTAGAACTACGTTTATATCAGTTTTGAAATGGGTCTTTTTTATTTTGGGGGAACAGGAAGTGTTTTATCATGTATTTGTTGTTATTTCTCACTGTATGAAGCAAATTAGAGCCAAATCACGTTTATTATCGTTATGTAGATTTGTTTCCATGACACCCGAGGCAAAGCTAGACTATTCATTGCCACGACTGTTATTTGTACTTTTATAAACATTTTGAAATCACTTCACCGCCATCTAAAACGTTTTGTTGCTTATAATCTTATGACTGGATCAATTGAAATGTACGTTGTAACTAAAAGATGTTTGCAGTACGATGATACAGACACAACATTACACAGTAAACAAAATTGATATTTTCTTTTATATATTCAGTTCATTTGTTAAGTTGCACATTTAGATTTTTTCTGCTGTAGGATCTTCCAGAAATGTTGCTGTAGAGTCAGAGATGTGCTGCTGAACACCGAGCACTTGCTTTCATCAGAGAGCAGGCAAGTGCTGTAGGAGAAAGGTATTTCATTACAGCAGTGGTTGTCGATCCTGAGAGAGCTTCATGAACTGAAACGAGTGTGTCAGACAAGAGACACAAACCACAGGACAGCACCAGAACTGAAAACAGCTGCACTAAAGGATGGACAAATACTATTCACAAGTTTGCCTCCCCATCCAGTCCTGATGGATAATGCCAAACGAACTTGGCTTCTTGTTGTCAATGGAGGCTCAGGCCTTGAACTCGAGGCTCAGCTTGAGCTCTCAGTTCAACCACCACACTGTGGTACTGCATAGAGGAAGAATAACAGAAATACAGCAGGAAACACAGAGGTGAAGGGATGCTGAAGAATTGACACTGGGACGACGCAATGACTGCTCCTTGTAATAATGATCGACAGGAATGAATGAAGAGGCTCCTCCGGAACCTATGTTTGGAGCTTCACTAAGTAAGGGTTGTGGAGTATTGAGTAATATAGCAAAGGTAAGTGTTGTATAGTAAAGGTAAGACTGCACAGGTAGTAAGTGTACAGGTAGGTGATCAGTAGCCCCCAACACTACACATTTTGTTTGTCTCTCAATTCACACACCTGCTTCATCTCATCAGGTCATTTGTAGACACCGTGAGATCTGAATTGATATTTCAATAACAGAGACACACAGAATGTGCAGTTGTGGGGGCTTGCAGGATCAATTTGATAAGCACTGATGATAGCTTTTTTCAGTATAAGGCCATTGGTCTTATTAGAGGCTTGAGGTTCGTTCCTGAGGTACCTGACTTGGCCATGGCTTCTGAGATACCTGTGGTGGTCGTCACCTTACGGCTGCTGCTTGCCGAACTTCCTGTCAGGGTTATTGCCTCGCTGAAGTCCCTGTCTTAGCCAACGCTCCCTGAGGTCCCTGTGACGGCCGATGCCGCTTGAGGTCTCCCCTGTCATGGCCGAATCTCCCTGAGGTCCCTTGACATGTACATACTTATACTTTACAAAACATAATTTTCTAATGGTCATGAATTAAGATCTATCATAAAGCAGCGCATGTTGTGGCCACTATATACTCTCTTTACAAACAGTACACTAACATTTTTATTAACCAGAAGTGTATGTTGTTTCCCATTTGAGGAAAATGTTACATAATGCACATAATTCCTACACTTTACTGTTAATGTTAAAATGTCCTTTTATGCCCAACAAAACCAGGCGTGATATTCAAACTTTGGCTCAACTATGTAAAATCAGTGTAGTAAGTTGATGTGGTTGTAGTTGAATGGCTGCTGGCTGTCCTTGAGCCACTGCTAGAAAACAGTACAAGAGCCACAACCCAGACGTCCCTTGGTGCTGTGGCCGCAGTACAGGCACCCCTCAGCGCTTCGGCGTCAGTCCAGGCACCCTCAAGCCACAGCCACAGGTACCCCTCAGTGCGCAGGTAAAGCCCAATCAGTCTTCAGTTCAGCACACAGTCACAGACCACCACAGGACCATCTCAATGCCATGGCCAACATACAGGTCCACTCAGGACAATTGGTAGGGGGGGCTGTAGAGTACAGGTAAGAGTTGTAGACTAAAGTTAAGAGTTGTAGACCAAAGATAAGAATTGTAAAATACAGGTAAGTCCTGTTGAATACAAGTATAAGTTGTAGAGTACAGGTAAGCCCTATAAAATACAGGTAAAACAGGCAGTATTTGTATATGTGCCGGCCAGAGGAGGATGGGTCCCCCCAGATGAGTCTTGGTTCCTCCCAAGGTTTCTTCCTACATTTAATTTTGTAGGGAGTTTTTCCTTGCCAGTGTCACCTTTGGCTTGCTCACTGGGGGTTTAAGGCACTGTAATACTGCCTTGAGGTTTCGGTCACTACCCACGTCTTAAGGTATGTCTGCTAAGGCTCGTTCATAACTGACAATACTTATTCCAATCTACAGTAATACGCCAAAAGAAATCATATTTAACACATTGTGAATGCAGTCTAAATTGAATGTACTGAGATAAAAGACTGTATTATGAAGTAACAGCAAGAAAATGCATCTTCATATGGTCTTGCGGTAATCAGTAGTTCAGTCGCTAACAAATAACTAGATTCAGTTATTAAATCACCCAAAAGAAGAAAAAAAAAAGAAGAAGAGGAAAAAAAAAGCTCTTTAACGTACTAGATTAGACCAGTCTGATAAATCCTTAACCAACTAGTTAATTGCAATAACTTAACCTCAGTATAATAAAATTACTTAGTGTCTGATTCACAAGCAAATGACTCTTATGAACTACTTCTTTATAGTGATTCAAAAACATACAGATCAATCAGCATAGTCCAAATGACTCTTATGATTCGGTTATTTAATGAATTATTTAAAATCACAAACTTAGGTGTTACCAGTTTAAAACAGTCTGATGAATCTTTCACTTAATGAAGTTAGTCAAGCATAATAACTTAAACTCACTATAACGTAATAACATGTACAGCACGAGCAGTGTCTGATTCACGAGCAAATGACTCTTATGATCTGGTTATTTTAATGAACAATGAGTCACAGCCCAAGAGCCTCATCGTCTCAGTACAGGTCCAGCTCCGCTCTACAGCTGTGATCCCGCTCCACCGCAGCGCCGCATCCATTATCATATTATAGCAATAAAACAAATAATTGCAAATAAACAATGTGAAAATATTTCTGAATAAAGAGTGATTTTTCCACAATATTCTGAATGAATTTTCATGGAATTTACAAGTTGGTCCAAATATCTGTAAATGAAAGTGGGAAAAAAAAAAAAAAAAAAAACACTTTCACTTTAATCTTAAATTGAAACAATGAGCTCTCAGTACGCCTAACTGCAGTCTCATAGTTATGTTGGACATATTTTACATTCACTCTATGGTCTGTTGTGCTTTAAAATCCAAAATTACATTCTCTTGTGGTCATAAAAGTGTGAAACACCCTTCCATACACTGATCAAATATAAACATATGGGTAAAACTAGCTGTAACAGATGTAAAACTGAAACTGTAACTGAAACAATGCGATTTAACTCAAGACGATCATTGGGGTCCAAGCACAATGGTTTGTGTAGATGATGCAGTTACACAATGGACATCAGAGTCCTTATGCGAGTACAATTACTCAAAAAAAAAAAGATTCTTTAAACTAAACTTCATTCAATTATGGACAGTGGTTCCACACAACCAAATTGTTTTTTATGAACATGAATAGAATTTTTTGATTCTATGCAAACTCTTTGTGTTGTGACAAAACAATTGAATGAGGAAGATTTTATGTGAAATAGTAATGTCCAACCAAGTCAATTTATTCACTTCCCTGTAACTTAAACCAGTTAAGTTTAGTGAACATGTTTTGGTTTATTAAAAACTGGCCAAATGTGTTTCACTTTATCAACATAAGGAGGTTGGTTTCAGACAACTCATTTAAATTATGGACAGTGGTTCCATCCAATTGGTTCTAGTTATTTTAAGTGATTTCTAGTTAAAGTTACTCCCTTCAACAAAGCATTTTTTGTGTGATTATCTTGCAATGAGTCATAAAAGACAAGATGTCACAAATAATCAAGTGTATTTGTTAAACGAGCAATAAATAGTTACAACCACATTACAGAAATATTAAACTACTGTCATTTTCTAATTGGCATATAAAAGGTAACCAATCAAACCTTAATTCAGGAATTGGCTGACTTCAGTTCAAGTTTAGCCCATATATCAGTCCCAGCAACATGTTTTTTCATAGGATATACTGCTAAGGTCCTGAAGAACTTTATCTTCCAACACTCCAACATCTGCTGGGCTGTCTTCAATGTCTGCACCTTCAAATCGTACGACACAGATTCCCATGATTCTTCTGGATCACCTCCTGAGTGCTGCCAACATCTGATTCCTAGAGAGGATATTTAAAAGGAATGGAGTACTCAAATTCTTGCGTATTAACTTTACCAGAGCATTTATCATCCTTAAATACAAAAAAAAAAAAAATAAATAAAAAATAAAAGACAACTTACCATATACTCCATAATAACACTGCTAGTGTCTTCATTCGGGTACTTCAATGTCATTAGTCTAAAGATGCAGACAACAACAAAATTTACAAGATTTAGCCTTTGACATTTCGCAAATGTGTAATTTTTAGAGAAATGTAGTCATTCACCTATTATTCCGTCTGATCATTTCAGATGGATTTCTAACTAACATTACACAGGAAAATGAAACCATAACAGTACTGGACCAGATCAGCACAGAAAGCCACTGTCCTGCAGAGTTTAGCAATATTCCCAATTAAAGTTCACCCAAAAATGAAAATTCTGTCACTAATTACTCACCCTCATGTTGTTCCCAACCCACAAGACCTTCATTCATCTTCAGAACACAAACTAAGATATTTTTCCGAGAGCTTTCCGACCCGGCATAGACCGTAATGCAACTGGAATGCTCCCAGACCCAGAAACATAGTAAGGACATCAGTGGTTCAACCATAATTTTACAAAGCAGCAAGAATACTTTTTGTGTGCAAAGAAAACAAACATATCAACTTTATTCAACAATTCTTCTCCAAACTGCATCTTCCGCCATTATCGAGATTACCTCTTTGCATAACATGGTGAACTCCGGTCCTGGAGAGCCGCAGCCCTGCAGAGTTCAGCTCCAACCCTAATTAAAACTCACCTGCCTGTAGCTTTCTAGTAACCCTTCAGACCTTGATTAGCTCGTTCAGGTGCGTTTGATTAGGGTTGAAGCAAAACTCTGCAGGGCTGCGGCTCTCCAGGAGCGACGTTCACCACCCCTGGATTATTATATCAAATTGCTTACTACGTTTTGGGGCCTGGAAATCTTTTAGTTGTGCTGGTGAACGAAGGTCTTGTTACATGTCTCCTTGAGTTTCTGTTTATTGGACTGTTCTATTCTTGGTTTCTCCCATTGTCTCCCCCCATTGATCTGTCTACTTTGGTTTAGTCCTTGTTATCTGGTTCACCTGTCTGTCATTATTAGTTACCCTTTATAAGTCTGTCCTTGAGTTCATTACCCTGTCGGTCTTTATTGTTGATGTTTAATGTTTCTACGTGTGTGGATATTCCTGCCTGTTCCTGCTTGTGCTACCTGAAGATTATATTAAATATTGTTGCCTGTTATCTCGTCTCTCGTCTCGTTCCATCCAGCACGCAGCTACACCGTAACAGAAAAGACCGACCTACAACAGTTTAACCGGCGGTATTCCCTTGCGTTTATTTTTCGTCTTGTTTCTCAGTGTTTTCTTTTTTGATTTATTATCATGGATCCTACCGTTCTCCTCATCCTCCTGAAGCAGGGGGAACGCTCTCTTGAGGACCACACCCGTGATTACATCTTCCTCGCAGAACACTCCCACTTTCCGGATAGCAGCCTTTGCACTTTCTACCGTGCAGGACTGAACACCACCACTAAGGGGCTGCTATCCGGGGAGGGTCCTCGAGAGAGCCTGCCGGACTACATCGAGTGGGTGCTGGCGTCCTGTGGATCGTCATGGACTATTGACTTCGTCAAGGAGTACGTCAGCCCCACTCAAGACCCAGAGCCCAGCCAACCATCACCCCGACACGTGGAGTATGAGCCCGAGCCCACCGCAGATAAAGAGCCAGAGCCAAGAGCGACAGAGCCAGAGCCTGACACGTCTGACCAGGTGCAAGAGCCGGACACTACATCCGCGAAGGTGTAGTGCTGCGTGGAGCAAGAGAGGGCTATGGAGAGCCCTGCCCACTGCACCACCGCTGGGGGTGAGCTGGAGCAAGACTCTGGGGATTTAATAGACTTCTTTACTGAATTATCTACCTGTTATGATCATCCTGTCTGCCAGGAATTCCCACCCACCTACCCTCTTCTGTCTACATCCATGTCTGTCTGGCCACCACTGTCCCCTAACAGCCCCTCTGCTCACCCTCAGCCCACCACCTGTGAAGTGGGCTCGCCGCGGGTTTGCCAGCTTCCATCGGCGTCATGGCTGGAGGATCCCTCAGCTCCGCCTCCAGCCTCAGAGTCCAGAACTCCGCCTCGGCCCTCCGACCCTGCGGCTCCACCACGGCTCTCAGCTCCCTCGTCTCCACCGTCGCCCGTCGGCCCATCAGCTCCACCGGGCTCCCTCGTCCCTCCGGCTCCGCCTTGGTCGGTCGTCGTCCCACCATCGCCTTGGGACTCCACTCCTCCGGCTTTGCCTCGTCGCTCCATCCCACCGGCTCCATTGGGCTCCTCCCTCCCTCCGGCTCCCCCTCAGTCCTCTGTCGCTCCGGCTCCGCCGCGGACCTCCGGAGCTCCGCCTCCGCCTCAGTCGCCAGAGCCTTGGGCTCCGCCTTGGCCCTCCGGATCCTCGGTGTCGCCCTGGATCTTTGGCTCTCCGTCTCCGCCTCGGGCTCCACCTCCACCTGCTCCGCCGCCGTCGGTCGGCCCCCTGGAGTCGTCAGCCCTTCCTCCACCATGGCTCCTCCCTCCGTCGGCTCCACCGTGGGCTTACATCATGGCTGCGGTCTGGGTCTCTACTGGCTCCTCCTGCTCCGGGTCCCTCCTGTTTCCTCCCTGGCTCCTCCCACCTTCGTCGCCCCCTTGGACTCTGTTGACTCTGGTTTTTGTCCCCCTTCCGGGGTCCTGTCCTCCACCGAAGCCTCCGCTGGTTCCGCCCAGCCTTCCTAAGCCTCCGCTGGTTCCGCCCACCTACCCTCTTTTTTTTTTTTTTGGATGTTATACGGCGCGAGACGCGCCTATTCGGAGGGGGGTGTAATGTTACATGTCTCCTTGAGTTTCTGTTTATTGGACTGTTCTATTCTTGGTTTCTCCCATTGTCTCCCCCCATTGATCTGTCTACTTTGGTTTAGTCCTTGTTAACGTTATCTGGTTCACCTGTCTGTCATTATTAGTTATCCTTTATAAGTCTGTCCTTGAGTTCATTACCCTGTCGGTCTTTATTGTTGATGTTTAATGTTTCTACGTGTGTGGATATTCCTGCCTGCTCCTGCTTGTGCTACCTGAAGATTATATTAAATATTGTTGCCTGTTATCTCGTCTCTCGTCTCGTTCCGTCCAGCACGCAGCTACACCGTAACAGTCTTACAGGTTTGCTAATCAAGGTTTTAAGGAATTTTCAAACAAAAAGTCTTACTAAAAGTTCCAGGCAGGGCTGTTGGAGCTAAACTCCACAGAACACTGGCTCTCCAAGAGCAGGTTTGACACGCCTGCCTTGCATCAGAAGGTTTCGTTTTTGGGAAGTTATCGTATTTGTAATATCTGTCAGTTTATAGTAATACCATATATTTTGTATTTATTGTATTAATAAACCTAATCTCATTATATCTGTCTTTTTTGTTAATGCCCATTACCATAACCCAAAAACTTAGTGGCCGGTGAAACAATGTTTTAAAGGGGTCATCAGATGCAAAACTCACTTTTATATGTTGTTTGAACATAAATGTGTTGGCAGTGTGTGTACACAACCACCCTATAATGATAAAAATGCCCTTACTTAAACCAGGTAATTCTCCGCTTCTTGTTGGTGTGACGTCACACCGATCAAGGCCGCTCCCACAATAATTGATTGGCATGACCGTCTTACCTTAGACCCGCCCTAAACGAGCCGAGTGAGAGCTGAGAACAGTCTGACTAACGTTACTGTGTATACTCCGGTGCAGGGGAAGACAAGATTGTCTCAGATTGAGCGATTGAGGTGTTGTGTTGTTGAATGTAGTGGTGAACATAGCAGTCGTCATTTACTCCCAACATCTGAGCTGCTGAAGATGCAGAGGATTAACATTACATTTGTTTTTGAAGGAAATGTGCCCGGCGATCTACATAAATGCGTCTATGTTCATGTGAATCATTCGTGAACCAGCTTCACCTACAGCAGAAGTGAGTATATGGGTGTTTTTTTTATGCATCTTTGCAAATAGCCTTTCTTAATAATGTGCTAGTCAGCATGTTTTGCGTCGGATCGTCACCCCACAGAAGAGAGGGGCGGGGTGAGCAGAGCTCATTTGCATTTAAAGGAACATGCAACAGAACGGTGTTTTTTACACTACCACCCAAAAAGTTCAACAAAAGTATGTTATAGACTTCTCATTGAGACCCTAAAGAATCATATCAACTTGTGGAAAATGGGCATCCGATGACCCCTTTAATAAGTTTAAAAAGTCATTGTTGTTAAGTGCAGTTGTTCTTACCAGTGTAGTGGGAACCAAGGGGGTTTAATGCTTTGTCCAAGGACTCTTCTTCGGTTTGCAATCATCTTTATAAGTTTTGCAGTGTGGATCCATCCTTTGGCAAAGACAGTTGACACCGATGGGCCTAAGGTTATTCTGTCTGTCTCATAGTCTGCACTAATCTGTAAACACATGAAGTACAATTTGTTACAAGAACAGCCATATATGGTTTAACATCAAAAACAAATTAAATTATTAAAAAATGTATTTGTGTGAGTGATGTTTAGTGTCATGCATATTATTCCAAAAGGGTGGACATGATCTGGAGCATATTTAAAGACATACAAATGACTGTAAAAAGTATGATTTACAATTCAGCTTTTCACAAAAACAAGAAGTTTATAAAAATGATAAACAAACCATTTTTAAGAAAATCGATGAGCCTAAAGTACCAATTTATATATATATATATATATATATATATATATATATATATATACACACACACACACAAACACAAAACTTCATATATACACAAATTAACTCCTCATACACACACACACACACACATCATTTTAATAACATATAAATATCATCTAAATATATCTTAGTGTCTGTCTTGTTTAGATTTCTAGAAGACACATCAGCTTTTTGACCATCCACCAGTTCAGATTTACTGTGTGCATTCCTCTAAAACTGAAAATGCTGTTTTGATCTTCTGTTTATAAGTGATGAAAATGCAATACAGCAGTTTACTTACCTTAGCCAAAACTGTTTTCTCCATCAGTACAGTTGTGACATTCCTTGATTTCGGCAAAGTTAAGCAGCGATGAAGAAACCCGTGATCAAATGCATGCTGTTAAAAAAATAAATAAATTAATTAATTAATAATAATAATAATAATAAATAAATAAATTAAAAAAAAAAAAGATTAGCAGATAAAATGTTAAAATGTACGCAGAAGTCGAATGTGGCATTATTTGTACATGCTTCCGTGCTTAAGCTAACAAAGGCTAATTTTACTGGGACTTGAGCAGACTAGAAAGAGCACAGAGAGGTTTTATTAAACTGCCCATCTATCATTAATAAGACCAGGGGTGGTGAACGTCGCTCCATAAGAGCCGCAGCCCGACAGAGTTTTGCTTCAACCCTAATCAAACGCACCTGAACGAGCTAATCAAGGTCTGAAGGGTTACTAGAAAGCTACAGGCAGGTGAGTTTTAATTAAGGTTGGAGCTGAACTCCGCAGGGCCGGAGTTCGGAGTTCGCCACCCTTGAATAAGACGGAAAAGCACTTTGAAATTTAATAATTCGCCGCATCCTCTGTTCCACAAGCACACGTACAAATACACTGCAGTCCATATGCGCTTATCTCCCAACCACACGAAATCATCTATTAACGGCCTAATATAGTAGTTATACTTGACTGCAAAACAAAACACTAAAAGCATACTAAAAACGCTTACAGAAATTAAAGACTTTGACTTGTCACAAAGAAAACTTTACATTTTCTAACCTGACTGGTACTTCTAGCTCTGACGCCATGATGCAGCTCCTTCGCGCCGTCTTCATCAAATTCGTTGGAAACGTCATATCCGGTTCCCTTTCGAGGAACTCGAACTGCGTCCTCTAGGGGGCGCTAGGGGGAACGCCGTCAGCGTGACCCGTGTCTGAAGTATATATACAAAACAACAACAAAGTTGGCCGGCGACAGCCTATGACGTCACTGCCGGCGCGACTCGTCGCTGCCGGCGCGTCACTACCGGTGCGACCACAGTATAAAAGGACACCGGTAGAGCAGGACGGCCTCTTCTTCGTCTTCATTGACTCTTTGTCTGGAGTGTGTAGCAAAACGGTAAGAGACCCCTTTTCTTTGGAAAAATATGGCTAGCACTAGTAAGGCGTTTAGAAAGTGCGTGGATCCGTGTCCTCGTTATTTGACACCCGATGACACGCACGATCTTTGCGTCTTTTGTTTGGGCGAGGAGCATGCACGCGACGTCCTCGAGGGGGCAGTCTGCGTGCACTGTGAGCTTTTTCCCATGAGAAAGCTCCGTTCTCGTCTGTCTCTCTTCTCGAGGGAAGAGGGACAGCCACCTGTTCCCCGTGGCTCAGGACCCTCCGCTGCTGAGGCACGGAGAAAAATGAGCTCGTGGGGATCCCAGGTGGACCTCGCTGACGAGCTAAAAAAGGGACTTTCCCTTTCACGCGCGTCAGTCGCGGGCGAGGACGAGCTGCTGGCTGACGATGATGTTGTTTCTCTTACATCATCCGATCCAGCAGCTAGTGCTCTGTTGGGTCCTTCCCAAGAAGAGCAGGAGATGTTGGAAGATGAGGAAGCTGAGGCTGAACCCTTTCTAATCTCCTGCCCTGCATACGAGGAGCTGTTGGAGGTTATGGATCGCGCCACGGTAAGGCTTGACTTGCCGTGGAAGCGAGCCAGAGAGGTGGCGCCTCGGGGTCGTCTCGATGAGCGCTATCTTTCTGATCATAACCTCCCGGCCCAGGTGAGTCTTCCATTCCTTCCCGATCTGCATACGGAGATCGAGAAGGTATGGAAGAGGCCGTTTTCCTCACGCATCCATAATTTTCCGCACTCTAATTATGCGAATATTGAGGGGATGCGTGAGCACGGCTATCAGAGGATGCCACCTGTAGAAGAGACGCTGGCCAGCTATCTCTCTGTAGGTAAGGCATCTTCCCTGAAGACTCCCTCCCTGCCATCCATTCCCCTTCAAGTAACATCTCGTTTGAATGGCAGGGCGTATGCAGCAGCAGGTCAGGCTGTGGGTGCGTTGCACACTATGGCGGTGCTTCAAGCCTACCAGGCTGACTTGCTGAAAGATCTGGATAAGGGTCAGGGTCTTTCCCCGGACGAAGTTGCTGAGCTGCGCCGCACCACGGATCTCGCTCTCCGTGCCACCAAGCAGGCCGCCACTGCCATGGGCAGGTCTATGGGGGCCATGGTGGTTACGGAGAGACATCTGTGGGTGAACTTGGCTGACCTCGGGAAGAAAGAGAGGGGCTTTCTTCTCGACGCACCAGTCTCGCCTTCCGAACTTTTTGGTACCTCCGTTGAGACGGTGGTTGAGAAGTTCAGGGAGGCGAGGGCGCGCTCAGCGGCCTTCAAAACCTTCATTCCACGAAGGTCCAGATCTGAGCCCGAACAGTATGGGGGTCCTGGCCCGTCTCGTTCTGAGGGACGAAGACAGGCCCAGAAGACTAGTGTGGCCACTCGCGCCCCTCCCCCACCTGCGGGTGGTTCCGGGAGGAAGCGTGGGTCTAGAGGAGGTAGACAGGACCTGAGGGAAGTGATCCAGACGAGACAGCGTGCTCGCCGGGGTCAGAGTAGAAGATAGCTTCTGCTTATCTTCCTTTGGGGGCTCCTGTCTCCCTCCTCTTAATTCCCCCTTCATATTAGTCTCTCCACCTGACTGAGGTTTGGTGGTACTTTTCCTGCGCACCCCTGCCGGACCTATGATGTTTTAGGTTGGCTTTTTTGTTAAAAAGCAACCTTTACTGATGGTCTGGCTCGGCCTTTCGGCCTCCTCTCACAGTTTGATCGAAACGGGAACCATGGATGGGTGAGTTCGATCCATTTTTCATGTCTAACTATGAATCATATTTCTAGCTCAGTGGTCGCTCCCCTTTTTAGGGTTTCTAATAAGCGATCTCTTTGAGGTAATCAGGTGAGTGCTGTCTTCCCCTACGAAAAATGAAAGCAGGGTAGACAGCCCATTTTTTATGATTTGCTGTACTCCCCTATAACCTGGTCTCTTCTTAATCTCCCCCGACAGGTCATAGTAATGGTCTAGATGGTTTCTCAGAAGGATTTTCTGAGTCTTCTGGAGTTATGCGCAGGAACCATGGTGGGGTGAGTACGACTCATGTTTAATGTGTCTACCATGCTGTATACAATTGGGTCCTGTTTTTGTGCCTTCCTTGGTAGGTCCTCTTCGAGCACCCCCCTCTGATCTTCAATCATGGTTATGGGCTGCTTGCCTGGGTCTGCCTCCCGTTTTCGAATAGGAAGCTTTCAGGTTCCCTTTACAGCACTGAGAAAAACTAGGACTTCGGTCCTACGTCTGGGTAAGCTCTTCAGAATCTCTTTTCACAGGGAGCTCCTGGACATTTTGGATAGACACATTGACCACCGGGTTGAGACCCTCTGTCTTCATCCTGCCCTGAGGGGCTTCGGTTGCGGGGTTTCCGCCCTTCACACAGACCTCCTACCTATGCCATCTGGTGATCTAGCGGTCGCCCCTCCGAGGAGTGGGCTTGGTCACGCTATTTCACTGTTTCTCAAGTCAGAGCTGTTTCTGTGGAAACCCTCTGAGTGCTCCGAGGAGCCTTCAGCTAAGCATTCTTGGCCCTTGGTCCCAAGGCTCTGCGGGTCTTGGTAGAGCAGGGCCCGTGCTTTCCATCGAGGAGGTAAGCATAGGTCTGTGTGGGGTGAGAAGGGCTTATGCCCCTTGAGAGGTTACCCACAGAACAGCCTGAGGGCTGGGGATGTGACTGCTTTCTGTGCAGTCTTGTAGAGGTGGCTCCCCGTCATTTCTGATCCCCGTATCTCTTCCTGGGAGTGTGCGACGATGCTCCCCTTTCTGCGGAAAGGGTTTTTGCTAGAGTTCGTCTTCCTTGGAGAGATCAGGTGTCCCTCCCGTGTCTCGGGAGTGGAACCCGGTCTCGATACACTACCTTTCCTTGGTACGTATATCAGCTTCAGGGCAGTATTATTAGACAGTTAGCTGCGGCTACTGCATAGGGTGCTCCCCTCCCATCGAGGGTTTACCTGAGCACTGCCCCATTGGGCAACTGAGGTTCGCCCTTACTGCCTTCCCCAGGCCAAAGGGAACTTTCGCGGGTCAGATCTCATCCAAGGCTTCTGTACAGGGCACGGTGATGCTCCCCTTTCTACGGAAAGGGTCTCTGAGCTCGTCCCCCTGGGGGGATCAGTGGCTCCTCCTGTCCATGGGAGTAGAAGCCTGTCGCGATACACTGCCTTATCCTGTGTGGCTAAGTGTATCGGCTCTTGGCAGTTTTAGTGGATAGATAGCCGCGGCCTCTATCTGCTTGGCATCTTTGTGCTCCCCTCTCCTTGAGGGTTTTGCTTTGAGCTTTGCCTAATTGGGCGGCTAGATGCGCCCCTACTGCCTTCCCCTTAGAGCCTTGTTAAGCCGGCAGTGCTCCCCTCACCCTGAGGGTCTTCTTATTCCACCGTTTCTCAACGGTACGTCTAAAAATAGGCCCACACGTTTGTGGGCACTTTCTCAAATCCATGTATATGGTAAGTGCACACGTTAACCTTTGGGCACTTTTCTAAAATCCACGCTGTGGTATGGAAGGCACCGGTGTTCTGCGTCCATTCTAAAATCCTTTATGGTAGGGATTCACGCGCTATTGCCCGTACCCTTTCTCGAGGTGGTCTAAAACCCGGTCGTCTCGGGTCCATCTCCAGAGCTTCTGCCAGGCTAAAAGAACGGTTTTTACGCGCCCTAGTTCCGGTGCGCATTTTATGCTCGCTCAACCGGGTTGAGCAGGGAGTTACCACTTGCGTTCTGTGTACGACTTCTGAGGGAGTCGTGCAGGGCTGCAGTAGCCCCTGTGTGACAGGCCAACCTGGGTATCCTAGGCTTCTGGCCGTATCCCCTTAAAGGAATACTTTGTTTCCAAGCTTGGGCTCTACCCCGGGCCGATATCTGCCCTACAGGTAAGTTGGGTATGCAGCCTAAGCTCTGGCCGTAGGGGATATGTCACTGACAGCCATCACTTTATCCTAGGGGCGACTCCCTTAAGGCCTAGGGAGTTGGTACTTAGTGCCTGTCTCTCCGGAAGTCAGGCACTCCCCTCAGCATGGCAGCGTGGGTATAACCGTTCCCCCTAGCGCCCCCTAGAGGACGCAGTTCGAGTTCCTCGAAAGGGAACGTCTCAGGTTACGTATGTAACCTTGGTTCCCTGAGAAGGGAACGAGACACTGCGTCCTCTAGGCTCGGGGCCATGCTTCAGGATGTGAGCTTCAGACGAAGAAGCGGCCGTCCTGCTCTACCGGTGTCCTTTTATACTGTGGTCGCACCGGTAGTGACGCGCCGGCAGCGACGAGTCGCGCCGGCAGTGACGTCATAGGCTGTCGCCGGCCAACTTTGTTGTTGTTTTGTATATATACTTCAGACACGGGTCACGCTGACGGCGTTCCCCCTAGCGCCCCCTAGAGGACGCAGTGTCTCGTTCCCTTCTCAGGGAACCAAGGTTACATACGTAACCTGAGACGTTTTTTGAACGGCGAAATGAAACCCTTTACGCTAGTTTAACGATTGATAATTAAGTAAAATGGAAAATTAAACAGTTTAAATTAATAAAGCACAATACAATTGTGTTTTGGTGGGAAAGATACTTGTGTTGTTTTAACAATAAATACCTGAGTAAACAGTGACACAAAACCATTTTTTTTTTGAGTGAATACGAAAATACATAACTAATATAGTGTCCCTTCTTCACTTGGACGTACATTCAGTTATATCTGACAACTTGAGAAATATAGTGTCAACAGTGGGGTACCGCACTTCTTAGAGGCCCCCCGCAAAGAAGGAGATGGGGCCCCTCCCACCGGCAGCGATGTCGTGCACGAAAATTCATCACTGGGCACCAACTGACACTGAAGGTTTTTTTTTTTTTTTTTCAAGATATTTCAAATGTTTGCTGTATAGTTAAAACACGCTACTTGTAAAAAAAAAAAAACTTTTTTAAAAACATATGTCTCATTTAATGATCACATCCAGAAATAGCTGATGTAGGCTAAAATACCGGTAGCCTAAATCAAAATGTTTACAAACATTATAAACAAATTATCCACAACATTATCCTTCACAAAGACTATAACAGCACATTGAGGCGCTGGTCACGATGAATGGAACAACCGACTATTTACACCAAATTCATCATTGGGCAACACATATTGTGCACCTTAGTCTGTCTCTCCCATTTACTTAACTGATATTACATAACTATCAGTTAACATTGTGCTCCGGAGAATTGTCTTGATCACTTTCAGTTTCGAGAACGAATGATAAATTGTGTGGCAAAATCTGGTGACGATTTCTGCTGCCATTGAAACAGGTTTTCAGAGAAGCGCAGCAGCGGACCAGGGCACAAAAACATATAAATATATTTCACTTAAATCATTAACGGGTTAACAAAACAAAAGGGAAAAAATTGTGCTAAATTTCGATTCATTGTGACATGATCCAAAATTCACGTAAACGAGGCGGAAAGTCTTTTAAAGCATTGAAAGTTTTTTTCTTTCGTTTAGAAATTTGGCCAAAATCTAGAAAAGATGATGCTGTATTGGCTATGATTAAGGGCAAGATAGGTTACCAGATCAAGACTCTCTTCGTGTTTTTGAGTAGCCTAAAGAAAACACTAAACGGTATGAAACGCATGAACAGAAACATGAACAGAAAATACAGATTTTGCTTGGAGTGAACCGATTTGCTTTTTTTTTTTTTGGTTTAAGCCCTGATTAAAGCATACAGAGCCCCACACATGACATGCAGGACAAAAAAAAAAAAAAAATTAAATCGTCTGCTCGAATTCGTTTTCTCATTTTACTAAATTGTGCGCACTTATATTCACTTCCTCATTTTACTAAGACATTACTAAATCGTAACCAGGATTTAGTCGGATCAAATCAACGAATTTTTAAAAAGAGGGAGCGAATAATACTGTGGGCACGATTTAAATTTTTTTCCTGTCATGAGTGGGGCTCCATAAGCCACTTTACGGCGCGGTTTCTTAGAAGTAGTGTTTATGACAAGTGAAATGTGAAAAATTGATTTTCCCCGGTTGTTATTTTAGAACATTAATCCCGCTTCACTTCGCTACCTTTGTGCTCACGTCTCGCGTTTTTTGCAGTGTCTGGAAGCGCTGCCTTTTAAAATGTCCTGCAACGGGGCCCCCCAAAAGGTCAGGGCCCCCACGCACCGCGGGGGCTGCGGGGGTGTCCCGTACGCCACTGATTGTCAATACCATTAAAATTAAGATAAAAAAGTAATGGTCTATCAGTATCTAGGAGATTACAGTTTCTGCATAATTACTATATTGGGCTTTATTAAAGGTTATGAAAATATAATGAATTTATATGCATTTTTTATGTAGTCACTTAAATGAAACATTTTCAAAGTCTTTGAACTGAGATCTTGAAGGATTTGCTCTCCTGTGGCTCCCTCGTGTGGACAGCATTAGCTTTATGATCTTCATCTCTCAACCACATTAAGATTAGGCCAATATTTTTTGAATGATTACAAATGTTTAATGATTAGTTTACTGATAATATATGCACATTAAACTCAAATTTACTGATTCTGTATCTGATTTTATGCTTTAAGAGTTTAATTTTCAACTTACATTTTTGAGCAATGATGATTGATTTTTATGTGAGTTGTTAAATGGTTATGATGAAAAAAGTATGACAGTTATTGTTTTCAGAATATTTTGTATAGACACTTGTTATTTTGCATTTTAATGAAGTTTTTATGACAACAAAAACTGTCATTACTAAAAATTAAACACTAATTTCATTCATATTGCTTTTCAATGGGTCAAGCACCTTTACATAAATATGTAAAAACCATGTTTCCAAGGTTTTTTTTTTTTAGGATTTACATTTCAATAAGTAAAAGTACTTCAAGCTTTTTAAGCAGCTTGTACGAACCCTGTTAGTATTTGTTATAGACCGCTGTAATTTTCTATTTGAACGAACAAGTTTATTGTGATACAAAAAAAAAAAAAAAAAAAATTGTAGATATCAGTTAAATTGTGCAATAAACAATTTGCAAACAACAGTATAACAGAGCAGATTTTAGGTTTGTAGATGTTTCGATGCAGAAATGGAAGAATCCTAAAATAACATTCCATAGTTTTGATTAAAGGGGTCATCCGATGCTAAGTTCACTTTTTCATGTTGTTTGAACATTAATGTGTGTTGGCAGTGTATGTACAAATCTACCCTATAATGATAAAAATCCATGCAGTGGTTTTTAATTAATCTGTAAAAATAATATCCCCTTTTTCAAATCGAGCTGTTCTCAGATGCCTGTCGTTGTGGCGTCACACCAGCAGAGGCCGCTCCCACAATAGTTGATTGACATGAGCGTCTTACCTCAGATCAGTTGTAACAGTCCGCCCTCTTTGTTTCAATGTCGGAGCAGGGATGTCAGTTAGACAAGAATATCTCTGATTGAGTGATTGAGGTGTTGTGTTGCTGGATGTAATAATGAACATAGTGGTCATCATTTACTCCCGACATCTGAGTCGCTGAAGATGCAGTAGATTACGTTTGTTTGTGAGGGGAATGCGGCTCCTGATCTACATATATTCGCATTTCTAGGACCCTATAGTTTTTTTTTATTATTATTATTTTATTTATTTATTGTATACATGTATGTATTAGCTTCTCATACTATCTAATAACGTTTGCTATTCAATTCTGTATGTTATTATATTTTAAAGAAATATGTAGTTGTTTAATTGTATACACTTAATTATTGTCCTAACCAACTCCTAACTCTTAACATACCCTTAACATTGGTAACCCGATTTAAATATTTAACCTAATTTATTTCAGTATATTCTATAAATATTCTGGTGTTAAATTCAGTTTTCTTGTAAAGAAAGACTTGTATCTTTGCAAGACTTCAGTTCATTAGCCGCAGCACATCGATTCACGTCTGATGTGTGACACGCATAAAGTAAAGCTTAAAGGTAAAACAATTGCTCTACAAATTAGTGTGTTTATTAGTACATTAATAAATGAAAGATAATTTGAATACAAATGCTAGTTTATAACATTCAGCAGAACAATGAACTGTTTTGCGCAGCTAAATGGGCTAAATGGAGATCGCCTCGAAAAACACATTCACACCAGCTCTTACATTAAAAATAAGATGAAGGATAAAAAATGAATAGTTTTTGTTTTATTCTTGAATCAGGTCTCCTCCAGATGCCACTGTCACAAAAAATAGGGTCCTAGAAATGCGGTCCTAGAACTGTGGTCCTGAAACCGCAGCCTCCGGTTGTGCGGGAACATACTATTGATTGTGACGCACATGTCAGAGAAACAAATAAAACAGCTCACACGCACTCAGTTCAGCTCTTTATAATCTTCTTCTACTTGTATTGTGTTCCATCACTGTAATACTTCTATTTAAAAGGCTCTAAAAGACGTGCAAATAAAGAAGTTTAATGACAACGCTGCAGAGAACTTGCCATCTCAGACACCTGACTCGAGGCTTTCAGTTATACACAAAACAGCTCACAAACACCTGAATTTAGCTCTTGATGTGTTTTAAAGAGCCAAGCCAACATAATAATAATGTGGATGTGTGATCTTCAGTATGTATATAAGCATCAGAAACATCACTTTTTAAAAAAGTTATTTCAGATGTGAACTTGGAGAGTGTGTGGCCAGAGAATAGGTTTTTTGTTCGCCTTCCAAAGGAAAAATGTTTTGCTTTGCAAGTAAATTTTTTGGAGATAAAACGGACATATTCACAAGCGGTTTTAGTGATTGGAAGCATTCAAGAGAGCACGTAGTGGAGCATGAAGGCTCTGAGACACACTGTAAAGCCATGCTAATTTTTTTGCAGGAAACTGCAGAAAAAGGACATGTGGAGCTGAAGAAACTATGTAAAACTTAGTGTGATTACTGTACTGAAGCGTTAAGAAGGGTGGTAGCAGTTGTTAAATTTCACGACATTTCACAAGAGGATTGAGGATTTTTGTGCACATCTGTGCTGAGTGCTTTACAGGAGATAGAAATATATCTTGATAATTGCAGAGGACAATGATATGATAACACCAACAACAAGATGTCAAGGTATCGCGTATTAAAATGTCACGGTTCTCGGGTCTGTGTGTTCATTCTAGCGCATTGTAGTCATTGCCTAGATGGCCATCAATGCTGCCCTGACAACTCATTGCACTTGTTAATCAGGGTTAATCAGGCCAACTCCACCTGCTGCCACTGTCAGGGTAGCCATTTACGGAAGCGCATTCACGTGCCATTAACCAAAATGAGTCCACAGGATGACCCAGATGTGCTCAAGAAGACTGCACAGGCATGTAAATGGGTGGGCCTCACCCCAGAACAACATCTCCAGAGATTCTGGTGTGTGGAGCTAGGCGGGAGGTGCTGGCCCTTCGTGGTGACCCAACAGCTCTGGGATGCCTGCCGCAGATGGCTTTTTGGCTGGGGAAAGTGATGTTTCCTGATGTTGGATTCTTGATGTTTTTAGAGAGGCTTGAGAGGAAGGATGTTTAGAATGAAATTCAGTATCTGCCTGACCAGCAAGCAAAACTCCACACTTTGGTGTGACTTTCCTGGGAGAATTTGCTGCAGGCCCAGGACAAACAGACTCGATTGCACGACAGGGGTGCCAGATTACGCAACTTTACACTGGGAGATAAAGTACTTGTAAAGATAAAGTACGGACAGACAGGAATGGGGCACATCAGATATATCACCTCTATCTCCTTAAAAAAAAATAAAAATAAGATGGAGCCTGTGAAGCTAGTGATGGGAGTGAGTGGATAGGATGATCTTGGACCGAAAGCACGTACCAAAACCCAATGGCTCGCTCTTGTCCAACGAGGAGATCATCTCTCATCCACACAGCTCACTGATGTGGGCAGATTGCAAGCAGTATTTGGAGATGTGTTCTTGTCCTGCATGGCTGGACTAACCTGACTCAGCACCACATCGAGACAGAGCCACAGGCCATATCATTTACCTGAGGACAAAAAAAGTGGTTTAAACTGAATTAGAAGCGACGCTAGACCTAGGAGTAATAGAAGAGTCCCACAGCGACTCGGCAAGCCGATAGTTTAGTGCCTAAAACCGACAGCTCAGTTAGATTCTGTGTAGATTATCGCAAGGTGAGAGCGGTCTTAAAATCCACCTTGGTTTACTGCTTCACCTCAGTCTCCATCTCTGCCCATTCCACCATTGCCTCCTGATCTGCCAGTTACACCACGATCATCATCTCTGCTGTGGTGGTTTCCTGATCCCTAATGGTCTTTGGCTCCACCTTGGTGGTCATCTCCAGCGCCACCAGCCTGGTGATCTACAGGTCTGTCCCCTGCTGCGCAGCTCCACCCTGAAGGGCTTCATCTTCATGTGTGCCTGGAAAATGGTGTCCACACATTTCAGTGCCAGTGTTTTTATACCAGGCCCCTGGTCTCAACTACACTCAGCCTACTAGCTGTCTTACCTTACCTGCATTTATAAATCTAACCAAAACAAATCTCATATTACCTGTAATATATTGATGAGAATATGCAATAAAATAATAATAAATAATAATAATAATAATAATGAAATAAAAATATAATATTTACTCAGGAAAGATAAAATATTATAATATGATGTTTTATAACACACCATGAGCACATTATATCCATTTAAGTTACAATGAACTATTGTTCTCAGAGTTTTTTAACTTTTTGGGGGGTTCCTTTAACTTGCATAATTGTAAGTTCTCCACTGCCTGCGTAGTAACAGTTAATCCTACTGTGAATGTTTAAGATGTTAATACACAGAATCAGAAAATCTGTTAATTCCGTATTACAGGTTGCATTAGCTCTACCCTTACACGACCTCATGGGGTTACGAGTCCTTTTCACAATGCTGTTTTAGACTGTTGTGAAGCTGCCATACTCATACTTGTTCTATTCCACCTTAAAATATATACCACATATCTTCAGTAACTTAAAATACAAACGTAACATTTTTATAAGTTTTATAAATAACAGTGCAGTATTTTGACCTGTCAAAGTATAGACACTTTTCTCATCCATAAGAATGATTGCATGTTGAAAAAAATCAAACATTCATTCAAGGCCACACAGTGACGTGTCAGTTCACAAAGGCGTATCTGTTTCACGCTCACAATAATCTTCTTAACAACAGCAGCTTGTTCTTCAGTCCTACATCCAACAAACTCCCAGAAAGGGCTTCAAATGTCTGTTATATTTGATAACGTCTGCAGTCCTCATATAGACCATTTCGTCAGATGTAAACAAACTGGTCCCGATACACTTCCTGATTCTTTTTTTTTTTTAACTTTACACAAACATCACAAAAAAATACAACCAACATTACATTTGACTGGACGAAAATGTTACATTAGCAGCTTTAAGATGTATTTGTATATGTGAAATAAAATAAAAAATAAAAAACAAAAAAACAGGAAGTGCTTCTGGACCAGTGTTGTTTACATCTAGCGAAATGGTCTATAACAACTTTTTGTAACAATACAGGAAAATATTTGATGATGTTAAACAATAATATTAAACAATAATATTTTATTTATTTATTTATTTTTTACCAAGAATTTTTACACCGATTTAGGTGGTGTTATCTGTGTATTTACTTTTTTGCCCAGCTTGCCTTACTTGTATAAAACATTCAGTCTCTTTTGATCTTAATATGGAGACACGTTTTAAAAACACAGCTAGTGACACACTCTAATTTATCTACTAATAATGCCTTGTGATGTTTGTATACACTGTTTGACAATAGGCTACTGTCATTTTTGTCTTTTTTCCCCCCTCCGTGTCACATTTTATTCATAGTATCATTTCCATCACTTCCATCACAAATATCAGTGGTGTTTTTATTTTTATTTTTTGGAATAAAATGACTAATGACACACAATAAAGTTATTTGGTTCCCATGTCTCATATTTCATCTCAAGTGTCTGATCTTCACTGGCATTGCTGTCTCCTAACCAAGAGCAACACACAAACTTTATTAGGGGCAAAATGGTTGGTTACCAAGAGAGCAATGATTTTGAGAGTGTATTTTGTATAGATTATCAGTTTTAAATATGTAATTATTCAGATTTCTGTATTCATTGTCATATTTTAAGATGTAACGTTTGAGTCTGTGACGAAACAGTCAAATGCATGCATTGAAGACATTAGAAAAGTAGCAAAAAATAGTTAAAGGCATGGTAAAAGCTTGACCTAAGCTGACCTTAACCTAAAAAAAAGAACAAGTGAATAAAATTGTTGTTATCTGACTACGTTTGCTGTTTACGTATACGATTTTCTTTTATAATCGTCGTTGCAATAAAGGATAATAAGGGGGCTGTCATGTGAAGAATTTGACGTAATGAAGAAAGCGCTGTTCTCTCTCTGTGTGTGTGTGTGTGTGTGTGTGTGTGTGTGTGTGTGAGAGAGAGAGAGAGAGAGAGAGTCAGAGTCTTTATAAAGGCGTGTGACGTCAGTAGAGTGGCGCAGCCGCGGAGCTGGAGATGGTGCTCATCAAAGAATAGTAAGTGATACATTTCAGCTTTTTAGACTTTGGAAATGTTTCTGTTTGGTTATTTCGGATTCGAATTGCACTTTACATTTGCGGCTGGAGTGTCGACGTAGTTTGTGTGACTTTTACGTGTTTTGTGAAAATGTGTGTGATGCAGGTGAGTTAGTTCAGATCTAGCCTCTGATCTAGCTCTGACAGCTACTAAAGCACATGCAGGTGATCATCTTCACTGCTCCACCGTAACCTTCCTCTATATCACACGACGTCTTAAAAAAAAAAAGTGTCGCCGTCCTAATATTGCATTCAGCTCATTTGTAACTTTGTCTTCCTGGAAGTTTTGTAACTATAAACGTTTGAGTCAGTAGTCTATTAGCGTGTTGTTGTTGTTTTACTTGATATATCCACGGTGGCCATTTTTGTGGCAATTATATATTACTCTATATCATTATTATTTCATATATAAATATGGGTGATTCTTAGACTATGGGTACTTTTGTTCTTTGGTCATATTTTTAAAATTACATATAATTTTGGACAAATTCCTCTTTCTTTGTCAAACTAACAATAAAACCTCTTAACTTTTTACTACCTTTCTATTATGATTTTTTTCATACTTTTTCACCTCCTTATAGGTGTCAAAATCACTGTTTTCTCCTTGTCGCACACCCAGACTTTTAAATTCAACATTGAAAATACAGTTTAAATTATGACTTATCTGGTAACTATTAATGTACCCGAATTAAGCACTAGTAAAATAATTAAAATACATTACAGTATTTATTGTGCGACCACTATCAATATTACTTTTTATACAAAATATAGCTGTCGCACAGTATTGGTGTCATTTCCACCACAACACTGTAATGTCCCTTTAAAAAGTTTGTGTGAAAGATTGTTTAGGTGGTTTCTATGGAAATATTCAGTGAGATCAGAGCACATGTTGGTCATGGAGGGAATTAAAATTTTCATCAACAACAAATGAAGAAAAATCAAGCTAAATATTGCTTGATCAGTTAATATATTTATTCTACATCATTTCCAAACATGCTGTACCTTCAAGGTTAAAAAGCTTAAAATTTTAAGTTAAATAGAAGTATTTTGCATACATGAAATGCTAAGTATTAATTCAAAGCTAATCATCCTCATAGCTTCACTATTTTCACAAAAAAAAAAAAAAAAACTACAAAAATGTCCTCTGTGGTGGAAATAACAGCATGTGGTGGAAATGACATTTGTGGTTACAAAGTACAATTGATATGGATTGCAAGAGTAGATTTGTGTAATACTTTTTATATTATAATATATTATAATACTTTTTATATTTATATTATGATATTATTTTTATTTCTAAATTATATTATTACTTTATTTTTATCCATTTTTAAGATGCCACCTAAGACAACAAAAGAGAGGCCACAGGCCAATTGGAACAAAATAAAAGCTGACGCTGATCTCTCACAAGTATATAGCCTCATAATTATCTCACAGTGTTGAAATTTTGATGCATCATTTATTGCTTATTTTTGCCTTGCCGTCAGTTGTGTCAGTTGTTTACAGTACGCACTGTAACCGTTCATCTGTGAGACAAATCAGTTTTATACATCAAGCTCAGCACTACACTAACAACAGGTGTGGTTATGTTTCATGACTTTGTGAATTGAGATTAATGAGTGTGATGAGTTTAAGAATTTTTCTAATAAATATCTCTACTGTTTCCCTACATTCATGTAATTCATGGTCATTTTCATCACAACACACATTTTAAAAAAAATATTTAAAAAGTTCTCATCACACATAAAAAATGGATCCACAATTGGTTGTGCTCTACTTAATATAAAAAATTAGAGTTTGAGATTCTGCTGGTTACAGAGCAAGTGCAAATGTGGGACACTACCCTGTACACACATTGGCAATAGAATCTGTGTTGGCTACAATTTATTTTATTAGTTTACTTTTGACACACTGGCTTTTGACACACTGACTCAAAACAAAAATGTGTGTGTATTAGTGTTGCACGATATACCGGTACTTAAAAAGTATCGTGATACCCTGCTTTTAAAATTGGTACAATTCCACATTTTACTAGTACCAGTATTTTAAGAATGCATTTTAATTAGGGCCGTATTTCTGCGTGTCTGTGTCGGTGAATGGCGCAGACGTGCAGTTTTGTTTAGTACACACCGCCTCTGCAGCCTCAATATATGAGTACATGAACATCATCTCTAGAACTGCTCTGAGAGTCACTTCATGAGCATTTTACCGTTTCTTTTGCGGAAAACTATCGTCATATAATGAAGACATTAAAGGTCTTCACAGAAACCTGTCAAAATAAAAGGTTGGTTTAACTTGACAGTCAGAAATATATTAGTATTTTACTTAATGTAAAGATCGTACTACTACTAATAAAAATATTATTAAAACAATGTTTAAGGAATATTTACCAGAAAAAATATTTACCAGAGTTCATTTACCAGAAAATTGTAAATATACTATTACTGAGATGATAATAATACAAATCTTCCTTTGTGTTCTACAGAAGAAACATATCAGTCATAGGTTTGAAACAACATGAGGTAAATGATGACTAAATGATGGGTGAATCTCTGCTTGTCATGTTTTTGACTCAGGAATGCATGTGTTTGTTCTGTTGCATCATCTATTTTGTCTGAAGTCTCAACTTAGTATCTCTCTGTGTGTTTCAGCCGCATTGTTTTGCCATGCACTGTTGAAGAGGTGAGTTTATTATTTATTTATTTGTTTTAAATGGTGCACATTAGTCACAGTAGTCACATTCATTCATAAATTCAATAACTTGTGTTCTGTGAAATGCATTAACTATGAAATAACAGTGAAATATGGAAATTATGTAGTGACCAAAAAGTGTCAAACAAACCAAAGCGATCTTAGTAGAGATGCACCGATTGTAATTTTCTTGTCCGATTCCAATTGTTTTTTTTTGTTTTTTTTTTGTAAGTGTGACCTGCCAATTCCGATTTTCCTCCTAATTGACAGCATAAACAAACAAAAATCTATACTTCTGTTCAATGCTAAAAAAAAAAAAATAAATAATGATAAAAATGATAAAATAATTTTACAAGACTAACATTTTAAATATATATATATTTTTTTAACTTACAAATAAGAAATGTTAGAAGAATGCAATGATACTTTTAAATATGAAACCAAACCACCAGTAGGTAGTGGCAAATGACCGAGTCATTCGTTTAACTGCTTCGTTCAAATGGCAGATTCAGTCAGAAAGAGGCAAGTGAACGGGTTTCTGAATCATTGACTCACTTGATTTGCTCAAAAAACGTGGATACATTCAGTAATGAAACAGTTCTGCTGTGACTTTGATTGGAACGATTTTAATCAGCGCAACTGTGCAAAAAACAGTCAATATTGTGTCTAAAATGCAAGTCACTTAATTTTAACTTAATTTTATCAGTGTCACATTGGAATCGTTGTTCCTTACCTACATCATATATTATACATATCTTCTCTTTTTAACTGCACTATGCATCCATGACTTTGTGTGAGTGCTGTTGCGCTCATTTGTTTTGATTTCTGCGCGAGTCTTCACAAATACGTTGTCAGTCGCCGTAAGTGTGACGTCTAAATGAACCGGCTCGGAATTGGCAGACTGATCATGCAAGAAACCGGCTAATTCCGGTCCCTGGCCCGTTGATCGGTGCATCTCTAAATCTTAGATTTTAAAATATTGTAAATATGGTGTAGTTAAGAGTGGTTCTTAACCAGGGGCCTCTAAGTTCTAAAAGGGTCTCAAGATGATTTAAAATTATATAAAATTAGACAAAACAAGCATTAAAATACAATTTAAAACAACAACAACCAAACAATTCTGGCTGCTTGCATAACCTGGGTTTCCACGAGACTCTATTTGATGTATATATTCATCTCAAAAAGCTGCAGGCTCCATATTGTAACACACATCTGAATGAAACAGCTTTTGGAGTGAGAAAAAAATGTAGGGCAGGATTTAACTGATTGATTGATTGATTTACTCATGTATTTATTTATTTGTTTGTGACTTTAGCGGGAGTGTGTAGACCCATTGTACAGGATGCAGTAACATATCCTCCGAACATAGGTGAAACGCTGTTGTCTGTTGTGATTTGTTTCAGTATCAGGTGGGGCAGCTGTTCTCTGTGGCAGAAGCCAGCAAGAATGAGACCGGTGGAGGAGAGGGCATCGAGATTTTGAAGAACGAGCCCTATGAAAAGGATGGCGAGAGAGGACAATACACACACAAAATCTACCATCTCAAAAGGTGTGTATCAGCGATGCTTTACGACTGCAGAGAAGCTCGGCTTAAAACGGAGTACAGTTTGACAACATATTGTTAGGAGCATTTCCACAATTCACACATCAGTTCAGGTTTAAATTCAGTATGTTCTGCTGCCCAGCAAAGTACCAGGCTTTGTGAAGGTTATTGCACCCGAAGGCTCGCTGGTGTTCCACGAAAAGGCCTGGAATGCCTATCCATACTGCAGAACAAGTGAGTGCGCAACTTTAAAACAATGTATCACACAATGTCAGCTTGGAGATGTTCACAGTAAAAATATTCACCACCCAGTAAAATGCTTTAAAATGGTATTTACATCTGTTGTAGCTTCATCTACATTAGATCTGTAAATGAACTGGTGTAACCTCTAATCCTGTCTTTTCTCTTGTATGCTTTTCATGTTTGCCCCAGTTGTAACAGTAAGTGCTTTGATAATATCAACAAACCGTGTTTGTTAGTTGTAGCAAATGAAAAGATCCCGTCTTGGTTATGTGAAAGGATTGACAAATTTAAAGCCTGCGTGAAATTGATTGACAAACAGTTTTCTTGAAATTTTATGCTTAAATGTCACAGCCTTTCAATGCAAACATTTGCTGCTGTCTGTTGTTGCTAATAGAAGACATTGGTAAAGTTTTATTGGACATACATGCATACAAGAAATGAGTCATTAAAAATATTTCCTGAAAGACTGTAACTTTTTCATTTGCTTAATTTGCTTTTTAGTCAGCTTTCATGGGTGTGTTTGCATTTAGATGACTCCAAAGTTAATTGATGTTGACTAAAAGCCACTGGGTCTTTATGCTATGGCTGTCAATTGTTCGAAATATGTTTATTAATCAGTCAATTGTTTGCACTTTTGGGGCACTGTTGTTTAACTGTCTGTGAGATTTTTTTTTTTTTTCCTCTTCTGCTCACCAAGGCTATATTTATTTGATTTAATAATGCAGCAAAAACTGTCATAAATTTAAAACAACTCTTTTCTGTTTTAGCACATTTTAAATGAGCCATTGCTCCAGTTTGCAGCGTCACATGATCTTGTGATATTAAAGTGATTAGAAATAAAATCCCACTGACCCCAAACTTTTATAGCTGATATAGATCTCATTAACTCACCCCAATTTAAAATGTTACCTGCGATTAAGATTTATTGGATTGATTTAAAAGATCCTTTAAGAATTTTACTTTTAAGTATTAATGTAAACATCATTTCAAATTGTATGCAAATAGTCATTTACTGTATAGAGAAGAAAATGCTCTGTTTTTTTGTTCTCTCAGAATGAATACATGAAGGATGATTTTTTCATCAAGATTGAGACATGGCACAAAGCTGACCTGGGAACGCTAGAGAATGTAAGTGTGTTTGTTTGTACTCATTCAACAACACATTCTCTCTTTTCATGAAACATGCCATCTGTCAATTCAGTCGGCTCGTGAGCCCCCAATAAACCCGGTATGGGTAGTCTAGATTGGGGAAGTGTCAGTGCAAACGATATCAGATCAAATTCAGTTTTACCCTTACTGTTAGGGTAAGCAGTCTTCCTGTAGACATGATTAACCAGTAGAAATTTGGATTATTGTGTGAATCACGGTCACAAATATTGAATGCATTTTTTAAAGTTTTGCCAGATAAACCATCAAGTGACTTCAAACCTTTCAAGTGCAGTCAGACAGGAACTCAATTCAGCTCACTGTCTGATACATGGTTTGCGCGCACACACATGTAGTTTCCTACATCCCAACCAGACATCCGTTTTTATTGTATGGTAAAGGAACACAAACAGTATAATTCTGGAATATTTGTTGAAGTTGTATTTGTTGTGTTCATAAATCCCCCAAATTATTACAGGTTCACAATCTGGACAGTTCTACATGGAAGTCAGTGGAGGTCACACCCATTGACATTGCAGACAAAGAACAAGTAGCTCCTGGTGTAAGTATGCTGTTTTATTGAACTAGTACACTCTCACAACTGCATCATTTACAAATACAAACAGAAATTAATCTTCCTCGTTAGACACCTACTATGTAGTTGATCATTTTCAGGATTCCTTTTAAGAAAAAAAAAAAAAAAAAACTGAGATGCTGGGCCTCAGCATGTTATAATGTTTAGATTTATGCATTCAGTGACTTCTATTGCATTGTACCTTTTATCAGTTCATTCTTTCTTTGGGAATCAAACCCATAACACTGATGTTGCTAGTTTCATGCTCTACTTTTTGAGTAACAGAAATGCTTTTGAAGTAATAGGCTATTTTCTGTTCTGTTCTGTCTTTGAATTCCTCCAGTGTGATAGGCAGACCACATTCAAGACTTGGAAACCCCTACTGTTGTGATTGGGTAACAGTTTTGCATATTGCGGAACTGCTGCAACACGACAAATGCCCCATTAGCCATTGTAGACGTAGCGTTAGGATCACTAAAAGATGTTTGCGTCTCTCCTGTTTTTATTCTCCTCCTACTACATGTGTGAATTTCCTCGTGGGTTAAAGGTTTGAAATATTGCATAAATTACATTTGGCTGAAATGCTTGTTTTGAAATATTTTGCATTCTACCTACGATAAAACGTTAAAAATATTACGTTTTGTGAAGGAGGGCCACTGGTAGGAAGCTGTGATCGGTGACCAATGTGCTTAACAGTGACTGTAAAATATGTATTTTAGGTTTGTAAATCGCATATTTTGAGTTTTGATATTTGATAAGCACAGACCAGTATTGATTATTTTTGTGAATACGCAGCAGTCATAACATCTATTTGAAACAATACGCTTTGGACAGGAGGTGAAGTTAAAATTATGTAATAGATATGAAAAGTAGGGCTGTCAGTCGATTAAAATTTTAATCTAATTAATTACAAGATGTTTCAATTAATTGATCTAATTAATGGCAAAATAAATCTAACTGTAAAAATACCCACAGAAGATTATTTAAAGCTATTTTTTTGTGTTAAATGAGAAAGTATCAAGTTGACATTACAAATGGTAGCTTTAGAAAGCAATATTTAATAAACTATGGAATATGAAAGATAACTTTAGAAACATCTGTTTTTTTTTTTTTTTTTTTTTTTTTTTTTGTTCATACAATGAAAGTCATTCGTAACCAAAACAGCTTTGTTACCACAGTCTTCAAAATACCTTCTTTTATGATCCAAAAAAGAAAGGTTTGAAATGACGAGTTATTGAAATGACAGAATTATTTTTTGGGGGGTAAACTATCCCTTTATTATTATTATTATTATTATTATTATTATTATTATTATTAATTATATTTTTTTAATGAAATGATACTCTAATCAAGAAACTAAATCTGCCAGCAGGTGGCGATAAGTGTCTTTATGAGTCATTTATTCATTTGATTCGTTCAGCTGATTCATTCAGGAAAGAAATAAATGTCTCTCTTTATAAATTGACTTTTGAATCATTGATTCATACGATTTCATTCATTGAAAACGAGGATTCATTCAGAAACTAAACTCTGCTGTGTTGGTTGGAGACGCGCAATAATTCTGCTATGGCTTTAAAGGTAATACGTTCGTGTCATATTGCTCTTGCTGCCATGTGATGAGTGATAGGTCATTAACTGTGTTTAAAAAAAATTAACTGGGTTGTTTTTCATAGTTAATAGTTCATAGTTTCATAATTAATTAAGTCAACGCGTTAAACCGACAGCCCTAATGAAAAGAAAACACAAAAAAGGCTAAACAGGTACGGGTTACTTTACTTCCTGAACAAGTGTGGACCCAAGTTTGATTTGCTTTCACATTCACGAAAATCCCACCACAGGAGATTAGTCCTCAATGTCATAATTTATAGCAAAAAATCTGGCATTAATTTGATCTTAAACGGATTAATTAAAAAGAATTTGCGACGATATTGTTTCGGGAAACAGTCGTGACTATCTATCTTTAACAATGCATTGTAATTAAAGTTAAGCAGTGAGTATGTCGCTGTACAGGAAACGCACCCCTGGACATCTAATTGTCTGTAATATGGCCTACATTTAATTTGCATGTTAATACTGACAGTATTCAAGCCTCTATCATAAGCTGCTCTGTGAACAAGACATTTCGAGACTCACACATTAAAGGAAATGTGGTTGTCAATCCCAAACACTCGGTTTAGCCACAGCTAGTCTTAATTTTGGTACTGCGGTGTGCTCCAGGGTCTGCATGGCGGCTTTCTCATGCAAACCGTGCTCTATTTTGAACTAAATGATCGGTGTGAAAGCCTCCTATTTGGTAAACATTCTCCAGCTCAGTCTTTGATCCTACTTTCTCTCTCTCTGTGTAAACCTACTAAACCAAAAGTGTGTTTAATCCCCCAAAACCTCCATTTGGTAACAGCCTAATTTGTAAAATCTGTACAACTGTGTGTTTATTTCAGTCCCTTGATGTTTCCGAGTTTCACCCCTTTAAGCTGTGTGCCTTTTTCTTGCATTGTGGCTGAATTATTGATTTAATTTCACAAGTGTGCTATTTGTAACAGTCACACTAGTTGATGTGTGTGTGAGCACAAGTGTTCGTGTGCCAGCAGGTCTGTCTGTTTTGCACTTTTGATGTTTTTAGAATTGAAACCCTTTACTACGTATGTTTTTTCTCCACATTGTGACTGATTTGTAGATTGTACATAAAAATACGTAAATTGTAACATTTTTATGGTCACTATCAACCAAAGACCACCACAGGGTTAAATGCATCTGCCCACAGCGCATTGTTTTCTAAGGCCAGCAGGTGGCGGTGGCGCTGCAGTGCTTGGGCCCGTTACGGCTGCTTGCAGGTGTTTAGAGCTCAGGCACTGAAAGTGTGCAGCATGTTCAGTCAGTTGTGAGACGCGTGGATGTGCCACTTAGAAATCATCCTCTTATATTTACCCAAATTGCTTCAGACTTGGGCAGAATAGTGTCAAAGCATGACTAATGTAAAAAGAGTTTGGAAGCTGAGGAAATGCTCTGCAGTGCCCCCTTTTCACCAAAATGGCAGTCTGCAAAAATGGTAAATATATTGTTCTATCAAGCTTAACAACGTTATATTTTACAGTCATTAGCTCTACTCAACAGGGATTTGGCTTTGGACTGAATGCAAAATTTTGGAACCATTTCACGATGGCAGAGGAAAACAGAAAGTGTTTAAATTTGATGTTGTATGTTTGTCATTTTGGTCAAATATTCAGAGAAGATTCATGAACAGCAACCATTTTAAGCAGCCTGTGTCACTTTTATGCTAAAATTGTTGTGTAATGACAGCAGCAGTCACAGTGTAGTCTAAAGCCAAAATCATATGTCTAAAAATTTAAAATAGAGTAAATAAAACCTACTGAAAATTTTTATTTTAAATCTCTGCAAATGCTGTGAATAGGGTGAACATATGCCATCCTTCTTCCCAAATGTGAATTGCTGTTGTATAGTCAAACTGAATGCGTTTTATAAAAACTGTATAGAGTCTAGGTGAGTGTTTTTTTTTTTTTTTCCTGTTTATCTTCACCTGCAAATCCACATTTTGAAGCTGATATTTAAATCAGAAGATGTATTTTAAATATTTTAAGATGTTTTTCCAATACCATTTTGCTACTTTAGATTTCGCCTCTTACTAATTATTTTATCAAGTGAAGTTAATGACGTGTATGAGAAAGCAAGAGCGATTTAACAAGGCCTTCGGTTTCAGGAATCTGTGCACACGCGAGAGGGTGGAAAAGCACTTTAATAATGTAATGCTCCCCTCCGCCATTGATTAGCTAGTTAGGAGTGTTTGTGTGAGGGGAAAGAGGGATTATGGTCTAATGAAGCAGTTTTCTCTGGTGTACGGCTGTCCGTGTCTTTGGGCCCTATCAGGCTCTGGCCTCGGGCATGGCTGCAGGCGTTGTGCTGGGAAGCGTGAGTTGGCTTCGAGTAATTAAGGGCTTATATAGCCTGGCACACAAACAAACCTCTGCTTTACATGAATTCACACCAAGCATTGTTAGCGTGTCATCACGCTTTGGCCTCCAGACAGCACACTTGGTATTAAACAGGTCGGTTTGTTCTCGGTGTGACAGTGCTGTGTGTGTGTGTGTGAGTGTGTGTGTGTGTGTGTGTGTGTGTGCGCGCAAGCCCTCGATGCTTGTTTGCCTCACTAACTGTACAGAAACTGAGAAGTTGTTATTTTGCCGGAGGCGTATCATGATTTATTTACAATTGCGAGGCCCTGGAGGTCCAGTTAAAATTAAATGCTTTTCGTCCATTTATTTTACCAGCAGCTGTTTTTCTCACCATCTCTCCTGGTTTCTACCCTCTCAGGTTTATTAAGTCTATTTTTTTTTTTGTTCCTTGTCTGTTCTTAACCTCTTCTTACCTCAATGCATCTGTCCTTGAATAATTTTTAATGACTTGGGCTCTATTAGGTGTAACCCTAGTCTATATGGGCGTACTTGACGCAAGTCTTGACACATTCCCTAATGAATCTGCTTGCTAAGGGATTAAAAGAAGAGTAGAATAGTGAGGAGAAAAAAAAAAAACTGAAGAGTAAATAAACTTTAGTGAAGCAGCTTTTCAAATGTTATTCTGTCTTTGGTGATTTACAATGTGATTATCTACAAAATGAAAGTTTATATTTAATTCATTGATGTCGATCATCCGGTCTCATTCATTAAACTGTGCATTCATTTCAAACTAAGTCTAGGTTGATTTTCGTCTGTTAATATGCAGGACTACAAGGCAGATGAGGATCCAGCTATTTTTAAGTCAGTCAAGACCGGCCGAGGACCGCTGGGACCAAACTGGAAGGTAGGGACTCCTCTTCGCACCCTCCTAACCCACATGACGTTTTCTTCCACAGAACACAAAATGAAAAATTTAGAGGATTTATTTATGTGTGTATGTATGGCAAAGACAGCATATAAATCACATGCTTATTTTGATTATACTCTGTACTGAAATTGACGTTATTCGTTGACAATCTTGCCTTCTTGTGGGCTGTTTACTACTGTAACTGGATGGATTTGGTGAGTTAAACTCAGGAAACAGATCAGTCTGTGAATGAGTCGTTCAAGATCAGAGTTTTGTGAACTGGATCAATTGATTTGTTAAATATATCTGTTTATATAAACAGACTGGATGTCATTGGACCATTATGTCCAATGAATAATGACATTTTGGTTCCTCAATCAAAGCTATCATATGGCTTAAAGGGGTCATCCGATGCTAAGTTCACTTTTTCATGTTGTTTGAACATTAATGTGTGTTGGCAGTGTATGTACAAATCTACCCTATAATGATAAAAATCCATGCAGTGGTTTTTGATTAATCTGTAAAAATAATATCCCCTTTTTCAAATCGAGTCATTCTCAGATGCCTGTCATTGTGGCGTCACACCAGCAGAGGACACTCCCACAATAGTTGATTGACATGAGCGTCTTACCTCAGACCCGCCTTAAATCAGCTGTAACAGTCGACCTCCATTGTTTGGATGTCGGAGCAGGGATGTAAGTTAGACAAGAATATCTCAGATTGAGTGATTGAGGTGTTGTGTTGCTGGATGTAATAATGAACATAGTGGTCGTCATTTACTTACAGCAGAAGTGAGTTTAAGGTTTTTTTTAACGAATCTCTGCAATCACCTGTCCTAATAACGTGCTAGTTAGCAAGTTTCGTGGCTAAACGCGCTAAATGCAGCTGAAGTAAATAATCTCTCAGAGCAGCAGACAGAAGAGAGGGGCGGGGCGAGCAGAGCTCATTTGCATTTAAAGGAACAATAGGTTGATTTTTGCAGAGTTGATTTTGGCAAGGTAAAAAGGGTGTTGTTTTACACTACCATTGAGAATTTTTAACCAAAGTATATTATAGACTTTTCATTAAGACCCTTAAGAATTATATCTACTTTAAGAAGGCTTGAAATGCAGCACACATGTAGGGTGACCACCTGGAAAGAGGGCTGTTGCAGGACATAGATGTGATTTTGCAGGACAATGCGGGACACGTGTGAGACTGACACATTTTCTACTGTTATTCTATGTAAATTCTGGTTACATCCATTGTCATATGCGCTTATCTGTGTTTCTGAGCGCACACATGCAAGCGAGAGAAAGCACATCTTTTTTATGAGAGTAAAGAGTAAATCTACCTGCGAGAGAAGAGATTTGTGTTTGCGCATTTTGATGCACCCCACATTACAATAATGTGCTCTAGACATTTGTCATTAAAATAACGCCATAGAAACCGCCTCAAACGATCTATTAAAATAAGAAGAAAGTCGCGTCTGAAAGCTGCATCGATTTTCTTTGAATGGGGAATATCGTTTTTCCGCGTGTGTTCGACCATTTCCGTCGGTGGTTCTAGATCACTTGATGAGGTCCACAAATCCTTTGTGCAGAAACAATGCCGCCAAAAGAATAAATAAAAAGTTTTCTTAAAAAGGCAAAAGAACGCATGGATGTTTTCTTAATATGATCGTTAAAAATCAACAGACTGATGAAATTGCGGGACATTTTCTCAATATGCGACGTGCGGGACAAGGGGTGAAAATGCTGTGTGGTGCAACCCAAAGCGGGACAGGTGGTCACCCTACACACAGGTTGTAAGTGCCATCAAAATATTCCCTTTTCAAGTTGAACTGTTTATTTAATTTGTGTGTTTTTCTTACTGGCCCTGTAAAATAGGTCATTGAAAATGTCTAGTGCCATCTCTGCAAAGATCTACGAGTGGAAACTAGAGCATTAGTGTGTGTTACCGGAAGCGTGTTACGCCCGAGAACTAATGAAGATGAATCGCTCTGCTTCGATAGACCGTAAAAGACACTACAGTGATTGGCACAGACTGAGACTCGCGTCTTACCTCAGAATATGAATATGAATGTGTGTGAGTTGAAGATTAGATCCATCGTCTCAAGGCTTGTTAGGCTGTGGAGCCGCCTGTTTTTGGTTTGTGTGTGTTTTTAAGAATATCATCTGAATAAATTATCCATAATGTAATTGTTTGATTAGGACCTCTGTACTGTTTTAATGTTCAAGTTTAATTGAATTTGTGCATGGTTTATGTAGCTTAATTAATCTGTGTTTGAACCCTTACAGAAAGAGCTGGTTAACAACCCAGACTGCCCACGGACGTGTGCTTACAAGCTGGTGACGGTTAAGTTTAAGTGGTGGGGTCTGCAGAATCGGGTAGAAAGCTTCATTCACAAGGTAAGATCTCCATGCACTCCGCTTGAGCACATTGATATTATGTATTAGGAATAAAACAATGCCACATTCCACTTTTTAGAAAGTTTTTGATGAATGAAAAAAAAAAAATTAAGTGTTGACGTACCTACTGGATATATTGTATTCTATGCAATTAGAGTAAGTGTAATTTCATGATATAAATGTACTGTGTGTCTGCATTGCGTTATAATTCTGTGGAATGGTTGAGGTTTGTATTTTGCGTTGCGCTCATTTACTCAGCAAGAGAAGAGAATCTTCACCAACTTCCACCGGCAGCTGTTCTGCTGGATTGATAAGTGGGTGGAGCTCAGCATGGAGGACATCAGGAGGATGGAGGAGGAGACGCAGAAGGAGCTGGAGGAGGTGTGTGCACTCGCACGCATTTACACACTACACACTTGTGTTGAATCAGGAATC
The DNA here is from genome assembly GCA_036247105.1 of Cirrhinus mrigala. Classification (NCBI taxonomy): domain Eukaryota; kingdom Metazoa; phylum Chordata; class Actinopteri; order Cypriniformes; family Cyprinidae; genus Cirrhinus; species Cirrhinus mrigala. Next base: position 828,967 of record CM070011.1, on the reverse strand, counting down.
AAACCACAACTCAGGGAGAAAAGCACTGGTTAGTGTGAAATGCTTTTTTCCATTGTAGTTCGTGTATTAGCCAGATAGAGTTCCTTTTCAGGTTTATAACTATAGATTTATTTGCCATAATTAGCTACTGTATTTAATGTTATAAAATCTAATTTCATATTACAAAAATATGTATAAATGTGAAATATTAGATCACATCTTATTGAAGTCTGCCAGGACACTGCACAATAAAATTATTTCCTTTTGAAGCATGCATTTGAAGCATTTCACAACATTTTTATAACATAGATTCATATTCATTTAATTAGTAGTGAAAAAACTGCAGCGCCGTAAAAGTAAAGGCTATCACCTGCTTAATAACACGTCGTTCGTCAGATCAGATGGGTTTCAGGAGTTCTCAGTTTATTGTCATACGCTCTGGTCAGTTAATGCTATCGTTTTGTACTCAGATGCGTAAAAGGGGGTCCGTGCGGGGAACGAAGGCAGTAGAGGACTAGCTGCATCCAGTGTAACTTCAGGAAATGCTGTGTAAGTGCCACCGGTGGTGTTGTGGGTTCACAGCGGTGAATGCTTCAAGTGCACTGTTTTAATTAAATGTACTTTTATTGCTGAATGTTATATATGCATTGTGCATTCTGTCTGTTCACAGTGGTGATATTATCACAAAGCACCCAATTTCTAATGGTCATTCGATTAACATTGCTAAATATTATTAATCTGGAAATGAAAGATTCATCTTTGATTGTACATACATAAAAGAGATAAAGTAGCAAAACAAAGTACAATAACCAGTGTATGTTAAAGCAAAAATACAACAATAAAAAAAATAAAGCAAAGGCCCTAAAAAAATCTGTTTTGTGATTGTGCATAATTATAACTATTGAAATACCACTTAATCCAGATGTGAAAATAAATATTTTCTAATGCATGAGCACGGAGTGATTTGCGAGTGCACAGGACACAGTTTGAGTGTGCACACGCACACTTTGAGAGAGAGGAGAGACACGTTTTAAGTGCGTGCAATCTCTCTGGCGAGAGCAGCGTGAATCTGAGAGCGTGCGTCCGGTTTTGTGCGAGAGCAAAGGAAATCCGCGTGCGAGTGGAGAGAATCGTGCTCGCGCATTATGTTAATCTACGTTTGTGCTACGATAATGTGCTCTCGACATTTGTCATTAAAGTAACACCATAGACAAAAACTCAGGCGTTTTGAGCAGTGAGTCGACACCTCTGATTGGCCATTGCGTTCATGACGCCACATATATCTGTGATTGGCTACATTGCGCAACACGCTGGATAGTTTGCCAATATCGTATAGAAAAATTTAAATACTCTCCTTGACTTGTTTTTTTAACACTTAGACCTTAAACTAAAACCTGTGTGACTGACCTAATGCAGAGGTTGTTGCGTTTACGGAGCGCCGTATTAGGGTTAAAAGAAGAAAGCTGCAAACAGAGATCAGGCTCGACATGAAGCCTATTGAGGTAAAATAATGTGTTACGCTAAAGTCAAGCGAAAATAAGCTAAATAATGCAAAAACAGAGTGCTCACAACTTTATTGATCACAGCTTTATTTTTAGGCAGGCATTGCTGAAAATTTATCCTTTTTTGTAAATGAAGAATCATCTGTATTCGTCTTTTTTAGTGACTCTGTTGATAAAAGTTTATCCATGTTTATCCTTTGAAGCTTAGCACAGTTACTGGCTTGATATTTTTGCATATATTAAAGGAGAAGTTCACTTCCAGAACAACAATTTACAGATAATGTACTCACCCCCTTGTCATCCAAGATGTTCATGACTGTCTGTCTTCAGTCGTAAAGAAATTATGTTTTTTGAGGAAAACATTTCATTATTTTTCTCCATATAATGGACTGATATGGTGCCCCGAGTTTGAACTTCCAAAATGCAGTTTAAATGCAGCTCTAAACGATCCCAGCCGAGGAAGAAGGGTCTTATCTAGTGAAACGATTGCGAACACATCTGTGAAACGCATCTTATTGGGCTGTCACGTGATGAATGAACGACTCAAACCTGAAAACTTGTCAGATAAGACGTGAGATGAGCTAATCATGTAAACAATGAATTCATCTTTTCTGTTTCTTATAGCATTATAGTTTTGTCTTGTTTGTAGTGTGATCAACGTTTGTGTAAGCAGTAGATGTGTTAGGGAAGTGACACGTAACATTTTAATTATATTTTGCTAAAATGAACGAAATGACTCAAAAAGATTTGTTCATTTTGCTGAACCTTTTTGTTTGTAAACAGCGATTGACTTACTTGCACTTTCTTAGTCTTTGTGCGTTCGCTTTGTAAACACTGGGGTCTGTAGTTCGGCGTGACCTTTCGACGTGATTCAATAGTACGTAGCGTCGAGAACACGCATCCCAGAGCCTGTGCTACACGAGCATTTGTGCTTAAAAAGTATACAAATTTTTATTTTTCCAAAAAAATGACCGATTGTTTCACTAGATAAGGCCCTTCGTCCTCGGCTGGGATCGTTTAGAGCCGCATTTAAACTATGTTTTAGAAGTTCAAACTCGGGGCACCATATCAGTCCATTATATGGAGAAAAATCCTGAAATGTTTTCCTCAGAAAACATAATTTCTTTACGACTAAAAGACAGAAAGACATGAACATCTTGGATGACAAGGGGGTGAGTACGTTATATGTGAATCTTTGTTTTGGAAGTGGACTTCTCCTTTAACAAAATTATTTATATATATAATAATTGTTGGCCCCCCTGCAATACTGCAAATAATTAAATCATAAAAATGTCAAATTAGTATAATTAACTAATTTGAAAAAAATAGTGAAAATAGATCCACTTTATTTGTTTACCTGCATGTCACGTGACCATTGGCTAACATCTGAGATTACTGTGATCTGACTAGTGGATGGTGTGTGCAAAAATTGGAAAAGTGTCAAGAAGAAAAAAAATGGAAGGCTTTTCAAATATAGTATATATGTATGTAGGCGGTACAATGTTTTAGAAAGGAAAATTAAGGAGATTTAAAAAAAAACAAGAGTTGGGACAAATCAACATATGTTAATTTATTTAGTGCCATTGTTTAAATAATATGTAGTTTTGTAAACTATAAAAAAGTATGTGAAATCTGAATTATAAGCATTCTAGCACGTAATATAATTTTATTACAAGTACTCAAGTTTTGTCAGTTTACCAGTCATCAGTTATTATCCAGCACTATATATATATTCACACACTACCAGTAGTGTAGTGTAGGGTATACACAGGAATTTTGTATATGTCATTAATATGTAACGCATCAACCTGAAGCTCTACATTGGAATCAGTAAGAACTGGAAGCAGATTTTGTGCTTTCTTTCTCTCTCTCTCTCTCTCTCTCTCTCTCTCTCTCTCTCTCTCTCTCTCTCTCTCTATATATATATATATATATATATATATATATATATATATATGTAAATTAGGGACCAAGCACTGAAGGTGCGAAGGCACCTATTGTATCCGTTGGCGTTCTTCTATAAGCTATATTTATTATTATTAGTAGTAGTAGTAGTAGTAGTAGTAGTAGTAGTTTTTTTTTTTTTTTTTGAAGTTCTGTTTGAAAAAGATGTACTATATTGCAGCAATGCTTGATTTACCAATGTTTCATAGACATTCAGTTGTAATGCTTTTTCAGTTACATCCCACATGAATTTCTTAAAAAGTCTTCCTAAAGGGTGATATTGTGATCGTATCAGGTGATTTCTATGCCCCTGATTGTGCCTGAACCATTGTGTGAGTTTGTGTTTCATAGAAAGGATTATTAGATGAAGATGTTGTATTTTGACTGTAACCCATGAATATGAAACGTTCCTATCAGAGTGAAGTATGACTCCATGCTGTGTCATTTAATTTTCATACACTCTCAGAAAAAAAAGATCCAGTTCTGTCGCTGGGGCGGTACCCTAAGGTACAAAAGTGAAAAGGTACAAATATGTACTTTCAAAGTACTTAAATGTGCCTTTACGGTACTAAATTGTACCATTTAGCGGTAGGTGAGGTATAAACCTTTTCACTTTTGTACCGCCCCAGTGACAGAACTGTACCTTTTTTCTGACAGTGTGGGTATGAGGTATAGCATCTTTCCACTGTAATGATATTCGGATTGAAATTCCTCAGATTGACGTGTTTATCCATCGATCTGGTCAGTTTGATGGTGTAGCCTTGCTGCATATGTATATTTAAGCATTAGAGTTTGGATCTAAAGGTTTTTAACATCATGAGAAAGATAAATTCACTCCAGTGTTTCAAAATGTACTCTCTTGAATGCATCTGAAGACTGTAACTGCTCAGTGGCCCAGCCGTACTTGGCTTTGAATCCATATGAAGCCAGTAAAAAGCCAGATTTTGTGCACGGGCCTGTACTCGTTTGCCTAGAGGACCACCCACCCTTCAGCATGAATCCAGACAGAACGAAAATAGCATTGTCTGGTTGCGCTTCCAAACCTAGCGTGCTAGCAGAGTTTCTTTGGAATTTAGTCCAAATGCAGTTCTTCTGTCATCCACCGACGAGTAATGGCTAGATGAGAGCTGGAGGGAGAGGGGAGGAAAAGGAAAGAAAGAGGAGATGAAGTTGAGCAGATGGAGCTACTTAGTTTTTAATAACCTTTGATGGAGTTGCGGTTTAGACCCTGTTTTGAATTTCAGATTTATCAATATTCAGATGCATTTTGCAAATTTATGCATTTATTCAAATATATGTATACAACGTCTATGAAAGAACAATTCAGGACAATTTATTGTCGGGTCATTCTAAAATCGATGGCACAAGCTGTCACTCACTTTTCAATCTGAAGTTAATGTACACAATTCCTTTAAAAAAAATATTCCTTCAAAACACGTACTGCAGGAAAATGTACATGATCTCATGAACAATATATAAACAATATATTTACAATCATTTTAACCTTTAATCTCTTACCTAATCTACAAAAAATAAGTCAAACAAATGTTTGAAATGTGTCAGACTTTCTCTCCTTCTGAAAACTTGAAAACAAACTTAAATATGCAACTGCTTGTCACCCACATTCTTTAAAACATTTCCTTTTATGTTCAAAAGACAAAAAAATAACATTTCATCTAGTTTTGGTACAGCTTGATATTGAGTAAATGATCTATCCATTAACATGGTATTGTTGGGCTATTTTACAGCTTTAATGGCTTGTCCATTCAGAAATGAGTCATAACAATGGTCTAAAATTAGTGAGCAAGTGCCAAATGTGAGTAAAAATGTAATTTCTTCAATAACATGAGATATAGTGGCTCCTCCAGGATAGTTTTAATGGTGTGAAATAAATTGTTATTTCAAGTATCCATTTTTACCTGATAACCCATAAAAATCACTCTCTTGGATAAAATGAATTATTAATTATATTATTCAACAAGAAGCATATTATTTAAGACTTGGTATGTTACCTGGAATAAAAAGAGAGAGATAAAAAAAAAGTAGCATGCACTGTAAAAACCATTTATTGTTTCTAGCCATTGTAATTGTAATTTCTGTGTAAATGCATTTAAATGCCTTTAAACATTCTGTGAAACACATCTTGATTTAAACCACATTTGACACTTAATATGCTCTATTTCTCTCTGTGAAGAAAAGATGTATATTTTAGTATTAAGTAAAAACCTTTCCAGAATTAAGGGGAAAGCGATCATTCTTAATTTATATATGAAACGCGTGTAGAAGATCCCCCTTTGTAAAACATCAGAATTCCAGTTCAGATTTCCAAAGAGTTAAACAGTTTGGACTGACCTGGGGAGACCAGTTCCAAAATTCATTTGCTTTTCAGATTTTTTTCTAGGATGCATAATGCATAACAAATGTGTGGAATAATTATTGTATTAAGTCACCGAAACAAATCACAAGACAAATTACAATGGCTGAATGGTTCATCTCTGTCACTAATATGCAAGGAAAAGAAAACAACTAAATGTCCACAAGACATTTTTTGAATTAAAAAAAACAAAACAAAAACATTGCAAATACAGTTTATTGGCCAGCAAAAAAAATACCCAGTACATGTTTCACTCAGCATTGGCATGTTAGCATAGCATTCAAGATAAAAAAAAAAAAAAAAAAAAAAAAGATTTGTATATAATACTTCTTACATTTGATTTTAGTTTGTAATTACTTTGACAGTTAAATTATCCGCAGCATGTTTTCAACAAGAAGAAGCTTTTCAAACCCACTGCCAAGTAATAGAATCAGAGTAATTTCTGTTGTCTGCAGAGGATGAATGGATGAAAGGTGGAAGATCTGCTCCATTACCTGGGAAATGAATGTGTGTTATTGACTAACAGCGACTCTGTCCAACCTCTGACAAGAATCTCTGACTGTGTGACATACTAACAGAATCCGAGGGCCGCAAGAGTCCGTGTGCCGCTCACTTGATGTGTGGTCGTCCGTGTGTGGCACGCTTCAGCTTCCTTGAGGGCTCATTAACATACAAATGGATTTCTGTGCTTGAAAAGCACCTGTGCCGTGATTCTAAATGAGGAATGGATGGGTTCGCTCCTGCTGCCTGCTGCTCAGGTGATATTGAAGTTTGTCTGTTTAGGAATTCTTACCGAGCGCCGCCAATTTCAGCCACTAATTGGCTTTGTCAAGACTTGAGCTCAAGGTCTTGAACTCAAGCCTGTTCTTCCTACATGTCTTTCGCACAGAGAAAGATCCAGGACTTTTTGAATTTCCATAGGAAAAAAAAAAAATTTTATATGGTGAATAAGTTTTGTGGCGACTACATACAGTAATGCCAGAATCCGTGACTCTGTCCATGAAACATGTTTGCTTTGTTTTTTTTTAGCTTCGCAAACAAGGTCCGGTGCGAGGAACGAGTGCTGCTGATGAATGAGGCCAACTGTGAGCACAAAAGCTGAGCATGGCAGACCTGTCCACAGCAAGAGACCCCACACTGACCCGTCCAAATCAGGGTGAGAAAATCACGCAGTTGAACCAGGTCGCGTTATACTTCACATTCAGATGTGTTGCTGTTACTTTTGATGTAGACCTCTCTTCCCCGCAGTGCCTGTCTCACAAAAGCACAAAAACAGAGATTTTTTGTTGTTGTTGTTGTTGTTGTTCATTCACTTGCTCATTTAAAGCAGTTTTCCAGACGTTCGCCTTAGGGCAGGGCCGGGCCTCGTGTTCACTTCCTTCACTCTTGTCTTGTCCTGTCGCCTTGCTTTGAGAGCCTAGCATTTACCCGCACTCTTTGCTCCAAAGAACACTGTTCGACAAGCATATATAAGCACATGGATACACAAACACTGCCAGGTGTGAATTCCTTTGTGGTGATTCCCCATAAGACCTTTTTTTGTTGCTTTCATCGTGTTTAATCACATGCTGCTTCTCAAACATCTTTTGTAACAATGGCCTTTTGAAATGCTTCACCATGTGTTGTAACATCATGCTCTATGTTAAACGAATAGTTCAACCAAAAATAAACATTTTGTTAATTTACTTCAAAAGGGGTTGGAATGACATAAAAATAAATCATGGCATTTTTTTCAGGGGCCTGCATTGCATGAAAGTCATTAAAGACGCAGTGTTGCGGTACATTTATCAAGAGCGCTTTATACTGCTTTCAGGATATTAACCTTTTAATGTGTTCCTACTTGTACTGTCTTGTCCTGGCTTACTTTTTTTTTCCTCTGCTCTAAAGTGTCCATTCATACCATTTACTGAAAACTGTTGCCTTAAACTAGTCAGCTGGTTGTGTGTTATACAGTATTCCAAAATGGGTCTTTTGAGAAATTTGAAATAGTAGAATACAGTGTTTTCTTTTCTTTTTTTTTTTTTTTTTAGCTTGTACCTTGTAGCTTAAATGACTGTTGAATTAAATCATGGAATCCTCCACCTTAAAAACTGCCTTGTACAGAGTTTAACATTCTATAATAATGGAGCTCTTTGATATTCTGTTTACAAACTGCAGTTGAAATGTAGTTGAATATTATTATGAAGATTTATTGCACACAAAAGAAGCACTGAGTATTGAAGGGGCTTTTACTGCGTTACTGTCTAGGTGATGATGGCGATATTTAAATTTCACAAGCTTGCTTGGATGATCAGTTCTCTGTTGATGTCTTTATATTCCTGCTGGTGAGAGAATTAGCAGTAGCTTTCATTATTAGGATTACTGTACTTTCTGACTCCAGACAAACGTGCTATCGGAGTAAAGTACTGGGACTGATTGCAGACAGAATAAAAACAAGTATTTAATGAGAATTTCAAAAACCTGCCATTAAATGTTTGTAGGAATAAAAGTGTGATATTTTTAATCAACTTTGTGTAAATCTGAATCTGAAATCTAAAAGAGTGTGAGTGTTGCTTTGTGGGTGTTTAAAAATATGCAAATATAGTTGTCTGATTAAATAAATTTCAGCATAATTTTGTCTTGTTGTGTCAATTATTTTTGCAAAGGCAAACATCCAAGGTTTTTGCTCATACACGGACTTAAAGAAATCGAAACCATTTAGAAGCTTTCTGGATCATTTGTTTGTGTCACTTTGCAATCTGGTTTTCTATTTATGATTGTGATTTATGCCATGTTTCATTTGCCTCTGTTTCCACAGGGGTTCTTTCACAAGGATTTGACCTGTAAATACAAACTTACAGTGTAATGGTTTACTTTTCATTCATTTTATTACAAAAACAAAAATCAAACTTCAGGACTGTTTATATTATGGTTTCTTTTCGCATCAGCAGCCAATGAGTTTGCTGCTCAACAATTAAATGTTTGTTGCAGCGCACTTCAGAAACCCTCCACCTGTATAGATCTGCTACGGGTGATTCCATGTATGTTATTTATCTGGGTTATTTCATTTATGTTATATGCGCAGTAGCGGTATTTCCTACATGCTCATTGCAGCAGGTCTGTGAATGTACTGGCAGTAGCAGCGTAGCAGATGTATTCCGGCAAGACCAAACACGTTAACGTTTCCCTGTGCGTTAACATGCTAAACTCCGAACTCTGTTCAGTTATGCTGAAATTCATTTATGTAGATATTGATTTTCAATCTTCATTTCTGGGCAGGATTAGAGGCTTTATTACAGGAATGAGAATAGTGTTTGTTTGTTTGTTTGTTTGTTTGTTTTAAAGGACCAGTTTAAAGTGTGTATTCCTAAAAGATGTTTGAACAGTTACTTTTGTTATTTTTTAGATAATCAAATGAGATTTTAGGGGCCATATCCTAGCGGTTCAGAGAACGGAAAGCGCAGCAGAACTGGCATGAAGTAAGCAGGAAGAATGTAGAGTCTGGCTCCAGATCTCTTGGCTCGCATCCCTACCTTCCCTTTACTGGCTGAGTGTCACAGGAAAAACAGAGCGAGCCGTAGAAGAGGCCCTCAGATTGTTTAGAAACGTTTCTGAAGTGTGTTTGATAGAGAGAAACCATGATGGAAAACACCTGCCATGTACACTGTGCAAAATAGAATATTTAGGACTCCTGGTGACAGGATTTGGATCTCCCTCTCACCCCTCCAGGGAATCTTTTCTTACAGTCCCCAAACAGGCCTTGACAATCTGTGAAATCAGTCTCCTGCTGCTCAACAGCGCACTTCTCTCGTGGCATTTTATATCATATTTACATTTCATGAACAAAATACTGGCGAACCTTGGTTTTGCTGAATTGTCCCAGTTACACGTGTATACGTTTGATTGATTGGAATAATGTGCACTGATGAACTGTTCACCCATGTATATCAAATGGGTTTGAGTCATTGTATAATGGTCACCCTCTCGCTCTTCAGAGCATCTCAATAACAAATATAAAAATAGCAGATTTTATCTGAAGCCCATAGCTGGCCTGACTGACTACGGTCCCAAAGTTGAGCCTTTATCTTGACCTGCTCGAACCAGAGACGCATGAAGCGGCGTGCTCGTTTTGGCGCTCCGCGTGTGTTGGAGCTGCCGTCAACTTCCTGCAGACCCGTACGGGATGAACACAGGACCCCGAGAATATTTCCTGCCTGACCTGAGATGGGAAAATGACACAAAGTGTCAAAATACTTTTTGTCTTCATTTTGAACCGTTCATTATTGTTTTAAAGAAACCAAACCGAACAATTCACTTAGAAGATTTTGCGCTTTTTTTTTATTCTTCCATCTAATCCAGTGCCATAGAAGTTTGAGGCCACTTCATAACCATTCTGCTGTGCATGTTTTATGTCTTATACTGTGCAAGTTGTATGTGTTAAGTCAAAAATGTCAAAAAGGAAACTTTCAAAAATATGCATTTCAATTGTTTGTATCTATCACAATATATAAACTGTGTGGACAGAAGAAACACTTAAACTGGTTATTGTGACCAACTGCCTTGTGTAAGAGCCAGATATTGCAAATTCAGTCATTTGCTGCCGTCCTTCTGCATCCCTGGTCTTGTGTTTTTGTGCACGGTTTAGTTGTGTAGCCCAAACAGAGGTTGGGCGTTTTGGCTGAAATCTCCAATGAAGTAGAGCATGGCTGATCCTCACCCAGCTTTACTCCTCCTACACAGCTGGTTCTGTTTTAGGTAATGATTCTGTTTCAATCTACATATTATTTGTTTTTCCTTAGCACATGTTGTAACTTTAATCATGCACTAGACTATCAGAAATCTCTGACTGTGTGTAATGTATTACTACATTTATATGTGGTGTTTCACACACACACTTGCTCTGTGTCCATTTTTTTTCTCTCTCTCTCTTTGAACAACTGCTTTCCTTTGGATGACAGATGATACTTAAACCCTTGACCTACAGCACTAAACTGACAGCGCTGGATATTCTTCAGAGAAAAGGTTGCATTGTCCTGCTTCCCATCCACAAAGGAAGGACAACTGTGAGCAAAATAATAATAATACTAAAAAAAAAAAAAAAAAAGAGAGAGAAAGGATCTTTAGATGTCATCAGTTTTGAAAGCAGGCTGTTTCAAAACAATTTCTTGAGCTTTGCCTCGTCCCGCTGCCAACGTCTCTGTACTCTGAGTCAGTGCAGACTCGTACTGTTATAGCTTAGACGCTGCCAGAGAGATGAATTCTTTCAGCAGCTGATATTTGCTTCCTGTTGTTTAAAGAATGTGACTTTTGGAAGAAATATTTTCAGCAAATTGCTGATAGACTAGTCTAAATGTAGACTAATGATAGTTTAATGTCAATTATTAGTATCGTTACTTGATAGTGACTCTTAAACTCCAGTTTTATTACTGTTAAATTAAGCAGGATATGTTCCATTACACTCTGCATTATTTCTTTTTTTCAAATAAATGTTTTTGGTCAAAATAATAATACAAAATGAAGTGATTCATTAATTCAAAATGATTGGATCACAGTCAAAAAGCGATCAGATCAATCACACCAAATCAAAAATCTAATTGATAATTCTAAGTGACATGAAGGCTTTCAGCTGAAGATCCATAATCAAGCTAATTTTACTGAAGAATTCTAAAAGAAATATTTGATAAACTGTTGCCTTTACGATTACTGTTCATGTTCATTTCAAATATAGACACAAAACCTATTGTTTCTCATTCTTCTACATTTACAATACAATTATTTTGTAACAGTTTTTTACTTTGTATTATACTTTAAAACTATTTGACATTGAATTGTTAGGTAATGCATCTATTCCATTCTATTCTATTCTCCCTTGTTGTTCATATTTAATTTTAATTTTTGTACACTCTTTTTTTTTTTTTCTTTCTATTGTTACTCTTCAGTGCTTCCAATGTTTTGCCACATTCCTTGCAGTCAACTGTGAAGAAGAAAAAAAAAGAGAAACGGTTCTGTTGTTCCAGTGTTTCTGACTCCATCATGTTCTCTTCAAGCCCCCCCCCCCCCCTCTCTCTCTCTCTCTCTCTCACTGCTGCCTTCCTCTTTATTTTCTCAACAGCTTGTAACATTGCCTTTGACTGCCTTGTCATGTGCCGCTGATTAGATTTTGGGACAAAACAATAATCTTTCAATCGGAAGTATCATTCCTTTTTGTTTTATTTTATTTTTATAATTTCTTATCTCTCTGTTATATTACTTAACCTGCACTAGGTGTCTAATTACCCAAATTTTAACAAACCATTATGATTCACTACAGACCAATAACAGACATATACAATTAGACAGTTAAACAGCATTTTTTTTCTCTTTGACTCTTTTTATTTCATATTTAATCAGAAGAATGTATTAGTGGGTTTCAAGAATAAATTATGATTATTGTTAACAACCTATTGTGCAACTTTACTTAACATTTCCAAGAGATCGTATGCTCACTGCACAGACCTAAATAAAATGTTTCAGCTGTATGTTTTTGTAAATGTATAAGCAAGTCAATAAATTAATCAGTAACAGTATTTTATTTAGTTCTGGGCCATTTTATTTCATCACATGACCCTACAGAGAATAAGCGCTTTGGAGAATGGATGGATGGATGGATTACTTTAGCCATTAGTATTCAGGGACGCCAGGCTCACCAACACAATAATGGAGCATTTGGGGGTAGCAAGGATCATGCATGCTGCCTTCTTCTTCTTCTTCTTCCTTTTTTTCCTTATTTATTTATTTTTATTTATTTATTTTTGGTTATCAAACTTCAGTTGTTTTGTATGAGCTACTAGAGCAGTTTTGCACACTTGCAGGTAGTTTATTAATCGCTAGATGGCACTGTGTCTTTTTCACCGAATTTCCACATCGAAAGCAATTTCCAGGGAAATGACTTTCCGCCACGGTGTTTTTATTTTATTTTATTTTATTTTATTATTTATTTATTTTTTTAAACCCATGTCTCCAAGTATTTGTTGTTGAGTACCCTGTGCTTAAATTACTTTACACCGCTATAGAATATTTGTGTAATGTTGCAAGAGAAAGAAGATGCTTTAAATTGTCATTTAACCCTCGTTTATTTACATGTGTGTGTATTTCTCATGCACGATCAATTTAGGAGTTAAATGTCCTTTGGGTAGAATAACAATTCTTGTAGTAAATGCGTATAGTTACTCATCTCGACTAAATTGTTTACCATTATTATTATTATTATTATTATTATTATTATTATTATTATTATTATTATTATTATTGTTGTTGTTGTTGTTGTTGTTGTTGTTGTTTTTGTTGTTGTTGTAGTTGTTGTTGAAGGTACAGAAGATGTTTTCAATCGTCACTACTGTGATTTAACCCTCGTTTATTTACACTGTGTGTGTATTTCTCTTGCAAGATTAATTTAGAGTTAAACGTAGGCTACAGGTCCATTGAGTAGAATAACAAATGCTTCTAGTGAATGGATATGATTATCATCTCGGCAAATCGCCTTAATTAATTGATATTATTATTATTATAAAGCAGCTGTTTTTTTAATTTACGTCTAGGGACATAAATAAAGAAGAAGGGAATGCTACTTTACATGTTCACTTTCATTATGTACAGTTAGGGCAAAACAAAAAAAAAAAAAACTCAGTTGATGACGAGCTCCGATTGATTTATTGGTTTAGGCTATTTCGTAATTTAAACGAGAGGCACTGACGTGTCTAGGCTGCTCTACATAGAAAAGCTGATTCTACGAGTCTGGCACGGTCAAAATTGTTTGTTTTAATGGTGATCTTTAAGTTAAAATACACCCACGGACAGGTTTTCTCTCCTTTTTTCTCTTCTTTTCTCTTCTCTTCTCTTCTCTCCAGTGATTATTGGGGTAACTGAAATGCATGCAATTCCTAAATACTTGTGGATAACAAAGGCAATTTTACGCAGAGGCGTGCCAGTAACTAATACATGTAAAGGGATTTAATCAGTTATTACACTCCATTATTACTGTGGCCAGTGACGTTTTGGATAGGCTTCATCTTTGCTGATATAGATAAATAGACAGACGTACATATAGATAGATAGATAGATAGATAGATAGATAGATAGAGCTGCTGACACGAACTAAATCGAATTAATTTGGAATGCAAACAGAATTATGGTAATTGATCAGTTAATCTGAATGGAAATGTTAATTCGCTGTTTGAAGTGCACTAACAATGCAAACTGCGGGTGGTAATTAAGCTGCGCATTTGCGGTTTTGTTAAACATTTTCATGGGGATGGACTGCGGCTCTGTGCCTACAAACGGACTTTTTTCATGCAGGACAACCTTCTGTTTTCACCTGGATATTATCGAAGTCTACAATAGTCTACAATACATGTCAAAGCATAAAACTCTCATAGAGCTGTTCAGTTAACAGCAGCCGTAGATCATCATTTTTAACAAACAAAGGAATCACACCAGCTTGTGATCGACGATGTTTTGATAAATGGTATTTCGGCGACTGTATGTTTTAAAGTTCCCATCTGTATTATGTATGACTGAATCATACTGACAGTGCCAACCTGTTTGAGCTTAAAATCTGTATGACCTAACTGCAAAATGTGCTAAACGACTAAACAAAAACCTGGGTAAGACTTATGACACTACAACAATTTTGATATTTTGCTCTGTATGAACGAAACAACAAAAACTCCAATATAACACTCCGATATATGTAACTGAAAGAAGAGGAAGAAGAAGAAGAAGAAGAAGAAGAAGAAGAAGAAGAAAAATAAATAGTAATTGTTTATATAGTCCAAACAAACTTCTCCATAAAAAAAAAAAAAAAAAAAAAAAAAACATAGTCCAAATCTTTTGAACAATTTTACCGTAAACATGTAGGCTATAGGCTAGGTATTGCCTTGTTAAATCCACAAATGTTAATCATACACATATTTAATAAGTACATGATTATGACTAAGTTTAATAATATTTATATAATAATACTCTAATAATAATAATCCTTTAATAATACTGTTGTAAAATATATTTTTCTCTGTACAATCAGACACTTCAGCGTAGAACTTTTTACAGTGCTACAGTGAGTTTTTACAGGGAATGGATTTGGGTCCAATGAACATTTCTCTCTCTCTCTCTCTCTTTTTCTCTCTCAAGAACGTGAAAAACCTTTCTCCGAACACAAACAGAGAAATCCTGGACTACCTTAAGAGATCGTCCCTCCCTCGGCACGTATGCCATTGGCTGATGTTCGCAGTGGAGGACCTTGCTGAAATGCAAAACTTGTTGCTGGTGCTTGCGGTCGTGGCGCGCAGTACTGAGCTTCTCAGACATCAGTATGTGATCTACCGCTGAATTGTTTCCAGCTGGAGTAAATCTCAAAACTGCTGCTATTAGAAGAGGACTCCCAGAAT
Organism: Cirrhinus mrigala; assembly: GCA_036247105.1. Taxonomy (NCBI): domain Eukaryota; kingdom Metazoa; phylum Chordata; class Actinopteri; order Cypriniformes; family Cyprinidae; genus Cirrhinus; species Cirrhinus mrigala. Next base: position 813,764 of record CM070011.1, on the reverse strand, counting down.
GTGTAAGTGTTGCCTGTAATTGAAATTGCAGTCAAACTGTTCGATTGCGCGGAAAATGAGCAGGACCGATGGGACTGTGTTGCCCAGCAGCTCAGTGGTGGCGGGCTTTGGATAGCGCATGTGTTGCCTATTGCTTGGAGCTCCAAAAGACGGGCGCACAAAGACGGGCGTTTGGGGTTTACCTCCTCACACACAGGACTTTCTTCTGGTCGGCGTGATCGCTTGTTAAGCGCAGCCCAAGGGAACTATTTCTTTTCAACGTATGCAATTTGAAAAATCTCATTCATTTCTAAAAGAAAAGTGGATACCAGATAATACGCTACTCTGGATTCATATGGACGTGTATTTTTATTTTTACGGTACTCTGGATAGTGTAATGATGTGCGCTCCAAAGGGATTTCTAAACAGAAACAAATGTTTACCTCGCTCTGGACATTTGACAGCACATTGGAATTACAGTCTGTGGAGAATGATGTGACGGAACATATTTTTTTATACATTTTTTTTTCTGTGTTGTAGCTGTTGTCTGATCGCAAGGTGAGGGTAATTTTGTGGTGAGGGGATTGTTTTATAGCAGTTTTTTTCCTGCGCTGTACAGCAAAAATAATTTATTACATTTTACGTAATACTTTTAAAAACAGTGGAGAAAAATATGGAACAGATTATGGACTAGACTTGAACTTGATAGTTTTTTTTTTTTTTTTTTTCTTTTTTTTTTACAGAGCATTTTGTCTTACAATTTCACAGTCATTTACAACATGATAGGCTTTCTCAGTAATTCATTATGGATTACTGTAGTTTTCAACTACAAGCATGTTTTTTTGTTTTTTTTTTTTTAAATTGATGGCGATATCAAATTTTATTTTATTCCAATATTTTACATCTTGTTGATATCCACTGAATTTGCCAAAGGAAAAAATAAATAAATAAATAAAGGAGACTGTGGAGACTGCAGTGGAGCCAGGCGAGCTGGCTGTCATGCGGGATTGATTGTGGGAAGTATGTTTGGGCTGGAACAGTTTGGTCCACAGATTAATAACAGAAATTTTGGCCACACTGAGAAAAACTTTAACCAGCCAAAAGTGAGCATGAACCCCCATTACAAGAGCCCAGGTTTTCATGCTGGAGGCCCACAAGGGACAGTCGAGACTGGTATGGGCCCACTTAATGAGCCTCCTGTGATTGAGATGAACATTAACATGAACGGAGGGGAGCAGTACGGTGGATTTCAGCGAGGACATTCTGAATTGCATGCAGGGAATCTCCAACAGCAACAACAACAGGCCTCAATGCATGGATTTTTTAACCCTCAGCAACCTCACAATCATCCACACGGCCATCAAACACATTCACACCAACACCATCAACACTTTGGGGGGAACTTTGGACCTGAACCTGGGTCCTCTTGTTTGCACAGCGGAAGGATGATGGGTTATAATAGCAGTATGGGGCTCCAGCAAGGATTCACAGAGGGTTTTGACCCACTGTCTGAGGGGCAGTCGCAGCAGCAGCAGCAGCAGCAGCAAAGGACAGGCTCCATGGCTGATTTTCAGCACCACGGACCCCCCAGTGGAAATCACCCCGTCCCTGCCCCATGTCTTCCCTTGGACCAGTCACCGAATCGTGCTGCCTCGTTCCATGGCCTGTCTTCTTCATCCTCTTCATCAGAAAGTCACAATCTGGAGTCCAGACGAATGCCCCCACCAGGTGGTGTTGAAGGACTGGACTACAGCTATTCTAATGAGCCCTCGTCTGGACATTTTGAAGTGTCTGTGTTCTCCCCCTCCGAATCGGAATCTCAGCTTACCCATTTTGGGCCTGGCCGTCAGGTGCCAGGGCCCAGCTTTCCTGGAAACCCAGGGTTGTCTCGAGCTCCTGGAATGCAGGGCATCTCTAAAGAACACCCCCACGCCCCCCCTCAACAGCAGCAGCCCTCGGCCCAGCACAGTGTGTTCTTTGAACGTTTTGGGGGTGGACGCAAAATAGCAGTGGGGATAGAGCCTGGTGCCAGGCATCCTCTCATGCAGCAGCAGCCAAGCTTGATTGGCCGACAGAACGCTTGCCCACCATCTCTCCCACAGCCCCCACAATCAGAGACGGCCTCTGCTAATGCCGGTATGCAGGAGGGTGGCGTCATGATGCCTGGCCAGCATAATCAGTTTGAATACCCTATTCACAGACCAGAGAACAGACGAATGCATAGTTATGGTGAGCCCATGTTCAACATGCAACAGCAGCCGCCCCCTCCTCAGCCGCCTTCCAATCAGAGACTGCAACACTTTGATTCTCCTTATTTAAACATGTCTAAGAGGCCCAGGCTCGATTTTCCCAACGGCGCACACGGCGGGGAGAGTTGCGGCAGTTGGAACAGCGGTATGCATAATCCTCCCGGTATGGAGAATCATCTCTCTCCCGCAGCCTATCCTGGCCTGCCCGGAGAGTTCACCCCCCCTGTGACGGATGGCTTTTCATCAGGCCCGTCACTGCAGCTCACAGGGCCTGAGCAGCAGTCGATGCAGCAGCAACAAAACGCAGCAATGATGATCAAGCAAATGGCCTCTCGAAGTCAGCAGCAGAGGATGAGACAACCCAATCTGCAGCAGCTGGGTCATCACGGTGACGTTCCTCAAGGGCCGCTGGGGCACGGGGGAGGCATGCCTCAATCGAATTTCGAGAGAGAAAGCGGCGGGAGGATGGTGAACTTTGATGGACGGAACGCACACGTGACTCTGGAGGGTGGGTGGTTTCCTGGGACGCATCCACCTGGTGAGGTGCTGGGCCATCGCATGGGCGCAGGTGGAGAGGTGGGAGCTCCTGAAATGCAGCAGAACGGTCCTGGCATGATGTTCAGAGCTAGTGTGAATGGAATGGGCATGCAGGAGCCTATGAGGATACCAGGGGAGGGCCACGTGCAGCCCTTGCTATCGCCTAACATCCACTCACAGTTCAGCGGTGGCATGGGGAACCTTTCACAGATGCAGTCTCCCAGCACAGGTGTCGGATTGCCCAACACACCATCCGAAAGGCGCCCTAATGACTTTTCAGGACCACCCGTGGGCGGTCCGTCCTCTTTTCCCTACGGAGGCTCTAATCGACAGGGAGCCTCACAAGGGGTGAGCACCTCACCGGGGAGTTTTACGTCGCAATCAGACTTTCCCATCAGCCAGCGTTCCTCTGTCAGCAAACTTGGGGGACTCTCCTTAGGGAATTTCAGCAAAACGAGTGGCAAGGACAATGTTTTTGGACAGAGCTGCCTGGCAGCCCTCTCTACTGCCTGTCAGAACATGATTGCCAGCCTGGCGGCCCCTAACCTCAATGTGACATTTAACAAGAAGACTCAGGGAGAGGGGAAACGAAAGCTGAGTCAGACAGAACAGGACCTGAATAACAGTGCGGTTAATGTCAGTGGGAATGTTGGGACCGAATACTTCTCAAGCATTGCTGGCCCCCAAAGTGGGCAAATGCCTCCCGCTGGAAATAGCAACACTAAGCCACCAGGTCAAACTCAGACGGTGCAGGGGGAAGCCAGCACCCTCTCCCCAAATTACAATCTGGACACTACCCCTTGCGGTGAGGGGAAGGCAGCAACAGGGAGTGGGAGAGGGAGAGGGAGGAGAAAAAGAGACAGTGGCCATGCAAGCCCTGGGATATTTTTCCCCTCCGACAACAGTAACCCTGTTGTAAGTCCTGGCCAGCAGGTGACCTCAGCAGCTAGTGTGGGGGAGAGAAGTACAGGCACACCTCCAGAGAAGCCCCACACCTCTCCCTCATGGGGGAAAGGGGGTGACCTGCTGCTGGGAGATCAGGCCGACCTTATGTCATCTCTTGACAGCGGCATCCAGAGCGTATCAAAATCCGAAGTCTGTTCGCCTCGCGTGGATTTTACAGATGACGTGAGCAAGCGTTATAGCAATGAGGATGAGGTTTCATCAAGCTCAGATGCTCCAACCTCAGCGAAGGCCGGCCGCAGCCCTTTGTTAGGCTCGCCCAAGTTGCAGAGAGACACTGGACTAATGGGAGGGCAGAAAGGGCAAGGCATGGGCCTCTCCAACCACACTACCTCAACGTCGGACGGCTTCGGTGGAGTGGGCCATCCGGGTACACCGGGCACGGAGCAAGTCCGTACGCCCTCCAGCACCTCTGGCCCTGACGAAATTCACCCACTAGAAATATTGCAGGCTCAGATTCAGCTTCAACGGCAGCAGTTCAGCATTTCAGAAGAACAGCCTTTAGGTGTAAAAAATAGCAAAAAAACTAGTGAATGCAGTGGCCAAAATGCAGATGAAGAGCTTGCTAGCTGTAGCCCGGATGTCGGGAAGGACTCTGTGGGCAATATTGATCTGGACACACTAATGGCTGAGCAGCATGCCACCTGGTATGTGCCCAGTGATAAGTCTCTGCTTGAGGATTCAGAGGAGGAGAAGTCTGTGTGGGAAAAAAATAAAGTCCAGGGAGCCATTAAAGAAGGTAAATATTACTAATTACTATAGTACAGATTTTTTTATTTATGCACATAAGAACATTGCATAAATTGTGTGAGGTGGCAACAGTACAAGTTTTTTAAATTTATAGACATTTCTTTTGATTTTCTCAATCTCTGTCTTGCGTGTACATACACACACACACACACACACACAAACACACACACTCATGTAGGCATGCATGCCAAGACTGCTTTCCTTTACATTATAGCATTTTCAAGCAAGAGCAATGATCTCACTCTTGCTTGAGGTTTTTTTTTTTTTCTGCATAATGAAATGCTGGTCTTTGGAATGCATTCATTCAATTTTTTAGATTGTTCGGAAATGATTTACGGTTGTGATTATGATAGTAAGGGTTTTCAAAAATAATACCTTTTTTATTAATCTTATGAAATGATAAAGATGATTTGAATTGATGAAGAATAAAAGAAAAAAAATATTTATTAAATGCATTTAGTGTACCTGTAGGTTTAAAAAAATAAAAAATAAATAAAAAAAATAAATAAATAAATAAAAATATATATATATATTTATATATATCATAAAGAAGAAACATCATGAACAAGTGTCTTACAAAGCGTTTGCACAACATTTATTTAGGGATTTTTGTCAATATTTGTACATTAAATCCTGATCTTCACTCACATCAACATTCTTCATTCACATTGTTTTTTATTTTTCCATTATTAGTTATAGTAGTAGTAATATCATTACTAAAATTACTAAAAAAAATCCCACTGACATGACATAACGTTTAATGTATACTTTTGTGTATTGTTCATTGTGTGTGAAACCAAAAGACTTGAACAATCAGTGTAGGCTGTAACTGTGCAATAATAGCAGTAATATTAATTATTTAACAAGTTATAGAATGCCTGTTTTCTAATTATTTCAATGCTTCTTAAAAGATTTGTTATGCCCCTTTCTGATTATAAGATCATAATAATTTGCATTAAGCAGCATAATTATGTAAACCGTGAGCTCATGTATTTGATGTGTGTGTCCTTCACTTGGCACTTGTCCTTTAGTTTAATCAGTATATGAAACGGTAATTGTCTTTACTGAAAAGGCAGCGGGACGGACACGCATAATTGAATCGCCACAGCCGGAGCGCGCTTTCACACGTGTTAATAGTTCGCCCCCGGTGTGCATTATGTGCCCCTTTGTTTGGGCTAACTGCAGGTGGGAGGGTGCAGGGGGCTGCTTTGAGAGAAGGCAACCTTAAGTCAAGGTCCATTGTTTAACATTCAGTGTTGTCAAGTGCACCGTCCCCATCTCTCTCTGCTTATTTTGTGTTACAGACTAGCAAACGCACCCACCACCACACAGCCAAATGGATTTGTCTCGCATCTGTCTACGCACTCAATGTAAACCAAATGCAAAACATTGTATTTTTCTCTCAGTATTTCCCTCCTTTCTTTTCCCCCACCAACTGTGCGTTGCTCTCCTTATTTTGCAGTCTCCTTCCCTCCCATTTTTTTTTCCCCTCTCCTCCTCGCATTCAAGCCCCGGAGCTGTAAACGCGCGTTGCGCTGGTGCGATCGATAGCTAGTTAGCACAAATCACCAGCCTTGACAGATTTTCATTTGAGTGGCATAGACAGCAGAGATGAGAGAAGGGTTACAAAGTGTTTGCGGCTTGTGAAATTGCATCGGATGCATTGCACGCCGACACACAAGGGGACTGTTAAATTCTATAAGAGGTTCATTCGCACCATAATATTTTACAGACCTTTAGAACACTTAACTTTCAAAGTATAGGAATGCTTCTAGTCATTTTAATTAGGTGACTGAGGTGCTCATAGGACATCGCTAATATAGATTTATAGGATGCGGTTATTCATTTTATGAGTCTCAAGATCATTTTAAGGCGCCTTCAAATTAATTGCACTGCTCTATATAAAGTGAAAATGTGCAGTTGTGAACCAAAGGAGCTCTTTCTAGCAGATATGACCAATAAAATTTTTGCTTGGTGTAACCTAATGTAGCAAGGGATATTCAGTCTTATTAAATCATGTTTTTGACATCATAAAACCAGTTTATTTCAAGGTTAAGTCATGAAGTACTTGATGAACAAGGCTACCAAGGTTTTTCACGAGTGCATGTTTTTTATTTAAGAGTAAATGCTTTAGCTCAAAATGTAATGATTGTGAAAATGTACATATTAAGTCTTTTCATTTGATTATATTCTATGCCTTTTTATTTAGGTTTTCACAAAATAACCACAAATAACAGAGCACCTTATACAAGGAATATACATGGATTCAGCTGTCAGTTCTAGCAGCGCAATGCGGCAATGCCTAATCTAAACTAAACTAGTACGATGTTTTTTTCAGTTTCATCACTGTGTAATACACTGTGTAATTCAATTTACACAGAAGATTTTAAGTACAATTTGAGTGACAGGTTATATTGATTGCATTTATGTCCTTTGCATAATGTGCAAAATATTAATTTCAACATCAAAATCAACATTTTTAGTTCAAAATAACATTTCAGTTCATTTTCATGTAATATTGTTTTATGTTAGAAAACATCCTTGGATATTTCTTAAGTCCTTCCAATCATCACACACACTCACACACATTTATTTCCAAGTATGTATAACACATACCAGCAGACTTTTCAGATTTGATTTTGAGACTTATTTTTTTCCTCAAGGCTTTTCAGGTCAGATTGGATTGGATCTGTGAATTTGATCTTAATTAGACATGGTTGAGTGAGTTGCAGGATATTCACATTTGTTAGTAGCCAGTACCATATTTTAATTTAGTCACTATTATGCTTGCAAACTCTAGAAGTGTTTTCATAGGGTCATTTTTGAGTCATTTTATACAGCTATACATTTTAAACACCCAGCGTATACAGAGTGTTTTGTAGAGCTCTTACTATGACTGATTGGTGTTACTGATCTCTGCAGCTTCTGTGATTATGTATTTTAGAAAACATACTGTAACTACTGATCACTACTGATAACTACTAATCACAAGAATGCTTTTAATATTTAAGAATGCTACAGTTAGTCCCATTATGCAATACAATTTTTATTATTCATTCATTTATTTACTTTTCTTTCTTTCTTTCTTTCTTTCTTTCAAATGTCTTATGCAGCAAGTGTGAATATGTTGCATTTAGTGTTTTAGTAGTTTGTGCTGGTGATCAGTCATTGCTGCAGTAATGCACTGCTGAGGGTTTCCCATTGAGCCCCTGAAGTGTGCACTGCAAATGCTACTAATGGCCCCCACTGGACTCTTTGTGGACATGATAAATGACAGAGCAAGTTAGGAGAGGTTTTATTACGCCTGACAAAATTTCTGCATTAAAACTGTACAAATCAATACAAAGTAAAGCCAGCTGTGTCCGTCCCCCTCGTGTGTTCAGGAGCTTTAGATATTAGACTTTATGTATTGGTGGAGAGCGCTGACAGGTCACTAAACACCAAAAGTGTCCTTATTACAGTAAAATGTGAAGTTGTCTTTTCTGGTTTATGACAGGGTGTAGGCATCACACTTTACTGACGTTTCATTTGTGACAAGTAGCAAAACATGAAAAATTTTAATTACTTTCCCTTGCTTGCTTTTTTGTGTTTCTTTCATTCCATTCCTAACACCCCAAAACAAAGCTGTGATTCACATTTGGTGTAAAATGGAAAAACAGCTCAGGGCAACCTGTGCTCTCATTCTGTCACTAGCTTGCTTCTTATTGACTTCCTTTACAACGTATGTATTCACAGATTCACCGATCACTTTATCGGTGGTTGCAAATAGGAAATGTATTTGCGCTAATATTACAAAGATATTCAAATATTAATATTAATATTAAACCCAAGAGGATTTTAAAAGTGAAGTATGTCATTTTTTGTAATTTTCTGTGTGACCAATACACCAAGCAGTTCTTTAATAGCACTATAGTGTTCATGCCTTGAACCCTTCAAAGGACTAAGATAGGAGAGGATTTGTAAAAGCTTTTTGGATGCCAAGTACACGCTTAAAAATAAGGGTTCTTTATCGGCATCAGTAGTTCTATGAAGAACCTTGAACATCCATGGAACCTTTCAAATAGTCAGAAAAGGTTCTTTAGATTTTTAAAATGTTCTTAAAAACAGTTATTTTAGGAACTGTTCACTGAAAGGTTCTTTGGGGAACCAGAAATGGTTCTTCTATGGCATTGCTGCAAAAACACCCTTTTGGAACCTTTAGTGGAGTGTATAGCATTTTTTTTTTTTTTTTTTAAGAAAATGTAGCCAAAGATTCTCTCCCAATAAAAAGTAGCCAAAGATATTTGAGGATGTGTTGACAACCGCAGTCTCTGATGTGCACATGTATATCTACAGCTGAGCGCATACTGATATCACATGTGACAGCTGTAGACTTCACAAGCGCATGATATGGATTTCTATGCTTCAGTTTGGTTCTAGAAGCTTCTTCTTTGTGCATGCTTACATTTACTTTTGTCTTCCTCTTCATTTATTCATTAATTCATGCATTATTTCTTTCTTTATTTTAACTGTGTTCTAGAAATACTTGTGTTGGTACTGTAACATGTCTGAAAAAAATGATAGCAGGCAGCTAGGGGGAATTATAGCATTTGAGATGCAGGTCGTTGTCTGGCAGCCCTAATTCATTTTGGAGAAAAATAAGATCAAAAAAAGAGATAGAAAAATAGATAAAAAAGGAAATAGTCTTCAGATAGTTCATATTTTAATTAAAAATATGGTTTATTCAGAATGCATAGGCTAATTGTAAAACTGCACCGCTCTCTTCTGCTTTTAGACATTCATGGTCTATTGATCATGTTTGTGCTGTTGAAGGAAAGGAAAGGGATGCAAAAAAGTGCTGATCAATTTGCACACTTGGACAGTTGTTAGGAAAGTATGAAGGAATAAGTATATAGAGTATTGCATTATTATTATTATTATTTATATTTTCTCAGTGTATTATTATTATTATTATTACTTCAAAATATAAGATCAGACAGTTATGTCATTTCCTCCACTTAGAAGTCAGATAGAAGCTGGACTTGCTGAAGATTTATGTCTCGCAGCAGTAAATCACTTGGCGTATTGCTGATGTGTGTATTAGTTTCCCAAGTATGTGTTCTCGAGGAGGGGGAGGGGGAGAGAGAGAGAGAGAGAGAGAGAGAGTAGAGGAAGACAAGAGAACTCAAACCTCCCACCAGACTCCTGCAGGAAGGGGAATTTAAGCTTTCAAACCTTCAAATAAGTCTTTTGCAAATTCTCTCGTGGATGGCAATTAAAGAGCCAACATGGAGATCAAAATTAGCATCTTCTCTCTGGAATCCCAAGATCCTTGGATCATTGCATTAAACTGTTAAATAAAGTCCTGTTTCCTGATCAGAGATGAACGGGACCATGTGAGGGGTGGGGGAGAATTTAGAAGAGTATACTCACATTCTGGAGTCATTCTGAACAAAAGAAGTAAAAATTTGTATGTTGACAGTTTCTGAGTTGTCTTTTGAATTGAAAGCATTTTTAAAATACATCTTTCATAACTGATATTTTAGATCATTATCATCATAAAGAACATTAACCAGATTTGTATTTTGCATATATATATATCAATATATATATATATAGTTTGTATTGATGTAAGTTTTTACGAGAAAATCACTTCAGATCTTCAGTCTTTCTACTTTAAAAATCAGTGTTTAATTCAATGTGTTACTTGCAATTTGTTTAAAATTATAAATTCTTTATAATTTGTGAAATTTTCTAGCAGTTTGTTTGCAGTTGTTTTAAAGTAAATCCTACACCTTTTTTCAGTGTAGTGATGTAGGACAGATTAGACCAATAATTCAATATAAAAATAATAAAGAAAGAAGACCAATCACACACACACACACACACACACACACACACACACAAAGAGCACGCTGAAGACTGCAGTGATCTACAATGTCAGTTTATTTTTACATTTAATTATTTAAGTGTTCCAGGTTTAGATGCTTATTTTTAAGGTTTAGGGAGAAAAAGCACATTTCTAAAAGAACATTTCTGAATAATGTCAATACAGGACTGTGATAATATTTATGTTTTTTTTTTTTTTTTTAAAGGGATATGTTGTGTGTGGATTTAACATTGAAAGTGCTGTGTTTGTTATATGTGCACACTAGGCTGCTGTGTTTTGGGACAGAGATGGGGCCTCTTCAATGCATACATTTGTGTGTGAATGTGTGTGCGTGTTTTGGGGGCTTTCACAGTTGTCACTTGCTCTGTGTGTGTGTGCACGTTGGGGGTAGCAGCAGGCAGCATGATGGCTGCTGAGCAGTTTGTGTTTGTTTGTGCGTGCGTGCGTGCGTGTGTGTGTGCGTGTGTGTGTGTGTGTGTGTGTGTGTGTGTGTGTGTGTGTGTGGGGAATGCTTGGTTGCTTATCCAGGCCGTAGTGCAGCCTGCTGTGCCCAGCTACCACGGACTATTGGCAGACTCTGCAGGACGTAAGACAAGAGAAAAGGACTGTGTGTGTGTGTGTGTGTGTGTGTGTGTGCTATTGCCTTAGGCATGTGAAGATGGGGAGGGGCTCTATGTATGTATGAACTTCTAGCTGTAGTTCATAGCATACAATAGTTTAAGACATGACATACAAAAAGGTGTTTTCTGCATGTCATTATTTACCGCACATTTAGGAAACTCCAACAATTAAAATGATATTAGGATATGAAATTCCACAGTTTTCTTTTCTGTCTTTCCCTCCTCTCTGGATTCCTTTTCCCTTTATTTTTGTTCCTCTATCCTTAGGGTTTGGGGGATGGTGTCGGGTTATTGACCTTTCTCTACACCTTACCATTTTTTTTTCTGCAGTACTGGTTCAGACAGGCTCGAGGGTGAGACCAGGCGCCCGTCTCTCAAAATGGCTGTGTGTATTAGTGTTGGCGTGTATGTGTGTGTGTGTAAAGGTGTTTTTCCTTTAGGGGAGAGCAGGATAATTGTAACACATTTTGGTTTTTGCACTTATTGAGAAAATGTTTCAAACTGAAATTTTACCTTAAATGTGAAATGGATGTAAGTGATCATTTTTGCATCAAATGAAATAGAGCTATATTGTGTGCAGAATTATAATTTGATTGTTGTAAATACAATTACAAAATTATTGCTTATTTTTTATATCAATTTTTACATAGATCTGAACAAAGATGTGAAGTACCAAACTGATATGACTGTAGTGTTTGAAACCACAATTTTTTCCCAAATTCTCTGTCTATCAATCACTTCTTCTCTCATACTGACATTTCAAATACAACCCCTAACAAGCGTGGGTATGGATTTTGTTTTGTGCAGCAAATGAAATGAGAGCAGGGGTCTGGCGCGTGGGTCAGTGCTTTGGTGGGGTCATTATGCAGGTAAATTAGGTCAAGCAGGGTCAAAGGTCAGTTTTCCCAGAGCATTGTGACTCCTTGACTGAAAGGTCACTCTGGTTTTGCGCGGCTGAACGGGGTGAATAGGTCCTAAAGCCAGTGCTAATGCATGTGGCTTCATGGATTTTAAGATCACGCTTCTAAAATGCACACGATAGCCAGGAAAACACACAGAGGCTTCCCTACACTGACACTAGTGATCGTCAGTCAGTTGGTCTGTGTGCGTGTGCGTGTGTACACATCCTTTCTAAAAAAGTACATAAATCATGTTTATACTATATAACCTATATAATCTTTGAAAGCTGGGACAATAATCAGCCAATATTGGTCGACTGGCAAAAGTAAATGGTTGAACAGTTTTTCATGGATTAGATATTCAATTTTACATTTTGCGGTGGCCAAAAATCACTCGATTAATTTGGTCTATCACAACGCGAGACATTTCTAAAGTGCTGTTTGAAATCATCAACGCATAGACTGCAGTCAAAAGTGTAATGGTTAATCAACCTATTGAATTTTCCCCCTTCGTTTTTTCAGACGAAGACATCTCTCAAAGTAAGACCACCGGAGGATCGGGTTCCTCGGGGAGCACCGGAGCTATGGGTTCTCATCTCCAGTGCCTGTCAGTCCACTGCACCGATGAACTTGGGGAGTCTAAGGGACGCGGGGGACCCGTTCCTTCGTGGCGTTCCCTTCACTCGGACATCTCAAACCGCTTCGGAACCTTCGTAGCTGCGTTGACTTGAAGAAAACCGAGCAGGAGGAAAAAAGACCTTTCGACTGCCGGGATGAGAAAAGGGAAACAAGACTTCCTGTTTAAGCCGGATAAATCAGTGTTCCTTTGTCAGGAAAGTGTGTGCCCTTTTTTGTAGAAAACACAAAAAACATGAGGATCGTCGCACTGAACTTACTGTAGGAGGGTATATAAAGGGTGGGAGATAGACGGTGTACCAGTACTGATGCTGTTCTTAAGTCCAGACCTCAATATTCCTTTGTATGTCTATGCATTCTGATGGCTGTTCTTTTGATTCATTTTTGTGTATCTCTTTTTTGCCCTCTCTGGGGATCTCTTTTTTTTTTTTTTTTTTCATCTTTGAAATAATGATTGTTTATTCTTCGTATTAAATGCCCCTCATTCTTATAAGATCTAGAGTCTCTTCCTGACCCTCCAGCCCACACTTTAGACCTCCGGGCCCTCAGGGCAGGTAATTCTATTGTCGTCAAGGGACACAAGCGCGCTTTGAATTGTGCTCCTTGTGAGCCTGCTGCCCGCTGGCTTCTTGGAATCAAGTAAAAGGGGAGTCCTTTTAGAACGCGTTTCATGGAAATTCAATGATGTGCCGTGTCTTTTCAAACCCACTCAAAATGCCCCGTCGCTGATCACTGGTCCTCAAGCCCCAGCCTTTCTCCACCGTATTACGGTTACTCTGATTTCCAATCAGAGCGTTTTCCATATTTAGCCCATCAGATTGTTCTCAAACTCCCAGGATGCTTCAACACTGGTATGCCGCACAGCTGAGAGGAAACCTTTTGATGTTAAGTGGATAACAAATAGAAACCAGAATATTGGTATTGCACATGTAATTTTTTAGGCAATCTTATACTCTTTAGAAAAATGCTTCAGTTGACCTTGAATGCCTGGAAAAGGTTAGATGGAAGGTCTCAATGGCAATGTGAAGATTTACAGAGGTCCTTGTTTCTTTTCATTTTTTAAAGTAAAATGTAAAGTGCAGTTGTCTGTTTTCCTGCATATTGTATATATATGTATATGTTTTATTGAGTAAAATCACAATAAATATGATGTTAATGGTGACAGCTTTTGTCTTTTGTTGTACTGCTTTTGCAGTAACTATCAAGCAACGTTTATCGTTCTATTAAATATTTTTACACATCAGACAATTACAGACATTTCTTTCTCAAAGGAAGACCTTACATGACACTGGGTTTTGTAAAATTAGAGTTTTATAGGTCTTTTCGAGTAATGAGCAAAATTCCTCTTAAGACTTTATTAAAAATTAGGAGTAGAAGTAAAGGATGACGTGCTTACATTGCAACTTTTAACTTGAATTCATCTATATGAATGTACAAATGTAAAATGAATGCTTTTGACATTTGACTTAACACCAGTTTATGCTTTTATCCCTTGTCCCCAAACAGAAACGTTTTATAATATCATTATTATTAAATTACATAATAACATATTGATTGATAAAGTATAATTCCAATAGCTATGAATGTCATGCAACCATATTTTTAGATATATCAGTAAATGAACTACTGCTGCGTTAACTACTAATCTGTTAATTTCCTTTAATGAGGTTTATTATAAAATGTTTCCCATATGCTTTAGCTGCAAGCTGTTGTTATTTTTATCAGCAGGCTCATCTCCTGTTTGGTCTGACTAAGTGTAAACCATTCAATTAAAATCCCCCATGGAGCTTTGCAGCACAGCAAATACTGTAGAAAAAGCCAACTGGCCTCATGCTGTTTGAGCTGGATGCTTAATTCCTATAAATACACAGCATGTTTGTTCAGGGCAGATATGCATCTTTGGGAAAATACCACGATGTTGACCTAAGTTTGCTTCCTCCCCCCTCTGAAACCACGCCGCTTATGAACGCACCCCTCCACCCACCGTTTACAAAGACCCGGAGGTGAATGTCTCGGAGAGGAGAGAAAAGGAGAACGTGCGAGAGAGCTGCATTTGCGTCAATAACGGAGGTGCTGAATTTGCTTTACTCGCCCTGCCTTTCACTTACAGGGCTGCTTTTGCTGAATTGTACGTCTTAAAAAGGAGAAAGAGAGAAAAGCAAGAAGAGAAGTCAGAGTTGAAATAAAGGGGGGAAAGCATCAGTGCCAATCACAGGTTATTCCCACTTCATGAAAGAAACTGAAGAATTGTTGTGGCTGTAATCCCATGATTGCTCTTTATCTAACCCCTGGAGAGACTTCAAGTAAGTGAAAGGTTTATCAAAGCCTTGAGACACTGAGTCAGATCATTTCAGTCTTAAGTGTGCTCTTTCTCTGTGTGTGTGTGTGTGTGTGATAGTAATAGCAGTACATTTTGACCTTGGGGGACATATTTTTGGTCCCCATGAGGAAAACAAAAATGCCTGTAGTTTTGTGTGAGGAGTCAGGGTAAAGGGGATACAAAACACAGTTTGTTCGGTATAAAAACCAGTACTCCCACAGAATGACCCGTAAGACATGGGAACCAGTGCGTGTGAAGCGGTGTCTCATTAATGTGTGCCCAGAACCTAATCTAACAAGTCTCCCAAAACAGTCAACAGTAAAAGCAGTAAACTTATTTTAGTTTGAGAAAACGACACCATATCAGTATCCCTTTAAAGTTTCATAAAATATCTGTCTAAAATTTTCCTCAGATCAGAAACATCTTAGAAACAAGTTAATTACACTTTTTCTACCACTTTGAATTTATTTACTGATGGAGAAAATGCAAATAAGATGACTGTCAATCTGTCTCATTTGTGTTGATCTTAATTTCTAAAAATAAAAATATAATAATCTCTATGTGCATCTTTTAGCAAGTTTTCCCTTTGGGAAGTTTTGCAAGCAAATGTATGATTAAAACTCACCGCAGGCAACGGCAGATGAGCTCCAACATTCAAATGGCACCTTACATTTTAACAAGTTTTTCATAATATATGGCTGGGTTTTTCTTATAGGGAAAGAATGTGGATGTACTTACTAAAACAAGAACATACTGTAAAACAAGGACACTAAACTATGTGTCTGTGTAAATGCTTGTATTTGGTCTGTGCTGCTGATACTGTAGTGTTTAGTACAGATGTGTACTGCAGAACTTTTCGCCTGCTGGTCTGGCATTTCTTTCTCCATTTCTTTATCCTGACGCCTAGTCTTTGCAATAAATCAAATCCAGATCTACCTGTTGTAATCATATCGGAGAATTGATTGAAGGTTATTGAGTACCGCTAATGATCTACAGCTGGTGTGCAAGTGAGAAAGTGGAAAATGTACGGCCAGCAGCACAGCAGTCCTTCCATCCATTCTTTCCCAAAAGACATACATCCGTATACGCGCATTCCTTCACATGCTCTCAGCTCTCACCTCTGCTCCAGAACATTCTTTTGCCCATTTTTTTTTTACGTGCGTCAAATACTCTCCTAAAGCCTTTTCTCTTCACCGTGTTTCCACTCAAAACGTAGTTCTAAATATACTCTGATCATTTCAGTGTTCAAGACTGTGATGTAAGTGATCATCCTAAATTCTTAAAATGTTACAACACATCTGAGACTTCTCCAAATGTCCACACCTACAGCTCCAACAAATCTTGTTTTCACACACACACACGTTGTGTTTCCATGTTTTATGGGGACATTCCATAGGCGTAATGGTTTTTATACTGTACAAACCCTATTTTCTATCGCCCTACACCTAAACCTAGCCCTCACAGGAGACTGTGCACACTTTTAGTTTCTCAGAAAAACTCATTCTGTATGATTTATAAGCCTGTTTCCTCATGGGGACCTCACAAATGTCCCCACAAGATCAAAATTTACTGGTATTACTATCCTTGTGGAGATATTTGGTCCCCATAATGTGATAAATACCAGGTACACACACACACACACTCGCTCATACTGACTCACACACAAAGCGCTGTCTTCTACACACATGGGAAGTGGGTCTAAAAGCCAGTAAGCTGTTTAACTCCTACTTTTCACAACAAGAACTCTTTTCCCTTCTACTGGCTTGGGGTTTTTAACCAGAAGTTAACCACAGGGGAATATATGTGTTTGGCAGCCTAGTCGAGGTCAGGCTCTTGAACTTTCAGTGGTGAGCCTTAGATTTTTTCTTTTTTTTTTTCTTTTCTCAGATTGCTAACATGCATTGGTCAAAACTGAAGACACAAAGTTAAAACTCTTCACACAGTTAGCAAAACAGAAGTATGTGTGGACCAAACTGTAAAACAGTTTTATTGCTTTCATACTAATGGATTCAGTGACCACACTTTTCAAAAGTAACTTTTTTTTTTTTTTCTTTAAATATAGTGCATAACCTCTGAATTTGCACACATTTTCTAACTCACTGTTAGGAAACGGGCAAAACTGAACTCTGTGAAAGCTTACATTTGGGTAAACCAGCATGTTCAATTCAAATGTAAACATAAAAATGTACATCTGAAATTGACCATATATAACACACAGGGGGCGCATGACCCTGTTAAGCCAGGAGTGTGAGGCAACACAATATGTTAAGAGCTGGAGGTGTACATTTCTGTTTATTTATTTATTTATTTTAGTGCTGTCAAACAATTAATCACGATTAACTGCATCTAAAATTATTATTATTTTTGACATAATATATGTATACTGTGTTTATTTATTATGTATGTACAGTACACACACATAAAGTACACATTAAAAATACATTAAAGAATTATAATGTATTTATTTATATATATACTATATTGTTTGTGTTTGGGTGAGAACTGTATTGATTATTTATTTATTTGTTTATTTATTCAATGTAGAAAAAGGTGTTTGTCCTTACAACACAGAATATGCACTGTGTGTTTTTAGGCCTAGTCTTGAGTCCAACATTATCAGATGTAAAAACATGAGATTATTTATTTACTTATTTATTTCAAAGAGGCATCTTCCATGAAGTATGATCTCATTTGTGATTTTATTTTCTTTGTGCTATAATCACGTCTAGTGGCAAAGATTTGAGTAAAGCTCCTCATACTGTATATGGTGAGTATATACTGAGTATGTGCTGGTGTGCGGCCACGACACAGGTCAGCGTGAGCGTGTGCGGTTGTGCTCTCGTATGCGTGTAGCTGTCCTAGTCGTCTTGTTTAAATCTTTCGACCCTGTGGGGGGCTAATTCAGGAAGGAGCCCCAGGTTGTAAGACAGAGCACAGGGTGGGTTGTGGGGGCGGTTTGTGCTCTTTCTACCCCATGGCATGTTGCCATCCCCATCTGACTGAGCAGAGATGACTGCCCGCCCCCTGGGTGTCTGTGTGTGTTTGTCTGGGATGTCTGAGGAGGATTTATGTCAAGCTTTCTGAACCATTTTAATTCATTGTTCACC
The DNA here is from genome assembly GCA_036247105.1 of Cirrhinus mrigala. Classification (NCBI taxonomy): domain Eukaryota; kingdom Metazoa; phylum Chordata; class Actinopteri; order Cypriniformes; family Cyprinidae; genus Cirrhinus; species Cirrhinus mrigala. The sequence continues at coordinate 795,835 of CM070011.1, read as the reverse complement.
ATCTGTACCAGCCAGTATACAGTCCACACGCTTCCTGATCGCTATGTTCCATTTCTTTTCATCCTACAGAAGTAGAATTCCTTTGACCAACGTATGGATGTTCCACCATCCTAAATGAGTTCAACATAATTGACAAAAAGAGGGCAATAAATTAACAAGGCATCAAATCACCATGTGGTCAAAAACAGTTTGTTTTCAAATATCTACTACATCCCTTTAAGCAGGACCCTACAGGTGTCGTCTAGGTACAGTAACCGCTTTCCACACACTAGGGGTAGATATTCAACTTAAAACAGTAACAAAGTTAATAGTTTCTTCATTAGCAAAGTAACAAGATCTTCTCTAATTCAGGTAGAATATTTAAAGATTAAAAGATGGCTTTTACATTGTTACATTTTTACATTGTCTTAATAAAACAAATAAAAGTCACAATTACAAGAAACGGTCACGCTATGAATGTCATCTGCTGTCGATGATCAGGTGATTGTGTGTTTTCGTGGAGTGAGCAGAAGGCTGTTTAACCCTCTTCTCCTTATTTCCCTGTCTGCTGAAGCCCTTGTGGACCTCAACTATACCTTGAACACCACTTTCACATACAAGGAAAAAAAAGCTGATTTTCCAGGCATGGTAACAATTGCTATCAACATCCATTTCGGGTCATTCAATCACAAGCAGACAGAGTCAAATACAGGTATGAAAGGGGTCCTCGAATGCATTTGTGGTCCAATCAGATGTCCAGCTTTGAAGGTGCTCAGAGACACATATGGCAACATTTCATTTGTAGTGTAAACGCTAATGCATCCTGATGTGCCCCCAGACGACAACAACCACAGACCACCTACCCACAGAACACATCACCAGTTCACCAAGACAAAGGGTTTATGCTTGGCCAAGTAGATACAGCTTTAAAATAAAACAACCGTCTGATCATTTTCTGTATGTCATGCTGCGACACACTTTTATCAAGCAATCCTATTGATCGGGCTTCATTTCAAAAGTACGTTGTAAGCTCTGAACTGTTTTAAGGTAATTTAAGGTAATAAACTGTTCTACAAATGTAAACAATGGCTAGAGTCATGGTTGGCAATACTACTACTACTACTAATCTATGATTATACTGAGTTACAATAATAATCTTATATAACAATAATCTTAATCTATGACTGAAAGCAGTGTGTCCAGTGGGAGATGAGACATGATTGCCCTTTATACATTCTACTGTAAGTAACTTTGCAGCTACAGTACATGTCAACTGCCAGTTATTAGAGTATTAGTAGACTGTCTGCATAATATTGGTTTATTTTGATGGTTCCCCAACACATTCTACTTATAAAGTACCTATAAGTAACTTTGTAAGTACTTGTCAACATATTCTACTAACCCTAACGCCTAAGCCTAACCGTAACCCCAACCTAACAGTCTGCTGATACTGTAATGTGAGTTAGTTGACATATAGATGCAAAGTTACTTAACAAACTGCTTATTGACCAAAATAAATAAGGATTTGGAATAAAGAGCAAAACTTGCAAAAAAAGATTTTACAGGGTCCATTTCTCAATACTTCGATCGCTGGTTTTAAAATTTCTTCACACTGTTTACGTGTGCTAAACTGTAGATCAAAATGCTTTCATTGACTACATCTTTCATATCACATGAACTCTTTTCTCACTCAAACACAACTGCTGCCAAAATTTGCATGCTTACTTTTTTCAAAACTGACTTCAAGTACAGAACCAGAACGTAATGCAAAACTGAACAAGTCTACATTTGTATATCAGTAATGTATTGAAATATATTTCAAATCTAAAAAAAAAATGAAATACTATTTGGCAATAATCACGTGCCATATACTGAAGTAGGTTACACTTTATTTTGATAGTCCACTTTAGACATTCTACTACATATAAGTAACTTGGCAACTACATGTCAACTAATTCTCATTAGTTTGCAACAACTATGTCTACTAACTCTCAGAGCAGACTGTTAGGTTAGGTTTAGGGTTAGTAAAATAAGTTGACATATACTTGCAAAGTTTAGAAGAGTGTTAGAAGATATTAAGCAGACAGTTTACTAATACTCTAATGGCTAGCTGACATGCAGTTGCAAAGTTACTTACTGTTCCCTATCTGTCGTACACTCCGTGTTGTGTCGAGTGTACAACACTAGGGGTCGCTCTTGGGAGCACAAACACCTTTGAAAACTTTGAGAAAAGGCCAATGAAATTGGTTGTGCAGATTTTGCATAGCTGGCCACGCCCCGGGCATCTGGGCATAAATAGGGCAGCGCGGGATCTGCTTATTCGTTCTTTTCTTCAGAGCCAAATGCAGCGTCTCTCTGTGAGAAACTGCACCATTCACCTCTTCATCGTTGGATTTATGGTGCAAGCTGCAGTCTCTCCCTGCTTAACACAGATAAGTGTTGTGAGAGATTCCCTGGGTGCTTCAACGGTGATCTTGAAGAGCAATCTTCCTCCTAAAAGAGTAATTTCTCTAAAAGAGCTGGCACGGTTGGGATTGTGTGTTAGTAAACATGCCTTTCCCTCCATGTCCTTCTGGCTGCGGCTTTCCCCCAAATGATCGACAAGATCATTGTGTTCAGTGTTGGGCTATGCTCATGCTGATGCAGCGCTTGTTGTTGTTTCATGTTTTGCTTGCGAAAACATGATTGTGGGCACACTTTGCTCATGAGCCGCGTGCTTTTAGGTGAAGCCGCGGCTCACCTCGACTGCTTCCCGTTCCGGTCCTTCTACTTCCGGGTACGAGGCCGCTGCGATGTGCGTCGATGGGGAGCAATAGGAAGCAAGAAGGTTCTGCCAGGTGAAAACCCCACAAACCTCTCGCTTCTCGCATCCCTCGGCCGAGCTTCCGGATGAGTTTGTTGGAGACTGTTCCGGAGACTTTGTCAGTCTCAGTATGGCTGACTTTCTTATTCAGAGCTCCTAAACGGGCAGAATGTTTAGCGGCAGCATCGCTAGAGGGGGTGAGCCATTTGAAGCTGAAGTTTCAGCTGAGCAAGCTCTGCTGGGGGCTGATTCTCAGTTTGAGGCGGACGCTAAAATGGCGGCTGTGCTTAAACGGGCAGCCAAGGAGGGGCTGAATAATAAACATCTGGGTAACGACCTTTACACTCGTTTCCAGTGCCTGTTCCCCAGAAGTGCACAAGAAGTTGATGAAATCGCGGAAGGCTCGGTTTTACCAACCAACTCCGATACCAACTCCTCCTCCTTCACCACCCTCAATGGGGGTCCAGCGAGGGGGTTTACGGAGGTTCCCCAGGTGGAAGGGTGATTGCGGTGCACTCCCCACAAAATGCCACCGCTTGATGGTATCCTCCCAAGGCTCCCGTCCAGGGCCTGTAAGTTCTCTTCGGGCAAAGGCTTACACGGCTTCTGGACAAGCTGCGTCCGCCCTGCACGCCATGGCCATCCTGTGGGCGTTCAGGCCAAGGCGTTATGAGATCTGTACGAGGGTGGTTCAACATTGAGCTACAGGAACTGCGTATAACGACCGATTACGTTCTCTGAGCTATGAAAGTTGCAGCTTCGGCTTTAGGAAGGGCGATGTCCACTTTGTTGGTCCAGGAGTGCCACCTGTGGCTTAACCTGTCAGAAATGCGGGAAGTTAGTAGTCCGCTTCTTGAACCCCCATTTCCCAGGTCGATCCTTTTGGTGACACTGTGATAGAATTTGCATGCCAGTTCTTCACGGTAATAAAATAAAATTTAAAAAAAAGCAGACAGAGGCCACCATGTAAAAATCCGGCCTCGGCCGTGGGTCAGGCTCCAGCCCCGTACCCCCAACAACCCCTGCCTGCTTGTCGCCACGGAAGGCCCCCTGCAGAATTCCTGAAGCCCTGCAACAGCCGGGCCTCCGGCCAGACCCGCCCAACGGTCAAAGTAACATCAGCTCGTTAGTAGGTTTTCTAGAACCTTCGTTAGGTTTCTAGTTTTTCCTCAGACGAGCAACCCAGAGGAGGCGGACTAACTGTCCTACCCAGATCCACTCTCGACCGGATAGGAGATGGTTCTGGCCCCATTCCGACCGTCTGTCTTTCCGCAGACAGTCACCGCCTGGTCAGTAAGAATGTCCCCCCTCTCGGTTATCTTACAGTGCTACATGAGACGGCCAGATGCTGAGTCTGCAGACCAGGATGTGTTGGGCTCTCACCTGGTTCTCTGTATGTTGGCAAAGGCACCCCGAGTTCCTTGGGGCTTTCATCTCCAAATATGGAGCCCTTTTCTCTATTCAGCCATGACATCCCCACTCCAGGTATGTCGGGTATATTTCCTCTGAGACTGCTAGCACACTCCCATGATCGGGGCCCAATCCCTCCCGTTGGCTTCTCAGGACTACCCGACTCGGCTACGCGACTCAGGTGGCGAGGCGTCCGACAAGTTCTATAGCATTCTCCTACAAAATCGGCTCAGGGCGAGAATGCTGTGGTCCTTCAAGTGGAAATCGCAACCCTCCTGGGAAAGGGTGCGATACAGCCTATCCCCTCAGCCGAGATGAAGAAGGGGTTTCTTAGCCCCTACTTCATTGTACCCAGGAAGGGTGGTGGACTCACACCAATCTTAGATCTGAGGTTTTTTGAATTGGGCCCTTTTCAAGCTCCCGTTCAAAATATTAACCCTTAAACACACGTTCCTGCATGTGTCAGGGTTCAAGATTGGTTTGTGGCGTTGGACCTGAAGGACGCGTACTGTCATGTTTTGATCCTTCCAAGACTCTGTCTTCGAGGTCAGGCTCATCAGTACAAGTTTCTCCCTGCGGCCTATCCCTGTCGCCCCGCACCTTCACGAAGGTCACGGAGGCTGCCCTTGCCCCCTCAGGGAAATGGGTCCTAGCGCACTCACGAGGTTAGGTTTGCACTCTCAGGGATGTGGTTCTCAACTACCGGGCTCGATTAGGACTTCAGGTCATCTGGGAAAAGAGTAAATTCTCCTCAGTACAGGGTTTCTCTTTTCTCTGTGTGGACTTGGTCACTGTTCTTCAAGTCTTTCTTAAGACTGTGCATAGTCAGTGCCTCCATTTATGTACCAAGGCTCCTGGGGCATATGGCATCTCAGCCGTGGTCACGCTGCTGGACCCGATGCATATGAAACCGCTGTGGCACTGATTTCATACCGAGTCCCGAGATGGGCGTGGCACCCAGGCACACATTGTGTGTACATCACACTTTTGTGTTGCAAACCTTCAGCCCTTGGGGACACATTTTGTTTCTTTGGGCAAGGGTGCCCCTGGAACAAGTGTCTAGACACACTGTGTCAGCAGTTGCTTCCAAGTCAAGCTGCGGCACCATGTGCAACGGGCATGCGGCCTCGGGGATCCGGTTGGCATTCAATTGCCTGGAATTGCTGACAATGCTTCGGGCCCTGAAGAGGTTTCGGCTTTGTTTGGTCTGCACAGAGAACACAGCGACTGTAGTGTACATCGACCACCAGGATGGTGTGCGCTCCTTTCACATGTCACAACTAACCCGCCATCTCCTGCTCTGGAGCCAGCACAGACTCAAGCTTCTCTGTGCCACTCACATTCCAAGGCGACAAGTTCGCTCCGAGGTGAGTGGAGGCTCCACCCTTAGACGGTCCAGCTGTTTTGGAGTCGATTCAGCCAGGCACAGGTAGATCTGTTGCCTCACCAGAATCCACTCATTGCCAGTGGTGGTACGGCCTAACCAAGGCTTTCCCTCGGTACAGAAGCATTGGCACTCAGCTGACCGAGCGGCTTGTGCAAGCACGCTTATCCCCCAGTGAGCCTTATTGCACAGACACTGTGCAATGTCAGGAAGGACACAGAGATAACCCGGCGTGAATACGTGCCCAAGGTACCCACCACTTCCTTCAGAGATCAGGTGGTGACCCTGCAAGCTATTCCTTCCCAGGAAAATGACCCCAACCTGACCTTATTATGCCCAGTCCATGCCCTACGCATTAACTTGGAACGTACTCAGCCCTTCAGACATTCCGAACAGCTCTTTGTCTGTTATGGAGGACAGCAGAAGGGGAAGGCTGTATCCAAGCAAAGGAGCTCCCACTGGTTTGTGGATGCGGTCCATACGGCCTGCCAGGCCAGAGGCTTACCCTGCCCCCTGGGACTGAGAGCCCACACGACCAAGGGTGTTGCTGCTTCGGCAGCTTTTGCGAATGGGGCCTCTTTAACAGACATCTGCAGAGCTGCATGTTGGGCTACACCTAACACATTCGCCAGGTTTTACAACCTGCGCATGAAACCAGTGTCTGCTAGAGTTTTGAATGCAAGCTCTTTGACTCAGCACTCTGGTTAGGTGTAGAGCTTGCCATAGCGCTTCCCCTTATGGTGATTACTCTTCTATAGATTCAGTAGGTTTCCAAGATGTGAACCCTGAACAACCTCTCCATCACTTGGCACTTCCGGACGAAGCTGAAGTTCAGCTGAGGAACTTGCTATAAGAATCCAATGCAAGGTAAGTGTCTTTTTGCAAACTCTTCGCTGGATTAGTGCCCCATATGTAGTGGCTCCTCATGCGACCCCATGTGTGTAATTTCCACCTATAATTCCCTGTGATGCGGTGTTTCCTCTGAGACATTTCTGTCTCTAGGTTCTGAGTTCTTAGTAGTCTCCCCTGGTGTGGAGCCCACCTCAGATCCCTTCACTAATATATATTCACTTTTTTTTTACCCCCCCTCTTACTGTTGTGATCTCCGTAGTGTCTTTTCCCTCAGGGGAAACTGGCACTGTCCCAGTGTTCTCAAGACACTCAGCCGCTCCACTGAGGAAAGGCCCCGCTGCAGGACCCTGCCTGCGACAGGTCAGTTCTTGGACATTGGAAGGTCATGAAGAGGTGTGTTCTTCTCATTTTAACAAGTTGGTCTGAGTTGTGGCAGGTTATACAGGGACCCCTAGTGTCATACACTCGACATAACGTGGAGTGTACGACAGATAGGGAACGTCTCGGTTACGTATGGTAACCCTCGTTCCCTGATGGAGGGAACAGAGACGTTGTGTCCTTCATGCCACAACTCCAGACTGCCTCTGAGTGAGTTGAGATGCTTTGACTCCTCAGAAGAGAACGAATGAGCAGATCGCACGCTGCCCTATTTATACCCGGATGCCCGGGGGGTGGCCAGCTATGCAAAATCTGCACACTCAATTTCATTGGCCTTTTCTCAAAGTTTTCAGAGGTGTTTGGGCTCCCAAGAGCGACCCCTAGTGTCGTACACTCGACACAACGTCTCAGTTCCCTCCATCAGGGAACGAGGGTTACCATACGTAACCGAGACATTAGTAGAATGTCTAAAGTGGACTATCAAAATAAAGTGTTACCCTGAAGAGAATTCTAAATGGTAGAAAGCTGTCTTTTTTGCGGAAAGAGTTTTGAAAAATGTGACCTAAGTATTGAGAAATGTGTCGCTGCATATCAATGCAATTTATACTCTCAGTTCACCAAAACACACCTATTTACTGTTTATTTTTGTCCCTTCCTTTCTTTCTAGACTGCTCTTTTTCTCTGATATTTCTGACTTTTCACATAAACCGTTTTTCTCTCTTTCTTTCCTCGCATGTGTTCCCCATGCTCCTGGTGGCTGATACTTTAGGGAAAATACAGTTTTTCTCTCCATCTCCTGTTCCTATTTCTCCCTCTTCTGGATGGCATGTCACTGCGCAGTCACGACATCACAGGCTGCTGTGGCTGCTGAAGGAGACAAGCAAGTCCCTCGCTCCCCCTTCCCTCCATCCATTTCTATGAGTCCCACTCAAACACAAATGCATAAACAAACCTAATTAGTGAATGACAGCAAGCTGGCCATTGGAAGAGCCTCATTAAGGCTTACAAACTGCTTCACGTCAACTACTCTGGCAATGATTTATCATGTCTGGCCACTAAGTCGACATTGTGTATTTGTGTGTGTGCTGTTGCTGAAGTCCTCTTTCTTTGAATGCAAGACATCCCGTGTCAGTATCTCAGCTCCTTGGAAACTTCTTCTCTCTGTTCCCTAGTGGTCATACAAATTTGAACAAATCACACTACAGCTCATTAGTGTACCAATGTTTTGACAGTTGAAAACAAAGCTGACATCAAATTGCATCACTTGCCAGTCTCTACTGTTGGTCACTGCTCAAGTGGCCCTGGCGTATGGTGCAGATACATAAGCAAACTTTTCAGTATCTCAATTATTTCTTTGACAACAGACCTTATATAAAGAGCCCCTTCAAGTTTCTTGGTGGAGCAGTTTCAGTGGTGGTAGCTTCTGCAGTTTGATCGTCCAGAGTCTAGTAGGGCTTCTAGTAGGGTCTCTGGATGACAGGATATCAGAACAGAGAACAGAAAAGATCAGAACAAAGCCCACTGGGCCTGGAAGCAGTTATCTCCCAGTGCTAGCACTTTGGTGGACCATGAGATCACTGGAGGGCAATGTAGAAGCCAGGGATGTCCCAGGAGGAATGTGAAGCTCATCAGAACCAAGAAGGAGAGGGTTCAGTGGTGAGATGTAAAGACTGACTGGTCTGTCAAACTGTCATGATGCCCTACCCAAGTCATTTGCCTACAATTGACTGTCAGTCAATTGGCAGTCATGGAAGAGCGGAGCGGCGGTGTGTTTTTCCAGAGATGAAGTTACCAGTTGAGCCGAAGCTGATGAGGGCCATCACCTTGACTTTAGTTTACCATGGTGAGTGAGAACCAGTGGAACTCACTGGAAGACAAGGAGGTTTCACAGGGCCTTCTGAGATGTTTGCTGATATGATCGCCAGCTCCACATGTGAAGCAATGGCCTCAAGGTCCTAGATTGAGGAAACAACATCCTTTTCACATGACCAGAAGTTTTAACAACTCGTTTGTACTTAAAAAAAAAAAAAAAGAAAAACAAACAAACACATTTTAAGAACTACCCTCTTCACTTCCTCTAAAGAGATGTATTAATATTTATTCCCTATATATTTAAACAACCCACCACATCTTTTTCTGCCACTGGCTGATAAAGTGTTAACTCTTCTCTAGGCTCCTCTCCCAAGAAGGGAAAGGGGACTAACCAGAAAGGCAGCTCAGCCAGGGTTTTATTAACCTGCTGCATCCTCAGACAGCACCAGTGTTTGCTTTGGCCAGCACCCCACATTTTTGTGCTTGTTTTTCCATTTACCTTTTATGTTGTCTGGTGATTTTGGGGCTTGGAAATTGTAGAGGAATGCCTAATTTTATTACAGAGTATACCTAGGCGATTACAAGCAGAATGGGACCAATAAAATGTTTTTGCACTCCCTTTTTTTTGGGGGGGGGGGATGCCTATAAAGGCGAGAACACTGCTTGGTATTTGAACAAAGTGCTAAACTTCAGAATTATATATGTATACTTTCCCCTCAAATCTTACAATGTACTACAAAATTGTGATGTTGCCTGATTATTGTCTGATTTTTTTTTTTTTTTTTTTTTTTTGCTTCTATATCTAAGCTGTCTGTGTACATATAAATGTGTGATTCTCACATCCATTCACTCTTTCATTAATTAATTCCAACTTTCTATTCACATGCTTTTTGTGGGAGGAGTAAAGAAGCGATCCATGAAGAAAGGGTGAGAGAGAGAAAAAAAGAAGGAGGGGAATGAGGCGGACCCCTTCTGTCTCTCTGCCTTCACAGAAAAGAAAAGAAATGAAAAAAAAAAAAACAAAACAAAAAAAAAAAAACAATTGGTGTGCAAATGGCTTGTTTGGAAAAACTCTGTGTATTCAGTCCGTTTACTTGTGTGTGTGTGTGTGTGGTGTGTGTGTGTATGTATGAGTTTACATCTGAAGGAGAGACAAAATGGATTTCTTATAACAATCCTCTACATTTATGTTTAGTTCTTATAGTCTAATGCTTAAAACTTGGCTGCTCTATCATTTTCCGAACACCCATAGCATCCTAAAAGTATTTTCACACTTACAATCAATAAATGTTGTTACATTGGATATGAACTAGAACAAAATATCAGACAAAGTGGTATTTATTTTAAACAAAGAAAGTGAAATGTACTTTTCAAGCTAAACATTTCACAAGTTGTGTTTTGGGTTCAAAGTAAAGACAAAAATTCTGGTTGTCAAACATCAGTGGAACATGTTCATAGTCATAGATTTATGACTGTAGACTTGGGAAATCTGAGCAGAGATGTAATTTCTTCTGAGATGATTTATTCTCCCTTAGTGTCTAGAACAAACAACTGAAATATTAAAGAGATCTCATTGTGATTTTTTTAATGACATTTGCCAAGACAAGCGGTTCAATCTATAGAAAGAGTATAACTAATTATGAACAGTGGTAACAGTACTTATCATTAGACGACAATTCATTTGTCATTGGATCTGTTTGTAGCTTGTGCAATTTTAGTCTCCATCAAAATCATTTAGCATGCTAAGGCTCAGTGCAGCACTGTTTACAGATTTAATTCTGTCTTTTAAACAAGAAAACCCTTCACGCCTTCTTTCAGGAAAGACCAGAGTCTGTGGACTGCCCCTGTGTCTGTCCCTGTGTGGGGAAAACAACAACAACAAAATTATATTCACAATTCCATTTGCCATATAGGTCTATTTCAGAAATTATAATTTATGTATGCCAGCTGTTCATTAAAATTAATGATAATCACAAAAGACCTATTAAGTCAATATTTTTAAATATCATTTCCGATTCTGTATGCTTTGTGTCCCCAGGAGCAGAATTTAAAACCGTTGTGTCAGAAGCTGCTGTGGACCGAGTCAAAGGTTGTCTGAACAAATCAGATAGAGGTAAAAGCATGCACTGTTTCTGTAGCTAAAACACCAAAGCATGGTGTTAACAACACCTGGATCATTGCTTCAGTTCCCAGTGAATGCACAAACTAAAAGAACATGCATGCAATGGGAGCTGCTTTGGGTAAAACCATCTGTCATATCTATAAATGTATGCTTTAGGTGATGCAGTTTGTTTATAACTGTTAACATTAAAGTTCTAATGTAAATTTTGTAATGTCAACTTAAAAGATAATAAATGTGCATAATTGTATCTTAATACAGCATATTAACGTATCTTGCTTATACGATTATTAACCCATGCACAACCTACTGTTTGGTAAAATTTTTAACCTTATCCTTTATGTACATATGTATTTTATGTATATCCATTTGCATGCACCCCCCCAAACACACACACACACACACACACGTTTGTTATTGTGAATTGTGGGGACTTTCCATAGACTTCTATGGAATGACCAAATGATACTGTTTATCCCCTCACCCAACCCTAACCCTAAACCTACCCCTTACAGAAAACATGTTTGCGTTGTTACATTTTCAGACAAACATCATTTTTACTACTGCAGGCCGGTCCCCACAATGTCAAAAAATTCCGGTTTTACTATGCTTGTAGGGACATTTGGTCCCCACAATGTAGCAAAAACAAGTACACACACACACACACACACACACACACAGATCCACAAACTGTGAGATGAGAAAATGTTTTTTGGATAATGGATTTTTAAGGTATATTAAAATAAACACTTTAACAAACGACACTTTATGTCATAATTATGTTCAGAGAATAAGCATGGTTGGTTACTTCTCCTGAAAGTTACCTCAGTTTTTGGAACTGGAAATTATCCATTTATTCCTAAACTTACCAAGTCTTACAAGTCGCTTAACCTCCTGTGAGGTTACAATCCATTGAATATAAAAGAGCAACATGAATATTCTGGCTAACATTTTGTGTTTAGAAGGAAGTCAGTCATATGGGTTTGCAAGAAGTGAGTAAAATAACTAAATCCTTTCCCTTAATATCAGTGTTCCAGTTTATACGTTTTATATGGTAACTGTGCTAATTTAGTGGGTGGAAAGGGTTTTATTTAGTTTCATCATGTCAAAAACTTTCATATGAACTTCAGAGAAGCTCATGAAGTCCAGTGTCTAGTCCTACTGCCACAGGCTCAAGTTCTTCAGACACTTGTTGTTTGTTAGCCAGCTGCGGCCCACGTGAACTGTCATATTTGTTGTGTATTGGATGACTGAGATTATTTGTGTGTCTGGGTTTATTAATAGCAAATGCCAAAGTGCTGGGACATGTCTTGCTTGAAGATTGATTGCTGCTTAAAGGAGCATATTAAAAACATTTCTGAACTTATGGATACAAATGCAAATGTGATGATATTTATGAGACATGTTGGTTATAGTTCTCAGTGTGTGGTTATAGATGTTAACGCTGTTCTGTTAAAATGTTCTGCCTGTTCAAATATTTGTTGACAATCATAACATGTAAAGGGTTTAAAGTCAGATGTGTATGTTGTATATGTCTTTATTTCCCCTTACAAACAGCAAAGGAAGAAGAGGTCAAACCGCAGGAGTGTGTGTGTGTGTGTGTGTGTGTCTGTGTGTGTGTAATTACATCTGTATGACAGCTTGAGCTGGTGGCACTTCCCTACAGTTTAAACAATGAATAATTATTTCTATAAGAGTCATTTCAACACACTCGCACGTCTGTCATGTTCAGATATTTTAATTTATTTTAATTTACATTTCTGTTTATATTAACAGTTCATCTTAAACAGTGGTACTGTTTCACTTACGTTTGTATATGCATAAATAGACAATAAATAAACAAGAAACACAATTCTTTGCACCAAATGACAATCTTTCCTCACATCATTTTTTTTTCCCCAGTTTTGAAATTTTTTAATAACCTACTTTTTCAAAGCTCCCCTAGACTTTTTTTTTCCTTCAAGAAAATCAATTCAGATGTTTCAGACCATGCAGACAAAAAGTTCAAGCTGATTAGTCAAATTTTTCAAATATGAATCGAGTATGCTTGAATGGATGGAAGCTTTATGTTTAATTTATATTTACTTTATACTTGATGTGCGTTATTACAACCACTGAAGATACCAGCACAGTTTTGGCAGATATCCACCTACAAGGAATATACAACAGTTTATTTTTTTGTGGTATTCAAATCTGATTGGCCGAGAAGAGTGTGATATTCTAGTGATATTGGAAATCCAACTGTTCACCATTTGCATCTCTCCAATTGTGGTGTTTCTCACAGCGAGTGTCATGGCAAATACCCAAATCCACTATAATATTAAAAACAATATGTCACAGAATGTAGTTACAAGAGTTTTTTTTAGACATGAACGTACTTGTTTGGTCTTCAAATATGCAGTTTATTAATAAAGATAACATCTATTGAAAATTTGCGTCAATGTTTCCGGAGATGTGAGCTCCAGGGTGTCAGCAGCCATTCAGTGCTCATAAACCCGCTGAGAGCAGCCTCACCTCGGCCACATCTTATGGAATGTACCACTGGCTCTGATGTCTATATAGTGGTTAACATGAGATATAATTTGTTTTGGCTAAATCTAACGGGCAGTCTTTGGTCTCATTAATGTATTATTTGTTCCAGAGCAAACTGTTTTGGCTAAGTGGAAAATGTCATCATGTTATATTTTATGTAAATTTAGTGCTGTATATCAGAACACTGCCTTTGTACTTTTGACTGAATTGCGTAGCAACTTTTAAGATGACTGTTATTGTTGTTTTTTTTTTTTTTTTTTTTTTTTTAATTGTTACGTCTAGAGCCGTAAGGTTCCTTTATTGTGAGCTATGATTTGTGTTTTTTTTTTTTTTTCTTCCCTCTCTCTCTTTCTTCTCTCTCTTCCTGCAGAACCAGTGTCTCCACCTGTGATTAATTAGAGCTCTGTGGTGATTGGGTGATGGGAGAGGAGAGAGAGCATTTAAACTACAGCTTCCCTCAGACCAGTAGTTGGTGGTGGCTGCAGGTGTGCGGGGTCTGAGGTCTCGTCCTCTCCTCCTGATATATTTGTGAAGCCTTAGTTTGGTCATTTGGTGTATCTTTCTCTCAACTGTGTTGAGACTGTTGAAGTAGTACCTCTGTTTACTGTCTCACTGATTACATCTATGACTGAGACTTTTTCTGAAAGAGAATGAATTTGAGTTGCTCATTGTAAATATTGTACTTTAGTTCATGTTTTTGGGTTTAGTAGGAAGGTGGGTGCCATTTTGTTTTTTACTACTTATTTTCTCCTGGTTATGTTAGTTAGGGAGTTGTTTTAATCTGCTGTATTTTGTTTTCTTTTCCTTGAAGCTTAGGTGGTTGATTTATAAAAGAGGTAGTTTTGTTATGTTTATTATTTTGGCCTTGCCCACTTCTGAAGTCAATACCCTTTTGTTATTTCTTTGTTTTGAAACTTGCAAATAAAAACTTCTCTTTTACCAGAAAAAAAAAAAAAAAAAAAACACAGTGCTCAAGCTCAAAATGTCTTGTTGGTGTGGACTGGACTGGAAGAAGTGGAGAGCGACGTGCAGAATGGTGGAGCCTGCGCCAGTGCGGGATAAACGCTAGGAAAGTGAGAGAATTACGTGAAAGTAAGCCTAAGCCAAACCCTAATTCTAACCATATAGTAAGTAACCAAATGTTGTTCGTTAATATTATTTAGTACTTTAATATAAATTTAAACTGTAAAAAGGACACCTTAAAATAAAGGTGGTTAGTAAAAAAAAAAAAAAAAAAAAAAAAAAAAAAAGCTAGAGTCCATAATCATTCTAATTACATGGAAAAGAACAACAGGTACATTCTGAAAGCCATAGATGCCTGCAGGTGAGTAAATAATTAGACAATTTTAATTTTTGCGAGAAGTATTCCTTTAATACTGTGAGGCACGCAAGTAAACACACATTCCAGACCCGCTGCTGTTCTGCAGCGATAAATTGCACACAAACTCACAGCACATCTCTTTGTTCTGCCTGACAGATCATCAGTTCATTTTCAATGCTGTACCAGACCTAAATGAATAACTGCCAGCAGCTAATTAAAAATCAAGCTTTTGCCAACTTCTCAAAGTGCTTCAAATGATTTTGCCTTGCATACTAAATAACAGTGACCATAGAGGACTCTGAAAAGGTTTCCATGTCTATATCCATACTACTACAACAAATGTACTGCAAATTACTATATTTCTTGAAAAACATTCAGAGTGTTTTTAGATTAGTAAGATCCAATGAATAGATACCCAAGACCCACTGAATGCCCCTCTGTCAGTCATATAACAAAAGCTAACAAAGAAAAGAGTAACACTGCAGTTCTTGAACATTATTGTTTTAACATAAATAGTGCAGTGAAAGTGCTTAAGGGGGTTGCTTGGTCCGTCCTTATTGTTGCCTGCAGAGAAACAGATAGGACCCAGTAGCTGATTAATGAGCCGGGTGTAAACAAAGCCCTTGAAACAAAAGCGTGAGTGTAAAGAATTAAGATAAGGAGGAACTGCAGTCAAGTTTACCTTCATCGCTCTTCTGCTAATGACCTCAACTGTCGCTTGCCATCTACTAGAGCACAGGCAGAGAATGAGCACACAAGTGTAGAAGCAAGAGTGAGGAGTTGAAAAGGGGCCCCTGACATTCGTTCATTCATGAAATGAAAAGGGGTTATTGTATGTTAAATGACACTGCTTTTATGCCTTTATTATTAGCAATGCCTTTATTTACTTAAAACAAATAAAAAGATGTAAATAAACAGAAATAAAAGATGACCCACTTGAAACATGTTCAAGGCCATTTGGATTCTAATTTAGGTAAAAAAAAAAAAAGGATGCAATCCCAAACACTATCAGTACTTGCTAAATATTAAAGTTTATTGTCACAAGCAACATTTCAGTTCACTGACCTTCATCAGGTGTCTGGATACTATTAAAGACAAAACCATTTTAAAATACAGTCCCAACCAATGAATATTATCGACACTAACTTTTGGACCAATCACTGACTGATATGCCATAAATAATAAGGGCTCAAGTATACAATAGAAAACACTTAACATTACAAATAATGTCCATTTATGCAAATACAAAAAACAATTGTGTCTGCAAAATTACAGTATCAACATTTCACATCTTAATAAGGTTACAATATCATCAAACGCTCGGGGAAGCGTTTTTAAATAATGCTTCATCATTTAACCCCAAGGGTGATAAAGTTTGCAAAGTCACAATCCAAAGCAATTCACGCCTTAAAAGGGTTTCAGTGTCGCCCACCTGCAGAACCTGATTTTACCAAGTACGACATGTTCCTGGATCAACATCTTTGTTGACCCTGGAACAACACTGTGATTAACCAATCAGATTTGAAAAAACAGTTTATAGTTTTTGTGAAGTTTAGGCTTACAATCAGTGTTTGGTGCTTGTACATCAGTGTTATTCATCTATCATTTCCTCTGATTTTAGGGATTAGTCATGGGTAAGGTTAGGTTTAGGCGTAGGGATGTGGTCAAGATTAAATTTTTGGATTAAAGTGTTGTTCCAGGGTCAACAAAATATGTTGACCCAGGAACACATCTAATTTAGCAAAATCAGGACATGCGTCACCACCTCTTGGTGGAACAGACACTTTTTCAATCCCCAAAAAGTGTAAGGATGACACATCATGATTAAAAGAGAGGAAGTGTGCAGCAACTGGATAAGTAATATCTTTTCTCCTTATCGAACTCTTATGTCACCGATCCTTTGCTTCAATTGTTGAGATGTTTTATCCACATAACACAAACCACATGGACATTGAATAAGGTACACAACATGGGTTGAAGCACATGTAATAACGGAGTTAATTTTATATTTTTGACCTGTTCTTGGATGACAAAAAACAGCAGTTTTAAAGTTACGTTTCTGGAACGTTTATATACAATCATCGGTGAATCTTGTAAAAGATGACTCAATTCAGGGTCCGAGGACAACAAATGCCAATGTTTTCTAAAAATGTTTCTTATCTGATAAGTTGTTGATGAATAAGTAGTAATAAAAGTTTTTTAAAAAGTTTTTTTTTTTTTTGTCCATTTTGCTTTCTTGTTTAACAACTCTGTATCAAGAAATGAATCATTAGCCCATTTTGCGGGATATCCTCCATTGAAAAATTTATTTTTCATAGTACATGACTTTTCAATAAAATCAGAATCTGAATGGCAAATCCCTCTTAATCTATAGAACTGACTCTTGGGTAAGCCCCTTTTCAAAGAGGATGGATGGAAACTCGTAGCTAGTAAATGAGTATTACGATCAGTTACTTTTGTGTACAAAGTAGTTAGCAAATTTCCTTCATGTTTATATACCTACATGTCCAAAAAACGAACTTTAGAAGGGCTCACTTCAAGGGAAAATTCCAATTCCTCTACAAAAGTATTCAAAACAGTCACAAACTCAGGAGCCTCCTCTAGGTCTCCCAAAAAAATACAGAAAATATCATCAATATACCTACTGTTACGGATGACTGAGAAGTGAAGCGGGCGGATCCATCTGCATAGCATTTATTAATAAACAAAGACATGGTCATACACGGGCTTGGGGCGAACAGTGGCAAACAGGTATATGAGGGCAAGACACAAGAGTAATCCTGAGAACAGGCAAGGGTCGATCAACGGTGAACGTAATCCAGGGGGGGCTAGGCAAAAAGGGTAATCCGATAAACATGCAAGAGTTTATACGAGGAGCAAACAGAGTCCGAAACAGCAAGACAAATGGTCAAATCCACGACGGGCGATAATAATTCCAGGGCAGGCTGCTGACGAGACAAGACGATATAACCATACTAGAATACAAGACTCAGAAAACCAGGCTAGACACAGGAAAACTTAGAGATGGCTCCATAAAGACACTAGGTGAGTGCTAAACGCAATGCAATACTCAGCCATAGAGAAAGGAAGTCCAAGGCTTATATAGTGTGTCTGATTGGATGCAGCTGTGTGTGTGTAATCAGCGCAATGAATGATGGGAAATGTAGTCTGGAGTGTGGTGCAACAGTCTGTGTAATGTGAATATAAATGGAATAAGAGGGCGGACCGAAGGCCATATACCATTTCATTATATGAGAATAAAACTGATTAACATCACGATTATAGATAGAGCAATGTTCAAAATGGCCCATGAATAAGTTCACATAATCGAACCCATCGCTGTGCCACCTACTTGAAGATAAAAGTTTATCAAAGTTAAAATAATTGTATTTTAAAACATAGGAGGCCATCTTGACTGAGAAGTCTGAAGGTGGAAAAGAAACCTCACCACATTCTGCAAGATAGTATCTCGAGGCATTCGGTCCCTTTTCATGTGTAACGTTGGTATACAAACTTGATATATCTAAAGTTAACAACAACACTGTATCTTTTAATCATGATGTGTCATCCATACACTTTTTGGGGATTGAAAAAGTGTGACATTGATATCCTTTTATTAAGACGTGAACTGTTTCGGATTGTGACTTTGCAAACTTTATCACCCTTGGGATTAAATGATGAAACATTATTTCATGTAATGTTGTAAAGTGAGCGTTTGATCAAGAGATGATATTGTAACCTTTTTAAGATGCGAATTGTTGATATTGTGATTTTCCAGACATAATTGTTTTTGTGTTTGCATAATGGAACATCATTTATTTGTGATGTTGTTAAGTGTTTTCTATTGGATACATGAGCCCTTGTTATTTATGACATATCAGTCTGTGATTGGTCCACATGTAGTGTCGATGACATTCATTGGTTGGGACTGTATTTTAAAATTGTTTTGTCTTTAATAGTATACATGCCTGATGAAGGTCAGTGGACCGAAACGTTGCTTGTGACAATAAACTTTAATATTTAGCAAGTACTGATAGTGTGCGGGATTGCATATTTTTATATTTTTGATTCGACAGTGGTGTTGGACTATTTTTCCTACGCACCCATCGTTTTTTCAGGTGTGCTGAGATTGTGTTGATTGATTGTAATTTAGGTGAAATAGTCCATAGGGTCAGGTCATTGAATTGCGAATCCTAAGCAGATGTGTTCTCTGACAATGGTTTTAGAAATCTTGTTGAAGATTTAGATGATATATTTGTATGGCTTCATTAAAATAAATAAATAAATAAATAAATAAATAAATAAATAATAAATAATAATAAATAAATAAATAAATAAATTAACTTTTGTAATAATACATGTAACCACATCACATTTACAGTGGAAAGGCATGCCCACGCCAGTGAAGCAAGTCTACTGCATGTTAAAACCAAGTGGAAGGACAGGTAGATGTTACAAAATCTGCTGGACACAGCGACCATTGTTATTTGGGGTAATCAACTAGGAGCAACCTTTCACAGATGTTTTTTCGATTGTCTTCCTGCAACAACCACAGCTGGACACAGGACCGTTTAGCCATCTCTTACCCCACCTAGACATCCATCATTTGCAAGACTTATGCAGTACAATGAGACTGACCATACGGGTCTGGACACAGAGCCTAAACTGGAGTCGGGTCACAAGCCAACTCTTTTTTTTTTTTTTTTTTTTTTGCGGTCTATGTGCAATTAAAATTGCAGTACCAGTACAGCTTTCTAAATTTTATTTTAATACATGACCTTTTGGTTTCAGTTTATCTTGTTATTATTTTCATTTTCGTAGACTCTTAGTTTGTATTCTTTAGTTTCTGTTTTCCTTTGTTCAGTTTTGCTGCTCACTTATCAGTTGTTCGTTTACCATTCGTTTACTATTCGCTTGCTATTAAGTTGCAGTGTTTTCAGTGTTTAGTTGTCTGTTCTTGTTAATGCATCAGCTGTATTTCTGCTTCTATCTTTGTTAGTTGTTGAATGTGTTATTAGACTTATTTATTGAACACATATAAAATCAGTATCACATTTGCACTCATGCTATTTGGGACAAAAACAGCACTCATTTGACTGCACTCTGTGCGTAGCCCACTCCAGTCCAGGAGCCCTCAGAGTCCACTCCAAAGGCTGCTCCAGTCTATGAGCCTTCAGAGTTTACTCTGCTCCAGTCCAGGAATCTGCTCTGAGTCTGCTGAAATTTAAGCATTTACCCCTGAGCTTTCTCTGGTCTACGCGTCAGCTCCAGATCACACTCTGGTCAATGAGATCACTCTCATTGAGACTGAGAGTGCTTCATTTTCGAAAGCTTCAACTCAAGTTTACTTGGGGTCTCATCTACTGGCGACACTCTAGCATGTCTACTGACATCTTGCCCCTTTTGAACACTATCACCTGGGACTAAGATCTCTAGTTTAGTCACAGCTAACCTGCTGTGCAGAAGTAACCAGATAGGCTCCAGACAATGCCTTTGAATATGCTTTAATCACGGCCGGAGGATCTCATACCAATCACAGAAAATCCCACCAGCAAAAAACAGTTTATGTAAGAAAGGTGCATGGCAAAGGTAACACCATGTCAGATTAAATCATTCCCGTCTAGTATGATTGGTTCGTTTATATGTCAAATCAGCAACCCCCCCGCTGTTACTGATTACATCTACTTCATTCCCCAAACCATAAGGTCGTATGGTTTGTTCAAATGTGTTCATTATTGCAACATTACTAAAGGTTAGAACATTTTTGTTCTTCAAAATTGACTTAGAAGTTAGACCTGCAGAGAAAGGAAAATGTTAGTCATCACTTCTGATCAACTCATTTTATGATTAATTTGAAAATGAGTACATTTCAAATTTCCTTCACATCTCTCATCACGTCAAGTTAACATTAAAAACATTCAATTCCAAAATAACAGCAAAAACAAAAGGTCAGGATTTAGGGAATTTAAGGGATTTTCTGTCCCTACTATTTATCTTTCAGTTCCCAGGAGAACAATTTGCTTATGGCAAGGTTTAAATTTGATGAATAACAGGTTTCATGAGTAGCTCCCTGAGTCTCCTAGCAACACATGAGGAGCCCATGGCAAACTGTTACCTTACCATCCCACGATCAGGATTCTCCCTTTTTCAAGTGAGAACACTTTCATGTTAGGAAATAAGAATTTGAGAGGCCAATACCCTGCCCACATCACTTCATTCCCAACAACACACACACACACACACACACACACAGTCTTCTCATATCCCCCAAAGCAATGTCAAGCACACCCCTCACCCCCACCCCTTCGAAGGGCATTGGCCTCACGTGCTTTACCCCAGCAGCAATTGTTCTTTGAATGGTAGCCAACATAAAAAGAGGCAGATCAGAGTGACTGCTCTCTGCCGCAAGTGAACATGAGAAATAACTGTGAAGCATGTGAAGATCAGGGATATTTGAAGAGAGGGAGGCAGAGAGAGAGAAGGTGAGAGAAATACAAAGAAAGAGGGAGATACAACACCTATGAAACTGTCATAAGCCATGCTCTTGAGTCTTTGCCTGAATGAAACTACAATACAGAATGACAGATTAAGATGTATGGGATCTTGCTCGGTGCTAACGGTCTAATCTGATTCAATGATCTATGCTAAGCTATTAGCAAAAAAAGTGGAGTGTTCCTTTAAGACAAACTTAAGAACATCTAAGGCTGGCCACACACTAGACGAAAAGTTTTTTTGCTATAGAAGCACACATCATCTGTTCGCTCTCATTGGCTGTCGCGGGTATCACATCAGAGACAGCCTGATCAAGAGTCATAAATATCAAATATGTTTACCAAAGTAATCCAAAAACAGGCAAACAGGGTCATAAACAAGTAAGCAAAACACAAGGATAAACACTCACAGTTGTGGCAAGTCAAACAAGTCTTGCACTGAGCAGCAATGTTGGGCATGTTACATAAAAAAGTAATTAGTTATAGTTACTAGTTACTTCTCACAAATAGTAACTGAGTTAGTAACTGAATTACATCATTATAAAAGTAGCTAATTACCAGGGAAAGTAACTATTGTGTTAAATAATGTTCAAATATGTCAAATAACTTGGATGCCTCCAATATTAAATATGTTAAATAAAACATTGGACACTAATCTACACTATTTCAGTGTTGCTGCGGGACAATGTTAGAGACACCTTCGAGGGGCTAAATATCATGTTTTTGGGGTCGATTCAACCCGAGGACATGAAAAACGTTTCACAGCAAACACTGTTAATTTCTTCCCCTCTAATTGACAACGCACAATAATGTTCTTGCCTTCGACAGAAATAAACTATAAAAATAATGACTGTATTTCCAGTTACAGAACGCGTGCTTTCCACTCTCCATGCTGACTGTTTTCACTGGTAGTATCCGCCTCACGGGCGCTTTCCAGTCAAAGTAGTTCTCAGGTAAAGGACATCCTGTGTGTTAGCCAACACCCTTTTTATAATCTACATGATAAATCACATTCTGTCGGAATGATGTAACGCAGCGGTAACGCATGCTTGTAACTATACTCTAATTACTAATTTGGAAATTATAACGCGTTAAATTACTCCGTTACTAGAAAAATAATCAAATTACAGTAACACGTTACAAAGTAATACGTTACTGCCCAACACTGGTTATGTGTAAACCAGGTTAAATTAATCTAGATTTAAACTGACAGAGTATGTCTGCTTCTCAAACAATGTTAAGTAAATAAGAAAAGGATCTGCCACCCGGAGTTGATTTTGATGTCCTGCGTATTATCAAATGGGCAGAGTTTTGAGAATGCAGCAGACGTGAAGGACGTGATAAGAGTGAAAAGAGCTTGCTCAAGTACTGAGATGCTAAACCATTTCTGTCAGGACCACTTTCATCACAGATGACTGACAATTAGCATACAGTTTGGATTAGCGGTATGGTTCTGTTCTGGGCAAGAACTCCCTGCGCATCCATGCAGCCTAGCATGGATAAGAGCAGGGAGAGCAGCAATAACCCCCCTAGGGTGAACAGAACAGAACCAACATAAATGTATTGCAGGTATCATTAATGTTCAATGATTTAATGTAAACATTATTTTAAATTAGTCAGATTCAAAAGAGAATCAGAGGGCAGAATCCTAACTGAACAAAAGGAGGAGTTGGGGATGGAGGAAGGTAATTATCTATTGAGCAATGTGAAAGCTGGTGACAATACTGAAGGACCTTATATATGGGTGCCGTGATAGGTGTTGCATCCCTATAGGTAGACGTGGATCAGCTGAGAGTCAGCTGATGCGAGCTTGACTAACGTGACCTGCCCGAACAAACGCTATGCTTGATTTAGGGCTTTATAAGTAATTAGCAATTTTTTTAAATCTATACAATGTTTAAGAGGGAGCCTGTAAAGTGTTGACAGAACTGGGCTAATATGGTCATACTTCCTGGTTCTAGTAAGAACTCTAGCTGCTGAGGTTTTAGGTCTGATAATTAACACTGTTTTCTCAGAATTTAGCAGTAAGAAATGACTCGTCATCCATTTTTTTTCTAACAACTATGCATTCCGTTTGATGGCGGCCAGATAAGTACGATTTGAACCAAGCCAATGCACTTCCACTAATGCAAACATAATTTTCTAGTCTATTCAAAAGAATGTTGTGGTCGATAGATCCAGTAGCACTAATAGAGAGATACAACCACGATCGGATGATAACAGCAAGTCATTTGCAACTCTAAAGAGAGCAGTCTCAGTACTATGATACGGTCTAAATCCTGACTGGAAATCCTCACAGATACCATTTTTTCTCTAAGAAGGAATATAATTGTGAGGATACTACCTTTTCTAGTATATTTAACAGAAAAGGGAGATTCAAGATCGGTCTATAATTAATTAATTTGTTGGGGTCAGGTTGTGTTTTTTTTTTAATGAGAGTCTTAATAACAGCCAGTTTGAAGGTTTTGGGGACATATCCTAATGACAATGGCGAACTAATAATACTCAGAAGGGGATCTATGGCTTCTGGAAGCACAATTTTATCTCTAATAGTATCAATCTTGGAAGTAAAGTGGTACATAAAGTCATTACTACTGTGCTGTTGGGAAAAGTCAGTGGCTGTTGATGCTTCATTTTTTGTTAATTTTGTCACTGTATTGAAGAAATACTTTGGGTTATGTTTGTTTTCTTCTAAAAGAGATGAAAAGTAATCAGATCCAGCAGTTTTTAATGCTTTTCTGTAGGACAGGGAACATTCACGCCATGCAGTACAAAATACTTCTAGTTGTTTTCCTCCAGTTTTGTTTTCCTCCATTTTCCATTTCTAAACAATCCCAGCCGAGAAAGAAGGGTCTTATCTAGCAAAACGATCTGTCATTTTTTTCGAAAACTAAAAATTTGTATACTTTTTAAGCACAAAAGCTTGTGTAGTACAGACTCTGGGATGCACGTCCACAATGCCACGAATCACGTCTAAGTTCATTGTCTGTGTACTCCGGCTCAAAAAGGTAGAGTATGGTGAAAAACTCCATCTTATTTTCTCCTACAACTTCAGAATCGTCTGACATCATTGTGCCTTTTTGTTTGTAAACAGCTCGCGCTGCACTGAGTCCCCACCTGCACTCAAAGGTAGACACAAATTTGACATTAAAGGAAGTAACAGTGAGTAAACAACGGTGTGTGTAAATGGTGTGTAAACAATGCAAACATTACTGTATTACTGATATTAACTATATGGCTCCAAGTTATCGTCTTGGCAGAACTATTGTTTCAGCCACCAAAGATAGATTTACAAATAACCTGCCTGATTTATCTCAACTGCTCTGTGTACCCCTTAATACACAGGATCTAGACAAAATAACTAGCAATATGGGCACCATCTTCTCCGATACGTTAGAAGCTGTTGCCCCCATCAAATTGAAAAAAGTTAGAGAAAAACGTACTGCGCCATGGTACAACAGTAATACCCATTCCCTCAAGAAAGAAACTCGTAATCTTGAGCGCAAATGGAGAAAAACTAACTTGGAAGTTTTCAGAATTGCATGGAAAAACAGTATGTCCAGATACAGACAGGCTTTAAAAGCTGCTAGGGCTGAGCATTTCCGCGAACTCATCGAAAATAACCAAAACAATCCAAGGTTTTTATTTAGCACAGTGGCTAGATTAACAAATAACCAGACGCCACCTGATCTAAATATTCCTTTACAGTTTAATAGTAATGACTTTATGAGCTTCTTCACTGATAAAATAGATAACATCAGAAATACAATAACCAATGTAGATTATACTGCATCTAATATGTCAACTTCTTTCGTCGCACCCAAAGAAAAACTGCAGTACTTTACCGCTATAGGACAGGAAGAGTTAAATAAACTCATCACTGTGTCTAAACCAACAACATGCCTATTAGATCCTGTACCCACTAAATTACTGAAAGAATTGTTATGTGTGGCAGAAGAACCGCTTCTCAATATTATCAACTCATCCTTATCTTTAGGTCACGTCCCTAAACCATTCAAGCTGGCAGTTATTAAGCCTCTTATTAAGAAACCACAACTAGACCCTAGTAAACTGGCAAATTACAGACCCATTTCTAATCTTCCATTTATGTCTAAAATTTTAGAGAAAGTTATATCTGCTCAACTGTGCTCATTCTTGCAAAAAAATGATATCTATGAAGAATTTCAGTCAGGTTTCAGGCCCCATCACAGCACAGAAACCGCACTTGTTAAAATCACTAATGACTTGCTTCTTGCGTCAGACCAAGGCTGCATCTCACTGCTAGTTTTACTTGATCTTAGTGCTGCGTTTGACACTATAGATCATGACATACTAATAGATCGACTACAAAATTATGCAGGTATCCAAGGGCAGGCTTTAAGATGGTTTAGATCCTACTTGTCCGATCGCTACCACTTTGTTTATTTAAATGGGGAGTCATCTCAGTTATCACCAGTGAAGTATGGAGTGCCACAAGGATCTGTTCTAGGTCCTCTACTATTTTCAATATACATGCTGCCCCTTGGTAATATTATTAGAAAACACGGAATTGGTTTCCATTGTTATGCTGATGATACTCAACTATATATCTCAACAAGACCAGATGACACTTCTGAATTATCGAAGTTAACAGAGTGTGTTAAAAATGTAAAAGATTGGATGACCAATAATTTTCTGCTATTAAATTCAGATAAGACAGAGATATTACTTACTGGACCAAAAAACAGTACACAGAATCTTTTGACTTACAATCTACAACTAGACGGATGTACTGTTACTTCCACTACAGTCAAAAGTCTGGGTGTTATATTAGACAGAAACTTGTCTTTTGAAAATCATATTTCTCATGTTACAAAAACAGCATTCTTCCATCTTAGAAACATTGCCAAGCTACAAAACATGTTACCTGTTTCTGACGCAGAAAAGCTAGTTCACGCATTCATGACCTCTAGACTGGACTATTGTAATGCACTACTCAGTGGTTGTTCTGCATTTTCAATAAACAAGCTACAGATAGTCCAAAATGCAGCTGCTAGAGTCCTTACCAGGTCAAGAAAATATGATCATATTACCCCAATTTTAAAGTCTCTGCACTGGCTACCTATTAGGTTCTGCATCAGCTACAAAATATTACTTCTTACCTATAAGGTACTTAACGGTTTAGCTCCTGCGTACCTAAGTAGTCACGCTACAATCCATCACGCTCCCTAAGGTCGCAAAACTCTGGACTGTTGGTAGTTCCTAGGATAGCAAAGTCCACTAAGGTAGAGGTAGAGCTTTTTTGCATTTGGCTCCCAAACTCTGGAACAGCCTTCCGGATAACGTTCGGGGTTCAGACACACTCTCTCTGTTTAAATCTAGATTAAAGACACATCTTTTCAGCCAAGCATTCAAATAATGCATCTCAAAAACTTTTCCTGCAGTTATACCTGATCAAATGCTCATTATTAATCTTTTAGCTCTGGTTGAACAAATCTTTCTTTGCTTGCTTTGAACAGCAGCTACGCTAATTATGTTCCTATTCGTTCTCTATTTCTGCCATGGGATTGACATCCCATGGTAACTAGAAACTCACAAGCTCCAGTGTGGATCCAGAACACTTAAGAAGAGATGATGCCAACCCCTCAGAGGACTTCAGATGATGCCAACCCTGAAACAACATACAGCACTCCAGATTTTGCTACTAATTTATGGTGTTTTTTTGTCTGTTTGATTACGTCATTAATTGATCTTTACCATACATCTCTGCCATATGTACATCAACTTGACATAGTCACCATTAGTAAGCTACTGCTAAATATATTGTAAAAACTTTAATTTGGTGCTTTTTTTTAAAACTTTAAAAAAGTTGCTTTTCAACGATATGTTTCGTGAAGAGCACTATACAAATAAATTTGAATTGAATTTGAATGGCCTATTTTTGAAGCATGTCTCAAAATACCTTGTTGTTGAATTCTTTGTTGGATCATTACCAATACAAGATAATGTTCTTGTTAATGTTTACTAATAAACTTATTAAAAATTACCTAATTAACGTCACCATTTCATGTAAATTAATATCCTTACAAATATCAGTAAACTTTCAGTTCATATGATGATGCATTTCTTGAAAATATACCAATGATTTTAACAGATGTTATACAGTGATAATTTATTTATTTTTTGTTGAAGGTGCAATAGGAGATCTTGGAAAATGCTAAATTTAGCCTGATAGCACTGAAAGCCAACGTCCCACCCTCCCGGCAAATCACAGTCCAAAGCCACGCCTCCTGAATGTATGAGCGCATGCAGACTAGACGACCAGCGACAGCATTACTACAATACATTATAACACCAAGTTGAAATGTTCAACAGCCCAAATAGGAAAACTGTGTGGTGCTAATAATGCACAGGAGACGAGAAGATGGCAGATTTTTTCCGGGTTTAATAAAATGCCTCACGCGTCGATACACCCGTCCGCATACATGGGGATCGCGCAAAGAAAATGTACACAAGCATTCAACTCAGGTCACAAACAGAAAGGAAATATATAAAATAAAGAGAGACAGATGCCGGTAGAGCGAGTCATCTCTTCACCTTTCCAGAACCTACAGACACACATTATGCACATGCGCAGTTGTCAGTCTGCCTCAAAACTACCGTAAATGCTCTAGTGGCCGTAACAACATCACATGTCATTAACTGCGAGAACACTTTATAGTACAGTTAGTAAAAGTATTACAGAACCAGGAAGGAAGATCAGATTGTTGATGCTTGCCTGTATGTGAACGCGTCGTGTGGCGTATGCTGTCTGCGTGAACAGGGTGTGCAGAGGTATGCAAAAACATATGTTGACAGGCAGGTACGTCAGCCTATCGTAATATTCAGACCGAGCATTTTGATTGGACGAACATTTCTTGAAGCATTCCTTCCACAGAATATATAAATACATATAAATACATCTAGACCACTTAACTTTATGATTGGTATCGGGATGTGAAGAGACTTTCAACCAGCATGACAAAAAATGTTTCTGAAGAAAATCACCTATTGCATCCTTAATGTATATTACTTTTGCTGCAAATAAGTTTAGGTACAGGTTTGGTGGTATGGGTAGGTTTGAGGGCTGGTTAAGGGATCAGAAGTGTACAAAGGTCCGTTTGATTACTATAGGGGAACACTGTTCAATGTGTTTATATTCCATTGTTTTGATAAATGAACAAGCATTTTCTTGAAGAACTGCTCCCAAATTACAATATGTGCTGTTTTTAGCAAACATTTAGCTAAACTTAATGGACCTTTATCTCACTTCCTATATCCGGTAAGCGAAGCAGTGTATCCCCACTTCCGCTCCCCTCGCAATGCAATGAAATTAATGCGAGAATCTTCTCTTTCCTTTTTTTCGCCGGTGTTACTGCAGTGTACCTGGCTGCTTTTATTCTAAACGACGACACACTGCCTCAGTTGTCACGATCTCCTGACACAACACAGATGAGATGCGTGGGATGAATTACGGTCCTTCAAAAATATTACAAGGGAGCACGTTAGCATGGAGTATGCATTTCGAAACTGAGGGTGTTTAGGCCTACACCTCATATCACCTGCGGAAATGTTCCTATTAATATATTTCTCTTCCAAATGTGCATTCTGAATAATAAATAAATTTAACCTGCTGCAGTCAATTTCGTCTTCTCATTAACAATGTTTTTCTCATCATATTTTATACCTGTTTACATTAAAATACATTTTAATTAAACACCCTTACAAAATTAACCATGGATTTACTATAGTAAATGTAGTAACCATGTTATATTTTATTTTTTCTGCGGACTGATTTCCATTTGTATTGCCATAGTTTTACTACACATACCATGGTTAATTCTCGTAAGAGCAGTATTAAAATAGATGAATGAATGCGTGGGCGTTGCCTTAAAGAAATAACAATCCTGAACATTTTAGCTAATTAATCTTAGACCGTATAACGCGTTGACAGCGTGATTTGAGTATTAATTAAGAATTTCGGCATAAACGTAAATTACATACAGTGCAATGTCTGTGAATGAAAAATGACTGAATAAAGACTAAAATTTCATACAAATGAATAAATATGTTGATTTTGATTTTATTTATAAGGTCTCACACACACTGCAGCACTGAGCGGTGTGGTGAAATCACGCATGTTTATGAGCCGTGGGTTTCTCAGATCGGTATGTTGGATTAAAACTAAAAGTTCCGTTGCGTTTGGAAAATTCTGTGCACAGTAATCATCACAATATTTCTTCGCCTGTCTCTGAAAATGTCCGGATTTTGAAATCATCCTGCAGATGCTCATTTTAACAGGCTTTTATTCAACTAGTGATTACAGCATATTGAAAAATATACATAACCGGAAGAATCGATACACTGCTTCGACAAGCGCTTCCGGTGTTCAATTCCAGTGCGATAAAGGTCCATTAACTACCTTTTACACAAATGCTGTTACAGCAGCTAAAAGTCTGATGCCCATAAAGGTACTGAATGATTAGTAAATGTTTATGAACATTTATATACATATGTATATGATGTATTCATCATATTTATGATGAATAGTTTTAGATTGGGTACTGCAAAAACATGAACAAGTAATTAATAAATGCTAATTTAGTTAAAAGTAGAAAATAGTAGTAGAAATAGTAGAAGTCTCACACAACAACAACAACAAAAAGACCAAATAAGTGACCTTTACAGACTGTGATTATGACTTAATGAACAGTATGTTAACACGAATAGTTTGTGAAGTGCTTAAAACTGTTCATTAAGCTTAACAACAAACTTTTTCTCAACATTTGTAAAAAGAGTATTAGATAATATGTGAACTTAAGTTTAATGACATTTGATAGCATTCAAAAGTAGATTAACAAATGAGCTTTTAATCATTGTTTCTGTTAAAATCATTTGTAGATTTTTAAAAGGTACATGATCGTATGAATTGAAATTTTAATAACATTTGTAAGCATTCACTAACGATCCATTAAGCACTATATAATGTTTGTTAATGATTTATTAACAAAAGCTATTATAAAGTGTTACCGCGTCAGTGTAATATCCATATGGCAGTAGTATACAGCTGTAAGGTGATACAGGTTATGTGTCTAGTTACTGTAGCATCTTTCATTCAATCAAAATGTGTCCTCAGAATGTGGTCTGTGAAGTTTCAGCTCAAAATATCTCACAGATCATTTATTATACCAAGCTGTTTCAGTGGAAACAACAACAACAACAGCAAAAAAGCTGTTTTCAGATTTGTCTCGTTAAGTGTAAATGAGCTGCTGCTCCCCAGATCCTTTTTCACAAGAGGGCCGTGCCTTTAGAGCTTGTGCCTCAGATACTCTGCGAACAATAACAAACAAGTCATCTGTTTGTTTTTGATTATCATCTGTATTGCGGTCACACTCAAGTGTCACTGCAGTTCTTTATCATCATGACAGTTTATCATTTGGATAAGTCTTTAAAGCTTCTGATTTGCAGTTTTATGAGCACATGCACAAATGCGTGCACAGAAAGCAGACTGCCATGCAATGCGTGCCACACGAGTACATCTGCAAGTGTCCACTAAGTAGCCAGTTCTTGGTCAGAAAAAACTGCAATGACAACCAGCCTTCATGCCAGTAGTCAACATTTGGCTAAATTCTTCCCCCTGGTTTGTCTTGGTACGTTTTACCCAGCGGACTCTTGCTCTCCACTTATTATTAGCATTTAGATCTCTGCCAGGCTGAAGATATAAAGCGACCACTTTCCCCTGCAACTCTCGTGCACACTTTTTCAGCTCATTTCCATCTATTGCATCAGCATCTTTGGCTCCCTCTTAACTTTATGCTCAGGTTGTGGGTCAGTTGGCCTATCTAGGTAAACAGATCATGTCTTTTTTCTAGCAAGTGCAAATTTTCTGTGCTTCTTCCTCTCATATTTCTTGCTGTAGATCCAAAAAGGTGGGAGGATGATCTCTTCTCTACGACGCAGATGAACAGTTTACATGTCAGTCACAAAAGACCCCCGCAACAACTGCTCTAGCTTGGTTATCTATTTATGGACTGACCCTTCCTTTCCTCACATATTTTCTCTAAATCATTTGTATGTATCATAGAAAGTCAGGGATTTTTAATCAGAATGCTGCCTGTAAACAAAAGTATAGTGAGGCTGAAGACTCTGGATAAACTCTGGATAACAAGATGGGCTCCTAAGATTCAGTTATATGTCCAATGTGTAACCATCAACCTAGAACAAATTGCTGTCTAATTTCAGTTCATAGCTGACTGAATTATAGCTACTCTATGTGCATTAATTTCACCCCTCTCTCATTTTTTCTTGTGGAAAACTGCCTCACCTTATCCCACTTTCTTCTATAATTATTATGATTTGATAAATAAAGGAGACAGACAGTACATCACGGCACCTCTCAACATCACACACCCACAGAATATCTATGCACTTCACACATGCACAACTTGGTCTTGCATATACACAGAATGTATGCCATTATTTATGAACGTTTAAAGGTAGAGGGATAAGGGCTAAGTGTTTTGTCTGTTCTTTGTATATGTGTGTGTTTCTCTGTTAGCTCCATGGAGAGACTGTTAAATCATTCAGACTACATCTGAATGACCAGCTCATGTTTCACTTTGTTTGCAAGTCTTTGCTGGTTAAGTAGACACAGTCCACACACACACACACACACACACACACACACACACAATGATTTGAGTTATGTGGGGAGGTTCAGTGTCTACAGTGAGGTCAGTGGAATTGAAACAGAGGGAATAGTGGGGACAGGTTTAAGCGTTGAGCTTTGTTTTAATGAAATTTAATAATCAAGTCATTCCGCATTTAATCATTATTATCTATTGGTCACAAATGTGACCCTGGACCACAAAACCAGTCATAAGGGCTAATTTTTCGAAATTGAATAGATTTAGGATAGGATAGATGTTAGGATAGGACAATATTTGGCCGAGATACAACTATTTGAATATATGGAATCTGAGGGTGCAAAAAAAGAAAATCACCTTTAAAGTTGTCCAAATGAAGTTCTTAATAATGCATATTACTAATCAAAAATGAAGTTTTGATATATTTACGGTAGGAATTTTCATGGGACATGATCTTTACTTAATATCCTAATGATTTTTGCCATCAAAGAAAAATTGGTCATTTTGACCCATACAATGTATTTTTTGGCTACTGCTACCAGTATACCCCAGCGACTTAAGACTGGTTTTGTGGTCCAGGGTCACAAATTTTTTAATAGGCCTGTCAAATTTAATGTTAATGCACATATGAAGAGTGGAAGCACTTTTGCTTTTTGGTATGTTCTATGACACATATGATGATATGTAAAATTTTAGTTCTTTACTTACCAGTAAAAGAGATAAGAGTTTTTGTAGATGATTATCGTCTTCTTCTTCTTCTGCTGCTTCTTCTTCTTCTTCTTCTTCTTCTACTACAACAACAACAAAACCTTTACATATTTATTCCTAAATCCTATTTATTAATCCTTAATTAAACCTAGTAATCCTAAATTCAATCTGTTGTTAAACTCTTGCAACCTTTTTTTTTTTTTTTTTCAATGAAAGATGTACTCCTGTACTGTACTCTAAGCACCTCTATTTGTTTTTTTCTTTCAATCTCATACCCTCTGCACTTTCTTAGAACATGCTCGACTGTTTCAGGTTGATCACATCTGACACAACATCCGTATTCACGTTTTCCATGATATGAAGTGACTGATTAAGTGCAGAGTGTCCGATTCTAAGACAAGATATTATACTGTCTTCCCTTCTATTTCCAAAACGTCTCCTCTCACTTCCAATGAATCTCTGAATATTATACAGATGTCATCCTTTACCCTCACTATCTTATTTTCTTTGCCACATTTTATTTACAGCTCTTTTAATTACCCCTGAGGCGTCCTTACTTTCAGTTTACTCAATGGAACATCAAACTCCGTGTCTGAGTGTTTTAATGCTTATTTAGCTATTTGATCCACCACCTCATTTCTCTCAACTTGAGATGCTTAAATGTACATGGATGTTCTGTGAATGTTAGACATAAGACGAGGTAAGTCTTACAACTCAGTTATTCCAAATCAGGGGTGTCCAAACTCTGGATAGAGTACAACAAAGCCAAAACCCAGCAATTTAGAAATCCGTGTTCAGGGAAAAGAGGAAGTATGCCACCCTAATAGTAATACGTATCTAATAACAGGACACCTTGTTCTGTAGGGTGCTTACAAAAAAACTTATTTTACAGATGTGGAAGTTGGACTCTGTCCCCACCTTTGAGATGAGGGCCAGATAAATGGGAAATGTGCCTAACTAAAAAAAAAAAAAAAAAAAAAAAAAAAAAAAAGATTTATATTGACTTATATTTAAAGACAAATGATCAAATTTTATTAAGATCTGGAAACAAAAACGGTTACATTTACAGGAAGGCTGAGATGTTTGAAGGTCATTATGTGTTTACAGGGCTCTTGACTCCTTTAAATAGAGTGTTTGTTTGTGCTTTATTTTAATTTTTGTTGCAAGAGAAGTGACTATGTGTTTTTAATTTCTTGATAGTGTAAACTTTCTGTTAAGACTCCCAGAGGAAGGAAAAATCTAAAGTGAGATCTCTTTAACATCCCAAATATTTCTCCTAGACAGAAATGAGTCTTGGATGAGATCTCTTCATCATCATCATCATCATCATCATCAGCATCACACACTGTGCTCAGATTTTTCTTTTTTAGCTAGAGACGCTGGATCTTTCACGTTTGTCTGCTTAAACGTTTAGAAGAGATCTCAATAACATAACACACTGTGCTCAGATTTTCCCTTAAGCTAAAGACTCTGGGGTCTCATATTCATCTCCTTTACAGTTTTAGAAGAGATCTCACCACTTTACAAAGTGTGCACCAAGTTAAGTACTTGAAAGGCACTAAATAAATGGAAAACAAATCATAAATTCAGTTTAAGGCCATATTAGAAGAGAAATTATGCAGAAATAATGAATTTTACTTTTTAAAGGATAATGTTTATGTGCTTAAGATATATAATTTGATGTTGGCAATAGTAACAAACCCAATGCCTTTATCAAAACTGATTTGCAGAAAAAAATAACCATGGAACTTTCTTTGCTGAAAGGCACATCAATGGCAATGTCACACCCCTGTGGACGGTTTTGTTGGTTTCACCCTTCTGTGCCCTTATATGGTCTTTCCAGTTCCGTTTCTTGTTAAGTCTTCATTGGTTAATTACCCACACCTGTTTTTGTCTTGTTAGCACCCCTTTATAAGTTTGATTCAGTCCCTTGGTTCTCGTCTGATCTTAACATTATGTGAGTGTGTGTTCCTCTGCTGTTCCTGTACCCTTGTTTGGATTTTATGATTAAAGCACGTTTGTTATATTTCCTCGTCCTACGTCCTGAGGATGTGCTTTTGGGTCTGCGGCAAGGTGGTCGGAGGTTGGAGCGATATGCAGAGGATTTCCTCGAGCTCGCTAACCAGCTGAGCTGGCATACGTATGAACTGTCCACTCCGTCATGGCCTCCCGGACTGTATACTCCGCCGTGGCCCCCCGAGCTCCCTGATCCGCCATGGCCTCCTGTAGGGCTGTGACGGTCGCAGTGACAACTGCGCCACCGCGGTCGACGGTTGCTATCGTGGTGGTCACTTGCCACCGGCCGTACTGCACGTGACGTCACACAATTTATAACAA
The DNA here is from genome assembly GCA_036247105.1 of Cirrhinus mrigala. Taxonomy (NCBI): domain Eukaryota; kingdom Metazoa; phylum Chordata; class Actinopteri; order Cypriniformes; family Cyprinidae; genus Cirrhinus; species Cirrhinus mrigala. Next base: position 761,045 of record CM070011.1, on the reverse strand, counting down.
GCATAAAATACAGTATTTCTACAACAATTATTCTGCCGTGGCCATATTTAGTGTCCCCGCCGGCAGCTGCAGCGATCACCCCTGTGGACGGTTAAATATTAATTTTCTTGCAAGTGATTGCGCTGACGTCTCCATGTCCTGCAAAGCGCATTTAGCTTCCACTCTCCAACAAACGATTGTATGTGCATTATAGCGTGCAGTTATCTAAGTTAACATTTAAAATAACATTGTGATATGCTTGAATATTTTATTTTAGGCAAGTCGTGATAATTTGAGAAGGTAAAATTGATCAAACATAGGCTCAACTCACTGCCTGCCTCTGGCCACTTGGTGGTTATGTTAAAATCTTAATTTCGTTATGGCAAAAATCTTAATTTAACAAAATTGTTCCAAACATATTTCTAAATTAACTTTATAAAGAAACGAAAATAAATATAACCACATTCCTTTAAAAAACAAACTGAGCTATTTTAATGAACGCAACAGGGAAAGCGAGAGAAAAGACTCAGGCCGGTAATTTTGATGAGCCGTCGGACAAGGGTTGGGCGAGGTTGTTATGAATTAATGCAAGAAATGTTTGTTTAATATTTACCGTTCTTATTTTGGCTACTTTCTTATTTAACTGTATAATTTCTTTGATATTTACTTTAGCGTTTCGTAGGTTGAAATAAACATGCACATTTGTTATGTTTCAAAATTATATATCAACACCACGCCACCGACGGTAGTTGGTTCATTACCACCACGGTGGAAAAAATCTGCCACCGTCACAGCCCTAGCCTCCTGGACTGTGTGCTCTGCCGTGGCTCCCCGAGCTTCATGACCCGCCATGGCTTCCTGAGCTCCCTGATCCGCCCTGGAGGCCTTCCCTCTCTCCGCCCTGTGTCTGCCCTGCACAAGCCTTCAGGGCACCCACCCTCTCCCCGGTGTATATGTTACGGCGCGAGTCACGCCCTCCGGGAGGGGGGAGTAATGTCATACCCCTGTGGACGGCTTTGTTGGTTTCGCCCCTCTGTGCCCTTATATGGTCTTTCCTGTTCCGTTTCTTGTTAAGTGTTCATTAGTTAATTACCCACACCTGTCTTTGTCTCGTTAGCACCCCTTTATAAGTTTGATTCAGTTCCTTGGTTCTCATCCGATACCTCATATGTTATGTGAGTGTGGGTTCCCCTGCTGTTCCTGTACCCTTGTTTGGATTTTATGATTAAAGCATGTTTGTTATATTTCCTCGTCCTATGGCTCCTTCCTACACACAAGCCTGACAGGCTTAAGACTCAATCTTGATTATTAATTGACTAATTTGATCATTAATACATATAACATGGCAGAAATGTTTGAGCTCATACTGAGACATTTGACTTTGTGCACACTTTGTTGTTGCAACACAAGTTGCTGAGTTCACTTCTGAAATTTACAGGAAACAAATGTGAGAGCTCCCTTAAGTGTAGGAGAAACATATAAGTATAGTGTGTGATGTTGTGACAGATCCAGTCTCTAGCCAAGCAGAAAGATCTGAGCACAGTGTGTGACATTGATGAGATCTCTTCTAGACCGCCAGATAATATGACAAATATAAGACCACCAGAGTCTCTAGCTTAAGAGAAAAATCTGAGCACAGTTTGTGATGATGAGCTCTCTTCTAAAACTTTAAGAAAGACCATTGTGAGAGAGAGACTATTTTGTCTCAGGAGACGAATGTGAGAAACAGGAGACTCACGCAAAAAGTCTCCATTTGATGTTAAAGTAACCTAATTTTTGTAGAGCAAAAAGACAGAAGGTGGCCATTGAAGACAAATTTAAAGCAGCAACCTTTGATATTCTGAAATGTATAATGCAATTTAAATGTTAGTTTTAGTATTTACAATGCTAGTACAGGTTTAACATTTCTCCTAAAATAAAATTGAAGACAAAGCTGATGTCTCAATGATACATATAAGAGAATTACTCATTAGTTCCATTACAATCAGAGATGGAAAGTAACAAATTACATTTTCACATTGTAACACCACGCCAGCAGAGGGAGCCCTCAACCATAGACTGTCTGTTACCGCTCCCTCTGCTGCTTCTACAGTTACTTCCTGTTTGGCAGCCATATAAGGCAGGCCATGCCAAACAACTCCTGTGAAGTATTGTTTTGCCTGTGTGGACTCTACTAAGCATTTTCTCTGATTTCCTTGCCTTGTTTTTGTTATTTTCCACGGTTTTGTTTCTTGTCATAGTTTTGCCTTGTTTTTGCCATTGTTTCGTTCTGTTTCATTGCCATAGTTTTGCCTAGTTTTATAGCCTTGTTTATTTTGCTTCCTTGGACTGCTCACTTGGACTTTGACCCTCTGCCTGTTTATTTTGGATTTTGATTTTGTCTTTACCCACGTGTTACTGTTCGCTTGGAGATCTACCCTGCCTGTCTTGACCACGTTGTCAAGCTTGCATCTGGATCTATTATGCTTCCCACGAGTCATCGTTACAGAATACTTCGCCTACCAAGGATCCAGCAGTTTTAAGAATACACAACCATGAACCCAGCAGATCGCCTTGTTCGACTACGTCAAGGTAATCAACCCACTGAGAACTATGTGGCTGATTTCTGTGACTTTAATGAAGCTTTTTTGAAGGACATTTTTTGTTTTGGTTTAAATAAGGACATATCATCCAAAATGCCACGTAATACCCCTCATTGGACTCTGGTCCGTTACATTGACTTTGCTTTGCTTTTGGGTGGTTCTGCATTCACTGTGGGGATCACGGATGAAGGACCCCGTGATCCTCCAGTACCCACCAAACCAAAGAATACCAAAGAAAACAGCCAGAGTCTGTTTACATTATGCTGGCCACTCAAAAGCCTCATTGCACAACATCTGCCACTCCAAGGCCTGCTCACGTCACGTCTCCTGCTCCAAGACCTGCTCACGTCACGTCCACTGCTCCAAGGCCTGCTCACGCCAAGCCTGCCGCTCCAGGGCCTGCTCACGCCAAGCCTGCCGCTCCAGGGCCTGCTCACGCCAAGCCTGCAGCTCCAGGGCCTGCTCACGCCAAGCCATCCCAGAGCCTGTTCACAAGATGGCCGCCTCATCTGAGTCCCCGGCCAAGATGGTTGCTACGCCTGAGCCTCATCAGTCCAAAATCATCCCATTAGAAGCTCATCCCATATTTGGTACACCCGAAGCTAATCAAGTGATGCCTGATCCTCCGGTGTCAAGTCAAGTCAGGGCTGCACGTTCAGTGCCAAGTCAAGTGACAGCTGTGTTTCCTGAGCCACATCAAGTTACAGCTGTTCTCCATGAATCAAGTCAAGTCACAGCTGTTCTCCATGAGTCAAGCCAAGACACAGCTGTTGTTGTCCCTGAGTCAAGCCAAGTTACAGCTGTTGTGTCTGAGTCAAGTCACGTTACAGCTGGGTTGTCTATGTTAAGCCAAATCACAGCTGATCTCTATGAGCCAAGCCAAGTTACAGCAGATCTTCATGAGCCAAGTCAAGTTACTGCTGTTGTTCTCGAGCCAAGTCAAGCCACAGCTGACCTTCACGAGCCAAGTCAAGTCACAGCTGACCTTCACGAGCCAAGTCAAGTCACAGCTGATCTTCCTGAGCCAAGTCAAGTCACAGCTGACCTTCATGAGCCAATTCAAGTCACAACTGGTCTTCACGAGCCGGATCAAGACACAGCTGTTCTTCATGAGTCAAGTCAAGCCACGGCAGACCTTCCTGAATCAAGTCAAGAAACAGCTACACTCCTAACAGAGCCTCTTCACGACATGGCTATTAGTACAGGGCCTCGCCAAGCCATGGCTGTCCTGCCAGAACCTCACCAGGTCCCGTCTGACCTTTCAAAGCCACGTCACGTCTCAGCTGATCCTCTAGAGTCTCGTCACGTCTCAGCTGATCCTCTAAAGCCTTGTCACGTCTCAGCTGACCTCCTAGAGCCTCCCCAGCCAACATTTGTATGTGGGGCCCATATGGGTATGAACTGGGCTGAAAAATGGGCCCCATATAGGATTGTCCGCGGGTTCCATAATGGCCCCATGTTAACTGCCCACATGGATTTCATATAGGATTGAACTTGTCACAAAGTGGGACCCAACTGGGCAACATGCACAACACCCATCTTGGTCCCAGCTTTAACCCAGCTAACATTTGATTGTGGGGCCCATGTAGGTTTGACATGGGCTGAAAAATGGGCTCTATATGGGATTGTCCGTGGGTTCCATAATGGCCCCATGCCAATTGCCCACATGGATTCCATATGGGATTGCACTTGCCACTTGGTGGGACCCAACTGGGAAACATGTGCAAGACCCATCTCGGTCCCAGCTTTAACCCAGCTAACATTTACATGTGGGGCCCATGTGGGTTTGAAATGGGCTGAAAAATGGGCTCTGTATGGGATTGTCCGTGGGTTCCATAATGGCCCCATGCCAATTGCCCACATGGGTTTCATGTGGGATCACACTTGCCAACAGGTGGGTCCCAACTGGGCAACAAGCGAAAGACCCATCTTGGCCCCATCTTTACTACATGGGCTGAAATATGGGTTTTAAGTGGGTTTGTCCACGGGCTCCATGTTGGCCCCATGCTACATAACCATGTGGGTTTTATGCAGGATTTACCTGGGCTTTAGGTGGGGCCCATCTAGGGAACATATGCAAAACCCATCTGGGTTCCATCTAAATATGGGTTTTACATGGGTTTGTCCACGGGTTCCATGTTGGCCCCATGCAATTTACCAATGTGTGTTTTATTTAGGATTTCACTGGGTTTAAGGTGGGGCCCAACTATGAAACACACACAAAACCTACCTAGGTCCCATCTTCAAACTCTATGTGGGAACTACATGGGATAAATTATGGCTTGCAAGTGGGATTAAAAAAAAAGAAGTTTTAAAGTTTTAAAGCATTAGCATACAGCAGTACACGGTGAGATTAAAATCTTTTCAAATTTCAATTTTATTGAAACTACCCATCATATTATGCTATATTCTGATACCTAATTGTTAAAATTATGTAATTGTTAAAATTAACAAATATTTTGAACTTGTATTTGAACCAGTGTTTACTGAAAGGTTTGAACATTTGCACATAGAAAATGGAGACAGAAGCAGCAGCAGCAACTAAACATTTTTCAGTACTGCTTACACTGCAGACAGACATTTGTGCATTCTAGACACCCTCAGTCTTCCTCTGTCTCTTGTCCCAGTAAACCATTTTGAGAGTTCCCTCTCAGATTCTTGCTGGTTGATCTTTGACATCAGTGCAGTATTCTTAAGAGCCTCTGCAAAACAAATATATATACAAATATATTTAAAAATAGGACATTTTAAAATTTGTCAGGAAGATGAGGTATGAAGATGCTGCCCTCCACTACAGTAAGGAAAACAGAGTAAAAGTAAAGGTGCTCGTTTACAGGCTATTCCAATAGACAACTTTTCTACAATGTGTTTAGTAAACGTGAAATATTATGTTACTTACACATTAAAATACTACAAAACAATAACTTTTACTTGGAGCAACTCAAGGGCAAGTAAATGACGACAGATTTTTTGTTTTTGCCAGCTATTCAAAATGATGCACAAAATGAGCTGATGTTGTTGTAATATTATATTAAAGAACATAATAAATGACTGCAATGTCAATCAAAAATTCTCTTTCTACTTATCAACTGTGAAGTGGTGTAGGACAACATTGTCCAAGTGACTGTTTCAGACTCTGATTTGTAGACACCTTGTTTTAAGCATGAGAAAGGGTATTTTTATTGCTTGGTTAGTATAAGCAGCACAACACAAAGCTTTGTGGCTCATCGTCTCGTAATCAGGATTCGAAAAAGATAAGATGTTAAGTTTGCTTTTTAAAACAAATGGATGGTTACACCATGTCAACACCAGACGTGAGCAGCGTGGTGTGGCGGAGCACGGCACAGCGTGACTAAATACAACAGAAACCATTATAACCAGTAGCTGTGTTTCCATTACCCTTCAAATTGCGCAAACTAAAATTGCGTATTGAAAATATGCCTAATGGAAACATCTACAGTACTGTGCAAAAGTCTTAGCCCACTAGTATTTTCACCAACAAAAAAATGGTTTTAAGTCAGTTATTTCTATCTTTTGTGTGTCAGTAGGAAATATCAGTTTACATTTCTAAACATTCATTTTGCCATTAATTGTAATAATCCAGTGAGATTTTTGTTTGCACAAGGAGTCTGACAACAGCCAGTGCTCCACACAGAGATCTGATGTGACCATCATCCAGTCTGTCTGGAATGACATGAAGAAACAGAAAAACTGAGACAGACTAAATCCAGAAGAACATCTCCAAGTTGCTTTAAGAAACCTACATGCAAAGCTACCTGAAAACTTATGCGCAAATGTACCTAGGGCAAAAGCTGTTTTAAACGCATATATGGTTTACCAAATGTTGATTTAATTTAGGTAATAGAAGTTAATTGATAAAATCTATTTATGGCATTATTTTTGACAGCATCCTCATTTTACAGCATTTTTACACAAGCGCCTAAAACATTTAACAGTACTTTGCATGTAGGTTTCTTAAAGCAACTTGGAGATGTTGTCACAGTTCTTCTGGATTTAGTCTGTCTCAGTTTGTTCTGTTTCTTCATGTCATTCCAGACAGACTGGATGATGGTGAGATCAGATCTCTGTGTGGAGCACTGGCTGTTGTCAGACTCCTTGTGCAAACAAAAATCTCACTGGATTATTACAATTAATGGCAAAATGAATGTTTAGAAATGTAAACTGATATTTCCTACTGACACACTACAAAACTAAAACCATTTTTTTGTTGGTGAAACAATACTGTATTTCGCAAAAAGTCCCATGTATCGATTTTTTTTTTTTTTTTTAAGCTCGCATGAGGTGGTTTTACAGGCAATTTAAAAAGGTATATTTTGCAAAACTGCAATTAAAACAGCTTTTTTGCATTTACAGGCTACCTTGCGTACATAAGTCACATTGATCATTTTTAATGTTCTATAACCTCAAAAAAAAAAAAAAAAAAAACACCTCATATGTGGCTGCTTATACAAACATTGACTACACAATGCTTGAATAAGGGGCTTTCCTTGCCATTAAAGCTTGGATAACCTTTTATTTACACTGCAAAAGTTTGCGGAACTGATCGCGGCCACTCTAGTCAAAGCTTGTGTTTACACCAGCTCTCCATGCTGCACCTGTTTAGATAGTTGCCTACGTCTCCTACAATTAAAATTAATGGCTAGTGCGGTGGCTGTGACATACGTAAACCTATGAACATCCATCGCCATGACTTATCGTGAGACGGAAAAAAATTACGTTTTAGTCTCATAACACTGGTTAATGAAAACGCTGTAATTTCGCAACATTGTTTTATTGACAACATCACAAAAGTTTTGTGCAAATCCGTGATGGAATTGCACCTAGTGTACTCTCTACACTGGATGCGGCGCGGCACGACACAACAAATCCCCGCTGGCAAACTGATGCCTCGTTTTATTTATGACATACTGACAAAGTTTAAAGGGGTCATCGGGTGCCCATTTTCCACAAATTTATACCTACAAATTTTGCTTAAAATTTCTCAGTGGTAGTGTAAAAAAACCCACCCATTTTACCATGTCAAAATCAGCCCTTTTTAGAGTGAGCCATTCTGTTGCATGTTCCTTTAAACGCTAATGAGCTCTGCCATTCCACCCCTCTCTTCTGTGGGGTGACGATCAGTAATGTTTACTTTAGCCGCATTTAACACTAGCACATTATTAGGAAAAGGCGAATTCCAAAGATGCATAAAAAACTCCCATATACTCACTTCTGCTGTAGGTGAAACTAGATTACAAATGATTCGCGTGAACATAGACGCATTTATGTAGGCTGCCGGGCGCATTTCCTTCAAAAACAAAAGTAACGTTGATCCTCTGCATCTTCAGCAGCTCAGATGTCGGGAGTAAATGATGAGTGCTACTATGTGCATTACTGCATCCAACAACAGAACACCTCAATCGCTCAGTCGGAGACAGTCTTGTCTTCCCCTGCACCAGAGTCGAAACAATAATGGTGGTCGGACTGTTCTCAGCGCTCACTCGGCTCATTTAGGGCGGGTTTAAGATAAAACTGTCATGTCAATCAACTATCGTAGGAGCGGCTTTGGTCGGTGTGACGTCACACCGACAAGACGCTGACAATGACCTTATTTGAAAAAAGGCATATTATCTGGATTACATTGGATTTTTCCCATATTAAGATTAATAAAATACCACTGGGTGAATTTATATCATTATAGGGTGGTTGTGTACACACACTGTCAACACACATTTATGTTCAAACTTGTAAAAAGGAGTTTTGCATCCGATGACCCCTTTAAATGATTTTCAGCGTTCGCTTGGTCACATCTAGTGTAGACAGACTGTCACGCCATGACAACTGTCACCTCTGTTGTAGACACGGTGTTAGTCATATACGAATAAGATTAAGTGGGGTTTGGATCGAGATTATGATCTTTAAATGATTAATCGCGCAGCTCTAATTTCTGATAATGTGTCTCCATCTATTTATGATAATATTTGAAGAGAAACATTACACATTTAATTCAGAATCATAACTATACATTGTATTAAAGGTATAGTTCACTCAAAAATGAAAATTCTGTCATCATTTATTCACCTTTATGTTGTTCCAAACGTTGGTAACTTTGGTGACAGTTGGCGGGCCCTAATGATTTCCATAGTATTTTTTTTTTCCTACTATGGAAGTTAATGGCTACTATGAACTGTTTGGTTATCTACATTCTTCAAAAAATCTTTTTTGTCTCCAACAGAAGAAAGAAATTCATACAGGTTTGGAAAAACATAAGGGTGATTAAGGGTAAATAATGCCAGAACTTTCATTTTGGGGTGAACGTTCCCTTTAAGAAAGTTATGTAAAATCAAATTAAGCAAAACCACTACATTTAGTAAAACCAAAACATCTCACATATCACAAAAAGTCAGTGAATTCATACCAGAAGTGAGGATGCAATGTAGCAGATAAAGGAAAATCCTCCTCCAAATTGGCAGTGATCAGCTGGATCCTTGGTGAATCTGTAGTGGGTGGGCCCGACGAGTCCTTAAAAAAAAAAAAACATTTCTTTTTTTCTTTTTTTTTACCATTTCTTTAAACATTCTTAAACAAAACATATTTAAATTGTACTGAAATTTGCCATTATCAGCCATTTTGGCAACATAAACAAATTGTCAGCTTTGAAACTGTTAGTTATGATCGAAACATGAACTTAATGCATAACAATCCCATCAGAAAAATGTAAATCCCCAAAAGAAAGACAAAGAGGATTCACAAAAAAATGGACTCTTCCCATATATATCTTTGCAAGGTAAATACAACTGTATCTTAAAAAAAGCCAATTTGTACACCACAATTACATCTAATATAATAGAATTTTACCTGCAGTTGCATTTATCCTGATATGACACATCTGAAGGCTGTGATGTTCTCCAGTGAATGAAATAAAGGACTGAAGATGATGACAAGACCTATTTCCCTTTCTTTGTGCCACCTCAGAAAAAGAAAGACAACAGGGAAAAAAAGTTACTCAGATTTTCTATCACCAGTGGAGGAAATGTCTTACAAATGTACTTATCATGATTATAATCATAGTTCAGGTCTGGAAACAGTGGTTAAAACTGACTAACATTTTACTGTAGTCTCTGTATTGGGTGTCTGTTTTCCCTGAAAAACGTGTGCTTGATCTAAAAATGTCTTATCATTGTCAATATCTTATCATTAGAAGTTACCAGTATTTGAAGAGGTGAAGTAAAAAAAAACAAACATTACATTCTCATACAACACTCTCAACTCTCCCATATATTCCAGTGTTTTCGAGTGTAAATTACAGTTTAATCATTCACTTCACTTATTCCAGTGCTCCTTTACTTCTCATGAGTTTGAGTTTTAAACTAAACATTAATACACACAAACACACAGCAACTTCAAACACTAATTTACATTGAAATATGTGCTAATATAGCCAGCGCGCTAATATGCTAATCGCGATTAGCCTCTCCCTTTTTCCTCTCACTCACATTCATTAATTATGGGCACAAATCATAACTTTATGATGGTTTGACTGAAAAATGTTTTGTTACCTGACATCGCCATATGTTTTCGGGATCTCACACATCCAGTCTGCCCCTTCCTCTGTGTTCACATTCCATCTTCTGTTCTCCGCTGACATGTCACAGTTCAAATTAGTTTACAATGAATTTAACAGGCACATAATCAGGAACTGCGCGAGCGAGTAATCTTACGGATCAGTGGCACGTACATCACCAAACTGATTAGTATATTTTCAAACTGCACGAGCAAAAAGGCGCGCGAGGCTGTCATTGGCCAGTTTTGTGAATGACAGTCAGATTAACCAATCTTGATGAAAGCAACCAGGTGAAACAACCAATAGAAATTGTTTCAGAGTGGTAACGGAAAATAAAGTTTTTTTTTTTTTTTAAACAAACGTGTGTGTATTTAGTTTTATTTAATTATTTATTTATTTTTGGCTGTATTATTTGATTAATTGGTCAAACAGTGTTTTCACTGCTCTTTTGAGATTAAAGCTGTATCTATTATAATTATTGTTACTAATGCTAATAATTAAAATTGTACATATACATTTGGATTTTGAAGAGGTGTTTTGATCAAAATATCATAAAATGCTAATAAATAAAATATTAATCATCATAATCATTCAAAAGGCAGATATTTCTTGTTAAAGACATTACATTTATTCAACATACAGATCTGTTTTTTATTTATTTATTTATTTATTTATTTTAAGATTTAAATTGTTAAAACCAAATTTGAATGATTTAGCATTATACATTATCAATTTGTGTCAATGTTAAAACAGCAGCTGACATTATTTCAATCATATTTCAACTTTGAAGGTCGGTCATGTGCCGACTAGACTGAAAAGAAAAGTCTGTACTGTTGGTCCAAAAAGAAAACTGAACACAAAACACAACAGATTTATGAATAAACCTCTCATTTTAAAATCTTCCTGGTCTACTGACATTTGATAAGACATTTGCTTTAAACATTACAGTGTTTACAATAACTTTTGTTAACTCTACAATACATAAATCCACTTTACTAACTAAATTACTTAGACAGAAATGCCATAGAAATATACAGAGCTACCGCACAAATGGAAGTTTAAAGACAATATTTTAAAGATGGTGATGCACTTCTTTCTCTGGAGAATAAGGTTAATACTGTACCCACATAGATACCACACCCACTGCCCACTCTGCACCTAGTACCTATATGTGTACTACCTAGGGCCCATGCAGTCAGCCTATATGGGACTGATTATGTTTGCTCATGTCTTACCCAGAATGCTTATGTCTTACCCAAGAGGGTGCCCTATTTGGATGACCAGACATGGCACTACCCGGGGACACGTTCAGCACATGATTTCTAAATTGCCTAAAATAACCAGGTGTTGGTTGTTTTCGCTGCGCTGATTGATTATTGTATGACATCAAAGTACCGCAACAACTATAGAGAGCAGAGCAGACGCTCCATCCTTTCGAATGTGTCCCCGGAAAGTGGCACGTTTGGTCACCCTACCACATATTAGTGATGGGAAGTTTGGGTCATTTTACTGACTCTCTCGTTTGATGTCCTTCATCAAAATGAATGAATCTTTACTTTTACCAACCAAATTCCCTGAAAACACCTACCTATGCAATCTTGATCATATTCTAAATGAGGAAATTATTATAATGCACCTAGACATAATTTGTAGGGAACATGAATAATTACTTTACCTTCAGAGTCTTTCATTCATTTGTCACATAACAGACGCAATAAACAGATCATCATCACAAATGACCCATCACTACCCCATATGTATTTCCCCATTCACAACCCATACAGTGATTACCCATGTGGGTACTACCTTGAGCCCATGTAGCAAACCTATAAAGGACTGATTGTGTATGCCCAATGTCTGACCCATATAGTTTGGCAAGAGGGCCCTACACGTCTTTCCCTGCTCAGAACCCATACAAAGATTACCTATGTGGGTACTACCTTGGGCCCATGTAGGCAGCCTATATGAGACTGATTGTGTTTACCCATGTTCTACCCATATGGTTTGACCAAGAGGGCCCCATATGTGTTTCCCCATTCAGAACCCATATAGCGGTAGCCTTTGTGGGTACTACCTCAGGCCCATGTAGGCAGCCTATATGGGACTGATTGTGTTTGCCCATATTTTACCCATATGGTTTGACCAAGAGGGCCCCGTATGTGTTTCCCCATTTAGTACCCATACAGAGGTAGCTTATGTGGGTACTATCTTGGGCCCATGTAGGCAGCCTATATGGGACTGATTGTGTTTGCCCATTTTTTACCCATATGGTTTGAACAAGAGGGCCCCATATGTGTTTCCCCATTCTGAGCCCATATAGAGGTAGCCTTTGTGGGTACTACCTTGGGCCCATGTAGGCAGCCTATATGGGACTGATTGTGTCTGCCCATATTTTACCCATATGGTTTGACCAAGAGGGCCCTATATGTGTTTCCCCATTCTGAACCTATATAGAGGTAGCTTATGTGGGTACTACCTTGGGCCCATGTAGGCAGCCTATATGGGACTGATTGTGTTTGCCCATGTTTTACCCATATGGTTTGACCAAGAGGGCCCCATATGTGTTTCCCCATTCAGAACCCATAGAGAGGTAGCTTATGTGGGTACTACCTTGGGCCAGTGTAGGCAGCCTATATGAGACTGATTGTGTTTGCCCATGTCTTACCCATATGGTTTGACCAAGAGGGCCCCATATGTGTTTCCCCATTCAGAACCCATACAGAGGTAGCTTATGTGGGTACTACCTTGGGCCCATGTAGGCAGCCTATATGGGACTGATTGTGTTTGCCCATGTTTTACCCATATGGTTTGACCAAGAGGGCCCCATATGTGTTTCCCCATTCAGAACCCAGAGAGAGGTAGCTTATGTGGGTACTACCTTGGGCCAGTGTAGGCAGCCTATATGAGACTGATTGTGTTTGCCCATGTTTTACCCATATGGTTTGACCAAGAGGGCCCCATATGTGTTTCCCCATTCTGAACTCATATAGAGGATGCCTTTGTGGGTACCGCCTTGGGCCAGTGCAGGCAGCCTATATGGGATTAATTGTGTTTGCCCATGTCTAACCCATTTGTTAAACCCATATGGGCCCCATTTGTGCTGCCCATTTCGAGCCCAAGCACTCATTTACCATTTGTGACCCAACTAGGTCCCACATAGGGAGCCCATCTGTTTTTGCCCATGTGGGACCTACTTAGCTGACCCAAGTGGGCCCCAGATAAGATGCCCAATTTGGGACCATGCCCACTTGGTACCCATGAAGACCCAGCAGAAACCATGTGGGGCCCACATACACATGTTGGCTGGGTCGTTACGTCTCAGCTGACCCCCCAGAGCCTCGTCACATATCAGCTGACATCCCAAAGCCTCGCCAGGTCTCGTCTCAGCTCCCAAGCCACGCGGAGCCCACACTCTCTAACCTCACAGTCTCCACACCCTCAAGCCCGGCAGGCATCCCACTATCCCCTGTGCGGCCGGTCATGGCGATCGCCATTTTAAGCGTGTGGGCTACACACTGTTCTCCAGAGGCCTCGTCAGACCACAGGCCTGCTCCAGAGGCCTCACCTGACCACAAGTCTGCTCCAGAAGCTTCGCCTAACCATGAGTCTGCTCCTGAGGCCTCGTCTGTCCACGGGTCTGTGCTAGAGGCCTTTCCTGTCCACGAGTTCGCGCCAATACCTCCTGAGGTGTCAGCATACGCTGTAGAACCTCCTAAGGAGGTGGCATCCATTTATGAACTCACCGTCCTGTCTGCTCATGAGTCTACTCCAGAGATCTCATTTGACCATAAGTCTGCGCCAATGCCCCTCGAGGTGGCGTCTCCGGCTGCAGAACCTCCCAAGGGGGCTGCGTCCTCCTATGAACTCTATGCCCATCCTGTCACAGTCATGGAGGCTACCTCTGAACTCCCTCCCTGCCATGTCATATCAAGAGGCCTATCATGAACTATCTGCCTGTCATGTCATGGCCAAGGAGGCCAATCATGGACTCCCTGCTCTGCCTGCTCTGTCTGCCCTGCCATGGCTCCCTGCTCTGCTTGCTTTGCCTGCCCTGCCATGGCTTCCTGCTCTGTCTGTCCCACCATGGCTCCCTGATCTGCCTGCTCTCCCTGCTCCACCATGGCTCCAGGCTCCTCCGAATCAAACATGGTGGACTTCTGCTCCTGTGTTCCACTGTCTGCCATTGCTCCATGGCCCAGGTCCTCCAAGGTTCTACTGTCTGCTACTGCTCCACGGCCCAGGCCCTCCGGTGTTCCTCTGTCTGCCACAGCTCTACGGCCCTGGTCCTCCAGTGCTTCACTGTCTGCCACTGTTCCATGGCCCAGGTCCTCCAGTGCTTCACTGTCTGTCCCTGCTCCACGATCCAGGCCCACCTCCTCTGCACGGACCTGGCCCTCCATCCCACCCCCTGTGTTGCCTCTGTTTCCCCACCCCCCTGGACTGTTGTTGTTGTTGTTGTTGTTGTTTTGAGCGCCAGGAGTCGCTCCTAGAGGGGGGGATTCTGTAACGCCACGCCAGCAGAGGGAGCCCTCAACGATAGACTGTCTGTTACCGCTCTCTCTGCTGCTTCTACAGTTACTTCCTGTTTGGCAGCCATATAAGGCAGGCCATGCCATACAACCCCTGCGAAGTATTGTTTTGCCTGTGCGGACACTACTAAGCGTTTTCTCTGATTTCCTTGCCTTGTTTTTGTTATTTTCCACGGTTTTGTTTCTTGTCATAGTTTTGCCTTGTTTATGCCATTGTTTCGTTCTGTTTCATTGCCATAGTTTTGCCTAGTTTCATAGCCTTGTTTATTTTGCTTCCTTGGACTGCTCACTTGGACTTTGACCCTCTGCCTGTTTATTTTGGATTTTGCTCTTGTCTTTGCCCATGTGTTACTGTTCGCTTGGAGATCTACCCTGCTTGTCTTGACCACGTTGTATTCATTAAAGCTCGCATCTGGATCTATTACGCTTCCCACGAGTCATCGTTACACACATTAATGTAATTGAGTAGGTTTTTTTTTTTGTGTCCTTCTACTTTTTAAAGTAGTTTTCAAAATCTATAATTTTACTTATGTTTTGTATGAAGTATTGTGCTTCCCTGCATAAAATAGGTAAATAAATAGATAAAAAACAACAAAAAAATGCAAAGAAAAAAAAAATAAAAGAAAAAATAACGCCCTGGAAACTACTGCAGTTAATGTTAGGCAGAAGAACAAACTAGCGCTAAAATTACAGGAAAGATGGAGACAGACAAGGCAGATGTAATGCAGACCCAGCTGAAAGCGAAACCCTGCTTTGCGAGTGGTGAGTGGATTCTAGCATAAACACCTCTGATTGGCCATTGCATTCAAGAAATCAACAGTTATGTCAGTGATTCGCTACATTGCTCACCACTGCAAAAAGATGTTGTAAAGTGAAACTTTTGAGCATAGGCAAATAAGCACTAAATAAAGTCTTTTATATTATTACAACTTCAACTGTGAGTAAAAGTCGATTAATATTTTGAATCTAATTCATTACATGAAGTGTCGATTAATTAATCTAATCAATCGCATATTAATCAAAAAATAAATTTGACTGCGAAAATACCTACAAAAGATTATTTAAATCTATTTTGGTGTTAAATGAGAAAGTAGACATTACAAATTGTAGCTTTAGGAAGAAATATTTTATTTGATTCAGCATAAAAAGGAATTACACAGAAACATTTAGGCTGCAATGGCCTAATGTGAACTATGGAACATAAAAGAAAACATCTCAGTATTTTTTGTTTGTACAATGAAAGTCATGGTAACCAAAACAGCTTTGTTACCAACAGTCTTCAAAATACTTTCTTTTATGTTCCACGAAAGAAAGGTTTGAAACGACATGAGGGTAAGTAAATCATGACAGCAATATATATTTTTTAATTTTTCGTTAACTGCGTTAAAATATTTATTATTATTTTTTCATAACTAATTAATTAAGTTAACGGGTTAAACTGACAGCCCTATATATTTATTTTCATGACTATTTACATTGTAGATTCTCACTGAAGACATCAAAACTATGAATGAACACATATGGAATTATGTAGTAAACAAAAAAATTGTGAAATAACTGAAAACATGTTTTATATTTTAGATTCTTCAAAATAGCCACCCTTTGCTATGATTACTGCTTTGCACACTCTTGGCATTCTCTCGATGAGCTTCATGGGGTAGTCACCTGAAATGGTTTTCCAACTATCTTGAAGGAGTTCCCAGAGATGCTGAGCACTTGTTGGCCCTTTTGCCTTCACTCTGCGGTCCATCTCATCCCAAACCATCTCGATTGGGTTTAGGTCAGGTGACCGTGGAGGCCAGGTCATCTGGCGCAGCACTCCATCACTCTCCTTCTTGGTCAAATAGCCCTTACACAGTGTGTTTGGGGTCATTGTCCTGTTGAAAAATAAATGATGGTCCAACTAAATGCAAACAGGATGGGATGGCATGTCCCTGCAGGATGCTGTGGTAGCCATGCTGGTTCAGTGTGCCTCGAAAAATTGAATAAATCCCCAACAGTGTCACCAGCAAAGCACCCCACACCATCACACCTCCTCCTCCATGCTTCACGGTGGGAACCGTGCATGTAGAGACCATCCGCTCCCCTTTCTGCATCACACAAAGACACGGTGGGTGGAACCAAAGATCTCAAATTTGGACTCATCAGACCAAAGCACAGATTTCCACTGGTCTAATGTCCATTCTTTGTGTTTCTTGGTCCAAACAAATCTCTTCTGCTTGTTGTCTTTCCTTAGTAGTTTTTTTTTTAGCAGCTATTTGACCATAAAGGCCTGATTCGCGCAGTCTCCTCTGAACAGTTGATGTAGAGATGTGTCTGCTACTAGAACTCTGTGTGGCATTAATCTGGGCTCTAATCTGAGGTGCTGTTAACTTGCGATTTCTGAGGCTGGTGACTCAAATGAACTTATCCTCAGCAGCAGAGGTGACTCTTGGTCTTCCTTTCCTGGGGCGGTATTCGTGTGAGCCAGTTTCGTCGTAGCCCTTGATGGTTTTTGCAACTGCACTTGGGGACACATTCAAAGTTTTTGCAATTTTCTGGACTGACTGACCTTCAGTTCTTAAAGTAATAATGGACTGTCGTTTCTCTTTACTTAGCTGATTGGTTCTTGCCATAATATGAATTCTAACAGTTGTCAAATAGGGCTGTCAGCTGTGTACCAACCTGACTTTTGCACAACACAATTGATGGTCCCAACCCCATTAAGAAGAAATTCCACAAATGAACCCTGACAAGGCACACCTGTGAAGTGAAAATCATTTCAGGTGACTACATCATGAAGCTCACTGAGAGAAGGCCAAGGGTTTGCAGCGCTGTCAACAAAGCAAAGGGTAGCTACTTTGAGGAATCTAAAATATGAAACATATCTAGAGTTATTTCACACTTTTTTGTTTACTACATAATTCCATATGTGTTCATTCATAGTTTTGATGTCTTCAGTGAGAATCTACAATGTAAATAGTCATGAAAATAAATAAAAAACATTAAATGAGAGAGTGTGTCCAAACTTTTGACTGGTACACTGTAAAAAGTAATTTGTTAAGTTTACTTAATTAAATTGTGCAAACTCATTGCCCTAATTCAATTAAGTAATCTTTACTTAACTGTATTAAGTGTAATTTAAGTCTTATCTACTAATATATTAAAAGTATTCCTTACTTATTTTGAGTTAATTTTACTTAAGCCATTTAAGTTTTGTTAACTTAATTGAATCTGTGATCTGAGGAACATTGAGACTAACTCAGAATCGCTGACTCCCAGAATGCACTGGGGCATGAATAAATTAGGCAATTACATTTGTTTTACTGTTGTTGTTTTTTTATTTTTTATTTGCTGTTTTATGTCAGTAGTAGCACAACAAAAAGAGCAAAAATGGTTGTTGTTACAATTAATAAAAATAAATAAATAACTGAATTGTTACCATTGTTGTGGTTAGTGCGCTGATTGTTGAAATCTAAAATATTAAATATTACAGGTTTATACCAGCCCAGTTAAAAATTTCACAAGGTATTTATGAAAATCAATACAATTGTAAAATATATTTAATCAACATGAATAGTGCACTAGCTAGCTATTTTATTAAAAGTTAGATCACCTTTTTAAAGCAATCTATTTACTATTTCACTTCTTTGAAATTGAACAACTCTGATTTCATGTTGCATTGATGCATTGATAGAAAAATAACTATAAACATTTTAATGAAGTTCCAAGTTCTTTTCTTCTTCTATTGTTATGTTGCTGTAATGAGGACTCGTGAGAAGCGTGTAAGGTCCAATCGCGAGCTTTATTAACAGATCGTAGTCAAGACAGGCAGGGTCGATAACCAAACAAACAGGAATATCCAGGGCAAGGCAAGAGCGTAAATCCAGGAAACAGGCAGAGTCCAAAACCAGGGAGAGCAGTCCGAAAAGTAACAAATAAACAAGGAAATGAAACCAGACAGAACTATGGCAAAACAAAGACAAAACTATGATCAAGAAACAAAACTGTGAAAAGACAAAAACAGGGCAAAGGAAACAGGGAAAAACGCTTGGTAGAGTCCGCATGAGCAAAACAATACTTCGCAGCTTCCTGTTTGATGTAGGCCTCCTTTTATTGCCACCAAACAGGAAGTAACCAACGAAGCAGCAGAGGGAGCAGCAACAGTCAGTCAGTGGGTGAGGGCTCCCTCTGCTGGCGTGGCGTTACAGAATCCCCCCCCCTAGGAGCGACTCCTGGCGCTCAAAACTACAACAGTCCAAGAGGGTGGGGGAACAGAGGCAAAACAGGGGGTGGGACGGAGGGCCAGGTCCATGTAGAGGAGGTGGGCCTGGATCGTGGAGCAGGGACAGACAGTGAAGCACTGGAGGACCTGGACCATGGGGCAGTGGCAGACAGTGAAGCCCTGGAGGACCTGGGCCATGGAGCTGTGGCAGACAGTGGAACCTTGGAGGACCTGGACCGTGGAGCTGTGGCAGACAGTGGAACACTGGAGGGCCTAGGCCGTGGTGCAGTAGCAGAAAGTGGAAACTTGGAGGACCTGGGCCGTGGAGCAATAGCAGACAGTGGAACCTTGGAGGACCTGGGCCGTGGAGCAGTAGCAGACCGTGAAATACTGGAGGGCCTGGGCCGTGGAACTGTGGCAGACAATGTAACCTTGGAGGACCTGGGCCGTGGAGCAATGGCAGAGTAGGAAGCCATGGTGGGGCAGGCAGAGCAGGGACCCATGGCGAAGCAGGCAGAGCAGGCAGAACAGGAAGCCATGGCGAGGCAGGCAGAGCAGGTAGAGCAGACAGGAGCAGAGAAATCCACAGTGGAACCAGTGACATCCATAGCAGAGCGGTGTGTTCACAGATGATTTCCTTGGCTGTGGCATGACAGGCAGAGAGTTCATAATAGCCCTTCCTGACCGTGACGTGGCGGGCAGAGTTTTCAGGATAGGCCTTCTTGACCGTGACATGACAGGGAGAGAGTTCATAGGAGGACGCCGCCCCCATGGGAGGATCTACAGCATATGCTGACACCTCTGGGGGCATGGGCGCAGATTCTTGGGCAGACATGGCAGCGAGCTCATAAATAGACGCCACCTCCTTTGGAGGATCTACAGTGTACGCTGACACCTCTGGAGGTATAGGCGCAAACTTGTGGACAGAGGAGGCCTCTGGAGCAGACTTGTGGATAGACGAGGCCTCTGGAGCAGAATCGTGGACAGACAAGGCCTCTGGAGTGGACTCGTGGACAGACGAGGCCTCTGGAACAGACTCGTGGACAGACAAAGCTTCTGGAGCAGATTCGTGGACAGATGAGGCCTCTAGAGCACAGTGTGCAGCCCACACACTGAAAATGGCGACAGCCATTACAGGCAGCAGAGTAGATAGTGGGGTGTCTGTTGACCTTGAGGATGTGGGTGCTATGGACTTGTGGATTGGGAGTGTGGGCTCTGCGTGGCTTGGGAGCGCGGGCTCTGCGGTTTCAGCTGAAACGTGAGGTTCTGGTAAGACAGCCATTTCTTGACTTAATTCATGGAGGTCTGCCGTGACTTGGCTTGACTCAGGGAGGTCTGCCGTAACTTGACTTGACTCAGGGAGGCCTGCCGTGATTTGACTTGACTCGTGAAGAACAGCGGTGACTTGACCTGGCTCATGCAGTCCAGCTGTGACTTGACGTGGCTCAGGGAGATCAGCTGTGGCTTGAATTGGCTCATGAAGGTCAGCTGTAGCTTGACTTGGTTCATGAAGGTCAACTGTGGCTTGACTTGGCTCGGGAATAACAGCAGCAACTTGACTTGGCTCATGAAGATCTGCTGTAGCTTGGCTTGGCTCGTGAAGATCGGTAGTGACTTTGCTTGACTTGAGAGCTACAGCTATAGCTTTACTTGACACAGGAGCAATAGCTGTGACTTGACTGGACTTCAGAAGAGCAGCTCTGACCTGACTTGACACAGGAAACACCGCTTTAACTTGACTGGATGCTGGAACAACAGCTGCAGCCTGACTTGACTCTGGAACAGCAGCCGTGACCTGACTGGACTTGGAAACTTGACTTGACTCAGGAAACGCAGCTGCAACTTGACTTGACTCAGGGGACGCAGCTGCAACTTGACTGGACTTGGAAACTTGGCTTGACTCAGGAACAACATGGATGACTCAGGAACAACATGGCTTGACTCAGGAACAACATGGCTTGACTCAGGAACAACTGTGACTTGGCTTGACTCGTGGGACACAGCTGTGACTTGGCTTGACACGTGGGACACAGCTGTGACTTGGCTTGACTCGTGGGACACAGCTGTGACTTGGCTTGACTCGTGGGACACAGCTGTATCTTGGCTTGATTCATGGGGAACAACAGCTGTATCTTGGCTTGGCTCATGGAGAACAGCTGTATCTTGACTTGGCACAGAAAGTGTAGCCCTGATTTGACTTGACACTGGAGGATCAGGCATCACTTGATTTGTTTTGGGTGCAGCAGACATGGCGAGACGAGATTTGGGTGAGATGACTTTGATTTGATGAGGCTCAGGCGTGGCAGCCATCTTGGCCGGGGACCCAATGGGGGCAGCCATCTTGTGAACAGGCTTGGGTATGGCGTCCATCTTGTGAACAGGCTTGGGGATGGCGGCCATCTTGTGGACTGGCTCAGGGATGGCGGCCATCTTGTGAGCTGGTTGTGGGAGGGCAGCCATGACGGGTGCAGACTCTGGAGTGGCAGGCATGGCGTGAGCAGGCCCTGGAGCGGCAGGCATGGCGTGAGCAGGCTGTGGCTTGGCGGACGTGACGTGAGCAGGCTGTGGCTTGGCGGACGTGACGTGAGCAAGCTTGGGCTGGGTGGTCTTGACTTGAGCGGACTTTGGCTTGGCAGACTTGGTAGGGGAAGTCTCTGGCATGATCGTGACAATACCGGACATGACGTGTGTGAATATGGGTGTGGCTGGAACAGAAGGATGGTAGGGTTTATCATCGGCGACCCCTACAGTAAATGCCGATCCGGCCATCAACAGAGCATAGTCAATATATCTGATTAATGACCAGTGGCGGTGATGACGTGGCATATTTACTGAAATGTCCTTGTTTAAACCAAAGAAGAAAATGTCCTTAAGAAAACTGTCCTGAAAGTCCACCAAGTGACAAAGCTCACAAAAATCCATGACATACTGCTCAATGCGCCGGTTACCTTGACGAAGTTGAACGAGGCGTGATGCTGGGTCCATGGTGATCTGTGTATGAAAGCCGCTGGATCTTTGGGAGGCGAAGTATTCTGTAATGAGGACTCGTGAGAAGCGTGTAAGGTCCAATCGCGAGCTTTATTAACAGATCGTAGTCAAGACAGGCAGGGTCGATAACCAAACAAACAGGAATATCCAGGGCAAGGCAAGAGCGTAAATCCAGGAAACAGGCAGAGTCCAAAACCAGGGAGAGCAGTCCGAAAAGTAACAAATAAACAGGGAAATGAAACCAGACAGAACAATGGCAAAACAAAGACAAAACTATGATCAAGAAACAAAACTGTGAAAAGACAAAAACAGGGCAAAGGAAACAGGGAAAAACGCTTGGTAGAGTCCGCATGAGCAAAACAATACTTCGCAGCTTCCTGTTTGATGTAGGCCTCCTTTTATTGCCACCAAACAGGAAGTAACCAACGAAGCAGCAGAGGGAGCAGCAACAGTCAGTCAGTGGGTGAGGGCTCCCTCTGCTGGCGTGGCGTTACAGTTGCACATTAGCAACATATTAGTGCACTGCTGCCTCTCACTGGTGTATTAATGTTATTGGTTCCTTTGTGGTTACTTGAATATTTTAAGTAAGTGTCACTTAAAACGGCAAGTAAATTGTTTAATTTGCCTTGAAAGTAGCTGTAACTTAATAAAACCTAGTAAGTATAACAACTAAGTAAAGATAACTGATTATATCTAAGTAAGATAAACTTGTGGATTTTACAGTGTAGTGTGTATATATATATATATATATATATATATGAAGATTAACTTCATTTGTGAGGGCCTTCATCCATTTTCTGTGGTTGAACAACCTGCTTTTAGAGATTGTATACTGACACTGAATCCTCAAAGTCATTTCCAGGCCCACTCTGTGGACCACAATAGAGGGAGCTGCCAATCAGTCAAAGAGGGCTTTAATGTCACACCCAGTAAACTCACCTATGTTGCCACCACTACAGATTGCTGGACAGCACACCAGCAAATAACAATGTGTTAGATAGATGAGGAAATCTTGGAAAGGAGATCTGCTGCACTTGCCTGCCAGACACAGAGGTTGAACGGAGCACACACCTTTGATATCCTAGCAGTTGCCCTTGATGATATTCACTGTCAATACAGAATAAGGGGAAAAGTGAACAACAGACCCATGGTCCTGCAAAGTTTATTTCCAACCTTATTTTCAGAACACAAATTATTAGATATTTTTGATGAAATCCTAGAGCTCTCTGACCCTCCATAGACAGTGAAACAACTGAAATGTTTTTAGGTCCAGAAACATGGCAAGGACATCAGTAAAATAGTCCATGTGACATCAGGGGTTTAACCATAATTTTTTCCAAAGCTACAACAATACTTTTTGTGCGCAAAGAAAACAAAAATAACAACTTTATTCAACAATTCTTTTCCTCCTCATCCCGTCTGCTACAGCACGCCACGATGCATGCGCGAGTTTATTAAAGTTGTTATTTTTGTTTTCTTTGCACTGAGAGCTCTCAGATTTAATCAAAATTATCTTAATTTGTGTTCCGAAGATGAACAAAGGTCTTACGGGTTTGGAACGACATGAGAGTGAGTAAATAGAAAGACAGAATTTTCATTTTTGGGTGAAGTATTCCTATAAGCTAAGCTTTTGAAACTTACCATGTACACTATAGTTCCTTTAACAGAGATTTCGGTATGGAAAGGATCATGCTATTTCGGTAGTATAACAGCACACCGTGAGTGTATATTAGCACCATATGTTGTTTGTTTTTAGGACCTGACAGAGTGATTGGACTCGGAAATGGTGACGTGGCGTTAGATTTAACAAGCGGATTGGATGGGACCCAACAAACATGAAATATCCGCCTGACGTGTAGATTATGTGTATATTGTGTCAGCAATTCAACATAACAGGTGATAGACTGAACTGAATGAAATATAGAGAAAGACAGAGAAGGGGAGAAGTAAATACAAGAACACTATAGACAAGAGAGAGAAAGAGAGAGAGAATGTGTGTGTCTTTATTAACACCTCTCCTTCTCTCATTTCATTTGTTAATTCAGCTGGCAGGAGGGTAACACATCATCAGCCTTTTAATTTTCTGGATAGCCAGGGGCGCACACACACAGTCTTTCACAAATACATCTTATTACCGCAGGATATGGGAATAGGAGCAATCATGTATCCATAATTAGATGCAGCTTTGATGAGATTTGAGAATAATGCTCAAAACATTTAATGCTGCATCAATAAGGTAACACTCCAGTAACACTTTTATAATAACAAACGATTAATAATCATTATATAATGTTTAACACACCATAGGTAATTTACAATTGAAAATGATTACATATTGTGATACATAATGATTACAATTGAAAATTATAACATATTATCCATGACATTTTTGGGTATTTCAATGTAGGTCGGTACGTGTAATGCAGGCTCAATTAGTGTAAATGTAAGCTCAGTTATAATACACAATTTAACCATATCAGGTATAGATACCTGAGTAAATAAAGTAAGTAAATTTGTAAATAAGTAAATTTGACTGCATTTTATTAATATCATTATTTTTTATGAATCATTTGTCAAATTTGCACATGATTGTGTGGTATATAATGTTATAAACAAACATGTCTTTACAATAACCCTTTTACAAAATATAATTCCATTGAAAAATCGAAAAATGGGGCGCATCAAATTTGACAAAATCCTACAGTTCAGTTCAATATGGGACCCTTCAGCAGGACTCAGATGTAGACAGCTGTTTGAAATTGTGTTCTGCAGATAGTTGCATGGAATTGTTAGTAATAGAGGCCATATCAAAGGCAGATGAGAGCTCTTTGCTCTTCATGATGAAAGAGAACAACTCCAACTTCTTATGTCACTTGAGTACTCTGCTATAGTGATGGCAGATCAAACAAAACTGTTGTGTGTATGTGTGTGTTTAATTTACAAGTGCATCTCAAAAAATCAGAATATCATGAAAAAGTGTTTTATATATATATATATATATATTTTTTTTTTTTATTTATTTTTTTTTTTATTGTAACTTTTTTTTTTTTTTAATGAAACTTTCATATATTCTAGATTTATTACATGTAAAGTAGAACATTTCAAAAGTTATTTTTGTTTTAATTTTGATGATTAGAGCGTACAGCTCATGAAAGTCAAAAATCCAGTTTTTCAAAATATTAGAATATTTACATTTGAGTTTCATTAAATGTCCACCCCTACAGTATAAATTCCGGGTATCTCTCGTTCTTTGAAACCACACTAATGGGGAAGATTGCTGACATGGCAATGGTCCAGAAGACAATCACTGACATTCCCTACAAAGAGGTTACGTCACAGAAGGTCATTACTGAATGGGGTGGCTGTTTACAGAGTGCTGCATCAAGGCATATTAAAGGCAAAGTTGACTGGAAGGAAGAAATTGGGTAGGCAAAGGTGCACATGCAACAAGGATGACCGCAAGCTTGAGAATACTGTCAAGCAAAGCCGATTCAAACACTTGGGAGAGCTTCGCAAGGAGTGGAATGAAGCTGGAGTCAGCACATCAAGAGTCACCACGTTCAGACGTCTTCAGGAAAAGGGCTACCAAGCCACTTCTGAAACAGAAACAATGTCAGAAGCATCTTACCTGGGCTAAGGAGAAAATTAACTGGACTGTTGCGCAGTTGTCCAAAGTCCTCTTTTCAGATAAAAGTAAATTTTGCATTTCATGTTGAAATCATGATCCTAGAGTCTGGAGGAAGACTGGAGGGGCACAGAATCCAAGCTGCTTGAAGTCCAGTGTGAAGTTTCTGAAGTCAGCGATGATTTGGGGTGCCGTGACGTCTGCTGGTGTTGGTCTACTGTGTTTTATCAAGTCCAGAGTCAATGCAGTGGTCTACCGGGAGATTTTTGAGCACTTTATGCTTCCATCTGCTGACAAGCTTTATGGAGATGCTGATTTCCTTTTACAGCAGGACTTTATCACCTGCCCACAGTGCAAAAAACACTTCCAAGTGGTTTACTGACCATGATATTACTGTGCTTTATTGACCAGCCAACATGCCTGACCTGAACTCCATTGAGAATCTATGGGATATTTTCAAGAGAAAGAGGAGAAACAGCCGATCCAACAATATACAGCCGATCTGAAGGCTCAGTAGTGCCTCAGCAGTGCCACAGGCTGATCGCTTACATGTCACACTTCACTGATGCTGTAATTTGTGCTAGAAGCAGGTCATTTGTTGTAATATGTGCTGCTGACCAAGTATTGAGTGCATAAATTAACGTACTTTCAAAAACCTGAACTTTTCTTTTTTTGCAAATCCGTTTTTTGACTGTTCTTAAAAAATATTCTACTATTTTGAGATACTGGATTTTTGACTTTCATGAGCTGTAAGCTCTAATCATCAAAATTAAAACAAAATAACTTTAGAAATATTCTACTTTACATGTAATGAATCTAAAATACATGAACGTTTCCATTTTTAAAATAAGTTACAATAAAAAATGTTTAAAAAAACTTTTTCATGATATTCTAGTTTTTTGAGATGTACCTGTATATTGTTATTGACTGTAATTAAATACTTTGTTTTAAAAGTTATAAAAGTGTTTAAATATATATATAAAATATATATTATAGTGTCGTAATTTAGACACAGCTCTCAAGGGGGCTGGATGTGTGCATTGCGAAGCCGCGAACGCTCTGCTCTCGCTGGGCACACTTCGAGGAGTATGTCCATGTCCGTGGTTCTGGTGACGCCATTGCTGAGGCACAGCAGTGATTAAGATTGTGGGACTTGCAAATGGATCTAGTGGGGTGGTTGTAAATGGGTCTCACCCCCTGCATCTAGCGCTCTCTCTCTCAGAGTTTGCTGTTTCTCTGCCATTGATGGAATTTTCCATCATTTAAATTTTTGCCACAGCCATTTCACCCTGCAGCCCAAGACTGGCTACCCACTGAAGCTAAGCAGGGTTGAGCCTGGTCAGTACCTGGATGGGAGACCACCTGGGAAAACTAGGTTGCTGTTGGAAGAGGTGTTAGTGAGGCCAGCAGGGGGTGCTCACCCTGTGGTCTATGTGGGTCCTAATGCCCCAATGTAGTGATGGGGACACTATACTGTAAAAAGCACCGTCATTCGGATGAGACGTTAAACCGAGGTCCTGACTCTTTGTGGTCATTAAAAAATCCCATGGCACTTATCGTAAAAAGTAGGGGTGTATCCCCGGTGTCCTGGCCAAATTCCCTCCTCTGGCCTTTGTCAATCATGGCCTCCTAATAATCCACATTCACTGAATTGGCTCCATCACTCTCTCTCCTCTCCACCTGTAGCTGGTGTGTGGTGAGCGCACTGGCGCCATTGTCCTGTGGCTGCCGTCGCATCATCCAAGTGGATGCTGCACACTGGTGGTGGCTGAGGAGAGATCCCCCCCATATGATTGTAAAGCGCTTTGGGTGTATAGCAATACACAATGAAAGCGCTATATAAATGCGATCATTCATTCATTCATTCATTCATTCATTTATGAGTCAAGGTGTCACACGCCTGGACTATTTGTATTGGTTTTTCCCTCTTGTGCCCATATATGGTTTTCCTGATCCTGCCCTCATTGTGTCATCGCTAGTTAACCTTGTATCACCTGTGTATTGATTAAGTTCATCGTAATCACCTGTTGCATAAGTTGCATTCAGTTTGCCGCCCGTTCTCGTCCATATGTACATGAGTGTTACCTTCCTGTTGTGGACATACCTGTGTGGATTTACGTGTGGAATATATTAAAGATTCTATCTTTGACCTTCATCTTCGTCCTGTGTTCATTCCTCTCACGTAATGTGACACAAGGCTTCCCGCCATTGACAGAATATTCCAGTTTTCACTGGTATATGGTAGGAGGCGCTTTTACGCATCTTCTGTAAGAATATCGACGTCTGGATCAAAACATGGCAAAGTAGAATCAAAAACAAGTGATCCTGTATAAGCAGATGCATATGTAAAACAGCGCAATCATCAAACATTAAACAGCATATAAATCAAAACTGCCTAAAATGACCAAGTCGAAATGTCGATTCAGGTAGTGGTATAGGACCATGCAAGCTTTAAATGTGTGATGGAAGTGATCTATTCCATCTATGTTTTAATGAATCATTGTGTCTGATTCTGACATAGTCTTTTACAAAAATTTCTGCTCCGTCTGCTCCGCTGTGGGTGGTTCCTGTTCTGTCTGCTCCGCCCTGGTGGGTTTCTGCCCCACCGTGGGGATCTTCGGATCAGTCTCCCTTGCTGTGGTGGTCCTCTGCTCCACCCTGCCTCCCTGCTCTGCTGGTCCTGCCTCAGTCCCCAGGTCCTCCCTTACATGGACCTGGCCCTCCATCGCTGCCCCTGTTCACCCTCCGCTCCATCTCCCTCCTGGACTTGGACTTTTGTGTATTTTTGGAGTGTCTGGAACCTACTCCTTTGAGGGGGGGTTATGTCATGATTCCGGTCTGTTTCCCTGTCTTGGTTTTGTGGACTCTTATTTTGAAGTATTCTTGTTCCCCGTGGTTTCAGTTTTTCTTGTTCCTTTGCCCATCTTGTTAGTTTCCCTGGTGATTGATAAGCTCCTCCCCATGTTACCTCATTATTCTGTCTAATTTAACACCTGTGTTTGCCTTGGTTCTTTGTCTGGTGTTGTTCCTGTATGGCTGCTTTGTGTGCCCATGTCCTGCCTTGTTTTTTGCCCTGAGCCCATGCCTGGATTTACTTTGTGTTTTGTTTAAATAAATGTTTGCTGCATCTGGATCCTCTGCTCCTCCTTTACCTCGACCACACATAACAGGAGCATTAAATGTATTAAAAATATACTTAAAATTCAAGTAGTATATTTATAGTACATTTGTATTCCCAACATACTTATTTGAAGTGCATTAAAAATATACTGAATTGCATTTTAATATATTTCTAAAAAGTATCCTAGAAGTACTTTGGTAATAAATAAATATATTGTTAGTGAAGTTTTTAAGAAGTACATCTAACACAAGCATACTTTAAGTTATGTTTTAATGTATTTACAGAAAATATACTTATTTCACTCTTACTCAAAGTATATTTTATGTGTACTTTGTGTAAGAAAATAGCAAAATCATTCAGCTTTCAGTGGGTTTGAAGTATAAGTACTTTATAACCATGTGTAGGCCTACTGCAGTATATATTTATGTAATGTGCTTCAGTCTGCTTTTCAGAAGTAAGATACTTTGAAAACTAGTTTTAACATTTTAATATATTTTATAAAGCATTTTATAATTTACTACCACATAATCTACAATATATTATGTGCTATATGCTATAGCCTAAGTGCATTCTTACAGTCTTACAGTGTACCAACTTGTAATGCATTTAACATTTGACATATAAACATTTTTTAGATTAAGCATTGTAATAAGCATGCTTAAAATTAATATGATGTTCAGTTCCCTTTCGAGGAGCTCGAACTGCGTCCTCTAGGGGTCGTTATGGGGAATGCCATCTCCGTGACCCATGTCTGAAGCCTACGTACAAAAACAACAACGATGTTGGCCGGCGACAGCCTAGAACGTCACTTCCAGCGCGACTCGTGGCTGTCGGTGCGTCACTACCGATGTCCACAGTATAAAAGGACGCCAGTAGAACGCAACATTCTCTTCTTCGTCTTCACTGACCTTTTGTCTGAAACTAAACACAAATTGAGTGCATATTCTTTCACCAGAGGTTTTAAGAACGGCTCGCTTTTGACGATGTGTGGTAGAGCAAGCGCTTTCTGCTCCCGAGGGAGTTATTGCGCTCATTGTATTCTTTGCTTGTCTCTTGCAAGAGGCAAGCACGCTCTGATACCCTCAGCTTTCATACGGCTCATGGGCTGTGTGTGTATGGTGAGGAATAAGTGAAAATCAGCTCTCAAGGGAGTTGAATGCGATCATTGCTTGTTTCTTGTGAGAGACAGGCACACTCTCATACCCGCTTTCACAAGCTCACGGGCTGCGTGTGTGTGGTGAAGAGCAGCGCGTCCAGCTCTTGAGATGCATTCGCAAAGAAGGGAGGTGAATATATGCTGCGTGTTACGGTTGTGGTGCTAATTATCTGCCAATACTCGGGTTTATGGACAGAAAATAAAAAGGGGATCTCCTTAGTATAGTCATCTGAGGGTGATTATAGTTCAGCCATGGTTATGGCGGGACAGACTTAATTAAGTGCAGCTATCTGAGGCTAGCTGTGTGTTAACTTGCCCCTTCCTGGAAGCATAGCTGTCTGAGGATAGCTATGTGCTGGCTGGGACTGTGAGGATGGTAGTCGGTGGTGCTGGTTCCGTGGTTGGTTGTGGGTCTCCGTTGCCTGCTGTCGGGTGGGGCTGTGGTGTTGCGCGGCTCTGTGTGGTGGGTGCCGCTCTGTCTGGCTGCGTGTGGTGGGGGTTTGTGGCTGGTCGCAGGGCCAGCGTTGCTGGCGGGATGCGCGTGGTGGTCGCGTCCAATTGTTTGAACAGCCCTAGTGCTAGTTAAGACCCTTGTTTGGTGTTCTTAATAGCAGCTTCCTGGAGCCTGCCGAGATGGTGCGGTCTTCCCTTTTCAGGTTTATAGTTAAACAGCCCACTGCTGGTGGTCTCGCCAGTTGCATGGTCCCCTTTCCTAGAGCCAGCTATCTGAGGATAGCCATGTGCTAGCTCGGTGATCACTCCCCTTCCTAAGGTTTTTAGGTAGCGGTCTCCTTGAGCCCTCCTCTAAACAATGCTGTCACCCCTCTTTGGAATATAGTGAGACAGCCTACTCTCTGTAGTCGGGGTGGTTTCATTCAGTTGCACCTCTGGTAGCCCTTCCTACACCCATAGGTTTCAGAGGGATATCTATGTGCTAGCTCTAGGACTCTCCCCTTCCTAGGGCCTCCTTGAGCCCTTGCCTAGATAGCGCTATCTCCCCTGCTAGGGTTGTAAGTAGATAGCCCACGATGGTGGTCTGGGCAGCTTCACAAGAAGGTTTACCTGGCCTAACTGGAGTCATGCGTGGGAACCATGGTGGGTGAGTACGACCCTGTTATTATGTGTCTAGCCTCTTCTGCTGTATTTCTGTTGCATTTTTTTTTTTTTTCTGTTAGGTAGGTCCCACTTCTTTTGGTCTTTGTCTACGGTCGTGCCCTGCTTGTCTCTTTGGATATGCCTTCGGCATATCTACCTGGACGTCGTGGCCACTCTTGGCCTTCAAGTCCCCACTACAGCACTACATCTAGGGCGATGGTCCTCCTACCAGTTAAGCTCTTCGGAATTTATCTTGTAATACACTTGTGCCTTAAAGACCACCTGACTGAGACACTCTATCTGCGTCCCGCCCTGAGGGGCTTCCTGTTTCAGGGTATCCACCCAATCATCATACAGACCTAACCTCATACCATCTTGGTGATCTAGTGAGTCGCTCCTCCGAGGAGTGGGCTTGACCACACTATTTTTCACCAACGTGTGAGTGAAAGGTGTTTCTGCAGAAAACCTTCTGAGTGCTCTGAGGAGCATCGACTACGAATCTAGGCCCTTACGAATCTAGCATGCTTTCTATCGAGATAGTAAGCACAGGTCTTCTTGGGTTGGTAGTGGCCTATGCCCCCTCAAAAGAATACTCACAACACAGCCCGAGGGCTGGGGACAGTGCTGCTCTCTATGCAGCCATACTGAGTTGAACCAAATTCGTCTCTGCTGAAATGTCTGATCTCCTGTGATCAAATCACATTTCCAAGGCTTCTTTGGCAGGGCATGACGATGCTCCCCTTGCTCCCGAAGGGGCTCTTAAGAGCTTGTCACCCCTGGGCGGATCACGTGTTCCTCCTTGTCTCTTGGGAGTTAGAAGCCTGTCCCCAAGCACTGACCTCTCACTTTGGTCAAGTGTATCGGCTCCATGGCAGTACTATAAGACAGCTAGCTGCGGCCAATGTCTGTTTGGCGTAGCGATGCTCCCCTCACCTTGAGGGTTGGCTCTGATCATTGCCTCAACTGGGCAACTGAGGTTCGCCCTTACTGCCTACCCCTTGGAGCCTTGTTTTGAATGTCTAGCAGTGCTCCCCTCATCTGGAGGGTTATCTACTAGCACACCGCTTCTGAATAAGTGGTATTTCTAAAATTCATGTTATGGTAAGTGCCCACATGAACCTTTGGGCACTTTCTTAAATCCATGTATATGGTAAGTGCACACGCAAGTCTCTGGGCACTTTTTTTAAATCCACACCATGGTATGGAATGCACCTAGATTTTGCGTCAATTCTAAAACCTGTATGGTAGGGATTCACGTGCTTGTGGCCCGTACCCTTCTTGAGTTGGTTCAGACCCCGGGTCCACTCCATGTATGTATCCTTGCTGATGCCTTGTGAGCATCTGCCAGGCTAAGTCCCCAAGTAACGGTAATACACATGCTAGTTTTTGTGCACTCTCTATGAATCTCGTGCCCATTCTCTGAGTTGGTTGTCCCCAGGTCACCTTGGGTCCCACTCTACTTACGCATCCTTGAACAGGGTGTTGCTACCTATGTTCTGTAGGACGGTTCCTGAGCGAACCTATGCAGAGCCTGGGTAACAGGCCAAACCTCGACAAAACCCTAGGCACTCGGCCATATCCCGTTAAAGGAATATCTTCTGATTCCAAGCTTCGAGCTCTACCCCAGGTCCAGCATTTCTGACCACTTTCAGGTAAGTCATTGGGTATGCAGCTCAGGCTTTTGGCCGAAGGGGATAATGTCACTGACAGCCGTCACTACGTCTCAGGGGCAACTCCCTTAAGCTTGAGGGAGTTGGTACTTAGTGCTCGCCCCTATGATGGCATGCACTCCCCTCAGCATGGCAGTGTGGGTATAACCATTCCCCATAGCGACCCCTAGAGGACGCAGTTCGAGTTCCTCGAAAGGGAGCGTCTCAGGCTAAGTATGTAACCCTGGTTCCCTGAGAAAGGAACGAGACACTGCGTCCTCTAGCTTCAGACAAAGAAGAGAATGTTGTGTTCTACTGGTGTCTTTTTATACTGTGGTCACACCGGTAGTGACGCACTGGCAGCGACGAGTCGCACTGGAAGTGACGTCATAGGCTATCGCCGGCCAACATTGTTGTCATTTTTGTATGTAGGCTTCAGACACGGGTCACGGAGATGGTGTTCCCCATAGCGACCCCTAGAGGACGCAGTGTCTCGTTCCCTTCTCAGTAAACCAGGGTTACATACGTAATCTGAGACGTTTTACTTGTTTGTACTTGTAAAATTATGTAATACTTTAAAGGCTGTTGTCCATAACATGTTTTGTTAATTGTAATAGATTACTATTCGAATTCCCACAAAGATGTTAACATCATATTATTTGAAGTGCATCATAAATGAATTCTCTGAAGGGTCTTTGAACAGAGCTGATTGGTTCATTAGCTGTCAGCTAGTTTGTGCGCCTTGTTAAATGTGATTAGAAGCCCAATAGAAGAAGCAGCGTTGCCAACTTGGCAATTTTTCAGACTACCCTAGCAACTTTTTCTTAAAAAAGAACCTAGCTACAAATTTAGCTTTTTTTTTTTTTTTTACATTTATTTGGCAACTTTTTAGCAACTGTGACTCAAATGATAAAAAGCCACACATTTTCCCCTAAATTACACAAAAAAACTGGAAATCAAAGGTGTTTAGCAGTACACACACATACCTGATTGTGTATTCTATGCAGTTTTGGGTTGTGATTGCATAATGACGTCATCACAAAGTGATATCACAATGCCATTTAGCAACTTTTAGCAACAAATTGTCTGGCCTTTAGTAATCTCTTCAGTGGACTTGGCGAAAACCACTCAATTCATATGGATTTATTTATTTATTTATTTATTTATTTATTTATTTATTTATTTGTGATTAACTAAATCGGTGAACAGTTGAAACGTGAAAAGTGTTGGTGAATCTACTTTCATCAGAGGGACATACATCTCTCAGGTGAGTGAAGACAGAATTTCAAATTTTTATTTTTTGGTGAACTATTAAATTAAATAGAAAAATCAGTGTTATGTTTTCATTTTTACACAGCTCCCTCAAGCGTGTGGCTTTTGGAACCTCATATTTTGTGACTCTAGGTAAGATTAGTATTGAATGTCTGGTACTTGTCAGTGCCAGTCATATTTTTTTACACAAATCGTAAAGCTTGCATCTTTTTTCAGCGCAGCTACATTCGGTTTGATCAATCAGAGTGAAGTTTTTTAAATCGAAGTAGAAGCAAACACGAACAGATAAAGGTTCTGTCCGCAGAAGTTACTGCTAAGCTTTTAGTTGCTATTTATATAAAAATAACTTTAAAATAGCTTTTTTAGTCTTTTCTAGATTGATAGTGCTGGTCTGCATTTGCTAATGTTAGCTAACATGTGGAATACTTACATTGACTATGTACCCAGTCCTTAAGTTACTAGATTTCTAGCTAGTGTGAGTATGTTACATTGGTTAAAGTCTCTTTCTAAAGTCCTGGATAAATTTGTTTAAAATATATGTAGAGACATAATAACATTTGGTTATTATAACATGTACAACATTACATTAACATTCTTTATGAGAAATGATGTTATGTATTTATTTCTGACTTGATCAACAATTTGGCTTTATTGTAATGAAGCAAATGATTTGTGAAAGGTTAAATAAAATATCACCATGTTATGAACATCTTGAACAAGCTTGACAACCTTATTGTCTTTTTGTATATTGTCTAATATAGGGATGCTCAACCCTGTTCCTGGAGATCTACTTTTCTGCAGAGTTCAGCTCCAACCCTGATCAAACACACCTGAACCAACTAATGGGCCTTTTTCACGCGCTTGAAATCCAGAAGCGTCAAATTGTTGTGTAAAATAACTTCCGTTGTAGCCTGTATGAATGGCAATGCCTATAGCACGGGATGATTGATTTAACGTGGAACATGTAAGTGAGCCATTTGTGTTGTCGGTGTTGTGACAGTCATGAGATAACTGATGAGAATCTGCCCGTGGCTGCACACATTACTGCTGGAGAAATATATATATATACGATTTAAATTTTATTTTAATGTTATTGTTTTTATTATTGCGCAGTGATTACTACGATTCATCTCCAATATCTCCAGTATAATACTATTTAGTCACTGCGCTCAAATCTGGAGGATATGTCACGTTTAAGATGGTAACCAGTTATCAGATTAACTCTGGGATGAAAAATATAAATTCATTTGAACAACTCCAATTTGATCTAATGACGACTGTACTGAAAAGTGAAGTAAGTGCACGACAGCAATGCTAACATTATTTCTGTTTAATTTGTACAGTCTAGTCGTGGTTAATGTTTTATGAGATAAGCTTGTCCGATTTTGTTAATGTGATGTGTTGTTTGTCTGCTATTCTTGCATTTTTTTAAATAAAAAGCTGGTCTGTCTCTGAAGTATTGTGCATGCGCAGCTTGTGCGCTCCCATTTAATTCATGAAATTCTTGTTTCGTCATACCCGATTAATGATCAGAAACTGTGTTTAATGTGTTTTGTTGAAACATCTATGATGAATTGTTCATTAATAAATCACAACCATCCCATGCTATGGGCATTGCCATTCATACAGGCTACAGCGGAAGTTATTTTACACAACTATTTGACGCCGTGAAAAAGGCCCATTAGGATCTGAAGGAGCACTCAGGAAGGCAGATGTCCAGGAACAGGGTTGGGCACCTGGTCTAATATATATTTCTAATTACAGATGGTGCAAAGATGAAATTATAAAAACAACAACAACAAAACAATGCTAATAAAAGAGCATACATCTGAAACTGCTGAGACTGCTGTTTTTTTTTTTTTGTTTTTTTTTGTGAAATATTAAATAAAATTAGTTTTTCAGATCAGCTGCTACAGAGGACAGATTGAAATTAATCTGTTAGTGCAGAAGCGAACTAAAAAAAATACCAGTAAGTTTGTTTTAATGTCACATCACCACTGTATAGAGTTCTGAATCAGGCCTAACAGAGGATGATTTGGTCAGTCTTGGAAGGAAAATGTTTGGAAAGTGTCCGTTCCAGGTAGCTAATTTCAGTGCTTCCTTTGAGTCACTCTGCCATTGAGCCATTTTGCACGACTTCTAATATTCATGTCTGTTCATGTCTATGTTCATGTAACTCAGAGTGCTGTATGGTGATGATAGACAAGAGGATAAAAATGGACACTCATGACAAGCTTGATGAGAAGAGAGTCAAAACTTTGACAGGAAAACGCTCTGGTTACTGACGTAGCCTCAGTTCCCTGAGATAAAGGAACGAGCGTTGTGTATGGGATTATCTCCTTTTTACCCTGATCTGAAGCCTGATTTTTTCACGTTTGTGTATTTGCACAAACCAATGGACCCTTTTCACAAGCCCGTGATGACGCGTTTCAACGGTCATCATCATCATAAATCATTTGAAGATTTTTATATTTTGATTTTTAAAAATATGTATGTACATTTTATAACACTATCCTTTGTATTATATCACCTTTTAATCAAGTTACAAAAAAACTAGTTAATACTACGCGAGGGTGTTTCTAATGCCGCGTCTATGGGAGGGAATTGAGGTAAATTTGACATTGTTCTCTCTTCTGACTGCTGATATCAGTCTCTCTCAATTTTTTTCCTTTGAGTGAAAGTCATGAAAACACTGTCGTGTAGTTTTTCTTTTGCTATTTGAGCAAATGGGAATGCCAAAAATATATTTGTGGTACTCTCCCATTCACTGCTCTTGGATTTTACCCAACTATGACGACTTCCGCTGTGAAAAACACAGAAATGTGAGAAAGGTCCATGGCGCTTTAGTCCGGCAGAAAGGGACTAATATATAAGTCGGCTCGCAGTGCCATTTCATCTGAATCATTTGACTAAAGCAATAGTCATAGATTCGTGCAGCTTATAGCACGGCTAGTGACACAACGCTCGTTCCCTTACCTCAGGGAACTGAGGTTATGTCAGTAACCAGAGCGTGCTATAAGCAGATACGGATGCATCTGCTCTGCAAGCCCAATCCCGAAGCACTTAATGAAGGGCCCCCAAGAATGTGAGCTAATTAGGCCCCAAGTGCAGATGGGGGCCATTAACATAACCATTTCCACCTACAGGGGGGAATAGAAGAATTAAACAGACAAGACCCAAGCCTATAGGCCCGGGAAGTCTAGATTGTAAAACCTAGCAAATGTAGATGGCGACGGCCACCTGGCACTTGCACAAATGTCATCAATAGAAATCCCGCTGGAACAGGCCTAGGAGGAGGCCATTCTGTGAGTGGATTCCTATAAGAAGTTTAGGACGTGGGACACGTCACAAGAGACTGGATCCAGGCTTTGTGCGCAACACCAGTCACAAAAGACTGACCATTTAAGGGCATAGAGGCGCCTTGTAGACAGTGCTCTAGCTTCCAAAATGGTATCGTTTACTCTCGCAGAGAGCTGGAAAGGCTCTTGTCGAGGCTCCATTTTCTGAACCATATGAGGGTGTAGTCTCCACTCTCCCGGAGCTACATTGCCCCTTGGACAGCACGTCTGCCCCCAGGTTTAAACTGCCCGGCGCATGAACTGCTCTTAGGGAGAGGAGTTCGTTTTGTGCACAAAATGAGGTGTCAAGCCATCCTGTAAAGAGGACGCGACCTGAGCCCACCTTGGTGATTGATGTAGGCTACCACCGTCGTGTTTCCGACCTGACCAGGATGTAGTGCCCCCTTAGGGCTGGTAGGAAGTGCAGACGCCGCTCCGTGCTCAACCCCGAGCTGGACGCTGGATTGCCCTCTAACAGAGTGCCCCAGCCTGAGTTGGAGGCATCTGTCGTGACCACCTTCCTCCTGGAGGTCAGTCCCAACTGTATGCCTGGTTGAAACAGAGTTGTCCAGGGAGCCACAGCTTTGACACAGTGGTGGTCTATCCTTATGTAAAACCGGCCTAGGCGCCAAGTGTAGGACGGGACCCAGGCTTTGAGCCAATACTGGAGAGGCCGCATATGAAGCAGGCCCAATGGAATCACAGAGGACACGGCCACCATGAGGCCCGGCAACCTCTGAAAATCCTTGAGGGGACGAACAGTCCCTGTTTTGAAAGAAGCCGCCAGTTGCTGAATAGTTAGGGACCGTTTTGGCGTAATCCATGGCCTCATTCGGGTCTAAAATCAAGTCTAAAATCGTGCCCAGAAAGGCTGCTCGCTGTCTGGGTGCCAACTGTCTCTTCTGAAGGTTGGTTTGCAACCCAAGTGGCTCCAAATTATTGAGCAACAGAGCTCTGTGGACGACTAGCTCTCGTTCTGATCTGGCTAACACTAGTCAGTCGTTAAGGTAATTCAGTATGCAGATTCCCATCTATCTCAGAGGGAAAAGAACCGCATACACGTACTTCATACTTTTGAGGGAGTTTCGACCAAGGCGAGAACTGACCCCCTCCTTTTCCTTGCTGCTGGATCAGGATGGTTTCGGAGGCTCTGGGTCCAGCACTACTTGAGGGCGGGTAAGGGTACCGCTTCGCCGTCCAGGGGCGCTGCTGCTGAAGCCCGGGCAAAAAGACTGCTGGCGGCGTCCCGGGAGAAACCACTCGTCCAGCAGGCCATGGGCAGGCTTTTCCGGAACCAACCACTTGAGGCCCAGGTCTGCCACAGCCTTATACAGGACGTGGATGAGTTCGGCGTCTGGTTTCAGTCTCGCTGGTTGAGAAGGGGGGAGGGCTTCGGGCTCCCCATCAGAACCTCCCCACTCTTCAGCGTCAGACACCACTAAGGACTCATGGAGTCATCAGCAGTGATGTCCTCTACAATGACGTCATTCTCTGACGTGCCAAAAGAGACCATACCGCTCGCAGCCGAGGCGGGGCGCTGGTATTGGTGTGCAAAACACACCGGTAAGGTGAGGAGGGTGGGGCACGTGGGCGTTGAGCCGATGTGACGCCGCTCGAGCCATCTGAGTTGGACACGCTGCTCCGCTGTTTCTTCCTCTTAGGAGAGAATGGGAGACCAGAGCGGGGAGGATCGCCTGCGTGAAAAAAAGTGATTCAGGAGCGGAGACAGGACAGCATGATCCTCCAGCGAGCGCAGCCTCCGCTTGGGCGCTGCCGAGGCAGGTGACGCACTCGCTGTGCCCATCTGTCTAATACAGGGGGTCCTTGCATGAGCCACACTCATGGTGCAACATTTGCAACAACGCACGCTGTGGAAATTTGCCCAGGAATGCTCTTTTAGAAAAGGCC
The DNA here is from genome assembly GCA_036247105.1 of Cirrhinus mrigala. Lineage (NCBI taxonomy): Eukaryota > Metazoa > Chordata > Actinopteri > Cypriniformes > Cyprinidae > Cirrhinus > Cirrhinus mrigala. The sequence continues at coordinate 722,035 of CM070011.1, read as the reverse complement.
GGATGGCCGCAGGGAAAAGCTGGTCTTCCTCTGCCGGGGCTCTTCTATGGCGGCGGCGAGCAGCTGAGCTTCTAGCTTCGGCTTCTTGCTTCCAGGGTCAGCGAAGAGATAATCCTCGTCTCTGAAGAAGAAGATTCTGATGAAATGGCGCTGCGATCTGACTTATATAGAGGTCGGCTTCACCCTTTCTGGCAGGCTAAAGCGCAATTGGTTTGTGCAGTTACACAAACGTGAACAAATCAGGCTTCAGATCAGGGTAAAAGGGAGATAACTCCACAAGTAAAGTGAATGTTTGAAAGGGAACTGAGAAGTCAATGAAATTCTAATGCATATCTATGCAAAATATAATATATATATGTATTAAGTCATGGATGCAAAACTGTTAATCATGAGTTAATTTTTATAAATTCTTTTTCCCTTTCACAGGCCCTGTAATAAAGCAGTCTACAAATACTAGTGTCTAAAATGCAAGCCTTCAGTTGCAGAAAAAGCAAGAAGTGACCCTCCACTTGAAGATGAAGATGCAACTTTTAAACTTTTCTGTTTTTGGTTCAGCCATTTGCAGGCTTAGGTTTGTTAAAAAATAAAAAAAAATTAACAGTAATTCTGCACTGTTTTTCAGTATTTTTTTAAAGAAAATGGTATTTTGATGCTTATTTATTAAATGAGATAATAGTCGTGTACTTTCCAATAATACAGGTCTAACTGAAAAGTTCTACAAATGGATAAAAATAGCATTGCCATAGCATTTCACTTATCTTTCTTTTATTATAATGTATTTTTATATATGCTGCTGTACTTTTTTTTAATGTACTCTAAGAATTCATTTTGTAATGTACACAACATTATATTGAAGTTTTCTAGATCTCAAATCATGTGTACGTGTGTGTGTTAGCATTTAAACTGAATGATTTTTGCACCTTTTATACCATTTTGAATATTTAAAAAAAAGCTTTATAATAAACTATTAGTGTAATGCTAATGCATTTCTAATGAGCTGAAATGCTATTAAAATATTCTTGAAGCACATTAAAAGACGTATTAAAAGTATATTTTAAATGAATGTATTTTAAAGAAATACAATTAAATTGCATTAAATGTACTTGAAGTGGTTGCAGTTTAACGCAAATTTAATATATTAAAATATATTGCATATAGCTTAAAATTGATCTTAAGCATATCTTGAGATACACTTAATATACTTGAAGTTGTTTCAAAATAATACATTTAATATGCATTTAGTACAGTGTGATTTAAATATATTAAGTATGTCCAAAAAAAGCACTATTTAAATGTATTTCCTTTTCACCCGAGATTAACACTGACACATCATGGCTGACTTGAGTATTGTTTCAATGGTTGCTTGCTATATGGGACACACGCACACACATAGACACACAGCACAATCGCACACAAAGCTCTGGCTTTTCATGACTTTTCCCCTCTGCCCTTATGATTCCAACATTTCACTTGAGCCCCTTCTCCTCTTTCAGAGCCCTCGCTGCCTCTAATTCACAATCCACCTTGTGTTAGGGCCCCCCAAATCCTCAGTCCAGCCTCTGTCTGTCCGTGTCTGGCTCTTTCTGACAGGGGAGGGAAAGGAGAAGAGAAGAAGGGTGGACAGAGGGACTGTTTTCCTTTGTTTCCTGTCACAACACAAGCTTCATCAGAAGACCCGGCCTCTGACCCCTTCAGATTGTATGAAACTGCAGGGAGTCAGAGGGAAATACTTCTCAATGCATTACATTAGGTGTGTGTGTGTGTGTGCACGCACATATGTGAGTGTGTGCTTTTACAAGTAGATTTATGTCAAATATGCTTGGTATTATAAATATCTGTATGTGTTGGGGAATTTACTTTAAAACCAAACTACCAGAAAAAGTAATTATTAATAATAATAATTATTAATAATATAATTGTTAATAATATAAGCTAGTTTATAAACTAGAAGCTATTTTCCTACAAATCAATCAGTCTATCTATCTATCTATCTATCATACACATGCAGACACACACACACACACACATACTGTTGTGTGTGTGTGTGTGTGTGTGTTAAACTCTCTACATGTGCATGTGTGTGCGTTTGTAAGGGAACGGACCATCTGTGGCTTCCATCAGGGCCGTTGAGATCCTGCTGAGTCTACTGTCAGGCGTTGAGACCCCGGTCACCCGTCACAAAGCCCACTGGGGAAGAGCCAGAGAGAGAGAAAGAACAGAGCACAACCACTGCATTCCACAAAAAAAAAAAATAAATAAAAAAAAGATGTGGAATCTGAAACAGAAAGAATAAAATCAGACTAATAACTACTAATAAATAAGATAATTGTCATAAAGTAAAAGCCACTTTATGCTTAAAACAAACATTTATCTTTCTAATTTTGCCCTCTTATTTATTTATTTTTTTAGACATTTTAAGAAAACAAATGACTAGACTTTTACAATGCACCATTAGAAGAATAGTACACTTTATAGTTTACTCATCCTCAAGGTGTTCCAAAATTATTTAATAATAATAATAATAATAATGATAATAATATAGCACCACATAAATAGAGATTTTTATTTTAGGGTGAACTATTCCTTCAAATGTATGTGTGTGTATATATATATATATATATATATATATATATATATATATATATATATATATATATATATATATATATATATATATATAGCTATCATACATATGATAGCTTTGTGTGAGAAAAAGGATACAATTAAAAAAATTAATTACAATTCTATGGTTGTCATGAATCTGGTCGGTGACCTGCGGTCCGCTCACTACCAGATGTCGCTCTCACCCTGTCATAACACTCAGACTGTTGCACTACACCCTGGACTACATTCCCCGTCATTCAGCGCGCTGATTGGGTCAGCACCTATGACCAATCAGTGGCGCTATAAAAGCCCCGGTCTTTCCCCATGCAAGCCACGGAGTATTGTTGTTGTTATTATCATTGTTAGTGTTCCTAGTTCCTAGTTCCCTTGTTCCCCGTGTATAGCTTTCTGGCCTGGCCATCTTGTCTCGTCTGCCTCGCCGCCTGCCTACCGGACTCTAGCTCGTTTCACAGATTATTCCCTTGTCTCGCCCCCTTTACGGATTACGTTCGCCACGGATCGACCCACGCCTGCCTCACGGACTTCTCTTGTGCCTCGCCCCAACATACCTGCTTGCTGTTGTTTTGACCCTGCCTGTCTGACCATGTATCTGTCTCGTCCTATGAATAAAAGCTCGCAAATGGATCCGCTCGCCTCTCGTCTCACTCACACCGTTACAGAATACTCCGTCACAAAAGGATCCACCGGCTTTATTCACGAACATTGTGCAGGTATGGACATTACAAAAATCCTATTTAGACTAAAACAAGGACCAAGATCATTAGAACAACACATCAGTGAATTCCTGGCTATTTCAAATCATTCTGACCTCCCGGACTGTATATTAATTAAAATATTTTGCAATGGCATTAATGAGCCTTTAAGGGCAAGGCTGAGACACGAGGGGGCGGGTTTATCGCTAGCTGCATTTCTGGACTTTGCTCTTTTGTGTGTGGGCTCTCCGTTTACTGTGGGTGTCGCGGAGGAGGAACGCGACAACGCGGTAATGGCGGCCGTGCATCCTGTTCACAGGATGGCGGTGACGGCGGAGCCCATTCACAAAATGGCGGCGAAAACGGAGCTCCGTCACGTCACAGCTGCTACCCCTGAGTCCATTCAAGTTGCAGCTGTGTTTCCCGAGTCCAGTCAAGTTTCCAAGTCCAGTCAAGTTACAGCTGTGTTTCCTGAGTCAAGTCAAGTTTCCGAGTCCAGTCAAGTCGTGGCTGTTGTTCCAGAGTCAAGTCAAGCTACAGCTGCTGCTCCTGTGTCAAGTCAAGTTAAAGCTGTGTTTCCTGTGTCAAGTCAAGTCAGAGCCGCTCTTCCTGAGTCAAGCCAAGTCACAGCCGTGGTTCCTGAGTCAAGCCAAGTCAGAGCTGTCGTTCCTGAGTCAAGCCAAGTCAGAGCTGTCGTTCCTGAGTCAAGCAAAGTCACAGCCTTGGCTCCTGAGTCAAGTATAGTCCCAGCTGGTCTCAACGAACCGAGCCAAGTCATCGCTGATCTCCATGAGTCAAGTCAAGTCACTATTGATCTTCATGAGCCAGGTCAAGTCATTGCTGATCTTCACGAGCCAAGTCAGGTCACTATTAATCTCCATGAGCCAAGTCAAGTTACCGCTGACCTCCATGAGCTAGGTCAAGTCACCGCTGATCTTCACGAGCCAAGTCAAGTCACTGCTGATCTCCATGAGTCAAGTCAGTTCACTACTGGTCTTCACAAGCCAGGCCAAGCCACAGATGGTCTCCATAAACCAAGTCAAGCCACAGCTGATCTTCATGAGCCAAGTGAAGTTATTGCTGCTGTTCCAAAGTCAAGTCACGTACCATCTGACGGCCCAGAGCCTCGCCATGTCTTGTCTGACATCCTAAGGTCACGACCCATCATGATGGCCCACCACTGGTGTCAGTGCGGGCAGCGAACATCTCAGCGGCACCAGCGCATCATAAAACAACCATTAATGAGGTCTTGCCTCCCGCTGCTGCTCTTCCCTTAATGGCGGTTGCCATTTGGTGTGTGTGGGCTGCACACTGTGCTTCTGAGGTCACGTCTGTTCCCAAGTCCGCTCCTGAGGTCACGTCTGTTCCTAAGTCCGCTCCTGAGGTCACGTCTGTTCACAAGTCTGCTCCTGAGGTCACGTCCGTTCGCAAGTCTGCTCCTGAGGTCACGTCCGTTCGCAAGTCGGCTCCTGAGGTCACGTCCATTCACAAGTCTGCTCCAGAGGTCACGTCCGTTCACAAGTTTGCTCCAGAGGTCCCGTCTAGTCTCCAGTCTGCTCCAGAGGCCTCTTCCGCCGGAGAAGGGTGGCGGCGTTAACCTTTGAACTCTCTGCTTCTCTCCCTATTCTGTTTGCCTCCTCTATCCCTGCTCTCCCCAGGTCCCAGTCCTTGACGCGGGTGCCTGCTCTGCCCTGGAGGGCCCCTGCGCCTCCTGCTCTGCCCTGGAGAGCCCCTGCACCTCCTGCTCTTCCCTGGAGGGCCCCTGTGCCTCCTGCTCTGCCCTGGAGGGTCCCTGCACCTCCTGCTCTACCCTGGTGGGCCCCTGCGCCTCCTGATCCGCCCTGGAGGGCTTCTGCGCCTCCTGCTCTGCCCTGGAGGGCTCCTGCGCTTCCTGCTCCGCCCTGGAGGGTTCCTGCTCTGCCGGTCCTGCCTCAATCACCGGGTCCTCCAGCCCTCGCCCTGTCTCGCTCCCGCCCCCCCCGCTCCTCTGGACTGTTGTTCTGTTGGAGCGTCTGGAAGCCGCTCTTTGGGGGGGGGGGGGGGGGCTATGTCATGAATCTGGTCGGTGACCTGCGGTCCGCTCACCACCAGATGTCGCTCTCACCCTGTCATAACACTCGGTTGCACTACACCCCGGACTACATTCCCCATCATTCAGCGCGCTGATTGGGTCAGCACCTGTGACCAATCAGCGGCGCTATAAAAGCCCCGGTTTTTCCCCATGCAAGCCACGGAGTATTGTTGCAGTTATTATCATTGTTAGCGTTCCTAGTTCCTAGTTCCCTTGTTCCCTTGTTCCCCGTGTATAGCTTTCTCGCCTGGCCATCTCGTCTCGTCTGCCTCGCCGCCTGCCTACCGGACTCTAGCTCGTTTCATGGATTATTCCCTCGTCTCGCCCCCTTTACGGATTACGTTTGCCACGGATCCACCCACGCCTGCCTCACGGACTTCTCTTGTGCCTCGCTCCAACATACCTGCTTGCTGTTGTTTTGACCCTGCCTGTCTGACCATGTATCTGTCTCGTCCCTTGAATAAAAGCTCGCAAATGGATCCGCTCGCCTCTCGTCTCACTCACACCGTTACAATGGTTTCCCCATAGAAATGGTTTTCTCCAAGTTATGCAGTGCATATTTTTTCCGCGCTCATGTTAACGGATTTGAGCGTTCACACTGCACTCAGTTGTGGTCCAGCAGCACGTCATTTCTGCACCGTCTGTTTTTTCTGTGCTGGACATGCTGAATTAAAGTGACAGCTCATCGTTTGCGCTTAATATGAACGTGCATTGACATGAAAATGTAGTAATTACACCATAAATGCAGTGTGGCAAAAAGTTAGTTTTAGGCCCTGTATATATACATACATACATACATACATACATACATATACATACACACACACACACACATATATATATATATATATATATATATATATATATATATATATATATATATATATTGTTTATTTGGGAACATTTTATTGATAAAACTTTTTTTTTTTTTTTCGACAATGGCGCAGAATCACAGAGAAAATTCGTGGTAACACTTCATAATAACTTTAACATTAATAAATCATTAACAAACATTATGTAATGCTTAACGGATCATTAGCTCATATACATTCACAAATCTAGAAACAAGAAATAATGTGCTTGTTAATGTTTACTAATAGATGTATTAAACAATACCTAATAATTAACATTTCATGTCAATTAAAATGCTTACTAATGTCATTAAACTTCTAATTCATGCACATCTTAAACATCTAAAAATGATTTTAACAGATGTTATTCAATGATTAAAAGCTTTTGTTAATACACAACACCTTTGCTGCTGTTGAGGTATAATACGGGTAGGGTTGGGGACAGGTTTGGTGGTATGGGTAGGTGTAAGGTTGGGTAAGGGGTCAACAAGTGTAAAGGGGTCAATTTGATCACTATAAGGGAACACGATATGTCTTTACCAAGCATGTAAATGTTTAGAAACATTTACAAATGATGAATAGTCTCCACATTAGATTGGGTACTGCAAAAACATGAACAAATAATAAATGATTTAAGATGTGCAAATAGTAGAAGTCTACACAACAAACAAAGACCAAATATATGACCTTTACAGACTGTCATTATGAGTTAATGAATATAATAGCATGAATAGTTTGTGAAGTATTTAAGCAATATTTTAATAACATTTGTAAATGTAAAAATGAGCATTAGCTAATATGTGAACTAAAGTTCACTGACATTTGTAAGCGTTCAAAAGTACATTAACAAACTTTAACAAACATTAACGACATTAACAAACAAACAAACGAACATTAACAAACATAACAAGCTTGTAAATATTGTATACTTTCTGTCACATTCATTTGAAGATTGTTTTTTTTTTTTTTTAAGAAATGCATGGTCACATGAATTTGAAGTTTAATGGCATTTGCATAAAGCATTTCAATTTACATTAAATAATGATCTGTTAATCATTTGGTAATGTTTAATAAGTTCATTAGTTAACATTAACAAGCACATTATCTCATATTTCTAGATATGTGAATATATATTAAGTATTGATCAGTTAAACTTTATGTAATGTTTGTTAATGATTTATTATTGAAAGTTATTATAAAGTGTTACCAAATTCTCTATTCACATATCATAAGACAATGTTCAGAGAGCAATACAAAATCACAAATCTGTCAAAAAATGTCAAGAAATCTTTAAGTGAAAAGGGAAAACACTTAACACATTGATATATTGCATTTGATAGGACTTAGGTTCAAATGGTGCTTGATAGTGACTCCCACACTTTATTGGACTGCTCTTTCACACTTTTCAAACATTTTAATTGGTTGCAATCATTTAAAAAAAAAAAAAAAACATGGGGCATAAGAAAAACTTTCTGTTGCCTGAGGGCAACGCTGTGCTGTAACATTTTTGCAGTAAATAATTATTGTGATTGCACTTTCCTGTCTCTCATGTTTTTCTTTATACTGTACAAGAAATAGTTATGGTTAGGTTTAGCGGTAGGAGTGGGATTAGTGACTCAAAGTATCTTTTTAATGCTATATTGTTACTAAAATGGTCATTTTACTGCACATTTCAGTCTACTATGTTTTATATATTTTTATATTCACTACAAAATGGTTATGTTTGGGTTTGGAGGTAGGGTTAAGGGGTCTAAATATCTTTTTTGTGTGTATGTCAATAAAATAATAACAGTGCTAAAATGATAACAGTGATAACAGTCTATAAAATATTCATAAGTATTTCATGTTTTAAGTAAATATGTAATGATGTTTACATTTTAAATTTTAATTGTTTCAATCTAAATGTGCAAACATGTACATTTTGTACCTCTCTGTGTTACATATGTAATGAGTATATGTAACTGGTACATACTAATATCTATGTATAAACAAGCTGATGAAGTCAGGTAACTTTCAGGGTATGTAAGCAACTTATTCTTTGAACATAACCTGCTCCAGAGCAATTTCTGTTATATGGTTAGTTTACTTCAGAGCTACCAGTGACCTATTGTTGAGACTCCAGTAGACATGGCAGATTGCACACAATATTAAATATTATTACAATAGTTGTACTGATATATATTAATTATAAAGGTAACGAAAAAGGTAATATTTTATGCTAATAATTTTATAATATTTATTTTATTCATGTATCTGCATGCAAACTTTTTTTTTTTTTTTTTTGGAACAGGGCATTTTCTATAATGTATTTCTGTTATGATAAAAATACACGCGTGTACAAATGCTCGAATAACAATTAGGTGGTGATATGCACTAGGTATGTAAATGGCCACTGAACAAAAGAAGAAGAAAGAAGCAGTACGGCACACTTTTTCTTAGCGCCAATTTCCATGGTGACTTGTCGATCTGCTGAGAATATCTTGTGCGTTAACTATGAACGTACTGTGAGCTGAATGAACTTATTGCCAGATGCAGTTGTGGAACCAGCATACCTCAAGCAAGCAAGGTTTGGGTTAATCAACCGAGAGTTCAGGGTATATGTGATGGTAAGTTGACTTTCCTTTCTGGAATACACCCCAGGCTGTGTTAACATAGGCTGCACGCAAAATCTTAGGCAGCTGACTTGCTGTCTCGATGCCCCATGTTGCCTTCAAAAATCGATCAGATTTACTTTCGCATGCTGCATACAAAGGCAGCAATTTTCAGCTTTCAGAAACAGCCACAGAGTGATAGAATTTAATGGAAATAATTTTAATGCAACAACAACTGAATAATCTCAGTCACATTAGTCACCATTTACTACCACTAAATGAAAAACAAGACTTAAAACAAATGTATCATCCTTTAGTCTGGTCAAGAGAATGCCCCCTGAAATGCCCTTTTACATTAATCTGCATTGTCCCATATTCAAAGTTCAAGGGTCTATAAAAAAAGGATTGGTACAGTGAGAAATTCTTTTTCAAAATATGCACTTTGTTAGCATATTACACTACAAACCTTCCTTAATGCATCGTCTAAGAAAGGCACCCTGAAAACTGCTCGACTCATTTCTTTTGCATTGGCCCATTCAAAATAAATAAATAAATCAATAAAACAAATCAGTACAGTAAGAAATGTTCAAAGTATTAACAAAAATGAATAAACTTTTTGCACTTAAACTCTCCTTTATGTGAACAACACTGTATACAGCCAGTGTTGCATCATAAGTAAGGAACAATTAAATCTATCATCAATCATTTCATTTGGTAAGAACATGCAAATTCTAAAATGTAAACCAATGCACTAACACACTGTGAACTAATAGCAAGCTCCAATTACCAACGGTTTCGCCAAGTGCAAAGCCACTTGTGCGGTGCACTTGATTGCATAAGGCAGTCTAACTAACTTTACCCTGCGGTGACAGAATTTACAATTCTTGTTTTGCTCCTCAGTGAACTTTTGGTTTGTTCATAAATCATCTGCAACATGTGAAGGAAGTTCATTCTCACATTGGAAAATGGTCTCTCTAGTGTTATACAAAGATGTGAACCAAAATAATTAAGCTTGGATGATAATTATTTAGGTTGTGTCACGGATCTGGTCGGTGTTCTGCGGACTACCCACCACCAGATGTCACTCTCACCTTTTCATGCTCTCTGACTGTTGCTTTGCATTTTGGACTGCATCTCCCATCCTCCACCGCGCTGATTGTGTCAGCTCCCGTGACCAATCAGGCGCTCTATAAAACCCCGGACCTCCTTGTACACGGCACGGAGTGTTGTATTGTTGTTATCTTGTCTATGTTTCCTAGTTTCCTAGTCCCCGTGTTCCTAGTTTCCTGAGTTCCCTAGTTTGTATTCGCGCCTGGATTATCGTGTACGACTCATCGCCGCCTGCCTATTGGACTCTCGCTCTGGTTATTGGACTATTCTCTCTCGGATCACCCCTATGGATAATGCTCGCTACTGTTTTGACCCTGCCTGCCTGACCATGTATCTGTTTCGTCCTTCTAATAAAAGCTTGCACGTGGATCCGCTCGCCTCTCGTCTCACTCGCATTGTAACAGAACACTCCGTCTCAACAGGATCCAGCAGCTTTTCACCCGGACAATCTTCCGATGTGGACACAGACCTGATTTTAGCCAGGATCAAACAGGGACAACGTACACTCGAACAATACATCCGTGAGTTTTTGGCAGCCGTGCACATGGACAGCCGTGCACCCCTCTCGCAGACTGGTGGTCACGCCGGATCACGACGCCACAAACAAGTTTACCGCCTGGATCGCTCGTGAAATGGCGGCCCTGTTGGAGTGCGCTCATGCTGTGGCGGCGTCAGCAGAGCCCGCGCACAAAATGGCGGCCGCGTCGGAGCGCGTTAACGCGGTAGCAGCGACAGCGGTGCCCGTTCACAAAATGGCGGCCGCGTCGGAGCGCGTCCACACAATGGCGGTGACTACAGAGCCCGTTCACAAGATGGCGGCGAAGACAGAGCTCTGTCACGTCACGGCTGCCATACCAGAGCCGTATAGTGTTGCAGCTGCGTTTCCTGAGTCAATTCAAGTTGCAGCTGTATCTCCTGAGTCAAGTCAAGTTTCTAAGTCAAGTCAAGTTGCAGCTGTGTTTCCTGAGTCAAGTCAAGTTTCCAAGTCAAGTCAAGCTACAGCTGTTGTTCCTGTGTCAAGTCCGGTTAAAGCTGTGTTTCCTGTGTCAAGTCAAGTCAGAGCTATCGCAAGTCAAGTTACCGCCATCTTTCCTGAGCCAAGCACTGACAAGATGGCTGCCACGCCAGGGCCACCACACAAGATGGCTGCCACGCCAGGGCCACCGCACAAGATGGCTGCCACGCCAGAGCCACCGCACAAGATGGCTGCCACGCCAGAGCCACCGCACAAGATGGCTGCCACGCCAGAGCCACCGCACAAGATGGCCGCCATTCCTGAACCTGTGGTCAGCACCCGGACGCCACCTGTGGTCATGATGGCCCACGTGCTGGACACACCTCTAGTGACGGTATGGGCAGCTAAAATGGCGCTCCTTCATGCCGCGGCAGCTACCCCAGAGTCAAGTCAAGACACAGAGTCAGGCCAAGTCACAGCTGTTCCCCACGAGTCAAGTCATGTTACAGCTGTTGTTCCTGAGTCAAGCCATGTTGTTCCTGAGCCAAGCCACGTTGTTCAGGAGTCAAGTCCCGTTACAGCGGATCCTCATGAGCCAAGCCAAGCTGCTGCTGTTTTTCCAGAGCCAAGTCAAGCTTCAGCCGCTGCTCCAGAGTCAAGTCAGGCTACGGCTGTAGCTTTCAGATCCAGTCAAGCCTCCAAGTCCAGTCAAGCTTCCAAGTCCAGTCAAGCTTCCAAGTCCAGCAACGTCAAGGCTGTTGTTCCTGAGCCAGGTGAAGTCATTGTTAATCTTCACAAGCCAAGTGAAGTCAGGGCCGTTCCTCCTGAGTCAAGCAAAGCCACAGCCGTGGTTCCGGAGTCAAGTAAAGTCAATGATCCTCACAAGTCAGGTCAAGTCACCGTTGATCCTCATAGGCCAAGTCAAATCACCGCTGATCTCCAAGAGTCAAGTCAGTTCACTACTGGGCCGCACACTACGCTCCAGAGATCCTGACAATTCCAGAAGTCCTGCCCGTCGTCAAGTCTGCGCCAGAGGTCTCATCTGACCTCCCTGAGCCTTGTCACGTCATGTCTGCTAGCGTGCTGGCAATCGCCATTCTCAGTGTGTGGGCTGCACACTCGGCTCCAGAGGTCACATCTGTTTGCCAGCCAACTCCTGCGGTCACGTCTGGTCACAAGCCTGCTCCAGAGCTCCCGTCTGGTCACAAGCCTGCTCCAGAGCTCCCGTCTGGTCACAAGCCTGCTCCAGAGCTCCCGTCTGGTCACAAGCCTGCCCCAGAGCTCCCGTCTGGTCACAAGCCTGTTTCAGGGCTCCCGCCTGGTCACAAGCCTGCCCCAGAGCTCCCCTCGGTCGGAGAAGTCACGCCAGTACCTCCTGAGGTGTCAGCCACGGCTGTAGATCCTCCCTTGGAGGTGGCGTCCCCTTACAAGCTCTCTGCTTCTCCCCCTATTCTGTTTGCCTCCTCTATCTCTGCTTTCCCCAGGTTCCAGACTATGATGCGGGTTCCTGTTCCGCCCCGGAGGGCTGCTCCGCCTCTTGCTCCGCCCAGGAGGGCTCCTGCGCCTTCTGCTCCACCCTGGAGGGTTCCTGCTCTGCCTCCGCCCTGGAGGGCTCCTGCGCCTCCTGCTCCGCCTCCAGCTCCGCCCTGGAGGGCTCCTGCTCCGCCTCCGCCCTGGAGGGCTCCTAAGCCTCCTGCTCCGCCCTGGAGGGCCTTTGCCCAGCCGATTCTGCCTCAGTCTCCTGGCCCCCCCACCACTCCCCTGGACTGTTTTTTCTGCTTATGCTGTTGGAGCGTCTGGAAGCCGCTCCTTGGGGGGGGGCTATGTCACGGATCTGGTCGGTGTTCTGCGGACTACCCACCACCAGATGTCACTCTCAACTTTTCATGCTCTCTGACTGTTGCTTTGCATTTTGGACTGCATCTCCCATCCTCCACCGCGCTGATTACGTCAGCCCCCGTGACCAATCAGGCGCTCTATAAAACCCCGGACCTCCTTGTACACAGCATGGAGTGTTGTATTGTTGTTATCTTGTCTATGTTTCCTAGTTTCCTAGTCCCCGTGTTCCTAGTTTCCTGAGTTCCCTAGTTTGTATTCGCGCCTGGATTATCGTGTACGACTCATCGCCGCCTGCCTATTGGACTCTCGCTCTGGTTATTGGACTATTCTCTCTCGGATCACCCCTATGGATAATGCTCGCTACTGTTTTGACCCTGCCTGCCTGACCATGTATCTGTCTCGTCCTTCTAATAAAAGCTTGCACGTGGATCCGCTCGCCTCTCATCTCACTCGCATTGTAACAGGTTGTCAGTCTGTCAAGTGCGGCTTATTTAATCTGCTGAATGTCAACAAGACTTTGTCTCAGCATCTAGTATTGCCAAAAAGTTCTACATTTAACATGAAGGTTCTGCACATTAATAATAACACAAACTAATAATGAACAGTGCTATCTAAATCAATGTATTTCATTAAATTCCTTTGAATTTGTAAATTATGACTGCTCAAAAACATTCCAAATTTATTAAGCCTACAAATTCAGTTGTACTCCGGAGTGTTTTCAAACAAAACTAATGAATTTCACTTGCATAAACTTTAACTTTCAGATGAAACAAGATTATCAATTTTTCATGCTGCAGTGGTTTATCAGCAGGCATGCATATTCTTGTTTAGCAACAAAATTCAGGGTTACACTTTATTTTGATAGTCCACTTTAGACATTCTACAACATATAAGTAACTTTGCAACTACATATCAACTAATTCTCTTTCATTTGCAACTACATGTCTGCTAACTCTCAGAGCAGACTGTTAGGGTAGGTTTAGGGTTAAAAAAGTGGACTATCAAAATAAAGTGTTCAGTATCAAATTCAGTCCCAAAAGTATGTGCAAGATACAGGAAAGAGCAATATATTGTAATGTGTAATATGAAATATTTTTGAAAATAAACTAGTGAAACTGTTGTGCCCCTTAAAAGGGATTTTGGTCTGTAGCAAGGAGTACTACACTAGATGCTGCTTTACACCTCACTATCTACATAGAAATAGTAAGATGTGTAGCTTTCCTTCACATGGAGAGCCTCCCTCGTCGAATTGTTAGCTCCTTGCTGGGTGATGCCTTGCATGCTGCTGTTTGGTCCATCCATCATTGGTACAGAAGGGTGAGCTGTTGTTCGTCACCGCAGGAGATTATGGAGGACACATGTTGCTTTCACAAGGTTTCTACATTATGCGGTTGCTGACCCATGATCATGTGGTACATTCTGACCCAGGATGCGATTATGACATTGTGAAGAACCTATATAAAAATGAGAAAGGTGTAGTGGTCAGGGATTTTCTGTTTGTGTAGTCCTATGAATTGTCAGAATTTGGTTATGAAGAGTGAGTTTTTTTCTTCTTTATTTCAGTGCTGCGGCTGTGTGGTGCCAAAATGAAGTATGAGGATGCTAGTTGGTGAGCAAGCAAGGGTAACGATTCCCTCTGTGTTTTACACAATGTCAATGTTTCTCTGCTAATTATTGGACCACAGTTTTTGAGGGCGTACACTGCAATTATGTGTATTTTGAGGTGTTGTATTTCATAAAAAATACATAGCTATGTTGCTTAAAATTGCTTTATGTAAAGGATTGTGTCTGTCTTTTGATAGCTTATATGCAATTATATCGTGAATTTGACACCAACCCTTGCTGTTTAGCTTTTTTACATTGTATTTATAGAGTTCAGGTTCATTAGTGTAACGTAGCGAGGGAGACGTGAAGCGGGCGGATCCAAATGCAAAGCTTTATTGAATAACAAAGTTGAAGACATGGTCACAAACAGGCAGGGTTGAACAACAGCAGACAGGTACAGTGTAGGCAAGACGTGAGAGTAGTCCGTGAAGCAGGCGAGGGTCGATGAACGGCAAACGTGATCCAGGGGCAAGGCAAAAGGCTATCCAAATAAACGAGCGAGAGGTCCACAAGGCAGGCACCGAGACACACAAAACGAGATGACCAAGCGAGAAAGCTAAACTCAGGGAACTAGGGAACTCAAAGCGAAACAACAATCCAAAACACCACAATACTCGGTGAGATGCAAGGGGGAGTCCGAGGCTTATATAGAGTGTCTGATTGGATACAGGTGTTTGAGCAATCAGCGCAATGGGTCATGGAAAACGTAGTCTGGGGTGTGATGCAACAGTCTGTGTAGTGTGAAATGTTAGTGAAATCTATAGGTGACCTCTGGTGGAGGGCAGACCGGACAGGATTCATGACAATTAGACTGTTTCCCGAAGCTGGGTTTAGTGGCTACCAATTCACTGTTAGACATTTCTGTAATTTCTACAGTTATTAACTGTATATCACCCAGTATAATACTGCAAATTCCCTTTGCAGTAAATAACTGTAATAACTATTGCATTATGGGAATTTTCTGTGACGTCAGATCCCACATACAGAGACCTACTGAGACTTGTATTTTTTTAGATTGCTGTATACTGCCATATTTGCTGTAATGGCCTCATTGGCGGCGTTCTATTGAGGTTGTTTTATTTTCTTCATTTATTATATTTGGATTAACACGATTTGCCCTACACCGTGTCTACAACGCCGCAACAGCTCGGGACGGACTACACTGGATGCGTTGCATCGCTTGTAATGGTTAAAAAAATCTGTTTGTCCTTGCCAGTAAGTTTCTGTAAAAACCTTTTGAAACAGTGAAGGTAAGCTTAATTTAGTTTGAGCAAACTGTGTTTTTTTCAGGTTCTAAAAGATGGATTGTTTTTTTTTAGCGGTTTGTATTGGTAACTTACACTCCATAGCAGGTTTTATTCTTGCAAATCAAAACTACACCAGTCAGCTGTGGGTAAAGTGAGATATATCTAACATAGCCATGCCCCCTAAATCTCTTGCTCCAAATTAAAGCAATAAATGGTGAAAATATTTTGGATATAAAATGATCTTTTGCAGGATTTTCATTAAGTAGTTTATGTGCCTATGTTCCAATGAGTTGTGTTTTGCATCTGGCTTCTTTTTGTCTCCTAGTTTTTTATCATTTGTTGTATGAACCGGTGCTGCAGTATGGTATTACAAACTGCCTCCACCTCTAAGGGCAATTTTGATCTCAAAATTCAATCAATTCAGTGAATCCAAGTTCAGTTCATTAAATGCAAAAACAAATACAACAAAGCAAGATGCCAACTTGGCTATGAGAAGCATAAGACTCAGCAACTGAGGGGTTAAATACATGGGCATGGGGAAACACAGTGCACACACTTGCGGTCTTGGCCACTTAAGAGTGCATGCATGTGATAGGAAATAAGTGTGCAAGACTGTCCCATGTCTTAAAAATGCCAAAGCACAGTGTCTTTAATGCATACCATATACATACTATCTTTCAGGCTTAGTGTAGCCCATCATGTATCATGTTCTGGAAATAAATCGTGAGACTTTTTGCCAAAATCTTGCGAGAGGTCACAGAAACCTTTCCAATGTAAATTAAATATTAGTGATAAGTAAATATTACACACAATTTCGTAGTAAAACAAAGTGTTGCACCTTTCATTGGTGCAAAGATGGGTATATTTATTTTGCAACTGCTTTTTATCACTTAATTTGAAGCACCACAAATTAAATCGTGTCAACTGTTATAGGGACTACAGAAGAAACATTTAGAAGTTCATTTTAAAATGTAAAGTATTAAAAAAAAAAATAAAAAAAGCTCTGTAAACACGTTCACACACACTTGTGGTCTTATGCTCATTTGAACACTTGGGCCAAAAACAGTAAATAGCCTATGTCTTGTAAGTAGTCAATTGGTCAAGTGCAAAGACCGCAAGTGTGGGTATTTTTCAATTCAATTCAATTCAATTCAAATTTATTTGTATAGCGCTTTTCACGATAAATATCGTTGCAAAGCAACTTTACACCAAATTGACATTTTTACAATATATCTAGTAGTAGTTTGATGTACATATGGCAGAGATGTGTGGTAAAGATCAATTAATGACGTAATCAAACAGATAAAGAACACTATAAATTAGTAGCAGAATTCGGTAGTGCTGTATGTTGTTTCACGGTTGGTATCATCTGAAGTCCTCTGAGGGGTTGGCATCATCTCTTCTTAAGTGTTCTGGATCCAGACTGGAGCTTGTGAATTCCTAGTTACCACGGGATGTCAATCCCATGGCAGAAACACAGAACAAATAGGAACATAATTAGCGTAGCTGCTGTTCAAACTAAGAAAAGAAAGATTTGTTCAACCAGAGCTAAAAGATTAATAATGTGCGTTTGATCAGGTATAACTGCAGGAAAAGTTTATGAGATGCATTATTTGAATGCTTGGCTGAAAAGATGTGTCTTTAATCTAGATTTAAACAGAGAGAGTGTGTCTGAACCCCGAACGTTATCCGGAAGGCTGTTCCAGAGTTTGGGAGCCAAATGTGAAAAAGCTCTACCTCCTTTAGTGGACTTTGCTATCCTAGGTACTACCAACAGTCCAGAGTTTTGCGACCTTAGGGAGCGTGATGGATTGTAGCGTGGTAGAATACTAGTTAGGTACGCAGGAGCTAAACCATTAAGTGCCTTATAGGTAAGAAGTAATATTTTATAGCTGATGCAGAACCTAATAGGTTGCCAGTGCAGAGACTTTAAAATTGGGGTAATATGATCATATTTTCTTGACCTGGTAAGGACTCTAGCAGCTGCATTTTGGACTATCTGTAGCTTGTTTATTGAAGATGCAGGACAACCACCTAGTAGTGCATTACAGTAGTCCAGTCTAGAGGTCATGAATGCGTGAACTAGCTTTTCTGCATCAGAAACAGTGCATGAAACATGTTTCTAAGATGGAAGAATGCTGTTTTTGTAACATGAGAAATATGATTTTCAAAAGACAAGTTGCCGTCTAATATAACACCCAGACTTTTGACTGTAGTGGAAGTAACAGTACATCCATCTAGTTGTAAATTGTAAGTCAAAAGATTCTGTGTATTGTTTTTTGGTCCAATAAGTAATATCTCTGTCTTATCTGAATTTAATAGCAGAAAATTATTGGTCATCCAGTCTTTTACATTTTTAACACACTCTGTTAACTGTGATAGTTTAGAAGTTTCATCTGGTCTTATTGAGATATATAGTTGATTATCATCCGCGTAACAATGGAAACTAATCCCATGTTTTCTAATAATATTACCGGGGGCAGCATGTATATTGAAAATAGTAGAGGACCTAGAACAGATCCTTGTGGCACTCCATACTTCACTGGTGATAACTGAGATGACTCCCCATTTAAATAAACAAAGTGGTAGCGATCGGACAAGTAGGATCTAAACCATCTTAAAGCCTGCCCTTGGATACCTGCATAATTTTGTAGTCGATCTATTAGTATGTCATGATCTATAGTGTCGAACGCAGCACTAAGATCAAGTAAAACTAGCAATGAGATGCAGCCTTGGTCTGACGCAAGAAGCAAGTCATTCGTGATTTTAACAAGTGCAGTTTCTGTGCTGTGATGGGGCCTGAAACCTGACTGAAATTCTTCATAGATATTATTTTTTTGCAAGAATGAGCACAGTTGAGCAGATATAACTTTCTCTAAAATTTTAGACATAAATGGAAGATTAGAAATGGGTCTGTAATTTGCCAGTTTACTAGGGTCTAGTTGTGGTTTCTTAATAAGAGGCTTAATAACCGCCAGCTTGAATGGTTTAGGGACGTGACCTAAAGATAAGGATGAGTTAATAATATTGAGAAGTGGTTCTTCTGCCACAGGTAACAATTCTTTCAGTAGTTTAGTGGGTACGGGATCTAATAGGCATGTTGTTGGTTTAGATACAGTGATGAGTTTATTTAGCTCTTCCTGTCCTATAGCGGTAAAGTACTGCAGTTTTTCTTTGGGTGTGACGAAAGAAGTTGACATATTAGATGCAGTATAATCTGCATTGGTTATTGTATTTCTGATGTTATCTATTTTATCAGTGAAGAAGCTCATAAAGTCATTACTATTAACCTGTAAAGGAATATTTAGATCAGGTGGTGTCTGGTTATTTGTTAATCTAGCCACTGTGCTAAATAAAAACCTTGGATTGTTTTGGTTATTTTCTATGAGTTTGCAGATATGCTCAGCCCTAGCAGCTTTTAAAGCCTGTCTATATCTGGACATACTGTTTTTCCATGCAATTCTAAAAACGTCCAAGTTAGTTTTTCTCTATTTGCGCTCAAGATTGCGAGTTTCTTTCTTGAGAGAATGGGTATTACTATTGTACCATGGCGCAGTACATTTTTCTCTAACTTTTTTCAATTTGATGGGGGCAACAGCTTCTAAAGTATTGGAGAAGATGGTGCCCATATTGCTAGTCATTTTGTCTAAATCCTGTGTATTGAGGGGTACACAGAGCAGTTGAGATAAATCAGGCAGGTTATTTGTAAATCTATCTTTGGTGGCTGGAACAATAGTTCTGCCAAGACGATAACGCAGAGCCATATAGTTAATATCAGCGATACGCAGCATGCACGATACAAGGAAATGGTCAGAAACATCATCGCTTTGAGGTACGCTATCTATATCAGTAAGATCAATTCCATGCGATATAATTAAATCTAGCGTATGATTAAAACGATAAGTGGGCCCGGTGACATTTTGCTTGACTCCAAAAGAGTTTATTAGGTCAGTAAACGCAAGTCCTAATGCATCATTTGTATTATCAACGTGAATTATCTCCGACAATTAGCGCTTTATCAAAATTAACCAATAGTTCTGAAAGGAATTCTGCAAATTCTTTTAGGAAATCTGTATATGGCCCTGGCGGTCTATACAAAGTAGCTAAAACAAGAGATAGGAGAGATTTCTTTTGCATATCTGGGAGAGTAACATTAAGCAAAAGTATTTCAAATGAATTAAACCTGTATCCTGTTTTCTGAGTAACTTTGAGAATATCACTATATATTGTTGCAACACCACCACTACGACCACTCTGACGGGGCTCATGCTTATAATAGTAGTTTGGGGGAGTAGACCCATTTAGACCAATATAATCATTAGGTTTTAGCCAGGTTTCGGTTAAGCAGAGTACATCAAAACTATTATCTGTGATCATTTCATTTACAATAACTACTTTGGGTGCAAGTGATCTAATGTTTAGGAGCCCAAGCTTTAAAAATGGTTTCTGTTCATGTATTTTGCTTTTTTCTGGTTTAATTACGATCAGATTTTTTTCTAGATCCTGCCTTAAATTTATGTTTTGGCCTCACTATTCGAGGAACAGACACAGTCTTTATAGATTGGACAGTGCGAGTACTATCATTTAAGCCTTCTGAACAAAAGCCATTGTAGCAATTATTTGAGAATGTACTTACTAGTCAAATGGAGCGTAGCGTCCTGGAGATGTTGTCTGACAGGAATTCCGCTCCGACTCCGCTGCGGTGCAGGCCATCAGCACGGAAAAGCCTAGGACGTTTCCAGAAAAGATTCCAATTATTAACAAAGAGCAGTTTCTGTTCTTTGCACCATGTCAATAACCATTCATTTAGAGCAAGAAGTCTACTGAACCTTTCGTGCCCAGGTCGATACGTGGGAAGCGGTCCTGACACAATGATCCTCGTCGCGGGCGATGTGCTGTGAACCGTCTCGATCAGGCTGCTGAAGTCCCTCTTCAGAACCTCTGTCTGCCGCAGCTTGATGTCGTTCACCCCCGCGTGCAGGAAGATCGCGCCGATGCTCTCGCCGTCCGTCAGGATTGTGGGTATCTGCGCAGAAACATCGAGAACGCGAGCACCAGGAAAACAGTGAGTGTGGACTTTACCTTTAGCTAAAGTAGCACAAATGTACCGGACAATGGAGTCTCCGACGATCACAGCGTCGCGTTCTGTCTCACGGAGGGGAGCCAGGGTGCACGGGACCTGTGCAGAGAAGCACACGGAGTAGAGGTGGTCAGAGTGTTAGTATCGCGCTGTATACTTACCCGGGAGGATTCCAGAGCAGCTCTCTGCTCTCTCAGCTCGGTCTGCCTCCCCAACAGCTCCTGAATCTGCTTCTCCACGGCCTCCAGCTCGAACTGCAACGAGTGCAGCTCGAATGTGTCCTCACCTGCACTCAAAGGTGGACACAAATTCGCCATTAAAGCAAGTAACAGTGAGTAAACAATGGTAATGTGTGTAAACAGTGTGTAAACAATGCAAGCAAGATTAGCGGCAACCACGCTGGTGCTGCTAACGGGCTATAAGCTAGCAACTCGGAAAATCAAATCAAAACAAAACTAGTGATAACAAAGCAATCCGGATGTTTTAGTTGTAAAATACAACAGGGGGTATATTCACACGTTATAAGAAATGCAAATGGTGGTGAATAAAATTGATTTTAGATTGAAAAATAGACAATAAGAAATTAACTTGACGGAGCTCAAACTCTAAGCGTGCGACCGCAACAAACGGGGCATTTGGACAGGGCAAAAGGGACATGGATACTTGAGAAATGGATACAAAGAGGATACTTGTTTTCCTTTGCTCCTGTAAACAAAACTTGGTTCTCATGAGATTAGCATATTCTCACTGGAGCTTATACTATACAACTTATGTACCTGTGTATGACAGTTAGCGGTAACTAGAGATTACAGTTTATAAAGTTTTAAATATGGATATTTTACTTACAAATGCATCAGTTCACTTCAGAAGGCCTTTAATAAAGTGGATGCAATTTATTGGACTTCTACTGGACTACTGAATCTCAACAGCTATTATAATGCTTAGAAGAGCCAGGACTTTTTAAATATAACTCTGATTGTTGTAACGGGACTCCAGGGAAGTGTGTAAGATCCAAATGCGAGCTTTATTAAACAGATCGTAGTCAAGACAGGCAGGGTCAATCTCCAAACAAACAATGAAACGTAGGCAAGACAAAAGCGAAATCCAAATAAACAGGCAGAGTCCAAATACTGGTGAGCAGTCCAAAAGTGACAAATAAACAAGGCAATGGAACAAGGCAAAAACTATGGCAATGAAAAAGAACAAAACAATGGCAAAAACAAGGCCAAACTATGACAAGAACCAAAACTGTGGAAAATAACAAAAACAAGGCAATGAAATCAGAGAAAAACGCTTAGTAGAGTCCGCACAGCAAAACAATACTTCGCAACGCCTGTTTGGTTTAGGCCTCCTTATATGGCCACCAAACAGGAAGTAACCACTGAAGCAGCAGAGGGAGCGGGAACAGACAGTCCATGAGCAAGGGCTCCCTCTGCTGGCGTGGCGTTACAATTGTATTCGTCTGAAAGAAGAAAACCATAAACACCTATGATGGCTTGAGGGTGAGTAAATCATCAGACTTAATTAAGTAGCCAATGAAACCGGCTTTGTGAAATAGGCCACTGAATACACAAAGCATAATAAAGACAACAACAGCAAGAGTACATGGTGAAGAAAACACACCAAAAATACAAAGGTGTTAGATGCTGTCACCATCCATATATGTGTAAAGACATGCATTTTTTTTATTTATTGTAATGATAATCTTACATAATGCTATTTACATAACATTAAAACGGGGCTGGGCAAATTTAGTCCTAGAGGGCCACTGTCCTCAGAGTTTAGCTCAAACCCTAATCAAACATATAAAAATGGATATATATATATATATATATATATATATGTACTAGTGATAGTGTTCCACATTTGCTCCACATTAGACTGGTCTTAAAAAAAATAAAAAAAAAAATAAAAAAAAAAATAAAACTGCTCTGCCAAATGATTACTCCCACACACATTTGATCTCAGCTATAGCACATGACAGGCTTCCACAAGCAATACATTTGCCAGTTTATAGATGTATCATCCATGTACATCCACTTTCCAACAAAAAAGCTAAATTAAAGTCTATAGAAAGAGAAGAGGTATTGTAACAGACCTAATGAAATGACAAGGATCTTGAGTTGAAGCTGGGGTCTCACAGTGCTGGACATTTGACAATATATTATCAGCAGAGATGGAAAGAGAAATGCTTATCCTCTGGTATATGTTGACAATACACTGATGCTAGGATACTGAATGATTTCAATTTTATGTGAACCCATTATTGTAAATCTGTATTGAACTGAAGATGATTTAATGAACAAAGAGACCAACAGGTGAAAAGTAACATCATACAAGAAAAAAAAAATGTTGTGAATAAGAGAGAGAGAGAGAGAGAGAGAGAGAATGCTATCATTCCCACAATCAGATGTAGAGAAAAGGTAGAGAAAGAGAACAGAATTTCATTCCATGGTCCCTGAACGACCTTATATTTTCAACACCACACTCTCAGGCGATGACAGCCAGTTGCAAAGTGTGGTAATAGGCAATTGATTTCATTCTGCTCTCTTAGTGGCAGCCACACATAAATCAGAGACTTTGTCAGAAACTAGGCAAACAATTTGTGTGTGTATGTGTGTGTGTGTGTATTCATGTGTGCCTGTGATGTGTCTGTTGTTTGGGCAAACATGGTTTGGACAATTGGCTCTACTAACTGTATACACCTTAATTACACACAAAAACATAAATACATATGTGTATTATAATTAATGCACGTGGAAATATGTGAAATGATGAGTTCATATATACATGTGTATTTGTACTCAGATTTAACCTTTGTATGGTGTTCGGGTCTGTGGGACCCGTTTTTTAACTTTTTGTCAATGGAAAAATGATACGCAAAATTATTTTTTCAAGCTCATACTCATTGGCCTTGGTTCATTCAGTGACCGCTCACTGTACACGAGATCAGGAGTGTGTGTGTGTGTGTGTGTGTGTGTGTGTGTGTGTGTGTGTGTGTGTGTGTGCACCTGGTATTTATCACATTATGGGGACCAAATGTCCCCACAAGGATAGTAATACCAGTAAATTTTGACCTTGTGGGGACATTTGTGAGGTTTCCATGAGGAAACAGGCTTATAAATCATGCAGAATGAGTTTTTTTGAGAAAGTAAAAGTGTGCACAGTCTCCTGTGAGGGCTAGGTTTAGGTGTAGGGTAGGTGTAGGGCAATAGAAAATAGGGTTTGTACAGTATAAAAACCATTACGCCTATGGAATGTCCCCATAAAACATGTAAACACAACATGTGTGTGTGTGTACCTACTTGAGATGAGATGAACAGGACTGGCAGCATGTGATGAGATACTCTTTAAGCCTTGTCACCACTGCTATTTAAATGTTTAGCACACCTCTGCTTGAGAGACTTTCCCTCATTGAGGCAACCTGTGAGCCATAAAACCGGGCTGCTGGAAGAGTAGGGATTGGACTCTCACTTGCCATGGCCAGGGATATCTGAGCAACCAAAAGTTTCCTATTTTATTCGAACACTTTTTATTCACTCTTTGGACATTAAAACTTTATTTACCCATTACAGCTGAGTCTAATGAACACACACACACATACACAATGTGCCCTGCTGGGTTCATGTCCAAATTAAGTCTCAGTTACATATGTAACCCTTGTTCCCTGAAGGAGGGAATGGAGACGTTACATCAACACTGACATTATAGGGTCTCACTTGGGGGGCCAGTCACCTCTGGGTAGTATGAAAGATAATCAATGAATACTGGCAAGTAGAATTTGCTTGCCAAGCCACCCTCCATACATACAGGTTGTAACACGTGAAATAAGTTGTGGCTCCTTTAAGAGCAGACTGCCATTCTGTGAACAGTCTGCAGCCACGTATGCCATGAGTACCACATGTGTGCGGGTCCGATGTTTTTATTTTTTATTTCTATTGCTCTATTAAGTTGTCTTTTTTTAATAAGTAATGCTGTTGCCAGAAGAATAAAGCTTGAGATGTGGAATGCAACCTGTGTGAATTTTGGCTGATTTCTGCTGCAACTTGAATTAGGCGAGCTATCCATTAACCATGACTCAGCCCATTACAAGGTATATAAGATGGTGGCGTGAATCCACTCATTCAGATTTGTGCTGAGGACTCGAGAATGCATCCTGGGCATTCAGTGGTAGTTCAAGGTGGTGGCAAGTAACGTAATGCTTCCATTCCCTCCTTCAGAGAATGAGAGTTACATACATAACCGAGACATTCCCTTTTAGTCAGTCATAATCAGCATAACGTCAACACTGACATTATGGAGTCACTATGGAAAATGGTACAACCAAAGGTGTTGTCAAAGTAAACATGCCAAGACAAATGCAGTTACCAATTGTAACCTTCCCAATGTCCCAAGTAAGCCATATAACCCTAGTATGGAAAAATATGGAGAAAAACACTTGCTAAGGGAAGGGCTGTTAGACTGTTGCTTCTTGTCTCCTTTAGATATATTTAGTGTGGAGTCACATCCTACCTAAGGGGAGCTGATGTGGAAGCACATATGGACTGACCAAGGGACAGTACAGCGTATAGAAGGTCACCCGCAGCAAATCCTACTTGAGGGATAGTGCAATAGCACAGGGATTGACAGAGAAACTGTCCAGAGAAAGACATGGGTTTACCAGAAAGGGAAACCATACTGGGAAAATACACATACATGATTACCCACCAGGGATTCTCATGTATGGGCACCTAGCCCAGTACAAGGACTGACAGTGTTCACCAACCTGGGGAACTTGCTAGAAGAGCAAAAAGAGCCATCCCTCTCACCTATTACCTATTCATACCCAGCACAAGGGAGGAAACTAGCTCAGCCCGGATATTATAAAATCTTACAAAGGTATTAGGTGTCCCGGAGCTCTACAGATGTCTGCTATAGAGCCGCCGTGCATCACCGCCCAAGAAACAGCTCTCACAACCAGGGAGCACAGCCTTGAGAATGGTATGGCAAGGTGATGGCATCCCTAGCCAGCGGGCCAACTGCTGTTTGGAGACAGCCTTTACCTTCTGCTGACCTCCAAAGCAGATAAAGAGCTGATTAAAGCTTCTAAGGCTCCAGGTGTGTTTCACGTAAAGTGCAAAGCACGACTGGGATACATCAGTGCGGGGATTGGATCTGCCTCCTTTTAAGGGCAACACTTGCAGGTTCACCTCCTGGTCCTGGAAGGAAGTGGTGGGAACTTTGTGCATATCCAGGTCGGGTCTCCAGATCACGTGAGAGTCACCGGGCCCATATTCAAGTTTCATCAACCGAAAATGCCTGGAGGTCTCCCACCCTATTGATGGGAGTGAGTGGAGTCCGGAGCACTGTCTAAAGGGACAGGCTTGACTGACTCAAGGGGCTCAAAGGGAGCTCTCTGTAGTCCAGTAAGAAGATCCCAAGAGAGGATGAGGCAGGAACCTGATGGTTAGGTCATGCCACGGCTCACTGATGCTTGTGGGGAGTGAATGCTGACCCACATGGTCCAATCTGCATGTACATTGCTTACCTGGGGAATTCATGGCACCAGCATGAACTATGGGAAGAAGGCAAGTCAGCGGAGGCAGTGTGATGCTTTGTGCAAAGTTGGGAAACCTTGGGTCCTGCCATCCATGTGGATTCTACTTTGACACGTATCACCTACCAAAGCATTGTTGCAGACCATGTACAATCTTTTATGAAAACTGTGTTTTCAAATGGTGGCTGTGACATCTTTCAGCAAGATAATGCACCCTGCCACAAAGCAAAAATGCTTCAGAAATTCTGAGGAGCACAACGAGTTTGAGCTGTTGACTTGGCCTCCAAATTCCCCAGATCTCAATCCAGTCGAGCATCCTGGGATTTGTTCAGCAGAATTTGGAGGCCAAGTAAGAGTAAGACTAAAGGTCATTGCACACTCACAGTCTGAAATTTCCATCCAAAATTTTTGCAAGTTAAAAAATAAATACAACCTCACGTAGTGTCAATCACGTTTACACACTGCCTCTGAAACTTTCGTCCGTTATGAACAAGTTCGGATCTGGTTTGCTTTTCTGCGTTTTTCACATCCGCAGCAATCATTTTTGAGAGGTGTTTTGACAGTTCAGAGCTACCGTACAAGCGAATGCCAAAATCCAGAATTGCGTCTGACAAGTTCATCCACTTCGTCTCGCAGCACAAAGCACTCTAAAGGTCCTTGTACACAGCTCCTTAAGGAGGTGCACACTTCCTCTCTATATCTTATAATTGGATGGACCCAATATTTCTTTTTCTCTTTTTAAGAAGAGCATGGACAACAAAATCATCCTCACTGCTTGAAGATTCCATTTTGTATTGTTTTGCAAATTTTTCCGCAATGGATTAAGTAATTCGCATCGGACTCAGTGTGCAAGGTTTCTGTGCATGACAAATTTTTAGAATGACAAATACGAAAAAACGCATACGAAAATTCTCAGTTTGCAATGACTTTAAGACTAAATTAAAATAGGCTGCCAAATTAATAAATAAATAAACAAACAAATAAATAAATAGTGGTTTAAAATCCTTAAAACTCAATATAATCTTCCTGCCACCTCCTTTTTCATGTATTTTGCACATTAGATCGGACCTACGGGCCTCTGGGGTGCCTTGGAACTCTCAGCTGCCTATTCACCCTTTGCGCAATTCTTCTAATGCTTCCTTCTGAGGAATCTCCCTCATCTGCTTCAATTATCTATCTCTTTCTTTTTGAGCATTCATACAAACCTTTATCTATTACAACTGTTTGGGCTAAGGATCTTAATGATGATGTGAATGTTTTTTTTTTTTTTTTTTCGGATCAAGTATGGGGTATGTTTAAATTGTCTTCGAACAACCCTAATCACCAAATGATTCTTTGGAAATTGCTGCATAAGGTTTACTTGACTCCAATGAAACGTTTTTGTATGAATCTGTCATCTTCTCCTAAGTGTAATCTCTGTTCGCAAGGATCTTTGAGGATGTTTTTGCATTTATTTTGGGAGAGCCCCTCTCTCTCACCTTTTTGGACTCACACCTTGGCTTTCAAAGGACCTATCATATTTGTTGGGCACTGAGAAATATTTGACTCCATGCCATTTTTTCATGAATGTTTTCTGGGACCTTACTTTGTCCATCCAACAAAGATGTTTACTCTTATCTGCTCTCACAGTGGCAAAAAAATTGCTAGTCAATCGTTGAAGTCCTCCTCACACAATGGACAGATGAACCTGGACGGTGTATTTGTTAGACATTATATCAACGGAACTCTCAACTTCTCGTGTACATGGATCTAATGTGAAAACTGTAAATGTATGGCATAATGGCTTAATGTTGTGTCATCTTTTTTTTTTTTTTTTTTTTTGAACTTGTTAAAAAAATATCTATCTATCTATCTATTTATCTATTTATCTATCTATCTATTTATTTACTTACTTACTTACTTACTTACTTACTTACTTATTTATTTATTATTAAGGTCTACATTGTATTTTATTTTATTTTTTATCTTTTTTGTTTTGTTTAAAGTCTACCAGGGGTGAGATGGGTTGGGGTGGGTTCTAAATTTGCACAGTTGCTTTTTGTTTTATATTACTGTTATTAGAAGAAAATTCAATAAACAGTTGTTAACAAACAAACAAACTGTCACACCCCTGTGGACTGTTTATGCTGGTTTCTCTTTCTTGTGCCTACACTGTAAAAAATGACCGTGAATTTATCGGTAAAATACTGTAAAAATGCTACAGTAAAAACCTGTTAAATGGTTAACAGTAAAAGGCCGTAAAATTTACAGTGAACAGTGAAATTTACCGTAAACTGACATTCCCAGAATTCCCTGTGTTACATTTTTTTTTAAATTTGATGTTTTTTTTGTTGAAATAACCCTTTTTTCTTAGTTTCTTCTTAGCCGTTTTGTACATTAGGGTTCTATGTTGCATCTAATGTTGTTAAATTAATGTTTATGCATTATTTCAGTTTCATGTCTGTTACCATGATGGTGTTTAGTGTTTGTGTGAAATACACTGTGCACCTTCTATATATGTTAATTTTTAAAAGCTGTTTGTTATGAGCTTTGGTTCATCATTTGACTTTCTCATCACCACCTGCTTTTGGTGGTTATCAGTGTATTACAAAGGTACAAAAAAGATTTCAGTACTTCAATATGTTGCTATATTAACGTTATATCAGTTAATGAAATTACGGTATTTACCTGTAAATTTAAGTGAAAACCGCAAAACACAAAATGTTGCTACCGTATTTTTTACGGTAAAATTCTGGCAACCACAGCTGCCAGTTTTTTACCGTAAATTTTACGGAATATTTTTTACAGTGTATATTTGGTTGTTCTGTTTCCTGTGCTCGTCTAATCATCATTAGTTAACCTTGTATCACCTGTGTCTTAATTAAGTTCATCGTAATCACCTGTCTTTATAAGTTGCATTCAGTTCAGTGTTTATCATCCAGTCTCGCCAATGTGTATGTGAGTGTTACCCTTCTGTTGTGGATTTACCTGTGGATTATAATAAAGACTTTATCTTTGACCTTAGTCTTCGTTTGCCCATTCCTCACACGATACGTGACAGAAGACCGGACCACTACAAAATGATGGCTGAAGGACGGCTGTGGACATTCAAACAGGGCTATCAAAATTAAGCTATATATGTGGAACGGGACTTAATCGATTTCTATGGGGATGTATATGAAGACAAGCCCCCTCTTCTTCCACCATCCTCTGAACTACCTGCCTGCCCTGAACTATCAGTCTGCCCTGAACTACCTACCTGCCTGGATTTCCCACCCACCCTCCCTCCCACCCTCCCTCCCTCCCATTACCTCCCTCCCTCCATTACCTCCCTCCCTCCATTACCTCCATTACCTCCATCTATCGTCCCTGCTGCCTCAGTCCTGCCACCGCTGTCTTCTGGCAGCCCCTCTGCTCACCATCAGCCCACCATCTGTGTGGTGGGCTCGCCGCAGGTCTGGCAGTCTCCATCGGCGTCATGGCTGGAGGATCCCTCGTCTACGTCTCCAGCCTCAGAGTCCCGGACTCCACCTCGGCCCTCCAACCCGGCAGCTCCACCACCCTGGCTCCCAGCTCCCTCATCTCCACCATCACCCGTCTGTCCACCAGCTCCACTGGGCTCTCTCGTCCTGCCGGCTCTGCCTTGGTCGGTCGTTGTCCCGCAATCGCCTCAGGACTCCACTCCTCCAGCTGTGCCTCATCGCTCCATCCCACCAGCTCCGTTGGGCTCCTTCCTCCCTCCAGCTCCACCTCAGTCCTCTGTCCACAGTCCTCAGGACCTCCGGATCTCCGCCTCGGTCGCCAGAGCCTTGGGTTCCGCCTTAGCCCTCCGATCCTCGGTGTCGCCCAGGATCATCGGCTCCCTGTCTCCGCTTTGGGCTCACCTCCACCTGCTCCGCCACCATCGGTCAGCCCCCTGGAGTCGTCAGCCCTTCCTCCACCATGGCTCCTCCCTCCGTCAACTCTGCCGTGGGCTACCATCATGGCTGCGGCCTAGGTCTCACCTGGCTATTCCTGCTCCGGGTCCCTTCTGTGTCCTCCATGGCTCCTCCCTCCATCTGGTCCGCCTTGGACCCTTCTGTCTCCTCCATGGCTCCTCCCTCCATCATCACCACCCTGGACTTTGTTTGTTGTCCTCCTTCCGGGAGTCCATCCTCCACCAGAGTCTCCTCCTACATTGACTTTCTGTTGCCATCCCATGCCCATGTTTTTGTTTCCTTCTACGGCGCGAGGTCGCACCTTCTGGTAGGGGGGAGTAATGTCACACCCCTGTGGACTGTTTATGTTGGTTTCTCCCTCTTGTTCCTGTTTCCTGTCCTCATTTAATCGTCATTAGTTAACCTTGTATCATCTGTGCCTTAACTATGTTCATCGTAATCACCTGTCTTTATAAGTTGCATTCAGTTCAGTGTTTGTCGTCTGGTCTCGTCAATGTATGCGTGTTTCTACCCTCCTGCTGTGGATTTACCTGTTTTGGAATTACCTGTGAATTATAATAAAGACTTTATCTTTGTCTTCGTTCGCCCCTTCCTCACACGATACATGACACAAACAAACAAACAAACAATAAATAAATGGTTAATTAATAATAATCTCATTACTTAAATGTCAAGTTTTCATTGACTAAAACTAAACTAAATTACTTAAGGTTCTTTTAGACTAAAACAAGACTAAAATGTTGAGACTACTAGTTGACTAAAACTAAAAAGGACATATAACACAGGACTAATGCTGCATTCACGCCATATCGTTATTACCGTAATTTCGAGATGACAACATGTGATGTTCTACTCGGAGCTGTTCACATCCTCAGATTTGGAATTATGTTTTTCTATGGCAACACTATCAACGCCTAAACAGAGCCTACGTTGGTCAGTTGGTACAGCGGTCATGTGGTACAAGTGGTAGCTCTCAGAAGACTCCCAGTTCACAAGTTGTAATTACGAGTTCTACGAGGACGTGAACGCTTTTTAACAGGTTGGAATCTCGTTATTACGGGAATTCCGATATGGCGTGAACGCACCTTAAGACTAAGACTATAATTGAAAATAACTGACAAAATTAACACTAGATACGGGTAAGGTTAGGGACAGGTTTGATGGTATGGGTAGGTTTAAGGGTTTGTTAAGGTGTAAGGGATGGGTCAACAGTGTAATTCTAAATATAATTAAAGAAATTATTTACAGATGTTATTATATGCAGGTATTTATTTATTTATATTATTATTTTTTAATGTAAGTACACTGTAAAAAAAAAAAAAAAAAAACAACTTGTATGTACAAAATAAGTGCATTGTATAAAATTAATAATTAAATTTAAATGTAAGTACATAGCAGTTAACACCATCAGGACTCTAAATACTACCTTTGTGGTGTTGTCACAATACGCTGCCTCAAGAACATGCTGGAGACGTGGAGTAAATGTAAACAGTACTTTAATCAAGAAACACAAAGGAAAATTCACAATCAAGGCTTGAAATTACACACGTAACAACGGGTAGACCCGACAGAGACAAAGTGCAAGGACAGGATCTTAAATACACAAGGTAATTGGAAACACAGGTGCAAGGGATTCATAATCAAACTAAACGAGAACAGGAACTTGACCAAATAAGGAAAACAGGAGCTAAAACACTGGCAACACAAGACAAAACAGGTCCATAGTTCTGACAGGTGTGATGTTTCTCTTTTAACCCCCAGTCAGATTTCATGTGCAATTTGAAACAAAGAATCATAAACTTTACCTCAGATGGTACGATGAAATACATAAAAGTGTATGAAGGACCTTAGGTTTGTACCAGGCAGCCTTGTCTTTAAAAAAAAAAAATGATGCTTAATTTTAATCTGTTGAATATTAAATACTGCCACAACTTTATGGTTCTATTTTTTTTTTTTTATCTGTTTTCAGCTTTAACCCTTTCCCAATATCAATCTTGTATATGGCCAAGAGAGTAGTATCCTACTTAAGATGTTCTCACCTAACATTCACTGCACGACTGTAGCCAACAGTCTAAGACTAATTCTGTCAAGGATCCCCGAAATCAGTTACCTGACCCACATAGACAGTGGAAGCTGCAGACATTCTGAGAAAGACTGCAACTGAAGTCAGGTGTGGAAATTCTATCTGTCAATTACATAGTAAAGATATTGTAAAGACTCAGAGAAGCTAAATAGTTCAAGTGAGCAGCCTCAGAGAGTAATCAGAGAGTCCTCACTGAGGCACAGGAGGAACTCTTGACTGAGTATATGTTTAAACACATATGTTTAAGGAACATATATTATTCTACAATTTTTGTCACCATTATAGAGAGGTATCTTGTTTATGCACCTCCCCAAGGGGCTTGTGCATAAATAAAATGTCAACTGCTGACTTGCTTTTAGGTCAGGAAGTTTGCATTCCAGTTGGCAGTGGACAATAACTTTAAACGACCCCAGTCATAGGACAATTTTTTAGACTGCATAAAACATCATCCAAATTTTTCCATCAGAAATGCACAAGCAATTATTTTTTCTCAGGCCACAATTTTCATTTCTCTAAATGTGGATACATTCTTCAAAAAGCTTGGGTGTGTAATTGAGATGCAAAGTCTTTATGGGAATGACATTTGAAATATGGATAACACAGGCATAACAACTTTCTAGACTCCTGACCATGTAATTGCAACCCACGGTGTTAATCAAGTTGGTGCAAAGAAATTAGGAGATAGGGGTGTCTTTCCTTATCAGTCTTTCCTGTGTCATTCCTCGGGTTTTTATCTTCCTGTATAAAATATACAGCGGCTATAGATGGATGCAAGAGGAGGATTTCCTCATCTTCCTG
This sequence comes from Cirrhinus mrigala, assembly GCA_036247105.1. NCBI lineage: Eukaryota > Metazoa > Chordata > Actinopteri > Cypriniformes > Cyprinidae > Cirrhinus > Cirrhinus mrigala. The sequence continues at coordinate 689,035 of CM070011.1, read as the reverse complement.
AACCACTTTATCAAGATTACAAAGTTCAGTCCTGTGAGGTGTTAGTGTGTTTATGTTGTGGGCCAAACAGTCCTCATCTTTCAATCCAGACATTTTCAATGAGTTTGAGGCTTGAGCTGAGGGATCCTTCTGATTCTCCTTCTGATGGGTCAAGTCAATCTTAGAAAAGGCTTGTGATGGCACATACAGTTCATCACAAGTCACAGGTCACATCTCCCTACCTCAGCTAACCAGACAGCCCCAGTGTTCTTTGCAGCATATCACACAAGCTAAACCTATTTTCAGACCCATCAGGAGGAAAATCAGCAGGACACTTCAACTCAAGCTCAGTTCATCTGCTTTCCATCCATTTCCCAAAACAATCCACTAGATATTATCTTAACATGGATGTGCCACTTAAAGTAAAATAATATAGTTGTCAGGGGTTTGGATTTGTTTTGCTTTGTGTTTCCCCTGTCTTTGTTCTGTGTTTCCTTATATGGTAATTTTCCTGTTTTCATTAGTTAATCACGTCATTAATTAGGTTCCCTACACTTGTGTTTGTTAATTATTCCTGTGTATGTTAGGTCCTGCTTGTTGAGATCTCCTTCGTCTTGTCTAGAAGTTACATACATGTGTTTTGCCTGCTCCTGGTTTTTGGTTTTCCCTGTGTGTCTTTATTAAATTCTATTTTCATCTCCACGTCTCCTGCGTCCCTCTTCCAACAACGTAGCGTGACAGAAGACAATACTTTTAAAAATGACAGAGCCTGAGGACAGACTGTGGGGGCTATGGCAGAGTGGTCGGACATTGGAAAGGTATGTGGAGGAGTTTCCTGAGGTCTCCCATCGGGTGAGCTGGCCCGACGCCTCTCTCTGTGTCGTGTTTCGGTTGGGGCTGGATGAGAAAACAATCTGCTGCGATTTCTCTTGATCGAGCTGGCTAATCTCATCCTTTATTTAAATGGTTCAAAATTCGAAGTGGTTGAAATAAAGGAGAATTTAAGGTCTTCTCGTCCAGCTCACCTCCCGCCAGGACCCCCCGCATATCTCACCAATGGTTCTGGGCACCTGCCAACCCCAAGGCAACCCCAGGGCCTTCAACAGACGTCTAAATGGACAGACCCCATATCCCAGTCAGGCAGGTCCACCTTTGTTTCAACGTCCCTTTTTCTGTCTCCAGTCCTCAGTCCAGGCAAGATGGCCGCCTTGCCTGAGTCCCCGGCCAAGATGGTCACCTATAGCCTGCAGGCCACATGGATATTATGGACATGGCACTCCCACCGGAGTTTTCGGCACCGATCCCCTCTCCTTCGCCTTCTTCGTCTCTGCTTGTCCCGTCCAGCCCTCCTACGTTTCCGCTGGTCCCGTCCAGCCCTCCAGTGCCCGCACCTCCAGAGCGCCCTCCAGTGCCGCTCCTCCTGAGCGCCCTCCAGAGCCCGCTCCTCCTGAACTCTCCCAGGCCTGTAGTATCCTAATTTCCCCCAAGAAAATTCCCTGAACAGTCCCCAAACTGTCTGCTCCGCCATAGCGCCCCGAGCTCCCTGATCCATCATGGCTCCCTGAGCTCCCTGACCCGCCATGGCTCCCCGAGCTCCCTGATTCACCCTGGAGGCCTTCCATGTCCATTACTAGCCTCCCGGATGGATCAGAGAGCTCGGGGTGCCATGCCACAGACCCAGACATTCCAATGTATGCCCCAAAGGTCTAAAGGTGCAACACAGTTTGTAAAAACTTAACCCCATCTTTGTTGAGGTTAAGTTTGGCATAAGTCTTGGATCTTGGCATAAGTCTTGGATCTGACTTATGCCAAGCTATTGACAGTGGTGGGTAGATTACAAATTATAGTTTGTTACTGATTACAAGGTACTTGAAAGAGGTTGCTGAATGAACCAGTTCAGTAAATGAGAGTAGTTTAGTAGAATGAAAACAGCATTGATGGGATGATTGATGAAATGTAAATGTCTTCATTGGTGTAGGCCTGGAGACTTTTGCACCCAAGCAAACACCAAAGTTCACTCCACTCCACAGAGCAGTAGAAATGTATGAGTAAAATAAAATCCACTACAAAAGAAAACAACTGATTAACTTACATTCACAAACCAAACAAACATAGCACATAAAACATTTAAATAAGCAATCTTTTCCAAAGAATAAACTTAACAAACCCTTCACAAAAGCACACGCAAAAGCAGAACTTGAAAAATAAAGTAACAAACTTATGGTTAAGCAGCAAACCAAATGTTTCTCACACCAGGATTTGTTTGGGGAACAGCAGACACAATGAGCATGGAATTCATTTTACGAGGGTAGAAGGAGTAATGCAATTTTACCACAGAACTTCTGTAATATTAATAGCCAACTTTCATGGGATAAGAAATCTCAGTAAAACTACCATAAGTGAGAGGGGCAACTCAATTTAAGTCACATCCCTGTCATCATGTGCTTGAGCAATTTATTAATAAATTAAATTCTGATTGGATTCTGTTGGTAATAGGCACTTACCTAAAGCTAACAGAAATGTTATGCCTTTAACAAATGCTTTCTTTTTAATCTGAATGGTATGTGTTTGCCACAGACTTGTCCCACCACCTAGAATGCACCTGAATGCTTCTTCAAGTGCCTCCATACTTGAAAAACTGAGGAAAACTGCTTTTAAACAGGAAATGATGGAATATTTCGGGACATATTTACAGCTCGTCTGTTCGCATAGGATTAGCATTACCTGAGATAATTTTTCCTCTTAATTTTACAGAAGATAAAAATCTTTACTAACATTGTTCATAATGATTAGGGGAGACTGAGTATGGTTGTAACATGGGGAGAGTTGTAACAACACCATTTCCACCTAACAGGGATAAGCTAGGAGTCCTATGATATTTTGTAGTGAACAAATGTGGGTACTTTGTAAAAAAGTTTGAGCACTCTAGCTCCAAACATGCAGCGGTTACAGATGTGGAAACAAAAAGTGTTACAACATACCCGGTCTCCCCTACTGGGACATTTAGGCAGGACTAAAATCACTGAGAATAATAATGCTTATATTTCACTAAATTATAACCATTTTAGAATCAGACAAGGAAAATGTACTTATTATTTATTCGTAAATAACTTGGTGAACTATATGTGTTTTATTTAATAAACCTCACTGCTATTTGTACCTGTTTGCATTTGTACCTGTGTGCTTGTTCTGGTGTTTTTGCCACAGTTCCAATGAATTTATGAATTATGTCTTATGCATATATTGTATAAGAAATTGAAATGGATGATCTTATGGATGTACACATTTTTTTTTTTTTTTTTTTTAATGGAATACAGTTATACAAGATTCTTCATGTTTAAGTAATTGATTTAATTTAATGTATATATGGAAATGATCATGTCCAAGTTGGTCTTCCAGGTTGTGAAGTCTCCTATGCTCTGCCAAAATACTTTTGGCCCCACTCTTGCTGTCTTAGCTAGATTAAAACCCCACCCCCTTCCCCCTAAACCCCACCATTCCAGCATAGTCTCCTGTGACACTCAGTAATGGAAGCAAGAGTCAAAATGGAGAAAAATGCGAGGGTATGTTTTTAAAGTCGTCAGTTTTGTTTTGGCCTAAATACAGTCGATAGGAGAGAAAACGCAAGAATGATGATGGACTGTCCTGACAACAGGAGTAGGGGAGAAGGAGAAAGGGATGGATGGGGAAAGTGAATTTTGGGAGGAGGGCAAGAATCTGGAATCTAAAATTCGGTGGGTCTTGATGATTCCCAGATGTTGAAGCAGACCCTCCCCCTCTAATGACTTGTCTGCTTGGGTTAGAGTTATTGAGTCTAGTCAAGAAAAGGCCCATCACTCTGTCAATTCTTTCTTTTCCCACTTATATATCTAACTCTTTCGTTTAGTAAATTTATGACCCCAGAAGTATGACCCCTCTGTTTTGACACAAGCTTCACAGATGTGTGTGAAGTTAAGTGAAAGTGTACATCTGCTGAATATACATGTATGCAGATTGTCTTAAAATTGGGATTAACAACTACAAAATCTATTCAGATCTAATTTTTCATTGTTTTTTTTTTATTATTTATTTATTTATTTATTTATTTATTTATTTATTTATTTATTTATTATTATTCCTGAGAGAATAAGAAAGACCAACACGCAAGTTTAAATCATGTTTACTCAAAGTTCACAATTTGTTGTGGTATGAGGATGTCTTGAACAGGATAGAAATCCATTATGGTGCAAATTCCAACTGATATGATCTGAGCAGCAGTGCTATAAAAAAGAAAAAGAGGGCTTGATCTTCATTTTGACTAATGTAAGCAAACAGTCTTGTGAATTACATGAAACATTTTGTTGTGTTTGCTATTTTTAGGCTATATTTTAAATATGTTGTAATCAAAGTGTAATAGAATGACCCCTTGAGAGGTCACTAATAACTAGGCGAAAGGGACCATCGGGTGGCTTTTGTCAACAAGTACATTTTTATTCAGACACATCAAAATATTAAAACATCACATCACTGATCTTTAATGCAAATACCCACATGAAAAGAAAATAAACATCAAAAGAAATAAATAGAAATAACACAAAAAGAAAACCAACCATAGATGGCCACAGGTTACCTAAAAAGTGAATACAGAAATGGCACAGGAGTAAGAGTGTTCTCACAGCAATCAAGCTCACAGCAATCACACAGCAAATCTACAAAAATAACCAAAAAATAAAGTGATCAACCCACCACACAAAAAACCCAACCACCTCACCACCGCCATCCACACAGTGAGGTCAACGCAGTGGCCGCCGCTGGCGTAAGAATCCAAACCAAACCTACAAAAAAAACTTAATTAACAGTGGGCAATGCAGATGACAAACACAAGTCAGCATCAGATCACAATCACCATAAACCCAGTTTCTTTGGGGCCTAACATCTCCTCTGTCACTCTGGGTCCCCAAATTCTCGTAACAAAGTGATGAACAAACAGTATATTAAATCAAAAGTAAACGGTAACCATGCATCCCTCTAACATTCACTATTTCGACTGGGATGATCAAACAACGAACAGTCAGGAAGTAATTCAGCCACAACACTCCTTGATTGGTAAATCATATGTTCAGTTCTTGATGAAGCTCCGGCAGTATTTAACGTAAATGCTTATCTGCTGCCATTCCTTTGAAGTGCTATATCTGCCCCTCTTTACAAAGTTCAAACTCTGCCGCTATATCCCCAGGATTAAAAGCGGAAGTGCAAAAGAACAAACAACCTTCACTACCTCCTTATATAGCGCTGGGACTGCTGGGACTTGTAGTACTTAACCCATATCCCATTACAAAAGGCTTGTTTGTGATTTGAAGACAGCTGCAAGAAAGCCATCTATCGAGAAGGACATGAGCCTGCCAAGCATGCAGAGACTGGCAAAAGCTTGATAAAAGCTTGATAAAAGATAAAATACTGTACATTTTGGAGGAGCACCTGGGTTTGGCTATATTCTTTGCCTGATTCTATATTGTCCACATGGGACACCAGGAGCCTGGCTGTACAACACTGAACCTCATACACTACCTACCTCTCATTGTTTGTTAATCAAAGTTTATCTCACACGTTTAGTTGTTGGTTTAACTGAATCACTAATGTTCTGAAATTTAAGAAATATTTGGATGATTTTAACAGGTGAAATTTAATTACATTTACATTTAAGAATTTAGCAGACACTTATCCAAACTGACTTTGAAAAGAAGAACAAAGCAATTTCACAAAGAGCCAACAATAGTTGTAATACATAACGGTAGGTTTAACAGACAACTAGATCAGGAAACAAGTTAGAGAAGAGAAGAAATGCATAACTGGAGAGTTTCAACATTAGTCAGCAGGGTGGTCCCCAAAGTGTCCACATTTGAAGCTGAACTGGTTGTTGTCAGGTAGATTTTTCTGTGAGAGCTGATTGAACAAAACTCTTTCAAGTTTTTTAGACAGAAAAGTCAGAAGAAACACTAGTCTGTAGTTTTCAGTTGTGGTGCTGAGTGTTGGCTTTTTGAGCAGTCGAAGGCTTCTCAAATGCTGTGGAAAATGTTCCAGTATTGAGGAATGTGTTGATGATGTGAGTGAGAGCGGGTAGCAGTGTTGGTGAGATCTCCTGTAGCAGGTGGGAGGAGATTGGGTCTAAGAGACAGGTTGTAGGACAGCTGGCACAGAGAACCAGAGACCTTGTTTTCTGTAAGGATAGAGAAGGAGGAAAATAGTGGAATTTGTGTGGGTGGAGGTTGGTTATGGGTAAGTCATGTAGAGAACTGGTTGCTAATGGTTGCCACCTTATCAGTGAAAGACGAGAGCAGTCAGAGAAGATGGGGGAGGGCGACATGGTGATCTGAATAGTTTCCGTGTTTTCAGAAATGTTGCTGATTTGTTTTTGAAAAGGTGTTTAAAATGTTACGTTTTGACTGACTGGCACAGGCAGGAATGAAGTCACTTGAAGTCAGGAATGTAGGTGCTTTGGAGTGTACTTCTTTATGTAGACATGGTTGTACTTCCGTCTGCTATGGAAAACAGAGATAACCTGATGCACATGATGAGAGTGATTCAAGAAAAAACAGGAACTTATTTTAGCTTTGTTCTAATGGGATTGTTGCAGAAATCTCTAGATTCTATTGGAAGTTTTAAAATCTGTTTTTGTTGAAGAGGAAGGTGACAGACATGAACAACAGTGTAATCCTTACTTCATCAGCTAACAGAGACTGAGTGGAAGAACTTAGTGTTTAAGTTGAAACAAGATGGCGGCGACAGAAAGGTCAGGCTTGTTTGGTGTGCTGGTTGGACTTTAGATTTATACTGTAGTTTTATATTAAGTTACACCATGTTTGCTCCTCTGGGGATATACATCAGTGCCCTGGTCCAAATACTTACGTCATGGATAAAGCAATGTTGTTGTACACCTACAGTTGTTATCTGGGCATTGGGAAAGAACCTTGTGTGAGGGGAGATGAGATTGGAGCGAAGAAGGAACAACAGACGTGATGGAGGAGGAGTGTGGACAATGCATGGTAACTGCTATTGTAGGGAGATCATTGAAATCTGATTGTTCAGCTTAATTAGAACATGGAACTCATACTGTTAAATATGACAATGGAATCATTCCTGATCAAGTGGTGGTATCCTTTAACCCAATTTTCAAAAAAAACACAGTAACTCTAGATTAATATGGGATCCCTGAGCAAAGGCAAGTGTTCTTCTTGGGGTAGATTTGAAAATATAATTTATAAAATGGAACAAGTTAGCCATCTATTAAGTAATTCCAATCATTTTCCAAAATGTAATCTGTTTGGAGATATTACAAAATCTATAATTGGCCATTAACAGTGGTGGAAATGGCCAAAATTAACAGGGGGGACTCTAGCGTAGGGGGTTGGTGGTTAATAATGGTCATTTTAGATGACCTTTCAGGTTTATTTAATTATAAAACCCTTTATAAATGTATAATAACATTTATTAACAACTTATTTAATATTTTCTTTAAACATTCTTGTATATTAATTGCACCTGCAATTCTAGCCAAATTAAAGATACATTTGTAATGGAGTGAAAGACACGTGAAGCAGGCGGATCCATATGCAAAGCTAGATGAGACAGGGTCAAAACAGCACGCAGGGTCGAACAATGGCAAACAGGTATATGAGGGGAAAAAAAAAAAAGAGTAATCCATGACACAGGCAAGGGTCGCTCAATGGCGAACGTAATTCAGGGGGCTAGGAAAAAGGGTAATCCGATAAACAAGCAAGAGTTCCAAAGCAGGCAGCAAAACAGACAAGACGAGATAACAAGGCAAGGTGAGGCAAGTTTATTTATATAGCACATTTCATACACAAAGGTAATTCAAAGTGCTTTACATAAAAGGAAGTATAATAATCATAAAAACAATAATCACAACAATAAAACAAAAAATGTAAAAACTTTTACATTTATTTAAAAATGTATTTAAAATAAATTTAAGACAGTTAAAAATAGAAAAGGATTATACATAGTGTAATCAGTTCTGACATAGCACAGTGCTCATTCAATAAATGTACATCTAAACAGATGAGTTTTAAGTCTAGATTTAAATGTAGTTAATATATCTTAGCAAATTTGATCTCTTCTGGAAGCTGATTCCAACTGCGGGCAGCATAATAGCTAAAAGCGGATTCCCCTTGTTTTGTGTGAACCCTTGGTATTTCTAACTTGGTATTTGACTCGATCCTAATGATCTGAGTGGTCTGTTAGGTTTATATTCAGTGAGCATATCTGCAATGTATTTAGGTCCTAGGCCATTGAGTGATTTATAAATGAGTAAAAGTACTTTAAAATCAATTCTAAATATAACTGGAAGCCAGTGTAGGGACCTGAGGACTGGTGTGATATGCTCAGATTTTCTGGTTCTAATCACAATCCTGGCAGCAGCGTTCTGGATGAGCTGCAGCTGTCTAATGGTCTTCTTGGGAAGGCCAGTGAGCAGACCATTACAATAATCCACCCTGCTTGTGATAAAGGCATGAACAAGTTTCTCTAAGTCTTGACTGGAAACAAAACATCTAATTCTTGCAATGTTTTTGAGATGATAGTATGCTGATTTAGTTACTGCTTTGACATGACTACTGAAACTAAGGTCTGACTCCAGAATCACACCGAGATTCCTGACTTGATTTTTAGTTGTTTCTCTCTAGAAGAATGTTATGATCGACAATGTCAAACGCAGCACTAAGATCTATTAGGACCAGCACTGATATTTTGCCAGAATCTTAACGAGTGCTGTCTCTGTACTGTGATGCGGTCGGAAACCAGATTGAAAAATGTCCAGGTATCCATTTGAGTTTAAGTAGTTGTTCAACTGATTGAAAACTACCTTTTTAATAATCTTGCCTATCAAAGGAAGATTTGATATTGGTCTATAGTTGCTCAATATGGTGTTATCAAGATTGCTCTTTTTCAGAAGGGGCTTAACTGCAGTTTTCAGGGAGTTTGAAAAGTCCCAGAAGGATTTTCCAAAGTTTTGCTATCAATTCTTCAAAAACAGACATAGTGACTTCTTTTTGAAATTGCGGTCGAATCTGTCTGACCTCTGCATAACTTGAGGATGTGCTAATCACCTTTCTGATATTATTAATCTTCTCGGAAAAGAAGGAGGCAAAGTCATTGCATTTGCTGTCAGAGAGCATTTCACCGGGAATCTGACTTGGGGGGTTTGTTAGTCTCTCAACAGTAGCAAAAAGAGTGCGAGTGTTGTTTAGGTTACTGTTTATAAGGTTTGAGAAGAACTTCTGTCTCGCTGTGGCTAGTTCCACATAGAAAGCATGAGGGCTGTCTTTATAAATGCTGCAGTGAATTTCAAGTTTCGTCTTCCGCCACATACGCTCAGCTTTTCTGCATTGTCTTTTTATACTCTGTACTGCTGTTGATTTTCTCCAAGATGATTTTTGTCTGCCAGTCGTCTTACTGACTTTCACTGGTGCAATGTCATCAATGACATTCTTAACTTTTGAGTTAAAGGAATCCAGGAGAAGATCAACAGAGTCTGCAGAAATGCTTGGCATTGAAGATATAGCCTTCATAAATAGAACACTAGTGTTTTTGTTAATACATCTCTTTCTGACAGAGATGGATCTAGATTCAGTGGTAGCAGAGATCAAAATATCAAAGAAAATACAGAAGTGATCAGATAGTGCTACGTCCTTAATGACAATGGATGAAATGTTTAGACCCTTACTAATGAGTAAATCAAGAGTGTGTCCACGATTGTGTGTGGGTCCATGCACATGCTGAATCAGGTCAAAAGTGTTTAAAACGGTTATAATTTCTTTTGTGGTTTTGATTTCAGCAGTTTCTATGTGAATATTAAAATCCCCTGCAATAGCAAAACAGTCAAACTCTGAGGAAATCATTGATAACAGTTCTGTGAACTCTTCAACAAAGGCTGGAGAGTATTTTGGAGGCCTGTAAATAATGATAAATAGAGTTCATGGAGCACCTTTTAGCACAATCCCTAGATATTCAAAAGACAAGTACTGACCAAATGACACTTGCTTGCATTGATAGACATCTTTAAAAAGAGCAGCTACACCTCCACCTCTCCTAACAGCTCTGCAGACACTCATGAAAGTAAAGTTAGGAGGGGCTGTTTCATTGAGGACTGTTGCACTGCAGTTGTCTTCAAGCCATGTTTCATTAAGAAACATAAAATCCAGGTTGTATGTGGTTAAGTCATTGATCAGAAATGATTTATTTTTTAGCGAGCAAATGTTTGAAAATGTTAACTTGATGGCATTACTTTTTGTTTCTAGAACAGTCTTAGTTTGATACCTAATAGGCCACAGATTAGATGGGTCAGCTGTACGGCTTGAGAAGGCCATAGACTTTCTATCACATGATAAAACAGAGATAGAGAAACTGGCATACTGGGTTCCCGCTTGTTCTGTAAACATTTCTGAATGTTGCTGCTATCGTAGCAGGGACCCGACACATATCACTGAGAGCTGTTATCAGTTGTCTTTGGTTCACCTACAGCAGATGGAGGAGGGTTTGGGCCCTGGCGTTGTGGCAGAGAGCTCTCAAAGGAGGAGGAGGGCGAGCTGGGCCCACAGGTTTTGGTGGTTGTGGTGCCCGCCGTTTTTTAGTTGATATCTGGGGGCTTGCAGCAAAAGAGTGGGAGAGTCTGGTTCTAACATATACCAGTTCCTCCAGTTTTTGTGAGAAGCTTAGAAGTGGAGATGCTGGAGAGAGGGATAATGTGTCTGGTGAGCGGGGCTCTGGCTCTGGTGTTTCTGGTGGCTGAAATATGTTGTCCTGGCTTCCCTGGCTGTTTACCAGAAAGTCGTCCTTCGGCACTGAATCTTGGAGCTGTTGTAGTACGTCATAGTCTGTCTGTGATGAGCTCAGTGGGCAGGGCTCAGCCAGGATGGTGTCCATGAGCAGTGCTTGTTTTGGCTGTGTGGTGTTGTCAGTGTCCTTGTGGGATGTGTCGACCACATGACGACTCTGAAGCTGATTTGAAGTCCTGTAGTCACTCATACTTTGTCCAGGTGTGTGTGTGCCATTCATGTTGGGTGGGGTCCGTGACGACGGTCTGCTGAGTGTTCCGCCTGTTTTGGAAGTCCAGCAAGTAACTTTGTTTCAAGAACCACAATCCTTTGTAGAAGTCTGTGGCAGTTTGTGCAGCAAGTAGATTCCAGAAGAGGCATTTTCTTTCTTGTCTGTTGAAAGTAGGCAACTGTGTTTTCCTGTCTCCGGAATGTAAACTGCTGGCAGTGGGAGGCAAAGAGTTTCCTTTTTCGTAGTATTATTCCAGTTACGAAAAGTTTTTAATTAATGTTTGAGCATTGTGCTGATCTGTTGAGGTTAAAATCTTAGAAAAATCTGAGAAAAATATATAAACAGGGAGCAAAGCACGGAGCAGTAACCAGGAGTGTCTGAACAGTAGCAAAGCCAAAAGCGAACTCTTCAAAAACAAGGCATGGATACAAGACTCGAACGACTAGATAACTTAGAAATGGCTCCGTACGGTTGTTAACACAATAAGAATGCTAAATGCAATACAATACGTGGCAAATAGCAAGAGGAAGTCTGAGGCTTATATAGAATGTTTGACTGGGTACATGTAATCAGCGCAATGGATGATGGGGAACGTAGTCCGGGGTGTGGTGCAACAGTCTGTGTAATGTGAAATGTCAGTAGGATGCACAGTCGACCTCTGGTGGTGGGCAGACTGGACAGGATTCATGACAACATTGTGTGTGAATAGTTTACACTTTGCAAAAATGTTTGCAGTTAGTTTTTAAAAGGTAACATCACATTCTTAAGGACTCTACGCTTACATTTCTTTTCAGGAGCAATAGGAGCACTAAAAAAAAAAAAAAAAAAAAAAAAAGGAACAACAGAGCAGCATTTCATCTACAGGAAACTATTCTATTGCAATTGCACCCAATGTTGCAGCCATGATATAATCTTGAATGCTAGCTAGCCACAGCTATATTAGCATAGGTTGTTCACGTTAATTTTTTATCAATAACCTAGAGATAAAATCCATATAAGTTTCAATTCGCAGTCATCTAAACTTTAGACAGCAGAAGAAAAATAGTGTACATTCAAAAATTTTGTTTCATACCTCAAAATCTGCTAATGGGAAATGATCGTACTCCTTTTTTCACAGGCAGAGAGAGAATTCTACTGAATTGAATTGAGTTGAGCTGTGTTACAATTGCCCCAGGTCTCCCCTACATAACCTACAAATTCTCTTAAACTGACTAATCAGAAGACCTTTCTTTATAATAAAAAAAAAGAATAATAATGATAATAATAATAATAATAATAAATATAGCTGCAAGCAGCAATTGCGGGGCAAAGCACAACAGAGGCAGAATGAGGAACTAAGCACTGCAAGGAGCAACAGGCCGACTACAACGAGTAACTAAAGTCACTTTAGGATAATATCAGTTAAAATGGCTGAAAAATCATAAATACAACCAATAATATAATTTAATGGCTTATCACTTTGGACCAATAGGTGGTGCTGTTTTCAAATTCTGTGTGAGGTGACAATGACACACACAAATTTTGGTTTCATTATGTCAAATCTTTACAGAGATACAGCCTCAGAATCATTTTGGCATCAAGCCTAAAATTTGTAGTGGCGCTGTACGAAAATGGTTTAGTCTATCGACACAAAATCCATAACTTTGCGTCAGGACAGTCTGAAGATGATCAGACTCAATTTTGGTGAAAATCGGACCAACGGTCTAGGAGGAGTTCGAACAAGTAGGTTTTGTACATTAATCAAAATGGTGGAAAGGAAGTTTGGCCAACTATGTTATAATTGGTATGTATGTTGTCAGCATGACCCAAGGAATATTTTGAGACCAGTTTTATTACAGTAGGCTAATGCAATCACAAGTTATTAGCATTTTTGGAAATTTCATTATTAATGTTTAATTAATGGTGTAATACTTCTGACCAGTAGGTGGCGCTGTAACCAAATTGATGTGGTTTCGTATATCGACATGAAATTCATAACTTTTTGCTAGCATGGTCTGAAGATGATCTGAGTCAAATTTGGTGAAGATCGAACTAACGGTCTAGGAGGAGTTCGAAAAAATAGGTTTTGTACATTAATCAAAATGGCAGACAGGAAGTTTGGCCAATTTTAGCATAATGGGTATCAGTGTTCTTGGCTTGACCCAAGGAATCTATTGACATCAGTTTCATTACAATAGGCTAATGTAAGCAGAAGTTATTAGCATTTTTGTAAATTTCTTTATAACTTTTTTTTTGCCCCCAAACTTTTTGAGTACTGTCAGGGCATGGTGCCAAAGACACATACAGAGTTTCGTAATGATACATCAATGCATTCGTAAAATATAGAATTTTTGGACAAAATTCAATATGGCCAGCAGCCAAAATGGCTGAGATGGGAAAATTGAATATGGTTCGACTCGGCATGATGCACCGAATCTAAAGAGAACAGTTTCGTGATTTTTTTTGTGATTTTTCATATCTCCTGACCACTAGGTGGCACTGCGTCGAAACACTGCAGGTTGCCTCAAGTCATGCTTATTATAACACTCACCAAGTTTGGCCCCAATACGCCAAACCATTGCGGAGATATAGCCTCACATCCATTTTTTGTGTGCTTTTCGTAGAAATTGTTTATGCGTCATTCGAAAACGGTTTGACTAATCAACTTGAATTCCATAACTTTTTGCCAGCATGGTCTGAAGATGATCTGAGCCAATTTTGGTGAAAATCAGACAAACCGTCTAGGACGAGTTCGAAAAAGTAGGTTTTACGAACAAAAATGTATAGAAAAAAACCTAAACCTTACGATTTTTTAATTTTGGACTTCATTCGACTCGGCATGAGCCAAGGATTCAGAGGAAAAAAGAATTTTGATTCTGTGCCTTACGGTTCAAAAGTTATTCGCATAAAATTATTGAAATTTTGGACAGGGACTGTACTCTATCAGTGTGCAAAATTTCACAACTTTCCCGCAATCGGTTCTATGGGCTGAAACGGAAGAAGAATAATAAGAACGGCAACGGATACAATAGGTGCCATCGCACCTTCGGTGCTTGGCCCCTAATAATAATAGTAATAATAATAATTATATATATATATATATATATATATATATATATATATATAAAGTGAGAATATAGAGTTTGTAATAATCTACCAAAAGCTCAAAGGAATGCTTTAAAACTGACAAAACAAATAAACAAACAAAAAACATAAACATAATGAGCATAAAACAAGATAATCCAAATAACAAGCCAACATTACAAAACAGTGTTCAAAGCACAAACAATATCGGACCACGAACTCAAGATAATGAACTAAACAGCAGGGGCCTCATGTACAAAGACTTGCGTTGAATTCATACTAAAACATAGTGTATGGACAAAGCTGTAATTCTGCGTATGCACAAAAAAAATCAGATGTATTAAACTCTGCGTACGCAGAATCCCACGCATATTGTCTTTGTACATCCCAATTAATGTGAAATTGAGCGCACATGCATGAGCACAAAACCCCAACCGGTCTCCTCCCCCAAATCAATATATTTTAATATGGTAATGAGTCCACTTTGCCAAAAGCAAGAAGTGAAACTTTACCGAAAGTGAATTGGAGGTGCCACTATCTGAGGTAGAAACTAGAAAGAATATTTTATTTGGAACTTTGTCCTCCGGAATTATTAACAGAAGAAAAATAAATGAGAGTTTGGCGGACGCTGTCAACGCAGTGGAATCTGAAACTTGCACTTAAAATGAATTTAAAAAATATATAGATATATAGATATATAGACACATAGATATATAGATATAAAGGTGGAAGTTAAGCAGAGAACTGCTGTACACCAACAAAGTGTCATTCAGAGACATAAGCCACTCATTAAAGGAATTGGTCAAAAAATTAACTTCATCTCTGATTACCATTTATATTTTAATTATATTGCCGCAATCACACGTTGACGGGCCTGAATGGGTTGTTGGTTGGACTGCACATACACTGGTTCTGGGTCGGGGTCATCTGGCGCCGGTGCCACCTCCTCACCGAGTGGTATGCCGCGCCTGTGCGTGACATTGTGCAGCACACCACAGGCCAGCACGATGCGACACAACTTGTTAGGGCAGTATAGCAGCATCCCCCCGGTCCTATCAAGGCAGCGCCACCGACATTTCAGCTGCCCAATCGCCCGCTCTACAACTGACCGAGTGCGAGAATGGGCATCATTGTATCTGCGCCCTGGTCAGTTTGTGGGTTGGTGAGTTGAGTTAACAGCCACGTCTTCAGTGCATAACTGCAATCTCCTGATGTGAAGTTCAATAATTACACGCACAAATAAATAAATAAATACAATTTTTTTAGATAGAACCATAATCACTCATTCTATGATAGAATCATAGTCACTCACCAAGAAGCCACCCATCGCACACCCTGCCAACTTGGAGCCTCATCCCAACCATGCTGTTTGTAAGGATGTATGAATCATGTTTTACAGCCAGGCCACCTTGCCACAATATTTGTTAGGTGCATTTGTGCATCACATATTATTTGCACATTTATTAAATGGAAATGTTTCCGATTCACATATGCAAATTCTTCTTCAGATGGCGCCTTTATAGCAATGTGTGTGCAGACGATCACTCCGATTACATTAGGAAAACCGGCTATCGCTGCAAATTGCGCTTTAATGTTTGGCTGGTCAGCTGTATCATGTCATCATCGTGGTCCAGAAAATCACTTTGGTCCCTAAAAACTCGTTCTCTTCGGATTCTGCCATTGGCAATGTCCTCTAATAAGGCCAACACTGTCATTGCCATAGACGAAGGGTTGTATAAATTTGCACATGCTTTTATATGTACTACTTAATTGCATAATTAAGAAGATTCCCGTAAGGCTCGTGTGACAATAGTAAGTCAATTAGCCTATTTTATCAATTACAAATTAATAGCAATGTTTCTCTCAGGTGGTGTTGCGTCAGACTTGTAGAATACTTCGTAGTCTAATGGTTGCAACTTTACTTCATTGCGGAAATTCAATAACTAACGAAAAGTGCTTGTTATATCAATCTGCCTTGTAAAAACAACTTTGTTTCCAGGTGAGCTGGAAATCGGAGAACCTTTATTCCCAGCAACTCAAGCAATTTGATAGGAAGTTCATGCCATTTTTGTTTACAATCAGCAAACATACTGATTCTGCCTGATATTTTCTGGATGTATCAGAGCGAGTCAGTGACTTGTCAAAAAAATATTTTTACACATGTATTCATTATGTGTCCGTGGTCTGCTGTGTGCTCAACATTTTTTTTTCCTGATATAGTGTTCCTGAAAAGTATTCCCATGCTGTTCACCAACAAAAAGAAGCCTGCTGGGCACACCAGTATACAGGCACGCTGTGCTAGGCCTCAGCATGCAAAACAACATATGCTGGTGACCAACTATGCTTGTCTTTTCTGCAGGGGTGTTAGTTTGTCCTTTATTTCTTGTTCATATCCTTTGAAGGTCTACTGACATGATCTAATTATCTTTACGATGTGTAACACTCATACACACACCCAATCAACCACCCTAAGCACCTCCTTGTGCTCTGGACACAGGATGCTGTCATATTTTAAGGAGATGTTGACTGCCTTCTGCATCAACATATAGCTGTCAACATAATAAAGCATATCAACACTCATGCTTCACCTGTTAACTAGCATACTGTGCAGTGGAAGGCTCCAGTATTTAAGAAGTTTTAAAAAAGCCACTGGACTACTGGTAATTAAGTAAATACATTTCACTTTCTTTTTACTAATGAAATGTTTCAGCAAAAATGATGGTTTTTGCTCATTCCACAAAACATCCAAAATATTTTGCTGTATTATGTTTATGTATGTACTGGATGGATGTTCATTTGGAATTTGTAAAGAGATCAAAATCAATCCATATGAACTCTCCAGTTTAATTCTCTTCTGAAGAGACATGATTGCTTTATATGATGGACATATAATTTAAGCTTTTATTCAAATATAAACATTGATCAGCGAAAAATGTTTACAGCGTTCAAATTTGGCCATTTAAACTAAAGCATCCTAGCCTGACATGCATGAAAAAATGAGGGTTTGACACGTATGATACGCTGACAGGTATGGTTGAGCTTCTATATACATTTGCTGATCAGTGTGAATAAAAGCCTAAATTAAATCATATAAAGTGACTGTGTCTCTTCAGAAGACTTTAAAGTGCCCTTATTATGGATTATGAAAGGTTCATATTTTGGTTTTGGGAGTTCCCAGCAACATGTTGACATGCATGTATGATCAAAAAACACTCATTGTCTTATATTATGCATTTATTTTTACCTTATTTGCTCAGCGACTCCCAAATGGATTGCTCAGTGATTAATTTTTCCAAACCCCTCTGAGTGACGCTAATCTGCGGTGATTGGTCCGATGACCCAGTTTGTTGTGATTGGTCTACTGCGTGCAGCGCATGTGGGAAACGGAACGCCCACCACCATTACATTAAACACCCAAACAGCCATGGCATATGCGTTAGGATTTTTCTCTATATAGTGGACGTCAATCATGCTCAAAGGATTGAAGGTTAAAAATGCACTTTAACATGAAACAGCTTGGGATTCATTTTAAAAATGACTCGTTTCAATGATTCAGAGTCAACTCTTTCTTTTGCCTTTAACTTTGAACACGGTGCACTTTCAGATTTAAAACTTTTCAGGATGTTTTCATTCACTTCGAGCTGTGTTACACACTGCATGAAAGGTCATTTTCAAAAATCCATAATAGGGACACTTTAAACTACTCTAATCCATATAGATTTACTTTTTGATCTCTGTAAGGACATTTTGAAGCATCAGAAGTTTTGGTGAATTGTCTTTTAACGGAGACACAGAAAACCTTCAGATTTCATTGAAAATATATTTGTGTTCAAAGATAAACATATTTCTTGGAACAATATGAGGATGAGTAAACGATGACAGAATTACTAACCCTTTAAATTTTGACTTTTTAACCCTTTAAAACCTTAGATATCTCAACAAAATCTAATGAAACCAAAATTTTGAAAAACAAACAAAAAACCCTTTACTTTTTAATCAAACATCCTTGAAAATTACTTTCTTTGTAGCTCATAACTTATCTGTAATTGCGTTTTATTGGCTTTAATACACTCACCAGACACTATATTAGGCATACCTTTCTAGAACTGGTTTGGACTGGCTTTTGCCTTCAGAACTGCCTTAATTCTTTATGGCATAGATTCAACAAGTTGCTGGAAACATTCCTCAGAGATTTTGGTCCATATTGACATGACAGCATCAAACAGTTGCTGCAGATTTGTCAGCTGCACATCCATGATGCAAATCTCCCATTCACATCCCAAAGGTTTAAAGAATACTCAAGAGGTACTAAGGAGCCCAAAGTGTGACAAGAAAATATACCCCTCAACATTACACCACCATCAACGACAAGATGGATCCATGCTTTCATGTTGTTCAAACCAAATACAGAACCTGCTACCCAAATGTTGGAGCAGAAATCAAGACTCATTAGACCAGGCAAATTTTTTCCAGTGTTCTATTGTCCAATTTGGATGAACCCATATGAACGAGAGATGAATCTACTTTACCTTGCTAATAACAGTATATAACTGTCTTAAATTATTCCCTTAATATTTCTATTCGACATCTTGCTCAGACAGTATAAATGCTTGGAAATACTTAACGTCTTTAACTCCTCTCATCATTTGCAGCGTGCTTGCCATCCAATAATCGCAGTAAGTTTTGTGCTTACTGTGATTAATGGATGGCAGATCAGAATCAGAAATAACGTATCAGCTTTCAAATTCTGTCAATTCTATCACAAAATACAATTCATAATTTTTTTTTTTTTTTTTTTTTTTTTCAGCCACAGAAAGATAGGCTAAAATGCACAATTGTCATGTAAAGTCGCATTTACCTCAGGAAAGACATTCAATGTACTTAAACTCGATAGTCAGCTAGAAAAAAATAACTCTAGAGAGAAGCATTGTATTACATTCATTATATTTTACTTAACCTGTCGCCTTTATTTTTAGTATTAGTCTGAAGAAATATGTCGTGAGAATATGCAGATACAAAAACGCAGACTTGTTAGGAGATATTTAGTTAATGAAATTATTTCGCGGTGGCTTCACTTGTTATGATGTCTTGAGCAGTTCAGTTTTTATATTAGTAGTTGTAGCCATTGCAGCGTGGATGTCGTCTCAGCTATCACCTGTAGGTGATTGTGCCTGAAAATCAGCAGTGAACCTAAATACTCCTTGAAACACCTCGTTCATGAAGTGTCGGAAGACCTTCTCTCTGGATCTGAACATGAATGTAAGCACTGCGCAGGTCCAACCTGGTGAACACTGACGTACTTTGCAGCTGTTCCAAGATGGCTAGGACCAGTTCTAGTTCAGTTTATTTTTATCCAATAGAAAATTTGGTTTGCACAGGTGCCTCACATCACATTAAGACACACATTAACACACACATTAAGACAGTACAACACAATCATAAAAATACCATAAAACAACGATATTAGCAATAATAATAATAATAAGAAGAAGAAGAAGAAGAAGAAGAAGAAGAAGAATAAAGGGGGTCCAATAGCCATAAATACTAAAATTCTTAGAATAATTAATCACTGTACCCAGATACCTGAATTCATCTACAAGCCCAATGTCTCTTCCATGAATAACAGTAGGGAAGTGTATAGTTTTGTATAATATAAGACATTCCTTGGTCTTGGATATGTTTGTAGATATTTTAATGAACATCAGTTTACACACCAATAAATAAAAAATTCTTTACCACAGGCCCATGAGATACCTCCTCATTTGCTTAAAGGCTCAGTCTAAGACTGCTTAGACTGTGTGATTGGGCTGAGGCTGGAATTTAGCGAGTTTCAAGTAAAAGTATTTGATGGACGTATACTGTGTGTCAGGAGCATTCACTCAGTATCATCATCTCATTTTTGACCGAGATGGCTTTTAGCTGGTTTTGCATCTGAACTCTTCATATATATATATATATATTAAAAATAAAGAAAGAATGAACACATCCCTGATGGGAATTTAGATATAACTTGGAAAAAAAAAACAAAAAAAAAAAAAACATTGGATCTCACACACTGAGTCCTACTTGAAAAGAAATTAACAATCCATTTTACCAAACTGAAATCCAGGTTAAGTAGTTTGACAAGCTTCTCAGCTAACATGTATGGCCTAATGAGAAATCAATATAGGCACTTTGCAAAGAGTCATATATTCCATTATTTTCTTCATCTATTAAATCTTAAGTAAAAAATTGGTTTAATTAATTGGCTAATTACACATTAGAAGTATACCCACTTAAGGAGACCACCTTCCTGTCACTTTGCTGTAAGCCTGTCATTAATTTAATTCCATCTCACACCCTATCAGAATTTAAGAATTTGTATTTTGACCTGGGCTGCACTGTCTCCTCGTTCACACACATCTGTCAGACCGGCAGCTGCCTTCAGAGGTGTCTTTACCAATTATTTCCATTGTTCAAAGCATTCAGCACAATCGTCTGTGAGTGACATCACCTCCCAATACAAACATGCCCCATAGTATAATCCCGCCCCTGACACTGATTGACAGGTTTTCGTGTATTTCTAAATTCAAATGCTAAAGGAATTGTGATTCCATTTGAGTTTTGGTAGGTTACATGTGCAATGCAGAGAAATTAAAAAAGCAGACGTGGTAATTAACATTGCTATTTAAACATTACAGACTTGTAACACATAACACATGGGAAATGCAGCTGCAAATGGACTTGCTTTTCCATCTGAAATTTGGCAGTCACTGTGCGATCGCAAAAGTGAAAATGCAAACGATAGTGCAAGATTTGCAATTGCATTTGGATTGTCAAAATTTATACGTCCACATATGGGAAACGCAACTAATAAATACAATTTGCAATTCCTTTTGAAAATTGGAATATCCTTCCATAAGTTTGACCTTATATCAGGTAAATTAAAAGAAATAAAATAAAAATGGGTCTCATTCACTAGGCTAATAACTGCATAAAAATCTTCATATATACGCACATTCAAACTTTTCACCTAATTCAAAACACGTGCATATGCACATGAATTTGTTCTTAACCACGTCCTATAATGTTTGGAGTATTGCATTTGGAGTATTCTAAATAAGCGGCTGTGTGCACAAGTTTAGTAATTTGCATAAAACATGCACAGTCTATCTCCACATAAAGGCTTTTTTGACAAGCATTGCTTATAGCCTTTTTCCACTCTTGTCAAAGATACTCCACGCAACCCTATATGACCCTGTCTACAGATGCGCTTTGATGCGAGTACCCAGTCCCAAAATCAGTTTATACATAATAAAAACAGACCCAGTTTACAGAGCTCTCGTTAGCTGACTGTACAAGCGCTGTTATTCAGAGAAACCTCGCAGCTCGAGCTTTAGTCTAATGCAGCTTTTCTTACTCTTTCACTGTATATGATTAAATATATTTTATGGTAATATACTTTTTACCATAATTATTTATATAATCCTAAAATGAAACATACATAGCCTATTGTACAGATTATTAAGACCTGGCAGATTTTTGTGTGCGTGTGGTTTTAGTTGTTCCTATTTTTTATTTTTTTTTCTTACATTTAGAATACATTTTAATAAGAAAAAGCTTTAGTTTCATGCACAAATGTGTGTGCATGCATGCTTAGTGAATGACACCCAATGATTTATAAAAGATGCACAGAAATGGCAGTGTTGCTGTTATATTTGCAATCATGCTGTGTATCATAGGGCTGGGCAGTAGACTAATAGACTTTTTTTTATATCAATCAATATCGATAATTATATATAGATGTCTGACTTTTCTCTGTCTCCAAACATGCTGCAAAATATAAAAGACAAGTGTCTCCAAAGAAGAAAGTGTCAGCACCTATGCAACATGAATCTGCACACACAAAACTGCTTACCCTTTAAATGTGCACACACAGCAAAGTCTGACTACTGATAAATCTCAGAGCTTGTTTGATAATCACAAATGTGCTCTCAGAAACTATTTTTATGCTACCCTCTCCATCATGTACGTACCTTAATATACACACACACCTTCAGACTCTTGCAAACAATAAATTGGCGAGCACATCTACCAAGTTGATGTCCAGATGGTGGCAGAAGATGAGTCCTCTAACTTCAGAGTCAGCAGACTGGTGAGAGATCAATGAACAGACACTGTGAGCCAAGGGCAGGAATTCGAGCCTAGATCTTCAAAAATCAATCAGCAATTTAAACTCTGTGGGAAGGGTGTGGAAGATGTGTGAAAGGTGAAAGGCAGAAAATATAGGAGTGAGTGCCTTCCTTCTTTCAATAAAAAAAGAACATTCCTACTAAGTAAAGGATTGAATCCAAAATAGTTTATTTCCAGAAGGTGCATGGCTACCAGTGGATATAAACCCTCAAAAGTGTTTTTTTGTTTTTTGTTTTTTATTTATTTATTTTTTGGAACAGCCAAATGCTGTTTATATATATATATATATATATATATATATATATATATGTATGTGTATTTTGTTTTACCCCCAATAGACTCACACTATGGAAATGTAACTGGGTATTGAACTTAGCTGGAGTGTATTGAATGAAGTTAATAAATTCCTTCTAAGGTGAAAAGCTCAGCAGTGAAGTAATGATGGCAGAGGAAGTGGTTGATGTGGTGTTTAAGTCAATGTCTGAGATGCCACATTGACATTATTGAACTGGTGAGTCATCCACTAACAAAATGACTGACAGGACACTGGCCTTGCAATCGAAGTCATGGATTCATCACTGGGAAAGTAAATAAATATATAATAAAGTCTGCCAGCAGAGGCAAAATGTGTAAAAAAAACAACAACATTGGCCTTTGAATTATCTATAGAAAATGGGGAGTAGGCCATTGGTAGATGGTTTCTATGTTGTTTAGAGTGGTTTCTAGTGTGGTTCTCACTGGGAAAAGCTCAAAAGAGTACACCCCCAAATTTCAGATATTCCAGTCACTATATATGGTGGGTTGCACCAGGTGACCGTTCATTAACTTAATAACAATTTACACACTACTCTTTGTCCCACTTGAGCCATTTCCTATCTCTGGTCTCAGATACCTTAAGAGTTTATTTGACAGCTGTGGTGACGGAACATAACTCGGGTTACATACTGGTGCTTTCACCAAAACACCCACAAAGACACATTTGTTGGTAAGGTGAATGAGCTGGATGTCTACTTTTCTTTTTGTAAATGTTCTGTGGGCCTTCAGGTTGCCCACAGGCCACTATGAAGGTCATGCCATATGGCCTGGTCAACATCCCTTCTGTGTTCCAAGACCACCACTTTGTCCTGTTCTACATCGATGATATCCTGGTGTAATCCCACAACATAATTGAATATAGTAACCATATCACCCTTCAACAGTACAGATTCTTTCTTGCTACATGTTGATTTCTTACCCATGTTGAATTACTCTCTTTGCCTGTCTTCATACGTTACTCAGTTAAGTGTCACTTTCTTGTCCACAATAAAGTCCTGCTGTTGGGTTCATTGTAATCCAGTGTGTCCACTTCCTAACAGAAGGCTGGACTGTAACATGGACCCAGCAGGATCTTCATCATCTGCCATTAACGACCCCATTAAAGACCTGGATTAGATAAGATACATACAAGATATGCAAAGCAGGAAGTCCCCAGGACTAGGAATGATATCAATAATATCTTTAGGAACATGAATCAGCTGTTTCTAGAGGCTTTTGACTATTAGTTGAAACAAAGAATGAATTTATCCCTCAGTATTGACTCTGTACTCATTTTAAGTGTTGCTCTGTTAAGTGTTGAATACATATTCACTTACCTGTCTAAGGAAATTTTAAACAGCTCTTTTCCCTTCAGTGATAGTTAAATGAAAGTTTTCAGATATCTAATGAAGGTTTTCAGAACATGAGTAACTTCCAGGAAGATGTGCTGGGGCTAAAATCTGCAGCAAGATGGCCCTTCCTGGAGCATGATCGAACACCCCTGCCCCAATCTAACACACTCAGCTCAGTTCATGAAATTCTCTCCTGAGGAGATGATGATCTGAATCATGTGAAAACCAGCATTTGTTTACAGGAGCAAAGGAAGTAAGGTTTCCTTACTTTAGCAAAGGAAAGCCAGTCTTCTCTTGGCTTATATCGAAGTCCTCCAAAATTTTTCTTTCCAAATCCGTAAAGTTAATTAAAAAATTAAAAATTCACGACCGTTGTTTTGTTTTGCTCTCTCTACTGCGCGCCTGTGTTTGTCACTTCTGAGCGGCACATGTGCAACACTTACATCTTACGTCATCTGCCAGAATGGCTTCTGTGTACGACAGTTAACGCAAGCTAGATAAAAGTGATTATTACGTTTTGAATATGGATATTTTTCTTACAAAAATGCATCGATTTGCTACAGGAGGCCTTTATTAACCCCCCGGAGCCATGTAAGATACTTTTTTTATTATGGATGGGTGCACTTTATTGGACTTGTTTTAGACTGCTGAAGAGAAACACCCATCTATTGCCATGATAAAGCTTGGAAGAGCCAGAACAATTTTCAATATAACTCAGATTGGATTTGACTGAAAGTAGGAAGTCATATATACCTAGGATGCCTTGAGGGTAAGTAAATAATGGGCTAATTTTCATTTTTGGGTAAATTAACCCTTTAAAGATCCAGCAGTAGATTTAACCATGGGCATCAAACCCATCTGGTGGGCTTATTCCAAAAAGCTTTTTTTTCCTCTCTCTCTTAGTTTCATCTGACCATAGATGCCAGTCCCGTTTGAAGTTCCAGTCAACCCCTCCCGAACAACATGTGGTGATGTAGGATGTAGGGGCTGTTTGATATTTTTTAGGCTGTTCTGACCCCAAGACTCAACTAATCTCTGCAGTTCTCCAGCTGTGATCCTTGGAGAGTCTTTGGCCACTCAAACTCTCTTCCTCATAATGCATTAGGATGATATAGACACATGTCCTTTTCATTTACCATTTTTAACTTCTTTATTTTTTTTTATTTTATTTTATTTTTTTTTATCTTTAGTTGATTGGAATATCTTAATTATTGCCCTGATGGTGGAAATGGGGATGTTTCAGTGCTTTAACTCTTTTTTCTTATAGCCACTTTCTATTTTGTGAAGCTCAACAATCTTGTTCTGCACCTCAGAACTATATTATTTGGTTTGACTCCTTGTGATTGACGATTAAGGGAATTTGGCCTTTGTGTTTCTCATATTTATGCCTGATTGGTGTATTTTACTCTTAAGAATTTCTAGGCATGCTAATAATTGTGGCCAACATGCATCCCCACACTTTCAGTTCAGTCTAATTCAGTGAACTTAAATTATTTGCCTAGAAAAAAAAAAAATGGATGGAGGACCATCATCCTTTTTACACATACAAATTTCTCTCTCATGAGGTGTTCAGAGGTGTCATGCCATTGAGAAATTTGAACTTTTTCAAATTCCGCACCTTCAGCGCAGCTGGAACAGTTCCATGTTCAAACACATGCAATAGGCTAAAGCAGCATGCTATTAATGGAAGCGTTTTTGTTTTCGATTTGTTTTATTTCATTAAGTAATGATTTAAAGCTTTCTATAGATATATTTATCAGGTCTGTGATATATGTAATTGCTGAGTTTCGGTTCATTTTTGTGAAGCGTTCCTGTTGAGACAACAGAAAGTGCATCATGTTTGTTTTCTTTATGAAATCACTGTTTGTGACGTTTTGTTGATATTGTGAGCGTACACAAATCAAAGTAGACCCTTTACAGTTCTGAATGATGTATTACTCTTACCTTTTTGAGCAAAAATGTCCTGCAAAGCGGCTTTAGCTTCCACTCTCCACACAAATGATTGGATATGCACCTAATAGCACACATTTATCTAGGTTTAACGTTTAAACTAACATTGTTTCATACTTGAACTGTTTTATATCTAGAGATTTTATTTTAGGCAAGTCGGGACTCATGATGATTTGAGAAGGCAAAATTGATCAAACAGACTATGATCAGTCTTCCGATGGCCTTTGTCGTTACTTAAAACAAAACAAAAAATATATATATATTTGACGAACAAAAAAAAGCTTCAAATGTTTTTCTACATTATCTTAATGCTTTAATGTCCTTATTTTTAACTGTTACTGTCTTATTCTCATGTTAATTTTGACATCCCTAAATTCAACAAACATTTTCTTCACTCACAGTATGAGTTGCAGTCTGACACGTTTTTCTGCCGCCTTTTGATTGACAGGATATAATCGGCCCTGATCATCGGCTTACTTGGAACAATCGGCCAATATTTAAATAAGTTGCTTTTATCGGCCGATACCGATTGTTGCACTGATACATCGATGCATCTCTAGTTTTGCTGGTATCGGATCTTTTGTCTGTTTGACAACGACTCTGTTTGACAAAGCCTGCATATGGATCCCACTACAAGTGACGCTTCGTTACAGAAGACTTCGCCAACCCACAATCCAGCGGCTATTTCTCAGCTGTCTTCAGCGCTGTCTGTGCAGGCTAATCAACTCGTGGCACATCGACACCAGCTGAATCGCCTTACATCGTTCACGGAGGAACTAGTAAAGGCGCTTCAGAATCTCCACGTTTCCCCACCAGAAATGGCTGCACCGCAAACTAACACCGCCACTTCACACGCTAAAGAGATGCCATCTCAAGTGAGTCCATGCTTGGCGTTCCTGGAGAAGTTTGACGGTACCCCGACGAAATGTAAAGGATTTATATTACAGTGCTCTCTGTTTGTGGATCAACAACCGACACTGTATTCTACCAAGGCTGGTAAGATTGCATTTGTTTGTTCATTGCTTACTGGCAAGGCACTAGAGTGGATTACGGTGGTGTGGAGAGATGATGGAAGTACTTTTCCTACATTCTAAATATTCTTGCAATGCTTTCAGTAAAGTCAAAGCATCCAAATTGCCTCCCCATCTAGCCTGCGATTGCACCATAGACCTACTTCCTGGTACTGTACCACCTAAGGGGCACATCTTTCCCCCGTCCCAGCCTGTATCAGAAGCCATGCAGAAGTACATAGAGGAGGAACTTAATCCGGCCTTCAACATCTCCTGTGTCAGCTAGGTTCTTCTTCGTACAGAAAAAAGACTATAGACTATCTAGGATTAAATGAAATAACAGTCAAATTTCGTTATCCCCTACCTTTGGTTCCTGCCACTCCGGAACAACTCCGAGCAGGCAAATGTTACACCAAGCTTGATCTTCGCAGTGCTTACAATATTATCCACATGAGTGGAAGACAGCTTTCTCCACTTGTACTGGACATTATGAATATTTGGTCATGCCCTTCGGCCTGGTCAACAGTCCATCTGTCTTCCAAGCCTGCATAAATTACGTATTCAGAGACATGCTCAATAAGACAGTCATTGTATATATTAATGATATCTTAATTTATTCTGATTCTCTTGAAGAGCACATCCAATACGTCAGAGCTGTACTCAAACGTCTCATTCAACATCAACTATTCGACAAAGCAGAGAAGTGCGAGTTTCACAAAACTGCAACTACATTCTTGGGGTACGTCATTAGCCCGGAAGGAGTCGCCATGGACAACACAAGGTCAAGTCAGTTATTAATTGGCCACAACCCTCTACCCTAAAGGAACTACAATGCTTTCTTGGTTTCGCCAACTTTTATCGACGTTTCATTAGGAACTTCAGCTCTGTTGCAAACCCTCTAACATCCATGGTCAAGAAGAGAGTCAGTCATCTCAAGTGGTCCAGTGCAGCCATTCAGGCCTTTGAACAGCTCAAACAGCAATTTGTCACTGCCCCATTATGCACCATCCTAACCCTGAACTTCCCTTCGTCGTCGACGTTGACGCCTCCAACACTGATTTAGGAGCTGTCCTATCCCAAAGACAAAGTACACCTGCAAAACTGTATCCATATGCCTTCTACTCTAGGAAATTAAATGCAGCTGAAATAAATTATGATGTTGGTGACTCTTATCCATGAAAGTTGCTTTTGAAGAATGGTGTCACTGGTTGGAGGGAGCTACGCATCCGTTCACAGTCTTGACTGATGACAAAAACCTGGAATATATGAGGACAGCCAAAAAACTCAACCCCAGGCAGGTGCGGTGGTCACTGTTTTTCACTCACTTCAACTTCATAATCACATAGCATCCCAGCTCCAAAAATACTAAAGCTGACGCTCTATCCAGACAATTTGAGCCTGATCAATCTCCACAACTCCCTGAGACAGTCTTGTCCCCTGATCTCATTGTTGCCCCCCATCCAGTGGGACTTCATGACAGAAACTGAGCAAGCTAACTCTCAATCCAAGGTTCCAGCTGAATGTCCACTAAATAAGGTCTTTTGCCCTGAAACCCTCCGTAGTCGAGCCCTAGAATCCGATTTTGGTGGCCGTCTCTAACTAAGGATGCCACCTTGTTTGTCCGCCAGTGTCAAATCTGTAATACTCAGAAACCCTCACCACTACTACCTGCTGGTCTACCTCAACCCCTTCCCACTCTACAAAGTCCCTGGTCTCACATCGCAATTGATTTCATCACCGATCTACCAGCCTCCAATGGTAATACAACCATTCTCACCGTCATCGGCAGATTCTCCAAAGCCTGTTGACTTATACCACTACCCAAACTTCCCACCGCCCTGCAGACAGCCGAACACCTATGCAATCTGGTGTTTCGATTTTATGGCCTTCCAGAAGATACAGTTTCTGACAGGGGTCCCCAGTTCACATCTCGAGTATGGTCGCATTCTTTAAGATGCTTGATATCAACATAAGTCTAACGTCTGGTTATCATCCTCAGGCAAACGGTCAAACCGAAAGATTAAACCAAGAACTCATCTGTTTCCTTCTATCCTATTGCAGTCAAGACCAGAAGAACTGGAGTCGCTTCCTGATGTGGGCTGAGTATGCCCAGAATTCCATACAAAAACCCTCTACCGGTCTGACCTCATTTCAATGCATCCTTGGATTTCAACCACCTCTATTTCCCTGGTCTGGTGAGCCCACCAATGTCCCGGCAGTTAACAACTGGTTAAGCAGATGTGAGGAGACCTGGAATCAGGCTCACGTTCACCTCCAGTGTGCCATTCATTGTCAGAAAGAACAAGCTGATCGTCACCGCCGTACCAGCCCTGAGTATAGTCCTGGTCAGTGGGTATGGTTATCCACAAGACTTGCGTCTTCGCCTGCCCTGCAGAAAAACTCAGTCCCAGGTATGTGGGTTCTTTCCAAATTATTAGACAAATAATCATTATCGTATCTCTCCCACATTCCATGTTTCTCTGCTCAAGCCCGCTGCTGGTCCTAATGAGGAGGGGGAGGAGGTGTCCAGTGACCAGGGCCCCCAGCCCATCATGGTGGAAGGTGAGGAGGTGTTCCAGGTTCGAGAACTACTGGACTCCAGACGCCAGGGAAGAGTTCTCCAGTATTTGGTCGATTGGGAGGGGTACAGCCTGGAGGAGCGTTCTTGGGTAAATGCTGATGACATTCTCGATCCCAACCTTATGGAAGAGAGTTCAACCGAACCCATCGGGATAGACTGGCCCCTCGTCCACGAGGGAGACCCCGGCATCACCGGCCTCCTCACACCGGGAGTCGCTCGCAGTGGGGGGCTCTGTCACAGAGACGAACTCCGTGATACCCTCCTCTGACCATCAGAGGGCTCCATCGCCCGAATATTGACACATACACACACTCACCTTCACACTACATCTCCCATCAGCCCCGTACATGGCACTAATCACCTGGTCCAGCTGTAACCAATCTACTGGCCTATTTAAGCAGTCTGTTTTCCTTGCCTCCTCGCGAAGTCTTGTTCTACTACGGTTAACATTTCTGAGCATTTATACCCTGTTTTGCTTACCTGTTGTGACCCTGTCAGTACCTCATTTCTGATTCCCTGCTGCCTGCCTTTTGGACTATTGGACAAGTTTCTGATTTATGATTGCTAGCCGTCTTCCCCGATCTCCTGTCTGTTAACCGACTACGATTGTGTCTGCCCTCTGACATAGTGTTTTGCTGGTATCGGATCTTTTGTCTGTTTGACCACGACTCTAAATAAAGCCTGCATATGGATCCCACTTTGAGTGACGCTTCGTTACAGTAGTGCAACAGTCTGTGTAATGGCAAGGCGACCTCTGGTGGCGAGCGGACTGAGAATCAGGACCAGATTCGTGACAACAACAGAGTTACAAAACAACAGCCTACAAAAAGTGACTTTTGGATTTTCACATATTTTATGTTGTGTTCTGATATTTAATCTGGTCTCACTTTATATTACTATACTATTGCTATACGGTACTATTCTTGCTATTAACAAACTATTACCACTTTTGCCTCAATAAACTCCTACTTTGCTTCTTATTCATAGTTAGTAAGGTAGTTGTTAAGGTTAGTCATTCAGAATAAGACATTGATATGTGCTTTATAAGTATTAATAAACAGGCAGCATGCTAGTAATATGCATGCTAGTTAGTAGTGAGAATTTGTCTTTAAAATAAATGTTACCATTTATTTATTAATTGTTTGATGTTTCATCCCCTCATATCTATTAAATCTATTTATCTAATGTAATAAAATAACCTCTGGATTTAAGCCCAAGTGGAGCATGAAAGTGTGCTTGACTTTTCATTTAAGTTTGTTACTGGCTATTTTTAAGCAGGGCTTGTGCACCCTTATTACCCTATTAACCTATTAACATACTGTTAACAGGTGACTATTCTCAGACAAATCAAGCAACTGGCATTACATCCACACTGCTTGCACCCAGTTCAGCTCAGTTTACCCTACCTAATTAGACTCATTTTGAGGTAATGGTGTGATCAAGCACATGCAATTATCAACCATTCTTTGCCAACTTCCCAGGCTTCTCTAATGACTTTAATGGCCATATAGAAATTTAGTTTATGCTGCAGTTGCTTATCGAAAAGGCTCTCATTTATGAATGGATTACAGGAAGCTGTAACATGTTTCTTTTTCTTTACATTCCTTAATGTGGAAACACATTAAGTGAATTGTCTACACTGTGACACATGGTATTCTAGTGCACTTCACTGGACACCTCCAATCCAGTTAACAAAGCTCTAAATGCACTAAAAAGCACTGTGCCATGACTATTTAAATTGTAATTGTTTTCCATACAACCATGCCTCATTAAAGCTTTTCAAAATCAGTTTGTCTAGCACTATTAACACTGCACAATTGCTGCCCATGAAAACCAAATCAAATTTTTATTTAAAAGTGACATTTGTGTTCATTTTCCATTGAAAACTTCAATGGTAATTCACAAAACTGAGTTAAAATAATGGTTAAAATAATGGAGCAACGCGTCATATCCAGGTATACATTCTTGGTAACAATTTAGACAACAGCACTTTCAATATTTCAAGCCAATTCAGGTTCCTTGGGTTGCGGCACAATAAATAAATTAGCATAAGCATTGAAGCCATCATAAATAGAAATGTTGATGGATCATTTTTTCCCCCCAGCAATTATAGACCTTATCGGTGTGATATCTGGGTAGAAAGTGAAGTGTGCAGCAGCTGTTTTATTTCTGACAGAAACTGAGTGTAATTATTTGTTCTGTTTCTCAAGCTTATTATACGCCGTCAACTCTGCCGGCTGCAACTCTGCATCTACACAAACTTAGTGCCGGTCACTTTCAGGCGCTGCATAATATCATTGCGCCTGCTGCACCCATGGTACGGCAGCAAAATTCCTTGATTATTATGCCGAAATGAGAGTATAGTTCCTAGCCATATCGGCCTATAAAATCGCAACTTTTAATTTTCTGCCAGTCTTAGTACACGATGCAACTACAGAAGAGTCAAGTTTTCAATAGGAAAAATATCGAAACTCTTTAGTCATTTTATAGTGAGATGCTAATGGTATAATCGGATTCAATAATTTATGCTAAGCTATGCTAAAAGTGCTACCGCCAGACCCGGCGATTGGCTGAATGGATTCAAAAACGGTAAAACACATCTGTATAACTCTAGGGGAGTTGGAAAATGAGCCTATTTCAAAAAAAAGTGGAGTGTTCCTTTAAGAATTCCAATCAACTAAAGATGTTACAAATCTGCCTGGAAAAGGATGTGCGTCTATATCGTCCTAATGCATACAAAGAAGAATTATGCTGTGAATACATTAAATTCAAAGTATAAAATCTTATAAAATGGTTAGTTTAAGGCTATAGCCTTAGTAATCCATTATGTTTTTCAGGTGTGTTAGATTAGAGTTGGAGCTGAACTCTGCAGGACAGTGGCTCTTTGGGACTGAACTTGCCTAACCCTGGGATAGGCTATATGTACATTTCCTATTTTTTATATGTAGCAGTGGGCTGGCCAACACTGTACAGCGGCCCACTGGATAAATTCCCGGTGCTCCAGATGGCCAGTCCACCCCTGGTTGTGTGTGTTTTCTTCTAAATGGGTCAACAATATGCAGGTTTTGAGACCTTTCTGTAGGGTGAGATACTATCCTTGGATGCAATTTGAAATACCTCTAGATTTTTTTTCGTTAACACTTTATTTTGATAGTCCACTTTAGACATTCTGTTAACAGTAAGCAACTTTGCAACTGCATGTCAGCTAGTTATTAGAGTATTAGTAGACTGTCTGCTTAATATCTTCTAACACTAGGCTAGGCATGTATGGACAGGGACCGACCTGGTGGTGGTGGGGAGAATGGAGGTTAACACCGGCGTCAGTATCTGTGAACATAATAAAGAGTTGGAACTTATATACCCTAGGTGTCTAGTGATGACTACCGAGATCTATGAGTAATTAATGAAACAATTTTAGAGTATTCCCCGTAGAACTTGCACTAGAGCTCCCATTTCTACTATATTTGTAACAAGGAGTTGATATTGCAGCCTTGGCTAAATTATCTGAGATGTCAAGGCTCTGTTGCAGAATTTCAGTGTCATCAATGATTCTGATGACTGATTCTATGTGACAATATTAAATCTAAAGTATGATTATGACATTTATTATGATTTTATTTTCCAACCCTAATAGAGTTTAGGTTAATCTGTTTATCCAGGTTTCTGTCAAGCAAAGCACACCTAATTTGTGATCTGTGGTCATATGATTTATAAAGTGTGATTTTGGGATCTAGTATTCAGCAAGCCAAGCTTTATCAGTTGTTTATTAGTATTATATCTAGTATTTAGTGGCACTAGTGTGTGTGTGTGTGTGTGTGTGTGTAATTTCACTCATATTTATATTTACTTACTGTATATTTATATATACATATTTATTTATTTATTCATCAAAAACCACAACATCATGCCTCGAAATGCTACGCAGTAGATTTTGAAATAGAGCAACTTATTAATGATTTTATTACAGCATTTATACGAATTTAAAAGGGATTTACATTTTTTGTATATTAATATATCTTTATTTGCTAAGCTCATAAAATTCTAGAATCAATGAGTTATCTGTATAATCTTAAATTACAAGATTGTACCAAGAGTGAGAATAACAGTCAACATAAATGCTAAAACATTGCCTTTGAGATCACATGTGTTTCTTTTTCTTCTCATTCCATGTTCTGAATGACTTTTTGGAAATGTTCTAAATCAAAATAGCATCAGTGCGAGTAGTGATTAAATCATCCAGATGTGTGTGTTGTTCTCGGTTGTCATAGTAACCAAACCATGTCTATTGGAAAAGGGCCTAGAACCTTCTGAACTGCATATTTTAGGTGTGGAATGTGACTCCACTGAAAGCAAAATGGGGCAAATGGTTGGAGAGGCATGTTGGTTGGGGAATGGAGCAGTGAGAATTGCATTATTTTCTCAAGCAAAACCTTTTCCATTTACTCAACCTCTTTGGGGGGGGAGGCATACTCGCATATATAATCTCATGTATCTTCTACCCAAACTCTGGGTTTAGCTTATTAGGTCAGTTTTTGGGTTATTTTTTCCAGTGTTGGGTAGTTTTTGTTCTAGCCAGCCAGCTATTGGGTTAATGGCCAAGTCACTCTCACTGGCAGTTTAAACAATACACCCCTCCCCCATCCTCCAACGTAACAACCAAGTGGTTGTGTTATTAGAACCCAGCTAGGAGTTACAGAGAGCAGAGTTTTTAAATCCTCTTCAGGAAAGAGTAGTTCTCAGCACCACTGAATACCAACAGTTTTTTCAGTGAAACAAAGCTTTGAATATGTCTTATTTAATCTATAAATATATTACTGTAATGTAAATTATGCAATGCAAAATTCAGGAATTGAATTCTAAATCTAATCTAATTTCAGTATTCAGTACCAGTATCAGTGAAATTCTAAAGTTCTTTGTATAAGGTTTGGTACCACATCAAAACACAAAAACATTACAATTGAACAACACACTTTTTCATTAATACAAAATAAATAAATAAATACATAACGAGATACAACAACTACACAAAGCTATCTTATAAATATGGACCAAAAGTTCTGAGGAATGTTTACATCACCTTGTTGAAAGGCCAAAGAGGAACCAACCTGGTACTACCAAGGTGTACCTTATAAAGTGGCCTGCAGCACTGAATACTCTTTCAGATAAACAGCTTGATGCAGCAATGCACAGATACTTCCTAAAAAACTCAAGATAATCAAGGTAGCGTTTTCATATTTGTTTTCTACCAGTAAAGTGAATCATCCTCAGCACTGATTTTTAGCATCTGACTGTATAACCAAGAACTCACCATTTATCTTGTCACCTGCAGAAACGTTTACTTGACTTGAGTTGTCCTCTTCATTTTCTTTCTTTTCTTCTTGTTCAATGAAAAGCAGCTGCTTCAGGTAATTTTTTATTTTTTTTTTTGTGTGTGAACTTTCATCCCCTGTCATCTGGGTTGCACTTCCATCATTGTCCATTTTACTCACCTCATCCAGGAAACTTTGCTTCATTTCATCCTTAAGAGCTGTCCTTAAAGGGGTCCTATTATGCTCTTTTACAAAGTCTTGATTTTGTTTTGGGGGTGTACTACAACATGCTCTCATGCTTGGTGGCTCGAAAAACACATTATTTTTCCACATAATTTACATTTATTACAATACCTTTCTCCCCAGCCAAGCACAATTAGTTCCAGGTTTGATGAAAGCTCGCCTTCCGAAAAACGATATGTGTTGTGATTGGTTAGCTGTCCCAGTGTGTTGTGATTGGTGAACAGGTTAGACATTGTTTCAGTACTGCCACACCCCTTGCCAAAGCATTAAGTTCTGTGTACAACTGTTAGCGCAAGCTAGATTAAAGTGATTCTTACATTTTAAATATTTAAAATATTTATTTTTCTTACAAAAATGCATCAAATCGCTACAGGAGGCCATTATTGACCCTGCCCCCCTCCCCTGGAGCCGTGTGAGGCCCATTTTATTATGGATGGATGCACTTTATTGGACTTGTTTTGGATTGGTTAAGAGAAACACCTGTCAATGCCATTCTAAAGCTTGGGAGTGCCAGGATAATTTCAAAGTCAAAGTTTAAAGTCAAAAATTATTAAATGCCCAAGAGAAGGATGCAAAACTAATGCAATACTAGAATTTGCAAAGTTAAGGTATGACCATTGGACAGAGAAATGCTCGTTGGGTCAGCACAGTGAGAAAAAAAACGGTGGAGAAGAAAAGACACGTTAACTGCAAAAGAATTAAGAATGAAAGTAAAGAATTAGCTGTGAAACCATCAGGAACCATTTAGTCTCTAGCGCCACCATTTTCCAGAGCTGCAACCTACCTGGAGTCTTCAGAAGTTCAATGTGTCAGGTTCTCAGAGACTTTGCTTGAGAAAAAAACCTAAAAAATGACCCTCACTTAATAAGAATCACATTCTGAAGTGTTAGGAAATACATGAAGACAGTTTTTTTTTATAGGCTTTATAGACAGATAAGTTGAGAGTGACTCTTGAAGGACCAGCGCCACATCCTCTTGTACTTCTGATCCAGGAATTTTTCTTCCAGAATCTAGCAGTCCATTTTGGGAGTTCATATTTAGTCTATCTCCTATCCTGAAAAGTCTGACTTGCAGAGATGGACTAAAAATGAACTCCCAAAACTTACTGCCAGATTTTGGAAGATCAATTTTTGCAAGAGTGGTATAAGAGGATTTGATGCTGGTCCTTCAAAAGTCACTCTCCAACTTATCTGTCTATAAAGCCTATAGAAAACAGTCTTCATGTATTTCACAACACTTCAGCTTGTTATTCTCTTTAAACGAGGGTCATTTTTTAGGATTTTTCACCCAAGAAAAGTCTCTGAGAACCTGACACATTGAACTTCTGAAGACTCCAGGTAGGTTGCAGCTCTGGAAAATGGTGGCGCTGGAGACTAAATGGTTCCTGATGGTTTCACAGCTAATTCTTCACTTTAATTCTTAATTATTTTGCAGTTAACGTCTCTTTTCTTCTCCACCGTTTTTTTTCTCACTGTGCTGACCCAACGAGCATTCCTCTGTCCAATGGTCATGCCTTAACTTTGCAAATTCTAGTATTGCATTAGTATTGCATCCTTCTCATGGGCATTTAATAATTTTTGACTTTTCAGTCTGGGTTAAATCTCTTTTTTGGCTTTTTTATATGTAAAAGAAAAAATGCCTAATAATTATGCACACCTGAATATAAGTTTTTCAGTTCCAGCCTTCATGGACAAATATATATCATGTATAAATGATTAAATACAAAATTAATAGTAGTTATTAAGATTGATGTGGTTTGGAATTGGTAAAATGTGCTTGGAAAAATATGACCAGAATATTAGCGTGCCTAATAATTATGCACACAGTGTAGTTCTTGAAAAGGGATGTTTTAAAAATGAAATATCTTCCTTTGGAGTGGACTTCGAGATTTGTAACTTTGTAGATCTTTTTTATACCAAAACATACACACCACACACTGACTAAAATTGTGAAAAAAAAAAAAAAAAAAAGTGAAGAAGCATAATAGGACCCCTTTATGCCTTGGATCAAGGTAAGTTGTAGTATTCAAAAGAAGCTGTAGCTGCATATCTTCATTGCAACACTAATGATGCTCACTTATGTTTTAACATCAGATTTTTGTCAATCTTCAGCCAGCAACAACAACATATACAACCAGCACATACAACCTGCTTCTATTAAAAAAAAAGTTCTCCTTCAAGGAACGAGGGTCATATACATAACTAAGATGTTCCCTTTCAGTCGGTCACATTCAACGTCGCGTCGGAACGAACTGACGAATTGGGGTCCCTACCGAAGCCCCACTGTTGCTGCCCCTTCCAGTTCCCTGTGCAAGCCAACGAATCCCCCACACCAGATGGGGCAGACGAATGACCAGACTTAGACAGAGTAGTGTCCATCACTGCTGTTCCATACAGTGAGACATAGGAAAACACTGGGAAAGAGTACATGAGTAAGGGAATGCTACGGAGAACACGTCCTACATGTAGTAAGTATTATGTGGAAACTACACATATGGACTGGCCAACAGGGCAGTGCATCATATGGAATGTCCCTGCGGTAGAGGGGAGCAGTACTGTGGAAGAATATACTTGTGGAATTACCCGAAGGGGGAATCGCAACAAATAGGCACCTAGTCTAGCACCAGGGCTGACCTGGGCATACACACAAATGCTAGACCTGGCGTCTGGCGCGAGGGTAGCGCTTGCAGTTTCATCACCTAATCCCCAAAAGGTGTAGTGGGAACCTTGGGCACGTAACTGGGCTGGGGGCTTAGGATAATGTGACAGTTATCTGGCCTGACTTCCAGGCATGATTCGTCGACCACGGATTACTTCATCAGAGAATATTTGTTTTCGGTAAGTGTTACTTCATCTAAAAGTAGAAATATCAAGCTTTCTATAGATATATATCTTATGTGTGTGTGTCATGTATTCGCTGAGTTTCAGTTCATTTTAATGACGCATTTCAAAAATATATGTGTGGAGACTGAGACTGCTGAATGTGCACCCTGTTTATTTTCTTTGTTTTGTAAAAGCATAATGTTTTTTTTGATATTGTGAGTGTACACAAATAAAAGTAGACCCTTTACAAATTTAAATCATGTATTACTCTTATATGTACAATCAAAAATGGCCGAGAATTTTAGGGGTTTTTGCTCCTGTCATTAAAAGATGCTAGTGGCGTCGCCGGCCTGACCCCAGGAGGTTGAGTTGTCTAGTATTAATATATTAATTCACAATTATTCAGTTTTGTTGAGTGTGGACATAGAATGAGTAAACGTTGATGGCAACAATAGTGACTAGTGGGATACTTTTTTCTTCACCTTCGCTTCAATCTCCGATGCACATTCACAAGAGCTTTGTTTTCTCTGGTCCACAAAAGCACCACAACGCATATGCAGAGATTGTCTTATTATTGGGAGATGCAGTTCCTATCATTGGAAATAGTGTAACAGCTAACTTCATGTGAGGCACCTCAGCCAATCATACAATGGCCTCTGGTCTCCTTCCTTCATTCCTTGACTCTCACGATACAAACCCCCACACTGCAGTATGCCATATGCACTGTACTGTTTGCACTGTTGTGCTCTCGTGGACTGGAGAAGAAGAAAAAGAAGCTCTTGTGAATGTGCATTAGAGACGAAAGCGGAAGTGAAGAAAATGTTGAATATAGTCAATAGTCAAATTGAGTTTTCTTTTGCGGATTTTAACTCTTTTTAATTTCAAATGTAATTTTATTTTTTTACTTTCATCGATGTCTCTTTTATTATTCTGATGTATTGATAACTTCAAGCAGTCTTGCCCACTAGCTGCTTTAATATATTTGCATGACATGATATCATAGCAAAATCATATCAACTGATATACGCTGTCATATTGCTCATCCCCAACAGTCTCTGATTAGGTTTAGACAGCAAACTAAAACTTTAAAATTGAAATAAAACTATTTCAATTTTAATAAAACTATATAGAATCTGCCTAATCTGTCAATCTGTCTAATGATAATTTTGTTTTGATTAAAATAAAGGTAAAATTGGCCAGCCACACACTATGCTTATTACTACTTATTAGAGCTGTTGAAACAGAGATTCACACTTAACCCTCTGGGGTCTGAGGGTGTTTTGGGGCCCTGGAGAAGTTTTAACATGCCCTGACATTGGTGCTTTTTTCAGTATCTTAAAAACATATTAATGGCCAAAGTCTGATTACACTGTAATCAGCACAAACTGGGCTACAATAATATCTAAGCAACATGAATGTACATGTTTGTGTTGTTGAGAAAACAGCGTTTATGCGTGGTTAGTGAAAAACTAAAATAAGACCAAGAAACACATTCATAACATTTGTTCACAAGACTTTTGAGAACTGGATGTGGTAGTCTAGAGTTTTTTTCTACAAAATGATGTGAAAATCATCTCATTCAGTCGTTCACAAAAAACAATATACTTATTTAAATTTTCTAAGACGTGTTTTGTGATCGAAAAGGAATATGCGAGGGAGTGACAATGGGCACTGAATATTTAGTGATTCACACCTGAGAGACAAAAGACCCTCCCCTAATGTCCCATCAATGTGTAACGGTGGGAGTGAGACGAGAGGCGAGCGGATCCATCTGCAAGCTTTTATTAATGGGACGAGACAGAGACATGGTCGACAACAGGCAGGGTCAGAACAGTAGCAAACAAGTATAATGCAGGCAAGACGTAGAGAGAGTCCGTAAAGCAGGCGTGAGTCAAACAGCGGCGTACGTAATCCGTAGAGGGACGAGACGAGAGAATAATCCTTGTAACGAGTCAGGGTCCAATAGGCAGGCGGCGAGACAGTTGAGACAAGAAGGCCAGGCAAGAAAGCTAAACACGGGGAACAAGGGAAACTAGGAATGCTAACAATGAAAATCACAACAATACTCCGTGGCTTGCAAGGGGAAAGACCGGGGCTTTTATAGCGCCACTGATTGGCCATAGGTGCTGACCCAATCAGCGCGCTGAATGACGGGGAATGTAGTCCGGGGTGTGGTGTAACAGTCAGAGTGTGTGGGTAAGGTGAGAACGACATCTGGTGGTGAGCGGTCCGCAGGTCACCAACCAGATTCGTGACACAATGAGACTCTGTCAGGTAAGAAACAATGTGAGAAGATTTAGAGACTGGAGTTTTAGATTATCTGTATTTTATTTATAACACAGTATAATATAAACATACATTATGAAGATCAAAGACACATTACTGAGCTCATTGATCTTACCACAGAGATGTGAACAGTTTTATGAAATCTGTTCAACAAGTGAAACAAGTAAATTATACCTGACATTTAAGAACCTGCAAAACTCATCATCAGTAGTCAAGGAACTTGTTTTACCAATAGAAAATCAGTGTAGTTGAAGATCTGATGTTGGTACAGCGCTTTCAAAGGAAAAGTTTGCAGGATTCATCTGTTGTGCAGGTATCAGATCACAAACAACTAAAACAAAGCAAAAAACATCTGTGAGCATGTTCATATCAGGAGCAATTTAAACCATCCTTGATAAATAAAAGCATTAATTCTATAATTTCTATCCCAAAAATATTCATATAGGTATCTGGTCACTAAAATAAATAAATAAATGAATAAGTCAGTAGGCATGTTGATAGGCCTGGAGCAATACTGTTACATTAGCAATCACTAATATTACCCATGTGATTTTATGGCTATCATATGCACACATGCTTTTTATTTATTATTATACAGTACAAAAACAACATCTGAGAAATTAAATTATTATTAAGCACATTATGTACACGTTTGAGCAGATATTTGCAGACAGAGTATTCAACAGTAAAGACTGGTCTAAGCATTCTTAGACTTTTATATCGTCTAAACATTAGCCATACTTTAATGTCAATTTGTTTATGAAACATAAAACATTCCTGACGCCTTACGGATGCATTGAAAAGTTGCCTATGATATTTCAAAATGTTGCACTCGATTTCACACATTTTAGTCAGGAATTATAGTTTATAAAAAGTCCAACTAGTAAATGCGTTCAAGTTATGTCACAACAACACATTATCGAATGCCAATAAGAAACATTAGTTATACTGTATACGAGATCCTCTCGTCAGCTGCCTGTAGCCGATCAGTTTGTGAGATAAACAAGCTTAGCCTGTTCCTCTCAGTGTGTCCTCATCTGGAGTAAATACAAGGCTTTTTTCTCTCAGCTCCTTCTTCCAAAAACGAAAGTATCCGACGCAAACACGTTGCCGCTTTATTTACGAGTTGATGTGGGTGTTCATTTCGCGCCTCTCTCACGTGGATGTTTGTAATAAATAACAGCGCGTGGGCGTGATCTAATTAGCCGTAATGAGCTCAGAGGGAAAAAAACAGGACATGGTATTGGTTTCATACTGATTACTTAAACACAGAATATGTGTTTTCGATTAAAATTACTTTATTTAAAACTAGACATTTCAAGCTTTCTATAGATATATCTCTCATGTTTGTGTGTCATGTATTTGTCACGTCATCATCACGTTCCCAAAGCCAGAACACACGTGAACTGTCACCTGACTTCTGATCACATGCACCTGTGCACCCAATCACCTCACAGTATAAATGTAACGGGAGGGATGAGATGGAAACAATAGCAGGTAAACCCGGTTTATTGAACAGATGAGATCGATATAAAATACAATGAACAGGAGGAATGAATAAGATGGATGAACTGGATGGATCTCTCAGACGGACGGTGACGCAGGGACAAGATGGCCAGAGTGAAGAGGTGCGATGAATGGTGAAAATCCAGTGAAGTATAATCCAAAGACGAAATCCAGATACGATCCAACGGGCACGAACAACGACCAGGAAACTCCAGACAAACGGACACTGAACACCACACCCAGCAACATCAAACAATCATCTGACAAACAGGAGAGATTTCAGTGAGAATATATAGGGTGTGTAAATAGGCAGCAGCTGGTGAGAGTAATGAAAACAGGTGGCGAGGATACAGAATAATGAGGACTAAACCAAATCAGACAAATAGCTGGGGGGAGACAAAGGGAGAACCCAAATCAGAACAATGACAAAGACTAGAAACACAAGGAGACATGTAACACACAGACATACACAAGTAAATACCGGCTGGTATCAAACAAACCTGGTTCCATTGCTCCGTGGATGCACGCCTCTTCGTCGGTGATCTATCTTCGCGAGGTACTCCAGTAGGATTCGGACTGGAACGACTCTGTGAAGGAACGAGATTTAAAGACGTTTAAAGGGGAGTGAGCGGTTTTCTGTTGCAATGTTCCTTGTACATTGAGGCAAATAGTCAAAGTTTTCCTAACGAAATCGCTAAAATAGCCTTTGTCATATCTCTATTAACAGGACGAGCACTACAATGGGCAGAGGCATTATGGAACACCAAGAGCACTGTGCTGACCACATTGAACACCTTTTTCTCTCACTTTCGTGAAGTTTTTGGAGTGGCTCTCACCCCCCTCTCAGTACACGACGAGCTCCTCAAGCTAAAACAAGCAAGTAGCAATATACACGATTACACGCTACGTTTTTGGGCTTTGGCTGCTAACAGCGGATGGAAGTTGCTTTGCTAGCCGCCTATCGTAAGGGTCTAAAACCCGCTATCCGTGGACAGATGGCTATTTATGAAGACACGGTGAGCCTTGAGAATTTCATCAAGAAAGCCATTCACATTTCTCAGCACTTATCCGCCTGTGAACCAGAGACTTCGGTTTCTCGTTCCCACAGTCCAGTCAGTACCACTTCTCAGGAGGATGAGGTGGAACCAATGATCACAGATTCTTACCGATTATCACCCTCTGAATGAGCTTGACGAATACGGAGCCATCTGTGCCTGTACTGTGGGGAAACAAACCATGTCATTCAAAACTGTCCCGTCCGACCTCCTCGCCCAGCGGTGAGTACAATACGTTTAACACCCTCAGTTTCTAATATTCCTCATATTCCTGCGAACCTTGTTTTTAATTCCACCTTTTTCCCCATACATGTACTGGTGGATTCTGGAGCTGCAGGAAATTTCATATCGTCTAAATGTCTCATGGACTTCAACATCCCAGCTGTAGAAAATGACACCTTTTACCAAATCACTACCATTCAAGGAACACCGCTGGGTGACGGACGTATAGATCATCGCACCGTCGAACTTGAACTCATCCTCAATGGCAACCATTCCGAGGCCCTCACACTGCTGGTCTTACCAAGAGCCACCGTAGACGTGATTTTAGGTCGTCCCTGGTTAACTCGTCACAGCCCCCACATTGACTGGCGTACTGGGGAAATCCTGGAGTGGAGCGACGCACGCAATGAGAAATGTTTAGTGCCGTCACCTACTTCAGAGACTGCTACCACATCACTCTCCATCCAGTCCACCTCAGTTGAAAGCCCGGAGACCACCAGTTCAGTCACAATCCCCACCGAATACTCATCTTACGTCAACGTATTCAGCAAGGAACAAGCTACACATTTACCTCCCCATAAACGATGGGACTGTAGCATTGACCTACTGCCAGGCGCGCGACTACCCCAAGGGAAGGTCTATCCGCTGTCCATCCCTGAGAGAGAGGCCATGGAGAACTACATCCAGGAAGCACTTAAACAGGGGTTCATCCGACCTTCCACCTCTCCAGCCGCATCCAGCTTCTTTGTGGCAAAGAAGGACGTTGGGCTAAGGCCAACGATTATAGATTATAGAGTTCTTA
Organism: Cirrhinus mrigala; assembly: GCA_036247105.1. Lineage (NCBI taxonomy): Eukaryota > Metazoa > Chordata > Actinopteri > Cypriniformes > Cyprinidae > Cirrhinus > Cirrhinus mrigala. Next base: position 645,349 of record CM070011.1, on the reverse strand, counting down.
CCGAATCCACTGTCAAATTCGCCTATCCACTACCTTTGGTACCAGCAGCTTTGGAGGAGCTCAGAGAAGCCAAGGTGTTCACGAAATTAGATCTGCGAAGTGCTTACAATCTCATCCGTATTTTTGAGGGGGATGAGTGGAAGACGGCATTCATCACCCCCTTCAGGACACTACGAATACCGGGTGATGCCGTATGGGCTTGCCAACAGTCCTTCCATATTTCAAAACTTCATGAATGAGATTTTTAAAGACTTCCTTCACCACTTCATGATTGTCTACATAGACGATATTCTGATATATTCCCATGACCTCCAGGAACATCGAAGGCACGTACTCCAGGTACTCCAACGTCTACGAGAACACCGCCTTTATTTGAAACTAGAAAAGTGTGAGTTCCATCAGTCCTCTGTGTCCTTCTTAGAATATGTAATATCTGGAGATGGGGTTCGCATGGAACAGAACAAGGTCGCAGCGGTATCTCAATGGAAGGAACCACAAACTATCAAAGAACTTCAACGTTTCTTAGGTTTCGTTAACTTTTACCGTCATTTTATCAAGAACTTTAGCTTGCTCGCGACCCCTCTCACTTCCATGCTAAAGGGTTCAAGGAAGACCCTTCAATGGAACTCCAATGCCCGAGAAGCCTTCCAGCGACTCAAACAGGCCTTCACATCAGCCCCCGTGCTTCAACATCCTGACTCAAACAGGCCTTTTGTTGTTGAGGTGGATGCGGCAGATACCGGAGTCGGAGCTGTACTCTCCCAATGGTCAGGTGAACCCCTAGCTCTCCAGCCATGTGCCTACTACTCTAAGAAGCTAACCCCGGCGGAGCAGAACTACGGGATCGGAGACCGAGAACTGCTTGCCATCAAGCAGGCCCTCGAGGAGTGGCGTCATTGGCTGGAAGGAGCTAAACATCCTTTTCAGGTGATCACAGACCACAAAAACCTTCAGTACCTACGGAATGCCAAACGACTCCATGCCCGACAGGCTCGCTGGTCAATGTTCGTCACACGCTTCCGTTTCCACATCACCTATCAACCCAAACATAAAAACCTTAAAGCCAATGCATTGTCAAGATTGCATTCCACAGATCCTGTTGATGAAAGTCCCGAACGGATTTTACCTCCATCAGTCTTCCTGGCACCCATCATATGGGAACTCGATGATCAGATCCGTCACGCCACCCTCGAGGAAGCTGCTCCGCCGGGAGGTCCAGCGGGGCAAATGTATGTACCCACGCATCTCCGACTTCCCCTGCTGGACAGTGCTCATACATCCTTGGGCTCTGGACATCCTGGCAGTAGGCGAACCCTCTCGCTCCTACGTCAACGCTACTGGTGGCCTAATATGGCTAAGGAGGTAGCGCGGTATGTCAAGGGATGTTCGGTCTCCACGAAGGTTACCAGAAGGCAAACTCCAACCATTTCCGATTCCCCGCTGACCCTGGACACACATCGGGGTGGACTTTGCCACGGATCTTCCACCATCAAATGGGTACACCATTATTTTAGTAGTTGTTGATCGATATTTTTATTTATTTATTTTTTTTTTGCAAGGCTTGCAAACTAGTTCCTCTCAAAGGTCTTCCCACAGCTCTTGAGACCGCAGAGGCCCTGTTCCAGCAAGTCTTTAGGAACTTTGGTTTACCTGAAGACATTGTCTCCGATAGGGGGCCCCAGTTTATTTCCAGGGTCTGGCGGGCCTTCTTCCAGTTACTCGGGGTGACTGTCAGTCTCTCCTCGGGATACCACCCTCAGACCAACGGCCAGACCGAATGGAAGATACAGGAAATCTCCCGCTACCTCCGCACCTACTGCTCGCAACATCAGGATACCTGGAGCCAGTATCTGCCGTGGGCAGAATATGCCCAAAACTCGCTTCGACAAGAAACCACAGGTCTAACCCCATTTCACTGTGTTCTAGGTTATCAGCCACCGCTCTTCCCTTGGTCCGGCGAAACCTCAGAAGTCCCCGTGGTAGATCACCGGTTCTGGGAGAGCGAGAGGGTTTGGGACTCGGCTCATGTCCATCTCCAGCGGGCAGTGCGGAGACATACAGAGAGCGCTAATGTTCACAGGTTACTCGCTCTTACTTACCAACCAGGAGATAAGGTATGGCTATCCACACGTGACATCCGTCTCTGCCTGCGCAGTAAGAAGCTGAGTCCCCGTTACATAGGTCCCTCTACTATCCATTCACAAATTAATGCAGTAACTTACCGTTTGAACCTACCTCCACAATACCGGATCTCCTCGTCGTTTCATGTATCCTTGCTTAAACCTTACGTTGATCCTGTTCTTCCTCCTCCTGCAGAATCGGAACCGCTCCAACCTCCACTTCAACCAGAGGTCATTGGAGACCAGATCTAACGAATCCAACAAATCCTCCGCTCCCGGCGCAGGGGTAATCGACTCCAATATCTAATTGACTGACTACGGACCAGAGGAAAGATCCTGGGTGGACATTCTGGATCCAACTCTCCTCGCCGAATTTCACCAATGGCACCCCGAGCTACCAGCACCTAGAGGTCGAGGTCGTCCAAGAAAACGATCTGGGGGGGGTAGTGTCACGTCATCTCGTTCCCAAAGCCAGAACACACGTGAACCGTCACCTGACTTCTGAACACATCCACCTGTGCACCCAATCACCTCACAGTATAAATACTTACCTGTTTGTGATACTCACCGGCTGGTATCAAACAAACCTGGTTCCATTGCTCCGTGGATGCACGCCTCTTCATCTGTGATCTGTCTTCGCGAGGTACTCCAGTTGGATTCGGACTGGAACGACTCTGTGAAGGAACGAGATTTAAAGACGTTTAAAGGGAAGTGACTGAACTGTGCCTTGTGTATGATTTGTTTACGTGTTGGACGCTTACCTGTGTTTGCCGGAACTGTTGTGTATCACCAGCTTAAAGAGACTGAGCTACTTACCTGTTTACACCTTATTACCTTGTCGAGCACATTTGTACTAATAAACGTTATTCCTGCCTCTGCCCTTCTGAGCCAGCGTGACAGTATTCGCTGAGTTTTAGTTCATTTTATTGACGCATTTAAACTGGATATTCACGGAGACTGAGAAGACTGAAAGGACACCCTGTATATTTTCTTTATTTACAAAAACCACGAACATTTGTTGATATGTTGAGCGTACACAAATAAAAGTAAACTTTTTACAGATTCAGGTGATGTATTACTTTTATGTGTCCAATCAAAACTGAGGGAGCAATTCAAGCTCTTTTTGCTGTCATCTGGAAAATATGCGAGTGCTCCTGCCGGCACCTTAGCTGACCCCAGGACGTTAATAAAACCAAATAATTCACACATAAGATGAAATCAACAGATGCACATAAATGTTCATATATATATATTTTTTTGTCCTGCCCATTCTTCTTTTGAGTGTGAATCCTGCGTAAATATATGTGGATGTCTTTTCCAAAACATTGCAAACAGTATGTGGCTGAAAAACATCTTGGTTACGTGTGGTAACCCTCGTTTCCTGATGGAGAAATTGTCGAGTGTACAACACTAGGGGTCGCACTTGGGAGCCCAAACATGTCTGACAACACTGAGAAAAGGCCAGTGAAATTGGGTTTGCAGATTTTGCATAGCTGGCCACGCCCCGGACATCTGGGTATAAATAGGCCAGTGTGGCATCTGCTCACTCCTTCTGTTCTGAGGAGTTGAGAAGCGTTGAGGCATGAAGGACACAACATCTCCAATCCCTCCATCAGGGAACGAGGATTACCATATGTAACCGAGATGTTCCCTTTCTATCGTTCACTCTGATGTTGTCAAGTGTACCACACTAGGGGACCCTATACTGAACGCTACAGCTGCCAGACTGCGTCATGAGTGAATGGGGGCGCAGATATCAACAGGCCAACTAGAACAAATGCACCTCACCTCTTCGTGACCTTCCAATGCCCAAGAACCTGTCACAGGCAGAGGTCCTTTAGCCTCTCCTAGTAATAGAGTGGCTTTTTGAGAGAACGTTGGGACAGTTACTGTGACAGAGACACTACAGAGATCACATCCTACCCGAAGGGGAGGTAACATGTGAATAACCACCTAGGACTCACACAGAGAGTAGTACATAGGGAGGATTCAGAGGTGGGCTCCATGTAAGGAGAAACTACCAAGAACTCAGAACCTAGAGACAGAGCCTGTCTGAGCACTAACCCAATACAAGAGTTCACAGAAGGCAATCTACTTTGTATTGGATTCTTATAGCAAGTTCCTCTGCTGAACTTAGCTATGTGCGATGTGCTAGAGTGATGGAAAGAATGGTTCAGAGTTCCCGCAAGGAAACTTACTGAACTGTATAAGTGTAATCACCATAGGGGGAAGCGCTATCGCAAGCTCTACACCGTACCAGTCTCCTGAGTCGAAGAGCTTGGGTTCAGGACTCTGGAAGACACTGGTTTCATTCACAGATTATAAAACCTGGGAATGTTTTAGGTGTACCCCAACCTGCAGCTCTGCAAATGTCTGTTAAAGAGGCCCCATTCAATATAAATGCGCACCTTCCTGGGAAGGGATAGCTTGCAAGGTTAACACCTGGTCTCTGAAGGAAGTGGTAGGTACCTTGGGCATATATCCAGGCTGGGGTCTCAGGATAATGTGAGAGTCTGCTGGCTCGAATTCCAGGCATGAATCATTGATGGAGAGGACTTGAAGATCTCTCACTCTTTTGACAGAAGTGAGCGCAGTCAGGACGGCAGTCTTCATAGAGAGGGCACTGAGATCGACTGACTGAAGGGGCTCAAATGGATCTTGCTGTAAGGCCTGAAGGACCACAGACAGATCCCAAGAGGGGATGAGGCACAGCCTGGGAGGGTTCAACCTCCGGGCACCTCTGAGGAATCTAATGACCAAATTGTGCTTCCCCACCGATCTGCCTTCCACCAAGTCATAGTTGGCCGATATAGCTGCCACCTGGACCTTGAGTGTTGAAGCAGACAGGTGCCTCCTTGGAGGAAGAATAGCACTGATTTGATGCCACATCTCCATGGATCCTTCCCTTTGGGAGGCACACCAGTTCACAAAAATGCACCATTTCAGGTTGTACAGCCGCCTAGTGGAGGGGCTCTGGCCTGTACAAGTGTGTTCACCACTGCAGGTGGAAGGTCTCTGAGGTCCTCTTGGTCGCGTCCAGGGACCATAGATGGAGGTTCCAGAGATCTGGACGTGGGTGCCAGATTGTGCCCTTCTCCTGAGAAAGGAAGTCCATACTGAGAGGAATGCACCAGGGAGGGATTGATGATAGTAGCATGAGCTCCGAGAACCAGGTTCTGTTGGGCCAAAATGGGGCCACCAGAAGAATCTGTTCCTTGTCCTCCCTGACTTTGCACAATGTTTGTGCAATGAGGCTCACTGGGGGAAAAGCATATTTGCGTAAACCCCTCGGCCAGCTGCATACCAGTGCATCCGTACTGACGGGGGCCTCTGTCTGGCCGTACCATAAATCCAGATTCTGGTGAGGCAAACAGATCTACCTGTTCCTGGTCAAATTGACTTCAGATCAGCTGGACTGTCTGAGGGTGGAGCCTCCACTCACCCCAAAGCGAAACCACACGAGAGAATCGACCACACGATTGAGTTTGACTGGCATGCAGAGACTTAAGTCTGTGCTGGCTCCAGAGTAGGAGATGGCGGGCCAGTTGCGACATGTGAAAGGAGCATACACCGCCCTGGTGGTTGATGTACGCTACAGTCACTTTGTTGTCTATACAGACCAACACATGCTTGCCCTGAACCAAAGGCTGGAACCTCTTCAAGGCCAGAAGCACTGTCAGCAACTCCAGGCAATTAATATGCCAATGCAGCCAAGTGCTTGTCCAGACCCCTGTGGCTGTATGCCAATTGCATACGGTGCCCCAGCCCCTCTTGGAAGCATCTGTCATAACAATGATGCTGGGCTGAAGGGCTGAACAAAGAGCTAAAGAGTTTGTGACACAGAGGTGTGATGTTCTCCCATCTCGGGACTCGGGTATGAAGTCAGTGCTGTAGCTGTCTCATATGCATCAGGCCCAGTGGTGTGACTGCGGCTGAGGATGCCATGTGCCCCAGGAGCCTCTGGTAGTATTTCAGTAGTTGAAGTGCTCTCATGCACTTCAGCACTAACTGTGGACGGTCTTGGGAAAAACGTGCAGTCATAGTGACCAAGTCCAGTTTCACACCGAGAAAAGAGATACTCTGCACTAGGGAGAGTTTGCTCTTTTCCTAGTTGACCCGAAGTCCCAATCAAGCTAGGTAGTTGAGAACCACGTCCCTGTGGGCCCAAACCAATTCTCGTGAGTGTGCCAGGATAAGCCATTTGTCGAGATAACTAAGAATGTGTATGCCCACTTCCCTGAGAGGGGCGAGGACAGCCTTCGCGACTTTCATAAAGACATGGGGCAACAGGGACAGGTCGAATGGGAAGGACCTTGTACTGATAAGCCTGACTTTCGAAGGCAAACCGCAGGATCGGCCTGTGCCTTGGAAGGATCGAAACATGAAAGTATGTGTCCTTCAGATCTATTGCCACAAACCAATCTTAAACCTTGACACAGGTGAGAACATGTTTGAGGGTTCATATTTTGTCCACCACTCTTCTTGGGTACAATGAAGTAGGGGGCTGTAAAACCCCCTCTTCATTTCAGCTGAGGGGACCAGCTCTATCACATCCTTCGCCAGCAGTATTGCAATTTCCGCCCGGAGGACCGCAGCATTTTCACCTAGGACTGAGGTGAAGAGAATGCTGCTGAACTTGGGCCGATGCCTCGCGAATTGAATCCTGAGAAGCCAGCCAGAGGGATTGGGAAGGTTTGGCCAATCTGTTAAACTCTCCATTTGTGGTCTTAAAGGAATTACACCCGATGTACCTGGAGTGGGCACATTGTGGCTGGTCAGAGCAAAAGACCCTGTGGCTGGAGGTGAGAAGCCCCAAAGACCACCAAGTGTTTTGTCCGCTGAATTCATTAGGTAAGAACTGATCAGAGGATCGTCTGTGCCAGGGAGATCATCTGGATTGTGAATTGGTGTTTCAGAACATGTGGGAACACAAGATGTGTGCCGAAACATGCTCTGGTTGGAGAAATCAGCATCTGGCCATCTTGTGGAGGACCAGAAACACTGTGAATAAGGCCCAGAGAAAAGGGAAATTGCTGCAGGCTGCAGGGTCTGAGCTGTTCTGGCAGGGGGCTTTCCTCTGCGCTGAGCATGTGGGGGTTGCTGCTTTGGGGGGGAAGGGCTGGAGCTCGCGCCTCGCCGAGGCAGGATGTGTTCGATGTCTTTATGTTGCTTTTTAAATTTCTTTATGTTTAATGTGATTCTTGCTGGGCTTACCCCGAGCCCCGAGTTAGTTGGCCGCCATGTTCGGTACACTTATGCTCTATTGGCCTCTATGTTTTCAGAGATGTATAACTCCCCTATGCAGGCTCAAGTTGTTAAGTTTTCTTCCTCTAGTCTGGGTTTAGATAAGTCAGTGGCCGATTTTAATACCAAGTGTAATGATATTTTGGACTGTATAGCCCTGTTTTAACAGGCGAAAACGAAATCTGTAGCTAAGCCTTGACTAATTGCAGAGTCAGTTACTTAGTAAGTTACTTACTTAACCCTTTAGGCGCCAGGGTTTTTTTTGAAAAATTCTGAATTTTGACATTAAGATTTCAAAAGCTTGTGGCTTGAAAGGGCTTAAAGATAGAGGTCTACTGTAAATTATGACGTATTAAATTATGCATATTATGACGTCATGATGTGCGGCCATCTTGAATTTCACAATATTTAGGAAATAGTAGATATTGAATTGATGTTTGAACTTATTTGCGTGTTTTTTGGTCTTTTTATCCTCATTCCAAATTATCAGAAAATAGGAAACCAACAATAACACAGGAGAAAGCACAAAATTATTACTATATTACTATACTAGTAGTAAAACGTATGTGAACAGTAGCCTACTTTTTGATCAGGTCATCAGTAATATTCAGGAAATAATAGATATTGAATGGATGTTTGAACTTATTTGCATGTGATTTTTTTGGCCTTTTTATCCTCTTTCCAAATGATCAGAAAAGAGGAAACCATTTGAACTTATTTGCATGTGTTTTTTTTTTTTTTTTTTTTGTCTTTTTATTCTCATTCCAAGTGATCAGAAAAGAGGAAACCAACAGGAAAAACAGGAGAAAGTACTACATTATTACTATATTACTATAATATACAGTAGTAAAACACATGATCCAGATCACCCTGCTGCCTCTACCACGTCTCCCTGCTCTCCCACGCACAGCGCGGCCACTCCCACCTCTGTGGAGCGCTGGATCCAGCGCCGCTGAATCCAGAGAGCTGCTGCTACTTCCAGCCCCACGTTCACCCCTGCCACCCCCTTCCCCGTTGGGCAAAGGGTCGAAATGATTGCTTTTTTTGTGCTTCATGAACACTTTCGCTTTGACGGCAGCACCATTGCGCTGTAAAGATGTACCGGGAGATGCGCGATCATTAGACGACCGATCGTCATTTCCAAAAGGCAAATATTCCCCTTCAGAGTCAGAATCGGCGAATAACATGTGCAACACATCCTTACAGTACAACTTTTTACTTTTTATTTGGCGATTTTCTCTCACAAATCTCACAATTCACTCGCATGCTATGAGCTGAACTGCTTCCGCATCAGAGATACGATAGCTCACTTGCTTTGCTATTTCCTCAAATACTTTGAATAGGAACATGACGTAATTTTGGTCTAGAATCAAAGTACTACATGTCTGCCATCTAGTGGTAAGGAATACAAATGAGATATTACACCATATTAGAAACTACAGTCTGTTTTAATGAGTATGACGTCTTGTCGCAATTTTGCGACTTTGGCGCTTAGAGGGTTAATGGAAACATGGAAAAAATGTTTTTTTGTTACATTTAACAAAAACACATACAAACAGAGCTTTGGCAGAATACTAGTTTACTCAATGAAATCCAGTGGCAATAGTCACGGAATATGGTACAACTGTGGAGCGTGCACATCAGCATGTCTTCATGACAGTAGTACTACAACAGATAATAACAATGAAGAACTGGTTAGCGACCACAACATTGCCCTCCGTCCCACCAAGCTTAAGTATGAAACGTAGCTTCAAAGTCCTGGAAGTGAGCAGGACATGCCCTTGCCCTTACAGGATGAGTTGACATAGGGGCATCTTGAGGTTGTGGGCTCTGACAGCATTCGGTTCTCACTTCCTGTCCGGTGACTACATCAGGATCCAGATTTAGTGCCGCCAGAATGGGGTCAATAGGTCAGTTCAGATTTTCCTCCATAACAGAATAAGTGGGTACTCTTGTGACCCTCGTGTAACTATCCTCACGTGACCCTAGTGTGCCATTGACAACACCCACCCTCTGAGGGTCAGAGGAATGACTGCTCGGTGCCCCTGTGCATGACTCACCCCAACATGTGAGTTCTGCCCTGACTCTGGAGAAAGGTGTCAGATCAGCCCTCACCCGAGCTGGCCAGCCGTTCTGAATGTAGGTGCCGAGAGTAGCAAAGAGTCTGCTGCCGACTTTTAGTTAAGCTCTTCAAGAGACACTGCGGTCTGTAAGGGCTCATTCACTAACTGCACAAGGTCACTCTTCATATCTGACTCTGGCTTCTTAGCTGTGCTAGTTGGCTCTGCAGTTGAATGTGACAGGAAATCTGCAACCACATTGTCTTTTCCAGAAGTGAACAGCAGCTGGCAATTGTACTGATTCAACCTGTCAGCCCATTGGTGGGGCCTGAGGGGCTTGTGACCCGTTCCAGCAGAGGACATGAGGGTAGTGGTCTGTTCTGAGAGTAAAATATCGTTCCTATAAGTACATGTGCCAGCGCTCACAAGCCCAAATGCACGCCAACGCCTCTCTCTCTCCCACTGAGTATTTCTGCTCTGCAGTATTCAGAGCCCATGAAGCAAAACCGACAGGCCTTTCAATGCCATCGTGCAGTTGTGGCAGGACTGCTCCGACTGCTACTGCTGATGCATCACATGTCACCAGGGTGGGGCTTGAGAGATCAAAATGAGCTAATGTTGGTGGTGATGTGAGAAGGTGTTTGAGTCATTGAATAGCCTGCTTACAATCCGCTGACCATGCCCATGGGGTGTTATGCATGAGTAGCTATTGTAGAGGGGCAGTGATTGCAGAATACTGAGATAAGAACCTGAGATAGTAAGCAGTCAATCCGAGGAAGGATGCAAGCTGTCTAGCTGAGGCTGGCATGGGAAGGTTGAGAATGGCCTCTATGTTGGACTGCAATGGTGTGATACCTGAGCTGGACACCTGAAGACCCACACAGTCTATTGCTGGGGCAGCAAACACGCATTTTTCTGTGCTCAATGTGTGATTGTTTCTAGACAGAACTGTAAACATCCATCTGAGGCATTCATCATGAGTGGCCACAACCGTACCCGGGAGCCCTGCTAGGACAGTAGCCATGATTTTCTGAAAGTAGCTAGGTGAACTTAGGCCAGAAGGAATCCTCTTAAAACAAAACAACCCAAGTGAGTCACAAATACAGTCAGGTTTCTGCTGTCCTCATGTAGGGGTATCTGTATGTAACCTTGTGTAAGATCCAGCTTTGTGAACACTGAGAAGCCATAAAAGAGTGTTGTGAGTTCCTCAATTGTCAGCAATGGGTATTTGTCTGGAACCACGGCCTTGTTAGACCTCCGAAGGTCAACGCGGAGACGTATGTCTCCAGACCATTTTTTTGCACAATCACAAGAGTTGAGAGCCAAGGGGAAGCATCAGTGAGCTCAATGAGGTCTGCAGCTTACCACAATGTCTACACTTTTGGCTGATGGCTGGGCAGTCTGGGGACCTGTAGGCATGATGAACGGAGCCACAGCTGTGACATCTAGGTCTTTGTTGACTTGACTGAGGCAGTGTTTGCTGGATGACTGCACCTGCAGGCTGGAGCTCCTCATCCATGACTGCATTTGCAGGTGCAGAGGTGAAATCATTTTTAGCTGTATTAATCTCTGCTATTTTAGCTGCACACTGTGTAGCTTCTTCAATTTGGTGCCTTATCCAAAGTAAGTTTATCATCTTTTATAAGCAGCCTCTCTCTGACCCGTGCGCTGTTTGTTTTTTCAGTAAGTTGGTCTCTAATTAATTCATCACGTAGACGCATGGCTCGGCAAGGCTTTTTAAGTCAGCAACAAACTGACTCATCCAATCACTGACATCTTTGTCTGAAATGTAAGCATTTCAACAGCCTGCTATGAGCCTTTTGAGAATGTCCTTTTAGTCATGCAACAGTGTCAGAGTATGTATTTGCAGCACCAAGCGTCTGGAAGATCCGTGATTAGAGATTGACCGATATATCGATATTTAAGCATTTTACCATAATCGGTTATCGGGTTTGTAATATCGGATTCACCGATAAACGGCGTCATCTTGTGGGTGTTTTGAGAATTACCGGCAGGATCGCCATTTCAGCGCATCTGAGGGGAGACGAGACAACAATGGCATGCATAGGTAAAGCACTTGTTTAGCTGTAATTAGTAAACTTTATTTAACATAACAACCATTAATGCACATATTAGATGTGTTACATAAATGCCTGATATGTAGCTAGTTTATGCAGCTTTGGATCTAGGAAATAAATGAACTCACAGAGTCACATAAGATAATCCGACCTAATAAACACGTAAATTTGTCTGAATTAAATAATATACAGCCATGAATGAGCACATGTTGGAAATGAAAGCGCTGAATTTAATTCTCTCGGTGTTGTCTATATGCTCATCATTAGTCTCCTGAAGTCGGAGTCGGCTAAAATAATCCGTCAAGTTCTGTCCCAATAAAGACTTAACTTTGCCTGAATTAAATAATACAGCCATGAATGAGCGCATGTTGGAAATAAAAGTGTTTCATTTAATTCTCTCTGTTGTGTATATCGTTAATCTCGTGAAGTCGTTTTTATTTTGCTGTTCACTCACCGGATTGATGCTCAGGAAATGTTCCAGCACAGCCACCGCGTGTAACTGTAAAACAAGATTCACTTGTTTAAAACACCCTAAATTATATTAACATTTACTATATAACCATTATTTCGCTAATACACATCTAAAAATATACAACTCTATGGAAATTAATTATTTATTATCTCCGCGAGCGATCGCAGTTTGAGTATAGTTCTGTGTAATCAGCGCTTTGTCAGAATCTACAACAAAATATTAGTGATTCTAATATAACATACCAGTTTAGAAATGCAAGAAAATACGATGTTTTGTTTGTTATATTCCAATATTTCAGAGAATATTATTCAGTGAATTAACATTATCCAGTCATCTAGTCTTCACTCTTTTATTAAACAGCTTATGAACCTACTAAAACTGTAGTTTAAAATGAAGTTGATATGACTCCTGTCCTTTATTTATTTTTTTTCCATTTGAAGACATTAGACATTCTACATTTATTTTGCTTAGTGTTGCAGCTGATGCATTATATATATATATATATATATATATATATATATATATATATATATATATATAAATAATAAATAAAAAGTTTTTATTGTTGTTGTAATATGAAGATTAAGGAGGAAAAATCAAAGTGAACTATGGACTTACTTCACTCAGTCATTTATTTACTTTATAACAGTAAATAAATATCGGTTCTGCATATCATTTATCGGGGAAATAAACATGCAAATAATCGGTATCGGTATCGGTATCGGTTATAAAAAAAAATCGATATCGGTCGATCACTATCTGTATTCCCTCAGCGCCGACACAATGGAGGAGAAGTGGACCTTTTCTCCCGTCCCGCTGATCAGCTAAGCCTGTGGCTACAAGGCGCGTCTGAAACGACACATACTAGTGCTCCCACTGCACGACAAGTACACCAGCGTTGGGCAGAAGTTGCTCAGGGGGAGGTAGAGATAAAACCATCCTCGTTGCCAAATGTTACGTTCAACAAAAATGCATACAAACCGAGCTTCGGCAAAAGGCTAGTTTATTAAATCAACTTCAGCGGCAACAGTCACGGAATACGGTACAACTGTGAAGTGTGCACATCAGCATGACTTCACAACAGTATTACTACAATAGATAATAACAATGAAGAACTGGTTAGCGAACCACAACAGAGAGATTGTATGATTTCATATTAGCAATATGTTAAATCACCAGTCAATCAAGGCAGTAATTATCAGATCTTATATTGCAGAAACATTAAAAGTTTAAAAGTTTTATTTTGTGTAATAAATACAGTTCTGAATGTTCTTCTATGATTTTGGGAGAGCTTGTGAAAACTTCTTGCAATTTTTCATAGATAAAATTACTGCTATTAAAGCTAGAATATCATAGCATATTTTTTCTCAGGGTTCCTGTTTTGGCCCTGTCTTTTCTTTGTATATGCTTCCCTTGGGATTAATTTGAGTTTCCCGCAGCTTAATGAGTCAAAATCTTAAGTGGTGATCTTTGGTCCATCAAAGTTAGCCTACATATTGGGCCTTTAACCTCCAATCTTAACACAGGTGAGGAACCTTGGTGTGATTTTTGAGGTAGCTTTTTTCAATTGAGGAGCATTGCCAAAATGGAAAGTTTCTTGTCTTTTAAAGATATGGAAAACGAAATGTATGTGTTTATTGCATCCAGACTGCACTGTAAAAAAAAAAAAAAAAAAAAAAAAAAAAAAAAACAATATACAAATCGAACATGGTTCATTTTTACTTCATGTAAACATTCTTAAAAGTGCATTCAATGGCTTTTGTTTGCCTTAAATTGGTTAGGACAAAACAATACCATCAATCAAATACTCAATCAAATCAATTAATTTAACAATGTGTCAAACAACGAAAAATGCCTGTACTGTAAAAGACAGGTTAGCTTTAAACAGCAACAGACAGAATTAAAAAAAGAAAACTTGAGCACTTGTACAATACTGGTGTTGCACTAAACAGTGGTCACAAAAATTAAACTTCGAACGGTAAAACAGTCAAGATTTAAAAACATTTTTTCTTATAAGAGAAAACAATATTGTTCACACAAAAAGGTGAATTCTGTCAATTACTCACCCTCATACCATTCCAAACCCATATGACTTTAATTAATCTTAAGAACACAAATAAAGAGCATTTTTAATAAAATCTGGGTACTTTCTGTCCCTCTATTGATAGTCTACACAACAACTACTTTCAAGGTCCAGAAAGATATACAAACATCAATGTATATATGTATGTGACTCCAGTGGCTTGACAACACATTTTTGAAGTTATGCAATTCATTATAACTGAAATATCATTAAAGTGATGCAATTTATTATAAGGGATGCATTATTTCCCCTTTATCTACATATTTAATACAAGTGCCATTTTGAGATTTTAAAAAAGCTCAAATATTACATGAATTTTTGAAATTTTCCATGCAAGAGTCTTGGAGGAATGCGTAGCCATTTGGTTGCCATCATCTCAACCCTCGTTCAGGATTTCTTCACAGGAAAATTCTAAAAGAAATGGATATGACAAAAAAATTAAATAAATGAAACTGAACTACAGAGTAACATGCAGGTTGGGGTGTAAAAGCAATCATACAGTATTTTAAGTTTATTAAATCAACTGCAATCCATAATACTTTCTAATTCAAACTATTGTTTATACATTGCTTAACTTACATTTCCAATAGTCTCCATTTGCATCTGTCATATGAGCTTGTCAGATCAACTATGTCTTACAATATATTTTATTATTTTCAACTAAATAAACAGCAACAACTAAATGCTTTATACACATTTCATAACATACGCGTTGCTTACTTCTGTATGAATTCCATCGTTAGTGCCGCCTGCTCTGGGTATTTGTAGCTCACAACTGCAACAGGAGAGATGTGTTTATTAACTTCTTGAACAAAAGCAATCTTGAACTGCCCGTCACCTTAAAAAACAAACAAACAAAAAAAACATTACAAAATGACCGTATACATAACGACAAGCAGTTTGAACACACCTTATACACACAAGGATGATAACATGCAAAAGAAATTAATCCAATCAATTTGGTAACATTACAAGCATGTTGTCTGTGAAGTGGCTGTGTGAACACAGGCATCCGACGCATCATACAGCAAACAACTTCACATTGTTGTGAAAGTCAACAGAATAAATGACTCAATAACTATTTTCTTTCCAATACTGAACACTATTGTTAAATAAAACTGTTAATAGAACTGAATACAAACCCATGATAAGTATGCAGGTGGGCTTGAGATTCACAGTACAGCAGCAATCACATCCTGTCATTAAAAAAGAAAAAAAAAAAGAAACACTATGAATGACTGATGACCCTTTAAAACATGACGCACATTTAACACACATCTGATCTACTCCTGTATTTACGGTCGGGTCAGTTAAGACTTTTTTTTTTACGTGGTCACTCGCTAACAACGGTCATTTTGATATAATGTCGTGTGCATTTGTCAATTAGAGTGCGAAAGTTAACTCGATGAGCTAACATACTGGCACGCTGACCTGAAGCGGCATTCTGGTGCGGCTGCCGCGTGTCGGATGACTGTGTTCACACAGTCGCTTCACAGACAGCTTGCTAGTAACGTTACTGAATTCGTTTCTGTTTTGCATTTTATCATCCGTGTGTGCGTGTGTGTGTAAAACAAGACAATAAAAGGTCTAAACTTGCCTCATTTGGCAGAAAACTCCATGAGGAAGATGTGTGGCGATATGCTAAGAATGTTGAGTGCTACGGCCAAACAAGCCAGACAGCAACTTAAGTTAACGTTAAATAAACAATTTATGTGACATTTAACAACATATAATTTACCACGAAGAGTAAAAATGGCTTTCCCAAATTCGAAAGCTGACATTAAAATTAAACTTTGACCAAGAAACTCTGGCATCATCTCTTCACTATTTTTTCGCACCAATAAGCCACCAAGGTTTTTGTTACCACAATGCAAAGCGTAATTTCAAAATACGTAAAATCACCTGTAAAAACCAAATACGGAAAATCCCTTCAAATTATTACGGTATATTGTACTGTATTTTTACGATTTTTTTTTTTTGCACTGTGGATTACTGTGAACCTTGATATCTGGGGCTGTCTAAGAACTTGCTGTTACAGATGCAGTTGGTGCAAAATCCAGCAGCCTGAGTGTTGACTGGCACAAGAAAATGCTCCAGTATCTCTCTAGTACTGGCTACTCTGCACTGGATTCCTGTTGATTTTAGAATGCAATATAAGGTTTTGTTAATGAATTTTAAATGTTTACATGGACCTTCACCAGAATATATCTCCAGCCTGTTACAGCATCATTATTCTGCCTCTTAAATGGTCAAAAAACATGGAGACTGTGCCTTTGCGGTGATTGTGCCATGCCTCTGGAATAGCCTCCCTCTGCATATTACATCCTGTGACTTGACTGAATTCTTTAAATCAATGTTAAAAGACGCACCACTGCACTGTTGCATATGATCATCCTTAAATGAATGGAGACTGAAAAGTGATGAGTTTTTAATGTATTTGTGTGTAGATGTTTTGTAATTTTGTGAGTGTAGAGCTCTTTGGTCAGCTTGTGTTACTTCTAAATGTGCTATAGAAATAAATGTTAATTATTAATGAATATACCTATAACCACATGAGATCTTACTTACAAAACACCACAAATGATCACATTTTTCTGATATGATGAAGGCATTTAGTGCTGGCAATAATCAGTATGTGACATGATTGTGTGGGTGGATCAAGTCTATGTAAGAATCTGAATGTCGCTATGCTAGCCTGTTATACCCCCCAAGCCAATTATAACTACTTCCTTGCATATTACGCTACCCAAATGAAGAGGGAAAAAATCATTCTCGCTGGGGTATGCAATTAATTAAGCAAACATTCAAATCCATTGATGTAGCTACAGTAATTGGGCATGACCAATATATTTGAACTTATGCAAATAACAACACAGGCCCCAGGCGCAAACCGGGTGGCAGTTTTTAAGGGGCATTGTACAGATGTATAACTACCATGGCTAAAAAAACAAAAGTAAAACCTGGAGGAAAATCTGAGTTTGCAAGATTAGAAACATCAGCTTGTGTCGTGTTTTAGCAAAGAGTAGATGTGCTGTGGGGCTAATACAGTATGATAAACATTATCATCATGTTTAAACAGTGTTCCTAAAAGTATTTATTTATTTGTTTCTGGAGGGTATATTGTAAATGTTTGTTTTTGTGTTCTATGGCTTGCTTTCAAAAATGCACTCTCTGTGTACATAACCAGTCGAAAATTTAGAATAAATAAGGTTTTTACTGTTTTTAAATAAATGCTCACCAAAGGTGCATTTATTTTATTAAACATACAGTAAGAACAATAATATGAAAAAAATATTATAACATCATTTAAAATTACAGTTTCCTATTTGAATATATTGTAAATTAAAGTACCCCTATTATGGATTATGAAAGGTTCATATTTTGGTTTTGGGAGTCTCCAACAACAGGTTGACATGCACGTGAGGTCAAAACAACACAGCTAAATTTCACTTAATTTCCAGCAGTATCATCGACTTGATTGCACAGATACCATTTTAACTCTGAGCTGGACGATAATGTCATTGAATCATTGATGAACTAACTTTAATTAGAAAATTGAGTGTTTTCTATTGTCCTTTTGCATTATTGAAACACTATTTTCCTGTTTAGCACTGTAAAGCTGCTTTGACCCAATCTGTATTGTAAAAAGCACTATATAAGTAAAGGTGATGTCCTCTCACAACTGGGAAACTTTGAACATGGCGAAGGACAGAAACATGGCTATAGTACTAATAAGTTTTGTTTATTTTTTCCTCAACGTCTACATTACTTTCTCTTGTTGTTACAGTCATGTACATTTACAGAAAGAAAATAACCTAGAAAGAAAAAAAATAATGTTTTTTTTTAGAACCTAAATAATTTTTGCAAATTGTATGTATTATAAATAGCAAAAAACAAAATATCTGACCTAAATCTTGGCATGGACAACAAGCTGAATATGCAGATAGCTTAGTGAACATTTATATGGTTACCAATGAATGCCACACTACATTTGAATATGGGTAGTATGAAAGAAATTCGGACGTAGTACATCGTCTCAAGTTAACCATGTAACCAAGGTTCCCTGAGAAGCGGGGGGAAATAATTAAATAAACAAATTTAACAAACAAAATATGTTCCAAACATTTTTCTAATTTAATTAATAATGAAACAATAAGAAATATAAACTTGCAATTAGAAACAAAATGAAAGTTTCTACAATATATTTAGTAGTAGCTTACTAGTGGTGAAGTTGAAGTATATATGGCAGAGATGTATGGTAAAAATCAGTTAATGACGTAATCAGACAATGAACATTGTTAACAGTAATGAATCATATGTTGCAATCAAACTTATAGCAAAATTCGGTAGTGCTGTATATTGTTTCTGGGTTGGCATCATCTGAGGTCTTCTGAGGGGTTGGCATCATCTCTTCTTAGGTGTTCTGGATCCAGACTGAAGCTTGTGTAATTCCTAATTAACATGGGATGTCAATCAGAAACAGAGGAACAAATAGGGACATAATTTGTATAGCTGCTGTTTAACCAAGCAAAAATTATTTGTTCAACCCAAGATAAAGAATAATAATATGCATTTGATGAGATATAACTGCAGTACAAGATTATGAGATGCATTATTTGAATGCCTTTAATCTAGATTTAAACAGAGAGAGTGTGTCCGAACTCTGAACATTATCAGGAAGACTATTCCAGAGTTTGGGAGCCAAATGCGAAAAAGCTCTACCTCCTTTAGTGGACTTTGCTATCCTAGGTAATACCAAAAGTCCAGAGTTTTGCGACCTTAGGAAGTGTGAAGGATTGTAGCGTGGTAGAAGACTAGTTAGGTATGCAGGAGTTAAACCATTAAGGGCCTAATACAGTAGATAAGAAGTAATATTTTGTAACTGATGTGAAACCTAATAGGTAGCCAGTGCAGAGACTGCATAATTCTAAAATATGATCACATTTTCTTGACCTGGTAAGGACTCTAGCAGCTGCATTTTGGACTATCTGTAGCTTGTTAATTGAAGATGCAGGACAACCACCTAGTAGTGCATTACAGTAGTCCAGTCAATGCATGAACTAGTTTTTCTGCATCAGAAACAGGTAACATGTTTTGTAGCTTGGCAATGTTTCTAAGATGGAAGAATGTTGTTTTTGTAACATGAGAAATATGATTTTCAAAAGACAAGTTGCTGTCTAATATAACACCCAGACTTTTGACTGTAGTGGAAACAACAGTACATCCGTCTAGTTGCAAATTGCAATCCAAGAGATTATATGTACTGTTTTTTGGTCCAATAAGTAAAATCTGTTTTATCTGAATTTAATAGAAGAAAATTATTGGTCATCCAATCTTTTACATTTTTAACACACTCTGTTAACTTCCATAATTTAGAAGTTTCATCTGGCTGTGTTGAGATATATAGTTGAGTATTGTGACAGGTCGGCTGCCTCCCCCCTAATTATCATCGTCACCCCGTCCGTAATCGCCGCCCTTCACCAGGCTCCCGACGGGAGTGGGTGTGCGAGAGAGGAGGGGCGCTGAAACATCCAGGACACTTTTATTCCCCCCTTTGGACACTTTTGTTTACATTGTTTAATAAAAGCCTCTCTGAGGCCTGACGTCACGCCCACTGTGTCTGTCGTTATGCTCCTCCCGCCACAGTATCATCAGCATAACAATGGAAACTAATCCTGTATTTTCTAATAATATTACCAAGGGGAAGCATGTATATTGAAAATAGCAAAGGACCTAGGATAGATGCTTGTGGCACTCCATACTTTACTGGCGATAATTGAGATGACTCCCCATTTAAATAAACAAAGTGGTAGCAATCGGACAGGTAGGATCTAAACCATCTTAAAGCCTGCCCTTGAATACCCGTATAGTTTTGTAGTCGATCTATGAGTATGTCATGATCTATAGTGTCAAACTCAGCACTAAGATCAAGTAAAACTAGCAATGAGATGCAGCCTTGGTCTGACGCAAGAAGCAAGTCATTCGTGATTTTAACAAGTGCAGTTTCTGTGCTGTGATGGGGCCTGAAACCTGACTGAAATTCTTCATAGATATCTTTTTTTTTTTTTTTTTCACAATTCATAATTGAGCAGACACAACTTTTTCTAAAATTTTAGACATATACGGAAGGTTAGAAATGGGTCTGTAATTTGCCAGTTCACTAGGGTCTAGTTGTGGTTTCTTAATAAGAGGCTTAATAACCGCCAGCTTGAAAGGTTCTGGCACATGACCTAAAGATAACGATGAGTTAATAATATTGAGAAGTCGTTCTTCTGCTACAGGTAACAAATCTATTAGTAATTTAGTGGGTACGGGATCTAATAGGCATGTTGCTGGTTTAGACACAGTAATAAGTTTATTTAGCTCTTCCTATCCTATAGTTGTAAAGCACTGCAGTTTTTCTTTGGGTATGATTAAAGAAGCTAACATATTAGACGCTGTAGAATCTACATTTGTTATTGTATTTCTGATGTTATCTATTTTATAAGTGAGGAAATTCACAAAATCATTACTATTTAACCCTCTGGGGTCTGAGGGTGTTTTGGCACCCTGGAGAAGTTTTGACATCCCCTGACATTTGTGCTTTTTTCAGTATCTAAAAAACATGTTAATGGCTGAAGTTTGATTACATTGTAATCAACACAAACTGGGCTACAGTTATATGCAAGCAACATTAACGTACATTTTTGTGTTTTTGAGAAAACAACGTTTATGCGTGGTTAGTGAAAAACAAAATTTTTTAAGTCACTGAAATAAGGCCATGAAACACATTCAGAACATTTGTTCACAAGACTTTTGAGAACTGGATGTGGTAGTCTAGAGTTTTTTCTACAAGATGATGTGAAAATCATCTCATTCACACACTTACAGAAAACAATATATTGATTTAAATTTTCTAAGACATGTTTTGTGATTGAAAGGGAATATGCAAGGGAGTGACAACGGGCATGAATATTTAGTGATTCACACCTGAGAGACAAAAGGCCCTCCTCTAATGGCCCATCAGTGAGACTCTGACTGTCAGGTAGAAACAATGAGAGATTCAGAGAATGGAGTTTTAGACTATTTGTATTTTATTTACAACACAGTATCATCAAAACATACATAATGAAGGTCAAAAGCACATTATGGACTACACTGATCTAACCATAGAGACGTGAACAGACTTTGTGTCATTCCTGAAAACTGTTTTCTGGATTCTGTTCAACAAGTGAAACAAGTAAATTTTACCTGATATTTAAGCAATTGCTGCTTCTTTCCATGGATTTAAGAAACAATACTCATCATCAGTAGTCCAGGTGGCAGTCTTCATGTGGCATTCATGTAGCATTCATCTGTGGTGCAGGTATCAGATCACTAGAAAAAAACAACAACAACAACAACAAAATAAAAAACATCTGTGAGCATGTTAATATCAGGAGCATCTGTAATGTATACATATAGCATGATTTTGTAGTCATAGACTCACACATGCTTTATACTACCATAAAATATTGACAATTTATATCTGAGAAACTAATTATTATTGTTTAGCACGTTAAATACCTACTCACAAACAGAGTATTAAAAATAAACTAATATTACTTTTATATTCTATTGTTATACAATAAATAAATACGATTTTATAGTCATAAACACAAGCATGCTTTGTATGTATTATACAATACAAAACCATTTTATGTCTGGGAAACTAATTTACTATTGTGAAACACGTCATAAACGTCTATTCGTGAACAGAGTATACAACAGTAGTTTTGTCTAAATAATCTTAGACTTTATCATGCAGTGTTACAGTGTAAACACTATTACTTTTATATCGCGTCATTTTTATTTTATAGAACATTAAAAACAGCCTGGCGTCGTGAAACATTTCGACGCAATGAAATGAAACATACTTCATGACGTTTCACTTGATTACACGTGGTCAGGAATTATAGTTGGGGAAAAAAAATCTAACTACTATAATGTCTACAAGTTATATCACAGTAACACAACAACTAACGTAAGTAGGTTATTAAAACAAAGACTTACTCCTTCGGTGGATCTCGCCGTGCGTCGCATCGCTCTTCCTCTGAGGGAAATATAAATCTTTCTCCTCACAGCGCGTCTTCTTCCAGTAACAAGATGCAAGTAGCCGAGATGAACAATGAAGTGAAGTCTAGTCTCCCGCTTTGTTTACGTTGATGTGGGCGGTGCGCCGCTTGCGCCTCCACGTGGCTGATTATAATAACAAACCGAAGGTAGCTCGTGGGCGTGATC
Organism: Cirrhinus mrigala; assembly: GCA_036247105.1. NCBI lineage: Eukaryota > Metazoa > Chordata > Actinopteri > Cypriniformes > Cyprinidae > Cirrhinus > Cirrhinus mrigala. The sequence continues at coordinate 623,033 of CM070011.1, read as the reverse complement.
AAATTAAAAATAATTAGGTCTGACGAGAAAGACTGGACAAGGGGTTGGTTTCATACAGATTACTTTAACACATGATATTTTCGATAATACTTACTCCATTTAAAAGTAGACATATCAGGTTTTCTACAGATATCTCTCTCATGTCTCTGTGTGGAGTATTCGCTGAGTTTTAGTTCATTTTAGTGACGCATTTCTTAATGACGATCACAGAGAACAACGCAGCAGACTGCATACCCTGTTTGTTTGCTTTATTTCACAAAACCACAGAGTGTTGTTGTTACTATGACTGTACACAAATAAAAGTGAATTCCTTACAGATTCCATTGATGTATTGATCTTATCTGTACGATAAAAAATGACGGAGTAATTGAAGTTCTTTTTGGCGTTATCAGAAAAACGGCCACAAACCGCGCCGGCACGTTTTTCGACCCCAGGGGGTTAACTGTAAGGGAATATTGGTAACATTTTATAATAACGTTCTGTTGTAAGTCATTTTAATAAGTAATTAGTTAATTGTCACGAATCAGGCCTCTGTGGCTCCCTCCAATCGCCACCGGAGGGCACCCTCTCCCGAGTACTAACCCATCCGGACTCCATTTCCCATAACACCCCGTGCCTGGGCCTGATCACCTGCTCAGGTGCCGGCTATCAGCCTGCCTTTAAAAGCCACTTCCGGACGCTCACTCTCTGCGAAGACTTGTTTGCCATTGCAACATTTCTGAGCGTTTCCCTTGTGTTTGGATTATCTGTGTTTGACTTGGACTGTGTAGATCTCTGCTTGCCTGCCGCCTGCCTTTGGACCCATCACTTTGTTTTCTGGACTATTGTCACTTTGTCTGCTGCCTGCCACGACTTCTGCTCGCCCACGGATTACTCTTTTGGATTGTCTCTATTGTTCCTAACGCTGTTGCTGACCTCCGCCTGTCTGACCTTGAGATTGTTTTTAATAAAAGCTGCAAATGGATCCTCATGCCTCTGACCCTTCATTACAGAAGACTTCACCAACAATCGATTCAGCAGCTGTTTATCATCTCTCCACCGAGGTATCTGCACAAGCAGCCATGCTCGCTACTTACCAACAACAGTTACAGCGACTCATCTCTCTCACGGAGGAGCTTGTGAAAACGCTGCAATCTCTTCGCGTCACCGAGGCCAGCGTGAGATCAGCCGATCCTCCTCAACCTCCTGTAACAAGCCACGCCACCACCAGCCCTTGTCTGGCGTTCCCAGAGAAATTCGACGGCTCACCGGAGAAATGTAAGGAATTTCTCATGCAGTGTTCCCTATTTGTGAGCCAACAACCACTGCTGTATCCCACTGATGATAGTCGCATTTATTTTGTCTGCTCACTGCTGACGGGACGAGGTTTGGACTTGGCCACTGCTGTCTGGGAGGGAAAGCAGAGGTCCTTTCCGTCTTTTGCTGCTTTCCTGAAACACTTTCGGGAGTTGTTTGAACACTCTGCTTATGGAGGAGAAGTGGGTGAGCAACTTCTCGCACTGCGACAGGGACGTAGAACAGCCGCCGATTATGCTCTCACATTTCTCAGTCACATTACTGTTTAATGGCCACTCCGACAACACCTCTGCCATCATTGACGTCATCGGGTGCTGCTGGTAATTTCGTTGACATCAAGTTCGCTGATTCTCATAACATTCATCTCATTGTATGTGGCAATGGCAGCTCTAGACGGATGGCCTTTGGGAGAAGGTCACATCAAATTCATGATCTCGTACTCAGGACTGGAGCTCTACACACAGAGACCATTCGTCTATTTGCCATCAACTCACCTCAAAACCCCATCATACTGGGTCTGCCTTGGCTTGAGAAACACAATCCTCGCATCTCCTGGATTTCTAGACAGATCCTGCAATGGTCAGACTACTTTAATCAGGAATGCTTGCTTTCCAACACGCCCAGGACCACTACCAAACCTGACAACCTCACAGAAACCGTATCCACCCCTAGTTTACCTCCAGAATATCTCGACCTGGCCGAGGCCTTCAGTAAGGCCAAAGCTTCAAGACTCCCTCCTCACCGTGTTAATGACTGCACCATTGACCTCCTTCCCGGCTCGGTTCCACCTAAGGGAAGGATATTTCCCCTGTCGCAGCCCGAGTCCGAGGCCATGAAGGCCTACGTTGAAGAGGAACTGGCCAAGGGCTTTATCAGACCATCTACATCACCAGCCTCAGCCGGTTTCTTCTTCATCAAAAAGAAGGACGGTGGACTCAGACCCTGCATTGACTACCGCGGCAGCCCTGGAACAGCTTCGTTCAGCCGATTCTTCACCAAACTCGATCTTCGTAATGCCTGCAACCTGATCCGCATCCGGGAGGGGGATGAATGGAAAACAGCCTTCTCTACAACGACTGGCCACTATGAACACTCGGTTATGCCTTTCGGACTGGTCAATAATCCCTCTGTGTTTCAGGCCTTCGTCAACGTCATATTCCCGAGACATGCTCAACCGTTGGGTAATCGTCTACATCGATGATATTCTGATTTTCTCTGACACCAAGGACCAGCACGTGCAGCATGTAAGGGCGGTTCTCCAGAGGCTTATCGACAACCAGTTATACGCCAAGTTTGAGAAGTGCGAGTTCCATCAAACAGTCACCTCCTTCCTGGGTTACGTCATCAGCGCTGAGGGGGTTGCTATGGATGAGAAAGTGAACGCTGTACTAAGGTGGCCACAACCATCTACCGTTAAAGAACTTCAACGCTTCCTGGGCTTTGTTAACTTCTATAGATGCTTTATTAGAGGCTTCAGCACCATCGCTGCCCCACTCACTTCGATGCTCAGCGCCTCACCTGGTCTCCGGCAGCTTCAGAGGCCTTTTAGAACCTAAAGGAACACTTCACCTCAGCACCCATTCTCCGCCACCCAGACCCAGAGCTCGAGTTCACTGTGGACGTTGGACGCCTCCAATACAGGTATCGGGGCTATACTATCACAATGCCATGGCAATCCACCCAAATTATACCCCTGAGGAGTGGTGTCACTGGCTAGAGGGGGCCAAACTACCTTTTATCGTTCTCACGGATCACTGCAACCTGGAGTACCTCAAGGCGGCTAAGAGTCTTAACCCTCGGCAGGCAAGGTGGTTTCTCTTCTTCACTCACTTTGACTTCAAGGTGACATATCGTCCGGGCTCCAAGAACACTAAGGCTCACGCCCTCTCTCGTCAATTCGAATCCTCTCAGAACCCATCATCCGGCGAGCACATCATCCCCTCTATGCTCATCCTCGGTCCCGTCCAGTGGGATATTATGACAGAGTCCCAGAACACAGAACCTCCATCGACCAAGTGCCCTCCAGATCGGACTTACGTTCCTCAGAACCTTCGACAACGTGTTATGCAATGTGTGCATAATTCCCCAAGTGCAGGCCATTCTGGGATCACGGCCACGGCTCATCTCATCTCCAATCAATTCTGGTGGCCTACCCTACAACGGGAAACCATCGACTTCGTTCACAACTGTTCCATCTCCAAGTCCCCCCATCAACATCCGGCAGGCCTGCTGCAACCTCTCCCTATCCCTCAACGCCCTTGGTCACACATCTCCATAGACTTTGTTACTGACCTCCCCAGCTCCAGAAATTTCACTACCATCCTTACCGTTATAGACCACTTCTCCAAGGCCTGTTGTCTGATACCCTTACCTAAGCTACCCACAGCCTTCGAGACCGCCGCGGTCCTCATGGAACAAGTCTTCCGCTTTTAAGGTCTCCCAGAAGATATAGTGTCAGACCGGGGTCCGCAATTCACCTCACGTGTCTGGTCCGCCTTCTGCCAACAACTCAATATTAACGTCAGTCTCACCTCCGGATATCACCCAGAATCGAACGGCCAGGTCGAATGCCTTAACCAAGAACTCACTCACTTCCTCCACTCATACTGCCACTTAAACCAGCAAGATTGGAGCCACTACCTCCTGTGGGCTGAATATGCCCAGGAATCACTCCGCAAACCATCCACTGGTCTCACTCTCTTCCAATGTGTACTCGGTTTCCAACCACCTCTTATCCCCTGGCCTGGGGAACCCTCCGAACTTCCCGCTGTTAATGACTGGTTAAAGAGGAGCGAGAAGACTTGGAACTCAGCCCACGTCCACCTTCAACGAGCTGTTCGGAGAGTAAGAGAGCAGGCTGACCGTCTCCGAAGGCCGAGTCCCACCTACACTCCGGGACAATGGGTCTGGCTCTCTTCAAGGGACCTTCATCTTAGGCTGCCTTGCAGGAAACTCAGTCCCAGGTACGTGGGTCCATTCAAAATTCTTAGACATCTTAGACGTATCTCACCCACTTTTCATGTTTCCCTGCTCAAACCCGCCGGTGCCCCGGGAGGAGTGGAGGACCAGGAGGAGGCCCTAGAGCACCCCTCCCATTATCATGGATGGCGAGGAGGCTTACCAAGTTCAATCTTCAATTCTCAACGCCGGGGGAGGGTACTCCAGTACCTCATTGACTGGGAGCGGTATGGTCCGGTGGAGAGGTCTTGGCTCAACACCCAGGATATCCTGGACCCCATGCTCACTGCCGAGTTTCATAGGACCCACCCGGAGAAACCAGTACTAACCCATTTCCCATACACTCCATTTCCCATAACACCCCGTGCCTGATCACCTGCTCAGGTGCCACCTATCAGCCTGCCTTTAAAAGCCACTTCTGGACGCTCACTCTCCGCAAAGTCTTGTTCGCCACTGCAACATTTCTGAGCGTTTCCCTTGTGTTTGGATTATCTGTGTTTAACTTGGACTGTTTTTTTTTTTTTTGGGGTGTGAGTCAGGGTAAATTGCAGGCAAATAGAGTCTCATGAACATGAAGCCTTGTACAGAGGACCAACAGCCAGGGTCAGGATTTTTCTTCATTAGCCTGTAGATTAAAATGAAAGCTCCTTAATACTCGTCACACCTCTGTGGACTGTTTCTGGTGTTTCCCCTTGTGTATGCCCTTATTTGGTCTTTCCTGTTCCGTCTTCAATTATTATGTCACTGTTTGATAATTTACACCTGTCTTCCCCTGATTGGTCTGTGTATTTAAGTTTGGTTGTGTTCCCCGTTTGGTTGTCGGTTATTGTTTATGTCACTCTGTGTATTCTAAGCCTTTTCATGTCGTTTTGCGTTGGATTCCCTGGTGTTCCTGTCCGTTCCTGTTCCTGTTAAATAAATGTGCATGTTCCAGATTCTCCCCGTCCCAACTCCTTATTCCCCGCATGCGACAGCGTGACAATACTACAATAATATAACAACATAAGGAAATTGTGTAATTTTAATGTTTTTCATAATGACTGTTTAATAACCATAACATGCAGCAAGAGCCTTTGTGTACTTTGTCTACAACTATCCCACATTTTGAAATTAACCCTCACTGTAAATTCTCTAATGATTTTATTGGATATTATTAGATTATTAGATATTAAATACTATTAGATATTATAATGTTATTGTTGTTTATTTTGTTATTTGATCTCCATTTACAAAACAAAATAACATAATAACATAGAGCGTCGCGCTGAACTGTTCCCCGCAAAGTTTTGTTAGTCATGCTATCAATCCTGAGCTTTTCTCTATCGGACTGCTTACTCATTGCCAACCGGACTGTTTATCGTTTGTGCGAACGTTGCTGCCTGCCCTCCTTCAACCCTCGCTATTCCCTTGGATTATTCCCGTTGATCACCGCCGGCCCCAACCTCTTGCCTGGACTCTGACCACCCCTTTCGGTTTGCCTACACCACACCAGTCCGCCGTTGTTGACCCAAGCCTGTCGATATTGTTTGTGTGCAAAATAAAGTTGTTGCAAATGGATCCTACGTCTCCGGATTCTTCCATGACTGTGTCACAGATGCATTTACATTGCAAAATTACAACAGTATAAATAATGTTATGAGCTTGGTGTTTAATTTTTTTTTTTTTTTTTTCTTCCCCTTATTCGGATGATTTGTTCAGATGGCTAATTCAAAAATGAAGCAAGTGCCTGTCTTTATGAATGGACCACTGAATCATTGACTCAAATGATTAATTCAAAAATGTGGAATAATTTAGTAATGAAACAGCGCTGTGTGTTGTTCAGAGATGCGTGACTGTTCTGCTCTAATCTTATTATAATACACATTATCTATTATCAATTTCCATTTACACCAAAAGTAATAAAATCAGAATCATTCTCGCCGAAATTTCTGTGCTTCTGTAATTATATGCTTTAATCAGGTTAGTTGTCCAGTCGGGCAAGTAAAATTTAAAAAATTCTCTTTCACTTGCCCCGGCAGAAAAATAAAAAATAAATAAATAAATAAAACAATTGTCCCAGACAAACGTTAATGTTGAGCTCTGTTACTGTATATAAAATTGAACCCGCCAAAGTGGCTAGTGGGAATGACTGCATTACCCGCCACTGCTAAAATCCACCTGCATTTGTCAAGGTGGCGGGTGTTAATGTCAAGCCCTGGAATTAACAAATGAAGTGCGTTGATGGGTGTGCTCTTGCTCTTACTCTGGTTGATGTGTGAGCATGCTCTTCCTGGAGAAATGCCCATACAAGGAACTCTGCCTTTTATGATGTCATGCGGGGCCATACAAAATAAAAGAAACACTTTCTGAAACGTATTTGAACCCTGAAGGAGTGCATTTGGCAGAGAAATACTCTGTTATACGTCCAACTCATTTTATGAGACTTTGGTCATGTTTAGCTTGAAAATGTAACTATTTAAAGTTTGTGCAAAGTAAATTCTGATAATTTTTTTCAAAACACTTTATAAATTATATAAATGCATTGCTGAAACATGGGAGCATCCATTCAGCTTGTAGCAGTATTTGGCAGTTGAGAGAGACAGCAGCTTTCCGCAAGTGGCCGTGGTTTCAGCACCGACAGTGGACACGCCCTCAGCATTTGAGGGCAGAGAATATCTCTTATTTTTTCAAGATTTTCATACCTTATTTTATTAACTTGCCAAGGTTGTTTATCATTCAAATTTGGTGGGGTGGTTAATTTTTTTTTTTTTTTTTTTTTTTTTGTGGTTTGACAAACTCAGAACACACAGACTTCAATAGTATAAATAAATCAGAATGCATGAAATAGTGTTAGACTTTCCCTTTAAAGATCAGTTCTCAATATTAACTAGCTACTTACTAGCAGCATGCATATTACTAGCATAGTGGCTGCTTATCAGTACTATCTGTACATATTAATGTCTTATTCTGCATGACCATATTTTAGATCCCTTAATCCTACCCCATACCTAAACGTAACAACTACCTTACTAACTATTAATAGCAGCAAATTAGGACTTTATTGACAGAAAATTCTTAAATAATAGTGAATATGTGTTCCCTATTCCGAAGTGTTACCAAAATTTATATCAAGAAAGAAATGATTAGTTGATATTATCAACAGCACTGACATTAAAAATTTGCAGACAAATATTTTTGTTGTTGTATAGACCAATTATCTGTTTGTAAACATTTGGGATGCGCGCGCAGCATGGTTGCAGAAAACCCGGAGAGATCGCCTTTACAGCTAGAGAATTACAAGGATACGGCACAAAATACTTAGATTTAAAAAGAGTATAGATTATATTGATTAAATGTCATTTTCAAAATGTTATTCACATATTACAAGAGCTTGTCACCCAGCCATAAGCAGTGTTATTCAATGAAATTGACGTTAGATAGTGGGATAGTCTCAGACTATCAGACCCGAAACCGGGATGACGTTTTTTATGAGCGATTCAAGTGGCAGTCTATGGAGCCATGGAATAAAAAAATAAAAAAGGTAAATTAGATTTTTATATTTAAAAAAAATCTGACTTTATTTTCGCAATTCCGAGATTATATCCCACAACTCTAGAGAAAAAACAACTTGTCATTCTCTCTTTTCCCCTCGGCTCAGAGTTTATATCCCACACTACTGCTTTTTTCCCTCAGAATTAACAAACTCACTAGTTTTGTTAAATCGAGTTATAAAGTCAGAATTAGGAGATATAAACTTGCATTTGTGAGGAAAAAAAAAAAATCAGAATTGTGAGAAAAAAAAAATTAATAGTAATAGGTTTAAATAATATTTCATGCTGTAACTGTAGGGCTAATACAGTACATCCCCTATGAACAGCATATGTGAATATTATGTAGACATATTGTTTAAATAAAATTTATGCTATAAAAGTAGAGTAATCAGCAGTTTTCATCCATAGTATGTCCGTTGAAACGTCTGTGTTTAGCTTCAAATGACGTCTTTGACTACAGTATTGTATAAAAATTATTTGCATTCCCATTTTGACATGAAAAGGCACAAAAATATTTTTTTTTTTCTCTTATTCCTTGGAGTTTACCTGTTTACTACCACTTGCTACCAGTGTTTTTCTGCAACTACTATGCGTGCACAGCTGCAAATGACGTCACTGTGATGTCTACTCGAAAATTGGTCTATAGTTCAAATTCAAATTCAAAATTCAAATTCAAATTTATTTGTATAGTGCTCTTCACGAAACATATCGTTGCAAAGCAACTTTACACCAAATTAAAGTTTTTACAATATATTTAGTAGTAGCTTACAAATGGTGACTATGTCAAGTTGATGTACATATGGCAGAGATGTGTGGTAAAGATCAATTAATGACGTAATCAAACAGACAAAAAACACCATAAATTAGTAGCAAAAGTCGGTAGTGCTGTATGTTGTTTCAGGGTTGGCATCATCTCTTCTTAAATGTTCTGGATCCAGACTTGAGCTTGTGAGTTTTTGGTTACCACGGGATGTCAATCCCATGGCAGAAACACAGAACAAATAGGAACATAATTAGCGTAGCTGCTGTTCAAAGCAAGCAAAGAAAGATTTGTTCAACCAGAGCTAAAAGAATAATAATGAGCATTTGATCGGATATAACTGCAGGAAAAGTTTATGAGATGCATTATTTGAATGCTTGGCTAAAAAGATGAGTCTTTAATCTAGATTTAAACAGAGAGAGTGTGTCTGAACCCCGACGTCATCCGGAAGGCTGTTCCAGAGTTTGGGAGCCAAATGCGAAAAAGCTCTACCTCCTTTAGTGGACTTTGCTATCCTAGGTACTACCAACAGTCCAGAGTTTTGCGACCTTAGGGAGCGTGATGGATTGTAGCGTGGTAGAAGACTAGTTGGGTACGCAGGAGCTAAACCGTTAAGCGCCTTATAGGTAAGAAGTACTATTTTGTAGCTGATGCGGAACCTAATAGTTACCCAGTGCAGAGACTTTAAAATTGGGGTAATATGATCATATTTTCTTGACCTGGTAAGGACTCTAGCAGCTGCATTTTGGACTATCTGTAGCTTGTTTATTGAAGATGCAGGACAACCACCTAGTAGTGCATTACAGTAGTCCAGTCTAGAGGTCATGAATGCGTGAACTAGCTTTTCTGCGTCAGAAACAGGTAACATGTTTCGTAGCTTGGCAATGTTTCTAAAATGGAAGAATGCTGTTTTTGTAACATGAGAAATATGATTTTTAAAAGACAAGTTGCCGTCTAATATAACACCCAGGCTTTTGACTGTAGTGGAAGCAACAGTACATCCATCTAGTTGTAGATTGTAAGTCAAAAGATTCTGTGCACTGTTTTTTGGTCCAATAAGTAATATCTCTGTCTTATCTGAATTTAATAGCAGAAAATTATTGGTCATCCAATCTTTTACATTTTTAACACACTCTGTACACAGCGATAATTTAGAAGTTTCATCTGGTCTTGTTGAGATATATAGTTGAGTATCATCAGCATAACAATGGAAATTAATCCTGTGTTTTCTAATAATATTACCAAGGGGCAGCATGTACAGGGGTTGGACAATGAAACTGAAACACTCGCCAATATAGTATTGGAGGTTTCATGGCTATATTTGCGCTGTCTGGTGCCCAATCTTCACTTACTGTGCATTACACCAGTTAGAGCAGAGTGTAAAGTTTCATTATGTGCACCCAATGGTTCAAACATTGTACCTTAAAGGTAGTGCTCTGTATCAGGATAATAATGCACCAATACACACAGCAAGACTGGTGACAGACTGGTTTAATGAACATGAAAATTAAGTTGAACATCTCCCATGGCCTGCATAGTCACCAGATCTGAATATTATTGAGCCACTTTGGGGTGTTTTGGAGGAGCGAGTCAGGAAACGTTTTCCCACATCAGCATCACATAGTGACCTGGCCACTGTTCTGCAAGAGGAAAATGGCTCAAAATCCCTCTGGCTGCTTTGCAGGACTTGTATTTGTCACTCCCACGATGAAATGATGTTGTATTAGCTGCAAAAGGAGGCCCAATATCATACTAATTGTGATCTAAAACCAGGTGTTTCAGTTTCATTGTCCAACCCCTGTATATTGAAAATAGTAGAGGACCTAAGACAGATCCTTGTGGCACTCCATACTTTACTGGTGATAATTGAGATGACTCCCCATTTAAATAAACAAAGTGGTAGCGATCGGACAGGTAGGATCTAAACAATCTTAAAGCCTGTCCTTGAATACCCCCACAGTTTTGTAGTCGATCTATTAGTATGTCATGATCTATAGTGTCGAACGCAGCACTAAGATCAAGTAAAACTAGCAGTGAGATACAGCCTTGGTCTGACGCAAGAAGCAAGTCATTAGTGATTTTAACAAGTGCGGTTTCTGTGCTGTGATGGGGCCTGAAACCTGACTGAAATTCTTCATAGATATCATTTTATTGCAAGAATGAGCACAGTTGAGCAGATATAACTTTCTCTAAAATTTTAGACATAAATGGAAGATTAGAAATGGGTCTATAATTTGCCAGTTGACTAGGATCTAGTTGTGGTTTCTTAATAAGAGGCTTAATAACCGCCAGTTTGAATGGTTTTGGGACGTGACCTAAGGATAACGATGAGTTAATAATATTGAGAAGCAGTTCTTGTGCCACAGGTAACAATTCTTTCAGTAATTTAGTGGGTACGGGATCTAATAGGCATGTTGTTGGTTTAGACATAGTGATGAGTTTATTTAGCTCTTCCTGTCCTATAGTGGTAAAGCACTGCAGTTTTCTTTTGGGTGTGACGAAAGAAGTTGACATATTAGATGCAGTATAATCTACATTGGTTATTGTATTTCTGATGTTATCTATTTTATCAGTGAAGAAATTCATAAAGTCATTACTATTAAACTGTAAAGGAATATTTAGATCAGGTGGCGTCTGGTTATTTGTTAATCTAGCCACTGTGCTAAATAAAAACCTTGGATTGTTTTGGTTATTTTCTATGAGTTTGCGGACATGCTCAGTCCTAGCAGCTTTTAAAGCCTGTCTGTATCTGGACATACTGTTTTTCCATGCAATTCTAAAAACTTCCAAGTTAGTTTTTGTCCATTTGCGCTCAAGATTGCGAGTTTCTTTCTTGAGAAAATGGGTATTACTATTGTACCATGGCGCAGTACGTTTTTCTCTAACTTTTTTCAGTTTGATGGGGGCAACAGCTTCTAATGTATTGGAGAAGATGGCGCCCATATTGCTAGTTATTTTGTCTAGATCAGGGGTGTCAAACTCAGTTCCTGGAGAGCCGCAGCCCTGCAGAGTTTTGTTCCAACCTTGCTCCAACACACATACTATGCAGTTTTCAATTAAGCCTGAAGGACTTGATTAGTTGGATCAGGTGTGTTTAATTAGGGTTGCATCTAAACTCTGCAGAGCTGCAGCCCTCCAGGGCCGGAGTTTGACACCCCTGGTCTAGATCCTGTGTATTAATGGGTACACAGAGCAGTTGAGATAAATCAGGCAGATTATTTGTAAATCTGTCTTTGGTGGCTGGAACAATAGTTCTGCCAAGACGATAACGCAGAGCCATATAGTTAATATCAGTGATACGCAGCATGCACGATACAAGGAAATGGTCAGAAACATCATCGCTTTGAGGTGCGATATCTATATCAGTAAGATCAATTCCATGCGATATAATTAAATCTAGCGTATGATTAAAATGATGAGTGGGCCCGGTGACATTTTGCTTGAGTCCAAAAGAGTTTATTAGGTCAGTAAACACAAGTCCTAAAGCATCATTTGTATTATCAACGTGAATGTTAAAATCTCCGACAATTAGCGCTTTATCAAAATTAACCAATATTTCTGAAAGGAATTCTGCAAATTCTTATAGGAAATCTGCAAAAGGCCCTGGCGGTCGATACACAGTAGCTAAAACAAGAGATTGGGGAGATTTCTTTTGCATATCTGGCAGAGTAACATTAAGCAAAAGTATTTCAAATGAATTAAACACGTATCCTGTTTTCTGAGTAACATTGAGAGCATCACTATATATCGTTGCAACACCACCACCACGACCACTCTGACGGGGCTCATGCTTATAATAGTAGTTTGGTGGAGTAGACCCATTTAGACCAATATAATCATTAGGTTTCAGCCAGGTTTCGGTTAAGCAGAGTACATCAAAACTATTATCTGTGATTATTTCATTCACAATACTGCTTTGGGTGCAAGTGATCTAATGTTTAGGAGCCCAAGCTTATAATTGTTTCTGTTCATTTATTTTGCATTTTTCTGGTTTAATTCCGATCAGATTTGTTCTAGATCCTGTATTAAATATATATTTTGACCTCACTGTTTGAGGAACAGACACAATATTCAGATTGGACAGCACAAGTACTATCATTTAAGCGTTCAGAACAAAAGCCATCATAGCAATCATTTGAAAATTTGCTTACTAGTCAAATCGAGCATAGCGTCCTGAAGATGTTGTCTGACAGCAGTTCCGCTCTGACTCTGCTGGGGTGCAGGCCATTGGCATGGAAAAGCCTGGGACGTTCCCAGAAAAGATTCTAATTATTAACAAAGAGCAGTTTCTGTTCTCTACACCATGTCAATAACATTCATTTAGAGCAAGAAGTCTACTGAACCTTTCGTGTCCACGTCGATACGTGGGAAGTGGTCCTGACACGATGATCCTTATCGCGGGCGATGTGCTGCAAACCGTCTCGATCAGGCTGCTGAAGTCCCTCTTCAGAACTTCCGTCTGCCGCAGCTTGTTGTCGTTCATCCCCGCACTCTCCACCCTTCAGGATTGCGAGTATCTGCGCAGAAACATCGAGAACGCGAGCACCAGGAAAACAGTGGGTGTGGACTTTACCTTTAGCTAAGGTAGCATGGAGGTACTGGACAATGGAGTCTCCGACGATCACAGCATCGCGTTCCGTCTCGCGGAGGGGAGCGTAGTGATTCCGGGGGGAGATCTTGAAGACCGGAGGCGGCGGAGGGGGCGAGGTCCTCGGCCAGGGTCTGGCTCGCGTCTTCCGCTGCTGCTGCACCCAGGGTCCGTGGTGTCCCGGCGCCGGAGTAAAGGACATTTGGGAAGATCGCGTCCGGGGTGCACGGGACCTGTGTAGAGAAGCACACGGAGTAGAGGTGGTGGGAGTGTTAGAATCGCACTGTATACTTACCCGGGAGGATTCCAGAGCGGCTCTCCGCTCTCTCAGCTCAGCCTGTCTCTCCAACAGCTCATGAATCTGCTTCTCCACAGCCACCAGCTCGAGCTGCACCGAGTGCAAGCAAGATTAGCGGCAACCACACTGGTGCTGCTAACGTGCTATAAGCTAGCGGACTCAGGAAATCAAAACAAAACTACTGATAACAAGGCAATTCGGATGTTATATTCACACGTTATAAGAAACGAAAGTAATTGTGTATAAAATTGATTTAGATTGAAAAATAGACAATAAGAAATTAACTTGATGGAGCTCAAACTCTAAGCGTGCAGCAGTGTTTTAATGTTTTAATCTTATATGAACTAATGTAAGGGACTGGAATAATGTGGTTTGACCAGTGTGCACACTGTAGAGCAAGACTGTAAATGCAATCCGAAAGATGATGACACAGTGCTTTTGAAATATGTCAGAGTGCAACCAAAACTGGACCAGCAGTGTGTGGGAAATATTTACAAAACTACAAAAAAAAACAAACAAAATTCTGTCATGTTTGAAGTCCCAAATATACTCAGTCGGGCTCTTTTACATCAGGGTTGCCCACACTTTTTGTGTGTGAGGATCTACTTTTAAAAATGACAAACTCAGTAAGATCTACTTAACTTTATAAAAAAAAAAAAAAAAAAAAAAAAAAAAAAAAAAAAGCTTGTTACCTTGTAGTTGTCGTAGTAGCTGCGGGTAGCTAGTCTCAAAGAAGCCTCCTAATTATCATCGGTCATGTCAGACCGATGTTTTGATTCAATAATCTTTATGTGGGAAAGGCTAATTAACATAAATAAATAAAGTCAAATTATGCAGTCATTGGGGTATGGATTATGTATTATATAAAGCCTAGAAACATGCAAAGACCACTCTCTTCATAATCACTGAAAATCTCTTACTCATATAAATTAATTGTGATCTCACAAAGTTCTGTTGTAATCACTGTATCTCTCTATACTGCACAGTCAATCTATCTATTATTTACATCGTGTATACACTCTGGATTTGTGAGCTTCACTGAACAAAACTCCAGTGTTTTGAGCAGTGAGTGGATTCTGACTAACATAAATGCCTCTGACTGGCTACATTGCTTTGTGCTGCAAAAACAAGTTGTAAATAGAAACCCTTTATGCTAATTTGCACTGGAGCATTTGCCAAATCTGTTTTGCTAATATTCTATTATTTCAGCTTCAGCTGTGGGTGCTCTTGTTTCTTTTGAAGGTCCTTAGCACCCTTGTAAAACTGGGCCTATTTTACCTAAAGCATATTTAAATGATGCACTGCCTTTGAAATCGATCAGTCAGGCACCCCTGTTTTATGTTCTTTGCTTAGGGGTAAAAAGAAGTTGGATATATGCAAGCAGCGGTTTACTGTTAGCAAACATCCCAGTTCCTTTAAGCAGTTGACTGCTTTGTAGCAGCTTTGCAGTAGTAAACATGCTAGAAAAACATTGACAACAATGACACTTTTTAAAATACATATTATTACATTAAAGTGATAGTTTGGTTTACACAAATCAAAGCTGGATCTATAAGGTATTTTTGAGAGCGATGATTTTGCAAATGAATGAATGAATGAAGTAAAACATACATACATATATGCATAAATACTTTAAAACACAACAATAAAATGCCTTATCACTTACCTTTATTTTGCTCCATGTGATTTACAAAAGATGTTAGGCAGAATGATGCATCAATCAGTAAATTACTTTTTCGGTAACACTTCAGTATTATACTATTAACTAGTTGCTTATTAGCGTGCCTATTCATAACATATTGGCTTTTTAGTACTTATTAGTACTTATAAACCATGTATTCTGCATGACCATATTCTACATCCCTAATCCTACCTAATATCTAGACTAACTACTAATAAGCAGCAAAAAGTAGTCTATTGAGGCAAAAGTCATAGTAATGGTTTGTTAATAGAGAGAATTGGACCTTCAAATAAAGCGTGACCACTTTTTCATACAGTTAAATAAATGTTGAATGAAACATTCACTCTGCCGGTCATCTAGTTTTGTGTGAAATATATGTATTGTAACACATAAATGTATAATAATTGCATAATAGTAACAACTGTTCGACATTTTCCAAAGCTGAAATTAAGTTGAATATGTAAAACTAAATATTTTAACTAATTGCAAAAGCTAAAAAAGGGTCTAAAAGGTACTTTTGGTGTAAAACATCTCCTCAAAGATACTGACATCCAACCCGTAGAGACACCCAATCAGGCAGACTTCATTTCCCTCTTGTAATTTACTGTTACACACATGTGAGCGCTCTCTCAGCCATGGAATCATCTATCTCAATCAGGGCTGATGATGCTTTATTAAGCACTCGAGCAGTGGAGTGTAGAGTGGAACAAAGAATAGAGACACGACAGGAGGAGCAGGTGGTTGGAGAGAGATCTTTAGTAATCATGTCATGGATGCAGTGCCAAGGGGCCAACAAGCACGCTTTACGCAGTTCACTTTAAAATATGGTTGGCTCTGCCTTCTTCTAACCATTGACTGTCAAATTAAAAAGTATTTCTCTCTTTTTCTCTCTTCCTCTTCAGGCAATTTCAAACATAAATGACACAACTGAGTACCTTCTGTACAAAACAGCACTCTAATAGACTTCTCCCAGTCTGTTATACTTAAGGGCCACTGGTGAGAAGCCTTTAAACTCCGGTGAGCTCATTTATCAGTAAATACAGTTGTGTTTGTTGTTTCTGTTTTTTTTTTTTTACTAGTAGACTATACATTCATTTATATGTCATAGCTCTGTGTAATACATAACAGTGTATTATATATATATATATATATATATATATATATATATATATATATATATTATATATATATATATATATGAAGAGTTCAGATGCAAAAGCCTTTAAATCCATCTGATGTTTTTGTATATCACCTATACTTTGTATAGGTTTCTGTGTAAGTGCTGGTACTTCTGATTGGGCTGAGGCTGGAATTTAGCGAGTTTGAAGTAAATGTATTTGATGGATGAATACTGTGTGTCAGGAGCATTCACTCATCATTATCATTTTCTCATTTTTGACCGAGATGGCTATTAGCTGGTTTTGCAACTCTTCATATTATATATATATATATATTAAAATGAACACAATCTAACAATCACAGATATTCTATAGCATTTATTAAAGGAGAAGTCCACTTCCAGAACAAAAAATTACAGATAATGTACTCACCCAAGATGTTCATGTCTTTCTTTCTTCAGTCATGTTTATGTTTCTTGAGGAAAACATTTCAGGAATGTTCTCCATATAGTAAACTTCAATGGTGCCCCCAAATTTGAACTAAAAATGCAGTTTAAATGCAGCTTCAAATGGCTCTAAACGATCTTATCTAGCGAAACGATCTGTCATTTTCTAAACAAATTGACAATTTACAGTATATACTTTTTAGCCTCAAATGCTCATCTTGTCTAGCTCTGTGTATTCCGGGTCAAGACAGTTAGGGTAGGTCGAAAAACTCCCATCTCATTTTCTTCTCCAATTTTAAAATCACATCACTGTATTTATTTATGTATGTATGTATGTATGTATGTATGTATGTATGTGAAGGGCATTTGATCTTTGCATGGTTACTTTGTAAACACTGGGTCAGTACTCCTGCTGCAATGTAGGACAATTTTAGATGTTGGAGAAGAAAATGAGATGGGAGTTTTTCAACATACCCTAACTGTATTGACCCGGGTCACACAGAGTACTCATGTGCTTCGCAAAGAATAGACAAGACGAGCATTTGAGGTTAAAAAGTATATAAATTGTCAATTTGTTTAGAAAACAACTGTTGAGGAAGTAAACTGCATTTTGGAAGTTCAAACTTGGGGGCACCATTGAAGCTCACTATATGGAGATAATTCCTGAAATGTTTTCCTCAAAAAACATAATTTCTTATCGACTGAAGAAAGAAAGACATGAACATCTTGGATGACAAGGGGGTGAGTACATTATTTGTACATTTTTGTTCTGGAAGTGAACTTCTCCTTTAACCTTAGTTAATTCTACGAATAGATTTTTAATTGTAAAGTGCTACCATTTCCTATAAATCAAAACAGTCATGCTTGAAGGCATGTACACCCTGTTATCTACATCTTGGATGGACTGAGGGTAACTAAACTGACAGCAAATTTTCATTTTTTGGGTGAACTATCCTGTTAAACTAATATGGCCATACAACACAGAAGAATGTTCCTCAGAAGTACTGGAATTAACAGTTCACCTAAAAATGACATTATTATTTTCCCCAAACAACACAAAATTAAAAGTCGATGAAATATAAGCTTCAAGATGTCCAGATCTGTCATTTTTAAATAATGAGGAATAGGTTTGTGTGAAGCCAAACAATTGCTTTAAAGAAAAGGCTTAAAATAAAGTCATTATTCACTGAAAATCCCAACTCTCCCAGTGCATGACTTTTTTTTTTTTTTGGCAATGGCAAAAAAAAAACAACAATGGCACATGGATTTAATGCTGACTCCTTTGTAACACTAATCAATCTAAAACTAAATCTCCTTCTCTTTCTCATTCTTACCATCAGTTTGACTGACAGAAACCCTACATCAACTCTCTCCATTGATTTTAGAATGCTGCAGGACAGTCAGCAAGGTGACTTTGCAAGGTGACAGGACCTCGACTACTCCACCTCCAGCTAACAGTACACGGCTCTTCAATTAACCCTCACCAAGACAGCAGTTTTTAGGTAAGCAGACTAGGCTGTCCCTTAAAGGTCTTTCCTTAAAGAAACTTGTGAAGAAACAATGAAAGTGTCAGAAAAGTTTGAGGTTTTGCTTTGCGGTATTTGACCACTGACACTAATAAAACCAGAATAAGTATTTTATTGCTGCTATTTTGTTGTTGATGATGTTGATGTTTGTTGTTTCCTTCATGTTCTGCTTTTGACTGCTGAGTGGTGCTTTAACCATAGACTTATACAATTTATCATGGGATTGGTGGGTGTAGATGTGGGCAAATAATCAATCAATCAATCAATCAATGCACTGTCATTGTTATGATCTTGGTCTGTGCTCCTTGTCTAGGGGTGCTTCTTAATATCCCTCCTCGTCTCCTCACTCCTCCGTCCTCCATCCTATAACCCGGAAACCGATCGAGCTCAGCGTAGGACATCTCAGTTCTCTAAATGCACCGCGAGGAGGTGAGGATTGAGAAGTGAGGAGGGTTCCTGAGGAGTCATGAGCATGGATACACGTGTATCATTTGCGAAAGTGTTTTATCGGCTAAACGAGACACACGTATAAATTCTCCTCCCCCTTCACATGTGTCGTAATAATTTACATTTATATTTTACTTTTGCAGTTTAAATAATGTCATATATTTACACAGGGCGTCTTGCTTTATTCATATTTATTACGATATCCTTAAATAACAAACTTTAACAACATATGGGCAGATCCCTTTAGCGCAGCTGATGACGCTTTGAAGTCAAGAATATTCCAGTGCTCATCCTTCGATTCCTCCGTCCTCACGTCTTTTCCTTGCATCCTTTTCTCGCATCCTGAAAGGGTGGAGCTAAGACGCAAGGAAATGAAGCAAGGAAACGAAACGAAACGAGGATGCACAAATAAGAAATGAGAAGTACCCAAGGCTCTAGGCTGTTTTTGCATTGCCATTGTTTCTTTACTTTCTTCCGTGTTCCCTGTGCCACCCCTCTTTTTGCCATAACTTCCTTCGTTAGTTACCATAGTAAGTAATTAGTTCTGTTAACCTTGTTGTGTGTATATACCACTGTATTGTCTCATTATTGTCAGTCGTTGTTTCCCTGTACTGTCGATGCTCTTGTTTTGGATTCTTGTGTGCTCCAGGTCTGTGTTTCCTGAGTTGCCCGTGTTTGTTTTTCTTTATTTTGTTAATAAACTTTATAATGCATTTGGATCTGCCTCATTTTGCCTTTGTGAACCCAGCATTACAGTAGTTAACCCTCTAACCCATTTTTTCTTACTTTTCTTTTCCTTTTCAGTGTCTTATAAACACATTAATGGCTAAAGTCTAATTACACTGTAATCAGCACAAACTAGAAAGACTGCCCTGCTGCCAGTAGTTAAGCCTATAGCTTGTCTGCTTGTTTGCCTTGGCTCTTTTTGCAGCAGGTGTCTGGTCACTGTTAGGCCACGTTCACACAGCAGGGTTGCGTTCGCACACAGTACAGTTATGTACGGGTGTGACAACAGAACAGGACTGGACAAATAGTTGTCCGTCACATCATTCAGTGTGAGAGAGCTGCTCTGCCGCACAAACACATGTCTGCCGTGTGCTGCGTGCTTTAAATTGTAGTTTCGGTAACATACAGTGACGGAAATATGAGCTGTGTGTCACAGTTTTATAGTTCTCCACCGGAGCCGCTACCTCCCGTCAGTTGTGTGTTCTGCGTACGGCTCAAATGCTCCACTCCCCTCTCTGGACTCTGTCTTGTCAGAAAGTTGTAATACTTTCAGTTTTATGGACATCGCCATCTTTGATATTACTTTGGTCTCTGTTGCTATGGTTACTAATAAGGAATACGGGCTTGACTCACGTTGCACGTTCATACGGACAGTATTCGAAAAGCTACTGTAAGTTGCTGTGTGAACATTTCGAAACTTAACGTCTGTAAGTAAATGCGGCTGTCAGTCCCAAAAACTGACAGTGTGAACATGGCCTTATTCGCACATCTAGGAAATAAATAATTAAATAAGTAAATACAAACACAACACAATCTTTTTGTATTTAACTTTATAACTTTATAACCACCCTGGTGAAAAAAGAAAAAAAAAAGAAAAAAAAAAAAACAGCATATGCTGGTAGGTATGTTTTGATGGTGGTTAGGTAGGTTTTAATGCTGGTTTAAGCTGGTCCTTAGTTGGTCATGTTGCTGGTCAAGGACCAGCTTAAACCAGCATCAAAACCTACCTACCAGCATATGCTGTTTTTTTTTCAACAGGGCACAAGTAAACCAAATTAAACTAACATCTGTAAACCAGTAAACTGAACGATACTTGTGTGCCCTTCTTCGCTCAAGATGCCGGGGAAGGCGAGAGTGATGCAGCCACATTTGTAAAAAAAAAAAAAAAAAAAAAAGTTGTAAACAGCTGTAGGAATTCATTGTTCAAAGTAGCATAACTGATAAGAAATTGATGGTTATGGGTGTGCTTATATGCCTGCCGATGCACCAGACCAGACAAATCTATAGTACACTTCACACGTGTACACCTGAGACATTCACGGACGACATTTACCGAGTGTAACACATTTTAAGCATTTACACCTGAGCAGATATTCGCGAGCACAAACTTTGTAGGTGAGACAATATAAATGTTATAATCTCCAAAATTAGCAAAAATATAATCTAAACATTAATATCTCACAGTATAATACTATATTTAGTTATATACTGTATGTTTAAATACCCGTTTTGGACAACATTTGAAAGCAAGTAAAATTTGCCTATATCTTATATTTCATATTTCAACCAGTGTTACTCTGAATACCAGTTGATTCCAATCTGACAAAATCTAACAATATATATATGTCACACCCCTGGACTGTTTGTGTTGTTTTCTCCCTCATGTGCCCATATTTGGTTTTCCTGTTCCTGCCCTCATTGTGTCTTGATTAGTTAACCTTGGATTAGTTAACCCTGGTCTTTATAATTTGCATTCAGTTCAGTGTTTGTTGTCCGGCCTCATCTGTGTGAACTACCTTCTAGTTGTGTATTATCTCTTTGTGGATTATATTAAAGACTTTTTGAATTTATCATCATCATCATCATCATCATCTTTGTGCGTATCATTCAACACGTAGTTGTGACGATAGATAGGTAGATAGGCAGGTAGAAAGATTAGATGGATAGATAGATAGATAGATAGATAGGATGTGAACGTGTTATATCCTCTGCTGGATCCAGTCGTTCTTCAAAATGCAAACATCTATAGCTGGAGTAGTGTTTCTCCTCTGAGGATAAAGTAGACCCTTTGCAGATCTGAATAAAATCTAACTTTTATCTTTGTGACCACAAGTGGCAGATCACTTTGAGTTCTTTCTGCTGCTATCAGGAACAAATGTAACTGAAAACACCAGCATGTTTGGTGACTTCAGAGAGTTTATGTTCCCGTAGCATCATCACCATAACTCCACATTAAAGTTCCTTCAGGTTTTATGCCGCGCCATACTTCAAGTACATGACTATGTCCATAAAATGGCACCTGCAAACAACGTCACCAGATTCATTTGTTTGATCAAGCCATGCAGGTGCCATTTTATGGACATAGTCATGTACTGAAAAGATTCATTTCAAGCACACTGCACACTTGGCACTTGACAGCACAACATGACTAAAAAAAGAAAAATATGTAGGTGTCAGAATGGTAAAAAAGTATAAAATGGTCTACCCATAGGTTGCCAGTAAATCAAAAGAGGAGGAATGACAGTAGGATACAATGAGACTAAAGGCACACCCTAAGAAAAAAATTGCTTTTCACTGCTCCCAAAGTGTATGATTGCAGAAAAAATATATACGTTTGAACTGAATAGTTACAGAGCAACAGATTTTGTGTGAAAATATAATAGAAGTTGTTTATTTTGTTTAAAAATCATATAAATCTATGAGATGGTTTTTGCCCCACACATGGGGTAAAAGGCCCACAGTATTGATACTTTATCTAAAATAATATTGTTCTTGTTTGTTTGCTTGTTTGTGTGTGTGTGTGTGTGTGTGTGTGTGTGTGTGTGTGTGTGTGTGTGTGTGTGTGTGTGTTTTTAAATAATGTTAATAATGTTAATACTTGTTCAAAACAATAACTTTAGCAAAGTCTATACTATTTTCTTTTTTCTGCTTATTTTGATAAATACAATATTTAATTTTTGTTCAATAAATATACTGTCATTAAAGTATGTTAATATAAAACATTTTAAAATTCATAAACAAAATAATTTTAAAATTTAAAGATTCTGAAAGCAATGAAGGAGATCCCATAGTAATTTAATATAGATTTACAGTAGTAACAAATGAGATTTTATTATTTGATATGATTAATAGCATATTTTTAAATATGATGGTTTCTTTCTGAACATGGTGATTATATTTAAGATGGACACCCAACATAATATATGATATTTACCATCTGAATCTAACAATGTCATGTCAACAAACGGAAAAGTCAGCCTTCTATTAATTATCATGTTAATTATTGTGCCGTTTAGCCCCAATAGCAGGGGCGCTTTTTACCCCAAATAACATACTTTTACATATTCTTTCGTTATTTAAAAACTGCTGTTTTAATTACCTTTAACAAAACTGAAAATCATTAAGAAGACATTTGTCTCAAGATATATTCAGTTATTTTAGTGATTCTCATTTGCTAATTAAATCTACAACATTTTTTTAAAACATCAAATATTAGATCAAGTAAGCACAGAATCGACTTTGTGCTGCTGCCCCCGATCATCGGCAAAGGACCTCATCGGTCAAGCATCGGACAAATTTGCAGGTCAATTTTGAAAAGCGGATGTTTTGGAAAATGCTACACCACTTTTCTGCCATCTAGTGGTTTAAAGGAAAATAATATCAAAGGTGCATTTTACCCCGGGGTGCCCTTAGCCCCACTGTACCCTACAAGTGGGGTGTAGGATGCCAATAAAAATAAGTTAATCCTGAGGCTTCCCTCCTGGTGAAGTTTTTAATTTAAGGGGCTTTGTAGTAAATGGATTGGCCACAAGCATAAAGGAAAACATTAATTTTGGTTTCATGGATTTAACTGTTATAAAGTAAGCCAAAAGATTCAACATTTGTGCCCAGTGTGACTCAAGAACAGTGGTATATTACAGAAAGCTGGTTTCAGTGGTTAGCCATGTAAGTCTCGAAATTATCCAGCACAAGATGATGGATTGATTTTTAGTTTATCACCATATAACACCACACAGAGTGGTTTCACACTTGGGCCTGAGCATGGTTCTCTGGATTTTTGGCGATCTTTACTTTCAGACCCTTTTTAAGCAAACCAAACCTTAAACATCCCGGGGGATGGAATGATTACAGTTTGCTAAAAAAAATGTGTATTATGAAAACATATTGCAAATTTCAATTTAGTTTTGCCACCATTTATTTAATGATATTATTAATGTACTTTATGTAATACTTAACATCATAGGACTTCAACCTTTGATTAGTGATGTGTGATATAGTGGAAGAATACTGATGCAATATTGCAACAAACTATATACTTTTGTGCAAAAGATAACATAAAGAAATTATTGTTTGTTTGTTTTTTTGTTTTGATTTTTTTTTTTTTTTTTTTTTTTAAAAAAGCAAAAGACTGTTGCTTAGAATGATTAACTTAATTAATGGTTATTTGCTACCAGCTTGTGAATCCAACCTAGTCTCAGCTTCACCATGACTACAACTTCAAAAGCTGCCAAAAACAAAGGCTATAGGCTAAATAAAAACATAGCCTCATTTTGAAACTAGTGTCATCAAGAAATCTTGGTGTATGTGTAGTTACCTCATGTTATGGAATTTTGTGTAAATAAGCAAAGGGTGACCTTCTCTTTCTCTAATTCACTGCCATAAGCCCACATACACACAGGCTTACACTATGTTTAATGTTTCAGAGTTCTGTGGACCACTGTTTACCAGGTGGGTCATCTGTGTTTATTTGGAAAAGAAAAGCATCAGGAAATTGACCCAAAGCCCCCTACTGATCAGGGGGCTACCCTGTTGAATTCTTTAACAATTAGACCTCTGTGCCATTTTGGCTCAAAATCAGAAGAAAAATAAAGGGTCGGAGGGGTCACTACTCTTTGATGGAATGGAAGCAAATGTTCTCAGAGCAAAAAAAAAAAAAAAAGAAAAAGAAAAAAAGAAAAAAGGCTAGATGGACAGACCTACAGTTTCTGTTCACTGAAAACCTTCCTCTCTCTTTAAACTCAAATAATTTAAAGAGCATATATAGTATCTTGGACAAGATAAGCATGAAGATCATTCAAATATTCTCTTTTAGTGAAATATACTTTCACAATTTCACAATGCATATTGTTTTAAAGCAGCTTTACAGAAACTGTATGTTTCAGTGTTTAATAAGAGAACTATGTTAACATATGTAACCCCCAGGGAACAAGTCAGAGGTGGCTGTGGAAAGGGAAGGAGAAAAAAAAAAGGGAAGAAAGGAAAAAATAAACTATTAAAGATGGTGAGCTTTTGCAGAAAATAACCCTTCAGAGAATCCAGACTCAGCTGTCGGAGACCATCCCATCCCCGCCAAGCCAAGCCAAGCCAAGCCAAGCCAAGAAAATTGTAATGAAAGATCCACTTAAGGCGAGATGCGGATGAACCCAAGTGCAGTTTATTTACACTGAAATCCAATATCCAAACATAATCCGAACCGACACTTGACTCGAACAAACTTGACATTAACAGACTTGACTTGGAACGAAACAGAACAGAACAGAACGGGAATGGGAACTTACCAACAGCAGGTACACACTTCAACACACAACAAGAGACAATGGCTACATGAGGGCTACTTATACCAAACAATGAAGGTCACATGACACAAACCAACCAATGAGCAAACAGACACATGACTACAACAACCAATGAGAACATGACACATTGAACTAAGGAACCAATGGCAGGAATACACGAGGGAAAGGGAAGCAAGACACAAACAGCATGAATCAAACTACAAAATAAGAGACATGAAAACATGAACATGAAACAAAACCCAAACAACCCCACATTACAAAAATAATGTTTGTACAATGTACAACTAATCAAGAGTACATACTTTCAGGGGGAAATATGTTGTGATCTTACAATCTCATTTGGAGTGAGAAAGTATCAAATATGTATAGTAATATACATGTAAGTCTATGCTATTCCGAAGTTTATCCACTAAGGAAAGTGTTAAAGCAATAGTTCACACAATAATGACAATTCTGTCATCTTTTATTTACTCTTATGTTATTCATTACAAACACATATTCTTTCCTGTGTGAAACACAACATGATTGTTGATTATCTGAAAGTTATTTCATTATTAATTTCAAATTGTACCATTCCATACAAAGTGAATAGAAAATGATGTGACCAAACAACCAAAACTGATGAAAAGAAAAAAACTAAAAACTTTCATAAAAGTATCATGTACTGAATATCAAAATACTGAAGACTTTGAGAGACAGATTAAAAATCTTGTGTCTTATTATTCACAGAAAATCTTGACCTCTGTCTAATAAAATAATGATACAAGAAGAACACTTTTGTTCACATATAACTGGAAGTACATTCTATTCATAAAAGGAATTTATTTATTTATTTACCATTTTGGTAGTAAAATTATGGTTAATATAGGATGGCAATATTTCAGTACATGGTTTCCTATCCTTGCTATTTCTCACACATACCACAAAAAACAAATGTGCGCACACAGTAGCTCCATTAGTTAGGCAGTGGTTAGGATTAGAAATAAGGCAAAAGATTATAGCCCTCGGTGAGTGTTTGAAATAGAGCTTTATTTGGAAAAAATTGGATCAAGGGCTCCTGCAAGTACCCCCCAGTCAATTTTTTGTTGGTCATTTTAAAGGGTTAGATCCCCCCAAAAATTAAATGCAGTTCCAAACCTATAAGACTTTTGTTTATCTTCAGAACACAAGTAAATTCATTTCAGTCCAAGCAAACAAAAAAAAAAAAAAAAACATATAAAAGACATTTCCATATGCAACAAGCCATTTATTAATGGTTATTAACCATATGAACCATTTGAAATCAACATGAACAATGAACAATACATTTCTAAAAAAACTTGCCACATGCATTTGCATTATTTATTTTCTTTACCTTGAACATGCACCAAAAAAAAAAAAAAAAAAAAAAAATGCGACAGCATAATAAGAAGACCAATGTGTAATTCAGCCTTTAATTGTACCTGACTTAACAAGGAATCCTCTGCTTAATTTGCTTAGTGGAATAAGTGCATGTTAGAGATAAATGAGTGACACTGACTTTCTTTAATTGCAGCCATCTAATCAAAGGGTAATTATGCAATATTGCCTCATGTCTTCTTAAAAGTCTTGATGGATAATTTGAGCAGTGGTTTCAACACAGCGTAAACATCATCAGTCTCAAAGATGTGCATGGAAAAATTATAGCAAGAGAGATATAAGTTAGAGTTTTTGCCATTATTTAACATCAGAATATTTCTGCAAATGTTTGTTAAAGTATGCATCAATACTGCACAGAAAATTTGTGCCATACTAAAATGTAATTTTAGAGAAGCAATGTGGACAGTTAGAAGTCAGTTTAACCATCTAAAGAAACCATCAGCTCCTTTTTACAGAGAGATCTACGGCCTATACTAAACCTCTGTTTCTTCTAGTTAAATGTACAATACTTGTATTGCCATTGCATAGCTTGTTGTAACTTTGAGGTCCTGCCAGCAAGGGGGAGGTCCCACGGATCGTGGTCAGATTGGATGTCCGACCAAGAGCGAGAGGTCACTCCGACTGTGCCCTTTAACTTCTGTGGGGTTCGTACCTCCAGGGGGTCAACGAGCCAATGGTAACTTAAACTTTGTCTTTGAGAATGGTGTTTTGCATATGTAACTTGATTGGCTGTTGATGCAAAAACTATTAAAGATTCTTATGACACATTTTATTTGTTAAATAAAATAAATAATATTGTGTCTGATTTGTCCAGCTGTTACATATGTTTTAGGAAGTTTAGGAAGTTTTAGGAAGTCCCATCTCCAAATCTCCCAAACACCTATCTGAGGGAAAGGTTATACCATTTTCCATTTCCTGCCACCCCTGGTCATACTGGGTGTAGACTTCATCACTGACTTACCCGAATCCAGATCCTAATAAACCTTTTTTTTTTTAAAAGCTTATCGCCTGACCTTTATGAAGGGCCTACTGCATATGAAAAGACTCTTTTCCACTAAGCATGCAGAAACTATAGCCTACCTTAAGATATTGTTTCTAATTGAGGTCCCCCATTTATTTCTAGAGTCTTGAAGTTATTCTTCAAGCTCCTATGTGTGTCATTGGGTTTAACATCCGGCTATCACCCTCGGTTGAATTGGCATTCTGCCACAACCATTAGTGTGACCAGACTCAATACCTTTCCTGGGCCTAGTATGCAACCCTCTCAGACCTCTTCAACCGTGACATCTGCCTTTAACTGCCTTGTCGCAAGTTGAGTCCCAGATACAATAGTCATGTAACCATTCAGAGAAAAAAAAAAATCTTGTTCCCCATCCGGCAGGGTCTGGGATAGCTGATTGTTCTCCTTCTCTTTCCCAGGCCCTCTGTATGCACACCAAACTATCCAAGATTTCCGACATTGACGCAGCCGTCTCTAATAAGCCTATAAGCCTGCCCTACTTGCACAGTTCCCCTGCACCCTAGAGTAGAGGACAACCACAACATCAGTCACAACGGTTCTCGGGAGCTGCCCACGTTCACAATCACTAGACTTCTAATCACACTCACCTACCATTTACCTTATCATAGGCTATAATTAAGCACCACTTCCCTGCACTCAGCTGTGTAGTCTCGTCTTTACCAAGTGAGTATAGGACTCCACCTGTGCTCCTTACCTGTTGATGCCAATCTTCTTCAGTTATCTTCTTATGTCCGCCATCCTCCTCTTCAGCTACTCAGTTCCTAGGAAATACAACCATACCATGTCTTTCAACTACGTCTATTTACATTTGTGTTTGCTCTTTTCTGTGGCGATCTTCAGTAAAGCTCTGTGCTAAACTCTTCATCTGTGTCTGTCCCTCATTCTGTGTGATATCCACCAACTGATATAAAAGTGTATGTTTCTTCTTGGCTTACAGTTAAATGAAGTTTATGAATTGCTTTTTACAGATAGGACCATCAAGTCTTTACACCAGCTCTTTCAGTAGCATTAAAACCAAACAAACAATAAATTAGAATAGATTATATAAATGTAATGCCACGCCAGCAGAGGGAGCCCTCTCCCATGGACTGACTGTTACCGCTCCCTCTGCTGCTTCTTTGGTTACTTCCTGTTTGGTGGCCATATCCACATTATTTTTCAATGCGGAAGTAAGCTGTTTTCTGGTAATGTGTTAGACGTCCGGTTCATAATCCGCCATAGGAAAATAACGAGAAGAATATCGAAGTGCAGTAAACGGTAAAACAGTTTGCACTACAAACTAGTGTGTTCATAATTAAGATAATACATCAAAACAATATGGCAAGACACACCAGTTTGCATTATCAAGCACTAAAACGAGCTTTTTGTGCAGCTAAATATAGCTGGAAGTGGATGAGACTGGAAGCTAGACACAAAAATTGTACAAATGGTTGCACCCACTCTTATGGGAAAAATAAGGTGGATAAGGAGGCCTAAACCAAACAGGCCCTCGTGAAGTATTGTTTTGCCTGTGCGGACTCTACCAAGTGGTTTTTCCCTGTT
Source organism: Cirrhinus mrigala (assembly GCA_036247105.1). Classification (NCBI taxonomy): domain Eukaryota; kingdom Metazoa; phylum Chordata; class Actinopteri; order Cypriniformes; family Cyprinidae; genus Cirrhinus; species Cirrhinus mrigala. The sequence continues at coordinate 594,122 of CM070011.1, read as the reverse complement.
TCATTGCCTTGTTTGTTGCCACGGTTTTGTTTCATAGTCATAGTTTTGCCTTGTTTCTTTGCCATAGTTTTGTCTAGTTTCATTGCTATCGTTTTTGCCTTGTTTCATTGCCTTGTTTGTTTTGCTACTTTGGACTGCTCTTTGGTATTTTGACGTTCTGCCTGTTCATTGGATTATCCTTTTGCCTTGCCCTGGATATTACTGTTTGCTGGTGTCTGACCCTGCCTGTCTTGACTACGATCTGTTTAATAAAGCTCGCATTTGGATCTATCACGCTTCTGAAGAGTCCCGTTACAATAAATAAAGCAAGCAAAGAACACTGAAGCGATGCACAATAGATATCAGATTCAGATATATAGATCCCAGCTAGGAGGAGCTGGGGATGGAGGAGGGAGGGAAACTGAATGCATGAAATCTGACTTTTAATGGAGAAAGGCTGCATTTTTTGATCTAGATGACAATGGATAATATGCTAATACGTTAATATGCTAATATGCTAATACGCTAATGCAAGAGTGTTTTTAATGCAGCGTCTATGGGAGGGACGGTAATTTTCTGACTTCCGATATCAGTCTCTCTCAATTTTTTCCTTCTTTTGAAAGTCACGAAAACACTATTGTGGAGTTTTTCTTTTGCTATTTGAGCAAAATGGGAATGCAAAAATGTATTTGTGGTACTCTCCCATTCACTGCTCTCAAAGTTAACCCAACTATGACAACTTTCGCGGCTGAGAAACCCGGAAATGTGAAAAAAGGTCCTTTCTGCTATCTGGCTGTCACGTATCCTGTCCAGTCTGCCCGCCACCAGAGGTCGCCTTGCCATCATATTGACACTTACACTACACAGACTGTTGCACTACACCCTGGACTATGCTCCACTTCTCTGATTACACACACAGCTGTAACCAATCAAGCACACTATATAAGCCTTGGACTTCCTTTTCCTATTGCTGAGTGTTGTACAGTGTTTAGCACTTTCCTAGTGTTAGCATCATTACGGAGCCACTCTGAGTATTTTCCTAGTTCCCTAGTCAAGTTTAGTCTTGTTTCTTAGTCTGTTTCATCCGTGTCTTGATCCTAGCCTGGTTATCTCACCTTGTCTGCCTTCAGCCTGCCCTGGATTCATCGCTTGTCGTGGATTAACCCTTTGTCTTGCCGTTTCGGTCCCTGTTTGCCCCTTGATTGAACTTATCTGAGACTGTCTGTTTGGAATTCTCGTTTGCCTCACCCTTTGGATTAAGTTCACCGCCGATTGAACCTCGCCTGTCCCTGGATTATGATCCGTAACAGAATACTCGAACACAAAAGGATGCAGCGGCTTTTCACGAGGACACTGGCCAGGTATGGATATTGCAAGACTGTTGTTAGCTCTTGAGCAGGGCTCGCGATCGTTCGAGGATTATATTCCAGAGTATCTAAACATTTGTTATTATTCTGATCTGCCAGACTGTGTTTTGATGGACTTTTTCTGTGAGGGCATTAATCACCTGCTGAAGTCTAAACTCATTTGCAATGGTCCACGTTCGTCTCTTAGTTAATTTATGGATTACGCTTTATTGTCTGTGGGCTCTTTGTTTACTGTAGGTGCTGCGGAGGAAGAACGCGACACCATGTCTGTGACTGAAATAGCAGTTGCGACGTTTAGTCCACCGCAAGCTCTTATCTTGACCCTGCCTGTGTATAACCATGTCTCTGTCTCAGTTCAATAAAAGCTTGCACATGGATCCGCCCACTTTACGTCTCATTTGCTCCGTAACAGTGGCAAATTCTCTCATCAGAAACAACAAAGTGCAGATGTGCATATGAATGTAAGATATTAATTTCTCAGTGTAAACAGCTTTAGTGATTATAATGTTTTCTTGAGAGTGCATAAAACGTTTTTGAGAGTGCATAAAATGTGTCCAGACTGAAAATATTCTTTGATATTGTAAATGATTTTTGCTCTCTTTCTGTACAATGAAAGTGTTATAATTAGTATCTTACAATGTTGTATTAAATTCACATTAAATACAAAGTCAGTTGTTTTAAAAATATGTTATGGCATGATGCCCATATCTAATATTTAAGAAAGAAATAATCTGCTAATAACTTTTTATGCATAGTTAATAGATTACACTATTAGGCAACTTTGCCCATCGCCCATTATAGATCAACTAACATAATCTATAATGATGAAAAATGCATTTACTTACACAAGAATCAAGATATTTCAAGAATCAAGATAACATAGATAAGCCTATATCAGTTATACAGTGCTATCGTAGCTGCTGTGTGTCAGATGAGCCACAGACCCCTGCTTCACTCGTGCACCCTCAAAAATAATGAACGTATGACACCAGTTGCTCAAAGTCATGATCACCAATTGGCTAGCCACAATACAGCAATGTAATAGCATCATAAAATTAAAATAAAAGATGATTATTACATACATTTATAGGGTAAACAGAAATAAGAAACAATCACGTGAGCAAAACTAAGTTCTAATATATAACTCAAATATATAACTGTTTGTTATATTCTGCACAGTCAGGTGAGTCAAATGATGGAAATGTTTTCCATTGGTTGTGCTGGGCCATGATACATTTGGACAGTGGTTCCCTATCCTGGTCCTGGAGAACCCCCGACACTGCACGTTTTTGATGTCTCTCTTATTTGACCCAGGGGAGTGCGGGGCACAAACTAACGCAGGGTTAGTTGTAACACACGTAGTTTAAATATTTCCCCACATGCTAGCATAGTCAAATTTATGGTATGTACTAGTTGCCATAGCAACACTATACAGAGGAAAAGAAATGTAACACTGCGTTACAATCAGTCCCACTATTATTAAACTCTGCTATTCTATGACATTAGCGATGTAATTTTCACTTTAAGCTGTAATATGCCCCTCACATGTTACAATGTACCCCACCTACGGGGCATGTTGTCACATTTCACTTCCTTTCTTTTGAGGTAAATAACGAAAAACATATACACTGTAATTATGAAACAAAGCGACGTATTTGTACTAGACAAGTGTGACATTAACGTGAATAAAAATTATACTCCGAACCCCATGTGGATTTACACAAAGTGAGAAATATAAAAAGTGTTAGGTTGTGCCCCGTGCTCCCCTACACGTTTGAAGTCTTGGAGTTTTTAGTAATGAGCTGATGAGTTGAATCAGGTCTGTTTGTTTAGAGAGACATCTAAAATGTGCAGTATTTGAGGTTCTCCAGAAGCGGGATTGAGGACCAGTGCTGGGAGAAAAGAGCTGGATTCCATTTTAACAGCTTCAAACTCAAAGTTCTGGGGAATGCTGAACTTCTATAGCACGATCCTTGTAGTCTGGAGCATGTAGATGGGTGAGCTTTGAAAAGAGGGTATACTCGCAGGGAGCAAGTATACTGTTTTGCCTGTAATACACACATCACTTGTACTAATTAACTAGAATTGTTAATGTCATGCATGAGCAGTGGTCAGCCAGCACTAATGGCACATAGACTGTTTGCTCAGCAAGCTCTGGACCAATTTATTATAGCAGCAAATGGTGTGCAGGATTGGGAATTAATGAACATGAGAATTTAATCCCCATCCAAATATGTTCTCTAACTCTAATCTGTTCATTGTGAGTAGTACATAAAAGTAGTAATAAAAGTGTTATTCTTGCTACATGAAAACATCTGAAATGTCTGCATATTTGACAAATATTGCACACAGTTTGCTTCATCTGTGTACTCATCTGCTTCATCTGTACTATGTACTTACATTTAAGTTAATCATTTGGTACAATGCACTTATTGTGTACATACATGTTTTTACATTGTACTTATATATTAAAAAAAAAAAATACCTATATGTAATTACATTTGTAACTAATTTCTGTAATTACATTCATAATTACACTGTTGACCCATCCCTTACACCTTAACCCAACCTTAAACCTAGCCATACCAGCAAACCTGTCCCTGACCTTACCCATATCCCACCATAATAGAAGCAAAAGTGTTTTGCAATACAATATGACCACAATAAGTACATTGTACTTATTTTTTGATGTAAGTACACAGTAGTTAAAGCCATCTAATGTAAAGTGTGACCAATGTCATTAATTTAATTACACCTGCGTCTTTCTTATGTTGATCAAAGGGTCTACTTGTAGTCTCAAATCTCATAAGTCTTTCAGGACAAACTTCCTTCAATTTGCATCAATTCTAAGTTCCTGGACAGCACCTTTGGGGAGTATTCTTTTTAAACTGAAATTCCTTACCTGGTGGACCTAGGAAAAAAAGGAGAATGTCATCTGATTGCAACCACACATTAAGTGGCAAATAAAATAAAATAATTTGTGACTTGAGTACTAATTACTGTACTGGTGTAATTCACAGTCCTCTTCACTAGACTAAATTCCCCAAGGGAATTATCTTCCGACAAAAGTGATAATATACTGTCTAATTACTAAATTGTTGAAATTTTTTCTCATGCAGGAAGGATTGCCAATCATAACAGTGGTTGTTTACTGACAAGCCTTAAGAGAGGCACCCCATAAAATGGATTGATCAGACTGAGGGTTGGAAAGAATGTTGACAATAATCATTTATCCAGATATATGACTTGCATGTAAAACACTTTATTCAACCTTAAGAACATATTGAAGAATGTAAAAAAAAAAAAAAAAGAAAGAAAAAGAAAGAAAAAGAAAAAACATTTGTGTTTTCTGTCTCTTATTACATTTTTTTTTTTTCTTCAAATAAATAAAAAACTGTTAACTCTAACAATACATAACAATTTTGTTGTCATTTATCTACAGCTAGCTGTGCATTAAGTAAGGAATAATTGATGACGGGCTGATGAATTCTTCGAAAATAATGCACACCCGAGGTGGTGATGCAGCCACAACAGATGTGAATAATTTTCTAAGAATTCAACAGACTGAAGTCAATTATTCCAGGTATACTATGGTTACCACACCTCAAGACATCGATCAGATGATATATTTCAAGGCATCCGTCCATTTTATTTTATTTTATTTTTGTCCTTAAAACGCTATTGTGAGTAGGATTATTTTTTTTTCCTTAATGTATTAAAAAAAAAATGGTCTTTTAATTTGACTGTATTAAATTCTTTAATTTCATTGTGTCTCTTTAATTTAATTACACTGATATGCATAGTTTTGGAGTGTATGTACCACTGGTAATAAGCACACTCTCCTCTCTCAGTTTACGCTAAACTGAGCTGAGATGAGGATGTCTCACGGCTCACAGAGCCAAAGATTATGAAGTTATGAAGAGACCACAAAATGCATATTTATTAACATTAGTTCTTCGTTTGTCCACGGAAATAAAAAAGTCATCCGTGATCAGCCATTGAAGCCATTGAAGTTTCGGTGTGCATCTGTTCCTCATACACAATGCAAAGAGGACATCCCATGACGTGAGACCGGTTACATACACATCTCATTTGACGCCTCTGTTGCCAATTCCAAACATCATTTTAGACATAGTAATGATGCTTGAGCCATTGATAACAGACTAATGCACTTAGGGCTGGGTGATAAATTGATAATGATAATTAACGCGTGATATAAATTTCCGCTGTAAACGTTAACGAGAGTTTGATAAATGTTCGATAAACAGGTGCATCTCAAAAAATTAGAATACTTAAAAACTAAAAACTGAAACTTTCATATATTCTAGATTTATTACATGTAAAGTAAAATATTTCTAAAGTTTTTTTTTTGTTTTAATTTTGATGATTAGAGTTTACAGCTCATTAAAGTCAAAAATTCAGTATTTCCTAAGATCAATCAAAAAACGGATTTGCAAAAAAGAAAAGTTCAAGTCTTTTAAAGCATGTTCATTTATGCATTTAATACTTGGTCGGCAGCACATATTACAGCAAATTCCTTGCTCCTAGCACAAATTACAGCATCAGTAAAGTGGAAGTGATCAGCCTGTGGCACTGCTGAGGCACTATTGAGCCTTCAGATCGTCTGTATATTGTTGGATCGACTGTTTCTCATCTTTCTCTTGAAAATATCCCATAGTTTCTCAATGGGGTTCAGGTCAGGCATATTGGCTGACCAATAAAGCACAGTAATATCAAATGTCAGCAAACCACTTGGAAGTGTTTTTTGTACTGAGGGCAGGTGTTAAAGTCCTGCTGGAAAAGGAAATCAGCATCTCCATAAAGCTTGTCAGCAGATGGAAGCATAAAGTGCTCCAAAATCTCCTGGTAGACAGCTGCATTGACTTTGGACTTGATGAAACACAGTAGACCAACACCAGCAGACGTCACGGCACCCCAAATCATTACTGACTTCAGAAACTTCACACTGGACTTTAAGCAGCTTGGATTCTGTGCCTCTCCAGTCTTCCTCCAGACTCTGGGATCATGATTTCAACATGAAATGCAAAATTTACTTTTATCTGAAAACAGGACTTTGGACAACTGCGCAACAGTCCAGTTCGTTTTCTCCTTAGCCCAGGTAAGATGCTTCTGATGTTTCTGTTTCAGAAGTGGCTTAGTAGCCCTTTTCCTAAAGACGTCTGAGCGTGGTGACTCTTAATGTGCTAACCCCTGCTTCAGTCTACTCCTTGTGAAGCTCTCCCAAGTGTTTAACTCGGCTTTGCTTGACAGTATTCTCAAGCCTGCAGTCATCTCTGTGTGGCTTGTGCATCTTTGCCTACCTAATTTCTTCCTTCCAGTCAAATTTGCATTTAATATGCTTTGATACAGCACTCTGTAAACAGCCACCCCATTCAGTAATGACCTTCTGTGACTTAACCTCTTTGTGGAGGGTGTCAGTGATTGTCTTCTGGACCATTGCCATGTCAGCAATCTTCCCCATTAGTGTGGTTTCAAAGAACAAGAGATACCCGGAATTTATACTGTAGGGATGGACATTTAATAAAATTCAAATGTAAATATTCTAATATTTTGAGATACTGGATTTTTGACTTTCATGAGCTGTACGCTCTAATCATCAAAAATTAAAACAAAAAGACTTTTGAAATGTTTTACTTTTCATGTAATGAATCTAGAATATATGAAGGTTTCATTTTTAAAAATAAGTTACAATTAAAAAATGAAAAATTTTCATGATATTCTAATTTTTTGAGATGCACCTGTAATGTTTATGCTGCAAAGGTGGAACAAAAGAGCACTAGTCATTTAAAGCGCACTACTCGGACCGCTTATTCGCTCAGATCAAAGTTCAAATGGCGGCACCGCGCTAACTTACTAGAGCAGATGCGTTCACTCGCTGATGAGTCTCGGTCACTAAACAGCGCTGTAAGAACCAGTGTGAAGTGTTTGAATTCGGTGAAGAACACAAATGACCCGGTTTAAAGCCAGGTGAAACAACGCTGACAAACAGGAGAGACGCTGTGCGCAACGATACAGTCAGAAAACTTTTTAATCTACAAAATCGCCATCGTTCACCATAGATTTACTGTAGTAGCACTAACTGCACAGTGGTATTGCATCAGAAATGTGGGTATATTTGTGTTGAATTTTATAATATTAATTTAGACATGTATTAAAGGAGTAATGGAATATAATTGCAGTAATTTTGTATATATACGCTATAGCATTTATGCATTTACTAAATATATGTAGACTACTGTTTTTCATACAAATATCTAGAAACCATATTACATTTTTAACATGGTATTTGTCAGGCATTCACCACAGCCACCTCCACCTGCCACCTCACCAGTAGTTCCTCATCACCGGAGTTCTAATTACGTCCACCTGTATCCAATCTAGCCATGCCCTATATAAGACTCTCTCCCTCAGTTCTTCATTGTCTGGTCTACCGTTCACATCACCTACGCTAGCTCCAGACCCCATGCTGTTCGTTATTGGACTCTCCGGTACTACTGGCTACTACATTGCTCACCCCTTTGGACTTTACTCTACTCATCTACTCAAGGACCATCAGAAAAGATTCCCTAGACATCATTACATCTTGCCTTCTGTTGTTTATCAATCTGTTAATAAAGATCCCACTTGTTTGCACTTACCACTGCTTCTGGTCTCATCCCTGTTTGTGTGTGACAGAAGACCAGACCACAACCGAACATGAGCACAGAGGAACACGCTACATCCAACCCACTCATGGAACTGGTGAATGCCTTCAAGGCGGCTTTAAGACCAACACCAACGCCACCATCTGCCTCAGGTTGTCCCATGGCCATGCCAGCAACATTCGCTGGTGAGGCGGCTGAGTGTAGCGGTTTTCTTCTTGAAATCAAATTATACACCCAGATGCAACCTCCACAATTCCTGTCGGAGAACGCTAAAGTCGCTTCTCTGATATCTCTCCTCACCGGTAAGGCCCTGCAATCTGGAACTCAAATAATCCCATTATTAACTCATTTGAACAGTTTACCAATCATTTCTCCGAAGTTTTCAGCACAGCTACTAGCACGCTCACTACTTCCGATCAGTTGTTCTGTCTCCACCAGGGATCTTCTTCGGTAACCGAGTACACTCTCCACTTCCGCAATGGCGCTGTATGATGATTCCATTGGACTGGAGTCCTTCTTGCAACGGACAACCCGAGTTTCCCAGCGACTAGCCGCCTACCAGTCACCGGTAACCGCTCTGCAGCCCGCCTCGGTGGCTGCTTGTTGTCCAGTACCAGAACCGATGCAAGTGGACTCCACATGTCTCTCACTTACTGAAAGAAAATGGAAATCAAGGTCATCTCATCCGTAATTGTCCAATTAGACCCCCACGCCCAGTGGTGAGTACCATTCAATCTGAAGTTGAAACCTCTCATCTTACCCTGTTGCCAGTAACTCTTCATACTGCTGAATGTTCGCTGTCTGTTTCTGCTCTGGTTGATTCAGGCTCCTCCAGCAATTCATCTCACAGGAATGTCTAAACCAACTTCACCTCTCACGCCAACGCCATTTTCAAGAGTATGCAGTAAAGACTATCCAGGGAAAACCACTTGGCTGTGGGAAGATCCGTCACTCATCACCCTACAATCACCCTACAAATTGGACTGTTTCACACAGAGGAGATTCGGTTTCTGGTACTGGAGGATTCCACCGTGAGCATTATCCTGGGATGCCCATGGCTTCATCAACATCTTCCAGAACTCCGCTGGGACCCCTGTGATGTCATTCGCTGGAGTGAACAATGTTATGATCAGTGTCTTTACAACCTTCCTCGACCACCTCCCGTTCCAGTTCATCTGGCCTCGACCCAAGTTGAAAGCCCAGAACCAGAAATCCCTCCAGAAATCCCAGCGGAATATGTGGCTTTCCAAGATGTGTTTAGTAAGCAAGCAGCCACCCATTTTCCACATCATCGGCCATGGGACTGTGCCATCGAGCTGAAGATGAACTCCAACGTTTCCTGGGTTTCTCCAATTTCTATCATCGCTTCATCAAGGACTATGGCTCCATCATGGCTCCGTTAACCTCCCACCTGAGGGGTAAGCCGAAACATCTCACCTGGAACCCCGCTGCCCACGGAGCTTTTCAGCGGCTCCAGACCATCTTTAACACCGCTCCATTATTACATCACCCAGATCCCGAATGTCCCTTCACTGTTGAAGTCGACGCTTCCACCGTCGGAGTTGGACGGCGAGTCTTCTCTCCTCCATCCCTGTGCCTTCTTCTCCCATAAGATGTCTCCGGCGGAGCAAAATTACAACGTGGGTAATCGGGAACTGCTGGCCATCAAGTTGGCCCTGGAGGAGTGGTGTCATTGGCTGGAAGGGGCAACTCATTCATTCACCATCATCATGGATCACAAAAACCTCCAATATCTACGTGAAGCCAAACGTTTAAACCCCAGACAGATCCGTTGGGCACTCTTTTTGACAAGGTTCAATTTCGAGATCACCTACCGTCCTGGATCCAAGAATGTTACAACTGACACCCTCTCTCGCCAGTTCTCCATAGATTCACCCTCCGAACCAGAACCCATCATACCATCAGACCTGATTGTCAGCCCTATTATTTGGGACGTGGACCAGGAGATCCAGCAAGCCACCCTCCAGGAGCCAGCTCCGCCGGAGTGCCCAGAAGGGAAGATCTACGTGCCTCGCTCCCAACGTAGGCACAGCTCACCAATCTCCGGGCTCTGGACACCCAGGCAGCAGACGGACCCTCTCGCTCCTTCAAACTTGTTACTGGTGGCCCAGTATGCACCGCGATGTCAACAGGTACATCCAAAGCTGCTCAGTCTGTGCCATATCTAACTCTCCTCGTCAATTGCCTACAGGAAAACTGGTACCACTACCCATCCCTCAGAGGCCCTGGTTCCACCTCGGAGTGGACTTTGTTACAGACCTCCCGAATTCAGAAGGTAACACTTGTGTTCTGGTCATAGTCGACAGATTTTCCAAATCCTGCAAGTTTATTCCTTTAAAAGGATTACCAACTGCTCTGGAGACTGCCGAACACCTTTTCCAACAAGTATTCCATCACTTCGGTCTCCCGGAGGAGATTGTGTCAGACCAGGGTCCTCAATTCATCTCTAATGTCTGGAAAGCTTTCTTCAAGCTACTTGGTATCTCTGTTAACCTCTCTTCCGGTTACCATCCACAGATTAATGGCCAGACTAAGAGAAAGATCCAAGAGCTGGGGCGTTACCTCCGGTCATACTGTCATGACGACCAACACAGCTGGAGCAGGTTCCTCCCGTGGGCTGAGTACGCACAGAACTCTCTCTGCCAAGATACCACCGGCTTAACACCCTTCCAGTGCGTACTCAGTTATCAGCCTCCGCTGTTTCCCTGGACGAAGGAACCCTCTAATGTTCCAGCTGTTGACCACTGGTTGCGAGAGAGTGTGGGACTCAGCACACCATCATCTACAGTGGGCAGTTTGCCGACACAAGAGCTTCGCCGACGCTAGAAGGAGGGCAGCACCCTTGTACCAGCCAGGGGATCAAGTCTGGCTCTCCGCCTGCGACTGTCCCCGCTACATAGGTCCATTCAGAATCCTGAGGCAGATCAACAACGTGACATTTCAGCTTCAGTTCTCACCCAGGTACCGCATTCACCCCACTTCCCCTTCAGTCGTTCTCTACGACGTTACGTCATAACTGACGTATTTGGGGTCTCCCTTGGGAGGCCAGTCACCTCTGAGTTAACTGGAAAGGGCCAATTAAAATTGGCGAGTGGATTTTGCATGCCAAGCCACTCTCCCATACATACGGGTATATAAGATGGCGGCGTGCATCCACTCATTCAGATTTCTGCTTCGGAGCTTCACCTGCAAAGCTGACTGGAACAGATCGCCGTTGGACTCTCGACTTCTGCATAGCTGGCTGCTTCCCTGCACCGATAACTTTGTATTTAGCGAAGTACCCCTCTTTGAGTGCACGCTTGTGCCGCGGTCCTTCCCTGGGCAAACCAGTGCCAAAAGAGTGATTTTTCCAACGAAGCACGGTTGTTGAGGAGTATCTTTCGAGATGTCTTTCCGACCCTGTGCTTCTGGGTGCGGTAGCTTCCTTACCTCCAATGACGGACATGATCGTTTTCTTACGTGCCTGGGCTGTAAACACGCTGAGGCGGTGTTCATGGATGGTTCGTGCATTCATTGTGAGAGTATGCTCATGGCCATCTCCTTCGTGAAGAGTCTGCCTTTGTCTTCTGCCCAGCCCAGTTCGGCAGGCCATAAGAGCTCCTCGGCTGCATTGGTTAGGAGCAATGGTGACCTGAGGATTACCGTTCGGAATGCTCCATCGGGTCAGCCCCCACGGAAGTCCGAGCCCTCTACTCGAGGTCCCGCCGAGTTGCTGAAGGACGGTGCCGGCTCGTCTCGTGGCGAGCCTAACGTCTCCTTTGGCGCTCCCGAGGAGGATAGGATGTCAATCGCTGCATCAGAAGAGGGGCTTACGCCGGATGAGGCTGATGAGTCCCCGTGGCGGCGGCTCAGTTGGAGTCAGAACCCGAACTGGCGGCCATGCTTCTCCGGGCGGCCAAGAGCATCGACCTGGAGGTGCCCAAGGCGCCTTCACCTGAGCACTCGCGACTCAACGATTGGTTTCTGGGTGCTGGTAGCGACGTTCCACCTCGCTCCACCCTGGTGCCTTTCTTTCCGGAGGTGCATGAGGAGCTTACTAAGACGTGGCGGGCTCCTTATACGGCTTGTTCACGTCTGAGCTCCTCCCTCCTCCCCACCCTGGATGGCGGTGCGGCCAGGGGGTATGTGGTGGAGCGTGCAGTTGCATTGCACCTGTGCCCGCAAAACGCCGCCACTTGGAGGAACCGTCCCCGCCTCCCGTCCAAAGCCTGTAAGCTGTCGTCAGCTCTCGCTGCTAAAGCTTACAGCGCTGCGGGCCAGGCCGCCTCCGCTTTGCATGCCATGGCCATCCTGCAGGTTCACCAGGCCAAGGCACTAAAAGAGCTGCACCCTGACCCAAGTCCTGACCCAAGGTTGATGCAGGAACTGTGCACGGCGACTGACTTCGCTCTCCGATCGACGAAAGTCACGGCACGATCCCTTGGGCAGGTGACGTCCACTATGGTGGTCCAGGAGTGGCATCTTTGGCTGAACCTGGCTCAGATGAGTGACGCCGACAAAGTCCGCTTTCTCAATGCACCAGTCTCCCAGGCCGGCCTCTTCGGGCGACACTGTCGAGGACTTTGCCCAGCAGTTCTCGGCGGTACAAAAGCAGACGGAGGCGATCAAACACATCTTGCCCCGACGTGAGTCCACCAAGCCGCCAGGTGCCCGCCCTCCATCTGCTAAGGGCGCCCCCCTGCGGCTGCGAAAGCACCTGCTCCGCTCCCTACGACAACATCTAAAGAGGCTACCCCTCTTCCCAGGTGTCGAGCTGGCCGTAGGAGAGTGGCGCAGTCTGATCAGGGTCCCGCTAAGAACACCCGCAAGTCCGCGAAGCAGCCCTGAGTTGGACGACACAAAGATGGAGGAGATTGCTGGATGGGGGACTTCAACATCTGCCCCCCCTCTCCCAGGTACCCAACCACTCACAAAAAGAGCAGTTTTCTCAGTCTCTAGGTCTGTCGCCCCGAGTTCGGTTTGTGAACGATGCTTTGCCTCCTCAGATTCAGACTCAGAGTGTGTCTTCGCCACCATCACAGGAACCAGGGGTGAAGGTAAGGGCTGCTTGCCACAGTGTGACTTTTCTCCAGAACGCTTCGTTTTCTGGGTTGGGTCACCCCCCCCACCTAAAGGACGCGTACTTTCATGTCTCGATTCTTCCTTGACACAGACCGTTTCTTCGGTTTGCTTTCAAGGGTCGGGCGTATCAGTGCAAAGTCCTCCCCTTTGGGCTAGCCCTGTCTCCCCGCATCTTTACCAAACTCGCGGAAGGTGCCCTCTCCCCTCTTTGGGAGATGGGCATCCAAATCCTCAACTATCTCGACGACTGGCTGATAATAGCTCACTCACGAGATCTGTTGTCACTCGTCCCGGAGAATGGCGACTCCAGCTTTTATGGAGTCAGTTCATCGAAGCTCAGGTGGACCTGTTCCCTTTCCCTGGAATCCTCCCACTCCCAGCTGTTTTACTCCCTGACCGAGGCCCCCCTCGGCATATATATATATATATATATATATTATTATTATTAATAATAATAATTAATTATCACCATATAAAAATAAGGTTGCTACAATTTTTACAGACATTACTGTAAATGCACATAAATGTACATCTGCATCCTAACTCAAGCTACTATCAAATGTGTATTTCTAAGAGACAAAAACATATATATATTAGTATTAATATCATTGTCACGCATACAGTCCGGGGTGCCATGGAGGGTCAGGGAGCTCGGGGAGCCATGGCGGAGCATACAGTCCGGGGTGCCATGGAGGATCAGGGAGCTCAGGGAGCCATGGCCGAGTACACAGTCCATGTGGCCATGGTGGGTCAGGGAGCTCAGGGAGCCATGGCCGAGTACACAGTTCAGGCGGCCAGGGTGGGTCAGGGGGGTAGCCCCCCCTCCAAAATTTTCTTGGGGGAACTTAGGTCATTGCTAGCCCAGGAGAGTACAGGAAGGCCGGGCTTAGGAGGCGTTGACACAGGAGGGCGCTCGGGCAGCGCCGGCTCTGGAGGGCTCTCTGGAGGAAGCTCAGGCTCAGGAGGGCGCTCTGGAGGAATGGATGGGACCAGTGGAAACTTGGGAGAGCTGGACGGGACCAGCAGAGACGAAGGAGAGCTGGACGGGACCAGCGGAGACACAGGAGAAAATAATCCACATAAATCCATAATGTCCTTAATGTTAATGTGGCTTGCCATATTTGCAGCCGGTAATCCAGAGCACGGGGGCGTGGCTGGAGTCCGTGAGCTGGCCGCGGGTTCTGGGCTGAGGATGAGGGAGGAGCTCTGGAGAACTGGGGTGAGCGAAGGAGGACCAGAGGGAGTGAGCTCGTTGGAGCAGCACGTGGAGGATGCTGGCTGGTGGTGAGCTGGAGCGGCCACATGTTCCCAGATGGGGAAAGATTAGAATCTTTCACATCAACATAGTAATTGGAATGACAAAGAGCAAGGACATGGTTGATAAATTCCGCAACCGGTTTGCGGCTATTGTCAGGAGTTATAGAACAGAACAAGTTGTCATCGTTTAGCCCCATCTGAAAACACGCGTTAGTCGTGGCGTCGCTCCAACTCACCAGGTGCAACACGCTCAGGAATTTCTCCATGTATTGCTCCAACGGCCTCACCGCCTGTTGGATGTTGAATAAAAACTCCTCAGCCCAGAACATGCTTGTTGGAGGTCGGTTCTTCTGTCACGTTGTGGTGTGCGGGGAATGAGGAGTAATGACGAGGGGGTCCAGAACATGCACATTTATTAGACAATCCACAAAAGGAACAGGAATGAACAGGAACAGCAGGGAATCCACACGCACGCAAAAGACTCAGAGAAAATACTGACATTACGACAATATAAAGTGACTTACAATGACTACTGAAAGACAATACAAGAACCAACAACCAAACGGTGAACACAACCAAACTTAAATACACAGACCAATAAGGGGGAGACAGGTGAAATCGATGAAACAGTGACGTAGTAACTGGAGACAGGTAAAGACCAAATAAGGGCATACACAAGGGGAAACACCGGAAACAGTCCACAGGGGTGTGACAATCATCAGGCAACACAAACCGCTTCCTTGATTTGAAACAATATTACTCATTAAGACATGCAGAACTAAGAAATTATTATTTTTTTCTATTAAGATATTTATTTTGTTCAGGAAAAACGACAGGAAAAAGTGTAAAGAATTAAAAAAACATTAAGCGTTTGTCATGCTCTGACCATAAAAAATAGTTTAAAGCCACAATTAACCGTTTGGTTTTTACAGCTTTCACATTGTAGCAAAAATCTACCTTTAAACTGGAATTTAAAATGAAATTAAAGGAATCATTTGATTTAGATCGAAACAAGTTTGTGAATCATTTCACGAATTGAATGATGGGCGATTCCTGTTCAAAATCAAATGATTTGCAATACACAAAGTCCCGATCTAAGTCAAATGATTCATGAATCATTAGTCAGATCAGGACTTCAGAGCGTGGATCGCAAATCATTTGACTCAGTTTGGGACTTTGGCGCGCATATGGTAAATCATTTGTTTCAGATGAGGATTTTGGAGTGGTTTCGTGAATCTTTTTTATCTGATTCTTTTTCTTAAACAGTATAAAAAAATTAAACAATTATGGCAGTACAATTAGAAAAACAAAACAAAGAGAAAAGAAAGTATACACAAATACAAATCCTTTATTAAAATTAACCGTGGTTTTACTATAGTAAAAGTGTAGTATACTTTGTAATCCTTTAGTAGTAATACTTTGCATGTGCTTCGCTTTATTTTTGCCATTTTGTTTTATTAGTGTATTTTTATTGATCTATTTATCTTTTACTAAAACTGAACTACAGTTTATTGTGAATCTTATCTGAGAGAAAAAAAAAAAAAAGGAAGTCGAATTAACTTTAATGTTCCTTTTTAATTTTCAGTTTGACTGAAATGCATTGTTAAAGCTCCGTGAATGTCTTGCCTGGTGACATGATCAGGGAGGGATTG
This sequence comes from Cirrhinus mrigala, assembly GCA_036247105.1. NCBI lineage: Eukaryota > Metazoa > Chordata > Actinopteri > Cypriniformes > Cyprinidae > Cirrhinus > Cirrhinus mrigala. The sequence continues at coordinate 578,120 of CM070011.1, read as the reverse complement.
CCAGCTCTTCCTCACCCTCTTCCTTGTCCGCTTAATAAGAACTCAGACACAGCTTTCTGTGTAGCCGTATAAAATTTGGAAGATGAAGTTGTGGTTTGAACAAGGAAGGTCTGAGGACCAAAAATAAACAGGTTCTCTTTTGAATCCTCTATACTGTGAACAGGTTATAACAGAGGTCACTTTTGGCTGGTTCCTTTTTTGGTTCACTTTAAGTGAACTGGGTTTGGTTATAAAACCCCAAAATATATCTGAAAATAACCACAGAAAGCTTGTGTGCTTGTGTTAGTAAACTAAAAAGTAAAGACCAGTCAAGACCTAAAATATTGATGAAATATTTAAAGTGCCACAATCTCATGCTTTAATGGAAAAATAGAAAGGAAGTAGGCTTGCACGCATGTGCTGTGGGTGGGAAGAATCTGAAAATCTTGTTGGATTTGTCTCTCTTTGGAGGACTCCTTCATAGTACTTAATTACTTACACATGTGGAGTATTTTTATGTCTTTAAAAACGTTCTTCTTTTTTTAAAAAAAAAAAAAAAAAAAAAGGCAGGTCTTCGATAATACTATGGCCTCTCTGTCTCCTCTCCGCAAGGGTCAAAGTTCAAGAGGATCAGACCAATTGGACACGGGCTTCTTGTCTCAAAAGGGGGTGAATTGTGCAGCTGAACTGCAAAGAAATACACTTATCTGGATCAAAGCCTAAAAAAAGTTTCATTTTAAATTCCAGAGCCAAAGACCTGCTGGTTATGCTGTCTTAACATCTATTCTCCTCCCTTGCCTGCCAGACCCCACCCTGAACAGTTTACTGACATAATTCCAGAGGTTTGAAGAATAAATATGAACCATTTGTGCTAAGAGAATTTCTCTGGTTATAATTCCAGCACATTTTAAAATGTTCCAGGGAGAAGCTGAGAGACAGAAACAGTTACATCTCCGATTTTTGAGGCAAGTACCAGATAATGGGTGTCATGTCATGAAATGGTTTTCATACATCGAGAAAAAGTATTTAATGTGATCACAGTTGAATAAAAACATTGTAAGGCCTATTAATTGTAATGATTTCATTTTCAAGGTCATTCAAACATCAAATAAATTATATAGAAAAAGCGAGCAAAGAACACAGTATCAACGGAGCTTTTTGAAACTCCCAATCAGTTAAATAATTTTGCAAATCATCAACGCAAAATGATTCACTGTTTCGAAGCGGCCCAATCGATCGCGTAGTGCGAATCAAGCCCACTGGGGATAAAAATAATTCAACAGAAGCAGGGATGCATCCCCCCTTCCCCCCACGCTAATCTCACCCTACTTATAATGATGTTTTGATTTCATTGGCAAAAATGGACATTTAACTGAGGTTTATTTATTTTAACTGAAGAAAAGATCATTTAAATGAATGAGAAAGATGAGTACCTTTTTATTTGGTTAAAATGTAAGTTAACTGTTGCTTTAATGAGCTTAAGGACCATGCGAGGTAGGCATGACTATGTTGTGACAGACATTTCACACATCTTTTTGAAGACAAAGAAGAAGAGCAAACAATTTGCACTGATTTAAAAATAAATAAATACATAAATAAACAAATAATGAGTAATAATAAATAAAACTCCAAAACATAAATGATCAGGATGCTTGTTTACAACTATTTACATTTGACATGAAACTGATTAAAAAATACCATAACTAGAAATTAACATGTTCACTTTCTGCGCTCCCGTCGTATGTCGTAACTCGTCCACCATCTCCTCCTGTGGAGTCAAACGCGCTGAATCGTGCAGCCGATGTGCTCTCACGGCAGCCCACTTGTCCCGGAGAATGGCGACTCCACCCCCAGGTGGTCCAGCTTTTATGGAGTCGATTCGCCGTTCATTTTTATGTGGACAGACAACGTAACTTTACTTTTTATGAAAAGTTGGCTTTGAAATAACAGCCCAATCAATTGTGATATAGTTCATGTTTAATTTGTTAAAGAATGACAATTTAAAATGTTAAAATATTCAAATCATGTAATGATAACTCAATTGACCCTTTATGAATATAAATATCATCACTGCACGCAGATGGGCAAACAGCATCTCTGCTGCCTGTCTCAGGTGAGAGTGGCGCTAAATGGTTAACGGCTAAATGGTTAAAAATTTCCATTTCAAATCATTTATTCAACAAACATATTTAATCAATTATATTATAATCAAAGTGGGCGCACCTAGCTTCTCACTGAAACAAACAGTGAGTGGGTCTCTGTTTTGATCGGCGTTGAAAGGGCATGCAAGTTAAACAGACTATTGTTAGACGCGAAAAACAAAAGAAATCCATCAGAGAGATAGCACGAACCTTACGAGTGGCCAAATCAACAGTTTGGTACCAAAAATGGTTCTTCTATGGCATCGCTTTTAAACTTTTAAAGCACCTTTATTTTTAAGAGTGTACAGCATTTTTCTGCTTTGCCAGTGTAAAGGTTGTGGATATAGTAAAGTGAACGAAAGAAAAATCCACGTCTCCATGGTTAAACTGTATTTCACCAGTTGTGTCATTGTAGAGTTTCCAAAGGGTTAATTGTGGATAACCAATCGAATAATGATATTCCCCAACTGCTTAAAAGTCTTTGAAGGTGACCACATTGCTCAAAACCTAATACTGTCAAAAAAGTATTTTGCATGTCTAAGGAATTGTGCTACTTCTGTAGAGATGTTGATACTGTAGTTAAAAAATAGCTAAAGGAGGCAACCCTTCCACACACCCCACAGGTGTGAGGGTTGAAAAGGCTGAGAGATGTGTGATTATCCTGACTCCATGTTCACACTTGACTGAAAATCCCAGTTGTTTTCAGTCATGGCAGTGTAATGCTCTCACTCCGGGTTCTGTGGTTTAATATATATGCAACACCATGCACTGTGTGAAAATGTATGACAGTTTTTTTTTTTTTTTTTCTTGACTTCTTTTGGACGGAATTTTTCGCCCTGCTTGGTTTTGGGATGAACAGTTTTCTGTGTCATAACATAACCTTACGTGTTTGTAAGTTTGTCTGTGTGAGATATGCTAAGCCTTATATTTTTTAAATTATTTTTTTGAATATCTGCCTTCTTATAACATATATACATGAAGTTATGCACATTAGGGTTAGACATGTTCCAGACATGTCAGGAAGTGTTGTTGTTACTCGACTGATAAGTGTTTTCCGAATTCCTGCTAGATAACTAATTGTTCCTTCAATCAGTAGAACAACACAAAGGAATATGTAACAAAAATGAAAACGGCACCCTTCCAAACTCATAATTAAATAATGCATTTAACAAAATTAAAAACAAAACGAAATAAAATAAAATTCAAGCTTTCTGTCACGAATCTGGTCGGTGTCCCGTTGTCCGCTCACCACCAGATGTCACTCTCACCTTTCCATTTCACTCTGACTGTTATGTTGCACTTCGGACTGCATCTCCCATCCTCCACCGCACTGATTGCGTCAGCCCCCGTGACCAATCAGGCTTTCTATAAAAACCCCGGTCCTCCCCAGTTGCACTTCATGGATTGTATTGTTATTGTATTGTTGTAATTCCTAGCTCCTGTTCCAAGTTCCTAGTTTTTGATCTCCCGCCTGGTTCTCTCGTTTACGTCTGTCTAGCCGCCTGCCTTGTGATTTATCGCTCTTGTTTATCGGATTATTCTCTTCGTTTGCCTGTTATATTCCTGTCTGCTCCTGTCTCGACCCTGCCTGTATGACCATGTCTTTGTCACGTCCCACAAATAAAAGCTCGCGCATGGATCCGCTCGCCTCTCGCCTCTCACTCAATGTTACAGAACAATCCGTCACAACAGGATCCAGCAGCTTTCTACCCGGACATTCACATGATATGGACACAGACAGGATTCTTTGCCGCATCAAACAAGGACCGAAAACACTGGATCAATACATCCGTGAATTTCTCTCCATTTCCAACTACTCCACCCTACCGGACTGTTTAAAAATTGAACTTTTATGTGATGGCTTAAATCAGCCTTTAAGGGCGAGGCTGAGACGCGAGGGTCCGCGTTCATCTCTCGCGGGATTTATGAACTTTGCTTTATTGTGTGTGGGCTCGCCGTGTACTGTGGAGGTCGCGAAGGAGGAATGCGACAACGCGGACATGGCAGCCGCGCGTCCCGCGCGCAGATTGGTGGTAACGCTGGATCACGACGCCACAAACAGGTTTTCCGCCTGGATCGCTCGTGAAATGGCGGCCGTGGCGGAGCGTGCTCGAGCTATGGCGACGACAGCGGTGCCCGTTCACAAAATGGCGGCCGCGCCGGAGCGCCATCATACTCAGGCGGCGACAACACAGCCCGTTTACAAAATGGCGGCGATCACAGAGCTCCGTCACGTCACAGCTGCCATACAAGAGCCATTCAAAGGTACAGTGACATTTCCTGAGTCAAGTCAAGTTTCCAAGTCAAGTCAAGCTGCAGCTGCATTTCCTGAGTCAAGTAAAGTTCCCAAGTCAAGTCACGTTACAGCAGTTGTTCCTGAGTCAAGCCATGTTGTTCAGGAGCCGAGTCCCGATACAACGGATCTCCATGAGCTAACCCAAGCTGCTGCTGTTTTTCCAGAGCCAGGTCAAGCTTCAGCCACTGCTCCAGAGTCAAGTCAGGCTACGGCTGTAGCTTCCGAGTCCAGTCAAGCTGCCAAGTCCAGTCAAGCTGCCAAGTCGAGCGACGCCAAGGCTGTTGTCCCTGAGTCAAGTCATGTTGTCCCTGAGTCAAGTCATGTTACAGCGGATTTCCATGAACCAAGCCCTGTAATAGCTGGTCGTCACAAACCGAGTCAAGTTACGGCTGATCTTCATGAGCCAGGTCAATTCACTACTGATCTTCCCGAAGCAGGTCAAGTCACAGTTGGTCACCACGAACCAAGTCACATCCTGCCTGATGGCTCAGAGCCCCATCACGCCTCGTCTGACCGCCCAGAGTCAAGTCACGCCTCGTCTGACCGCCCAGAGTCAAGTCACGCCTCGTCTGACCGCCCAGAGTCAAGTCACGTCTCGTCTGACCTTCCAGAGCCGTGCCATGCCTCGTCTGATATCCCACGATCACGGCCTATCATGATAGCCAGAGTACTGGACCCACCACAGCCTCCCGCTGCTGTTCTTCCTATAATGGCGGTTGCCATCTGGTGGGTGTGGGCCGCACACTGTGTCCCTGAGGTCACGTCTGTTCACAAGTCAACCCCTGAGGCCACGTCTGTTCACCAGTCTGCTCCAGAGCTCCCGTCTGATCTCAAGCCTGCTCCAGAGACCCACTCCGATCTCAAGCCTGCTGCAGAGCTTTCGTCTGGTCTCCAGCTTGCTCCAGAGCTCCTCTCTGATCACAAGTCTGCTTCAGAGGTCCCGTCTGGTCTCAAGTCTGCTCCAGAGGCCTTCCCCATCGGAGAAGCTGCGCCAATGTCTCCAGAGGTGTCGGCGCCTGCCGTAGAACCTCTTATGGAGGGGGCGTTAACCGCCAAACTCTCTGCTTCTCCCTTTTTCCTGTCTGCATCCTCTGTCACTGTTCTCCCCAGGTCCCAGCCTATGACGCAGCCTCCTGTTCCGCCCCGGAGGGCTGCGGCGCCTCCTGTTCCGCCCCGGAGGGCTGCGGCGCCTCCTGTTCCGCCCCGGAGGGCTGCGGCACCTCCTGCTCCGCCTCCTGTTCCGCCCCGGAGGGCTGCTGCGCCTTCTCCCCTTATTCTGTCTGCCTCCTCTGTCCCTGCTTTCCCCAGGTCCCAGACCGTGACGCAGATTCCTGTTTCGCCCTGGAGGGCTGCTCCGCCTCCGCCCTGGAGGGCCCTGGCGCCTCCTGTTCCGCCCTGGAGGGCCTCGGCGCCTCCTGTTCTGCCTCCGGTTCCGCCCTGGAAGGTCCCGGTGCCTCCTGCTCTGCCCTGGAGAGCTCCGGCGCCTCCTGCTCCGCCTCCTGCTCCGCCCTGGAGAGCTCCGGCGCCTCTTGCTCCGCCTCCTGCTCCGCCCTGGAGGGCTCCTGCGCCTCCTGCTCCGCCTCTGGCTCCGCCTGAGGGCTCCGCGCCTCTGCTCTGCCCTGGAGGCTCCTGCGCCTCCTGCTCCACCTCCGGCTCCGCCCTGGAGGGCTCCTGCGCCTCCTGCCTCCGCCCCTGGAGCTCCGCCCTGGAGGGCTCCTGCGCCTCCTGCTCCGCCTCCTGCTCCGCCTCCGGCCCCGCCCTGGAGGGTATCTGCTCTGTCGGTCCTGCCTCAATCTCTGGGGCCCCCACATGGACCTGGCCATGGACCTGGCCATGGACCTGGCCCTGGACCTGGCCCTGGACCTGGCCCTGGACCTGGCCCTGGCCCTGGCCCTGGCCCTGGCCCTGGCCCTCCAGCCCTCGCCCTGTCTCGCTCCCACCCCACCGCTCCCCTGGACTGTTGTTCCCTTCGAGCGTCTGGAAGCCACTCCTTGGGGGGGGGGCTATGTCACGAATCTGGTCGGTGTCCCGTTGTCCGCTCACCACCAGATGTCACTCTCACCTTTCCATTTCACTCTGACTGTTATGTTGCACTTCGGACTGCATCTCCCATCCTCCACCGCACTGATTGCGTCAGCCCCCGTGACCAATCAGGCTTTCTATAAGACCCCGGTCCTCCCCAGTTGCACTTCATGGATTGTATTGTTATTGTATTGTTGTTATTCCTAGCTCCTGTTCCAAGTTCCTAGTTTTTGATCCCCCGCCTGGTTCTCTCGTTTACGTCTGTCTAGCCGCCTGCCTTGTGATTTATCGCTCTTGTTTATCGGATTATTCTCTTCGTTTGCCTGTTATATTCCTGTCTGCTCCTGTCTCGACCCTGCCTGTATGACCATGTCTTTGTCACGTCCCACAAATAAAAGCTTGCGCATGGATCCGCTCGCCTCTCGCCTCTCACTCAATGTTACACTTTCTCCATGGTGTCTCACAGCTGTAGTGATTGCCCAAATCATTAACAAAAGCTGAGAAGGAGAGACCATAGACCAGACATAAACATTTACACAAAAGTGAATTCAACAATTCGTATGCCCATACACTCCCTTTGTTTAGAAACTGGATCAGGGCAAGAAGCGAGACGTGTCTCCATCAGCACTACAACATTGCTTCCCTGCATATTGCTTGGGCTTCGGTGACATTCACTCATTGATGTGCATTAGCCGGATCCCAATTAGCAGCCTGCGAAGGGGAGAGAAGAACAAAAAAACAAACACACGACACACGATATAAGGACGTATTGCCTCCAGAGATCTCACAAGTGTAACTTAATACATCTGCAGAATGCAACATTATTTATTCAAAAATAAAGTGGCAATAAACAAATGAAACAGTACAATACTCTAACCCTGGTTTCACAGACAAGGCTTAAGGTTAGTCCTAGACAAAAAAAAAAAAAAGCATGTTTGAGCTGCCTCAACTGTATCTTAAAATATGTCAGTGCCATTGTTCTGTCTCAAGATGCACACCTGTAACATTTTCTTCTAAGGCATTTCCATAAAGCTGCTTAAATATCTTATGTTTAACTAAGGCCTAGTCCTGGATTAAGCTAAACTCTGTCTGTCAAATGGGGCCTAAGGCACTTACATGGTTAAAAAGTTAAAAAAGCTTTTAATAAACTGGCCTATTTCATTATAAAATTGTTGGCCAACGCATTTCGCCTTGGCACATCCTTTCTCAGTGCTTGTTTTCTAACCGATTACATAAATAAATCACAGCTATTTGTTTATTACACAGTATTAATGCATAACGTGGGGACAGCCTACCTGACATGAAGCAGAGTGTAAAAGTATTGCATATCTCCCTTATACCAAGGTCACTTGCTAACAGTGATGTGTTAAAGCTGATTTTTGTAGTGCAAAATTTGTCTGGAAGTGTTAAAAACAATGGGTAATTTTTGTTGGTTATTTTAGCTATGGCCTACAGGTAGTATCTAGCATTCCGGCTGTTATAGAGAGATTAAGTAGTTTGATAAAATTATAATTATCTGAATACATTAGCAAGAATTATGCAGGTAATTCCCCCATGCACACATCTCTCTTTCACATAGCATGCAGTGAAAGTAGTGTCTACGGTAGGTGTGGAAGAGTGCTGTTGAGCTGTGGGGCGTTAATGTATCCTCTCAGCCTTGAGCATGAATAATGACATCTTCCTTAACATTATAGATAAAGTCAACAAATTGGTTGAGCATGGCATTATCAATGATGATCTATTCTGTTCTCCCTCTATCAATGCCACCCAAACGTTCCGGCATTTCCTGCAATGTTCCTTGGCTTGATCCTGTGGGTCACCCAGATTATCTATCAAATTTGGTCACCATTTTTGGACTTTCAACTAATATTCATCCTTGCATTCTGTTGATCTTGACTCTGACTTGCCCCTGGCGCCTTTGCTATGGTTTGCACTGCATCTCCGAGAACAAGAACGAACTGAAAAGATTTATTCATGCTTTGCTTTCAAAAACTGGTATGTTGCTGTAAGACCACATTGAATGAGATCTTAACAATGAGATTTTTTTTTTTTTTTTTTTTTTTTTGATTTCCTTAGACCAGGGGGGTGTTTTATAAAACAAGTTTACCAAATAAGCCAGGCTTATTTCAGTTAGTCTGACTTATTTTGAGCCAAAAATTTTATTTACCCTGCTGAAAAAAACAGCTAAAACCAGCTTAAGCTGTTTGGCTGGTTTTAGCTGGTTTAAGCTGGAAGTAGCTGGTTTTAGCTGGTCTCCCAGCCTGGCCTAGCTGGTTTTAGCTGGTCTCCCAGCCAGGCTGGTTTTAGCTGGAAGTAGCTGGTTTTAGCTGGTCTCCCAGCCTGGCCAGGCTGGTTTTAGCTGGTTTAAGCTGGAAGTAGCTGGTCTTAGCTGGAAGTAGCTGGTCTTAGCTGGTCTCCCAGCCTGGCCAGGCTGGTTTTAGCTGGTTTAAGATGGAAATAGCTGGAAGTAGCTGGTCTTAGCTGGAAGTAGCTGATCTTAGCTGGTCTCCCAGCCTGGCCAGGCTGGTTTTAGCTGGTTTAAGCTGGAAGTAGCTGGTTTTAGCTGGTTTAAGCTGGAAGTAGCTGGTTTTAGCTGGTCTCCCAGCCTGGCCAGGCTGGTTTTAGCTGGTTAAGCTGGAAGTAGCTGGTTTTAGCTGGTCTCCCAGCCTGGCCAGGCTGGTTTTAGCTGGAAGTAGCTGGTCTTAGCTGGAAGTAGCTGGTCTTAGCTGGTCTCCCAGCCTGGCCAGGCTGGTTTTAGCTGGTTTAAGATGGAAATAGCTGGAAGTAGCTGGTCTTAGCTGGAAGTAGCTGATCTTAGCTGGTCTCCCAGCCTGGCCAGGCTGGTTTTAGCTGGTTTAAGCTGGAAGTAGCTGGTTTTAGCTGGTTTAAGCTGGAAGTAGCTGGTTTTAGCTGGTCTCCTAGCCTGGCCAGGCTGGTTTTAGCTGGTTAAGCTGGAAGTAGCTGGTTTTAGCTGGTCTCCCAGCCTGGCCAGGCTGGTTTTAGCTGGTTAAGCTGGAAGTAGCTGGAAGTAGCTGGTTTTAGCTGGCCTCCCAGCCTGGCCAGGCTGGTTTTAGCTGGTTAAGCTGGAAGTAGCTGGAAGTAGCTGGTTTTAGATGGTCTCCCAGCCTGACCAAACTGGTGTCCATTTGACCTAATTACAAATTAATCAGTTTGTTTCACTTACTGACAAGGTTCAATTCAAGGTAAGTTTAGTATCATAATCAGGCAGGCTAGATGATACACCTTAAATTATTCTAGTTGTTAATGATAATATATCTGAGAAGAGTCTTAAATAAATTGTAGTATAAAGTATAGCATAAAATCAAGCTAGCACTCAAAAAAATCAGCATAGAACTCAAATCAGATTAAATTATTGTCTGAAGAAATACATTCACCATAGTTGTATGACCAAATATAGTCAGCTGTTTTATTTTTAAGGAGTGTTTCGGTATTAGATAGACTTTTACACAAAATATAAATTAAACAAACACAGTCTTTATATAATAGATAACAATCACCTGCAATTAAAAAAAAACACTAGGAGAAAAAAAAAACAGTATCTTTAACAAGAAATGCTTAAAGCGTAATCTGATCACGTGGTGGTTTGACGCAAACGTACAGCATATTGCTGTAAATTTTAAATCTACAGAGGTGGGATTTTCTTCAACGGTCGACATTCGGGAGCAGCAATAAGTACGATTCACAACTGCAGTAAGTGATTTATTTCACTTTTAATTTTTCATGCTTGGTAACTGCAGTAGGGTCTACATTCGCGGTAACCGCAGATTAACGAATCCTCCGTCCGCGGTGTGCGAGGGAGACTTGTGCCGGGTTTAAGGAGCGCGGTCGCGGGAGGATTTCACACATTCCCCGGCCTCATAGCGGCTATAGGCGGAAAATCTCTGGGTTCCTACGGTAATATAATTACACGCTTCACTGACAACAGTTGTGATTCACGGGAACGTCGTGTTGTTTAGCACACTTTCTCGTTAGTATTTTATGATGTAAATCAAATTTGCACAAGCAGTCATCTGTAAACACGGGCGCCGAAATGAAACGCGTGACGTTACTTAAGTCTCGCAACTCACGGTCATCCCGCTCACGGAGGATGTAAACTGTAACTTAAACTCTGAACGGTGCTGTTAAAGCGGTTAACGTAAGCAGAGAGACGTGCGAGAACCTTTGATAATTTGCTAATTCGCTTATTGTTTGATTGTAATGCTTTTTGCTAACTTTGGTTTAAAGAATGAGTTAATCCAGCCCATCTTCCTGTCTGGCCTTTTCGCAGCATATATTCACTCCGGAGTAACTTTACCAGGGGAGACAGACGGAGATTTGGAGTTCATTCAAAGGTAATGGTTGCATTCTAAGAATTTAAATACCTGAATTTTACATGTAGATATTTTAGAAGATGTTTCTCAACTCCAGAAGAGAGACGAATTTTAAGGGAGAATGATTCAGATATCTCAAAAGCTAAAACTAATGTGAATTACATATTGTTTGTTTCCTGACTGATTTGTAGATATTACAGAGGAGCTAAGAAGTCGAAAGGAAAAGTGCCATCTATAACAACAGGGCAAATGGTACAGAAGAGACTGGTTGAAGTCAACTCAAGTTGCCACCCTTCTTTGCAAAGTGAAGGATTGTCAGCAGAATTTCTGAAATGTAAGACATACACACATACCAAGATCTCCTTTTTCCTTTTATTATATTCTTTTATTATCTACATTGCCATTCAATAGTTTGGGATTAGTACAATTTTTTTTTTTTTTTTTAATTAAATAAGTCTCTTCTGTTAATCAAAGCTGCATTTAATTGATCAAAAATGCAGAAAATTAATTGAAAAAAAAAAAAGTAATGTTGTGAAATATTATTGCAATTTAAAATATAGATTTTTTTGTCTATTTTAATATACTTTAAAATGTAATTTATTTCTGAATTTTCATTTTTCGTGATGTCTTTTCATTACGCCAGTCTCACAGAATAGAATAGAATATAAATATTTTTTTTTTTGGAACCTATGATACTTTTTTCAGGATACTTTCATGAATAAAAAAAGTTTTTTTGTTGTTTTTTTTTTTTTTTTTTACTTTTATCCAACAAGTATGTGTTAAACTGAAATTGATAGTAAAGACGTCTATTGTTAGATAAGATTTCTATTTTCTGTTTTCTATTTGTTGAGAGGTAATCTAATTTTTCTATTCATTCATGCATGCACTATATGTAATCATTTGGCCTGCCCATGACTAAAAATTTCTGGTCAACTAGTAGTCATTTATTTTTAAGAGATTAGTCGACTAATTGCATATTAATAAACTATATAATTTATAATAATGAACCTTTAATTGCCTATAGCCCATCAGCGCTCAAGCGCACACAAAGCTTGCCACAGAACACTGGCAGAAGTAATGATTATGAATGTGTCAGGTAAAGAAAACAGCGAAGACGACTGCATTAACATTATAATAATTCATTAATATGTGTTTTCTGTATTTTTGGCTGCAGTGATAAAGTCGATAACACTTGTCATCTCCACAGTGGATGTGCACGTTTGATTGAATGGGTTACACAATCTGAAAATATTTGTTTTCCATTTCCACATTTCGCTTTCTATAGATACATTTTTTCATGTCTGTGAAGTAAGCATGGAGTTTCTGTTTTTTTGACACCCTCAAGTTCATATATATATATATATATATATATATATATATATGTGTGTGTATGTATGTATGTATATATATATGTGTGTATGTATGTATGTATCTATGTATACACACACTTCCATTTGGATATATCAATTTTATCTTTATTTTAGCAATAAAAGGAACAACTATCAGGGGCATGTTTCTAAATTATTGCAGGCTATGTCTGGGATAAAAAAGGAAAATATGCAACAAAGACATGACACTATAGTTTGTTTGTTTTTAAGTAGTTTTACTTGTTGAAAATTAATAATCTAAATTATTTATTTTTTAAGTCTGTTTCAGTGACTGGCGGAAACAAAAGGAGCCTGAAAGAAGAGAGAGAGAAAAGAGGGAGAAACAAGTGGGGCATTACATATCCCAAAAAAATACAAGATATAATAAAAAGAAAAGAAAAATGAAAATGCATAATATGTTTAGAATTCTGTTATTGTTCATCTTCACCATTAATTCTTAATATAGTTTTAGAATTGTAATCATTCCAATTCTTTTGTAAATATTTTGTAAATATTTGTTATTAAAGGGGCTGTAAGATCAAATAAAAATCGTTTTAATGGTTCCTTGTGGTCCTGCAGATTATTAAAAGTAAACATATTACTTATTTGTTGCATTATTTGTCAGGAAAATTGAGGCAGACACTATGTAATCAATCCATCATCAAACATTTTGACCAGCTAAGACCAGCCTGACCAGCTTAAACCAGCTAAGACCAGCCTGGCTGACCAGCTTGACCAGCTAAGACCAGCCTGACCATCTTAAACCAGCTAACCCAGCCTGGCTGACCAGCTAAAACCAGCTAAGACCAGCCTGACCAGCTTAAACCAGCTAAGACCAGCCTGACCATCTTAAACCAGCTAAGACCAGCCTGGCTGACCAGCTAAAACCAGCTAAGACCAGCCTGACCATCTTAAACCAGCTAAAACCAGCTAAGACCAGCCTGACCAGCTAAGACCAGCTTGACCAGCTTAAACCAGCTAAGACCAGCCTGACCAGCTATGACCAGCTAAGACCAGCCTGGTTGACCAGCTAAAACCAGCTAAGACCAGCTAAGACTAGCCTGACCAGCTAAGACCAGCCTGACCAGCTATGACCAGCTAAGACCAGCCTGGCTGACCAGCTAAAACCAGCTAAGACCAGCCTGACCAGCTTAAACCAGCTAAGACCAGCCTGACCAGCTAAAACCAGCTAAGACCAGCCAGGCTGACCAGCTAAAAAATGTGGCCAAAACCCCTCTAAAACCAGCTTGAAAAACCAGCTATGACCAGCCTGGGAGACCAGCTTAAACCAGCTTGACCAGCTTAAGCTGGTTTAAGCTGTTTTTTTCAGCAGGGTATGAAACACCCTCCAGTAGAAGGGTTTACCTTTTTCTTTATCTTTACCTTTTTCTTTTATTTTTGCCAAGAATTTATAGATAAGGTCAAGGTGCTTCACAGTAAATGTCAAGAGTGTGCTGAAAGTGAACAGTGGCTCAATCAGTCGTTTTAAGGTTGAAAGGGGTGTCAGAAACGGTTGTTCTTTGTCTGACATCTTATGAATTTCAGATAAAGGATCCACACTTAATGTATCTTCTTAATAAATTGAAGATTTTATTTTTGCAAAAGAGCAATCAACAATCAGACGTTTCGGCAGCAAGCCTTCTTCAGTGAATCATACGTGACACTTCCCATCTTTTTTTTTTTTTTTTTTTTTTTGAAGGTCCAATGATCTCCAGGTAGCAAGTCACATGACAGGTGTTACTGGTCACAAATTCAATTGACCAATCAATCTAGTAATGTAATGAGGACTCGTAGGAAGCGTGTAAGATCCAATTGCGAGCTTTATTAACAGATCGTAGTCAAGACAGGCAGGGTCGATAACCAAACAAACAGTAATATCCAGGGCAAGGCGAGAGCGTAAATCCAATAAACAGGCAGAGTCCAAAACCAGAGAGAGCAGTCCGAAAAGTAACAAATAAACAAGGAAATGAAACCAGACAAAACTATGGCAATGAACGAGGCAAAACTGTGGCAAAAACAAAGACAAAACTATGACAAGAAACCAAACCGTGATAATCAAAAAACAGGGCAATGAAAACAGGAAAACGCTTGGTAGAGTCCGCATGAGCAAAACAATACTTCGCGAGTGTCTGTTTGGCATGGCCTGCCTTTAATGGCTGCTAAACAGGAAGCTACCAGCGAAGCAGCAGAGGGAGCAGCAACAGTCAGTCAGTGGGTGAGGGCTCCCTCTGCTGGCGTGGCGTTACAAGTAAATTAAGAACAAGCAACAAGAACAATTATTACAAAACAATCAAAATAACAGTACAAGCGCAAAACATGCGGCACTACTTATCAAAAATTCACCAAACAAATTTTTTTGAAAAAGTAATGTGTTGCTCATTATAAATTATAAATCATTATCATAAAGCCGCTCATTTGTCAATATCACTGCCCACTATAGGCAAGGCAAAGCAAGTTTATTTATATAGCACATTTCATACACAAAGGTAATTCAAAGTGCTTTACATAAAAGAAAGTAGAATAATCATAAAAACAATAATTACAACAATAAAACATTTTAAATTTTTTTTTAAATGATTTAAAAATTGATTTAAAATAAATTTAAAATAGAAAAATAGAAAAGAATTGTACATAGTGCAATCAGTTCAGATGTAGCACAGTGCTCATTCAGTAAATGCACAGCTAAACAGAGGAGTTTTGAGTATAGATTTAAATGTAGCTAATGTTTTAGCACATTTGATCTCTTCTGGAAGCTGATTTCAACTGCGGGCAGCATAATAGCTAAAAGCGGATTCCCCTTGTTTTCTAACTCAACGGTCCTACGGTCCAGGTCACTATGATCCATTTGAGTTTCAGCTGCGTCGAAACGCTATGGGGAACGCCTCCAGCGTGACTACGCTCTTAAACACGTGTGCATACAGTCCAATGGAGAAGCGAGACATCACGGGTGGGGTGACGTATAGACCAGGAAGCTTAAAAGCACATGTGGTGTGTGGAGCCGGCAGCTTCTGACTTTCAGCAAGCGCTCTGAGTGTATGTGTCACTCTGTGTTTTGTGCCAGTTTGCACAGCTTTTATTTGAGATTATCACTATGTCCTACAAAGCAGCGGCATTTTAGACTGTGTGCCTCTATGCCCGCACTATTTTAAGTGGGGATACACAGTCGATTTGTTGTCTGTTTGGGAGCGAAGCATGGGAGTCAGTTCTCGAGGGAGCTGACTGCCCGCGTTTGCGGATGGGTCCGCCCTCTCTCTGCCTTTCTCCCTAGATCTAGCACTCTTTCTCGGGGCTCAGAAGCCTGCGGTGTGGTTCTTCCCCCTTCTGAGTGAGAGCTCGTGCTGCTGTGGCTATCTTTCTCCGAGGAGATTGATGCTGTTTGCATATGAGCAGACTCGTTTCTACCTGCCCTCACTTCTAAAAAAAAAAAAAAAAAAAAACAGGGGCGGGGATTTCCGCGATTTATGTGTAGTTTGTTTGGGAGTTGAGCATGCACAGTCTGCCCTTGAGGGGGCGGGCTGTGTCCATTCATAAATGTGTTCATTCATATGTCACAAACGCCGTGCATCTTGAATGTTTAGCTCTTCTCCCATTGTCAAGTGTGTGGATGCTGCTGTGGCTCATCTGTGACTCCAGGGCATCTGCATACGGAATCTTATTGACATTTTGTCGATATTAGCTTATTGACATTAGCTTGTCGATATTAGATATTTTGAGCAGTGGCGGCTCAGCATCAAGATGTCGTCCTCGCCCATATGAAAGAACTGGGGCGACTGAACGCGGAGAAAAGTGTGCTTTCTCCATTACAGAGAACCACTTATCTAGGCATGGTGTGGGATCGACCACGATGCAGGCACATCTTTCTCCTGCTCAGATCGAGTCATCCTCGCGGCAGTCAAGAGAGTAAAAGTAGGCCGGGCACTCACTCTGAAGCAGTTTCAACAACTGCTGGGTCTGATGGTAGCTGCGTCCAACATGATACCTTTTGGCCTGCTGTACATGAGACCCCTGCAGTGGTGGCTCAAGACCATGGGGTTCTCCCCGAAGGGAAACCTGCTTTGCATGATCAAGGTCACACGGCGATGCCTACGTGCCTTGGACATATAGAGGAAGCCTTGGTTCCTGTCTCAGGGCCCGGTGCTGGGAGCTCCTTGTAACGCTAGCGACGGATGCGTCTCTCACCGGTTGAGGAGCGGTCATGAGTGGCCACCCTGCCCGTGGTCTGTGGAGTGGTTGCCATCTCACGCGGCACATCAACTGCCTGGAGATGCTGGCCATGTTTCGGGGAAACACTTTCTCCCGGACCTAAGAGACCGCCATGTGTTGGTGCGCACCCACAACACAGCATTGGTCTACCACATCAACCACCAGGGAGATCTGCGTTCGCGCCCCTTGTACAAGCTGGCGCACCAGATGCTTGTGTGGTCCCAGGACAAACTCCTCTCGCTGAGGGTAGTTTGTGTCCCTGGGCACCTCAACATGAGAGCAGATATCCTGTCGAGGCAGGGGCCGAGGCCTGGGGAATGAATGCTTCACCCCGAGATGGTGAAGCAGATTTGGAGATGTCCCCTCTCAGTGTCCCCTCTGGTTCTCTCTGACTCATCCAGCTCCCGGGAGCTTTGGAGAGAGTGTGCTGGAATGGGGTCCTTCCACTCCCAGTAGGCCAATACTGGCCGGCCCGAGTATGGTTCTCGGGACCTGATTCCCTTCTCGACGGCTCTCCATGGAGATTCCCGTCAGGAGGGATCTCCTCTCTCAGGCGGGGGGCACCAAGAACCCCCTGCCCGGAGTTGTGGAAGTTGTGGGTGTGGCCCCTGAGGGAGCACACCTCATAGCTTCCGGTCTCTCAACCGAGGTTGTTGAGACCATCCTCCAATCCAGAGCTCCCTCTACGAGAAAACTGTACGGCCTGAAGTGGAGACTCTTCACTTCATGGTGCGGACACCGCCAGCGGGACCCAGTTAACTGCCCGGTTGGTACAGGGCTGGAGTTTCTGCAGGATCAGTTCTCCGCAGGGTTAGCCCACTCCACCCTGAAGGTCTACGTGGCGGCTATTTCGGTCTACCATGCCCCTCTGGGTGACTCCTTAGTGGGTAGGAACCCCCGGTTACACTTTTCCTCCGCGGTGGACTGAGGATGAGGCCTCTGGCCAGGTGTAGCTTTGCTATGTGGTGATTGGGTTGCTATTCCATAACCTTGAGTCCTCTGATCCCCTGACTTGGGGGGTTTGTTAGTCTCTCAACAGTAGCAAAAAGAGTGTGAGTGTTGTTTAGGTTACTGTTTATAAGGTTTGAGAAGAACTTCTGTCTTGCTGTGGTTAGTTCCACATTGAAAGCATGAAGGCTGTCTTTATAGATGCTATAGTGAATTTCAAGTTTTGTCTTCCGCCACATCCACTCAGCTTTTCTGCATTGTCTTTTCATACTCTGTACTGCTGTTGATTTTCTCCAAGATGATTTTTGTCTGCCAGTTGTCTTACTGACTTTCACAATGTCATCAATGACATTCTTAACTTTTGAGTTAAAGGAATCCAGGAGAAGATCAACAGAGTCTGCAGAAATGCTTGGCATTGAAGATATAGCCTTCATAAATAGCACACTAGCGTTTTTGTTAATACATCTCTTTCTGACAGAGACGGATCTAGATTCAGTGGTAGCAGAGATCAATATATCAGAGAATACAGAATAATCAGATAGCGCTACATCCTTAATGACAATGGATGAAATGTTTAGACCCTTACTGATGAGTAGATCTAGAGTGTGTCCACGATTGTGTGTGTGTCCATGCACATGCTGAATCAGGTCAAAAGTGTTTAAAATGGTTATAATTTCTTTAGTGGTTTTGATTTCTGCATTTTTTATGTAAATATTAAAATCCCCTGCAATAGCAAAACAGTCAAACTCTGAGGAAATCATTGATAACAGTTCTGTGAACTCTTCAACAAAGGCTGGAATATTTTGGAGGCCTGTAAATAATGATAAATAGAATTTGTGGAGCACCTTTTAGCACAATCCCTAGATATTCAAAAGACAAGTACTGACCAAATGGCACTTGCTTGCATTGATAGACATCTTTAAAAAGAGCATCTACACCTCCACCTCTCCTAACAGCTCTGCAGACACTTATGAAAGTAAATTTAGGAGGGGGTGTTTCATTGAGGACTGTTGCACTGCAGCTGTCTTCAAGCCATGTTTCATTTAGAAACATAAAATCCAGTTTGTATGTGGTTCAGTCATTGATCAGAAATTATTTATTTCTTAGTGAGAGAATGTTTAACAATGCTAACTTGATGGCATTACTTTTTGTTTCTAGAGCAGTCTTAGTTTGATGCCTAATAGGCCACAGATTAGATGGGTCAGCTGTACGGCTTGAGAAGACCTTAAACTTTCTATCATGTGATAAAACAGAGATAGAGAAAGCTACAGCCATACTGGGTTCCCGCTTGCTCTGTAAACATTCCCGAATGTTGCTGCTATCATAGCGGGGACTCGACGCATATCACTGAGAGCTGTTATCAGTAGTTTTTGGTTCACCTATAGCAGATGGAGGAGGGTTTGGGCCCTGGCGTTGTGGCAGAGAGCTCTCAAAGGAGGAGGAGGGCGAGCTGGACCCACAGGTTTTGGTGGTTGTGGTGCCCGCCGTTTTTTAGTTGATATCTGGGGGCTTGCAGCAAAAGAGTGGGAGAGTCTGGTTCCAGCATATACCAGTTCCTCCATTTTCTGTGAGAAGCTTAGAAGTGGAAATGCTGGAGAGAGGGATAATGTGTCTGGTGAGCGGGGCTCTGGCTCTGGTGTTTCTGGCAGCTGAAATATGTTGTCCTGGCTTCCTTGGCTGTTTACCAGAAAGTCTTCCTTTAGCGCTGAGTCTTGGAGCTGTTGTAGTACGTCGCAGTCTGTCTGTGATGAGCTCAGTGGGCAGGGCTTAGCTGGGATGGTGTCCATGAGCAGTGCTTGTTGTGGCTGTGTGGTGTTGTCAGTGTCCTTGTGGGATGTGTCGACCACATGACGACTCTGAAGCCGATTTGAAGTCCTGTGGTCACTCATACTTTGACCTGGTGTGTGTGTGTGTGTGTGTGTCATTCATGTTGGGTGGACTCACACACTCTACTAAAGGATGACGGAGTGAAAAATAGATGTTGTCCTTTAGCACTCTTGCACCAAGTGTGTTTGGGTGGAGGCCATCCAGTTTAAACAGTTGTCTATGGCCCCAGAAAAGATTGAAGTTGTCGATGAAGTTGTCTCTTTTTAGACTGCAGGTTCTTTGTAGCCATGTATTCAGCCTAAGCAACCGTGAAAACATGTTGGTTCCCCTTGCTGGGAGTGGTCCACTGATGAATGGTTGAACTTCAAGTCTTCAAAGTGTTTCAATGAGTTCACTGAAATCCTTCTTTAGGAGTTCTGAGTGCTCTTTCCGAATATCATTCTTCCCCACATGGATGATGATTTGATTTGCAGTCTTGTGCTTTATTAGAATGTTCCGTAGTTCCTTGTTCACGTCATAGATGGTTGCTTGAGGAAAGTAGCATGTAGTTGTAGTCCTGCTACTGATATTTCTGATAATGGAGTCACCCACTATCAGAGTCCTGGGCTTGGCTGCGCTCCAAGCTGAATGCTGCTGTCTGATCGACCTTAAGTGCCTGTTTGTAGCGATGTTAGCTGCTGGCTAATACGATCCATGTTCAATCACATTTGGGGATTCCTCACCCATTCATTATTGCTTCAAATCTGGTAAAAGGTGGTAAAATACCAGTTTTTGCAAGCCTTATCATAGCCATATCTGGGGTAGAGGATGCTACCACAGCAATACAAGATACTCGTGACAATCTGATGTCTTGAGTCTCTTTGGGTCTCGCTCCCTGTTTGTGCCATCAATTAGTGTGTCGATCAGTTTCGGCTTGTTCCTCTACACTTATAAACTGTTGAGATTCACTAGATTCACGGGACTCACCGGCTGTATGCTGAGCGGGTCCGTGACGATGGTCTGCTGAGTGTTCCGCCTGTTTTGGAAGTCCAGCAAGTAACTTTGTTTCAAGAACCACAATCCTTTGTAGAAGTCTGTGGCAGTTTGTGCAGCAAGTAGATTCCAGAAGAGGCTGAAGAGGCATTTTCTTTCTCGTCTGTTGAAAGTAGGCAGCTGTATTTTCCCGTATCCTGAATGTAAACTGCTGGCAGTGGGAGGCAAATATTCTCCTTTTTCGTAGTATTATTCCAGTCACAAGAAGTTTTTAATCTAGTGTTCGTGCCAAAAATGTGTTGTTTGAGCACTGTGCTGATCTGCTGAGGTTAAAATATGAGAAAAGTATATAAACAGGGAGCAATGCGTGAAGCAGTAAGCAAGAGCATCCGAACAGTAGTAAAGCCAGAAGTACTGTAACCAAACAATAAAGAATAATCAAACAATAAAGAATAAACAACTGTTCACTGTGCTGCTCAGACTACATGACTTGCTGTCTGTTTTGAAGTCGCTGTGGTGTTCACACTACATGACACTACGCAAATGATCCACAACAGGGGGTCACACACTACACGAGCTGACAACAACCAATGACTCTATTCGGCCCCTAAACCACATTTTGTCATGAAAATACACGTGAGAAGTGGAACGGGAATGACGCGAAATGATGTGAAACAGGAGTTGTTTGTTTGAAAATGGACGTCTGTCTGTCCTGAAAAAAGTTGCTATTTCTTGCATCCACACTTTTCTTAAAGCCATGCTGCTGCTCCCATTTTTTTTTTCTTTTTTCTGTGACCTCAACCAATGCCTTCCTTTCTCATTGGCTGTCAGACTCTCATCGAGCATGCTAGATATTTGTCTGGCATCAGTGAGGTGTCAGCGAGCGTCGCTGATACGCTGTTGAGTAGTTCACACATAAAGATCGTGTGCTGATCGCCCACTGATTTGCCTCCCGATCACAGCCCGACCTGTCTGCAAGCTCGTTGACTTGCAAATTGGGATTAAAATTCTGTAGTGTGAACTTGGCATTAAAGAAAACAAAAAAGATCAAAATATTCATTGAAGGGGTCATCGGATGGAAAACTCACTTTTACATGTTGTTTGAATGTAAATGTGTTGGCAGTGTGTGTACACCACCGCCCTATTATGATAAAAATCCACACAGTGGAATTTTTGTAATCTTTATAAGAAATATCCCCTTTTTCAAATCAAGCCATTCTTAGCTTCTTGTCAGTGTGACGTCACACCAACAAAGGCCACTCCCACGATTGACCCGACTGTCTAACCTTAGACCTGCCCTGATGAGCTGTGAACAGTTTGACTCTGGGTGCAGGGGAAAACAAGAATGTCTCAGATTGAGTGATTGAGGTGTTTTGTTGTTGAATGTAATAATGATCATAGCAGTCATCATTTATTCCCGACATCTGAGCCGCTGAAGACTCAGTGGATTAACGCTACTTTCATTTTAGAAGGAAATGCGCCCGGGGATCTATATAAATGTGTCTATGTTCGTGCGAATCATTCGTGATGCAGCTTCACCTACAGCAGAAGTGAGTACAACGGTTTCCATGCAAATCATCTTTCTTAATGTGCTAGTTAGCAAGTTTTGCAGCTAAATGTGGCTAAAGTAAAAAGAACGGCTCATCACCCCACAGTAGAGAGGAGCAGGGTGAGCAGAGCTCATTAGCATTTAAAGGACCATGCAATAGAATTGCTCTCTCTGGACAGGGCTGATTT
The DNA here is from genome assembly GCA_036247105.1 of Cirrhinus mrigala. Taxonomy (NCBI): domain Eukaryota; kingdom Metazoa; phylum Chordata; class Actinopteri; order Cypriniformes; family Cyprinidae; genus Cirrhinus; species Cirrhinus mrigala. Next base: position 556,297 of record CM070011.1, on the reverse strand, counting down.
TGACAAGGTAAAAAGGGTGTGTTTGTTTGTTTGTTTGTTTGTTTTACACTACCACTGAGAAATTTTAACCAAAGTATGTTATAGACTTCTCATTAAGACCCTAAAGAATCATATCAGCTTGTGGAAAATGGCCATCTGATGACCCCTTTAAGACCCAAGGGAGACATGATTTTTAATCGATACATCCAATAAGCTTCTTGTTGTAAAGGTTTTTCCTCTGTTACAACCTCTTTTACAAACTATTGCTTTTTTGATACCTGTACAACTTAAATCCTTAATATCATGATTATAGTCATAAAAATGCCTTGCAATTGGTGAATTTCCATTACCATCATTATTAAATTATTATTTTTTTTTTAAAACAAGTAAAATTATCTTCCATTGGGTGGGTGGGGTAAGTAATACACCTAAAACTAAATTATTTTTTTTTCTTACCCCACTGGCAGATCATTTGACTTATTTTTAGCAAAATACACTTAATTTGGATTTTTTTTCCCTAAATAACTAAATTCTGAAAACTAAATATCTTGTGTCATTTTGCTCATCTAGTAAATGGATCTTGATTTAAGAATTTCTTCTAGAAACAAGACAAAAAAAAAAAAAAAAAATACTAAGTATTTTAGGTTTGTGGTTTAAAGGGCCACGGTCAAAAAAGTGATGGGATTTATTAATGGTAACTGATGTGAGCAGAGAACCGAGATCGATACCAGCTCCAGATTCAAAGACTACTGCATGAGAAAGAGCTGGAAAAGGTGTCACAGTGGATATACACTCTGGAGGCATCCTTGCTGATAAATCCTCTACCTGACCAGTACGGGATGCTAAGAGAGGAGGGTGGAAAATAATTAGGAAAAGAAGAGGTAAGCCTCGGCTTGCAGAGGCGTTCTCCCCTTATGATCTGCACTGGATAGATGAAAAGCAGTGAAAAGGTTTATTCACCCCATGCTGGCAACCTGGATGTCTGATATTTACAGATAATGTAACAGTTTCCTTTCATGTAACTTATTCACAGAGGGTTCTGGCTAATGAATTTGTTACAGTGGAGTGTGGGAAGTCAACGATTTTAACAAGACAAGTAAATTATCTATGGCCAAAAATTAATCATTACAATAATTTAAATTTACCAATGGTTATACAGACTAACATCCCTCCCCCAGTATACAGTCTCGATACACAATAAGAACCTCCTTACTTTAACCTATCTCCACAGTAAATGTTTTTCATAAGTCTTCATACTTTCTTGGTCCTGAAGCAGCAAAGCAGGACTAAGGAATGTTAAACTCCAGCCCTTCACCACAAGCACATCATTCACATTCCTCTCCATAAACACAACACACTGTTTGCTGCAGCCCTACAAGTCATAACCATGACAACCTTGCAAAACATGGAGGCTGGTTTGACTTTGTTTAATTGCTCCCCCTCACTTTGCTTCATTACTCCATTACTACACGTACATTTAGACATGCACACACTCCACATGACATGACTAAGGCAAGTTAATTCAAGAGGCCCAGCAGCTGTGATATACTTCACTTCAGACTTTGGGGAATGTTTGGATTTAGACACAGTGATTCAAATTATTAAAATGACACCATGTGCCAAATGGGGCTATACTTACAGTTATTTTTTTCTCAATTGTGCCATATTAAAAAGCAAGATTTTGTCAAACTGAGTCAAAGTGATAGTTAAGTGTGGAAAGCACTGATAATGAATCCACGAGGGTTAACCTGATTCCTCATGTTCTGTTCTGTTCTGAGAATGTTCTGCATTAGCAAGTTCGAGTCCTAAAATTTACTGTATGCTCTAAACAATGGTCTAATATTGGCCTTTCCCACACGCCACTGCTTTGCTGATAATTGATCCTTATTGCAAGAATAGGCAAATTTTTAAAGGGTACATTTTCACTACTTTCTAAACCATACTGAGAACAAAAAAATGAAGACAACTCCCAACCAACAAATCTTGTCCGTTTTCTTGGACTGGTATGAATCTATTCACATTCAGACATTACACAGGAAGACTAGAAACAAGAAAAAGTATCATTAAATCAAAAAGTAGAAATGTAGTGGCATTCAAAAATAAATTGTTTAGGCTTACATAGGCTGCGGTTGGCAGTTATTGCTCCTAAAAATTGCATCAAGTTTGCATTATTTGATTCAGAAAATGAAATGTTAACATGCACACCTGAAAACTGGTCATTATGAGAAAGACACAAAATCAACAGATGCATTTACATGTGATATTTTTAACCCATATTCTAAACTGACTTAGACATGCAGTGTCATCAGTAATTAACTTTATCTACTCATATGCACACACTTCAAAAACCTGTACAAACATGCTTTTGTTTTTATTCCGTAAAATAAGTCAGATTATTTGATGGTATGTTTCAAATGATGTTTCAAAAAGCTGCAAAAATTCTGGAATAAATGGAATTTTCTCAAGTACATGCAAACATAGGCCACGTTCACACTGTCAGTTTTTGGGATTGACAACCGTATTTACTTACAGGTGTGAGTCTCGAAATGTCCCATTCACACAGCAGCTTACAGTCCCTATTCGAATACTGTCTGTATGAACGTGCAACAGGAGTCAAGCCTGTATTCCTTACAAGTAACCATAGTGACGTCTGTAAAACTGAAAGTATTACCGGTTTCTGACACGACACAAATCCTATCTAGCTGCGAGTTCATCTATCAAATCATCATTAACTGACAGCAGCTTTAAAATTTGAGTGGAGATCGGAGCGTTTGAGCCGCGTGAAGAACGCAAAAGTGACGGGAGGGAGCGGCTCTGGTGGAGACTGGATATAAAACTTTAAGATGACACCCAGCTCATTTCTCAGTTACTGTAAGTTTTAAAGCATGCGGCACACAGTAGACGCGCGTTTGTGCCGCAGAGCGGGTCTCTCGCACTGTATGACGTGACATACAACTAGTTGTCCAGTCCTGTTCCGTTTACACAGCGTGTGTTCCAAGAATGCGGTTGTGAGTCCTGAAAATTTACGGTTGTGAGTTCAGTTATAGAATACAGTTGTCACACCCGTAAATAACCGTTCTGTTTGTGAACGTAACCGTCTAGAGCACATGTGCTATCAAAACAAAAATCTTTCACCTGAAAGTCAAGATCACAGTTAAACTAAATGTGGCCATAATGATATTTCATTCAATTCTATCGTTTGTAAATTGATAAAATTGGTCACCCTTTCTTTGTTCCTCTACTTCTCTACTATCTTAAAAGCAAGTAAAGATGCGGATGTGGTGGAGAGATGGCTCACAAGTGTCTCTTCCACCCTTACCATCGACTCATACCCATTCTTATGATAGCTGAATAATTCACACAGTTTTCGCAGTGTTGTGAACACAGGACCACAGGTGAAGACCAAGGCGAGAAAGATGGCTCAATGATATTGTCTTGGAGCATCTGGTCAACATGTTGCTCAATGATCTGTTTCTTGATGGGAGAAACTCTGTACACCTGGGATTTCAAAGGTATGTCATCAGTCAATGTGATCTTGTGCTGTACAACTGATGCTTTATCCAGGATCTTTAAAGTGGTGCGGGGCCAGGCGGAGATCAACTTTAGCAACTCGTCCTGATTGTCAGAGTCCCATTGTGGAATCTCTGGGGTGAAGGACATAAGTTCGGGAAGTCTGCCCGTTGGTGGTAAGGCGTAGTATAAATTCACCTTAGCTGCTATACAGGAATGAGTTGGAGCAGAAGGAGTAACTGGACCTGCTGGAACCTGTCATGGCAGGAAAGGGTAATATGTGTATTCTTTTCCAGATTTTAAGCCATACCTGCCTTGTGCTACTTCCAAAACGGCTCCAGTGGCGCTCAGGAAGTCCAGCCCAGCTATAAGGGGAAGGCAAGGTGAGTGTTTTTCAGTATATAAAAGTGTCCACAATGCACTCTTGGTCATGCCAGTGAAACTGTAACTTCTGCAGGTCTTTGGACTGGTGGATCGTTCCATCTGCCATAATGAATCTCTGAGGGGTAGAGGTAATGATTGATGGACTCTCCTTCTTCAGCTGTTTCCACAAGTTCTCCTGCATCAAAGTGTAAAAACTTCCCGTATCTAATACTGCCTTCACCTCCTGTCCATTCACCTTTACAGGAACGACGTGTATGTAACACCAATATGTAACACTCAGCCTAAGAGGCAGGCTACACAAATAAAGTTTGTGCTTTCACCTCTCTACTAAGCTTGTTTGAACTGGTGAACACACAAAAAAAACATAGCTATCAAGGCTGAATACAAACCCAAAGTGTATTAAATACAAACAAAAAAATAACAGGAAACAGAATATGTACAATAAATGAATGTACGTGCATTTTGTAGTGTCCTTTGAAGTCCAATGTTGTGTGCGTGTATGTGTGTGTATTGAATCAGCCTCACCGGTGAAGCATTTGAGTCCGTGAGCTCGATGAAGAACAACGCTGTCCTGTGACGGAATTCCCAAGAAGAAGCAGTCCAAGATCAATAATCCAAAAATAAAATATTTTGACAAAAGCAGTATTTCTAGCAGGGTGGTTAAAGAGTCACAGACGTAGACAGCAAAATAATTAAGAGTGATTGATCGTTGTATAAGAGCTGGACAAACATTGCTCCAGAACGCCGATCAGCCGGCTTCTTTTATCGGTAGTGAATAATCAGCTAATTCAGATGACGTCAGGAAATTCCCAGACGCGTTGCGGTGGAGAGCAAACAAGATTACAGACGCTCGACGGGGCAATACAAACAAAGGAACAACAATAACAGCTGAGATATATCAACAATCACATTGGCATTTTATCAACAGCTGTATAAATATCTCTTTATGTGGCTGTGCTACAAACTAACGCAACTTTGTCCAATGAATTGACATGTTTACATGTGATTTGGACACTGGTGCACCCTGAAGATGTTCCCATAGCATCAATACCATGATGCAGTGTTGAAGAACCCTCAAGAGGAAACTCGCTGCATGTTTTGGTTACACTTTATTTTGATAGTCCACATTAGACAATCTACTAACTATAAGTAACTTTGCAAATACATGTCAACTAATTATCATTAATTTGCAACTACATGTCTACTAACTCTCAGAGCAGACTGTTAGATTAGGTTTAGGGTTAGTAAAATAAATTGACATATACTTGCAATGTTTTGCAGAGTTTTAGAAGATATTAAGCAGACAGTTTACTAATACTCTAATGACTAGTTGACATGCAGTTGCAAAGTTACTGTTAGTAGAATTTCTAAAGTGGACTATCGAAATAAAGTGTTACTGTTGCTAGGCTTTTATGGGTGGTTGGTATGGAAGTTCTAGTTGGTTTTCTGGTTTGAAAACTCCTGCTCTAGATATTGCTCAGGTCCCACATTAAAATGTAAGTCTATTGCTGTGTCTGAATTTGCATACTATCAGCATTGGAAGAACTTCACGACTATTAGAAAAAGTATGCCATATGAATGCAATCTGGGCATACTAACATCTGCCTTGTTGATTGTCACGTGACCTACGACATCAGTCACATCACTTTCCTGCCATTTATGAATCAGGTGTATTTGACTTGCAGCGCTGTGCAGACTGATTGGCATCTGACTTAAAGCAGTGCATGTCAATTAGAATTTTCTCCAACTTGAAATAGAACCAACTTCGCATCACTGCATCAAAGCATGTAATAGTGATTGATGAGCAGCTGCCTGAATCAGCTTGCACAGGTTCTCTAGCTCTTCAAGCTCTCAAGACAAAAATAGCTATTTTACCACTAGCCGATGATAACACTGATGATAACAATGGCGTGTTATCAATGTTTCATTCTGACACCTTTAGTTCTGTCAACACTCACAAATCTCTATTTTTATGCATGTGTGTGTGTATATATGTATTTATTTATTACAGTAAATACTAATATATACATGCAGCATTACTCTGTGTGTTGACCACTGATCTATATATTATATATATATTTATATATATATATATATATATATATATATATATATATAAAATGACTGGATTGCTCATTGTGTGTCAGTGAAGTCACCGAAAGTGTTCGAGCCACCATCTTATTATTCTCTACTGGCAGAGAACATCATTGACTCACAGCCAAACCACTGACCTGACCTGATCAGTCACACAGAATTAGTTTTTGGGACATGTGTATGTAAATAAATTTTTACTTAAGATCTTATCTGCAATGTTTACGGTCTTTTTGGGCAGGATAAGCATTATAATCGAAATCGTTTAGGTGGGTGTGTCAGCTGCGCACTTGCCGACATGGGTAACTGATCCAACTAGCGTTGGGTGATATGCTCAATTTTCATTGGGGGGTGAGCCGTGCCCTCCACAACGAGTTACTGTGCCCCCCTTTTCCATCCTCTCCCCTCCTTGCTGAACGTGATCAATTTTGAAAGTGAAAGTAAAACCAAAAATAACAGCGTGCATAAGAAAACAATTACACGCTTTCGCAAGTGTCAGCAACTGCATGCAATCAGAGATTGCACGCTTCCCACCCAATTTATAACTCAGTTCAAAAGTTTACATATGCTTGATTCTTAATACTGTGTTGTCACCTGAATGATCCACAGCAGACTATCATAGTTGTTCATGAGTCCCTTGTTTGTCCTGAACAGTTAAACTGCCTGCTGTTCTTCATAAAAATCCTTCAGGTCCACAAATTCTTTGGTTTCTTTTGTGTAGTTGAACCCTTTCCAACAATGACATATGCAACTATTACAGAAGGTTTAAACGCTCACTGATGCTCTAGAAGGAAACACAAAGCATTAAGCATTTTTTTTTTTTTTTTTAATTTGAATAGTATACCTTGTAGTTTACATTTAGAAAAGCAAGTGCAATAACATAACTGGCCTCTTTAGTAACTTCATCATCCGATCCCTCATCTCTGGATGTGTTGTTTAAACATTGTCTAGGGCATTGACATCTATTAAGCAGTCCCACCCCCTTTTTTAAATAGCCAATAGTGTTTTCTTTGTTTCACAGCTTGGGCCAGAGCCACTGAGCTTGGTAAAGACACATTTGACAGCATACGACAGCCACAATCTCATCCGTATTGTTATAAAATATAGCATTCTGTGTAGAATTCAAATGGGTCTGATTTTTGGGTCTGTTTTGTGGTCTGCGCCAATTCACACATATGATCCGCTCCATGCTATCGTGTCTCTGGACTGGAGCAGACTGTGTGCGCACAGCAGTTTGTGTGACACGGCATGAAACCAGAATTCTTTTACCCCAATGGAAAACATATTTACACTGTCTGAATCACTCCATGTCCCCTATATAATGCACTATGTGCCATTCACTGTAGAGAAAATACTAAGCTTCAGCGTGTTTTTATAGTGTAGGGGATGGGGGATTTTGGATTCTAGAGAGCAACTGATTGGATAGCAAGTTTGACAAGAAGATGAAGTGCAGGGAGATGTCACCATTGTTTTGGAGCACACTCATAGCATATTCATACTAAAAGCCAAAAAAAATAAATAAATAAAAAATAAAAAATAAATTTTGAATTCATGGGGACTTTCTGTAAAATTTAAAGCCTTTTTTATATAGTGCATTATAAAATTATTTTTAATGCATTAATTATGACCTTTTTGTCAGTGAGTTCATGCCACGATTTTCATATCAGATCAGATGTTCTTATGGTTCTTATGGACTTGCCATGTGCTCTCATGTCTATTGTCTTGATCCCGCCCATCTTGTTACCTGATTATCAGTTCATGTGCCCCACCTGTCCTCCCTTTTTACCTTCGTACCTTTGTACCCTCGTTGTCTCCAGTCTTGTCCCGCCCTGTTGGATTTTGCCTTACCGTGCAGTGTCTTGTCCGAGCCTGCCGACCTGTTTTTCCTCCACGGGGTAGTTTTTGTTGTTTGTTTCGTTTTATTTTTATTAATATAAAAACCCATCTCCTCTGCACTATTGAGTCCTTGCCTCATCCCTTACCCAACCCTCACAGAACGAACTGGCCACTATGAGGACTCAGCAGAAGAAGGGCTTGCATCATCAACCAGCCTCCACTGTCTCCAGGCCTCTGTACCAGCGCATGCTCCAAAGACCTTGAGCTCCCTCTGTAAACAGGGGACTGATGTGAGGGGATTTGCCCTGGAGTTCAACAATACTGCAGAGGGACTAGGGTTCAATGGTGCTGCTCTCAAGGTCCTTTTTAACTATGCCCTTGATGAGCCCCTTAACTGGTGGAGAATGAGCACGCTGCTTGTTTTTTTACTGGCTGTGTGCTTTCATGTTGTCATGTTTTGTGTGAACGTGCTGCTTATGAGTATTCTCACTGGCTCCGTGTTCATGTCTTGTTTTGTTCAAGCATATGACTTGTGTTTTGTTTTGTGTGAGCCAAGGCTTTTGTCTTGTTTGGTGCCATGTGCTCTCATGTTTATTGTCTTGACCCTGCTCATCTTGTTCCCTTAATATTGGTTCATTTGCCCCACTGTCCTCCCTTTTTACCTGCCTTGTTTGCTCCCTATATATTCTCCTTGTGTTTGCAGTCTTGTGCCAGTTTGTCACTGAATGTGTTAATAAAAGCCACTCATCCCTGCAAAAATGAGTCCTTGCCTCATCCCTTACTAAAACTTTGATAATATTTTGCTCATTTTGGAGCTTGATATCCTTATTTTTCATTTATTTTAATGATGTGGAAAAGAGTGGCAAGGATATTCTCCCAAAAGTTTTTGCTTCCTGTTCAAAGCAAAATGAGAATAATTAGCTTATTTTGTCAGTTAATTTCTACAGGCCATGAAGATTTTCTCTCATGCACTACACACACAAAGCTATACATAACAGTGTGCCAGTGAACCCCCAAATCCCTCAAGCTACTTTCTCACTGGCTAGCTGTAATGTTTACATATCATTCCATGCCAGTTTAAACATCCATTCTCTGCCAATACAGAATCAGAATGAAAAGAGTTATGCTTGACTAAAAATCCTTAGTAGTCACTAATAGCTTTTTTTTTTTTTTTTTTTTTTAAGGAAGTGGTGAGCAAAATAGTGGAGTGAGGAAAGCCTTGGCTGTAGAGCGGTGTTCCACGAAGGTTAACATATTACTGTGTGCCTTTATATACAGTATGTGTGCTTTACTCTAGGTATTTCATCTATACTTTGAGTTCTCTATTTGCTACTGGTAGCTAATTAGTGAGAGAAACTTCAAGTGTCACAGCTGGAAGCAGACTACGAGGCAGTGATGGATGTAACAAACAGGTATTTACTGAACAATGGTGGTAAATGGGAATGATAGGCGAGTATGAAGATGATAACTGCTACTTGGATGAATATGACAGATGAATGACTTGGTTCCTCGTGTTTAGCAGATAGGAGTGGAGCATATGGGTCAACAAGCGAAGCAAACACCTCGGCGATGACAGATAAATCCTTAGCAGGAGAGGGAAATACCACATAGAGAGGAACACGACTCAATAGGGGATCAATGTGGATACCTTCAAAACACAGGAGAGTTGCTTGGAGATCGCTGGAGATTTATACACAGGTAGCAGTCCGTTGGCATAGCCATAAATGATGCCAGACAATGACTGATGTGAGGTGTGTGCTTATACAGTGAGTTGATTGCCGAGTGCATGCAGCTGAGGAACAATACATACATACATACATACATACATACATGAATTAATTCATTAATTAAAAAAAAAGTTTAATTACACTAATTACACTAAGTACACTCATACTTTACACATACCTTGGTCTATAATAACTTAAACTCATAACTCATATCTCCAAGATTAGAGCGGTAAGTTTTTAACCACTATGTACTTACATTTAAATTAATCATCTGAATCATCCACCTACCTTTTTACATTGTACTTACATAGTGTGTGTGTGTGTGTACAGTACTGTGCAAAAGTCTTAGTCCACTAGTATTTTCACCAACAAAAAAATGGTTTTAAGTCAGTTATTTCTATCTTTGTGTCAGTAGGAAATATCAGTTTACATTTCTAAACATTCATTTTGCCATTAATTGTAATAATCCAGTGAGATTTTTGTTTGCACAAGGAGTCTGACAACAGCCAGTGCTCCACACAGAGATCTGATGTGACCATCATCCAGTCTGTCTGGAATGACATGAAGAAACAGAACAAACTGAGACAGACTAAATACAGAAGAACTGTGGCAACATCTCCAAGTTGCTTTAAGAAACCTACCTGCAAAGCTACCTGAAAACTTATGCGCAAATGTACCTAGGGCAAAAGCTGTTTTAAACGCAAATATGGTTTACCAAATGTTGAGTTAATGTAGTTAATAGAAGTTAATTGATAAAATCTATTTATGGCATTATTTTTGACAGCATCCTCATTTTACAGCATTTTTACGCAAGTACCTAAAACATTTAACAGCACTTTGCATTTAACAGTAATTTGCTGAGTTTCAGTTCAGTTTTGTGACAGAAAGGAAACTCAAATGGCAGAAAGTTTAAGTTGATTTTGCTGGTATGAGGAAAGTTGAACTAAATCGCGCTGGCGCACACAAACACGAAACATACCAGTTCCAGACTTCTAGCATTGCTAACTTGACAATTCTAGCATTGCTAACTTGACAGTTGGTACTTCATCAAAATAAAACAAATATTATGGAATATTTGGATTTGTGCCGAATGAGAGAGGTAAAATACAAGAGCACAAAGCTCCATTTTGCAGACAGTTGAGTGCGCAAGCCTTTAAAGTTAGTTTATACTCCTTTGTCAGTGAGAGACGCGTTGATGTTGTTATATGGGGAGGTGGGTGGAAATGTTAAGGGTAGGTAGGGTATAAATTATGAGGTTGCGGTTATTAAAATTGTTGTGTGAGATAGTGTTTGTTTGTGTTTTAGGTGTGTGTTTGTATAGTTGTGTTTGTAGTGTTGTGTATTGTGGTGTGTGTGTGTGTGGTAGTGTGTGGTTTTTTTGTGATGGGGGTGAGTTGGCGGAGGGAAGGGTTGGAGAAGATAAAGGATTGGGGGGGGAAGGATTAAAGTATGAATTAGATAAGTTATGATTGATTGAAGGTTGGGGGGAGTGTTTGAGTTATGAAGGTGTGGGGTTGCGGTGGGGGCGAGGGGGGGGTGGTTCATAGATGGGATGAGGGAGAGTAATGTAAGTAGGTAAATAATAAAGTTTGGTGTGGAGGAGTTGATTAGGTTGATGGGGGTGGGTAGTGTTGTGTGTGGGGTTTGTGGTGTTTTTAGGTATTGTGGGTGTTTAGGTTAATGGTGTGGGGGTGATTTTGAAGTATGAGGGGTGGGAGTATATTTCTGGGGTGGTAGGGGAGGGGTTGATTTTGGAGGGGTGGTTAGTTGGATAGATGTAATGATGGGATGGGTTGGATAGGGTTGGGTTGGGGTTAAGAGGATTGAGATGAGGGTGGGAGGTGGAGTGAAGGAATGAGAGAGTTGGTGGAGGGATAGTATTGTATTTTTGGGTTTAGGGTTGATAATGATTAGATTTGGTTTGAGTTGTGGGAAGGGGGTGAATAGGGATGTGTTTTTGGGGGGGTATTCTGAAAATTTAGGGGGGGGGGGGTGAGATGATGTGTGGTAGGGGGGAGTGGGGGGGTTTATATGGGTGGGGGGGTTATATAGGGGTAGGGGGGGGGGGGGGTTATTGGTGAGATGATAGGGGGGGTTGTGGGGTGGGGATGATGGTGAATGGTTTTTGGTTTTATGACGAGAGAGGGGGAGTATTTGGGGATATTTGGGGGGGGGATGGAGAAGGGTAGATGGTTTGTTGATATTGAAAAAAGATAAAATATTATTAAAAAATATTATATGAAAAGATGGAGGAGGAGTGATGGATAAGACGGGTATGGGGGTTGGGGGTAAAGGGTTAGGGGAGGATATTGGGGGGTGGTTTGGGTGTGGTTTGATAGGGGGGGGGGGGGGGGTTGTTTGATGGTAAGAGGGGGGGGGGAGTGAGTAGGAGGGGAATGTGAGTGGGGTTTGTTGGGGTGGAAAGAGTGGTGGGGGATTGGATAGGGGAGGGTGAGGGGTGGTTTGTTGAAATGTTTTGGGATTGGATAATATTAAATGAGTGGGGATGGGGTGTAAAAAGGAAATAGGGAGGTGTAGGGGGGGTTTTTTTGTTTAAATGGTTTGGGGAAGATTATTTGAAAATGGAATTATAATATTGTTATTTTTAGGTATGGTGGGGAGGTAGAAAATTGGTGTGGATTAGGGGTTGATATGGTGGGTATTTATTAAGTGATAAAGGATGGGGGGGGGGTTTATGTTTATGAGGGGGTGAGGTTTGGAGGATTTGTGGGGGTAAATATTTAGTGGAGTTGAAGGATGGTGAGTGTTTGAGGATATGTAGGGGGTATGTGGGTAGGTATGGTTTTTGTGGGGGTTATATTAGATGGGGGGGAACTTTAGGGTGTGGAAGAATTTTAGTGGTATGTTGAATGGGGTGAAATGGTTTATAGGGGCGTGGGGTTTTTTGGGTGATGGGTTTGTAGGGTTTTTTGTGACAGTAGAGAAGATGTGAGTAGTGATGGGAGGTTGTGGAGACATGATGGGGTCTGGTTTTTGAGGGTTTAGGGTTGGTTAATGATAGTAGGGTATAAGGGGAGGGTGTGTGGTGCAGCATTAGATTTATATAGGGGGGTGGGGTGTGAGTTGGAAGGTTTAGGTGGGGGGAGTTGGTTGGTGATAGGGGATTTCTGATGTGAATGAGTAAATGGTAAGTGGTGAATTAGGGGTAGTAGTAGGTTAGGTGTAGTTATATGGGGTGATATTAAATTTATATTGGTATATTGGTTTGGCGGGTATGTTATTATCGTGCTAATTTTAGAGATTATGGGGGGTATTTTTATTTTGGTGTGTGGTTATGGGTGGGTGGGGGGAGTGGGTCTTTATTTTTTGAGGGTTTGGGGGTGTGGGGGGAGTAAAATTTGTAAGGATTATTATGGTTTGTAGGTGGGGGGAATTTTGTTTGGGGGTTGTGTGTTGGGTTATTTAGATTAGTTTGGTGTGTGTGGTGTGGGGAGGGTGTAATTTGATGTTGATTTAGATTGTTAGAAGGTTAGGGGAATGGTGGTAATGGAGTTTGAGTGGTGGGGAATTTGGTAATTTTTAGGGGGTGGATTTTGTATTATTTTAGATGTTTGTAATATGGTATGTGGGTGGGTTATTTGGTTGGTGATTTGTTACTGTTTTGGGTGCGTAAGGTGGTTAATGTTCTGTTATGATATGGAGGAGAGTGAGTAAATTGGGAAATGTGATAAAAGACGATAATCGTTTAAGTTAGGTGAGTGTGAGGTTGACAATATAAAACATGATTATTGATGTAAATTGATCTACAATGATTTACTTAATATAAATGTAAATAAATTTTTATGCGTGGCTATATGTTTAATTAGGATATGAATATTGATTTTCATTATTTCTTGGGGTGGGGTGATGTGGTTATCATATTTATTATTGGTGGTTAAGGACATTGTTTTTTTTTGGGGTGATATTATAATGAATGTAAGAAGTTGTATATAGGTGAGGGTCGATATGATAATTTTGTTATGGTTGTTATGGGGTTAACGAGAGAGAGTTTATATTTAAATATTGGTTACAAAGGGGAAAGGGGTAGGTTTTAAGTATGGTTGATTGGGTTGTTTACGGGCAATTGTGGTTGTTAATGGTTGTTGTTAAAGAGTTTAGTTTGGTTGTGAAGGAGGGGGTGGGTTGTGTTGGGTGGGGGGGGGTCGAGTGATTTAGTATATGGAGTAAAACGATTTGGGGTGTGACGGCAATTGGTGAGGGATGTGTGGTCTAGACATAGGGTTTGTAAAATGAAGTGTGACACAAAAATGAAGATTATGTGGGGGTGTAATAATAATATAATTGAAATGATTTATGACGAATAAGGACAGGAGGAGATAAAAAATCAATCTATGAGGTGTGGCGGGGTTAAGGATATTGAACAGTCTCGGGGATGGGATGAAATGTGAGGCGTGGTTTAGCGGGCTCAGCTGGCCTTTCTGACTATGGAATTCATACCCCCTCCCCCCACCCACCCACTGCTCACTTGAGTAGTATCTACCTTGCAGCAGTTACGACTGCATCGGCATAATTATGTGGGCCACTATTAATGAGCACATTAAACTGATAACTGACAGCCATGAAACGTGGGAGGATAGGAGATAAATAGCAAGATATGATGTAAATACCGGCATTCACAGCGGATATGAAGGAAATTGGAATTGAAGAAAATGGGAAGATTTAATCTCCATTAGTATCACAAGCTTTGCTGAGCATGAAAGCCTCAGAATGTGACATGGTCTTCATCAAAAAAAACAAATAGCGAGCATACATTTCATCCTAAATCTTTATGATTCTACACAGAGAAAGAAAAAAAAAACTGCGATTTTTAGATTAAACATATTCCAGGAAGACTTTGAGTACTTTTATTATTATTATTATTGATCTATATATATTTATATATATTATTATAAAATATAAAGTAAACTAAAAAAATACGTATATATATTTTGTCAGATCCGCTTTGTTGAGAAATATCTAGACATGCAAGTCAGTTATTGTCGGGCCATGCCATATGCTGATCAGTAATATAAGACAGGATCGGCAACTAAAGAACTACAACACTTGTTTATTTCTGATTATAAAGTGAACAATACATGAGAAACGAACTACATAGCGTAATATAATATAATACCTAAGATACTATATTGTTGTAAACTCCAGTAATACAAATAGACCGCACAGGTCCGTGTTATTCAAGTAGAAGATTGATGCATACTGTCATGAGAAAATACCCCATCCATGTAAAATCTGCGTTATTACTGGCTATGTCATTGTGCTGAAAAATATTAACCGTAAGCACATAATCAGAGATGCAAGGTTTAAATATAATGTAGTTATAACAAGTATTTCTGATCTCTTTCCACCAACAATTTTTTGTCCCTCTTTTCCCTGTCATGTTAGCGGCATCTCTTTTTTTTTTATTTTTATGGATAAGGCGAACTATCTGTTTAAAAACAGCCAGACTTAACAGGGAAATCGAGTCAACTGGAACCCTCTAAGATAGTCACAGGATACAGTTAGATTTTAATCTCAACTGTGAACACAGATTCTCAATTAACATCTACATTTGGCCCATTGCCACACTAATTGATCACCCATGGTCCATTCCTATACCAACCAATCACCACTACAAATTGATATCTTGCAATGTGGTTTAGAATAAGAGCTAAATGCTGTATGTGGTGTGTGTGGTGGTTTGTGTGTGTATGCGTTTGTTGTTGTGTAGTGTGAGTACTTGTTTGCTACATTGTGTGTAACCTAAATTTCCCCACAAAGGATAGTATACGCCTGAAATTTTTTAAGAAGTGCCAGGTCCCGCCAAATGATAAAAAAAAATTACTTATAAATAGTAAATGATGTTTATCTGAAGAAGTGGAAACGATGCAAACAGGTTTCTGTAAGGGTAAGTTTATGGTTTTAGGTTGAGTGGTGAAGGGATAAATAGTAGCGATTGGTCATTAAAAAACAATAGAATGATCTATGGAAGGCCCCACCACAGTTCACAAAAACAAACAATTTCTGTGTTTTGCGTGCTTGTGTATTTTAAATTGGTCTGGTTGGGGATGTACACATGTGTCCTGTTTTGTTTGTAAATGAAAATCTGTACCTGAATAATAACTATAAGTTTCTATCGGGAACTCACTCACATTTCTTCTTGCGACCAGAATCCTTACATTTTCATTTTACTTGAAATAGACCAAAACCACAAACAACAAAAAAATTACTTATGACCCGGAAATGATGCTGAGCATGGTTATTGCACTCCAACTATTGCATTTCTCCTTGTTTTCGTCTTCCAGTTTTTAGCCTTATCGTCCCCACTAAAGAGAATATAAACTTATGAACCGGTATTAATTTAAGAGTTTTTGGTCTTGACAGAAATTGGTTCGTTTTGAAGGACGGTTGCATAATATATCTAAGCATTCTTTCCCATGTATTTAAATATTTGCCATTTCAATAAAAAAAGTATCAAAAGAAGCTAATACTATGAACATTAAATATAGTAATGATTTATATGCTCTGAACTGTGTACGCACCTAAATACTGGCCTTGTGTTTTTCCATAATAATTTCATTTTAACTGTCTTCTTCATGCTATTAATACAGCTGTAACAACAACTTACTATTGTATACTTACAACAGTTTTTGAAAAACAAATACACGATGTAGCCTATACAGCACAACCTTTTTCACACAAACACTTACAGCATACAAAGAAAATGGAATCAAGGTACAATCGTGACTGAGAATGAATATTACAGCTAGCTAACAAGCAGAATAATGTTTTGTGTACACGTTAATAGAACTGACATGCAGCAAATTTACAACAGTTGCTATAAATATATGTTATTTTTGCATTAATCAAAATAAATAATAAGAATATAATAATAATAATTATAAGAATAAGAATAATAAAAGAAAATAACCAATGCTCCCTGCAATCAATTACGCAGTGTAGAAAAAAGAAAAGAATGAAAAAAATGGGTGTATTGCTTGATAACTCAGACATATCAGCCCATGTCATCAAAATACATCTCGTCCAGACAGCAAGACCAAAACAGCCAAACGCTAGTCCATACTGGTTTATCAATATACTTTGTAAATCTGATTACTTATAACTGACATAACTGTAACCAGAACAAAACGTTTGCTGCTTTCCTTTCTATGTACATCCTGAAATATAATAATCGGTCTTTGTGTGAAACAGGCAATTACAGTAGACATACTCACGCAATCCTCCTATAAACCAATGAAGTTCAAAAGGCACGATTTAGTGGTACAGAAGTTGACTTAACCCTGATTTAGTGTAGTAACACAAGAAATACTTCATATATTGACTTAGCTTATTTACAGGGAATTGACCAGAAAACACTTATGCATTTTGAGGTGTAGTCGTGGATAACTGGGTTATTTGCGACAGATCATACGACTCATGTCCTAAAAAATGAACAGGACACCTCTATTTCAGATGACTAGTATACCTAGATATATCGATTTTGAAAGAACATCGCTAACCGCAACGGTGTGATATACTTATTACTATTAACTGCAATGTGTTGTCTGCCCTAATTTATACTATTCATATAGCATATAATTAATACATGATTGTTATGCATATATCAGAAAAAAAGTAGGAGGGTGTTTTATTAATTTATATTTTTATATTTATTATTATTAATCTATAATTATTATTAGAGCAGAAGTCGTAAATTTAATTATTGGGCAGACATCGGATTTAAACCTATCAAATACTTAAATCAACATTAACACATTGGAGTAGAAACAACACTTACTATTTTTCAGTATTCATTTATCTTCATACAAGTCATAACTGTTCACGTAAAAACGAAGAATAAGTATTGCCTTCATAATAGTCTCACGCTTCAGCTTGTTTCATGCACTGTTAAAATAATAACTAAATAATTAAAATAAAATAAAATGACACCACCAGAACCCCATAAAACAGATCCCCCACCTAAGATAAAATCGAAACAAAAATATCTTAGATAAAGAGTATACAGTTTTTTTTATAGCTTCTGACAAGCTTAATGCGTTTTTTTACATGATTGAAACACTGTACAAACAAATATAATTCCATAGAACATCTACAACAACCTTCAGAAGTTAAAAATTTGATTCTGTGTTTGTTTCAAAGTTTGAAAAACATACTGACCCTCTACTGAATTCATTTCTTTTCTTGTGTAACGTGTAACACAGCTCGCAATGATTGGCGATCGATCCCATCAAAGACCCTTAAAGCCCTAAAAACCACACACCCACTCACTTAACCCTACACGCTAACGTGTAACTAGGAGAGTGAGAGCGTAAGAATACTGCAAGAAGTGAATTTTGGTGTATAACCACCAAATACATACACGTGCCAAGCTGCCCCCTCTTCACACCCTAAGATGAGATTCCATTGGCTAAATTTTTCACCACTGTTCCAAAGGATTAATTCTCATTAGTCACATTAATGTAGCAGTAATTCCCCACTCCTTGCAGAAGGAATCTGGTACTCACATATTGTGACAATGGAATGAGAGAATAAGAGATGAGATAGAGAGGGGAGAGAGTATAAATAATAAATACATAAATAAATGTAATAATCTTGTCTTGATACCTAATACACCTATGTAATCTCAGATGTACTGCAAAAATAATTTTGCGACCTCAGTGCACATGGTATCAAGATTGATTTCTCACTACGGTTCTTGGTGTAACAAAACGTCACTCTGTGTGGACACCAAATCCACAATCGATTTTTTAGATGCATTTTGATAAACAATAGTAAAGATCATAAAAGACAGTCCACTGTTTGAAGTTTTAATAGTTCTATATGGAGAGTGTAACACATCGTTAATTCTTAAGGAGCGTTTTGGGCTTTGCTCAGCCAGCGCAACTCTGTAGATGAATCAGTACAAGACACTATTATATTTATATTATAGTGCTTTATTAGCATTATAAAATGGTTTTAAGGTTAACAGTCTAAAAAGAAATATAAAATTGCATGCCATAAGTGGGACAAATCCAAATTTCTCTCAAATCAACTTAATTGTTGGTTTCACATTTAGAGTTCAATAACAAATTTTTTACAAATTTTTGTTCAAATGATTATCCGTACCATCCGTAACGCATCTTACAGGGTTGAAAAGACTATGGTCCTAGTACTGACCCTTGAGTAGCACCATAATGTTCGTGAGTGATTGATATTGAACTAATTTCATCGTTGAACGCTACAAATTCGATTGATGTTCCCAGTAATAAGTAAACATATTGAGAGCCAGGCCCAATGCAAATCACAACATTTTGGTGCCTCTCCAAGTCAAATCATCTGGGACGCATGTGCCTAAAATATTTCTGCAGCTTTACGCATGGTTCGTATGTACTAAGTAACATTGTTGTGAATAACACTTTTCTATATTAAAAAAAGTATACTATATATATATATTATAATACTATAATATATATTATATATGAGTAATAGTATATTGATATAGCTCGATATAGCAATTATAGGATAACTAATATATAGAAAATAGTGAAGAGTTATCAGAATGAAGGCAAAACCGCTTAAAAGTCATCCTCGACCAATAAATAAATAATGAATACGAGTGACAGGCTCTCAACACATACATACGTCCCATCAAATACTTTTGTTATCTTCAAACCCCTGCTAAAATTACCAGACCAGACCTTATCAGAAGATACCTAGTGCATACATAGAAACCTATACATCTAATTATAATTTCTATAAATATATATGACAAACAAACTGAGAAACTTCATCTGCAACCCCAAGTACTTCTACACAAAAATAAGAGAACGGGATATAAACAATTTACACTATATTGGGATATCCCCAAAGCACCCTAATACGCTTCGAAACCGAAACAATAAAAAAGCCAGGCGGATGATTCCTCAGACTGGGTTTTTGCCTCAGTTGAACGAGGCCCATTTGTGCTAATGGTATGATTACTTCCCTTAGATAAACTTCGCAAGGTGTCAATTTGTTACGCACCGTGGTTTACATTGCTGACAGAACCTTTGAGATCTCATGAAGTGTTGAAAAACTATTTAGGAAACGGCCTACCACTTGATCGCGAGACAAAACATATAACCGAGTAGTGGTACCTCACTCATCATATCAACGCAAAACCTTCTGTGATTAATATTGCACCATTGACATTCAACTATAATTGATGTATAGCCACAATTGGTAGCTGATGCTTAAAGTGAGAAAAACTGTCCCCTTTCCTTGAGAAGAAGATGCCAACATCAATGTACCTGCAGTCAACCAACAAGACTGCCTCTGCCACTATGTTGAAATTCTGATTATTTGCAACAAATAGGAATATTCACGAAGTTTTAGTGATGGACTCAAAGATCACAATGCGACACTGTAGCTCAGCTATTTGGTGTGAGAGCTTTGCTGCATTCACACAGCTCTTGAGAGGAGACTGAAAACTTGTTCACAGATAAGAACACTGTTAGGCACTGCTGATCATAAATATAGAACTACACATGTGTCTAGCCACGCCCTGCCACTTCTAACTTGTGTGATTAAAGCCCCATATAGAGCCTGTCCCGATTAAGAAAAAGGCAATGGATCCCCAGTTCCTGTAAAAAAAGGATTAAATCAACATCTGAACAGTGTAGTGGTAACAATTCAATTAGGAATGAACCGTCAACAATAATATGGGCACATGGGAATTTCCTGGAGATCTTGTCGTAAGAGCTTCATCTGAGATCACCGCAAGGGAGATTAAATACACAACTCACTAGGATTCATGTTTCAAACACATTCTCACGTCCGTAACTCTTATGCACAAGATTCAGCTATTAAAAACTTAATCAGATGTGACACCAAGAATGGAGTGAACCCCTGACCATGAGTCGATATGCTAACAGCTCATAACACTTACCTTCATCAAAAAAGATCCAAGGGCACTGTACCAAGCCCAATATGTACCAAGTTAGAGTGAGAAATGTGTTTTCATTTTACCATCGACCTCCTGGTGTGGTTCAGCCAGTTTGTAGACCACTATTGGTCTGACGACCCCACTAGGGTATCTGTACATAGATAAGAGCACACAAAAAAAAACCCCCACTTGCATAAAATTCAGGAGCAACATAATAGGCGCACCAGGAAATTTCGTTTCTACAGAGGGAGGACTCAGAACAGTACCTGAGGCCAGAAGGTGGAGGTAACATCCAATTACAGCCTACACACAAAAAACATCTTAAATGTTTTCTTGCCAAAGAAAACACCACACAAGAAACTGATCTTATAAAGTAAAGTTGTCTGAAAGGAGCGGAAATCTGTAACTTATTGATTAAAATCTGTATACTCCCTGCGGTCACTGAACAAGATGTCGATAAGGCAATATTGTAGTCAGCGACGCTAATTAACAATAGATGCGCGCAACACGATTCTCTACCTCACACGCGAGATCTTTCCTTTATGCTCTGTCAACTCCTCTGCAGCAAAAACAAAACTGACGCACGCTCTCACAATTTCATCCATTCTCACTGGTCACTCCCTCATCTCCATCCCCAGAGAGATTGCGTGCACTTAAAAACGTATCTCTAATTCGTACTTCCTCATCTTACGTCAAAGTGCGCTGAAGCAGACAGCGATACATAGCTCATACCATGTTCCTGTGCAGCTCAGCATATCCACAAACTGGCTTTGCTTCAATTAAAAGCCGCTAGATCAAATTATGTTTCGAGCTACCTTAGAGATGCAAACTTTAAACATAAAAATAAGAATAAATAAATAAAGTTAAATACAATAAAGTAAATTAAATAAACAAACATCATCAAAAACACGATACAATTTAACTATAAGAGACTGATCCCTTTATTTTTTATATTGTATTAAGATACACGTGTTGCAAAAGCAATATTTGTTTGTTATCTAAAAAAACAACAATTAGCACTTAAAAAAAAAAGATTGAAAGAAGAGAAATGAATGGATAGGAAACGGACGGAGAGTGCAAGGTGAAGACACTGGGGTGTCGAGTGGAAAAAAAGGAAGTAAGGCTAATAAAAAAGGAAAAATGGAATTAGATAGGAGACATAATGGAGGGTGATAAACATGAAGTTAAGAGTTAGAAAATTGTAACGAAGGTTGAATCGTCAGTGGTAGAATGGATCGGAGTAGAGTGGAGTGGAGGAGTGGGAAGAACAAGTCTCAGTAGTATAGCTAATCTTATATAAATTATAAACACATATATGAAAAGGGGTGTATCACTGATTGTGAGAATAAATTAAAACATAAAGAGTAAAATTAACAAAAATAATAAATGAAAGAAGAGACTTCAATAATAAATATATTTACATAGAAGTATAATTTGATTCATATTTTAGGTTCTAGATAGTCAGGTAGAGTTTAGAGATCAAAGATTTAGGTTAATATTACTATTATACTATAATGAACTAGTAAACGGTGTAGAACTAAAAAGAGAAAAAAAATATTTCTCATGTGATATATTAAAATGTAGTTTCATCTACGTTGATTAAAAAACTTATATACATCAACAACAGTATTTTCATAAAAATGCATTAATCAAGGTCAATCTACGATCCTGATTATAGAAATCAGCGTATATGCGTATGTTGGGTATATGGGTTGGGGGTGAGCGTTTATTATATACATAATATATCTGGTTACTAATATGTCTTCTGTTGACCCTTGACCTAAGTTATTTATGTTGAGACTCTTAGTGTTGATTGCATATATTTTAGTATGGCCGGTCCTGGGGTCTCATGCGTATGTCACACATGAGTCGGACAGATAATATTTGGGTGACTCGTCTGCAGGGTAGAGGAGATATCGAGATGGTTGTGTAGATGGGGGGGGGAGGGTGGGGACCCTTGTGTGTAGGGAAATATATGAGGGGAGGGTATGCGTAGGTTGTGGGGGTTTTTGGAGTGTGCGGGGCGTGTGTGAGGGTCGTCTAACATAGAAAATTCAATTAGATTTCATGTGAGCACTGGGAGTTTACAATAGAGCTGATTATGTATTGGTGGGTGATTGTGTGTGTGATAGGGTCTATGGGTAGTATTTGTTCTTTTAGTTGGGTTGATTATCTCGTTATATTTATATATACAGGATGATTTTGGATATCTTAATCAGGTGTTGATTATTTGTGTGGTTTGGGGTGGTTGAGGATGAGTGAACTGAAGCGGTGTGGCAGATGATTTTTAGTATGTTAATGTGGTTAATATTAACAGCGAAGGTGAGAGCGGGAATTAATGTTAATGATTGTGGTACTCAAGTATTCGAGGAAAGACACATATGAATATGATATCTGGCTGTTAGTATACCACGTATTAAGGTAGAAAAACGTAGTGTATGTGTGTTAAGTAGAGTAGACAATTAATGTGACTTAGAGGCTCAGAAATGCAATTAAGCATCATAGGCAAAAAAATATCATAGTTGTATACTAGTGTAGGGATATTAGAGTATGTCTAGGTAAAGTGTGATGGACTACATGAGGATACAGTATAGTTAGCGTTGGTCGTTTAAGTGTTGGCACAGGTTAGGTGGCTAGCGGATACTGGAGTATTGAGTGTCACTGGGTACCTTGCTGCGGTAGGAGGGGGACAGCTCTCACATGCTTGTGGTAAGGGGCACAGTGTCATCTACAATAGGGAAGAAAGCATATGACAAGGGTATGTGACACAATAAGTGTGGACTACGATACTAGAAATATATATGTTTAGTGGTTGGGGCGAAGAGGCGAAACAATGGATAATTGTTTATAGGTTATGGGCAGTGATGGTGATCAGGGCCTGGGGTTGGTATCGGGTAGATTATTAGAGTGTGGGTTTTAGATGTGTTATAAAGAGTGCATGAGGATAAAGTCCATGTGTTGTGAGGTAGGGGGATGTGGTTTTGACATTTATTTTAACAAGATAAGTTGGCACAATAATTAGCTCATTCGAACTCGTGACTACAGAGGGGGAACGATTGGGGGACTTAAAAGATCCCACTGAGAGCAGCCACTGCACTTGTGTGCGATAATAGCTCAGGATAGTTAGACACGTGAATTCTGTCCTGTCACGATTATCCTCGGTTGTAGACAATGTTGACTCAATAATTTACCGTCCGATACACGCACATATCGCCATGAGAATAGCACTACCTGAATCCTCATCCTCTATACATGATGGTCTCAAATCTGAATAATATGTTCCTAAGTAGCGGAAAATACTAGCTCGCAAGATCTTTACATGGGGAGGATTATGGCGTGGTGGCACTATGACCCTGCATTAGGCGCCCGGTCGTATCTAAGTTTTCTCAAGTCTACATTGACACACATGAGGCTGCTAAAGAAATAGCACAGATGCCCTTTAGACTAAATAAGCTCACATGCGATTTACGCATGCGCGATTCAATTGAGCTGATGTAGTGCAAGTATCAATTCGAGTTTTCTGCGTATGTGATCCACTTGAAAACACAGCACCCAGATATAAACTATAAGATTGTATTAGGAGGGGGATATGTTGACCTTGGAGACTGGTACATCAGTGCTCGCAAATTTGGTGTCAGTTCGGATTCGAAAAGACGTGGACGGTTTAGAATTTAGTAGGATTGATAGACTGATCTTCTAGACGGATCAGACTTATCATTAGTGGAGGTTTAGTGGGTTTGACGGACGTAAGACAGAGGAAAATGTTTTGGGTGTAAAAGCGAGGTACTGAGTCGGTTAGTGCCATTTCATGCAAGTTGAGTTAGGAGAAAGAGTATAACACAGTGTACTGAGTTATAAGGGGAGTGTATCAATCTGATACGTGGAAAGCAATGCCGTGAAACTGAGGGTGAGAGGGGGAATTTGTGAGTGTGTGGGATCAATCGGCATGTGAGAATCTGTAGAGACGGAAGATGAAGTCGGGGCGTCGCACCAGAGTTGCAGCACAAGCTAATGTGGACTTCGGAACTTCGGCTTCTCTGAGTAATTCGTGAGTATGGGAGGCATCAACGCGTCCTGTGCTCGCTCTTATGAGAAATATAACAATGTACTTCATCCAGAGCTTGGAGGTAGTGTTGTATGTGCACGAGATTTAGTTTCATAATATGGTTTTAGTATAGTTGAGAGTTTTGCTGATGACATGTTACTACTGTACCGCCGATCATTGGATGTGCTTGAGCCCAGTCACTAGGTCGAGCCGTTCCACTTAACTGTGGACAATGATATAACACTTGGTGCGGTCAGCATAACCACCATAGACTATTCTCGAACCTTCGTCACGTTCTATCTTTCGTGACTAAATCAGATTAAGCATCTAGATGGCCTTCAGGTCCAGTCACTGCAGAGCGTTCCTGCGTCGTAGAGGAGATATCTCTCCACGAATTGTGCTCTGATAACATACAGGCGGGTCCACGGGTTCTAAATATATCTATGGGGGGGAAGTGGGTACTTACATACAACGTGCTCTGGCGATAAACTAGATGTTCTCTTCCACCATGCATCTCGGAGGAATTGTTATTAGACTATACTGCGAATAGAGGCATGTCGTCGAAGCGATCTGCAGATAGTCGGGTCGATCGAGTATATATTCATGAAAGGTACATCTAAGAGTTTATATAGAAGGTTTATGATGTCTTAGAATAAAAGGGTTAGCGGTTATGAGTAGGAGTAGATGATGGTAAATTTTAAGACATATGCAGTTAGACAGATAATCTGTAGTTCTGAGATTGGACACGTACCATTGGTTATCTGCGATGTATGAAATATTATCTGGTTGCTTATAGAACTCTATCTCATATGTATATTCGGTGTGTCGGTGTGGTGCTGTGTTGGTTGTGGAGACGTGGGCTAGTAGTCTAGTGGAGGCTACTCGGGCGAATCAAAATAAAGACTATGATACACAAGGGCAGTGCGTCGTGGGTTGAGATTTATAGGGTGGTTGTAAAGACGTTGCGATACATTGGGGTGTGGTGGATGGAGGCATTTCAGCGTGGGAGACAATTTATGTGGGGGGATAGAGTAGTGAAACAGTCTGGGTGAGAATAAGGAGGTTGATGAGGCGAAAAGGATCGACGGCATAGGCTCTTCTGGTGCGCTCGGCGGATGTGTGTATGAGGGATGCACGTGACGATTGGGGGCCAGTGTGTGGAGGAGAGAGGCGTAGTTTTGGCGTGGAGGTGAGGGGTGGTTGGGTCTTTGGGAGAACTTGTGAGAGGGGAGGATTTGGTTATTATGTTGGGGATGTAGATTAAAGTATTGATGGGTGTGAGTGGAGCAAGTGGTGCGAGAGAGTGATTTGGATTTAGGCAGGTGAAGGTAGTGCGGTTTATGGGTTACATGGGGGAGTTACATCAATGGATGACGCAACATTGTGTGGACGCCGATAGTGGTGGAGATGCTGGTGAAGATGGGTGTATGATTGTCTCAGAGTGTGGTAGGGTTTTGTAGCGTAGGTGTTCGGTGATGTGTTTCGAATTTAGCGTGTCATAGAGAGGGTGGGGGATCGCCTAGGGGAGGATTTCGTGTTGACACTTCCATTTGGAGTTTGAGCTTTATCGTTGCAGTGAGTCTGTGGATGAAGATGTGGAGTAAATGCGCCTAAATATCATATATATTTTATCGTATGAATGTATATTTTTTTTTTTTTTTTGATAACTTTTGTCTTTTCTATTAATTTTTTTTTGTTCACGGAGGCCGCGGTTGCGGGTTTTGGAGCAGATTGGTTTGTTAGAGTATATATGTGCTTTCGTGTGGCTGTGGGTGACAGTGTAGTGATTGTTTTTGGAGGAGTGGGAGTCTGTGGTGTTGGAGGGGGCTTATAATTGCATAATGATGCGGCTATATATTATGACTAGGGGGGATTGGGGATCTGTGGTGGTCGATAGGCACTGGAAGAGGGAGGGGATGTTGGGTCAGGACGTAATTTAGTGTAGGTATCGAGGTCGCGGCTATGTCGGTCCTGGTGGGCCATATGACACAACAGCTAGAAATACATCTTCTCATGTAGATCGAGCAGAAAGTGCGAGGAGCAGGTTGCTGAGCTGCAAGCGGATAGGGATTTGTGTGATATGTATGGGTGTAGTATATGTTTACACACAGGACTGAACAATGTGGGGAGGGGGTTTTGATAAGATTCTGATCGGCAGTCGTAGAGATAGATTGCTGCATCACTTTGGATACCAGTGGTATAATAATAAAGCCAGAGGTATGGAGAGACAAGACTGTAGGTTTGGTATGCGAGAACTGATGTTTTGGGGCCATGTGCCGGCGGGGATGTCACTGAGCATCGTAGTGTAGAGCAATCACAAATCGTATCCGTTCCAACATTTGACTTATCAAGATGTGGCCTAACACACATATAACAAAATTGCGTCTTTGGTGCAAGTATATCGTATATATGTATGTGTGCGTAGTTGGGGGTCCGTGAGGATACTTAGTAGGGGATGCATGTTGGTCACTAATCTCTATCCATAGAACATTCTCATTTCGACATAGGTCGTGGAGAGTGGCGACTTAATTAGCATTTCAGCTGTACCAGCCTTTACGTGGCATTAATGCTATTAAACCTAGATCACACACACTATCATATTGACAACTTTGACAGACAGGACAGGAGTCGGGTACGAACGTCTCGTACTCTCCTTCTGCCTCACTGTATTCCACCTCCTCATAACTCCCCTCTTCTTCTTCCTATATATATATATATATATATATATATATATATATATATATATGAAGAGTTCTGATGCAAAAGCCTCTAAATCCATCTGACATTTTTCTTTAAAATTAGCATTTCTTTCTGTCTACTTTGTATAGGTTTCTATGTAAGTACTGGTACTTCTGATTGGGCTGAGGCTGGGTTTAGTGAGTTTAAAGTAAAAGTATTTAATGGACGTATACTATGTGTCAGGAGCATTCACCCAGTATTATTATCTCATTTTTGACTGAGATGGCTGTTAGATGGTTTTGCATCGGAATACTTAGTATATATAACCGCAGTAAAGATAGTTTGCGGTTTGATATTCGGATTTTTTTTGGCTATAAATGCACAACGCGCTGTCATAAACATGCAAATAATCGCGGATGTAGTTCTCCATGATTTGTGAATTCTGGTGATGATGTGCCTTTTGGCCGAAATTTTATTTTATTTTTTCGACTCTTAATTTTATAATGCTTATAGCTCCGAAAGTTGGAAACTTAGCAGACTGAAACCAGTGTCATGTGAACCAGCTTGATCTGTGAATTTTTTCACAGCAAAGCTCTTGTCCGTAACCCCCTTGGTAAGTCCGCTATAGTAAGGAATGTGAAAAATATGCGCTCTTCATGTTTAACGTATTTTGCCATTAAACACGCAGACTGCTCAAATACAAAAACATTGTTTTTAAGTCAAACTCGATTTGTGAAAACTTTCACAATCGCTATTTATTGCGTAACAGTGTTCCTAATGCTCTGCTCTCTTTTTCTTCTATCAGTACTGGTCAGCTGACCCTTCCCTGAGTCACTAACATCACTATTCTGATCTGTGAAAACTTTCACAGTTCAGTACTGGTCAGCTGACCCTTCCCTGAGTCATATTAATCACTATTCTGATCTGTGAAAATGTTCACAGTTCAGTATTGGTCAGCTGACCCTTTCCAGGGTCACTAACATCACTATTCTGATCTGTAAAAATGTTCACAGGTCAGTACTGGTCAGCTGACCCTTCCCTAAATCACTAACATCACTATTCTGATCTGTGAAAACTTTCACAGTTCAGTATTGGTCAGCTGACCCTTCCGTGAGTCACTAACATCACTATTCTGATCTGTGAAAATGTTCACAGGTCAGTACTGGTCAGCTGGCCCTTCCCTAAATCACTAACATCACTATTCTGATCTGTGAAAATGTTCACAGTTCAGTACTGGTCAGCTGGCCCTTTCCTGAGTCATATTAATCACTATTCTGATCTGTGAAAACTTTCACAGGTCAGTACTGGTCAGCTGACCCTTTCCTGGGTCACTAACATCACTATTCTGATCTGTGAAAACTTTCACAGTTCAGTATTGGTCAGCTGACCCTTTCCTAAGTCACTAACATCACTATTCTGATCTGTGAAAACTTTCACAGTTCAGTATTGGTCAGCTGACCCTTCCGTGAGTCACTAACATCACTTTTCTGATCTGTGAAAATGTTCACAGGTCAGTACTGGTCAGCTGGCCCTTCCCTAAGTCACTAACATCACTATTCTGATCTGTGAAAATGTTCACAGGTCAGTACTGGTCAGCTGGCCCTTTCCTGAGTCATATTAATCACTATTCTGATCTGTGAAAACTTTCACAGGTCAGTATTGGTCAGCTGACTCTTTCCTGGGTCACTAACATCACTGTTCTGATCTGTGAACATTTTCACAGGTCAGTACTGGTCAGCTGAACATTCCCTGAGTCAGTAACATCACTATTTTAATCTGTGAAAAAATTCACAGTTCAATTTGGGTCAGAATAGTGATGTACATGAATCAGGAAATGGTCAGCTGACCAGTACTGAACTGTGAAAATGTTCACAGATCAGAACAGTGATGTTAGTGACCCAGGAAAGAGTCAGCTGACCAATACTGACCTGTGAAAGTTTTCACAGATCAGAATAGTGATGTTAGTGACTCAGGGAAGTGTCAGCTGACCAGTACTGAACTGTGAAAATTTTCACAAACCAGTACTGAACTGTGAAAGCTTTCACAGATCAGAGTTGAGATTAATATGACTCAGGGAAGGGTCAGCTGACCAGTACTGACCTGTGAAAGTTTTCACAGATCAGAATAGTGATGTTAGTGACCCAGGAAAGGGCCAGCTGACCAATACTGATCTGTGAACATTTTCACAGATCAGAATAGTGATGTTAGTGACCCAGGAAAGGGTCATCTGACCAATACTGAACTGTGAAAGTTTTCACAGATCAGAATAGTGATTTACATGACTCAAGGAAGGGTCAGCTGACCAGTACTGAACTGTGAAAGTTTTTTTACAGATCAGAATATTGATGTTAGTGACTCAGGAAAGGGTCATCTGACCAATACTGAACTGTGAAAGTTTTCACAGATCAGAATAGTGATTTACATGACTCTAGGAAGGGTCAGCTGACCAGTACTGAACTGTGAAAGTTTTCACAGATCAGAATAGTGATGTTAGTGACTCAGGGAAGGGTCAGCTGACCAGTACTGAACTGTAAAAGTTTTCACAGATCAGAATAGTGATGTTAGTGACTCAGGGAAGGGTCAGCTGACCAGTACTGAACTGTAAAAGTTTTCACAGATCAGAATAGTGAATAATATGACTCAGGGAAGGGTCAGCTGACCAGTACTGATAGAAGAAAAAGAGAGCAGAGCATTAGGAACACTGTTACGCAATAAATAGCGATTGTGAAAGTTTTCACAAATCGAGTTTGACTTAAAAACAATGTTTTTGTATTTGAGCAGTCTGCGTGTTTAATGGCAAAATACGTTAAACATGAAGAGCGCATATTTTTCACATTCCTTACTATAGCGGACTTACCAAGGGGGTTACGGACAAGAGCTTTGC
Source organism: Cirrhinus mrigala (assembly GCA_036247105.1). Taxonomy (NCBI): domain Eukaryota; kingdom Metazoa; phylum Chordata; class Actinopteri; order Cypriniformes; family Cyprinidae; genus Cirrhinus; species Cirrhinus mrigala. Next base: position 526,241 of record CM070011.1, on the reverse strand, counting down.
TGTGAAAAAATTCACAGATCAAGCTGGTTCACATGACACTGGTTTCAGTCTGCTAAGTTTCCAACTTTCGGAGCTATAAGCATTATAAAATTAAGAGTCGAAAAAATAAAATAAAATTTAAAAATAAATAAAAATAAAAATAAAATTATATTATATATATATATATATATATATATATATATATATAATGTATTAGTGGTGGGCCGTTATCGGCGTTAACGTGCTGCGTTAACGTGAGACTCCTATCGGGCGATAAAAAAAAATATCGCCGTTAATCTATTCTCAAAGCTGGGTTGGGAGCTGGGTCTATACTACGCAGGCTATGATGACTTTCACCTTGATATTTTAGCGCGAATGTATACAGAGACGCGCTCAAGTTCACAGAGACAGAAGGCAGAAAGCGCGTCCTTTTTGCTTTAATTATAGTTTACAAAAGCGCAACCTTTCCTTGTTTTTCTGAGTGCACACACAAAAAAAACGTTGAGTCTTTACAGATTCGAAAGATGCCTATTACTCTTATCTGTATGACCAAAAATGACGAGAAAAATTAAAATTAAAGAGCAAAAATTAAAAATTAAGAGCAAGTGACCGCACCGGCGCCTCTGTCATGCAGTACCTCGCTACTATTCAGCTTCCACACTCGCACTGACACTTCAATAGCGCACATTTTTCTAGGTTAACATTAGTTTGAGTGGCCATAAAGTTGCTACATACATCTTTCAGATGAAAAGCCATATGGTCGATGAATGATAGGTGAGCATTTGGATGTCCTGTATTACCACATAGACCAGTCGTTAACGATCTGTCCGTCATGAACTCACTTGCTTAACCAGCCACACCAAAGCATACAGAAGGAGAGCATAAAGAGACAGGTCAACTAGAATTAAGTTTAAAATTACAATATATAGTTTATTTATATAAAAGGTATATTTGTGTATGAAGTTGGGTTTCGTAGCGTTACGATTCCCGGTCCCGCCCACTCCCGCTGACATTTTTTCCTGTCCCGTCCCATTCCCGTGATTATTAGTAGGTGTGTTCGACTTAACGCAGCGCTGCGCAGCTGGATCAAATTCTGACTTAAAGCAGTGCATGTCGGTTAGAAATTTTGTCCGACTTGAGGAGGCGCCGACGCCTCGTGACTGTCACGTGTGGCATCAAAGTACCGCGATAGCGATTCGAGAGCAGCCGGCTGACTCAGCCGGCGTAGTTTCTTCAGAGCGGCTGCAGGAGCTGTGATGACCACATGGCTGCTTCACGATTGGCCAGATTCACCGCATGGCAACGATCACGTGTGTTTTGGGTTTATTCTAACATCCTGAAGTCCGATAATGCTGACAAATCTGTGTTTTTAGAACAGTAAAAGTGTTTTTACTGTAGTCGCAATGTTATATTGAGTCACATTTATCATAAAACACTGATAAAAGCATATATAACCCCCACTTTATTAGTATTTAAATAGTATATGTTTATGTTGATCATTATTCTTCTTCAGATGGCACTGTATTAAGCAGTATATGAAACGTGTTTCTGTTGCTCATAAAAACGCTTTCGAAAAGTCTGTGTATTTGATAAATATTGCATTTAATTCACTTCATCTGTGATAGTGCATGCAAACATCGCGAGAGCAGAAAGTGTCCGACTTGACAGCTCCGTTTTCAGCTCCGCCCGCGACTGCTTTCGGCTACTCTCGTTGATCGCCGTCTGTAGCGGTAGATGAAGTTGAACACACCTAGTGAATCTGTTTCCCATCCCACGGGATTCCCGAAAAAATGTCAGCCTCTAATACCTAGCTGAATTGCACTGTAGGGGGTGAGAACGAGTCTTCGAACCTGTGTGTATGCCTACTGTGAAATGACCACATCAAACGTGACGTGCTCCTTGCTTTGTAGGCTACGTTATGTAATTTTAAATTACATAATTTAATTTAATTACTTAGCCTATTAATTACCAGGACACCACAAATTACCACAACATTATGTTTGCTTCTTGATGATTGCTAGTTGTTACTACTAGTAGTGAACTTATTCTGATTTGGAAACAGGAGATGAGCCCCTGGTCTAATGCGCCACCTGGCTTGAGAAACCCGTTCTCAAAGACTTACTTTTAGTCATTATTTGGGTAGCACACATATTCTGAATGCCTTCGGCAGAATTCAAATGAGCCATTTTAATCTAGATTAATTCCAAGATTACAGTGAGATTAATCTAGATTAAAAAAATTAATCTATGCCCACCACTAGTAAATATATATATATATATATATATATATATATATATATATATATTAGGGGTGGGAGAAAAAAATCGATTCTCCAATGCATCACGATTCTCTCTTCAACGATTCTGAATATTTCAGAATCTATTCTGAGCTTGTTTTTTTTTTTTTTTTTTTTTTTTTTTTTTCACATGTGGGACGTGTGGAGGGCACATAATTTGCCCTGTGAGAAGCGGCTTTCACACCGAACGCTGAGAGCGCAGCGGCAAAAGTTTAATTTTGGACTTTAAGCGCGGCGTGCGCTGCTTGCGCGCCAGTGTTGCGCGTGCACTTTGGTCGACGCAGAAACAAGCGGCGCAAGCAATTGAAATGAATGGGTTTCATAGCGCAGCGCTTTCCGCGTTCGGTGTGAAAGCCACTAGACACGGGCGCACTGTGAAATAAAGTTTCCACAAAATAAATTTGATATAAAATTTATATTAAAATATGGCCATGTGCAGTAATATTTAAAACTGAGAATGCGATGCATAGTGATATTGAGTCGATAATGAAAATTGTAACTGAACTGAATCATGAAACCAGTGAAGATTCACACCACTACTTTTAAGATGACAGTACTGACATGCAGAGATTCCAACTATAAACAAAGCAAAAGCAAAGAAACTACAATTTTGGTGAACTGGGGAAAAATGTAGATCAAGAATCATTTTATATATATGTATATATATATATATATATATATATATATATATATATATATATATATATATATATATATATATATATATATATATATAAATATTAGTGCCCTCCCTTGGTAAATATGAGCAAAGGTGGCTGTGAAAATGAATAATTTTTCCTTTTGATCTTTCATTCAAAAATTCATATAATTCTAACTTATCATTGAAGCAAAACAATGGAAAGTCGGGGGGAGGTCTGAGCTCTGAGTTTTCTCCTTTAATGTCTGAAGAGTTTGGAGAACACCTGACAAGAGATCAGAGACCATTCCTCCTTACAGAATCTCTACAGATCCTTCAGATTCACAGCTCCATATTGATGCTGCTTCTCTTCAGTTCACCCCACTCATTTTCTAGAGAGTTCAGGTGAGGGAACTTCATTTTGTGCTCAGTGACACTTTTGTGTGTGTGTGTGTGTGTGTGTGTGTGTGTGTGTGTGTGTGTGTGTGTGTGTGTGTGTGTGTGTGTGTTGTGTTTGTTTTGGATCATTGTCCTGAAGTAAGGTCTAGACACATCCAGTTATAAGATTTCTACCAAAAGCAGTCAGGTGTAGATTTTTTATCTGTTGGTATTTGATAGAATCCATGATGCCTTGTATCTGAACAAGAAAAATAGGCACACAGCATTAAAGATCCAGCAGTATATTTAACAGTGTGCATGGGGTACTTTTTATCCCTATTTGCACCAAACACATCTGGTGGTTTTGCTGCCAAAAAGCTATATATTTTTTTTTTTTTTTAGTTTGATCTGACCACAGAAGCCACTCCCTTTTGAAGTTTCAGTCATGTCTGACAGCTGAATATGCTGGAGTTCGTTTTTGGATGAGCAAGGAGGATTTTTCTTGAAACTCTCCTGAACAACATATGGTAATGTAGGGGCTAATATTTTTTAGGCTTTCTGACCCTAAGATTCAACTTGTCAAGAGTCCAGTCTGGTCTGCCCGCCACCAGAGGTTGCCTTGCCCTAATATTGACACTTACACTAGACAGACTGTTGCACTACACCCTGGACTACACTTCCCATGTTCCATTGCACGGATTGCACTTTCACCTGCAGCCACTCAGACACACTACAAATACGAGGCTGTCACCATCATTCTGGGCCGAGTATTGTATAGCGTTTAGCACTTTCCTTGTGTTAGCTACTTTACGGAGCCACTTCCAAGTTTCCAAGTCTAGTTAAGTTTTGTTTTCTAGTTTAGACATCCATGTATTGACCCTAGCCTGGTTTCTTGCCTTCAGCCTGCCCTGGGGTCTCATTCATAAAAGTCTGTAGATTTCATCCTAAAAGTGATCCCCTTGGATTACTTATGCCGACGATTTCCCCTCGCCTGTCCCTGGATTACTCTTGTGTCTTGCCCTGTTTGTATCTGTACGCTGATGTCGACCCTGCCTGTTTATGACCATGTCTCTGTCTCAGTTCAATGAAAGCTTGCACTTGGATCCGCCCGCTTCAAGTCTCGTTTGCTTCGTAACACAACTTGTTACGAATCTGGCCTGTGACCTTCGGTCTGCTCACCACCAGATGTCGCCCTCTCACATTCATATTACATTGACTGTTACACCACACCCCGGACTACGTTCCCCATCAGCCATTGCACTTATCACCTGCGTCCAATCAGAGACCCTATTTAAGCCCCGGACTTCCTTCCACTAGTTGCCTAGTATTGGATAGTTGTTAGCATTCATACGAAGCCTTGTCTGTTATCCTGCGTCTAGTTTGTTCTTGTTTTGCCTTGCTTTCCTAGTTTTGTCTCCTAGCCTAGTTATATCGTTTAGTCTGTCTCGCTGCCTGCCTTCTTGGAACTCCCGCCTGTCCCGCCTGATTACCCCTTTTTCCTTGCCCCCCTTTGGATTACGTTTGCCGCTGATCAACCCTTGCCTGGTTTACGGACTACTCTTTGTCTTGATCCAACATACCTGAATGCCGTGCCTGACCCTGCCTGTTTGACCATGTCTTTGTCGATGTCCCTAAATAAGGCTCTGCAGATGGATCCGCCTGTTTCACGCTTCATTCATCAGCACGTTACACAACTAATCTCTGCAGTTCTCCAGCTGTGATCCTTGGAAAGTCTTTGGCCACTCATACTCTCCTAAATACTGTGCATTAGGACAATATAGACATACATTCTTTACCAGGCAGATTTTTTAACATCTTTAGTTAATTGGAATATCTTAATTATTGCCCTGATGGTGGGATTGGGGATTTTCAATGCTTTAGCTATTTTCTTACAGCCACTTTCTATTATTTTGTGAAGTTAAACAATCTTGTTCTGCACATCAGAACTATTATTCTTTGGTTTTACTTCTTATAATGGATGATTAAGGGAATTAGGCCTTTGTGTTCCTCATATTGACAGGAAGTCATGGCTGGACAATTTCATGTTCCTACTCACCCTGGTGTGCTAAAAAATGTAAATATGAATGGGAATGTACTTCAGAGATTTTTTTATTCTTTATATTCTGTATATATGTAACAGCATCATGAATATGCTAATTAGAGTATGACATCACATATCAACATTTAGCAGTTTTTCAAACATTCTTCATCAACTCCAGTCATATGGACCCACTGCTTTAAACTGTAAGCCCAAATGTTATCATAACTTGTTTGGCATCATAACTTTAACAAGTATGTTCAAGTAACTTATACGGAAGCAATTATTATTATTATTATTATTATTATTATTATTCATTATTTATTATTATTATTATTTGTAACACAGTTCGTAGAATGGGAAGGAGGAGGCGGGAACCGGCAAACATTTAAACACTTTAATTATAAAAAAAACAAACACAAAAGTAAGGTGGCAGCCCCTCACAGACGACTGCCACACACAAAACACAAAATAAAGTCCAGGCCTGGTCCTCTCTCGTCTTCCACTTTCGTTGCTCTTCCTTTTATCCTTCCGGAGCTCCTCCGTGGGACTCGAGACCACTGCTCTCAGCCACTCATTGCATTATTATTATTATTATTATTATTATTTATTGTCTGAAGAAACCAATGAAATCATACTCAGGCTGGTCAATGGAGCTACAAGTAATAGGTGCAAACTGTCCTGCTATGCCCTGGCTAGAACTTCCGAGAGCAGATCAGTCAGAGGAAAGGTGTACAGATGCAGCTTTGGCCACGTCTGCACCATGGCATCCAGCTCTAATGAACTGGAGGTATGAGAGTGAATCAGATGAGACAGTGGGTCGACTCCTCAGAGTCCTCTTTTGCTTGATTGTGCATCTGCAGTATCAACTCCACCACCTCCAGATGGAGTCTCCATTCCCATATTTGAATGTCCAGGAATGTAAATGGTCTGTCCACACTAACACCCGGTAGCCCCAAAGCCTCTTTGCCCACAGTGAGCAAGATTGACTCTAGATGTGCCTGCATCATGGTTGAATGTCAAATCACCTCAAGAAAAGTCATTTTTTGTAGTTCATCCTTATTCCCATGCACCTTAGGTGAGCAAGAATGATATCTCAGTGCCAAGCTGCTAACTCCTAGAATCAGCCAATCGTCCAGCTAATTTTCATTAAATTCTTTGGTCATACTTTATTTATTTCTCGCTATTAACACACCATTAACTACGGCTTTTGCCTCAATAAACTCCTATTTTGCTGCTTATTAATAGTAAGGTAGTTGTTAAGTTCAGGTATTGGGTAGGATTACAGATGTAGAATATGGTCATGCAGAATAGGTGCTTTATAATTGCTAAATTGAAACCTGCAATTGCAGAGCGCACGTGCACACTTCGGCTTTGCTCTCTATGTATTTTTTGTTTATTTTGTTTGTTACATATGTCGATCAGCAACTCTACATACAACTGAGATGTTTTGTTAAATATCGGAGCATCGTGATCTGAGCTGAACTTTATCAGGAATTATCTTTTTGACAATGAACAATTTCCAGAGATCATTTTTTCCAGCGGGGTCTCCATGGATCATCATACCATCCGGAAAAGGCAGAAGGTGGCGCAGGGAACGCAGGCAAAAGTGGGGCTGTCGGGCAGGCCATCAAACAAGGCTAAAGAGAGCGCCCCTTAAGCCAACGCTGCCTAGCATCTTCCTCACAAACAACAAAACGGAACATCTAGGACTAATCATATCGGCGAAGAAAACGGTGAAAGATTGCTCCCTAATAATTATATCAGAGACGTGGCTCCACTCGGGATTTCGGATGATGTTATCACGCTAGCAGGCCGCACAGCGCACCGAGCCGACAGGAACGACTTCTTCGGTAAGAGCAAAGGCGGGGGGCTGATCATCTACTCTAATAATGAGTGGTGTACAAATGCTACTGTTATGGACAGATATCGTTCACCACATTAAGAGTATATAACACTTAGATCCTGGCCTTTTTACCTGCCACGGGAGTTCACTGCTGTTATTGTTGTGGCTGTATATATTCCACCAAGTGTTAAAACCAATCAGGCACTGGAAGTGTCCATAAATTGCAGACTTCCTACCCTGATGGTATTTTCATTATAGTGGGAGACTTTCATCAAGCAAATCTAAAAACTGCACTTCCCAAATTTCACCAGCACATTACGTGCCCCACAAGAGGACATTGGATCACATCTATAGCAACATAAAGGACGGATACAAAGTAACAACACTTCCCCACATTGGTCAGTCTGATCATCTGTCCCTTTTTCTCATGCCTGCATACAAAGCTGTCTCATTAAGAAACAAAGCCATCTGTTTTAACAATTAAGACTTGGCCTGTGGGGGCTTTCATGCAACTTCAAGATCTTTTTGAACGCACCAACTGGGACTTATTTGCACAACAGAATGTAGGAGATTACACATTTACTGTCCTGTCCTACCTACAGTTCTGTATTGATGATTTCGTCATGATTGAGAAAAAAATGAAACGTTATCCAAACAACAAACCATAGATGAAACATGATGTTAAGCTCCGACTGAGGGACCGTGACTCAGTCTTTTAGTCTGGCAATGCTGAATTGTACCGCACAGCCAGGTCCAACTTGAAGAAGAGCATCAAAAAGGCAAAAGCAGCCTACAGACAGAAAACCCACGTCGAATACGGCAAGGCATTCAGCACCTCACTAATTACAAAGGCAGCATAGGTTTAAGAACCACCAACACCAGCGACTCACTGGCAGAGGAACTAAATCACTACTTTGCCTGCTTTGAAGTCAATATGGATGAGACTGAGTCTGCGCTGTTACCATCCAGTGACAAACTTGCATCTTCTGTCAGTACAGCTGAGGTTAGAAATGTGCTCCGCAGGGTCAATCCTAAGAAGGCGGCTGGGCCAGACGGCAATCCAGGGAGGGCACTAAGAGACTGCTGGCAGAGGTTTTTTGTAACATCCTTAACCTCTCCCTGTCAACATGCACTGTTCCCAACTGCCTTAAGTCTGCCACAGTTGTGCCTATCCCCAAAAGAACAGCTCTCAGCAGTCTTAATGATTACAGACCTGTGGCTCTCACCTCCACTGTGAGAAAGTCATACTCAAACACATTAAAGCATCACTTCCTCCATCCTTGGATTAACATCAGTTTGCTTATAGAGAAAATAGGTCAACTGATGATGCCATCAGTAAAGTTCCCCATATTGCACTGAAACATTTGGAGCATCCAAGAACATATGTAAGAATGCTGTTTGTGGACTTTAGCTCTGCATTTAATGCTATCATCCCCAGAAGAATGGTCACCAAACTGCTTAACCTGGGAATCAGTGATCTCATATGTCTCTGGATCAAGGAATTTCCTACAGACCATACACAGACTGTCAGACTGGGGAACCATCATTCCTCCACCTTGACCCTCAGCGCTGGAGCTCCACAAGGACTCTATCTACTTTATACTCACGACTGCACTCCAACCCACAGTTCAAACTCAATAATTCAATTTGCGGATGACACAACTGTCGGGGGGCTAATAACAAATGGTGATGAATCTGCTTACAGGAAGGAGGTGGATGTATTCTCAGAATGGTGTATCATCAACAATTTGGCACTCAACACCTCCAAAACAAAGGAGCTTATTATCAGTTTTGAAAAACAGAAGTCCCTCTGTACACTGGAGGAGAAATGGTGGAGAGGGTGACCACCTTTAAATTTCTTGGCACTCACATCACTCATGACCTCAGATGGACGGCAAACACAACATCCCTGGTGAAGAAAGCACAGCAACGGCTGTACTTTTTGAGGATGCTGAGGAAAACTAACCTGACCAGGCAGCTGCTTGTGTCTTTCTACCACTGCTCGGGTGAAAGCATACTCTCCCATGGAATTCTGGTGTGGTGCTGGATGCACCGTGGCTGACAAAAAAGCTCTGCGGAGAGTCATCAACTCGGCACAGAAAATAACCAGTGCACAGTTGCCATCTCTTGAGGACATGTACAGTACTAGATGCATACGACGGGCCAGGAATATAATAAAGGACTCTTCGCACCCCGGTAATCACCTTTTCACTCTGCTACCCTCTGGAAGACACTATCACTCCATTAAGACACACACTTCCAGATTCTTGAACAGTTTTTATCCACGTGCCATCGAAGAACTCAACTTAAATAACTAATATTTCTCAGCACTTAAGGTCCAAGGTTTGATAATAATAAATAACACGGACTTCCACCTCAATGTTTAAATTAATTCATTTATTAACATTTCATTTTTGCTTTAATTTCTGTACATTTCTGCCTTATTGCACTTTACACTGCCATTTGTACATATTTGTTGATAATGTTTGTTGTATGTATGTTGTATGTATGTATGTATGTTTAGTTTTGCACTATTTTCTGTATATATCTTTATATATTGCACTGTTTTTGTATGTGTGTGCACATGTTCACTTTTGTACTGGGAGTCAAAAATTTTGTTGTACATCTGACAATAAAAACATTCTAATTTTAATTCTAATGAACAGCTAATATATTAATAATAGGCATGCTAATAAGGAACTAGATAATAGTGAGAAATGTTCCCTACTAAAGTGTTACCAATTATTTTTTACCACAGCCATTACACTTATTCAGATACTGTATATTGCTATATTCATCAATTTTGTATTTACCCTTTTTACCCATCAGTATAAAATAAGGAAAATAAAAGAAACTCATTATATCTAGTCAGAGGTGGTATGTTGTACTCTGGTATTCTTATTAGAGTTTTGAAACAAACAAGACACAGGTTCACAAAAGCGGAATCACCAACCACGAGGAGCACAGGGAGAAGCATTTCTCCCAGGAAAACACCTGGCATCTATAGACCATTTCAAGGACGTAAACAATAACAAGCGCATTGGAATGTTACTGCGCATGTCTGGTCCTGGAGCATTTCCGGTAGCTTCATTTTTAAATCTCTGATATGTCAAAACAAGCGCTAACTTTTTTTTAAGTCTAGCGAAAACGCAACAGTTAAGGTAAAAAACAAAACAAAAAAAACAGCTCATTATCTGATTGATGTTGTGCGCTTGTACACGGGAGATGGCGGTAAAAGCATATCGCAGTCTGGATGCTAACTCCTTAGCGGAAATGCTGCGAACATTTGTTCGTACAGTGGATGACACCAGTCTGAAGCAAGACAAACAGTGTCACTTACGTGTTTATCATGTTATTCGGAGAGGTTATTAGTGGTCAGTTCACTTGCATTGCTAGGTCAGTCTGTATATCTATGCAAATATTTATATATATTAGTACAGCACTTTTCACAAAACATACCGTTTCAGTGGCTTTACAGAACATGCATACAACGCTAAATGTACGCTAGTAAACTAAATTTAATTGATTAAAAATACAGGGAAAAAAAAAAGTGACACTGAAGACTGGAGTAAAGGCTGATGACAACTCAGCTTTGCATCACAAAAAATAAATATGAAGTATATTATATATAAAAATCCATTACTTTAAATTGTAATAATATTTCACAATATTACAGTTTTTGTCTTCATTTTTGCTCAAACAAATGCAGACTTTGTTACGGTGTTGCTGGTGCTGGATGGAAGACAGGATACAACGTACGACACAAATCTTATTTTAATTACTTCCAAGAGGAACAGGCAGGAACACAGAGCGATATCCACACACACAGAAACTTAAATCAACAATAAAGACCAACAGAGAACTCAGGATACAAACAGGCTTATAAAGGGTGACTAATTACAAGGACAGGTGAAGGGGATGACAGAATAACGAGGGCAAAACCAAAGTTAACAGGATGACAGGGGGAGACAATGGGAGAAACTAAATATACAAACAGACAGAACTGTGACAGACTTGATGAACATGAGATTTCTTTCAAAAACATTTAAAAAAGTAATGTGTCCAAATTTTTGACCAGTACTGTATATAAACAAAAACATCCTCGCACTTTCAACTGTTTTTTATTTCCAGCAAATGTATTAATATGTGTAACTATTTGTAGGAACAGAAAACGCTTCAACAGCTGAAACAACAACCACAGCAACAACAACAAACAGCTTGAAGTACTACACTGCATTTCATCCTCAAGTTCTCAAGTTCATATGGTCTTATGTGGTTCGGCACTGCAGGACGATCAGCTGTCCTTCCTATCTCCCTGTAGCACTGTCTTAGGTGTCTTACATTACAAATGATGAAAAGTATAAAAAACAATTATTTAATTTAATGTACAATATTTAAAAATAATGTTATTATTGTTTAATACATCAGTATATATTGAACTTAACATTACCCAAGCTTATGATGAAAAATGTTTACAGTATACATTTCTATAATGTGTTACCCACTGCATTTGTCAACTGACAAAATAGCTAGACGACTATTGTGGTCTCGTACTTAATTGTAACCCACATAAAGCTTAGCAATAAAACGGAAATAAAAACTTGCCCCTTTTTCACTACGCACGAATCAAAATGCTAGGTGCAACAATGACAAATGCTATCCTAAATTATGCTGCATTATATTTGAAGAATTAATGTAAAGAAATACAAAAAAATCAAGTGAAATAAAAACATTTACTTGCCTGAATCAAAATGTGCACCGTATGTCCTAGAGTTGCTAGCTGTTATCCAGCCTTCTCCCTTCACTGCCGTTGACCCAGGCGCGTTTCTCGGAAATCTAACATTTCCGAATGTTAGTTCTGGGCCAGAGGGAGCACTCAACCACCGAACGAGAAGGATCTAATTTTAATGTTGACATTTTAAACAGTAGGATTAAATAAATTATTGCAATCCCTCTGTGCATCAAGCGCCTCCCGCCATTGTTTTGAATGCGCTCGATCACTAACCGGAAACGTCCAAGGAACAAAGGCGTCACTTCCTTAATCCGCCGCATAGCCGGTGAAATTGCCTATAGGGTATTTTAAACAAACATAATCCAGCGACACAGCTTATGTAGGTCCACTAATGGTTTTATGCACAATTTACACAGAAATCAGTTCTGCTTGTATGTCAATGAGAACATGTACTTTTATGTAGTTGGTTAGTTGATTTCTGACACAGACAAAATCATATGTGAGTGCTGATACCATATTTACCATGATATATTTTAGCTTTAAAGTTTGATGCAGAATTTCCCCCCAAGTAGGTGTAGAAGGAGGAGGAGAGTGTTGGAAATTCTGTTGAATGAGGGCAAGTGCAGACAAGGGTTGGGGGAGTCATAACCAGACAAATCACAAAATGCACAGGCAGCTCAGCTTTCACTCTGCTCTCCAAATTACAAAGTACCATATTTTAAAAGCCATGTTGACATTCCATGCAACTGCCAAGAACAACCTGAGCTAGGCTTATTTTGGCTCCAGATAAGAAAAAGGAGACAAGGAGAAAAATAAAGGAGGAAGAGTAGAAGAAATGAAAAAAAAAAAAAAAAAAAAAAGCAAAGAACCCTGCTTTAGTCGCCCAGCGACCAAAAACATTTACACAGCTGGGGTACTGCAACTTCCAAGCTGCGTGCTATCCCAAAGCCTGGTACTCTGCGGTTACAGAAAGGAGGAAAGCTTCTAAAATGATCCCTTTGTTTGAAGAAAGTGCAACAGATGGCTATAAAATAGCATACATGTCAGATGGAAAAGGAAAAAAAAGGAAAAATATTAAGTTTCTGTTCATTGTTTATTCCTTTCTGATGCCTCGTTCCATGCTTTTAACCAAAGGTGGTCAGACAGGGAATAACATATTTTATACTAGGTTCAGTTCAGTGCTGTATTTTGAAAAATTATCAGTTCATTGTCTAAACCACTTATCCTAACACACATTCACTCACTCATCCCATAGGGAATTTAGTGTCTCTAATTCACACTAATAATCATATAGTAAACACTCCTAACCATGCATAGAAAATGGTTTGTTTGCTGCCTGCTTGCTAGCATCAACAAGTAAGGCTAGTCTACTCACCAAGTTCTCATAAAGGAGTCATTTATATAATATTAGCTTTTTTTTTTTTTTAAATTAAAAAAAAAAAAAAAAGCTCAGATAATTAAATTCCACTGTATTAGTTCAGTCTCATTTCATTTTAAGACACTATACGGTTTTGTTTACCTCTGCAACACTTCAGAGCATTAGCATCAGAGTACACACCTGGATACGCAAATGACACCAGTTAAAAATAACTTGCACATTATACCACTATTACAGTTCTGTACTAATACTTAAGGGTATGTGAGTGCCAATACATTTTTTTGATTTTATTAATCCACTTACCAATCCAATTCCAATACCTGAATTCTGCATATCAGCCAATACTGATCCAATATGCTTGATTTTCCTGTATTTGGCTGAGCAGTCTTTGTGTGGCTCACCAATGTATTAGATTTCTTCTAATACATAAAACAACTAAGCTTGACAATTTATTATTTATTTAAGGTAATAGTGTAGCTCAGTTCTGTATTGCTCAGTTTCAGTCTTTGAACAAAGCTAACCCAAATTTCGGTTTGTATGACAGAGCTTTACACTTTAAGCTAATTAACATACGGAAGATGTTACAGGGACCTCCTGAGAACACCTTCACAGGAAGAGCTTAGCAAATGGGATCCCAAAGAAACCTTCTAAGGATAACCCAACCAATAGCTGTCTCATTTTGAAGGCTGCACACTCTGAAAAACATGAAAGATGTCTCAGAGTAACTATTATAAAATTAACTGTTAAAATAAATTTTTCAGGAGGAATTTACAGTAAATTACTGCAATTTCTTTCTTACTTTTTCTAAAATGGAGACAGACTCAATCACGTATGCAGCCAAAAATGCAGGCTCAGTTATTTAAAGTTGTTATGATTTGTATGTTTGTTTGTTTGTTTTTTCGTACATCAAAAACAGTTATAATTTAATATAAGCTGAATTAAAGTGGCAGCACATTGTTCGTGGTAAAATGAACATGGATTGACATGGAAATGTTGTAATTTCACAACAAATAGATATAATTAAAGTCTACTGTGTTTCCCTTTCGAGGAACTCAAACTGCATCCTCTAGGGGTCGCTATGGGGAACGCCATCTCCGTGACCCGTGTCTGAAGCCTACATACAAAAACGACAACAGTGTTGGCCGTGACAGCCTATGACGTCACTTCTGGCACGACTCATCGCTGCCGTTGCGACCACAGTATAAAAGGATGCCGGTAGAACACAACATCCTCTTCTCCGTCTTCACTGACCATTTTGTCTGGAGCGTGCATTCCGGTAAGAACGATTTCTCTCTTTTCATCATGGCGAGCACTAGTAAGGCGTTTAAGATCTTTGCATCGATTGTTTTGGCAAAGAGCACACACACTATGTCATCGAGGGGGCAATCTGCGTGCACTGTGAGCTTTTTTCCATGAAGAAGCTCTGTTCTCATCTGTCTCTCTTTCTGAGAAAGGAGGGGCTGCCGTCTGCTCGCCGTGGTTCGGGACCCGCCGCTGCCGAGGCTCAGAGGAGAATGAGCTTGTGGGGATCGCAAGTGGATTTGGCCGATGAGTTAAAAAAGGGACTTTCCCTTTCGTGCTCGTCGGCCAGGGGATGACGATGATGTTATTTCCCTGACGTCATCTGATCCAGCGGCTAGTGGAAGGAAGAGCAGGAAATGTCAGAGGGCGAAGAAGCTGAGGCTGAGCCCTCTCAAATCTCCTGCCCTGCATACAATGAGCTGCTGGAGGTTATGGACCACGCCACAGCAAAGCTTAACTTGCCGTGGAAGCGGGCTAGAAATGTGGCACTGCGGGGTCATCTCGACGAACGCTATCTTTCCGACCACAGCTCAGGTGAGTCTTCCATTTCTTCCCGATCTCCATACCGAGATCGAGAAGGTATGGAAGAAGCCATATTTAAGCTTACCAGGCTGATCTGCTGAAAGATCTGGATAAAGGTCAGACTTGCTGATGAGGTTGCTGAGCTGCGCCGCACCACGGATCTTGCTCTCCGTGCCACCAAGCAGGCCACCGGCCAATGCCAT
Organism: Cirrhinus mrigala; assembly: GCA_036247105.1. Taxonomy (NCBI): domain Eukaryota; kingdom Metazoa; phylum Chordata; class Actinopteri; order Cypriniformes; family Cyprinidae; genus Cirrhinus; species Cirrhinus mrigala. The sequence continues at coordinate 510,930 of CM070011.1, read as the reverse complement.
GGGCAGGTCTACGGGGCCATGGTGGTCACGGAGAGACATCTGTGGGTGAACCTGGCTGACCTCGGGAAGAAAGAGAGGGGCTTTCTTCTCGATGTGCTGGTCTCGCCTTCCGAGCTTTTCGGTGCCTCCGTTGAGAGAAGGCAGGCAAGACCTGAGGGAAGTGATCCAGGCGAGACAGCCCTCTCACCTGGATCAGAGTAAAACCTAAACATCTACTCATTTTCCTCAGGGGATTTTCCATCCACCCCTTTCTTCCCCTTCTCAATTTCCCCGCAACTACCATCATCTCCACCTGACTGAGGTTAGGTGGCATCTTCCTGTGCGCTTCCTATCGGACCTATCATGTTTTAGGTCAGCTTTTATGTTTATAAAACCTACCTTTACTGATAGTCTGGACCTAGGCTCTGGCCTTCACCTCCTATCTGAGTCATGCGCGGGAACTACAGTGAGTGAGTACGATCCTGTTATTATGTGTCTAGCCTCCTCTGCTGTATTTTTGGGACCTGTCTGTTGTGTTTTTTCTTTCTGTTAGGTAGGTCCTCTTCGAGCACCCCCCATCTGGTCTTTGAGTATGGTTGTGGCCTGCTTGTCTATTTGGATCTGCCTTCGTCATATCTACCTGGAAATGTCGTGGGCACTCTTGGTCTTCAGGTCCCCACTACAGCACTACATCTAGGGCTGCGGTCCTCCTACCAGGTAAGCTCTTCGGAAATTATCTCTTCGCAGGATGCTCCTGGACACCCCTGGCTGGACACTTAGAGGCCACCTGACTGAGACACTCCATCTGCGTCCTGCCCTGAGGGGCTTCCTGTTTTCAGGGTATCCACCCAATCGTCATACAGACCTAACTTCATACTGTTTTGGTGATGTAGTGAGTCGCCCCTCCAAGGAGTGGGCTTGACTGCACTGTTTTTCACCAAAGTGTGAGTGAAAGGTGTTTCTGCAGAAACCCTTCTGAATGCTCTGAGAAGCATCGACTACGGATCTAGGCCCTTGTTCTTGAGGTTCTGCGGGCCTGGCTAGAACAGGGCCCATGCTTTCTATCGAGATAGTAAGCACAGGTCTGCTTGGGTTGGTAGTGGCCTATGCCCCCTTAAGAGATTACCCACAACACAGCCCGAGGGCTGGGGACGGTGCTGCTCTCCATGCAGCCATACTGAGTTGAACTGGATTTGTCTCTGCTGAAATGTCTGATCTCCTGTGATCAATCACATTTCCAAGACCTCTTTGGCAGGGCATGACGATGCTCCCCTCGCTGCGGGACGGTCTCTTAAGAGCTTTTCACCCATGGGCAGATCAGGTGTTCTTCCTTGTCTCTTGGGAGTTAGAAGCCTGTCCCGAAGCACTGACCTCTCATATTGGTTAAGTGTATCGGCTCCATGGCAGTACTATCAGACAGCTAGCTGCGGCTAAATTGTCTGTGTGGCGTAGCGATGCTCCCCTCACCTTAAGGGTTGGCTCTGAGCATTGCCCCAACTGCACTGTTAGAAATCACTGTAGATTTTGCAGCACAGTACTGTAAAAACCTACAGTAAAATACCACATTTATACATTACAGTAAAATACTGTAATTTATATTGCTTTCTGGGTAACTTTGACTTGGCGGGAATATTTTACAGTATATTTTAGTGTTGCTGTAACCTCACTGTAACCCTAACTGTAATACAGGACTGCTGTAAATAGCGTGCCACCTGTCGTCACATCACACAGACAGAAGCTGCTTCTGACCGGAGAGAGAAACAGAACGGAGGATTTCTGCAAGTTCGGTAAGTTGATTTGATTACTAAGCTTTTATTACATAGTATACACAGTTTTAGTGTGGAATGAAACCGCAAGTTTAGCCGCGAACGTTATAATCTACTCCCTCAAAGCTGTAGTCGAAATTCTGTGCTAATTCACCAGCAGCTCTCACAAAATTTTCACATCTAGTGAATTAGCTTATGGTTTATTTCGACCAAAACTAGAGTCGATGATTTTTGGAACTGTGGAAAAGACAAACCGAGACCGTTTTGATGAGTTTTATTGTGTTTATGTCGAGTTTGAACAAAGCTTGCTTTACTGTGGTATGCAAGGTAAAATGACCGCATTTATCAATGGAGTCTGCTGGGTGTGAGGTGATCGATAAACGGCAGTTTGAGTTTAAACAAAGGGATATATATTATGATAAAACAACTGTCTATCTATCTGGGATCCCTTTTATAATGTTGTCTGATTTGAGCCGGTCAATAACAAACACAAGTACCTTTTAAGGCATTACATTTCGGTGCGCAAAAAAACAAACAAAAAAAAAAAAGCAGAAAATGTTTGCAGTCCGCTTCACAGTCGCGGTTAATACGGGACATAGTCGCTTATTTAAACATGGTTGAGAAATACAGTTTCACTTGCGATGTAAATGGGTGGTTCGGGGTCAATGATATTGGTAACGTTAACGTTACCAGGTTATTAACTATTTAGGCGGCAGACCATGGAGATTGCTAAAAATGATTATCATAACAAGTAAAATGTATGTCAAAATGTCAAGCATAATATGTTTTTTTTTTTGTTTTTTTTTTTTAATAACTCTGATGTATTGTCAGAGTTACAAGGCAGTTTTTTGTAAGTATTATTTAAAATGTACTTTTATTTAATTTACTTTTTATTTACAGTTGAACTCAAAAGTTTAGTAACACCTTGCAGAATCTGCAAAATGTTCATTATTTTACCAAAATAAGAGGGCTTATCATACAAAATGTATGTTATTTTTTATTTAGTACTGACCTGAATATGATGTTTCACATAAAATATGTTTACAAGAGAAAATAACATTCAAAAGTTTACATATACTTGATTCTTAAGACTGTGTTGTTACCTGAATGATCCACAGCCGTGCTTTTTTGTTGTTGTTGCTGTTTTTTTTTTTTTTTTTTTTTGTTTAGTGATAGTTATTCATGAGTCTCTTGTTTGTCCTGAACAGTTAAACTACCCGCTGTTTTTCAGAAAAATCTTCAGGTCACAAAAATTCAATAGATTCTTTAGACACACTCTCTCTGTTTAAATCTAGATTAAAGACTCATCTTTTTAGCCAAGCATTCAAATAATGCATCTCAAAAACTTTTCCTGCAGTTATACCTGATCAAATGCTCATTATTAATCTTTTAGCTCTGGTTGAACAAATCTTTCTTTTCTTAGTTTGAACAGCAGCTACGCTAATTATGTTCCTATTTGTTCTGTGTTTCTGCCATGGGATTGACATCCCGTGGTAACTAGGAATTCACAAGCTCCAGTCTGGATCCAGAACACTTAAGAAGAGATGATGCCAACCCCTCAGAGGACTTCAGATGATACCAACCCTGAAACAACATACAGCACTACTGAATTTTGCTACTGATTGATGGTGTTTTTTGTCTGTTTGATTACGTCATTAATTGATCTTTACCATACATCTCGGCCATATGTATGTGTATCAACTTGACATAGTCACCATTAGTAAGCTACTACTAAATATATTGTAAAAACTTTAATTTGGTGTAAAGTTGCTTTGCAACGATATGTATCGTGAAAAGCGCTATACAAATAAATTTGAACTGAATTGAATTGAACTGTTCAGGACAAACAAGAGACTCATGAATAACTGTAAGCTAGTTAAGGATTGATCCGGAGACGTAGGATCCATTCGCAACAACTTTATTAATACAGACTGTGTCAACAGGCGGGGTACAACAACGGCGGACAGGTGTGGTGAAGATAATCCAAATGGGGAAACGATAGTCCATGCAAAGGGTCGGGGCCGGCGGCAGACAAAGGGAATAATCCGAGGCAATAGCGTAGGTCGATACAGGGCAGGCAGCAGAGGTTCACACACACGTTTAACAGTCCGGTCGGCAACGAGAAGACAGTCCGAAAGAACGCTCAGGATTGCTAGCATAACTAAGATGAAACTTCGCGAGGAAATGCCGATCGAGACGCACCTAAAATGGCCGACAAGCGGAAGTGAACCGGGAAGACCCGGAACCGGAAGTCAGCGGCTCAGGTACGGGGTTGATTGGAAATGTAGTGTTAGTATTCCGGGGAGGATTCCCGCTGGCGGCGGTCAGAGGGAGCCACAGAGACCGCGCCTGTAACAAATAACTATCACTAAACAAAAGCTGTGGATCATTCAGGTTACAACACAGTATTAAGAATAATGGATTAAGAATTAATGTAAACTTTTGAATGGGTTATTTTTTATAAGTTCAACTATTATTTTCTCTTGTGAACTATATGTAAACATCTTTTATGTGAAATACCTTCTTCAGGACAGTACTAAATAAATGATTACATGCATTTTGTATGACAATCCCTCTTATTTGGTAAAAAAAAAAAACATTTTGCAGATTCTGCAAGGTGTATGTAAACTTTTGAATATAAATTTATATTAATTTAGGTATGTATGTATTTATGTATGTATGTATGTATTTATTTATTTATTTATTTATTTATTTTTCATCTATGCTACATAATTTTCATTCACTACTTTCCCCATGATGTCTGTTCATTTTTCTTGATGCTGTGGATAACAGTTTTTGTCTTTATGTGTGTTTCATGACTGTTTCAGTGGGAATAAATATACTGCCAGACGGGGAGTGAGCAGAAGATGAGGACAATGGTGCAGAGTGATGGCCATCAACCCTGCATGTCAACAGCTTTATTCAGTCCAAAATGATGTTTAAATGGAGAACTTCACAGAGAGGGTCAGTGGCCTATTTGCCACCACCCACGTACCCTGCATTTAGGAGTGATGGTTATGAGACACTTGTTGTTGTTTTTGCTAATTTTAAGATGTAATTTTTAGAGAGTTTTAAGATAAATCAAGTTCTCTCTCAGGACATTGATTTCCAATCCAGCCCTCAAGATGCACGTGTTTGCTTTATTTATATTCTTGAACACTTAAAATGCTTTCATGGCTGTAAATTGTTCATGCACTGTACTCTGGGTAGCAAACGCCATACTAAAATGTTTTGAAATGTTTTAATATAAAAACACTTTTGTTTTAATAAAAACACTTTTGTAAATAAGTTTAGATTGTCTTTTGATTTGTAATGTTATTCTGAATTATAGTAGTATCACAATTTACTAACTATATGTACTATTCCAACTACACAATGCACAATAATAATTGCACAATAGCAATAATAAAAAAAAAAATAGCAATAGCACAATCAAAAATACAGTAGAAACAAAATGACAAAGAACTGTAAAAATAGTAGCAGTACAATACTGTTTTGTAGTCATACAGTACCATGCAGTAGAGTGGAATTACAGTACATTGCTGTAAAACATAATACAGTAACTTGCTGGGAAACTTGCTGCCAGTAAATTACTGTAAAAATACTTTCTTAAATCCATGTTTATGGTAAGTGCACACGCAAGTCTTTGGGCACTATTCTTAAATCCACACTGTGATATGGAATGCACCTAGTTCCCTATCTGTCATACACTCCGTGTTGTGTCGAGTGTACGACACTAGGGGTTGCCCTTGGGAGCCCAAACACCTCTGACAGTTTTGAGAAAAGGACAATGAAATTGGGTGTGCAGATTTTGCATAGCTGGCCACGCCCCGGACATCCGGGTATAAGTAGGGCAGCGTATGCTCTGCTCACTCGTTCTATTTTTCGGAGCCGAATGCAGCGTCTCTGCGTGAGAAGCGGCATCATTCAGCTCTTCGTCGTTGGATCTACGGCACGGGCAACGGTCTCTCCCTTCTCTAGCACAGCTAAGTGTTGTGAGAGTTCCCCTAGGTGCTTCGACGGCGATCTACAAGAGAAGATTCTCCTCTAAACAGAGCAAATATTCTCTAAAAGAGCTACACGGTACAGTTTGTGTGTTTCATTATGCCTTTGCGTCCGTGTCCTTCTGGTTGCGGTTTCTACCTTTCCTCGAACGATCGGCACGATCACTGTATTCAGTGTTTGGGGCGTGAGCATGCTGATGCAGCATTCGCTAAGGGTGGTTGTCAGGCTCGCGAGGACATGCCCTTGAGCTCGCTCCGCTCGAGAGCCACGTTCTTTACGAAGAAGCTGCGGCTCACCTCAACTGCTTCCCGCTCCGGTCCTTTTACTTCTGAGTACGAGGCCGCTACGATGTGCGTTGAGGGAGAGCAGGGGGAAATGAGCGATGTTTTGCCAGGTACTTCCCCGCAGACGGCTCGTCCTGCGTGCTCACTGGTTGAGCTTTCGGACGATTTCGACAGTTCGTCTCAGTATGGACTGGATCTTTTGTTCAAAGCTCCTGCTGAGGAAAGGGGGGTTCTGCAGCATCGGAGGGAGGGCGTGAGCCGTCAGAAGCTGACGTCTCGTCTGAACTCGCCACTCCGGCGGCCGAGTCTCAGTCGGTGGCGGATGCTGAAATGGGCACTTGAACGGTCAGCCAGGGAGATTGGGTTGGAGTGGGTTCCTCCGCCCCTCCCCACGTTTGCCATATTAGTGTTAGGTGTAGCCCAACAGGTGTAGCCTGCGCATGGAACCAGTATCTGCTAGAGTCTTGAACGCAAGCTCTTCGACTCAGCACTCTGGTTTGGTGTAGAGCTTGCTCAAGCGCTTCCCCTCATGGTGATTATGGTCCTCTAAGTTTCAGTAGGTTTCCTGACGTGAGCCCTGGAGATCTCCTCCATTACTTGGCACTTCTGGACGTAGCTGGGTTTAGCGGAGGAACTCGCTACAATAATCCAACACAAGGTATGATTACTTTTGCTATCTCTTGGTTGGATTTGTGCCCCATATGTAGTGGCTCCTTATGCAGCCCCATGTGTGTAATTTCCACCTATAACTCTCTGTGGTGCGGTGTTTCCCCTGAGACTGATTTGTCTCTAGGTTCTGAGTTTGGCAGTCCCCCCTTAAGATGGGGCCCACCTCAGGTCCCTTCACTAATGATTTTCACTCTATAGCCCCCTTTGGGCAGGTTGTGATCTCCGTAGTGCTTTTTCCCTACAAGGAACAGTCACTTTCCCAACATTCTCAAGACACTCAGCCGCTCCACTGAAGAAAAGGCCCGGCTGCAGGACACTGCTGTGACAGGTCAGTTCTTGGACGTTGGAAGGTCACGAAGAGGTGAGCTGCACTTATGTTAACACTTTGGCTTGTTACTATCTGCGCCTGAGCACTCGTGACGCAGTCAGACTTGTGGCGTGATTGTATAGGGACCCCTAGTGTCGTACACTCGACACAATGTGGAATGTACAACAGATAGGGAACATCTCGGTTACGTATGGTAACCCTCGTTCCCTGATGGAGGGAACGGAGACGTTGTGTCCTCCATGCCACAGCTCTGGACCACCTCAGAGTGAGTTGAGACGCTTCGACTCCTCAGAACAGAACGAGTGAGCAGAGCATACGCTGCCCTACTTATACCCGGATGTCCTGGGCGTGGCCAGCTATGCAAAATCTGCACACCCAATTTCATTGGCCTTTTCAAAAAACTGTCAGAGGTGTTTGGGCTCCCAAGGGCGACTCCTAGTGTCGTACAATCAACACAACGTCTCTGTTCCCTCCATCAGGGAACGAGGGTTACCATACGTAACCGAGATGCTTTTGTGTCCATTCTAAAATCCTGTATGGTAGGGATTCACGCGCTTGTGGCCCATACCCTTGAGTTGGTTCAGACCCCGGGCTACCTTGGGTCCCACTCCATGTATGTACTCCAAGTAACGGTAATACACACGCTAGTTCCTGCGCACTCTCTATATATGGGTTACACGCTCAGTCTCATGCCCATTCTCTGAGTTGGTTGTCCCTGGTCACCTTGGGCCCCACTCTACTTACACATCCTTGAGCAGGGGGTTGCTACCTATGTTCTGTAGGCCGGCATGATGTAGGTGTTTTTGTATGTAGGCTTCAGACACGGTTCACGGAGATGGCGTTCCCCATAGCGACCCCTAGATGAAGCAGTGTCTCGTTCCCTTCTCAGGGAACCAGGGTTACATACGTAACCTGAGACGTTCGCAGTCAATGGCTTTTTGGCTGTGTAACCAAGCAACATATCCAATCATTGTCACCAAACATAAAAAAAAAAAAAAAGCTTTATAAAAGAACTATAAAACTATAAAAAAAAAAGACATATACTGTTTATAATTATGATTTATAATTATGATTATAATTATGAAATCTAATTTATTTATAAATAAATAAAAGCCAAGGTATACCTTTTTTTCAGTTTTACAAGAATTGGTGATGTAGAAATAATTAAAATTCAGACAGACTATATACCCACTACTGAGCTTAAGTAGACATATCATGAGCCATCAACTAAACCATTTGTTTAAATGCCTCTATAGATATCAGTACTCTAAGGGTCATTTAGTTCCGTTGAATCACACTAGAGTTCGTTTTTCTCTCTTGGTGCGGTTCGTTTGGGCAGGTGTGAATGTAGCAATCGCACTCGAGTGCGCACCAAAAGTGGACCAAAGGAGCGTACCAAGAACTCCTTGAAGAGGTGGTCTCGGCATGGTTTCAAACGAACACTGGAGCGGTTCGGTTGTAGTGAGAAAGCAATCCGATCCAATGGACCAATGAATCAGGCTTTATCACACTGTATAATGGGTAATTACAGTTCCATGAACAGCAGTAGCTTTGTTGTTTTGCTAATACCGCTTAAAATGAACTTGTGTCTGTCTGCGCCATTCAAAATCAAAGCGTGCCTTTTCATTTTATAATGCCGTCTTATTGCTCTGTTTGTAGTAGGTGTGTTTTAAAAATGTTTTCCTGAGGAATCCTGGACTCCTGCTCAAAATTATAAATTATTATAACGATAAAAAAAAAAAAGAAAAATGCAACAATAAGCCCGCAAAGCTGTTGTTGTTCCATCCTGACAGATGACAGCTGAGCGGAATCCTGGAAACAAACGTGGAACTTTGACCAATGAGAGGACAGTTTACTCGCGCATGACTTGTATTAACACATTTGGTCCATTTAGAAACTTTGCTGTGTGAAAGCGAACCGCACCATGAATAAAAAGCAACATTGTAATAATTTTAACCCGTTTCAGAACAAAGCAATCGATCTACAGGTGTGAAAGCACCCTAACATACACTGAGGCAAGTAAATCATTAGCCTGTTTGTATGCTGCCTTCCATGGGAGTCTCATAGAGTTACACAGAGCCCTAATGCTTAGGGGTCCTCCCCTCCTATTCATCTGCTATTCATTTGTGTTTTCGTATTTATTTATTAATTTTGGAGTGCCTTTGAATACTAAGCAGGCAAGTGTCTTTTTGCATTATGATTTCTATTTTTGAAATGTCTGAAATTATGTTTGCATACATTTGCATAGGCATACATTTAGCATCATATATAACATCATCAGATGCTATCTTGTCATTTGAGGCTCTATCAGTGCTGTGCTGTACAGAGAAGACATCCTCCTCCCTCATGTGATAGCCTTCCACTCTTGACATGACAATGCCACCAATCATGTTGCTCGTTCTCAGTACGTGATTTTCTGCAAGACAATCTTCTGCCATGGCCAGCCTGGATCTCAGTCCCATTGAGCACATCTGGGACCTGTTGGATGGGAGGGTGCAAGGCTAGGTCCAAAACTTTCCCCTCCCCCAGCATGATGTCACATATGTGTAATAAATAAAGAGGGGGCGAGAGAGGAACGGAATAGAATAGACGCAGTGAACAAATTAAGTCAGGGTTCATTATAGGAGTAAATGGTTGAAATTGTTTGTTCTGGCATCTGGCCCAGATGTTAGTCACTGAAACCCTGTATATGTGTGCTTATCCACTTAATAAGCACATAAAACCAGTGCAAGTATCCAAACAGCACAAAGCTACACATTTTTAATCGCAATGCTGATAGACACAATGTTAAAATAAGCAATTATATACAGATCTTTAAGAGGTAAAGGAAAATAGTGTGTGTGTGTGTGTGTGTGCGCGCATGTGTGTGTGCTGTATGTGTGAGAGCGTGCAAGAGAGAGAGGGTATTTCAATGAGGGGAGGGTAGGCTGTCAAGATGTGCGAGGGATGTGTCTGAAAGTGTTTGCATGTCAGAGAGTTTGTGTGTGTGTGTGTTTGTGCTCTCTTGCAGAGTGGAGCCTGCCACAGACATCAGCCCCTATATTTGCATATTCATGGATCAATTTGCACTTGCCTATGCAAATGTATGCAAACATCATTTCGGAACATTTCAAAAATAGAAACCAGCATGCAAAACGGCACTGGGCTGTTTAGTATTCAGAACCACTCCAAAATTAATAAATAAATACAGAAAACACAAGTGAAGAGATAGAAAGTACTAGACTACTAATGTGGAAGTTTAGTTCTTATAAGTTAGTTTAGTTAACACAGATACAAAAATCAAGATCTCACTTATTTGTGCAATGTTTTATACTTCAGTCATTGGTGTAAAAAAATAAAAATAAATAAAAAAATAAATACATAAATAATAATAACAATAATAATAATAATAATAGTAATAATAAAAGCTAGATAAAGTTTGATGAGAAACCTTATTGTTGGCTTGACAAAGCCTGGCCTGAAAGTATGAAGTATTTTTTAAAAGCTTGAGGATTGAATATTTTATAGTCAGAGACAGACTGGAGGCAATATATCAGATGAATACAAAGGAAACACTTCAGAATGCATTTGATAAATAAATAAATAAATAAATAAAATAAGGGGCTTGAGCGGGTGCTGGATTTGACAGGTCTGGACTCTGGAATGGACTCTGGAACAAAATCATGGGTTGGAACGGTCGCTTGGAGTGGGTTTGGATTTGAAAGAGTAGAGACATTGTTCATTGCCACGCATACACACACACACACACACACACACACACATACATATATATATATATATATATATATATATATATATTGAAACAAACCGTGCTGTGCATATTATTGTGAAATGAGGTGACGACAGCCAACAGATTAGGGGGGCAGCTGATCTTCTGCAGAAGCCTGAATAGACCACTTCTGCTAACCAGATCGAACGCCTTCGTAAGGTCAATGAAAGCAACGTAGAGTGGCATCTGCTGCTCTCGACACTTCTCCTGCAGCTGACGTAGTGAGAAGATCATGTCTATAGTTGACTGGCCAGCTCTGAAGCCACACTGAGACTCTGGGTAGATGTGGGAGGCTAGAATCTGCAGGCGCACCAGGATGACACGGGCGAATGCCTTGCCAACAATATTGAGGAGGGAGATGCCCCGGTAGTTGTTGCAATCGCTATGATCTCCTTTGTTCTTGCACACAGTGGCAATGTTAGCATCACGCATATACTGGGGGATGGGGCCCTGATCCCTGCATAGGCAAAGGAGTTTGTGCAGGGGCTGAAGCAGCGCCAGTTTGCCGCTTTTCAAGGCCTTGCTCTGAATTGCATATAGTTCAATATAATGCTCAACCCAGCGCCGCAACTGCTTCTCTTGATCTGTGATGACTTCACCTGTCCTGGACTTGAGTGTTAGCCTCTCAACATTAGCAAAAAGAGTGAGAGTGTAATTTGAGTTACTGTTTTTAAGGTTTGAGAAGAAGGTCTGTCTAGCTGTGGCTAGTTCCACACTGAAGGCATGAAGGCTGTCTTTATAGATGCTGTAGTGAATTTCAAGTTTCATCTTTCACCACATCCGCTCAGCTTTTCTGCATTGTCTTTTCATACTCTGTACCTGTGTTGATTTTGACTTTAGCCATTAATATGTTTTAAAGATACTGAAAAAAAGCACAAATGTCAGGACATGTCAACACTTCTCCAGGGCCTTAAAACCCCTTCAGAGCCCAGAGGATTAAAGTCTAAAATTTGTTTAATTAGGTTAGTTAATATAGTAAATACTTCAAATTATTTATAGGTATATTCAACATTTTCCAATCGTGGTTTATTTATAACAGTTATAGCACTCTTTCTTTTTTCTTTAACCAGATGGATAAGCCCCTTAATATTGTCTCTGCTTCTCTGGATAAAGGTTTACCTAGAATCTGAATGAGTGGCCATGTGGGAGGGCTCTGAAAAATCCACTTTGCCCCTAAAACCCATTCATCTTTTGGCTAGCAGGATGAGATAATCTGCTCACCTGGCACAGTTGTATTTCTGAGGATCTCTGGGGGCCCAACTGCAGTTCACCCCTGGCCTGCTGGGTTTTTATCTTCTTTCGCTGGTTTTCAGGATAAACAGCTTCACATTGAATGCTAATCTCCTTCTAAACCCCTGCTCTGTTTCCCTTTCCTTTCTGTTACTGTGTCCTATGCATGGCTCTCTCTTTTTCTTATTTGGTTGGTCTATGGTTTTTAAAAGAGAACTCTAAGTTAACCATTTGTAGACAGACTTCCTAAAGAATGTAAACATTTCTGACTGGTGTTTCCAATACATCTGTTTGGTTGAGCAGACCAAAAGTCAAATTTTTGGCTGAACCAATGACATACCAATCAACCAACTTTTGAGTGTGCCTGTATAGTGCTTAAATGTGGTGTACATTATACAGAACAGTTGCAAATGTAAAAGAAAAGGACAAGCCAGTCATCAAGCCTTGGGGACTTTTTAATGGTTTGATATCAAAATTCTTAATTGCTGTTTAAAAGAGATCCTTGGGCTGTTGTCAAATTTGTTTCTAAATATCTGCATTGTATAGATAACACAGCATATCTAGTTTAGTTTTTCTAAAATCCTTAACCTAAATATTGAAGCAACCACCTCACATGCATCTGCAATTCCCTGGAAAACACTTTCACTCTTCTTTTATTTTACTGAGAACAATAGATGGGAATGACCAGTATGGGTCAGAAAATGGCCACTGGACCTTTAAAATGAAACTTTAAAAGAGATAGTTCATCCAAAAATAAAAAATCTGTCATTAATTGACTCACCCTCATATCGTTCCAAACCCGTAAGAACACACCTTCGGAAAACACATATAAAAATATATATTTTTGATAATCAGAGAGCTTTCTGACCTTGCATAGAAAGCAAAGCAACTACTATGTTAAAGGCCCAAGGTAATAAGGACATCATTAAAATAGTCCATATAACATCAGTGGTTCAACCGTAATTTTATGAAGCTATGAAAATACTTCATGTGCACAAAGAAAACTTTATCCAACATATTTTTCTCTTCTGTGGCAGTCTTCAACGCGCATTCATGACAGTACCACGATACATGCGTGTGGATTTTTCTGTTTGTAAACAAGGTCCAGTGCATCTGGGTTCTACATCAGAACACCAGTTCCTGTGTCAGCAGCATCACACATATGTGTTATGGTACTCTCGTGAACACGTCAAAGACTGACACAGAAAAAAAGAAATTGATTCTCATGTTTTTTTTGTTTTTTGCATATCCTTGTTCTCATGTCTTTTGTTTCTCATGTTTCTCATTATCATGTTTCCTGTTTGTCATGTGTTTCCCATTCCCTCATGTGATCTTGTTATGTGCTTTCCCTGATAATGTGTCTTGTTCTCATTGGTCAGTTAGCTTATGTGCTACTCAGTTCTGTTTTCTTGTTGGTTTATTGTTTCATTGCTTTCAGGTGTGCCTTTTAGGTCATTAGTCCATGTGTGTATATATAGCCTTCGTGTTTTCATTGTCTCTTCTCTATCTTTGTGTTACTGCTGTTAATGAGTTCATGTTTAATCAAGTTTATTTCATTGTTTATGTCATGTCAACTGAAGTCTTTGCTTATTTTGTATTTGTTTTTGATTAACTCTCAACTCTACTTTATCTATGCAGTGCTTTCAGCACCACAAGTGGAACCAAAGTGCTGTACAGAGAAAGAGAAAATAGACACAAAAACATAAAATCAAGACAAGCACATGACATACACAGATTCCAGTCAGGTTTTAGAGCTGCCCATAGTACAGAGTCTGCTCTTCTGAAGGTTTCTAATGACATTTATTTTTATTATTATTATTTTTTTTAAGATATATTTTTGGGCTTTTTATGCCTTTATTTAGTTATGACCATGGAGAACAGACAGGAAAGCACTGGGTGGAGAGAGAAGGGAGTGGGATCAGCAAAGGACCATGAGGCAGGATTCGAACTTGGGTCGCTGCAAGCACAGTTGCGCTGTATGTCGGCGCACTAACCACTAGGCTACAGACGCCAACAGTTTCGAATGGCATCTTGCGTGGTGTTCATTCTGGTGACTGTGTTATTCTACTTCTGTTAGATCTTACCATGGCATTTGATACAGCTGATCATAATATTTGCACTGATTATCTTAGGGACCAGGTTGGTATTCAGGGCTTTACTATCATTTATATGCGGATAAATGTGACATTCAGACCCTGCATTAATGTTTGACTGAGGTTAAGTGCTGGTTGGTGAATAACTTTCTCCAATTAAATGAGCTTCAGTCAGAGATGATATTATTTGACAATAAGGGGTGTGTAGAGGACGACACACTGCGCTTCATAGCATGTTTTATTGTTTTCACGTGGACAAGATTTTTTTTCTTATTTTTCTTTTAAACGAAGGAAAAACCTGTGTACGTGTGGACTAGGCCTGAGTGTGAGTCAGGCTTCTCTCTCATTTACAACTTGTTTAGAAGTCATCTGCCAGACTATTATCAGGCACTAAGAAGAGATAGCATATTACTCCTGTGTTAATCAAACTGCAAACTGCAAATACAGTATATAATTCATTACAAACTGTTGTTGTTTGTTGTTGTTGTTGTGCTCTGAATAACCTAGTACCTGAGTGTTACTGATTTAATCAGTCTCTGTCAATCCAACAGATCTCTGTGCTCAAATGATCAATTGCTTTTTACGTTTCCGCAATCTTGTTTAGAATGTAAAGGTGATCAGTCAATCTCTGTTACAACTCCTAGGCTCTGGAATGACCCTCTTCTGTCTGTAAAATTTTCTTAGGATCACTTATCACTTAGAGCACTTCTTTTCTTAGAGAATCGAAACCGCAAGCCTAGTGAGACTGATTTGGTTTAATGGGGATTGAAAATAAGGAGTGGGTAGATTTTTACCAACACACATTTATGCCCAAACACCATGTAAAAGTACATGTTGCAAAATAGGTGCCCTTTAAGTCTGCATGGAGAAACCACATAAGTAACGTAATTAAACAAAATATTTATCAACACAAGTTATGTCAGATTAAATTAAACAAATAATAGAAAATACAATATGCAAGACGTAAAAAAAAAAAATATATATATATATCTAACCAAACACATTCTGAATTTAAAGTTCTCTGATTTCTTCTCTTGCAGGATCCATTCTGCTTAGATATGGGTTCAAAGGATCATCATTATCATCATCAAAAGCACCGTCTTCCTCACCATCAGCACCAGCAAGACCCCTTCAAGAAGCTGGATGTTTTTTTGGTTTTTTTTCTGATTGCAATGTTGTAGAAAATTTCCGTAAACACAATTAAAGAGCAGCTTTTGGAGGGCTTCAGGCCATGACTGGACTTGCTGATGCAGTGAACACATTGTTTCCACAGTCCTATATAACCCTCTCCACTAGAGTGTGTCCTTCTGTGGGCCTGATTAAACCTTTCCTTAGTAATGGTGGCTTGATGCTGCACAGGTGTCAAGGGGTATGGGCGAAGAGGATATCAATTGTCTCCCAGCAGCCAACTATCACAGAAGCCATCCTCTTCAGCCACCTGGCAAACTGCAGATTTGTCCGATACAAAAGAGTCATGCATGTAGCTCCCTGGCTTAAAGGATAGACTCTCTGACTGATGATTCCGACACTTTATTTGAATATCTGTCACAGAGAAGATCATCGTTGAAGGCCATGGGCTTGTTTCACAGACAGGACTTAGACTAAGCCAGGATTAAGCCATAGTTAGGACATTAAAATAATTTTTATAAACATGCCTTAGAAAAAAAAAACATTACTGGTCTGCATCTTGAGACAAAACAAGGGTACTGACATATTTAAAGATCAATTAGTGCAAGCTTCTTTCAATTGAAACAGCTCAGACTTATATTTTAGTCTAGGACTAGGCTAAAACCTTGCCTGTGAGGGAATATGTTTTTAAGATACTGAAAAAACAAATATCAGGGCATCTCAAAAGTTCTCCAGGGTCCTGAAACCCCAGAGGGTTAAAATAGTACTGTCAGGATTTACTAAAGGCACGCAAGGAAGCATTAGTGCTGAAAAGGTGTGGACACAGTTTCTTTTTTTTATTATTTATTTATTTTTTTTTTTTTTGCACCTGACCTTGTTGAATATGCATTTGTAGAAGTCTCCCTTTCAGACACAAAATTTATGGGGGAAGAGTATTAAAATGAATCACACAACGCAATTTACTAACATTTGTGCTCGTAAAATTATTGGTACTTGTGCCATTGAATGCCCCCCAAAAATTGTCATAAAAGAGGTGGTCATTTGCGCTGCTTTTGGTAGGCTGTGCTGGTCATTATGGAAATTATGCTGCGTCTGTGTTCTTTAATGTGCACCTTGTCAGTAAATCACCTGCAGCACAAGCACAAATGTTTTTTTTGTTTTTTCTTTCATGTAATAAAACAAGTTTTTGAACTGGTCTTTCAGTTACAGACAGTTATTGTGCTTACCTTCTGCACTAAGCTTTGCATCACCTAGAAGTACCTTAGCTCTTCTTACAATTCCATCACCATTAGAAATAATTTCCTGTATCCTACCGAGCTTCCATTCATTCCTAGGCAAGCTCTCCTCTTTGACCATTACAATGTCATTGACTGCAAGATATTCCTTGCTCCAGTGACTCCATAATTGCTCCGCTAAATACATTACCTCTCTCCATCTTTTCTGTGCATGCACATCTTCCTATATGAATTTACCTGGTGGAGGCAAAGCAGTAACTGACTTTAATGTGAGCAGATGGTTTGGAGTGATGGGTCTTAGACTTCTGGGATAATTTAACCAATCAGCAGCAAGCGGTCTACTATTCATGACTGCCATTGCTTCATAAAGAAAGGCCCTTGAAGACGAATCATCTAATCTCCCTGGATGAAGTTCAAGAATAGTCTTTAGCGCAGATCTTACTGTTCTAATTTGGCGTTTCCACATGTCACCGACATGACTTGTGTGAGGTGCATTCATGATGAACTTGCACTGTTTTTCTGACAGGAAGGCTGTTACTCTTTCTCAGCCATTTTCTGTTCTCCAACAGGTCTTCTCTGCATTCTACAAATGACGCAACTTCTAATATAGGATGTTTCACTCTATTGATTCTTCGGATTCAAAAGCCATTAGATCTTATCTCATTTATAGTAAATTCTTTTCCTTGGTACGTAACTTTAGTTATGAAAGTGAGCAACAGTCATTTGTGTGATCTGATGATTCATTGCAATGATTATAATATGCATGAGTCATCAAATCATGTGTCACTTTGAGAATCCAGCAGTGCACCACTTATGCGGTGTCACTTTGAGAATCCATCCATATATATATATATATATATATATATATATATTACCAAATTTTCACAGTTTGGATTTTGCTTTGCAGACACCCAGACAGGAACACTTACTGAAGTATCCATCAGGATCACTTTGGATTTGAACGGCAGAAAATTAAGTTTTTACCATTTTCACAAAGTTGTTATCATGTAAACTAATTGGATGCTTCCTTCAACTATTATAAGTGAGACGATAATGACACTCTCTTTTAAAACCTGTGACCAGATTTCAAACATCCGTAACAAAGCCTCTTCTTTTGGATGCATTTCCGTCACTCTTCCAGCAGTTTACTGAGAAAATTGGAACAATTATGAAGTTGATGGTTATTTTTCTGACAGAACTTACACATGGCTTTGTTCACAGATTTGGCCACATTTTGACTCTCCACACTTGTTTGAGAACTAAAAACACAAACTCTGCTTCTCTTAGTCTTTTTCAAATTTACTTTCTCAACAGCAAGTTCTGGGTTATGAAAGGAGGTAACTGTATTACAAGCAATCTCTGTTTCAGTTGATAAAAATGTAGCAAATTCTTTGAAAGTAGGATACTCATGATTGTCAGTGAGAGATTGTGTAACTTTGCGATTCCCCCTGCTAATTGCCCAGTCAGGTAATTTTGCACAAGTTCTTGGTTCTCTTGATAGTTGTTTCAAATTTGGAGACCTTTGATGCAAGGCGTGGGACCCTGGCTTGCATTTAGAAAGTCAGAGAAAGTTTAAAGTCGATCGGCATCCTTTGGATGAATTATTTATTTATTTTTTTTTTTTTAGGGCAATTTGCTAGCTGAATGGCTATCCATAACGACCATTCAACCTAAACCAAGCATCCTCACAGGCCTCATCATCTGTTCTGAAGAAAGTACCTTTCAAGGCTTTTCTGGTAGGACCACTTACATACTTCCTGAGAACATCTTGTCAGCAGAAGAAAGTTTTCTTATCAATAAGTGCCATAAAGGATTTTTTTTAAACTCACCGAAATGAATGGTGTCACCTGTGAAGACGGGAGGCTCCGGGACCAGTAATTTGCTCATAGTCATGCCATCTTGAAACGCTTGAACAAGAAGAGGTATATCAGTCGCTGGTGCTTTAACTGAAGTATTTGTGATTTCAGGATTGAAAAAAATTCTGATTCTTCTGTACTAGATTCTTTGGACAAATTAGTCTTTTTTTCCAACATCTTGACCGTAGACTTCCAGTTTACCTTGAGCTGCTTTCAGATCTTTTTGCACTTGAATTTGCTCTAATTCTTTTAACTCAACTTAAGTAACATTTTTATGTTGTTCTTCCATCTGCTACTTCTACTTCAGCATCTACATGCTTGGCTTCTAAGTTTGATACAACAGATCAATGACTAGGATAATTACCATCTTCCTGGCAAATTTCTGAAACTGTTTAACCAAAGATTGAATGGGCATATTGATGATCTAGTAAAGTACGAAGGCGGCTCCCTTTCAGCATCTGTTGCGGTACCTGATATAAATGTCTAGGTGTCAAGTGGGCCACATAACATAATAGACGGATAATGGCTAGAGTTTTCCAAATAAATTATTTATTTTAACACATATTATGCTCAAAAGTAACTAGAAATGAGAGACTGAGAGCCCAGCAACAAAGGAGGGAATAACTAAACTAACAAAATCAAACTAAAATTACAAACTAAAAGGAAGGCAGAGTCATTTCAGATCTAATGGAGAACTACGCATCATATAGGCTAGTTATTGAAAACAGAGCGGAAGAGAGCATGTATGATTTCTCAACACTGTTTTATTTATAATGTGGCCTGCATTAAATGTTTTTGTGTGAGTAAGAGAGAGAGAGAGAGAACGTGCTGTCGAGCAGTTTGATGCCAATGACCCCCAAATATAATCACATAGTAGGGTTGAGACGGTGAGGAAATTTACCGTGATCACATAATTTTCCCCCTTTTCCTGGCTTTCCTTTTTCTTTTAAATAGCTTGTAAAAAATTTCAAAATTCGGCATCCATCAGTTGTTCGTTTTTTAGCTCATTTGAATTTCCCCTTCTTTTCCTCACTTTCCTTCACTGTTAAATAGCTTGTATAAGCGCCGTGTGAATTTTAACACTGTGGAACCAAATAAATAAATAAAAAAAAAAAACGTAGAAAGTTTATTAGCAAAATGAATACGAATAATTGGTGGCACGGCACAGCCTACACCTTGATGTAAAGTAAAATGGGCTAAATAAATTACACAATGTTTAAATAAAGTAAAAATCAGAAAAAAAATGGTGGAACCAAATAAATAAGTAACAAATGTTACTTCTAACCTTAAACCTTCCAAAATCACCGTAGTTAAAAAGCAGAATTCAACAGGCTTTTCAAAATCAAATCAAGTTGGACACTCCTGCCATCAGACCCAACAGTCTCTGAAACTGGTTTACAGTGGGTAACTGGCCCAGCTTGACAGTGCAGGAAGGACACAGTGTAGGCTGGACAATTCCAGTGTTACAGTTATTGTAATTATACACAATACACATGATCTAGAATGCACAGCATCTACAACCTTTTACCTAAGTATTTTAAACAACACTTACAGTAAAGCAATCACGTGTTTTAACCCCAAATAAACTCAATTAGTCTGTGTACACATGTAGTAGCACAAACAAATTTAATGTGTGTTATATGAGCGCAATGTGTTTAATACAATAACAAATTTGAACATACAAAAATGCATACCTGACAGCAGGGAAACACACAGTATGTGAGAGTTCTAGTGCAGAGCTCCAGAAACCTATTCACACAGTATGGGGTTTTTCTGGTTACAGAATCCCAAATGCATGTAATGCCACTTTTCAGACCAGAACAAATTTTTTTTCAAATCAGTCGTAATATATTATATATACATATACATATACACACACACACACACACACACACACACACACAATATATATAGCGAGTGCGGCCGCTGGACTCCGCCTCTTACCTGGACCCTTCTTTCTCGAACACTGCCCTTCCTTCACAGAACCCCCAGCACGACGAGGACACCAGATCCCCTGTTTATTTTGGACACTTTTTTTCCCCCTTTTGGACACTTCTTGTTTATTTTATGTTTGTTTTATGTTAGTGTATGAAATTTTGAGATCATTTAACCCATCTTACTGAGATCTTTACACTGATAACAAAAATGAAGGGAAAAACTACATTCGCAAGATACATAATTTGGTATATTCTTAGTGAACTTTCAGTGAATCCTGGTCCTGGTGGGGGAGAGGGGACAGGGTGGTCATAAATAAGCAAGGAGAGAATTTTGGGCAAGGTGGAGTCCTTTGCCCTTTTTAGAGATCTTTTCTCCAGATTAGTTTTATTGTTTTGTTGCATGGCATCTGTTTTGTGAGTTCCTGAAGTTTGGTTTCATGGGGAGATCTTTTCAGGTTTTACAGAATAATTGGAGACACTGGGGCTGAAAAGGCAAGTACACTATAAAAAACAAAAAACACTTTGTTGAGTCAACTTAAAATAATTTGTTACCCTGCTGCCTTAAAATTTTAAGTTCAGTCAACTCAAATTAGTCAACTTGAAATGTTAAGTTGTATTAAGTAAAAACTTAGATTTTTGTGTTTGTTAAACTTAACAGATGGGTAAGTAACCCAGCTGCCTTAAAATTTTAAGTTGAATCAACTCAAATATCTAAGTTGTCACTTAGTATAATTTATTTCAAGTTGAATAAACTTTGAGTTGACTGAACCTAAAATTTTAAGGCAGCCAGGTAACAAATTATTCTAAGTTGACTCAACAAATTGTTGTTTACAGTGTAGAGTATGGCCTTTCCCACAATCTCACAGCCTCAGCATGGAGATCAGAGAAGAAAGGAGATGTTTTAGAGCACAGGAAGCGTGTTTTTTGGGCGGTCTACCTGCTTCTCACTGAAGCTGAGAAGTCAAGTTGATCTTTAACTATTCTACTGCTCTAACCACCACCTCCAACAGCTCCTCTTTCTAGGCACCACATCAACCTCCTCAGAGGAAGACAGGTGAAGACTTGTGCCCTCACTCTGGGGTGAAGAATCCACAGAGCGGGTTTCTGAACGCTGGGCGAGGGCAAAGAAAGGGCAATGTCCATCTCCAATCCCTTTAACCAGATCCATCTGCAATCCCCATGACCTCAGTCGCCACTCTGCCTTGGCACCCGCAGGAAAAGAATTGTGAGGACTACGAGCCTGAATGTTATTTCGCACTTTGTAGGAAAGAGGACAAATAAAAAAGTGATACTTACGTCTCTTGCTGGTGTCCCTGCTCGGTGGAGTTGCACAGTAAGGTCGGTGGTCTTTACACTTTTGGTCTTCACACGAGGGCTGCCGCAACCGCTGTCATAGTATATCAGTGGTGGACGAAATACACAAATCAAGTACTTCAGTAAAAGTACAGATACATATAATAAAATATTGTTCCAGTAAAAGTAAAAGTACTCCTTTTTCAATTTTACTGAAGTGAAAGTACTTGATTTTTTATAATGTACTTTAGTAAAAAAGTACTGATAGATTTATTTTGCAATTTATAAAAATGTTGACTTTATGAACATCAGAAATACAATAACAAATGCATATTCTACAACTTCAAGTACAGTGTTTCCCAACCTCATTCCTGGAGGCACACCAACACTACACATTTTCCAACTTTTCCTGATCAAACACATCTGAATCAACTCATCATCTCGTTAGTAGAGACTCGAGGACCAGAAATATATTGGTCAGATAAGGGAAACATCCAAAATGTGCACTGTTGGTGTGCCTCTGGGAACAGGGTTGGGAAACACTGGTCTAGTACTTCAGCTTCATTCATCACAACCAAAGAAAAACTGCAGTGCTTTACAACTACAGGACAGAAAGAGCTAAATAAGCTGGTGGTAATTAAGCCTGTTCTTAAGAAATCACAACTAGACCCTAGTGAACTGGCAAATTACAGACCCATTTTTAATCTTCCATTTATGTCTAAAATTTTAGAAAAAGTTATGTCTGCTCAATTGTGCTCCTCCTTGCAAAAAAAAAATGATTTGAATGATAATGATAAATAATATGAATTCATAGGTTTCAGGCCCCATCATAGCACAGAAACTGCACTTGTTAACATTACAAATGACTTGTTTCTTGCGTCAGACCAAGGCTGCTTCTTACTGCTAGTTTTACTTGATCTTAGTGCTGAGTTTGACACTATAGATCATGACATACTCACTTACAGATCGACTACAAAACTACACGGGTATTCAAGGGCAGGCTTTAAGATTAAGTAATTTTCTCCTATTTCTCCCATTCGAATAAGACAGAGATATTACTTATTGGACCAAAAACAGTGCACATAATCTCTTGGATTACAATTAGCAACTAGACAGTTGTACCATTACTTTCTCTACAGTCAAAAATCTGGGTTTTATATTAGACAGCAACTTGTCTTTTAAAAATCATATTTACCATGTTACAAAAGCAACACACTTCCGTATTAGAAATACTGCCAAGCTAGGAAATATGTTAACTGTTTCTGATGTAGAAAATCTAGTTCATGCATTTATGACCTCTAAACTGGACTATTGTAATGCACTACTAGGTGTTTGTCCTGCATCTTCAATAAACAAGCTACAGATAGTCCAAAATGCAGTCCTTATCAGGTCAAGAAAATATGATCATATTACCCCAATTTTACAGTCTCAAATTGTGCTGTAAGTTTGACTGCAACATAATCATTACAGTTAAGTGTTCATCGTCTGTTTGATTACATCATTAACTGATTTTTACCATACATCTCCATATAGACATGCCATATATACATCAACTTGACATAGTCACCACTAGTAAGATACTACTAAATATATTGTAGAAACTTTCATTTTCTGTAAAGGTGCTTTGAAATGATTTGTATCAAGAAAAGCACTATACATATAAACTTGAATTGAATTGAATAGAATTTTTTTTTTTTTTTTTTCTCAAACCTTGGCCAAATGCCTCCAGAGGGTATCACTTCCCACTTTGATAATTACTGTAGTTACCATGTTCTGAACATCACATCCTTACTTTTTCCCCTCAGATGTTATAACTGAATCTCTGTTTCTCAAACAAGAAAAACAGGCTATACAAGGAGGGATCAACTGTATTACTTCACAATATACTCTGCTCCACCAATAAAGAGTTTACCCAAATCTGTTTGTTCATTAAGTTGTTGTTTATATGCAAACATAACATATGCAAAGTCCACATTTCATGATTCGATTCTTCAAAGACTTCCATTAAAACCATATATGGGTACCCCATTTTTGAGCAGACCAAACAATAATTTATAAATAGGATAAATCACAAAAAGTCTTGTCAGGGGAAAATTGCTAGTACTTGAGATTAAGCCCAGACTCAGAACGTAAGAAAATGTCCCATATTCCCTGGCACATCAATCTCTTCTTCAATGATAGCACCTCCACATAATTCCCATAGCATGTGCAGATGAATAAGGAAATAAAGCCCATAAACAAAATCCTTCTACAAAACAAAATACAAATATTCAGAAAAACAAAACCCATTCATAAAAGTTATGTGAATGGCAACCTCAAAGTAAAATAAACAGAATTACATTTATAAATCAGAACTACATTTGACACATACAAAAAAATATCAAAACTGTGGCGAGCTACCCAAGCACTCATTAGCGTTGCCATGGAGAGGGAGAGAATCCAATTGCCAGGAGGAGGAGTCTGGGAACAGGAGCCACCTGAGAGCCATCAGGAGACGGTGATAAAAGCAGAGCAGAAAGAAGCATTGGAGAGATGAGACCTCCCAAGACCAGACTGACGTTGTCTCTGGTTCTTTTCTCCCGTAGGCTCCAGTGATTACTAAGAGATCCCAGACCACAAGGTTCCAGCAGGTTCCTACACCTTCACTTCTACACTCTTCACAGCTGATGTTCTGCCTCTCTAGCACCTTGGAGTACCTACACCACTTTTGAATTCTCACTCAATAAATGCCCCTTTGGGGATATTTCACCGCATGTTGAGTCTGAGCCTCCTTGCTCCCGCCACAAAACTAATCAAAAGACTATTGAACAATTATAATCAAACATTACTTACAATTGAGCAGCAAACACTCAAAAAGGATGATCTCTCAGGGAAGAATAAAAACACAAGGCACACCATGCTGTCTTCTATCTCACTCTTCTTCTTCTTGTTTTATGGCGGATCGCAGACTTATAAGTGCATTACCGCCACCTATCTCTCAAATGGACCATTGACACTCTAACTACCAAATTTCCTGATTAACAAACCCACATGCAACCCTACTTGATTCTTATACCCGTTCAGAGTCTTCATAGAGCTTCATCCGGCGCTGCGTGTTCAGCACCTCCGTCCACCCTCAGCCCTCTTGGCGGGATTAAATTAGGGGAAAAAAAAAAAAAAAAAAACTATGGCTGCGTTCTAAACTGCATACTTCTCTATTATATAGTAAGCAAAAAACAGTAGGCAAGCGAATAAGTGTTACCAGGAGTGAACGACGAGAGGCGAGCGGATCCACATGCGAGCTTTTATTATATGGACGAGACAGATACATGGTCGTACAGGCAGGGTCAGAGAACAGTAAACAGGAATATCGGAGGCGAGACGAGAGAATAGTCCAGTAAGACGAGCAAAAGTCCGAAAAGGCAGGCAGCTAGACAGTCGATAATGAGATAACCAGGCGGGAGAACAAGAACTAGGAACTAGGAACAAGAAACTAGGAGAACATTAACAATGGGAATACAACAATAACAACCCAGCCAACATGTGTATGTGGGCCCCACATGGTTTCTGCTGGGTCTTCATGGGTACCAAGTGGCCATGGTCCCAAAATGGGCATCTTATCTGGGGCCCACTTGGGTCAACTAAGTAGGTCCCACATGGGCAAAAACAGATGGGCTCCCTATGTGGGACCTAGTTGGGTCACAAATGGTAAATGAGTGCTTGGGCTCGAAATGGGCAGCACAAATGGGGCCCATATGGGTTTAACAAATGGGTTAGACATGGGCAAACACAATTAATCCCATATAGGCTGCCTGCACTGGCCCAAGGCGGTACCCACAAAGGCTACCTCTATATGGGCTCAGAATGGGGAAACACATATGGGGCCCTCTTGGTCAAACCATATGGGTCAAATATGGGCTGACACAATCAGTCCCATATAGGCTGCCTACATGGGCCCAAGGTAGTACCCACAAAGGCTACCTCTATATGGGTTCAGAATGGGGAAACACATATGGGGCCCTCTTGGTCAAACCATATGGGTAAAATATGAGCAGACACAATCAGTCCCATATAGGCTGCCTGCACTGGCCCAAGGCGGTACCCACAAAGGCATCCTCTATATGAGTTCAGAATGGGGAAACACATATGGGGCCCTCTTGGTCAAACCATATGGGTAAAACATGGGCAAATACAATCAGTCTCATATAGGCTGCCTACATGGGCCCAAGGTAGTACCCACATAAGCTACCTCTCTCTGGGTTCTGAATGGGGAAACACATATGGGGCCCTCTTGGTCAAACCATATGGGTAAAACATGGGCAAACACAATCAGTCCCATATAGGCTGCCTACATGGGCCCAAGGTAGTACCCACATAAGCTACCTCTGTATGGGTTCTGAATGGGGAAACACATATGGGGCCCTCTTGGTCAAACCATATGGGTAAAACATGGGCAAACACAATCAGTCTCATATAGGCTGCCTACACTGGCCCAAGGTAGTACCCACATAAGCTACCTCTCTCTGGGTTCTGAATGGGGAAACACATATGGGGCCCTCTTGGTCAAACCATATGGGTAAAACATGGGCAAACACAATCAGTCCCATATAGGCTGCCTACATGGGCCCAAGGTAGTACCCACATAAGCTACCTCTGTATGGGTTCTGAATGGGGAAACACATATGGGGCCCTCTTGGTCAAACCATATGGGCAAAACATGGGCAAACACAATCAGTCTCATATAGGCTGCCTACACTGGCCCAAGGTAGTACCCACATAAGCTACCTCTCTCTGGGTTCTGAATGCTTAAACACATATGGGGCCCTCTTGGTCAAACCATATGGGTAAAACATGGGCAAACACAATCAGTCCCATATAGGCTGCCTACATGGGCCCAAGGTAGTACCCACATAAGCTACCTCTCTATGGGTTCTGAATGGGGAAACGCATATGGGGCCCTCTTGGTCAAACCATATGGGTAAAACATGGGCAAACACAATCAGTCCCATATAGGCTGCCTACATGGGCCCAAGGTAGTACCCACATAAGCTACCTCTATATAGGTTCAGAATGGGGAAACACATATAGGGCCCTCTTGGTCAAACCATATGGGTAAAATATGGGCAGACACAATCAGTCCCATATAGGCTGCCTACATGGGCCCAAGGTAGTACCCACAAAGGCTACCTCTATATGGGCTCAGAATGGGGAAACACATATGGGGCCCTCTTGTTCAAACCATATGGGTAAAAAATGGGCAAACACAATCAGTCCCATATAGGCTGCCTACATGGGCCCAAGATAGTACCCACATAAGCTACCTCTGTATGGGTACTAAATGGGGAAACACATACGGGGCCCTCTTGGTCAAACCATATGGGTAAAATATGGGCAAACACAATCAGTCCCATAAAGGCTGCCTACATGGGCCTGAGGTAGTACCCACAAAGGCTACCGCTATATGGGTTCTGAATGGGGAAACACATATGGGGCCCTCTTGGTCAAACCATATGGGTAGAACATGGGTAAACACAATCAGTCTCATATAGGCTGCCTACATGGGCCCAAGGTAGTACCCACATAGGTAATCTTTGTATGGGTTCTGAACAGGGAAAGACGTGTAGGGCCCTCTTGCCAAACTATATGGGTCAGACATTGGGCATACACAATCAGTCCTTTATAGGTTTGCTACATGGGCTCAAGGTAGTACCCACATGGGTAATCACTGTATGGGTTGTGAATGGGGAAATACATATGGGGTAGTGATGGGTCATTTGTGATGATGATCTGTTTATTGCGTCTGTTATGTGACAAATGAAT
Source organism: Cirrhinus mrigala (assembly GCA_036247105.1). Classification (NCBI taxonomy): domain Eukaryota; kingdom Metazoa; phylum Chordata; class Actinopteri; order Cypriniformes; family Cyprinidae; genus Cirrhinus; species Cirrhinus mrigala. The sequence continues at coordinate 483,559 of CM070011.1, read as the reverse complement.
GAAAGACTCTGAAGGTAAAGTAATTATTCATGTTCCCTACAAATTATGTCTAGGTGCATTATAATAATTTCCTCATTTAGAATATGATCAAGATTGCATAGGTAGGTGTTTTCAGGGAATTTGGTTGGTAAAAGTAAAGATTCATTCATTTTGATGAAGGACATCAAACGAGAGAGTCAGTAAAATGACCCAAACTTCCCATCACTAATATGTGGTAGGGTGACCAAACGTGCCACTTTCCAGGGACACATTCGAAAGGATGGAGCGTCTGCTCTGCTCTCTATAGTTGTTGCGGTACTTTGATGTCATACAATAATCAATCAGCGCAGCAAGAACAACCAACACCTGGTTATTTTAGGCAATTTAGAAATCATGTGCTGAACGTGTCCCCGGGTAGTGCCATGTCTGGTCATCCAAATACGGCACCCTCTTGGGTAAGACATAAGCATTCTGGGTAAGACATGAGCAAACATAATCAGTCCCATATAGGCTGACTGCATGGGCCCTAGGTAGTACACATATAGGTACTAGGTGCAGAGTGGGCAGTGGGTGTGGTATCTATGTGGGTACAGTATTAACCTTATTCTCCAGAGAAAGAAGTGCATCACCATCTTTAAAATATTGTCTTTAAACTTCCATTTGTGCGGTAGCTCTGTATATTTCTATGGCATTTCTGTCTAAGTAATTTAGTTAGTAAAGTGGATTTATGTATTGTAGAGTTAACAAAAGTTATTGTAAACACTGTAATGTTTAAAGCAAATGTCTTATCAAATGTCAGTAGACCAGGAAGATTTTAAAATGAGAGGTTTATTCATAAATCTGTTGTGTTTTGTGTTCAGTTTTCTTTTTGGACCAACAGTACAGACTTTTCTTTTCAGTCTAGTTGGCACATGACCGACCTTCAAAGTTGAAATATGATTGAAATAATGTCAGCTGCTGTTTTAACATTGACACAAATTGATAATGTATAATGCTAAATCATTCAAATTTGGTTTTAACAATTTAAATCTTAAAATAAATAAATAAATAAATAAATAAAAAACAGATCTGTATGTTGAATAAATGTAATGTCTTTAACAAGAAATATCTGCCTTTTGAATGATTATGATGATTAATATTTTATTTATTAGCATTTTATGATATTTTGATCAAAACACCTCTTCAAAATCCAAATGTATATGTACAATTTTAATTATTAGCATTAGTAACAATAATTATAATAGATACAGCTTTAATCTCAAAAGAGCAGTGAAAACACTGTTTGACCAATTAATCAAATAATACAGCCAAAAATAAATAAATAATTAAATAAAACTAAATACACACACGTTTGTTTAAAAAAAAAAAAAAACTTTATTTTCCGTTACCACTCTGAAACAATTTCTATTGGTTGTTTCACCTGGTTGCTTTCATCAAGATTGGTTAATCTGACTGTCATTCACAAAACTGGCCAATGACAGCCTCGCGCGCCTTTTTGCTCGTGCAGTTTGAAAATATACTAATCAGTTTGGTGATGTACGTGCCACTGATCCGTAAGATTACTCGCTCGCGCAGTTCCTGATTATGTGCCTGTTAAATTCATTGTAAACTAATTTGAACTGTGACATGTCAGCGGAGAACAGAAGATGGAATGTGAACACAGAGGAAGGGGCAGACTGGATGTGTGAGATCCCGAAAACATATGGCGATGTCAGGTAACAAAACATTTTTCAGTCAAACCATCATAAAGTTATGATTTGTGCCCATAATTAATGAATGTGAGTGAGAGGAAAAAGGGAGAGGCTAATCGCGATTAGCATATTAGCGCGCTGGCTATATTAGCACATATTTCAATGTAAATTAGTGTTTGAAGTTGCTGTGTGTTTGTGTGTATTAATGTTTAGTTTAAAACTCAAACTCATGAGAAGTAAAGGAGCACTGGAATAAGTGAAGTGAATGATTAAACTGTAATTTACACTCGAAAACACTGGAATATATGGGAGAGTTGAGAGTGTTGTATGAGAATGTAATGTTTGTTTTTTTTTACTTCACCTTTTCAAATACTGGTAACTTCTAATGATAAGATATTGACAATGATAAGACATTTTTAGATCAAGCACACGTTTTTCAGGGAAAACAGACACCCAATACAGAGACTACAGTAAAATGTTAGTCAGTTTTAACCACTGTTTCCAGACCTGAACTATGATTATAATCATGATAAGTACATTTGTAAGACATTTCCTCCACTGGTGATAGAAAATCTGAGTAACTTTTTTTCCCTGTTGTCTTTCTTTTTCTGAGGTAGCACAAAGAAAGGGAAATAGGTCTTGTCATCATCTTCAGTCCTTTATTTCATTCACTGGAGAACATCACAGCCTTCAGATGTGTCATATCAGGATAAATGCAACTGCAGGTAAAATTCTATTATATTAGATGTAATTGTGGTGTACAAATTGGCTTTTTTTTAAGATACAGTTGTATTTACCTTGCAAAGATATATATGGGAAGAGTCCATTTTTTTGTGAATCCTCTTTGTCTTTCTTTTGGGGATTTACATTTTTCTGATGGGATTGTTATGCATTAAGTTCATGTTTCGATCATAACTAACAGTTTCAAAGCTGACAATTTGTTTATGTTGCCAAAATGGCTGATAATGGCAAATTTCAGTACAATTTAAATATGTTTTGTTAAAGAATGTTTAAAGAAATGGTAAAAAAAAAGAAAAAAAAGAAATGTTTTTTTTTTTTTAAGGACTCGTCGGGCCCACCCACTACAGATTCACCAAGGATCCAGCTGATCACTGCCAATTTGGAGGAGGATTGTCCTTTATCTGCTACATTGCATCCTCACTTCTGGTATGAATTCACTGACTTTTTGTGATATGTGAGATGTTTTGGTTTTACTAAATGTAGTGGTTTTGCTTAATTTGATTTTACATAACTTTCTTAAAGGGAACGTTCACCCCAAAATGAAAGTTCTGGCATCATTTACCCTTAATCACCCTTATGTTTTTCCAAACCTGTATGAATTTCTTTCTTCTGTTGGAGACAAAAAAGATTTTTTGAAGAATGTAGATAACCAAACAGTTCATAGTAGCCATTAACTTCCATAGTAGGAAAAAAAAAATACTATGGAAATCATTAGGGCCCGCCAACTGTCACCAAAGTGACCAACGTTTGGAACAACATAAAGGTGAATAAATGATGACAGAATTTATTTTTGAGTGAACTATACCTTTAATACAATGTATAGTTATGATTCTGAATTAAATGTGTAATGTTTCTCTTCAAATATTATCATAAATAGATGGAGACACATTATCAGAAATTAGAGCTGCGCGATTAATCATTTAAAGATCATAATCTCGATCCAAACCCCACTTAATCTTATTCGTATATGACTAACACCGTGTCTACAACAGAGGTGACAGTTGTCATGGCGTGACAGTCTGTCTACACTAGATGTGACCAAGCGAACGCTGAAAATCATTTAAAGGGGTCATCGGATGCAAAACTCCTTTTTACAAGTTTGAACATAAATGTGTGTTGACAGTGTGTGTACACAACCACCCTATAATGATATGAATTCACCCAGTGGTATTTTATTAATCTTAATATGGGAAAAATCCAATGTAATCCAGATAATATGCCTTTTTTCAAATAAGGTCATTGTCAGCGTCTTGTCGGTGTGACGTCACACCGACCAAAGCCGCTCCTACGATAGTTGATTGACATGACAGTTTTATCTTAAACCCACCCTAAATGAGCCGAGTGAGCGCTGAGAACAGTCCGACCACCATTATTGTTTCGACTCTGGTGCAGGGGAAGACAAGACTGTCTCCGACTGAGCGATTGAGGTGTTCTGTTGTTGGATGCAGTAATGCACATAGTAGCACTCATCATTTACTCCCAACATCTGAGCTGCTGAAGATGCAGAGGATCAACGTTACTTTTGTTTTTGAAGGAAATGCGCCCGGCAGCCTACATAAATGCGTCTATGTTCACGCGAATCATTTGTAATCTAGTTTCACCTACAGCAGAAGTGAGTATATGGGAGTTTTTTATGCATCTTTGGAATTCGCCTTTTCCTAATAATGTGCTAGTGTTAAATGCGGCTAAAGTAAACATTACTGATCGTCACCCCACAGAAGAGAGGGGTGGAATGGCAGAGCTCATTAGCGTTTAAAGGAACATGCAACAGAATGGCTCACTCTAAAAAGGGCTGATTTTGACATGGTAAAATGGGTGGGTTTTTTTACACTACCACTGAGAAATTTTAAGCAAAATTTGTAGGTATAAATTTGTGGAAAATGGGCACCCGATGACCCCTTTAAACTTTGTCAGTATGTCATAAATAAAACGAGGCATCAGTTTGCCAGCGGGGATTTGTTGTGTCGTGCCGCGCCGCGCCGCATCCAGTGTAGAGAGTACACTAGGTGCAATTCCATCACGGATTTGCACAAAACTTTTGTGATGTTGTCAATAAAACAATGTTGCGAAATTACAGCGTTTTCATTAACCAGTGTTATGAGACTAAAACGTAATTTTTTTCCGTCTCACGATAAGTCATGGCGATGGATGTTCATAGGTTTACGTATGTCACAGCCACCGCACTAGCCATTAATTTTAATTGTAGGAGACGTAGGCAACTATCTAAACAGGTGCAGCATGGAGAGCTGGTGTAAACACAAGCTTTGACTAGAGTGGCCGCGATCAGTTCCGCAAACTTTTGCAGTGTAAATAAAAGGTTATCCAAGCTTTAATGGCAAGGAAAGCCCCTTATTCAAGCATTGTGTAGTCAATGTTTGTATAAGCAGCCACATATGAGGTGTTTTTTTTTTTTTTTTTTGTTGAGGTTATAGAACATTAAAAATGATCAATGTGACTTATGTACGCAAGGTAGCCTGTAAATGCAAAAAAGCTGTTTTAATTGCAGTTTTGCAAAATATACCTTTTTAAATTGCCTGTAAAACCACCTCATGCGAGCTTAAAAAAAAAAATCGATACATGGGACTTTTTGCGAAATACAGTATTGTTTCACCAACAAAAAAATGGTTTTAGTTTTGTAGTGTGTCAGTAGGAAATATCAGTTTACATTTCTAAACATTCATTTTGCCATTAATTGTAATAATCCAGTGAGATTTTTGTTTGTACAAGGAGTCTGACAACAGCCAGTGCTCCACACAGAGATCTGATCTCACCATCATCCAGTCTGTCTGGAATGACATGAAGAAACAGAACAAACTGAGACAGACTAAATCCAGAAGAACTGTGACAACATCTCCAAGTTGCTTTAAGAAACCTACATGCAAAGTACTGTTAAATGTTTTAGGCGCTTGTGTAAAAATGCTGTAAAATGAGGATGCTGTCAAAAATAATGCCATAAATAGATTTTATCAATTAACTTCTATTACCTAAATTAAATCAACATTTGGTAAACCATATATGCGTTTAAAACAGCTTTTGCCCTAGGTACATTTGCGCATAAGTTTTCAGGTAGCTTTGCATGTAGGTTTCTTAAAGCAACTTGGAGATGTTCTTCTGGATTTAGTCTGTCTCAGTTTTTCTGTTTCTTCATGTCATTCCAGACAGACTGGATGATGGTCACATCAGATCTCTGTGTGGAGCACTGGCTGTTGTCAGACTCCTTGTGCAAACAAAAATCTCACTGGATTATTACAATTAATGGCAAAATGAATGTTTAGAAATGTAAACTGATATTTCCTACTGACACAAAGATAGAAATAACTGACTTAAAACCATTTTTTTGTTGGTGAAAATACTAGTGGGCTAAGACTTTTGCACAGTACTGTAGATGTTTCCATTAGGCATATTTTCAATACGCAATTTTAGTTTGCGCAATTTGAAGGGTAATGGAAACACAGCTACTGGTTATAATGGTTTCTGTTGTATTTAGTCACGCTGTGCCGTGCTCCGCCACACCACGCTGCTCACGTCTGGTGTTGACATGGTGTAACCATCCATTTGTTTTAAAAAGCAAACTTAACATCTTATCTTTTTCGAATCCTGATTACGAGACGATGAGCCACAAAGCTTTGTGTTGTGCTGCTTATACTAACCAAGCAATAAAAATACCCTTTCTCATGCTTAAAACAAGGTGTCTACAAATCAGAGTCTGAAACAGTCACTTGGACAATGTTGTCCTACACCACTTCACAGTTGATAAGTAGAAAGAGAATTTTTGATTGACATTGCAGTCATTTATTATGTTCTTTAATATAATATTACAACAACATCAGCTCATTTTGTGCATCATTTTGAATAGCTGGCAAAAACAAAAAATCTGTCGTCATTTACTTGCCCTTGAGTTGCTCCAAGTAAAAGTTATTGTTTTGTAGTATTTTAATGTGTAAGTAACATAATATTTCACGTTTACTAAACACATTGTAGAAAAGTTGTCTATTGGAATAGCCTGTAAACGAGCACCTTTACTTTTACTCTGTTTTCCTTACTGTAGTGGAGGGCAGCATCTTCATACCTCATCTTCCTGACAAATTTTAAAATGTCCTATTTTTAAATATATTTGTATATATATTTGTTTTGCAGAGGCTCTTAAGAATACTGCACTGATGTCAAAGATCAACCAGCAAGAATCTGAGAGGGAACTCTCAAAATGGTTTACTGGGACAAGAGACAGAGGAAGACTGAGGGTGTCTAGAATGCACAAATGTCTGTCTGCAGTGTAAGCAGTACTGAAAAATGTTTAGTTGCTGCTGCTGCTTCTGTCTCCATTTTCTATGTGCAAATGTTCAAACCTTTCAGTAAACACTGGTTCAAATACAAGTTCAAAATATTTGTTAACTTTAACAATTACATAATTTTAACAATTAGGTATCAGAATATAGCATAATATGATGGGTAGTTTCAATAAAATTGAAATTTGAAAAGATTTTAATCTCACCGTGTACTGCTGTATGCTAATGCTTTAAAACTTTAAAACTTCTTTTTTTTTAATCCCACTTGCAAGCCATAATTTATCCCATGTAGTTCCCACATAGAGTTTGAAGATGGGACCTAGGTAGGTTTTGTGTGTGTTTCATAGTTGGGCCCCACCTTAAACCCAGTGAAATCCTAAATAAAACACACATTGGTAAATTGCATGGGGCCAACATGGAACCCGTGGACAAACCCATGTAAAACCCATATTTAGATAGAACCCAGATGGGTTTTGCATATGTTCCCTAGATGGGCCCCACCTAAAGCCCAGGTAAATCCTGCATAAAACCCACATGTGTATGTTGCATGGGGCCAACATGGAACCCGTGGACAAACCCATGTAAAACCCATATTTAGATAGAACCCAGATGGGTTTTGCATATGTTCCCTAGATGGGCCCCACCTAAAGCCCAGGTAAATCCTGCATAAAACCCACATGGGTATGTTGCATGGGGCCAACATGGAACCCGTGGACAAACCCATGTAAAACCCATATTTCAGCCCATGTAGTAAAGATGGGGCCAAGATGGGTCTTTCGCATGTTGCCCAGTTGGGACCCACCTGTTGGCAAGTGTGATCCCACATGAAACCCATGTGGGCAATTGGCATGGGGCCATTATGGAACCCACGGACAATCCCATACAGAGCCCATTTTTCAGCCCATTTCAAACCCACATGGGCCCCACATGTAAATGTTAGCTGGGTTAAAGCTGGGACTGAGATGGGTCTTGCACATGTTTTCCAGTTGGGTTCCACCAAGTGGCAAGTGCAATCCCATATGGAATCCATGTGGGCAATTGGCATGGGGCCATTATGGAACCCACGGACAATCCCATATAGAGCCCATTTTTCAGCCCATGTCAAACCTACATGGGCCCCACAATCAAATGTTACCTGGGTTAAAGCTGGGACCAAGATGGGTGTTGTGCATGTTGCCCAGTTGGGTCCCACTTTGTGACAAGTTCAATCCTATATGAAATCCATGTGGGCAGTTAACATGGGGCCATTATGTAACCTGCGGACAATCCTATATGGGGCCCATTTTTCAGCCCAGTTCATACCCATATGGGCCCCACATACAAATGTTGGCTGGGAACGATTCAACAATCCATGAAGTGCACTGGGGGGGACAGGGGTTTTTATAGAACGCCTGATTGGTCACGGGGGCTGACGCAATCAGAGCGGTGGAGGATGGGAGATGCAGTCCGAGATGCAAAGTAACAGTCAGAGTGTGTAGGTGAAGCGAGAGCGACATCTGGTGGTGAGTGGACAACAGGACACCGACCAGATTCGTGACAATAAGTATGTGTGAACCTTCAGTATTCATAAAAGAGCAGGCGAGAATTAGTAGGCGAGTGTACTATTTCTCGCGAGATTCGGACGTACGTATACTTAATTTGCGTTCTAATATGCATACTTACCTACTATATAGTAGGAAAAAAGAGCATGTGAAGAAAGTAGTACGTTCGAAACCTAAAAGAGTAGGCGAGAAATCCCCGGATGTCCTACTGCTTCAGCCCAGATTCTGGAGTGTTCATCGATGGATACTTTTCCATCCCAGGAGTCCACGGGAGAGCAATACATCATCATTGTATGTGATTGAGAACCGCAACAAGGGTTTTTACAAATGTGAGTATTGCAAACCAAAACACGGTTCCTTGTATTAAAATCGTATTTGCTGACTTACTGAACTGTATATTTAGGTGCAAAGACTAGACAGTAACGTTATAGTATATTGTGATTTTGCTGTAAAAACACGTTTTATTATGTAGAGCAAACAGTAGAGCTCCAGTAAGCACACGTACGTCAACAAAGTGGATTTACGTAAACCATATACATCTTAAAGATGATTACTAAATGTTTATTTAACAACTGACAGTAAAGTGTTGTAAGAGAATTGCAGATGAGCACATCACAACATGAAACAGACATCTGAGTGAGTGGTGTACGTCATGTGTGCTTATTATGTAGAATTCACTGCTGTCAACACTGCTTTAGTTAAATGTAAATAATGTAAATAAACACATGTACATAACTAAACATGAATTATCTATTTCATTTGTCCATTAGTACTGCTGATAAATTGAGGAGCATTTGTGTTGGATAAAAAGCCAGTTAACAAATCAGCAACTACCTCAAAATGTGAATGCAGAATTGAATCACAGAGGTAACTGAATCATGTCTGGATGTTACAGGGACAGATGAGACACGTGTGTTTATCCGGTGAAGAGTGACTGATGAAGGAATGCAGCCATCAAAGGCTTTCAGTGAGTATACATTACATAAATGAATAAAACATCTTTTCAATCTTAAGTTGTACTTTATTTTATTTGTTGTAACATCAAACAGAGTTATTACAAAACTTTTGATTTGTGATTTCGGTGCATTTTCTGCAGATCTTTTGTGGTGGTGCAGGTGACGGCAGCATTTGTGGAAAGAAAGGAAGACCTGAAACAAAAATATAAAGTAAAATAATTTTGTTACTTCTAATACAGAAATCAAAAATTACTAAAATTATTGTTAAAAAAGTTACAATTATTGCTTTTGTATTTTGTTTGTGCATCTTTGTGTGATTTGAAATGTCTGCAAACTGGTGTGAGCGGTGAAAAAGGAGAAATCCAAAACAGCATCCTGGAAATGGTTTGGTGCCATGAATGAGATCCTCCATCACTCCACCTGCCCTTACTGCCTCATCTGGGCCGAATGTCGCTGTGGCCTCTTCATCCTCAGTGAGGTCAGAGGCAGCCATAGCATCTAGAGAAAGACTAAAAGACATTGAGGATGTGGTTTTATTCTGCCAGTTTCTGTTCATACAGTATCAGTCACTGGAGCCTGACTTTCAGAGGTTTCAAAAGCATCAACAAATAATTTCATTAAGTTTTTATCCAAAGTTACTTACAGTGCTCTTATTACAGGGACCCCCAATCCCCTGGAGAAAAGAGCCTTGCTCAGGTAGTTGTGAACCAGCAACCTTCTGCTTACCAGTTCAGCGGTTTAGCCCACTACAATAGTAATAGAGCTACAACAAAAATTAGCATGTGAGTGTAAACATGAAATGAAATTTGTCAAGAAATGGAATGCTGACAACATGAATTGTAAAATGTTTTACTCTGTTTAAATGTTTCACAGGTAGTCGAGCAGACACAGTGATGGCCAGATTGTCCCGCACATGTTCTCCTGCTCTTGCCTCAAGGTTGTGGGGTTCAGTGGTGTCTTCATGGTCTTTCTCATCCTCTGGCTCAACAACATCCCCTTTGAGAAGAGTAAGATTGTGAAGCACAGCGCAGCAGCAGAACTGGCACAGCTGCATTAAGATGGCAATAGGATGTGGGGTTCACCAACTGTAAATACATGATTGTTAGATCAATAAGTTTGAATAAAGCTCTGTTTCATCTGTTGTTGACTTGTATATTTATGTATTTATTATGATGCTTTTATTCCTTCTTTTACTCATTCATGTTTTCTATTGTTGTCAATAAATAAAATATACATATTTTGTTAACTAATGCATTAATTCATTGTTTAACTGAAAATTGATGGATTCAAATCAGCTGCATTTGTCGAGTATATGTTCATGCATAGCTATGTAAAAAAAAAAAAAATGTATATAATTAATTATTGGTTAACATGTACCTTTATTATTGTGTGTAAATGTTGGGGTGGGCTAGCAATGCAGTTCATTATGGCGTTATCTTAATTTTTAAATAGTAATACTTACATTTTTCAAATGTAAAATCAACAGTCTCCAAATGCAAGATGTTCCAGCAGCTGCCTGCCGTCTCCTGTGTGCAGACAATGCAAATGTGGAGGTCTATTTTAAGCGTACTTGGTAGGTAGGGTTGTTGAGTTACTGATGCTATGAGGTGTTAGTGCACCTGTCACTCTTTTCATTATTATTATTATTATTATTATTACTGCTGAACTTATAATTACATATAAGATCTGAAAAATATGGTTGTACCTAACAATGGACAACTGTAATGACAAAAAAAAAAAAAAAAAAATTAAAAATAAAACAAATATCATGCATTCATCATGGTATGAGATTATATGAAAAAGACAACAACAACATAATAACAAGGTTAAATATCTAAATAATTCACCACGGTGCTTTTTTTTAGAAGCCTGATGGATGAAACGACAGTTAAATTCAACAAGAAAAAAAGAAAAGAAAACAAGGGAGGTTTTAAACCACATAAGCCAATTTTATTCATAATTGTAGAAATTAACTACATATTAAAGAGAACGATTTCATCTTATAAGTTTTCTTATAAAATTGGATCATGTTATTAACAATATATTTTAAAGTTAAAAAAAATGGTTATACTACAATCACAATAAAAAGTAAAATTGTTTCTTTAACAAGACCACAAAATTAGCAAATTATCAACATCAAAATATTTACGGATAGATCAAACCTGCTGCTGGTATCTTTTAAATTGTTGCGCTTGTTATGAGCTTGTAGATCACATGATAACGTAAACATGGCGGATGACATCCGAATTACATTCATACTCAACGAGATTTGGCTGTAAAGTACGTACTCTTTTAGCGCTCGTTAAGTAAGTACTTACTGAAATTAAGTACCTACTCATTGAGTATGCGGTTTCGAACGCAGCCTATCTCACTCTACAACTTCCTCATCTTTTATCATACCCAGGGAGCTCACTAAGAACCCCTGGTGGTGAGGATGAAAACTACTGAAACCTTGTACAGTTCAAAATACTGTTACAATATAATCTATCTAGGTGGTTGAATAAAAATATTTGGTCTTATATCTAAAAATTACCTCAGCTTACACCAGCAAGCTTGTTAGCTAGACAGTTAACATCAGCTAACAATGTTTACTTATTTTCAGTATGGTTATGAATAAACATTCATATCTGTCTACTCGGCTGGTTGATCCAAACAATATACATATTTATACTGTTGATAAACGATATAAAAACAAACGTCACACAGGGCTAAGTGCTAACATCACAGCAGCGGGGAATATGAATGTGCATTAGTTATTTTATTTAATCTGTGTTATTTTAATTTTTTGTTTTTTGACCTAAAACATAGACATGGATGTTGATGTGTCTGCTCCCTTGTCATCACCCTTTACAGCAGATTTAGTTCACAAACAACTGACAGTTCAGTTCAGTTACAATAATTAATCCTAAAATTCGACATGCGCACGCACTCACAAGAACTCCCAGTTCTTACTTGTGAATTCAATTTACTGGAGACTCACCCTAAACGGATCATCTGAATCAGTGAGTTGTCGACTCAAGAACATCTTCAATCGGATCATTCAAATTCATGAATGAATCGTTTGGTGCGATTTGCGATTTTCATTAAACCTGTTAAATAGGTTTATTGAAAAGAATCAGTTTGTTCGTGAATCAGACACCGCTTCTGCATCTCAGAGCATGTGATGTATTATAAGGAGTAACGATATGTTTTATGAAATGTAGTGAAGTAAAAAGTATCATCTTATGCTTTGGAATGTAGTGTGGTAAAAGTTACTCAAAATAAAACTACACCAGTAAAGTACAGATACTTGAAAAATGTAAAGCTAAATGTAAAGCTACTTCATTACTAACCTTTCTTATACCCATCTGACAAAACTGTACTTGAATTCAGCTGGACACCACCACCATCACCTGTCGTAAAAGACCAAAAGAGTCAAGAAGTCTCCAGAATTTTTTGACAAAAAAAAAAAAAAAAAATTCAGCTGAAGTGCACACATGTTCAGTTTCAGTCAATTCAATTCAAGTTTATTTGTATAGCGCTTTTCACAATACAAATTGTTGCAAGGCAGCTTTACAGAAAATTAAAGTTTTCACAATATATTAAGTAGTAGCTTACTAGTGGAGACTATGTTAAGTTGATGTACATATGGCAGGGATGTATGGTAAAGATCAGTTAATGGCATAATGAAACACAATAAACACTATTACCAGTGATGAATTATATGTTGCAATCAAAAGCGAAATTTGGTAGTGCTGTATATTGTTTCTGAGTTGGCATCATCTGAGGTCCTCTAAGGGGCTGGCATCATCTCTTCTTAGGTGTTCTGGATCCAGACTGAAGCTTGTGTAATTCCTAGTTACCACGGGATGTCAAATAGGGACATAATTAGCGTAGCTGCTGTTCCAACCAAGCAAAAATGATTTGTTTAACCCAAGCTAAAGAATAATAATGTGCGTTTGATCAGGTATAACTGCAGTACAAGATTATGAGATGCACTATTTGAATGCTTGGCTAAAGAGATGCGTCTTTAACCCAGATTTAAACAGAGAAGGTGTGTACGAATGCCGAACGTTATCCGGAAGGCTGTTCCAGAGTTTGGGAGCCAAATGTGAAAAAGCTCTACCTCCTTTAGTGGACTTTGCTATCCTAGGTACTACCAAAAGTCCAGAGTTTTGCCAACTTAGGGAGCGTGATGGATTGTACCGTGGTAGAAGACTAGTTAGGTACGCAGGAACTAAACCATTAAGGGCTTTATAGGTAAGTTGTAATATTTTATAACTGATGCGGAATCTAATAGATAGCCAGTGCAGAGACTGTAAAATTATGGTAGTATGATCATATTTTCTTGTTTATTGCAGATACATGACAACCGCCTAGTATTGCATTACAATAGTCCAGTCTAGAGGTCATAAATGCATGAATTAGCTTTTCTGCATCAGAATGCTGTTTTTGTAATATGAGAAATATGGTTTTCAAAAGTTGCTGTCTAATATAACACCCAGATTTTTGTCTGTAGAGGAAGTAACTAGTATCTGTCTAATTGCAAATTATAATCCAAGAGATTCTGTGTACTGTCTTTTGGTCCAATAAATAATATCTCTGTCTTATCTGAATTTAATAGGAGAAAATTATTGGTCATCCAATCTTTTACATTTTTAAAACACAATGTTGACTTCGATGATTTAGAAGTTTCATCTGGTCATGTTGAGATATATAGTGGAGTATCATCAGCATAACAATGGAAACTAATCCCGTATTTACTAATATTATTACCAAGGGGCAGCATGTTATATTGAAAATAGCAGAGAACCTAGTACATATCCTTGTGGCACTCCATACTTCACTGGTGATAACTGAGATGACTCCCCATTTAAATAAACAAAGAGGTAGTGATCGGACAGGTAGGATCTAAACCATCTTAAAGCCTGCCCTTGAATACCCGTATAGTTTTGTAGTCGATCTATGTCATGATTTATAGTGTCAAACGCAGCACTAAGATCAAGTAAAAGGGTGGCGCTTCCGGCTTTGCTACTGTTCGGACGCTTTTGCTTACTGCTTCGCAATTTGCTCCCTGTTAATATACTTTTCTCAGATTTTTCTAAGATTTTAACCTCAGCAGATCAGCACAATGCTCAAACACATTTTTGCCACAAACACTAAATTAAAAACTTTTCGTAACTGAAATAATACTATGAAAAAAGAAACTCTTTGCCTCCCACTGCCAGCAGTTTACATTCCGGAGACGGGAAAACACAGCTGCCTACTTTCAACAGACGAGAAAGAAAATGCCTCTTCAGCCTCTTCTGGAATCTACTTGCTGCACAAACTGCCACAGACTTCTACAAAGGATTGTGGTTCTTGAAACAAAGTTACTTGCTGGACTTCCAAAACAGGCGGAACACTCAGCAGACCATCGTCACGGACCCGCTCAGCATACAGACGGTGAGTCCCGTGAACCCAGTGCATCTCAACAGTTTATAAGTGTAGAGGAACAAGCCGAAACTGATTGACACACTAATCGATGGCACAAACAGGGAGCGAGACCCAAAGGCACTCGAGACATCAGATTGTCACGAGTATCTCGTATTGCTGCGGTAGCATCCTCTACCTCAGATATGGCTATGATGAGGCTTGCAAAAACTGGTATTTTACCACCTCCTATACACCTTGAGAAAAGATTTGAAGCTCTAATGAATGTGGGTGAGGAATCCCCAAATGTGATTGAACATGGATCGTATGAGCCAGCAGCTAACATCGCTACTAACAGGCGCTCAAGGTCAAGCAGACAGCAGCATTCAGCCCAGAGCGCAGCCGAGCCCAGGACTCTGATAGTGGGTGACTCCATTATCAGAAATATCAGTAGCAGGACTACAACTACATGCTGCTTTCCTCAAGCAACTGTCTCAGATGTGAACAAGGAACTTCGGAACATCCTGATGAAGCACAAGACTGCAAATTGAATCATCATCCATGTGGGGAAGAATGATATTCGGAAAGAGCAGTCAGAACTCCTAAAGAAGGATTTCAGTGAACTCATCGAAACACTTTGAAGACTTGAAGTTCAACCGTTCATCAGTGGACCACTCCCAGCAAGGGGAACTAACATGTTTTCATGGTTGCTTGGGCTGAATACATGGCTACAAAGAACCTGCAGTCTAAAAGGAGTCAACTTCATCGACAAATTCAATCTTTTTTGGGGCCATAGACAACTGTTTAAACTGGATGGCCTCCACCCAAACAAACTTGGTGCAAGAGTGCTAAAGGACAACATCTATTTTTCACTCCGTCATCCTTTAGTAGAGTGTGCGAGTCCACCCAACATAAATGGCACACACACACCTGGACAAAGTATGAGTGACCACAGGACTTCAAATCAGCTTCAGAGTCGTCATGTGGTCGACACATCCCACAAGGACACTGACAACACCACACAGCCACAACAAGCACTGCTCATGGACACCATCCTGGCTGAGCCCTGCCCACTGAGCTCATCACAGACAGACCGTGACGTACTACAACAGCTCCAAGACTCAGCGCTGAAGGGCAATTTTCTGGTAAACAGCCAGGGAAGCCAGGACAACATATTTCAGCCACCAGAAACACCAGAGCCAGAGCCACGCTCACCAGACACATTATCCCTCTCTCCAGCATCTCCACTTCTAAGATTCTCACAGAAAATGGAGGAACTGGTATATGCCGGAACCAGACTCTCCCATTCTTTTGCTGCAAGCCCCCAGATATCAACTAAAAAACGGCGGGCACCACAACCACCAAAGCCTGTGGGTCCAGCTCACCCTCCTCCTCCTTCGAGAGCTCTCCGGCCACTGCCACAACGCCAAGGCCCAAACCCTCCTCCATCTGCTGTAGGTGAACCAAAAACAACTGATAACAGCTCTCAGTGATATGTGTCGGGTCCCCGCTACGAAAGCAGCAACATTCAGGGATGTTTACAGAACAAGCGGGAACCCAGTGTGCCTGTAGCTTTCTCTACCTCTGTTTTATCACATGATAGAAAGTCTAAGGCCTTCTCAAGTCGTACGGCTGACCCATCTAATCTGTGCTCTAGAAACAAAAAGTAATGGCATCAACTTAGCATTTTTAAACATTCGGGCACTAAATAATAAATCATTTCTGATCAGTGTCTTAACCACACACAACCTGGATTTTATGTTTCTAAATGAAACATGGCTAGAAGACAGCTGCAGTGCAACAGTCCTCAATGAAACAGCCCCTCCTAACTTTACTTTCATGAGTGTCTGCAGAGCTGTTAGGAGAGGTGGAGGTGTACCTGTTCTTTTTAAAGATGTCTATCAATGCAAGCAAGTGTCATTTGGTCAGTACTTGTCTTTTGAGTATCTAGGGATTGTGCTGAAAGGTGCTCCACGAATTCCATTTATCATCATTTACAGGCCTCCAAAATACTCTCTAGCCTTTGTTGAAGAGTTCACAGAACTGTTATCATTGATTTCCTCAGAGTTTGACTGTTTTGCTATTGCAGGGAATTTTAATATTCACATAGAAAATGCAGAAATCTAAACTACAAAAGAAATTATAACCTTTTTAAACACTTTTGACCTGATTCAGCATGTGCTTGGACCCACACACAATCGTGGACACACTCTAGATTTACTCATTAGTAAGGGTCTAAACATTTCATCCATTGTCATTGGATGTAGCACTATCTGATCACTTCTGTATTTTCTTTGATATATTGATCTCTGCTACCACTGAATCTAGATCCGTCTCTGTCAGAAAGAGATGCATTAACGAAAACATTAGTGTGCTATTTATGAAGGCTA
The DNA here is from genome assembly GCA_036247105.1 of Cirrhinus mrigala. Taxonomy (NCBI): domain Eukaryota; kingdom Metazoa; phylum Chordata; class Actinopteri; order Cypriniformes; family Cyprinidae; genus Cirrhinus; species Cirrhinus mrigala. Next base: position 466,584 of record CM070011.1, on the reverse strand, counting down.
TATCTTCAATGCCAAGCATTTCTGCAGACTCTGTTGATCTTCTCCTGGATTCCTTTAACTCAAAAGTTAAGAATGTCATTGATGCCATTGCACCAGTGAAAGTCAGTAAGACGACTGGCAGACAAAAGTCATCTTGGAGAAAATCAACAGCAGTACAGAGTATGAAAAGACAATGCAGAAAAGCTGAGCAGTTGTGGCAGAAGACGAAACTTGAAATTCACTACAGCATCTATAAAGACAGCCTTCATGCTTTCAATGTGGAACCAATGCATTGATGAAATGAACAGTTGGATGTGCCAGAACTTCCTTCACTTAAACAAGGAGAAAACTGAAGTCATTGCATTTGGAAGCAAAGAGGAAGTTCTTAAGGTGAATGCATACCTTGACTCTAGGGGTCAAACAACTAAAAATCAAGTCAGGAATCTCGGTGTGATTCTGCAGTCAGACCTTAGTTTCAGTAGTCATGTCAAAGCAGTAACTAAATCAGCATACTATCATCTCAAAAACAAGAATTAGATGTTTTGTTTCCAGTCAAGACTTGGAGAAACTTGTTCATGCCTTTATCACAAGCAGGGTGGATAATTGTAATGGTCTCCTCACTGGCCTTCCCAAGAAGACCATTAGACAGCTGCAGCTCATCCAGAACGCTGCTGCCAGGATTCTGACTAGAACGAGAAAATCTGAGCATATCACACCAGTCCTCAGGTCTCTACACTGGCTTCCAGTTACATTTAGAATTGATTTTAAAGTATTTTTACTCATTTATAAATCACTTAATGGCCTAGGACCCAAATACATTGCAGATATGATCAATGAATATAAACCTAACAGACCACTCAGATCATAAGAATCGAGTCAGTTAGAAATACCAAGTGTTCACACAAAACAAGGGGAATCCGCTTTTAGCCATTATGCTGCCCGCAGTTGGAATCAGCTTCCAGAAGAGATCAAATGTGCTAAAACATTAGCTACATTTAAATCTAGACTCAGAACTCATCTGTTTAGCTGTGCATTTACTGAATGAGCACTGTGCTACATCCGAACTGATTGCATTATGTATAATCCTTTTCTATTTTTAACTGTTTTAAATTTATTTTATATCAATTTTTAAATAGTTTTAAAAGTTTTTTTTTACATTTTTTGTTTTCTTGTTGTGATCATTGTTTTTTATGATTATTCTACTTCCTTTTTTGTAATTATTTTTATTTTTGTTGTTTTTATGACCATTCTACTTCCTTTTATGTAAATCACTTTGAATTACCTTTCTGTATGAAATGTGCTATATAAATGAACTTGCCTTTCCTTGCCTAAAACTAGCAGTGAGATGCAGCCTTTGTCTGACGCAAGAAGCAAGTCATTTGTGATTTTTAACAAGTGCAGTTTCTGTGCTATGTTGGGGCCTGAAACATGACTGACATTCTTCATAGAGATCTTTTTTTTTTTTTTTTCCCAAGAAGGAGCACAATTGAGCAGGCAACTTTTTCTAAAATTTTAGACATAACGGAAGATTAGAAATGGGTCTGTAATTTGCCAGTTCACTAGGGTCTAGTCGTGGTTTTTTAATAAGAGGCTTTATAACCGCCAGCTTGAATGGTTTTGGGACGTGATCGTGTCATGGGTGCACTGGGCCTGTGCAGAAAAAACACGGAGTAGAGGTGGTGGGAGTGTTAGTATCGTGCTGTATACTTACCTCGGACTTGTGAGCGTCAGCTCGGGAAGATTCCAGCAAGGCTTTCTGCTCTCTCAGCTCGGCCTGCTTCTCCAACAGCTCTTGGATCTGCTTCTCCATGGCCTGTAGCTCGAACGTGTCCTCACCTGCACTCAAAGGTAGACACAACATTCACAGATTATAAGAAACAAAAATGATGGTGTATAAAATTGATTTTAGATTAAAAAAATAGATGATAGTAAATTAACTTGACAGAGCTCCAACTCAAACCGTACGGCGGGAACAGGAAATGATGTAATCCCACCGGGAAGACAGTAAACAGAACGTAAAGTCTAAACTGTGTGAGGTAAAAAAAAAAAAAAAAACAGATAACAGTCTTATTTATCATTGATCTGACAATGATTATAGATACATCTGATCTTTTATACAAAAGTTGTCCACATGACACACATTTGCTTACCTGATTAGGGACCTTGAAATGCTTACAATAGATATTTCATTTTAAATAAAATTAAAAATGTCAAAATTTTAAATAATTGTGTGGACTTTTGAGTCTCATTGTATTTTATTCTCTCAGAAATCATATTTAATTCCAAATGATTCACAAACATTTGCTCTGAAACACAAGAATAAGTGACAATTAATGAGTAGGCAGAATAAAATCAGAGTGCTGGGGTCCAACACATGGCTTCCACTTTCCTTTCAGCCTGCCTTGACTGAAAATAGAACAGCTGTGATGATTTAATTTACATGTTAATAACCAACAGGCCTTCCAATAAATGCCCTTTTATTGCCGCTTACATCTCCTCCATACACAGGGAGGATAGAGAGCAGGGAGTAGTGGGGGAATGAGAATCTAGTAATTAATTGTTTTAAGAGATTCTATAAAAATAAAATGTTGTGTGATGAATAAGTGTGGTCTTTCCTTCTCCCCTCCTCCTCTCCTTCTCTCCTTCCCTCTTTCCTTCCTAATGGGTGCCACTTCTCCCTGTCCTCTCCTAAACTGTACAATACATTTTGGTTTAAGTTCTTATATGTTTAACTCCACAATTGACCCACAATTCCCTATCTGTCATACACTCCGAGTTTGAGTCCATTGTACAACACTAGGGGTCGCTCTTGGGAGCCCAAACACCTCTGATAGTTTGAAAAAAGGCCAATGAAATTGGGTGAGCAGAATTTGCATAGCTGGCCACGCCCGGGAGATTCGGGCATAAATAGGGCAGCGTATGCACTGCTCACTCATTCTGTTTCTTCAGAGCCGAATACAGCGTCTCTCTGTGAGAGGCTGCACCATTCACCTCTTCAGCGTTGGATTCATAGCGCAAGCAGCGGTCTCTCCCTTCTCATACACAGATAAGTGTTGTGAGAGTTCCCCTGGGTGCTTCGACGGTGATCTTGAAGAGCAATCTTCCTCCTAAAAGAGTAAATTCTCTGAAAGAGCTGGCGTGGTTGGGATTGTGTGTTGGTTAACATACATTTCCCTCCGTGTTCTTCTGGTTGCAGCTACCTCCCCGAACGATCGACACAACTGTTGTATTCAGTGTTAAGCTCTCACGCTGATACAGCGCTTGCTGTTGATTCATGTTTTGCCCGTGAAAACATGATCTTGGGCGCGTTTTGCTCACGAGCCGTGTGCTTTTACGTGAAGTCGCGGCTCACCTCGACTGCTCCGTTCCGGTCCTTCTACAGATACTTCCGGATGAGTTTGTTAGTCCGTTCCAGTACGGCTGACTTTCTCATTTTGGAGTTTCTAAACAGATGGTATGGTTAGCGGCAGTATCGCTAGGAGGGCTAAAACAGGCAGCCAAGGGGGGCTGATTAATAGACATCTGGATAACGACCTTACGCTCGTTTCCAGTGCCTGCTTCCCGGAAATGCACGAGAAGTTGATGAAAACGCGGAAGGCCCGTTTTAAAAAAAAAAAAAAAAAAACGATATATTCCTACTCCTCCTCCTTCACCACCCTCGATGGGGGTCCAGCGAGGGGGCTTCGGAGGTTCTCTAGGCGGAGAGGTGATTGTGGGGTACTCCCCACAAGACACCACCACTTGATGGGTTCTTCCCATAGCTCCCGTCCAGGCCCTGTAAGTTCTCTCTGGGCGAGGCTTACACGGCTTCTCGACAAGCTGCGTCCGCCCTGCACGCCGCGGCCATCCTGTGAGCGTTCAGGCCAAAGCGTTATGAGTTCAGCAAGAGGGTGGTGCCAACCTAGAGCTACAGGAATTGTGTATAATGACCGATTACGCTCTCTGAGCTATGAAAGTTGTAACGCAGGCTCTGGGTGGGGCAGTGACCACTTTGTTGGTCCAGGAGCGCCACCTTTGGCTTAACCTGTTAGAAATGCGGGAAGAAGTTCGCTTCTTGTTTCCCCATTTCTCAGGTTGGTCCCTCTGGCAACACCGTGATACAATTGCACGCCAGTTCTTCACGGTAGCAGACAAGGGCCATTATGTGTCCGGTTTCAGCCGTGGGTCGGGCTCCGGCCCTGTACCCCCGACTACCCTTGTCTGCGTGTCACCACGGACGGCCCCCTGTAGAACTCCAGAGGCCCCGCACAGCCTCTGGTCTGACCTGCCCAACGGTCAAGTTCTTGCAGGAAGGTGGCAAAATCAGCTCGTCAGCAGCAGCCCTCATTAGGCTTCTGGTTTTCCTCAGACGAGTAACCCAGAGGAGGCAGGTTAACTGACCTACTCTGATCCACTCTGATCCACTCTCGACCCGGGGATGAGAGATGGATTGGCACAACCATTTCGTTCGTCTGCCCTTCCACAGACAGTCACTGCTGGTCAGTGAAGTGTCCCCCCCCCCTCCGTAGACGACCAGATGCTAAGCCTGCAGACCAGGACATGTTGGGCACTTACCTGGTTCTCTGCATGTTCGCAAGGGCATGCCGTGTTTTTGGGGCTTCTCATCTCCAAGCACGGCACCTATTGCCTTGTTCAGCCACGACATCCCCACTCCAGGTACATCGGCTGTAGTACCCTGAGACTGCTAACAGAGTCCCAAAAGGTCGGGTGCTATTCCCTCCTCTTAGCTCTCAGAACTAACCGACTTGGCTACGCAACTCAGGTTGCGAGGCGTCCGCCAAAGTCTGTGGCATTCCCTTCAAATCTCCTACTTCATTGTACCCAGGAAATGTGGTGGACTCATACCAATCTTAGAACCAAGGTTTTTTGAATCGGGCCCTGTTTAGCTCCCATTCAAATATTAACCCTAAAATACACATTCCTGTGTGTCAGAGTTCAGATTGGTTGGTGGCATGGGACGTGAAGGATGCGTACTGTCATGTCTCGATCCTTCCAAGACTTTGTCTTCAAGGTCGGGCTCATCAGTACAAATTTCCCCCTGTGGCCTATCCCTATCGCCCCGCACCTTCACGAAGGTCACGGAAGCTGCCCTTGCCCCCTCAGGGGAATGGGCGTTTGCATTGTCAGTTATCTCGATGACTGGCTGTCACGAGCACACTCACAAGGTTCGATTTGCGCTCTCAGTACAGGGTTTCTCTCTTCTCTGCATGGACTCGGTCGCTGTTCTTCACGTCTTGCCAGGACTGCAACGCATGAGAACGCCTAGATTCAGTACAGTAGCTCCATTCATGTACCAGGGTTCTGGGACATGTCGCATCTTCAGCCGCGGTCATGCTACTGGACCCGATGCATATGGAGCCGCTGTAGTACTGACTTCATACCGAGTCCTGGTCATGGCGCCCAGACACACATCGTGTGTACATCATACTTTGTGTTGCAACCTTCAGCCCTTGGGGACACTTTGGTTTTACGGGCAGGGGTGCCCCTGGGACAGGTGTCTAGACGCACTGTGTCAACAGTTGCTTCCAAGTCAAGCTGGGGTGCCATGTGAAACGGGTATGCAGCCTCAGGGTCTCACTAGTCTCTTGGCTGCTCGGCATTCAATTGCCGGAAGTTGTTGCCTGAAGGGGTCTCTGCCCTGTTCAAGGCGAGCATGTGTTGGTCCGCTCCGACAGCACAGCGACTGTGACATACATCAGCCAGGTTCGTGTATGCTACTTTCGCATGTCACAACTGATCCACCATCTCCTGCTCCGGAGCCAGCACAGACTCAAGCTTCTGTGTGCCACTCACTTTCCGAAGTGAGTGGAGGCTCCACCCTCAGACGGTCCGGCTGTTCTGGAGTTGATTCGGCCAGGCACGGGTAGCTCTGTTGCCTCACCAGAATTCACTCATTGCCAGTGGTGGTACAGCCTGACCAAGGATTCCCTTGGCTCAGATCCATTGGCATGCAGCTGACCGAGTGGCTTACTCCCCAGCTTGTGCTCCTTCTTGACACATCCCCCTGAGAGGGAACCTCCTTCCTCAGGGGAAGGGCACAATCTGGCACCCGCGCCCAGATCTCTGAACTTCTGTGGTCCCTGATGCGAACGGGAAGCCTTCAGAAACCGTCCACCCGCAGTGGCAAGCACCTTATACAGGATTGTATAATGTATTTCCTGGAAATGGCACAGACGTTCTTCCTCAGGGTAGAACCCACGGAGTTGCGACATCAAATCTGTGCTATCCCTCCTCCAAGGAGGCCTGGATAGGCACCCTTCTACTTCCACACCAAGTCCAGGAACAGTTGCCGTGACTTGGTAAGAAGGCAGAACGGTGGGGCACGATTTGTTATCTGAGGTGCCCGGAAGTTGAACCCTCCCTGATTGCACCGCATCCCCTCCCGATCTATCTGTGGTCCTTCTGGCCTACAGCAAGATCCGTTGAGCCTTCAGTCGGATGGTTCTGTGCCCTCTCCATGGAGATGGCCTCCCTGACTGCGCTCACCTCTGTTAAGAGCGGGGAATCCTAAGCCCTCTCCGACAGCTTTCGTGCCTGCTAATCGGACCGGTAACTCTCACATTGTTCTGAGAGCCCGGCCTGACTACGTGCCCACGGTAACCATCACTCCCCTCGGGGATCAGGTGGTCACCCTGCAAGCAATTCCTCCCAGGAGGATGACCCCAACCTGACCTTATTGTGCCCGGTCCGTGTCCCACGCATTTACCTGGAACATGCTCAGTATTCAGATGTTCCAGTCAGCTCTTTGTCTGTTATGGAGCACAGCAGAAGGGGGAAGCTGTCTCCAAATAAGGATCTCCCACTTGCTGTGGATGCGATCCGTACGGCCTACGGGGCCAGAGGCTTACCCTGCCAGATGGCGCCTCGTTAACAGATGTCTACAGAGCTGCAGGTTGGGCTACACCTATACACTCACCAGATTGCAACCTGTGCGTGGAATCAGTATCCGCTAAGAGTTTTGAACACAAGCCCTTCATCTCAGCACACTGGTTTGGTGTAATGCTTGCTTAAGTGCTTCCTCTCACGGTGATTACGCTTCTAAGTTTCAGTAAGTTCCCTGACGTGAACCTTGGACATCCCTCCATCATTTGGCACTTCTGGATGTGGCGAAGTTTGGCAAAGGAACTCGCTACAAAAATTCCACATAAGGTAAGGTTACTTTTCTAACTCTTGGTTGGATTTGTGCCCCATATGTAGTGGCTCTTCATGTGTCCTCATGTGTGTAATTTCCACCTATAACTCTCTGTGGTGCGGTGTTTCCCCTGAGACATGCCTGTCTCTAGGTCCTGAGTTCGGTAGTTCCCCCCTAGGGTGGGGCCCACCTCAGGTTCCTTCACTAATCTTATTCACTTTATACCCCCCCCCTCTGGGCAGGTTGTGATCTCCGTAGTTCAGGCACTTTCCCTACGTCCTCAAGACGCTCAGCCGCTCCACTGAGGAAGGCCCGGCTGCAGGTAACCCTGCCTGTGACAGGTCAGTTCTTGGATTTTGGAAGATCACGAAGAGGTGAGCTGCACTTATGTTAACACCTTGGCTTGTTACTATCTGCGCCCTATCACTCGTGATGCGGCCAGACTTGTAGCGTGTTTTTATAGGGACCCCTAGTGTCGTACACTGGACACAACTCGGAGTGTACGACAGATAGGGAACGTCTCAGTTACGTATGGTAACCCTCATTCCCTGATGGAGGGAACGGAGACGTTGTGTTCTCCATGCCACAACTCTGGACCGCCTCTGTACACTAAGTGAAAATAGCAGTATTTTTTATTGATATGCTATTTACACTAATTGCAAATAGCTATAGATTCTATGTACACTCTTAAAATAGCAGGGTTTTTTTCTAATTGCAAAAAGTGGCAATTATCTGCACCTCAGTTCTGTAGTACATTATAAAACAGTATGCAATAATGACATGGAGTGTAAATGATCATTTTAATTCAAATTATTAAATGGATGCCACCTTTTTGGGACAATAAAGCCCACCCTACACCATAACCCTACCTGATAGTTTATTTTCAACTTTTTGATTATTTATTTCATTGTTATTGAAAATAAATTCCTTTCCGATTTGATATGAGATTTGAAAAGGAAGAAAGAAAAGTTTGGTCCAAAGGACGGATTCAAAGCCGAGTCGTTTGCATCACAACGACTACAGCACACACTTTACCATCCACACCACTGGACCTGATGCTGATGCTAGTCAAAAAACACATTTCCAAAAAACAAAAACAAAAAAAAAAAAAAACATTTCAGAAAAATATGTATTAATTATTGTAAAATTGCCTGAATTCACAGAAGTACACATATACTGTATATTAAATTTTCAGCCAAGTATAAAACAAAAACTCACAATTCCCACTTCAGTAAAATAACTATGCACACCCATGTTCAAATGAAGTAAATGGTAAACAACTATAAGGACTTGTACAAAAACAAATTGACCTTTGCATATTTGAACATATCTTGGATAGCTTTAAAACTGGACACACCTAGACTTAATTGCTGCAAAAGCTGCCTGGAAACATTCCTGTTTATGCTTATCATGGCCAGGCCACTGAGACAGTGCTGTGTCATTGTAGACCTCAGGTATGTTTTAATGAGCTTCTGAAAAGCTCCTCTCTGCACTAGGCTAGGCAAGGCAAGGCAATGCAAGTTTATTTATATAGCACATTTCATACACAAAGGTAATTCAAAGTGCTTTACATAAAAGGAAGTAGAATATTCATAAAAACAATAATAAAAAACAATAATCTCAAAAAGGAAGTAGAATAATCATAAAAACAATCACAACAATAAAACAAAGAATTTTACTAGCCACACTTACAGGAGAAGCTGCAGCAATTCAGAGAGCCACCCACATATTGGGAAAAATCTTCCTTAATTTCTTCTCCTCTATGAAGGACAAAAGTTGCAGTGTGATCATGGTGTTCTTGGGGAAATCAGGAAAATTCAGCATTTCTAGTGCAAGTTCCTTGCCATTCAGATCGGACTGACCATTGCTAGACAAGGCGTCAGTGTTGCACACTGTTGACGTATCTCCTGGGTTGAAAGCTTAAGAAAGCTTATGAGGACACCAAACTTGCTCTCAACTGCACTCAGGGTCTCAAACGCTCACCCACAAAGCAAACATCCACAACATTATTAAAATCCACATAGTGGTAAGTGTGGTATGGGTTACGCGGTCGACTTCGTTCCCATTCTCTGAGTTGGTTCAGGCCCGGTCACCTTGGGCCCTGCTCTACCTATGCATCCTCGGTGATACCTTTGAGCATCTGCTACCTGCTGAGGCATCTCCAAGTCTAGGCTCCTAAGTAACAGTTTTCCTAAAATCCATGTTTATGTCTAGGCTAGTCTCTAGGCACTTTCTTATAATCCACATGGTGACAAGTGTGCACGCTAGGTACCCTGCGCACTTTTCTAAAATCCTGTATGGTATGGGTTACGTGCTCGACTTCGTAACCATTCTCTGAGTTGGTTCAGGCCCCGGTCACTTTGGGCCCCACTCTACCTATGTATCTTTGAAACAGGGAGTTGCTACCTACGTTCTGTGTGTCGGTTCTTGAGCGAACCCATGCAGAGCCAGTGTAGCCCCTGGGTGACAGGCCGGGTCTAGTTTCTTCCCTAGGGGCTTAGCCGTATCCCCTCAAATGAATCTCCTTTCTGATTCCAAACCTTGAGCTATACCCTGGGTCCAGTACTTTTGAACCCTTACATGTAAGTCTTCGGCTATGCAGCTCAGGCCTATGGCCGAAGGGGACAATGTCACTGACAGCCGTCATTTGTTCTAGGGGCAATTTCCTAAGCATTGGTAGAACTGGTACTTAGTGCTCGTCTTTTTGCTTGGCATGCACTCCCCTCAGCATGGCAGCGTGGGTATAACCGTTCCCCACAGCGACCCCTAGAGGACGCAGTTCGATATTCCCATGGAAGGGAACGTCTCAGGTTACGTATGTAACCATGATTCCCTGAGAAGGGAATGAGACAATACATCCTCTAGAATCCTCACCATGTTTCGGACGCAAGCTTCAGACGAAGAAGCGGATGACGTGTTCTCCCAGCGCCCTTTCATACTGTGGTCGTGCCGGTAGTGACGTCATAGGCTTGTCGCCAGCCAATGTTATTGTCGTGTTTAGATGTATGAGAATTGAATTTTAAAATGCCTTTTTTTTTTTTTTACTATATGTCACACTTTGTTAATACACTTGTTTCAACAATTCCAACGTTGCATTATATCACGTCACATAGTCCCCAGGGCTGGGTCTCGAGTTCGATACTTTTTAGGGACCCACCGAAATGCCTCAATACCATCGAGTATCTAAAAAAACTCGTCATTTGGTACCAAACTTCGATACCTAAGGGGTTAATCTCGTCAGCGTCAGTGTGCCAATAAGCCTGATCAGCGCAGATCTGCGGCTTTCACACTGAACGCGGATTGTGCAGCCCTTTAGAGCGCAGCGGCAAAAGTTAAATTAATTTGAACTTTGAGCGCGGCTTGCGTGTACGCTTCGGTCGATGCAGCAACAAACCATCCTCACGCGGCGCATCCACAAGAGCGATCCGAAAGCATACGAAGCAGTCTGCTCTCTAGCTCTCTTGATCCTGCACAGAGCCGCGACAAAGTCGGGCCAAAAGGTCCAAAAATAAGGCTAATGATTTGTCGCGGGAATTCACTATACCATTGCCAGTAGCTACTGAGTTTCCCACTGATAGGCCGGTGGTGCATCTGCATACACACTCTCCTCACGCGGCGGGCGACTCACTTTCCTGATGCAGCAGACCACTGACTCTCCTCACATAGCGACTCACTTTCCTCACTCAGTAGACCGCTGACTCTCTTCTCATGTACAGGGACCGAATATTATAATAATACCTGTAACCTTTTTAAACTGCGATGGCTGTGTAACAAACATTGCTGTTCTATTTGGTGTTGCAGGCTAAATGTCATTTATTGTGAAGCAATATTCCTACATTTATATTTTTATAATTTTTCCATAACCCTCTGAAATGCTGGCAGTATCTTTCGTACGGTGAGGCATTGCTGTCACACACTTATTTTTTAAATCAAATTTTCTTCTTGTGTGAGATGTTATGTTGTCAAAATGACATACACTGCTCAAAAAAATAAAGGGAACACTAAAATAACACATCCTAGATCTGAATGAATGAAATATTCTTATTAAATATTTTGTTCTTTACATAGTTAAATGTGCTGATAACAAAATCACACAAAAATTATCAATGAAAATCAAAAATATTAACCCATGGAGGTCTGGATTTGGAGTCACACTCAAAATTGAAGTGGAAAAACACACTACAGCGTGATCCAAATTTGATGTAATGTCCTTAAAATAAGTCAAAATGAGGCTCAGTAGTGTGTGTGGCCTCCACGTGCCTGTATGACCTTCCTACAACGCCTGGGCATGCTCCTGATGAGGTGGTGGATGGTCTCCTGAGGGATCTCCTCCCAGACCTGGACTAAAGCATCTGCCAACTCCTGGACAGTCTGTGGTGCAACGTGGCATTGGTGAATGGAGCGAGACATGATGTCCCAGATGTGCTCAACTGGATTCAGGTCTGGGGAACGGGCGGGCCAGTCCATAGCATCAATGCCTTCGTCTTGCAGGAACTGCTGACACACTCCAGCCACGTGAGGTCTAGCATTGTCTTGCATTAGGAGGAACCCAGGGCCAACCGCACCGGCATATGGTCTCACAAGGGGTCTGAGGATCTCATCTCAGTACCTAATGGCAGTCGGGCTACCTCTGGCGAGCACGTGGAGGGCTGTGCGGCCCTCCAAAGAAATGGCACCCCACACCATTACTGACCCACTGCCAAACCGGTCATGCTGGAGGATGTTGCAGGCAGCAGAACGTTCTCCACGGCGTCTCCAGAGTCTGTCACGTCTGTCACATGAGCACAGGGCACCAGTGGCGAATTTGCCAATCTTGGTGTTCTCTGGCAAATGCCAAACGTCCTGCACGGTGTTGGGCTGTAAGCACAACCCCCACCTGTGGACGTCAGGCCCTCATACCACCCTAATGGAGTCTGTTTATGACCATTTGAGCAGACACATGCACATTTGTGGCCTGCTGGAGGTCATTTTGCAGGGCCCTGTTCCTCCTCTTCCTCCTTCCACAAAGCGGAGGCAGCGGTCCTGCTGCTGGGTTGTTGCCCTCCTACGGCCTCCTCCATGTCTCCTGATGTACTGGCCTGTCTCCTGGTAGCGCCTCCATGCTCTCAACACTATGCTGACAGACACAGCAAACCTTCTTGCCACAGCTCGCATTGATGTGCCATCCTGGATGAGCTGCACTACCTGAGCCACCTGTGTGGGTTGTAGACTCCGTCTCATGCTACCACTAGAGTGAAAGCACCACCGGCATTCAAGTGACCAAAACATCAACCAGAAAGCATAGGAACTGAGAAGTGGTCTGTGGTCACCACCTGCAGAACCACTCCTTTATTGGGGGTGTCTTGCTAATTGCCTATAATTTTCACCTGTTGTCTATTCCATTTGCACAACAGCATGTGAAATTGATTGTCAGTCAGTGTTGCTTCCTAAGTGGGCAGTTTGATTTCACAGAAGTGTGATTGACTTGGAGTTACATTGTGTTGTTTAAGTGTTCCCTTTATTTTTTTGATGTTACGTCATTTTTTTTTTTTTTTGTTCCATCAAACCAGTTACTATTGAATAACCCACTGTAACGAAGTGAGTGAGACAAGAGGCGAGCGGATCCATCTGCGAGCTTTTATTCAGGGGACGAGACAGATACATGGTCGAACAGGCAGGGTCAAACAACAATGGCAGACAGGTATAACGGAGGCGATGCACAATATAAGTCCGTGAAACAGGCGAGGGTCAAACCGTGGTGAACGTAATCCGTAAGGGGCTGGGCGAGGAGGATAAACCAATAAACACGAGCGAGAGTCCAGTAGGCAGGCGGCGAGCAGTCGAAATGAGATGGGCCAGGCGAGGGAACTAAACACTGGGAACAAGGAAACTAGGAAACCCTAACAATGGAAAATAACAACAACAACAACAATCTGTGACTTGCATGGGGAAAGAACAGGGCTTTTATGGTGCCGCTGATTGGTCACATGTGTAAACGCAAGCAGCGTGAAGCATGATGGGAGATGTAGTCCGGGGTGTGGTACAACAGTCAGAGTGTGTGGGTAAGGTGAGAAGGACATCTGGTGGTGAGCGGTCCGCAGGTCACCGACCAGATTCGTAACACCCACTCTGGGCTTGGATTATTTCTTTATTTGAATGACTTAAGTTACTAAATCACTAAATTGAAATACGAACATTTCTGAACATTTGATTTTCTACTATAAAAAGACATTATTGATTTTATTATTAGGGCTTATTAACTTTTTTGCACATCAGCCACTGTGGCTAGTGGTTTTCCAAAATTACTAGCCACTCAGCATTTTTACTGGCCACAATTTTGTGGTTGGGAAATTACGTTTTATATGACCGAAGTTACTGCATACTAAATATATTTAAATAACCATATTAAATGCATGTGCAATCTTTCATTTCAGATTCTTATATTTTATTAATAATTTCACTTAATTTAATAAGACAAGGGCCGTTACCAATCAAATATTGACAAAACCGATCAGAAGAAACAAGTAGCTGAAGTGGCATTTAGATGCATTTACATGTTTAATGAACCTAAAATGCACCATGAAAGCATTTGCATTGCAAAATTGCAACACTATAAATGATATTATAAGCTTGATGTTTAAAATCAGTTGAAAAATGTTGTATGAAATGTTGGAAAAAATGCAAAGATAAGATACTTTTAAATATAAAAGTAAACCACCAACAGGTGGCAGCAAGTGACTGTCTTAATGACATTCACATTTACATTTATTCATTTAGCAGACGCTTTTATCCAAAGCGACTTACAAGTGGGGAATACGTCAAGCGATTTGTCCTAAAGAGGCAAAATGACTTAGGAAGTGCTTATAATACCATAAAACAGGCATTGTTCAGATAAGTACAAGCTAGAAAGGGAAAAAAGTAGAACAAAATTTTTTTTTTTTTTTTATTAAGTCAAACAGTTTCGAAAGAGATGAGTTTTCAGCAGACGCTTGAAAGTTGTTAGGGAGCTGGCATTCCAGATAGCGGTAGGCAGGCGCCGAGCCTGTGGCTGTTCTATATGCAAGCATCAGTGTCTCGAATTTGATGTGAGCTGCAACCAGGAACCAGTGCAGGGTGATAAAGAGAGGGGTGACATGGGCCCTTTTGGGCTCGTTGAAGACCAGTCGTGCTGCTGCATTCTGAATCATTTGTAGAGGTTTGATTGTGCATGAAGGAAGACCGGCTAGAAGAGCATTACAGTAGTCCAGCCTAGAGATGACCAGGGCCTGGACAAGAAGTTGTGTGGCCTGCTCTGTTAGAAAGGGCCTGATCTTTCTGATGTTGTGTAATGCAAACCTGCAAGATTGAGCAGTTTTAGCTATATGGTCTTTGAAAGTCAGCTGGTCAAAGATTACACCAAGATTTCTGGCAGAAATTGATGGGGTAATTGTTGATGAACCTAAATGGATGTTGAAGTCATGCTATAGAGTCGGAGTGTCAGGGAAAACAAGGAGCTTTGCCAGGTTGAGCTGTAGGTGATGTTCTTTCATCCACGCCAAGATGTCCGCTAGGCAGCCTGAGATCCGTGCAGCTACCGTTGGATCATCTGGTTGGAATGAAAGATAGAGCTGTGTGTCATCAGCATAGCAATTGTAGGAGAAACCATGTGCCTGTATGATGAGCCCCAGTGATGTAGTGTATATGGAGAAGAGGAGGGGTCCAAGAACTGATCCCTGAGGGATCCCTGATATCTCGCCTAAGAGAGGGGACAGAAGGAGAAGAGTGGGGTGTTAGCTGTGGATGTTGTCGGTATTAGTTCCTGTATGTGTGGAGCTGAGAACTGGCTGCTGATAGTTGTAATTTTGTCAGTAAATGTGGCGAAATCATCGGCTGTTAATGAAGGAGTCATCGAGTCATGCCTCCAAACGATTCGTTCAGATGGCTGATTCATGAAGCAAATGCTTTATGGATGGACCACTGAATCATTGACTCAAATGATTTTTCATAAACGCTGAATCGTTTAGTAACGAAACACGGTTGTATGTTGCTTAAAGATGCGTGACTGTTCTACTTGTATCTTTGTTTTGAACTATTTTCGATAACCAAATAGAGCAAAAAGTCAACATTGACAATATTGTACTAAAATGTATATTAACTACTCGTTTGAACTCTTGTATAAAATCAATGTCGAATTCACAATCGTGGTTTTCAGGGAAAACTGCACTCATTGGTTGTGTGATGTTTGTTTTTAACCATATCTTCTATAACGGAATTATATAACATACAGCTTTTATGACATAATATGTTGTTATTACGAGAAAATATGTCGTCATTGTAGTACATTATAAAACAGTATGCAGTATGAGTGTGAAGTGTAATTTTAATAGAACAACGTCTGTTACACAGCCGTCACAGTATTTAAAAAGGTTAAAGGTTTTATTATAATATTCGGTCTCTGTACACGAGGAGAGAGTCAAAGGAAAGTAAGTCGCTAGCTGAGGAGAGACAGTCGTCCGCCATGTGAGGAAAGTGATTCACTAGGTGAGAGAGTCAGTGGTCTGCTGCATGAGGAAAGTGAGTATGCAGATGCATCGCCAGCCTATCAGTGGGAAACTTACTGGCAATGGTATAGTGAATTCCCGCGACAAATCATTAGCCTTATTTTTGGACCTTTTGGCCCGCCATAGTCGAACACACCTGCTATTTTATACCGGTTATACTCAGATATGTGGCTCACACGTGAGGCTGTAGCGTGAAAGCATTACAGCCCCCTTAGATGTAAGGCTACGCTTAGACTGGTGCATTTTTGTTTTAAAAATTAAAACAATCTTCATTCATACTGGCATTTCAGAAAAGATATCTGTCCGTACTACACGACCGAAAGTGTGCGTTACGTGATCATTCACGAACACTGTGGTATGATGCTACATAAGATAATAAATAAGATTTATATTCCGCTTTTGCACAGAACTCATTTTAAACCACCAGCGAGTGTTTGCAATAACTTCCGTTTAATGTTGTTGAAATATGTTATGTCCTCTGAGTCAGAACAGCGATTGCAGAAGAGAAAAGGCATATAACGTTATACATACTGGCAGACAGCGCTGGAAGGTGCTAGTGCTTCTCAGTAAATAAGTGAAAAATGAATAGAAATTATGATTCTGTCTGCAGAGGTATGCATTTTAAAACGAACATAAAATAGTGTGAATGTAGCCTAACAGATGTGTAAACTGAAAACTTTGAGCTTTATTAAAATTGTCTTCACTGATTTATTGTGTTGGATATATTTTGTTCCTTTGTGCAGTGGCTCAGGAGTCTTTAAATCTGTATGAACGTCAATAAGCTAATATATATTATATATATATATATATATATATATATATATATATATATATATATAGAGAGAGAGAGAGAGAGAGAGAGAGAGAGAGATAATGTAATCTTGTTAAAATTGATTTAATAAAATTGGTATGAAAAAAAAGTATCGTTTCCGGAACCGGTATCGAAGTTGAGGTATCGGTATCAGCACCGATATTGAAAATTTTTGAATGATACCCAGCCCTATAAGTACCAAAGAAAAAAGAAAAGTAAACTACATCAAATGTGAAAAGAAATAACTCTTCTTCAACAACTGAACACAAAGCCCCATTGCCACACCATCCATTCACTGTGGACTCATACAAGTTATCCCAAAAAAAGTTGACTAAAATACCTTGAATTTCTACTATACATTGTGAGGAAGGATCCAAACAGGCCAGCCTATGCCAAAGACTGGAAGCTACTAAATTATTCACAGTTAATATGCTCCCTTTTGTATGACATCTTTGGTATTAGCCATTTCCATTTATCAAGTCTACCTTTCACCTTATCAACAACCCCTTCCCAGTTTTTCTCAATGGACATTTCATCTCCCATCTTTAAGTACTTAAAACCTCCTGTTCCCCAGTTCAAACCATCAGGAAGGCTTGGTTTCCCTTTTGACCAATTTCCAATTAAAAGTGCTTCACTCTTGTTCCAGTTAACTTTTGTGGATGACAAAACTTTAAAATCTTCTAAAACTTCCATTAATACTGTACATTAATACATAATTCTAATGTTCTCCACAAGTTTCATCTCAAATGTTAAATCCTTTGTAGACTTATAAAAAAATAAAAAAATAAAAAAATAAATCAATCAACACAAGTGATTTCACCAGATTTAAAAACATTACTACCACGTCTTCACCAGAGAGTCTTTCAATCTTATTTTTCCTGCTCATATAAATGGCTAGTTTAGCCTGCATTAAAACAAAGTTTAAAAGCTGACATGTAAGCCTATTACATCTAACAAATTTAAAACCGTAGATAAAAATTCTCATTGAAAACAATTCATTAAAGTAAGGGAATTTTTTTTTCCACAAGTAAAAATAAAGGTTTGTAACGGAGACTCGTGAGAAGCGTGATAGATCCAGATGCGAGCTTTATTGAACACGATGTAGTCAAGACAGGCAGGGTCGATCTCCAAACAAACAGTAATACGTAGGCAAGGCAAAAGCGTAATCCAGTAAATCAGGCAGAAGGTCAAAATACCAAGAGGGCAGTTCAAAAGTAACAAATAAACAAGGCAAAACTATAGCAATGAAACAGGGAAAACGCTTGGTAAAGTCCGCACAGGCAAAACAATCCTTCACCAATCCTGTTTGGTGTAGGCCTCCTTAAATGGCCACCAAACAGGAAGTAACTAGAGAAGCAGCAGAGGGAGCGGCAACAGGCAGTCCATGGGTAAGGGCTCCCTCTGCTGGCGTGGCATTACAGAATCCCCCCCTCTAGGAGCGACTCCTGGCGCTCAAACAACAACAGTCCAGGAGAGTGGGGGAACAGAGGCAAAACAGGGGGTGGGACGGAGGGCCGGGTCCGTGCAGAGGAGGTGGGCCTGGATTGTGGAGCAGTAACAGACAGTGAAGCACTGGAGGACCTGGGCCGTGAAGCTGTGGCAGACAGTGGAACCTTGGAGGACCTGGGCCGTGGAACAATGGTGGACAGTGAAAGACTGGGGGGCCTGGGGCATGGAGCAGTGGCAGACAGTGGAACCTTGGAGCAGAAGTCCACCATGGTAGATTCTAAGGAGCCTGGAGGAGCAGGGAGAGCAGACAGGAGTACCACCAGGATCCACCAAAGTGGATCAGGCAAGACTGGAACAGCCTTCATGGCCGTGACAGTAGAGGCAGTGAGTCCATGGAAGGCCTTCATGGCCATGACAGGACAGGCAGAGAGTTTGTTGACGGCCTTCATGGTCGTGACAGGACAGGCAGAGAGTCCATAGGAATACGCCGCCCCTTTAGGAGGTTCTGCAGCCTGAGCTGCCACCTCCGGGGGCACTGGCGCAGACTCGCCAGACAAGTCCTTTGGAGCAGATTCGTGGACAGACAAGGCCTCTGGTGCAGACTCGTGGACAGACGAGGCCTCTGATGCGTTGTGTGCAGCCCACACCCCAAAATGGTGACCACCATCACGCTGCCAGTCATGACATGACGTGGCTCTGGAGGGTCAGGCGAGACCTGGCATGGCTCTGGGAAATCAGAAGAGGCCTCTGGAGTGCAGCGTGCAGCCCACACGCTCAAAACAGTGACAGCCATTAGCTTTTTTAGTCTTGGCCCAAGCTCTGCATCAGCAGGAGCTTGGGTACTATGCCCCCCCCCCAAAAAAAATCCTCTGGGGAAATTTTGGTGAGAGCCGTGACGTGATGAGACTCTGGCGTGGCGGCCATCTTGGCGGGGGACTCTAGTGTGGCTTGACTTGACTCAGGGAGGTCTGTCGTGACTTGACTTGGCTCGTGAAGAACAGCTGTGACTTGACCTGGCTCGTGAAGACCAGCCGTGACTTGACCTGGCTCGTGAAGGTCAGCTGTGACTTGACTTGGCTCAGGAACAACAGCAGTAACTTGACTTGGCTTATAAAGATCTGCTGTAACTTGGCTTGGCTCATGAAGATCAGCCGTGGCTTGGCTTAACATAGACCACCCAGCTGTAACTTGACTTGACACAGGAACAACAGCTGTAACTTGGCTTGATTCAGAAACAACAGCTGTGACTTGGCTTGACACATGGAGAACAGCTGTGACTTGACGTGGCTCAGGAAACACAGCTGTCACTTGGCTTGGCACTGAAAGTGCAGCCCTGACTTGACTTGACACCGGAGGATCAGCCATCACTTGATTGGCTTTGGGTGTGGCAGACATGGCGAGATGAGATATGGATGAGATGATTTTGGACTGATGAGGCTCAGGCGTGGCAGCCATCTTGGCCGGGGACTCAGATGGGGCGGCCATCTTGTGAACAGACTTGGGGATGGCGGCCATCTTGTGGACTGGCTTGGGGATGGCAGCCATGATGTGAGCAGGCCCTGGAGCGACAGACGTGACGTGGGCAGGCCTTGGCTTGGCAGGCGTGATGTGAGAAGGCTGTGGTTTGGTGGACATGACTTGAGCAGGTTTTGGCTTGGCAGACTTGGCATGAGGGGGGCTCTGGCATGATGGTGACAATACTGGACATGACATGTAGTCTCTTTGGTGTGGCAGATACTGGAGGATGGCAGGGTTTATCGTCAGCGATCCCCACAGTAAATGCAGATCTAGCCAGCAACAAAGCATAGTCAATATAACGAATCAGAGACCAGTGACGGTGATGACTTGGCATCTTACTTGAAATATCCTTATGCAAACCAAAGTAAAAAATGTCTTTGAGAAAACTCTCCTTGAAGTCCACCAAGTGACACAGTTCACAGAAATCCATAACATATCGCTCAATAGACCGGTTACCTTGACGGAATTGAACGAGGCGTGATGCTGTATCCATGGTTGATTGTTGGTTGTGTGTGTTGTAAGCCGCTGAATCTTTGGTAGGTAAAGTATTCTGTAACGGAGACTCGTGAGAGGCATGATAGATCCAGATGCGAGCCTTATTGAACACAACATAGTAAAGACAGGCAGGGTCGATCTCCAAACAAACAGTAATATGTAGGCAAGGGAAAAGCGTAATCCAGTAAATCAGGCAGAAGGTCAAAATACCAAGAGGGCAGTTCAAAAGTAACAAATAAACAAGGCAAAACTATGGCAATGAAACAGGCAAAACAATACTTCGCCAAACCTGTTTGGTATAGGCCTCCTTAAATGGCCACCGAACACGAAGTAACTAGAGAAACAGCAGAGGGAGCGGCAACAGGCAGTCCATGGGTAAGGGCTCCCTCTGCTGGCGTGGCATTACAAGGTTTCAGTCTGTCACATTCCATGAAAGCATGAACATTTTGAACAGAAGGGACAATCAGCAATGACTTTATGATTAAGAACTGAAATAAAAGCATTAAGGTCCGTTACAACCCTCCAATTTGGGTAACAGGGTAAAAAAAGGAAAACAATCTTCAGAATTGGTAACATTTACTCTTCCATGACTGTCCATCAGTAGGCTTTTTTCTTCATCACTGACCAGTGACTTCCAGTTCTTTAGCATCTGTTCAACAGTCCGCAAAGATCTGACCTTTAAACAAGAGGCCACTTCTTCTGTTTTTTTTTTTTTTCAAAGTCCATCCCGGCAACACGAATCAAATGACCAAAAGTGAAGATCTGTGAATTCAGCAACGGTCCACGAAAGGGGGAACTGTTCTTTGTTAAATCAAAACGACCTCTATTTATTAAAGGCTCTTCCAAAAGCCAGTAGAGAGAAGGTGTTTTCTCAAGACTCCAGACCTTAAAGAGATTGTTATAAAATACTGGCAGTCTACTCACATTCAGTTTAACCCTTGTATGGTGTTCATATTTTTGTTACTCAGCCAGTGTTCGTGGGTCTGGTGGACCCGCTGCATTTTTGGGTTTTTAATTCAACACAATTAAAAAAAAAAAAAAAAATGTTAAAATACTCAACAGATGTTTGCTTCATCCCAATTACAAGCAATATAAACAGAATGTTTGGCTGATATTTGCCCTTTTCTTTTGTTAATCACATTTATGAATTAAAGCACTACAGCCTTGTGCAGGAATGGCAGGGGCAGAAGCACACAACTCACACTTACACTCACACTCTCTCTCTCACACATACTCACACATACACACACATACACATACTAATAGCAGACCCAGACAATAGGGGGACAGAGTAAAGTTACACAGGACCTAAAATTTCCACTCTTTTATTAGCCCCGGGTCCAGTGGAACCGAACACCCTCTGTGTAATATAAGTGTGTAGGGGGGGGTGTACAGTGAGTGGTCATTAAAAATTTGTTCTGATATATGTTCTTAGAAAATGAGCCAAGGCCAGTGAGTATGAGCTCAAAAAAAAAAAAAAAATTTGCGTATCATTTTTCTTTTGATAAAAAGTGAAAACGGGTCCCACAGACCTGAACACCATACGAGGGTTAAGGGGGTCCATTAAAAACAAAGATTTATCCAACCCCAATCCTGTAACACTGTGTAAAATGGAGCATGTAACAGCCCGCCATCCATTCACTGTGGACCCATACAAGTTGTCCCAAAAAAAGTTGACTAAAATACCTTGAATTTCTACTATACATTGTGAGGAAGGATCCAAACAGGCCAGCCTATGCCAAAGACTGGAAGCTACTAAATTATTCACAGTTAATATGCTCCCTTTTGTATGACATCTTTGGTATTAGCCATTTCCATTTATCAAGTCTACCTTTCACCTTATCAACAACCCCTTCCCAGTTTTTCTCAATGGACATTTCATCTCCCATCTCTAAGTACTTAAAACCTCCTGTTCCCCAGTTCAAACCATCAGGAAGGCTTGGTTTCCCTTTTGACCAATTTCCAATTAAAAGTGCTTCACTCTTGTTCCAATAAACTTTTGCGGATGACAAAACTTTTATACTTTTAAAACCATTAATACTGTACATTAATACATAATTCTAATGTTCTCCACAAGTAAGAGTGCTCAATCCTATCAAAAGCTTGTTCTTGATCTAGTGAAATAAGTGAAATATTAACACAGAGCGACTTGGAGACATCAAAGTGTTACGGACGCAAACGGGCAAGACAGGTTAGTGCAGTAAAGGGATGTTTATTTTAACAGCAGAGCAAACGTGAAGCAGATGATGTTTCGGCAGAGGTGAGTGGATCTGGTAGGACTTGACTTTGACTTGAATGATGAAGAGATGATGATATTAGATCCTTTGTTGCAGGATGACTGGACTGGATCTGATGGCTGAACGAACACACACACACCACTGACTGGACTGGAGAGACAAGGACGACAGGACTGGAACACAAGAGAAACAGGTAAGTATTCGTAGGTAAGTATAGTTTGTGACTTCTTGACGACAGGCACAATGAGTCCGCTTCGTATCAACGAGCCCGGACAGAGACTGAAGTGTGGTGTGTGCTTAAGTAGGCTGACTGATGATTAGGTGCAGGTGCGGTGAGTTAGAACTCCAGTGATTGAGATCGCTGGGTGTGAGTGGTGGAAGAGCCTGGCCAATCCGTGACACAAAGATATCCCGCATAAGGGTAATATTGTCAAAAATAGACCTACCCGGAACACAGTAAGTCTGATCTGGATGCACCACCTGAGCTATTACTTTTGTTAACCTATTAGCTAAAACCTTAGAAAACTATTTATAATCGGAGCATAAAAGTGAGACAGGACGCTAGTTCTTAATTTCTAAAAGATCTCCTTTTTTGGCGTTTTTCTTTTCAAGACTAAAAAAAAATTTTGGATGGTGCATCCATCTGTTCAATACTTTAAAAAAAAAACGAAGAACGAATCAGAGCTTGTGTTTTTAACCCCAGTGGGTCTGCTAACTGTGTTTTCTGTTTGAGATCATCTCTGTATAATTTTGATTACTTGTTGAATCAGCTAAACTCTGTAATGTGATTATCTCTGTCTCCAAGGCCTTCAAAGAATTATTTAACTCTTTGGTGACGTTGCAAGTGTACTGTTGACAAAATTGTTTTATTTGAACCTTTCCAAAATCCCACCATTGCTTTAAGTCTTGAAACAAATCTTTGGTTTGTCTAAAGTCTTCCCAAAACAGCTTAAAGACATCCTTAAAGTCCTTATTACACAATAAATTAGTATTGAAATGCCAATAGGCACTGTGGGGCTTAATTTGACTTAAAAAGAAAAAACACACAATCATGTGATGATCAGAAAAACTGACTGGAGAAATGACACAGCTTTTAAAAATACCCAACTGATGTTTAAAACTATAAAAACGATCTAATCTTGCAAGAGACAAAAAATTATCATGAGCATGAGCCCATGTATACTGTCTCTGTCCATCATGAAAATGCCTCCAAATGTCGCATAGATCGTTCATATTTATAACTTTAATGAGAGGTTCACGTGAAGGCACGTGGGGCTCAATATGATTTCTGTCAATAGGACTTTCTGTACAATTGAAGTCACCACCTAAAAATAAATATTCCTCAGTACTGCAACTTTGTATCGTGGAACTAAGCGTATCTAAAAACAACAATCTTTCCATTACCAATGCTGGAGCATAAACACAAACAAAAATCAGAACATATTTTTCAAAAATTGCTCTTGTTTTTAAAAGCCTTCCTTTCACAATCTCATCAACTTGATATGAAATTGGACAAAAACTTTTAGTAAATAAAAACCACTAAGTGTGGTTTTGTGACTTAGGACAGAAACACCATCCCATTCCTGCATCCAACCAGCAGCATTTGTAACATCACTGTGTGTCTCTTGAATGAAAATAACATCTACAAACATAACTTCAAACAATTCAGCTCTTTTTTTTTTTTTTTTTTTTTGCTATTTCTCACACCATTCACATGAAATGATGCAATACACATTTCAGTCATACTCATAAATAAAAACAAATAAAACCAGACTGCTATGATTCATATTCGTTAATTTAAGATTTTTCTCCGCCATCATTCAGGTCCACGTTAAGTTTCTGCACCATTTTCTTTAACTGCTACACTTCTTTATTTGAGAAACAGCCTTCAGCCATGAAGCTTTTGGTTTTTTCCACAAACTGTCCTACATCTGGACATCTGGAAGTACTCATTGGCTGCGTTCGAAACCGCATACTCAATGAGTAGGTGCTTAATTTCAGTAAGTATTTACTTAATGAGATTTGGCTGTAGAGTATGTACTCTTTTAGCGCTCGTTGAGTATGAATGTAATCTGGACGTCATCCGCCGTGTTTACGTTATCATGTGATCTATGAGCTTATAACAAGTGCAACAACTTAAAAGATACGAGCGGCAGGTTTGATCATCTATCTGTAAATATTTTGATGTTGATGAAATGTGCTAATTTTGTGGTCTTGTTAAATAAATAATTTAACATTTTATTATGATTGTGGTATAACCAATTTTTTTTTTTTTTTAAATATGTTTTAATAACGTGACCCACCGTTTTATACCTAAAGATGAAATCGTTATCTTTTTAATATGTTAATTTTGTTCATTTTATGTGTCAAATTGGCTTAGGTGGCTTACATCTCCTTTTTCTTTTTTTTTTTTTTTTTTTTTTTTTTTTTATCTTGTTGAACTTAACTCTCCTTTCATCCATCGGGCTTCTAAAAAAAGCACAGAATTATTCAGTTATTTAACCTTGTAATTATGCTTTTTTTTTTTTTTTCGTGTATAATCTCATCCTATGATGAACGCATGACATTTGTTTTGTTGTTGTTGTTTTGTCATTACAGCTGTCCATTATTAGGTACAACTATATATTCCAATCTTATATGTAATTTTAAGTTCAGCAATAATAATAATAATAATAATAAAAGAGTGACAGGTGCAGGACATTTGAAAAATGTAAGTATTACTACTTAAAAATTAGGATTATACCCTAATGAACTGCATTGCTAGCCCACCCCAACATTTATACACAATAATAAAGATACATGCTAACCAATAATTAATTCTATTTTAATTTGTCTTTAATTAATGTGTTTTGTCATATGACTGTGCATGAATATACACTAGACAAATTCAGCTGATTTGAACATATACATACATTTTCAGTTAAGCAACAAATTAATGCATTAATTAAAATATGTAAATTTTATTTATTGACAGCAATAGGAAACATGAATAAATGAGTAAAAAAAATGAATAGAAGTAAGCATCACAATAAATACATACATATACAAGTCAACAGCAGATGAAACAAAGCTTTATTCAATCATGTATTTACAGACGGTGAACCCCACATCCTATTGCCATCTCAATGCAGCTGTGCCAATTCTGCTGCTGCTGCGCTGTGATTCACAATCTCACTCTTCTCACTCTGACTCAGTAGGGATGTTGTTGAGCCAGAAGATGAGAAAGACCATGAAGATGCACCACTGAACCCCACAACCTTGAGGCAAGAGTGGGAGAACATGTTTGGGACAGTCTGGCTGTCGATGTGTCAGCTCGACTACCTGTGAAACATTTAAACAGAGTAAAACATTTTACAATTCATGTTGTCAGCATGCCATGTCATGTTTACACTCACATGCTAATTTTTGTTGTAGCTCTATTGCTTTTGTAGTGGGCTAAACTGCTGAATTAATAAACAGAAGGTTGCTGGTTCGCAACTACCTGAGCAAAGTTCTTTTCTCCAGGGGATTGGGGGTCCCTGTAATAAGAGCACTGTAAGTAACTTTGGATAAAAACTTAATGAAATTATTTGTTGATGCTTTTGAAACCTCTGAAAGCCAGGCTCCAGTGACTGATACTGTATGAACAGAAACTGGCAGAATAAAACCACATCCTCAATGTCTTTTAGTCTTTCTCTAGATGCTATGGCTGCCTCTGACCTCACTGAGGATGAAGAGGCCACAGCGACATTCGGCCCAGATGAAGCAGTAAGGGCAGGTGGAGTGATGGAGGATCTCATTCATGGCACCAAACCATTTCGAGGATGCTGTTTTGGATTTCTCCTTTTTCACCGCTCACACCAGTTTGCAGACATTTCAAATCACACAAAGATGCACAAACAAAATACAAAAGCAATAATTGTAACTTTTTTAACAATAATTTTAGTAATTTTTGATTTCTGTATTAGAAGTAACAAAATTATTTTACTTTATATTTTTGTTTCAGGTCTTACACATAACGTACATCACTCACTCATATGTCTGTTTTATGTTGTGTTGTGCTCATCTGCAACTCTCTTACAACATTTTCCTGTCAGTTGTTAAACATTTAGTAATCAAAGATGTATATGGCTTATGTAAATCCACTTTGTTGACGTTTGTGTGCTTACTGGAGCTCTACTGTTTGCTATACACAATAAAACGTTTTTACAGCAAAATTGCAAATATACTATAACGTATCTAGTCTTTGCACCTTAAGCAAATAAACAGTTTAGTAGGTCAACAAATATGGTTTTAACACAAGGAACCGTGTTTTGGTTTGTAATACTCACATTTGTAAACACCCTTGTTGCGGTTCTCAATCACATACAATGATGATGTATTGCTCTCCCGTGGACTCTTGGGATTGAAAAGTATCCGTTGATGAACACTCCAGAATCTGGGCTGAAGCAGTAGGACATCTGGGGATTTCTTGCCTACTCTTTTAGGTTTCAAACGTACTTCTTTTTTCACATACTCTTTTTTTTTTTTTCCTACTATATAGTAGGTAAGTAGGCATATTAAAGTGCAAAATAAGTATACGTAGGTCCGAATCTCGCGAGAAAGAGTGCACTCGCCTACTAATTCCTGCCTACTCTTTTATGAATACTGAAGATTCAAACGTACTTACTCGCTCGCCTACTGCTTTTTTGCCTACTGTGTAGTAGGGAAGTATGCGGTTTCGAACGCAGCCATTGACTAGAACCCCTCTCTTATTCTTCGTTGACTTAAGGAACAGTTTAATGTAATCTACATCATAATTGCGGCTGGAAAACTCACTCTGTGACAAAGTAACACTTGAGTCAGATAACTCACTGTCACTCTCTGAATCGATCTGATCGGAAACATCTTTAAGATCTACTTTCTTAGATTGCCAAGAATCATTAACTTTGTCTGACTTCTTCCTATCCAATGGCACCTTAAACACTAAGCGCGTTTCCATTACAGATTTGCGCAGAACTTTGGTGATATTTTATAAATGTCGATAAAAAAGTATTGCGAAATGACAACGTTTCCATTAACCGATGTTACGTGACTAAAACGTAATTTTTTCCTCTCGCGATAAGTCATGGCAACGGTGGTGGGATTTGGGCGAATTTTGGCTTTATTTAATTGAAAGAGGTGTATGTGTGTATCTTTACAGAAGAAGCATGGAGAGCCGCTTCAGAAACGTGTGTGGTGCTGCTGCTATAAACATAACATCAGCTCCGATGACCACGTCAGAGCTGTTACACCCCGCAGATGCGTGCAGCGTACACAATCTAAGCATTAATATCAGACTTGAGAACGGCTACGTATGAAGTGTTTCCTGGAGTTTATAGTACATTAAAGAATGATCATGTGACTTTTTACATGAGCCATGTGACCTGTAAATGCGAAAAAGCTGTTTCCATTGCAGTTTTGCAAAATATTCCTTTTTCGGATTGCCTGAAAAACCACCTCATGTGAGCGTAAAAACTTTTTGCGATATACGGGAGTTTTTGCGAAATTGACGCGTTTCCATTAGGCGTATTTTCAATTTGCAATTTAAATTTGCACATCTTAAAGGGTAATGGAAATGCGCCTACTATTAGTTCTACACCAGTTTCATTAGCCCTACCGTCAGCCTCCCGAACATCCCCCATATCAATTTCCAAAACCTTTCTATCGCTTGACTCACATTGGTCTCCCTCGTCTTCAACATCTTTTGCACTTTGGATTTCCTCCTTCACTAAAACCGCTGCGTTCTCCGCAATCCCAGCGCCATGAGCGCTATCATGATCGCCCACCATCAGCTGAACGGCCACTCTCTCCTTGTTTGCTGGGACAAGCTCAACCAAATGGCCGATTGCACCACAGCCAAAACATTTAATCTTGTCAGTGGTTATGAACACCACATAATCAAAGTCATCCACTCGGAAATTCAGCGCGAGGTCTAGATCAGCGTCATTGTTAACAATCATGTAAACTGAGCGTCTGAAGGATACGTTTCAGTAAAGGAGAGACGCCACCAATTGGATTTTTTTTTTTTTTTTTAAATCGAGGAGACCAATTTTCCATAGCGAGACATGCTTGTATTAAATCATCATCGCTAATAAACGGCGGGACATTCGAGACAGTGACTTTTTTTGACGGTAGTGGTAGAATGGGAGTGAGAACGCCGTCAAGTATGATTCCTCTCTGAACTAACTCATTAGCCTTTTCAATTGTACTTAAAAAGAGAACAATAGCACTGTTCATTCTTAAGGCAGACAATACATTCTCGTGTCCCACAGTTTCACCCACAGCTAAACAACAACAACTCTCCACGCTCACTGCAGACACCACTTTCACAACATGACGACACCTGAGTGAGCTCAAACAATGCACACCTGCACCCACCATGGTTCCCCTATGCCAAAAAACCGACCCCCCTACAGAAAACACGAACCCAAAAAAGTATCTAAACTAAGGGGAAAAAAAAACTAAATCCTAAACTATACAAAAACAAAAAAAAAAAGAAAAACCCAAGCACGAGAGTTGCCACTCATGCTCACTCACACAACGCCCCACTCACTCTCAGTATGCTCTACGAGAGAGAGATTTGTGTAATTGCTAAGACATTTGAGCGAATAAAACAGTCTAACCATAGGTGCAAGAAATCTTTTTTTTTTTTTTTTTCCCTCTCTCTCTTCATAATCAAATCCTCAAACATAACTTCACAGACAGGCAAAACAATACACCTTACATGAAAAACTGCATATCTTTTTCCCCCCTCTGTTGTGCATTCAGCTTCATCCCAGTTTCTTCCCTGTTACTCACCCTGCCTACGCACTTCTGCTATGGCATTGTAGGTGCTGAGGAAGAGAAAATGGATGCACAGAGAAGGCAAATTGTTTGTGCTGTGGGCCTTGACAGCAGTGTGGGGTGGCCTCAGTATTAGCTTAGGATAAAAGTAATGGGATTTGTGCTGTGAAGGCAGTATGTCACAGGTTGCTGTTGATGAGAGATAGGTAGCAAGAAATACATGCCTTAAAGAGCTGATAAGCATCAAGGTGGGAGAGGGAAAAGATGGGAACACAGGAGATAGAGGCATATAGAAGCGTGTCCAAAATTAAAGTATGTGCCACTCTAATACTTAAACATCTCTCAAGTAAATTTAATATAATCTAGTAAAGAGATTATTTTAGCTGTGGCCTGGTGTTTAGTGCAAACACACTGATACATTGAGCTATAGTGGTGAAGTCATGCAACTACATACAGTAAAAGATAAACTTTTCCGGTTGTAAAACCTAACGTGATGCATCCAAAGATAAACGCAGTTAAAGTTTTGTGTGATCTCTTAGACAAGGCTCTAGCAAGGTATGTCTTGGTATACAGTCCACATATGGACTAATCATAATACTTCAAAGTATGTCTTTGATTTAATTTTCCAAGCACCAAAAAGGACAATTTAATTTAATTTTACATAATACAGTAAAGAAACTTTGCCATAATGCCAAATACCTCCTTCTATGTTTCACAGAAGAGAAACAAATAAACAATAAATTTGTCAAGCTACAACACTTAAACTTAAGTCGAGTTATTCAATCGTTTTTATTATTATAGTAGTACTAAATCAGTTAAGATATCAGTTTGAAATTGAGAACAGAAACTGACATCAAATACAACTGAAAAAAACATTACCCCCCCCCCCCCACAAAAAAAAAAAAAAAAACATTACTCTATTTATATTGCTTAATTGAAAATATAGTAACAACAACTACAAATAACATAACAATTGGACTGTAACTATATATTTAATGACAAAAAACAACAACAACAACAACAACAAAAAAACAACAACATGGAAACAAACTAATTCATTAAATTAAATCTGCTTCTGAAATTCTATATCAAGTCAAGTTACAGCATAGCAAGTATAGATTTACAGAAAGTCATACTGGTATGTCTCTAACGACTATAACAATTCTTAAGAAATGTCAAAAAATTATTTTTAAGAATTGTTAGTGTTTGAGTTGTTGAAGAGAGAGTAGAAGAAAACAAAGAAAGATGAGAATAGTAGCCACATCCTGTGTTTTTTTTCTGATTTAGGCCACATAAATAATTAATGGAAAAAATGGAAGGCAGTATGGTCAGTAAAGGTGTGTGGTGTCACTGGTGAATTTCACCAGAAGATCCAGTAATCTCAGGACTGAGCTGCTTGACATATCAGCTGGCTTTCTCATATGCACAGCCTGGAAACACTTTTATGCGAATATAAGGTTATTTTTGGAGTCTGACTAAAATGCTAGAAGAACAGAGCTGCCAAGAAAACATTTGACTAGAGAAGAGAAAATGAGCTGGGAAAAACATAGAAATAAAAGATAGACAGAAAGGGAAGAAGGTGAAGAAGAAGGCGGTGGCAACAAAGTTGCCAGGTGAGAGATTTAAAAACTAACTTTATATTGTCATTGGATTTTGTTGACAATAATCAACCAAACACCACCTATTCATCTAAGATCAAAGTTTCTCTCAACTCGATCAAACTTTGAATCAAGTCCTTGTGTGTGAAAGCAATTATATGTGCCAAAGTCAAAGAGAACAGTCTTATCTGCAATTATGTCACTAAAGAAGTCCAAAAGCTGCAATGACTGACGCAAGCATGGTCCTTGATGACAAATGATAATCCGTATTGTAGAACGTCAAAAGCAGTCCTTAAAAGGATTTCCATGGTGGAGAGCTGCACTGGGTCGACTTTATTCCTTTCCAACGTCAGCAATACAGATTCAAATTCACTCCACCACGCAGACATATGCATTAAGCATGACAAAAAAAAAAAAAAAAAAAAAAAAAAACCTTCTACAAACAGAAAAACCTTAATTATTATTCTACCTTACAACCCCCAAACAACAAATCCCAAACAACTTTGTTTACTACTGAATGAAACAAAGTAAACATACTCACAGTTGAGAATGAAACAAAAATGTTTCTCAACTAGGGCCTTCCCCAAATGCCATTAATCAGCTTAAATGCAAGAGTTTGGCATACTATCCCATGGTAGCCACACTGCTATGCAACTACTGCATTTATCCATGCTCAAACGCTATTAAGGTTGCCCCCTATCAGCCAGGAATAAAACTGCAGCTGCACTCAACTAGAAAGAGGCTAAAGACTGTTACATTGTGACTCAATATAACATTGCAACTACAGTGACAAATTTTAATTGTTCTAAAAACACAGATTTGTGGCCATTATTGGAATTAAAAAAGGTTAGAATAAACCCGAAACACATGACATGTTGTCATGCGGTGAATCTGGCCAACCGTGAAACAGCTCTGTCATCATCAGAGCTCCTGCAGCCACTCTGGAGAAACTCTCCTGTCCATGAATCCACTCCAGAGCCTGCTTAAGTTCTTGAGTCCGCTCCAAAGCCTCCAGGCATGGCAGCTTCCACCGTAGAACCTCCCAAGACGGTGGTGCCCACTTTTGAACTCACAGTGAGCCCTCACAGTGGTCCACCATGGCTCCAAAAAAAAACGTGGCAGCAGAAAAAAAAAAAAATGTAACGAAAACATAATTCAATCAGGTAAAGCTTCAAGTGTTAAAATGTTAATGGGTGCAGTCTACATGACCTTACAAATATTTGACTTTCAATAATATTCAAGGAAATTAAAAAACATTTGACTTCTATTCAGCAAACAGCAAGAAAGCAGAGACTTGGGAGAGAACCTGCACCAGCACCACTAACAGATGAAGAGGAGATTGCCACAATACCAATATTAAAATCTATCAGGGAAAAGAATAACTGTTGCTTTTGTAGGCTATTTGTAGGAAATGAAGATGACCAAATAAATTGTGAATAATTTGTGTTTAGTTAAAAGCTATGGTGGTGGTTATGGCATATATCTTGCGCTACCCTTCCATCTGGCATCCCTCCATTCCATATAGTAATCAGTTTCAATTTTTGAAAGGGGCTTTGTTGGTAATATGTGTGTCATCAATGCGTCCAACCACACTGGAAATCCTAAAGGAAATTATAATTATTAGGTTATTTCAAGAGGTCGCAGCAAGATGTTATCAAGTGAACATCGTTTAAAAATGGTACCGCTCAAATAAATATGCATGTGGTTATGGCAAAAATAAATAAATATCCTCTCCTGATGTAAATGTAACTCCCCAAGAATTAATGTAGCCTCCTCATCTACAGGATCCCGTGTAAAAAGACATGCCATTTGTCGTCGCATTTACAGTGTCTGCATGATAAAAAAAAAGGGTTGTGGTGAGAAAAATAATCTTGTTTCCATTTGCATTAAGATCATTTTTCTTACCCTACTGGCAGATCATTTTACTTGTTTCTCCCAGGAAACAAGAAAAAAATATAGTATATGATTTATAATTGTGTGTAGTTACGAATCTGGTCGGTGTTCTGCGGACCGCTCACCACCAGATGTCGCTCTCACCTTATTCTCGCATACAGACTGTTACACTACATCCCGAACTACATTCCCCATCATGCAGCACGCTGATTTGGTCTATACCTGCAACCAATCAGTAGCGCTATAAAAGCCCCGGTCTTTTCCCTTGCTTTCCACGGAGTATTGTTGTTGTGTTTCATTGGTTAGGGTTCCTAGTTTCCCTTGTTTCCATGTTTTCCCGTATTTAGTTTCCTCGCCTGGCTTCCCCGTTTCGCCTGTCTCGCCGCCAGCCTACTGGACTCTTGCTCGTTTGCTTGGATTATTCTCTACGTCTTGCCTGTGATATACCTGTTTGCTTCTGTTTGACCCTGCCTGTGCGACCATGTATCTGTCTCGTCCCTTTAATAAAAGCTCGCACATGGATCCGCTCGCCACTCGCCTCACTCACTCCATTACATGTGTAATCTTATATACAAAATGCATCTTGATTTAAAAACTTTTAGATATTTGAACTTAAAATAAGGTAAAAATCTCAGCAATGGCCACCGTGCTTAAATGGTGAGCCAAAGAGATTGGGCTGGAGTGGAATTCTTCGCCTCGCCCCGAACACTCTAGGCTGGACGATCGGTATCTGGGTGTCGATTGCGACTCCAGGCCACACTCGACCCCAGTGCCTTTCTTCCTGGTACTGCACAAGGAGTTGACAAAATCATGGAAGGCCCCTTTCTCGGCCAGGACACGATACACTAACTCGTCCTCCCTCACCACCCTCGATGGGGATCCAGCGAGGGGGTATACGGAGATTCCCCAGGTGGAGAGGGTGGTTGCAGTGCATCTCTGCCCGCAAAATGCTGCCACCTGGCCAGACGCCGATTTCTCCAACCAGAGCATGTCTCGGCACACATTTTTTGTTGAATTCGTCATCCAGATGATCTCCCTGGCATGGACAATCCTCTGACTGGTTCTTACCTGACGAATTCAGCAGACAAAACACCCGGTGGTCTTCAGGGCTTCTCAGCTCCAGCCACATGGTCTTTTGCCCCAACCAGCCACAATGTCCCCACTCCAGGCACGTCGAGTGTAACTCCTTTGAGGCCGCTAGTGGAGAGTTTAACAGATTGGCTGAACCTTCCCAATCCCTCTTGCTGGCTTCTCAGGACAATTCGACTCGGCTACGTGATACAATTCACGAGGCGTCTGCCCAAGTTCAGTGGCATTCTCCTCACCTCAGTCTGAGGCAAGAATGCTGCGGTCCTCTGGGCGGAAATCGCAGTACTTCTGGCGAAGGATGAGCCGGTCCCCTCAGCCGAAAAGAAGAATGGGTTTTACAGCCCCTACTTCATTGTACCCAAGAAGGGTGGTGGACTCAGACCAATCCTAGATTTGAGGATTTTGAATTGGGCCCTTCACAAGCTTCCGTTCAAAATGTTAACCCTCAAACACATTCTCACGTGTGTCAGAGTTCAAGATTGGTTTGTGGCAATAGACCTGAAGGACGCATACACCGGCCATTCCTGCGGTTTGCCTTCGAAGGTCAGGATTATCAGTACAATTTCTTCCCCTTCGACCTGTCCCTGTCGCCCCGTGTCTTTACGAAGGTTGCACAGGCTGCCCTTGCCCCTCTCAGGGAAGTGGGCATACGCATTCTCAATTATCTCGACAACGAGCTAATCCTGGCGAGATTTGGTTTACACCCACAGGGTCAGGGTTCTCAACCACCTAGTTCGATTGGGACTTCATGTCAACCGGGAAAAGAGTAAACTCTCCCTAGTGCAGAGTATCACTTTTCTTGGTGTGGAACTGGATTCGGTCACTATGACTGAACGTCTTTCCCAAGGCCGTGCACAGTCAAGTCTCTGCTTGCCACTCACATTCTGGACGAACTCAATCGTGTGGCCAATTCTCTTTCATGACAAGTTTTACTTCGAGGCGGGTGGAGGCTCCACCCTCAGATGGTCAAGCTGATCTGGAGTCGATTCAGGCAGGCACACGTAGATCTGTTTGCCTCACTGGAATCCACTCATTGCCAGTTGTGGTACGGCCTCACCGAGGCCCCCCTCGGTACAGATGCACTGGCACACAGCTGGCCGAGAGGTTTACGCAAATATGCTTTTCCCCCAGTGATCCTCATTGCACAGACTCAGGAAAGGACAAGGAACAGATTCTTCTGGTAGCCCCGGTTTGGCTCAACAGGACCTGGTTCTCGAAGCTTGTGCTTCAATCATTAATTTCTTCCCTGGCGCATTTCACTGAGGAAGGACCTGTCTTCTCAGGGGAAGGGGACAATCTGGCACCCATGCCCAGACCTCTGGAACCTCCATCTATGGTCCCTGGATGCGACTAAGAGGACTTCAGAGACCTTCCACCTGCAGTGGTAAACACCCTTGTACAGGCCAGAGCCCTCTCCACTAGGCAGCTGTACGACCTGAAATGGCACATCTTTGTGAACTAGTGTTCTTCCCAAGGGAAGGACCCACGGAGATGTGGCATCGAATCAGTGTTATCCTTCCTCCAAGGAGGCCTGGATAGGCACCTGTCTGCTTCAACACTCAAGGTCCAGTTGGCAGCTATATCGGCCAACCATGACTTGGTGGAAGGCAGATCGGTGGCAAAGCACGTTTTGGTCATTAGATTCCTCAGAGGTGCCCGGCGGTTGAACCCTCCCAAGCTGCACCTCATCCCCTCTTGGGATCTGGCTGTGGTCCTTCAGGCCTTACAGCAAGATCCATTTGAGCCCCTTCAGTCAGTTCTGCCACAAGCTAATGCTGGGTTAATTGTATCATATATGTGGTTTAAATATATCCACACACGCTAGCATAACCAAATTTAGGGTATTTACTAGTTGCCATAGCAACACTATACAGAGAAAAAAAAATTGCACCAAAATTCAAAAACTTTTTGATGGTATTGCTGAATATATATTTTACCATAGTAAAAATTAATTTCTGGCTGAAGTAAATTTTTCTTCTCAGTTTTTAGTATTTATTTAAAATGAGACAAATCTGCTATTATATTATCACCAAGCTATTACTTATCAGTTTAGATTTATTAATTATTAATTAATTAGATTTATTTATTAATGCTTGGCAAGTCAGCAGAAGACACAAACCACTTTTATATTCCAGTCGTGCTGATGGGGAATGTTGTAACACTGCGTTACAATCTGCTCCGTTATTATTAAACTATGCTATTCTATGGCATTAGCCATGTAATTTTCATTATATACTAGGGCTGCACGATTAATTGAATGCGTTTATGAGGCGCGCTTAGTCAGTAAAGCCGGTACTTTGATTAGTAGTAAAGCTCCATCACGTGCGTTCAGCTGGAGCGGCAATTAATACACAGAGCCGTAAATCACTGACAAGCTACGCCAAATCGCGCTCATAATCGAGGATGAATCGCATTCGATTATGAGCGCGATTCATCCTCGGGTGCAACAGGATAAGAAATCTTTTAAGTCCACATTTTACGCTCAGTTTCCAAACACCTAAAATGACGAATAAATGCATACTCCGAAAGCACTCCACAAGACGTGTGAGTATACCATCTGGATGCGTGAAAATGAACGGAAGAATGCAAATTTTAAACAGCTTACTGTAAAGGTAAGTTAATTGCCATTCTAATTAAAAGCAAGAACACTGAAGCGGTCCATAATGACCTCAGTCTAATGCGAGTTATGCACTTTCACAAGAAACTCCCGCTATAAATCACTGAAGCTGTCTACACTGTACAATCAGTCTCTTTTCTGCAGTTTGTTGTTTATGCTGTTGAGAGAATTCACAAACACAGATGCAGAATTCACTCTGGAGTTCTCTGCGGTGACGAATCAAAATGCCTCTGATTGGATATCGCATTCATAAACTTAACAGAAACGTGTGATTGATTATAATGCTCAACGCTGCAGACCACGCTAAAAAAGAAATCTATTGCAATAACAAAGCAAACATTATAAATTTAAATGCCACAGTCTACACTTTTCATTGTTCAATTCAACCGTGACAGTCCTAATAGATCTTGCTTAACACTACAAAGTGTTACAGTCATGGCCAAACATTTTTGGCACCCTTTGCAATTCTGTCAGAAAATGCAACACTTCTCTCAGAAAATTGTTCCAATTGCAAATGTTTTGGTATTCACATGCTTATCATTTTTGTTTGCACTGCAACAACACACACAAAAAAAAAAAAAAAAGTCAAACTTGATCAAATTTCACACAGAACTCGAAAAATGGACTAGACAAAATGATTGGCACCTTGTCAAAATTGTGAGAAATAATTGCTTTTCAAGCCTGTGATGCTCCTGTAATTTGTATTTAGACACACCTGTGGCATGTAACAGGTGTGGGCAATAAAGTAATCACACTTGCAACCAGTTAAAATGGAGAAAAGTTGACTCAACCTTTGTGTTGTGTCACTTGAGTTGATATTTTGAGTTGTCTGTGTATCTGAGAGAAAAAAAAAAAAAAAAAATAAAATAAAGTGGAAAAACATGGACAATCTCAAGGCTACAAGTCCATCTCCAGAGATCTTAATGTTCCTGTCTCCACTGTGCGCAATATCATCAAGAGGTTTACAGCCC
The DNA here is from genome assembly GCA_036247105.1 of Cirrhinus mrigala. Classification (NCBI taxonomy): domain Eukaryota; kingdom Metazoa; phylum Chordata; class Actinopteri; order Cypriniformes; family Cyprinidae; genus Cirrhinus; species Cirrhinus mrigala. The sequence continues at coordinate 429,493 of CM070011.1, read as the reverse complement.
ATGGCGCTGATTAGCTAACCTCCCTGGATGTGGACGGAAGAGCAAAATTAATGAAAAATTACAACGAAAGATTGTTCGAATGGTGGATAAAGCACCCAGATAAACTTCCAAACAAATTCAAGTTGATCTGCAGGCACAGGGTACAACAGTGTCAACTTGGACTATCCGTCGCCATCTGAATGAAAAGGGATGCTATGGTAGGAGACCCAGGAGGACACCACTGCTGACACAAAGGCACAAAAAAGCATAACTGAATTTTTCCTAAACTCATGTGACAAAACCACAATTCTTCTGGGAGAACGTACTGTGGACAGACGAGACAAAAGTAGAGTTTTGGTAAAGGACATCACAGTACTGTTTACAAAAAAAGAAATGAGGCCTTCAAAGAAAAGAACACAGTCCCTACAGTCAAACATGGTGGAGGTTCAAAGATGTTTTGGAGTTGCTTTGCTGCTTCTGGCACTGGATGCCTTCACTGTGTGAACGATATTATGAAATCTGATGATTACCAAAGAATTTTGGGGTGCAATGTAGTGAAAAGCTGTAGTGAAAGCTGCGTCTCCACCAGAGGCCACAGGTCTTCCAGCAGGACAATGACCCGAAACACTTCAAAAAAGCACTCAGAAATGGTTACAAACAAAGCGCTGGAGAGTTCGGAAATGGCCAGCAATGAGCCCAGGTCTGAAACCCATAGAACACCTGTGGAGAGATCTCAGAACAGCAGTTGGGAGAAGACTCAAGTTTGTGAAAGAAGAGTGTCCAAAATTCTAGTAGAGAGGTGCAAGAAACTCATTCTTGGTTACAGGATTTCAGTTATTTTTTTCCAAAGGGGGTGCTACCAAATATGAAGTTAAGGGTGCCAATAATTTTGTCGAGTGCTTTTTTTTGGTTCTGTGTGGAATTGTATCAGATTTGACTTTTCTCCTCTGTTTTTGTGTTGTTCCAATGCAAAAAAATAAAAAAAATAAACAAACATGTGAATACCCAAACATTTGCAACTGCAACAATTTTTCTGGGCTCCATTTTCTGACAGAATTGCAAGGGTGCCAATATTTTTGGCCATGACTGTATATGAAATTAAATCAAATGTATACCCGTGGGATCGTTCACAGACAGCACATGTGGTGTTGAAATAAAAATCCTCATTGCAGCCTAACAGTGGAATTTGCAGATTTGACTTCAATTGACCATATAGGCTCCTGGCCACTTATTCCCATGCTCTTTATGATCTCCATGTAAGAATGAGAAACTGCTCGCAAATGGGGCATGGCTCATGCCCAAGAAAAGAGACAGCATGCTTGGAATAAACTCTGTACGTTTCTTAACATGTATTGCATTAAAATTAAGTAACGAGAGGAACATCGCCCAGTGTAGCAAAGTAAGAATACAGTTATTTATTTTTATTTTTATTTTATTTTTTTCATTAAAAATGTACTGGAGTTAAAGTAAAAGTATCCAACTTTAAATCTACTCTTAAAAGTAGAAATTTTGCAAAAAAATTACTCAAATAAATGCATGTAATGATTAAGCCCAACTGAAGGCGACTTAAGTCCAAACGTGAACATCCAAAATGCAAACATAATCCAAACATAGACGTGACTTGACTTGACTTGACATAAACAGACTTGACTTAGCATGGGCAGACGTGGCTTGGCATGAACAGACTTGAAAGAGACTTGGCATGTGTTGGATTACAAATTTATAAAAGGTTAAACATAGGTTCCCATTTAAGAGAATGAACTGAAAAAGTTATGTATATTGTGATCTCTAAGAGCAGGCAGCCCAGGCCCTGAGACAGTAACCTTTTGTGTTTATGCAGTTCCTGAACATCTGGCAGGTTTTCCCAAGTTAAGTGTGAATTCTAAGACAATGGTGCCTTTTGCTTTAGCACCTATGCATTTGAATGACACTTGTATGCTAAATAGATCAAGGCTGGGAAAAACCTTTTACTGGGCTGATTTCCTGTGCCACATTTGCATACTTTGTTTAGATTGATTCCACCTCTATGTACTCCTCCCCCTTGAAACCTATATACTCTGCTGTGCTGAGATTTTGTGAGACGACTTTTTGATGACTGCAGAGCAGAGCAGCGAGTATCTGAATAAAGAGAAACTTCTGCTTCAAGATATCCAAAAACGTCTCCTGGTCTCTAAGAAAAATTTCCAACAGAACAGAAACAGCTACACAAACTCAACAACAGCAGGTACACACTTCAATACACAACCCAAGACGATGGCTACATGTGGGCAGTATATACCAAACAATGAGGGTCACATGACACAAACCAACCAATAAGCAAACAGACACATGACTTGAACAACCAATGAGAACATGACACATTGAACAAGGGAACCAACAGCAGGAATACAAGAGGGCAAGGGAAGCAAGACACAAACAGCATGAATCAAATACAAAATAAAAGACATGAAAAAATGAACCTGAAACAAAATCCAAACCCCACGTCACAATGTAACGGAGTAGATGTACTTTGTTACTAGCCACCTTTGATTAGCAGTGCACAAGGTATTTGAGTCTTAGCTCAAGATTCAGTCTTATTTGTCAGCAACTAGTTGTCTCTACAACATATTGTCACGAATCTGGTCGGTGTCCTGTTGTCCACTCACCACCAGATGTCGCTCTCGCTTCACCTACACACTCTGACTGTTACTTTGCATCTCGGACTGCATCTCCCATCCTCCACCGCTCTGATTGCGTCAGCCTCCGTGACCAATCAGGCGTTCTATAAAAACCCCTGTCCCCCCCAGTGCACTTCATGGATTGTTGAATCGTTGTTATTGTTGTATTCCCATTGTTAATGTTTTCCTAGTTTCTTGTTCCTAGTTCCTAGTTCTTGTTCTCCCGCCTGGTTATCTCATTATCGACTGTCTAGCCGCCTGCCTTTTCGGACTTTTGCTCGTCTTACTGGACTATTCTCTCGTCTCGCCTCCGATATTCCTGTTTACTGTTCTCTGACCCTGCCTGTACGACCATGTATCTGTCTCGTCCATATAATAAAAGCTCGCATGTGGATCCGCTCGCCTCTCGTCGTTCACTCCTTGTAACAGAACAATCCATCACCACAGGATCCAGCAGCTTCACCCCCGGACATTCTGATATGGACACAGACAGGACTTTATTTCGGATCAAACAAGGACCACGCTCACTTGAGCAGTACACCCGTGAGTTTTTAGTTTTTGCAAACTATTCCACCCTACCGGACAGTACTATAATTGAGATTTTTTGTGACGGCGCTAACGAGCACTTGAGGACAAGACTGAGACGCGAGGGTCCGCGCTCTTCTCTAGCTGCATTTGTGAACTTTGCTCTTATGTGTGTGGGTTCGCCGTATACTGTGGGGGTCGCGAAGGAGGTACGCGACAACGCAGACAGGGCAGCCGCGCACCCCTCTCGCAGATTGGCGGTAACGCCGGATCACGACGCCACAGACAGGTTTTCCGCCTGGATCGCTCGTGAAATGGCGGCCGTGACTGAGCGTGCTCGAGCTATGGGGGCGTCAGCAGAGCCCGCGCACAAGATGGCGGCCGCGCCAGAGCGCGTTAACGCGGTAGCAGCGACAGCGGTGCCCGTTCACCAAATGGCGGCCGCGTCGGAGCGCGTCCACACAATGGCGGCGACGGCGGAGCCCGTTCACAAGATGGCGGCGACGGTGGAGCCCGTTCACAAGATGGCGGCGGAAACAGAGCTCCGTCACGTCACAGCTGCCATACAAGAGCCGTTCAAAGGTACAGTTACGTTTCCTGAGTCAAGTCAAGTTCCCAAGTCTACCCAAGTTGCTGCTGTATTTCCTGAGTCAAGTCAAGTTTCCAAGTCAAGTCAAGCTACGGTCCTTGTTCCTGTGTCAAGTCAGGTCAAAGCTGTGTTTCCCGTGTCAAGTCAAGTCAGAGCTATCGCTCCTATCTCAAGTCAAGTAACAGCCATCTTTCCTGAGCCAGAGCCACTGCACAAGATGGCTGCCACGCCAGGGCCACTGCACAAGATGGCTGCCATGCCAGAGCCACTGCACAAGATGGCTGCCACGCCAGAGCCACTGCACAAGATGGCCGCCATTCCAGAACCTGTGGTCAGCACCCGGACGCCACCTGTGGTCATGATGGCCCACGTGCTGGATACACCCCTAATGACGGTATGGGCAGCTAAAGTGGCGCTCCATGTCGCGCCGACTACCCCTGAGTCAAGTCAGGACACAGCTGCCGTTCACCACGAGTCAAGCCAGGTCACAGCTGTTCCCCACGAGTCAAGCCAAGTCACACCTGTTCTTCACGAGTCAGGTCACATTACAGCTGCTGTCCCTGCTAAGTCAAGTCATGTTACAGCTGCTGTTCCTGTAAAAACAAGTCAGGGCACCGCTTCATTTCCAGTGTCAAGTCAAGCGTCTCCCAGGCCCAACCAAGCTAAGGCCGCTCTTCCAGAGCCAAGTCAAGCTGCAGAGCCAAGTCAAGCTGCAGGTGCATCTTCTGAGTCAAGTCAAGCTCCAGCTGCCGCTCCAAGGTCAAGTCAGGCCCCCAAGTCCGGTCAGGCCTTTACATCCGATCAAGCTTCCAAGTCTGGTCCAGCAACAGGGTCAGGTCAAGACACAGTCGCTGTTCCTCACGAGTCACGCCAAGTCACAGCTGTACACCACGAGTCAAGCCAAGAGCCAAGTTACGTTACAGCTGTCGTTCCTGAGCCAAGTCACGTTACAGCTGTCGTTCCTGAGCCAAGTCACGTTACAGCTGTCGTTCCTGAGCCAAGTCACGTTACAGCTGTCGTCCCTGAGCCAAGTCACGTTACAGCTGTTGTTCCTGAAGCAAGCCAGGCCTCAGCAGATCCTCGTGAGTCAAGCCTAGTTGTTAGGCCCTGTCATAATGCAGCTTCAGTCTCCAGTCAAACGGCTGTGTCCCCCCAAGCTTCAGCATCCAGTCAAGCTGCCAAGCCCAGCGACGTCAGGGCTGTTGTCCCTGAGTCAAGTCATGTTGTTCCTGAGTCAAGTCATGTTGTTCCTGAGTCAAGTCATGTTACAGCGGATTTCCATGAACCAAGCCCGGTTACAGCTGGTCGTCACAAACCGAGTCAAGTTACTGCTGATCTTCATGAGCCAAGTCAATTCACTACTGATCTTCACGAAGCAGGTCAAGTCACAGTTGGTCACCACGAGTCAAGTCACGCCTCGTCTGACCGCTCAGAGTCAAGTCACGCCTCGTCTGACCCTCCAGAGCCCCGTCACATCTCGTCTATCTGTCTAGAGCCTCTCCATGTTTCATCAGACCTCCCAGTGCCTCGTCATGTCTCGTCTATTCGTCCAGAGCCAAGTCACGTCTCGTCTGACCTTCCAGAGCCGTGCCATGCCTCGTCTGATATCCCACGATCACGGCCTATCATGATAACCAATGTACTGGACCCACCACAACCTCCCGCTGCTGCTCTTCCTCTAATGGCGGTTGCCATCTGGTGTGTGTGGGCTGCATACTGTGCCCCTGAGGTCACGTCTGTTCACAGATCAACCCCTGAGGCCACGTCTGTTCACCAGTCTGCTCCAGAGCTCCCGTCTGATCTCAAGCCTGCTCCAGAGTCCCTCTCTGATCTCAAGCCTGCTGCAGAGCTCTCGTCTGGTCTCCAGCCTGCTCCAGAACTCCTCTCTGATCTCAAGCCTGCTGCAGAGCTCTCGTCTGGTCTCCAGCCTGCTCCAGAACTCCCCTCTGATCTCAAGCCTGCTGCAGAGCTTTCGTCTGGCCTCCAGCCTGACCCAGAGCTCCCCTCTGATCACAAGCCTGCTTCAGAGGTCCCGTCGGGTCTCAAGTCTGCTCCAGAGGCCTTCCCCATCGGAGAAGCTGCGCCAATGCCTCCAGAGGTGTCGGCGCCTGTCGTAGAACCTCTTATGGAGGGGGCGTTAACCGCTAAACTCTCTGCTTCTCCCTTTTTCCTGTCTGCATCCTCTGTCACTGTTCTCCCCAGGTCCCAGTCTATGCCCCGCCCCGGAGGGCTGCGGCGCCTCCTGTTCCGCCCCGGAGGGCTGCGGCGCCTCCTGTTCCGCCCCGGAGGGCTGCTGCGCCTACTCCCCCTATTCTGTCTGCCTCCTCTGTCCCTGCTTTCCCCAGGTCCCAGACCGTGACGCGGATTCCTGTTTCGCCCTGGAGGGCTGCTCCGCCTCCCGCTCTGCCTCCGGCTCCGCCCTGGAGGGCTCTGGCGTTGCCTGCTCCGCCCCTGGCTCCGCCCTGGAAAGCTCCTGCTCCGCCTCTGCCCTGGAGGGCTCTTGCGTTGCCTGCTCCGCCTCTGGCTCCGCCCTGGAGGGCTCCTGCTCCGCCTCCGGCTCCGCCCTGGAAGGCTCCCGCTCCACCTCCGGCCCCACCCTGGAGGGTACCTGCTCTGTCGGTCCTGCCTCAATCTCTGGGCTTCCCACATGGACCTGGTCCTCCAGCCCTCGCCCTGTCTCGCTCCCACCCCACCGCTCCCCTGGACTGTTGTTTCCTTTGAGCGTCTGGAAGCCGCTCCTTGGGGGGGGGCTATGTCACGAATCTGGTCGGTGTCCTGTTGTCCACTCACCACCAGATGTCGCTCTCGCTTCACCTACACACTCTGACTGTTACTTTGCATCTCGGACTGCATCTCCCATCCTCCACCGCTCTGATTGCGTCAGCCCCCGTGACCAATCAGGCATTCTATAAAAACCCCTGTCCCCCCCAGTGCACTTCATGGATTGTTGAATCGTTGTTATTGTTGTATTCCCATTGTTAATGTTTTCCTAGTTTCTTGTTCCTAGTTCCTAGTTCTTGTTCTCCCGCCTGGTTATCTCATTATCGACTGTCTAGCCGCCTGCCTTTTCGGACTTTTGCTCTTCTTACTGGACTATTCTCTCGTCTCACCTCCGATATTCCTGTTTACTGTTCTCTGACCCTGCCTGTACGACCATGTATCTGTCTCGTCCATATAATAAAAGCTCGCATGTGGATCCGCTCGCCTCTCGTCGTTCACTCCTTGTAACACATATACTCTGTGTCAAATGCAGAAAAATTAACGGATGCATTCCTGACATCAAGCTACATTGGGTGGTTGTCTAGAATGCTTAAAAAACAAACTCTAGCTGGCCCAAAATGTAGCATTTAGAGTTCTCTCTAGAACCTGGAAGTATGACCATATTAGCCTAGTTCTGTCAACACAACACTGGCTCCTTATTGAACATCACATGCATTTTAAAATTCCTCTGATTTCTTACAAAGCTCTAAATGGTTTATCTCATCAGTACTTTAAGGAGCTTTTAACACATTATTGTCCTTCTAATCCACTGTGATTTCAAAATTCTGGCAGATCTCAAAAATTACCTGAAATACCTAGAACAGGGGTGTTCAGACTTGATCCTGGAGGGCCACTGCAGAGTTTATCTCTAACTTGGCATCTGCCTAGAAATTTGTAAAATGTCTAGTAAGACCTTGATTAGCTGGTTCAGGTGTGTTAATGGTACAAGACAGACATAGTAAAGGATTAATTTACTTTAAGGAAAAAAAAAATTACTCATGCCCATGTCATCAAAGATGTTCATGTCTTTTTTTTTTAAGTCACAATCTCCATGTAGTGGACTTCAGTGCTGGCCCACAAGTTGAAGGTCCAAACTGCAGTTTTAATGCAGCTTCAAAGGGCTCTACACAATCCCAGCTGAGAAATAAGGGTCTTATCTTGCATAAAAGTCCTGCTGAGGTGAAATGATTGTGCTCCTTTTTCACAGGCAGAGAGAGAATTCTTCTGAGCATGTGGAGATTGAGTGTCATCACTCTAGCTTGTTTCTGGTTGGAGGAATTGTGTGTGTTAGTTTTCCCCGGTCTCCCCTACTACAGCCATGTCCAGTGTACAGATGTGCTGTCCATTTATCTGCAGTTTTATAAGATTGTGTCTTCAGCATGAGCTCAGCAGGTAATGTTTCCAAGCAGCTCGCTGTGTTAAACTTCCCTTCCTAGAGGCTCCACTGCTTCTGTCACATGAGTCTCCTACCAGAAACCAAACACAGTGAGGGATGGATCAGTAGTGTATTCTAAAGCAGTGGTATTTAACTTTTAGGTACAACACATTTTAATGTAATTATTATTTAAGTTTATTTACCTGTTTGTAAGCACAGTGCAGTGTTAATGTTCAAACTGTGTATTTACAATGTTAAAGTGGCTGACAACAATAAATATTCTTATTAGATTTTTTTTTTTTTTTTTGTTTGTTTACTTGCGCAGAGCTGTAGCAGAATAGTTAGGCCTACTATGCCACTGTATTTTAATGCTGGTCATTATGGTGGTACTTGGAGAGCCACATTTTTATGAGGTGGTACTTGATATAAACAGTTTGAGAAGCACTGTTCTAAAGTGTATGCAGGCATACACTGCATGCCCACTTACTCTTAAAGGTATTTAGCTTATGCCAAACTAAAAATTAGTGACCATACTTAACTGTAACATAAAACTCTATCCTGGAAACAGTATGAATTAATCATTCATCAATGTTTTACAAATATAGCTATTTGCATAAAACAAAGGCATCAAAAAGATAGTAATAGTCCTTGTGATTCATACACTGCAAATCAGCATCTGCCTGTATAATGGATATCAGGGAACACAAAATGAATACCTGCGGCTCCTGACGATATATTGAGGTCTTATGACGCTAAACGATCAGTCTGTACAGAAAACTGAACATTACTTACATTGTTTACAACATGATATGAAAGTATCAGAGAACTCTCATGTTACCTTGCATTTTGATCTCATGAATGGAATATAATCTATCTTAAATGTAAATCTAAAATAATTATATAATTGTGATTCCATGGTGTGTTTTATCCATCCATCGTCCAAACACTTGTCCTATGTAGGGTCACAAGTAAGACTGGTATTTGTTACAGTGTGTTGATTGAAAAGGGAAAGAGATCTAGTGATTGGTAAAGTAGTTCTGTGTGAATAGTAGGTGGTGTGTGTGTGTGTGGTGCAGTGTGTTTACCAAAGGGGGCTGTCAGCCCTCTGCCAAGTGACAGGCTTACTTAGCGGATGGAATTTTTCAGCTTCCTTTATACTGCCCCCTTAGATAGGCACCCTGCTATTCCGACAACCTCAAAAACATAAATACAGAAGCTCACCAGCAGTCACATTTACTGGCTTTTATTTTTTATGTCACAGTTTTTATATGCAGTTAAAAAAGCATTTTAATCCAGAGACTATTAATAATCTAGTCATAGTTACAATAGATGCAATCATGGTAAATGGTGTAATAAGTTAAACGGTAGCATTTATTGATAATTTTAATTAGATATGATCGTTAGACAAGCACTGATGTATGTTTATAGCCAAATACAGCTTTCCATATAAATCTTTAATCCACAATATCTTCTGTTTGTTGTATATCTTTGTTCTTGTCTATCACTAACACTAACACACTACAGCTAAATATTGTTAAGAAATGCAGTGGACTAGACAGCAAGGTTTACTTTATGTAAATATTTAAAATTGTGTTATAAATGCAATATAAACATCATTTTATTTATTTTAAAGAAAAATAAGAGAAAAAAGGTTTCAGGTTACTGTCCATTTCTTTCAGCATTGCCTTCAGCAGAGCACAAGACTACAGTCCATGTGATTTTTTTTTTTTTTTCAGTATCTTGCCTAATGTTGCCCTTGTCTAAAGCTGGAACATTCATAACTGAATGCACATATATACTTGTCAGTCATTTACAATGTCATCTTAGTGAAGCAACCTGACCATCATGTGCAGTCAAGCTCCATATGGCTACATTGCCCTAAGATATTTCTATAGAGCTCTTGAACCACTCAGGTGAGGAGATTTTATACTTGTCAGATGTTTGTATTGAGCACATTTTGTTTGGCTGCAACAGGCTTTGACTGTTTATAATAATATATATTGAAGATTGAAGACACCTTTTTTACAGAAAAATACCTTTTCAAAGAATATTGGTTTACTTATGCCTTTACTTACACATTTTTGAGTACTTGAGCTTAACTTGTATATATTTAAGAGGCTGTTGTGTTGACCTTGATTTATTGCAATTTTGATGTGTTCCATTTTATTTTGATTTTAGAAAATAAACATGATTGCTATCCTTACAAATTAACATTACATAGGCAATTTACTTGAATTAATATAGGGTCAAAGATGCACTAGTCCCCAAAACCAAGAGAAATACCAGTGAAAACAAAACAACAACAAAAAAAAGTTCAAATCAGATACTTTAAGACCTTTTATGTTGTATGTTGCTCTGCGTTGTATTAAAAACGTGTAATGGGGTAATGTTCGCTGTAAGGTATCTGTACTTTTATTTAAGTATTATTTTTAGGTGCTCTTTACACCACTGATAGTAACATTATTCATGCAGCATTACTGAAACAGAGTGTTTGATAAATTGCTGTCCTTCTTCTGATACAAGTTCAATACTCCCTCAGTACTACACAGGGGTGTAAGAAGTACTCAAAAATTATACTCAAGTAAAAGTACAGATAAACAGTGGAATTTTTACTTAATTAAAAGTATGAGTATGTGAATTGCATCTGTGCCTCTCACTCTGCAAACAGTGAAACAGCGTTGACAACGAGTTTGTGTGCTCCTACTGTAAATGTTTCTGTGTGTGCACAGTGCAATCTCCAAACTGTGTGCACGATTTATGAATTCGTTCCCTGGTTTTAAGTAAATTGTGAACTCAATTTAATAATTAGTTTCCTCATTTTTAAGTAAATTCTGCACACAAAATAACAATTTGTTCCCTAGTTTTAGGTAGGCTAAATCATGTTCACAAAATAATTCTTTATGCCCTTGTTTTAAGTAAATCACGCACACAAAAAAATAATGAATTCTACTTCCTGTCTGCATTCTCACTTCCTGTCTGTAACTTATTCGCAACTCAAAATAAAACCCAATTAAAATGTTGATGTCCATAACATAACCTCTGCACACAATTTACTGAATTAGTAAATCGTGCGCAAAATTTAGCAAACCAAGAGAAAAAAATTTCCAGTAGGTCAGACACCAGCATTACATTGCTGCACAGAAAACTGGGCTCTTGAGTTCTAATGGTTCTAAAAGTTGTGGTGTGAATGAGAAAGGGTCTGAGCTCACTTCAGTGCTGAAGAGGACCACAAAAAGAATCAGGTTCTCTTCTGAGTCCTCTATGCTGTGAACGCTGTAAGGACTGAGTTCACTTTCAGCAGGTTCACTTTAAGTGAACTGGGTTTGGTTCTTTTAAAACAAACTAGATGTGAAAACGCCCATAGACTGCAAAGGACACATCTATAGCCCTATTCGGATGGGACTAGTTTTCTAAACTACGTTTGAGTTTCGATTCTTATCGCCCGATGTCTGTGATGTACCAATTCAAATGGAACTAACATTTCTTCGTGTTTATTACAGAAGTGTGAGGGTCGTTAGAATAAAGGCACAGTTTTGCTATGGAGGAAGGAGCAGAAGACCACCAGGCTTGAACAGACCACCACGTCGGGGCAGACGGCCACCAGGACAAAATAGACGGAGCAAAGATCCATGGCAGAGACTAGGAACTGTGTAAAACAGGGACAGAAGAGACAGACAGAGCAACAAGGACAGAGGCAGGGAACGCAGTAGGCGGGCACAACAGACAGGGCTGAAAGTTCATAAACTGGCTCAGGACAGGACAAGAGTTTATAGATGGCCTCTTTGGCCAGCTTGAGTTCATAATTGGCCTCCAAGACCAGAACAGGGAGAACTGAAAGTGCATACATGGCCTCCTTAGCCGTGACGGGACGGGCAGAGAATTCAGTGACGGCCTCCTTAGCTGTGACAGAACGGGCGGAGAGTTCGCTACCACCGTGCAGGAAGCTGAAGCAGATGTCCCCATTTTGTGAAGTTCTGCAGCAAAAGCCACCACCTCTGGGGAAACTGCGGTGGGCATCATAGCCTCTGAGGACACCGCAGCAGATGCTGCCACCGCCGGAGGCTCTGCAGCACAAGCCACCACCTCTAGAGACTCGCCGGTGGTGTATGCGGCCCAGACGCACCATAAAGTGATTCTCGTCATGGGAAGCACTACAGACGGGGGAAACAGTTTAGCAACAGAAGGGCTAAAGTGAGTTGGTTTGGGGATACCAGCTAAGTGTGCAGACACCAGCAGTACATCCCTCAAGCTGGATACCAGACAGGGATACCAAAGGACTGACCTTGAGGATCTGGGTGCAGCAGACAGGACGTAACGTGACTCTAGATGATCAACTGTGACGTGGCGTGGCATGACTCTGGACGATCAGACGTGACCTGGCATGGCTCTGGGAGATCAGCTGAGACGTGACGATGCCTGATTTGGTTTAGGCTTGACTTTATTTAGGAACAACAGCTGTAACTTGACTTGATTTAGGAACAACAGCTGTGACTTTACTTGACTCAGGTATGGCAGAAGTGACATAACGGAGCATTGTTGTCACCAACATTTTGTGAACGGGCTCCGCTGTGGCTGCCATTATGTGAGTGCGCTCCGGTGCGGTCGCCATTTCACGAGCGGGTTTACACATTGGAGTAGTGATCAAATGTCGACACTTGAATGTCTTGGAGCTTGCGGTCGACTAAACCTTGCGGCCACCGTTAGTGCGTCGCTGTGTTTGTTAACGCAACGTGCCCTGCTCAAGGGCTGTCCATACCTTTCCAATGTCCGTGCGAAAAGCTGCTGGATCCTTTTGTGTCTGAGTATTCTGTAATGGAGCGAGGGAGATGGGAAGCAGGCGGATCCATACGCAAAGCTTTATTAAACAAAGACATAGTCAAAACAGCAGGCAGGGTCAAACATCGCCAAACAGGTATATGAGCGCAAGACACAAGAGTAAATCCGTTAGACAGGCGAGGGTCGATCAGTGGCGAATGTAATCCAAAGGGACGAGGAATATAGGTGTTTCAAATAGACAGGCTAGAGTTTATTTGAGGGGCGAACAGAGTCCAAAACAACAAGGAAAAGGGTTAAATCCACGACAGGCGAAAAGTCCAGGACAGGCGGAAGGCAGACAAGACAATATAACCAGGCTAGAAAACCGACTCGGATAAACTGACTAGAAAACACGATAGAACTAGACTCTGGATAAACAAAGTGGCTCCGTACAGCTGCTAACACAATGAGAGTGCTAAACGCAATGCAATACTCAGCCCAGAATAGTGGGAAGGGTATAAGTATTTATACCTTTCTTAATGGGCTGCAGCTATGAATGTGGTGAGTGAGGTGGAGCATGGGAAATGTAGTCCGGGTGTAGTGCAACAGTGTGTAATGGCAAAGCGGCCTCTGGTGGCGACTGGACTGAGAATCAGGACCAGATTCATGCTACAAATACCATGGTTAATTTGTGGTTACTGTACTTTAGTTTAACTTTTTTTTTTTTTCATAATTTTCGTAAAGGTACATTTGTAAACATTATGTAATTGAGTGCAAAAATGGGTGGGTAATCTTACCTGATGCTGTAATTACAGTAGCTAGTCTTAACAGTTTACATGATCTGGCTCTTGATTTTATTTTTTTATTTTTTCTTTGCCTTGAGACAAACATAATAAAAATGCATGCGGTAGTAAGGGCTGCTTCATGTTGGTAGTTCACATTGGCCAAAACACACAAGGAAATGTGCTGTGAAAAAAATATTGTCCGCAATCACACATATTTGCATTCGAACAGCATTAGTTTTCTCACTGAGTTTACAGTAGGTAATTTGCTCTGGAATTATTACAGAGGTTGTGTGAGAAAAACACAGACGTGGCAGATTCTGACAGGAATAAAGTCCCAAAGTATGTCTGTGAAACACAAATTTCTCGAACGACTTTAGTCCCATCCAAATAGGGCTTATGTTGCCTTAAAAATCAATCATATCCCTGTGTCCCAGTGGTCATACGATCCATCCTAAATAGTATGTGAGATTATAATAAATGTGTCCCAAAGCATAGTATGTTGAAAAGACTATGCCAAAATTCCCTGGATGGTCTACTATTTCAGGTAGTTTTTTTAAAGTGTGGATTGATGCACACTCCAATGGCTAATATTGCCCACAATCTATTGCACTTTGGTGAAGGATTCGGTTCAGATCTACAAACACAAATAAAAAGCGTTAAAACTTTTAAACGCATCATTATGCAAACACATGAGCAGAGTTCTCTGGACAGACCCAGGCTGGCAGATCAACATGCTACTTCTTCCCTGTCCTGATACGGTAGGAAGTTAAATGAAATGTGGAGGATGTTAACTGTGACAAGATGACTGACAGGCTAGTTTACAATGACAGTGTGCGTAATTATGAGACGGTTATGAGCGGTCTGTTAAAGACACGATTGTATGATGTGATAGTATGTCCCAAAGTTTGCCTACTCTTCAAGTACACACTCAAAAGTATGTACTTTTTCTTCACCAAAAGAGTACATACTTTAAGCGTGCAATATACAGTGCTCTCCACTAATATTGGCACCCTTGGTAAATATGAGCAAAGACGGCTATGAAAATAAATCTGCTTTGTTTATCTTTTTGATCTTACATTCAAAAAATTCACAAAATGCTAAGCTTTCATTGAAGTAAAACTACTAAAAGTGGGGGGTGTCACAGCGTGGTTGTGCGGGGAAATGAGGAGTATGACGAGGAGGTCCAGTAGTGAACATTTATTGAATAAATCCAGACAATGAACAGGAACGGACAGGAACAGTAGGGAATCCAACGTAAACCGAACACGATGAGACTTAGAAATAAACAGAGTAACATAAACAAAATGAATTCAGCGACTAACAGAATGACGTATATGGGCCGACAACCAAACGTGAACACAACCACCCTTAAATACACAGACTAACCAATAAGACAGGAGTAAACCAATAGACAATGACGTAACTAATTAGACACGGAACAGGAAAGACCAAATAAGGGCATACATGGGGAAAAACACACAAAACAGTCCACAGGGGTGTGACAGGGGGAAACTTACATTATGAAATAAATGCTTTTCTCCAATGCATGGTGGGCACAATTATTGGCACCCTTAGAAATTATAATAAGTAAAATTTCTCTGAAGTATATTCCCATTCATATTTGCATTTATTTAGCACACTAGAATGACTAGGAGTATGATATTGTCCAGCCATGACTTCCTGTTTCACAGGATTATAAATATGAGGAGCACAAAGGCCAAATTCCCTTAATCATCCATCACAAGGAATAAAACCAAATAATATAGTTATATAGACTGTTGAGCTTCACAAAATAGAAAGTGGCTGTAAGAAAAGAGCTAAATCATTGAAAACCCCAATATCCATCATTAGGACAATAATTAAAAATTCCAATCAACTGAAGATGTTACAAATCTGCCTGGAAAAGGATGTGTGTCAATATCGCCCTATTGCATGCTGAGGAGGAGAGTTTAAGTGTCCAAAGACTCTCCAAGGATCACAGCAGGAGAATTGCAGAGATTAGCTGAATCTTGGGGTCAAAAGACTAAAAAAAAAAATAATTCAAATAGCCCACGGTTAAATATACTGCTGAATCTTTAATGTTGTGGGCTTATTTTCCTGCCAGAGGTCCTGGACATCTTGTTCAGATACATGGCATCATGGATTCTAACAGATACCAACAGATAAAAAATCTAAGTCTGACTACATCTGTTAGAAGTTCTATAATGAGCTGTGGTTGGATCTTCCATCAGGACAATGATGCAAATCAAACATCAAAATCAACACAAAAATGTGTCACTGAGCATAAAATGTTGCCTGACCTGAACCCTATAGAAAATGTGTGAGGTGAACTGAAGAGAAGAAGCACCAGCATGGAGCTGTGAATCTGAAACATCTGGAGTGTTTCTGTATGAAGGAATGGTCTCTGATCGCTTGTCAGGTGTTCTCCAAACTCTTCAGGCATTAAAGGAGAAAACTCAGAGCTGTAATCTTGAATAAAGGACATTGCAATAATTGGGTGCCAATAATTGTGGTCAACATGAACTAGAGAAAAACATTTATGTCATAATGAGTTTTTCCCCTGCTTTCCATTGTTTTACTTCAGTGATAAGTTAGAATTTTGTGAATTTTTTTGAATGAAAGATTAAAAGGATAAACAATGCAGATTTATTTTCACAGCCACCTTTGCTCATATTTACCAAGGGTGCCAATATTAGTGGAGGGCACTGTAAGTAGACATACTGGGATGCAGCAATGAAGGTATCTCAGTAGACAGGATGTGACACAATCATTGGATTGAGTCATGCCTTGTTGCCATCCGACCCATGCAAGCATGAATGGAGGCAGTGTTTTCAGCTTTGGGACACACCTCTAGTGTATTGGTGATAGGGTAATTGAGAATAGTTGACGCTGATGATTAAATCGTGAAGTTCAATGTGCAACTGAGGATGATGGAGGTGACAGTAATAAAATTAGTGGTTAAAACATTTATATACAAATGTCTGGCTATGTGAACCTCTCTTAGTGGCTTAAAAAAAAAAAATAAAAAATCTTTAGAAAGAAAATTTGGGTCTCTCTGAAACATTAATTACTAATTAAGGTAGACATTATCACTTTTAAGGCCCTTTCATGTATTAGTCATGCCTGTTTGGGTTTTGAAGCTGTTGCCTCGTGCTTTATTGATGAGGCCCTGCTCAGCTCTAATCAATTAGTAATTGGAGCACTGCTTTTAAATAATGCATTTATTAGCCCTTGTGATGTGTTTAATGGCTGCCCCCTCACCACGTAAATACGTTTAACAGAGCTTAAAAAGGCTTTTATGGGCTGTCAAAGTAAGTGCAATAGCACTTGTAATTCTGTTGTATTCCCACAGTTAGCCCTTGTTTACATTCCACCTTCATGCAAAACCAACATTGTTTAAATCACAACAAATTGTTGTTGATGTCATTAGGAGCTGGAGTGTTCACTCACATTTGTTATCTGCGAGGAAGGATGTTTGATTTAGTGCTGTAAAAAGTGAAGCTTACTGTATGATAAATCAAATAGTTTTATTATAGAAAATTTATTTATAAACAATATAATATAACCAGGGGCCTGTTGCATGAACCCGGTTTTAATTTTTACAGAGGTAAAGCTGGATACACACCACATCTTGGTGGTTCTAAAGATTGTCTTATCAGATTTACCTGCAGTGTGAGGTGTGTTAAGAGTGGCTGAATCTGCTTGGAAAAATGTCAGAGGCACCCCGATCGCAAAACGTCAATTTTCAACATGTTGAATATTTACTATCGGAAATCCTTATGTGTGGGGGGAACCCCGAGAACAAATGCGCGGATTATCACGTGAAACTGTAATGAATCCTGTCCGGTCTGCCCACCACCAGAGGTCGCCTGTGCATCCTGCTGACATTTCACATTACACAGACTGTTGCACCACACCCTGGACTACGTTCCCCATCATCCACTGCGTTGATCACATGCACCCAATCAGACACTCTATATAAGCCTCGGACTTCCTCTTGCTATGCGCCGAGTTTTGTTCAAACAAAGCCCGCGATTACTGGAGCAACACGTTTGTGAATTTTTGGCCATCACAAACTACTCAGATCTCCCGGACTATCTTTTAATTGAGATGTTTTGTGATGCCGTGAACCTAAGCTCTAAGCTGAGATGCGAGGGTCCACGTTCATCACTTGCTCAATTTTTGGATTATGCTTTACTATGTGTGGGCTCGTCTTTGACTGTGGGTGTCGAGGAGGAACGCAACATCGCGGTTGGGACAGTGTGAAGTTTAGTCAACCACAAGCTCCGGGACACTCTTGTACAATGATCACTACTCTGGTCTTGAAACCCGTTTGTGAAATGGTGGCCGCACCGGAGAGTACTCACATAATGGCGGCAACAGCAGAGCCCGTTCACAAAATGGTGGCGAAAACAATGTTCCGTCATGTCACTGCTGCCATTCCTGTATCAAGTCAAGTCAGAGCTGCTCCTCCTGTGTCAAGTCAAGTTACAGCTGTTGCTCCTGAGTCAAGTCAAGTCACTGCTGATCTTCCAGAGTCTCATCATGGCACAGCTGTTCACCTAGAGTCACATCACGTCACGTCACGTCACGTCACGTCTCAGCTGGTCGTCCAGAGTCAAGTCACATCTCGTCTGACCATCCCAGAGCCTCGCCACGTCTTGTCTGATCTCCCAGAGCCTCGTCACGTCTCATCTGACCTCCCAGAGCTTCGTCACGTCTCGTCTGACCTCCCAGACCCTCATCACGTCACGTCTGATCGTCCAGAGTCACGCCACATCATGTCTGCTGCACCCAGGTCATCAAGGTCAGTTCGTCATAACCCCAGTCTGGTCTCCAGCTTGAGGGATGCACCACTGGTGTCTGCACGCTCAGCCGGTATCCCCGAACCTACTTACCTCACCCCTCCTGTTCTTGAACTGATTCCCCTGTCTGCAGTGCTTCCCATGATGGAAATTGCTTTGTGATGTGTCTGTACACCACCAGTGAGTCTCCAGAGGTGGCGGCTTATGCTGCAGATATATACAACTTTTAAAATAACGAAATATTAATACAGATGTGAGAATGTGGATTTTGTTAGGGCAGTATTCAAGGCCTTTAACACATACTCTGTAACCCCTTTCACACTGCGGATTGATTCTGAAAAACTGCCTTCTGTGTGAGTGCAAATCCCTTTGTACAGTCAATCGCAAAGCTCGTTCTGGTTTTAGAGGTGTTTTGTGTGTTCTGTCACAGCATTCGCATTGAAACCAGCACTGCCACTCTTTTTGCCACTCAATGGGTGGAGCTGCAGCCACTCCAGCTGATGGTGACGTCACATGCATACCTTCTATTGTCTGTGTCTGGTTTCCCTGTCTGGTGTTAAAAGTCTTGATGTGCTACATGTGTCTCCAGCCTGCCCTGTGCCTGGATTATTAAAGACTGTTGTTTATGATTATCCCTCATCTCCTCGCAGTAGCAGCAACCCTGACAGTGGGCTAAACATTATGTAAATATGTTAAAGGACTCACAAATGGAGACAGTGTTATTTGCTTTCTTATTATGTAATTAAAAGTTGTCTTAAAATAAATTTGATTTTTTTTTCCAAGAACCAAAATTAAAGGATTAAGATTTCACTGTGCTTGCACTTATATGACATTTTAGCAAAAATTAAAAATTATTTTATTAAAATTTTATTTTTTATTTTATTTTATTTTTATTTATTTATTTTTTTTTTACATGAGAGCAATACCAAAATAAATGAAACAAAGTTTTAGTCACCATATTATAAAAAGAACCAGCCCAATCAATATCATTTTTAAACTGAACAAGAAAATTATTTATTGGTTCATATCTGTGCAAAATTTTAGGTAACAGCAGAACTGGCTAGTTCCCAAGGTAGCTGCCTCTTATTCTGCTTCTTTCTTGGTGTCCTCAGTTGCCTCAGCCCAGAAAACCATAGAAGAAATCCCCAGAAAAAAAGCCATTCAGTTGAGCTAACATTACATAACCATTAGCTATTGTGTTCCTTGTTGGAGACATTGTAAAATGCTTACTATACCAATTTTGGTCTTCCAATATAATTGTGTTCACTCCAATATCATTGTGTTCATGCATTAAGCCATGTTTAAGTGTTTCAAAATATCCCCATGGTAGAAGCCTTTACTTTGTGCTTTGTCTGCCATGCATCACATGTGTATTTCTGGTTAATAATCCACATTGGGGTTTGTCTTTTCAGAATCCCCTCAACCACCCCTTGCTAAAAAGGCCAGAAAATGCCTGCTCAGGGCTGAAATGATTGTGAAAAAGGTCAAGTCAAGTTAAGTCACCTGTATTTACACGTAAAGCACTTTTAACAATACAGATTGTTCCATCTCCTCTGACTAGACGTGTAGCGTAGCCACATAAGGGGAAGTTTATTTATAGGATTGTTTGCCAATAAGAAGGCGTTATCTATTATGTTTATTGCTTTCCCCTGTGTGCTGTTATCTCCCTTTTGTTTGTCTGTGTTTGACACCGAACGTGATTCTCGCGAGTTTCCATTTGCGCTCCGTCGTCACGTGACGTTGCGTCATCTAAGCAAGAAGTATGTGTAGTATTTTCTATATATGGAGCCGGCTTACCGGCGTTCGGGAGCGGCGTCGCTCAAAGGCTTCGGAAGTGTTCTCAGCGATCGTTCCTGTGGACTATTCTTTTTTGGCTGTAAAATTTTTCATGGACTGTGTCTTCTTGTGGAGTATATATTTATATTTTTTGGATACTTACCTTGAAGGACATTTAACAGCCGGCGATGTGTGGATTTGCCCTCTCGGAGGATAAAAGACTGCCGATAAAACCGATCTGAACACTATCTTGTATATAGTGTACAGTTTGGACACTGAGAGACATAACACTCATTCTTTTTTTTTTTTTTTCTTTATATTCTACTGATTCAGCTTTGGTTGGCTACGGTGATTGTCTGTGTGCATTTGTTCCTTCATACATATGTACACATATAAAAAATCCTCCCTTGTAAAGTGTGTAAATTCCACGCTCTGCGCGGAATTGTTACAGACAAACCAGCAATTTAATTCTAGGCCGCAAGAAAGTCAGATTGTGCAGAGGACTCAGCAGGTTCCCATGGACTTGTGCCGATGGGAAGCGGTGCAAATAACTTCACTGGGGATCTGTCTCAAGGGGCTCATCTAGTTGACGTGGTCTCTGCTGACATTCAGGGGTGTAGAGGTTGTCTCTAGGTCCTCATCCACCATCTGGGCTGGATACAGACTGGATTCGGGTGGCCACGGTGAACTCGGAATAAGAATGAAACTAATATTAGCGTAGATGCTATTCTTCTTACGATGCAACTAGTACATGGGGTGTTATGTGTCACAAGTACATAATAGATAACGCCTTCTTATTGGCAAACGATCCTATAAATAAACTTCCCCTTATGTGGCTACACTACATAGATCCCCCACCCCAGTATGCAAGGTCGGAGGAGAACGTCCGTACCAGCGTTTCAGGTTAACCACATTCATATTCTCTGTTTTTGGTGGGTCCTCCCAACGACCTTAAGGCCCTCCAACGTTTCCTGGGGCTAGCAGGGTGGTACCACAAATTTATATCCCATTTTGCGGACATCACTGCTCCCTTAAACCACTTGAAAAAGAAGGGAGTTGAATGGGAATGGACACCCGAGTGCCAGACCAGCTTTGATCTCGTCAAACAAGCATTGCAAACGTCACCTGTGTTGATGCAACCGGACCTAAATCAAGCTTTTCAATGTTGGTTTGGGAGCCATTCTAACCCAGCAAACACCTGAGGGTGAAAGAGTGGTAGCATATGCCTCAAGGGCATTACGAGGAGCGGAACTAAACTATTCAACCTCTGAGAAAGAGTGTCTGGCTGTGGTCTGGGCAGTGGAGCAGTGGAAACATTATCTTGAGGGAACTACATTCGACATATATACTGACCATGCCGCTCTTGCTTGGGCCTTCAATAGCCCCAAAACCTCCTCTCAGCTAACCCGATGGACTCTTAGGCTGCAACAATTTCACCTCCAGGTTCATCACAGGAAGGGCTGCCTCAATTTGGGACCAGATGCCTTGTCTCGAGCCTATGACTCATTGAACGAAGAGCACGCACATTGCTTGGTCATAACGTCAAAATGTTCATCTGATATCCCGAACACATTAGATGAAATATCTCCAGCCCAAAAGACTGACACTAGTATATCTTACCTGCAAGCAGATCAAAAAGCTAGGAAAGTGCAAGGCCAACACATTTTCTTCGAGGACCACCAGGGGCTGTTGTATCGCTGAGTACCTGTCAGGGATAATGGAGACAAATTTCAACTGGTCGTTCCCCAGAAATTAATACCTGGTTTCCTCCATTACTTTCATGATAACCCTCTGGGAGGACATCTTGGCCAGCTAAAAACCCTGCTAAGGCTTCTGGAAGTGGCTTGGTGGCTGACCGTCCGTAAAGATGTCTGGCAATATGTCAAGGGTTGCGACATCTGTCAGAAATATAAACACGATAGCACAAAACCTAGTGGATGTCTGCAAAACACGCAGGTGACGGAACCACGGCACACCTTAGGAGTGGATTTGATGGGCCCTTTTCAACTTAGTAAGAAACAAAATGCTTACCTCCTTGTGATAGTTGTGGGTGGAGATGTTTGCCCTCAGAGATGCCAAGACACAGAAAATTGTCAGAATTCTCAAGGACGAGATCTTTACTCGCTGAGGTGTACAAAAATACATTATTTCAGACCGTGGAGCACAATTTACCTCCAATGTCCTGGCTGAGCTGTGTAAGACCTGGGGTAGTGTCCAAAAACTCACTACCAGTTATCACCCACAAACAAACCTGACAGAAAGAATAAACTGGACATTAAAAACGATGATAGCAGCATATGTGGGGCAACACCATCAGTTATGGGACCAGTGGCTATCGGAATTTTGTTTTTCCATCAACACTGCTTACCAGGAGACCACTGGCAAAACACCAGCCGAGCAGATGCTGGGCAGACAGCTTCATGGGCCCTTAGAAAGACTGATCCGCAGACCACCCACTCCAGATCAACCCTCATATAACCTACTGGAGAGACAAAACATCATGGCAGAGGAGGTAAAATCTAGAATGAAAGTGCAACAAGCCAGACAAGCTAGATACTACAACACCCGTCGGAAAGATGCGCAGTTTCACTCGGGAGATCTAGTCTGGATTAGAACACATCCACTTTCATCAGCCCCAAACAAATACTCTGTTAAAGTAGCGCCCAAGTGAGAGGGACCAGCTGAAATAATCCGAAAAATGGGGACAATAAATTACACAGTTTGTTGGGGAGACCCACCAAAAACAGAGAATATGAATGTGGTTAACCTGAAATGCTGGTACGGACATTCTCCTCTGACCTCGCATGCTGGGGTGGGGGATCTATGTAGCGTAGCCACATAAGGGGAAGTTTATTTATAGGATTGTTTGCCAATAAGAAGGCGTTATCTATTATGTTTATTGCTTTCCCCTGTGTGCTGTAATTTCCCTTTTGTTTGTCTGTGTTTGACACCGAACGTGATTCTCATGAGATTCCGTTTGCGCTCCATCGTCACGTGACGTTGCGTCATCTAAGCAGGAAGTATGTGTAGTACTTTCTATATATGGAGCCGGCTTACCGGCGTTCGGGAGCGGCGTCGCTCAAAGGCTTCGGAAGTGTTCACAGCGATCGATCCTGGATTGGATCGAGTGGATTATTCTTTTTTGGCTGTAAAATTTTTCATGGACTGTGTCTTCTTGTGGAGTATATATTTATATTTTTTGGATACTTACCTTGAAGGACATTTAACAGCCAGCGATGTGTGGATTTGCGCTCTCGGAGGATAAAAGACTGCCGATGAGACCGATCTGAACATTATCTTGTATATAGTGTACAGTTTGGACACTGAGAGACATAACACTCATTCTTTTTTCTTTTTTTTTCTTTATTTTCTACTGATTCAGCTTTCTCTGGCACTGCGTTATCTTTATGTGTATAATACACTTGGTTGGCTACGGTGACTGTCTGTGTGCGTTTGTTCCTTCATACATATGTATACATATAAAAAATTCTCCCTTGTAAAGTGTGTAAATTCCACGCTCTGCGCGGAATTGTTACAGACGAACCAGCAATTTAATTCTAGGCCGCAAGAAAGTCAGATTGTGCAGAGGACTCATCAGGTTCCCATGGACTTGTGCCGAGGGGAGTGGTGCAAATAACTTCACTGGGGATCTGTCTCAAGGGGCTCATCTAGTTGACGTGGTCTCTGCTGACATTCAGGGGTGTAGAGGTCGTCTCTAGGTCCTAATCCACCATCTGGGCTGGATACAGACTGGATCCGGGTGGCTACAGTGACCTCGGAATAACAATGAAACAGACTAATATTAGCGTAGATGCTATTATTCTTACGATGCGACAAGTACATCGGGTGTTATGTGTCACAAGTGTTCCCGGTTCCAGTTTGCCCAAATAATGCAGCCTAATAATCCTTGAATGGATTAGAATATTATATATGTATTAGTGTGTTATGTGTAAGCCAGGTTAAAGAGATGGGTCTTTAATCTAGATTTAAACTGACAGAGTGTGTCTGCCTCCCGAACAATGTTAGAGTTTGGATGCTAAATAAGAAAAAGATTTTGATATCCTAGGTATTATCAAATGGCCAGAGTTTTGAGAACGCAGTGGACGTGAAGGACTATTGTGTGATAAGAGCTTGCTCAAGTACTGAGGTGCTAAAGTGTATCTAAAGTGCTAGAAAAGAGAGAATTCATAGTTTCTGTTACACCATCTATTTTTTTCTGAGCTATTGGATATGCTGAGGAATTGAGAAAAGACTTTTGTGGTAGAACTGATGGTTCTACCATACTTGTAACAAGGAGTTGAATTTACAGTTTTAGCTTTCTGGAGTATACACAAGACTAGATAATGATCTGAGATATCATCGCTTTGCTGCAGACTTTCAGTGCCATGTACATCAATCCCATGTGGCAGTATTAAATCTACAGTATGATTTTGACAATGAGTAGGTCCTGACACATGTTGTCTAACCCCAATAGAGTTCAGCATCACAGAGTCATAGAAGTCTATGAATGCTGATCCCAATGTAAAGTGTTACCGAAAAATCACTTCTTTAATAAAGTCTGCATTGTGCCCTGGTGGCCTGTATACAGTAGTCAGTACAAATGTCACAGGGGATTTAACACTTGTTTCTCTGGATAATGTTATACGAAGCACCATTACTTGAAGTCTGACCTCTGGAAAATACTGAAAATATTGCTATAAATTGTAGCAATGCTTCTCCCTTTACTTTTTAGACACAACTCTTGTTTATAACAGTAATTTTGGGGGGTACATTCATTTAAAATAATGTAATCATCTGGTTTAACCAGGTTTCTGTCAAACAGAGTCAGTGTTTATGTCATTTACAAAAAGAGCTTTCGTAGAAAGGGAGCTGATATTCAATAAGCCAATGTTTAGCATTTGTTAATATGTGTTACATCTGTTTTTTATTTGTTGAACATCAATTGAATTGTTACTCTTAAATTGGTTTGGACGTTTTTTGTATATTCTAGTTCGAGGAACAGACACAGTCTCTATAGTATGATATCTAGGTGAAAGAGTCTCTATGTGCTAAGAATTAACTGATTTCTGTGACTTGAGGTGGCTAGCAGACGGTCGGTTTAGCCAGTCTGTCTGCTTCCTGACCTGGGCCCCAGTTAGCTGGACTAAGGTGGCTGGTGCATCTATTTTCACATTCCGTACAATAGAATCACCAATAACTAGAGCACTTTCATAAGGTTTCTCAATGTGTGTGTCACTGAGTGGGGAGAACCTGTTTGATGTTCTGATCAGAATGGAGGAGCGGTGTTTTGTCCCACGACTATGCTGCCTCACAGTCACCGGAGTTCTAATTACGCCCTGCTGCGGGGGCTCTTCACCCGGAACCGAACAATGTACAGGATTCCCTGAGCTAGTCGCATCCAAAGCCGTATCTAAACCCCAACATTCTTACTGTCCTCAAAGTTTGCATGCTTGTCTCTAGTTCTGAAATCTTCTCTGTCAGCCTAACTATTTCACTGCATTTTTCACATGTGTATCCCTCACAGCCAACAGAGATATATAAGATGCACATGTGGCAAGCGGTGCAAATAACTGTAGCAGGAGAAGAAGCCTGTTACGTACAAACAGGAATGAGACCAGAAACAGAGGCGAGTGCAAACAGATGGGTTCTTTATTAACAGATTGAGAGATCACAGTAGGCAGGATGTAATGATGTCTTAGGAATCTTATCTGACAGTCCTTGTGCAGATGAGTAGCGTGAAGTCCAAAGGGATGAGCAGAGTAGCAGGGAATAGCACCGGAGAGTCCAAGAGAATACAGCATAGGGTCTGGAGCTAGCATAGGGATGTGAACGGTAGACCAGACAGTGAAGGACTGAAAGAGAGAGTCTTATATAGGGCGTGGCTGGATTGGATGTGGATGTGCGTAATTAAAACTCCGGTGATAAGGAACGGGTGGGCGGTGCTACAGGTGAGATGGCAGGTGGAGGTGGCTGTGGTGAATGACTGACATTACCCCCTCCTCCAGGGGCAGCTCCCAACGCCCTAATACGACGCCGAGGGCGGCCGTGACTGTGAGGGGCAGGGCGATCCAGGTGGCTGTGATGAAATTCCAGCAGTAAGGTGGGGTCAAGTACATTATCTCGGGACACCCAGGATCGTTCTTCAGGACCGTACCCCTCGCAGTCAATGAGGTATCCCAGACGGCCCCCTCGACGCCGTGAGTCAAGGATCTCATAAACCGTGTAGATGGAAAGCTGGTCCAGGACTTCTGGAAAAGAGTGTTCCGCTTCAGCTCCAGGGGTGTCTGTGGCAGAGGGAGAAAATGGTTTTAGAAGAGAGACGTGGAGGGGTGAATGCGTGGTGGGGTGAATGCGTTACCTGGGTTGGAGCTGAAGCTGGAATGTTACATCGTTGATCTGCCTCAGGATTCGGAATGGACCAATGTAGCGGGGACTCAGCTTGCAGCAGGGCAATCACAGTCGCAGGTCTAGACTTGATCCCCTGGTTGGTATAAGGGTGCTGCCCTCCTTCTGGCGTCAGCGAAGCTCTTGTGTCGGCAAACTGCCCGCTGTAGATGATGGTGTGCTGAGTCCCACACTCTCTCGAAACCAGTGGTCGACAGCTGGAACATTAGAGGGTTCCTCCGTCCAGGGAAACAGCGGAGGCTGATATCCGAGTATGCACTGGAAGGGTATTAAGCCGGTGGTATCTTGGCGGAGGGAGTTTTGTGCGTACATGGCCCACGGGAGGAACCTGCTCCAGCGTGTTGGTCTTCGTGGCGGTATGACCAGAGGTAATGTCCCAGCTCTTGGATCTTTCTCTCAGTCTGGCCATTAGTCTGTGGATGGTAACCAGAAGAGAGGTTAACAGAAACACCAAGTAGCTTAAAGAAAGCTTTCCAGACATGAGAGATGAATTGAGGGCCCCGGTCCGACACAATCTCCTCCAGGAGACCAAAGTGACGGAAGACATGTTGAAAGAGGTGTTCGGCAGTCTCCAGCCCCATTGGTAATCCTTCCAATGGAATACATTTGCAGGATTTGGAGAATCTGTTACCTTCGGAATTTGGGAGGTCCATGACGAAGTCCACTCTGGGGTGGGACCAGGGCCTCTGCGGGATGGGTAGTGGTACCAGCTTTCCTGTAGGTAATTGGCAAGGAGAGTTAGACATGGCACAGACTGAGCAGCTTTGGACGTACCTGATGGTATCACGGTGCATACTGGGCCACCAGTAACGAGTTTGAAGGAGCGAGAGGGTCTGTCTGCTGCCTGGGTGTCCAGAGCCCAGAGATTGGTGAGCTGTGCCCAGAAGGGGTTGACGCTGGGAGTGAGGCACGTAGATCTTCCTTTCTGGGCATTCCGGTGGAGCTGGCTCCTGGAGGGTGGTGGCTTGCTGGACCATGTCCCAAATGATAGGGCTGACAATCAGGTCAGAAGGTATGATGGGTTCTGGTTTGGAGGGCGAGTCTATGGAGAATTGATGAGAGAGGGCGTCAGCTGTGACATTTTTGGATCCAGGATGGTAGGTGATCTTGAAATTGAATCTTGTCAAAAGGAGTGCCCAGCGGGCCTGTAGGGGGTTTAAACGTTTGGCTTTCCGTAGATATTGGAGGTTCTTGTGATCAGTGATGATGGTGAATGGATGAGTTGCCCCTTCCAGCCAATGACGCCACTCCTCCAGGGCCAATTTGATGGCCAGTAGTTCCCGATTACCCACGTCGTAATTTTGCTCCGCCGGAGACAGCTTACGGGAGAAGTAGGCACAGGGATGGAGGAGAGAAGACTCGCTGACTGCTTGAGAGTGCACTGCTCCAACTCCGACGGTGGAAGCGTTGACCTCAACTATGAAGGGATGTTCAGGATCTGGGTGATGTAATAATGGAGCCGTGCTAAAGATGTTCTTGAGCCTCTGGAAAGCTTTGTGGGCAACAGGGTTCCATGTGAGATGTTTCGGTTTACCGCTCAAGAGGGAGGTTAACAGAGCCGTGATGGAGCTGTAGTCCTTGATGAAGCGGCAATAGAAGTTGGAGAAGCTGAGGAAACGTTGGAGTTCCTTAACACTACCAGGTAGGGGCCATTCCAGTATGGCGTTGACTTTACCCTGGTCCATTTGCACACCCTCGGCACTGATATTATAACCCAGGAATTGGACGGATGGCTGGTGGAACTCGCATTTTTCCAGTTTGAGGAACAGTCTGTGCTTGTGGAGTTTCTGGAGGACCTGCTGGACGTGCTGGCGATGTTCAGCCTGGTTCCAGGAGTAAATCAGAATGTAGACCACCACAAAACGATGAAGAAACTCCTGGAACACCTTGATTGATTGACACCAGACTGATGGACAAACCGTATGCTATTACCCGGTACTCGTAGTGCCCCGTGGGTGTAATAAAGGCCGTCTTTCACTCGTCTCCTGCACGTATGTGAACGAGGTTATACGCACTCCGCAGGTCCAGCTTCGTGATGATCTTGGCTCCACAAAGCTCTTTGAGGGCGGCAGGGACCAGGGGGAGAGGACAGGGTTGTTGGATAATTTGGGAGTTGAGCTGATGGTAGTCGATGCAGGGAAGTAAACCTCCATCCTTCTTGCCCACGAAGAAGAAGCTCGAAGCGGCCGGCTAGGTGGATGGTTGGATGAAACCTTGCTTTAGCGCTTCTGCTATGTACTCCTCCATCGCCTGGCACTCCGGGATGGACAAAGGATAGATTCTTCCCTTGTGTAGTTGGGCCCCAGGCAGCAACTCGATGGCACAGTCCTATGGCCGATGAGGTGGAAGATGGGTGGCTGCTTGCTTACTAAACACATCCTGGAATGCCACCTACTCCGCTGGGATTTCCGGGGGGATTTCGGGTTCAGAGCTTTCAACCTGGGTCGAGGACAGATGAATCGGGATGGGAGGTGGTCGAGGAACGTTGGAAAGGCACTGCTCATGACACTGATCACTCCAGCGCATGACGTCACAGGGGTCCCAGCGGAGTTCTGGGAGATGTTGGTGAAGCCATGGACGTCCCAGGATAATGCTCACGGTGGAATTCTCCAGTACCAGAAACCTCAGAGTGAAAGAGTCCAATTTGTAGAGTGATGTAGTATGACGAGTGACCAATCCTCCCACGCCCAAGTGGTTTTCCCTGGATGGTTTTGACTGCATATCCTTGAAAATGGTGTTGGCGTGAGAGATGAAGTTGGTTTGAACATTCCTGTGAGATGAAGTTGCCGGAAGAGCCTGAAATCAACCAGAGCAGAGACAGAAAGCGAGTGTTCAGCAGTACGAAGAAGTACAGGCAACAGGGTAAGATGTGCGGTTTCAACCTCAGATTGAGTTGTACTCACCTTGGGGGTGGGGGTCTGACTGGACGATTGCGGATAAGATGACCTTGGTTTCCACAATACAAACATAATCCTAGTGAAATACGGGGATTTCTTTCAGTTCATGAAAGACGTGTGGAGTCCACTTGCATCAGTTCTGGTATTGGAAGACAAGCAGCCACCGAAGCGGACTAAGGAGCTGTTACCGGTGGCTGGCAGGCGGCTAGTCGCTGGGAAACTTGGGTGGTCCGTTGTAAGAAGGACTCCAGCCCAATATGTATTGGTATGTGTTTTCCATGTTACGATGGCCACTAGATGGCAGTATAATGCAGCGGTTACCCAAGTTCAGGACTGTGTTAAAAGGGGCAGAATAAAAACCATTCTGATAACAGTACTCGGTGTGTGAGCCTTGTCAATACATGGTACCAGGAGAAATAATGAAAAATGATGAATTCCATCCATTCGCCAGATGAACTGAAGTTGACAGGAAATGTCAATGAAAACTGGAAAGCTTTTCAAACAAAGTTTTGAACTCTATGCACTCGCCATTGGGCTGGATGGTAATGGACGGAGGAAAATAGCCTTGCTTTTAACAGTGGCAGGACGCAGTGCACTGGATGTGTATAAA
Source organism: Cirrhinus mrigala (assembly GCA_036247105.1). Classification (NCBI taxonomy): domain Eukaryota; kingdom Metazoa; phylum Chordata; class Actinopteri; order Cypriniformes; family Cyprinidae; genus Cirrhinus; species Cirrhinus mrigala. Next base: position 399,575 of record CM070011.1, on the reverse strand, counting down.
ACTTTTGTCTTTACGGAAGAAGAAAAAGATAAATATGAGGCTGTGCTAGAGAAATTTGAGTAATACTGCACACCGAGGAAAAATGAGACCTACGAGAGGTATGACTTCAGAAATAGACTGCAGAAAGAGTCAGAATCCATTGAACAGTATGTTACTGATTTAAGATTGAAAAGCCAGTCGTGTAATTTTGGAACACTGTGTGACTCCATGATTCGAGATCAAATAGTAATTGGAGTACAAGATAAAAAAGTGTGGATGCAATTGTTGAAGGAGACTGACCTCACATTAGAAAGAGCAATAAAAATTTGCCAAGCATCAGAATGTGCAATGGCACAGCTAAAAACTTTCAGTGAAGAGAAGGAGACAGCAGAAGTGGATGCATTTAGAAGTGCTAAAGAAAGAGCGATGTCAAAGAAGAAAAAGCAAAAGCCAAGTCAAGAGAGCAGGAGCTGTGGAAAGTGTGGCAACAAACATGCACCAAAAAAATGCCCAGCTTTCGGTAAAGACTGCAGAAATTGTGGAGGAAAGAATTGTTTCGCCAAGTGCTGTTATTTAAAGAAAAAAGTGCAGCTTCTAGAAAAGACAAGTGACAGTGAGGATGAAGAAGCACCAATCTTCATGGACTCAATTGAAGATGGACAAACTGTTTCCGCTGATGAGTGGATAGCACACATGGATGTAAATGGTACTGACGTTTCATTGAAACTGGACACAGGGGCCCAGGTAAACATCCTGCCCATGAAAAACTTTCAAAGACTGAGAAAAAAAACCCAAGGTATGTGACAAAAAAAGTAAATCTGAAAACCTATGACAACAAAACCATACCTACAAAGGGAGTATGCAGTCAGTCTGTCCTGTAACAGAAAAAAGAAGGATGTTTTTTTTTTTGTGCTTGTGGAAGGAAATAAACAGCTATACTGGGACTAAAAACGTGCATGAAACTCGGGTTAATAAAGAGAGTCCATGTCATACATAAAGAAATGACAACGCAAGAGAAGAGTAAAGATGCAACTTCAAAAGGAGCTATGCACAGTGACTATGTAAAGTAATATAAAGAAGTGTTCAAAGGAATAGGACGTTTACCAGGAGAACACAAGATAAAAATGAAGGAAAATGCAGAACCCGTCATTCACCCAGCAAGAAAGGTGCCAGTTGCTTTAAAGGAAAGACTGAGGGAGAAAATGGACATTCTGATTAAAGGAGGATTCATCAGGAAAATAGAAGAACCCACAGAATGGGTGAACTCCCTTGTAATAGTAGAGAAACCTGATGGTGATCTAAGATTGTGTATAGATCCGAAGGACTTAACACAAAGCAATCCAACGTGAGCACTATAGACTTCCAACTAAATCAGATATAACTAGTGCAATGAGTGGAGCATGTTACTTTTCTAAATTGGATGCCTCATCTCGGTTTTATCAGATAGTGCTAAAGGAAGAAAGCGCAAAGCTGTGCACCTTTAACACACCATTTGGAAGACATTGTTTCCTAAGGTTACCGTTTGGCATCAGCTCCGCCCCAGAGGTATTCCACAAAACCGTGCAGCAGCTTTTTAATGGAATAGAAGGAGTAGGAGTTTTCATTGATGATGTGGTATTCTGGGGCTGCACTAAGGAAGAGCATGATGCAAGACGTCGCAGGGTCCTAAATCAAGCACAAAGAACAGGGTTAAAACTGAATAAAAACAAGTGTCAGTTCGGTGTGAGAGAAATTACATATGTGGGGGAAAGACTGAGGAAGGGGTACAGCTGGACAGAGAAAAAATCCAGGCAATTGAAGAAATGCCGGAACCAAGAGACAAGAAAGACCTACAGAGAGCCTTAGGGTTAGTGAACTACTTGGGAAAGTTTGTTCCGAATCTGTCAGCAAATACAAGGTCGTTAAGAAGCCTGTTGGAATCAAACACAGAGTGGCAATGGAAAATGGAGCATGAAAAGGAGTGGATGTGGCTGAAGTGTTGTTTGACTAAAGAACCTGTCTTAAAATTCTACGACCAAGATAAGCCACTAAAAGTCTCCACAGATGCATCGAAATCTGGTTTAGGAGCCGTTTTACTCCAGCAACATGACACTGAGTGGTATCCACTCGCATATTCATCCCGCACAATGACATCTGCTGAAAGAAGCTATGCACAAATAGAGAAAGAGACTCTAGGTGCAGTGTTTGGCTGTGAGAGATTTCATGAGTATGTTTACGGAAGACCAGTGATCCTAGAGACAGATCATAAGCCTCTCATAGCAGTATCAAAGAAACCACTGGGAGAAGTGCCACCGTGCATTCAAAGACTGATGCTACGTCTACAAAAGTATGATCTGGCATTTGAGTTTAAACCAGGCAAGCACTTAGTAGTAGCAGACACTCTGAGCAGGGCCAGCTTGCGTAATAACAGAAGCACTACGGAAGAAGATGTGCAGATTCAAATTGAACTCTATTAAAGCACAAATGCCAGTGTCAACTGCAAAGTGGACTGAAATAGCTAAGGAAACACAGTAAGATGAACATTTGAAAAGAGTGATAGAAAGAATTCACATGCCTGGGGAAGGAATGTTGGATAACCCATACCAACACTTTAAAGATGAACTGTCGGTGCTAGATGGAGTTCTGTTAAAAGGAACAAAAATTGTCGTGCCTATCTCCGTGAGAAAACAGATGCTAAAACTTGTGCATGAGGGGCACTTGGGAATGGAGAAATGTAAGAGACAGGCACAAGAGGTACTGTATTGGCCAGGCATGCACAGAGACATAGTGACATTAGTGCAACAGTGTGAAGTATGCCAACGGTACAGATATCAACAAACAAAAGAACCCATGAAATCACACGACAAACCAATGGAACCATGGAGAAAGGTTGGCATGGACTTATTTCAACTGAACGACAAAGACTACTTGTTGCACATGGACTATCATTCCAATTACCCAGAATTTGTGAGGCTGACAAACACAACAGCAGAGCAAGTAATTGCACAAACAAAAGCCATATGGTATTCCAATGACTGTGACAAGTGAGAATGGACCGCAATTCAAAAGTCAGAGCTTTAAAGACTTTGCGAGAAATTATGGCTTTAAACACATCACATCAAGTCCCCTTTACCCACAGTCCAACGGCTTAGCAGAGAAAGGAGTGCAGATCATAAAATGCCTACTAAAAAAAGCCACTGAGACAGGGGAAGATCCATACCTGGCTGTTCTTAACTACAGAGCATCACCTTTGGAGAATGGCCTTTCACCGGCGGAAATGCTCATGAACAGGAAACTGCGCACAAAGCTTCCATCAGCAAAGCATCACAAGGTACAGAGTACATTGAATTCTGTGAATGAGAGGCAGAAGAAGCAATACAACAGAACAGCCAAACCACTTAGTCCACTGACTCAGGAAGTAGTAGTACGGGTAAGATGTGATGGACAGTGGGGACCGCTGGCCAAAGTCGTAAAAGAGGTCAGAACCCAGGTCATACGAAGTGTTAACAGAGCATGGAAAGATAATGAGGCGGAACAGAAGACACCTGTTGAAAGTGCCTTGGAGAGACATAAGAATCAAGGAAAGTGACACACATGACCTGGCAATCTCAAAGCAAATTGAACAATCAGAATCGCAAGACAAAAGTAAGGTATCAGGGGTTGATAAAGAGAAGAATGTTGAGACACAGACAGAATGTCCAAAGAGACAAATAAAAAGACCAAAAAGACTGATAGAGGAAATGTGAATATATGTTCAGATAAGAGAGATTTTTTTGTTTGTTTGTTGGCTAAAAAAAAAAAAAAAAGCTGGAGAATTTTTGTTTGTCTCAAATTTATGTGAAGCTAACTAACAATTGTTATTTGTATTACTCTTAAAAGAGGACCAAATATTGATAAGGTATAAAGTTATAAGGGGTTAACTGGATGGCAGTATAATGCAGCGGTTACCCAAGTTCAGGACTGTGTTAAAAGGGGCATAATAAAAACCATTCTGATAACAGTACTCGGTGTGTGAGCCTCATCAATACACAATAGAGTCATCATATAGCGCCATAGCTGTGCGGATCTCTGGGTTGAGTCCTTGCTGGTAAGCGCCCAGCGGCGCAATCTTGTTCCAGCCACTAGCCGCCACCAGCGTGCGGAAGTGGAGAGTGTACTCATTCACCGAAGAAGAGCCTTGGTGGAGACGGAACAACTGATCGGAAGTTGTGAGCATGCTTGTAGCGGTGCTGAAAGCTTCGGAGAAGTGACTGGTAAACTGTTAAAATGAGTTAATAATGGGATTATTTGAGTTCCAAATAGCCTTTGCCCACTGTAGAACCTTACCGGTGAGGAGAGAAATCAAAAAGGTGACCTCCGATGGGAATTGTTGAGGTTGCATCTGGATGTATAAGTTGATTTGAAGTAGAAAACCGCTACACTCAGCTGCTTCGCCAGCAAATGTTCCGGGCATGGCCATGGGACAACCTGAGGCAGATGGCGGCATGGATGTTGGTCTCAAAGCCACCTTGAAGGCATTCACCAGTTCCATGAGTGGGTCGGATGCAGCGGGTGCCTCGGTGCTCACGTTCGGTGTGGGTCTGGTCTGTCACGTACAAACAGGGATGAGACCAGAAACAGAGGTGAGTGCAGACAGATGGGATCTTTATTAACAGATTGAGAGATCACAGTAGGCAGGATGTAATGATGTCTTAGGAATCTTATCTGACAGTCCTTGTGCAGATGAGTAGCGTGAAGTCCAAAGGGATGAGCAGAGTAGCAGGGAATAACACCGGAGAGTCCAAGAGAATACAGCATAGGGTCTGGAGCTAGCGTAGGGATGTGAATGGTAGACCAGACAGTGAAGGCATGAAGGAGAGAGTCTTATATAGGGCGTGGCTGGATTAGATGCAGGTGAGATGGCAGGTGGAGGTGGCTGTGGTGAATGCCTGACAAAGCCATTACTCACCGTGATTTCTGAATGAATTCGACTTACTACTGTTGTTTGATGAACTGGAGGAAATAAATGGGAATTAAGCTATATTTCATCACTTTAAATAACAGAGTGATAGCAATATAGAGATTCCAACAAAAAAATGAAGGTACACGGAGCTACCATCGCAAACCACTCACTTAGCAGCACGGCAGACAGGACAGTCGGCAGATGTAGAGATGCTGTTGTTGTGGAGTCAGTGCATGGTGGTTTGTGAACCCCTTCATGAGCCAGATCTTTAGCGGGTACGCAGCATCACCAATTAAATGGACAGAAACCTCGACTCCATTTAGTGCCATAGAGTTCTGCTCAAAATAAAAAAGGAAAGGAAAAGGAAAGGAAAGGAAAGGAAAGGACGTGACCTGTGGCCAAGTATGGTGACCCATACTCGGAATTTGTGCTCTGCATTTAACCCATCCAAGTGCACACACACAGTAGTGAGAAGTGAACAAACACGCACACACACACACACCCGGAGCAGTGGGCAGCCATATTGCTATTGCTGCGGCGCCCGGGGAGCAGTTGGGGGAACGGTGCCTTGCTCAAGGGACTCACCTCAGTCGTGGTATTGAGGGTGGAGAGAGTGCTGGTTATTCACTCCCCCCAACCTTCAATCCCCGCCGGACCTGGGACTCGAACCCGCAACCTTTCAGCCACAAGCCCGACTCCCTAACCATTAGGCCAGCCTAATGGTGGCTGCCCCCGTGGCCTAAAAAATGCAATATTGTAAAATGCTGTTGTTAAAGCTCTATGTGGGCGGTCACAGGCTAATGGTTAGAGAGTCGGGCTTGTAGCGCAAAGGTTGTGGGACTGGCAGGAATTGTAGGTGGGGGAAGTGAATGTCCAGCTCTCTCTTCCACCTTCAATACCACAACTTAGGTGAGACCCTTGAGCTAGGCACTGAACCCCAAATGCTCCCTGGCCAGTGTGTGTGTGTGTGTGTGTTCACTACTCACTGCTGTGTGGACTGCTTGGATGGGTGAAATGCAGAACACAAATTCTGTAAGTATGAGACACCATATTTGGTCACACGTCACATACTTTTCTAAATTTTTTAGTATGCCTAATAAGAGCATGATTAGCTGTTTCAGGTGTGACTAATTGGGGTTGGCACTAAAATCTGCAGGATACCCCTTCTCTATATCAGTGGTTCTTAATTCCAGTCCTGGGGGTCCCCTGCTCTGCACATTTTACATGTTTACATGTTTTACATTATACTCTTATTTAACACACCTGATTGAGATCATCAGCTCGTTAGTTCAGTTCATGGATCTCTCTCCTAATAAGCTGATGATCTCAATCAGGTGTGTTAAATAAGGGAGACATGCAAAATGTGCAGAGCACAGGGCCCCCAGGACTGGAATTGAGAACCACGGCTCTATATGATTTTATACACTTGCATCTTGATATCAAAATATACCACAAATAAAAAGTGCCTTCTGGCATTTCAAAAATGGGAAAGTCAGACAACACACAAGCGTCATGTGTGCAGCCTGGCCAGCCCACATATACATCTGTGAAGCTAGTTCAAGAGACATGGCATTAAAATGTGTACACTAGAAAAAAATGAATTGAAAAAATAAATTTCTGGAATGATTACAATAGCTTAGGAACTACATTTTTACCATAATTTGATGTCGACCACAGCTTGAAGAACACCCTTACGATTATAATGAGATGTAGAATCATGCTTGTGAGCAATTATAGGGCTGGGGCACACATAGGATACCCACATTCAGTGAATTCATGAAGAGTCTTTTCAAGAGCTTCCCCTCTGGGCAAGGAGATGAAACATTTTAAAAGCTTTCTCTTCAATGTTGCTGTGACTTAGTGAACCAGTGTACAAACAGTTGACAGACCCACACCAAAAAAAAAAAAAAAAAACGGTATGGTGGTATTGTTACGAATCTGGTCGGTGTCCTGCGGTCCGCTCACCGCCTGATGTCGCTCTCACCCTGTCACTTCTCACAGACTGTTGCTTTGCACCCCGGACTACTACTCCCATCACCCAACGCGCCTATTGCGTCGACTCCTGTGACCAATCAGTGGCGCTATAAAAACCCCGGTCTTTCCCTTTGCAAGCCACGGAGTATTGTTGTTGCGTTTACCATTGTTATTATCTTGATTATTAGTGTTTCCTAGTTTCTGAGCTCCCTTGTTCCCTGGTTCCTAGTTCCCTGTGTTTAGTTCTCTCGCCTGGCCATCTCGACTTGTCTGTTTCGCTGCCTGCCTACTGGACCCTAGCTTGTTTCTCGGATCATTCTCTCGTCTTGCCCCTTTATGGATTATGTTCGCCACGGATCGACCCACGCCTGACTCACGGACTTCTATTGTGCACCGCCCTAATATACCTGCTTGCTATTGTTCTGACCCTGCCTGCCTGACCATGCCTTTGCCTTGTCGTTTCAATAAAAGCTCGCAAATGGATCCGCTCGCCTCTCGTCTCCCTCTCCACGTTACAGAATACTCCGTGCACACAGGATCCAGCAGCTTTCACCCCGGACATTCATTCGACATCGACACTGACAGAATTCTTTTCCGGATCAAACAGGGACCACGCACACTAGAGCAGTATATCCGTGAGTTTCTAGCCATTGCCAATTATTCCACCCTCCCGGACTGTACTGTCATAGAGATCTTTTGCGATGCCGTTAACCAGCCTTTAAGGGCGAGGCTGAGACGCGAGGGTCCGCGTTCATTACTCGCGGAGTTTATGGACTTTGCACTATTGCGTGTGGGCTCTCCGTTTACCGTGGGTGTCGCGGATGGGGAGCGCGACGCCACGGAACCGCTGACCCCCTGGATCGCGCGGGAAATGGAGGCTGTGGCGGAGCGCGCTCGAGCAACGGCAGCGACAGCGGTGCCCGTTCACAAAATGGCGGCCGCGCCGGAGCGCGTTCATACCCTGGCAGCGACAACAGAGGCCGTGCACAAAATGGCGGCGACTGCGGTGCCCGTTCACTAGATGGTGGCGGTGGCGGCGCCGGCGCGCGCTCACAAGATGGCGGCGACGGCGGAGCCCGTTCACAAGATGGCGGTGAGAACAGAGCCCCGTCACGTCACAGCCGCCATACCAGAGCCATATAAAGTTGCAGCTGCATTTCCTGAGTCAAGTCAAACTTCCAAGTCAAGCTGCAGCTGTATTTCCTGAGTCAAGTCAAGTTTCCAAGTCAAGTCAAGTTGCTACTGTATTTCCTGAGTTAAGTCAAGTTTCCAAGTCAAGTCAAGCTATGGCTGTTGTTCCTGTGTCAAGTCAGGTTGCAGCTGTAGCCCCTGTCTCAAGTCAAGTTACAGCCATCTTTCCAGAGCCACTGCACAAGATGGCTGCCACACCAAAACCACTGCACAAGATGGCTGCCATTCCAGAACCTGTGGTCAGCACCCGGACGCCACCTGTGGTCATGATGGCCCACGTGCTGGACACACCCCTAATGACGGTATGGGCAGCTAAAGTGGCGCTCCTTCATGTCGCGGCGGCTACCCCTGAGTCAAGTCAAGACACTGAGTCAAGCCAAGACACAGCCGTCGTTCTCCATGAGTCAAGCCAAGTCACAGCTGTTCCCCACGAGTCAATTCACGTTACAGTTGTTGTTCCTGAGTCAAGCCATGTTGTTCCTGAGTTAAGTCCCGTTACAGCGGATCTCCATGAGCCAAGCCAGGTTACCGCAGATCCTCATGAGCCAAGTCAAGCTGCTGCTGTTATTCCAGAGCCAAGTCAAGCTTCAGCCGCTGCTCCAGAGTCAAGTCAGGCTACAGCTGAAGCCTCCAAGTCCAGTCCAGCTTCCAAGTCCAGCAATGTCAAGGCTGTTGTTCCTGAGCCAAGTAAAGTCATTGTTAATCTTCACAAGCCAAGTGAAGTCAGGGCCGCTCCTCCTGAGTCAAGCAAGGTCACAGCCGTGGTTCCTGAGTCAAGTAAGGTCATTGATCTTCACGAGCCAAGTCAAGTCACAGTAGATCCCCATGAGCCTAGTCAAGTCACAGTTGGTGTTCACAAGCCAAGTCAGGCCTCAGCCAGTCACCTCAAACCAGGTCAAGTCACCGTTGATCCTCACAGGCCAAATCAAGTCACCGCTGGTCTTCACGTGTCAGATCAAGCCACTGCTGATCTCCATGAGCCAAGTCAAGTCACCGCTGATCTCCAAGAGTCAAGTCAGTTCACTACTGGTCTTCACAAGCCAGGCCAAGCCACAACCGATCTTCACAAAGCAGGTCAAGTCACAGCCAGTCTCCACGAACCAAGTCAAACCACAGCTGATCTTCATGAGCCAAGTGAAGTTATTGCTGCTGTTTCAGAGTCAAGTCAGGTCTCGTCTGACCGCCCAGAGTCAGGTCAGGTCTCGTCTGACTGCCCAGAGTCAGGTCAGGTCTCGTCTGACCGCCCAGAGTCAAGTCACATCATGTCTGCCAGTGTGATGGCAACCGCCATCCTCAGCATCTGGGCCGCACACTACGCTCCAGAGATCCTGACAATTCCAGAAGTCCTGCCCGTCGTCAAGTCTGCGCCAGAGGTCTCGTCTGACCTCCCTGAGCCTTGTCACGTCATGTCTGCTAGCGTGCTGGCGATCGCCATTCTCAGTGTGTGGGCTGCACACTCGGCTCCAGAGGTCACATCTGTTCGCCAGCCAACTCCTGCGGTCACGTCTGGTCACAAGCCTGCTCCAGAGCTCCCGTCTGGTCACAAGCCTGCTCCAGAGCTCCCGTCTGGTCACAAGCCTGTTTCAGGGCGCCCGCCTGGTCACAAGCCTGCCCCAGAGCTCCCCTCGGTCGGAGAAGTCGCGCCAGTACCTCCTGAGGTGTCAGCCACGGCTGTAGATCCTCCCCTGGAGGTGGCGTCCCCTTACAAGCTCTCTGCTTCTTCCCCTATTCTGTTTGCCCCCTCTATCTCTGCTTTCCCCAGGTTCCAGACTATGATGCAGGTTCCTGTTCCGCCCCGGAGGGCTGCTCCGCCTCTTGCTCCGCCCCGGAGGGCTGCTCCGCCTCTTGCTCCGCCCCGGAGGGCTCCTGCGCCTTCCGCTCCGCCTCCGCCCTGGAGGGCTCCTGCTCTGCCTCTGCCCTGGAGGGCTCCTGCGCCTCCTGCTCCGCCTCCGCCCTGGAGGGCTCCTGTGCCTTCTGCTCCACCCTGGAGGGCTCCTGCTCCACCTCCGCCCTGGAGGGCTCCTGCGCCTTCCGCTCCACCCTGGAGGGCTCCTGCTCCGCCTCCACCCTGGAGGGCACCTGCGCCTCCTGCTCCGCCTCCGGCTCCGCCCTGGAGGGCTCCTGCGCCTCCTGCTCTGCCTCCGGCTCCACCCTGGAAGGCTTCCGCCTCGCCGGTTCTGCCTCAGTCTCCTGGCCCTCCCACCGCTCCCCTGGACTGTTTTTCGGTTGGAGCGTCTGGAAGCCGCTCCTTGGGGGGGGGGCTGTGTTACGAATCTGGTCGGTGTCCTGCGGTCCGCTCACCGCCAGATGTCGCTCTCACCCTGTCACTTCTCACAGACTGTTGCTTTGCACCCCGGACTACCACTCCCATCACCCATCGCGCCTATTGCGTCGACTCCTGTGACCAATCAGTGGCGCTATAAAAGCCCCGGTCTTTCCCTTTGCAAGCCACGGAGTATTGTTGTTGCGTTTACCATTGTTATTATCTTGATTATTAGTGTTTCCTAGTTTCTGAGTTCCCTTGTTCCCTGGTTCCTAGTTCCCTGTGTTTAGTTCTCTCGCCTGGCCATCTCGACTCGTCTGTCTCGCTGCCTGCCTACTGGACCCTAGCTTGTTTCTCGGATCATTCTCTCGTCTTGACCCTTTATGGATTATGTTCGCCACGGTTCGACCCACGCCTGACTCACAGACTTCTATTGTGCATCGCCCTAATATACCTGCTTGCTATTGTTCTGACCCTGCCTGCCTGACCATGCCTTTGCCTTGTCGTTTCAATAAAAGCTCGCAAATGGATCCGCTCGCCTCTCGTCTCCCTCTCCACGTTACAGGTATGGTATGCCAGAGGTACCATACCACCAGAGAACAATAGCCAATCTACGGAGAGGTTCAATTGGCTTTCTCCAATTAGTGGTCTTACATCTCAGGCTTTGCTTAACAAGTTGAAGAATATACTCGAATGTGGTCCATGACATTTGAAAGTGCTGCCGCCACTGATCTTTGCTTAAGTTTTCAAGGACATTTGACCAAAATACAGACCCTTGAGGTCTTCGTAACATCCACATTCCGATCTTCTCTCGGAAACATCCAGTTGCATGAGCCACGTAAAAAGAGCTGTGTTTTTGTTTTTTTTGTTTTTTTTGCATCTGATGGCACCTCCATGCTCTAAGCCTCGCTGTTTCATATTGTTTCCTACTCTTGGCCAGTTTTGCATCCAGTGTATTCCTTGTTGAATGAACATGTTGAAAATAAGTCAGAATCGAAAATGTTGTAATTTGAGCATGAAATATAATGTACAGTAAATAAACAAAAATGTTTTAAATAGCTGATCAGCTGCCATGTTGAAAAATCAATCTAACACTTCTGCATTCCAAAATGCTTATAACCTGCCTTTTGCAAAATGAAAAAGTGTACTTCAGTCCTGATTGACATACACTAAAAAAAATCATTGAACAGCTGCCATGAAAACAGTTCTTGTATGATCAAATTATTTTTAATAAATTCTTAACTTTCTATTACAAAAAATCTGAATAGGGGCTGAAGTCTGGAAATGCAAACATTTTCCATACTGTGCATCATGTGAACCAAAGAAACCACTTTATCTTTCCATAAGATATCATTAATAGTAGCAACAAACTCAGTCATTTGTATCTATTAATGTTTTGCGCTTTATGCATTCATGGTATTCCTTTAGTAGTTGTTAGTTAATCCTGTCTCTATCCTTTTGTTAATAAGCCCCTTTTATTACACTTACTGTATTCCTTGATAATATATTAAGAGGCTCCACAAGTTAATAATATCGGTAACACTTTACAGTAAGGGTACATGAATTACCATGAATTATGCATTGCTTGATGCATTAATATGTCATGAATTATCAGGAACTAACATGAGTTTAAAGTCTTTCATTCATGACATCATGGATAAGCAACACCTTAATTAAGACATTAACTAAGATGGATTTGCTGTCAAGGGGAAAAAAAATTTGGCTGGTGCCCCATAATATATGGAATTATCTGACACTTTCATAATCACCGAAAACAGGGCAGGAGAGAACAAACCCCCCAAAACAAGCAGATCTATCGCTAAGACATACGTATCGCTGCTGCTCCAAGAGCCATGTGAACAGCATGTATTACTATCTATGTGTGCCTGGGCTTAACACTAGTTAGAAAGCACATTATATGCAGTTAACAAATACAAAGTTCTGGCATGAAACACTTGATGGCGCAGTCTGATAGGTTAACTATCTGACATAATGACATCATCACATGGCACAGCTGATTGGTTCTCTCTTGTATCAGTAGCCAATGAGCTCACTGCTCAACATTCAAATATATGAATAGTGCTTTCTGTAGCAGTTGCAGCATGCTTCAGAAACAGCTGAAATCATCATCTAAGATAAGTGAGTGCTCTTTTAATCCATATTGCTGTGTATATTGTGTGGTCTGCCTAACTGAATAAAAAAATGAACAACCATAAATAGGTTTAAACTAAGTGACATGTTAGCAGTTTGCATTGTGTACAGAAGCGAAATATTAGCAGGATATTAGCAGCAGGATTTACTAATCTGTGTTTATACAGCTGGAGCAACATGCAGTCTAGAGCGTGTGATTGATCTAAGGACACGCTGATAGTACGGACATGAAACAGGTTAAATGAAATACTATGCTATGAAATAGCACTCTTATGTATGCATTTCAACTGGGGTTCACCATATTCAGTGGTGTAATCTCAATGTTCATGTTATTTCTAAGGTCAATGTTTTTATTAGCTGTGCTGAGTGTGTGGTTGATTCCAGCTGCATGCAGTGTCAGAAGCATGCGCATATTGCAGTCATACTAATGACAGTGTTGCGGAAGAAGGGAAATAAGAGTTATTGCTTAAAGGGGTCATCGGATGCAAAACTCACTTTTACATGTTGTTTGAACATAAATGTGCGTTGACAGTGTGTGTACACATCCACCCCTATTATGATAAATATCCACCCAGTGCTATTTTTGTAATCTTTATAAGTAATATCCCCTTTTTCAAGTCAGGTCATTCTCATCTTCCTGTTATTGTGACGTCACGACTAAGGCCGCTCCCACGATAGTTGATTGACATGACTGTCTTACCTTTGACCTGCCCTGACTGAGCTGTGAACAGTCTGACTCCAACCGCCATTCTTTCTACTCCGGTGCAGGGGAAGACAAGAATGTCTCTGATTGAGCGATTGAGGTGTTTTGTTGTTGGATGTAATAATGAACACAGCAGTCATCGTTTACTCCCGACATCTGAGCCGCTGAAGACACAGAAGATTAACGCTACTTTCGTTTTAGAAGGAAATGCCCCCGGGCATCTACGTAAGCGCATCTATGTTCATGCGAATCTTTGTGATACAGCTTCACCTACAGCGGAAGTGAGTATAACGGTTTTTATGCATCTTCGCAAATCGCCTTTCCCCTTCGAGTGACGTATTTGGGATCGTACTTGGGAGCCCAATCACCTCTGAGCTAAAGAGAAAAGGCCAATGAAAATTGGCGAGTGGAGTCTGCATAGCAAGCCACTGCCCCATAAATACGGGTATATAAGATGGCGGCGTGCATCCACTCATTCAGATTTCTGCTTCGGAGCCTTCACCTTGTTCTGAGTGCGCTGCGCAATCCAACCTAAAAGAGCAATTTTCTACACAGTGGTTGAGAGTCTCTCAGTGATCCGGGATGTCTTTCTGACCGTGTGCTACTGGATGCGGTGCCTATCTGGCTTCCTTTGACGGTACGATCTCTGCCTCACGTGACTGGGCTGCGATCACACTGAGGCAGCACTCGTGGATGCGTCGTGCGTTCATTGTGAGCGCATGTCCATCGCCACGCTTAGGCCTCGCCTCTCTTATATGAGAGGCCGCCCTGTGTTCTCGGCTAATCCCAGTTCGACGCGCTCCGGAACTGGCGGCCATGCCCCTCCGGGCGGCCAAGAGCATCGAGCTGGAGGTGCCTAAAGCACCCCCTGTAACATTGCAACCATGTGCCTGATTACTGACACTGTTCTGGATTACCCCTTTCAAGTTTGTTTGCTTATTGTAAATATTTTGTATTTAAGTGTAAGTAGAGAGAGCTTGGGAAGGTAGGGAGTCTGACACCTTTTTGTTTATTGTACCCCTTTTTTTTACTTTGTTTTTGGTTAGAGATTTAGGGAAGAATTTTGTATTTTTATTTTTATTTTCTTTTGTTAGGGTTTAAGAAAGTTTGTCCTGACACGCTTGCCTGTCAGCATTTGTACTTCAGCCACGTAACGTGGTTCAGGATTATGGCGTTTTCCATGGGTTGATCCCAAATACGTCACTTGATGTAACGTTGGAGTGAACGACTGAAGGGGAACGTCTAGGTTACATCTGTAACCTTCGTTCCCTGAAGGAGGGAACGGAGATGTTACGTCCCCTTGCCACAATCCTGAACTACGCTGAATGCCGGGTTTTCGGCGCGGCTCCTCAGCAAAAACCTGAATGAGTGGATGCACGCCGCCATCTTATACATCCGTATGTACGGGGGAGTGGCTTGCCATGCAGACTCCACTCACCAATTTTGATTGGCCTTTTCTCTTTAGCTCAGAGGTGATTGGGCTCCCAAGTACGATCCCAAATACGTCACTCGACGTAACGTCTCCGTTCCCTCCTTCAGGGAACGAGGGTTACAGATGTAACATAGATGTTCTTAATAATGAGCAAGTTAGCAAGTTTTGCGGCTAAATGCGGCTCAAGTAAACAGACTGGCTTGTCAACCCACACAAGAGAGGGGCGGGCTGAGCAGAGCTTATTAGCATTTAGAGGAACATGCAATAGAACTGCTTGCTCTGAACAGAGCTGATTTTGACAAGGTAAAAAGGTTGTTTTTTACACTACGAGAGATTTTAACCAAAGTATGTTATAAACTTCTCATTAAGACCCTAAAGAATTATATCAGCTTGTAGAAAATGGGCATCTGATGACCCCTTTAAGACCACTATCTATGGTTGTTGTAGTCCCGAGTGAAATGCATTATGGGTAGTGTCTTTCGGAGAAATGTGTTTGTGTGACGTGTGCTCTCGCTGTGCTGTATAGTTACGAAAATGGAGGAAGAATGTTTATATTCAGTTTTTTTTTCTTCTGTTCATTCAAGTTTTTGTGCACTGTAACCCTGAGAACATTTATCTGCATGAGATAGTAAAAGGCATGCATCAAATTTGTGTTTTATTGTCATGGTGTATGTCATTCATGATGTGCTGCCAGTGGACCCAATGGCTTTCTGGGAGTTGTATGTTTTGTCCTATTTCCTGTGCTCCTCCCTGTCCTAATCTAGGTGATTGGACCTACCAGCTGCTCCTCATCAATATTAAGAGGAACCAGTATTTAAGAAGATCAAGAAAGTGAGCCAGTGAGAGTTTCCTTCTCCTAAGAGCATGAGTGTATTGAGACGGTGCCAGTCCCAGAGAGATGCTCTTGATGTTGGTGTGTCTTAAGCTTAATATTGGTGTTGTGGCTATAGTGTGTAGTTTTATGTGTTAAGCTTAAATTTAAAACCAAACTTAAATGTGATTTTGCTGTAGTGCACAGCTTTGAGCCTTTGGTCTTTTTATAGTGTTGAAGCAGTAGGGAGTCGGATGGCACATTTTCTTTTGTCCTAATCTTCTCATGTTTTTGCTAGTTAGGAAGTAAGGTAAGAATTCTGTCATTCATTTGTATTTATTTTCTTTACAGGTTAGCTAGATTTCCTTCTGGCAGGTAGCGATCTTTTGTTTATTATTTTGGCTTTGCCTGCTCCTGAAGAAATGCTGCTTTTATGAAATTGTTTGCTTGGAGATTGTTTTGCATTGTATACATGTTGTTATTTGTTTATTGTAAATAAACTTACTTGCATCTTACTTTGTGTATTGAGTGCTGGGACTGAGAACGGTTTAAACTTTCCTCTCTGCCGCTTCAAATCTTTCCTTTTAAAATGTTACTTCCTTTTTGCCCCTAGTAATCTAATTGAGAACGTAACAATAGTCATAGGCCACTATTGTTAAGCTGGTCGGAAGTGCACTGGCATGGTTCAAGTCTTACTTATCTGACTGCCATCAGTTTGTAACGGTGAATGAAGAGGTATCATATCGATCACAAGCGCTGTATGGAGTACCTCAAGGCTCAGTAGGGCTGCTACTTTTTACACTTTACATGTTACAGAATAGTTGATATAATAAATAGTTGATATATATAAAAAAACGGTATGACTAGTAATTTCTTACCGCTAAATTCTGAGGTGTTAATTATTGGACCTAAAACCTCTGCATGTAATAACCTAGAACTCTGACACTTGATGGCTCCTCTGTCAATTCTTTGTCATCAGTTAGGAACCAAGTTGAACTATTTGATGGCAATATTTCCTTCGAAAGCCACATTTCTAGCATTTGCAAAACTGCATTTTTCCATCTCAAAAATATCTAAATTATGACCTATGCTCTAAATGTCAAAAGCAGAAATGTTCATTCATGTTCAAGCTTATTATTGTAATGGTTTACTGGGTGGTTGTTCTGCATAATAATAAAAAAAAAAAAAAAAAAAAAGAAAACTCCAGCTGGTCAAAAATGCACCAGTTAGAGTTTTTACTAGAACCAGGAAGTAGGACTATATTAGCCTGGTTCTGTCAGATTTTTAAATCTTGCTAATTGCTTCTAAAGCCCTGAATAGTTTAGCACCTCAATACTTGAATGAGCTCTTATCACATTATAGTCCTTCACGTTGCGTTCTCAAAACTCTGGTAATTTGATAATACTCAGAAAATCAAAATCAACTGTAGAAGTCAGATTCTTTTCTTATTTAGCTCCCAAACTCTGGAACAATCTACCTAACATTGTTCGGAAGGCAGACACACTCTGTCAGTCTAAATCTAGATTAAAGACCCAGCCCTTTAAACTGGCTTACACATAACGAACTAGCACAACTCTATAATTCTATTAAAATCCGTTAAAGGATTGTTAGGCTGCATTGATTATGTCAACCAGAACTGAGGACACTTCCCATAATTCCCACATCGTAAGAAGAATGCTATCTACGCTAATATTAGTCTGTTTTATTCTTATTCCGAGGTCACAGTAGCCACCTGGATCCAGTCAGTATCCAGTCCAGATGGTGGATCAACAAAGACCTTGTCACCTAGATGGTCATCGGCACAAGACCACGAAAACCAGATGAGTCCTCTACACCAGAGGTCTTCAACCCTGTTCCTGGAGACCCACTATCCTGAAGAGTTTAGCTATAACCCTAATCAAACACACCTGAAGCGGCCAATCAAGCTCCTCAAGACTGCTTGAAAATTGCAGGCAGGTGTGCTGAGGCCGGTAGGAAATAAACTTTCCAGGAGAGTGGGTCCCCAGAAGCAGGGTTGAAGACCTCTGCTCTACACAACCTGACTTTGTTGCAGCCTGAAATAAACTGCTAGTTCATCTGGCCAGAGGAGAACTTTGACACAATCTGAACTGTTAAAAAAAAAAAAAAAATGCTACATAAATAAAGGTGACTTGGATGTATTGGCAGTGGCAAGTTTCGGTACTTGCTCTGCCGCAGCAGCAGCGTAGCAAATCTATTCCGCCAAGACCAAACACATTAACATTGTCATGTACATTACCATGCCAATCTCTCAGAGAGTTGTCATGACCCAAATACAAAATTCTGGCATGAAACTCTAGATGGCGCAGTCTGATAGATCTCAATCTGACATCATTATCACATGGCACAGCTGATTGGTTCTCTTCTATATCAGAAGCCAATGAGCTTGCTGCTCAACATTCAAATATATGACTAGTGCTTGCTGTAGCAGTTGCAGCATGCTTCAGAAATCCTCCATCTTCCCCAGTTCCACCTGTATAGATCTTCTTTGGGGTGATCATGCATGCTATATGGGGGTTATTTCATGTATGTTATTTGTACAGCAGCAGCATTTCTTACATGCTCAAAGCAGCAAGCTGTGAATGTATTGGCAGTAGCAAGTCTCAGTACTCGCTCTGCTGCAGCAGCATATCAGATTTATTCCGCCAAAACCAAACACATTAAAATTGTCATGTACGTTAACCCCTCTGAGAGTTGTCATGACAGAAATAGATACACATGCAAGTTGATATGATGGGAAACCCCAGCAACACCTGAAGCAAAATATCATAATTTAAAGTAATTTGAGAATTGTTGTATGCTGAAATCAACCACACACTCAGCACAGCTAATAAAAACATCAACCTTATAAATATGTGACATTGAGCAAGCCCAGGTTAAAGTGCATACAAACCGTAGTTTTATTTAAGCCTGTTCCCATGTCTGTAACTTGTTGGCGTGTCCTCACTTTAATTACTGTACATACGCTAGACTACTTAGATTATAAACCAATTTGCGTAAACACCATGGCTTAAATGCTTAGTATTTTTCTTCTGCGTATGAATGCAAGACTGTTAAACATGATGGTTAGTTTAAAACTTGTTTATAGTTGCTCATTTAGAAATTAGTAAGGCAGACCACGCAATATGCACAGTGAAAGCAGTAAAAGAGCATTCACTTATCTTAGCTGTTGATTTCAGATGCTTTCTGAAGTGCAATGCAACTGCTACAGCAAGTACTAGCCAAGTACTTGAATGGTGAGCAGCAATCTCATTGGCTGCTGAAGTGAAAAGAAACCAATCAGCTGCACTATGTGAACAAAGATGTGATTATATCAGATTAAGTTTGAAAATATCCTATCAACCTGCGCCATCTAGACATTCTTGACAGAACTTTGTATTAGAATTTGAAAAGTATGGTAGGTCTGGTTCTCTGCCGTGACACTCGATGTAAGAAATGCTGTAAGCCAGGGGTGCCCAAACTCGGTCCTGGAGGGCCGATGTCCTGCAAAGTTTAGCTCCAACCCCAATTGAACCCACCTGAACCAGCTAATCAAGCTCTTACTAGACATGCTAGAAACTTCCCACCAGGTGTGTTAAGGCAAATTGGAGCTATACTCTGAAGAACATGGGCCCTCCAGGACCGAATTTGGGCACCCCAGCTGTGTAGTGGAGCAATGCAAACTGTGACTATACCAGCAGAGCACTGCATGGGTGTAAAGACCTCTAATTAGATTCAAGGATCAGAAGTAACTGTATATATTTGATATATGAGATATAATTTGTTTGGTGTCATTAATCTATTATTTGTTCCAGAGCAAATAGTTTTGGCTGAGGGCAAAGTTTTATAACTTTATATTTTAATATAACTTTAGTGCTCCATTAGAGCACTGCTTTTGTAACTTTGAACTGCTTAGCAACTTTTATAATGTCTATTGTTGTTTATTATTATATATTATTGTTCAAAAAATAATATAATAGTACTACTTATTAATAGTATTTAGTACTGAGAAATGGTCTGTGTGTTAGTGATGTGATTTTGACTTAAGAACAGGTAACATGGTTATGCCATTAGATGACGAAAAGAGATTAAGCCTCATTTATCAATCTAACGTAGAAACGAGCACAAATCCAAGCGCACAAATCAACTTACGACAGAGTTCATGTGTAATTCATGAAACATTCGTATGCCACCAATCCTGTCATACGAATGAACATACATTCTCTCTCATTTGAAAGATTCCAAATATTTCTATTTTTGCCAACACTGGGTTGCTAAACTATTATTCATTATGTAGCCTAAACAAGGCTTCGTACTTCACTCATGTTCCAATATCCGTGTAAAATTCTCCACAAGTGCAAAAATGTTTGTTTGACTGCTGCATGCTGATTTTACAGCAGACTTCTATGTTTGGTTGACTGCATTTTAGTTTGATGATGAATGCCTGAAATGTCAAGTTAGCGACACTAAAACTGATGTTGTGTGCGTGCGTGGGAGGTGCCTGTGTGATCAGATGGATTTAATAAAAAATTAAATGATTTAAGAATGTCACAAAAATGAGTTTAGCCTATACTTGTCGCACAGTTGTTGTTTTTTTCTTTTGTTAACCTGTTAATAATTTAAGTGAAATATTTTGTGTAGCCCTATTTATTTTATTCATTTTGTAGCCTATACATAATTTCTGTTTTTGTCCGTTCACAGAAGAGCTGCAGGTGCTTGATGCGACAATGTGTGAATCGCATGTTATGTTATGGAACTCGTTACAACAGGATGTGCAAAATAGTTAAATTCTTAGGGCCCTATTTTAATGATCTAAGCCCTGGTCCAAATATATAGATTATTTAGAAAGCACTATAGGAAAAGGTATAGTGGTGGCTAGGAAATGTTCTGCATTTATCCCATCTTTAGTTTTAAAAGATGTGGTACAGTCATTAGTTTCATCACATCTTGAGAACTGCCCTATGGTGTGGTCAAGTGCATCTGAGAAGCACCTAAAATGTTAGGTCACTTAAAAAGTTATCATGACTGCCGGTGAAGGTTAAATTACATTTACAATTGTTGGTATCTTTTCACAAGGTAATCAAGTATCATACTCCTTGTTTTTTCTTTGAAAAGCTTGTTTATGTGGGACTTAGACATGATTATAAAACACGTCAAGTGAGTAAGGCTCTACTTTTTTTTTTTACCACAAACAAATTTGATGAAAAAGACTGTACTTTATTGAGGCTCTGTTGCTTGGAATATGGTTCCCATGAATATATGAAAGAGTAACTGTACATATGTATTTCAAAGATATGTTTATAAATATGTAGATGTGTATTTTAAGTGCTGCTACTGCTGAGATGTATAATGTTTTTTGTTGTTGATGTTGTTTTTGTTTTATTATTAATCTGAGACTGACCTGAAGAATGAATGCTGTACCAGATGCAGGTAATCACACTGGCTCTGTCCAACTCTTTCTCGTAACACTCGACTCTCCACTATACAGTAAGCTTTTAACCTCGGTGAAGCAACTCAGCATTCCTTCAGTACTAGTTCTAAAGTGACGTTTGGAGACTTGAGCTCATCGGTTAAACTTTCAACATGAGATTTGAATCCATGAAGGTAGGAAGTAGTTCTGTACACAAAAGCATTTTAAAACACTCTGTTGCTGTTTCTTATTTATATACTTGTGCTCTCAAAGTGTTGCATAAACAATATTACACTCATAGTCATGTGATATGGCTCTATATCAGCACGCTGTTATTACCTATTGTTGAGTTATATGGGAATTTTACACATCAGTATCTGCTTCTAACTCAAAAAGAGCATCAGTCAACTACAGGGGACACAGGACTCCAAATCGCTTTCAGCTCTTGTATTTGGTAATTCTTGCAAGTTTGACAGTGATTATTCAATGTGTCTCAAACAGACTATTACGTTGACAACCTTGAAAGAGAGAAAAATAAATAAATAAAGATACATTATTGTTTCTGATGACATTCACTTATTTGTAAACAAAACAATGTAAATAAATATTATTCCATGCAAAACTGTCTCATCATTTGATCATTTACATATTCAAACTTGTTTTCTGTTATTATGAAAAAAGAGCATTACTATTTCACGTAAACTACCTGAACAAACAAGTGGTACGTCACTACTATGCATTTCTTTGGAACACATGAACTACTTAACATGCATTTAAATATTAAACGGGATAACACACTGAGTCCAAATTTCCATCCGAAATTTTTGCACGTTCAAAAATAAATATGACCTCACGCTGGGTCAACCATGTTTACACACTGCCTCCAAAACTTTCGTCCACCGTAAAAAAGTTTGGATTGGGTTCGATTTTCTGCATTTTTCACATTCGTGATGTTTTGACAGTTCAAAGCCACCGTACACGCGAATGCCAAAATCCAGAATTGCGTCTGACAAGTTCATCCACTTTGTCTCGCAGCACAAAAGGTCCTGTAAAGCACTGTAAAGGTCCTTGTACACTGAATTCACAGAAGTGAGTGGTCTTCTTTATAATATGTGGCTCCAGTAATGCTAGCAAAGCATCAAAGTTTACTGACATTCTGAAGTAAACTTTGAATCACCTGGGATAATCCCGCAGCTCCTTAAGGAGCCTGTGCACAAAAAAGTATTCTCTTATTCCTCTCTATATCTTATAATTTGATGGACCCAATATATCCTTTCTTTTTCT
Source organism: Cirrhinus mrigala (assembly GCA_036247105.1). Taxonomy (NCBI): domain Eukaryota; kingdom Metazoa; phylum Chordata; class Actinopteri; order Cypriniformes; family Cyprinidae; genus Cirrhinus; species Cirrhinus mrigala. Next base: position 377,459 of record CM070011.1, on the reverse strand, counting down.
CTTTTTAAGAAGAGCATGGACAACAAAATCATCCTCACTGCTTGAAGATTCCATTTTGTATTGTTTTCCGAATTTTTTCGCAATGGATGAATATACGCATCGGACTCAGTGTGCAAGGTTTCTGTGCGTGAATTACGTATATGAAAAAACGCCTACGGAAATTTTGGACTAAGTGTGCAATGACCTTTATGCTCCATATTGCACATTATTATCATCAAATAATGTAGATTTTAGTGGCAATCAGTCCTTTGCATTGCTAGATAGAGTCATCATACCATCAGTGTCCCTGAGGTGACCGTTTGCTGATGTGTTTTCCCTCTCATGCGTGTCACTCACTGCATCTTTAAACTTTTCTGCATGCAACATCTTCTTTCAGAAAGTACTCGTGCACTGAATCAGCGTCATTAACGACCGCATTTCCAACTCTCACTGCACTCTAATTCACGCACTTGTTACACAAGTTTCACTTTCTTCCGCATCGCTCGGCACTTTCAGACCCTCCTTTCGCATCTTTAATAGTATATCAGTCACAAATGCAAACTTGTGTTTTAGCTTCACACCTATGGTAGAATCACTGCCATACTGACATAGAGCCATACTGCATGGCTACTAGTGTGATACAGTGCCTGTCCTCTCTATACACAAATTGCGCAAGTTACAAAGGTGCCCCCAACCCACCAGGTTACCTTTGGTTGTAAATGGCAACTGAAATTGGTGGCAAGTACTGTGGCTTACAGTTGCAGAAACTTTCTGATGTCAGTTACTGAATTTTTACTAAACCTCTTCTCCCAACTCTTCCACAACGGCCAATCGGTTACAGATACCTGTATATTAGGAGGTCTTCTTCATTCAATAACTAAATAGATGATCAAAGTTGCGTGTTAAACCATATTTTCCAGCTAGTACATTTCAAACGAACATAATGACTAAAAAAAAAAAAAAAAAAAAAAAAGCACATCCTTTTGGGGCATTAGTGACACAGTGCTTTGTTGGGCAGTGCTAGCACTATCAGCCAATAAATTGGAGTGACTCTATAAAGGCTTCAGAAAATCATCACACCTGGGGATGTTCATATAACGTCAGCTATGAACCAAAAAGATGGAATGAGAGCCTCTTTGACAGCTCAGACAGTGTGAAGGACATTGCATAATGTCAACCTCTATAGATGGTGGTCAAGAAGGGGAATAGAGGGTTGAATGAGTGCAAAAGGTGTTGGATCTAAAAATTATTGATTGCACCTTGAATGACTATAGACATACCAATACACGGTCAGATTTTGCATGATCATCTTGCTAGACAAAGTAGGTTGTCTGAACTGAATCCAAAATAACACTTTAGGGGTATTTTAAAGGTAAAGAAATTCAACCAATCCAGCAAAGTGCAAGTGCAAAAAAAAATTGCACCTATGCCCAAATACCTATAAAGAGACACACATACATACCAAATCACTCATGACTGGTGTTGCAGAGAAAGTGAAGGCTGACAAGGCCAAGTGACAGCTCTCTAATTACCTCGTCACCACACACACTCATGTGGGCTGAAAAACATTGCTAATTTTCCTCCTCTACGTCATTCTTTCTTCTTTACTCTTCTCTTACAGCATTAAGTTCCATCTTTAATTCTGTATGATATACAGATGATATCAAAACTTCTGAAATCCAAGCAATTCTACCAACAGTTTGTATACTTAGCATTTTAATCAGCATTTAAATCTTATCTTACGCAATTTTTCTCCATTACTTTCTTAATCTATCCATCCACTCAATTTACACACTCCCTACATGTAATCTAATATACATGCAGTACATAGTGAGTCAAAATGTATTTAAAAAAATGCTTTCAAAAAGTTCTGGCAACCTAGCTGACTGGACCAGAAGAAAACATCAGTTTTCAAAATCATCAAATCTTATTTTAATAAAAACTGATACCAATACAAATGTGCCATATCAAGGAATTCCTTTACCACTTTAAATAGACAGAGGCTAATGAATTAGCTGTCAAATCAACCCAAAAATTAGCTTTCCCAAAAGCAACCATGGTTGCAAGTTCTGTCGTTACCGGGGTTCAACGGAACTAACAACCATAGTTAGCTAACAATGCTTTTGGGACATGCACCCCAGATCTATAATATTAACTCACGACAGGAATTGTGTACAAGATTCACAACTTCTGTGGAACAAAAAAGTAGAAGTTTAGCACAATATTGATGAACAAAATGTACCTGTGAAGTGTATCAAATTTGCTAGCATATTAAATAGCAGCTATAATTTAATGAGTAGTAGGCAGGAAGGAGACAAATCTAAAGAGGTTTAAAATGAAAAGAAATACCATCATAATCCTTGCCTCACCTCTGTAAATTCTATGAAACATTTGTTTAAAATATTTATTTGCATAATTAGACAAAACTCCCTGAGTCTTAGACAGAATGTCTAAGAATGCATATATATATATATATATATATATATATATATATATATGGGCATATAATATATATATATATATATTATATTTATAGATAATTTTATTTTTTTTTTTTTTTTTTTTTAAACGTTCAGCCCTATTGGTCGAATCTACATTTGTTAAAATGGGGTCAGATTATACTGTGTGAGATAAAATAAAGTGTTTTAAAAAGATGAGACAATGACAAAAGTACAATGAATAAATGAAGTGTATTTACATAAATATACAAGGAACTTAAAACAATACAGTAAAACTAGAATAACTTAGGCTGTTAAAAGCAGATAGTCCATTTGAATCGTACCCTAAAACAGTCCTTAAGAATTCCAGCGTGTTGAAAGTTCCAATATAAAAGTGTCCAGCCGTGTATATACAGTCTAACAAAAGTGACAATCCAAAATGAGGGTGATGCTGGAATGGTAAGTCCTTAAAAACTCCTCAATCCAACATGTAGTTTAGTCAATGACCCTGATCATTTGACATGCTGCCTCCTTTATAGGGTTCAGTTCCTGATTCCTAGCATGTGATGAGTCACATGACAGGCAGACCCAGAGTGTCTTAAAGACATACACACATTAAAATGTTTAAGAGAAATAAAATGGTTAAGACTACATGAAAACCTATTAAAACTCAAATATACATAAAATCATTATAATATACTGATATATATATATGAAGAGTTCAGATGCAAAACCTGCTAAAAGTCAAAAATGTGCATCTCAAAAAGTTAGAATATTGTGAAAAAGTTCATTTTTTGTTTGTAACTAATTTCAAAAACTGAAACTTTCATATATTCTATATTCATTACATGTAAAGTAAAACATTTCTGAAGTTTTTTTTTGTTTTAAATTTTATGATTAGAGCTTACAGCTCATGAAAGTCAAAAATCCAGTATCTCAAAATATTATAATATTTCCTAAGCTCAATCAAAAAATGGATTTGTAAAACAGAAAAGTTCAAGTTCTTTAAAATATGTTCATTTATGCACTCAATACTTGGTCAGCAGCACAAATTACAGCATCAGTAAAGTGTAATATGGAAGTGATCAGCCTGTGGCACTGCTGAGGCACTACTGAGCCTTCAGATCATCTGTATATTGTTGGATTGACTGTTTCTCATCTTTTTCTTGAAAATATCCCATAGACTCTCAGTGAGGTTCAGGTCAGGCATGTTGGCTGGCCAATAAAGTACAGTAATATCAATGTCAGCAAACCACTTGGAAGTGTTTTTTGCACTGTGGGCAGGTGCTAAAGTCCTGCTGGAAAAGGAAATCAACATCTCCATAAAGCTTGTCAGCAGATGGAAGCATAAAGTGCTCCAAAATCTCCTGGTAGACGGCTGAATTGACTTTGGACTTGATAAAACACAATGGACCAACACCAGCAGACGTCACGGCACCCCAAATCATCACTGACTTCAGAAACTTCACACTGGATTTCAAGCAGCTTGGATTTTGTGCCTCTCCAGACTCTGGGGGATGTTGTTTCTGTTTCAGAAGTGGCTTTGTAGCCCTTTTCCTGAAGATGTCTGAACGCGGTGACTCTGACTCCAGCTTCATTCCACTCCTTGTGAAGCTCTCCGAAGTGTTTGAATTGCCTTTACTTGACAGTATTCTCATGCTTGCGGTCATCCCTGTTGCATGTGCACCTTTGCCTGCCCAATTTCTTCCTTCCAGTCAACTTTGCATTTAATATGCTTTGATGCAGCACTCTGTAAACAGCCACCCCATTCAGTAATGACCTTCTGTGACGTAACCTCTTTGTAGGGAATGTCAGTGATTGTCTTCTGCCATTGCCATGTCAGCAATCTTCCCCATTAGTGTGGAATTTATACTGTAGGGATGGACATTTAATAAAATTCAAATGTAAATATTCTAATATTTTGAGATACTGGATTTTTGACTTTCATGAGCTGTACACTCTAATCATCAAAAATTAAACAAAAAAAAAAGTTTAGAAATGTTTTACTTTACATGTAATAAATCTAGAATATATGAAAGTTTCAGTTTTTGAAATAAGTAACAAACAAAAAATTCATATTAATTCTTTTTTTAGATGCACTTGTATATTAAGGGTGTAATGGTACACAGATGTCACGGTTCGGTACGTCACGGTTCGATATTGTAACGTGGGGTTTAGGTTTTGTTCACATTCATGTTTTCATGTCATGTGACCCCTATTGTTTGGTATAAGTAGCCCTCATGTTCCCATTGTTCCTGGTCATGTATTGAAGTGTAATCCTGCTGTTGGTGAGTTCTGTTCTTGTTTATGCCTGTGTTCATGCCACACCAAGTCTGTTTCAAGCCAAGTCTGTCAAGTCATTGTTGGATTATTGTTTGTTTGGATTCACGTTTTCTTCAATAAACTGCACTTGGGTTCATCTCAGCTCACCCGCCTCAGTTGGACACTCATTACAGATATGATTTCGGTACAACAGAAAAACAAAAAAACTACTATGCTGGGTTTCTTTTCATTTATTTTAAACAGACAGTAGTACAAATTACAGTTTTTTTCCACCTACATGTGAAATTGCTTATTAAAAATTAATAGACAAGGGAAAAAAAAAAACTGTGCGACACGTAACGTAGCCTATATATGCTCAGTTTCAGTTCAGTTTTGTGACAGACAGCGACATTCTATTTGTTTTTTGTTTAAGTTGAAGTAATCGCGCCGCCGCACACAAACACAAAACATATCAGTTCCAGGCTTCTAGCATTGCTAACTTGACAGCGCAGTTGGTACTTTATCAAAATAAAATACAGTGAACCAAATATCAGCGCGCCTCATTGTGTCACCGTTAGAACACGACTGAAGTACAAAGTCTATAATTTACATAATTGTAGGGAGTGAAATTGAAGGTTAAAATGAATGTTCTATAACTTTAAATAAGATGTAGAGATAATATCGCGAGAACAGAGATCCGCGATTAGGCTCGCAAGAAAATAGTTGGTGCACATTTTGGGGAGAGCGTAGAGGGAGAGATGACTCGCACTGTGTAATCGGATGTGGCTAATGTACGATGTTCACTTTCTCATGTTTAATAAATCAAGTGTTGTGACTTCCCGAGCTCCCTGTCGGTGTCCTCCTTGCAACAAAGCCAAGAACCCACGAGCCAGCGCGCGGTAAGAACTGTGAAGCTCGCATATAGAAATAACACGCGTTACACTGGTGGCAGCGCTGGTTGGCTTGTTTTGTAAGGACACTTGTTTTTTTCCGTATTGAACGATGTGAATATCGCCACTTTAACCTGCAGTGACGTTGATACTGTTTTGCACAGTTTTTTTTTTTTTTTTCACGCACTCTTTTTGCAAGTTCGGATTACGTGCGTTCTCTCTCACACAAAATGGCGGACGACGAGAATGACGCAGCTGCAATACAGAGAGACAGACATGTTGCAGACGCAGCAAACCCACATCTGCCATTTAAAATTGACCTTCCTCATCCTTTTTCGGGAGATGGTACAGAACCTTTTAGTGCATGGATACAGAGATTTGAAGTAGCACTTAATGTCTCAGCTATATCCCCTGATAAAGCCAAACTTCTCCCTGTGAAGCTTACTGGCCCGGCATTTGCATATTGGCAGTCTCTCCCACCTGATGTGAAAGCTGACTATGAGTTAACTAAAGCCAGTTTGACCACTGTTTTTGGCCGTACAACATTTTTGGCCACATTTCAGACGTTTTTGAATGCACGTCCCCGTAAACCACAAGAACCTCTTGAAGTCTATGCTGCTGAGCTCACAAATTTAGTGACTGAAGCATTTCCGCAATATGATGCAGCAGGACGGAATTGCGAAATTTTTCGTAGATTTGTGACCGGTTTAGACCCATCGCTTCAACTGAAAATTCATGAGCATGGTGCTGTGACTTTGGACAATGCTTTGAAAGTAGCCACTCAATGTGAACGTGCTCAGTTGGCCATCAGTGTTGCTAACCCTTCAGCTGTTATGCCTGTGATGGTGCACCAACAACCATCAGCTAACACAGTGGCAGCAACCCACATCACTGAACTGGCATCAGCCATAGCTGAACTCCGAACTGACTTGCATGCCTTACGCCAGTCTCATCTACGATGGACGGATGAACGTGTGGACCAGCTTTCGCAGCGGATTTCCAGTCTTCAGGACGAGGTTACATCTTCCACACTCTCTTCACATCAGACCTGTGCAGCTGTCGACTACGACATCACAGCACGCCATCGCCAGCCTGGCTTGGACGACCATCATCGTCATCGAGACTGCTGCTGTACTGCACAACATGCACAGAGAGGTCGACAGCAACACCCTCGGGACGAATGTTGTTCTTCACTGCACCACCGTGGACACTCCGAACATGATCAGCCTTCCCCAATTGATGACATCTCTTACCAAAAACATTGTAGCTACTCTAATTCTTCCCGTAGTCGTGAGTCACACCCCCCTCACACCACACAATCTGACCAATACATCCCCCACAGATATCGTTATGAGAACTCCAGGTCTGGCCGTTCATTTTCACGGGAGCGCCGGCCTGATCTCGATCGTGACCATGGAGCCCATTATGCTCGCTCACCCTCACCCAGTCCACAGTACAGACATTCCAGTTATCGCAGACATAGCTCTCCATCGCCACCTCCCCATTCCTATAGTTCACAGAGGTATTATACCTCCCCCACGCACCATGTGCACTTCTCTCAGTCTCACAGAGAGAAAGCCCCTTTCTCACCACAGCAGGGAAACGAGTAGAAGCTGTCATTGGGGACCAAATGCCAGCTTCATCCCCAGTAATGGTCCACTCTGATTTAGTTGCTTGTAACTCTACTCCACCCACACCGTTTATTCAAATTGCATTAGCTGGTGCTGAACTTCATGCTTTAGTGGATACGGGGTCTGGTCTATCTCTCATTACTGATGACTGTCGTAAATCCATTCCAGCTTTGTCTACTCAATCTATCAGCAAGTCATTTGTGTTAGCGTCATCAGTAACTGGACAGCTACTGGATATACTTGGCTCTGTGACAGCTCCCATACATATTGGGGATGTCACATTTTCCCATGTATTCCATGTAGTATGTACCGCTACTCATCCTGTTTTAATAGGATGGGATTTTCTAATTGAGCACAACGTTACTGTTGACATACCAAATGCATGTTTACAACTATATAACACCTCAGTGCCTCTTTCACCACCCCAGTCACCGATTCCAGTACAAAGTTCTGCAGTTAGTGTCGCTCAGGTGACTGTCCCACCTATGTCAGAGATGGTAATCCCAATTTCTGTCAAAGATAATGGTGTAGCGAATCCTTTTACTGACACGTATGTGGGTATACTGGAACCACAGCCTCCTCCAGTTGTGACCTTAGGCGTCGCTCGAACGCTGACCTCCATTCACAAAGGGAGGGGCATGGTTCGAGTTGTTAATCCGACTAGCGAACGAGTCTCTCTTGATGCTGGATGCCCATTAGGTCAGCTTTTCTCAGTCACTGGCAATACACATGATGAGTATACGTTAGTCTCAGCCGTGACTACTTCTACAGAAGCTGTCCATCCAATGCCTGAAGTGCATTTGGAGGATACAGAGTTAAATGCTGAAGAACGCGCACAGCTCAAGAGCCTGCTGACAGAGTTTGCTGACATTTTTAGCTATCATTCTCATGACTATGGAAAAACTAATGTGATTACACATAGCATTAATACTGGTGATGCTGCTCCAATAAAATTGCGCCCATATAGAACATCACCAGCTACTCAGGCTGTACTGCAACAAGAGGTGTCAAAGCTCTTGGACCACAACATCATTGAGGAGTCTCATAGTCCATGGTCAGCTCCGGTTGTGCTTGTTCAGAAAAAGGATGGCACACACCGGTTCTGTGTTGATTACAGACGCCTCAATGAAGTTACAATTAAAGATTCACATCCTCTTCCTCGGGTGGATGATACCCTTGACAGGCTTTCTGGAGCTAGAGTGTTTAGCACTATCGATTTGACTGCTGGTTACTGGCAAATACCACTTAACCCAAATGACAAAGAAAAGACTGCTTTTTCTACAGGTACTGGGCTATATCAATTCCGTATGATGCCAATGGGCATCTCCAACGCCCCGCCCAGTTTCCAGCGCTTAATGGAACTTGTGCTTCGGGGTCTGCACTGGAGCGTTTGTTTGATCTACTTAGACGATATTATCGTTTACAGTGCTGATTTCCCACAACACTTACAGCACTTACGTGAAGCTTTCCAGCGATTCCGTACAGCTGGCCTAAAACTTAAGCCATCCAAGTGTCATCTAGCACATTCTTCTGTTACTTTTCTGGGCCACCGTGTTTCCAGTGCCGGTGTTGAGCCAGACCCATCTAACATAGATAAAGTCAAGACATGGCCAGTCCCAAAATCAGCCACACAGGTCAGAGCTTTTCTGGGTCTGTGTTCCTATTACCGTCGATTTATTAGACATTTTGCACACACGGCTGAACCCTTGTACCATCTTACACATAAGGGAGTATCATTCTCTTGGTCAGCTGAAACAAATGAAGCTTTCAGTGTACTGAAACAGGCTCTGACTTCATCGCCAATTATGGCTTTTCCAAATCTTTCAGCTCCTTTCCTTCTTTACACAGATGCTTCCCTTCATTCTGTGGGCTCAGTTCTTTCACAACAGGTGGAAGGAAAAAAGCATGTCATAGCGTATGCCAGTCATGTGCTGTCTGCTTCAGAACGAAAATGGTCTACTTTCGATCGAGAGTTGTATGCCATTGTGTGGTCAGTTCGCCACTTCCGACACTATTTGGCTTGTCACCCGTTCACTATAATTACGGATCATAAGCCTCTGGTGGGTCTTAAGAAACTTCCTTTAGATCATGACCCTACAGGTAGACGAGCTCGTTGGGCCATAGAGTTGGACCTTTATGATTGGCATGTCATTCATCGTGATGGCGCTAAACACCTTAATGCAGACGCCATGTCTAGGCGACCAGACACTACTCCTGTGGAATCTGATAGTTGCTCTTGGGGTGATGTGTCCACCTTTTCGGTAGCAACTCAGACCACGTCAGTACCTTTGCAAGCAAAACCGGTGTCAGCATACACCCAAACATTGTCCATGAACAAACATGATCTGTTGCCCACACCTGTTTTAAGTCACGTAACATCAAATCTCGTTTTGATTCAAAGTGAGTGGGATGTGATGGAAAAACAAAGGTCGGATCCAGATTTAGTTGTTGTTTTCTCTTGGATGGAAACAGGGCATAGACCACCCTTATGGAGGCTACGTGATGCTTCCCCATCCCTCAGAAAGCTGTGGACGCAGTTTAGTCGCCTCATCATTCACAATGGTGTGTTATGCCGACACTTACGCAACTCGTTTGGCGATAATGCTTTGCAGGTGGTCATTCCTACATCATTGATTCCTGAAGTACTCAGTCATGTCCATGGACACCCATCAGTGGGTCACTATGGTCTGGCCAAAACATTGGACAGAGCAACGCGGTCCTTTTACTGGCCTTATATGTCTAGAGACATCGCCAAACATTGCTCCCAATGTACAGCTTGCCAGTCGCGGCGTTCTCCTGTACCCCGACCACAGGCGCCACTCGTTCCTATCTCTCCTGAACGTCCATTCCAAATAGTGGCTGCAGATATAACAGAGTTGCCTATTTTAACCAAGGGTAACCGCTATGTACTAGTAATGATGGACCTGTACACAAAGTTTGTCAATCTCTATCCAGTAAAAGATCAGACAGCTGTCTCAGTGGCAGGTTGCATCTTTGACCACTACATTCCACAGCATGGTGTCCCTGAGGCCCTACACTCGGATCAGGGCAGACAGTTTGAATCTGACCTCATAAAGCAGCTTTGTAACTTGTTGTCAATCAAGAAGCTCCGGACGTCCCCATATCATGCTCAGTGCGATGGAGCAGTTGAACGATTTAATCGTACTCTAAAAGATGAACTTTCCAAACATCTTTTTGACTCTGGTACGGAGTGGGATGAGCACCTCCCGCAGGTTGCATTGGCTTACAACACCAGTACGCACACTAGCACAGGACTGACACCCTTCTTTCTGGCTCATGGCCGGGAAGCCCGCGTTCCCTTGAACACACTTCTTCAGGACAGTAACGCTTCCGGTTCAGCTACAGCGGGCACACCAGCAGCATATGCGAATACATTGCGCAAGAGACTGGCCTGTGCTTATCGTGCTGCCACTGCTTTCCGAGACAAGGCTCAAGACCAACAACGCCTGAACTATGATCGTCATTTGAAATACACTCCGTATAACAGTGGTGACATGGTTTAGTGGATGATCCTGCCCACCGCCGGAACAAACTGTATCCACGTTGGGTGGGCCCGTATGAGGTTTTGCGACCAATATGCCCCTTTGGTAATTCCACCCCTGTTAATTTTGAAGTGCGAGACGCATCTAGACCTCATGCAAAAGCAAAAATCATTCATTACAATCGCATGAAACCGTACATTACTGACCCAAAGAAGACCCATACCCTTAACTCCCCTTCCTCCCCTGTTCAGCCAAACACTCTGAACACCTTGTCTGGACTCCTCCCACCCCACATTACACCTGTGCCACCGGGACTTCCCGCACCTCAGGTTCCGTTGGTGCTACCACCATTGTCTCACCCCCAATTGCAACTGCCTGGAACCCCACAGCGTTCCTGCCCTATGGGAAATGTGCAGGGCTCGGACTCTGGACTGTTAATTCCAACACTGGGCACACCTGAAGCTGGACTGTCAACAGGTGTTTCTGAATCACCTGATAATCCAGTGTCCACTCGGAATGTGCTTCCCAGGACACGTCGAATGCCTTCCCATTTGAAGGATTTTGCACTTTATTGATTTGCTGAAGGTTCACTGTACTTGTTTTTACGTACAGGCTTAATATACGTTAAAAAAAAAAAAAAAGGAATCTTAAGAGTCTTAATCTTGCAGAGTTTTTGAAATACTGATTCCTAATGGGCCTATGTGATTTGTGTTGCATTTTTGGTACACATATTTCTGTAATATTTGGCCCCTTTTGATACAGATTTTGGGTAATGGTTTGTTTTGAATATTACAGCTGTATACATTTTGTTTTGTTCCATATCAGTATATGGGTTGTGTTATAGAAATGAGGACATTTCTTGTTGGGTAAGGGAGTATTATGTAGGGAGTGAAATTGAAGGTTAAAATGAATGTTCTATAACTTTAAATAAGATGTAGAGATAATATCGCGAGAACAGAGATCCGCGATTAGGCTCGCGAGAAAATAGTTGGTGCACATTTTGGGGAGAGCGTAGAGGGAGAGATGACTCGCA